>CM060905.1:953786709-958586709 GCA_030737815.1 Allium fistulosum | reverse complement strand
ACGAATTAAATTGAGAATATTTAATTAATTTTAAATATTTGAACGATAATTTAATTTGAATCCCGAATATAACTTTGAATTTGCCGATTAAATTATAAAATTTAATCTATTGAAGTTGAATAAAAATTTGAATCTTCAATTTAAAGCTGAAGAAAAATATTCCAAAAGCTTTTAAAATTCATATTTATAAAACTGAAGATAATGGAACTCTCAGAATCGAATTTAGAAGTGATTCGTCCAGTTTTGGAATTTAACTGTTTGAACCGATAATTAAAAATAGTCATTTTTCAAACCGTCTCAGAATTCGACGAAACCAGTTCCATTGAGTCCGTAATATTGAATTATTGTCGGATTTCAATTTTCATATTTTTCGGAGTTGTTTCGTGACCGTACGATAGGCGAACGCGTTAAAAATAAAATGAAATTTAAATTTAAAATTTAAAATATATATATATTAATTTCCATCACCACGTTTTCTCCCTATAAACACGTTCCTTTGTTTCAGCCTGGAATCACGCTACCTCACCTTAACTCGCGCCTCACTCCCCCTCGTTCAAAACGAAAAGAAAATCAAACGAAAATAAATCAATGGCCGCCTACTCTTCATTTCTTCTATTCTTCATTTTAAAGGGGGTCTCCAGTCCAAATTTCTTCAAGGCCGAACAAATCAAAGTGATAAAGGGGCCGCCTTCCAGTTCGAAACAAATGGGCAAACTCGAGCATAAAGGGTCAAAGCAAAATTCGCGGAGGCAGGCACTCGCAAGTGTTTGGGATGTCGCGAATTGCAAGGCTTCGCGATTTGGGTAGTATCGGCGACGAGGTCGCATTCGTAGGGCGAGCGCTCTAGCGCGGCGGCCACAGGCGGAGGGCATGGCAAAGAGGCAGTGTCGAGGCAATCGAAGGGATTGGGGTCGAGGAGTTAGCAGGCGGCGTGTTCGAATTCCAGTGGAGGGGGTTTTTCGATGTCTCAGTCTTCGGCATCGCGATGGTGGTCGCGCGCGCTCGATGGCAAGGCAGGATCGACGATCGGAGCAGGCTCGATCGAGTGGGGGCCTGGTCCAGCAGCGTAGCGTTTGTGACTTCGGGTTTCGACTGTAAGTATAAGAAATTTGTTTCTTTGATTTAATTTAATATAGATTCTGTTAAAAAGAAAAAAAATATAGGTAGTTTATTTTGATTAATATGTAGTTTTGATAAAACAGATACATATATAAATTTTTACTTTACTGATTGTTTTAAAAATAATGAGTTATGATAATTAACAGTTATAAATTTGTATGTGTGTAAATATACAGAAGAAAAAAAATGTGTACAGTGAAGAATGTATAGGAGCAGATTTTTATATGATCAAAGAAATTTAATTAGATAAATTTATTAAATAGAATTTGAATTTATAAAAGGAAAATTAGTTCAAATAAAAGTTTGGTTAAGTAAATAAATTGATCCGGAAAAAATTAATTGTTTAAAACGAAATCACCGATGAATTGAAATTATCAAATGAAAATTTATTATTCGATTTGTTCGAATATTAATGAAATGTATAAATTGTTATACAAGGTCTATAAATGGAGGAAAAACAAGTCAGGATGGAAATGGATTGCAAATTAAAAGCTAAGGTGAGATTTTTCTCACTCAAAAATGAAAGTGGAATTTTCAGTTATTTATTGCTTGATTTGATTGCTATATTTGATGTGATATTAGATATAGTAGGATATATCTATATATATATAGCAATATATACATATTGGCATATGTATATATTGGATTGATGATTTCCCGCCTCGTATAGCGGATGAGACCCTATTGCGCCGTTAGTAAGCGGATTTATAAAAACCCATATACCGCGATATTCCACCTCGAAGTGGAATGGTATTGTGCTAACATCTTTGGATGCAGGGAAACAGGTTGGAGGGATCCAACTGGACCCCTCACATTGATTGAATTTATTTCTATTGTGATATAAATCTGTGAATGATTATAGTGATGCTATTAATCATATTGATATTTGGAAATTGTTGAAAGCTAAAATTTAGCTGAATGGATGTTTGACATCATTGGATCCCAAAGATAAACGAAATTGAATTTTTGAAATTTAAGTAGAAATTTCTAAGTGAAGCAATTTTAGAAATTGAATAAATTTTGAAGAAAGGAATTTTAAAATATAAAAAGTTAATTTTTATAATCTTATCGAATAAATTCCAGAATCAAGTGAAAATGTTAAATAAATGGATTTCATAAAACAGTGATTTTTAAATTGAAGAAATTAATTTAAATTTGGATTTTTAAATAGATTGAAATGAAATTTATTTTCTTAAAAAGGAATTTATTTAAAAGAAGATAAGTTGGAAATCCAATTAGAAATTTAATTGGTAAATTGAAGTAAGCTGTGAAATCAATGTAAAATGATTTCAATTTGAAGAATCCATTTTAAAACCTAATATTGAATAATTTGAGAAAAATAAGGAATTCACTTAGTAGTGATAAATAAAATTAGAAATCAATATTGAGATTGATTTGGTATTGAAGTTTTTTTTTTAAATAGAATTGGGATTTATAAAAGTTGTTTATAAACCCAAAGTCGCTTATTTTGATAAGTTAAATATAGAAGTTGATAAAAGAAGATTTATAAGTCGAAGTTGGTGTTAAAATGGAAATAGAATTTATAAACGTTGTTTTATAAATTCGAAATCAATTGGATTTGATAAATTAAATATGGAAGATTTTTAAAGGAGATATATTCGCGATTTTGGATAGCGAATTATCATTGAAATAAAACGTGTAGAAAATAGTGAAATGTAATTAGTGAAGTATATTCACGATTTTGGACAGTGAATATATTGTTAAGTAAAATGGATTCATTTTTGAAGAAGTAATATTTTAAAAATGAAGTTAAACATTTTAAAGATGTTTTAAAATGTGTTATGAATCGAAAGCATAGATTTCAACATTTATTGTTGAAATAGACGTTTTCGAGAAATATAAGGAAATGGTGGACTATAACACTATTGTTATAGTAAATGATTTCCGAAAGGAAATGTTTTTATATAGTATTGGGATTTATATGTCTATCTTAAATTCGAATCCATATACTAGTGATTTCGAGTCGTCGTAACGATGTTTTACGCAACATTCGTTTTGACTCAAATAGGTGTTAAAAGAATGATTTCCTTAAAGAATGAATATATACTTAATTTGATTTAAGTATATCGAATATTTTCAAGTGTTGAAAATGAATAGATTTGTGAAACACTTATTTTTAAATAAGTATGGAAATGCTTTTCCAAATGAAATGAACGTTTTGAGAATTTATCTTTGTAAAAGATAAATTGAAATTGAATATTGAAAATCGATTTGAAAATCGTATATCAGAAGATATTTTGAAATATAAATTCAATATGGAATTTATAAAGAAATGGGAATTCGTTTTAAAAATAAACGTTGATTTATTTTTGAAGTGTGGAAAATTATATATCTAGTAAAGATATTTTTAAAGATGAAATAATTTGGAAAATTATTTGGAATCTGATGATGTTGCGCATCTTTATTGATAGTTAAATAACCGACTATCAATAATTACCTTTAAATAGGTATTTGTTGTGAATTTGATGAATTTGAATGCCACACTTATTTTTGAATAATCGCTCACTATTCGGGTTAGCCGGGAAAGGACCATGGGGTCGTATAACCCATTCCGAATATGTGATACGTCGTTATGAATTGCATTCGAAGACCGGTGTTGAAGACCGGATATTTTTGAAAACAGAAGGATTACCGTCGAGTTACTCTACATCGACTGATCTTCGATTTAGAGGTTTTATCACCCTTAGTGACGGGAAGTCTGGACGTGATTAGAAAATTATCCGGATATGCAAGGGCTTCGTGAGAAGTGCCTTCGGTTCTGTTCGATCCCGGAACAGACTTGTATGGATTGTGTGTCTGACGTTACAATTTGAGATATAAAGCTGATTTCTTTCAAATACATTTCTATTGGTGGCGGAGAATTTATTCTCTTAGCTTAACACCCTTCTCTGAGACGTACGAGCTCAGAGGTTATGTAGTTGAAATTCATCAGCGATATATCCCAATTTGGTAACGTGGCATACTGAGTGTTGCTGTGAAATGATCAGTGTTTGATCATTTGTGATATGATCATTTGTTTGATCTTATATCTTTGTGATCATAGGTTGATCATTTTGTTTGACCCGAAGCAGGGCTTTTTGAGAAAGCGTAGCTTTGTGGACGAGACTTCATCGAGCCTCACACCCCGGAAATGGTCGAAACAGGAAGGATGCAGCAAGGTTCTAGGGAGTAGCGCCCCTTAGTGTATGTCATTCCTTCTGGATAAAGGTGGTATCATGGTATGGAGCCCAAATACTTAACCTCTGTGGTTACTGCATTATTATTATCTATGTGGTTTGTTGCGAATCGAGGATCCTCGGGAAGATCGGTGATGATCGGGGGATGGCATACGCGTGTCAGTAGTTATCTATTTTTGCAGAGGTAACCCGGCCTTGTGTTGGCAGAGATCTAACCGTAATGTTAGGTTATTTCTCGGGTCGTCTATTCCAGGGACGTACCCATCGTGGAAAAGGAAGTTCCTTAGCCTGACCATTTGTTGGAAATCCAAAGAAACAATACGAGCCTTTACGATTTCAATTGTATAACCTGTCTCCTCAGGAGGCAGCTATAGCAGGCATAATATAATGGTACCTATGCTGGCTAAGATTTATATTCTACTTTCGAAATGTTTTCCACTATGCACTAATAATAATATCAAAAATGATTTGATTTTGCGTAGTAAGCATCTTTGACTATCATAAGAAGAAATCTCCTCCAAGTCTGCGTTTGCATTGTGTGTGTGGTGGGAGGTCTTATGGTAGTTTCATTTTCCAAAAGCATTGCGAATTGACTTTAAAATTTTTCTGTTGTTTATTTTTAAGATAAATAACTGTTTTACGATCTCACACCAGTCACCATGACTGACTCGGAGTTTATTGTTTCCCTTCTAAACTCTGGGTGCCCACCAATTTCCACACGGGCAGTCTAGAGTTAGATTATCAGGATATTCTGGATATTCTGGAGCTTGGAGATAAGCTGGATGACGAGACGTAGTATTTGTATTTGATAGTATTTATTCCGCTGTGTATTCTGTATGAGGACAAGTTATATAACTGTCCATTGATGTGATGAATTGTATTGAGTTGTATATTGACTCTGATTGATGTATGTATAAACTGATATAGTTCTTTGTTTTAAAAGACTAGTGTTTATTTATTATATATTGTTCTGCTGCGATATGTGAGATTCTGATATTGTTTTCTGTCTCTGTTCTGATGTGTTGTTCTTCCATGATGTTGTTCTTTCTTTCTTCTCTTTTTCTTCTATCTTCTTCTATCTTTTCTTCTATTTCTGTTTCTTAAAAACCCTCACTATTGGAGTTTCCGGCACTCGATTTCTCGGCAGTCGATAAAGTATGTATCGATGTCGAATTTTCGAAAGTCGAGAATTTCGGTACGTGACAAAGTGGTATCAGAGCATATGGTTAAGCGACAACCCTGCTCTGTTGGGTGTTACTCATTAGAGATAGAGTCAGTAGTACTCTAGAATGAGTTGAGTGTAATAATAGATATGAGCGCGTATTTGTTATTTGAATATAAAATTGTTTTGTATTGTGATGATTGGTTTATTGAGTGGTATATGAACCTTCGTCGGCACAGTCTTGCAAAACTGTATCGAAGGGGTTTCTAAACACTTGAATAGAACAGTTCGGCACAGTATTGTTTTAAATAGGGTAAATGAAATAATTTTACCCAAAACTATTTTTGTATAGAAAATAAATGTTTTTCTATAAAGTACTATAGTATATGGTTGCATGGATGTTAGGAAGTAATAATAGTAAATTATCATCACTGAAATTAAATAAGAAGTTGGAATTATAACTCCAAAGTTAAGAAATGAATTCGTATACAAATGAAATTTGAGAATATAAATTATAAATGTGATTTGTAATTTAAAACGGAATTCCAGAGGAGTATTTGGAAATGTTTTGAAAAGAATTTGAAAATTTTGGAGATTTGGAAAGTTTAAATTTTTTTTTGATTTGAAAATGGATTCCGAAGGTTTTGAAAAGTATTTTAGAAAGATGAAAGCTCTAAACTCTTTTCGGTCGCTGGAAAATAACTTCGATGATGACCGCGGCATCACCGGTGTTCATTTTCGGGTTTCCAAAAGAGAAATTGCTGCCCAATTTGTTTAAATGAAAGTTGTTTTGCGAAGTTGGATTTTGTTTTAGAAAATTCAAGGGATAATTTGAATTGTTTTCAGAAATGGTTTTGAAAATGTTATTAAGACTCTGGAATACTATATAAAGATATTTTCAAGATGAAGTAATATAGGAGATAGGTATAAAATAATGGAATGTGATTTGATTTGAATCACGTTGAATAGGAAATTCCTAACTTGGAAAAGGAAAATGAATAAGGATTGAATCCGAATAAACTACTTTGATAATTAATTAATTCATGAAATGGAAATTGAATTAGTTAAATTTAAACTTGAATTGTGAACTAAATAAAAGAGTGGTTCGAAATTGAAGATAAATTCAAGTAAGTAGAAATAAATTTCAAATGAATGAATAAATTGCAACTGTAAGTGCAATGAAAGTGAGATGACAGTAGATGAACGAATTAAATTCAATAATTATAAAAGAGAAGTAAATTGAATTCAAATTGGAAATCCAGTTTAAATGACAGCAGATTTAACCGAAGGGTAAATTGAAAACAATTGTGGAAATGAACAAAAGTGAATAAAACTGGAATTGAAATTTAATGTTGAAAGCAAATCTGAATTTGTAAGTGAAGCTTATTAAATGAAGTGAATAAGATTAAAACTGAATGTTAAACTTCTTTTGAATTTGGTAGTAAATGAAGTTGAAACCGAATTTGAATAAATAAATTGGAGTAGTAACAAATGAATTGGAATGAGAGTTCAAATTGAATGAAATAGATATATAATTTCAACAGTGAAGTAAAGATGGTATAAGTAGTTTATATTGGAAAATTTGTAATCAAATTTGCAAAATGATTTGAATGCTGTAACTAGATATAATGGCTAGTAGGATATACAGGTGTATAAAGGGATTGGAAAATTTATTTCACAGATAAATTTGAATTGCTCGAAAAAGGTACGTATTTGAGTTTTAATATGAGTTTTTGATGATTTCTCTCTAGCCGCTTGGCTTTTTCTTTTTCTTTTTGAAATCTGAGAGTCCGTAGGGACGTTTTGTAGTCGTGCCGTATTAGCCGCGCAAAGGAGACGCTGGCGAAATTTTTCGAAAATTTCGGGTGTTAGAAAATTTTTGAGAATATTTTGAAAGTTAAAATTTGAATTTGAATTTAAATTCGAATGGTTAAGTAAAACAATGTTGTTTTGAAACTTAGAGTTGAAGTTGAAATTTAGTTGATGAATAACGAATCTTTAGGAGAAGATTTGTTGTGATAAATTGATAAAACTATTTGAATGTGGAAAGATAGTAGACGAGTTAATGATCACTTTTCCTAACTTGTAATTTCGAGGACGAAATTCTTTTAAGGGGGGAAGTTTGTAACGACCCAGAATTTTGAACGAATTAAATTGAGAATATTTAATTAATTTTAAATATTTGAACGATAATTTAATTTGAATCCCGAATATAACTTTGAATTTGCCGATTAAATTATAAAATTTAATCTATTGAAGTTGAATAAAAATTTGAATCTTCAATTTAAAGCTGAAGAAAAATATTCCAAAAGCTTTTAAAATTCATATTTATAAAACTGAAGATAATGGAACTCTCAGAATCGAATTTAGAAGTGATTCGTTCAGTTTTGGAATTTAACTGTTTGAACCGATAATTAAAAATAGTCATTTTTCAAACCGTCTCAGAATTCGACGAAACCAGTTCCATTGAGTCCGTAATATTGAATTATTGTCGGATTTCAATTTTCATATTTTTCGGAGTTGTTTCGTGACCGTACGATAGGCGAACGCGTTAAAAATAAAATGAAATTTAAATTTAAAATTTAAAATATATATATATTAATTTCCATCACCACGTTTTCTCCCTATAAACACGTTCCTTTGTTTCAGCCTGGAATCACGCTACCTCACCTTAACTCGCGCCTCACTCCCCCTCGTTCAAAACGAAAAGAAAATCAAACGAAAATAAATCAATGGCCGCCTACTCTTCATTTCTTCTATTCTTCATTTTAAAGGGGGTCTCCAGTCCAAATTTCTTCAAGGCCGAACAAATCAAAGTGATAAAGGGGCCGCCTTCCAGTTCGAAACAAATGGGCAAACTCGAGCATAAAGGGTCAAAGCAAAATTCGCGGAGGCAGGCACTCGCAAGTGTTTGGGATGTCGCGAATTGCAAGGCTTCGCGATTTGGGTAGTATCGGCGACGAGGTCGCATTCGTAGGGCGAGCGCTCTAGCGCGGCGGCCACAGGCGGAGGGCATGGCGAAGAGGCAGTGTCGAGGCAATCGAAGGGATTGGGGTCGAGGAGTTAGCAGGCGGCGTGTTCGAATTCCGGTGGAGGGGGTTTTTCGATGTCTCAGTCTTCGGCATCGCGATGGTGGTCGCGCGCGCTCGATGGCAAGGCAGGATCGACGATCGGAGCAGGCTCGATCGAGTGGGGGCCTGGTCCAGCAGCGTAGCGTTTGTGACTTCGGGTTTCGACTGTAAGTATAAGAAATTTGTTTCTTTGATTTAATTTAATATAGATTCTGTTAAAAAGAAAAAAAATATAGGTAGTTTATTTTGATTAATATGTAGTTTTGATAAAACAGATACATATATAAATTTTTACTTTACTGATTGTTTTAAAAATAATGAGTTATGATAATTAACAGTTATAAATTTGTATGTGTGTAAATATACAGAAGAAAAAAAAATGTGTACAGTGAAGAATGTATAGGAGCAGATTTTTATATGATCAAAGAAATTTAATTAGATAAATTTATTAAATAGAATTTGAATTTATAAAAGGAAAATTAGTTCAAATAAAAGTTTGGTTAAGTAAATAAATTGATCCGGAAAAAATTAATTGTTTAAAACGAAATCACCGATGAATTGAAATTATCAAATGAAAATTTATTATTCGATTTGTTCGAATATTAATGAAATGTATAAATTGTTATACAAGGTCTATAAATGGAGGAAAAACAAGTCAGGATGGAAATGGATTGCAAATTAAAAGCTAAGGTGAGATTTTTCTCACTCAAAAATGAAAGTGGAATTTTCAGTTATTTATTGCTTGATTTGATTGCTATATTTGATGTGATATTAGATATAGTAGGATATATCTATATATATATAGCAATATATACATATTGGCATATGTATATATTGGATTGATGATTTCCCGCCTCGTATAGCGGATGAGACCCTATTGCGCCGTTAGTAAGCGGATATATAAAAACCCATATACCGCGATATTCCACCTCGAAGTGGAATGGTATTGTGCTAACATCTTTGGATGTAGGGAAACAGGTTGGAGGGATCCAACTGGACCCCTCACATTGATTGAATTTATTTCTATTGTGATATAAATCTGTGAATGATTATAGTGATGCTATTAATCATATTGATATCTGGAAATTGTTGAAAGCTAAAATTTAGCTGAATGGATGTTTGACATCATTGGATCCCAAAGATAAACGAAATTGAATTTTTGAAATTTAAGTAGAAATTTCTAAGTGAAGCAATTTTAGAAATTGAATAAATTTTGAAGAAAGGAATTTTAAAATATAAAAAGTTAATTTTTATAATCTTATCGAATAAATTCCAGAATCAAGTGAAAATGTTAAATAAATGGATTTCATAAAACAGTGATTTTTAAATTGAAGAAATTAATTTAAATTTGGATTTTTAAATAGATTGAAATGAAATTTATTTTCTTAAAAAGGAATTTATTTAAAAGAAGATAAGTTGGAAATCCAATTAGAAATTTAATTGGTAAATTGAAGTAAGCTGTGAAATCAATGTAAAATGATTTCAATTTGAAGAATCCATTTTAAAACCTAATATTGAATAATTTGAGAAAAATAAGGAATTCACTTAGTAGTGATAAATAAAATTAGAAATCAATATTGAGATTGATTTGGTATTGAAGTTTTTTTTTTAAATAGAATTGGGATTTATAAAAGTTGTTTATAAACCCAAAGTCGCTTATTTTGATAAGTTAAATATAGAAGTTGATAAAAGAAGATTTATAAGTCGAAGTTGGTGTTAAAATGGAAATAGAATTTATAAACGTTGTTTTATAAATTCGAAATCAATTGGATTTGATAAATTAAATATGGAAGATTTTTAAAGGAGATATATTCGCGATTTTGGATAGCGAATTATCATTGAAATAAAACGTGTAGAAAATAGTGAAATGTAATTAGTGAAGTATATTCACGATTTTGGACAGTGAATATATTGTTAAGTAAAATGGATTCATTTTTGAAGAAGTAATATTTTAAAAATGAAGTTAAACATTTTAAAGATGTTTTAAAATGTGTTATGAATCGAAAGCATAGATTTCAACATTTATTGTTGAAATAGACGTTTTCGAGAAATATAAGGAAATGGTGGACTATAACACTATTGTTATAGTAAATGATTTCCGAAAGGAAATGTTTTTATATAGTATTGGGATTTATATGTCTATCTTAAATTCGAATCCCTATACTAGTGATTTCGAGTCGTCGTAACGATGTTTTACGCAACATTCGTTTTGACTCAAATAGGTGTTAAAAGAATGATTTCCTTAAAGAATGAATATATACTTAATTTGATTTAAGTATATCGAATATTTTCAAGTGTTGAAAATGAATAGATTTGTGAAACACTTATTTTTAAATAAGTATGGAAATGCTTTTCCAAATGAAATGAACGTTTTGAGAATTTATCTTTGTAAAAGATAAATTGAAATTGAATATTGAAAATCGATTTGAAAATCGTATATCAGAAGATATTTTGAAATATAAATTCAATATGGAATTTATAAAGAAATGGGAATTCGTTTTAAAAATAAACGTTGATTTATTTTTGAAGTGTGGAAAATTATATATCTAGTAAAGATATTTTTGAAGATGAAATAATTTGGAAAATTATTTGGAATCTGATGATGTTGCGCATCTTTATTGATAGTTAAATAACCGACTATCAATAATTACCTTTAAATAGGTATTTGTTGTGAATTTGATGAATTTGAATGCCACACTTATTTTTGAATAATCGCTCACTATTCGGGTTAGCCGGGAAAGGACCATGGGGTCGTATAACCCATTCCGAATATGTGATACGTCGTTATGAATTGCATTCGAAGACCGGTGTTGAAGACCGGATATTTTTGAAAACAGAAGGATTACCGTCGAGTTACTCTACATCGACTGATCTTCGATTTAGAGGTTTTATCACCCTTAGTGACGGGAAGTCTGGACGTGATTAGAAAATTATCCGGATATGCAAGGGCTTCGTGAGAAGTGCCTTCGGTTCTGTTCGATCCCGGAACAGACTTGTATGGATTGTGTGTCTGACGTTACAATTTGAGATATAAAGCTGATTTCTTTCAAATACATTTCTGTTGGTGGCGGAGAATTTATTCTCTTAGCTTAACACCCTTCTCTGAGACGTACGAGCTCAGAGGTTATGTAGTTGAAATTCATCAGCGATATATCCCAATTTGGTAACGTGGCATACTGAGTGTTGCTGTGAAATGATCAGTGTTTGATCATTTGTGATATGATCATTTGTTTGATCTTATATCTTTGTGATCATAGGTTGATCATTTTGTTTGACCCGAAGCAGGGCTTTTTGAGAAAGCGTAGCTTTGTGGACGAGACTTCATCGAGCCTCACACCCCGGAAATGGTCGAAACAGGAAGGATGCAGCAAGGTTCTAGGGAGTAGCGCCCCTTAGTGTATGTCATTCCTTCTGGATAAAGGTGGTATCATGGTATGGAGCCCAAATACTTAACCTCTGTGGTTACTGCATTATTATTATCTATGTGGTTTGTTGCGAATCGGGGATCCTCGGGAAGATCGGTGACGATCGGGGGATGGCATACGCGTGTCAGTAGTTACCTATTTTTGCAGAGGTAACCCGGCCTTGTGTTGGCAGAGATCTAACCGTAATGTTAGGTTATTTCTCGGGTCGTCTATTCCAGGGACGTACCCATCGTGGAAAAGGAAGTTCCTTAGCCTGACCATTTGTTGGAAATCCAAAGAAACAATACGAGCCTTTACGATTTCAATTGTATAACCTGTCTCCTCAGGAGGCAGCTATAGCAGGCATAATATAATGGTACCTATGCTGGCTAAGATTTATATTCTACTTTCGAAATGTTTTCCACTATGCACTAATAATAATATCAAAAATGATTTGATTTTGCATAGTAAGCATCTTTGACTATCATAAGAAGAAATCTCCTCCAAGTCTGCGTTTGCATTGTGTGTGTGGTGGGAGGTCTTATGGTAGTTTCATTTTCCAAAAGCATTGCGAATTGACTTTAAAATTTTTCTGTTGTTTATTTTTAAGATAAATAACTGTTTTACGATCTCACACCAGTCACCATGACTGACTCGGAGTTTATTGTTTCCCTTCTAAACTCTGGGTGCCCACCAATTTCCACACGGGCAGTCTAGAGTTAGATTATCAGGATATTCTGGATATTCTGGAGCTTGGAGATAAGCTGGATGACGAGACGTAGTATTTGTATTTGATAGTATTTATTCCGCTTTGTATTCTGTATGAGGACAAGTTATATAACTGTCCATTGATGTGATGAATTGTATTGAGTTGTATATTGACTCTGATTGATGTATGTATAAACTGATATAGTTCTTTGTTTTAAAAGACTAGTGTTTATTTATTATATATTGTTCTGCTGCGATATGTGAGATTCTGATATTGTTTTCTGTCTCTGTTCTGATGTGTTGTTCTTCCATGATGTTGTTCTTTCTTTCTTCTCTTTTTCTTCTATCTTCTTCTATCTTTTCTTCTATTTCTGTTTCTTAAAAACCCTCACTATTGGAGTTTCCGGCACTCGATTTCTCGGCAGTCGATAAAGTATGTATCGATGTCGAATTTTCGAAAGTCGAGAATTTCGGTACGTGACAAAGCAACATAACAAGAGGTCAAATGGGCGAACGGGAGGCACTAGAACATCACTTGGGGCTTTGCCCAAGTGCAAACTGGTGCACCGGTTCCTTAGAACCGATCCACCGGTTACGTTGCCTGGGCGAAGCCCCAGGCGATTATGCGCCTTCCGGTGGTCCAACAACGGGATTTTTCTAGTGGCAAATACTTCTAACCTCAAGGCATTATTTTTAACAGCATGCAATATATATCTAAATTCATATGACAAGGATTTATAGCGAACAGCAAATAGGCAACGAAATATGCAATTATCACCACCAAACTTGAAATCAATTCAATCACCGATTCATCCAGACAAAAATTTAGTAACTTGTAATCAAATAGAGGTAGTTGTGAGTGATTAACTCGCCTTAATATCCAAAAACTTCATAGCTACAAGCACCAACCTCAAGCCAAAACAAGAAAACAGCCCAGATTTTCATCCTCGGTGCAGAGCCAATTTAACATAGCAAACCTAAATATTTTCCCATGAAAATATTACTGAAGGTGCATATATGAGTTGGGAACAACATTTCAAAATTTTAGATTTTTATGATTTTTCTAAAATTAGTTATTATTTTTATACTAATCTGCGTTTTTCAGCCCAGACTTCATTTTCCTCCTAGCTATTCAACCAATTTTGATCTCTAACCATGGCCAAAACTTCCGTTCCTTAAGTTCAAAAGATGGAGAAGGTTGTAGAGAAGCTAGATCTGATGTTTTAGAATTTTTATCAATTTATTTTTATTTTAAAACTTTTATTCTGAGAAAGGTAGGTTGAGAACTAGGAAGAAGAGATGGTTTCTATTTACTGTAAAATGCGAAGGAAATGTTTCTGTAGTGAAGGAAATGAACATACAAAGAGAGGAGCCTTACTTCTCTTACGCACTGATGGGTTGTGAATACAATTCAAGCCCAAACCCATAACTAATTAAAATAGTAAAAGACTTAAGCATTTTCTCACTTTCTACCACTTTAAAACACTAATAACTCATGGAATTTAACATAGAAAAATTCATGTTAATACACTAAAAATAAGTTCATCGCCTATTCTTCATGATTAATTAATAAAACATAATTTTTAATAACTTTAAACTCTTATTTTTATTATTGAAAACAAGGAAATTTGCATTCTCCTTAAAATAAGACAACATAACAAATAAATCAATTTAACTCCAAATATTCCCATTTTCCATTTAAATATAATTACACATTGTTTTAACAAGTTTTAAAACAAGAATTTTACATCATATAATTTCATATATGCTTTTCCAATAATATATATATGTATGTATGTATATGTATATATTTTAAAATTTTAATTTCAATTAAAACACTTAATATTCAAATTTCTCCAATTTAAATCATAATTTATTCTATTTTAACAACACCGAAAAGTCAGGGTTGTAACATTTGAACTTAGTTTTCACATCTCAATTTAGTAAAAGTATTTTCTCTATTCAAAATACCTAACATTCTTAATGTTTTAAGATACTTGTTTGATTAATCATATTCAAAAGTTGTGGATTAATTCTAGAATTTCTCCTTGATATGACTTCTGGATTTAAAATATAAATTTATCTTATCATAGAAACCCTTCCTTATGGGTTTTTAAATTTTACAAAAATTCATACAAACCCCTATTACAAATTATTTACTTTTTAAATATTCATCCTACTCATTTCTATATTAAGTAAACTCTTAATTGGCTTCAATTAAAAGACTCAAATTGTATAACTTCTTCTAAAGTATTCATGTTATTTAATTAAATTTCCTTGATAGCCCTAGAGATCAAAAAGGAGATAAATTGGGAGAAAGTTCCCTTTATAGTCTTACACTACAAATTTCATTTTAAAAAATGAAGTTTACTTTTTACCAAAGGAACCCTAATTATTGCATAGTATGTATATAAATCAATAAGATCCTCCAATTAGATTTTATCCTATTCAAGAATTTACTAATCAAAATTTTTCATTTTCTTTTATGATAAAAATAAAAGAATTAGCTTCCCAAGAAATTATTATTATAATAACCAAGTCTCCAAAATTCACTTTCCCATTAAAAAATCATTTACATGAAATCCTTCCTTATTTCCCAAACTCCATTTTAATTTAGAAATAAAATTTCCAAATCTCTTAATTTTTTACTTATCCCAATATTCAACAAAGCTTATATTGGGTAAAAACCCAAAACTATAAATCTAGTCTCATGTCTCATCCTTGTATTTTCCATTTATAATTTCTCACCTTTTGAAATTCCTAAAAATATTTTTCAATCGCTGATTATTTTTATTTTGAAATAAATCATTTTCTTACTAACAAATTTGAAATCTTAGACATTACTCAAAAACTTCTTTAATACCAGAATAAATATCCGAAAGATGAATTAATTCATAAATTTATTTCGACAAATTGTTATTTGAAATACAATTAGAGATGGCATCTCAAACTCACATATAATTTAACCTAAGCTTATTTTCGAGCTTAAAAGATTACCCCTTTTTAAATTCAAAATTTACCCCCCAATTGATTTAAATAAAAGAATCATGCTTTTATTTAGCTTTGGTTATTTGGCTATTTAAGGATATACATTTATATATATTTACTTAGATTATAATGGTTCTTCCATTGCCTATCCAAAGCATTATATCAAATTCATTTTCAAAGAAAAACTTAAAACAATTCCTAAATGTCATAATCAACACATAATGTTACCTCCTTATTTATTCATAACAAATCGCCTTGATCATTGGTTGCGTTGTTGATTGTGAAATCAATATCGCCTTACCACTATTCTCGACGTACACTAGTTTTAAGCATTTGAGTCCATTATTGGAGTATTAACTCAGAAAGCCTATCCATATAGCTATTTCAATCTTCTATAATATTGAAACACGCTTAGATTCCTAAAACCTTAGTACATATCTTTATATGCATTTCCAAACATCATTTTATTTTAAGCCACATTAGTTTTAAAAAATATTTTTATTCCTTCTTGAATTAACATATTTCTAAAAATATGATTTTCCAAAATATTTACTTTATCAGAAGTGCATGTTCAATTGTTTTGTTTGAATATTTAGGAATCCCTATCGAGTACATTGGCCAGACGTCTCGACCGGAACCTTAAAGCACCCAATGGGCAATTTAACACCAATAAGTACATATACTTCAAAAATCTTCTTTTGAAATGAAGAATACTTATACCTTTATATACCCTAGTTTATACATATAATAACAAGCTTATAATCATCACCATTAAACATCCTATAGAAAACACATAGGATGGTATTTCCTAATTAGGCGATGATTGCATTAAAACAATTCTTAATCAAACTCTTTGTTTAGAGTAAATAATACATCATTTATTTTTGGTTAATTGGTAATCAAATACCAAAAATTATCTCCATTTCCAATTGATTAATTTTTATAATTACAAGAATTGGTCCTTGATTATTTTATATTCAAGAAATTCATATCACTTGCGATGATTTCCAATACTAAGATACCGCAAAATTCAATTATTAACCTTCAAATAAAATTCTAATTATCAAGGGATAACTCTTAATTGAATTTGAATTGTCACTAAGAATCCTATACAAACAAACATCCAATCAACCAATTATACAGTCACAAATTTACTGGATAATGTGCTCAGCGGAACAATCCATCTGTTTTCGTTGCGTGACTCTAATCATTAAAAGATCGACAACAAACTTCATGGTTTGCTGGGCGAACAAAGTACTACATCTCAACTGGGCTCGCTAGATTACTCAATACTAAAATGAGTGACTCAGCCGCCAGCCAACTACACTTCCGGAATGGATAAGATTGGCTCAAAGATTACTTAGGAATCAAATGATTCGATAATAGGAACATCAAATAGTGGAAATGAAGGGAAACATTCCTAGCATCCCAAAAGACACTTTCTTATTCTAAAGGGGATGATTCCTACTGTCTTCCCAAGAACCCCTAAAGGGCAGTCTTTAAGACTCATCTAGGCCAAGTTTTGTGTCCGTAATATCATATTTTATTCTTAACTCAGCTCTAATACGAAGCTGTGATGCCCAACCCCGAGACCCACACTAAAAAAGGATATTATAGAGTAATACCATCTGCTAGTGCAGAGAATAGGGCTGGATAGGAGTGAGCATCCATGATATTTTCTTTAAGCGAGCACTGATACGTCGATTAATATGATATATATATATATATATATATATTTCAAATGGAATCGACATATGCAATTCAGGCTTAAAACGAAACTACGATGGCTATAATAATAATCTAGAACAACATATGATAAATACAAATCACAAAATCATAGATCACAAAATATACACATTAGAATACAAATAGATACAAGGCTAGATAGATATAATACATGATGAGGACTATAAAACTATGGTATAGATTATCCATATAATACATAAGTACTACATCCTGTAGACACAAATATCTCGGTCTGACCTGAATATTATAAAATAATAAACGGGTCAGTCTAGTCTATAATGGATGAGTTAAGCAAGATAAATGATAGGTATAATGAAATAGATCTCAAATACAGACACAAAGCCAAGTATCAGCAAATATCAAGAATGTTTCAATAATTTCAAGAATGTAATCACCAAATATCAAAACCCAAGATAGCTTTTAAAAGCAAAACCTCCGGAACTATTTGGTGATAACATAAATAACATAGATCACATAAAAGGGGAAAGGAGCCAAAACTCCAAGATTCGTGAATAAATTCACTTACATGTGTGTAACTCCAAGATAGACATAAGAGTCTATAAAACTTCAAGATGGGTAAAATTCCCATGGTAACTCCAAGATAGGCATGAAACTATAGAACTTCAAGATAGGTGCAAGACCTATAAACTCCAAGATAGGAACATATCCTATAAAAACTCCATGATAGATACAAGACCTATAAAAAATCCAAGATAGGTGCAAGGCTACAGAACTCCAAACGTGAGTCATAAACTCATTGATATAAGTACTATGTACTCCTAAAAAGCAATCGAATAAGTAACGACCGTGTGTCCCATACCACACAGGTTTACCTAAACGTTTACTATAAGCTAGTAAACTCCACTCGTGTGTATAAATGGATCAATCGAACAAGTCTGGCAATTAACTGGCTAAACAAAAGTGAACGTTCTATGCCAATCGAAACCACCTTCTCATTCAATTGATAATGTGTAATTTTAATTTTATAAGCTAGAATATATATATATATGTATTGGAAAGCCTTTGTTAATATATATAAGTACAGTTTTAAACCATTGTTCCAAATCAACTTTAAAACCATTATTATTATAAATAAATATATTATATATATAATATTCCAAATATCCTTTATAGAAAATATATTCATTCTTAAAATGATTTGGGAATATGGTTTGGATTGAAAATTATTCTTTTGAAAACTCTATTTAAAATCGTGCGATAAAACGTGTGTTTAGCAACATATATACATAGGGCATTTCTCTGGAATAGGAACTCCAAGATGAATCCATAAATCAAAATACTAAAATAGCATTGAAATCAACATGAAATAGATCATATAGCAATGCACATAACAATCAAAGAAACAATCGAGCGAGTAAATGGTCGAACGAGGGGATCAGGAAGCAAAATAGACACAACCTGAGGCTCTGCCCAGGTCATGACCGATGCACTAGTCATGTGTGACCGGTCCACCGGTAGCACTGCCTGGGCCGAGCCTCAGGCAATGTTCGTCGCTACCTAGTGGTCCGTCGATGGTGAATTTTAGGCTATATATGGTTTTGACTTCAATGGTACTGATTTTGATGTCATGCAAGCACATATTCAACTACAATTTGATGATTCAAGTGGTCATATGGTAAGGTTTTCGGCAAATAGAGAATTGCATAGCAAAAGATACAAATAACACAATATATTGAGATCATTTCAAAATTAGATTATTTCAATCAAACAAACAGCCACATGCATCTATCTATAGACTAGAAGTGTGAGATTTACTCACATATATGGACTTGAATTAAGGTTAAGAACTTGTATTCTCCTAGGCTAGCTTCTCTTGATAACTACCTAGGTTTATATTTGAGCAATTGGAAAAGGAGAGATTACGAATAAGACAAAATTGGAACCTCTAATAGATGCAACACAAGATGAAAGAGATTACCTTGGCTTTATATCTTTAATTAATTATTAAAGACCTTTAATTTGATCTTGATTTGAGGATTAATTTGGTTTCTAGGGTTTGCATATAGAGATAGTTTATCTTTAGATTTTTAGCTGAAGAAAGAATGAGAAAAGGATGAACTATTTCTCATTTTTAAAACACCAATTTACCTATAAATAATAAGGTACAAACTTATGAATTGATTTCTCCAATTTCAATCAAACCTAACATACCAAATTAAATCAAATTAAACATGGAATTATCGTCCAAAAACACAGCCTAATTGATGCCTTAATACCCTAGAAGAACCTTGGACCAAACCTCCTTCGATTGGCTTAGTTTGATCAAAAAACCTGATCAAAATATGCCCCACCGTGCACCTGTGGTGGCCGGCTGAAACAGACTGCCTATTATATAATTTTTAGATTTTTGTTTTGCTTGTTTCTCACTCGTTTTTATTTTGATTCTCGATCCTTTTTATTTTAAATTTATATATGATTTTCTACTACCGTTCTACTTTCATTCCAACAAAATGTTTGAATAGAAATCGTTTCAAAATTGTTGTATGAATCGGTGTTTTCAAGCTAGTTTCCAAAAAATAGAAATATAGCCTTTTAACACACACACACACACAGAGATATATATATATATATATATATATATCATCAAAATACCTTTAAAAATCATTATATATTCAAAATAAAATCATAAAGAGCCGATATATCAAATTGCCATTTATAAATATTTTTATATAATTTATACATATTTTATATACAGGAAAATAGACACAGGGAAGAAGTTACATAAAAATTTATTCTCAAGGACAACAAGTTTGCTTTTTAGTCTGAAGGACACATTTTAGTGTAAACAGAAAATGATAGTTACAACTATCATTCTGTGATTTACACTAAAAGCGTCCTTTAGTAAAAAGAAACTTCTTGTCCCTGAAACTAAATTTTTCTCCAACTTTTTGCCTAAGCCTAAAATCCCCTTTTATATATTTATTTATAATTCATTTCATAGCTCAAAACATTATTTATTTTCCATTTCTCACTAAATAAATCATATCTCTTAGAATATATATCTATAAATCCATAATTAAATTTATAAATTCACATATATATATATATGTATCTTAACTTTAAAAATCAATTTTATACCATTTTGATGTGATCTTATACCCCAAATCATTTTTACACAAAACCGGGTTGATTTACATATTTTATGAAATCACGTCTATATAAATATATAAAATGTACAAAAGTTTTATTTAGGTCCGTCAATTTTATATTTCATCTAAGAAATTTATTCATATAAATTTCTAACCATTTTACTATAAATTTCCTAATTATATTTGTCTCACTTGGAAAACCCATTTTATTAATTTCTTATTTATTAAATTCCAAATTTATTTCAGATTAGAACAAAACCAAATAAAATTCTCCAATTCCATCTAAAAATTAATTAAGATAATTTTAAATCATATTTTAGATTTAATTCCAAGTAATCTCGACCAGGGTTGTTACATCCTTTAACTTGAACAGATCAATAGCCCTTCTCTTTGCCATGGAGGGCACAGCTTTAGGACCCTTACATCAGAAAGGGCCACATCCTCATCGAACATCAAAAATTCAGGATCTTGCATTCCTTCTTCATTCATTGCAGCAATCTTTTTAGCATTAGGCGGCGGAGTGGACCCGATAGAAGAGGTTAGAATAAAGGGTAGTGCAGAGATGATGATGGACTAAATGGCAAGATTTAAGGGCTCGGGCAAAGATCACATCCAATAGTGGGAACTATAGGAGACTAGCCAGGAGTTGACAGATTGAAAAGAAAAAATTAGAAACATCCTCAGGTGTCATTCAAAGTTCCTTGAACATAAGAGAGACTAATGATATACTTCCAAGAGAATACATCGAAGTCTGAACAAGAGTCTCACTTTGCCCTTACTCTAAGACAGGAGACGGAGTATGGAGCTTGGGTAGTTGCTGGTCGCATATAGCTGGGATCCTTGGGGTTGTATGACCCATGAGTCGAGGCTAGCAATGATGTTGTTTTTGTCTCTATTGCTACAGTTGTCGTATCTGAGTGAAGATTATAGGATCAAACATAAGAGGCCCGGATGTGGGAGTTAGGCGACTCTAGAACTGGCATCGTCGGATTGATGTTTTCTACTTGAGGTCCCTTTGAGATGGGAATAACATTGTCTACCAAATCCTTTGAGTCGGATGCGGAAGGTCCTCAATAGGCACCTGGGCAAAAGTTGAAGCTTTAAGGGCCACTTCTGCCTGACCTTTAGCAAGGGCATCCAGGTCCTCATCTTTGAGGAGGTCGGGCTTAATGTCTTCTTCATCGACTTCACCGACGTGCTCTTTCTCCTACCCAAGGATTTCCTCCCCACCCAAAGCCAGTGCTTTGGGTATTTATCGCCAAGCCATTTGTGGTCGCTTAATTTGATTACGTTCGCATAAAAGCATAGCAAAGTGGCTTCAACTGTATCATTAAGCTCCTCTTCCTTTTTCTCGACTTCAATAGCTCGAGTCTCTAGGATCTTCTTCTCCTAATTGACATTGAGGACTTTGTTCATGCCCTCTTTGGTCGGTAAGAGAGTATCGCCCTTTCCTTTTTTTATCCTTAGCAAATTTGGCCTAAAGGTTCTTGATTATAAGGAACTGAGTGTTGATATGGCCTGGAGTACTGCTTTTTCCTTGTCTAGCTCGCCACTCATGCGATAGGCTTTCTAAAGCTACTCATCCAAGAGCTTGTATCTGGCCTGGAAGACTTTTAGGTCATCTTGGCACTTTTTATCGGCTTCTTTCGTTGTTTTCTTCAGTTGATCCACTTCTTTAAAATAAAAGTCACAAATTCATTAATGATCCTTTTTCTCACTGTTATGTTGTTGAATGGTCAACTCATTAGCCTTGTCCATATTTAACAAGCCATAGGAAAGCCTTTTCCAAGTATAATATTGCTAGCAACATCATGAACGACACTTCTTGAATGGCCACCTCATATGGAATGTTCTTCAGATTGTAATCGAACTTAACCCCGTTAAATCATAGTTGCGCGAAATCCTTTTACATCTCTGTGAGATTCAGGCTTATAACCGAGTTCAAGACAGCTATTGAGGCATGTGTGAGAGTGGCCACAAAGGTATGCTCTTTTCTAGACCTCTATTGGAAGGGTTTGGAAGTCGAAGAGCTAGTGGGTTTGGAGGTATGCTTGTACTTTTGGGAAGGCGCTAAAGCTTGATGAGGAGGAGGTTGTAACATCTCGTAAAAATTAATAAGAAATTAACTAATAAGAAAAGAATTAATTAATAAATTGATAATAAGGCTAAAGATGAAAATTTTGTAAATGTCAGAATTTGGCCACGAAAGTTGTGACATCGCGTTCGTGGCGATTTTCTAATCAATTTTCATATATAAAGTTCTGAAAGTGAAGCCCAAATGAAAAGTTATTGATGTTTGAAGTTTTCTGATTTAAAATAATTTAAATGGAACTCAAATTCAAAAAATAATTAATTTGTGTAATTATTGCAAATATGTACATGTGGAAGAAATTTATTGTAAATTTGTGTAGTTAAATAATTTAAAGTTTTTCTTTGGATCGATTAAGGGTTTTTGAAAAGAAATAAGTTAAGAAATGGTGTGGAAGGTATGGATTCTTTTTATTTATGGTCTGCACTGCCTATTTCCGTAATTTAAATGAGAACTCCCTTTTTATCTGTATATGTAGAAGTTGAATAGACCATAAAAGGATTTGAATTGTAAATTCTATTAATGTTGATTCTACTAATTTGTTATAAAATTAGTTTGGTATGGATTCTATTTATATACAAGTCTGTTGTTGAATTGAGAATATTGGATATACAATATGTATGTTAATATGGAATTGGACTTGTATAAATTTAAAGATTTGGCATATAAACGATTAGTTCAGGGCATATATGTTTAGAAATATTTTAGGCAAGTGCGTGGGTGTGTGTATTAGCATATAAAAAAGTATAATTAATAGCGTGTTAATTGCATAGTAAATAGGTTGTTAATTAATATCAAATCCCCTTTAGGAAAGAAATCGATAGTTAAGGCGAAATAAGGTTTGTCCCAGTAAGCCTTAATAGGGAGTGCGGTGAGGTGTGTGATAGTATGTTAAGAGAGTGTAGATTATAACTAAGTTATAGGGATGCAAGGTTAGTCAAAAGCATATGGAAGTCTGCCCAGCTAATCTGGCTACCAGTAGTTGACTTTGAGGCTTATGTGAGACATCACCTATAATAAGTACCCACGAAAGACACGAGGTTAGTTCCAAATTTTGTATGGTAAACCTGCTCAGCTAATCTGGCTACCAGTATCTACGAATAGTCGGATTAATGTGAGATGTCATAGTTTGGGTTATGGGTCATAATACGTAGGACCTGCTTCAGGGTTGAAGGTGGTAAGTGGCTGATTGAGGGCTCGCCTCCTCCCTATTTAAGAAGTATTAAATGGTCATGGTTAGCAGTTAGACACGGTAGTGGATATCCCGGGAAGGGTCCGCTTCGGGTTTGAAGTAGTAAGTGGCTATTATAGGGTCTGCCTCTTCCATGAAGAAGTATTAAGTGTCCTAATGGGATTTCATGCAATGTTAGCTAGATAGTACTAGACAGGAGTCCACCTTGGCATAGATATTAAATGACGGGGATCTGCCTAGAATGAGGTGTTAAATGGTCAGAGTCTGCCTAGTTCCCATTAAAGAGATATTAAGTGACTTGGGCACTATCTCTTATATTGTTAGGATATTATTGATGATAGATGCATGGGACTGGGAATGGCCTTTGGTCTACAGTTGAAGATGTGTTTTTGGATTAAAAGGGTAATGGTTATAGAATTAGGCTGGAAAAGTCTTAAGGGTTGTAGTTGGAAAACTTATAATACAGTTAGGATGCGTAAGACATATTCTTATTTAAATTATACTACCCAAGTACTATTATAGAAAGGCTCGAGATTTTATTCACCAGATATTGTTGTTTTGACTCCCACCTCGTTACAACCCAGGTTAGAGAAGAAGATGCATATTTCAGTGATGGTGGCAGAGATGGAACTTGTGGTATTTATTTATCTATCTACTTATGTTGTATCCATTTAGACATCATGATGCACTTTGTAATATTATACTACAGATATTTGGCATTGTTATGATCTTGTTGTATGTTTCTGACATTTGAATTTTTAATAAGATGGATACTGTTTCTGATATTATGTTTTATCCTTTTGCTGTGAGATTCTGAATGTGTAGATAGATAGCTCTGTGTATTATTCTTCGTATCAATTTTATCAACCGACGCCTAGCTTTGGAATGAGCCTAAGGTTCGATGGGCCTTTTCTAGATAGAAAATTAGGTCTATTTTAGGGCGGTTGTTATATTTGATATCAGAGCTTAGTTTACCCAATCAATAGGGATAAGCATATGTATAAGTGACGTACTTGTTATTTTTAAAAGTAGTTTTCAAAAACCTTACTATATAAATATATATTGACATTTTTTGAGCATACGCCTAACTTTATAAGTTTCGAATATAAAAATAGTTGCAACCATATTTCGAAAGGATGGGTGAGGCGACTATGAGTTGGAAAAAATAAAATAGAGTTAAATTTATACTCCTAACTCGATTACCCAACGAGCCAAAAGTTGTATTAAAAGTGTGGTTGAGGAAGTAAGGATATTAAGGCTAATTAAACACTAGAGGAAGGGTGAATGGTGTTTTCTAACTTATATGAATCTTTTTAAAATTATTTGAAGATTATTATTAAATAACTCAGAATGAACAACCACAGATGCAAACACAGATAAGTATAAATGTAGTAAAGTAAAAGGTAGAGAATTAGAGAGATCACACCAGGGATTTTTATACTAGTTCAGAGTTATCCTACATCCAGTATCATACAATTGCTTATATAGATTTCTTTTAGAAATGCCAATCTTTTAATAGGTGGAATGGAAACCCAGTACAATCTCGATTTCAAGGTATAAGACACACCCTCCTGATTTTTCGAGCTCAGGGTATGCCCACTTGATTTGGATGGGCTACAAGCACACCCACTTAGATTTTCAGGCTACCAAGCATACCCAATTGATTTGAACATGCTACAATCACACCTAAAATATTACAACTAGAGTTTGATGGTTTTTCCAAAGACAATTTCATGATCTTTGGTTACAATGGATCATATAGTCTTTTGACTAGCACTTTGATCTTGGATTTAGAGAGAGAGAGAGATGATTGAAATCAAATAGTAAATAGTATAGAATCGATACAATGAAGATTAAATTGATTCTTGTTGACTCTGTAGAGATTTGAATAAATTTTTCACTACAAATTTTGGTAGAGTAAGAAGAGAGAAGGAATAAGAAATTAGTTGTTGAAAAATTCCTTTGAAACCTCCTACTTATAGAGAATAAACAGACATGTCCATTCACGAAGAGTTATAACGAATAGACACTTCATTGCAAAATTTGAATTTCAAATTAGTGACATGTATGTCGATATAATTATAGGGTATATATCGACATATCCCTTTGAAAATTAAAAATTGTTTTTAAATATTTTGAAAATCTTATGCTTTGTAAAATATTTTGATACTTTGTAAAATAATTTTAACATAGTTTATAAACATTTTAAACTTTGAAAAACTTTTATAAAATATTTTTAAATATATTCTTAAAAATATATTTTGTTTATAAAAATTAAATGATAAGAAAATGGAAAATATGGATCAAAGATTGCTACTAGGGACATCAACAATATTCTATGACTCTATATACTATACTCTATTCTTGAGATCTTCATACTTGGATCTTTATACTCATGAGTCTTTATGTCCACTCTTTGAGTCTTTATACTTTACCGTCTTCGACTCAACACCTTATAATATCTTGCACTATATATTATATAACTTGGCAAAACATTAGTATCCATATTTTATGTAAATGTATTTTGTTAATAGGGTTGTTGCCATCAAAATCAAAACTGTGGTATTAACAATCTCCCCTTCTTTGATTATGACAACCGCTAATATCTTGTATATATAAAATATGATATAACTCTCCCTGAGTTAGATAACTCCCCCTAAATATATGCATATGTATATTTTATGTTTTTCTTTCCCTTTATTATCAACAAAAATGGGTGGAAAAACAATAAACTCCCACTAATTTAAACACTAAGAGATTGTAGATTCAAAATAATAACGAAGTTATAATGAAATGAATATGATGATGATTATGTCATAGGCAATTCAGTTAAGCATAATAATATGTAATAATGAAGACTTACAAAGTAAAATTTATTTATCTAAGTAAAAACATACATAATTCACATGCACAAACCAATCCAAACCAAATCAAACTAAAACACACAAATCCAAATATTACTGTAAAAAAATCCAAACTAATCAAATCCAATCCAAATATACACATTGAATCAACTAAACCAAATCCTAGGTGTATGTGTGTGTATGTATTTATATATATATATATACACACACATACATACACACATACAGGCCTGAAATATACATGGAAAAGTGGTGAGGCAAAAAGAATCCATTCAAGACTGGATAGAGCTTTAGGCAATGCTGAATTATTGAACAAAATGCCTAATATAAAAGTAACAGTACTGCCAAGTTCTACTAGTGACCACTGCCCTTTATATATTCAATTCAATAATGAAAAGCAGACACAAAAGGGAAAACCATTCAGATATGCAAATCACTGGCATCTAATTGAAGGATACAAAGAAATAGTTGATTTTAACAAATTACAGATTTAGAAGGGAATCATATGTATCAGTACATAATGACAGTGAAACTAATGAAAAATAGACTGAAGGAATGGAATAAAACAAAGCCAAAATCACATGAAGCTATAAAAGAAGTTCAGGAACAGTTGGAGAAAATGCAATATCAATTAGATGTAGAGCTGAATGCAGAATACTTTACTAAACAAAATCATCTCAAACAACTGATGGGGGTTCAAGCCGCAGAAATAAAGCAAAAAGCTAAAGAGAGATGGCTAACAAAAGGGGATGAGTGCAATAAATTTTTTTATACTAAAATGTCTCAAAGAAATAATCAAAATAATACTAAATTATTTACAAGACTTCGAAACTAAAGCAATAAAATACTTTGAAGACACATACAATGGAGATTATATCCAGCAAATACCTCAGATCAGCTGTAGGAAAAAAATCTCCAGAGAAGGTGCTCGGATGCTGACAGAAGACATTACGGAAGGGGAGTTGAAAAAAGCCATTTTCTCTATTCATGACGAGTCCATTCCTGGCCCCGATGGAATGAGTGCACTCTTCTTCAAAATGCACTGGGAAAACCTGAAAGATAGGATGCTCAAAGGTTATCAGGAGGCTTTAAACACAGGTGAATTTATTCAGGAAATAAATCATACTTTCATCACTTTGATTCCAAAAGTCAAGAAATGTAACGCCCCACTCTGAGAGCCACTGTAACAAAGAGTATTACGGGAGTAATACTGTCTGTTAAAGCGGAGAATAGAGTATAGTGGAAGCGACCATTTGTAATCAAGCTATAACTATCTACTGAATACGTCGAAAGGATGGTATCTATATTTAAATTATCAGGTGGTTCGACATATTCGGTAAATACTTATAACGAAATTACAAATGGCTAAAGATCCATCTGGACAAAGCATAATAACATAATAATAAAACATCACAGAACAGAATCACATAACAGATATAAAATCCCAGGACAATACATCGTCAATACAGATCCAAATACTATAAGTGGGTACAAAGCCACTGCCCACACATGTGAGTCAAAAATATGTACATATCAAAGTCTGAATAATAACATAGTAGCGGAATAGTGGACAAATAAAAGCGCTATCTATCAGCATAGCAGATAATGTCCAAGCGGAAGCACAGAAGCTAAGTCCAGAGACCTAACCTGAAACAACTCGGTCTGACCCGAGCGAAAACACTCGGGTCAGGCTAGCTAAACAATCAGTAATAACTGAGATATATAATAATGCGGTACATAAATGAAACAGTACTTTTCCTAAGAAAAGAGTATTTTGGACCACATGAATATATTGACGGTCTCTAACCATCAATCAACAGTAAAAATCTCCAAAGAGAATATCAGCACCAAAGTGTTGAATAAATAAAATCGCCTCATATCATCGGCGTAGCCAAAGCTATATAAAGTTGCCCATAGGCAATAATCCCAAGAGTGACCAGAGTCTATAATCAATGCCCAAGCAAAGATCGATGCTCCAAAGAGCAATGGGGATATACTGAAAAGTCAATGAAATCAAACACTGAAAAGCAGTGTCCAGAGACACTGTGAATCCACAAGGTAATCACACTTACATTGTATGGTTCCATAGAACCAACACCGAATGGCGGTACTCGAATGGATATAAAAATTATCAGTTAATACAAGTATAGCACGTGCACCGACCGGAGTCGTTATTGCCAAGTACTGTAGAGTTGTGATCGATCACTCGCACAGATGCGGAACGCGCGAGATGGCAAGATCCTTCCCAGAAGGATAAAGGCCCAGAGGCACATGCCGAATAAAAGAAACTGCTCCATAGAACAGGTGTCCAGAGACGGTTGCCCAGAGGCGTGGTGACCCAGAGGTCCAGTACTGGCTGCCCAGAGGGCTAATGTGTCACAAACTTCTTGGAGAAGAACCCGTAAAAAGTTAACAATGAGTCCCATACCCCACGCTCGCACTAAACGGTTTACTAACCAATAGCAAGCTCACACTCCAAACAATAAAAAGTCCACCTCGTATCATCGCTAAACTAGACCCAAAGGTCAAAACGATCAATCGAATAGGTCGGGGATTAACCGGAAAGAAAATACACACGGTTCCATAGGCCGGAGATTTACTAACCGTTTAAGCACCTTTCCACTTCGCTTGACGTGCTAAAAAGTGAGTGTGAGATTTTTATTATAGAAAATAATGGTTCGAAACGGATTTATAATTGATTTTGAGAACACTCTAAAACGGCTTTTGAAAACTCTCCTATTATGGAGTAAATAGTCTACTAATTAAAAATAATATTATATAATAATTTCGAAAGCCATTTCGGAGCGAAAAATCCTTTTAATACCTTTTTATAAGGCTCGTGTACAAAATCCAGAGACAAATCTCAAAGAAATCGATAAAACCAGAAAATCACTGAAAATATTCTAAGTGTTGGAAAATAGTCCAAAACTGACGCGAACCGAAGTTCGGAAAATTATTCGGACTAGCAGACTGAATCTGAATGGCATGAAAATTGGTAGGAACGTAGTCCGACATTCCTACTTCAGAACACAAAAAGAATTACTCGATTCAGACTTGAAACGAAGGCGTAGCGACGTTCCAAAGTCGGACACAGAAACATGAAATGCACTGTTTTGCACAGCGATCTGGGTTCAACTCTGACAGGAAATTCGAAGGGTCTAATGAACTCAGATGATGACCAAACTTTCCAGATATGGAGTTCATAACTCCATCTTTCCAACGAGACCAAAATCGTCAAATTCTGACTAGCGGCTCAAAAGTTATGACCAAAATAGTTTCAGTTTCATCCACAGAGCTAATATGTGTATCGCTCTCTGGAAGATAGTAGAAAAATCAATTTTTGACCTAGTTAGACTCAAAAGTACAGAAAACTCACTGAACAAAAATTGTAGCATATGTTTTAAGCTTTCCGGAACATCCAAAATTATCTAATTTGGATCAAAAACGAGAGATACATGCAAAACAATATCAGATTGAAACTCAAGATAACTTGTTAAAGACAGAATTGGTCTTCTGTCTTTGAACGCATTTCAGGTCATCTAAATGGAAAAATTACAGAAAACTCACTGAACGAAAATTGTAGCATATGTTTTATTCTTTCCGGAACATCCAAAATTATCTAATTCGGATCAAAAACGAGAGATATACATGCAAAACAATATCAGATTGAAACTAAAGATAACTTGTTAAAGACAGAATTGGTCTTCTGTCTTTGAATGCATTTCAGGTCATCTAAATGGCAAAATTACAGAAAACTCACTGAACAAAAATTGTAGCATATGTTTTAACCTTTCCGGAACATCCAAAGTTATCTAATTCAGATCAAAAACGAGAGAGATACATGCAAAACAATATCGGATTGAAACTCAAGATAACTTGTTAAAGACAGAATTGGTCTTCTGTCTTTGAATGCATTTCAGGTCATCTAAATGGCAAAATTACAGGAAACTCACTGAACAAAAAGTGTTCCTTATTGAATCTAATTTGCAGCAAATAAAACCTGACCAAAAACGGATGAGAAATGAAGACGTTATGCCTGATTTCGTTTCAGCTACAATTCCAAAACGAAAATTATAGAAGCATCAAGTAAAAAAAAGGATTTAGCTATCAATTTTACCTCAACCAATATAGCAAGCAACTTGTGTGCAATGTCCAAATGGAAGAAATGATAATCAACAAGCTTTGATATTCATGCAACACAACAAATCAAGTGTTACCAATTAAATTTCAGAAATTAGAAAGATATAAAAACGGATTTGAGGTGGGTATTTGCATTACCTTTGCATAGAATGACTTGTATAAGCTAAAACTAGAAGGAGATGAAGATAGAGGCCATTTTTGTTATGAAGCTTTAGGAAATGATTAGGGTTTTGATTAGGGATGAATGAATGAGGTTAGGAGAGTTTGAGATAATTTATAGAGGAGGTTTAGGGTGGGTTATTGGGCTAGGTTTAGTAACTCAATAAGAAGAGAGTTATTTACATGTTTCCAAAAATTAGTCTAAGTGTTCATATATGTTTATAAAACTCATTTTTCTTATCCAAACCCGTTTAAAAATCTCTCCTAAAATATTTAACTTTCCAAAAATAACATTTTATCCTCATTTTAAAATCTCATATTTCCCATTTAATTAAAATAGCCTTTTCCAAATAAATTTTGTTATTCCAAATCCTTTTATTCTTCATTAAAATGAATAAAAATCCTAACTTTTATTTATTAATTGGTAATGAAAATCCCGGGTTGTTACAGACTCCCCCCCTTAAGAAAATTGCGTCCCCGCAATTCCTTAAGATAGATGTCGTCTATAACGTCAAATCCACAAAAGAAGTGATAGAGATAAAATAGAGAATTCTCACCCGCAGAAGAAGATGGGAGAAAGCCAGGATAAGAGCGTTCGATAGATTCTCTGGTCTCCCAAGTGCAGTCCTTAGGATTCGGTGACCATTGAATCTTCACGAGTGGAACCTCTTTGTTGCGAAGGCGTCTAACCTCTGAATCAAGCACACGAAGAGGTTGCTGCTCCAAAGATAAATCAGGTAAGATCTCTAAATCAGGCACAACATGCGGCTCAATGATAGAATCAGGATTGCGGACACACATGCGAAGCTGGGAAACATGGAACACGTCGTGTATTCCAGAGAAGTGAGCAGGTAGAGCCACTCGATAAGCCACGGGGCCAATGCGTTCCGTAATAGGAAATGGTCCAACATAGCGAGGAGCCAACTTCCCTGTAGAGCTGAAACGCACAACCCCCTTCATGGGAGAGACCCGAATAAAGACATGATCACCAATGGAGAACTCAAGAGGCTTCCTACGGTTGTCCGCGTAGGATTTCTGACGGTTCTGCGCCTCTTTCATTCTCTGACGAATAAGAATAATCTTCTCAGAAGATTCCCGAACTGAATCTGGACCAAGAAGGAGCTTCTCGCCAGATTCTAACCAACACGAAGGAGAACGACATGGCCTTCCGTAAAGAGCCTCGAAAGGAGCCATGCCAATACTAGACTGAAAGCTGTTGTTGTAGGAGAACTCTACAAGCGGTAAGTGATCCTCCCAACTACCTCCAAAATCCAGAATACAACAGCGCAAAACATCCTCTAAAACACGATTCACCCTCTCCGTCTGACCGTCGGTCTGAGGATGATAAGCAGTCGAGAAATTCAGCTTTGAGCCCAAAGCTGACTATAGGCACTTCCAGAAGTGACTAGTAAAGATAGTGTCTCAATCACAGACGATAGAGCTAGGAATGCCATGAAGTCGAATGACTTCCTTCACATATAGCTTGGCAAGCTGAGGAGCAGTCCGAGTGGACTTAATCGGAATGAAATGAGCTGATTTGGTCAAGCGATCGACGATGACCCAAATAGAAGTATGGCCTGACCTCGATCGAGGCAGACCGTCAATAAAATCCATGGATATCTGATCCCATTTCCACAATGGAATCTCTAGCGGCCGAAGAAGACCAGATGGACGCTGATGCTCAGCTTTGATCTGTTGACAAGTCATGCAACGGCTTACATAACTTGTAACATCACTCTTCATGCCCTCCCAATAAAATAGGCGACACATGTCGGCATACATCTTACTCGACCCGGGATGTATAGTGTACTTAGTGCGATGACACTCGTCTAGAATGTCGCGCCTAAGTGATAAATCAGATGGTACCAAAATACGGTTCTTCCTGCGAAGACACCGATGAGAATCAATAGAATAATCCAACAATGTCTCATCACTAGATCCCGACTCAAGGAGATGAATGAATCACAACAAGTCTGGATCCTGCCGCTGAGCATGGGCAATGCGATCCAATAGAATAGGTCGAGCTTCCAAGCTGAATAACAAGATCTGAGGATCAGAAGATGGAGCTCGATTTCGAATATCACACATAGAAAGAGTCTCAAGAATATCCCACTCGGCTATCATCATAGAAACTACTACCGAGTGTTTGCGACTGAGTGCATCAGCCACACGATTACCCTTGCCAGGGGTATACTGAATGTCTAAGTCATATGAGGCGAGAAACTCGAGCCATCGCTGCTGCCTCATATTCAGATCCTTCTGACTGAAAAGATACTTCAGAGACTTGTGATCGGTGTAAAGAGTGAAGCGTTCGCCTAATAGAAAGTGACGCCACGTCTTCAAGGCAAAGACGATAGCTGCCAACTCAAGATCATGAGTCGGATAGCGAACCTCATTCGGACGTAGCTGCCTAGAAGCATAAGCAACTACCTGATCCTTCTGCATAAGCACAGCACCGAGGCCGCTACCACAAGCGTCGGTGTAAACAACAAGATCCTGGTTACTCTCAGGAACCACAAGGATAGGAGCATGAGTGAGAAGTTCCTTCAATCGTTGGAAAGAAACTTCACACTTATCAGACCAAATAAAGCGAACCCCCTTACGAGTCAAGGTCGTGAGGGGAAGTGCAACACGAGAGAAATCCTTGATAAATCAACGGTAATAACCCGCCAGACCAAGGAAGCTGCGAATATCATGAACGTTCTCGGGCCGCCTCCAATTCTTAATAGCTTCGATCTTGGCAGGATCGACAGAAATACCCTCAGATGATACAATATGGCCCAAGAACTTGACCTTGCTCTCCCAAAAATGGCACTTGGAGAGCTTGGCCTTAAGCCGATGTTGAAGAAGAGTATCCAAGACGATCCGCAGATGATGAGCATGCTTTGCCTCGGATCTAGAATAAACAAGAATATCGTCGATGAAAACCAGAACGAATCTATTGATGTATTCCCGGAATACTCGATTCATGAGATCGACGAAGAAAGCCGGAGCATTCGTCAAGCCGAACGGCATGACCAACCACTCAAAAGAACCATAACGAGTGCGAAATGCTATAAGAGGAATGCTGTCTTCCGCGACTCATAGCTGATGGAATCCGGTGGCAAGGTCAAGCTGAGAGAAGACCTTCGCACCGCTCAATTGGTCAAACATATCGTCTATCCGCGGAAGTGGGTAGCGATTTCTGATGGTCAGCTCATTGATCTTGCGATAGTCAATGCAAAGCGTAAGAGAGCCATCAGCCTACTTAACGAAGACCACAGCAGCACCCCATGGTGAAGAACTGGAACGAATGAACTGCTTCGCTTTAAGCTCAACTAACTGCTTCCTGATTTCCTCATTCTCCTTAGTAGACATTCTCGTAGGAGGACGCCCAACTGGATGAGAGCCTGGAATGAGATCGATGCGGAACTCAATAGCTTGCTTTAGCGACAGTCCGGATACTGGCTCGAATACGTTGGGGAAATCCCGAACAACAGGAATACGAGATAAGTTCAAATCCTTATCTCGTGAATCGAGAGAGAATAAAGTAACATCAGAAAGCCCAACATCTTGAAGAACAATAGCTAACGGAGAGGACGAGTCAGGGTGATGAATGAATAATATCCGCTCCGAACAAATAATTTTGGCGTCGTGCTGAACGAGCCAATCCATGCCAAGAATCATATCAAAACCCAAATACTCCATAACGTGCAGATTCGCACGGAAAGAAAATCCACAAAGATCAATATCTATATCCTCACAAAGCAAGCTAAGGGTCGTGGATCCGCCAATGGGATTCACAATCCTTAGTGAAGAAACCAAACAAGTAACATCCAAAGATAAAGTATCAACTAGTTCCTTTGATACGAATGAGTGAGAGGCACCCGTATCAAAGAGAACTCTACAAGATCTACCATGAAATAAAATAGAACCTTCAAGAACGGAAGGATGTGTACCTTTAGGCTGAGCAGAAGTGGTAGGAGCCTTGGCAGCATTAAGCCTGCCAGGCTTGGCACTAGCTGGAGCAATAGGACAAGCGGAGATCTTGTGTCCCTCCTTCTTGCAGAAGGTGCAATAGAGAGGTTTGGGACACTCTCGAACATATGATCGGTAGATTTAGTTAAGCACGATTCAAAGATAGATAATTCATTAAGGAATATTACGGAATATAATAGATTCCTACACATATTCCTAACTTATTTATCTAAAGGTGGATATGTTCAATTTTGATCGTATTATAACGTATTGTACTACGTGTCTGTTCTGTGTTTGTTATGCTTAATTCTGATCCTTGGCTCCGATACCAAGCTGTAACGCCCCACTCTAAGACCCACTGTAACAAAGAGTATTACGGGAGTAATACTGTCTGTTAAAGCGGAGAATAGAGTATAGTTGAAGCGACCATTTGTAATCAAGCTATAACTATCTACTGAATACGTCGAAAGGATGGTATCTATATTTAAATTATCAGGTGGTTCGACATATTCGGTAAATACTTATAACGAAATTACAAATGGCTAAAGATCCATCAAGACAAAGCATAATAACATAATAATAAAACATCACAGAACAGAATCACATAACAGATATAAAATCCCAGGACAATAAATCGTCAATACAGATCCAAATACTATAAGTGGGTACAAAGCCACTGCCCACACATGTGAGTCAAAAATATGTACATATCAAAGTCTGAATAATAACAGAGTAGCGGAATAGTGGACAAATAAAAGCGCTATCTATCAGCATAGCAGATAATGTCCAAGCGGAAGCATAGAAGCTAAGTCCAGAGACCTTACCTGAAACAACTCGGTCTGACCCGAGCGAAAACACTCGGGTCAGGCTAGCTAAACAATCAGTAATAACTGAGATATATAATAATGCGGTACATAAATGAAACAGTACTTTTCCTAAGAAAAGAGTATTTTGGACCACATGAATATAATGACGGTCTCTAACCATCAATCAACAGTAAAAATCTCCAAAGAGAATATCAGCACCAAAGTGTTGAATAAATAAAATCGCCTCATATCATCGGCGTAGCCAAAGCTATATAAAGTTACCCATAGGCAATAATCCCAAGAGTGACCAGAGTCTGTAATCAATGCCCAAGCAAAGATCGATGCTCCAAAGAGCAATGGGGATATACTGAAAAGTTAATGAAATCAAACACTGAAAAGCAGTGTCCAGAGACACTGTGAATCCACAAGGTAATCGCACTTACATCGTATGGTTCCATAGAACCAACACCGAATGGCGGTACTCGAATGAGAGAACAGTTTCTTTGCGTGTTGGCTGGGTTGATCGCAAAAGTGACTTGCGATAGTTTGAGTATTCTCTTGAGTTATCCGATATTTTCTGGGATGTGTTGTCCAGTCTGTGTTGATATCTGTGTTAGAGTCTTGTATTGTATTTGAGTTGTAATATCTAGACAGATGTTTATAACTGTCTAGTATGTGTTGTATAGTTGTGTAAACTCTGATAAGTGTTGTATACTATGTAATAGTTTCTTTATGTTATTAATATAATTTATTCGTTCCGCTGTGAGATCGTTGTTGTTGTTTCTTCTTTCTTCTCTTCTTTTCTATTTTCTACCTCTTTCTTTCTTAATTAATGACGCGTCATTCTGTGGAATGAGTGGCGGGTCGTTACAGTGAACGACCCGACTTCCTATGTCCCGAAAGTCGGATCATTATGAAGAAAGAAAGGGATAGAAAGAGAAAAGAAGAGAAGAGAAAAGAAACAACGTCAGAATCTCACACAGCGGAACGAATAAATTATATTAATAACACAAACTATTACATAGTATACAACACATATCAGAGTTTACACAACTATACAACACATACTAGACAGTTATAAACATCTGTCTAGACATTACAACTCAAATAGAATACAAGACTCTAACACAGATATCAACACAGCGGAATACTATATCTACGAACGCCGAAGCCTCCTGCTCCATTGCTCCTCCACAATTCGTCAAAGCTAAACCTGAATCCCTTGGCTACTCGTAAAAATTGAGTACCCAAGAGTTTATTAATTTTTGACATGCAACAGTATTTTACTGTATTTTCCTTTTTTTTTAAATCCCTTGATTAATTAGATAATAAATTAGTTAATGAAATTGAATTGTGAGTTAATCTCACTCAGCTGCATTTTATTTTAAATTTAAATGGTTAAATTTAAATAATTAATTGGATGATTGCATTGATTGAATATGCTATACTATATATAGTAGTATATAGCAATATATACATATTGGCATATGTATATATTGGAGTTGTTGATATTCCCGCATTTATATAGCGGATGAGACCCTATGCGCCGCATAATAGCGGATGATTTTTTTTATATAAATCCCATATACCGCGATATTCCACTTTGAAGTGGAATTGGTATTGTGCTAACATTTGTGGATGCAGGGAAACAGGTTGGAGGGATCCAACTGGATTCCTCAAAATTATTTAGATTATTTGATATTCTGTGTTATGAATATTGATATCCTGTGATGATATTATTGATGATTGAAATATTGGATGATATGGTTGGATTGAATATTTCAATAAAAGGAGTTATCAAAATATATTGAATTGGATTTTGAAAGAAATAAAAGAGTAAATTTTAAGTAAATAATTCAAGTGAATTGGAATAAGGGAATTTCGAAATAACAAGGGAAATATTAACTTTAAACTAAAGTGATATTAAATTTAAAGAATAAAGGGTTTATTTTGAATGTAAGGATTAAATTTAATTAAAGGCTAAAGAAGGAATTTTGGAAGTTAAAATTTGTATTTTCAGTTAAAAAGGGTTTTAACTCAAATAAAGGAATAAATCTAAAGTTAATGTATTTTGAAATAAATGAAGTAGTAAAGGAAATTTATTTCAAAGTAAAGTAGAGTAAATGGGAAAATCAATTGGAAATTGATTTAGTTGTTTAAAATTGGAATTTTAAAAGAAAAGTGAATTTTGGAAATATAAACTGGGTTTATAAAGTAAAATAAAATATCAGTGGATATTTGAATATAAATTCAAGGTGGAAATTTATAAAAAGATATGGTTTGGTTTAAAAATAAATGTTGATTTATTTTTAAAAGATGGAAATGAGAAGTGTATTTCTCTGGATAGCCAAGTACGTTTTCAAAGCAATTTAAATATAAGTTAAAAGTTTTAAGTATGTTTTAAAAAGCATGTTTTAGAAAATTGATTATTTCTAAATGTTAAATTCCTAAGTAAGTATTTTCAAAAAAATCTATTATTGTAGTAATTATATAAAAGAGATTTGCTATTATGTTTTAAAAAGAGAAATTTAGTTTATATTTATAAAGTGGTTTCATTTTAAATATTTCTTAAGTATATATTTTGTTAAGGTATTAAAGTAGTTTTTAAATTTCAATATTATTAAGTATATTTATAGTAAAGTGTTTTAAGATTATTTTAAAATCTAAGTGTTTTGTACTTGGTGTTTCAGAGGAAATAAATATTTGGAAATGTATTCCGTAAGCGGAAACTGTTTTGAAATTGTTTTCAAATGAGTTTTGAAAATTGGAAATATATCTTGGAAAGATATTTGGGCAAATAAATAATGTGGGAAATTATTTATTGTGTGATGGTTGCTTGTGGATGTTAATTGATAGTTAAATAACCGACTATCAATATTGGCCAAATGCGCTGATCGTTTCGAAGAGACCGGGATCGAGTTTCCGTATACCGGGATTCTAGGTCTGGAGACTCGAATACCACTTCGATTCGGTTTGTACGTTTCGGGTAACGTGTTCGAATTCGAAGATGGAGCAGTGAAGTGCAAGGGCTAGTCGCTACTAATCCTGAGGATATTTCCAAAATGGATGTAGTAGGAATAGTGCCTTCGGTTTCGTTCGGACCCGGGACGGACTGGTATGGACGAATGCTTGCGAAACATCGTCAGCGGACGATGGGCATTCTAAGGGATATGTTCTCTAAAAGGTATCGTTTAGCCTCGAACCTCATCAACCGGGAATGACTGAAAATCAGGGGTTATGCAGCAAGGCTTCGTGGGTAGCTCCCACTGGAGGGTAAGGTCATCCCTGTCTAGATGTCCCTTTTTATTTCGGCTTAGTGGTGCGGTTGCTGATCCCAACCGTGGGGTGATTTTATTCGGGATCATCAAGTAAGGGATGGTTCCGGCCTTGTGTTGCAGAGGAGCGGGCGTACTTCTCGGTACGGTGATCTAGGCCACGTACTGTGATAGGTGGTACCCCAGTGCCTAGTCATTTGTTGGAAATCCATTTTTCCTACGTGCCTTGTACGGTATTTGTTTGTATTACCCACTTTTGTGGCTAGTATGCTGGAATTTAATAATGTAACAATTTCAGCTATTTTAATAAGTATGTGTATATAGACACTATTATAATATCAGAGGAATTTGATAAAAAGTGTTTTAGCTATCGTAAGGTAAAAACCCGACATGTTTATTTGTGGCGTGGTCTTACGAGATGCTTTTGTTTTCAAAGGGTTTGAAACTTTAATAATCAATTGAGTGTGATTTTCTCACGCTAGTTTTCCAGACTGACTCGGGTATTGTTTTATATGATGCTCGGGTCAGACCGAGTATTATAGATTACAGGAAATGATGCTATGGAGCTGGATGGCGATACGTACTTCCGTATTTGAGTTATATATTCCGCTGTGTATTCAGATTGTAAGGACAAGTTATGATTACTGTCCAGTTGTATGATATTGATGTGATGTACTCTGATGATGTATTTGGATGATGTATATGTAAACAGATATAGATTTCTTTTTGTGTAAAGATCTGTTATTATCTATTATATTTTATTCCGCTGCGTATGTGAGATTCTGCTGTTGTTTTCTATTTTTCTTCTTCTACCTCTTCTTCTTAACTAAAATGGTCCGGTTTTTCTTGTATGAAAAACCCGGGTTGTTACACTAAATAAATTTCCTTTACTACTTCATTTATTCCAGGTCTGGAGACCCGAATACCACATCGATCCAAATTAACGATAGGTCGTGAATCTCAAGTGAAGATGAAGATTCAGAGTGCAAGGGTTATTGTCGTTAACTCTGAGGGTGATTCCAAAATGAGTGTAACGAGATAATGCCTTCGGTTTCGTTCGAACCCGGAACGAACTTGTATGGATTGAATGCTTTCAGCACATCGTCAGGTGGACGATGAGCATTCTAAGTGATGTGTTCTGATTAAAGGTAATCGTGACCTCAAGCCTCATCAAACCGGGAATGGCTAAAACAGGGGAGGTGCAGCAAGGTTAGTGGGTAGCACCCAAGTAGTATAAGATTCCCCTGTCTAGAGTCCCTTTTTATTTCGGCTGTGTGGGCGGTTGCTGGCTCCAACCGCGGGGTTTCTTATGCGGGAATTATCCAGTAAGGGATGTTCCGGCCTTGTGTTGCAGGGGATTGGGCGTGATCCTCGGTACGTTGATCTAGGCCACGTACTGTGACGAGCGGTACCCCGGTAGCTCTGCCATTGTATGGAATCCAAAATCCAATAAGTGACGTACGTATTAGTTGTGCCCAACTATGTTGGAATGTGAGATGTAAGCATTCCAGCTATTTCTGTATTTTACTTGAAAACCCTAGACCCTATTATAATATAACTGGATTTCCTATCAAATGTTTTGGTTAGCGTAAGGTAAAAACTTACCCATGTTTATTTGTGGGGAGTCTTACGTGATACCTTTGTTTTCAAAAGGTTTTGAAGTTAAGCAATTTAAACCGTTTACTCACACCAGACCCATGTCTGACCCAAGTGTTTATTTTCTGTTTTATTAAACCTTGGGTACTCAAATTTTTACGAGTAGCCAAGGAATTCAGGTTTGCTTTGACGAATCTATGGAGGAGCAATGGAGCAGGAGGCTTCAGCGTTCGTAGATATAGTGTTCCGCTGTGTTAGTCTGTATGAGTCATTTGTTGAGTGTATTTGAGTTGTAATGACTAGACAGATGTTTATAACTGTCTAGTATGTGTTGTATAAGCTGTGTATCTCTGATGTATATGATACAATGTAATATCTTATTTGATTAATATAATTTATTCGTTCCGCTGTTTAGATTCTGATGTGTTTCTTTCTTTCTTCTCTATCTTATCTCTTTTCTATCCCTTTCTTTCTTCTTGATGATACGACTTTTTGTGGAGAAAAAGCCGGGTCGTCACAGTTGGACATTGTAACGACCACGACTTTCTCTCCACAGAAAGTCGCATCGTTAATAAGAAAGAAAGGGGTAGAAAATAGAAAAGAAGAGAAGAAAGAAAGAAACAACAACAACGATCTCACAAAGCAGCATACATCATATATATATCAGAGATATCCAAATCATCCAATATCAACCAATCACCCAATATCAAACATCCAGTATTAATCAATTATCTAAACAGAATTGATTTACTTTAATCAATTTAATTAACCTTTAATTAAATTAATTACTATCCTTAAATTACTTGGATTATCCTAATCCTGCTCACTATCATTAATTAATTACCTTCTAGTTAATTAAATAATTAATCTTTAATTAACTACATTAATTAACTTTAATTAATCATAATCAGTAATTAATTATCTTGTAATTACCTACCTTAATTAATTCCTTAATGAATTTTATTAATTAATTATTCTTTAATCACTCATTTTTGATTAATTAATCTTAATTAATAAATCCTTAATTACATCATTTATCATATTAATTAATGATCACTAATTACTTCCTTAATTAATTATTCTCTTTTAATTAATTACCTTAACTAGTAATTAACCACATTATTACTTAACTTTAATCCTTTAATTAATTAATTACTCTTTAATTAATTAATTTCAAATCAATTATATTAATTACCCTTTAATTAATAACATCAAGTGATTAACTCTTTTTATCACTTCCATTTAATTACTTACATAAGTAATTTCTCTTTTCTTAATTACATTCAGTAATTATCTATTAATTACTTTATTAATTAGTTACACTTAATTGATTCATAATTAAGTGATTATTTAAAATTTAAATAAACAATTAATTAATTATTTAAAATTAATTAAATAATTTATTAATTAACTTCTTATACTTCAAAATCCTTAATTAATTAAGAAAATCATTTATCTTAATTAATCTTTACTTATTAACAAACCATATAATCGAGTATTCTTAAGTCCATATCAAAATAATTTAATCTTAATCATCATCACAATTTATTTATTTGAATTAATCAAATCTTTAAAGACAAATTATTCTATTTAGTTCTCAAAATTTTAACATTAACCTTATTTGAAAATAATGCATTTAGAAATCAATTAAAATTTAAAACACTTTAAATTTTCTAATTTTTAACCTATTTATTTCAAATAGAATTTTAAAATTTTGTTTTACTTAAGAACAAAAACAATTTAAAACTTGAACTTGTTTTCTCTTTAAAAAAAAAATCTGGTTGCTTATCAAAAACAAACTCTCACAAATCTCGAACAAGAACCCGAGACAAACGCTAATTTCCTCGAGCCTAACTCGTCTCACTCGCGACCAAAACTGCTTCGAGTCGGCTGCAAAACAACACGACACTATCCCGAGTCTTTCTCCCTTCTCGTATACTTCGAGTCATCAGGCAATATACACGATACTTCCCTGAGTTCCCCCTTCTTCCCCAAACCCAAACAATCCCAGATATATCCAAACGTGCACGTGCACGGCGATCTGAACGTCTCCGATTAATTACATTTTCAAACTTTACTACTTCATGTGGTTAATATATAGAAGATTAATTAATTTATTTATTAATTACTTACTCTAAGTAATTACACTTATCAATTTTATTAAGTATTTATACTTAATCATTATCAAGTGATTATCTTTAATTAATCTACAAATTAATTAACTTAAATCAATCCCACTCATATCATTAATTATACTTGAGTAATTCATCCTTAATTACTCTTAAACAATTTAATTAATCATTAATTATAGATTAATTATTCTCTTAATTATTAATTAATAAACCTTAATTATCAATTAATAAAACTTAATAACAGTTTATTAACCTTTAATTATTAGTTAATTAATCCTTAATAAATCTTTATAGATTAATTATCTCTTTAATTATTAATTAATAAAACCTAATTATAAATTAATAAACTTAATTAATCAACCTCTAATTACTAAATTAATTAATCTCTAATCATTAAATTAATCTCTAATTTAATTAACTATAATTTGTTTAACTTGAATTGGTTAAAGTTAAATCTTGAGTTATTTTTAACATAATTGGTTTAATGTAATTAATTAAGGTTTAATATAATTAATTATAGTGATTAATTTAATTAATTATAGTTAATTAATTAATGAAGTAATTAAAGGTTAATTACTATAAGTGGTTAAGGTTAATTAATTTGAATAATTAACTAAAGATAAATTACATGAAGCTAATTAAAAGATAATTAATCAAAGATGATTAATTGAAAATAATAATTAGAGGATAATTAATTAATTTGTAATTAATTAATGTTTAAGTAAGAAGGATTTATAAAATAAAAGTAATTAATTTAATTAACTTTAAATTAATTAGAGATGATATAGATCATTACTTATGGATGGATGATAATACTGAATGCTTTGCATTTGATTGATATCTCTGATGAGATATATGCTATGTGATATGGATGTTTAGTTGAATTGTGATAATATGGATTTATCTGATGATATTGATAATGTTGATTATCTATTGTGAATTATCTTTCTAAGTGTATAAAGATAATTGAATTAAATTGTTTTAACCTTTAAAACAACTTGGCCTTAAAAGATACGTTTTGGATTTCGATGAGACCGGGATCGGGTTTCCGTATACCGGATTTCCAGGTCTGGAGACCCGAATACCACATCGATCCAAATTAACGATAGGTCGTGAATCAAGTGAAGATGAAGATTCAGAGTGCAAGGGTTATTGTCGTTAACTCTGAGGGTGATTCCAAAACGAGTGTAACGAGATAATGCCTTCGGTTTCGTTCGAACCCGGAACGAACTTGTATGGATTGAATGCTTTCAAAACATCGTCAGGTGGACGATGAGCATTCTAAGTGATGTGTTCTGATTAAAGGTAATCGTGACCTCAAGCCTCATCAACCGGGAATGGCTAAAACAGGGGAGGTGCAGCAAGGCTTCGTGGGTAGCGCCCACTGAGAGTAAGGTCATCCCTGTCTAGATGTCCCTTTCTATTTCGACTTAGTGGTACGGTTGCAGTACACAACCGTGGGGTGATTTTATTCGGAATTATCCAGTAAGGGATGGTTCCGGCTTTGTGTTGCAGGGGAGCGGGCGTACTCCTCGGTACGGTGATCTAGGCCACGTACTGTGACGGGCGGTACCCCAGTAGCCCTGCCATTGATGGAATCCAAACTCCAATAAGTGCCGTACGTTTTAGTTGTGCCCAACTATGTTGGAACGTGAGATGTAAGCATTCCAGCTATTTCATATTTATTTGAAAACCCTAGACCTATTATAATACAATCGAATTTCCTATCAAATGTTTTGGTTAGCGTAAGGTAAAAACTTACCCATATTTATTGGTGGGGAGTCTTACGTGATACCTTTTCTTTCAAAAGGTTTTGAAGTTAAACAAGTTTAACCTGTTACTCACACCAGACCCATGTCTGACCCAAGTTGTTTATTTCTGTTTTATAAACTCTTGGGTACTCAAATTTTTACGAGTAGCTAAGGGATTCAGGTTTAGCTTTGACGAGTAATCTGGAGGAGCAATGGAGCAGGAGGCTTCGGCGTTGTAGATATAGATAGTAGTTTTCCGCTGTGTTGATCTTTGTATTGATCTGTATTGTGTTGAGATGTAATAACTAGACAGATGTTTATAACTGTCTAGTATGTGATGAGTAATCTGTGTAACTCTGATAGATGATGTATATGATACTATGTAATATTTATGTGATATATTATATTTCGTTTCGTTTCCGCTGTGAGTATCTGTTGTTGTTTTCTTTTCTCTTCTTCTCTTTTCTATTTCTCACCCCTTTCTTTCTTACTGTCGATGCGATTTTCTGGGAGTGGAAAGTCGGGTCGTCACACGTGGTAGCACGTGTGACGACCCGGCTTTCCACTCCCGGAAAATCGCATCGACAGAAAGAAAGAAAGGGGTGAGAAATAGAAAAGAGAAGAAGAGAAAAGAAAACAACAACAGATACTCACACCGGAAACGAAACGAAATATAATATATCACATAAATATTACATAGTATCATATACATCATCTATCAGAGTTACACAGATTACACATCACATACTAGACAGTTATAAACATCTGTCTAGTTATTACATTTCAACACAATACAGATCAATACAAAGATCAACACAGCGGAAAACTACTATCTATATCTACAACGCCGAAGCCTCCTGCTCCATTGCTCCTCCAGATTACTCGTCAAAGCTAAACCTGAATCCCTTGGCTACTCGTAAAAATTTGAGTACCCAAGAGTTTATAAAATAGAAATAAACAACTTGGGTCAGACATGGGTCTGGTGTGAGTAACAGGTTAAACTTGTTTAACTTCAAAACCTTTTGAAAGAAAAGGTATCACGTAAGACTCCCCACCAATAAATATGGGTAAGTTTTTACCTTACGCTAACCAAAACATTTGATAGGAAATTCGATTGTATTATAATAGGTCTAGGGTTTTCTAATACAAATCTGAAAATAGATCAAACCCCTCTCAAAACCACAATTTCAAAAGCATGTAAATCTTCTTCAACCAGAAAATCAAACCCCTGTAATTCTTTTCAACATTTAAGCCTGCCTGCATGTTTATCAAATCTGGAATCATTTCAAGGCCTGTCTGCATTTTTCAAAACCTGGAATCAATTCAAGAAGCAAACTCAAAATAAAGTCTTAAGTCATCTTCAACAAGTTTCAATAGCATCTGCAACTGCAGTCTTTAAATCAGAAGCAATTGCCACATTCAAAGTTTAAAGTTTCAAAAGCAAAAGCATTTCAGTTTTAAAGATTCAAAGGTTTTCAAAGTTTCAAAGATTAGGCTCTGTCATCTTTAAATCTGTGAGTAACTTTTAAAACTTAAAGTAAAATATGGTTGCTTGCTAATATAGTTGAAATGAATAAGTATTGCAAGTATAAATGAGTTTCTGATGTGAATGTTTATAGTGTGTTTGCTATTACAATTAGATGCTCTGTTCTGCCTTTTCAAATCTGTGAGTAACATCACATTTTTAAAAGTTAATATATTATGGGGTTGCTTGATCATGGATATATCTGTGATAAATGTGTGATATTTATCTGTTAAATGCTGTGTGAATTCAAGTATTGAATTGAATTAAATTGTTTAAACCTTTAAACAACTTGAACCTAAAAGATGACGATTGGATTTCGATGAGACCGGCTGGTATTCGGGTCTCCAGACCTGGCATCCCGGTATACGGAAACCCGATCCCGGTCTCATCGAAATCCAAAGCGTATCTTTTAAGGGCCAAGTTGTTTTAAGGTTAAAACAACTCAATTCTTATCTATACTACAAACAGATAGATAATTTACAATAGATAATCCATATTATCATCCAAATAGATAATTCATATTATCATTTCAATCCAACCAAATTTAACTATCCAGACAAAATTCTAGATAAAATTCCTCGAGTTTCCCCAAGTATATATATATTCACTCAGCTCACAACAACCCGAAGGCAAACCCGAGCCAGCTCCTAATCTACCCGAGACCTCCCCGAGAATTTTAAAACTGTTTGTTTGCAACTTAAACCTGTTAAAACAATTCACTCAAACACTCGCGTATCTCCTTATAATATTACTCGAGCCAAAGGCCTTCTTCCCCGAGACCAACTTCGAAGAAAACATCCACGAAACCCAAACTCAAATCAACTGACACGCTGACACTAGGTGCACATGCACCGCCGATCGCCGGAGTTCTGGCATCTCTGACCATTCCCAACAAGTCGACTTCGTCGTGCTCTATCCATCTGATCATTCTTCATCCTCGATTGACCACATCAGTAAAATCGAACCCATCACAGCTTCCTGGAGCCAAATTCGAAAACCAAGATTTGCCTCGTCAAGACGATTCCGACCACCAGAACCCCCTCGACTTCTACCAAAGCTTCGTCTCCGTCCCATGCTTCCATTCCCCCAGGTGCGATAGTCTCTAGTTCATCCATGACATCGAAAAAGATCGCGATTTCAACCATGCCCAAAACCATTGCTAAACCCTAAAACTCCATCGATTGATCACCACGACGAATAATAAATTCATCCACTATTTTTCCCATCATCTACAGCCTTCAACCTACCTCCGACATCAATCACGATGGACCCAGCCCCATCGTTTGTCTGAAAATAACGAAAATGACATTTCCGTTCATCTTACAATTTCTCCACCATTTCTATCTTAAAATTCTTGAATTCTTTTTCTAAATTCATCATTTGTAATTACTAAACAGATTTTAGAATCAAAGTTTAAAATTAACATTTTCGAAATTTACCCATTTCATTTAGTTCTACTGTAAACTTTATATTTTGGGTTAAATGTCTATTACATATCATTGAATCTATTTTTACAACCTAAAATATATAGTTAGAAACCTTTTTCATTAACACTACCTAGACTAAAATCAAACAGATGTAAAGATATGAATTTTCCTAAAATTTTTGAAGCCTGTATTGATATAAAAACAGAGATATATAGGTATACAGACCTGCATATAATTATTCCTACCTATTTATAAACATGCAAAACAATTTCACTCAAACATTCAAGTACATCTCATATTATACTACTGGAATCAAGAGATATATATATATGGTACAAGGTCTTATAAAGAAGATATTACTCGATAGAAGATAACAGAACAATTATAAATGAAACCAGGCATACATACTTCAATTCTCACATACAAACAGTATACACACATGAACATGCAAATATACTTCATTCAGAAATCATTCGAAAGCAATTTAATTTCATTTTAACTTTTGAAAAAGATGTTTACTCACCAATTTTGTTGAACAGAGAAACTGGAATTTGGACTTTGAAAATTTGAACTGGACTTGAATTTGCTTGTTTTTGAAAACTGGAAACTTGCTTTGGAAACTTTGCTTTGATTCCTTTAAAAGATTTGAAAAGCTTTTGACACTTGCTTCTGCCTTAAATTATATTGCCTGAACTTGGAATAATTCAGACTTGAATCTTTGAAACAGGAGAATGTTAACAGGTCTTGAAAACAATTGTTACAGGCTATTGAATTTGAGAATTAAGCCTTTGAAATGATTCCAGGTTTTAGATTCTTGGGGAGGTCTCGGGTAGATTAGGAGCTGGCTCGGGTTTGCCTTCGGGTTGTTGTGAGCTGAGTGAAACAGTTTTTAAAAGAAAATTTAAAATCTTAATTAATCTTAAGATAAAACATTATCATTTAAAAACATTTGATCTTAATAATTAACTTACTTAATTAAATGTCATTAATTAAGTTTAAAATAAATAATTAATTACTTACCCTTAATTATTTATTAACAATCCTTAATTACAAGTTACTAAATCTCTTGAAAAATAATTGTTAATTTACTCATCCTCAACCATTAACTAATTTAATAAATCACTCATTATTTATTTCCTTTATTATCAAACTTAAATTAAGTTTGAGATAAACATTTTATTTTCTTTTATTACCTAATTGCATTTCAATTTTAAGTTAGAAAATAACTTTAAGGATTTAAAATAAAACATCTAAGTTTACAAATCATACAACATCTTTTATTCAAAATATTTATTACAAAGAAATGAATTTCAAGAAATGATTTAACTCGATTAAAGTTTAAAACTTACCTTGGTTTTAACTCATATGTATTTGAATCAAGACAATACATCTTTTTTTCCCTTTTTAAAACAGAGTTTTTGTTTACATTTAAAACTGTTTGATTTTAAAAGAAAATTTAAAATCTTTTTAAAAAACTGGACAACATCAAAACCTCACAGTCGCAGCGGAATAAAATATAATATATAGAACAGAACTTTACACAAATCAAAACTATATCTGTTTATATACAATACATCATCATCAGAGTATCTCAATACAACCAACCATAACCAGTCAAACAATCTCAACAATCACAGCAGCGGAATAATACAAGTACGAGAAATACGTCTCGAACTCCAGCTCCTCTCCTGAGCTCCATAGCAACCTATCCTGTAAAATACTCGGTCTGACCCGAGCATTATAATAAAATAACACCCGAGTCAGTCTGGAATACCAGCGCATCATAAATACATCCAAACTGATTATTAAAGTTTCAAAATCCTTTGGAAACAAAAGCATCTCGTAAGACCACGCCACAAATAAACATGTCGGGTTTTTACCTTACGATAGCTAAAACACTTTTATATTAAATCCTCTGATATTATAATAGTGTCTATAGAAAGTAAAATAGAATCTAGCTGAAATGCTTGCATCTCACATTTCAACAATAGTTGGGCACAATCAAAACCGTACAGGCTCGTAGGGAGAATGGATTTCCAACGAATGACTAGGCACTGGGGTACCACCTGTCACAGTACGTGGCCTAGATCACCGTACCGAGGAGTACGCCCGCTCCCCTGCAACACAAGGCCGGAACCATCCCTTACTGGATGATCCCGAATAAAATCACCCCACGGTTGGGATCAGCAACCGCACCACTAAGCCGAAATAAAAAGGGACATCTAGACAGGGATGACCTTACCCTCCAGTGGGAGCTACCCACGAAGCCTTGCTGCATAACCCCTGATTTTCAGTCATTCCCGGTTGATGAGGTTCGAGGCTAAACGATACCTTTTAGAGAACATATCCCTTAGAATGCCCATCGTCCGCTGATGATGTTTCGCAAGCATTCGTCTATACAAGTCCGTCCCGGGTTCGAACGGAACCGAAGGCACTATTCCTACTACATCCATTTTGGAAATATCCTCAGGATTAGTAGCGACTAGCCCTTGCACTTCACTGCTCCATCTTCGACTCTGAACACGTTACACGAAACGTACAAACCGGATCGAAGTGGTATTCGAGTCTCCAGACCTAGAATCCCGGTATACGGAAACTCGATCCCGGTCTCTTCGAAACGATCAGCGCATTTGGCCAATATTGATAGTCGGTTATTTAACTATCAATTAATATCCACAAGCAACCATCACACAATAAATAATTTCCCACATTATTTATTTGCCCAAATATCTTTCCAAGATATATTTCCAAATTTTCAAACTCCTTTTGAAAACAATTTCAAACAATTTCCGCTTACGGAAAACATTTCCCAAATAATTATTTCCACTGAATCACCAAGTACAAAACACTTAGATTTTAAAATAATCTTAAAACACTTTACTATAAATATACTTAATAATATTGAAATTTAAAAAAAAACTACTTTAATACCTTAACAAAATCTATACTTTAAAATAAACCACTTTATAAATATAAACTAAATTTCTCCTTTTGAAACATAATAGCAAATCACTTTTAAATAATTACTACAATAATAGATTTTTAAAAATACCTACTTTGAAAATTAACATTTAGAAAATTTTCTAAAAACATGCTTTTTAAAACATACTTAAAACTTTTAACTTATATTTAAAATTGCTTTGAAAACGTACTTGGCTATCCAGAGAAATACATTTCTCATTTCCATCTTTTAAAAATAAATCAACATTTATTTTTAAACCAAACCATATCTTTTTATAAATTCCCACCTTGAATTTATATTCAAATATCCACTGATATTTTATTTTACTTTATAAACCCAGTTTATATCTCCAAAATCTCACTTCTCTTTTAAAATTCCAATTTTAAACAACTAAATCAGTTTCCAATTGATTTTCCAATTTACTTTACTTTACTTTGAAATAAATTTCCTTTACTACTTCATTTATTTCAAAATACATTAACTTTTAGATTTATTCCTTTATTTGAGTTAAAACCCTTTTTAACTGAAAATACCAATTTTAAACTTCCAAAATTCCTTCTTTAGCCTTTAATTAAATTTAATCCTTACCTTCAAAATAAATCCTTTATTCTTTAAATTTAATATCACTTTAGTTTAAAGTTAATATTTCCCTTGTTATTTCGAAATTCCCTTATTCCAATTCACTTGAATTATTTACTTAAAATTTACTCTTTTATTTCTTTCAAAATCCAATTCAATATATTTTGATAACTCCTTTTATTGAAATATTCAATTCAACCATATCATCCAATATTTCAATCATCAATAAAATCATCACAGGATATCAATATTCATAACACAGAATATCAAATAATCTAAATAATTTTGAGGAATCCAGTTGGATCCCTCCAACCTGTTTCCCTGCATCCACAAACGTTAGCACAATACCAATTCCACTTCAAAGTGGAATATCGCGGTATATGGGATTTATATAAATCATCCGCTATTATGCGGCGCATAGGGTCTCATCCGCTATATAAATGCGGGAATATCAACAACTCAAATATATACATATGCCAATATGTATATATTGCTATATACTACTATATATATAATATAGCATATTCAATCAATGCAATCATCCAATCAATTATTTAAATTTAACCATTTAAATTTAAAATAAAATTCAACTGAGTGAGATTAACTCACCTTTGATGTTTGAAATTCCAATCCAGATCTCTATTTTATTGTTATTAATAAAAGGAGAAAATGGGTCAGACCGAGTATTACAGATTTTCAGGTAAGGACGTTCTGGAGCTCAGAAGGCGAGCTGGATGGCAGGAACGTATGGAGTATATTCCGCTGTGATATTATAGTTGTCTGAGACAGGTTAATTTTAACTGTCTAGTACATTTGTGAATGTTGTAACTCTGATGTATTAAAATGTAATTAAAAAATACAGTTTTTCTTTGTATAACTGATATTATTATTTGTTATTATATTTAATCCGCTGCGAATGTGAGATGTTGTGTTCTCTGTTCTTCTTTCTTCTTTCTGTTTCTTTCTTCTATCTCTTTCGTTTTCTTCTAACTATCTGGAATTTTCGGGTTCGAAAATTCCGGGTCGTTACAGTTGATTAATTAATAAATGATCCTTTAATTACTTCCATTAATTAATTATTCTTTAATTAATTACCTCAATTACTCCATAATTAAGGATAAATTACTTAAGTGTAATTTATTTAAATATGGAGTAATTGAGGTAATTAATTAAAGAATAATTAATTAATGGAAGTAATTAAAGGATCATTTATAAATGTAATATCCCGGAATTTATGGACAATATCAATTTAATAATCTGTTTAAATAATTAAATTGATTGATAATTTTTGATAGTAAGATTTGAATTAATTTAATAATCTGATTAAATGAATATTTAACTAGTGAATTTATCCTTTAAAAATTTATAGGATGATTTCTATTTATAATGTATATACAATTGTATATATTGTAAATAGATAAGCTTGGATTTAAAATTTAAATAAATAAGATATTGTTTTTAAATTCTAATATATATATATTGATAAATTGTTATTTTCAAACAATAATTATAATATATTGTTTTATATACAAATATAAATAGACTTTAATAAAATAGGATTGTTATTTTCAAAATTGAAAGTGTAGTTATATATGTATGTATATAACATGACTTTAAATTGGATTTTAAATATAATTTGAAAAGTAAATGTAAATTAGTTTTGAAATTCAAAGGTAGATACTTTAAATTATTTGGATTCAAAATACATGTATAAGCTTTTATTTATACATATACAAATGATTTTATTTTCTTTTAAAAGTAATTTATAAATAGAGAAGTATTTAAGGAAATAAAGAAAAAGGCTTTTATCTACATTTAAAATAAATATAAACTAACTAAAAAGGACATGTGTAAACCTATAAAGGGTTGTTTAAAACAAGTGTTAACTAATTAACACATATGAAGACAAGTGTCCATCTTTTAAATTTCTATTTTTCTTTTATTTTTAAGAAATAATTTTCAGCCCTTATAAACATTTTTCTTTATCTTCATTTTCTTTTTATCTTCACATTTTCAAACTTGAGAAACTTCAGCCTATTTTCTCATAACAAAATCTGTAACCAAATTCTCCAAAGTAATCCACAACTTAAATCTGCCTTTCAAAACAAATCTGTGAATCAACATCCCTCAAACCAAAATTTATCAAAAGCAAAAATCCCTGTAATCTATTTTCCAAATCAAAACAAAGATATGCAATACTTTTTCAAAATCTGGAAATAAGAATCTGGAAAACAAGTCTTCTGTCTACATTCATTTTCAAATCTGGAATTTTAAGCAACATCTCAACAAGATTAGCCTGCATGCAAGTTTTTTTTTAGCAAACATTCAAGTTAAAAGTTTTCAAAAAGGGACAAAGGCAACAGGAAGTTTTCAAATGACCAAAAACTGTTTCAAGGATAGGCTCTGTTTCAATATATATAAGGTGAGTAACATTTTTGTTAAAATTTTCTTAAATATAAGTCAGTTGCATGATTTTATCTGGAAATAAATATGATTATATGAATGTATATACCAATTATTTGAATGTTTATAAATGTATGAATGTGATCAAGTGTGCATGTCTGATGCTTTCTTGCTCTTCTCTGTTCTGGTTATAGATGGTTAAAGTTTAGATAAAATTTCATTTCTCTTCCTCTGATTTCTGATAAGGTTTAGATTACAAACAATGAATGTTTGTTAAGTCATAGATTTTATCTTAGAAAGGAATTAAAGTAAGTTAATTGGATGTTATCTGGAAAATTAGAAAGACAGTGAAATCTCTTTAAATCTTGTTAAAATCAAATCTTAAAAATTTCTATTCCAGGAATATAACATAAGTCTATACTGTGAAATATGATTTTTAAGATGAATATTAAGAATTTTAGTTGGGTTTTTAGTTTACATTCCTCAGTTGACCAGAAAATGGGTTTTAAGTCATTGTGGATGATCGGAGCGACGAGGAGGATCGAAATTACTTCTGGAGGTGGCGTAGGGATTGTCAAACTTGACAAAAATGGTGAATGATTTTATTCACCACCGTGGCATCATAAATTGGATGATTTAGGGTTTTATCCTAAGAAATGTTGGGGTTGTAGTCTGGGTTGCCGTGACGTCAAGGGTGATTCGAGTGACTTAGGATTTGGGGAATCGTAGCGTAGAAGGCTAGTGGAGGTGTGGCCAGAGTTGCAGCGGTCCCGGTGGTCGGAGTTGGTGACTGGAGATGATTTTATCTGGTCTGGTTTTGCTCCAGTTTGATCGAGAAGCTTATTTTCAATTCGAAGGCGTTTCTTCTGATCTGAGTGGACGTGAGGGTCGGCGTGGATGTCGTTGACTTGTCGAGAGTCGCGGCGACGATCTATGGTGGTCGGAGCGATTTTGTACGTGCACGAGCACATGTGTATCTGTAGTTTATCTGAGCTTTGGGAAAGAAGCAAGGCGTACTCGAGTAGGTGATGGGTTTGACTCGAAGTCGTACTCGAGAAATTGGGGACTGGGCTCGGGTTCGTACAGGGGAGACTCGCGTGGATTAACAGTTTTAAAATTTGAACTTAACAAAGTTTTAAATATAAGAACGAAGAAAAACTCGAAGGGATACTCGGGGGTTTGCAACTTTTTCTCGGGTAGTTTGTTGTTTGGCTCGGGTCAGTTGGGAGGTTGCATATTTTAAAAGTAAACTGTTTTAAAAGTCTTTTGTTAATAATAATTAAAGTGGTTAAAGGATAATAATTTAATTTAGAGATTAATAAAGGTTTAATGATATAGGAGTCATTAAATTAATAAGATAATTAAAGAATAATTTAATAATTTGATTAATTAATGGTTTAGTGTTAATTAATTAAATAATTAGGATTATAAGTAAATTAATTAAGTGTTAATTAATTTGAGACTTAGAATCATTTGTTAAATAAGTATGAGTTATTAATAGATGATTGGAAATTAATTAATCAAGTGATTAGAAATTAATTTAAGAAATTAATTTAGTAATTAGAAGTTAATCTAATGGTGATTAAGAATTTATTTATTTGTAATAAATTGATAGTTGATTAAAGATTAATTACCTAAAGAAGTAATTAAAGAATTGTTAAATAATTAATGAGGGATCATTAATTAGGGATAAATAAATAATTAATTAATGAGATTAATTTTGGTAATCAATTTGATTAATAAATTAATAATAATCATTTATGGAAATTGGTTAAGTATAATTACTTAATGGAAGTAATTAAGGTAATTAATTACTTAAGGTAATTAATTAAATAATTTGATAAGTTAAATTAATTAATTTAATTAATTTAAGATAATCACTTGGTTATGTGATAAGTATAATTACTTAAATGTAATTAGTGAAAGTGTAATTACTTAGGAAAGTAATTAAAGTTAATTAGTGGATGTAATTAACTAAGGATGATATAATGAAAGTAATTTGAGTTAATTACTTTAAATAATTAATCAAGGGATTAATTAAAAGATAATTAATTAATGAGTAATTAATTTATGGAAAAGTAATTAAGGGTAGTTAATTACTAGATAAGATTAATCAAAGGTGATTAATAAATGTGACTAATTAATTATTAGATGTAATTAATTTAAATAAGATAATTAATTAAGAGTAATTAAGGATCATTAATTAATATAATTAATGATGTAATTAAGAATTGATTAATTAAGATTAATTAATAAATAATAAGTGATTAAAGTAATTAATTAATTATAATTAATTGAGGATTAATGTAATTAAGTATAGTTAATTAATAGATGAAGTAATTAAGGATTAATTACTGAAATGGTTTAAGATAATTAATTTGTGAGATTAATTAAGTATTAATTACTTAAAGTAATTAAAGGGTAATTAATCAGGAATGATTAATTAAGATAGATACTTAGAGTAATGATTAATTAATTGGTTTAATTAATGATTAAGTAAGAAGGATTTATAAAATGAGGTAATTAATTTAATTCACTTTAAATTAATTAGAGATGATATAAATCATTACTTAGGGATGGATGAATAATATAGAATGCTTTGCATTGTTGTTATCTCTGATAAGAGATGTGCTGATCTATGATATGGATGCTTTGGTTAAATTGAAATGATAATATGAATTGTCTGTTTGTGATAATGTAGATTATCTGTTGTGAATTATCTATCCCTGTAGTATAGATAACTGAAATGAATTGTTTTAACCTTAAAACAACTTGGCCTTAAAAGATACGTTTTGGATTTCGATGAGACCGGGATCGGGTTTCCATATACCGGAATTCCAGGTCTGGAGACCCGAATACCACATCGATCCAAATTAACGATAGGTCGTGAATCTCAAGTGAAGATGAAGATTCAGAGTGCAAGGGTTATTGTCGTTAACTCTGAGGGTGATTCCAATACGAGTGTAACGAGATAATGCCTTCGGTTTCGTTCGAACCCGGAACGAACTTGTATGGATTGAATGCTTTCAGCACATCGTCAGGTGGACGATGAGCATTCTAAGTGATGTGTTCTGATTAAAGGTAATCGTAGCCTCAAGCCTCATCAACCGGGAATGGCTAAAACAGGGGAGGTGCGGCAAGGCTTTGTGGGTAGCACCCACTGAGAGTAAGGTCATCCCTGTCTAGAGAGTTCCTTCTTTTATTTCGGCTTAGTGGTGCAGTTGGCGACGGCCATCTGTGGGGTGATTTTATTCGGAATTATCCAGTAAGGGATGGTTCCGGCTTTGTGTTGCAGGGGATTGGGAGTGATCCTCGGTACGGTGATCTAGGCCCCGTACTGTGATGAGCGGTACCCCGGTAGCTCTGCCATTGTATGGAAATCCAAATTCCAATAAGTGATAACGGACTTGATTGTATACTTATGTATGCTGGAATTTAATAATGTAACAATTTCGGCTATTTCATATTTATTTGAAAACCCTAGACCCTATTATAATACAATCGAATTTCCTATCAAATGTTTTGGTTATCGTAAGGTAAAAACTTTTCCGTGTTTATGTGCGGGAAGTCTTACGAGATACCTTTTCTTTCCAAATGGTTTTCAAAGTTAAACAAGTTTAACCTGTTACTCACACCAGACCCATGTCTGACCCAAGTTGTTTATTTCTGTTTTATAAACTCTTGGGTACTCAAATTTTTACGAGTAGCCAAGGGATTCAGGTTTAGCTTTGACGAATTGTGGAGGAGCAATGGAGCAGGAGGCTTCGGCGTTCGTAGATATAGTATTCCGCTGTGTTGATATCTGTGTTAGAGTCTTGTATTGTATTTGAGTTGTAATATCTAGACAGATGTTTATAACTGTCTAGTATGTGTTGTATAGTTGTGTAAACTCTGATAAGTGTTGTATACTTTGTAATAGTTTATGTTATTAATATAATTTATTCGTTCCGCTGTGAGATCGTTGTTGTTGTTTCTTTCTTTCTTCTCTTCTTTTCTATTTTCTACCCCTTTCTTTCTTATTAACGATGCGACTTTCTGTGGAGAGAAAGTCGTGGTCGTTACAGTGGTATCAGAGCTTAGGTTGAGCGAATACCTAAGCTATTAGTTAAGTGAATATCAGAACACTAGGTTGAGTGAATACCTAGGTTCGGAAGGGTTGTTCAATTAGGATCTGTAGCAACCTGTTTGAGTCCGAGTGTATATATATACGAGAGTGCGTATTTGTTAGTTATATAAAATGGTTTTATATTGTGTTAATTGATCGGTTAAGTGGTATATGGATTCTGGTCAATACGAGTAGCTACCGTTATTGATAGGGATCTCTAAACACTTGGACCAGGCCAACGGACACAATATTGTTTTAAAAAGGGAAGGTGAAATAATTTTACCCAGATATATTTTCTATATATAAAAAGTATCATTTTAAAAGTATATGGTATTTATAATGATTGGTTGAGATGATAATAATTTATCATCTAAGATTAGGAGTCTGAGTGTTGAGGTTGGAAGTATATTTGTCGAGACTGTAAACCTAATACCGTCTCGAGTAAACTTTACTGTGGTAAAGAATTTCATCGATCTCCGAAGGAAACTGTTATGGTTCGGAGTTTATCTTTGTAGTTTGGATGAGTAAAGTTGGAGCTGTCGGTTGGACAGAAGCGAGTGATGGTATCTTGATACTTCTGGAAGAAGTAGCTGCGTGATGAGATGCAGTGACTATGGATGTTCCCGAAGATGTTTTCTTTGGAACAAGTTAATGAAGTGTGTCTGCTTCGGTGTCGAGGCTGAGTTCAGCAAGATGTTTTTGTTCTGTTTGAAGTCCGAATTTCTCGAAGAACTTTGGATTGAGAAGTCTGTGGCATCTGTGGCAGTAGTGCAGCTCGGAGTGTTCTGTTTTCGGCAGAAGTTTTTCTGAAGGTGAAGTTCAGAAGCAGCAGAGAGAATCCATTTCTTCGATGGATTGGATAGTCAAGTGTGAACTGTTCTGATTGGTAAAGAGAGAACAGTTTTATTTGGCTGGGTGGATCGCAAAAGTGACTTGCGATAGTTTGAGTATTCTTTTGAGTTATCCGATATTTTTTGGAATGTGTTGTCCAGTCTGTGCTTGTGTTCATCATCAGCATTTTCATTTCTACCTTATATCAGAGTGGTGCAGCAGAAGCAGTTTGGCGAGTGCTCCTGTTTATCTTTTCCAGATAGGAGAAGTTAGTTCAGTCTACTGATATGGTGAAGTAGAGTTGTGTTTTGGATTATTGGTAGATCTTGAGAGGATCATTTTTGTTGGGTTATTTCTGGTCCAGTTGTTGCTAGAAGCATCAGTGAAGGTTGAGCTGATCAAGAAGGATTTGTAGGCAACTCAGGATCGCCAGAAGAGTCTTGTGGATAAGAGACGAAGGAATTTGAAATTCGAAGTTGGAAACTTCGTTGTTGTGAAGTTTTTCTCTGGCAAAAAGGAGCTATAAGATTAAGTAAGTCTGGGAAGTCAGCTCCGAGTTATTTTGGATCTTTTCTGTGATCTAATTTGGATAAGTGCTTTGATCTACTGGATTGAATTGTCAGTTTGGATAACTGGAATTCAATGTATTTTACGTATCTCTGAGGGAGTACGTATTTGATCTATCTCTGGTTGTGGAACCAGCAGTTCTGGAGGAATTGGTTGTTGAGTCAGACTCGTCTGTAGTCTGATATTCTGTTTAGTTTTGTAGATCTAGATAAGTAGGAGCTCTATAGCTTAGTAGTATTGGTTATTTGGATTGTTTGTAGAGCGAGTATCCCGGTATATATATATACTTGGGGAAACTCGAGGAAATTCTATTCAGATTTTTTCACTGGATAGTTAGAATTATTTGTTTGGATGATTGGTTGCTATGATTGTTAGCATATGGATGATAATTTATGGTTGTGATTTAAATAGATTATTAAATTACCTTTGTTTTAAATTTCGGGGACGAAATTATTTTAAGGGGGAAGGAATGTAATATCCCGGAATTTATGGACAATATCAATTTAATAATCTGTTTAAATAATTAAATTGATTGATAATTTTTGATAGTAAGATTTGAATTAATTTAATAATCTGATTAAATGAATATTTAACTAGTGAATTTATCCTTTAAAAATTTATAGGATGATTTCTATTTATAATGTATATACAATTGTATATATTGTAAATAGATAAGCTTGGATTTAAAATTTAAATAAATAAGATATTGTTTTTAAATTCTAATATATATATATTGATAAATTGTTATTTTCAAACAATAATTATAATATATTGTTTTATATACAAATATAAATAGACTTTAATAAAATAGGATTGTTATTTTCAAAATTGAAAGTGTAGTTATATATGTATGTATATAACATGACTTTAAATTGGATTTTAAATATAATTTGAAAAGTAAATGTAAATTAGTTTTGAAATTCAAAGGTAGATACTTTAAATTATTTGGATTCAAAATACATGTATAAGCTTTTATTTATACATATACAAATGATTTTATTTTCTTTTAAAAGTAATTTATAAATAGAGAAGTATTTAAGGAAATAAAGAAAAAGGCTTTTATCTACATTTAAAATAAATATAAACTAACTAAAAAGGACATGTGTAAACCTATAAAGGGTTGTTTAAAACAAGTGTTAACTAATTAACACATATGAAGACAAGTGTCCATCTTTTAAATTTCTATTTTTCTTTTATTTTTAAGAAATAATTTTCAGCCCTTATAAACATTTTTCTTTATCTTCATTTTCTTTTTATCTTCACATTTTCAAACTTGAGAAACTTCAGCCTATTTTCTCATAACAAAATCTGTAACCAAATTCTCCAAAGTAATCCACAACTTAAATCTGCCTTTCAAAACAAATCTGTGAATCAACATCCCTCAAACCAAAATTTATCAAAAGCAAAAATCCCTGTAATCTATTTTCCAAATCAAAACAAAGATATGCAATACTTTTTCAAAATCTGGAAATAAGAATCTGGAAAACAAGTCTTCTGTCTACATTCATTTTCAAATCTGGAATTTTAAGCAACATCTCAACAAGATTAGCCTGCATGCAAGTTTTTTTTTAGCAAACATTCAAGTTAAAAGTTTTCAAAAAGGGACAAAGGCAACATGAAGTTTTCAAATGACCAAAAACTGTTTCAAGGATAGGCTCTGTTTCAATATATATAAGGTGAGTAACATTTTTGTTAAAATTTTCTTAAATATAAGTCAGTTGCATGATTTTATCTGGAAATAAATATGATTATATGAATGTATATACCAATTATTTGAATGTTTATAAATGTATGAATGTGATCAAGTGTGCATGTCTGATGCTTTCTTGCTCTTCTCTGTTCTGGTTATAGATGGTTAAAGTTTAGATAAAATTTCATTTCTCTTCCTCTGATTTCTGATAAGGTTTAGATTACAAACAATGAATGTTTGTTAAGTCATAGATTTTATCTTAGAAAGGAATTAAAGTAAGTTAATTGGATGTTATCTGGAAAATTAGAAAGACAGTGAAATCTCTTTAAATCTTGTTAAAATCAAATCTTAAAAATTTCTATTCCAGGAATATAACATAAGTCTATACTGTGAAATATGATTTTTAAGATGAATATTAAGAATTTTAGTTGGGTTTTTAGTTTACATTCCTCAGTTGACCAGAAAATGGGTTTTAAGTCATTGTGGATGATCGGAGCGACGAGGAGGATCGAAATTACTTCTGGAGGTGGCGTAGGGATTGTCAAACTTGACAAAAATGGTGAATGATTTTATTCACCACCGTGGCATCATAAATTGGATGATTTAGGGTTTTATCCTAAGAAATGTTGGGGTTGTAGTCTGGGTTGCCGTGACGTCAAGGGTGATTCGAGTGACTTAGGATTTGGGGAATCGTAGCGTAGAAGGCTAGTGGAGGTGTGGCCAGAGTTGCAGCGGTCCCGGTGGTCGGAGTTGGTGACTGGAGATGATTTTATCTGGTCTGGTTTTGCTCCAGTTTGATCGAGAAGCTTATTTTCAATTCGAAGGCGTTTCTTCTGATCTGAGTGGACGTGAGGGTCGGCGTGGATGTCGTTGACTTGTCGAGAGTCGCGGCGACGATCTATGGTGGTCGGAGCGATTGTGTACGTGCACGAGCACATGTGTATCTGTAGTTTATCTGAGCTTTGGGAAAGAAGCAAGGCGTACTCGAGTAGGTGATGGGTTTGACTCGAAGTCGTACTCGAGAAATTGGGGACTGGGCTCGGGTTCGTACAGGGGAGACTCGCGTGGATTAACAGTTTTAAAATTTGAACTTAACAAAGTTTTAAATATAAGAACGAAGAAAAACTCGAAGGGATACTCGGGGGTTTGCAACTTTTTCTCGGGTAGTTTGTTGTTTGGCTCGGGTCAGTTGGGAGGTTGCATATTTTAAAAGTAAACTGTTTTAAAAGTCTTTTGTTAATAATAATTAAAGTGGTTAAAGGATAATAATTTAATTTAGAGATTAATAAAGGTTTAATGATATAGGAGTCATTAAATTAATAAGATAATTAAAGAATAATTTAATAATTTGATTAATTAATGGTTTAGTGTTAATTAATTAAATAATTAGGATTATAAGTAAATTAATTAAGTGTTAATTAATTTGAGACTTAGAATCATTTGTTAAATAAGTATGAGTTATTAATAGATGATTGGAAATTAATTAATCAAGTGATTAGAAATTAATTTAAGAAATTAATTTAGTAATTAGAAGTTAATCTAATGGTGATTAAGAATTTATTTATTTGTAATAAATTGATAGTTGATTAAAGATTAATTACCTAAAGAAGTAATTAAAGAATTGTTAAATAATTAATGAGGGATCATTAATTAGGGATAAATAAATAATTAATTAATGAGATTAATTTTGGTAATCAATTTGATTAATAAATTAATAATAATCATTTATGGAAATTGGTTAAGTATAATTACTTAATGGAAGTAATTAAGGTAATTAATTACTTAAGGTAATTAATTAAATAATTTGATAAGTTAAATTAATTAATTTAATTAATTTAAGATAATCACTTGGTTATGTGATAAGTATAATTACTTAAATGTAATTAGTGAAAGTGTAATTACTTAGGAAAGTAATTAAAGTTAATTAGTGGATGTAATTAACTAAGGATGATATAATGAAAGTAATTTGAGTTAATTACTTTAAATAATTAATCAAGGGATTAATTAAAAGATAATTAATTAATGAGTAATTAATTTATGGAAGAGTAATTAAGGGTAGTTAATTACTAGATAAGATTAATCAAAGGTGATTAATAAATGTGACTAATTAATTATTAGATGTAATTAATTTAAATAAGATAATTAATTAAGAGTAATTAAGGATCATTAATTAATATAATTAATGATGTAATTAAGAATTGATTAATTAAGATTAATTAATAAATAATAAGTGATTAAAGTAATTAATTAATTATAATTAATTGAGGATTAATGTAATTAAGTATAGTTAATTAATAGATGAAGTAATTAAGGATTAATTACTGAAATGGTTTAAGATAATTAATTTGTGAGATTAATTAAGTATTAATTACTTAAAGTAATTAAAGGGTAATTAATCAGGAATGATTAATTAAGATAGATACTTAGAGTAATGATTAATTAATTGGTTTAATTAATGATTAAGTAAGAAGGATTTATAAAATGAGGTAATTAATTTAATTCACTTTAAATTAATTAGAGATGATATAAATCATTACTTAGGGATGGATGAATAATATAGAATGCTTTGCATTGTTGTTATCTCTGATAAGAGATGTGTTGATCTATGATATGGATGCTTTGGTTAAATTGAAATGATAATATGAATTGTCTGTTTGTGATAATGTAGATTATCTGTTGTGAATTATCTATCCCTGTAGTATAGATAACTGAAATGAATTGTTTTAACCTTAAAACAACTTGGCCTTAAAAGATACGTTTTGGATTTCGATGAGACCGGGATCGGGTTTCCGTATACCGGAATTCCAGGTCTGGAGACCCGAATACCACATCGATCCAAATTAACGATAGGTCGTGAATCTCAAGTGAAGATGAAGATTCAGAGTGCAAGGGTTATTGTCGTTAACTCTGAGGGTGATTCCAATACGAGTGTAACGAGATAATGCCTTCGGTTTCGTTCGAACCCGGAACGAACTTGTATGGATTGAATGCTTTCAGCACATCGTCAGGTGGACGATGAGCATTCTAAGTGATGTGTTCTGATTAAAGGTAATCGTAGCCTCAAGCCTCATCAACCGGGAATGGCTAAAACAGGGGAGGTGCAGCAAGGCTTCGTGGGTAGCACCCACTGAGAGTAAGGTCATCCCTGTCTAGAGAGTTCCTTCTTTTATTTCGGCTTAGTGGTGCAGTTGGCGACGGCCATCTGTGGGGTGATTTTATTCGGAATTATCCAGTAAGGGATGGTTCCGGCTTTGTGTTGCAGGGGATTGGGAGTGATCCTCGGTACGGTGATCTAGGCCCCGTACTGTGATGAGCGGTACCCCGGTAGCTCTGCCATTGTATGGAAATCCAAATTCCAATAAGTGATAACGGACTTGATTGTATACTTATGTATGCTGGAATTTAATAATGTAACAATTTCGGCTATTTCATATTTATTTGAAAACCCTAGACCCTATTATAATACAATCGAATTTCCTATCAAATGTTTTGGTTATCGTAAGGTAAAAACTTTTCCGTGTTTATGTGCGGGAAGTCTTACGAGATACCTTTTCTTTCCAAATGGTTTTCAAAGTTAAACAAGTTTAACCTGTTACTCACACCAGACCCATGTCTGACCCAAGTTGTTTATTTCTGTTTTATAAACTCTTGGGTACTCAAATTTTTACGAGTAGCCAAGGGATTCAGGTTTAGCTTTGACGAATTGTGGAGGAGCAATGGAGCAGGAGGCTTCGGCGTTCGTAGATATAGTATTCCGCTGTGTTGATATCTGTGTTAGAGTCTTGTATTGTATTTGAGTTGTAATATCTAGACAGATGTTTATAACTGTCTAGTATGTGTTGTATAGTTGTGTAAACTTGATAAGTGTTGTATACTTTGTAATAGTTTATGTTATTAATATAATTTATTCGTTCCGCTGTGAGATCGTTGTTGTTGTTTCTTTCTTTCTTCTCTTCTTTTCTATTTTCTACCCCTTTCTTTCTTATTAACGATGCGACTTTCTGTGGAGAGAAAGTCGTGGTCGTTACAGAAGAATTAATTTCTAACTTTATGATTGTTGTGTAGAATATCTGATTGGTTGATACCTATTGGATGATATGCTGTGATATGATATTGGATATATCTGTGATAAATGTGTGATATTTATCTATGTTAAATGCTGTGTGAATTCAAGTATCGAATTGAATTGAATTGTTTAAACCTTTAAACAACTTGGCCTTAAAAGATACGTTTTGGATTTCGATGAGACCGGGATCGGGTTTCCGTATACCGGTATTCCAGGTCTGGAGACCCGAATACCACATTGATCCAAATTAACGATAGGGCGTGAATCTCAAGTGAAGATGAAGATTCAGAGTGCAAGGGTTATTGTCGTTAACTCTGAGGGTGATTCCAAAATGAGTGTAACGAGATAATGCCTTCGGTTTCGTTCGAACCCGGAACGAACTTGTATGGATTGAATGCTTTCAGCACATCGTCAGGAGGACGATGAGCATTCTAAGTGATGTGTTCTGATTAAAGGTAATCGTAGCCTCAAGCCTCATCAAACCGGGAATGGCTAAAACAGGGGAGGTGCAGCAAGGTTAGTGGGTAGCACCCAAGTAGTATAAGATTCCCCTGTCTAGAGTCCCTTTTTATTTCGGCTGTGTGGGCGGTTGCTGGCTCCAACCGCGGGGTTTCTTATGCGGGAATTATCCAGTAAGGGATGTTCCGGCCTTGTGTTGCAGGGGATTGGGCGTGATCCTCGGTACGTTGATCTAGGCCACGTACTGTGACGAGCGGTACCCCGGTAGCTCTGCCATTGTATGGAATCCAAAATCCAATAAGTGACGTACGTATTAGTTGTGCCCAACTATGTTGGAATGTGAGATGTAAGCATTCCAGCTATTTCTGTATTTTACTTGAAAACCCTAGACCCTATTATAATATAACTGGATTTCCTATCAAATGTTTTGGTTAGCGTAAGGTAAAAACTTACCCATGTTTATGTGTGGGGAGTCTTACGTGATACCTTTGTTTTCAAAAGGTTTTGAAGTTAAGCAATCTTAAACCGTTTACTCACACCAGACCCATGTCTGACCCAAGTGTTTATTTTCTGTTTTATTAAACCTTGGGTACTCAAATTTTTACGAGTAGCCAAGGAATTCAGGTTTGCTTTGACGAATCTATGGAGGAGCAATGGAGCAGGAGGCTTCAGCGTTCGTAGATATAGTGTTCCGCTGTGTTAGTCTGTATGAGTCATTTGTTGAGTGTATTTGAGTTGTAATGACTAGACAGATGTTTATAACTGTCTAGTATGTGTTGTATAAGCTGTGTATCTCTGATGTATATGATACAATGTAATATCTTATTTGATTAATATAATTTATTCGTTCCGCTGTTTAGATTCTGATGTGTTTCTTTCTTTCTTCTCTATCTTATCTCTTTTCTATCCCTTTCTTTCTTCTTGATGATACGACTTTTTGTGGAGAAAAAGTCGGGTCGTCACAGTTGGGCTTCAGCGTTCGTAGATATAGTATTCCGCTGTGTTGATATCTGTGTTAGAGTCTTGTATTGTATTTGAGTTGTAATATCTAGACAGATGTTTATAACTGTCTAGTATGTGTTGTATAGTTGTGTAAACTCTGATAAGTGTTTTATACTATGTAATAGTTTCTTTATGTTATTAATATAATTTATTCATTCCGCTGTGAGATCGTTGTTGTTGTTTCTTCTTTCTTCTCTTCTTTTCTATTTTCTACCCCTTTCTTTCTTATTAATGATGCGTCATTCTGTGGAATGAGTGGCGGGTCGTTACAGTACCACTGTAACGACCCGCCACTCATTCCACAGAATGACGCATCATTAATAAGAAAGAAAGGGTAGAAAATAGAAAAGAAGAGAAGAAAGAAAGAAACAAGAACAACTATCTCACAGCGGAAAGAATAAATTATATTAATAACATAAACTATCACATAGTATACAACACTTATCAGAGTTTACACAACTATACAACACATACTAGACAGTTATAAACATCTGTCTATATATTACAACTCAAATACAATACAAGACTCTAACACAGATATCAACACAGCGGAATACTATATCTACGAACGCTGAAGCCTCCTGCTCCATTGCTCCTCCACAATTCGTCAAAGCTAAACCTGAATCCCTTGGCTACTCGTAAAAATTTGAGTACCCAAGAGTTTATAAAACAGAAATAAACAACTTGGGTCAGACATGGGTCTGGTGTGAGTAACAGGTTAAACTTGTTTAACTTCAAAACCTTTGAAAGAAAAGATATCACGTAAGACTCCCCACAAATAAACATGGGTAAGTTTTTACCTTACGCTAACCAAAACATTGATAGGAAATTCGATTGTATTATGATAGGGTCTAAGGTTTTCAAATAAATATGAAATAGCCGAAATTGTTACATTATTAAATTCCAGCATACATAAGTATACAATCAAGTCCGTTATCACTTATTGGAATTTGGATTTCCATACAATGGCAGAGCTACCGGGGTACCGCTCATCACAGTACGGGGCCTAGATCACCGTACCGAGGATCACTCCCAATCCCCTGCAACACAAAGCCGGAACCATCCCTTACTGGATAATTCCGAATAAAATCACCCCACAGATGGCCGTCGCCAACTGCACCACTAAGCCGAAATAAAAGAAGGAACTCTCTAGACAGGGATGACCTTACTCTCAGTGGGTGCTACCCACGAAGCCTTGCTGCACCTCCCCTGTTTTAGCCATTCCCGGTTGATGAGGCTTGAGGCTACGATTTACCTTTAAATCAGAACACGTCACTTAGAATGCTCATCGCCCTCCTGACGATGTGTTGAAAGCATTCAATCCATACAAGTTCGTTCCGGGTTCGAACGAAACCGAAGGCATTATCTCGTTACACTCGTATTGGAATCACCCTCAGAGTTAACGACAATAACCCTTGCACTCTGAATCTTCATCTTCACTTGAGATTCACGACCTAACGTTAATTTGGATCGATGTGGTATTCGGGTCTCCAGACCTGGAATCCCGGTATACGGAAACCCGATCCCGGTCTCATCGAAATCCAAAACGTATCTTTTAAGGCCAAGTTGTTTTAAGGTTAAAACAATTCAATTCTTTATCTATATACACACAGATAGATAACTCAATAGATAATCTACATTATCATTTCAATTCAACCAAACATCCATATCATAAGTAATGATTTATCTTATCTCTTTAGTTAATGTTTTAAATTATAACAATAAAATGTTTTTCATTAATTAGAGATTATTAAATAATTAATTAATATGATTAATTTTGATAATCAATTAGATTAATTAACTAATGATAATCATTTGTGAATTGGATAAGTATAATTACTTAATGAAAGTAATTAAAGTAATTAATTACTTAAGGTAATTAATTAGATAAATTTGATAAGTTTAATTTATTAATTAAATTAAGATAATCACTTGGTGATTGATAAGTAATTACTTAAATGTAATTTGTGAAGTGTAATTACTTAGGAAAGTAATTAAAGTTAATTAGTGGATGTAATTAACTAAAGAAGATTTTAATAATAAAAGTAATTTTAGTTTAATTACTTTGTATAATTAATCAGGGAATTAATTAAAGGATAATTAATTAAGGAGTAATTAATTTATGAAGTGTAGTAATTAAGAGTAGATTAATTACTAAATGAGATTAATCAAAGGTGATTAATAAATGTGACTAATTAATTATTAATTTAAATAAGATAATTAATTAAGAATAATTAAGGATCATTAATTAATATAATTAATGATGTAATTAAGAATTGATTAATTAATAAATAATAAGTGATTAAAGTAATTAATTAATTGTAATTAATTAAGGATTAATGTAATTAAGTATAATTAATTAATTAATGAAGTAATTAAAGATTAATTACTGTAATGGTTTAAGATTATTAATTTGTGAAATTAGTTAAGTATTAATTACTTAAAGTAATTAAAGGATTATTAATCAGGAATGATTAATTAAGATGGATATTTAGAGTAATGATTAATTAATTGGTTTAATTAATAATTAAGTAAGCAGGATTTATAGAATGAAGTAATTAGTTTAATTCACTTTAAATTAATTAGATGATATAAATCATTGCTTAAGGATGGATGAATGAGATTGAATGTATTTCATTGTTTGATATCTCTGATAAGATATGATTGATTATGATATGGATGTTTGGATAAATATGAGCAGTGTTTTCCGGGTCGTTACAGTTGGTATCAGAGCGGAAGGTTACGCGAGAACCTTGGCTCTGTTGGGATTACTCGTTAAGGATAGGGTCAATGGTACCCTAGAACGAGTTGAGTGTATATATATATATATATGAGAGCGTACTTGTTATTTTTATATATAAAGATTTTAAATGATTTTATATAAGAATATATTTTGATATATAAAATGATATTTCTTTCTAATAAATATAAAGAAATTGGTTGTTAAAATATTGGAATTAAATTAAGTGGTAATAGTAATACAACCAAATTAAAATTGAATGAAGATAAGTTTGAAATGAATCCAAACTGAAATTAAAATCTTGAATTTGTAGAAATGTTATCAAGAATAAAGATAACAATGAATTGGTTTCCAGATATGATAATCTTGGTTATTATCATAAATGGTAGTTGTGTTTAATAATGAATGTTGTTAATGATTAAGCAAAATGAAATGTTTTAGGGAAGTAAACATCTAAGTGAGTATAACTTATAAATTGGAATTGAAGATAATTTAAATTTATGAAATTTTAAATCTAAATCCAGAAAACTTCAAATTGTTTTAAAGAAGTTTGTTTTGAATTAAAACCAAAGGTGGTTTAAAAATTTAAAGTATAACTTGGTGTATAAAGAAAATGTATATATATGAGGATATACATAATATCAAAGATGATTTGAAATAAACTCATACATAATTACAAGTGTAAATAGATTAGAGTATGATGGTAACATGTGTAATGTAATTAAATGATGAAATGGACAAATGTTAAGTAATTTAACAAGTGTCACATTTCTCATTTTTATTTTTATTTTCCTTTATCTCATCTTCAAAAGATAGAAACTTAAGCCAGTAAATTTACAAACCTGAAATGGTATCAACTTCTACTCTTTCAACTTAAAATTAAAACTAAGAAACAAAACCTGTTAACAACATCAAGCTTTACAATCTCCTCCATGATTTCAAGCTGAAACTAAGCAAGATCAATTCAACAACTCAGATCAAAAATCAAAGCAAGCAGATTCAAGATCAATGCAAATCAAAGTAAACTAAGTTCCAGTTTAAATACAAGAACAGATTTCAAAATTTCAAAAGCTTGTTCCTTGTCTTCAAAAACAGGTGAGTAAAACTAACCTATTTAAACTAGAATCTGTTAATATATCTGGATGTTGTGATTAATACTTGAAGTATAATGGTGATACGTGCTTGCATGAATGTAAATATTATTGTATGTATATATGTGTGTGTGTAAATAGGTGTGCATGTCTGGGAACAGGGAAGAGATGCTTCTGTTCATAATTTACAGGTTTTAAAACCTGATCAAAAATCTAAAACATCCCACCTAAACAATTTAGGCTTTGATCTCTGAATGAAAAGTATTTGTATGTGTATAACTTCATTTCTAAAAATAGATTCAAGGGAAAATATTGGGTAAATATTTTGAAAATGGAAATATACAGTAGACAAGTCAAAAATCAATGTCCATAATTTTGAGTTTGGATTTCTTAATCAGATTTGTATTAGAAAATGATGATTTTTGATAATCATTCCATAAGTTTTAAGTTTATATTTGGGAAGAATTTCTGAGTTGAACGGTATTTGCATTCTCGTCAAATTCAGACGATCGCGTGGTACGGGGGTGTCGGGTTTGAGGCCGGAGATTGGTTGTTGATCGATGATCATAGGAAAATTGCTCGGAAAAATTCTAGATCACCGGGAAGGTTGGGTAATGGTAAACTAGGGTTCGGGGTTCAGTTTTGGTCGACTTCAGTTTTCGTGGTGGTGCGACGTCGTCGAAGCATCGGTCTTCGTCGGAGTGGGTGGAATGGAAGCTTAGGACTTCGGCGAAGCTCTGGTCAGGGTGTCGAGGTTTCTGGTGACTGGCGGTGGGAATGCGAGGAAGTTTTTGGCCGATTGTTTTGGTTTCAGTTGAGGTCAAATGGTTCGATTTTGATTTCTAGCTCGATCAAGGAAGCGGGTTGGTCGGAGTGTTCGAGTGGGTCGTTGGCGACTGGATGATGGTCGGAGGGTTGGTCAGAAAGGCGTGGGCACGGCGTACACGTGCACGAGTCTTCGTCAATATCTGTAGTTGTTGCTGTGATTTAATGCTTCGGGGAAGATGGAGTTTTGCTCGGGGTCGTACTCGAGTTTGATCGGTGTAGTGATTAAGGTAGGTTGGCTCGGGGTAGGAACTGGGGTTGGCTCGGGTAAATGATGGGTTGGGCTCGGCCTGTACCAAAGTATTCTTGCATAGTTGATAATAATAAATAAATCAAGTGTTTTAAGCAAAAGTGAAGTTTTCAATGTCAATAGGAACAAGTATTAAAAGTATAAATATTTACCAAATTTTCAAGAACAAGTTTCAAATATAAAGTATAGGTCTAATGTTATTTTGAATTTAATTAGGATTTTTGAGTAAGTATAGATTAATTAATTTAATTAAGTAATTAAAGAGAAATAATTAATGATTAATGATTAATTAATTAAAAATTAAAGGTTATATATTAATTAATTGGAGATAAATTAATTGGTAATTAGAGATTAATTAATGTAAGTAATTAGAGGTTAATTACTTAAATGATAATTACTTAATGTAAGTAATTAAAGGATTGATTAATTAAGAAAATTAATTAAAGGGTGGGTTAATGAATGTGATTGATTAAAAGAAAATTAATCAAAGTAAGTGATTATAGAAAAAATTAATTAATGTAAATAATTAAAGGTTAACTAATGAGAATAATTAAAAGTTAATTAATGAGAATAGTTAAAGGATAATTAATTTGTGAAATTAATTAAAGGTTAATTATTTAATGTAATTAAAGAATAATTAATTAAGGATAATTAATTAAGATGTTAAATAAAGGATGATTAATTAATTGGTTTAAAATTAATTAATGATTTAGTAAGCAGGATTTAAAGGTGATTAAAGTAATTAATTTAATTTAATTTATTTAAATTAATTAGAAATGGTGTGACTAATTAAACTTGCTTATGGATGATTGGATTGAAGAAATGCCTTGAATTTTGATATCTCTGATATAAAATGTTTTGTGATATGGTATGTTTGGATTATACAGTGATATTGTGATTATCCATTGATGATGAGTTGCTATGTAAAGGTGATATCATGTATTTAAAAGTTTGAATTGTATTTCTTTTAAATAACTTGGGTTAAGATGACATTGGATTCGAAGAGACCGGAGTCGGATATTAGTTAATATCCGAAACCACTTCGATTCTTTATAGATCGATAGGTGAAGTAAGTATTGAGCATAACAAGTAATGAACTCGTAGTGAAGTACGAGTTACCCGGGATTTTAAATAAGTAAATTTGCATTGGTATTTTCTTATTAGATGGTTTACTCACGCTGGTTTCCAGCCTGACCCGGGTGTTACTTTGATGTAATGCTCGGGTCAGACCGAGTATTACAGATTTTCAGGTAAAACGTGGACAAAGGCAACAGGAAGTTTTCAAATGACCAAAAACTGTTTCAAGGATAGGCTCTGTTTCAATATATATAAGGTGAGTAACATCTTTGTTAAAATTTTCTTAAATATAAGTCAGTTGCATGATTTTATCTGGAAATAAATATGATTATATGAATGTATATACCAATTATTTGAATGTTTATAAATGTATGAATGTGATCAAGTGTGCATGTCTGATGCTTTCTTGCTCTTCTCTGTTCTGGTTATAGATGGTTAAAGTTTAGATAAAATTTCATTTCTCTTCCTCTGATTTCTGATAAGGTTTAGATTACAAACAATGAATGTTTGTTAAGTCATAGATTTTATCTTAGAAAGGAATTAAAGTAAGTTAATTGGATGTTATCTGGAAAATTAGAAAGACAGTGAAATCTCTTTAAATCTTGTTAAAATCAAATCTTAAAAATTTCTATTCCAGGAATATAACATAAGTCTATACTGTGAAATATGATTTTTAAGATGAATATTAAGAATTTTAGTTGGGTTTTTAGTTTACATTCCTCAGTTGACCAGAAAATGGGTTTTAAGTCATTGTGGATGATCGGAGCGACGAGGAGGATCGAAATTACTTCTGGAGGTGGCGTAGGGGTTGTCAAACTTGGCAAAAATGGTGAATGATTTTATTCACCACCGTGGCATCATAAATTGGATGATTTAGGGTTTTATCCTAAGAAATGTTGGGGTTGTAGTCTGGGTTGCCGTGACGTCGAGGGTGATTCGAGTGACTTAGGATTTGGGGAATCGTAGCGTAGAAGGCTAATGGAGGGGTGGCCAGATCACCGTACCCCAGTGCCTAGTCATTCATAGAAATTTCAAACCAAAGCCTATCTATTTACAATATATATACACATATATATATACATTATAAATAGAAATCATTTTATTAGTTTTTAAAATATATGTATGAACTTTTATTTATAAGTATAATTGATTTTATTCTCTTTAAGAAGTTATCTATATATATATAGATAAGTAATTGTATTTAATAAATAAAGAAAAAGGTTTTTACATTTAGAATAAATATAAATTAAATAAAAGAACATGTGTAACCATATTAGCCATCTTAACAACATTTGTAAGATAATGAAACATGCATTAACATTTGTATATGCATGCAATAAAACAAGTGGCAACATTATCTTCATTTAAAATTTAATTTATAAATAATGTAGTTGAAGAAGAAATTGGGTCTTCATTTTTTTCTCAGTTCAAACATATTTCCTCTCTTCTTCTAAAATATAAACTGAAAACCCAACTCAAAATCAAAGAAAAATCAAAAGAAACAAGCAGTAGAATAAATTCAATACAACATCAGTTTTCAATCTTCAACCTGCTTTCCAAATGAAGTTCAACTGCAAGTCATCTGCAGTTCAACACTTTTAAGCAAAAGCAGATCTACAACTTCACTGATTTCAAATTTAAAGACAAGATACAGAAAATCAAAAGCTTGTTTGCCAGATCAAAAATATTCAAGCCTGGAAAACTGTCTCTCTGTTCTTATTTTAAAGGTGAGTAAATTTTCTTTTAAAAACAGTTTTAAACCTGTTCTTATGTTGATACATGTGATAAACTTGTATACGAATGATTTAATATGGTTGCATAAATGTTTTATCTGGAATATGGATTAAACTGCTCTGCTTTGTTCTCTGAATTTAAACAAGTAAGTAAACACCATTTTAAAAACAGTTAAAATCTATTTCTATGTTTGTTATGTGAGATTAATGTTGTGGTAATATGGTATGCATTGTTTACATGAATGATTAGGATGAATGCATGTGGATAGAATGATATACTGGTGAAATGTTTATATGTTCATATCTTCTTCTCTGTTCTTATCCTAGTTTCCAATTTCATAAGAAAATTCATATCTACCCAAATAATCATTTTCAGGCTATGATTACTGAAGAAGGAATAATCATAACAATGTAATATAGATTTTAAAAATAGTTACCAGTATTTAAATTTAGCAATTATATTTAAAAATAGGAAACTACAGTGGTAAACATTTTATATCAGAAATTCAAGTATTACAATTTCTAGTTTCAGTTATATATTTGAATTCGTATCTGAAATCTATGAATATTAGTAATAATATTGGAATTTTTAAACTTGAAATTGATGGTAATTGTCGAGTTGATCAATATTGGGAATTTTGGCATTTTCTGGCAATTGGAGTGGTAATGTTTGTCGAGTCTTGGCGTGAAGGTAGCCGATGAGTTGAGGGTCATAGGAAAAATGCTCGTATGAATTTTAGTTCACTGTGGAGTTCAGACCGAGTTGATTTAGGGTTTAACATTGTTTTGGGTCGCGACTGGAAATGGGATGACTGGGAATTTTGGAGTGAATCGAGTTGCATAGGATTTAGGGCATAGTAGCGTGGAGGTATTGGGGTGTCGTGGCCGGAATTTCGTGAAGAACGATGGTCGACATCGTGAGGTTGATGAATTTTCAGGCGAGGTGCTGTTCAATGGTGGTTTCAGTTTGATCGAGATTAACTCGATTTCGATTCGAATGGGTTATGGGTGATCTGGAGTCGCGTATGGGTTCGCGAGGTTGAAGGTGATGGTCGAGGATCGTCGCGGTGATCTACGGTGGTCGGAATTGGTGGTGTACGTGCACCACGTGCACGTTTGTGCTATCGGTTCGTTTGCTTTGGAGAAGAAGGAAGAAACTCGGGATCGTCTCGGGTTGTTTTGTGTATTGACTCGAAGCAGATGAGTAGGGAAATGACTCGAAGCTAGCTCGGGTTTGTTAGGGAAATGACTCGGGTTGAAATATTGAGATAATCTGATTTTTAAATTAAGTAATGTTTTAAAAAGAAGATCTGTTTAAAATTTTTAAAATGCAGGCTCTTTTAAAATAAAGGTAAACTTTGTTTAAGCAAGTTATAATGGAATATGTTTCAAGTTTTGGAATAATTAAAATAGTTGATTTTAAAAGTAATTAGCTAATAAATTTTGAATCTTAATTCAAGGTATTTTCAAATTAAATATTAGATCATGTTTAAGAAATTTAAACAAGTTTAAATAAGAATGTTTCAAATTAAATTCATTCAAAGAAATTATAAACAAGTGATTTAAAAATAGATTTCAAATTTTATATTGAATGGATAAGTTTATAGGATATAATAATTAAGATTTCAAAGATAAATATCTGTTTAATATTATTAACATGTTTTAACAGGGTAATTAAAATAAATAAAGAGTATTCTTAATTAGTTAAGATTGAGATTAATTAAGAATAGTAAATTAATAAAATAAATTTATAGCTTAATTACTTATTGTAATTAAGGATAATTACTTAATAAGTAATTAGTGGATGGTTAATGAATTAATTAAAGATTAGGTGATGATTTATTGATTAATTAATTAATTAATGTAATTAATTTTAGGTTAATTAATAAGTCTAATTAATTAAAGATTTTGATTAATTAAGTGTAATTAATTAGTGAAGAAATTAACGAATAATTACCGAATGTAATTAAGAAAAGAGAAATTACTTATGAAAGTAATTAAATGTAATTGATTAAGGGTTAATCACTTGATGTTATTAATTAAAGGATTAATTAATATAATTGATTTGAAGATAATTAATTAAAGTGTAATTAATTAATAAAAGGATTAAGGTTAATTAATAATGTGATTAATTACTAGTTAAGGTAATTAATTAAAAAGAGAGTAATTAATTAAGGAAGTAATTAAGGATTATTAATTAATATAATTAATGATGTAATTAAGGTTTGATTAATTAAGATTAATTAATCAATAATAAGTAATTATAAAGTAATTAATTAATGTAATTAATTTAAAGATTAATGTAATTAATTATAGTTAATTAATTAATGAAGTAATTAAAGTTTAATCACTATATTTGATTAAGGATAATTAATTTGTAAAATTAATTAAGGATAATTACTTGAATGTAATTAAGGGGTATTAATCAAGGGTGATTAATTAAGGTGATTAATTAAAGTGGATAATTAGAAAAAGATTAATTAATTTACTTGTAATTAATTAATGATTATATAAGTAAGATTTATAATGAAGTAATTAATTTAATTTATTCTAAATTAATTAAGAGATGAAGTAATTAATTTAATTCACTTTAAATTAATTAAAGATAGAGATAGTTAATTTAATTCATTTTAAATTAATTATGTTATGATTAAGTAAATCATTGCTTATATAAGAATGGATGACATTGATTGTCCTGAATGGATGTAATCTCAGAAATGAGATAAGTAATGTTGTATGGTATGAATGCTTGGTTGTATTATGATGGTAATATATATTAACTATTGTGATGTTGATATGGATTTCCTGTTGATTATGAATCATCTGTTTAATTGATAATGTGATTATCAATTGTGAATTGTGAATTATCTATCTGTATGAATATAGATAAGTTAAATTGTTTAAACCTTTAAACAACTTGGCCTTAAAAGATACGTTTTGGATTTCGATGAGACCGGGATCGGGTTTCCATATACCGGTATTCCAGGTCTGGAGACCCGAATACCACATCGATCCAAATTAACGATAGGTCGTGAATCTCAAGTGAAGATGAAGATTCAGAGTGCAAGGGTTATTGTCGTTAACTCTGAGGGTGATTCCAAAACGAGTGTAACGAGATAATGCCTTCGGTTTCATTCGAACCCGGAACGAACTTGTATGGATTGAATGCTTTCAGCACATCGTCAGGCGGACGATGAGCATTCTAAGTGATATGTTCTGATTAAAGGTAATCGTAACCTCAAGCCTCATCAACCGGAAATGGCTAAAACAGGGGAGGTGCAGCAAGGCTTCGTGGGTAGCACCCACTGAGAGCAAGATAGATCCCTGTCTAGAGGTCCCTTTATTTTATTCGGCTTAGTATGTGGTTGGTCGCGCCAACTACGGGATTGTCTTGTTCGGAATTATCCAGTAAGGGATGGTTCCGGCTTTGTGTTGCAGGGGAGCGGGCGTACTCCTCGGTACGGTGATCTAGGCCACGTACTGTGACGGGCGGTACCCCAGTAGCCCTGCCATTGTATGGAATCCAAACTCCAATAAGTGCTGTACGTATTAGTTGTGCCCAACTATGTTGGAATGTGAGATGTAAGCATTTCAGCTATTTCTGTATTTTACTTGAAAACCCTAGACCCTATTATAATACAACCGGATTTCCTATCAAATGTTTTGGTTAGCGTAAGGTAAAAACTTTTCCATGTTTATGTGTGGAAAGTCTTACGTGATACCTTTGTTTTCAAAAGGTTTTGAAGTTAAACAATTTTAACCCGTTTACTCACACCAGACCCATGTCTGACCCAAGTGTTTATTTTCTGTTTTATTAAACTCTTGGGTACTCAAATTTTTACGAGTAGCCAAGGGATTCAGGTTTAGCTTTGACGTATATTCTGGAGGAGCAATGGAGCAGGAGGCTTCGGCGTTCGTAGATATAGTATTCCGCTGTGTTAATCTCTATGATAGTGTGTGTATTGTATTGAGTTGTAATAACTAGACAGATGTTTATAACTGTCTAGTATGTGATGTATATGTTGTGTAACTCTGTAAATTGTTGTATACTATGTAATAGTTTATGTTATTATATAAAACAGAAATAAACACTTGGGTCAGACATGGGTCTGGTGTGAGTAAACGGTTTAAATTGCTTAACTTCAAAACCTTTTGAAAACAAAGGTATCACATAAGACTTCCCACACATAAACATGGGTAAGTTTTTACCTTACGCTAACCAAAACATTTGATAGGAAATTCGATTGTATTATAATAGGTCTAGGATTTTCAAGTAAAATACAGAAATAGCTGGAATGCTTACATCTCACGTTCCAACATAGTTGGGCACAACTAACACGTACGGCACTTATTGGAAGTTGGATTTCCATACAATGGCAGGGCTACTGGTCTTGAAGAATAAATGTTTACAGGCTTGAAAGAATATATGGTTTCAGGCATTTGAGAAGGGTTACAGACTTGGTTTGAAACATGAAAATGGTTGCAGGCTTTGGCTTTTGATTGGAAAATGTTTACAGGTTTGTTTTTGAGGAAATGATTTCAAGTTGTTTCTGGTTTTAAAAATAAATTAGAGGGTTTGATTGTTGAAACAGGAAAATGTTTTCAGGTTGTATAATAAATGGTTTCAGGCATTTGAGAATCAAGCTTTTGAAGATGAATTCAGGTTTGAGGAGATTTGATTTCAGTTTTGGTTGAAGATGATTATGGTTTGAGATGAATTTCAGTTTTGTTTGTTGGAAATGATTTCGGGTTGAACAATTTCTGATTTGGTTTTGGTCTTTGAAAAATGAGATTAGAAAAAGAAAAGAGAATGGAGAGGTAGGCTTATATAAACTAAATTTATGGTTTATTAAAAATCAAAGAAAAATGATAAGAAAATGACACTTGTCTCTACCCTTATTTGATTACCTTACACATGTATTTCATTCATTTTTAAGTGTAAAAATATCTTTTGTATTTATTTACTATTAAATAAATACTTTCTAAATTTATATACAAAATCTCTTTAAGGAAGACAAAAATAAAACAAAAGCCTTATTTTAAATAAAAGTCTTGTTCGTATATTCTTATACCCAAATTGTTCAACCCGAAATCATTTCCAACAAACAAAACTGAAATTCATCTCAAACCATAATCATCTTCAACCAAAACTGAAATCAAATCTCCTCAAACCTGAATTCATCTTCAAAAGCTTGATTCTCAAATGCCTGAAACCATTTATTATACAACCTGAAAACATTTTCCTGTTTCAACAATCAAACCCTCTAATTTATTTTTAAAACCAGAAACAACTTGAAATCATTTCCTCAAAAACAAACCTGTAAACATTTTCCAATCAAAAGCCAAAGCCTGCAACCATTTTCATGTTTCAAACCAAGTCTGTAACCCTTCTCAAATGCCTGAAACCATATATTCTTTCAAGCCTGTAAACATTTATTCTTCAAGACCAGTAGCCCTGCCATTGTATGGAAATCCAACTTCCAATAAGTGCCGTACGTGTTAGTTGTGCCCAACTATGTTGGAACGTGAGATGTAAGCATTCCAGCTATTTCTGTATTTTACTTGAAAATCCTAGACCTATTATAATACAATCGAATTTCCTATCAAATGTTTTGGTTAGCGTAAGGTAAAAACTTACCCATGTTTATGTGTGGGAAGTCTTATGTGATACCTTTGTTTTCAAAAGGTTTTGAAGTTAAGCAATTTAAACCGTTTACTCACACCAGACCCATGTCTGACCCAAGTGTTTATTTCTGTTTTATATAAACTCTTGGGTACTCAAATTTTTTACGAGTAGCCAAGAGAGTCAGGTTTGCTTTGACGAGTTATCTGGAGGAGCAATGGAGCAGGAGGCTTCAGCGCTGTAGAGATATAGTAGTTCCGCTGTGTTGATCTCTGAGTCATTTGTTATCTGTGTTGTATCTTATATTGTAGAAACTAGACAGGTGTTTATAACTGTCTAGTATGTGTTGTATATGTTGTGTAACTCTGATAGTTGTATATGATACTATGTAATAGTTTATGTTATTAATATAATTTATTCGTTCCGCTGTTGAGATTCTGTTGTTGTTTCTTTCTTTCTTCTCTTCTTTTCTCTTTCTATCCCTTTCTTTCTTATCAGCGATACGACTTTCTGGTAAATGAAAGCCGGGTCGTCACATTTGGTATCAGAGACATATATATACACTGTCACAACCCGGGTTTTTCTAACACGAAAAACCGGACCATTTGAGTTAAGAAGAAGAGGTAGAAGAAGAAGAAAAATAGAAAACAACAACAGAATCTCTCATACTCAATTCATCTGGAATTATTTTATTACTAACCAGGCCATTTCCAATTTATTTTCACTTATTTGGATTTCACTCGTAATTCAAACCATCACTGTGTTAATCCAATTTCATTAACTCACAATTTAATTTCATTAACTAATTTATTATCAAATTAGTTCCTCCGCTGGTTAAAATTAAATACTTGCTTTTTAAATCCCAAATATCACTTTACTTAATTATCTTAAGTTCAATTTATTTTATAATTCAAGTTTGGATTTACTTAAAAATTAAGATTGCTCATCTTAGTCGTTTCCATTTGATAATTACAATTTCAAATTATAACTCTTAATGGTTCAAAGAAATGAATTCCCATTTATAACTTACAATTTCATTTCTATTCATAAGTTTTAACTTACTTACTTAAGACCTGGGACTATTCATTTAAGTCCATTTTCATCTTTACAATCAAATTTCAAATTATTTTACTTAAGAACTTAAGAATATGAATTTCTTTACACAATTATAAGCATTTTACATTACCTTTATATCCAATTCAATTCAACTTCAACTTACTTATATTTAATTCAATTTCAATTCTCAATTTTTATTTAACTTATCTTAAGTTAAATTCAAATATATTTTATTTCTAGGATACAATTTTATACAAGTTTTACAATTCATTCACCTTCAAGCTCTCTAATTCTTTTATCTATCAACTTATATTACTCATTTAGTTAATTTCATCTCATAATTATAATCCCAGAATTAAACTTTCATTTCCTTCTTATTTAAATCAGCTTCATTCTATACTTTATATTGTTGATTCATTTAAATTTCCACTTTTAAATTTTAAAAGAGAAGTGAGATTTTGGAAAATTTTAAATTTTAAGTTTATTTAAATAATTAATCAAGGGATTAATTAAAAGATAATTAATTAATGAGTAATTAATTTATGGAAGAGTAATTAAGGGTAGTTAATTACTAGATAAGATTAATCAAAGGTGATTAATAAATGTGACGGGCGGTACCCCAGTAGCCCTGCCATTGTATGGAATCCAAACTCCAATAAGTGCCGTACGTATTAGTTGTGCCCAACTATGTTGGAATGTGAGATGTAAGCATTTCAGCTATTTCTGTATTTTACTTGAAAACCCTAGACCCTATTATAATATAACTGGATTTCCTATCAAATGTTTTGGTTAGCGTAAGGTAAAAACTTTTCCATGTTTATGTGTGGGAAGTCTTACGAGATACCTTTTCTTTCCACAATTCGTCAAAGCTAAACCTGAATCTTTTTATATTATTTTTAAAAAGATTTTAAAAGCTTTTATATGTATTTCCTAAATAGATAAATACATATCTTTTTAAATAAATGCTTTTCTATATTATAAATAAATGAAACCTTTAAAAGAAAATAAAATAAAACTCATTTATATCCTAATAAAATCATATACAAAGATTAAGGACAAGTGTTAAATTTCTAAACATGTATATAAAAATCATCAGATAATACAAGTATAGCACGTGCACCGATCGGAGTCGTTATTGCCAAGTACTGTAGAGTTGTGATCGATCACTCGCACAGATGCGGAACGTGCGAGACGGCAAGATCCTTCCCATAAGGATAAAGGCCCAGAGGCACATGCCGAATAAAAGAAACTGATCTATAGAACAGGTGTCCAGAGACGGTTGCCCAGAGGCGTGGTGACCCAGAGGTCCAGTACTGGCTGCCCAGAGGGCTAATGTGTCACAAACATCTTTGAGAGCAACCCGTAAAGTGTTAACAATGAGTCCCATACCCCACGTTCGCACAAAATGGTTTACTAACCAATAGCAAGCTCACACTCCAAACAATAAAAAGTCCACCTCGTATCATCGCTAAACTAGACCCAAAGGTCAAAACGATCAATCGAATAGGTCAGGGATTAACCGGAAAGAAAATACACACGGTTCCATAGGCCGGAGATTTCCTAACCGTTTAAGCACCTTTCCACTTCGCTTGACGTGCTAAAAAGTGAGTGTGAGATTTTTATTATAGAAAATAATGGTTCGAAACGGATTTATAATTGATTTTGAGAACACTCTAAAACGGCTTTTGAAAACCCTCCTATTATGGAGTAAATAGTCTACTAATTAAAAATAATATTATATAATAATTTCGAAAGCCATTCCGGAGCGAAAAGTCCTTTTAAAACCTTTTTATAAGGCCCGCGTACAAAATCCAGAGACAAATCAGAAATCGATAAAACCAGAAAATCACTGAAAATATTCTAAGTGTTGGAAAATAGTCCAAAACTGACGCGAACCCAAGTTCATAAAATTATTCGGACCAGCAGACTGAATCCGAATGGAATGAAAATTGGTAGGAACGTAGTCCGACATTCCTACTTCAGAACGCAAAAAGAATTACTCGATTCAGACTTGAAACGAAGGCGTAGCGACGTTCCAAAGTCGGACACAGAAACATGAAATGCACTGTTTTGCACAGCGATCTAGGTTCAACTCTGACAGGAAATTCGAAGGGTCTAATGAACTCAGATGATGACCAAACTTTCCAGATATGGATTTCATAACTCCATCTTTCCAACGAGACCAAAATCGTCAAATTCCGACTAGCGGCTCAAAAGTTATGACCAAAATAGTTTCAGTTTCATCCACAGAGCTAATATGTGTATCGCTCTCGGGAAGATAGTAGAAAAATCAATATTTGATCTAGTTAGACTCAAAATTACAGAAAACTCACTGAACCAAAATTGTAGCATATGTTTTAAGCTTTCCGGAACATCCAAAATTATCTAATTCGGATCAAAATCGAGAGAGATACATGCAAAACAATATCAGATTGAAACTCAAGATAACTTGTTAAAGACAGAATTGGTCTTCTGTCTTTGAACGCATTTCAAGTCATCTAAATGGCAAAATTACAGAAAACTCACTGAGCGAAAATTGTAGCATATGTTTTAAGCTTTCCGTAACATCCAAAATTATCTAATTCGGATCAAAAACGAGAGAGATACATGCAAAACAATATCAGATTGAAACTCAAGATAACTTGTTAAAGACAGAATTGGTCTTCTGTCTTTAAATGCATTTCAGGTCATCTAAATGGCAAAATTACAGAAAACTCACTGAACAAAAATTGTAGCATATATTTTAACCTTTCCGGAACATCCAAAATTATCTAATTCGAATAAAAAACGAGAGAGATACATGCAAAACAATATCGGATTGAAACTCAAGATAACTTGTTAAAGACAGAATTGGTCTTCTGTCTTTGAATGCATTTCAGGTCATCTAAATTGCAAAATTACAGAAAACTCACTGAACAAAAAGTGTTCCATATTGAATCTAGTTTGCAGCAAAAAAAACCTGACCAAAAACGGATGAGAATTGAAGAAGTTATGCCTGATTTCGTTTCAGCTACAATTCCAAAATGAAAATTATAGAAGCATCAAGTAAAAAAAGATTTAGCTAGCAATTTTACCTCAACCAATATAGCAAGCAACTTGTGTGCAATGTCCAAATGGAAGAAATGATAATCAACAAGCTTTGATATTCATGCAACACAACAAATCAAGTGTTACCAATTAAATTTCAGAAATTAGAAAGATATAAAAACGGATTTGAGGTGCGTATTTGCATTACCTTTGCATAGAATGACTTGCATAAGCTAAAACTAGAAGGAGATAAAGATAGAGGCCATTTTTGTTATGAAGCTTTAGGAAATGATTAGAATTTTGATTAGGGATGAATAAATGAGGTTAGGAGAGTTTGAGATAATTTATAGAGGAGGTTTAGAGTGAGTTATTGGGCTAGGTTTAGTAACCCAATAAGAAGAGAGTTATTTACATGTTTCCAAAAATTAGTCCAAGTGTTCATATATGTTTATAAAACTCATTTTTCTTATCCAAACCCGTTTAAAAATCTCTCCTAAAATATTTAACTTTCCAAAAATAACATTTTATCCTCATTTTAAAATCCCATATTTCCCATTTAATTAAAATAGCCTTTTTTAAATAAATTTTGTTATTCCAAATCCTTTTATGCTTCATTAAAATAAATAAAAATCCTAACTTTTATTTATTAATTGGTAATGCAAATCTTGGGTTGTTACAAGAAACCAGAAAGAATAGAAGAATACAGACCAATTGCTTGTTGTAATGTTATATATAAAATTCTTAGCAAAATCATTTGCATGAGACTCAACAAAGTTCTACCTCAACTCATTTCACAAAGTCAAAGTGCTTTTATCAAGGGTAGATTTATTTCTGAAAACTCACTATTAGCACATGAGCTGATAAGGGATTTTAATAAAAAAGGGGCATATATGGTATGTTTGAAAATTGATCTACACAAGGCATATGATAAAGTTAGCAGACAATTCATTCTTCATATGTTGCATGAAATGGGAGTACCTGCCAAACTACTAAAACTCATAACACATTGCATATGTACTCCTACTTTCTCAGTGATCATTAATGGGATTCCTAAAGGTTACATTAAAACTAATAGAGGAATTAGACAAGGAGACCCTCTATCCCCATATCTTTTTGCTGTAGCCATGGAATAGTTCTCTCTTCAAATGGAATTAGCCAGTTACCAATCTTTAATTAAACCCATATACAAAATAAACCCAGAAGTCAACCATCTCATTTATGCAGATGATCTATTGGTTGTTTTCAAATCAAATTCTCTGGGAATCAACACAATAAAGGAAATTTTCAAGCAACTTGAATCTTTAGCAGGTCTCAAAGTTAATGAATTTAAAACTAAGTGCTATATGAACAAGTATTGCAAGAATAAAACAGATATATTAACACAACTTGGAGTAGGGGAAGGTATGCTACCAGTTAAATATCTAGGAGTACCTTTGTCGAATAATAAGGTTACTGATGCTGAATGTGGCAAGTTAATAGATAATATTAGAGAAAAATTGCAAGGTTGGAGATCTAATTTATTGTCATTTGAGGGAAGAGTAGAATTAGTCCATACAGTTATCACTTCAAAGGTTAGGTTTTGGCTGCAAACCTTCCAGATACCAGATTGTTCACTTGCTAAAATAAACTCTGTGTGTGCTAATTTCATATGGAAAGGAGGCATTCATAAGGTGAGCTATAATGATCTATGTAGACCTAAAAGAGAAGGGGGAGTTGGCCTTAAAAATCTTTTTGAACTGAAAAAGATATATGGACTCAAACTAGCTTGGAAAATCCTAAACTCCGATAACCTCTGGGCCAAATGGATGAGGGCAAAGTACTTAAAAGACAATTTTTGGACTATAAAGGAAGATAACAATGCTTCAACTGTATGGAAAAATATTCTCAAGCAAAGAGAGATTTTGAAAGAATCAGTAGAAAGACAGATAGCTAATGGTCAAGACACTGACTTATGGAAGGACCCTTGGATTCAAAATAAAAGCCTCATAGATAGAATGGGATGGGAAAGCGTCTCAGCTAATAACAGTTCGAAGATTCAAGTTGCTAACATTATTCATAACCAAAGATGGGCACCAGAAAGACTACTGATAACCAGAAGTTTGAAACAAGAAATAGAGGAACTCCCGATTTTCACAAATAGAGGAAAAGATATATGGGTCTGGAAAAACAACAGTAAAGGACAATTCAAAATGAAGGAAGTGTGGGAAGATAACAGACAACACTACGAAACTGTACACTGGTATAAAATAGTCTGGAGTAAGTCAAATTGTCCCAAAATGGCTCACACTACTTATAAGGCTATCAGAGGAAGACTAAGCACTAAAGACAAGCTCAAAGGTTGGGGTGTTATTGATGAAGACAGGTGTAACTTATGTAGAAAAGATACAGAATCACATCGACACCTATTTTTTGAATGCAAATATACCAAACGTGTCTGGGCTATTCAGAAACTTAAAAACTTGCAAACAGAAGCAGTTATGAGCTTAGAGGAGGAATTTAAATACCTGAGTGACAGGACGGATCTCTCGAACCTTGTGAAGGAGGTCGTGAAAATTGCTTTGACGACAACTATCTGGCATATCTGGAGAGAATGGAACGTAAGGGCTTTTACCAGGGACAAGGAGAAGAATGAGTTAGAGATATCCGGAAACATTTCAAGAGATGTACAGATCAATTTAGGTAGAATCAGAAGACTCACAAACTTAGAGGCAAGAGAAAAACAACAATTGGAGAACTGGAACTGGAAGCCTGCGATGCCAGAAAATCAAGCAAGCAACGTGGAGCCGCCATGATTTTGTAGCTGCTGAACCCTAATTCTAATTTAGGAATTTTTGTGTTCGAAGTATACTTTGTGTCGAAGTGTCGGATGAGATGTCTGTGTTTTATTAATGTATATTCAGCTGTATATGCTTTTGGGCCGCATAGCCCATTATAATTCAATTAACCCATTTTCAAATATATATATATATATATATATATACACACACACATACACACACATGCATATTAATCCTAACAACTATACATTTCGTGGAACTCCAACCCAACCGTCAAACCTAAAGATTAGATCTGCTTTAATGGCATCCCAGTCTTCATTATCTTTATTAATAGTGCAATCTGGGTTGTTGTGGTTCGTCTTTGATTAAGGAAGAAATCATCCATCGAATGGCATCAAAATGCTTTTCTTATTCCTTGATCGTCTGCACTTGACCTAACTATAAATGCCTTTGATTTCTTAGAATAAAAGAGAGAATATCTTTGAAATATTGAAGAGTTTGTTCAAGATTTTCACATAATTTTTAATGTGGTGAAGACATATTTATAAAAATATGTTTGCGAATGAAAAGAGAGTACAAAATAAAACGATGAGTGAGTTTTCTGAAAGAAATAGGCTTATATAGGAGTAGAAAGTCATTTGGAATGAATGGATGGATGGTAGTTATTTATATTTTGAAATTTAATTTTTTTTGCTATATGCCTATTATATGTCGACATATAGGTAACATGTATGTCGACATACATACCTAAATTTTCAAAACTAGTGTGTTTGTTATAGTTTTTGTTTTTATCTTATATCATTATATATTTATAACTTCCAAAGACTAATAAACAATATAAGGCAGTAAGAAATATATTTCATTACTTAGAATTGAAAGGTACATGGATTTCAACGATTAATAAAAGAAAATACATAAAAATGACATGAACTAAAACTAAAAGTACACAATACAAAGCCAGATATCATAAGAAAACAAATAGATAGGCTTAAAAAGATGTAGATGATGATGATGAGGAGTCGCCAAGTTTGTGAATGATCTTTCCATTGTCCACTTTGCAGGAAAAAGAGGTGAACTTTTTACTAAATGATCTCGTAAGCTTCTTTTGGATTTTAAGAAGATTTTCTTGGTTCCTTAGGATCTCTTTGTTGGAGGGTTGGGATGGTTTGTCAAATCTTTCTAAGGAAGTATCCACTTCTTCCTCCTCCTCCTCTTCTTCTTCCACTTCATTTCTCGCCTTCTTCTTATTGAATTCTTGTTGTGCTTCCCATGCCAATCTTCTTTCCTTTTCAAAAATTGTCTCATATGGTTCGAAAAATGGTGGAATGTGCAAAATATTAGCTTTGTCGAAAATTTTTCGAGGAATAGATTTTTCTCCTCTTAAATCAACACCATAATATGTTAAAACTGTTGTAAGATACACACCATGGAAAAGTGTATTCTCATGTCTAGAAATGTTCTTTTGAACAAAGTCATCTAAAATGACTTGTGCCCAATTGATGTTGTAATGACTATAAATAGAGAAAAGAGCTTTAAAAACTTTTTGAGTAGGGTTATTGTAATTACCCATCCTCGATGTGATACTTTGTTGTAAAATGAGACTCATAAGTCTCGATTTTGGTCGAAGAATCTTGTGTTTAAATTCAAGTTCTTCATCACTTTTAAAAATATCATGAAAAACTTCACGATTTTGTTCATCAGTTTAAAAAGTGGAGAGATCAATTCCACTAGATTTACAACCAAGAATATTACTCAAAAGTTTACAATTCAAAACAATTTGTGTAACGATCCACCTTTTTGACCCCTGAATGTCGACATTGATACATACACAGTATTCACGTGTCGAGCACCCAAGTGCCGGAAAGATGAATTGTTAGGGTAAATAAAAAGAAAAGGAAATAGAACAAGAAAGAAGAGAACACAGTATCAAAATATCACATGCGGAACGATAACATATAATATCTCAAAAGGTCTTTACCAAAAAGAAAACCTTTATATACATACATCAATCAGAGAAAACTAACATATCATAAGCCTAGACAGTTATAACAATCTATCCTCACAAATGCTGATAGAAACAATTCAAGTAATACAGCGGAAATAAAGTATGGTATGAAATCATCCAACTCCTCTCCAAGAGCACCAATAAATAGCAGCTAAATTTGGAAACATACTCGAGCTGACCCGAGCTTTATAAGAGAATAACACCCGGATCAGTTTGGTAAACCAAGGTAAGGAACTCAAATCGTATAGATTTATTATATCTTAAAACCCTTCAAAATAAGGGTATCTCGTAGGACCACACCACTAATAAACACAGATGGGTTTTTACCTTACGATAACAGAACCATTTCTATTATAAAATCCAGCGATACTGTAATAATGTCTAGGGTGCAGAATATAAATATTAATCATAGTCGAAATGGTTACATTGATTACATTCCAGCATAATAGGAGTATAATCAAATCCGATAAGGAACGTTCACATAATGGATTTTCCATGGAGATTCCTTAAGTCAAGCCAAAATCCAATCTCCTGCACAAGGGTCAGAAACTACCTTCGAATGTCGTATATCTCTAGATAAAATGTACCATAAGGTAAACATAATTGGTCAATGTCTAAATATGCAATCTGAAATACCATCACTCCCATGCGCAACATCGATAAGAACACTCTAGATTTGGAGTGATAATATCTTATCGTGGGTCAGCAAAACTCCAAGTTATGCTCCTACTCTGTTTTTAGCCATTTTCGATGTCGAGGCCACGTTCAGCATTTTTACATGAGTCTTCATCACTTGAACAGAACTCGAAATCACACACGGATTCCCCTATCTCAACAGATCTCAGAACCACACATGTATCCCTTAATAGATCTCGAAATCACATATGGATTCCCATACTTCAACAGGTCTCGAAATCACATGTGGATTCCCAAATTCTGAAAAATCATGAAAAACTACATGTGTTCGAGCATCTTAAAATAGTTCTCAAATCTCCACATAGATTCTAGCATCTTGAACATATCCACTTCCAAGAGATAGAATATGTACCTCGACATCCTTGAAGTGGTTTTCGATAAGTAGAATACTTACCGATCATGGTCTCTTCAAGACTGAACCGACAAATTTGGTAATTCAATAATAATGAGAACAATCGCATACGGGAAACAAAGTCCTGTATACTATCCATAAGTCAGTAACACACAAAGCATAATCAAAACACAAAAGCACGATCAAGTCATATAAAAATATTATAATCCCCTTTTTAATTAATCTTCCTTTATTAATTAAAATCATCTTCTATTAGTAAAAATCATTTTACACAATAAACTCTTTTATAAATGAAAGTCCATTTGTTAATTAAACTCCATTATTTAATTAAAACATTACTATTCATTTCCATCACATTTCAACACTTCCCAAAAGTATTCATATACTTATCCTAAATGGTATAAGTATATTCACAATCCATTAACAAGATTTATTACTTTAAACCTTTTCTTTTCTATTTTTTCCCAAAAGATTTCTAACTTATAATTTCCTTCAAAATATCCATTTTAAGGATCTAAGTATTTTCACAAATCAATTCAAAAGGTTTAAGAGACATGTTACTAAAACACTATCGCTACAAAAACCATTTCGCTTTTGCTTATCTTTAAATCATCCTTTCAAAGATCTATTTACATTTCTATGTATAACCAAAAAGGGTTAAAGACGAATGTGATTAACACATTGTCCCAACAAACCTAAAACAAATTATTACTTGTATTATCTTTAAAAGCATTCTTTTCAAAGATTCATTGTTCATAAGTAATATCAAACGGGTTAAAGGCGAATGTTATTAACACATTGCCATAACAAACACAAACCAATTTATACTTGTTATTCTCTTTAAAATTCCATTTTAAAGATCTAAGTATTTTGCTAAATCATTTAACAATATTTTACCACTATAAAATATTATCCAAGGGTTTAAAAACAAATGTTACTAAAACATTGTTTACAATAAACCCCAAAACACTTGACTATCTCGTTATCTTTAAAACTCCATTTTAAAGATCTAACTACTTTTCAAAAGTATAGTTAAATGGGTTAAAACATATGTTGCACAAACATCGATGCTATAAACCCAAAATCACTTTTATACTTGCCATTCACTTTAAAACATCCATTTAAAGTTCTAAGTATAGCTTTACTTATTAAACAAGGTTATATAATCTTTTTTATCCATTCATTATACACAAGTGTTATATTCCCAAAACTCCTTTTAAATCAATTTATAAAGCAATCCTTTATAACGCAAGTGTTATAAACTAAAAACTCCTTTTAAATCCCTTTACAAAATATTAAACTTCCTTTTTAAAACTTCTAAATATACTAATATTGTTTAAAACGATAGATTTTTACACATGCTAATTTATTTATAAAATAAAGATATTTATTAAAATACTATAAACCCTTTGTAAAATGTTATAATATAAAATCCTTTTATTTCTTAAATCAAGACTTTAACAAATTCTAAAACCATATATATACTAAAATATACTTTTAAAATACTTTATACATATCTTAAAACCTTTATTTAAAACACTATTCAAAACCTAATTTATAATTTAAACCATCACTTTGTAAATTCACAATTGATTTTCAGAAATATATCTAAACCTTGTTATTTCCTGGTAATAAGTACGCTAACATTACTTATTATAAATATGAATAAGCCCTAGGATATCTTCCAAAGTTAACTTTAAAATCACAGATCACAGCGATTTCAAAGTGCATCCATCGTGACATTTTCGCTTCTAATGTTAATAGCTTCCATTTTCAAATTCCACAGATGACCAAACCAATTCCATTTATGCCTAACACACCAAACTGTGTATTGAACAACCAAATATATTGTATATAAATATTTCCACAATTTTTCCAATTTAACATATGTCATTTATCAGGAATTTCGAAGCACGTTTATAACGAGTAAATTGTTTCAAACATATATAATGCACTGTCATTTTTCACAAAGCAGTATCAAACATGTAAATAGTGAGTCTGGGCCACAGTACATGTATACATAATCAAAAGGGAGATTATACTACAATTTAATGTTTCACGTGTTTTACAAAAGAAGGCGGGGTCCAAAAAGCAATAACTTGTATTCCGTTATATAGTTTATACTTTTAAACAATAACAAATATATACAAAATAATTATACAATCAACTGGTGAGTAAAACTCACCCTAGCTCCAGCTAACGCTTACGCATTTCTGAATAGTCTAAAATCGAATGTCATTCGATTTTGACTAAAATTCTCACATGCTCCAAACTCGATGAATTCAACTCTGTTGCATAGATAATCCAAAGACGAATGCAACGGCGGAAACGGCGCCTCGACCGGACCTCGTATGAGTAAGATACGATCGTTAGAACATTTGACATAATTAATTAAGTGATTAAACTCAATCACCTTCTCTCCCACGTTAATAAAATCAGGCCGACCATCTTCAAAACCCTCACCATGACTTCGCTCGCCTTCTGCTGCTGTAATTTCTTCAAACGATGGATTTCAAAACCCTCACCACGACCATTTTCTGAAATTTTTGGTCATGAAAGTATTTTCTTCGTAATTGTCATCGTTTAAATCCTAATCGTCAATTATTGCATTGAAAATGATGGATTTCTTTTCTGTTACCTTGCTTTCTCTTCTACCCTACAATTGTGCTTCATAGGACATTAAATTGCCTATTAATTCCTCAATTTCAGAGTACTAATATCATTAGCCTCTTTAATTGCTAGTGTCTTTTGATCCTACTCTAAAGAAAGTGAATTGAGGATTTTTCTAACTTGGTCATCTTCAAATTTTTTTTACCTAATGCACCTAATGAATGCACTATATCTTGAAATCTACAGTACATGTCAGAAATAGACTCATTTGGATTCATTTTAAACAATTGAAATTGATTAGTTAGCATGAAAATTTTAGTTTATTTCACTTTACTAGTACCCTAACGTGTAACGTGCAGTGTTCTCTAAATTTCATTGCAGATTTACAAATAGAGACTCTATTAAATTCATTTTTATATACTGAACAAAACAAAATATTCATTGCTTTAGAATTGTTTTGTGCAAGTGCCTTTTGGTCAGTAGTCCATTGTGCAAAATTAGTCTCAGGTTCAGTGTACTCATTTTGTATGACATTCCAAATATCAAAGCCATTAGACTGTAAGTAAATCTTCATTCTACATGACCAATAAGTGTAATTACTGCCATTAAAAAGTAGTGGTCTAGTAGTAGATTGTCCTTCAACAAAAATGTTAGCAAATGTACTAAAAGTGTTGCTTGACATTAAAACTTTTCAAAAATCAAAATACGAGTTTTTGAAAACCTAGTGCTCTAAAATCAGATATGTGTTGTGGAAGTAAGGATCTTAAGGCTAATTAAACACTAGAAGTGGGTGAATAGTGTTTTCTAACTTATATGAATCTTTTAAAAAAAAATTCAGGATTATTATTAAACAATGCAGAATGAACAACCACAGATGCAAACATAAATAAGTATAAATGCAATAAAGCTAAAAATAGAGAATCAAAGAGATCACGCTAGGCATTTTTATACCAGTTTGGAATTACCCTACATCCAGTCCCATACAATTGCTTGTACAGATTTCTTTTCAAAATTCTGATCTTTGAACGAGTAGAAGGCAAACCCATTACAATCTCGATTTTAAGGCTACAAGTGTAACAACCCATATTTTTAACAAATATTTTAAATTTATTTTATTTGAAAACTTTGATTTTTAAATCATTTTAAATTCAAATATTGGAAATTTTCCAATGTAATTTTGGATTTTGTTTATGATTTATTTTCCCAATATAATAAATCAATGATTTTCTGGAAATTTTATATTTTGGTCAACTTTGGTCAAACTTTGACTTTCAGTTGAAATTTTTAAATTTGAATTTTAAATTTCTAATCTTTTTCTTTTAAACTGTATTTAATCCTGATATTCGTTCTGCTTTTTGTTTCGTCGAATTCTGTTTTATACTTTTTAAATTGAATGAAATTTAGCGTTTTACACGCAATTATTTTTCAGTATCTCATTGTTATTTTCTATTTCATTTCTATTGTCTATATTTTTCATTTTATTATTTTCATTTCTCTACTTTCTATTTTTCTTTTATTTGATTTTTAGCTTGGAAATTCAAAAGACTTAAGTTACTTGTGTTTAATTGAAGCCTCTTTATTTTCTAGCCTTTTCATTTTCTAGCCATCCACTTCTTTAGCCGTACAACTCCTCCTCACATTCTTTTTCACGTTCATAACACTTTTTTTTCTCATCTCTTCTCATTTCTTTTCTCAAAACAAATTACAGAAAAGTATTCATGTCTTCTTCCTCTTTCTCTTCTCTTTTCTCTTTTCTTTTATTCTCAAGCAAGTTCGGCCATGCATCCTTCCTAACCGACCTCATCTCCTCCACCATCACCTCCAACACCACCTTCCACGGCCTCACCATGATCTGACCTAACCCATGCCGTGACTTGCCTTGATCAAAACCCACCACCCCTTGCATCAAACCCAAGCCGAGCCTATTGATCATCACCTTCCCCTTTTGTTGCCTCGGCCATCACCAAATCCCACCTTCCCCTTTTGCCTTGCCGTGATCTACACCACCCCAAGTCGTGCCTTATGACCACCTGACCAAGCCCATCACACCATGGCCGAGCCACTTTAGACATAGGGCCGAACCCATGTGTGCATGACCTTCCACTTTCCCTTGACCTTTTGCCTTCACTTGACTTTTACTTGCCAATCCCTTCACATTCCTTTGCTTAGCCGTGTGTATTTGTGACCAAAGCTGAGCCTAGTTGCCTCAAACCATGATAGCCGAGCTCATTTGATGATGGTCTAGCCTATTCTGGAAGTGGCCGAGCCTACTTGCTTTGGTTAAGTCATTCTGCTCCTCTTTGTTCATATTTGGATTTTTGATTTAAGTCTAAATTCTTTGTATAATCATATACTTATATATGTTTGTATATTATTTATTTACAAGACTTGGATTTTGGCTCTTCATCCACTCAAATCTATTCGTGCTTTGTCGTGCTTTTCGGAGTATAGTTGTGTGTTTCAAATTGTCGTCTCTAGCTTTAAAAGGTGAGTTTATCACTCTCGACAAATCGTACTTATATATTTGTGAAACGATGACAAGTGGATGTGTAGTATTGATATGCTATGTTGCTATAAATTCATATGTGCCTGTGATATAATTATATGATGTTATAACCTGATTATATACCAGTTGCATCACCTGACATCATATGATATGTTTGCGGTTTATTTATTTCTGTTTCTCACACTACAAGTTCCCTTTTCACTATGGGTTGAAATGATACATACCCGAACGGACATTGGAATAGGGAAAAATCGTTAAAGCGATTTTTATTTTATTTGACTTGGGATTGCGGGTTTGAAATGATAGAACCCGGATTTTTCGTTTTAAATTACGGATTGAAATGATACATATCTGTATCACTTGACCTAGGCTAGAAAATATTATACAGACCCATGGTTTATTTTAAATAATAGTTTTCTGAAATTTTTAAGTATTTTGAAATATTAAATATATGTGATTTTGAACTTAAGTTTGATATAATAGTTTTCTGAAACTTTAAGTAATTTGGAATATTAAATATATGTGATTTTGAACTTAAGTTTGATATCATAGTTTTTTGGAAATTTTTAAGTATTTGGAATTTAAATTATCTGAGATTTTAACTTAAATTGGATTTTAATGATTTAAATAAATTTTATAGTGATTTTTCTATAAGTTAAATGTATAAGCAAATTAATGATTAAAAATGTAAATTTTGATTTGACTTAATAATTGAAAATTTAGTGTTAAATGGAATTTTAAGCTTAACTTAGTGATAAGAATATTTTATTTATGAAATGGGTATTTTGAATAAAGCATTAAGTTATTTGTTAAAAAAAGTTAAGTAAATTAATGTATTTTGACTTGATAAATGAATTATAATTTAAATTGGACATTGGTTAAATAAATGTTATTTTATTAAAAATTATAAGTTAAGTAATATCCAAATAAATAATTTTGAAAAGTGAAATAAGTTTGATAAGTTAAAAATGATAAAAGTTGAAGATATATTGTTTTAAAGTGTTATAATTAACTTGTAACAAAAATTGTAGCGTTTCAGAAATGCTGTGATTTTAATGTACTGTTTTCCAATCTACCACTATACTTACTGTAACACTTTATAAGTGCTGCTGTTTCTGAAATAGAACTATTTTGAAATAATAATATAGCTACTGTAACACTTTATAAGTGCTGCTGTTTCTGAAATAGAACTGTTTTGAAATAATAACATAGCTACTGTAACACTTTATAAGTGCGGCTGTTTCTGAAATTGAACTGTTTCTGAAATAATAATATAGCTACTGTAATACTTTATAAGTGCTGTTGTTTCTGAAATTACAATGTTTTTGAAATTTTTATAATTGAATGAATGAACTTAGAAATGCAACAATTTTTGAAATTGAATAATTGATTTGAAAGTATATTGACTTCATATTTAAATGGTTTAAATGAATATGTTATGATTTCAAAGTGTTATGAATTTCAAGGTTTGATTTCCAAGGCGTTTTGATTTTTAAGACTTATGATTTTGAAAGCATTATAACTTTGGAAAGTGATATGATTCTTGAAATGGATTTAATTAAAGAAAAAATGGTATTGTTTTGATATGGCTTAAAATAGATATGTTCTGATTTGAAAATATAAACCATTTTGAAAACCACGGGTTATAATAATGATTGGTTGTAAAGAGACCGGGATCGGATATGGACATACTCTCTGTCGATACCGAAAACCACTTTAACAACTGTGTACGTGGTGGAGATTCCAGAATGAAGTAGGATGGTGGCGACGATCCTATTGAGGTATATACGTAGACCTAACTCCCGTGAGTTAGCATAAGGTGGCTAAAATAAGAGCAATTCTGGGCCAATGAGGTAGCTCCTCTGATCGGACACATTCCATCGTATACCATTCTATTACTTTATGATTGATTTGATGGCCATCCTCGATTTTTGATTTGGGAGTGTGTTCCGAGGTGGGCGGTAGTGGCTGCTATGTGTTACCACCAGTTCAGATGCGTAATTGGTATATCTACCACGACATTGCCTCGTTGTGCCATGTCACCTACCCTAGCGAGCTTTACTACGAGTTTGTTTTGTACCATACCTATGGAGTGCCCTCTGACGATGCCCAGTACGGGGGAGATTACGGTACTGTATAGACTATGGGAATATATAAAATGTGTTAAGGGGCATATGGGTAACGCCTTAACGCTATTTTAATAGTTTACTTTACTTTAGATATTATTATAATAGCGTATGTTACTACATAGTAGAGAGTTTAACGGATCCTTAAAGAATAGGCGATCCCAAGCATTCTTTAAGTTACTTGTGCATTTCTATTACAGTTCACTTGAGTTGGTTTACATTGTATAAGTATGTATGTCCTGACTCGTGTGTTTTGTGTTTTTCTTTACGCTCGGGTCAGACTGAGTTGTACAAGTAGTCGAGACTCACCTTTGGAGTTGGAGCTTCGCTTGGATCCATCTATTGATTCTGCTTTCAATTATTCAGTCGATTCCAGTGATGTATTCAGATCTTGTATTTGACTATTGTATTGAGACATCTTTGTGTTCGTGATTTCTGTTGTATCTTGTTGAACTCTGTTATTATATATAGTAGCTTCATGAACTACTATTCTTTGTTTCCGCTGCATTATTGTTATATTACTATGTGTCTGTGATTCTGTGATTATTTATTTATTGTATATATTGAGTTTTGCCAAATTTTAAATTAACAATCTGATATTTTGAGCAATTCGAATCCGACATGTATGGATGCGAATGGTTGAAAATTTCAGGTCGTTACAATAAGACACGTCCTTCTGATTTTCCGGGCTTAGGGAACACCCACTTGATTTGGTCGGGCTACAAGCAAAACCACCTGGATTTTCGGGCTACCAAGAACACCCAATTGATTTGAACAGGCTACAATCACACCCAAACAATTAATTGTTGAAAAAATCATTTGAAACCTCCTATTTATAGAAATAAATGATGAATAGACACTTTATTTCAAAATTTTAGTTTCAAATTAGTGGCATGTATATCGACATATTTATACGGTATATGTTGACATATCCCTTTGAAAGTTGAAAACTCTTTTGTTTTTTTAATATTTTGAAAATCTTACGCTTTGTAAAACAATAGTACACATATTAATATTATGCACTATATACTATATATAACTTGGCAAAACATTAGTACACATATTTTATATAAATGTACTTTGTTATCAAGGTTGTTATCATTAAAATCAATACTTGAGGTATTAACAATAAGGAGTGGACCAAGAAGAGCATGATCACGACATATAGAAGCACCCTAGAAGCTGAATGGTACTTGACTCCTTATTGGGACTAGACCGCCTTGTTATTTTGGATTTTGATGGATTATAGATTGAAAACATACATTTCATCCAGACTGATGAAAGATAAGAACCTATATGTTGTAAGCATCCAGAATAAGGAATGATAGAGTGAAGTAGATGTGAAGAAGGAGTGAAGCAAGTTCCCGTAGGAAGGTGTACGTTAATCACCATAAGGAGATAATTGGACTTCTATGAAGATTTAATAAGGGAAAAGGAAAGTTCAATAGAAATGACAATTAAAGTTAGTTTCTAAATCCTACCCCATGCTAAAGAATTTGATAAAACGTTTTTGGAAAATTCCATGAAATGTTTTGAATGGGTTTTTCAAAGGATTTATTGGGAAGTTGTTGTTTTAAAGAAGTATGGAAATTTGGAAATTCACAATTTAAAATTTTTGTTAAGTCAAAAGTTCTGATTAAAAGGTTTTGGTAAAAAGTTTTTTCATTTCTGAAATTCTTAGTTTAAAAATTGGTTGAGTCAAAAAAATTTCGATTTAAAGATTTTCGATAAAGGAATTTTTTGTTTTTGAAACAAATGTAAAATATAGTGTAATGACCAAGAATTCTAGTTATTTGGATTTGGAATATTTAATTAATTTTAAATATTGAAAGGTTAATTTTATATATTAAATAACTCGAATTTCAAATATAGTGATTTATTTGATAAATTTAATTGTTGAATTTAATAATTGGAATTGTTTAAATAATTGAATCTTGGAATTTAAGTTGGATAAAAATGATTTAAAATCTTATTTAAATTCTATTTAATTAGGATGAAGATAATAAAAGTTTTAAATTGGATTTAAAAGTGATTTAACTGATTTTGAAAATAACTCATTTTAATTAACGAGTGAAAATAGCTTCCGGGGCACAGTCTCGAATTTCGACGAAACCAGTTTCGTTGGATCCGTAATAGTGAATTAAATTACGCTGTCAAGTTTCGTAGCGATCAGACGTATCATTTGATCGTGCGAGATCGAAACACGTTGAAATTAATATCGAAAATTTAATACAATAATTGGGTTCAAAAAGCTATCTTCTACATACGGTCGAATTAGAGCTCGAGACTAGTTCCATTGCGTTCGGAATAGAGGTATAACATATAGAACGCCGGGCAGCACGTCTCTATCTGGGTTCGGAATTATATGGCTAGATATTTTGAATTTAAATAACATATATACTTAGATTTGACTTTACACAGCCATGACCATTCAGATCAGCCCATACCCTTATCTCTGCCCATTCCTGTACAAGCCCACACCCTCTACGATACTTCGCATCCTTCCCTCCATTATATAAACCTCTGCCAGTAAGCAGAAAAAAAATGAATATTCAAAAATTTATTTTTCAAAATCTACTCAATAAAAAAAATATGAAACAAGCTTTAAAAATCATGATTCGATGAGAGCTTCGTGCCGATAGGGGTTAGGTGGTGCTCGATCATGGTTTGGTGATCGACAGTTAGGAGCAGTTAACTAGGGCTTGCGTTTGTGGCGAATGGAGGAAGAGTTAGGGGAATCGAAGGTCGTTTTTGGATTTTGGGAAGCATATAGCACCTAGGCGCAAAAATATGGATTTAAAGAGTTATCAAAATGTGATAAGGTTAATTATTTAAGAATAATTATGGTTTGGAATTAATAATATGGATTATTAATAAGGTTTTAAAATAAATTATTATTATTTATAAAAATGGTAAAGATTAATTATTATTGTTCTTAAATATATTTTAAAATTACTAATTATTATTTTTAAAATGTTTTATAAATTAATAAATTTCATTATTTATAATGTTTATTGTAAATAATTATTATACAATGGTTTTTTGAAGTAAAAGATTTTTAAATGTTTTTGAGACCCATGAATGGAGTTGAAAGACTTAGATTTTATAAAGGAGTTATAAAATGGTTTGAAGAGTTAAGGAAAGGTTATTTGAAAGGTGAAAGAGTTTATAAATGGTTAGATATTTATTAACGAATTTTAGAAACGAGTTATAGATTTATAAAAGAAGTTTTATAAATGGTTTATGGATTCATAAAGGGTTTATCAATGGTCTTTGAAATGTACAAGAAGCTTATAAGTGATTGAATTTTTATAAAGGGTTTATAAATAGTTTACGGAGATTTATAAAATGGTTCATAAATGGTTTGGAGGATTGTAAGGGAATTTATAAATGATTTGAGAATTGAATGAAAAGAACATCTTTTTCAATCTTGTGTATATACTTATACCGTTCATATAAGTATAGGGATATTTTCTAAGTATTGAAAATATAGGAATTGGGAGATATATCTATGTAAAAATATTCTTATACAAGAAATTTACAAAATGGTTTTTATATTATGAAAGGTTTATAAAATGAGGTTGGTGATTGCTTATATGCTGAACCAATGTTGGTTTTGCCTATGAAATAAATCCCTGATTGAATGTTGTTATTCGATAGTTAAATAACCGACTATCAATATTGTATCTAAACATAACTTTGGAAATATCTATGAGAAACACGTGAGTTATATGGCATAGTCATCTCCGATGATGTTGTACTGTGCATATAAATCTCTTTTCGTTCTCCTAGGACAATGATAAGGAAATCCGTCCACTAACGGTTAGGAGGTGATCTCCGATCTATCTTTGACTGTTTATTTCCTAAAAAACCGGGGTTGAGTTTACCGAAAATTATCGGAAAGTTGTTTCAAAGAGACCGGGATCGGGTATTTATCCGAAAACCACTTCGATCCAACGAATGCGTTTCGAAGTGAAGACATCTTAAAGATGATGGAATCTTGGAGATGGAGCTCTCAAGTGTTTCTTTCACTCCCAGAATGAACTCGTATGGATGAATGTTGATATTGCATTGTTGCGTGGATGGCAGTATTAGGCATTCCAAGTGGGAAGTGCAATATAAAAAGATAAAATGTAGCCTCGGACCTCATCAACCGGGAAATGACAAAAATCAGGCATGTAGCAGGGCCAAGTGGGTAGCTCTCAAGTAGGGTATGGTCATTCCAGGCTGTTATAACTGTCCAGGCTGAAATAGGTTAGTATACTCTGATTGATGTTTTTATATACACATGTTATAGTTTTACTTTCCTGTAAAGATTTTTGGTATATTATAGATTATTCATTCCGCTGTGAGATTCTGCGTTGTTTTCTTTTCTTTTTATCTTCTTCCTTCTTTCTTCTTCCCCTAACAATCGGATTTTCCGGCATTCGATTGCTCGGCATCTAATACTGTGGATGTACTAGTGCTAATTTTCGAGGGTTGAAAAGCCCGGTCGTTACATTTGGTATCAGAGCTAAAGGTCAAGCGAGAACCTTGGCTTTGGTGGGAATTACTCATTTGATATAGGGTCAGTAGCACCCTAGAATGAGTATGAGTGTGTGTATATATATATGTGCACGTATTTGTTAGTGATATAAAAAAAATTATACTGTGTTGGTTGATTTGTTGAGTGGCTTATTGATTCTGGTCAATACGAGTAATTAACGTTATTGATAGGGTTCTCTAAACGCTTGAATAGAGCAGTTCGACATGGTATTGTTTTAATAATTAGGTAAATGAAATAATTTTACCTTGATTATTTTTATATATAAAGGAATAATTTTCAGAAATTATTATGGTATATGGTGTGCCTGGTTGTTAGAGAATGATAATGTTGATTATTATCATTTGTTGTTGTGGTGCTCTAATAAAAGTTATCATTATTATAATGCAAACTAAGATTAACAACAAAGAAATAATTTCATATAACCAAATGGAATTATATAAATATGATTTATAAATGTGATTTATAAATGGAAATGTAATGAAATTTCATAAGTATATCATAAATATGATTTGTAAATAAAAAGGGTTTAAAAGCTAGGAATTTGGAAATTTAAATCCCATTGGGTTTTGGAAATTATTTTTAAAAGTTTTGCAAAATAATGATGTTATTATTGGGAAAATATATTTGAATGGAAATATTTTTCTTTTTTAAAAAGTATTCAACGGAGATAAAAGCACCGAACCCACTTCGGTCACTGGAAAATAATTTCGATGATGACTGCAGCATCATCGATGTCCATTTCGGGTTTCCAAGATAGGGATTGCTACCATTGGAGTTTTGTTTTGGTAAAACTAGTTTTGTTTTTGAAATTCAAAAGAATGATTTGATATACCAAGGGGATTTTGTGTATATATATGATTTCAAAAATGATTTGAAATAAATAAGAACAAGGTGTTTAAACTCTGGGAATTTTCATTTAAATGTTTTATGAAATATGAGAAAATAAATTTGATAACTTATAAATTTTGAGAATTAGTAGTTAAAAAAATGTTTTAAATTGTTGATTATGAATGTTAAGTAAAATAAATTTGAAATTGAACTATGGAATTAAATTTAACTTAAGTTAAGTTAAGTAAAATGAATTTTGAAAAAATATTTGACTTAAGTAAAGGTAAATGAAGTGATTTTTAGAAATATAATTGATTGTGATTTGAAATGAATTAATTAAATGAGTTAATTAAATAAGCTAGTGAATTGAAAATGGTTAGAATTGAATGTTGAAATTGGAAAATGAATTGAGTTAAAAACGAAATTTAAATTGATTTAAAATAAATATAGACTTAAGTTGTGGAGTAACAATAAACATGAAAGAGTTGTACAAAATGTTTTAAAATGAACTCAAGTAAATAAATTCTATGGAATGACGTTTAAGTGATAATAGTATTAATGAATATACTAAGAAATAAATGGATGTGAATAAAGCAATCTGAATAAATTGAAAGTAAATAAAATGAATGAGAATGAATGTGAATAAAGGAATTTGGTATAGTTAAGAATCAATTGAAATAAATACGTGGGTTGTATGTATATTATTTTATTCACATAAAGGTTTGATCTAGATTTGAGTACATGATTTCGAGATGATTTACATCAATCCGAGTTAGGATTTTTCACTCGATTCTCGACGGCGAACACTGGATATGGATTTTTGGTTGATTTTGGAATTCTCTATCATAGTATATGGCTATGCAAGGAGGATGATGGTTTCTAATCAAGGAACCGGATCCGAGTCTGCACTAGAGTGGTTGTATGAATGATACTAGTTCGGAAGTGAGATTGTGTGATCGAGCGAGCGATCGGATTTGATTGTGCGTATGGGTGATATATATATACATACATACATATATATATACACACACACACACATCGTACGGTCTTAGTAAAACAAATGTTGGAAATTTAAATTGCAAATTAACATGATTATGAACTATATGTTGGGATATCATTGGTAAATAAGATGTAGGTATATAAAAGCAAGAGCTGTTTTGATGCCTTTGCTTTCATAAGTAAAATTTGGTTGCCCGACAAAAAGGTACAAGTTTATATTATTGACTGATTTGATGGTTTTATGATTGAGCCACTTGGCTTTTGTTTCCTTTGTTGGTTTGGCCCATAGTGGTGATTCGTAGTTGTTTCGATCGAGCCACGCAAAGGAGACGCTGGCGAATTTTTCATAAATTAAGGCGTTAGAAAATTTTTGAGAAATTTTGAAGAAATTTTTTATAACTAAAAATTTGATTTTAAGTTATAACCTGAAATGATTGAATGGATGATATTAGTTAGAATCTATGAATGAATTTGGAAACTTAGCAAAAGTAATAACAAGGTTTCAACAAATTGGTTTTCGGAAGTTAAAGGCTTAAAAATAATTTGGCGATATATTTCAACTAATTTGTTTTAAAAAGTAATGGGTTTGGCCTTTTTTCTTACCTTGGTAATTTCGAGGAGAAATTCTTTTAAGGAGAGAAGAATGTAACGACCCAGAATTTTAGTTATTTGAATTTGGAATATTTAATTAATATTAAATATTGAAAAGTTAATTTTATATATTAAATAACTCGAATTTCAAATATAGCGATTTATTTGATAAATTTAATTGTTGAATTTAATAATTGGAATTGTTTAAATAATTGAATCTTGGATTTTAAGTTGGATAAAAATGATTTAAAATCTTTTTAAATTATGTTTAATAAGGATGAAGATAATAAAACTTTTAAATTGGATTTAAAAGTGATTTAACTGATTTTAAAAATAACTCGTTTTAATTAATGAGTGAAAATAGCTTTCGGGGCACAGTCTCGAATTTCGACGAAACCAATTTCATTGGATCAGTAATAGTGAATTATATTACTCCGTCAAGTTTCATAGTGATCAGAAGTATCGTTTGGTCGTGCAAGATCGAAACGCATTGAAATTAATATCAAAAATTTAATATAATAATTGGGTTCAAAAAGCTATCTTCTATATACGATCGAATTAGAGCTCGAGACTAGTTCCATTGCATTCAGAATAGGGTATAACATATTAAACATCAAACGGCATGTCTCTATCGTGGTTCAAAATTATATAGCTAGATATTTTTAATTTAAATAATATATATACATACTTAGATTTGACTTTACACAGCCATGAACATTCTCATCAGCCCATACCCTTATCTCTGCCCAATCATGTACAAACCCGCACCCTCTACGATACTTCGCATCCTTCCCTCCATTATATAAACCTCTACCAGTAAGAAGGAAAAAAACGAATATTCAAAAATTTGTTTTTCAAACTCTACTCAATAAAAAAATCTGAAACAAGCTTTAAAAATCATGATTCGATGAGAGCTTCGTGCCGATAGGGGTTAGGTTGTGCTCGATCATGGTTTGGTGATCGACATTTTAGGAGCAGTAAACTAGGGCTTGGGTTTGTGGCGAATGGAGGAAGAGTTAGGGGAATCAGAGGTCGTTTTTGGATTCGGGGAAGCATATAGCACCTAGGCGCAAAAATTCACGGTCTCCGGTCGACTTTCATTAATCGCGTCGTGACAGGGAGGGCTCGTAGGCTGTCAGGTCGCGGTCGAAGAGGAAGAGGCGTGTGCTTCATGATGGTGTGCAATCGGATGAGGGAAGGCAGTGGAGTTCGAAGGTGGTGTCGGATGATCGTGTAGGTGAGCGGAGAGGGAGGGCCACCGTGCGTGCACTTTCGTGTGCACTGGGTTGTACAGGGGAGGAGTATCAGTGGATTGGGGAAGATGGATTAGGATATAAGTGTAATTATAGTGAATGTTGTAATTAGTTATTTTAATTTAGAAATGTATCGATAACTTATAAAATTGATAACTCCTTCATACTAGGTCCGATCGAGACGTAAATTTTTGCATTGAACTCATGGCATCGAGTCTTCGCAATGGAACTACTTTGGACAAATTTGGAGACTGTTGAAATTTGGGCTAAAATCGGTGTCGTTCGATTTTAGTTCCAAACCGAAACGCTTCGGCGACGACAGGAAATTTTGGTGAGTTAAACTACCTTTTTGGTTAAGTGGTATAATATATAGTTGATAAAAATTGTTGGATGATTGTTTGGATGAATTACTATATTTATATTAATTGGATTGAATATTCCCGCCTATTGGAGCAGATGAGACCCTATTATGTTCCCGTGTAAGAGGGATGACCCTTTGTATACGAATCCCGCCTCGAAGTTGTTGATTTATATTTTATGATTATATAACATTTGTGATGCAGGGGGAAACAGGTTAGAGGGATCCAACAGGATTCCTCCCTATTGTTGAATTGTTTCAATAATATATTTTTATACGGATTATTGAAAAATGAACCTGTTGTGGACATTATGGTTATAACATTGTTATATATCAAAAACTAAACCCCAGTAGTGATAGAAAATCAATATCGATATTGGTTAAGTGTTGGGTGGCTATTGGCCTCAAATTAGTATTTTAAAAATACTGTAAATTGCCGTTAAAGTTGGAATTGGTTTTTGAGACAAGAAACGATTTTAAATCCGAAATTGGGTTTCGAAAATATTTTGTTTTAAGGATTATCTATTTAATTATGTTAATATTGTTTTAAAGTTATTTGATTTTAATAATATTATTTTAAGGTTATTTGATTATATTAATGTTGTTTTAGAGTTATTTTATTATAGTAATATTGTTTTAAAGTGTTTAGTTAAATTAATATTATTTTTAAAGCTAATTAATTATAGTAATATTATTTTTAAGTTATTTAAATTAAATTAATATTGTTTAAAAATTATTTAAGTATGTTAATATGGTTTTAAAGTTAATTAATTATAGTAATATTAATTTAAGGTTATTTAATTATATTGGTATTGTTTTGAAGTTAATTGTTTATAGTAATATGGATTTAAAGAGTTATCAAAATGTGATAAGGTTAATTATTTAAGAATAATTATGGTTTGGAATTAATAATGTATTATTAATAAGGTTTTAAAATAAATTATTATTATTTATAAAAATGGTAAAGATTAATTATTATTGTTCTTAAACAATATTTTGAAATTATTAATTATTATTTTTAAGATGTTTTATAAATTAGTAAATTTCATTTATTTATAACTTTTACTGTAAATAATTATTATACAATGGTGTTTTGAAGTAAAAGATTTTTAAATGTTTCTGAGACCCATGAATGGAGTTGAAAGACTTAGATTTTATAAAGGAGTTATAAAATGGTTTGAAGAGTTAAGGAAAGGTTATTTGCAAGGTGAAAGAGTTTATATATGGTTAGATATTTATAAACGAATTTTAGAAACGGGTTATAGATTTACAAAAGAAGTTTTATAAATGGTTTATGGATTCATAAAGGGTTCATCAGTGATCTTTGAAATGTACAAGAAGTTTATAAGTGATTGAAATTTTATAAAGGGATTATAAATGGTTTACAGAGATTTGTAAAATGGTTTATAAATGGTTTGGAGGATTGTAAGGGAATTTATAAATGATTTGAGAATTGAATGAAAAGAACATCTTTTTCAATCTTCTGTATACACTTATACCGTTGATATAAGTATAGGGATATTTTCTAAGTATTGAAAACATAGGAATTGGTGGATATATCTATGTAAAAGTATTCTTATACAAGTAATTTACAATATGTTTTTTGTATTGTGAAAGGTTTATAAAATGAGGCTAGTGATTGTTTATGTGCTGAACCAATGTTGGTTTTCCCAATGAAATAAGTCCCTGATTGAATGTTGTTATTCGATACTTAAATAACCGACTATCAAAATTGGACCCAAACATAACTTTTGAAATATCTTGGAGAAACATGTGAGTTATATGGCACAGTCATCTCCAATGATGATGTACTGTGCGTATAAATCTCGTTTCGTTCTCCTAGGACAATGATAAGGAAATCTGTCCACTAACGGTTAGGAGGTGATCTCCGATCTATCTTTGACTGTTTATTTCCTAAAGAACCGGGGTTGAGTTTACCGAAAATTATCAAAAAGTTGTTTCGAAGAGACCGGGATCGAGTATGTTATCCAAAAACCACTTCGATCCAACGAATGCGTTTCAAAGTGAAGGCATCTTGAAGATGATGCAATGTTGGAGATTGAGCTCTCAAGTGTTTCGTTCAGTCCTAGAACGAATTCGTATGGATGAATGATGATATTTCATTTGTTGCCTGGAAGGTAGTATTAGCATTCCAAGTGGAAAGTGCTATATAAAATGGTAAAATGTAGCCTCGGACCTCATCACCGGGAAACGACAAAAATCGGGCATGCAGCAAGGCCAAGAGGGTAGCTCCCAATTAGGGTATGGTCATTCCAAATCTAGATCGGTTATTATCTCTCATTGTATGCTTCGGTGCCCATAAATGGAGGGGTGATCATATTCGGTACTACTAGTCAAGTGGTAGGACAGTCCTATGTGGCAGGGGTATAAGATGTTCTTGTCAGACCCCGATGCATTTATCTAGAGATGTACCTTCGGAAGGTAGTTCCTTACATTGTCATAGTATGGAATCCAATTTCCAATACGTGCCTTACATTTTGATTGTAGAACCTAGTATGCTGGAATTTAATAATGTAACAATTTCGGCTAAGATTAATAAGTATTTGTATCTTAGACACTATTATAATATTAGCGAATTTCACATGAAATGTTTTGGGTATCATAAGGTAAAAACCTGTATGTGTTTATGTGCGGCGTGATCTTACGAGATACTCTTGATTTTCAAAAGATTTTTATATAACTTTAAAATCCATTTGGGTGTGTTTTTCTCACGCTGATTTTCCAGACTGACTCGGAGGTTATTTTAGTGTAATGCTCGGGTCAGACCGAGCATATTACAGATTGGTTTGGATGCTTGGAGCTTCAAGAGACGAGTTGGAGTTCCAGAGAAGTATTCACGTAGATGGTTATTTGCGATGTATTCATTGTTATGTTATCAGCAATTGTGAGGACAGGCTGTTAGAACTGTCCAGGCTGAAATAGGTTAGCATACTCTGATTTATGTTTGTATATACACATGTTACAGTTTTACTTTCATGTAAAGATTTGTGGTATATCATAGATTATTCGTTCCGTTGTGCGATTCTGTGTTGTTTAGTTTTCTTATTATCTTCTTCCTTCTTTCTTTATCCCCTAACAATCGGATTTTCCGACATTCGATCGCTCAGCATGTATTATAGTGGATGTACTAGTGTTGATTTTCGAGGGTTGAAAACCCCGGTCGTTACATAGAGCATAGATTAGACTCGATGACTTTTCCTATTTCATAAATATGGAAGTTCTTCTTTTAAAATTCTTTCTAAAAGGGGGAATAAATGGAAATGGAACTTGATAAAAATGAGCTAGAGAGAAAAGAAGGATAAGAATGTATTCTATAGGTAGGAGAACATTACCGTTTAAGGAAATGCGGAGAATAATAGTTGAAATAGATTTTATATAAGTAAAGAAAAGCCCAAATGGTCAAAGCAGTAGGCGAACGCCCTACGATGAGTCAATATTGGGGAACTTAGATTAATAGCATTTGGAATTTATATAAAATATAAATAGTAACCAAGTTAGAAATAATATTGGAGAGAAGCAATAGAAATAAGACAGGAAAATAATATGATAGAAGTTATCCTTGTCTACTCCACTTTTCATTGTTTAAAGTTATAGAAGATGTTTTTGAAAAAAAATGATTAATTGATATGATAATTGAGTTTTTGAATGTTTTGGGTTAAAATGCTACTTTTAAAGAAGTAATTCTTTGAGGTAGAAAGTCTTTGAGAAGGGAAATTATTTTGCTAAGTAATTTTTGAAAAAAATATAATAAAAAAGGTTTTTAAGTTTATATTTTCAATTACAAAAGTTTCGAATTAGGTACTTCATGATTATGAAATTTTAGTTTTATAAAGAACGGTGAGGACTAAACTAAATTTTTTTTATATGGAGTAGATGGGGATCGCTAACTAGATAAGACAGGGTAAATGTCTTAGGATATGAATAAAATATGAATAGTATGTACAACGTGATTGGGAAATTTGGAATCAATCCAAAATATTTAATTGTAGAATGTTGGTAAAGTTGTAAAGATATTCCAGATCTAAAATTGAATTGTAAATTAGGTTGACTTAGTTAACTTAGATAGTGATTTTCTATGTTTTGATTTATTGGAGAGGGTTCCGTGTAATTTCCATAGATTATCCAATTACAAAATATGTATAAAAGCGCGTCGTTTGAATTAATAAGGGAAATATCAAAGAAGGAAAGAGATGTATAAGATATGAATATTCCTTTTCGTAGTTTACACTGTCTATTTCAATAAAAGAAAAGAAATATTCCCTTGTAATTTTAAATAAAGCAAAGACCTCACTTTTTGTTAATTTATGGAAAATTTAATAGTGATCCTTTTTTCAAAAGGCAGCTTTGATAAATTAAAACATGAAAAGGAATGTTCTAGTTTAGAAATTAATAGTTATAATTATAAATAAATAAATAAATGTGTATAAATGCGCTTAATATTCAAAAATAAAAATATAAATAACGTAATTTATGACGATGTTCGTATTAGTTATAAACAGCGTAGTAATTATAGAACTATGATTTATAGACATTAATTACAAACTTAATGGAAAATAAATTTGTAACTAATAAAGAGTTAAAAAGGAATTAAATGGGGACTGATTAGGAAATTTAATATGGCATTTATGGGAATGCACAATTTATCTCATAATTTGGTATATTAACTGAAGTAATAGATCGACCACATTAATTAGAAACCATGAAGGAGAATTAAGGAAGGTGGGTGATAATGGAATGATATACTAAGAATGTCCATCTTAATTTAGTAAGGGGCGTTACGATAAGAAAATCATTAACACCGGTTGATGATGAACGGCAGATTCCAGCAAAATTTTCTTTTAGACTTTTTGGGTTATAATCGCTAGTTGCCCCCCCCCCTAGGTTATTGGAAAAGCATATGATATGGTATAATATATGTTCTTGTTTGATCATTGAGTTGATTTTATGGTTTGGATTAGACCGCTAGATAAATATATGCATATTGAGAAACGATGTAAATAAGAAAATTTCATAAGGACGTTTAATGATAAACTGTAGGTAAGACTGGAAGTTAAAGAGGAAATTAGGTTAGTAACTAGGAATAAAGAATGCTTCAATTCCAAAAACTATAGAATTTTGGGAAAAAAAAATTTAGCTTGCGGAATGTCACCATTCAAGAATGACCATTCACCCTAGAGGAGATAAGATGTATAGGGGATATGTAGATAATTTTCTATTGGCTAGGGATGAAGAAGAGGGTACCTGAGTTTGTTTCCATATATTTGACGTGCTAAAGGATAAAGGCTGGGCAAGGAATGTCCGGAGGATTATTATTACCAATTGAGGTGCCGCTTGGAAATGGAAGCATATATCAATGGACTTTATAAATGGGTTGTCTAGGAGTCAAAAAAATGTGCAGTAAAGCTATTTAGGTTATAGTAGATAGGCTCACTAAGAGCGCTCATCTTATTCCCATTAGAAGTATAGGACCGCAACATCTTTAGCACAAATTTACATCAAAGAGGTGGTTCAACTTTATGGAATTCTGATTAGTATTGTTAGCGATTACTAGCGAATTTTGAGGAGTTTGCTGATAGCTTTAGGAACTATAATGAATCTTAGCATTGCTTACCACCCACAAACCGATGGTCGGACTGAATGGGTGAATAGGATTTTGGAGGACATGTGAAGAGCTCGCTTCATGGATTTTGAAGGACTTTGGAGGACAATGGGCGTAGCACTTACCTTTAGTAGAATTCGGGTATAATAATAGTCACCAAGAGACAACTGGCATGGCACCCTTTAAAGCATTGTATGGGAGGCCATGCGAATCGCTAAATTGTTAATGTGAAGCCACCGACAAAATTCTACTCGGACTAGATTTAATTTGCGAGACTTCACAGAAGGTAGATTAGGTAGTGAATGAAGGCCGCACAAGATCGCTAGAAATCCTATGAGGATAAGCGAAGGAAGGAGTTGGATTTTGAGGTATAGGACATGGTGTTTGTTAAAGTTTCCTCTCTTAGGAAGGTCAAGAGATTTGGAAAGTAAGAAAATTTGGCACCTAGATTTTTCGGGCCTTTTCCAATTTTAGAAAGGATAGGAAGACTTTCTTATCATGTGGAGCTACCGGATGAATTGTTAGGAATCCATGACATTTTTCACGTTTCGCACTTGAGTAAATGCCTTCATAGCACAGCCACCATGATAGAGCCTGATCAATTGAGAGACATTGAGATGGAGCCGATAGCATTCCATGTCACTGCAAGCATTATGGAGCATGGAAATAGGAATCTCCCCAACAAAGAAATTAGGCCGGTTCGAGTATAATGGAGAGTTAACCCGACGGAAAGCATATGAAAAACCAAAAAGAAGATGAGAACTTCCCATCTTGATCCTTTTACCAGTAAACTTTCTCTCTTCACCATTAGGTATTTGTTGCATCATGGTTGATAGATTGGATGGTAGAATATGGTTGCTACACTTTTCACTTTTGCACTCGTATTGAGAACATATTGCATATCTAGGATGTTTGCATACATGCTTATATGCCCCCAACACTTGCATCACGCTTAGATTGAGCTCAGCTATAGTATGTCTGCATACATAATCACACTGCGCTTTTGGTTGAATAGATGTTTATGCATATAACTTTGTTGTATAACATGGATGCTTAGTGCGCATTATGTTGTCCGTCCCTTAGGGATTTCAGAGGCGAAATCCTTTTTAATGGGGGAGAATGTAACGCCTCATAAAAATTAATAAGAAATTAACTAATACAAAAAGGATTAATTAACAAACTAATAATAATTTTACAAAATTTTTTTTTGTAGATATCGGAATTTGGTCACAAAAGTCATGTCATTGCGTTCGTGGCGATTTTGTAATCAATTTCCTATATAAAGTTTTGAAAACGAAGCTCAATCAAAAAAGAAAATGACATCTGAAGTTTTCAAATTCAAACTAATTTAAATGGAATTCAAATTCAAATAAATAATTAATTTTAAAGTTTGAAATTCAAAAACTAACTATAGTTAGACTTTGGGGTTAAGCAAACATTAAAAGAAAAGTTAGTTAAATATAATTAAGGTATTAAATAATAAATCAATGGCAGCAATTAATTTTTCTCAAAAATAAACGCCACTGGTTGACTGCCTTCCTTGGGCCGGTCGACCGCATGAGGAAGAACGTTCGACAGGTGCTGTTGTGACGACTAGAGTTAAGCTAGACTAGGAACAGTACATATTATATAATTTTAAACCGACTTAAATCTAACAGTTTTGTTGCTTTCTAACCACTATAAATAAGAGCCTAGCCCCCTCACTTTTATTTAAAATTATTTTGGGAACTAGGTGAAGCTCTGTCGGTCTCTCTCTTCAAAGATTCAGAAAATTCTCTAGGGTTTCAAGTAAGAAATTTTATGTATTTATTATTAAATTTATTTTTCTATTCTCCTCCAATCCATAGATTTCTTAATCTAATTCGTATACATTTCCTTTGTTGTATATTTCTAAAAGGAGAGATCCGAAAGAGATTTAGAGCGAGCGTAAACAAATCTGAGAGGAAAAGCTAATGATATTTTTCGAGTGGAATCTTAGTTTTTCTTATTTTAGTAATTGTATAAAATAACCCAGATTTGATATATGCCTTGGAAAATTTTGTTTATGGAATCATCACATTAAACCCTCAAAATTCCTCTAAAGCTAAATGTCAATTCTTAAGTTAGAATCTTAATTATTATATATATTAAAATAGTGGAATTGTGCAGTTATTGCAATTTTAATGTTTTACATTCTATTCCACATCTCATCTTTTTCTTTGGATCTGATTAAGGGTTTTTGAAAAGAAATAAGATAGGGAATGGCTGAAAGGTACATATTCTCTTTATTCATAGTTTACACTACTTATTTCCATAATTTAAATGAGAATTACCTTTTTCAGTTGTAGATGTATAAGTTGAATAAACCGTAAAAGGATTTTAATTGAAAATTATATTAATGTTGATTCTACTAATTTATTATAAAATAAGTTTGGTATGGATTCTATTTGTATACAAGTCTATTATTGAATTGAGAATATTGGATATATAGTATGTTTATTGATATGGAATTGGACTTGTATAAATTTAAAATTTTGACATTTAAACGATTAGTTTAGGGGGCAATCTTCGCACGCTTAAAAATATTTAGGCGCACGCGCACACACACACACACACACATATATATATATATTAGCATATAAATAACATATAATTAATAGCATATTAAGTAGTAAATAGGTTATTAATTAATATTAAATCCCCCTTAGGAAAGAATTGGATAGTTAAGATTCAATAAGGGATTTCCTTATAAGGACTTAATAGCGAATTCAGTGAGGTGTGGATGGTATGTAAGATAGTGTAGATTATGACTAATTATTGCAATGCGAGGTCAGTCAAAAGCACATGGAAGTCTGCCAGCTAATCGAGCTACCAGTAATGTGATTTTGGGGCTGATGTGAGACTTTACCTATAATAATTACCCACGGAGGATGCGAGGTTAGTCTCAAATTAAGTAAGGTAAACCTGCCCAGTTAATCTGGTTACTATTACCTACGAATGGTCGGAATGTGACGTCACAGTTTGGGTTATGGGTTATAATACAAAGGGCCTGCTTCGGGGTTGAAGGTGGTAAGTGGCTGATTGAAGGCCCACCTCCTCCCTATTTAAGAAGTATTAAATGGTCCGGGTTAGCAATTAGGCATGGTAGAGGATATCTCGAGAAGGGTACGCTTCGGGTTTGAGGTATTAAGTGGCTATTATAGGGTCCATCTTTACCATAAAGAAGTTTTAATGGTCTGATGAGATTTCGTGTAATATCAGTTGGATAGTACCACAGAGGAGTATGCCTTGGGATAGGTATTAAATGACGGGGACCTGCCTAGAATGAGGTATTAAATGGTCAAAGTCTGCCTAGTTCCCATTAAAGAGATATTAAGTGACTTAGGCACTGTCCCTTATATTGTTAGGATATTATTATCGATAGATGCGTGGTACTAGGAATGCCATTTGGTCTAGAGTTGAAGAGTTGTTATTGGGTTAAAAGGGTAAAGGTTATAGAATTGGACTGGAAAAGCCTTAGGGATAATAGTTGGAAAAGTTATAATATAGTTAGGATGTGTAAGACATATTCTTATTTAAATTATATTGCCCAAGTACTATTACAGAATGGCTCGAGATTTTATTCACCAAGCATTGTTATTCTGACTCTCTCCTCATTACAACACAGGTTAGAGAAGAAGATGCAGATTTCAGAGATGGTGGCGGAGATGGAACTTATTGTAGTTATTTATCTATCTACTTATGTTGTACCCATTTATAAATGATGATGTAATTTGTAATATTGTACTATGGATAATTGGCATTATTATGATTGTGTTGTACGTTTCTAACATTTGAATTTTTTATAAGATGGGTATTGTTTCTGATATAATATTTTATCCTTCCATTGTGAGATTTTGAATATGTAGATAGATAGCTCTATTTATTGTTCCTTGTATCGATTTTACCAACCAACAGCCAGCTTTGGAATGGGCCTAAGATTCGATGGTTCTTTTCTAGGCCGAAAATTTGGTCCGTTCCAGAGTGGGTTGTTACAGAGGCACTAATATAAGGGCGGTGTGAGTTGTATAGGTAGGAAGAGGACTGTCGGTGCTAGTTGAATGATGGTCCATGAAATTAGGAAGCGGAGGATGTTCATAGTGAGGGGAGTGAGTTCTCCTAGTTGACCTAGAGTGGTCACGGGAATCCTGATCGCGATCCATGCGACATTGTCTCTCCTCCTCGTTTTGTCTGTCCTTCTATTTCCTTTCAAGCCATGCAACATCGGGTTCTCATGATGAATCACACTAACTACATGAGGAACCAAAAGGTTTGTAGCCAAGATATTCCGGTGATTTGCTATAGAGGTCGCCAAAAGATCAAAACATCATATTATACATGAAAAGAAACGGAATTGAGTTAGGACTTGGAAGTCAAAGAATGACATGTGCATCATAAACTTGTTATAGCCTTAGGTACTGTATAAAGCGTCGATGTATCCTGTTGATTCTATGGACCATGCTCATGCAGTCGGTTAAGTGGAGATACTTCTCCCATAAAAGTTGGTGGCACATTGGCCATAGTTTGGGTCAGTTAAGTCATGTTTAGAGGACTAAAGTGAGCAATATCATAAGATGGGATGTGATCTAGACTGCTTCCAAGATCTCAAAGCGAATTGAAGATATCGTTAATACATAGCATCAAAGATGTCTCTCAAATTAATATTAGTTGTGGTTCAAGAACTATTTGAGGTGATAGAATTCTTATTCATTGCCAAAGAATAGGAGTTGGAGTCCATTCGTCTTCTCTGGTCTCCCGGTAAACTTGTATCCATGATTGGATTCATCGTCGTTATCCTCGCCTTCATCCTCGTTTGTCTTCACTTTTATCCTCCATTGATCAACGGGAGAGTTTAGTGCCACACATGGAGCCTCTTGATATACAGGGCCAGGGGGATCAATTTAACTTCTTGCACATCCTATGCAACTCTATGTGTGGAAGGTATAATACCAAGACTCCATTTATTTTGCAATAGCCAAAAGTGTCGCACTTGAGAATCGAGGAGAAGGAGTTTCATCCATCTTTCATCAATTAGGATGATCATCAGGACTTGAAGTGTTCATGCCATAGCAACATTAGTCGGTTCCCAAGGAATATTTGTTAAATTTAAAGAATGATAGAGTATACAAATCGAATAGGGCAGGCTTCGGTGAACTGAGGAGTGGAAGTGAAACATATATCATGAAAACCATTTTTAAGCAAAGCCCATTAGGCAACGAACGAAAAAATACTCATCCTTGAAATGGATGAGCTTATTATATAGGCCGATGATGTTTCAGCAACCCTTGGAAGATTCTAGGAAAGTAAGGGATGGATAACCATTTTTCTTCTTGAAGCTATAAAGATAATCTAACTTCTTCAAGAGAAGGCACTCTGCCCAAGTGCCTAACGAAGGTCATCTAAGTGCAGCTCAGTGCGACATACCCATTTGGATGGAATTGGGAAAGGGAAAGCTTCATAAACTAGGGGACTAGATAGATAAAATGATTGAACAGGGGAACACCCCCGGAGAGACACATGTAGCGATTACTTGTTGTATAGTCCTCAGAGGAGTTGTGTGCATATTGGCAGGGCTTCGGTGTTAAGGTTTCATCATAGGAATTCCATGGCGATCGTAGATTCTTCTGACATCCGCTCTAGTTAGAGTTGAGGTCGAAGAATTCGGAGGGTTATCAAGAATCATTGCACCTTTTAGGTGACATCCGGAGTGACACTGATGTGAGGTTCTTTTGTAGTAGTAAAGGGAACAACTTGTAAAGATTACTCGGGTTGGCGGTGATATTTTCGAAGTCTATAAGGCGTTGAAGTGGAGGTTGGGGCAGAAGATGAACCTATCATCGGGGGAGTGAATTCGGAGGTAGAAGGAACTATACCCAATGCAAAGATGTGCTTGGAGCTTCTATGATCCATATTTTACTGAAACTTGATAACGACCATGGTCAGGTCTGATTCATTTTGAGGTTTTACTTTGATTAAAATCTATATAGCCAATGTATAAAGTCTAACATGTCGAAGTGTGTTGACCAATTAGATGTTGTACACTGACTAGTGTAGTGCAATATGTCAATCTATGCACTGTGTGTCCTATGTCCATAGCACAGTGTACGCGAACACTCTATGTAGATAGCCCGCTGATAGCTCTACCACTCTGGAACTGTATGTCGAATTTCACCCATTATCAAAAAATATACGATAATGGAACCATTATCTGAAGTGACACGGGGCATCCTTTTGCAGGATCACGGGAATATGTTATTCGACTAGAAGTGTCGACACTCGATTTTGTTAAATGCTGAAGTGCATCAATGCGATCATTTCCTAAAATCATCCCATCAAAATTGAATCGCCAATCCATGTTAAACAAAGCCCAATAAAAATTGATTGCCCCCCTCTCATTTAATATTTCCACTCCCCGACATATCAACCTGAAGTTGAATCCTCTACAACTTGAGGTTGGTTCCTAACACTTGAAGCCAACCTCAAGAAAATTTGAAACCAAGGCCTTAAAAACTAAAAGTGGACACCAAACAGTTGCAGAGGGGGAAGCTTGGATTCGGCTCCAAGGAAAATCAAAGTCGACCCTGAGCTACATGGAGTCGTTCTTTGGGTTTTATCAATTCAAGTCAGTAGTGGAAACAAAGTAGGGCAAGGGTTCAAAGTTAAACACGAATTGGAGAAATGGTGTGACGGTGGCAGTGATAGTGGGGCAATGGAAGCATGGCCAAACATGATGGGGAAACCCACCTAGGCCTAAATTTGGGAATGGGGAGGTGATGTCAAAGCTTAAATGGAAAGTTGAGTGGAGGCTCGAATGGGTTGAAGTCATTTGTTCACTTGTGTCAACTACGAGACATGGTCGAGAGTTGATGAACTTTGGAGCTTGGAAGCACGGTAAAGGCTACAATGTCATGAAGGAAAAAAATTATAAGAGTTTGAAGGAAATAAAGTGGCAAGAGCTTAGAAGACGAAATGAAGTGGGAGCCTAATTTTCTCTAAGAGTTACTGAAACAGTAACACGTTGCAATGGTCAATAGCGATCCGTAAAGATCGATACTGATCCATTTGAGCATCCCATTTAGATAAAAAAAAATGATGATAATGGATAGGGTTGCAATGAGAAAATATAGAAGTCTTCCTGACCAAAAGAAGAGAAAAACATTCAGGAATCTCAAAACTGAGCTAAGAATGTGAGTGGGAAACCTCAACTCTTATATCTGCTGAAAAGATGTGATTCTATGACTATTCAAAATGGTGTGTCGATATATTCAGAAGAGATACAACATTTCACAAGAATATTTTAGAAGGTAGAGACATCCTTATAGAGTAGAGTTTAAGTTCAATTGCTTGTTTCGATCCAAAGCATGCTTTGTTAACTCAAAACATACTTTAGGGACAAGATTATCCGGCATTCGAACTAGTCGTATCTTCATGAATCTGGATTATCGAGTGGTCATGGAATATATTAAGAAGAACAAGAGATATCAGAAATAAAGTACAAAAGATAATTAAGTACAGAGGAGCACAACAGGATCGGTGTTGATACTTACGAAGAGACGATACACTTAGTCATTTCCCATGCCAAGGCATAAAGAGGAAGAGGAAAAGAAGATAAATTCCTAAATGAAAATATGTTAATGCTGATCTGTAACGACCTGGCATTTCGAACCATTCAAATCGACAATCATCCAAACATTTCAGACTTGAATTGCTCAAAACAACAGATTGTTAATTTTATATTTGGCAAAACTTGGCATATACAGTAAATAAATCAATCACAGAATCACAAACACAGAGTAATATAATAATAAGCACCAGAAATAGATAAATAGTAGTTCATGAAGCTACTACAGAACATCTGAGTTTAATACAAAATACACCAGAAATCCCGAATACATAGAAGTCACGATACATAAGCAAATAACAAGTCTGAACATAAAACTGGAAATAACTGAAATAACTGAAAGCTGAATAGATATAAGACAGATCTTCAAGCAAAGCTCCAAACTCCAAAGGTGAGTCTCAAATGCTGTGACACTCAGTCTGACCCGAGCATAAAGCAAAACACAAAACACTCGAGTCAGGATTAACATTTTTAGGCAATTAAATCAACTCAAGTGAAATGTCCAAGTGAAATGCAATATAACTTAAAGGGTGTTTGGGATTCCCATCCTCTAAGGGTCCGTGGAACTATTTACATACATAATACAATACGCTACATATATAATGTGTAACGACCCGTAAATTTTGATAATTAAAACTATTAAATTAAATAAGATTTTGAAATTTAATATTGTGAGAAATTAAAATTTATGATTTATTATTGAGGAAATAATTAGAATATGATTTAATAATGTTGTTTGAATGCTATTGATAACTATTTAATGTAATTTCAATCAATTGAAATAAATTTTAGGTTAATTTGGTTATATAAATAATGAAAGAAATTAAATGATGTATGTAATGGTGAGATTGTAGGTAATTGATTGAAATTGGTTAATATAGAATATGAAATCAGTGATGTGGTATGTAGTTATAATCTTTGTTTGTAAACAATAAATTTATAGACGTGATAAATTACTTAAAAGTAACAATTGTTCATTTATCATCTCATTATTTAATATGTTTGGAATTAATTTGTAAATCAACAAAAATTTGTGTAATTAATTATTGCAGTTAATATGGTAAAAGATGTTAACGGTAAAATATGAATGTAATAAAATATAAACTTATGTTAATATAATTCATAGGGTATTGTTGATTGAATAATAAGGATGATAACATAGGTTTGAATGTAATTGAATGAGAATTGGATGCGTAATTAATGGCATAAATTGGATAATAAAGGAAATTGTAGGCGACGATAAAATGCATATTTATTGAAGGAAAATAAAATGTGTGATTTAATTGGTAACACACCAAGTTGATTTCAAATAACGGAATGAGGTAAAACAATTAATTGGTAAGTGATGGATGTCTTTTGTTAATGCAATGAACGTTTCAACTGTTTAATAACGACAATAGAAGTTACAAAGAAGTTAGTAACAATAAATTGGAAATTTATAACCACCATTTAATTTGAAATATATATTGAATTGATTGGCATTTAACATTTTAAATATGATAAGGGGAAACAAATTAATATTGCATTAATTGATGTTACATCTTTTAATTAAGATAAAGTGCAATGATCCGTAACTTTTAACAACTTTAAAATGGTAGTATTTTGAATTTAAATAAAAAAATTAAATTTGTAAAAAATATTGAATTTGTGATACTGTGTGTTTTATTTGACCAAATTTAATAGAATAAAATTTCTTTGTGAAATTTCAAATTTTGGTCTAACTTAGTTAAAGTTTGACTTTTGGTTGGAAAAATTAAATTTGAATTTTAAAATTTTATTCTTTTTATATGATACTAGACTGAATTCGAATCTTCTCTCCATTTTTCGTTTTGTCAAAATCGAATTTCTATTGCTCTAAAAGTATAAATTAATGTGAAAAATTGACATAGATTTTCAGTGTATATTTGTGTTTTTGGCTAAGTCTTATTGTGTTTGTTTGGTCTAATGGGCTCCTTAGTAAACCAAAAGACCTTAGGAACCCTAAGAGACTTTGGATCCTTCCTTTTCCCACCCATTGACCTTCTGTTTCCTATCTGATTAAACAAATACGTACATATTTTTTCTCATTGAGAAACTTTCTGCGTACTCTTCTTCTTCTTCTTCCTCAAATCTATAAACTCCAAAACTCCAAAATCACATATCCCCAAACTCCATCCCTCCTCTCTTCAAAACCCTTCCATCCTCTCTCCCCTTGCCGCCGCCCTCCACCACCAATTCCGACCATCTCCTCTCTCCTCTATTTTATAAAAAAAACACAATTTGTTCAATTTGCATTGTCGTGTTTTGCTTTGCTTTTGAATTGTTGCTTTGGATAGAATTGATTAGCTTGTCGTGTTTGGATTTCAATTTGGATCTATCTATTTGTGTTGTCAAAAAACTCTCTAACCTTGAAAGGTGAGCAATCACTTACGATTAACATTTTTATTATTAGGTAAATAAACATCGATTGAAATGTAATGAGAAATGTTTACTTTAGATAGGAATATGTAATATATGTTGTTATGTTCCCTTGAATTTGTGTTATAATATTCACATGCACATGTTGTTTTATATGCCAAAAATAGTATGTTATGTTGATTTGATTAATTATCACATATGTATGTTAAATATGTCACATATGATATGTTAGAAAATGTGTTATGTTAGAAAAAAATTTATATATGCCATGTTGAAATATGTCACATATGCTATGTTGAAAAAAAAGGTGTTAGGTTAATAAAATCATATGTTGCACATGCTATGTTAATAATATGTCACCTATGCTATGTGGAAATAATGAGTTATGTTTGGGAAAAATGATATGCCATGTTATTTTATTGTAAATCGCATTGCAAGTTCCTTGTATATATGTCATGTTATATATTTATATGTTATGTTAGTGTATGACATGTTAGAATTTGAAATATTCACTTATGTTGTTTATGATATGTGACACACGTGATATGTTAGTTATGCATGCGTATATGTTAAATTGTTAATTATGCACGCATGTTGGTCATTGACATGTTATGTTATTTAAGTTATTATTGTTGTCACACTCTAAGTTCCCTGATAGTTAGCAAAATCACTTTGGATTGAAATGTTATATACCCGATATAAAACCACTTTGGGTTTAAATAAATTGATTTAGAAATAAAAGTGGAATATTTTAAGTTTAAATTTATGTTTGAACTTGAAATTTTGAAATTGAAATTTAATTGATTTAATGAAAGTTTTAATTGGATTTTTAGATTTAAACTTGTTATTTGATTTTAACTTAATAGCCTTAAGTGAAAAATTAAAATCTGAAGTTGAATTTAATAATGAATCGATTGGAAACGAACATGAAAGTCGGTATTTGAACTGAACCGATTTATAATGTGAAAGATGATGTTTATTTAAACCTAAGCATTTCACCTATTGAGTTATCTGTACATTTCACTTGAGTTGACTTACTTACATAAGAATGTTAGTCCTGACTCGAGTGTTTTTGTTTTACTTTACACTCAAGTCAGACCGAGTATTTCAGTTTAGCGAAGACACTTATTTCTGAAGACGACGACGGAGTCGAGGACCGTATCCACTACTATTATAGCAATTGTCTATTCTGCCTGGAAAAAAATGTAAATTCTGATTTTGTTGAAAAATGGCTTCATGAACTGTTTATGTATTTATTTTGTGTATTATACTTTATCCTTCCGCTGTGAGATTCTGTATTTTGTTCTTTTGAATCTTATTTAATTTGAACAATCCCATTAATGATATGTCTTTTGAATAGTTTGAGTTAGACATGTGTCGTTTATTGTCGACATAAACTGTCCAAAAAGGAGGTTGTTACATAATTTCTACGATAAAGTAAAATATTAAAATAGCGTTAAGGCATTACCCATATCCCCCTTAACACATTTTTACATATTCCCTTAGTCTATACAGATACTGTAAGCTCCACTAAACTGGTGGGATACTCAGTGAGCACTCCATAGGTACAATACAAACCAAACTCATAGTGGGCGCGATAAGGCATGTGACAAGGCACGCGAGGCAATGCCTAGGGTAGGATTCTACCGTTTTGCGGATCCGGACTGGTGGTAACACATAGCAGCTACTACCGCCCACCTCGAGACATGCTCCCATAATCAAAGGTGCACCCAATCAAATCACAAAGTAATAGAATGGTATCGAAGAAGCATGCTCGATCAGAAGTGCGACCTCACTTGGCCCAGCGTGGCTCCTGTTTTAGTCACATCAAGCTGACTCGCGGGAGTCAGGGCTGCATTCATACCTCATATACACGTCGCCAAACCATCCTACTTCGTTCTGGATTTCCACCATGTACACAGTTGTTAAAGTGGTTTTCGGTATTGGCAGAGAGTATGACAATATCTGATCCCGGTCTCTTTAACAACCAAACGCTTATTTCACACCATGGTCATTTTATATTTCAAACATTTCATACTTCATATCAAAATCATATCACTTTCGAAACCATTACTTACTTCAAAAATAATATTCACTTCAAAAATAATAGGTTAAACCATTATATCAAAGTATTCACATTTAAATCAATTAAATCTAAATCATAACAGTTCCAACTTAAACAGTTTGAATATTGAAAATAATTTATATGTTGGAATAGTTATACATTAAAATAGTTTATATTTAAAAATAAGTTATAGATTAAAACAGTTTACATAATAAAATAGTTTATATATTAAAATATATATATTTAAAAAAAATTGAAATAATATATTTAAGAGTTTATATCGAAAATAGTTTCAAATTAGAATTGTTTCCTCCAAATTCACAAATCAATTCAAATCAACTTTAGTTCCAAAAATTCAATCTAAATCAATTTCAGTTCAACAATTTCAATTAAAAGGTTAAGGATTCAATTCAAATTCTCATTAAAACCATTTTTAATTTATATCGATTTCTAATCTAGGTTTGAACTACAAATTTAAATCACTTCAAATTCAATAAGTTTCCATGTTTAAATATTCAAACAATTTACAATGACTCAATTTGATAAATTTCATTTATATTTCAAAATTCAACTTTAATTTTATTTAAATTTGAAATATTCACTCAATCATTTTAATAACCATTTAAATAAAAATCCCAGATTACAAATTTAAATCAAAATTAAATATTCAATTTAAATTTTATTTAAATATAAAAATATTCTTTTAATCCTCTTTAATCAAAATCAAGTTATCAAGTTATAAAAACATATCTTTAAAATCTTAAAATTACTAAGTTCCAAATCAATCCTTATTTAAATACAATTCTTAAACAAATAAAATTTCAAATCAATTCATGTTTCCAACCTTAATTTATTAAAATTATTACAAAATATATTTATAAAATATTAATATAAATTTTAAATAAATATTTTAAACATATTATATATATACTAATTAAATTAAATTATATTAAATTTTTATTAAATTAAAACTTAATATTAAATTTACTTTTATATTAAATCTTATTTTATATATTTAAAAATAAATAAAATTATAAGTAAAATCATAAAATTAAATTTTCAAAACTTAACATATAAATTTAAAATTTCCAAACATATAATTTAAAAATCTAATTTTTTTTACATATATTATATTTAAAAATCAATAGTTATTAAAACGCATATATTTCAAAACTTTGGAAATCATTTTTCAAAAATAGACCAACGTTGTCCGTATATAATTTTCTATCCTATGGTCAAGTGATATGGATATTTATCATTTCAATCTGCAATAATTTAATATTTACGAGTATATATCATTTCAACCCACAATCCCAAAATTTCAAAATCAATAAAAAATCGCTTGGGTTTATCATTTCAACCCATAACGACTTTCCCCTAATCTATAAGATCGTTCGAGTATGTATCATTTCAACCCATAAGGATTTCCTAAACTAACAGGAAACTGGCAGTATGAAAACAATAGAATAATAATATAAAATAGCATAACATATCAATTACAAGCATGGATCATAACTAACAAGTTAAATATAATATATATAAACAATCATGGTTATGGTGTCATATGTCAATTACAAAGGTGAACAATTGCAAATAATAACATATCATATTTAATGATTTAATTACTAACAAATTTAAATTTAACAACATATTCCAATCGTCATTTCATGTGAATTAAATTTACTAAATATAAGAATGTTAATCATGAGTGATCGCTCACCTTTCGAGGCTAGAGAAAAATAGTCAACACGACAAGCTACGAATCGACAACAGGATAGCGACAAAGTTGAGCAAATCGAAAGCTGCTAGGATTTCCGGACTGTGATCACACGAGGCAAAGCACAGCTAGAATACTCGAATTCAATGGAAAGCAAAATATATAATTTTTAAAACCTAAAATTTACTCACATATTTAAAATAAACCTTTATATATTATATTTTAAAATCAATATTTAATTTAAAACACTTATTAAAATAAAATCTTTATATATTATATTTTAAAATCAATATTTAATTTAAAACACAGATTAAAATAAAATCTTTATATGTTATAGTTAAAATCAATATTTAATTCTTTAATATGAAAACTTAAATTATATAATATACTTTCCAAAAGCAAGGAAGGAATGAAGGAAAAATGAGCAGGCAAAAGAATAACCATGCAAACTTACCAAAGCTTTTATATATACTTACTATATATATTTTTTTATAAATAACATAAGAAGCGAAGGCTGAGATTTGAAACTGCTCGGCTAGGCTACTGCTTTGTCACAGGTGAGAGAGGAGAATGGTGGGAGGCTGCACGTAAGGAGATGGGTGCTAGGGTGGGGCTGTTGGTGGATTTTATGGAATGAAGGCTTGCTGGAATGGGTTGCGAGTAGGCAGAAAAGGAAGCTAGGTGATCAGGTGGTGTTTGCTTACTGCGGTTGTGGTGAAGGAGATGGATCTCAGGCATTGATGGTTGTGCTCGGTAGGAAGGTGGGCTAAACAATGGAGAGGCAGTGAGTGGAGGGTGAAACAGCAGGTTTGAAATGAAATGGCTCTCGGTAAGTGGTTGCAAGGGTATGCGTGGCGATGAAGCAAAGGTGCTGGAGAGATGGCGGGGTCGGAGAGTTATGGCGTGGCAGTTGCGTTAAGATAAGGTGGAGCATTTGCATGCGTGGACGGTGAAACTAGGTCGGAGGGTTGCTTGCAGCGGCGGTGGGTGGTGAGGTGGGTGACTACGCCTGTGGGTGTTGCTTGTAGGTGGAGGAGGTCGGTGCGCTTGCTGTTGGAGGCTGACGTGGCAGGCGATGGGCAAGCGGAGGTTGGCACAGGGAGGTGGAATTCGATCAGGCTGAGCTATGGGCGTGAGGCTAGAGAACGAAGCAAGGAGATGGGTTTGTGGATCTAGGGAGGTAGAGATAAGGTCGAGTTGATGGGCCAAGCGGAGGGAGAGTCGCAATATGAAGGGACGATCGGATTTTTCAGAGAGAAGATGAGCAGGCAAATATGCACACATATAAAAGCTTTCGTATTATATATATATATATATATAATTATTTTTCTTATTCAAAAGAACAGAACGAAATGGGTAGAGAAGAAGAGAAATAGAAACGAACCAGAGATATTGGAACCAGTGGGAATGATAAAATTCAGGCCATTGAATTCTGTAAATATTTAATAGCTAATGACTATTGGTTTCTCCCGGGACAAATGAAAGGACACAAATCCCCAAAAGGCTCAAATGGGTATCGATACGGCTAACCGTTTCGCAGATTTCGCCGCGTTCCGGACACCGAAACACACAAATGAATATACTGCGGAGATCGGCACGACGAGACGAACAGAATCAGATATCAGCGATACGACCATCCGTCAAAACTCGATTTTCGCTGCCAAACTGCTGCTAAAACGCCGAAAATAAAATGAACGGAGCTAAAGCAGTCCAAATTTGACGAAACGAAATATGACGTCTCGCTCAGAAAATATTTTACATTTTTATTAAGTAAATATATTCAGATTTCAAAAATATTTTATTTTCATCAAATAACTGATTTTAAATTTAAAATTTGAAATTACACACCAGAACGAACTTATATATTTTCTGATGAAAATATGTCATTTACTATGCTTAAATAGACGCATACCAAATATCAAATTTTCATTGCAAAATTTTATTGTTTAATTTTCATGAAATTTTAGTTAATTACGTTATTTAAAATCGTTAAAATTTCCATGTCATTACACTCTCCCCCACTCAAAACTTTTCGTTCTCGAAAAGGAAAGAGATAGGAGAATAGAAGCAACAGAAAGGAAAGATAGATTCGAAATACATAGCACCAGATACAACAATTAATTCAAAACCATATAAATTTCATTTATTTGGACATCTTATTACTTACATTTTATATTGTATATTATTCAATTACATGATCACATTACATTCAAACTTTTTAGGAAAGCTTTATTAATGTTTCCATATGTAGTTGAGCACCATACAAATTTACCTTTTATTTACAACATTTCTATTAAGCAAAATCTAGTTTGAACATTTTATTACTTAAGTTTCTCTTGTATAACCTTAAATTACATATTCACATTACATTTTAACTTTTTGAATATTTCAAGCAAGTTATATATGTTTTAGAATGCAATTGAGTATTATAAAAATAAATTTTATCCTATTTCAACTGTTTCAAGTTGTTTCAATTCCATTTTTCATTTTAGACACTCCAATTATTCAAAATTTTGCTTCATTTCAATAATTGAAAACCATCACTTAACATAAAACTCAAGAGTTAAATTTTCGGTTTCACTTCAAACCGTTTTGAAATAAATATATGCATATATATATTTTATACATCAAATCATACTCAAGAAATTCAAATCAAATCCATTTTCCAATACAAAAGTGTAGCAAAGCTACTAAGTGGTCTCCCCACTTTGAGACTCGAAAATGAATGTCGATGATGCTGCAGTCATCATCGAAATTATTTTCCAGCGACAAAAGAGGAGAGTACTGACTTACTTCTTTTAAAATTCTTTAGAAACAAATTTCCATTCGAAAATACTTTCAAATAATATTATTATTTTCCAAAACTTTGAAAACCAGATTTTGAAAAGCACTGGAAATTAAATTCTCAAATCCTTAATTTAAATTCATTTCATTTGCAAATTAGATTTATAAACCATGTTTTAAAAATTTCATCTTCTTATAACATACAACAAAAGTTAACAGTTTAGAAATGCTGACAAAACAATAAATGATAATCTAGTATTATCATTTCTAACAACCAATTCATTTAACTTTCTAATTCCAAAAAATTATACTTATATATATAAACTATAATCATCATAAAATTGTTTCATTTATCGATTTTGAAAATAATATTGTGTCAATTTGCTCTGTTCAAGTGTTTTGGAATTCCTATCGATAGCGTTGGCCAGATGAAATGATCGATCCCAAATTCAAACTTAACAACTCAAACAACACAATATAAAACATTTTTATATATTTTACAAATACGCTCCCTCATAGGATGATTTAAGAATGGATTTTAGAACAAGGATAGAGATTCAAATTTAGAGGGACCCTAATCAAAGAGAATACTAACTAAGAAGATAGGCCCGAAAAAAGGATAAGATAATTAAATTACAAACGAGGAAAGATGGATAGACTTATATTAATCGCCGCGACCTTAACTGGGTCAACCGAGACTCCATTTTCAGAAACAATGTGCCCAAATAATCAGACTTCATCCCTCCAGAAATGGCATTTAGAAAATTTTCCTTTCAACTGATGACTCCTAAGACTTTGGAGAACATAGCTCAAATGACATTCATGCTCCTTCTCTGACTTAGAAAAGACAAGAATATCATCAACGAAAACCAGGAAAAAATTGCTGAGAACATCGCGGAAGACTCGATTCATGAGATCAGCGAAGAAGGTAAGAGCATTGGTTAATCCAAAGGGCATGACTAACCATTCATAGAAATCATTCTCTATTCGGAAAGTTATCATGGGGATGCTCTCCTCAGCTCACGAAGCTGGTGAAAACCGGTAGCAGAATCAAGCAGAGAAAACACTTTAGCTCTGTAAAGCTGATCTAATATATCATTGATACGAGGTCCAAGAATAAGATTGATGCGGAATTCAATTTCCCGCCTGGGGAGAAGAGAAGTGAATTCACCAAAACATCAGGATAATCCCTGACTATCGGGGTGGAGTCAAGATCACTAGGCTGAGCATCAAGTGAAAAGATAAAACTGCCTGCATAATCGTGAGGAAATCTACATTTGATCACAAGAGAATTACCCTGGTCGTCTACTATAGAAATGGTTCGGGCTTTGCAAGAAATAATAGTATCAAAACCGAGGACAAAGAAATCTCCGGTGAATCGACGCCTGTTGTAAAGGAGTTTCACCCTTTACAAATCTTACTAAGGTTGGCGGGACCGCCAATGGGATTAGTCACACATAAGGACGAAGTTGCTAGTTGGGGTTGCAAAACGTGCTTAAATTTATTACAGAGATCAACTGAAATAAAGCTATGGGATGCTCCAGCATCAAGAAGAACACGAACGAGAAAAGAGATGAATGGATTTCAGAACAAAGGGAAAGTTCCAAAATTCAAAAGAAATCCTAATCTAGGAGGATCCTAACGAAGAATTTCAAGCTTGAATGAAGATGACTCTGAAATTAATTTTACTCATTCTAGGGTATCACTACCCTATCTCCAATGATTTTTTTATTCCATATGCAAAGTTTTGCCTAAACCAGAGCTCTGATACCAACTGTAATGACCTGAATTGCTCAAAACAACATATTGTTACTTTTATATTTGGCAAAACTTGGCATATACAGTAAATAACTCAACCACATTATCACAGACACAGAGTAATATAACAATAAGAAGCGGAAATAGATAAATAGTAATTCATGAAGCTACTACATAACATCTGAGTTTAAAACAAAATACATCAGAAATCCCGAATACATAGATGTCAAAATACATAAGCAAATAACAAGTCTGAACATAAAACTGGAAACAACTGAAAGCTGAATAGATATAAGATAGATCATCAAACAAAGCTCCAAGCTCCAAAGGTGAGTCTCAAATGCTGTGACACTCAGTTTGACCCGAGCATAAAGCATAACGCAAAACACTCGAGTCAGGATTAACATTCTTATGCAAGTGAATCAACTCAAGTGAAATGTCCAAGTGAAATGCAATATAACTTAAAGGATGTTTGGGATTCCCATCGTCTAAGGGTCCGTGAAACTATTTACATACATAATACAATATGCTACATATATAATGTCTACGATAAAGTAAACTATTAAAATAGCGTTAAGGCGTTACCCATATCCCCCTAACACATTTTTATATATTCCCATAGTCTATACAAATACTGTAAGCTCCACTAAACCGATGGGATACTCAGTGAGCACTCCATAGGTACGGTACAAACTAAACTCATAGTGGTCGCGATAAGGCATGTGACAAGGCACGCGAGGCAATTCCTAGGGTAGGATTCTACCGTTTTGCGGATCCGGACTGGTGGTAACACATAGCAGCTACTACCGCCCACCTCGAGACACACTCCCATAATCAAAGGTGCACCATATCAAATCACAAAGTAATAGAATGGTATCGAAGAAGCATGCTCGATCAGAGGTGCGACCTCACTTGGCCCGGCGTGGCTCCTGTTTTAGTCACATCAAGCTGACTCGCGGGAGTCAGGGCTGCATTCATACCTCATATAAACGTCGCCAAACCATCCTACTTCATTCTGGATTTCCACCACGTACACGGTTGTTAAAGTGGTTTTTGGTATTGGCAGAGAGTATGACAATATCTGATCCCGGTCTCTTTAACAACCAAACGCTTATTTCACACCATGGTCATTTTATATTTCAAACAGTTCATACTTCATATCAAAATCATATCACTTTCGAAACCATTACTTACTTCAAAAATCATATTCACTTCAAAAATCATTACCACAAAATAGGTTAAACCATTATATCAAAGTATTCACATTTAAATCCATTAAATCTAAATCATACAGTTCCAACTTAAACAGTTTGAATATTGAAAATAATTTATATATTGGAATAGTTATACATTAAAATAGTTTATATTTGAAAATAAGTTATAGATTAAAACAGTTTACATAATAAAATAGTTTATATATTAAAATATATATATATAAAAAAATTAAAATTTAAAGTAATATATTTAAGAGTTTGTATCGGAAATAGTTTCAAATTAGAAGTGTTTCCCCCAAATTCACAAATCAATTCAAATCAACTTTAGTTCCAAAAATTCAATCTAAATCAATTTCGGTTCAACAATTTCAATTAAAAGGTTCAATTCAAATTCTCATTAAAACCATTTTTAATTTATATCGATTTCAAATCCAGGTTTGAACTACAAATTTAAACCACTTCAAATTCAATAAGTTTCCAGGTTTAAATATTCAAATAATTTACAATAACTCAATTTGATAAATTTCATTTATATTTCGAAATTCAACTTTAATTTTATTTAAATTTGAACTATTCACTCAATCATTTTAATAACCATTTAAATAAAAATCCCAGATTACAAATTTAAATCAAAATTAAATATTCAATTTAAATTTTATTCAAATTTAAAAATATTCATTTAATCCTCTTTAACCAAAATCAAGTTATCAAGTTATAAAAACATATCTTTAAAATCTTAAAATTAATAAGTTCCAAATCAATCCTTATTTAAATACAATTCTTAAACAAATAAAATTTCAAATTAATTCATCTTTCCAACCTTATATTATTAAAGTTATTACAAAATCTATTTTTAAAATATTAATATAAATTTTAAATAAATATTTTAAACATATTATATATAATCTAATTAAATTAAATTTTATTAAATTAAATTATATTAAATTTTTATTAAATTAAAACTTATTATTAAATTTATTAATATATTAAATCTTATTTTATATATTTAAAAATAAATAAAATTATAAGTAAAATCTTAAAATTAAATTTTCAAAATTTAACTTATAAATTTAAAATTTCTAAACATATAATTTAAAAAACTAATTTTTTTTTACATATATTAAAATAAAATCTATATATTATATTTAAAAATCAATATTTATTAAAATCCCATATATTTCCTTTCAAAACTTTGGAAATCATTTTTCAAAAATAGATCAACGGTGTCCGTATATAATTTTCTATCCTATGGTCAAGTGTTTTATATTTTTATTAAACAGAGCTAGAGCAGTCCAAATTTGACGAAACGAAATATGATGTCTCATTTAGAAAATGTTTTACATTTTTATTATGTAAAAATATTCATATTTCAAAAATATTTTATTTTCATCAAATAACTGATTTTAAATTTGAAATTTGAAATTACACAACAGAACAAACTTACATATTTTCTGATGAAAATCTGTCATTTGCTATGCTTAAATAGATGCATACCAAATATAAAATTTTCATTGTAAACATTTTATTGTTTAATTTTCATGAAATTTTAGTTAATTACGTTATTTAAAATCGTTAAAATTTCCGGGTCGTTACATGATCAGTAAGGATCGGTACCAAACCTTATTGGTTCTAGAATTGGGCCACCATTGGTTTGTAAGACGAAAACCAATTCAAAGAAGAAGTTTAAGATGGTACAAGTAAATAGATTATTACCGATCCATAACGATCAGCATCAATCATTTTTTGTTTGTGATATCCTAATGTTGGCCGATTCTTCTTCCTAAACATCGGACCTGGAGATGAGAACATACGCAAATCAATTCTGATGATTTTGGTTGTCAGTTTCATCTTAAAATACCATGGCTAATGCCATGAGAAGGGGATCTTCTTTTTGAAGTCTTGGTAACTTATTTGTAATCGCAAAAGTAACCAGTAACAAAGCTAATAGTGGATTCGGCTATTGGATTTGGTAAAACCACTCTAAATTTGTGTGTTCCATTCTTAATAATATATGAACAAATTTATATATACCATGATTTCAGATGTGTCCGACACTTGAATCAAGAGGGTATTTCATAAGAAATATATTGTCCCCTAAATCAATATCACTCAAAGTATATGTACATTTAAGATTATGAATCCTTAATATATTAGTTGTCCTCTACCATTTAAATATTAATATATTACTTGCATACTCATTAGTTGTTGAGTTTACTCAAGCTAGAGAAGTTATGTGTAGTATTAATAATATATTGATGGATGAGGTAAGCTACATGCACGTATTTGTTGAGTTTCCTCAAGATATGTGCATTATAAATAGGTCATCTGAAATGGAGGGTATGATTGAATGATCACTTTTATTTTGTTGAGTTTCCTAGAGGAAAGATGAGATTAGGACAAAGACCACGGATTAGGAGTTGTATATGATACAACCGATAAGTTGTAATCAATCGCATGTGGCCTATGATTTGTTGAGTTTCATCAATGTCAAAATCTCAAGGCAAGTAAGTCATAACGCTGACTAGAGAAATCAAAATAATTTCTAAGTTTTTTCTTAGGGTTTTGAGAAGTATAAAATTCACGTGGAAGCATTATTAGAAAAATGAAATGAATACATTTAAGCTTTCTAACATTGCAACAATATATGCTATAAAAGTTAAAATAATCTATTTCAATAAATTGTGCAACTAATCTAGTTATCATCAGTTAAAACATACAAATGAAATGAATTAAGATTAACGTAGATATATGAAATATACTTAAAAATAGATCTTTTGATATGTTTTCACTTTAATACCCATTATAGAGCCTATTTATACAACTAGTAAAACCTTCGTGCCTCGGTCGCTTGGATGTTCATCTGCCCAAGACTGTGCATTCTCATTTATGAGTTCTAAACTATAAAATGATAAAGAATATGGATATTTGATCCATATTCGTATGGTGAATAGTTGTGATTTGTAATGTAATAAACTTCAATGAAATTAGGCCATTTGAAATAAGCAAGTAAACTATAAAGCGAGATTATGTATTCAATATGATTGATTAAAATGAGGATCTTGTTGTGTTAGATGTAGCACTAGACTAAGATTTACAAGATGTACCTAAAAATTCAATTACTAAAATGTCAAACTGACTGGTTCACATAAAGTGCAACTTATTCGATATCCTTAAATGTTAAGGATAGCCGAATTATTTTTGTAAAGAGTTCGTTTAGCCTTGGAATAAGGATTTCCTTCTGAATGGTTCGACTGTTTGGAAAGGAAATCAAATGTATGAGAGTGGATGTAAATTAAGCATAGTTGGGATGAAAAAGAGTGAATGGTCGCCTCTGCTTCATAAACTGTACTGCTCTGGCCAGAGACTTTGACTTTGAGTTGACTATAGTTGACCATGATACTAACCTCATTTAACCAAGGAGACGAATTATTTATTGAATAGTGTTTCACTTTCAGTGCTTAAATTCAGACCCTATTATAATCATTCGGTGGATGTCATGCCACGATTCAACTATAATCAAAGTGGAGTGTTCACATTGAAGTCCAACATTATTATCAATTTGAGAGAACCGTGTAATATCGTCACTTTGAGATTCTTTGTTTGACCTTAGTTATATTAACCAACAGAAAACTCTCGAGTGAGTCACTCCATATCTATCAAATAACTATCAGTATGTAACCCCTTAGTGTTCACATCAACCATGAGTAATACACTACTCAACATTTAAAGAGCGTTACGTACTCTAGACTCAATGGATGAACCAATATCCTTTCTCGAAATATCTTGACTAGGAAAATTAAAAATATTATGTTATTTTATTGTGATAAATTTCTTATGATTACAACACATTATAATTACTTTCACATAATGTATCATCTAAATATTTTTTATTTAATATACCTTAAATTTGTTAATTAATTATATCTCAATGTCACAAACTATATTATAGAAATCAAACAATTTTATTATGAACAAGATTGTTATCAAGTTAAATATATATAACAAATTACATAATTGCCCATAGGGCATATCCCTAACTCTATCAATCGCCACATGCACTTAGTGTCGATTATGAAATCTTATTCCAACTATTTCAATCGGTTTTCTCAAAACTAATTGGGTCTTGTCCCTTAGTGAATAGGTATGCCATTTTGTTTTTAATTATCTGCCATATCAATTAACTCTCTCTGATGCTAATAAGCTACATTTACCAAGTGGAACCCTTCTGGATATGTTTTTCAACTTCTAGTGAGCTTTAGGTTCTTTTACGAATTATGTCGCAGCATTGTTATCATATAGCAATGTCATAAGATTCTCAACATTTGGAATCACCCCTAGCTCGGTTATAAATTTATGCATTTATTTATACATCTTTTATTGCGGCCCTAGTCAAGGCGATGTATTTAGCCATTGGTTATATCAGCCACTACTTATCATTTGGAACATTTTCAACTTAAAGTTCTTAACTTAAGATTGAACATGAATTTAGGGTTGACATAAGATGCTCGATATCACTTATGAAGTTCTAGCACGCGCACTCCTTCATAAGGAGTTCGTTGTTTCTATAAAGAATCTTCCGGTACTTCGTAAATACTAGAGAACACTCTAAATTGTTGTTTAGTAATCTTAATTCAGATTCAATTCTTGTCCTATGTATCAAATACATAAGCGAAATGTGATATTGTAGATAATACAACATGTATGATAATTCCTATTGCCAATGCATAAGAAATGCATCTTACATGCTCCATATTAAACATTTTAATATTATGTCCATATATACCGTTTTGTGGCAGTCCTAACATCCTTTTATACTAATTACTGAGGATGTTAATTTCAAATCCAATACCGAGAATTAAACAACCAAACTAAAATGATTTTAACATAGTGCGTCGTTAACAATCATGAGTTTTTCATTTACTTATAGTTTTGAAATATCTTAGTACCTTTATATAACTTTCTTACAGACACACGCTTCCTCTGCATTTTTACTGAAATTCAAACTATTTGATTTTTCTATCATAATATTTGCTTAACTCTGATGCTTTTGAATGATATTTTCGTATCAGTTCTTGAATGTTATCCAATAACCCAGTAATTCAAAATCGTTTCCACTAACTTTGAGACACTATGGTAATTAAGCGCAAACAACGTATTCTAAATCATTATTTAGAATTCTACTTTAGTATACGTATACCTAAACTCAAAATCATATTGAGCGATAATTTTCAAGTAAAATATGAATTAAATTAAGTACGTTAAATGACGTATCTATTACGTTAATTTCAACGAGAGAAATTTACAGTGTTAATCTCTCAACGTAGATTACCATATTCCAACTACATTATTTTCTTCTCGGAGACACTTTTGCGATCGTGGATCATAAACCTTCAGGTACAACTATCAAAATCATATTTTGATAATGTATTTAGAATCCATCTTGGATTTGCACATTGTGCTATTTGGTAGAATCAATACTCTTAATGGCTTATTAACAACTAAGGAAATTCTTTTCCCAACATCGATAAAAAAATCATGGTTTTTCTTTAATGTGCGAGATTTCTTAATAAACATTCTAATTAGTTGTATCCTTTTAGGTTTGATCAATTTCATTTCATCTTTTGAAATCAGTCTTATCTTTGTATTATAACTAAATCTATTTTACTGCCAATAATCTCTAAAAGAAATTCCTTCATCATGAAGTTGATGTTTCTTGAAACAACAATTGTTTCTCAGTGTTATGAAATAGGTATTCACAAACGTTTCATGAATTGCCTATATGTATGTGTAAAATTGATTTGGTTTTTACTTTTACGAAATTTATATCCATAACATAAATTGGTCAATAACTACCAATCGGTCCCAAACTCATTAGGTGGTCCACGCAAGATCCCTCATGAACAAGTATTACGTGTGGTCTCTCGATTCACACAACCTGTCAACTCCTTGACCTAGGATATGTAGGGATTGTTTCATCTACTCTTATCATGTATGATTTTGTAGAATTTTCTTTAGATGAAATTAATTTTCACCTTATGTATTTACTCTTAAGTACACGTCCTTGTAGAAAGAAGTTAACTCAAATTTACTCATCATCAATCATGCTTTGTCCAACAAAGTCCGATAACTCCTTATGTATCTTAGGGAGGAGTCAATTTTGAGATTGATCTTTTTTTAGGTACATTTGGAACTCTCGTCCAATACACTCGCCTATTCAATCAAATCGAATCATTTTATTTTGCATGTTATGTTATTTACTTCCATTTTATATTCTATGAACTTATCATAGACATGCTACATGCATATCAAATACATATGTTCATGTTTGCGATAATTCATCAGTAAAGTTAATGAAGTATGTGGAGCTATTTTGCCATAATTAGACCTATGATTGCATATATCTATATGTATCATTCCAAAGAGTTCGCCAACTCTTATGTTGCTCTTATTGAATGAGTGCTTTGCCATTAATCGTTTGAGATTTAATTCACAAGTACTATATGATTCATAATCATATGGTTAAATAATTATTTCTCAAAACTATGGCTGTAACGACCCGTATTTTTACGGATCAAAACATTCTAAAATGATTGACCTTTGGTTGTATGGTTGTTAAGTCATTTCTGGTTTTGGCAGAATTTTGCTTAAGTCCTAAGTCGTAGCCGACTTAGGAGTTTGGACGAGTTAAGCAACAAGTCTGGGTCGAGTTGCCGACTCAAGGAACTCACCGGGTTAAGGGAGTGTGGTTGACCGACTTAAGGTAGTGACCGACCTAGGAGATAAGTCGTGACCGACTTAAGAGGTTCAGGCGACCTAAGGAAGAGTAGTGAGCGACCTAAGTATTCTGGGGTAGAGTTAGGTCGGCAACGACCTAAGAGTGTTGTGAGCGTCCTAAATGTTTGGGTGTTAAGTGTTAGGTCGGCAGTTCGAGTTAAGGTTTCGAGCGACCTAAGGAGTTGCCGTGTTAGCGACCTAAGGGGTTAGCGTGTTAGCGACCTAAGGAGTTGCCGTGTTAGCGACCTAAGGGGTTAGCGTGTTAGCGACCTAAGGAGTTGCCGTGTTAGCGACCTAAGGGGTTAGCGTGTTAGCGACCTAAGGAGTTGCCGTGTTAGCGACCTAAGGGGTTAGCTTGTTAGCGACCTAAGGAGTTGGGGTGTTAGCGACCTAAGGGGATAGGTCGCATAAGTATAAGGTCGTAGTACTGTTAGGTCGCGTGGGTGCTAAGTTGTTAGGTCGCAACCCAACTGAGTCGTAGGTAGTTAAGTCGTTAGGTTGTTAGGTCGCTGGGTTTCCTAAGTGTTAGGTCGCTGAGGAGTTAAGTCGTGCATCTGTTAGGTCGGAGAGGCTTAGGTCGGAGAGGCTTAGGTCGGAAGCGACTTAGGGAGATAGCCAGGTTTCGACTTAAGGAATTTCAGCTATAAATAGGAGGGGTTGTTCTCACTTTTTGGGATCCGGATTTTTGAAGCGACGAAGTGCTGCCATTTTGAGAGCTCGACTTCTACACTTCTTCACTTTTTTCTCCATTCTAATCTAGTGCTTCCATCCATCCAAATCGAAGATCAAGATTGAAGATTCAAGAGCTTAGATTGAAGATCTTCATCTTTTCAAGAGAGATTTCTTCATTTGAAGCGGATTTGTGATAGATCAAGCTTCATCCTTTGCTGTCCAGATCTGAAGTGTGTTGATTTGAGGTTGTTTTGGTGATTTGGTGAGTGGTGATTATCTCTCACACGGATCCAAAGGAGTATATCGGATTGTTGGCTCGATTTGGTGTTAAAATAGGGATTTCCATGCATTTTCTTCATCCAAAGTGTAGATCTATATAGATCCATTGTTCATGATGATGTTACATCCATTTTATCATATGTTAACCTATGCAAGTTCATTCATCAAGTTTGTAGAGATATAATCCATGTTTTCATGCTTATTGGACTTTCAACTCTTTAATTACGAAAATGCCATTATTGTTATAATCGTCTACTTAGATCATATTTGAATGCTTGATTGCTTGGATTGATGTTTGATTTGATTGATTGTTATGAACGAGATGATTGATGATTAGATTTAGATCAAAGATGATTCAGAAGCTAAGGGAAAGGCTCTTGAATTGGGAAAGCTGCTCGTGGCATATGTAGCGGGATGATGAAGCTCTTATGCATAGATTTGATGATGTGATGTTGAGATGAGGCTTTGCGAGGATGTGATGAAGCAAGGCAATCATGTGATGAAGACTTGGTCTAATCCAGACGGGATCATTCCAAGCACGTTGGTAACTCGGTGATATGATTCGAGTTTGAGGATAATGGATGCTCGAGAGGCGCTTGAGCTAGTATGGAAATAGTCGTCGAGGAGGATGACTAGGAGGCTAAGATCTCATCGTTGTTGAAGGTTCTAGCATACTCTAAGCAAGAGTACATGGGGACGCCCAAAAGGCTAACCGTTGATGGTCGAGTACTCTGGGTAGTTGCGAAAATCCTTGGCACGGGCTGCGACGACGTGCGGGAGTTATGTCTAGAACCGGGGTTTCCATTAGCCCTTGACGGACGGTTGAAAGAATGTGCCGGTCATTCAATTAATGGTGATATCGAAGCAATGATGACAGTGATAGCCAGAGTCATGGATGTTTGGTTGTATCGTCATTCGGTCTCAAGAGCGGTATTCCCTGGGTGCTTATCTGACCTTGGTTTAAGACCTTGGGATTTGTACTTGGGAAACATCGCTCTTGACTCGAGTGATAATTGCTTTACTTTAAATTGTATGCTTTGCTATGCTTGCTTCTGCTTAGTGTGTGTCTGGGGGCTATCACTGTAGAATGAGGTTGGAGTGGGAGGGTTGTATTCCTATTCCTTTTCCTTTATGCTCTTTTGGTATGTTGTTAGTTAATTTACTGCTCACTAAGACTGTTGTCTGACTCAAGGCTTTATGTTTTAATTCTTATTGCCTTGGGCTGTTCGTCTATTTTGGGACGGGCAGACTAGGTAGCAGGTGACAGGTGCTGTTCTCTTCTCACGATGCTGATATCGAAGACGAGCTAGAGGGTTGCATATTATCTTCTTATTATATGTACTGGATATTCCGCTGTTTTGTATTCTCTGAGAGATTTGTAGTGAGGCTGGATGTATTGACTATGTGGATGCTTGTATTCAACTATTATGGAGTTTTATATGATGTCATTTTGTTCTGTAAAGCTTCACTATACATATGTTCAATTGTATTTTGTCCATGCGCTGTGAGTAATACGATAGATCCTGTTGTTTTTAATTTACCTTGACAATCGTCCATGGTCGCCTGGCACACTTTACAGCGCTCTTTCTCTAGATTCGGTGCAGGGGTCATGGGCGGTCGTCACATTTGGTATCAGAGCTTTGGTTAATCGATTTTACCCAACGATCGCTGATGTAACTACGTATGAGAGACGTAATTGTATTTTTGATGGATGATTACTATATATAATATAGTAGCTTAGTAGAGTTTGAGTCCTTTATGCAGTTGTTTCTCTAGAAGTCCTAATCATTCCTTTTTATAGATATTGAGAATGAGTCGAAGAGGGAGACCAGCTGCTAGGGAAGGCCGTGCTACTGAAGGGGCTGCTGATTATGCTGCTATGTTCGAAGCTATGATGACTTCGATCATGAGAAGGATGTCAGCCCCGGGGCCATCAGTAGATGTTGGAGATCAAGTTCAGGCTCCAAGACTGATGGATCATTTGGACGATTCATTTAAGAAGCTTGTGGAGGAAGCTCTCAGACACGAGAATCTGTTTCCTAAGGAAGGATCTGTTGTTGCTGCGACCAGGGAAGAGTCTAAACCCCAGCGGAGTGGAAACAAGAAAAGGAAGCAGCAGCAGAAAAAGGGGAAGGGTGGCCAGAGGAAGCAGAAGGTTGAAGTGACTTGCTACAATTGTCAGCAGAAGGGCCATGTCGCCAAGGATTGTAAGAATCCGAAGGAACCGATGAAGTGTCACAACTGTGACAAACCAGGTCATATCAGGAAGAATTGTCCAGAACCACAGAGGGATACGCAGATTGTGCAAGCTTATGCTTTGGGAGCTGTTCCGTCGTCTCCGAAGGCTCCTACCGCTGAAGAGAAAGGGAAGAGCGTGGTTGCTCAAGGTACTCTTTTCCTATGTGGTGTTCCAGTTAGAGTTCTGTTTGATACTGGAGCGTCGCATTCGGTTGTTTGTAATGAACTCGTAGGCCGGTTAGGTTTGGAACCAGATATTGTTGATAGGCCATTGGTTGTGACTAATCCAGTTGGGGGTTCGTCTTGTTTGTGTATGTTATGCCGTGGTCTAGTAGTATCGAGTCATAGTTGCTCTTTTGCTTGTGATTGCTTTGTTCTGAACTTTGCGGGGTTCGGAATTATTTTGGGAATGGACTGGCTTAGGAAGTATGCGGCAAAGGTTGATTGCGAGAGGTTGGAAGTGACAGTCGAGAATGTGGAGGGGCGAAAGGTTGTAATACGATGTAAGCATGAGGAAGGCGTCTTCATAAGCTTCATGTATTCGCTGGTTGTTCCACGGGATGGACTGTCATCAGTGCCGATCGCTAATGGATTCGAGGATGTCTTTGACGAAGTCAAAGAGTTGCCGCCGCATAGAGAGATCGAGTTTCGTATAGATCTAGTTGAAGGAGCCAGACCTGTTGTGATGCCTCTTAGGCGGATGGCGCCTAGGGAACAGCAAGAGTTGAGGGTGCAAGTTGATGATCTTTTGCAGAAAGGATTCATTCGGCGTAGCGTGTCCGAGTGGGGTGCACCAGTTGTGTTTGCAACCAAGGCAGATGGGTCGTTGAGATTGTGCGTCGATTATCGTGAGCTGAATAAGGTGACTAAGAAGAACAAGTATCCATTGCCGAGAATAGATGACTTGTTTGATCAGCTTCACGAAGCTAAGGTGTTTTCTCAGATGGATTTGGCAACGGGATTTCACCAGTTGAGAGTAGCGAAGGATAGTGTACCGAAGACTGCTTTTAGGACACCATCCGGTTTCTTTGAGTGGCTGGTAATGCCGTTTAGATTGACTAACGCGCCAGCATATTTTGTAGATCTTATGAATAAAGTGTTCAGAGATCAGTTGAACAAGTTCGTACTTGTGTTCATGGATGATATTCTGATTTATTTCAGAATGGAAGAAGAGCACAAGACGCACTTGTATATTGTTTTGGAAATCTTGCGGAAACATCAGCTGAAGGCTAAGTTTTCGAAGTGTCACTTCTGGAAGGGTGAAGTGAGGTTCTTAGGCCATGTGATTTCTGGAAATGGAATAGCGGTTGATCCCGCTAAGGTGGCAGCAATCCAGGATTGGGTTAGACCTAAGAATGCATCAGACGTGAGAAGTTTTCTTGGATTAGCAGGATATTATCGACGGTTTATCAAAGACTTTTCCAAGGTAGCTGCACCGTTAACAGGATTGACAAAGAAGAACCAAGTGTTCAGTTGGGATGCTAAGTGTGAGCAAGCTTTCGGAATCCTGAAAGAGCGATTGATGAGTGCTCCTGTTTTGACTATTCCTAGTGGGAATGATGAGATGGTGGTTTACACCGACGCATGTGGTACTGGACTTGGAGAAGTGCTGATGCAGAAGGATAAAGTTGTTGCGTATGCCAGTCGACAATTGAAGCCGCATGAAAAGAATTACCCAACTCATAATTTGGAGTTAGCGGCGATTGTATTTGCTCTGAAGATGTGGAGACATTATCTGTTGGGAGTTCGATTCGAGTTGTTTACGGATCATAAGTCGTTGAAGTATCTTTTCTCCCAAAAGGATTTGAATCTTCGGCAGCAACGTTGGCTAGAGTTTTTGGCATCGTATGACTTTGGTATAGCTTATACTCCGGGAAAAGGTAACGCAGTGGCTGATGCGTTAAGTCGAAGACATGCAGGATTGGGAGCCATGTTTTCTGAATGGAAGAATCTCGAGTATTTAGCTGGGTTTGACTTCAGGCCTAGATGTGAATTGGAACCTGAGATGTTGGCAAACTTATCGATAAGACCTTCTCTTGTGGAAAGAATTGGCGAGAGCCAAAAGCGAGATGATAAGCTTGTCAAGATTATCCGTGAATTGGAATCTGGATTGGATCCAGAAAAGGATAAAGGATTCGAGGTCGATCGAGAGGGTTGGCTTCGGAAGCAAGGACGACTAGTTGTTCCCGATATAGATGAATTGAGGAGTGAAGTTCTGAAGGAAAGTCATCACTCGAAGCTGACAATTCATCCAGGTGGAAATAAGATGTATCGGGATATGAAGAGAACCTACTACTGGGAAGGCATGAAGAAGGATGTTGGAGATTTCATTTCCAAGTGTATGAACTGCCAGTTGGTTAAAGCCGAACAGAAGAAGCCAAGCGGATTGCTTCAGCCATTAGAAGTTCCTACATGGAAGTGGGAGCAGATATCGATGGATTTTATTGATGGACTACCTAGAACCAGAACGGGAAATGAAGGGATTTGGGCCATTGTGGATCGTCTGACTAAGAGTGCACGATTCATTCCTGTTCGATTGACTAGAACGGCATCAAAGTTGGCTGAGTTGTATGTTAAGTGGATAGTCCGATTCCATGGTATTCCGAAGAGTATAGTGAGCGATCGAGATCCATTGTTCACTAGTGGATTTTGGAAGAGCTTCCAGGAAGTTTTGGGAACCGAGTTGTGTTTGAGTACAGCTTATCATCCTCAAACAGATGGCCAGACCGAGAGAGTCAACCGAGTTTTGGAAGATCTCCTCAGAGCATGTGTTTTGGATTTCGGAGGATCATGGGAAGATCACCTTCATTTGGTGGAGTTTGCGTACAACAACAGTTACCAGTCAAGCATTGGTATGGCACCGATTGTTATGGATGATAGGCGTACAGAATAGCTTTGATTGCCTTGTTTGTTTGGAATTTCGGGGGCGAAATTCCTAAGGGGGAGAGAATGTAACGACCCGTATTTTTACGGATCAAAACATTCTAAAATGATTGACCTTTGGTTGTATGGTTGTTAAGTCATTTCTGGTTTTGGCAGAATTTTGCTTAAGTCCTAAGTCGTAGCCGACTTAGGAGTTTGGACGAGTTAAGCAACAAGTCTGGGTCGAGTTGCCGACTCAAGGAACTCACCGGGTTAAGGGAGTGTGGTTGACCAACTTAAGGTAGTGACCGACCTAGGAGATAAGTCGTGACCGACTTAAGAGGTTCAGGCGACCTAAGGAAGAGTAGTGAGCGACCTAAGTATTCTGGGGTAGAGTTAGGTCGGCAACGACCTAAGAGTGTTGTGAGCGTCCTAAATGTTTGGGTGTTAAGTGTTAGGTCGGCAGTTCGAGTTAAGGTTTCGAGCGACCTAAGGAGTTGCCGTGTTAGCGACCTAAGGGGTTAGCGTGTTAGTGACCTAAGGAGTTGCCGTGTTAGCGACCTAAGGGGTTAGCGTGTTAGCGACCTAAGGAGTTGCCGTGTTAGCGACCTAAGGGGTTAGCGTGTTAGCGACCTAAGGAGTTGCCGTGTTAGCGACCTAAGGGGTTAGCTTGTTAGCGACCTAAGGAGTTGGGGTGTTAGCGACCTAAGGGGATAGGTCGCATAAGTATAAGGTCGTAGTACTGTTAGGTCGCGTGGGTGCTAAGTTGTTAGGTCGCAACCCAACTGAGTCGTAGGTAGTTAAGTCGTTAGGTTGTTAGGTCGCTGGGTTTCCTAAGTGTTAGGTCGCTGAGGAGTTAAGTCGTGCATCTGTTAGGTCGGAGAGGCTTAGGTCGGAGAGGCTTAGGTCGGAAGCGACTTAGGGAGATAGCCAGGTTTCAACTTAAGGAATTTCAGCTATAAATAGGAGGGGTTGTTCTCACTTTTTGGGATCCGGATTTTTGAAGCGACGAAGTGCTGCCATTTTGAGAGCTCGACTTCTACACTTCTTCACTTCTTTTCTCCATTCTAATCTAGTGCTTCCATCCATCCAAATCGAAGATCAAGATTGAAGATTCAAGAGCTTAGATTGAAGATCTTCATCTTTTCAAGAGAGATTTCTTCATTTGAAGCGGATTTGTGATAGATCAAGCTTCATCCTTTGTTGTCCAGATCTGAAGTGTGTTGATTTGAGGTTGTTTTGGTGATTTGGTGAGTGGTGATTATCTCTCACACGGATCCAAAGGAGTATATCGGATTGTTGGCTCGATTTGGTGTTAAAATAGGGATTTCCATGCATTTTCTTCATCCAAAGTGTAGATCTATATAGATCCATTGTTCATGATGATGTTACATCCATTTTATCATATGTTAACCTATGCAAGTTCATTCATCAAGTTTGTAGAGATATAATCCATGTTTTCATGCTTATTGGACTTTCAACTCTTTAATTACGAAAATGCCATTATTGTTATAATCGTCTACTTAGATCATATTTGAATGCTTGATTGCTTGGATTGATGTTTGATTTGATTGATTGTTATGAACTAGATGATTGATGATTAGATTTAGATCAAAGATGATTCAGAAGCTAAGGGAAAGGCTCTTGAATTGGGAAAGCTGCTCGTGGCATATGTAGCGGGATGATGAAGCTCTTATGCATAGATTTGATGATGTGATGTTGAGATGAGGCTTTGCGAGGATGTGATGAAGCAAGGCAATCATGTGATGAAGACTTGGTCTAATCCAGATGGGATCATTCCAAGCACGTTGGTAACTCGGTGATATGATTCGAGTTTGAGGATAATGGATGCTCGAGAGGCGCTTGAGCTAGTATGGAAATAGTCGTCGAGGAGGATGACTAGGAGGCTAAGATCTCATTGTTGTTGAAGGTTCTAGCATACTCTAAGCAAGAGTACATGGGGACGCCCAAAAGACTAACCGTTGATGGTCGAGTACTCTGGGTAGTTGCGAAAATCCTTGGCACGGGCTGCGACGACGTGCGGGAGTTATGTCTAGAACCGGGGTTTCCATTAGCCCTTGACGGACGGCTGAAAGAATGTGCCGGTCATTCAATTAATGGTGATATCGAAGCAATGATGACAGTGATAGCCAGAGTCATGGATGTTTGGTTGTATCGTCATTCGGTCTCAAGAGCGGTATTCCTTGGGTGCTTATCTGACCTTGGTTTAAGACCTTGGGATTTGTACTTGGGAAACATCGCTCTTGACTCGAGTGATAATTGCTTTACTTTAAATTGTATGCTTTGCTATGCTTGCTTCTGCTTAGTGTGTGTCTGGGGGCTATCACTGTAGAATGAGGTTGGAGTGGGAGGGTTGTATTCCTATTCCTTTTCCTTTATGCTCTTTTGGTATGTTGTTAGTTAATTTACTGCTCACTAAGACTGTTGTCTGACTCAAGGCTTTATGTTTTAATTCTTATTGCCTTGGGCTGTTCGTCTATTTTGGGACGGGCAGACTAGGTAGCAGGTGACAGGTGTTGTTCTCTTCTCACGATGCTGATATCGAAGACGAGCTAGAGGGTTGCATATTATCTTCTTATTATATGTACTGGATATTCCACTGTTTTGTATTCTCTGAGAGATTTGTAGTGAGGCTGGATGTATTGACTATGTGGATGCTTGTATTCAACTATTATGGAGTTTTATATGATGTCATTTTGTTCTGTAAAGCTTCACTATACATATGTTCTATTGTATTTTGTCCATGCGCTGTGAGTAATACGATAGATCCTGTTGTTTTTAATTTACCTTGACAATCGTCCATGGTCGCCTGGCACACTTTACAGCGCTCTTTCTCTAGATTCGGTGCAGGGGTCATGGGCGGTCGTCACAATGGCTTAATCCATAATTCAAAAATAATTGTAAAATTTTAAAGATGCTTTTGTATTTCCTAATGCATTTTTTTGTTATGATGTCAAATGACATAATTATAGTTTTACCTTGTAGTGAATATTCATAGTATTCATATCAAAATAATATTATATTTATCTTTAGCCAATACTAAAAATAACTACTATTTAATAAATAATATTTGGTTTATCCACGAAAATAGTTTTCATAACTTGGATTATTTCCACCATTACTATAATAGTGTATGAAATACAAAGCTTCGTTCAACCACTTATTATGGAATTTTATTTCATACATTGTAACTGGTTTATATTCAATAATCTTAAATCAAATATCTTAAACTCGAAGAAATAAATTTGTAGAAAATAATTTTCTGTATGAAAAGTGCATTTGAAATAGAAATCACATTTCTCATTCCATACTACAATTCTTGTTTCCATTATCTCTTCATGAAGTAGAGGTGGCCGTTCACTCTCTTTTTTCATTTTCAAAATAGTCAAACCATTCAAAGTAAACTCTTACTACAAAATTGTAACGAACTATTTGCAAAAATGCATTTGGTCATCCTTAACATTTAAGGATATCAAATAAGTTGCACTTCACGTAAACTAATCCAACTTACATTTCAATGAATGAATTCCTTGGTACATCTTCTACCTCTTGGTTTAGTGCTACATCTAACATAACAATGTCCTTACTGTAATCAATCATATTGAATTCACAATCTCGCATTATAGTTTCCTTGCTTTTTTCAGATGAACTAATTTCATTGATGTGTTGTATATTATGAATCACGACTATTCACTATATAACATTTATATGTAATCAAATATGGGTCGATTATCCATATTTTTGCATTGCTTTTAGAGTTCAAAACTCATAGAAGGTAATATATAGTCTTGTACAAAAAAAACAGTTAAGTAACTAAGGCACAAAGGTTTTGGTGGTTGTATAAATTTGCTCTTGCATGGGTCTTGAAGTGATAAGGTGCCAAAAGATATAGTGGTGAGTATAATTTATATCTCTATGTTAATACTAATTCAATTCATTTGTATATTTTAGCCGATAAACATTTAATCAATTATAATGGTTGCACAAATTTATTTAAGTAGATTATTTTAAATTGTATAGCATATATTCTTATAAAATTAGAAAGGTTAAATGTTTTCATTTCATCTTTCTAATTAGGCTCCTACTAGACTGTCGTGTTTCTTAAAACCCTAAGAGAAAACATAAAAATCTTTTGATTTCTCTAGTAGGCGTTAATACTCGCTTGCCTTAGGACAACCTTGAGGATGATCAACAAATCATAGGCATGCAAACGATGGACAACACTTTATCAATTGTATCATATACACTCCTTACTCACGGTCTTTATCCTAATCACACCTCAAACTTGAGGAAGATCAACAAATTAAGAGCGATTATTAACTCTACTCACCATTTCATGACGGCCTATTGTATAATTCATGTACCTTGAGGAATATCAATAAATACATGCATATATATTAACTTGTCTAGTTAATACACTAATATCACTACACGTAACATCCCTAGCCTAAGGAAGATGAACAACGATAGAGTATGGAAGTAATCTATTAATATATAAATGTTATAGGACAACTTGTATATTAAGGATTTATAATCTTTAATACATATACACTTGGTGACATTGATTTAAGGAATAATGTATTTCTTATGAAATACCCTCATGATTCAAGTTTCGAACACATTTGAAATCACTGTATACGTACAATATGCATGTACTTGTTTCTTAAATCTAAGTTAGGTTTCTTACAGTTCCACTTAAGATTATACATCATTTATATAAGTTTAATTTAGTTATAAAAGTTTGTAATTTAGTTAACTTATAAAATATTCTTATGTGTGTATATCTGTGTATGTGAATTAAATATCATTTAATTAATTAATTCAATTAACAAATTGATTAAATCATTTTAAAATTTCAAAATTATTTTTATTCATTGTAATGACCCGTAATTTGATCACTTTAATTCAGGATATTTAAATTATTTTAGATATTTCAAATATAGATTATTTTCAACAAATAATCAAGTTTTCTGTGATTAATAATAATGATGAACTTATTTTTGGAAATTTTAATGTATTTATCAAAATGTCATTATTTATAATAAGTGAATATGAAATTAAATTAAGATTTAATGATTTAATAATTAATCTTATTATTCAAATAATTATTTTAAAATGATAATAAGTCATTTTAATTAATCATACAGTGATAATAAATCAATTATAATGGTTTTATAAAAGTATATACTTGATTTGAAAATATAAGAAAAATTTGTATCGCTTTATTGATATAATGGCGATTTTTGGTAAATAATTGTTAATATTAATTTATATGGTTTTGTAATTCAAATGTGATCATTTTAATCAAATAAAAGTAATATGAAATTTATTTTCAAATTTTGTTTACATATATATACAATTTAAAATATAAGAGAAATTATGACCGAAGAATCAAAACCAAAATTCGTAACAATTTAAAGTAAACAAGTTGTGCAACGTTGTGGATAATATGTAACATACATATACTTTTGCATACATGAAGACATATTCACATGCACATGAACACACATATACACATATAATTTAGTATATAAATATTATTAAAAATATATAAGATATTTCCTAAATTCTTTAACTCTTAAGCAAACCCAAAGTCAACACTAACCATCAAAGTACAAGTACATGACCATATCCATGATAGATGTGACTTAGGCCGTTCATTGTAGGGTGGAGGGTGATGATGGTGGTGCATGTGATGGCGATGAAAACAGTGATGTATGTATAGATATTTTCCTTCTCTTCTTTGCTTATAAATACCACACATTATCCACTTCATTTTCATTCATCTTCCTCTTCATTTCCTGAGCTCTCTCTCCATCTTTCATCGCTTCTATCCTAAAAGAATTAATGTCAAAATATTTCTCAAAAAGAAACTAAAATATATAGTGTGTGTGTGTGTATATATAGCAAAAACACCTAAAACTCTTCACCAAACTCCTCTTTTCTCTCCTCTTTACCCACAACCTCCACTTCCTCCAAGCAAGGCCAAGCCTTCCACCTTCCATACCCTAGGCCATGAGCTCCTCTAGCCATCCCCAAGCAAGGTCGAGCCATCTAGGACGAATAATCCAAGCGATCATTAGCTAAAAATTCAAGTTAAGCGAAGCTATAGCCAATTTTTAGTTAGTCATTTAAACCCAAGGTGAGAAACTCTTGCTTATATTATATATTTGGATGATGATATGATGTTTGCAATGGATGTTTAATATGCTTTGATCATCAAGTTTGGTTTTTTGATATTGTTATTGAATATATATATATATATAGACACACACACAAGTCACGTTTAAATACACGTCGATAAGCACAAAGGAAATCACTTTCCTTTATTAAATGAAATGGTGTATATGGAATGTTTGAACCTCTTAAAAATGGTTTAATATGATTTAGAAATTTTTTATAAACATTTAAAAGTGTTTTGGTAAAGTTTAAATGAATATTGAAAATTGAGTCAAAAATAGGCGCGTCGCGTAATGGTAGTTCGCGATTTTGCGCCATAAAGGTCTAACGAATGTGTAGAATGGAATACAGCTTGGAATTCTTCGAGATAAGAATTTTACGAACTATAATATCCATAGTTTTCAAACAAATGAAGAAAAATCAAGATTTTAATAAGTAGATTTTGAAATATGAGTAAAACAAGTTTTTGGAAAAATCGCGGTTTTTGTAGTTTGTAATCTATAAAAAGTTTTCTTCAAAAAATGATATTTTAAAATTGTTTAAAAATATGAAATTAATTGTAAAAATCTTCTAAAATGTTTTAAAAGTGATTTGAGTTATAAAAAATGAATTTCCAAATGATGGAAATGTCGTTTTGATCAATATAGCTTAAAAAGCACTTTTCGCAGCACTTTTCTATAACTTTTGAAATATGGTTTTAAAACTTAACGATTCTTTTTCAAATCTTCTATAAATGTTATGAATTTCTAAATGATGGAAAGGTTGTTTCGATCAATATAGCTTAAAAAGCACTTTTCGCAGCACTTTTCTATAACTTTTGAAATATGGTTTTAAAATTTAACGGTTCTTTTCCAAATCTTCTATAAATGTTTTCAAATAACTAATTAATTGTTTGAATAATGATTTGGAAGTTTTATAATTTATTTAAATGTTTGAATAAAGGATTTAAGGAAAAGCTGTCAAAAAAATCAAGGGATTTAATCTTGTCTCTAAAAGCCGACGAGTAGACTGGATTTTTCTATTCGTGAGATCTGGGTCAGGTGCTTAAACTAAGGAGATGTTCAAGAGCAACCAATGCCCTAGCTCACTTGGCCTCTCCTGGACGAGGGATAGATAAGGTCGAAATGTTAGAAACGAGTTAAGTATAAAGATTAAGGTAGTGTTTGGTTTAAAAACAAATTTTGTGTTTTCGGTTTTCAATATGTATGTTAAATATGAGAAGAATGGAGGATAAACGGAGGGGATGAAAGAAAGACGGATGGGAGGACGAAGGGGATGGAGGGATGACAGAAGAATGGATTGTTTCGCGTGCTTGTGTTATTTTCCAAAACGCGGAAAATAAAAAAAAGTTGTTTTCTATTTTGTATGTTAACTTCATTTTCTAAATTGATCATTTTCGGCAATATATATGCATCGTGTGCATTTTTGTATGGATGAAAACCCAAAACTAAAAATAACAACCAAACACTACCTAAATTTTCCAAATTTAAACAACTTGGATTTTATGGAGATAATCTTCTTATACTTGGTGTTAAAGCCCAAAGAGGGAACTCGTACTATTCATGGAATTTAAAAGTGATTTTGCCATTATTTCGCCCATAGTACTTGTTGCATACGGGAATTGATATTGAGTAGAAGCAGATGATTTCTATTGATTCTGCTCACTTAATATTTATTGGTTTTGGATTAACATCCTAGATAACATGGTTTTAACTCAATCAAAGTTTCGAGTTTTGAATTAAGAAATCTTGTTAAGATTTAAATGAAACGATTTGGAAATATGTTCCTAAGTGAAAAAATGTAATGATTTGGAATTTAAAAGGGTTTTAAGTAACTAAAGGGTTGGACAAATGAGGTTTATTGGTCCCATATATACCAAAAAGAAAAGTTTTAAAGATACATATCTCTTGAAGATATTTTTGATAAAAAGGAAGTAATAAATCAAAAGAATAATTCCTTATTAACTTAACATTTCTTTATCTATGATTGGTTCAAAGGAACCGGGATCGGATTTGAAGTGATTCTTATTCAGAAACCACTTCGAACCAATTTACATATTCGAAGTGAAGACTCGAAAATGATTTGGAAGATAGAATGTAGGGCTGCTTGTCACTGACCCTCGGGGAAATTTCCCATATCGCATTATGTGGCGGTAGTTCTTCATTTGAGATCTTCGATGCAAGGACTTCTTGCTACCAATCCTAGGGGTAATCCTGACAGGATGTGGTTGGAGAGTGCCTTCGGTTTGTCCTGTTCCTGGACAACTTTTATGGACGAATATCTGAAGTTGCATTTCTAATTACATAAATTGATCTCTATGAACGTATCATCTGTTTGGTGGCGGAGAAGGCCACTTCTCTTAGCTTAACACCCTTTCCTAAGACGTACGAGCTCAGATGTTATACGTTTGTAGAGATCAATTGTGTGATCATGGAATGGTAATGTGGCATTCAAATTGGAATGTGCTATATGAAAGGTAATCGCTACCTCAGGCCTTATCAACCGAAAATGGCTTAAAAAGGGCATGTCAAGAGGCTAAGTAGGTCGCACCCATTAGGGTACGGTCATCACCCTTCTAGATTACTCTATATATGTTGAGTATGTTGTTTATGCTATGGGATATCGGATAGGTCGACTACGACCGGGGTGATGTCATATTTGGTTCTATCCACCACTAGACGGGTCTGTGGGTAGGCCGGTCTTGCCAATTGCAGAGGTTTCAAAGATGTTGATCCTCGGTACAACCCACTAGAGGTGTATTGTATAGAAGGTATTCCCTTACTTACCATTATATGGAATCCATTCTCCGAATGAGCCTGTAAGAGTTTGTAGAGCCTAACATATCTGGAATTTAATAATGGTAATAATTTCGGCTAAAATTAATAAGTTTACTTGCAAATATTTTCAAAGGAATGTCATTAAAAATAATATTAAATGATTTTTGTGTAGCAAATGTTTTGGTTATCATAAGGTAAAAACCCGTTACGTGTTTATGTACGGCGGGGTCTTATGAGATAACTTTTCTTTTCAAAATGTGTATTTTGAGTTTCTCACACCAGTCCCATGACTGACCCGGAGTTTATTTTCTTTTTCCCTTAAACTCTGGGTGCCCTAATTTTCTCGGGCAGCTAAGTAGTTAGGAAAGTTTGGAGCATTTTGGGTCTTTTGAAGAAGTCATCTATATTCCACTGTATCTGTATTTATATATATATTTTGTGTCTACCAGCACTATAAAGATAGGCCGTTATAACTATCCTAGCTAGGTTAGTACCTCTGTAACTCTAATAAATCATTTGGAGTGATTGTGTGTGCTTTCTATATGTATAATTAAAATGTTGAATGCGATGTGAGAATCTATTTTGTTATGTCTTCTATCTTTATTTTCTTTTACCCCATGATAATCTGCCTCTTCGACACTTGGATTTGTGGCACATGAATACCGAGGATGTATTAGTGTTGATTTCTAAGGGTCTAGGAGGTGGGTCATCTCATTTTGTATCAAAGCTAATGGTTGAGTGAATACTTAAGCCTTGATGGGGTCAACTCATTAGAAATAGGGTCAGTAATGCCCTAGAATGAGTTTAGTCTGAGAGAGCGCACATTTAAAATTCTTATTCGGAAAAGTACCTTCAAATTTTATCACAATTCCCTAAGATATCTCGTCTATATATTCTAAAGATATTTCCTTACTATATGCAGATAGTAGGAGATGAGTGGAAGAAGAGGACGAGGTAGGGTAAGGGGAGGTAGCAGTACCACACATACAAATAGTCGAACTCCCGCCGCCACAATAATCGAAGAAGTAATAATTCCAGTGCAACCCAAATAAACTTTGCAACTTTGTGCAAGAACTATACTAGTTTGGGAGGTAAACCCTTCAAGGGAACGGAATCCATTACAGAAGTTCAAGCGTGGATCCGCTCTTGTGAAAGAATTTCAAAGGGCTAATATTGGAGATGAGAAGAAGAGATTCCTGGCTTCTTAGCAATTACAGGATGGGGCTCTTGCCTGGTGGGAGTCCATTACTATAAATGAATCGGAGGACAATTTTTCTTAAGCATGATTCAAGGAGGTCTTGGAAGAGCAGTATATGCCTGCATCTAGAAAATCATGTCTTTACAGAAGCTTTATGGATTTAAAATGGGGAGAAATGTCCGTAGAAGAGTATACTAACAAATTTAATGAACTATTGTGATTTGGACCATGTGTAATAGACACTCCTCTGAAACAGAATGAAATGTTTATCTCTGGAATGAAGAAGCAATATCAAGACAGAATGACGACGCATATGAAAGGGACTTTTGTAGATTCGGTGGATGTGGGTTTTGATATGAAACCCTAGACAAGAAAAATCCACCCACTATTCAAAGCAGTAGCAACAACATTTGGAAGAAGAGGAAGTTTAACCAACAAGAAAAGAAACTGGGGTAGGGCAAGCCAGAAGGAGATCGTTTGAAAGATGTAATTTTTTTTAATTGTCGATAGAAGGGCCACTACTCCAACACCTGTAAGAATCCAAGGATACAGGATGGAACCTGCTACAATTGTCACAAGCCAGGACACCAGAAGAAGAATTGCCCACTGATAAAGAAGGGAGAACAGGTTCGGGTTTTTGCTGTCAAAATGAACCCTCGACTTCGAACGATGTGAAGGGCAAGAGAGTCCTAGAAGGTTATATCTACATTAATGAAAATCTAGTTAGAGTATTACTTGATACTGTGGCTTCCCGCGGTTTTATATCTAAAGAATTAGTTTATAAATTGAAACTTACCACAAAGATATCAAACACCCCTATCTATGTCTCCAACCCTATAGGTGGTAAAACTAATCTCGGTATAGTTTATGAGAGGGTACAAGTTGCCTACCTATCCCAAAACTTTTCATGTGATATAATCGTACTCAACTTTATTGCGTTTGATATTATACTCGGTATGGATTGGTTGTTTGAGTATAAGGCTATTTTAAATTATGTTAAAAGGATAGTACAATTAAAAAATAAAAAGGTGAACCTTTTAAAATAACGTGTGAAGAACCAAGTCCGGTAATGGATAGTTTTATGATGCCCAAAATTCATTTCAAAAACGTCTAGAAGAAATACCAATTGTTAAGGAATTTTCAAATTTTTTTGAGGAAGTTAAAAGTTTGCCCCTACATATGAAAATTGAGTTTAGAATTGATTTGATTCCCGATGCAAGACCTGTTTTTCACTCTTCTCGAAGAATGGCCCTGAAAGAAGAAACTGAATTAAGGAAACAAACTGATGAATTATTAAAGAAAGGGCTAGTAAGACCTAGTCGCTCAAGTTGGAGCTCAGTAGTAGTTTTCGTTGCAAAGTCAGATGGCTCCTTAAGACTATGTGTAGACTACCGAGACTTAAATAAGCAAACAATTAAGAATAAGTATCCTTTACCATGAATTAATGACTTGTTTGATCGTCTTCGTGGTGCTCGTGTATTCTCCAAAATGGACCTAGCAACTGGATTTCACCAATTAAGGATAGCAGAAGACTGCATTCCTTTAACTGCATTTAGAGGACCAAACGATTTCTATGAATGGCTGGTTATGCCTTTGGGCTGACCAATGCGCCCGCTTATTTTGTGGACCTTATGAATAGAGTATTTAAAGAAGTGCTCCACAAGTTCGTATTGGTTTTTATCGATAACATTCTTATCTATTCAAAGAGTGAAGAGGAACACGAGAGGCATCTAGAGATTGTACTAGAAATATTGGGGAGAAATGTACTCAAAGCCAAGTTCTCGAAATGCCACTTCTAGAAAGAGAACGTAAGGTTCCTGGGGCATGTTGTGTCAAAGGAAGGAATCTCAGTAGATCAAGGGAAAATTACAGCCATTCTCGATTGGATGCGGCCACAAACTCCGAAGGACGTTCGTATTTTTTTAGAATTGGCAGGATACTACCGGAGATTATTTCAGGACTTCTCCAAAATTTCCTGTCACCTAACGAAGCTGATTATGAAAGATGCCAAATTTGAATGGACTCAGAAGTGTGAAGAAGCTTTCCAGGAACTCAAGAAGCGGTTTACTACCGCTCCGGTCTTGACTATTATTGATGAAAGCAGCGGGTTAACCATATATACTGATGCTTGTGGCTGAGGCAGCATGGAAAGGTCATCGCTTATGCAAGCAAATAGTTGAAGATCCATGAAAGGAATTATGCAACACACAACCTAGAACTATTAGCCATGGTGTTCGCAATAAAAATGTGGAGGCATTATCTACTGGGTAAGAATTCATTATAGTCAATTTTAAATAAACTTTAATTGACCCTAGTAAATAATATTCCTTCTTTAATAGGTGAAATGTTCAAAATCTTCAAAGATCACAAATCTTTGAAGTATCTTTTCACCCAGAAGGACTTAAATATGAGACGACAACGTTAGCTAGAATTTTTCGGTTCATATGATCTTGATATTTTATATACACCCGGGAATTTTTCGGTTCATACGACAACGTTAGCTTACCAAGGGCATAGTTAAAGCTTTGAAATCGATAATCGAGGGATACTACGGTTAAAAGGGAGAATTTGTGACCCAAAGGTTGACAACCTAAGACAAGAAGTATTGATAGAATGCCATCAATCTAAACTTAACATCCACCCAGGAGTTAACAAAATGTACAAGGACGTAAAATAGACATTTCGGTGGAAAAGCATGAAGAGGGATATCTCCATCCATGTTAGCAGATGTGCAAATTGTCAACATACAAAGAGTGATCAACAAAAGAAAGCTGGACTACTCCAACCTCTTGAAATTATGACTTGGAAATGGGACCAAATGTCGATGGATTTCATCGACAGCTTACCTCGATCAAGAAAGAGAATGAAGGCATTTGGGTTATCATAGATCGATTAACCAAGAGCGCACACTTTATCCCAGTAAACCGACAAGACCTGCTGTAAGTCTAGAAGAAATATACATAAGGGAAATAGTTCAATTGCATGGTGTCCAAAGTAGTATAATCAATGATCGAGACCCAATCTTTACCAGTAAGTTCTGGGAGGCATTGCAGACAGCTTTAGAACGAAGCTAAACATTAGCACTGCATATCACCCCAGACCGATGGATAAACTGAAAGGGTAAATCGGCTGTTGGAGGATAATCTAAGAGCTTGCATCTTAGATTTTGGAGGTTCTTGGGAAAGCTACCTTCATTTAATAGAATTCTCTTATAATAGCAGTTATCAGACTAGTATTGGCATGGCCCCATATGAAGCTTTATATGGTTGTCCATATAGATCCCTATAATGTTGGATCGCAACTGGAGATCGGTTGGTACTAGGACCTGACATGATTAGAGAAGCTTCGGAAAAGGTTGACATGATCAGAAAGAAGATGAGAGAAGCCCAGAGTAGGCAAAAGTGTTACACAGATAGGAGGTGTAGAAATTTGGAATTCTCGGTAGGAGATTATGTATTCCTGAAGGTTTCCCAAATGGAAGATGTAACACCTCGATATTTTACGGGAAATATTTTTTTTTTTTTTTAATTATAAGTGCATTTGGTACAGTGGTAAAGGCACATGTTGACTTCCTTAGTGACTAGGGATCAAGTCCTGTTGTCGCCCAAAATCTGGAGCGATGTTTTTTTTAGCTGGTTCGTTTCCAGCAATTTTCCTACATATTTTAGCGTTGTTACTGACATGTAGCGGCTTCCCATTCGCTCCAGTGATGTAATAGGTTGAGATGGCTAAATTTTATTGGTTGAGTGATGTGTATGGGTTAGAATGGATAACCATTAAGTGTATGAAAGAACCAGATTTAATCTAAAATAATCTAACGGATTATACTCACTCAAACAATCTATAAATAAACCATCTAACCTAAACCTAATCTCTTATTCAGCAGTCGCCATAATTCTACAGTAAAATTAGTGTGTATTATTCTTCCTCCTTTTCTCTATTAAATAAACAAATCTCTACCAAATTAAATTATCTATATATATTCAAGCAATTTGGGGAATTTAGAAGAATCAAAGGGAAAAAGATTAAAGCAAAGCTTTTTTTAAATTTATGCAAGCTCAAGTACCAAGTGAGTGGTAATTAATATGAAATAGAAAAATAAAGTAGTTCAATTTTAGTTCTTTTCTGGCACATTAATATGAATTAATTTCTATTATTAATTGAGAATATATGTAAATTATTGCAACTTCTTCTTCCACTTCTCAAATCTAATTCATGTTTGGTTTAAAATATAGGACATATAAATTGTCTATTCACGTTTTATGGCATAAATAAGATTGAAACTTATGTAAATTATTGTATCTTCTTCTTCTTCCACTTCTCAATTCTAATTCATGTTTGGGTTGAAATTTGGAACAAACAAATTGTTATTCACGTTTCATGGCATAAATAAGATTAGTTTAATTAAATTGAATTAGAATTGTTATTCAATTTCTAATGGTAGAACATGTTAGTTGAATAAATTCAGAATATGTTACTTGAATAAAATTATAGTTTTGATTGATATAATTACATAATTTTGAATATGGTTTTGGAACAAAATTGGGAAGTCTAATTGGCATAATTGTTTGTGTCATATGTGGCTTAAAAATGTAAAAGTGGAATTTTGTGTAATTAAATGGTTTGTGGCTGTTGGATAAAAATTTTGTACAGATTAAATCTCTAAAAGGAGAACATAAATTAGGGTGAAAAAAATGTAAATTAAATGGACTCTAAAGGCTAGTGTAAATCTGTAACAAAATGGTATAAAAATTACAGGCAAACCATACGGACTGAACAGATGTGAAATTGAAATACCATTTATGTAAGAAAAAGAGAAATTGTGAAATAACCAAATCGAATGTAAAAATGGCCTATAGCAGATTAATGGAAATAAACAGTATATAAACTGTAACGGTAAAATTAATTAATCTGGAAGCAATTTGGTAGGCAAACCTTGCAAAGGTCTGGATAGGTGTTTCATGCAGTTAAGACCAAAATATAGTTTTGGTTGTACATACTAGGAGCGGGCAAGTAGGTTCGCAGGGATGTTTGTTACCTTTCATAGGTTGCTAGTACGTAGGATATATAGCATCCGCAATCGTAGGCTTCTTCAAGCAGATCGACGCGGACGAAATAGGACAAGTGTGCTCCGACGTAGGCTTCTTCAGGCAGATCGTTGAAGGATTTTGCGCAGCCGACCCAGCTGCGGATCTCTTTCGGAGGACCGACACTTTGGATAGGGGCAAGTCCATGTTGTTGACCGAGGAGACAGGAGGATATGAGTCCAGTTTGGCGGAGCCTGAGCGCAACTTCGGGGTCCTATGAGGTTGTTTGAGTCGGTGCCGGTCAGACGTAAGAGGCATTTAGTCACAGTGCACGGGTGAAGAGCATGACTTTCATGCTGTAGCACATGGATAGGTAAGGACAGCAGGTCCGACAGGCCGATTGACATTTAGTTTTACTTCATGGTTGACTTCCCTAGAGTGACCACGGACTTTGGCTTCTTAGAAACTGTATCTAAGAAGGATTCACTGCATTATAATATTCACCCTCTGCGATATCCAGGGAAGACCAGGAATTAAACTGTTTTATTCTTTCTGCTTCATTTTATTTCTCATTCACCAGACTTTATGTTTGACCCATTCCTATTTTTCCTATTTTCCCCAAATCACAGGAGGGCAGGTCTAGGTTGTAGTTCTTTGTAGCTTGGAGGGTCATTGGAGCAGTTGTTATCTTCAGCTTTTGTTTCTTTTGTTTCATGCACTTCGTTTCTCTTTACCATACTATACTCTATATATAGGGACCTGTGAACTTTGTTATGTTTTATGTTTTGGTGGAGACTACTTGGTAATTTTGGTTTCAAAAATAAATTTGGGAAAATGTTGTTTTTAATGAAGCTGTTTTGCTATTAATTTATAATTAGTAAAAGTTTTCTTTAGCTGTAATATTTTAATCATTTTATGTTGTTGCCTTAGTCTCTGTGCTAAGTTATGGATATTTATTTCACCCGACCACCCGTGCTTCTAGTCATGTCCGATTTTCGGGGTGCCTAGAGGTGCGGGGTGTCATAGTTGGTATCAGAGCTAAGGTTTCGGTAATCCTAAAAATATTTTTAAAATATAAAGGTTTTTAAATAATTTTTAAAGGATATTCCAAATAATACTTTTAAAAGTATATGTATATATTTTGGAAAAAAAAGAAATTTTAGAAATGGGTCCATCAAATCTCTTCCTCCCTATCTATTGAACTAATTGTGGAGTACCTAATCCCATCTTTTTAATATCCATAGATAGAAATGTTTGAACCGTAAGATATCCCTGAAGTTCCAGGCCTTAATATGCCTGCTTGGTTCAGACGTTATTTGTAGGCTACTACATGAGCAAAGCCACCGGCTAGGGATGCTGCTCCGGCGGAATGGGCTCCAGCCCATCCGCAAGGCATTCCCGATTTTTCCAAGTTATGCAAGGACTACACCAGCTTAGGAGGCAAGCCGTTTTTTGGCACCGAGTCATATACTAAGGCAAGAGCTTGGATCTGTAGTTGTGAGCGGATATTTAGACTTATAGGATTGGAGGACTTGGCTCGGAGGCAGTTGGCTCCATGGCAGTTGCAGGGAGAGGCTCTTTATTGGTGGGAGATTGTGGAGGCCGAGACTTATAATTTGACTTGGATGGATTTTCGTACTAGGTTCGAGAGGAAATTCTTATCGCATGCTGAAGAGGGAGTGCAACTAGAGAAATTTAAAAGCTCAAGCAAGGGAATATGACAGTTAAGGAATATGTTAATCAATTCAATGAGCTTGCCAGATTTGGACTAGACCTGATCAATACTCCTCACAAGAAGGCGCTGAAGTTCGTTAAGGGTTTGAGTCGCCGCTGCAGAGTTTGGCAGTGAGCCACATTCCGATGGGAGCCACTTTTGAGGGATTAGTAGAGATGGCTTTACTTGTTGATACTGAGAAGAAAGGAGATGTGGCGTAGAAGAGTGATGGGAAGAAGCAATGGAAAGGAAAGAGGAGAGGAGGAGGAGGGTCAGGTGGAAAAAGGAAAGTTCCAAGGAAGGACTGGAAATGCAATACTTGTGGGAAACCAGGTCATCTTGCTAAGGATTGTAGAGGGGCAGGAAAGCGACCGAGACTGAGGTGCTATCTTTGCGATCAAGTGGGGCATATGAAAAAGGACTGTCCATCGAAGCCCAAGGATAGTTCATAGACACCTTCATAGCCTGCTCAGGCTTATGCTTTAGAGGCAGCTCCTTCCTCTAGTACTCATCCAGTTGTGGACAAGGGAAAGAAGGTGATCATCGAAGGTGTGTTATCTATCTTTGATTTTCCTATTCGTACCCTATTTGATTATGGAGCTTCACTCTCTTTTATATCTAGTACTCTGGTAGAGGGTCTTGGTCTTGATGCTTGCTTAGTGACCGACCCGGTAGTAGTATCAAATCCTGTAAGAGGATCGGCCTATTTGTCCATGTTATGTCGGATTTTAAATTGTTTATTTTAGGGGTTGAGTTTGACTATAGTGCCTTTGTATTTGGGCTTTTCTGGGTTCGGGTTGATTCTTGGTATGGATTGGCTATCCATGTATGGTGCTTTTCTTAATTGCGATAAGAGGGTAGTAAGGTTAGGCACTTGTAGTGGACGTACCTTGGTGGTATCTTGTGATCCTAGAGGATCAATCATGTTGAGCTACCTTTATTCTCTTGACTTATCGCCCGATAGTTTGAGTTCGGTACCCATTGTTAGAGACTTTCCATATGTGTTCGAGGAGGTTGCTGGCCTTCCACCTCGAAGAGAATTCGAGTTCAAGATTTATCTTGTCGATAATGCCAAACCGGTTGCTTTACCGGTAAGGCATATGGCTCCTAAGGAACATCGTGAGTTAAGCAAGCAGATTGGAGAGCTTATGGAGAAGGGCTTCATTTGTAGGAGCATTTTTGAGTGGGATGCACCCGTCGTCTTTGCCACTAAGGCGGATGGCTCTCTCAGGCTTTGCGTGGATTATAGGGAGCTTAATAAGCTGACGAAGAAGAATCGTTATCCTCTTCCCCGTATAGACGATCTCTTCGTCTAGCTAGTAGGAGCCAAGGTATTTTCGCAGCTCGATTTGGCCATGGGATTTCATCAGTTGCGTGTGACGGAGGATAGCATCAAGAAGACTGCATTTAGGACTCCGGATTGGTTTTTTGAGTGGTTATTCATGCCATTTGGGCTAACCAATGTTCTGGCATATTTTGTGGACCTGATGAGTCGAGTATTTCGCGAATCGTTGAACAAGTTTGTGGTGGTGTTTGTCGACGACATTTTGGTTTATTCGCGAAGCAAGGAGGAGCATACTGCTCACTTGGAAGAAGTGCTTAGGACCCTGCAAGCACATAAGTTAAAGGTAAAGTTCTCCAAGTGCCACTTTTGGAGGGATGAGGTTCGCTTTTTGGGACACGTCATTTTGGAGGATGGACTTGCAGTAGATCCGGCGAAAGTGGCAGCAGTACAGAATTGGCAGACCCCTAAGAATGCCACGGACATAAGGAGTTTCCTTGATCATGCGGGATACTATAGGAAGTTCATTAAGGACTTCGCTAGGATATCAGCTCCACTTACCCGCCTTACCAAGAAGAACTCAGCTTTTGTTTGGGATGCCAAGTGTGAGGATGCCTTTGGTCGACTGAAGGAAGCTTTGACTAGCGCGCCTGTATTGGTATTGCCAGATGGAACCAAGCCTTTCTCAGTTTATATGGATGCTTGTGGTACAGGACTAGGGGCGGTACTGATGCAAGAGGGTAAGGTAGTGTGCTATGCGAGTAGATAGTTGAAAACGCATGAGAAGAACTACCCGACGCATGATCTTGAGTTGGCAGCTATAGTTTTTGCTCTCAAGTCTTGGAGGCACTATCTCTTAGGAGAAAGATTTAAGCTTTTCACGGATCATAAGTCTTTGAAGTATCTATTCCCTCAGAAAGACTTGAATTTGAGATAGCAAAGATGGATGGAATTTTTAGCCTCTTATGACTTTGAGATTTCCTATACCTCTGGCAAGGGTAATGTAGTGGCAGATGCGGTGAGTAGACGTAAAGTGGTTTTAAGTCCTCTATTTTTAGAATGGAAGCATTTGGAGTACATTGCTACCTTTGATTTTAAACCTCCATCGGATTTAGGTCCGGGATTGTTAGCAGCCCTCGACGTCCAGCCTACTTTGATGGAGCAGATTGGAGCAAGGCAAGGTGAGGATGAAGAGTTAAAGGACATTTTAGATAAGCTTGGTAGAGGAGAGTCATCACCACATCTTAGGCGCTATACCATGGACACTAGGGGATGGCTTAGATGGTAGACTTTGTGTTCCCCGTAGTGAGGATTTAGTAGATGCGGTGTTGGCCGAGTCATATCATTCTAGGATGACAGTGCACCCAGGTGGTGATAAGATGTACAGGGATATGAAGAGGGTATTCTATTGTCCTGGAATGAAGAATAGGGTGGTGGAGTATGTATCGAAGTGCATCACTTGCCAAAGGGTAAAGGCGAAACAAAAGAAGCCCGGAGGACTGTTGCAGCCATTGGATATTCCATTATGGAAATGGGAGAGCATCTCTATGGACTTCATGGATAGATTACCAAAGTCACAAAGAGGGAACACGAGCATTTGGGCCATTGTGGACAGACTGACAAAGAGTGTTCATTTTATACCCATTAAGAGTAATAGGATGGTAGCTTTTTTGACGACTCTTTATGTAAGGGAGATAGTTAGGCTTCATGGAGTTCCCGCCAGCATTATGAGCAACAGAGATCCATTATTCACCAGTGAGTTTTGGAGGTGTCTTCAGCAAGCCTTGGGAACGGAATTGAATCCGAGCACGGCATATCACCCTCAGACAGATGGACAGACTGAGAGGGTAAATAGGGTTTTGGAAGATTTGCTCAGATTGTGCATCATTGACTTCGGAGGTTCTTGGGAAGACCACCTACCTTTGCTGGAGTTTGCGTATAATAATAGTCATCAAGAAATCATTGGGATGGCACCGTTCGAGGCCCTCTATGGAAGACCATGTAGATCACCAGCCTATTGGTGGGAGACTACCGATAGGATCTTGCTTGGACCAGACTTGGTGAGGGAAACTTCCGAGAAGGTGGATTTGATTTGCAAGAGGTTGAAGACTGCACAAGATAGACAAAAGTCATATGCCGACAGAAGACGTTTAGATTTGGAGTTTAAGGTTGGAGATATGGTTTTTGTCAAGGTTTATCCTCTAAGAAATGTTATGAGATTTGGCTCAGTGGGTAAGTTGGCACCGAGATTTGTAGGACCCTTCCCTATTACCACACGGATTGGAAAATTGGCATACATAGTTGATCTTTTAGATAAGTTGGCAGGAATTCACGATGTTTTTCATGTTTCGCATCTGAGGAAGTGTCTAAATGATTCTGCAATAGTAGTAGAACCCGATCAGCTAAGGGAAGTTGAGGTAGAGCGCGAATCACTTGTGTGTCGTACACCCACCCATATATTGGAACACGGCATCAAGAGATTATGCAACAAGGAAGTTCGTCTAGTGAAGGTTTGGTGGAGAGATGACCCCAAGGAGTGCACATGGGAATCTGAGGAGAGAATTCGAACTTCTTATCCTTTTCTATTTGAAGGTATACTTCAAATATCATATCTTTGATCTTTGATCTTTCCTTAGTTAGGGTCTTTTCGATAATCTTTAGGTGAAACCTATGGATGGTAGCTTGGTTGTAAACATGTCATTGGGGCATGTTATGTTTGATGGATGAAAATGATTGCAAGTGGATGCCAATGTTTGCAAATGGATGCATTACATGCACTTGATAGATATTTATTAGGATAATCAGTCAACTAGGTACAAACACCTGCATAAGCATGCCTGTTATCTATTGCATTTGCAATGGTTGTATGTGTGTGTGTGTGTAAATGGTTATTGCATATGGATGGTTCATTTGGGTGAATGATTGAAACATACATATAGAATTATCAATTATACTATGGTAATTGCATACATTTGGTTGCATGGCATAAGCATACTTGCATTACAGGAGGAATAAGTAGACCGACTACCTTTTCGTATTAGGTAAGTTCATATGCATTTCACTTTGCATAAATCATAAATTGCATTAGTTAAAAATAAGGACAATGGTAGAAATGGATGATGGTTGAGTAAATGGATGTAGTTCTTGGATGCTGGTTGTTAATTACGTTCTGTCGTCTTTGGAGATTTCGGGGACGGAATCCTTTAAGGGGGGAGAATGTAACACCTCGATATTTTATGGGAAATATAATTAAAAAGAAATTAAAAGCACATTTGGTACAGTGGTAAAGGCGCATGTTGACTTCCTTAGTGACCAGGGATCAAGTCCCGTTGTCGCCCAAAATCTGGAGCGATGTTTTTTTTAGCTGGTTCGTTTCCAGCGATTTTTCTATGTATTTCAGCGTTGTTTCTGACATGTGGCGGCTTCCCATTCGCTCTAGTGATGTAATATGATGAGATGGCTAAATTTCATTGGTTGAGTAATGTGTATTGGATAACCATTAAGTGTATGAAAGAACCAGATTTAATCTAAAATAATCTAATGGATTATATTCACTCAAACAATCTATAAATAAAGCATCTAACCTAAACCTAATCTCTTATTCAGCTGTCGCCATAATTCTACAATAAAATTAGTGTGTATTATTCTTCCTCCTTTTCTCTACTAAATAAACAAATCTCTACCAAATTAAATTATCTATATATATTCAAGAAATTTGGGGAATTTAGAAGAATCAAAGGGAGAAAGATTAAAGCAAAGCTTTTTTCAAATTTATGCAAGCTCAAGTACCAGGTGAGTGGGAATTAATATGAAATAGAAAAATAAAGTAGTTTAATTTCAGTTCTTTTCTGGCACATTAAAATGAATTAATTTCTGTTATTAATTGAGAATATATGTAAATTATTGCAACTTCTTCTTCTTCCACTTCTCAAATCTAATTCATGTTTGGTTTAAAATATGGGACATATAAATTGTCTATTCATGTTTTATGGCATAAATAAGATCGAAACTTATGTAAATTATTGTATCTTCTTCTTCCACTTCTCAATTCTAATTCATGTTTGAGTTGAAATTTGGAACAAACAAATTGTTATTCGCGTTTCGTGGCATAAATAAGATTGGTTTAATTAAATTGAATAAGAATTGTTATTCAATTTCTAATGGTAGAACAGGTTATTTGAATAAATTCAGAATATGTTACTTGAATAAAATTATGATTTTGATTGATATAATTATATAATTTTGAATATGGTTTTGGAACAAAATTGGGAAGTCTAATTGGCATAATTGTTTGTTTCATATGTGGCCTAAAAATGTAAAAGTGGAATTTTGTGTAACTAAATGGTTTGTGGCTATTGGATAAAAAATTTGTACAGATTAAATCTCTTAAAGGAGAACGTAAATTAGGGAGGAAAAAAAATGTAAATTAAATGGACCCTAAAGGCTAGTGTAAATCTGTAACAAAATGGCATAAAAATTACAGAAAAACCATACGGACTGAACGGACGTGAAATTGAAATACCATTTATGTAAGAAAAAGAGAAATTGTGGAATAACCAAATCGGATGAAAAATTGGCCTAAAGCAGATTAATGGAAATAAATAGTATGTAAACTGTAAAGGTAAAATTAATTAATCTGGAAGCGGTTTGGTAGGTAGACCTTGTAAAGGTCTGGATAGGTGTTTCATGCAGTTAAGACCAAAATATAGTTTTGGTTGTACGTACTAGGAGCGGGCAAGTAGGTTCGCAAGGATGTTTGTTACCTTTCATAGGCTGCTAGTACGTAGGATAGATAGCATCCGCAATCATAGGCTTCTTCAGGTAGATCGACGCGGACAGAACAAGACAAGTGTGCTCCAACGTAGGCTTCTTTAGGCAGATCGTTGGAAGATTTTGCGCAGCCGACCCAGCTGCGGGCACTCTTTCGGAGGACTGACACTTTGGATAGGGGCAAATCCATGTTTGTGACCGAGGAGACAGGAGGATAGGAGTCTAGTTTGGCGGAGCTTGAGCGCAACTTCAGGGTCTAGTGAGGTTGTTTGAGTCGGCGTCGGTCAAACGTAAGAGGCATTTAGTCACAATGCACGGGTGAAGAGCATGACTTTCACGCTGTAGCACATGGATAGGTAAGGACAGTAGGTCCGACGGGCCGATTGACGTTTAGTATTACTGCATGGTTGACTTCCCTAGAGTGACCACCGAATTTGGCTTCTTAGGAACTGTATCTAAGAAGGATTCACTGCATTATATTATTCACCCTCTGCGATATCCTTGGAAGACCTGGAATTAAACTGTTTTATTCTTTCTACTTCATTTTATTTCTCATTCACCAGATTTTATGTCTGACCCATTCCTATTTTTCTATTTTCCCCAAATCATAAAAGGGCAGGTCTAGGTTGCAGTTCTTTGCAGCATGGAGGGTCATTGGAGCAATTGTTATCTTCAGCTTTTGTTTCTTTTGTTTCATGTACTTCGTTTCTCTTTTCCGTACTTTACTCAATATATGGGGACCTATATTGTGAACTTTGTTATGTTTTATGTTTTGGTGGAGACTACATGGGTACTTTTGGTTTCAAAAATAAATTTGGGATAATGTTGTTTTTAATGAAGCTGTTTTGCTATTAGTTTATAATTAGTGAAAGTTTTCTTCCGCTGTAATATTTTAATCATTTTATGCTATTGCCTTAGTCTCTGTGCTAAGTTATGGATTTTTATTTCACCCGACCACCCGTTCTTCTAGTCATGTCCGATTTTCGGGGTGCCTAGAGGTGCAGGGTATCACAGGAGGAGTGGTGAGATTTGGGAGAATCGGAAAATTGGTACCTCGATATATTTGACATTTTCCCATTCTCGAGCGGATTGTTCCATTAGCTTATCGCGTGGAATTGCCCGAAAGGTTGTCTGGTGTGCACAATGTCTTCCATATATCTCACCTAAGAAAATATGTGCATGATCCAGAGCAAATTATATAAACCACTGCCCAAGAAGATTTAAAAGTTGAGCCTAATTTATCAGTTATCAGGCGACCGATGCGAATCGTAGATCATGATGTGAAGTGGTTAAGAAGGAAGATTGTAGGATTGGTTAAAGTCCAATGGATTGGATAGAAGATAAAATGCGAAAAGCATATCCTGAGTTTAGGATTGATACATAGTTATGTGTTGTATCAACATATTGTACTCACCGACCTATGGTGTAGTCACTTGTCATACTTATTTATATTTCATCTTTTTAAATATATATATATATATATATATATATATATTTGTTCTCGAGTTATATTCTTCTTATCCTTAATTTCGAGGATGAAATTCTTTTAAGGGGGAAGTATGTAACGACCAGTAATTTGATCACTTTAATTAAGAACATTTAAATTATTTTAGATATTCAAATATATTTTATTTTCAATAAATAATCAAGTTTTATGTGATTAATAAAATGATGAACTTATTTTTGGAAAATTAAATGTATTTATCAAAAATGTCATTATTTATAATAAGTGAAGTATGAAATTAAATTAAGCTTCAATGATTTAATAATTACTCTAATTATTCGAATAATTATTTTAAAATGATAACAAATCATTTTAATTAATCATATAGTGATAATAATCAATTATAATGGTTTTATAAAAGTATATACTTGATTTGAAAATATATGAAAAATTCGTATCGCTTTATTGACATAATAGCGATTTTTGGTAAATAATTGTTAATATTAATTTATATGGTTTTATAATTCAAATGTGATCATTTTAATCAAATAAAATTGATAAGAAAATTATTTTTAAATTTTGTTTACATATATATATATAATTTAAAATATAAGAGAAATTATGACCGAAGAATCAAAACCAAAATTCGTAACAATTTAACGTAAACAAGTTGTGCAACGTTGTGGATATTATGTAATATACATATACTTGTGCATACATGAAGACATATTCACATGCGCATGAACACACATATACACATATAATTAAGTATATAAATATTATTAAAAATATATAAGATATTTCCTAAATTCCTTAACCCTTAAGCAAATCCAAAGTCAACACTAACCATTAAAGTACAAGCACATGGCCTTGTCCATGATAGATGTGACTTGGGCCATGCATTGTAGGGTGGAGGGTGATGATGGAGGTGCATGTGATGGTGATTAAAATGGTGATGTATGTATAGATAATTTCTTTCTCTTCTTTGCCTATAAATACCACACACTCTCCACTTCATTTTCATTCATCTTCCTCTTTATTTCTTAAGCTCTCTCTCCATACTTTCTTGGCTTCTATCCTAAAAGAATTAATGTCAAAATATTTCTCAAAAGGAAACTAAAATATATATATAGTGTGTGTGTGTGTGTATAGCAAAAACACCTAAAACATTTCACCAAACTCCTCCTTTCTCTCCCCTCTACCCATGGCCTCCACTTCCTCCAAGCAAGGCCGAGCCTTCCACCTTTCCAACCTTAGGTCGTGAGCTCCTCTAGCCATCTAGGAGCAGTAATCTGAGCGATCATGAGCTAAAATTCAAGTTAAGTGAATCTATAGCCAATTTTTAGTTAGTTGTTTAAACCCAAGGTAAGAAACTCTTACTTATATTATATTTTTGGATGATGATATGATGCTTGCAATGGATGTTTGATATGCTTTGATCATCAAGTTTGGTTGTTTAATATTGCTTTGATCATCAAGTCACGTTTAAATACACGTCGATAAGCACAAAGTAAATCACTTTCCTTTATTAAATGAAATGGTGTATAGGGAATGTAACAACCCGAAATTTAACCCGTAATAATTAATTCATTAATTAATTAGATAATAAAATAACTTTGTGAAATTATTAGAATCAAGCCACGGAAGTTGCACCATTATGTCCATGGTAATTTTCTAGTCAATTTCCATATATAGAACGTCAAAAACCGAGCTAATATGACCAAGTTATAAAATAAACAAAATAAAGAGAAATATATATATATATATATATATATATATATATATAATACAGGTCGACCCTCCTTGCCTTTTGGCAAGCAAACGAACGTTCGTTCGTTCGTTCGAACGATTCAGCAACGATTGAACACGTATTTCGCATCGTTTAAACTGATTTGTTCCCTCCGTTTCTACATCTGATGGCCCCTATTCAACCTATGACGTGGTTGCATCCTATTCAATCTCCAAATCCAACGGTCCGAGATCTACTTCTACACCTATAAATAGACCCCTAGACCTAACACTTTTTCTCATTCTAGGTTTTCTCCAATTGGGTTCACCTTTCTAGGAAGGACCTAAACGGAATTATTTTTTCCAAAGGAGGAAATCGTTATAAATTAAATTATTTTACAACTCCAAGTGGATCCGGGAAGACCAAAGGAAGAGCTTAGGACCAGAGGTGAGTGATTGTAATTATTTTATGATTTCTTTAAGTAATTTAAAATAATAGGGTTTCAAATAGTTGTAGTTTTACTACGATTTTTGGAATAGCCTTTTCAGTAGTTTATTTATAGTTTTTAGAATTATTTTCAGTCTATTTCCTTTCAGCTATTCTTTTCAGTAATTTTAGTTTATTTCTGTTAATTATAGCTTTTTCATTTATTTACAGTTTATTTACAGTATTTTAGTTTATTTACTGTTTTTTATGCGTTATTTACATCTTCTTTCTACGCTTTGGATTTTCTTCTATTTTCAGTTTTCTTTTATTCCTCCTTCTTCTTCGCGTATGGATTAGAATAGGATTAATGCGAATATGGATTAAATTGTAAGAAAACTGAAATAATGGAATATAAGATGTAAATTTCAAAAACTGTAATATAAATGGAATTGGACTAAAATTACGCCTAATTATGATGTTAATTGGACTGAATTAAAAAGATTGGCCTAGTTATAACGTATAATTATAACTAAAAAGAGTAAAAGATGAAAGAAGCTTATTTTCACACTTAAACCTTGGGTTAAGTAATAAGCATGATTATAATGTAGGTTATAATAAGAAAAAGAACATAATAAGGCTTATTTTAAGACATAGGAGAAATTAATAAGCACAGATAGTAGAGTAAAATGTAAAGGCTTATTTAAATAATTTACCTAAGTTAATAAGCAAAGATGAATGTAGGACCTGTACCAAATAGCATTCCCTATTAGATAAAACGGTGAGCCTAGGTCACGCTTATGCTAAGAATGGTAGTAATTGGTTAAATAGAAGTCCAAATCACGGGGATTTGGATAAGGGGCGCAACTAGATATTGTTTGCATGACGAGCCAGTACCAACAACATTTCCCTTACAGATTCTATGGACACGTTATCCTGAAGTGGGATGAGGGGCATGCTTATGCTGGAGTTTGAGGTAATAAGAAGACCCAATAGGTGGAGCAAAAGGTAGCATGGGCATGGTGGTAGTTACGCATGTGACTTCCATTCGGGTGCTCAGTAATAGCTATGAGTTCCAAGCGCTTAGTATGAGTGTCTTTCGTAGACACCATTGCCTTCTGTGTAGGGAGCTATATATGTCGTCCGGATCCACAGTGGTTGCTCTGTGCATCTTTTGTAGATACCATTGTCTACTGTGTAGGGAGTTATATAGCGGCTGGTCCGCAGTAAGGTCTATGGAGTAGCAGGCCGATCAAAAAGGGTAGAATTAGGGTTACATCCTAATTATAGGATTAGGAACTCAACCTAACCAAAGCAAAAATCAAGGACAAGTGCAAGCAATCAAAGTTAACCTATCTTATAAATTGAGCAATATTTAATAGTACTTATTTTCGGTTTATCTCTTTCCTATTTCCTTTATTATCCTTATTTATGCTAGAACTGTTGTAGAGTCTATTACTTTTATCTTGTTTAAAGACTCTAGTAATTACTATCATTCACCAGACTTTTAGTCTGACCCACTCCTCTATTCCTTCCCCCCATAGGCAATCAAGGGAGAAGTCAGTAGATTGTTATTGCTTGGCGATTTCTTGGAAGAGTTCTCTACTATGTATTTCTTTTATTTTCAGCCTTTGTTCTTTCTATGTATTGGCTTATTATGAGGGATATTATGTACTCTGATTTTTTAGACTATGACTTTTTGTTTCATGAGACATACTGGATTTTTAGACATGTATGTGGTATTTGGTATTTGACTTATTTATGAAGCAATTATGAAGCTTTGTTTTAATTAAGTTATTATTTTAAGTTTTTGCTTTTTTTATCTATATTTGCCTTGTGAACCTTAGTCTCTGTTAGCTTTAGTTATTATACCTACAACGCACCACGCCTTTTAATGTGTCCTTTTGGGTATATTAAGGGGTGTGGGGTGTTTTACTTGGTATAAGAGCCTAAGGTTACAGGATTCCAAAAAAATTATTTTTAAAAGTAAGTATTTTTCAAAATAACTTGTTTTAAAGGTATTTTTTAGAAAAGAAATTTTAGAAATGATTTTTAAGTATAAAAGAATTTTTATAAAAATCCCCTCATAAGTCCAGTTCAATCTCCCTTTGACTCTTTCCTAAACTATCTTTTTCATTTCGTAGAATGGATGATGCCCCGAACCTTCCCAAGGGCATTCCAGTCCCAACCTGGTTTCGTAGGTACTTATAAGCCACGACTCCAGAGGTGCATGGGCCTGCACCCAATCCTGCACCAGCGGGTGGGAATCCCATAAAACCACCTACCGCCATCAATTTCTCTAAGCTTTGTAAAGATTTTGCGAGTTTGGGCGGGAAGACTTTTTCTGACAAGGAGACTTTTGTGGAGGCGAGAGCATGGCTTAGGGACACAGAGAGGATTTTTGGTCTTTTGGGATTGAATGGTCAGCAGCGAGTTCAGCTAGCCGCTTGGCAGCTAAAGGAGGAGGCATCTTATTGGTGGGAGGTGATTGAGTTGGAGGGTATAAATGTTACTTGGGATGGATTTCGGGAGCGATTCGATAGGAGGTTTCTATCTCATGCAGAAGATAGTGTTCAGCTGGAGAGGTTTATCAATTTGAAGCAAGGGAGTTTGTTTGTTAAGGAATACATCAATCAATTCAATGAGCTGTCGCGGTTTGGTATGGATTTGGTGAACACACAGCATATGAAAGCTATGAAGTTTGCGAAGGGATTGAATTAACCCCTTCAAGGATTATTGCTGACTCATGTACCGATGGGAGCTACTTATGAGTCTTTGGTCGAGATGGCGCTTATGTCGGATACAGTCAAGGAGGGAGAGTCTAAAGAGGAGGTTAAGTCAAAAGGTTCAAAGAAGAAGTGGTGGGAAAAGAATAAGAAGAAGAAGAAGAAAGGTGATGGTCCTCAGAAGTAGATTAAGAAAGGATAAAGTGCAATGGTTGTGGGAAGGTTAGACATATGGCGAAGGATTACTGGAAGGAGAAGATGAAGGGTAAGTGCTAAAGTTGCGGGCAGCCCGGTCATATGAGTAGGAGTTGTCCCTAGGGAGCGAGTGCACCAGTTGCGCAGATTCAGGCGTTAGACACAGTGCCTTCTAGTAGCATTCCAGATAGAGGTAGGAAAGCCACAGTTGAAGGTTTGATTTCTATATCTGATTTTCCCATTCGGACTTTATTTGATTCTGGAGCATCACATTCTTTTATCTCTAGTTCTCTAGTAGATTGTTTGCACTTGGACATATCATTAGTAGTAGAACCCATTATTGTTTCAAACCCCATAGGAGGATCGGCATACTTATCTATGGTTTGTAGAGGTTTGAAAATCTTTATCCTAGGCGTAGAATTTGACTGCGACGTCTATGTTTTGGGATTCTCGGGGTATGGGATGATCTTAGGGATGGATTGGCTATCCACATACGGAGCTATCTTAGACTGCGAGAGGAGAGTCATTAGACTTGACACTTGCAATGGTAGGACTCTAGAGGTATCTTGCGATCCGCAAGGGTCAGTCATGTTGAGTTCTCTCCATTATCTCAATTCATCGTCGTCAGAGTTGCATTCGGTTCCTATCGTCAGAGATTTTGCAGACGTCTTTGAGGAGGTTAGGGGACTGCCCCCTAAGAGAGAGATTGACTTCAGGATTTATTTGACCGAGAATGCTAAGCCAGTAGCATTACCTGTGGGGCACATGGCACCTAGGGAGAGGAAAGAATTGAGCAAGCAGATTCATGAGCTTTTGGAGAAGGGATTCATAAGAAGGAGCATATCGGAGTGGGGAGCGCCAGTCGTCCTCGCCACTAAGGCGGATGATTCTCTCCGACTTTGCGTAGATTATAGAGAATAAATAAGCTCACTAAGAAGAACCGATATCCACTCCCTAGGATTGATGATATTTTTGACCAGTTGGTAGGGTCTTCGATTTTATCTCAGCTTGATTTAGCCACGGGATTCCATCAGCTTAGAGTCGCTGATGACAGCATAGATAAGACTGCCTTTAGGACACCGGATGGATTCTTCGAGTGGTTGGTTATGCCTTTTGGGCTAACCAATGCTCCAGCCTATTTCGTTGATTTGATGAGCTGCGTCTTTAGGGATGTCCTAAATAAGTTTGTGGTGGTATTTGTGGATGATATCTTGGTATTTTCCAAGAATAAGGAGGAGCATGCTGTTCATTTGGAATGAGGTTCTTTGCACACTTCATAGTCATCATTTGAGAGCTAAGTTGTCGAAGTGTCATTTTGGGGGAGAGGAAGTTCGTTTCTTGGGGCACGTAGTCTCAAAGGAAGGTTTGGCTGTTGACCCCGCCAAGGTTATTGAGTGCAAGATTGGAAGGCCCCCAAGAACGTTACCGAGGTTAGGAGCTTCCTAGGATTGGCTGGCTACTATAGGAAGTTCATTAGAGACTTTGCCAAGTTTTCGGCACCACTCACGCGCCTTACTAAGAAGGATAAAGCTTTCGTGTGGGACGTGGATTGTGAGGATTCCTTCACGAAGCTTAAGAGAGCCCTTACTAATGCACCAGTGTTAGTTTTACCCGACAGAGCTAAGCCTTTCACTGTATACATTGATGCATGTGGAACGGGTCTAGGAGCGGTGTTGATGCAAGAAAGGAGGGTAGTGTGTTATGGTAGTAGGCAGTTGAGGATGCATGAGAAGAACTACCCTACCCAAGATTTGGAGTTGGCTGCCATAGTTTTTGCACTTAAGTCTTGGAGGCACTATTTTCTTGGAGAGAGGTTTGAGCTTTTTACCGACCACAAGTCATTAAAGTACCTATTCTCGCAGAAGGACCTGAACTTGAGGCAACAGAGGTGGATGGATTTTTTAGCCTCGTATGATTTTGAGATAGCTTATACCCCTGGCAAGGTTAATGTGGTTGCGGATGCATTAAGTAGAAAGAAAGTACCCCTTAGTTCTTTGTTCGTAGAGTGGAGGAGCTTGGAGTTTATTTCTACTTTTGATTTTAAGCCCTCTACGGACATTACTCCCGGATTGTTGGCGACATTAGAGGTGAGGTCTACCCTAATGGATCAGATTGGCTCGAGGCAGCGGGAGGATTCGGAGCTCATGGACATTATGGATAGGATTAGCCGAGGAGAGGTCTCGAGACATCTCCAACGCTATTCCATTGATAGCAGAGGGTGGCTTAAGAGAAACGGGAGGCTTTGTGTTCCACGCGCAAGTGACTTGTTAAGAGCAGTTTTGGAGGAGGTGCACCATTCCCGTATGACTATTCATCCAGATGGTGACAAAATGTATCGGGATATAAAGAGGATGTTCTATTGGGGTGTTATAAAGAAGGGCATGGCGGAATTCGTAGCTAAGTGTCTCATATGCCAAAGGGTAAAAGCAGAGCAGCAGAAGCCCGGTGGATTACTTCAGCCCTTAGATGTGTCAGTGGAAGTGGGATAGTATTTCTATGGATTTCATTGATGATTTACCCCATTCTAGGAAAGGGAACACTAGCATTTGGGTGATTGTTGATAGATTGACCAAGAGTGCTCACTTCATCCCAGTTAAGAGTAAGCGTATGACTTCATATTTGGCATCCTTGTATATTCGGGAGATAGTCCGTCTACACGGAGTTCCTTCTAGCATTGTTAGTGATAGAGATCCCATTTTCACTAGTGAGTTTTGGAAAGCTTACAGAAGGTGCTAGGGATGCAACTTAGGTTGAGTACGGCCTATCACCCCCAGACAGATATCCAAATGGAGAGGATCGATAGGGTGCTTGAGGATTTGCTGTGGATGTGCATTTTGGACTTTGGAGGAACTTGGGAGGAGAATCTTCCGTTGGTTGAGTTTGCGTACAATAATAGTTACCAAATAAGTATAGGAAAGGCACCATTTGAGGCTTTATATGGGAGACCTTGCAAGTCCCCATCATGTTGGTAGGGTCTATGGAGAAGTTATTACTTGGACCCGATATGGTTAGGGAGACCTCTGAGAGGGTGGATTTGATTTGGCGAAGGATGAAGATGGCTCAAGACAGACAGAAGTTGTATGCGGACAAGCGGAGGAGAGACTTAGAGTTTGAGGTTGGAGACTTAGTTTTTATCAAAGTATCCTCGCTCAGGAAGGTGGTAAGATTCGGATCAAATGGAAAGTTAGCCCCTAGATTTGTTGGACCATTTCCTATCACAGAGAGTTGGGAAGATGTCTTACCGAGTGAAGCTACCAGAGGGGCTCGCAGGAGTGCACAACTTTTTCCATGTTTCGCACTTGCAAAAGTGCTTACATGACTCGGCGGAGGTTGTAGAGCCTAGTTAATTAGAGGAGGTGGAGGTAGAAAGGGAAGCTTTTGTTCGGTGTATCCCCATGAAGATTGTTGGAAGAGACATCAAGCAACTAAGGAATAAGGAGGTTCCACTGGTGAAGGTTCAATGGGGAGATGATGTTGCAGACGCCACTTGGGAAGCAGAAGAGAAGATTCGTACTTCCTATCCTCATCTTTTTGATAGTAAGTTTTAGAATTCCTTTTTCCATCTTTAGATTTGAATAGGTTCTTTCCTTTATTATCCTTTGGGAGGGTAGAACTTAGGATTTAACTTATGGATGGTAGGATTTGATGTAAACATGTTAATAGAACATGTTATGAATGATGTATGCTAGTGGTTGCAAGTGTTTGCTAGTGGATGCTAATGGATGCATATAGGTACACTAGGCACTATTATTCTTTAGGGATCGGCCTAACTAGGACACTAGAGGATATGCATATGGATGTGTGGGTATTTTTTATTTATTTCCATGATTGCTATAAATGGATGTTTATCACATGATTAATGCATTTGGATGATGTTTTTAGCATGCATATAGAATATCAGTATCATTAGGAAATTTTTGCATTCATTTGGATAAATGGCACGGACATGATTGCATAAAAGGAGGTCAACTGAATCAGTGGACCGCCTAATCTTTTGCATTAGTTAGGGACATTGACACTACACTAATTGCATAAGTATCATAAATTGCATTAGAAAATTTTAAGGACGATGGATGAATGGTTGATGGTTGAGTAGTTGATTGTAGAGTTGGATGAAAACATTTAGTACATTCTTTTATCCTTAGAGGTTTCAGAGACGAAATCCCTTAAGGATGGGAGAATGTAACAACCCAAAATTTAACCCATAATAATTAATTCATTAATTAATTAGATAATAAAATAACTTTGTGAAATTTTCAGAATCAAGCTTGCACCATTGTGTCCGAGGTAATTTTCTGGTTAATTTCCATATATAGAACGTCATAAACCAAGCTAATATGACCAAGTTATAAAATGAACGAAATAAAGAGAAAATATATATATATATAATATAGGTCGACCGGCCGGTCGACCTGGACAAGGGGGCGGTCGACCGCTCGGTCGACCCGCCTTGCCTTTTGGCAAGCGAACGAATGTTCATTCGTTCGAACGATTCAGCAACGATTGAACACGTATTTTGCATCGTTTAAACTTATTTGATCCCTCCGTTTCTGCATCCGATGGCCCCTATTCAGCCTATGACGTGGTTGCATCTTATTCGATCTCCAAATCCAACGGTCCGAGATCCACTTCTACACCTATAAATAGACCCCTAGACCTAACACTTTTTTTCATTCTAGGTTTTCTCCAATTGGGTTCACCTTTCTAGGAAGGACCCTAAACGGAATTATTTTTTCCAAAGGAGAAAATCATTATAAATTAAATTATTTTACAACTCCAAGTGGATCAGGGAAGACCAAAGGAAGAGCTTAGGACCGGAGGTGAGTGATTGTAATTATTTTAAGATTTCTTTAAGTAATTTTAAATAATAGGGTTTCCAATAGTTGTAGTTTTACTACGATTTTTGGAATAGCCTTTTCAGTAGTTTATTTACTGTTTTTAGAATTATTTTCAGTCTATTTCCTTTCAGCTATTCTTTTCAGTAATTTTAGTTTATTTCTATTAATTATAGCATTTTTGTTTATTTACAGTATTTTAGTTTATTTACTGTTATTTATACGTTATTTACATCTTCTTTCTACGCTTTGGATTTTCTTCTATTTTCAGTTTTCTTATATTCCTCCTTCTTCTTCGCGTATGGATTAGAATAGGATTAACGCGAGTATGGATTAAATTGTAAGAAAACTAAAATAATGGAATATAAGATGTAAATTTCAAAGACTGTAATATAAATGGAATTGGACTCAAATTACGCCTAATTATGACGTTAATTGGACTGAATTAAAAAGATTGGCCTGGTTATAATGTAGAATTATAACTAAAAAGAGTAAAAGATGAAAGAAGCTTATTTTCACACTTAGACCTTAGGTTAAGTACTAAGCATAATTATAACGTAGGTTATAATAAGAAAAAGAACAGAATAAGGCTTATTTTAAGACTTAGGAGAAATTAATAAGCACGGATAGTGGAGAAAAATATAAAGGCTTATTTAAATAATTTACCTAAGTTAATAAGCAAAGATGAAAGTAGGACCTGTACCAAATAGCATTCCCTATTAGACAAAACGGTGAGCCTAGGGCACGTTTATGCTAAGAATGGTAGTAATTGGTTAAATAGAAGTCCAAATCACGGGGGATTTGGATAAGGGGTGCAACTTGATATTGTTTGGATGACAGACCAGTACCAACAGCATTTCCCCTATAGATTCTATGGAAATGTTAGCATGAAGTGGGATGAGGGGCACACTTATGCTGGAGTTTGAAGTAATAAGAAGACCCAACAGGTGGAGCAAAAGGTAGGATGGGCATGGTGGCAGTTACGCAGGCGACTTCCATTTGGGTGCTTAGTAATAGCTATGAGTTCCAAGCCCTTAGTATGAGTGTCTTTCGTAGACACCATTGCCTTCTGTGTAGGGAGCAATATATGTCGTCCGGATCCATAGTGGTTGCTCCATGCATCTTTCGCAGATACCATTGCCTGCTGTGTAGGAAGTTATATAACGGCTAGTCCTTAGTAAGGTCTATGGAGTAGCAGGCCGATCAAAAAGGGTGGAATTAGGGTTACATCCTAATTACAGGATTAGGAAATCAACCTAACCAAAGCAGAAATCAAGGACAAGTGCAAGCAATTAAAGTTAACCTATCTTATAAATTGAGCAATATTTAATCGTACTTATTTTCAGTTTAGCTCTTTCCTATTTCCTTTATTATTCTTATTTATGCTAGAACTGTTGTAGATTCTATTACTTTTATCTTGTTTAAAGACTCTAGTAATTACTATCATTCACCAGACTTTTAGTCTGACCCACTCCTCTATTTTCCCCTTCCCCCCCATAGGCAATCAAGGGAGAAGTTAGTAGATTGTTGTTGCTTGTCGATTTCTTGGAGGAGTTCTCTACTATGTATTTCTTTTATTTTTTGCCTTTGTTCTTTCTATGTACTGGCTTATTATGAGGGATATTATGTACTCTGATTTTTGAGACTATGAGTTTTTGTTTCATGAGACATACTGGATTTTTAGACATGTATGTGGTATTTGGTATTTGACTTATTTATGAAGCAATTATGAGGCTTTGTTTTAATTAAGTTATTATTTTAAGTTTCCGCTATTTTTATCTATATTTTTCTTGTGAATCTTAGTCTCTGTTAGCTTTAGTTATACCTACAATGCACCACGCCTTTTAATGTGTCCTTTTAGGTATATTAAGGGGTGTGGGGTGTTTCAGGGAATGTTTGAACCTCTTAAAAATGGTTTAATATGACTTAGAAATATTTTACAAACATTTAAAAGTGTTTTAGCAAAATTTAAATGAATATTGAAAATTGAGTCAAAAATTGGCGCGTCGCCTAACAACGGTTCGTGATTTCGCGACGTAAAAGTCAAACGAATATGTAGAATGGAATATAGCTCGAAATTCTTCGAGATAAGAATTTTTCAAACTACAATATCCATAGTTTTCAAACAAAGGGATAAAATCGAGATTTCGATAAGTAGATTTTGAAATATGAGTAAAACACGTTTTTGGAAAATCGCGGTTTTGAAGTTTGGAATCTATAAAATGATTCTTTAGAAAATGATATTTTAAAATTGTTTAAAAGTATGAAATAAATTCTAAAAATATTTTAAAATGTTTTAATAGTAATTTGAGTTATAAAAATGAATTTCCAAATGATGGAAAGGTCGTTTTGATCAATATAGCTTAAAAAGCACTTTTCTCATCACTTTTCGCTAACTTTTGTAATATAGTTTTAAAAATCAACGATTCTTTTCCAAATCTTCTATAAATGTTTTCAAATAAATAACTAAGTATTTTAATAATGATTTGGAAGTTTTATAATTTATTTAAAATGTTTAAATAAATGATTTAAAGAAAAGGTGTCAAAAAAATCAAGTGATTTAATCTTGGCTCTAAAAGCCGACGAGTAGACTGGATTTTCTATTCGTGAGATCTGGGTGAGGTGCTTAAACTAAGGAGATGTTCAGGAGAAACTAGTAGCCTGTCTTACTTGGCCTCTCCTGGGCGAGGGATAGATAAGGTCGAAATGTCGGAAACGAGTTAAGTATAAAAGATTAAAATTTCCAAATTTAAACAACTTGGATTCTATGGAGATAATCTTCTTATACTTGGTGTTAAAGCCCGAAGAGGGAACTCGTACTATTCGGGGAATTTAAAAGATGATTTAGCCATTATTCCACCCATAGTACTTGTTGAATACGGAAATTGATATTGAGTAAAATTAGATGATTTCTATAGGTTCTGCTCACTTAATATTTACTGGTTTTGGATTAACATCCTAGATAACATGGTTTTAACTCAGTCAAAGTTTTGAGTTTTGAATTAATAAATCTTTTTAAGAATTAAATGAAATGATTTGGAAATATTTTCCAAAGTGAAAAAATGAAATGATTTGGAATTTAAAAAGGTTTTAAGTAACCAAAGGATTGGATTAATAAGGTTTAATGATCCCATATATACCGAAAAGAAATGTTTTAAAGATACATATCTCTTGAAGATATTTTTGATAAAAAGGAAGTAATAAATCTAAAGAATAATTCCCTATTTACTTAACATTTCTTTATCGATGATTGGTTTGAGGAATCAGGGTCGGATTTGAAGTGATTATAATCTTGAAACCACTTCGAACCAATTTACGTATTCGAAGTGAAGACATGAAAATGATTTGGAAGATAGAATGTAGGACTACTTGTCGCTGACCCTTGAGGGAAGTTTCCCATATCATATTATGTGGTGGTAGTTCTTCATTTGAGATCTTCGATGCAAGGACTTCTCGTTACCAATCATAGGGGTAATCCCAACAGAATATGGTAGGAGAGTGCCATCGGTTTGTTCTGTTTCTGGACAACTTGTATGGACGAATGTCTGATGTTGCATTTCTAATTATATAAATTGATCTCTATAAACGTATCATTTGTTTGGTGGTGAGAAGGCAACTTCTCTTAGCTTAGCACCCTTTCGTAAGATGTTCGAGCTCAAGAGTTATACGTTTGTAGAGATCAATTGTGTGATCATGGAATGGCAATGTGGCATTCAAAGTGGAATGTGCTATGTGAAAGGTAATCGCTACCTCAGGCCTCATCAACCGGAAATGGCTTAAATAGGGCATCCCATAAGGCTAAGTGGGTCGACCCTCATTAGGGTATGGTCATCACCCTTCTAGATTACTCTCTATACGTAGAGTGTATTGTGCATGCTATGGGATCCCAGATAGGTCGATTACGACCGGGGTGATGTCATATTCGGTTCTATCCACCACCAGGTGGTTCTATGGTAGGCCTATCTTGCCAGATGCAGAGATTTCAAAGACGTCAATCCTCGGTACATCCCTCTAGAGGTGTACTGTACGAAAGGTAGTCCCTTACCTGCCATTGTATGGAATCCATTCTCCGAACAAGCCTTGTAAGAGTTTTGTTTGTAGAGCTTAAAATGTTTGGAATTTAATAATGGTAACAATTTCGGCTAAGATTAATAAGTTTACCTGCAAATATTTTCAAAGGAATGCCACTAAAAATAATATTAAATGATTTTTGCGGAGCAAATGTTTTGGTTATCATAAGGTAAAAACACTTTCTGTGTTTATGTGCGACGCGGTCTTATGAGATTCCTTTTCTTTTCAAAACGCATTTTTTGAGTTTCTCACACCAGTTCCATGACTGACCTGGAGTTTATTTTCTTTTCCCCTTAAACTCTGGGCGCCCTATGTTTTTCTGGGCAGCCAAGTAGTTAAGAAAGCTCGGAGCATTTTGGGATGGAACGGGAAGCTTGGAGCATTTTGGGTCCTTTGAAGAATTCATCCATTATCCGTTGTATCTGTATCTGTATTGTGTGTCTACCATACTGTAAGGATTGGCCATTATAACTATCCTAGCTGGGTTAGTACCTGCCGTAACTATGATAAATCATTTGGAGTGATTGTGTGTACTTTCTATCTGTATAATTAAAATGTTGAATGTGATGTGAGAATATGTTTTGTTCTGTCTTCTATCTTTATTTTCTTTTACCCCATGATAATCCGCATCTCCGATACTTGGATTTGCGATGCGTGAATACCGAGGATGTATTAGTGTCGATTTCTAAGGGTCGAGGAGGTGGGTCATCTCATTCATCCTAAACAATTTAAGATCAATATTAATTATAACCCTTATAGTCTTATATATATATAATTATATGTATATATATACACACACACATATATGCATGTGTGTGTATCTATTAAGTAACATTTAATTAATAGGTTTATCAAATAAATATTCGTTTAATTAAAAAAATTAATCAACTTAATTCGAAAATTTAATTTATTTGAAAAGAAAAAAACATGAAAATTTAATTTACTATTTACCTTAAACAATTTAAGATAAATGTATATACAAGTATATATATCTTTATATATATTATTTTAATTAGTTAACTTTTATTTATTTTTTTATTTTTTTTAATTAATGAAATTTTCAGAATTATTGAATTTTTTTTCAGAACAATTTTGAAATTATTTTATAACTTTTATAAAATTTATTTAATATTTAAAATTTACCGTATAAATTAAAAATATTTTTAAAATTTTCAAACTGAATATTGAAAGTTAGCCCAAGGTCCAAAATCAATTTGGGCCTTTATATTAAGGATAACCTTTGGGCTTACATCATCCTTCAGGCCAGGCCAGGCCATTAGCCAAGTAGGGCAGAGTACTTTTTACCAAAACCTAACCTTAGACACCACCTTTCTACATACCCTACTAAATCGGTAAGCTTTAAAAAAGTTAACCCTAATGTTGCTAGTTTAGATCGCATAAACCATTGGGCATTGATACCATTGAAGGAACCAGACCAACTAAAAGAGGGTAAAATAGGTAGATTTCAAAGAAAAATCCAATTTTGGATCGATTGTCCTATAATATAAAAAAGGGTTTAGATCAAATATAACATTGTTTACAAATAAAATCTTATTTTATTTAATTTGTTAGAAAGAGGTTTTATTCAACTTATATAAGATATATTATTATGAGCATATCGAAGATAGTCATATATGTATAGTGCATATGCAACATGGCATGGGGCGTACATTATTAACGTATACATATATAGATGTGGGATTTGCATCTATAACGTATACTGTTTGTACCAAAATTGGGCACAACCCTCTTCGGATGTGTTTGAAGAGATAAAGAGAAGAAATTAAATGTAAAACAAGGAAGATCTAACAAACACACCAATCGATAAACAGGAAAAACACACAGAAACGCACATATTTAGAGTGGTTCGGCGTATGGCCTAAGTCCACTATCAACTAGCTGACTTTTATTGATTTTTGCTTGCTGGTTACAAAGAGTTACAACAGTACAATTTGAGTACAATAGTAATTTCAGCAGAGTCTAGACGTAGAAGAGCCAAAAGTCCATTTTCTGTAGGCCTAGAGTCACTATTTATAGGCGTAGGCAACAAATATCTCGCCCAGATCTCGAAAGTCTTCTTCTCTCACATAGGTGGGCCCACGCGATCAATCCTCGGTTGTTTGAACTCGATCCGTGATCGATACGAATGAAATTCGTATCGATCAAGATTTAGCCCAATCGAGTCGAGATCGATCATGAACATTCCTGAGGTTGCACGCAAGCTCCTGTGAAAATTTGGTGGCATTTGGACTTGTAGATTTTGAGTTATGATCGATGCAAGTTCGAGTTTGTTGAAGGCTGCCGAGTTCGTATCACTTTCGATCGCATCGATCTGTTCGCATCACTTCCAAGCACGTGCTTGCTAGGTGACGTGGCGCTAACTTTTAGGATCGATCCACTTTTCATGCCGAGTGACTGTTTCTTCCATTTGAATCGTGCTTTGTTCGTATCGCTCCCAGGAAATGCTCTTCCTATCGATTCCTGAAGTCACTTCGTATCGATGGTTGGAAGGCCTGTTCGCATCGATGCTCTGTGCTTCGCTTCGTATCGATGGTATAGAGATTGCTTCGTATCGATTACATGCAGCTGTTTCATACCAATAGTCCTTGGCCTATTTTGTATCGATAGAGGATGTCAACTTCGTATCGATCTGTAGCCGATCGATACGAAACATTCTAAGTAGTGGATCGATACGAATTGGACTAACGTGTCATTGCTAATGGATATGAAGAGGGAGTGATACTTGATGGATACGAATAGGGTCATTGCAAGGTGATGGATACGAATTGAGGCTTGTGGACCGATGGATGCGAAATGGATCGATGCGAAACAGATGGATACGAAATGGATCGATGTGAAATAGATGGATACGAACAGAACGTGCTTTTCACAGAATTTGATCGATCCATAACTTGAGCATACGAACTCCGATCGACTTGAAATTTGAAATGTTGGCTTTCATAGCTTTGCTTGTCGTGTCATATCAATTGTATCTTGAGCCGGACTCGGGCAAAGTTTATCGGTATCCATAGTAGGCATATGTGCAATCGATCTCTAGAATGGACTGTCTTCAGTTTTCGATCAATTCCTTGGTATCACGGCCTTGCCAAAAAACGGGATAACATTTTCCCCCCAAAGTACGTCTTGTGAGGACATGATGTGCTTTGAAAAGCTGCAATCTTCATTCTGAAAGGTTCTATCTGACTTGTTGATTGGTTGTTGTTTTTTCGTCGAAAGATGTAACCTTCAATTGATCTTAAGTAATACAAATAACGAATTGCTAACTGCCAATTATTGTACTATGCATAGTTGTAACTGAGTATTGAAGGATGGCAATCTATTATTTGTTGTAATCGCCATCAAGCGAGCATTTAACTCCTTGTGAGTTTTGAAAATTGGATGTTAGTTCGTCACACATGTACGTATGTTAACCTGACTCCCGTTAACGTTCGCATGTTCACGAGTCGTTGTCAGTTTTCTTGTATTGAATTCTTTATCGATCCTCTCCTGAATCGATGTGAAATTCGAGTTGTAACAACGCTTGATGGTTGTTTTAGTGTATCCTTTCGTATCGATCCTCTCCTGGATCGATTCGAGGAATTGAAAAATTACCTTCGTATCGATGGCGATCGATACGAATTAATTGGCCTTTTAAAAATATTATCTGTGGGCCTCAAAGCAATGGATACGAAGTTATCATCTCGTATCGATTGATTATTGATGGACACGAATAGTTCAAATGAGCCCTTGCCACATCTTTCGTATTGATGGCTCGATGGGTATGAAGAGCTTTGTCCCAGATCGACTGTGGATGGATACAAAGAAGTCTCTCCATATCAATAACATGAGAAACCATTTCCACCGGTCACTTTGCATTGGAAGATGAAGCGTTTCCTTATGAGATTCAAGTCCATATAAATACGCCATGTACTTAGAAAAAATTTTCCTCTACCTTCACTTTATCCTTGCCTTCGTATCGATAGAAAAACCGAGAAATTGCCTTCGTCCCCAAATCAACACAGTTTCATAATCCCTCGGCCCAAATCTCTTAATTAGGTAATTAATTAATGGATTCACATCAAAAACGATGAGACTTGAGTTTGACTGCCAACCCATTCACGTTCATGCCCGGTTCCGATGATGTCGAGGCCGGAAATGGATCAGAGCACGGTTGAAGAAGGAGTAATGGCGTTTAAGCAGCTTGGGGAAGAAGGCCTACTGATGGATACGAAGGGAATGCTGCAACGTTGGGAAGTAGCTCGTATCGATCTGGAAACACTAGAAGTTCATATCGATCTGGAAATGTTGAATGGAAGGGTGAGATTCGTATCGATTGAGAATGGTAGGAGTTCGTATCGATCTGGAGCGATCAATACGAAGACTGGGCCGTGTGATTGATACAAAGTCCTGAACTTGGTGATCGATACGAAGACCAGGCCGATGATCGATACAAAGTCGAGGGTTTTGGATCGATACGAAACCCAATCTTTCCTGATCGATACAAAGTTGAGCTTTTGTTGAACAATCCAAGTTTTAACTTTGATGGATACGAAATCTTGTGCATATTCGAATCTGACTCCGACGAGCTTCATCCTTGCATATCTGGACTTAACTGTTAAACTGCATATTTGACTGCCCTTTGAAGCTCGTCGATGGAACTGTAACTTGAAAAACTTAACGAACTTTTGCGTGGATCGTTCTACGAAGCCTTAATGGCACGGTTGTGACGGTCAGCAATGACGGTCGCTCCTATCGAATCTCGAGATCTCATCGTTTAAACATTTTCTCAAATTCTATAGAATTTCTTAAGTATTATGTAGCACTTCACTGCACAACACATTCATGCACTTCACAGTAGGGAACACACGGGCTTATTATCATCTAATTACAGAATTGATTAGCTATGGAACCCGGGAGTTAACAGTAGCAGGAGGCTCAAAGTTCACCTCCTTTGGTAACAGAGATGCCGGCCATCGCGGCCGAAGTCATAATTCCAGCTCCAGATGAGCTGCCAGGAGCAATCTTTGTTGGGAATCCACAAGATTCCGTACCATCTAACATCTCCGAAGATATGTTAGGGAGAATCTGCTTAAGACACGGTCTATCGTTAGACGACATTCTGCTACCAGGACCGAATGATAGGCCACATATTCCCCCAGAAGGATTCACCGTCTTTAACATACATTCGTGCACAGCTAGAACACTCCCTCCATTTAACCAATACATCCGGGAGGTGTTATCTTACTTTAGAATCGCTCTATCACAGTTGCATCCACACGGATATGCATTATTGAACAGTTTATTCATTGTTTTTATGGAGCATCTCTTACAGCCCCCGACTTCGGAGGAAGTCAGGTTCTTGTTCAATGTCAAGACTCGGGGGGATAACCCCTCATTCACATTTCTAGAGGCAGTCAGGAATTGCCAAGTGGTGACTGGAGCCTGGACCAGGCTTAACTACTTCAAGACGGAGTGGTTCTACGTTCGATGCTCGCCAGGGTTTGCTAGATGGTGGTTAGTTAGACATAAGTGTCACAATTCCTCTAGTGGCTTACGAGATTGTTGTAATCGACATTGAATCTAATATTTCCTTTTCTCTATAGCCGCAATTCCATGACCCAAAGGTGCCCAATTTAAAGAAATAGTGCGGATCCTTCAAGAGGTGCCTGGTGAGATGAGAGAGATTGACTCGGTGCTGACAGATGAAAATTTGAGGGTCGTTGGGCTGATTGATCAAGACCAGAGCATAAGACTTGAGGGACCGCTTAGGACAGCCTCAGCGAGACGGGTGAAGCGGAGGGCGCCCAGGATTGTAATTGTTGAGGAGGGCGATGAAGAAAATACGCCCACCGAAGACGAACTCATAGCCGGGCCCCTAGATAATTCTCGGCATTTAGAGGGAAGGAGGAAAGGCAAGGCAGTTGCTTATAAGCTTCATAAGTCTTCAAGATGGAAATTCGTGGTCATGTCCCTACCAGCCGCTGGTGCTAGAATTTCGGAAACTCCTTCCACACAAATGGAGAATCCTTTCAAAGCAATTATGGACTATGTGTTGCTTCAACACGACACCGGATTGGAAGGGCTTCAAAGCGCTTTAGATTTAGGCGAGTCGCTTCCTACTAGTTTGGCCGACACAACCGGTTGGTCGGGGGGTTTTGCACATGCATACATACACTTTCACGGCACTGCACAATTTCCAATCACAAGTTATTCATTTCTGGAGATTACCAACTCTGTTTCTCTTTCTATTTTACAGATACGATGACAAGGCGAGAATCCATGCTCGGTGGCCTTCGCTCAGCACGACGGTCATCTAGTTCATACTATGAGTCCCGCAGAAGGGAGGCTGATAGAGACTGCGATCGCAGATATTCTAGCCAGGAGCATTATGAAAAGGAGAGGGACAGAGAGAGAGAGAATATAGGCTTCACTCCCTATCACGTTCTCTGCCACCTCGAGCCCCAACACAACCTTCCAGTCATGGTAAACAACCCTTGGAACCTTCACGCCAAAGACCACCTACTCAAGTACCAAGGTCTGATTCATAGCGCCGGAGGACGGAAACCGAAACTCCCACTATCACAAAGCAAACTGTTATAGAGCCCACCGAGGAGGGAGCGATCAGAATCGCCCAGCTGAAAAAAGATATTCCAAACATCTGTATTGATGGCTTCATCTTCCCTCCGCATTTAAAGAGAATTCCAGTCGAGGCAGAACAAACAATGCACGACTATATTCATGACGTTTACAGCCAGTACCAGGAATGGATGAAGACCGCGGATAAAGCATCGGCAGTAGCCTATGAGCGGGCGAAAATAATTGAGAAATTAGAAATTGATTTCGCTCAAAAGGACCGCATAATTCAGGTGCTACATGATGAGAGCAAGTCCGTGAGAAACTCAAAGACAGAGGCCAACACAAGGGCTGATGAGGCCACTCGACGAATGGAAGGGATGAGGCGGATGCAGTTAGCCCTGGTCAAGGAAATGGGGCATCGGACCACCACAGTCATAGCCGAACGTGATGGGGCGCTTAAAGAGCTTGAAGAGCTTAAGGCCAAATTTGCCGAAATCGTCAAAGAGAAAGACGATGCAAAAAAAGCTGCCCACGAAGCGTGTAAACAGGCTGTGGCGCTTAGGGACGAGAGGGATGCGGCAACGCTTAAAATTCAGGACGCCGAGGCCAGGGTGGAGAATGAAGTAAAAGTGGTGGAGGCCAGGTTAGAAACCGACATCGAAGATCTTCTTATCACATATAACGCTAAAGTTTTGAAGCACCGAAACCTAACCTGGCTCGATAACTATCCATCACACTTGTATAATGCTTGGGGCCGCTTAGTGGAAGATGAAAAAGCTGAGCATCAAGCCGAATCTGTAGATGAATTTGAATTGGAGAATCGGGTGCTGGGTGAAGATGAGAGAAGGGTTATCCACGACACCACTATTACATATGAAAAGGAGAAACTCGCTACTCAGCATTCGGAAGCTGGAGAAGGTTCTAGTGTTGAGCATCATGATGTGGGTTCCGAAACTCTTGTGCCAACCCTGTCCGAACCTACGTCTGCGGTTGATCCTCAGCCTGTCCCTGCATACAATCCTGATCAACCACACTTATCTCCAGCTCGCAAGCATGTTTCTGAAGCTGCTCCGCCACCCGTGAGCCAATCTGAGGAAGGTATTCCGAACATTTCTTGTGCTCATTCAAAGCTAGAAATGTTGATTAAAGTAATCGCTAACTCTTTTTCTTTGTCTCTATTCAGTGATAGGAGCTACACCTGCTGTGCCTCCTACAACCCAAGAGCCGCATCACGAGCAGGAGGCCATCATAACGGAAGCGACCACGACAACAACCACTACACCGACCAATGGAGCGCAGGGAAGCACTCTTACCTTTGATGAGCAGATGATGGAGGAACTTCTCGGTCATCAAAGTGACCCTTTTGCTGATCTGCCATTCGTCATGGGTGGAAGCGCATCTGTGATCAACTCCTCGGGCCCAACTGGTAGCATCCCCGCAGATGCTCAAACACTTCATGAAGAAGAAATAATAGCTGAGATGGAAGCGGCCGAGCAGGACAGCAGTTTTGGAGGTGGAATGGCGGGACCTGGTCCATCCCCTTTGCGAATGATTTCTCCTGGAGGCACGATTGTTGCCATCCGTCTTCTAACATTGATCTTGTCCCTCCGACTCTGCCTTCAGGAAGCATTCCAATCCATGTGAGTTCGGAGGAGGAAGTTACCATAATGCCCCCGGCTGGAGATCAACCACCAAAAGGCAAGGGTTCAAAGAGGCATCCAAGTGGTAGCTCCAGCGGGTCAACGCCGAGGGGAAAGAAGAAGAAAGTGAAAGAATAGGCATGCCTTTTCATATCATTTTTGGTAGACAGATAGGAATTCCTTTTTGCTTTTTGTAGGCCGTGTATAGATGCGGGTACGGCCCCTGCTAGTAGGATTTTTTGGAATAATTTTGTACTTATCCTTCTCTTCCAAAGAATAGTTGAAATAAAATCTCATTTTGTCATCGGTGTAGTTTGCGTTTATTTTGCTTAAGTATTTCAGCGTTCGAACTTCCAATCAGTGTACTTGTGGAGTTTTAGTCTTTGAATCGGACCCGGGTTCAGTTGCTAAGTTCTGGAGTCGCGGCTTCAGGTCACAATCGAACCTTTAAGTCAAATTCCAATACTGCACTATCTCAATCAGTGGCTGATATTTAAGTTATGCCCCCAATTTCGGGGACAAATTGAAAATATCGGTAGGCCATCATTTTTTGCCTTTAATACATCAAACCCAATTCTGTTGAATCGAGGCTGAAACAAGACGAGTTCGGGTGGTCGAATCACACCTGCTCATCCATTGGTGATTGCATCCACGTTCTGGGGATTGTACTTGCACACTGGCGGTCGGTCACGCCCATTTGATATTTAGGACTTCGTCCGCACTTTGGGGACTTAGATTGATTCGTGGGTGGTCAGTCACACCCACTTTGCGTTTATACTCTGGCCCGCACTCCGGGGGCTCGGAGTTGTCCTACGGGTGGTCGTTTCACACCCGGTCTATTTTTATACTCTAGTCCGCACTCTGGGGATTTAGAGTTAGCTGATGTTTATACTCCAGTCCACACTCTGGGGACTTAGAGTTAGTTGATATTTATACTCCAGTTCACACTCTGGGAATCTGGAGTTGGTAAACAGACGGTCGATCACATCTGTTTTGAGTTTCATAATTTCGTTCGCACTCCGGGAACGGTGGATTTATCAGGATCGTGGATGGTCGATTCACATCCACCCTGAGTTAACAAGTGAGGTCGTTAGATGGACGGGTCCATCCTCCTCAAACTTGGTTTAAACATGAGCGAAGTCGTTAGGTGGACGGATCCTCCCTCTTCGAGCCCGCATTTGCAAGTTTATACCCCAGTTTGCACTCTGGGAATCTGGAGTTAGTTAGAGGATTGTCGTGTATCAATCCTTTTTTGGCTTCAGTGTGATGACTTGCCTCCGAGCTCGAGTTTCACTTAGCGAGTGACCTGTCATGTAACAGTCACTCCCTATTTGAATAAGTCCCACCGTAGGATGGAACTTAGCTCTCCGTGCATTGTGATGGTCGTATGACGCATATAGAAATCACTGCTCTGGCTAAAGAGATTGCATTTTATTGCTGAAATAAGAAAATACGGCAAAGTCGGTTGCCTTATTACAAATTCATATTTCGAAATGCATAAACAAATTGCAAATGAAAAGTAGACTGAATAAATAAATAAATAAATAGAGCCTGTTATGTGTAGTAGCGACGAAGACTCTCGCTATTCCAGGCTCTCGACAGAGTAAGACCATCAACGGTCGATAATTTGAATGTGCCGTCTCCGAGCTTTCGTTCGATGACATACGGCTCTTCCCACGTTGGTTTCATATGTAAAGGAACCGGGTAAATTCTCTTGAGGACGAGATCGCCGAGTTCAAAGGTTCGGGGTCGGACCTTGGCATTGTACAATCGGGCGACTCGACTTCGATATGCGGCTGCCCTCAAATCAGCCTCTGCACGCTTCTCATCCAATAAATCCAGAGATTCGGCAAGTAATATAGCATTTGTCTTCGGGTCATAATATGTCACACGATGAGAAGGTACTTCCATTTCGATTGGAATAACGGCTTCTGAGCCGTAGGAAAGAGAGAATGGAGTGTGGTCGGTCGCGGATTTGTGGGTTGTCCGATAAGCTCATAAATCCATAGGAAGTTCATCGACCCATTTGCCTCCGGCCTTTTCCAATCATTTCTTTAGAATGGACTTTATAACTTTATTAACAGCTTCAACCTGTCCATTCGCTTGAGGGTGAGCAACTGCGGAGAACTTCTTCTAGATGTGGAATCGTTGACAGAAATTCTTGAATTCAACATTGTCGAATTGTGCTCCGTTGTCAGTGATGATTGTATGTGGAAGGCCAAATCGACAGATAATGTTGCGTACAACAAAGTTGATCACTTTCTTCGTTGTGATAGTAGCAAGGGGCTGAGCTTCCGCCCACTTAGTAAAGTAATCAACTGCAACGATGGTGTATTTCGCACCACCTTTGGCCAGAGGTAGAGAACCAATAATGTCGATGCCCCATACTGCGAACGGCCATGGACTGACCATCTGAGTTATTTCGGTAGGCGGGGCTCTTGGAATCCGAGCGTGTTTTGACATCTATCACATTTTCTGGCGTAATCCGATGCATCGCGATTTACAATCGGCCAATAATATCCATATCGGAGCACTTTCTTGGCAAGAGCTTGCCCCCCGGTGTGATTGCCACATTCTCCTTCATGTACATCATGCAATACTCGTTTGATCTCATCGTGGGCGATACACCGAAGTAAAGGAACAGAGTACCCTCTTCTATACATGACTCCATTTTGAATAGTGAACCGCGAAGCCTTTCGAAGAACTTGTCTTTTTCACTCCTACGCTCCGGCAGGGTCCCATGTTCGAGATAGTTTCTAAACGGAGTCATCCATGACTCCTTATCGGGAATAACTTCAAACACCCAGTTTGTTTCCATCTGATCGATGCTAGGGGAAGATAATGTCTCTACGGGAATGATTCCCATTTGTCGTGCCTCACCTGTACTGGCTAACTTTGTTAAGGAATCGGCCTTCTAATTGCGTTCTCAGGGTATGCAATAAATGGCATAATAATCGTACTGATCAAATATTTCCTGAACCCGAGCAAGATTAGTAGCCAGTCTTCAGTCTTTGGCCTGGTACTCCCCCCGAACTTGACACATGACCAATTGTGAATCAAAATAAATCTCCATAGCAATGATTCTTAAATCTCTGGCAAGTCTCAATACGGTGAGCAGGGCTCCATATTCGGCCTCGTTGTTAGTTGCACGGAAATCAAACTTTAGGGCATAGCATATAGATCGGCCTCCAGGAGTTTCAAGTACAACTCCGGCGCCTGAGCAGCAGTCATTTGATGCACCATTAGTATGTAGCTTCCAGACATATTTAGGAGATTCACTGGTTTCGGGCAAGTCCTTCGGGATCCGGTTGTAGCCAAAATACGCATCCATAAAGGATAAGAGTTCATGTCCATAAAGGATATGGTTGTATGCTCCTGGTCAGGCAAGTGCATGGGTATCCGGTTGTAGCCATAATACGCATCCATAAAGGATAAGAGTTCATGTCCATAAAGGATCTGGTTGTATGCTCCTGATCAGGCAAGTGTATGGGTATCCGGTTGTAGCCAGAATACGCATCCATAAAGGATAAGAGTTCATGTCCATAAAGGATCCGGTTGTATGCCCCTGATCAGGCAAGTGCATGGGTATCCGGTTGTAGCCAGAATACGCATCCATAAAGGATAAGAGTTCATGTCCAGCCGTTGAGTCTATGAGCTGGTTGATTCGGGGCAGTGGAAAACTGTCTTTAGGGCAAGCTTTATTCAAGTCTGAGTAATCAACGCATGTTTTCCATTTCCCGTTATGTTTTCTGACAAGTACAGGATTGGACACCCATTCCGGATATAACGCATCTCGGATAAACCCGTTCGTCCTAAGTTTATCTACTTCTTCTTTAAGGGCGGCGGATCTCTCTGGATCCATACCATGTCTTTTTTGTTTGACCGGGACATGCCGTGGGTCAATATTCAATGTGTGGATCGCGGTGTCCGACGAGATCCCACACATGTCAGAGTGCATCCAGGCAAACACATTAAGGTTTTCCCGGAGAAATTCAACCAATTCCTCCTGTATCCGTTGGCTTAGTTGAGATCCATTCTTTATCATTTTAGAATCGTCATTATTGTCGATCGGAACATCGATCGTCAGCGCGGCCAGGGAAGCTTGACTGTCTTTACTTTCGTCTTCACTTTTGGTATCTCTTGGGTCAAGATCCCTTGGGAATTGGTTGGGGTGCTCGGGCCTAGGCCCAAGAGTTAGCTGTCAATTTTCCGCAAAGCGAACGCAGAGAGATTCCTCTACGCCGTTTCTTTTTCTTTTTGCTGCACCTCCCACAGCTCAGCAACATAACAGGCTCATCCAGCAGCCTGGTCTCCCTGAACGACTCCAACTCCGTTGTCAGTAGGGAATTTTAAAGTCAGACACCAAGGGGCAATGGCAGCCCTGAACTCGGCTAGGGCCGGTCGGCCCAAAAAGGCATTGTATGGCAAGTCTATGTCCAATACAACAAACTGTAATATCCAAACTCTCCGGCGTTCTCCAATTCCCAATTCCACTGGTAGCTCTACCATCCTAGTGGGTATAGTCGCACTTCCATTGAAGCCATGAATGCAAGACTGACAAGGCTTCAAATCCTTTGCTTCAATCTTCATCTGATCATAAGCTCGCTTAAACAATATGTTCACTGAGCTTCCACTGTCCACTAAGATCCTCTTCATCCAAGCAGGACCTATCTGGGCTGAAATGACAAGTGGATCAATGGTTAGGGCTTCGACTCGGTCGGCATCCCTGCCTCGAAATACGATGTCGTCTGTCATCGTTCTCAGTTGCTTGGCCGGAGCCTCTTCTTCCAAATTACTACAACATTTGAAGCTCGCATTCCTAATGGAGCTGGCATACGACTCCATTTCCTTCCAGCTCCGATCTGCTGGATGAGGACCACCACTAACAGTATTAATCACTAGCCTCCCGCTGGTACGAGCGGGTTCCTTCGGTCTCGCCTGGTTTGGCATCTGGTTCTGATTCAATGGGCCCACACCACCAGACTGCGGCGCACGAACAAACTGCTCCAACTTTCTTTCTTAGATCAACTTCTCAATAATATCCTGTAAATGACGACACTCGTTTGTGTTATGGCCATAGCTATCGTGAAACCTACAAAACTTCCTCGTTTGAATCTGTTTTTCTGACGATTGCTTCGGAGCAGGTTTCTTATATTGAATAGTATTGCAGGTCTGCAAATACACATTTTCCAGCGACGTATTTAAAGGAGTATAATTGTCGAACATAGGAGCCCTGCGTCGTGGCCCACGATTCTGATCCCATTTCCTGTTTTGATTTCCATTGCCTTTCTGTTGATTTTGTTTGTTCTGTATGTTCAATTGCACTTTTTCGGAACTCTCCTCGGTTTGTTTAACAAAAACATTACTTTGAATTCCTTCCACACTGGGTCCTGCATCATCCTTTTTCCTAGAGTGTTTCGCATCCTCCCTTCTCAAAAACTAGGCTGCCTTGGAATAGAAACGGTCCAATGACGCAGGAGGTTTTCCGGCCAACCAGTTGCCAAATTCAGAATCGGGATCGATCCCCTTAGTTAGTGCCATCAGAATTGATTTATCATTGGGATTACTAATCTCAGCGCATGCAGCGTGAAACCTTTCCAGATAACGTCTGAGTGTCTCTCCGGGAGCTTGAGTGAAACTAGACAAGGTATTGACATCTTTTGGCCTTGTGACATGCATGCAGAACTATTCAACAAACTTCGTTGCCAACTGGTCAAAACATGAGATAGATCGGGGTGGTAAACGGGTAAACCACATAGTTTCTATGCCCCCTATGGAGATCGGGAAACTCCGACACTTGATCGCATCATCTGCTCATACAGCATTCATCAACCATTCGTACTTTAAAATGTGTTGGTTAGGATCAGAGCTTCCTTCATAAACGAGTAGGGTCGGCATCCTGAATCATCGAGGCGGTTCAGCGTAGAGGATGTCATCAGTGAAGGGGGTATGACTCCGGGAGATTTCCTAGTCGTCATTAGTGAGGCTCTGACTTTCGCGGATCATCTGACGGATCATTGTCGGGATATCCGGCATCTGGACGTTCTGGGCATGCTGAGTCAAGGTGTGGTTGGGTTCCACAATGTGAGGATGGGCCGGTCGCGGTCGATGGTCCATGTCTTGCCTCCTTGGTTCTAGGTCTTCTGGGACATATGGCTCAGGAGTATAGTTGCATTGACGGTGGGTCGGATCCGTTCGGTTCCGAGCATTAACTTCCAACTCAGTAGCAGTGGTGGTAGCGCGGTTGTTAGTAGTATGACAAGGAACATTACCTTCTCTGGAGGAGGGTCTGGTTTGATGGTTGGTTGATGGGCCAACTCTCGATTGCCCAAGATTCAAGGTGCGCTGATGTCCAGTAGCCTGTGTATAGCTTCTATCTAGCCGTGGGTGCGTGGATCTGTGATTGTAGTCATAAGAGGCTAAACTCTCAGTGGATGAATAGGAAGCCTGATCCTTTCTGGATATCCTTCGTCTCTGACGATTCAGTTGATTGGTCAATTCCATGTTGGCACGGATTTGCTGAGTAAGCTGCTGGTGGCTTTGAGTCAGCTCTTACATTAACAGTTGGAACTCTTCCCTGGTGACAGGGCCTAGCGAATCTGAGGGTCCGGCAGCATTCTGGTCGGTAGGAAGAAGTGGCGTGGGGTTTTATCCGTCCCGCCCTTTTGGATCTGCAGTAGTTGAAGTAGTCCTAGTGTTGACCATGGTGGATAGCGAAGCTCTTTCCTAGACTTGGTACAAATCTGTATAGGATGGAATAACTTCTAGGTTTGAAATATGGATCTTCTACTTAGATTCTTGCAATCCGATATTGGTAGTAGATCCAATGTGCAGGAGAAAAACTGGGTTTTCTCAGTGAAAGCACCAAATTGTTTGCACCAAAATTGGGCACAACACTCTTCGGATGTGTTTGAAGGGATAAAATGAAGAAATTAAATGTAAAACGAGGAAGATCTAACAAACACACCAATCGATAAACAGGAAAAACACACAGAAACACACAGATTTAGAGTGGTTCGGCGTATGGCCTACGTCCACTATGAACTGGCTGACTTCTATTGATTTCTGCTTGCTAGTTACAAAGAGTTACAACAGTACAATTTGAGTACAATAGTAATTTCAGCAGAGTCTGGACGTAGAAGAGCCAAAATTCCATTTTCTGTAGGCCTAGGGTCACTATTTATAGGCGTAGGCAGCAAATATCTCGCCCATATCTCGGAAGACTTCTTCTCTCACGTGGGTGGGCCCACGCGATCGATCCCTAGTTGTTTGAACTCGATCCGTGATCGATACGAATGAAATTCGTATCGATCAAGATTTAGCCCAATCGAGTCGAGATCGATCATGAACATTCATGAGGTTGCTTGCAAGCTCCTGTGAAAATTTGGTGGCAATTGGACTTGTAGATTTTGAGTTATGATCGATGCAAGTTCGAGTTTGTTGAAGGCTGCCGAGTTCGTATCGCTTCCATGCACGTGCTTGCTAGGTGACGTGGCGCTAACTTTTAGGATCGATCCACTTTTCATGCCGAGTGAATGTTTATTCCATTTGAATCATGCTTTGTTCGTATTGCTCCTAGGAAATGTTATTCCTATCGATTTCTGAAGTCACTTCGTATCGATGGTTGGAAGGCCAGTTCGCATCGATGCTCTGTACTCTGCTTCGTATCGATGGTATAGAGATTGCTTCGTATCGATTACATGCAGCTGTTTCATATCGATAGTCCTTGGCCTGTTTCATATCGATAGAGGATGCCAACTTCGTATCGATCTTTAGCTGATCGATACGAAACATTCTAAGTAGTGGATTGATACGAATTGGACTAACGTGTCATTGCTGATAGATACGAAGAGGGAGTGATACTTGATTGATATGAATAGGGTCATTGCAAGGTGATGGATACGAACTGAGGCTTGTGGACCGATGGATGCGAAATCGATCGATGCGAAACAGATGGATACGAAATGGATCGATGCGAAATAGATGGATACGAACAGAACGTGCTTTTCACAGAATTTGATCGATCCATAACTTGAGCATACGAACTCCGATCGACTTGAAATTTGAAATGTTGGCTTTCATAGCTTTGCTTGTCGTGTCATACCAATTGTAGCTTGATCCGGACTTGGGCAAAGTTTATCAGTATCCATAGTAGACCTATGTGCAATCGATCTCCAGAATGGACCGTCTTCAGTTTCCGATCAATTCCTTGGTATCACAGCCTTACCAAAAGGCGGGATAACATATACATTCGTCATTTAAATGTGTAATGGTTATCACGGAATATTTTAAACTTATATGAATATGTGTGTGTGTCTATACACAAACACATATACATACATATACAAATATATATATACATATACATATACATACATACATATATATATCAAAATTAACTTATGGATTAAATGAAATAAATAATTTAAATTATTTGAGTAGATTTAACCAAGTCAATAAAATAGATTCAAATTTGAATGGTTCATCGTGTATTTAAGTGGCATTAAAAAAGAGTAAAATGCATTTAAGTGGCAATTAAGGAGAGGTAAAGTTGGAGATCTTTTAGCATTCATTTACTCATTCTTTAGCTTGCTTTCAAAATATTTTAAAATTATATATATATATATATATGCTTATGTATTAATTGTAATAAATGATCTAAAATATTTGTATAGATTTGACCAAGTCAATAAAATAGGTTCAAATTTGAATAGTTAGTCGTGCGTTTAATTTGTATTAAAGAAAGAGTAAAAGGAATTTAAGTGTCAATTAAGGAGAAGAAAAGGTGGAGATGTTTTGGCCTTTATTTACACTTTCTTTAGCTTTATTTCAAAACATTTTAAACTTATATGTAAATATATATGCATGTATGTATGTACCAAAATTAATTTATGTATTAAACAAAATGAACAATTTTAAATATTTCAGAATATTTAAAATCCAAAATATCTAATTTTGCCAAGTAAATAATTTCAAGTATTAAATTAAAACTATAAAATGGTTAAAAGTAATTAAATATGCAATATATAGTTTTATAAAATAAATACGTAGCAAAAAAATAAAATAATTTTAATTATTATTTTAAAATGTATAAACTATTAAAAACACACAAGTTTGAAAAATACATATAGTAATAAAGTTATTATTATTCAAATATATATATATATATTAAACAATTTCGGCCAAATAAATAATTTTTTTAATTAATACAAAACTTCAACAATAATATCTACAATACATAAAGATTCAAACAGTTAAAGGTTACAACATTTGTACATATAAAATCTTGTAAAATATAAGGGATCTAATCTACATTATTAAAATATGACATAATTAAAATTAAGATTAGATAATTACCTTAAGAAGTAGCCTAGCATTCACTCCTTAAATGAATGAATAACTCCTTAGATCTCCAAGATCCACACCAATCCTTGCTAGATATGGACGAAGCACTTATGTTTTGTTTTATATGATGTTTGCATATGAATTGGAGTTGGTAAAATTTTCAAAATCTTTATTATTTTTTCAGCCATGGACGGTAAGGAGGTGAGAAGAGAAAAGTGAATGTAAAAATGAGTGCATCGGAAATGAATTAGCGGATTTGTTTTAATTGAAAGAATAAAACTTTTCTCATTCTTTTAATTAAGACTTCCCTAATTGATTCACTTAATTCTCTCTCTTCACCCTCTCTCTTCACATGTTCAGCTAAAATTACATGCCATCAAATGGTAGAAAATTTCCAAATCCCTTCATGCAATTATCTTTCATTTACACTCGTTTAAAATTACACCGGTATTGTATATCGATGGGTGCAAATATAAGATTTATAAATGCATTCAAATAATTGCAAACAACTCCAGAATATCAAATAAATCATATACTAGTTAATATTTCTTAAATATAAATTAATTTAATTAATTTACAACATTTTACAAATTAATTAAATCATGCGGTTTTTCGGAGAATTCATCATTACGGTTATACGACACAAAGGTGTAAACTCAATCGGCGATTAATGTCGAACAATTCGAATATTAACGTTCACACATCACATTACTTAGTGGTGTGACATTTTGGCTTAATTTATCGCTTACACGTATTTTCGATAAAATTCAATTTTCCTATTATAACCGGTACCCGATAGTAATGATTATTTACACAAATTCTCTTCGTTAAAACTATATCACTTTAGGATTTATGGAATATGGTTTTGATCAACATTCCAATATTACCCACATTCAACTTGGTTAGTCCAAGCACAATGTCCTCGGTTCAATAATAGCAATTATTATTAGCCATGCTACTCTAGCCAAAGACTTTGACTTTGAGTTAATTATACTTGGCCGTGATACTAACCTTATATATATGAGGAAATCAATTCTCTATTAAATAGTGTTTCCAATGCTTCAACTCAGACCAAACTATAGTTGTTCAATGGATGCCATGCCACGATTTCACAATAGTCCAAGTGGAGTGTCAACATTAAAGTTCAACGGTTTTCTTAAGTCAAAAGAACTGTGTTATATTGCCACTTCGAGGTCCACAATTTGACTTTAGTTATATTAACCCATAAAAAACTCTCAAGTGAGTCGTTCCATAGGTATCCAACAACTATTAATATGTAACCACTTGGTGGCCGCAAATGGCATGATTAATACATTGTCCAACGTTCGAAGAACATTACATACTCTAGTCTCAACGGATGAACCAATTCTTTCTCGAAACATATTGACTAGGAATATTTAAATAATATGTTATATCAGTGTGATAAATTTCTCATGATTATAGCACAATATAATTACTATCGTATAACATAACATTTAATGATTTTCTATTTAATATACTTAAAATCAATTGCTTAATTAATTATATAATAATGTAGCCAAGTATATTATAGAAATCAAACACCTTTATTATGAATAAGATAGGCTATTGAGCTAGATATATGTAACAAATTACATAATTTCATCGAGAACATACCCTAACTCTATCACTCGCTAGTTATCTTTTTATTTGAGATGGAATAAGATTATTCACACTGGACTTTTTGATCAACCTGAAGCTATTGATTTCCCCTTAAACACTTGGGTACTCAATTGAAATTGAGTAGGTTGAGAGTAGGTTTTCAAGTTTAGATGAACAAAACTTTCGGAGACATGCATGAGGCAAGCTAATATTTGAAGTATTTCTGTTGTGTAGTTTAATTGCTTTTGTCATTATTGATTGTATGTAATGATAGGAAACCATTTAGTATTTAAGACTCTGATCATCCAAGGGGTATCTTCATAGGTCGCTCTTAGAATTATATTTGTATTTATTATATTTTATCTAAATGATGGAATTGTGGGGTTAACTAATTGAAATGTAACAAATTTGCAAATAAATAAATGAAAATGTTTTTTTTAATTCTTAAATTATTGTGTCTTGATGTGATACAATAACTAATATAATTTTACCATTCGAAAATTATGCTAAGGATGACGGTAATATCATTGGTATCTATTTTCAAACCTACAAATAGGGGATGTTACACATCCACACCGAAATCTTTCATCTCATCTGCTTTGATTCCATACCCTAGGCGTCTAACTATTTCAGCAATGGGTGGACCTTTTCTTTGGTTCTTGGCAATCCTTTCCATGAGAAATGGTCGAACTTCTAAGCATGATGGTGTCTTGGAAGTTCTACTTAAACAAGCACTCAATCGGAAGAAAACATTGTCGAAAGCTAATGTCTCTAACACATTCCACTCCTCTGCCATTGCTAAAATACAACTCCGTTGCCTTAGGCTTAAGGCATCGACAACTTTGTTTTCCCTCCCTGGGGTATATTTTATCCCAAAGTCATAAGACACCAAATATTCTAACTAACCCTGCTGCATCATGTTCAACTCCTTCCAAGAGAACAAGTATCTCAAGGACCTATGGTCAGTAAATAACTCAACCCTTTCCCCTAAGGTAATGTCTACAAATCTTCAATGCAAAGATAACAGCTGCCAACTCCAAGTCATGTGTTAGAGAACTTCATAAGGTCGCAACTACCTAGATGCATAAGCCATTACCTTGCCTCTTTGCATCAAAACTGCTCCTAACCCCGAACTGAAAATATCTGTGTAAACAATCATATCTTCATTCCCCTTGGGTATAATTAAAACTAGAGAATCCATCAACCGGAGCTTCAACTCTCGGAATGACGCTTGCTCCTTTTTCCATTCATACTTATCGCTCTTCCAAGTAAGTCTTGTCATTTGCGCAGCTATATAGGAGAAGTCATAAATGAATCTTTGGTAGTAGCGTTCCAATCCTAAGAAACTTTGAACCTCTGTGACAGTTTTGGGTACCTTCTTTCCATTTACTGTTTCAACTTTCAAAAGTTTTATGGCCAAGCATCTTTCCGAAACTACATGGCATAAGAACTTAACTTCTCTTCTCCAAAAATAACACTTGAAATTTTTTTTGCCTTTAAGTTATGTTGCCTCAACTTATCCAGTGGGAGCCTTAGGCGAACCTCATTTTGGGTACACTAAGATGTCATCTATAAAACCAGCATATATCGATCAAACTAGTCTCGGAAGATCTAATTCATCAAGTCTACAAAGAACACAGGTGCATTAGTCAGTCCAAAAGTCCTTAGCCACTCATGTGACCTATACCTCATTATAAAAGTTTCCAAAGGAACACTTTCCTCTGCAATCCTCAATTGATGGGACACTGAAGCCAAATCTAGCTATGAGAATATTGTGGCTCCATTCAAATAATCAACAAATCATCAATTCTCAGCAAAGGATATCTTTTCTTCACCGCCCTCTCATTCAACTTCTGATAGTCAATACATAGTCTTAATGACCCATTGGACTTCTTCATAAACACTACCGAAGCTACTCATATTCAGCTATTGGACCTTACAATGCTCTTGCTTCCTAATCTACTAGTTTCTTCTTCAACTTCTCCATCTCCTTTGAAGGCATTCAACTAGGAGGTTGACTAAATGGCTCAACTCCCAGTATCAACTTAATATGGAACTCAATGAATCTCGGGTAGCAATCTCCTGACTAGTTCAAACACATTGGGAAAGTCTCTAATTATTCACACTTCTATGATACCACCATCTTCTGAAGCTAAGGCAAACAATACGTCTTTACACCCAGATTCAGGATATTCCAAAAGTACAAGTTTGCCTTTATTTCGGTCTGGGTGGCTCAATGCTATAATCCTTTTGGCACTATATATTATAACGCCATAATGCTCTAACCAATACGTCCAAAAATAACTCTAAATCCTATGAAGTTAAATATGTGGGGAATACAAAAAAATTACATCCACCTAACTCAATATTTAAGTTAGTGCACCTAAATCCGAGAATGGCATGTCCCTTTATCGGATTTACTACACAATAAAAGTGACTAAGTATGTGACTTCTAACCCAAGTCTATCAACTAAGTCTTTATCTATATATGAATCTGTAGCACTGTATCAAACAGTATTCTAATAGAAAGACTAGAATCAAAGCTATACCTTCTAAAACGACATTATTGCCTTTCTCTTTGGAAAAGGATCTTTCCTTGGGTCCCTCCAAAGCAAATCTTCTAGCCTACAACTCAAAGCAGTCTTTCTTCTGATACCCTATCTTGTCGCAGTTAAAATACTTCTGCTTTCCCTGGGTTCTCGGCATTGGACACTTAGATGCATAGAGCCCATACTGCCCATAATTAAAATAAGATACTTCAGTGATAGTAATGTCTGCATTCTAGTCCTTCGGCAAGTCTTCTTTCCCTTTGTATATGAACTAAAGTTCTTCTTTTGCACTGCCTTTAGTATAGTCTTGACTATTTACTTTTCCTGGTACATCCAATCATACCTTCGGGTAATGTCCACGACGAATTCAAAAGGGGATGCCAAGTGCGCCATCACCTTATGATCTAAACCCTACTTAAAACCCCATACGAACTTCTCATTTTTCTTTAATGGTGTATCAATTATTTATCGATGATCCTTGGCCAAAGAGTTGAACTTTTGGATGTACCCTTCCGTTGAAAGGTCTCCCTGCTTCAAGTCAATAAACTCACATAGCAACACACTCTGACTCTAATACAAACTGAGACTCAAACCTCTCCTTGAATTGGTTCTAAGTGATCTCTTCTTTGGGGGTCTCGGCAACCACCATTTCTCACTAATCCAAACCGTCTTCATGTAATTACCTCGAAGCAAGCCTTCTCCTTTGCACTTTAGTCAATCCTATATCTCTAAAGATACGCTCACAAACTCTTAACAAATTTAGCAGTTTAACTATAGGCTCCTTCCTCGTAAACGTCTTTCCACCTAAGTTTTGATGGTCTTAGTTCATTTTTGATAAATCTTCTTTCAGTGTAGGTCTTGGCTCAACAACCTCTAGCATATTCTCCCGCATCATTTGAACTTTAAATTTCTAAAATAGGGCATTTATGTCCATACCTATAGCATTAATTGGTGGAGCAGCTTCGATTTCAACTACTCGTGGTACTTCACCATCATTTCTCCCATTGGTGTAGGTACTTTTGTTCTCTCTTCTTGCACTTGCTCCTCCTATTGTAACTCATCCATTTCTCACTTCTCTCTTGCTTTTCTTTAAGAAGGTCTTCATAAGAAAAAACGAAAGAGAGTGAAATAATAATAGCAGAATAGATACATATATATAACTATATAGCAAAATACAGGTACGTTATATTTACTATCGTATACCTTCCCCAAGATATCTGTTTTTATACTAATTACTTGACTAATTCTAGCTCTGATTTACTTAGGTGTTTGACTAACCTAAGATCTGATACCAACTGTAATGTCCCTCATTCGAAAATCTAAAGATAGAACCCAATATGCTGTAGTCACCTTGGAATTATCTTTCTGTTATAGAATGAGTTTATACATACATATATGTGTGTGTGTGTGTGTGTGTGTGTGTGCGTATGTGTGTATAACAGTCTTGGGTAAGCAAGGAAACTAAATTAATTTGTTATACCTAATTGTCTTAAGAGTCTTTACATTATTCATACATCCAAAAACGTGCCCATGTAGGGGTAAATATAGATCATTACATAGTAGAATCAAAGATTTGATATATCATGATGATGATGTACCCTTATTGTCCCTTAGAATTAATAAATATTTACATTACATAGCAGAATTTAAGCTATTACAAATAAAATTATAGCAAGGTCTCCTGCCCGTCTTCGTCTTCAATGTAGTGTCGATAAAGGTCTTACCTTCAGCCAATGACTATAAATTTGAAATCCTATAAACTCAACCAACTCAAATAAGTATCCATGATTTTATAGAGGAAAAATAATAAACACATAGGTCACACATAAATCTAGTATGAATAATATCATTCCTCATCGCAGATACTCCGATAGTGGTGAAAGAAGCATATATATAATGTTTTGATGATAACAACTATAAGACTATGCTACCAATATGTTTATTGAGTTATTTTAGGTCAAAATAATGATGGAAAAGTTGGAAAATAAATGGCTAAAATTATACATACAGGGTGGGATTCAAATCCAGGCGGCCCGAGAACATGGCACATGCCTTTACCACTACACAATACAATTTTTTTGAAATTTATAGCGATTGAATCGACTAACTAAAGCTCCTAGTCAACTGAGCCTAGTTAACTAAAAACATATATAGTCTTTTATTTTTGGCTATGCTGTCGGGAATGATTTTCATACTAATTCAATCGACTGACTATTATCTCCAATCGACTGAAAATGCATTTTCCTGAAAAGGTGTCTTCGCATCTCTTTGTATCTACAGTAGATTCTCTTTATCAATGGAAAAATATGAAAGGTTGCACTCCTATTTCAGCAACCCTACAACACCTATATAATCCCCTAACCATCCCAGAATCACTACACATCAATATACGACAACATACAACTCCATGATCTAATTTCCATGCCTAAAACTCACAATCCCAAAAGCAAGAGTCCGAACTTTAAGAGATTCAATTGATTTAGAGAATATTGACTAGTGTGCTTCATATTCACGTCCCATATTCTAGTCCAATAAACCCCTTAGCCTCTACACCTCCACTTAATATCATTTGGTTCAGTTATAGGACTCATTGTACATCAAGCAGACTATCTGTATATCAAGATACGTTGTGTCAGAAAGTAACATTTGTTACACTACTTGTAAAAGTTGTTGAAGTCTTATCGTAGTATCTTCAGGGGGTGTTGAAGTCCTGTTCGGTTATTCAAGCAGAGTCTATAAACATGTTCCTCTGGGTGAAGTGAGGGTACTAATTGTGAAATTCCAGAAGGAGTCTGGAACTAGATGTAGGAGAGGTGCTCCAAGCTATTATAATATTAATTCTATGGTCTACTATATTATTTTAGCTGCATTTACATTGTTTGCTACCAATTGGCTATCTTCGATCTTGTACATAGCGAATAACAAGTGGGACCACACCGCTAAAGCATGGAATTAGTTTTCCCCCGCACTAGCATCGGTTACATAATCAATATAATACTATCATAAGTCATAACAAATTATATGTTCACTTAAACATACATAACATGTCTTAAAAAAAACTAAACCCAATGTCATCTTAGTTTCAAGGTCTCAAAACACAATGCTTAACCTAGGATCATATTCAGGTTTTGAAAATTCTATTTACAAAATTATCTTTTTTATTTTGTTTATTATTGTTTCAATAGCGAAAGGTACAACCACTCCTGGTCTCGGTAACTCGATCATTAGTTTCATACCGCAAGTTACAACCTATGCAGCCACAGTTAGTCTTTTTCTTAGTTCGTTCAGCAAGGTATATCCCAAAACAGCCTCAATTCTTTTATGTTCATATCACAACGTATAACCTTATGCAGTCTCTTTTCTTTATGCTTATATTGCAAAGTTCAACCTTAGGCGACTTGGTTGTTTAATTTTTGTACTTAAAGTACAACCCTAAGCAGTCTTGGTCCTTTAAGTTTGATACTACAAAGTACAACCGTAAGCGGTTTCTTTATCTTTTTTGAAGCTTAAACCCATGAGAGAGTTACAACCACTCTTGCGAAAGCATAAAAACTACCTAGACGTCCCATGCCCTTTAGGAAGTTGGATGTCAAACCCTACCTCTTAAAGTAGGTGCATTCGAGTGATCGTCCTCACTCAACATCAATAGCCCTTCCGGACCTCCATTATTTGTAGATCAATACTTATTTACTTCTTAGTTGCTTTAATTTCCCAAACTTCACCTAATTGTTCTTTTATTAGTTTCGTCTTTAGCTATTCTTTTAGCTTCATTTGTCGCCTAGCCTACCATTGGTTATTTTAAGCTTCGAAACTATTTTAGCAACTCATCATGTTTTAGAAAACTCTAAGCACTATCTTCGGCCATCTTAAGTCATGGGACTAGGAATTAGTTTTCCTCTACAGGCTGATTGATCTTCATATTAACTCTCCCTGAAATTCAATAAGGCTCGACTATTGAATCACTACCCTCGCGTTTTTTCCTAGAGAAGCCTGGTTTATTCACTCTAGTTGAAAACGCATTCCACAAACTCTCTATGTGATCACCTTTGACTAGTACTCATATCTAAATCCTTCAGTTGTCCCCTTCAGCTATATACTTACCTGATTCATATACTAAGAAATTCTTTTAGCATTTCTTAATTCATTTTAGGTCTTGGTTATAACCCCTCCACCCCCACCCTTCCCCTCCCCCCCACCATATAGCACCTTTGGCCTAGTCACCCCTTTTAGTACACGTAATAAAGTCTGCATAACTAACTACCCATGCTAGTAATTCTAATTTCGAGCATGTTTGTGCACATCTTTCCACACGTTCCATCCTTATTTGTTCCGCCTCTGCTTTTAGTTAGTGATAGTATCTTTAATCCAAAGAATGGATCAACACCCTGGATTGAGTGTGAAAGCACCAGCCCTATTCTTAAAAGGCAATAATATAGAAAATAAATGTAAAAAAGCAGAAATAGTAAAGAGACAAGAAGATTTTTATAGTTGTTCGGTTGTTAACGAAGCCTACGTCCACTTTATAACTTTGTATTAACTGACTGTTGTTACAAGTGGAATCAGATTACAATATGATTGAATCTCCTAAGTTAGATCAAGTCACAAGTGCAAGAGTTCAGTGGAGAATCATAGTGAACCCCTAGATGACTGTAGTATGGGAGGAGAAGAGTGAAGAATAATCTCTGTAGGGTTTCAGCAGCTAGTTCAGAAGATCCCCTTTATTTTGCAGGTAGATGAGTATTTATAGGGATTAGAGAGCTATTGGGCTAAGCCGCTTTACTAGAGACCTAAACTTAATGATACGAAAGTGCTCCAAAAATTTCACAGCGATCTGACTTGAATTGATGGATCACTAGCGATCCATGTAGTTAGAATATTCTTGGATCATTTCACTTTGGTTGTGCTCCCTACCTTATGTAGATGCTTTCCATGTAATTTCATAACTAGTTGCCTTGTTTTGATGGTGATTCGTGTATAGGTTGCATTGAACTGTGACTGGAATCAGATGAAACTTGGAATATCATGAAACTTGGAAGACATTCCTAGAAAAGATATTAGATCATGATGCAAGAAGTTTGGAGGGTCCATGAGCAAGCCTTATGGATCGCTAGCGATCCATGGGTGATGGATCACTAGCGGTCCATCACCTTAGTTTATTTTGGCATCTTTCCTCTTGGGTCTTTCTCCTCTCTTTCTTATGGTCCTTTTGGTTGATTCTTGAGATGTTTCGACTTGTCATAGATGTTCTAACTTCCTTTGAATTCTATTGGGTTAAAAACCCAATTAACATTTGCCTCCCAAAGTATGCCTTCATTGGAAACAAGGCGTGCTCTGGAAGTAATTGCCTTTGAGTTTCCATTTAGTGAGGTTCAATTGATCATGTTGAGGCTATCGTGCGAATTTGGCTTGGCTATTCAGCCGTCTGTTGAGTTTCGATGTGAATCGTCGTTGCTTGTAACAATGAATCAATTTCGACCCCACAACTTTCCAGATGCTCGCAAATAACACTTAGATCGTGCTTGGCGAGTTTAGGGAAGATTGGTTGCAATTCTATGGATCGCTAGAGATCCATAGTCCATGGATCGCTAGCGATCCAAGGACTTAGCAAAAAAAAATTCATTCAATCCCCTATTTAATTTTGTGTGGGCCGACCCTTTATCACTTTACTTCCTTCTTGTGAACCAAGCAATTTTCTTTACAACCCGAGCTAACATGACCAAACCCTAAACTTGCTCACACCATCGCCGTCGTCGACCATCCACCGCTGAAGCCTCTTTCCACTGACCCCACTTGACTTTGCCGTCATATTGAGCCAGCCCTTAGCACCTGAAACATCACCTACCTAGATCACCGCCGATCTAGCCCACCTTGGATCGCCAACAACTTGAGATTGACCGTATTTGCCTTCTGACTTGAGGTTGGTGATGTGGATTTTTATCTAGCGATTTGGTTGTATTGGTGATGGATACAATGGAGAATTTGAGTTGATTGCGACTTTGTGGAAGAAGATAGTAAATCAAGTCTTGAATTCTTCACGGAACGAAGCCCGGGTTTTGCCCCGATGTTTGACATGTTTTGTTATCTTCATCCACAGAGTCGGAATTAACTTGCACCGAGTTACACCATTAATCCGACATGGCGTCTCATGGATTGATTTTGGTTTTTCTGGGAGGTGATAATAGCTTAGGGTAGTGTCTTGTGTGTAGCTCATGTTGTTATCACTTTCCATAGAACTGAAATCGACTTATGCTGAGAATTCTCTACTCGATTCAGACCCTTTGATCTATAGTTGCTCACTTTGGATTGCTCTTGTCATTGCACAGTCGGTGTACCTAGAATAGGAAAAACTTTCCATGTCGCTTTAGACAGCGGATCTGTTATCAATCGTTGATCGATAACGGGTAAGTGTAGGAGAAATAACTTTAATGTATGATGCGAAAAGCTTTTTCCTTTCTTCGCTGCGAGTGAACTATCTATACAGGATAGAGTGTTTGTAGTTTTCAGGACACCGAGCCCATCCCACATAGATAACACAATGCACTTGCTTCAGTCAACACTTGAAACCCAATGAGTCGACATAAATTGATATTTTTTCAAAATTCAAGTGTTAAGCATAAGGGAACTTTTATCTTTTTTTGAGGAAAATGTGTGATCCTCTAGAAATATAGGAGATCACACATGTATCTATATATATATATATCACAAAACAACACGCTGCCAACATGCCTGGCAGATAGCAAATCTAAGTACAAGTATCAAAGGAAAAACTCAAGTACCCCTATAATGAGCTCCGGCAAGGCCACCGCCCATTACACCCCAATATCGAGCTCCGGCATGGACATCGCTTGATATTAAGGTGTTAGAAGTACCTGAAAAACAAATGAATATCCCAAAGCCAATGATACTGGAAGCCAACACCATCTAATAAGGAAGCTCCATGCTGCTGACTCGGAAGGAATGGAGATGTGACTAGTCTAAAGTGGAACTGCTAATGATCCTAAAAAGAAAACTCCACTCTGAAGACATGGTAATACTAGAATTTGCGCTTATCTGAAGAGTGAATCCACCTAAAAATAGAATGCCATAATGAAGATGAAGATGTACTAAGAAGAATCCCTCACTGCAATCAGCAATCCTGCGATCTGCAATCCTGTGTACCTGCAAAGAGAAACTAACACCCTATCTAGCCCAGACCTGAATCAGAGCAGAACTAAGGAAAATAATTAAAATGATACACATATATGTATATAAATGAAATTTATATATATGTATAAAAGAGATAGAAGTAAAAATACAAAAGTAAAGCTAATAGGATAGAATAAATAAAAGAACAGAAAAAAACTGAAAAACAAACAAAAGATCTAATAAAGAAAAGCTAATAGGATCCATGATCTAAAGAGCTAAAAGATCTATAACTAAAACAAACAATAACTAAAACAAATCTAAAATTAACCTTATGGACCTTTGATCAAAAGTAAATTATCATACACAGTGATATCATCATTTAAGTTTGAAAAAATATTAGTACTACAATTATTAAGGTCAAAATATTAATTTTATGTTTAAATAGATTAATATTATTACTAACTTTATTAAGATATTCTTTAAATAGGTTATTTTTAGCTAATTTATATTTAGGATTAGAGATCCAATTAAAACAAAATGAAGAAATTATAAAAATCAATTTATTAAAGTGGCAATTGTTATTATTAAAAGTTCTTTGATTTCTTTCAAACCAAATATACCAACAAGATATAATGAATAAAGTGTCAAGTAAGAATTTATTATCCTTATTGAACATAAATCTAAAAGTATTCCAATAGAATTCACAATCGGAAATTTTAGTTACTATATTAAAATTAAAGATTTTAAGGGTATTATTTAGAATGAAATAAGTACCCATGCAACCAAAGTATACATGTTTAATATCTTCAAAATGCAAATTACAAAAATAACATTTATTATCAATTTGTATATTTTTTCTTTTTAAAAATTCTATAGTATTTAGTTTTTCGTGCATAATTAACCACATGTGAATTTTTGATTTAGGGGGAGCATTTGATTTCCAAATAAATTTAAAAGAGTTATTGGTTACACCTGAAAAATTAATAAATCTATAAAAAGAATTAGAAGTATATTTCTTACTCTTATCCCATTCCCAACTAATATTATCATTATCATTATCAATATTATATAGATTTAAATCTAGCAAAAAGCAAAGAAAGCTACCTAAGAGTTGAACCTACTAAAATTCTGCTAAAACTAAAATTCCTAGGAGGGTTATTATTGGGAGAAAAAACTTCTATAATTAAAGCATACTTAAAATTACAAATTTCATATAGCTCTCTAAATTCGATCCTAAGGGGGATAACAGAAATCCAACAGTCATGCCAAAAAGTACTATTACCTGAATGAACTATTATATTAGTGCCTAAGTTAAAAATCTCATGAAATTTTAAAATAGATTTCCAAAAATTAGATAGTTTACAAATGACAGAAGGAGTAATTTGATATAAATTGTTACTACCATTATAGTAATATTTAGAAATGATTTCTTTCCAAGTAGCATTATCGTTAGTATCCTTTAACTTCCATAACCATTTACCTAATAAGTACAAATTCATATTATGCAAATTAATGACACCTAAACCACCCTCCTTCTTAGATTTACAAGCAGTTTCCCAATTTACTAAACATTTAATGCTACTATTAGAGTTTTTCCCACTCCATAAGAAATCCCGTCTAATTTTGTCTATTTTATCAATCACCCAATCTGGAAAAAGATGCATAGACATCCAACAGATCGGAAGAGCTGATAAAACAGAATTTATTAGAACTAATCTACCCGCTCTCGATAAAAATCTCCCATTCCAATTAGAAATCCTATTTTTGATTTTATCTATGATAATAAACCAGTCATCATGTTTGAGTCTAGTTGGTCTAATCACAAAAGCAAGATAGTCAAAAGGAAAATTCACAGTTTTACAATTAAGCGTATTAACAACTAAATTTTCAACATTTTCGAAATCATTTAAAACTAAAACAAAACTTTTATCAAAATTTATTTTTAAACCTGATAGAAGCTCAAAACTATATAAAATAAACTTTAGAGTAATAATGTGTCTAGGCAAATGGGAAGAAAAAAGCAAGGTATCATCTGCAAATTGAAGGACAGATATACCAATACGTGATATATCATTACCTACATTCCCCAGGGATCCATTATCAGCCGCTTTTTTAATTATCTTAGCGAAAACATCTGCGGCTAAGTAAAATAAAAGAGGCGATAAAGGATCCCCTTGCCTTAAACCTCGCTTGGATTGGATTTTATTACCTAAAATACCATTAACCATAATACTAGAGTTACCAGTTCTAAGCAAATTCATGATCCAGCTAATCCATCTATGACTAAAACCTCTAGCAAGAAAAATATCTATAAAAAAATACCAATCTACCGAATCAAAAGCTTTAGCGAAGTCCAATTTTAAAATCGCACAGGTTATATTATTCTTACAACAGTGATTAATGTATTCTTGAACAACAGCTACATCGTCTATGATATTTCTCCCCTTAATGAAAGAAGACTATGAATAGTCTATTAGATCATTCATTCTTATACTAAGTCTATTAGCTAAAACTTTTGAAATAATTTTAACAGAACAGTTAATCAATGAAATAGGTCTAAAACCTTTTAAGTTATTGGCACCTACTTTTTTATGTAATAAAATAACATTTGCAAAATTAAATCTTCCTAATTGTGAATTTCCATTATAGAATTCGTTAAACATACTAATTAAATCTAATTTTAAACATCCCAAAATGTTATATAAAAGAAAATTGGGAACCCATCCGGACCCGGGGATTTATCCCCTGGCATGTCATTGATAGCTTTCCGAATTTCCTCTTTAGTAAAAGGATTATCTAACTCGGAAAGATCAACATTAGACTCAGACGGATATAGTTCATTCCATCTAACATTAATTCTATGCTTGTTTTTGTTACCAAAAATATCTCTATAATAGTCTGTAAAAGCCTTATTAAGGTCTCTTTGGTCAACTAACTCTTCATTATTCACAATAATGGAATTAATCGTATTACTACGCTTTCTACCGTTAACCATACTGTGAAAAAAACTGGTATTATTGTTGCCTTCATTTATCCACTGAATTCTTGATCTCGGTTTTAACATAACCTCCTCCTTTTCTAAAATAGAATTGAGTTCTTCTTTTAGATTAGCGAGGACGTTACGCTCACCTAAATTTAGTTGTCTAGTTTCTTCTATCTTGTTTAATTTAAGCATTTCAGAAAGAATATTTTCTTTTTTAATTTTTATACTAACAAAAACATTTTTATTCCCATTTTTAAGAAAATTCCTCAGATCCCTAAGTTTTAAAACAAAAATTTTAGCAGAATTCTCCTTATTTCTAATATTATAATGACTCATAGAAATCCACTTATTTTTAATTAAATTCAAAAAATTCTATTCTAATAGGCACATTTTTTCAAATTTGAATGATATATTTATAACCCTATGTTGTTCACATGTGAGAATAATAGGACAATGTTCAGCATAAGTGTAAGGCAAACCAAAAACCCTACAAACAGGAAATTTATCCTCAATTTCATCACTAATGAAAAACCTATCAAGAAGAGCCATAGAAGGGGTATCCCTAGTATTACTCCAAGTAAAATCTCTATTAGAAAGAGGGATCTCAATCAAATTAGAATTAATAATAAATTGGTCAAATTCCTCCGTAGCAGAGTGATCACCCTCCCGCGGCGAATGCTCTCCTATAAAACGCGTAACATTTAAATCAACCCCCAAAATCCAAGAACCCGGAGCTAAAGATCTAAAATCCAAACATTCATTCCAAAGAATACGACGGCCTATTTTAGAGTTAGGCCCATAAACATTATAAATAATTAAAAAAGAATTATCACTAAGATTAATGAGAATAACATGCAGAGTGTGTTGCTTGGGAATACATTGGAGCAGTTTAAAATAGTTATCCCGCCACCCAATCAGTAAACCCCCAGAAGCGCCCACAGAAGGTTAAAAAGCCCATTTCCTAAAATGAAACCCACCTAATCTTCTATAAAAACGAAAATCGGGACATTCAATTTTAGTTTCCTGTAGTAATGCAATGTCAATAGCAAGTCTTTAAAAAAACCCTAACTTTGTCACATTTATTTATATCATGCAAACCTCTGATGTTCCAACTAACAATGCTCATGTACCAACAGATCTAGCCCTATCAAGTTCCCTACCTTTAATGTACTCTAAATCAATCTCAACATCAGAAAAAATGAAGGTAGTATCACAAGCTAACTGGCTAAACTCGGAAACAGACAATCTACCTAAAGCATAAGATGAAAACGAACTACCCAAGTCAGAGTGTATACCTGAGCCTGAATTCGAAGCACCACTCATGGTACTCGAATCAGGTAACTCACCCGCAGTCTGAGACTGACTACCGTGTATCCTGGCACTACGACAAACAGATCCAGTAATGGCCACAGATCGATTATGCCTACCTCTCCTCACAGAAGAAGAACAAGAAGTAGAGTTTCTGTTGATCCCATTAATATTTGCATTAGCTAAATGACAACCTTCTTTACTTAAATCCCTGCTAGTTTTATTAAAATCCAGAATCTCTACAGCATCACTCGAAACAGAATTAAAGCCTTCATTTCTTGAATTATTTAAATGATCACATTCAACTGATTGTTCCACCATAACCACTGTTTCTAAACCATTCACGATAACCATGTTTGATTCAACGGTGTGATCCTTCTCCAAACAATCTGAAGCCTCAATCTCTCCGCTAACCTTTCCAATAATATGCAAACCGAGATCGACATTAACATCATCGGCTACTGACTCGACACAATCACCAGGCTTCTCCATGACAACATCTCCAGAATAACTACAAAAATTCACTGACAAAGGATCACCTAGCTTACCACTCAAGATTCCATCCAATTCAGATCGATTATCAGCAAATCGAACAATACTCAAAGATTGATTATCAATATACGAATCAGAAGATTTGCGTACCATCCCATTCAACAAACTCTCTGATTGATAACCAAAATCACCATCCATTACATCCAAAAAGTGTGCACCATGCACACTAGAATCAGCGTGCATTTCAGAACGAACTTCAGAAGATAAACTCAACTTCTCATTACTCTCCACTTCTAACAACTTATCCAAACATATAGCAATCTTCTTCTCCAACCTATCAACTTCATTAATAGGCAAAACTGAAGCCTCTATCCAGTCAAGAATATCACCAAGTATGACTCTACAGTCATCACCCTTATAATCACTGTAATCTACATTCAAAAGATCTTCAAACTTGTCGTCCAAAATTCCATTTAGTTCGGTATGATCAACAACACACATAGAAACTTCCCCAATATCTTACAACCACTTATCCACACAATTGATCTCAACAGCATTTGAAAACCCATCTAAACTCCTCGAACAATATGCCATTTGAGCATCAGGACTACTACTATCCTTAATCATTATTTTCTAGGCAAAAACATCATAATCCAAGATTTCTAAATTTTCTGACCGTTCCAACAAAACATCTTCAGAGAATATACTATCATCAAAACTAACTCCAGTGCTAACACCATAGACAACTTAACTATCACGTACTAGTTTAAAATGTTTTGCAGTAGAACAATCTAACAAAGAATGAAAAATCCACTCCACAGTCAACTCCAGGCCTCTCATCACAAAAGTCTATGTCTGTCAATGAATCGAGGCACTCAAATCTATTAGCAGTTCATAATTCAAAATTACCTAATACATGCAAATTTAAATTAGCTCTTTTGTTGCTAAGTTGAATGAATAAACCACTCTGCTCAATATCTATTCCAAGATCAACCAAAGACGAGACAGAACAATTGAAAACCTTTGATGGATGTGAATCCCCTATACAATGAGAAACAGTAGGATCTAGAATAATAGGATCGAACTCATAAACCAAATCATAATGTTTGAAGCAAGAAAAAGAGCGTCTGCTTGGTTCGAAATAAGAAAACTTTCATATTTTGAGACGGAATTGCTGGTAGAAGATTCGGTTTTACCAAAATACTCCTCCGGATCGCCAAATCGATCTCTGTAACCTTTGCCTATGTTTAGCGAATTAATGGCCTCAAAATGAAGAAACATGTCCTCGAGATATTTGATTCCTTCGCCCTTTTTATGCCAAAGATGTTCCAACAAAATCCCCTTTAAAAGCATACATTTTAGCATGAATTGAAAGCCATGATCAATCAATGATGGACAGGGAACAAAATTCGACTTAGACACAACATTTGTAGTGTAACACCCCGCATTTTTATGTAATTAAATAAAATCAATTGAATTAACATAATTGCAAAACAGAATATAAATGTCAAATATATGCATTTAAGAATTAAGAGGTTACATAGATTTATGCAAGCAATGGGTGTGTCATTAATTGACGCATCAATCAATTAAAAGGGGAATTAATTAAGAGACATAGAGGCGTTAATTAGTCAGAGAATATGTCACTTTTATAACATTAATTAATTAAGAGATCTTCTAATAAAGGGAAATATATGTGAGGAATAAACTAAATGATAGCATACATATATTAATTTATAATTGACGCAATCAATTAATTAAGAAATTAATTAAAGACATTAAGTAAGCGTCAATTAATAAAAGAGGGAAACTTATATGTCAATTAATTGGGTAATGAATTGGCGGTCTAAATATATACAACTAATGAATGTGTGACTGAGTGATGCATAGGAATTAATTTGGATATCGATTAAAATGGGAAAACATGTCAATTAAATAATTGGCAATCAGTTGAGCGTTTTAAAAAGGGCATCAATTAATCAAAGAATATACCCTTGTTACAATAGATAATAATGTAAATTAATTAGCTAGAAGAAAACGCCAGTTATAGGATTATTTGTTTCCAAGTTTAAAAAAAGAATTGGAATGCATACAAAAATCAAACGGAGTAATTAAGTTTATGATGAAGGTAAGTTAATAAGAATAAATTAAAATTTATAACTTTTATATGCAATCAATTAATAGAGGTATTAATTGACGTGTTCAAATAGGTAAGAAGTTATAACATATAAGAATTAATTAATATTGGATATACATATATATATATATGTATGTATGTATGTATGTATGTATGTATGATCTAATTAATTGGGTAATTAATGGGAGAATCTTATTTAGAAGGAAACGTGAATTAATAGGGTCGTATAACAAAGGAATAAATGAATAACATTGGAGAATTATACGTTATAAGCTAACGTAACCAAATCAATAAATGATGGTGAGGATTGTTTTTAGGGTTAATCGGATGGTTCATAGTTGTTCACTACACCTATAAATTGAACGTAACTTAACCTTAGCCCACACTATTTTCTCTGAATCAGCTGCTGTCATTTACAGCAAACTCCTCTTCTCTTCTCCCTCTTCCTTTCTCCTCTATCAATCAAATCTTTCCCCAAACAAAAAATAAAATTAAGTAAGGATATACATACAAGCAAATCAGAGAATTGCGCAAACAAATCATGGAATTTACAGCAAATTAAAAAGAGGGAAAAGCGGAGAAAAGCATAGCAAATTAAAAGGGATGGAGATTGAAGCTAAGGACGACATGTGGGTGGATTTAATTATATTCTTTTACGTTTATACTATATATTATCGTTGAATTTCCATTAGATAATTTATTCCAGTAATTAATTCTATTAGTTATGCAAACACTGTAAATTTTATTTATATTTAATTGGGCTTGACAGTTAGAAAAGGCGTAGGCCTAAAAGTAAGAAATTTATAGTTATTTACATCTATTTTAAAAGTCATAATTTAGCCTTAATACTGGTTCCTTTTATTCCCTTTTTACGCGAATAATATAGTTAGAAAGAGAATTCGCGGTTATGGATTAAAATACTAGACTTTATAGAAGTAGATGTAAAATAAGAAAATTGGAAAATTGGAATAAAATTAGAAAAGTGGAATTCTGCAATAAATTACGCTGAACGGAAATAATAAATTTATCTAATAATTTAATTTAGGGAGTAAGTAATAGATTAATTGGTTGATTTAGAAACTATAATACATTTCTATAATTTAATAATTAAAAGATAAGGATAAACGTAACTACAAGAATAAAAAAAGGGGAACTAGTGTAAAATAGAGGGACCACTGTATTTTACACTAGCCCAAAATAATAAAAGAAATATCTTGCAGTTACGAATTATTGTTTATAGTATTATTTAGTATTAAATTATGGAAATAGATTTTAGTATAGCTTTCACAACCAACCAAATAAAATAGAATTACTTCCTAGAATAAAAGAAAATAAAGTAGAGTATGAAATGAATCAAATAAATTATTAGATAAGAAATTAAGGCTGTGAACAATAAACGAACCTAGGTCTGCATTTACCGCGCAGACTATATAAAAAGACAGTTATTATGATAAGTTAATTATATAATAAAATAGAATTAAAAATAATTCTATATCATAATAAAAGAAGACAGACTAGAACAGAAAAGAAACACTTGTAATTATATACAGATTTTAAAAGAAATAATAGTAACAATTACAAGTATAATTATAACATAAGTTATGATTAAGTAAAAGAATAGAAAGGCTTATTTGGGAACTTAGAATAAATAAGCAATGATAGCAAAGGTAAATAGTAAAAGCTTATTTTAGATTTCTATTAAATTAATAAGCAAATAGAACAAAAGATGCTTATTTAATAAACTTAAGACTTAAATTAAGTTAATAAGCAAGAAGTGGCAATACCAATAGCATTCCCTATTAGATCAACAGTGGTCTCACAATAGCCAGAAGCGAGACGAGGGTAAGAATATGCTAATTAAGGTAAATAAGTAGCCAACAGAATAAGAAAAGTAAACTAAACGCAAATTAAAAGATTAGACTTAGGGTCTAATAAAAGAATTGAGATGCGTTTGGAGCAGCCCAAAGGATGAAGCGCCTAATTGAAGCAGTTCATCACGGATTTCAGAAATGGAGAAGCACGTCCAACTTAGTATTTTTGGGCTTCAAGGAAGTATGAGACTTCAACGGGACGTGAGGATACTCTAGGATGGCCATTTGGGTAGGCCTAACGAAGCTGCACCCCCGGAGGCAGGTCTGTAGGTGTTCCATCAAGAGAGTATGCCTTGACTGCATTTGCATTGTAGGCCTAACGAAGCAGACCTTTGTAGGCAGTCAGAAGAGCTTGGTGTTCGGAGTAGGGTATTCGTATGTCCAGTACTTGCAAGTAAGTTTAAGGATAGTCGCATGCGGATATCGGCCAGCATCAAGACCAAGAGCAATTTCAGGAAAGACTAGAGTTAAACCAACAGTCCAATGATTCTTTCACTATCGATACATTGGATAAGGGGCACTGCCAATTGGATGTTAGATTGTTTGCAGTAGGGCACGACCACTTAACTCTTTAGAGGTCTTTCGATTTAGTTGAGGGGTGGCTGCGTGGGGCCATAGCCATGACGAGAAAAGAGACATACCAACTAGAAAATCTGTATTGTAGGCCTAACGAAGCAGTCCTTTACAGATATAGAAAATCCCCGGCTGAATTCCGTACAAGGTAACCTTGTTGGCGGGATTCAGATGGTAGACAGAACGATTACGCGGTCCTCAATGTACGCACTGGGTGGTACATTGTGGATGTCCGAGCACTAGCATAGACTAGTGCGGACGCGATTTACGTTTTCATAGTAAGTAGTGGAGCATATGTATTGTAGGCCTTACGAAGCAGTCCTTTACAGATGTAGCTACGGAACACTCGCGGAGCAAGACGATGGAGTATCTGTATTGTAGGCCTTACGAAGAAGTCCTTTACAGATATAGCTACGGAGCAAGACGATGGAGCCCTTTTCGAGGAGGATACTGAAGGTACCATGGGTGGTACCTAGGACTAATATGGTCATTGGGCATATAGCTACATATATGTATACATTAGTTATTAGGTTTTAATCTACTATGGAGTAGATGGGCACGGTTCACGAACAGAGGCGAGAGTATTGTAAACTTAATATAACAGTAAATGGAAATAAAACGGTATATGTAGAATTAAGCTTAGAAGTGTATAATTTATCCATTCACCAGAACTTTAGTTCTGACCCCCTCCTCATAACATCCTACAGGTTAAGTAGATGGCAGAGACTTCCCAGCTGTAAGACACTTGTTTAGAGAGTGTTATTATATTAGTGAGTATTTACTTACTATTATATTTTAGTCAATCCCGCTGTGAGATAAATTATTGAGCTCTGATATATTTGTCTTTGCCTATTTGCAGGATACTAGATACCTAACTCGGGCTTCAGTGGGCTTGGTTTTTAGCATTTTTGTGAAAAATCCGGACCACTGGAATTCGGGTTGTTACATGTAGATTTTTTCGAGCAGACATTTCTTTTATTACTGAAAGAACCACAAGTAAAGCACCTAATTGGGTCTCGGCATTGACAATCAAGATGATTAAGATCCCCACATCTAAAGCATAATTTATTTCCCTTCTTAGAATTGATCCAGTTTTTGTTAGAAGCACGAAAGAACGGATTTTGAAATTGAGCAACAGGCTTACGATCTTTAACGACCTGAGCGAAAGATCGATTATGATAAACATTATGATTAGGGAAAGTAGGTTGAAAAGAAGAGAAAGATTGAAACGAGGAAACGAAAATCAGAAGCTGAATTGACATCAGTTATGCCTTCACAAATGGTTTTGACAGCACCTACCTCCTCGGCACCGCCAGCTGAATATGGTCAATTGGTTCCTGTTGGTCTGGTTGTAGATCGAACTCCTCCAAATTTTATAGTTTTACTCAACCATCCGGAGAGAGCTTCCACCGTAATTTCTACTAAAGTCCTGCACAATATTTGTTTACAGCATGGAATTCCGGATGATGACGTACGCCTTCCATTGAAAAATGAGTTTGCACACATGCCACCTTTGGGGTACACTACCTGCCATCGGTAGATATGCTTGAATGGAGCAGTGCCCCCTTCAATCCTTTCTTAAGAGAAACTCTTCTGAATTTGGGAATTGCCTCATTTCAAATTCACCCCAATGGATATACGATTTTGACTTGTCTTCGTGTTTTGTTTATGCGGACATTCAATCGTGCCCCAAGCTTTGATGAGTTGAGATATTTCCTCTCATTCAAGAAGAGAGATGAATGTCCATCTCTTGTGATCATCGAGGCACAAAGAAATCGCAAAATTGTGCTGCAGCTTCAAAGTAATTTGTCCTAGTTCAAGACCCAATATTTTTTTAATGGGTATCCTAAGGGATTTAATCGCCTTTGGATGATAGGGTGTAAGTGTTCTCTTTTACTCGTTGAGATTTAATACGATTGTGCGGGAATTTTAATAGACTTAATACTCCTTGTATTATTTCGAGGCCAAACAAAGATCCATCGCTAGATCCCATCTTCCATACTCTAAAGGCTATAGACGCTACAGAGAGATCGATCAAGTCTTTGCTAATGGATGAGAATTTGCTTCGGTATGGGTTGTTGCATCCTGGGAGATCTGTCATTGCCATTGAAGTTCATAAAAATACTATTGTTGATTATGCGAGAATGGTGGAATCCCGTGACAAGACCATTTATGACCAGGCTCGAATGATTGCTTTGCTTCAGGAAAGAGTCACGCAACTTAGCATTGAAAAGACCCAAGTTGAAGTTGAGAAGGGCGCTGTGACGGCAGACTACTTGGAGTTACAGGATACCTTCGAAAGGAAGATGGAGAAGTTGGATCACACCATCCTGAATTTCTACGTCAACTCCTTGCTACATCAGGGAAGCCTCGGCTATTTAGGCCGTAAATTCCTGCGTACTCTTACTATGGTTTGGGAAGAAGTTCTGGCCCGTTTCCAAGAAAATGTGGATGTATACACCAAGCAAGAGTTAGAGGACGCTTATCTCTACGAAGAGTCGAAGAAGGCTTTGGTAGAGAGCCCAGAGATTATTCGGATTGAGAGGGAGTGGGAGGCCGCCGATGCTACTGCAACTGCTAAAGAGCTATCAGAGCCTTTCAGCTTCGGGCCTAGCAAATCATTAAATCGGCCTCATGATAAGTCAAGAACTATCCCGGGTTCAGCCGGTACAACTTTGTTGTTCGCCCCTTCAGCAGCTGTTTGCGAAAGCCTTGGATGGTCTCGAAACTTCACCATAGATCGTGCAGCCATCCAAAGATGGAGACGGTGGGGAGTATGAGATTGAAATTCTCGATCACACTTCTAATGCAGGTAACCTTCTTGTTTCTCTTGATTTTGAAAATTTTCAGCTCACACCGCAAGAACAAGATGGATTGAATGCTTTCATTTCTGATTTTATAAGTCTATCTTCTTTGCCTATTGAATAGCCAATTTTTTGATCTCGGGGCCTGTTTCTATTTCAACTGCTTCGACGCTTGTTTCTGTAGCTGCTTCGATCACCATGCCCGTGTTTGGCTCACAACCAAGGCCGGAATCCAAGAAGATTGCTACATTGCATGGCCTAAACAATCCTTCCATATCTTTGAAGGGTGATTTAACATCAGCTGATACTCGAGAGTAGACAGATCAAGCGAGCCAGCTAAGTAAAACTGAACAGTAGATGGTGGCAGTTAAGAGGGAAAAGATTGAGGAGAGAAAGTCTTTAAGGTGCTCCCACAAGTCCCAGAAGCATAAGACCAAAGGGGAGTCTTCGGAGGGGGTCAAAGAACAAGGAGGAGACATGGGCATTTAGGCGATAATTGATATCTCCGGCAGCGATATAACTCTTGGTAGGGATGTTCAGAAGAAGAAGAAACTTCAAACCAAAGGTAGGAAGGGAAGTCGTGGAAAGAAACACTGACGGGCTCGAGTGGCAGTGGAGATGGATACTGGAACATTCTGATTTGTTTGACATGCATTTTGTACAAATGCAGAGTCTACACTTATTACTTTTCTTTTTGTTGGTCGATATTATGTGGGTACGACCCCCATATTTTAACTTTGTACAGAAAATGCTATAAGGAATGAAAAATTAATGTTTTTACTGTCATCTCTTATGTGTTCTTCCTTATTTATCACGTACTTAGCTTGTTTTTATACTACTTATGTGTGCATATGGCACAATTGCTTGTTCTGCAATTTCTATACTTCACATAGTCGTGCCGTGTTTCATGGTATACGATGCCTTTATTTTATGATTTGACGCATTATGTATGCATTTTTTAACTTTATAACTTGATCCATCGTGATTTCCAAAATTCTTTGTTTGGAGAAACGGGCCTGTGGAGTAGTTTTCCTTTCAACTAAATGTTGGTATGTGTGTGCCCCCTACTTCTCAGGGTTGTTTTCTCCGAACACTTGAAAAATGACTGGTTGATCCAAGCGATTCCTTGGATGTCTGTAATCGAATCTACTTTGCGGTTCCTATCTTTAGGAACTTGTGACTCAAGCGTCTCGATTCCAGAGATTTTGTCGGTCAACGATCGGGATTCTTTGTCGATTTCAAGTTGTGCGACATTGGTAGATTTATGTCAATTGCTTTCGGTAGTGGGAGTTGATTCTTGTTTGTCCTACAATAGATGAGTTTCCCGGTGTTGTTAGGACAATACCGGTACTTATAAGATCTTAACGGTTTGCTAATGGTGCCGGAGCAACATCAAGTAGTTCTTGCATGGAATGCACGGCTTTTAAGAGTGTGCAGCTTAAAATGCACGGCTTTTGAGAGTGCGCGGCTTAAGAAATGCATGGCTTATAGGATCGATACGATCCGTCGATCTGGAACGGTTTTGAACTTCTTGACGTTGCCAATCTTCGAGTAATGTGAAGAGTTCGTGCTTCAAGAGCGTGGTTCCACAACTCAAGAAGTGATGTGCGGCTTATGAGTGTGCGTGACTTAAGTAATTATATTTGCTTAGGCGTGATTCCATAACCCAAGAAGAGGTGAACGGCTTATGAAATGCGCGGCTTTGGTTTGGGCCTTCCTGGTGTTGTCGGAGCAACATCGATCCTTAGAAGGCGAGGATCGAGTTCCATCGATCCAACAGTTTGAGTCGATTTTCTTTTGTCGACTCGGTGGGTAGATGGGGTGTACTTGAGCATGGTTCCACTACCTCAAGCTATGATCGGATGGTTTTGAGTCAATTTGACCCCGTCGACTCGGCGTGTTACTTTTGTGAACACAGTTTTATTGGTTTAGAAAGCAAAGCAATTTTGTTAATAAAAGTTGGGCAAGTTCTGCCTATTTACAATGCCTTCGGTATTCCAGGATGGCTTATTTACTGGAAATAAGAAATACATAAGATAGCCTTAGATAAAGTAATGACGTAGCGATTCGCTGTTCCAAGCTCAGGGAATTTGGATTCCATCAACGATTATTAGCTTGAATGTACCATCCTCTAGCTTCTGGCAGATCACATAAGGCCCTTCCTAATTTGGTCTAAATGTTCCTGGTACAGGGTAGACCCATTTGAGGATAAGGTCTCCCACTTCGAAAGTATGGTATTGACTTTGATATTAAAATATCATGCGACCCTTTTCTGGTGAACAGTTGTTCTTAACACAGCATCTTCCCTTTTCTCATCGACCATATCAAGCGACTCGGGTAAGAGCTGCTCGTTTTGCCTTTGATTGAAGTTTTGCCTTTGATTGAAGTTTTGCCTTCGATGAGAGGGGACTTCTAGCTCGACTGGGATCATTGCTTCTGAACCATATGCCAGGGTGAACGAGGAGTGCTCGATTGTAGATTTGTGTGTTGTCATGTAATCCTATAGTGCAAGTGTAAGTTCATCAACCCAATTTCCTTTAGCTTTAGTCAGCAGCTTTTTGACGGTGGACTTGATGATCTTGTTTACTACTTCCACTTGCTCGTTTGCCTGTGGATGTGTGACAGCGTAAAAGCTTTTGTCGATTCGAAAGTGTTTGCAAAAGTATTTGAACTCAGTGCTTTTGAATTGAGTCACGTTATCTGTGATGATTTTTAAGGCACTCCAAACCTGCAAATAATGTTTTTAGTGACAAAATTAATAACTTTCTTTGTGGTAATAGTGGCCAGTGGTTCCATTTTGGCCTATTTGGTGAAATAGTCAACAACAACGATAGCATATTTGGCTCCTCCTTTGGCCATTGGTAATACACCAACAAGATCGATTCCCCAGATCACGAATGGCCACGAGTTGACCATCTGTGTCAGCTCTGTCGAAGGAGTTCTTTTGATCTTGCTGAATCTTTGGCATTGGTCGCATCGTCTGGGATAATCTGCTGCATCATGGTTTACTGTTGGCCAAAAATACCCATATCGGAGAACTTTCTTTATGAGGGTTTTCCCCCCAGTGTGATCTACATAGTCGCCTTCATGAATTTCCTTGAGGATTCTTCGAGCTTCGTCGTTGTTCATACACCTGAGCAAGGGGGAAGAGAATCCCCTTCGGTAGAGCATCTCATCCTGTGTTGCAAACCGTGGTGCCTTTTGAAGGAGCTTTTTCCATTGATTCTTGTCTGCGGGGAGTGTTCCTCTAAGCAGGTAGTCTTTGATTGGTGTCATCGACATTTTTGGTTCTTCGGTTGTTTCAAAAATCTAGTCGATATCCATCTCGCTTATGCTTGGAGCGGTCAGAGTTTCAAATGGAATAGTCCCAATGACCGAGCCTCTCTGAAACTGGCCAGTTTGGCTAGATAGTCTGCCTTCATGTTTTGTTCCCTTAGGATATGAGTTATGGTGTAATATTCGACGTCAATCAGCAGTTCTTGCACTTTAGATAGATACGGGGCGAGGTTCTCTCCCCGAGCTTAGTATTCGCCTTTCACCTGGCAGATGACTAGTTGAGAGTCGTTATAGATGTGTACGGATTTTATCCCGAGTTTCTTCCCAACTTTCAGCCCGGCTATCAATGCTTCGTATTCCACTTCATTATTTGTTGCAGGGAATTCCAAGCGCAAGGAATAGAAAATGGATCGTCCTTTAGGAGTTTCGAGTACTACTCCTGTGGCCGAGCAGAAGTTGTTAGATGCACCATCGACGAACGAATTCCAACGTGTCTCCACTTCCGGAGTGACTTCTTCGTTATCTCGTATCGTAAACTTAGCAATGAAGTCTGCCAACACCTGCCCATTGATCGCCCATCAAGGATGGTAAGTAATTTCATACTGACTCAATTCAATGTTCCATTTGATAAGTCCTCTAGAGGTCTCGGGGCGGTACAACACTTGCTCCAAGGGTTGATCTATCAGCACTTTGATCGGGTGTGCCTTGAGGTACAGTCGTAACTTTCTAGATGCGATCAAGAGGCAATATGCTAGTTTTTCCAATTTCAGATAGTTCCTCTCAGCTCCGGTGAATCATATACTGATGTAATATACGGGTCGCTAGATCTTAGTTTCTTCTCCGTACGAGTGCGGCACTTGATGCATGGGGCGAGACTGCTAAGTAGATGTACAAGTCTTCTCTGTCTACCGGCTTGGACAGGATTGGCAGGGTTTCCATATGTCGTAGCAGCTCCTTAAATGTAGTTTGACAAGCTTGATTCCATTTGAAATTCTTCTTTCCCTTCTTTAGCGCGTCAAAGAATGGTATACATCTGTCGGTTGCTTTTGAGATGAACCGGCTTAGCGCTGCAACTTTTCCATTCAAGCTTTATTACTCCTTCCTGTTCCTCGGGGCCTCGACTTCCTATAAAGCGGTTATTTGTTCGAAATTTGCTTCGATGCCTTTGGCGCTTACAATGAATACCAAGAACTTTCCAGAGGCTACCACGAAGTGACATTTAAGAGAATTGAGTTTCATTCCATATTTGCGGAGTATTTCAAACGTTTCGGCAAGGTTGTCCAAATTATTTGAAGCTATGCATGACTTAATCCATATATTGTCTACATAAACTTCCATAGTCTTCCCGATCTGATGTGTGAACATGGCGTTCACTAGTCGTTGGTAGGTTGCCCTAGCATTCCTTAAGCCGAATGGCATCACTTTGTAGCGGTATAATCCCAGATTGGTAATGAAACTGTTATTTTCCTAGTCAGGTTCATGCATCATGATCAGGTTGTATCCTGAGTAAGCATCCATAAATGACAGTACTTCATGTCCAGTTGTCCCGTCCACAAGTTGGTCGATTCTAGGCAGGAGAAAACTGTCTTTTAGGCAAGCTTTGTTTAGGTCTGAGTAGTCGATACAAGTTCACCATTTTCCATTAGACTTTTTGACCAAGACTGGGTTGGATACCCATTCGGGGTAAATTGTAGCGCAGATAACACCATTCGCCATCTGCTTATCCACTTCTTGTCTCAGCGCTTTGGACCGTTCAGTCCTAAGCTGCGTCTCTTCTGCTTTACTGGTGTATACTTGGGTTCGATATTAAGTGTGTGGCATGCAATCTATGGTGAAACCCCGCACATATCGGAATGTATCCAAGCGAATACGTCGAGCTTGGCATAAAGAACTTTGATGATTCCAGTCGCATCTTGTTTCCAAGATGCGATCCAATTTTCAAGACCCGTGTTGGGTCATCCATATCGACTGGGACAGACATCGCCAATTCTGCCGGTGCTGCCTATTTCTCTCCTGAACTCTACTTTCTAGGTACAAAGCCTTGTCGAATCGGCTATGGTCCCCAAGCCAGGGGCGGCTCTGTAGTTGCTATTCGGTAGGTTCACGAATGTGGAGAGTTCTCCCCACATTCTTCCCCTTTTTCTTTTCTTCTAGACTCGCAAAGTTCTGTGATGTACCATTTTCTAAAGGTACTTTAGTCTCCATTGATCACCCCAGCTCCATTCTCTGTCGGAAATTTCATGGTTATACACCATTGAGCTAAATCAATCCTGAAATCTGCCAAAGTGCATTGACCCAAGAAAGCATTGTTGGCGGATATTTCATCTACAATCACAAAGGTTTGGATGAGGATGACTCTTCGGTCACCTTCTCCCAGTTCTACGGGTAAATTGATTGTTCAGATGGGTTGCTTAGATTCATTAGTGAATCCCTGGATCTTTGTTCGGCAAGCGGATACATCTTTCATACTGATCTTCATCTGATCAAACGTGTGTTTGAAAAAGATATTCACAAAACTGCCACTATCCACCAATAAACATCGGACCATGGCTGGTTTGATTCCTACCGTCACGGCCATGGGGTCAAGGGTCGGAGCTTCTATTCCTTCAGTGTCTCATTTTCGGAACACTATGTCATCATTTAGGGCCCTCTGCTGCTTGGCAGGAGTTCCATCTTCGAGGGCGAAGCACAAATCATTCGGAGCCTGTCTAAGTGAGCTTGCATATCGCTCCATCTCCCCCCCAACTTTTCGGCGCAGAATGAGGTCCTCCGGATATTGTTCTGATGATGAGTCTCTAGTCGGTTCGTCTAGATCCCTCTTTTCTAGTTCCAGCCTGGTTTCCCTGGTTTCTAGGAGCTTGGGTTGCTACAGGCTGGTCAGGATTTTGTGGTTTCCTCACATATTGTTGAAGCTTGCTTTTTCGAATCGGCTCTTTAATTAGGTTCTTCAAGTGACAGAACTCATTCGTGTTATGACCGTGTGTTTCATGGAAGCGGCGGTACTTTTCGGAATGCTTTTGATGTTTAGTCACTTCCTTTTTAGGCGATTTCTTGTACTCTTTTGTCCCTTGTGTCACAAGGTAGATGTTCTCTGGAGTATCATTGAGTGGAGTGTAGTCTTCAGGCCCCAAGCCTTTAAGTCGCTTGTTGGAATTCTGATTCTTCCTTTACTGATTCCCATCCTTCCCCGTGTTTCCTGCAGTGGTCCTGGAGGTATTTGTATCTTGGTTCACTACCATACCGTTCTGCCCAATGTTGGTTAGTTATAGGTTAGCAGGTTTTCCTTTTATCTACTTTTCCTCTTCCAATCTCAAGTACTGGCTCACCTATCAATTAAAGTCCTTCCTATGGTAGGTTATTTCATTTTGATCCATTTTCCGAATTTAGTGTCAGGATGGATGGCGTAGACCAGGGCCATGAAGACCATATCTTCATTTATGTTAATTACTTCAGTGACCGCGGTGTTAAACCGACTCATAAAGGATTTCAAAGATTCATTTCGTCCCTAGAACAGGCCCGATAAGGACATCACGCCTTTTGGTTGTGTTGTGTGAAGCCTAAACTAATCAAGGAACCTCGTTACTAATTCTTCAAAAGTGGAGAGGATTTAGGTGGGAGCCTGGTGAACCACATGAAATCAATTCCCTCCAGAAAGATTGGAAAACATCTACATCGAAAAGCATTTGAAGCATTCGCTCCGTCCATGTACCAACTACACTTATACAAGTGAGGTTTCGGGTCTCTAGTTCCATCGTAGGACGGAATAGTTAGCATAGTGAACTTTTTAGGATATCGTTCATTCAGAATGTCATCGGTGAAGGGAGTCCGGCTTGGAGCGAATCCCCATTCATCATCTCTCTTATTCTTACTTTCATCCATTAGGCGCTTGATCATGCCCGTGATATATGCCTCGGATGTCCGGTAATTTGTGGGTTGGCTGTCAGTGACTATACCAAGTGTTTGATTTTACAAACGGTCTTGGTAAGTGGGATGAAGCCTAGGCTCTCCTATCTTCGAAAGAGCCACTTCCTTGGAGTTCCATTGGCTTGCGGTTTGTCGTATAGGGGCAGTTTGGACCTCTCTGCCGGTATTGAGTGCGTTAGTGTTTTCTTTAAAGTCATCGTCATCAAGTTGTTCACCATTTTCGGAGTCGGAGAGCTCCACTTCTATACCTTTCCATGGAGTTTTCGTCCTCAGATTCAAGTTTATAGCGGGCTGCTTTGCTGTTGGTGGAGTGCTTGCTTTTCCTTCTATGGTGATTCCTACAGCTCCACCCACTACTCCTTTTTGCTATTACTTTCTGTTTCTCCTGTTTAGGCCAGAAACGGAAGAGTTTTCCTACTCTATGGCTACAGCGGGCTTTGGCATGGTTCTCGGAGCAGCAAGAGACTGCATGGTCAGGAGGGCATTTAATTTTTCCATAAGAGCTTTTTGGTTGTTCTTCATCTTTTGATTGATTTCATCTACCGACTTTTTTAACTCACCTCTAGTAACAACTTCATGCTGGATAGAAGATCCCGGCACCTGATCTTCTATGTTGGCACCAGAATTTTTTCTGACTAATAGGTTGTTAGCATCGTTGACTTCAACTTGCTGAGTATTGGTTTCCTCTCCAGCTATTACAGCTCCTATGGATCTTATGGAAGAAGTTCTCTTTCTTTTTGGTGCCATTGATTCTCAACAGCAAATCTTCTAAGCAAAGATTGAGGATCTAATTTCTGAACCTATCTGATCTAAAGTAGATAGCTAGATCTGAACCCGAGTTGGGCTCTCATTGAAAGTGCCAAACTGTTAACCCAAAGAATGGATCAACACCCTGGATTGAGTGTGAAAGCACCAACTTTATTCTTACAGAACAATAATATAGAAAATAAATGTAAAAAAGCAGAATAGTAAAGAGACAAGAAGATTTTTACAGTGGTTCGGCAGTTAATGAAGCTTATGTCCACTTTATAACTTTCTATTAACTGGCTGTTGTTATAAGTGGAATCAGATTACAATATGATTGAATCTCCTAAGTTAGATCAAGTCACAAGTGCAAGAGTTCACTGGAGAATCACAGTGAACCCCTAAATAACTGCTATGTGAGAAGAGAAGAGTGAAGAATAATCTCTGCAGGATTTCAGCAGCCAATTTAGAAGATCCTCTTTGTGTTGCAGATATATGAGTATTTATAGGGATTGAAGAGCTATTGGGCTAGGCCGCTTTGACAGAGACCTAAACTTAATGATACGAAGGTGCTCCAAAAATTTCACGGCGATCTGACTTGAATTGATGAATCGCTAGCGATCCATAGCGAATGGATCGCTAGCGATCCATGTAGTTAGAATATTCTTGGATTGTTTCACTTGGGTTGTGCTACTTGCCTTATGTAGATGCTTTCCATGTAATTTCATAACTAGTTGCCTTGTTTTGATGGTGATTCGTCTATAGGTTCCATTGAACTATGACTGGAATCAGATGAAACTTGGAATATCATGAAACTTGGCAAACATCCCTAGAAAAGGTATTGAATCATGATGCAAGAAGTTTTGGAGGGTCCATGAGCAAGCCTTATGGATTGCTAATGATTCATGGGTGATGGATCGCTAGCGATCCATCACCTTAGCTTATTTTTGCATCTTCCCTCTTGGGTCTTTCTCTTCTCTTTTTTTATGGTCCTTTTGGTTGATTCTTGAGATGTTTTGACTTGTCATAAATATTCTAACTTCCTTTAAATTTTATTAGGTTAAAAACCCGTTTAACAGTATCCTTTATATAGAAATTTCATTATCTTTGTAGGATCTTGTACCCATATAATATAGTCATGTAATTTACATGCATAATTAGGTCTCGATTGCCTCTTTATTAATTATCGACGTTCAATAATTTCCTTCCAGAAATGGTTGTTTTTAATCAAGAAAATACTTATAAATTCTATAAATTCTTATATAAATTCTTTAGCACATTTTATCGATGTTCTATTTGATTCCAACAACATATTAGATTTTCACTTTATTTTGAAAGCGTTTAGAGTATGGAAACATAGCTAAACATCATCTAGTTAAGCCATCATTGCCCAAAACATTCATTAAATTGAAATCTAATATATAAAAACACATATTATATGAAATTTATCATATATAAACAAAGTCATATTCAACATAGATGAAATGACCAAAAAAAGAGAATGATATTACTCGCATAAGTCTTTGGATTTATTTGATCTTTAGTTTTCTTAGGTTCCATGGCTTTTCCTCTTCTTCTTTTCTTTTTCTTCCTTAGGCTGCCATTAACAAGTTTTCAAGCTTTTATTTTTGTTTATGTAAATTGAGAATGCATGAATAAGATGAAGGTTACTTTGTGTTATTATATCCCCTTCCCCTAGCCGTTGGCCTTATGGTCCTATTTTTCATTTTGATTCATTCTCAAGTCATGTTAAACTTATATAGTAAGTAAATATACACTCAAATACTCTCAAATACTTATCATAATAAGCCACTATTTATTTTAAATTTTAAATGGCACATATCGTATATACTCCAAATGTGTTTTTTATTCTTCTTCCATCCGTGAATATACAAGAATACCATCGATGAGCACAAGTACAAACTTATTTAGTTGATCCCTAAACCTCGATTCATTGTATCACCAAAGTATGTTGGTGCATTGATAATGCATGAATAAGATGAAGGTTGTACCCAGAGTATGCGTCCATGAATGATAGCAGCTCGTGTCATGTCGTTCCGTCTACAAGTTGGTATATCCTAGGGAGAGGGAAGTTGTCTTTTGGGCAAGCTTTGTTTAAGTCCGAGTAGTCGATACAGGTTCACCACTTCCCGTTGGACTTTTTGACTAAGACCGGATTAGACACTCATTCTGGATAAGTTGCATCACGGATGAAACCATTGGCCATTAACTTATCCACCTCTTCCCTTAGCACCTTGGATCATTCGGGACCTAGGTTGCGGCTCTTTTGTTTTACTGGTGTGAACTTGGGGTCAATGTTGAGCACGTGACATGTGATTTCTAGAGACACCCCACACATATCGGAATGCGTCCATGCGAACACATCCAAGTTGGCGCGGAGAAATTTAGTAAGCTCCATACGCATCTTGTTTCCAAGGTGCGGTTTGATTTTAAAAACTTTAGTTGGGTCGTCCATGTCGACCGGGATGGACACCGTCAATTCTGCCGACGCCGCCCGTTCCTCCCCTGAGCTCTTCTTTCTTGGGTCCAAAGCCTTATCGAATCGGCTATGGTGCCCAAGCCAAGGGCGGCTCTGTAGTTGCTATTCGGAGGGTTCACGAATGTGGAAAGTTCTCCCCGCATCCTTCCCCTTTTCCTTTCTTTTGGATTCGCGTAAATCTGCTATGTAACATTCTCTGGCAGCACACTGATCTCCTTTTACACTCCGATTCCATTTGCAGTAGGGAACTTCATGGTTAGACACCATTAGGCCATAGCTATTTTGAAATCTACTAGAGCGGGCCGCCCCAAAAAGGCGTTATATGTTGACATTTCATCCACAATTACAAAAGTCTGAATGAGGGTGACTCTTTAATCGCCCTCTCCAAGCTCCACTGGCAGGTCGATTGTTCCCATAGGTTGCTTGGGCTCGCTAGTGAACCCTTGGATCTTTATTTGGCATGCAAACACGCTTTTCATGCCGATCTTCATTTGGTTAAAAGTATGTATGAAAAGTATATTAATAGAACTGCCACTATCGACCAACACTCATCGAATTACAACGGGTTCGATTCCTACAGTCACCTCCATCAGATCGAGAGTTGAAGCTTCGATCCCTTCGGTGTCTCGATTTCGGAACACTATATCGTCACTCAAAACCTTATGTAGCTTAACTAGAGTTTCATCATCTATTGTGAGACATGAGTCTTTCGGAGCATGTTTCAACGAACTCGTGTACTGTTCCATTTCACCCCAACTTCTTTGCGCGGGGTGTGGTCCCCCAAATATCGTTCCAATAATGAACCTTTGGTCGGTTTGTTTCGACTCTTCATCACTAGTTCCAGCTTAATTTCTTTGTTCTCTAGGAGGCTAAGGGGCCGCAAGTTGATTGGGGTTTTGTGGCTTTCTCACGTACTGCTGGAGTTTATTGTCTCGGATCAACTCTTTAATGAGATTCTTTAGGTGGCGGCATTCGTTTGTATTGCGGCCATGTGTCTCGTGGAAGTGGTAGAATTTCCCTGAGCACTTTTGCTGCTCAGTTTCCTCCCTCCTTGGGGTTTTCTTATATTCTTCAATTTTCTGTGTTGCCAGATAAATATTTTCTAGAGTGTCGTTTAGAGGGGTATAATCGTCCTGTCTAAACTTGTTAAATCTTTTGTTGCTGCAATTGCTATTTCTTTTATTGGAGTTCTGATTTTTCCTCTTTTGATTCCCATATTTCCCCGTGACTCCTTGGACAGTTCTAGAATCGAGTGCATTTTGATTCATTGCCACATCGCTCTGTCTGATGTTCATCGGTTGCACACCAGTAGACTTTCTTTCCAACTCTTGCGCTTCCTCCAATCTTAAGTACTGACTCACTTTACGATTGAAGTCATTCCTTGTGGTAGGTTGCTTCATTTTAATCCATTTCCCGAATTCAATCTTTGGGTGAATGGCACGGACTAACGCCATAAAAACCATGTCCTCATTGGGGTTGTTTACTTCTGTCACCGTGGTATTGAACCGGTTCATGAAAGATTTCAGCAACTCATTGCGTCCCTGGAACAATCTGGATAGGGACATGACATCTTTTGGTCGTGCGGTATGGAGCCTGAATTGGTCAAGGAATTTTGTTGCTAGTTGGTCAAAGGTAGAAATAGATCTCGTGGAAAGTCTGGTGAACCACATAGACGCAACTCCTTCTAGAAAGATAGGGAAACATTGGCAACGAACGACCTTTGGAGCGTTGGCTCCGTCCATATACCAGCTATACTTGTGTAGATAGGGTTTTGGGTCCTTCATCCCATCGTAGGATGAGATAGTTGGCATTGTGAATTTGCGTGAATATTTTTCATTCAAGATTTCATTGGTAAAGGGAATCCGACTTAGAGCGGATCCCCATTCATCATCTCTTCGGTTTTTACTCTCGTCCATCAACCATTTGACCATGTCTGCTATGTTGCCTCTGATGTCCGGTAATCCTGGGGACGACAATCAGTCACTACACCAAGTGTTTGGCTTTGCAAATGGTCTTGGCTCATGGGTTGAAGCCTAGGCTCTCCTGTCTTCGGGAGAGCCACTCCCGCGGGACCCTGTTGGCTCGTAGTTGGTCTGATTGGGGTAGTTTGGACGTTCTTAGCATCATCGAACATGTTGGCATTCTCTTCCAATTGATTGTCTTGCTCTCCAACTTCTGAATCGGAGAGATCCATAGCTATATCTTCTTACGGGGTCTTGGCCTCCTGATTCAAGTTCAGAATTGATTACCTTGCGGCGGGTGGAGTATTCGCATTTTCTTCCATATTATGTTATGTTGTCACCTTTTTGTGGCTATTTTTCGTTTCTTCTATGTAGACCAAAAACAGAGGAATTCTCTTGTTCTATAGCAGCCGGGGGTTCAGGCATAGTCCTTGGAGCAGGGTTTGGCTATAGGGTTAAGAGAGCATTAAGCTTATCCATTAGAGCCTTTTGACTACTTTCCATTTTTTGGTTGATCTCATTAACCATCTTATTCAACTCATCCTCGGTGACAACTTCGTGTTGGTTGGAGGATGCTGGCACCTGATTTCCCAAGTTAGCACCATTTACTTCAGTTTGTTGAGGATTAACATCTTCTTCAACTATTACTGCTGCTATGGATCTTTCAGAGGCAGTACTTCTTCTTCCAGGAGCCATTGATTCCAAGTGGTAGATTCCACAGGCAAAGATTGGGAATCTAACTTCTAGACCTATGGGATCCAAAGTAGATAGCTAGATCTAGATCCTGAGTTGCAGTTCTTAGTGAAAGCACCAAAATGTTAACCCAAAAAATGAATCAACACCCTGATTTGAGTTTGAAAGCATCTGCCCTGTTCTTACAGAGCAATAATACAGATAGTTGGTATTGAAAAGAACAATAAATGAAAGAAGACAAGAGATTTTTATAGTGGTTCGGCTGTTAATGAAGCCTACGTCCACTTTTTAGTTTTATTATAGACTGATTATTGTTACAAGCAGTGTTTGGTTATAAGGCTTTTGGTTATCCTTAGCTAGACTGAATCCCCGGAGTTGGAATCCATTAGAGAATCACAGTGAACCCCTTTGGAGATTGTTGTGAGGGAGATGAAGAGTGAAGAAAGTTTCCAGCAGATCTTCAGCGACCAGTTCGGAGAAGATCTCGTTTATTTTGCAGGTATGATGGTATTATAGAGATCAGAGGGCTTCTGGGCCAGGCCAGTTCGCCACTTGCTCGCAGTTGAATGTAGGAGGAGCTAGAGGAGCTAAGCTCACGATCCAAGCCAAAACCATGGATCGCTAGCAATCCATATATTTGGCTCGCGTGCGAGCTAATCACTTTACCCCCATCTCCATTGCTTTGTCTAGTTAGCTCGCTGAGATACCATGGTCTAGTATTGATCGCTGGCGATCCATACACTTAGCACATTTTCCAATTTTCTAGTCATGCTTCCTTTCTTCCATATGCCATAGCGACCTAGTGATCTGAGGATGAAGTATGGATCGTTGGCGATCCATGATCTATAGATCGCTAGCGATCTATAGACTTAGTGTATTTTTGGACTTTGATGCATAGGATGCTTTTGTGGCTTTGTATTGACATTGTTCGTGTGGTCTCGTTGTGCGTTGCTCCGTTTTGATGACGATCTACTAGCTGGTTGTATTTAGCTGCTGATTGGACTGAGCGGACGCTGGTTTCTTGGTCTAGTCAAATTGAGTCGTTGCTTCAGTAATATGACTTCGCTCTCGTTAACCTGCTGCTTTGACCCTTTTGGCTGAGTTCCGAGCCATTCTGACTTATCAACTAATTCCGTCTTCTATGGATCCTACTGGGTTAAAAACCTAGATAACATACTTCCCTCATGAAGTATGCCTAAACATTAACTCGTCGAACTCTTGTCACCTCTCTAGTTGCCTAAAAAGTCCTCGAAGTTTCCTCATGTCAACTTCAAAGTAGTCACTGCATCATCCTTGAAGTAGCCTCATGCTTGCCTCGGAGTGCCCCATATTTTCCTCGCATGATTCTTCAAATGCCTCATGTCACCATCAATCGATCTTATACCTAACCAGGACTCCAATGCATGTTTGATTGATCATGCTTAGTGATGTTAACAAGAAAAACTATCAACACTCCAAAGCAAAGTTTAAAGTGTAAGTGAATCCTTCGAAACCACCCTTTGAACAGATAGAGATGTTTAAAACCTTTCGACTCATTTAAACCCACCTTTTGAAAAGGTTGAGGAAGTTGAAACTCCTTTTATATAGTCTTTCGACGTGGTCGAAACACCTAAATCCCTTTTTATAATACCCTTCGATCTAGTTGAATTGGTTCAGAATCTTATCGAAACCTCCTTTCGAAGTGGTCAAGGTGGCTTGAGGAAAGCACTTAATGATCTAAGGATTTTAGTTGAATTGAAAGGTTTCGACTTCCTTAAAAGGTAGTCTTTCGATCATGTTGATACAAGCAGATTATAATCGAAACCACATAAAAACTTTAAATCGGCTAACGTATCCAAGAATAATATTTTCTTTCACTACTCAAAGCTTAAGTATACCAAGTAGTCAAATCCCCAATCTAATTTGAGAATTAGGATTTACAAATTCAAGAAAGTACAAGAATGAAGTGAATAAATTCGGATCCCCTAAACAAGACCCTTAGGGTCTTATTTATAGATGCAGATTGGCACCTTTCGAATCGGTTCTCTCGCCTTGGTCAAAAGGCGGCCTTGGAGATCTTTCGTCGATGTTAACATCAGGGCATCCTTCTACTTTGCTTTTAAAGTAAACTTGAGTGCTTTTGAACTAGTCAAAAGGACTAGGTGCGCTCTTCACTTTGTTGTTGATGTGCTATTGTAAGTAGGAATGGACATGGGCTCTTGAATCTATCGATAGGTAAATCCTTGGGGCTTTTAAAGGAGTTGAGATGTAGAATATTTAAATGCAGAAGGTAGCTTTCGAAGGCAAACTTGCTGATTGATGCGGAACCTCATCCTCTGGTGTATGAGAATGCAATGTTGAATTTAAGTAAGCTTTCTTTCTGTTATCCGGGTTTTTAACCCAGTAGAAATCAATAGAAAATAGAACAACCTTGTGTAGACAGGATGGTTCAGGACCTAACCAGAAAAGCTAAGACAAGGGATCGACAAGGGCCAAGCTATACAACTAAGACAATGACTGGGATCAACAAAGCCGAGAGATCAGCATTCCCTTAGTCCAAGCAGTAGCTGAATGTAAACAGCTAGTGACTTGCCATCAAAACGTAACAACAATGATAAAAGGCTATGGAAACATCTTTAATTCCAGACTCTAGAAAAGTCCTAAGTGGTCGGATCATCAGTGACCCATGCGACTCCTTGAACACTACCAAAGATGGCAAGACGTTGGCCCGCAAAACGAATCAAGTTTATGGGTCGCTAGCGACCCATGGTTTTGACTCGTTTTGCGAGCCAAAGTCCACATAGGTCATCTGTTACGTACCTGCGAGCTGATGAAGATAGGCCTGGCCCAAAAGCTCTCCGACCTCTATAAATACCATCCCACCTGCAACATAAAGGGGACCTTCTCCAGACTGGTTGCTGAAGCTCTGCTAGAATTATTCTTCACTCTCTACCTCCCTCATAACAATCTCCAAAGGAATACACCGTGATTCTCCAGTGGATTCCAACTCTAAAGATTCAATCTAGCTAGAAAATAATCAAAGCCTTGTAATCAAACATCTATTGTAATAGCAATCAGTCTATAATAAAATTATAAAGTGGACATAGGCTTTATTAACAGCAGAACCACTATAAAAATTCTCTGTCTACTTTCTTTTACTGTGCTTTCTTTATATCTGTAATCTGTGATATTGCTCTGTCAGAACAGGGCTGGTGCTTTCAAACTTTAACTAGGGTGTTGGTCCATTTTTTGGGTCAACATTTTGGTGCTTTCACTGAGAATTGAACTTAGGATCTAGATCTAGATATCTACTTTGGATCTCAATGGTCCAGAAGTCAGATCCCCGGTCTTTGTTTAAAGAACTCGCTATTTTAAAGTCAATGGCTCCTGGAAGAAGAAGAACTGCCTCTGGGAGATCCATAGGGGGAGCAATAGCTGCAGAAGGTATTAGTCTCCAGCAAGCTGAAGTAGATGGTGCTAACTTAAGAAATCAAGCACCAGGGTCCTCTAGTTGGCATGACATCAGCAGGGACGAGCTGAATAAGATGGCTGAAGAGATCAACAAGAGAATGGAAAATAGCCAAAAGGCTCTAATGGATAAGCTCAACACTCTGATAACCCTACAATCAAACCCTGCTCCAAGGGCTATGCCTAAACCAGTAACTGCTATATAACAAGAAAATTCCTCTGTTTCCGGCCTGCATAGAAGAAACGGAAAGCAGCCACTAAGAAGGGCAACAACAGGATGTAACTTGAAATAAAATCATAATACTCTACCTGACGCAAGGCAATCGAACTTGAATTTGAATCAAGGGGCTAAAACCCCGCAGGAAGATATAGTTGTGAACCTCTCCGACTCAGAGGATGGAGAGCAAGACAATCATATGGAAGGGAACGTCAATGCGTTTGATGATGCTAGAAACGTCCAAACTACCCTAGTCAGGCCAACTGCAAGCCAACGGGGTCCTGCGGGAGTGGCTCTCCCGAAGATAGGAGAACCTAAGCTTCAACCCATATGCCAAGACCGTTTGCAGAACCAAACACTTGGCGCAGTGACTAACTGCCGTCCCTTAGACTACCGGACATCAGACGCAAACATAGCAGATATGGTCAAACGGCTGATGGACGAGAGTAAAAATCGAAAGGATGATGAATGGGGATGTGCCCCGAGTCGGACCCGTACCGATGAAATCTTAAACGAAAGATACCCAGACAAGTTCACTATGCCAACTATCCCCTCCTGCGATGGAACTAAGGACCCAAAACCCCATTTGTACAAGTATAGTTGGTATATGGATGGAGCAAATGCTCCAGAGGCCGTACGCTACCGATGTTTCCCTATTTTTCTAGAAGGAGTTGCATCTATGTGGTTCACCAGGCTCCCTCCTAGATCTATCTCTACCTTTGACCAACTTGCGACGAAATTCCTAGACCAGTTCAGGCTTCATACCGCGCAACCAAAAGGATGTCATGTCCCTATCCGAGTTGGTCCAGGGACGCGGCGAATCATTGAAAGCTTTCATGAACCAGTTCAATACCGTCGTAATGGAAGTAAGCAGCCCTAATGAGGATATGGTTTTTATGGCGCTAGTTCGTGCTATTCACCCGGAAATGGAGTTCGGAAAATGGATCAAGATGAAGCAACCTACTACCAGGAACGACTTCAATCATAAGGCAAGCCAGTACTTGAGATTGGAGGAAGCACAGGAGCTGGAAAGAAAGGCTGCCATTGTACAACAGATGAGCAACGGACAAAATGAGGTGGCGACAGGCCAAAACGCACGCAATGCTGGAACCGCTTAAGGAGTTGCAGGAAAGAGCAGAAACCAGAAAAGAAGAAACCAAAACTCTGATAAGAGAAATACCATTGGCAACCACAAAAGATTTAGGGAGTATAGAGAGGAAGAGTACACCCCACTGAATGACACTCTGGAGAATATTTATCTAGCAACATAGGAGACTGAAGAATATAAGAAACCCCCTAGGAAAGAAGCAACCAAGTAGCTAAAGCGCTCAGGGAAATTCTGCCGCTTCCACGAGACACACGATCACAATACCAACGAATGCCACCACCTAAAGAATCTCATTGAGGAATTGATCCGAGACAACAAGCTTCAATAATATGTGAAAAAGCTGCAAAACCCCAATCAACCTGCGGTCCCTCAACCTCCTAGAGAGCAAAGGAATCAAGCCGGAACCAGTGAAGATGGGTCAAAATGAACTAACCGAAGGCTTATTATTGGAATAATATATGGGGGACCACATCCAGCACAAAGAAGTTGGGGAGAAATGGAGTGATATGCGAGTTCGTTAAAGCACGCCCCAAAGGAATCATGTTTAGCAATAGATGATGAAACTCCAATCAAGCCGCAAAAGGTTTTGAGCGATGACATAGTGTTCCGCAATCGGGACACCGAAGGAATTGAAGCTCTAACTCTTGACCCAATGGTGGTGACAGTAGGAATCGGGCCCGCCGTAGTCCGACGAGTGCTGGTCGACAGTGGAATTCAGTCAACATACTTTTCAAACGTACCTTCGACCAAATAAAGATTGGCATGAAAAGCATATCCGCGTGCCAAACAAAGATTCAGGGGTTCACCGGAGAACCTAAACAACCGGTGGGAACAATAGACCTACCGGAAGAGCTTGGAGAGGGCAAGCGAAGGGTCACCCTCATTCAGACCTTTATAATCGTGGATGAAATGTCAGCATACAATGCATTCATGGGAAGACCCGCACTAGCCGACTTCAGAATAGCATTAGCCCAATGGTGCCTTACAATAAAGTTTCCTACCGAGCACAGAGTCAGAATTGTGAAAGGAGACCAAAGCGTCGCTCGGGATGCTACATCGCAGAACTGCGTGAGTCCAGAAGAAAGGAAAAAAGGAAAGGATGTGGGGAAAATGCTCCACATCCATGAACCCTCCGTGGATGATGTTGATGATATAAAGAAGAATGAAAAGAAGCTTAAAGAGATTCTTTGTATAGCAATTCAGCATATCATTGATCCTTTAATTGCTGAAAATCTAGATAAGACTGATCGGGATTTGTAAAACATACACTTGTGTTGTATACATGTAAATAACTTTGTAAATTGTGTAAATTGTGTAAATATCACCTAGCCCGTAGTCTTTTCTTACAATGTTGTTTTTGAATCTACTTTCTGATAACTCAGACTATGGTTTTTGTATTTGCTGGCCCATTCAGTTTTCCTTATGGATCTCGTTTTCTTGAAAGTACAAAGTAAACAATATTTCTTATCGTTAACTTGAAATCTATTAGTAGTTTATCCATATCAAAAGATCCCAGTAATGGAAGTTAACAGATCATTATGTGAAAATATGATAATAAGTGAGAAGTGATCTCATAATTGGATATGGTTGAATGCCTTGAAACCCATCTTTGGTAATGGCGAGAGAGAGCCAGGAATCCAACTCCAACTATATTGACATGATATCCAAAATCTAATCATAGAGAACTAGAAATCCAATTCTGGTTTCAATTATAGAAGTCTAGAAATTCCTCTTCTGGAGATAACTAATAGAAAGCCAATAAAAGTCCAGAAATCATCATCTAGAAATAAATCATAGAAAATTAGGAATATTTATAATTAAAGATCTGAAATCCAGATTCTGGCGTTAACAAGTGTTGCCTGAAAGTTTGTAATAGAAGTTCAGTGACCCTGATTCGGGCATTAGTAAGATAGATCTCGAGTCTGATTGAGGACTAGAAATTCATAGAAATCTCAATATCAATTGCTCTGGAACCCAGATTCGGGCATTAACGAATGAAATTCAAAAGTTAAAAGACCCAAAACCCAGATTCGGGTATTAGTGGATGATAGCCAGAAATCAATGATAAAGGTCTCCATAATAGAAGTTTAGAGCCCAGATTCGAGCGTTAATGAATGTAGTCCAGTAATTACTAATAATAGCCCCAAAACCCATATACGGGTATAATGAAGACCAAAAATTAATAGTAAAAGACCCGAAACCCAGATTCGGGTATTAATAAGTAAAGTTTTGAAATTCTCTTTTGAGAACCAATCGAAAGTTATAGATTCTTATTTAAGCCCTCTATTTTCACCACTCTTTGGTTTTTGATTTATGACATGTGTCATCCTTTAGGCCTTGTATGTTGTCGTTGTTCGATACCCGCTTCTCGGGCTCAGACGTCTTAGTCCGTTCTTGTCATTGTTTGATATGCCGCTTCTCGAGCTTGGACGTCTTAGTCCGTTGTTATCTGGTGCTCTTGGTCAGCTTATCCACAAGCAGGACCCAAGTACTTACCCAACCTCCCTCCAGGAGGCACTCCAGCCAGGCCTTATAGGCGGGACTAAAGGCTTGTTCAGTGCCTTGGTCAGGCCATAGCGTGGTGGGACCAAGGGCTTACTCCAACCTCCCTCCAGGAGGCGCTTCAGCCAGGCCTTATAGGCGGGACTGAAGGCTTGTTCGGTGCCTTGGTTAGGCCATAGCGTGGTGGGACCAAGGGCTTACTCCGTCCTCTCTCCAAGAGGTGCCTTGACCTGGCCATAGCATGGTGCGATCAAGGGCTTGTTGATGTTTAACCTGGCTATAGCGTGGCGCAGATAAAGGCTTACTCAAACCTCCCTCCAGGAGGCGCCTTGATCTGGCCATAGCGTGGCGCGATCAAGGGCTTGTCGATGCTTTAACCTGGCTATAGCATGACACGGTTAAAGGCTTACTATAACCTCCCTCCAGGAGGCGCTTTGGCCTGGCCAACTCGGCACAGACAAAGGCTTTTGACCATTTAAGGTAATTTCCAAGTGTAAGGAGAATTCTACTCCCGACCATGTAGATTTTTCTTGTAAAAGTGGTGCTTTATTGAATTTGACTAGGATCTCTTTACAAATCTATTGATCTTGCCTTATTTGAAAAAGTTGATCACCATTCCTTCGAGTGCTCTACATTGATTTGTTTCATGCCCATTCATTATATGATAGTGGCAGTAGGATTCTCCCCGATTCCTTTCATATTTAGGCTTTTTCTTCTGGGATGGCCAATAGTTGAGTTCCTCCTTGGTTAGCAAATAGACATTCTCAATCGACGTAGTCAGATTGCATTCCATAAGGAGTCACGACTTGAAACTTGTCTTTTGAGGATGGTTTCTAGATCTTTTATTACTTGGTTCTGAAGCTTCACCCTCAATGACCAATTTCCCTTTCAAAACCTTTTGAAGCTAACATGTAGGCAATGTCCCACTTGTTGCTTGATGCCATTTTTATGCAAAGGCGTTGTAATCAGCCATCATTCCCTCTTCAAAGATTGTGCCTTTGGTATAGAGTTGAATTGTCTTCCTCATTTGGTCAAACAAGTTATCACTTTCATTTTGTGTTCCTCCTAAGGCAAAGATAGGTGTGCGGCCAATGCGAAAAGTGTTTAAACTCCATTTATCTGGGTCAAAAGATTCAGCTCTCTTTTACTTTATGATCCTTAAAGCTTCCAATCTCAACATTTTCTCTTCATGCAGTTTAGAATCATTAACTATTCTATGGGAAAATCCAATTGGATGTGGTTCTGAGGATCTTGGTAAGACCTTTTGAGTTTGTTAAACATGGTGATGTAAAATCTGAAGTAGGTAAGCTTGGAATAGAATTGGGTTAGAGGAAAGTAAAGTTGGAATTTTAACAAGGTTGGAGGTTCAAGCCCTCCTAGCATCAAAAATGTTAACAAGAAAACTTGTCAACACCCCAAAGCAAAGTTTAAAATGTAAATGAATACTTTGAAACCACCCTTCGAACAAATAGAGATATTTAAAACCTTTTGACTCCTTTAAACCCACCTTTCAAAAAGGTTGAGGCAATTGAAACTCCTTTTATATAACCTTTCGACGCAGTCGAAACACCTAAACCCTTTTTTATAGTACCCTTCGATCTAGTTGAATTGGTTAAGAATCCTATCGAAACCTCCTTTCGAAGTGGTCAAGGTGGCTTGAGGAAAGGACTTAATGATCTAAGGATTTTAGTTGAATTGAAAGGTTTAGACTTCCTTAAAAGGTAGCCTTTTGATCATGTTGATACAAGCAGTTTATAATCGAAACCACATAAAAACTTTAAATCAGCTAATGTATCCAAGAATAATATTTTCCTTTGCTACTCAAAGATTAAGTGTACAAAGTAGTCATGAGAATTAGGGTTTACAAATTCAAGAAAGTACAAGAATGAAGTGAATCAATTCGGATCCCCCAAACCAGACCCCATAGGTCTTATTTATAGATGTGGGTTGGCACCTTTCGAATCGGTCCTCTTGACTTGGTCGAAAGGCGGCCTTAGAGACCTTTTATCGCTGTTAACATCAGGGCATCCTTCTACTTTGCTTTTAAAGTAAACTTGAGTGCTTTTGAACGAGTCGAAAGGTGTAGATGCGCTCTCTACTTTGTTGTTGATGTGTTGTTGTAAGTAGGAATGGACATGGGCTCTCGACTCTATCGATAGGTAAATCTTTGGGGCTTCGAAGGAATTGAGACGTAGAAGATATAAATGCGGAAGGTACCTTTCAAAGGCATACTTGCCGATTGATGCGGAACCCCATCCTCTGGTGTATGAGAATGCAATGTTCAATTTAAGTAAGTTTTCCTTCATAATTATAAATAGTCTCAACCGATTCGAAAGGCTAATTTTTGCTTTCGAAGGGGTTGTTCTGTCCAATTGTTCTTCTATGGGATGTGAATGAAGGCAAAACTCATTATTTTGAAAGGCTTGGCACGCACGTGAAAGCCTATAATTTGTTGCCTTCGAAAGGTGATCCTCATCTCATTCGAAACATCTTCATGCATGCGGAAGCTACTGTTTCGAAAAGAAACAATTGAAGCGAAAGGGTGCTTTTGTCCCCTTTTGACCTCTTCAAAAGCTCATAGCACATCCAACATTTGCAGAAGCATCCCTTCAACTCTTTCGAAAGGTCCTGTTATTGCTATCTTTTTTGTAAATCCTTCTTTTATATTCTTCTTGGTTTTGACAAGATTGAGGTGAAGACTGATGGTAACAAGTGATATGGCTGCTCAACCATCTGACATAAAGTCAAATCAAAACTCAAGACTTAGCTAAATTTTCGAGTCTTTGAAGCTTGCATGCCTTCATTTAGTCCACTCTGCATCATGTCCAAATCTCTGTGTGTTTTCCTCCATCTAGCTCGAAGTTACCAACACTCAACCGCTTTGCATTCATATGATCGATCGGTGTTGAATTTCTCTATGTCATCTCGAAATCAAAATACCAAAACCTTAAAGTAACTCAGCCACTCAGTTTCTTTGCTCCAAACTTTGGTCCCTATGATCAAAACCACTACGCTAACATGTGTAGATAACCTACTACCAATCCATATGCATATGTGCTAATCAATTCTCCTCGATACTTAGCCATTTTCTAAGCTTCTTTTGCCTTGATCCATCTCTAATATGAATTCTTTGACCATTATGCAACTTTTTTGCATCGATCCAACTCCAAACACTCTGGAGTCGATCCATCAAAGTCATTGCATCCTTAATTCTCTTCTTAAACATTTTCAATCAATTAAAACATGAAAACACATCATACAAATAACAAACAAGCATCATATCATATCAAACAATCAATATAAGATCTGTTTCTTATCCCATCAACTATGATATGGAAACATATGTTTAAAATCATTCAAATTTGTTCCTAAACCATTTGTGAAATCAAATCAGTTGTGATAGAGTTAGGGGTATACCCTAGGGGCAATTATGTAATCTGTTACATATATCTTACTCGTTGACCAATCTTGTTCGAAATAAAGGTATTTCTTTCTATTATATACTTGATATAATGTGGTTATATTAATTAATAAATTTAATTAAAAATATATTTAACAGAAAATCCATAAATGACATGTTTGTGATAGTAATTACAATTAGTTGTAATCATGAGTATTGGATCACATTGTTACAAAACACATCATTTTAAATGTTCCTATAAAAGATGCATCGACACTAGATATCGATGTATCTGTTGAGACTAGAGTACGAAATGCTCTCCAAATGTTGGGAAGTATATTACTCATGACTGTTGGGGCACCTAGAGGTTATGTACAGATAGATATTGGATAGCTATAGAACAACTCACTCGGTAGGTTTTTTTGGTTAATATAACTAAGGTCAAACAGAAAATATCGATGTGACTAATTTACATAATTCTTTCGATTTGAGAATACTGTCAACCTTCAATATGAAAAACTCTACTTTGATTATAGTCAAACCATGGAACGACATCCATCAAGTGATTATAGTTGGGTCGAGTGGAAGTATTGAAAGGAAGACACTATTCAAGAGAGGATTCGTCACTTCAGTTATATGAGGTTAGTATCATGGTCAACTCAAGTCAACCCAAAGTCAAAATCTCTGGCCAAAGTAGTACGGTTAATAATAATTGTTATTATTGAACCAAGGATTTTGTGTTTGGACTATAGAGTTGAATATGGACAAAATTGGAATTTTGACCATTACCAAATTCCATAAATACAAAGTGATACGGTTTTGACCAAGAGAATTGGTGTATATAAATGTCACTAACGGGTAACACTTATTAAATTAAATAAGATTTTACTGAAAATGAATAAGCGATAAATATGGCCATAATGTCACACCACTTGCTAACTGACGTGTTAGCTTTAACATTCGAATAGTTCGGTGTTAATTGCTAACCAAATTTACACCCAAGAGTTACACAACTGAAATGATGAATTCCCTTAAGACCGAATAATTTAATTAGTTTATAATTATTATAAATAAATTAAATTAATTAATATTTATGAAATATTAATTATAAAATTTGAATATGATTTGAGAAATAAAAATTGTTATATATTTATAATAGTTATAAATGTACCAATCGATATACGATATCGATAAGCGATTAAATTAGATTTAATTGCATAGCATTTTTGGCTTAGGCTTAAATGGGTTTAAAGCCCATCATTAGGGCTGCAAATTTCGGTTTTGACAAGTTATTGGAGGTGGCTAAAACTTAGGATTAGACCTAGAGATGGATGGCTAAGATTAAGAGAGAATAGGTAATGAGATTGTCCTAATATCTCTCTTATGCAAGGATATATATATGGATCTCTAAACCCTTAATTAAATACAACTTTTGGCTGCCATAATTATCAAGTTGCTGGCCGAAATTAATCCCCATATCAGTTCTAAGAATCTCAAATCAATTCAAGTTAAGTAAAAGCACTATTTGATAGAAAAGGTCGACGATTCCAAAACAATTTGATAGAAAAGGTCGACGATTCCAAAGCACTATTTGGTAGAAAAGCACTATAGATATATGCAATCATAATTCTATAAATACCAAAACAATTCATTGTACTTCGCATATTCACCGATGAGTTATCGTCGACATGGACATGCGTATTTGATACACATGTAGTATGTCTATGGTAAACTCATAGAGTATAAAACAGAAGTAGATAAAATAACATGCAATAGAAATGATTCGATTTGATCGAATGAGTGAGTATATTGGAAAAAGGTCCGAATGTACCTAAAAAGAATAAAAATTCAATCTCAAAAGTCACTCCTCCATGTGATGCATAATGATGCATCGATAAGGGGTAATCGAACTTTATTGAACAACGTGCGATTAATTGTGAGTGAAGTTAAGTTAGTTTCTTTCTATAAGGTCATGTACTTAAGAGTAGTACACAAGGTTAATATTATTTCATCTAAATAACGGTTTACAAAATCACACAAGATAAGGGTTTATAAGAAACTCCAACATATCCTAGGCCAAGGAGTTGGCAGGTTGTGTGAGTCGAAAGATTGCACGTAATAATTGTTCATGAAAGGGTCTTGTATGAATCTTCCCAAAAGGATTTTGAAAAGACTGTCATTGGATGACATATTTTTGTTTGAACATAACTTTTGTAAACTAAAACCAAATCAGTTTAATGAATAAGGAAATTCATAAAACGTTTATGAATACCTATTCTATTGCGCTGAGAAACATTTCAAGAAATACCAACTTCATTGTAAAGGAATTTCCTTGAGAAATTATTGGTAGTAAAAAGGATTTGGATACGATCCAAAGATAGAACTGATTAGATGAGATGAAATAAAATTGACTAACCTAAACGAACACATTGCATTAGAATGTCTAATGAGTATTCTCGCTCATTGAAGAGAAACTATGTGTTTCTTGTCAATGTCAAAAATATATAATCCTCGATTGTTTAATTGAACCACTAAGAGTGTTGACTCTATCATATGGTATGATGTGCAAATCTGAAAGAATTCCAACTACGCTATCAAAATATGATTTTGGTAGTCGTAACTTGATCCATCGGCCGTGATTGTGTCTTTATGAGGAAGACTAATGCAGTTGGAGTTATATAAGCAACGTTGATGAGAATAATATCGCAAATTTCAATTGTTGAAATTAGCGTAATAGATTCGGTATTCAACTTGCTCAAGTTAATTCGGATTTACTCACAAAATTACCACTTGATATGACTTTATGTTTGGTACGTATGCATTGAAACATAAAATTCTAAATAATAATTTAGAGTAAACTGTTTACACATAATAACCAAAATGTCTCAAAGTCGGTGGGAGAGATATTGAGTTTGTGGGTCTTTGGATATGATCCAAGAAATGATTTGAAAGTATCATTTTATAAGCATCAAGATTGAATAAGTATTTTGATAGAAATATCAAATAGTTTGATTTTCAATCAAAGTGCAGAGGAAGCGTGTGGTCATAAGAAAGAATGTTAAAAGGTACACTGATATTTCTAAGTTATAAGTAAACAACACGTTGTTGATTTTAACGATGTACTTGTGTTAAAATCAGCCTTAGTTGTTTTAATACTCAACATTGGATTAATAAATGATGTCTTTTATAGTAAGTATAAAAGATGTCGGGAATGTCCCAAATGATATGCAAAGACACCTTATTAAAATGTTTAATATGGAACATGCAAGATTGATTCCTTTGCATTGGCAAAAGGAATTATCATACAAAGGAATCATCATACATGTTGTGTTGTCTACGATATCATGATTTGTTTATGTATTTGATACATGAAAAAATATCAAATCCAAAATTGATATCACTAACTGGTTGTTTGAAGTGTTCTCGTGTATTTATGAAATACTAGAGAATTGTTTACAGAAACATAAATTCATTATGAAGGAATGTTCAGACTCAAACTTTCACAAGTAATATTAAGTATAATATGTCAATAACATATCTTTAAGTTGGAAATGTTCCAAATGAAAGACCGTGGCTGATTCAATGAAAAAAGGCTAGGTACTCGCCACAACCAAAACAATGTATATAAAAAATATAAGTGCACAAATTTATAACTTAGCCGATTCCAAATGTTGAGAATCTCATGACAGAGTTATATGATAACAATGTCATAATATAGTTCGTAATAGAACTTAGAGCTCACTCGAAGTCGAGATACATACTCCGAATTGTTCCACATGATAAAACAGTTTATCTCCGTCGGAGAGAGTTGATTGACATAGTAGATAATTGAAACATAATAGCATACCCGTTCACAAAGGGACTGACCTAATTGGTTTTGAGAAAACCGATTGGAGAAGTTGGAATAAGATTCCATAATTGACCCTAAGTGCAAGTGGGAGATTGATAGAGTTAGGGGTATGCCCTAGGGGCAATTATGTAATTTGTTACATATATCTAACTCGTTGACCAATCTTGTTCGAAATAAAGATATTTTCTTTCTATTATATACTTGATATAATATGGTTATATTAATTAATAAATTTAATTAAAATTATATTTAACAAAAAATCCATAAATGGCGTGTTTGTGATAGTAATTACAATTAGTTGTAATCATGAGTATTGGATCACATTGTTACAAAACACATCATTTTAAATGTTCCTGGTCAAGATGCATCAACACTGGATATCGATATATCCGTTAAAACTAGAGTACGTAATGCTCTCCAAATGTTGGGCAGTGTATTACTCATTACTGCTGTGGGAACCTAGATGTTATGTACTGATAGTTATTGGATAGCTATAGAACAACTCACTCGGTAGTTTTCTGTTGGTTAATATAACTAAGGTCAAACAGAAAATATTGATGTGACTAATTTACACAATTATTTCGACTTGAGAATACTATCAACCTTCAATATGAAAAACTCTACTTTGATTATAGTCAAATCATGGAACGACATCCATCAAGTGATTATAGTTGGATCGAGTGGAAGTATTGGAAGAAAGACACTACGGTCGACTGACTGTCGATCCAGAGGCTCTTAGGTCAAGAGAGGATTCGTTACTTCAGTTATATGAGGTTAGTATCATGGTCAACTCAAGTCAACCCAAAGTCAAAATCTCTGGCCAAAGTAGTACGGTTAATAATAATTGTTATTATTGAACCTAGGATTTTGTGTTTGGACTATAGATTTGAATATGGACAATATTGGAATTTTGACCGTTACCAAATTCCATAAATCCAAAGTGATACAGTTTTGACGAAGGGAATTAGTTTATATAAATGTCACTAACGGGTAACGCTTATTAAATTAAATAAGATTTTACTGAAAATGAATAAGCGATAAATTTGACCATAATGTCACACCACTTGCTAAGTGACGTGTGAACGTTAACATTTGAATAGTTCGGTGTTAATTGCTGACCAAATTTACACCCAAGAGTTACACAACTGAAATGATGAATTCCCTTAAGACCGAATAATTTAATTAGTTTATAATTATTATAAATAAATTAAATTAATTAATATTTATGAAATATTAATTATTAAATTTGAATATGATTTGAGAAATAAAAATTGTTATATATTTATAATAGTTATAAATGTATCAATCGATATACGATATCGATAAGCGATTAAATTAGATTTAATTGCATAGCATTTTGGCTTAGGCTTAAATGGGTTTAAAGCCCATCATTAGGGCTGCAAATTTCGGTTTTGACAAGTTGTTGGAGGCGGCTAAAACTTAGGATTAGACCTAGAGATGGATGGTGTAACAACCCGTAAATTTAACTGGTTTTTAATAACATTATTAATTGAAATTTTGTGAAACTTTAAACGATAAAATTTTGAAATATAAATTTGATATTTGGAATGCGTCTAGTTAAACATAGCAACTGGTAAATTTTCGTCCGAAAATATGAAAGTTTACTTCACGCGTAAATTTACTTCAATTTAATCAGTTAAAAAGCGACGAAAATAAAATATTTTCGAAACCTAAATATTTTTATATAGCAAAATTCTAAATCATCTTCTGAGCAAGACGTCATTTTTCGTTTTTCAAAATTCGGATTTCTTTAGCTCCGTCGATCTTAATCTTATGCGTTTTTGCTGCATTTTTCGTTAGTAGAAAATTCGAATTTATATAATTCAATCGTACCATGGATATTCGCATACCGTTTTGATCGCCTCACTGTACTGATATCCGCGGTATATTTATTTTTATTTTTGAATTCCGGTACGCCGTGAATTCAGTAATCAGTTTACTGTTGTAGTTTGTTATTGAGCCTCGGTTTCCTGATGGCATTGCATTTAAACACCGTGAAAACCAATAGTCACTGACTATTGAAATTCTCCAGAATTTCTGTGCGTCATTTTTGCTATTCCCGGGTTCATTTATTTCCACTGATCCGCTCTCTTCGTACTTACTCTCTGTCTACTTTTCTCTTTATTTTAATAAAAGAAAATTGTTGCTTTGTCTGTTCTTGGAAATTACCCTTGTCAATCCTTCTTTTTCCCCTGCTTATGGCCACAAACCCCTCCTACCTTCCACCACCTTACTCTTCCCAATCACATGCAGCCTTTCCTGATCAAAGACAAATCATCCAAGCTGGTAACCGCGTGCAGGCAGCCTCCGAGTAGCAGCTCCTTCTAGACAAGCAACGGTCGAGGCCCTTCCACCTGTTTGCTCGAGCTTCGGCCAAATCTCCCCCCTCAGCCGTGCAATCATTAGTTCATCGTTCATCGGCCTTGAGCCTCCTAGCTCTTCCACTTGAAACCCACATCTCTACCTAGTCCCACTTTCTCCACGCAATCAATTTCAAACGATGGCCATCCATGCTTCTGACTTTAGCCAGCGCAATTCTTCTTTTTTTTTCTCTTTCTGAGGTATAGTATATATATGTACTATATATTATTTTACATATATGTTAGTTTTATATATATATACGTTTCTAAGTGTTACCTTACATATATATCTATTTGTTTATGAGGCTGCTGCTTATATATAATATGGACATAGTCAGTTGTTTGTAAGTTACAGCGCAGAGTTATATTGAACCGATATTTATATGCTGTCGAAAATTTATTTAATAAATTTGTATAATAAGTTATCTACAATCTGTAAACTTACTTTTATATCCAACTAAGCTATCATTTATATTAGATACTATTTTGTTTTGCTGTGTACACCATATATAATGCACTACAATACTTTATTTTAGATTTGGAATAACTGGTATATGTGCACTTGTAAGAGTATAAAGTACAACACTTTTTCTTTGTGAATACATATGTGCGTGTGCCAGTATATGTTGTTTTTTCGCTGCTGTATAATTTGATTACTATATGCTATATGACAAGTGAAGTTGTAGTTTCATGTTAGTTAGATAGATTTTTGTAATATTCGAGTTACAAAGATATAAGATGGTTATATCTAAAAAAAATATTTTTATGATGATAAAAAAAAACTCTTAGATTTATTTTTGGATAATGACATTCCTGCTTATAGTAAAATATAAGTTTTAAAGCTTTCAGTTAATATATAGCTTCGGCCGTACTACTTGTTTTGCAAGTTGTATAAAAATCAAAGTTGATGTGCGTATAGTGTTTATAAAGTATGCTAATGAGATACGAGTCAAATGTATAGAAGTCTATTGTATATGTTTGATTTGTAGGATATGGGTTTTAATTTAAAAGGAAGATTTTATTTTATATGTTTATTATTATTATTATTATTTTTATTAACAGATTGATCTTAAGAAAAGAAAATTATATATATATTTAGTAAAAATTTATATCGACTGATTCTAATTGCTCCATCAATTCTCGTATCAGCTTTATCCATCAAATTCACGCCCATCTAGCTTTGCTTGGAATTCGTGCTCGGATTCGTAAGTCAATTTCATCGTCTATTTCTCTAGCCTCGAAAGGTGAGCAATCACTCACGATTAATGTTCTTTTATTTATTAAATTTGATTTCAATTGAAACGACAATTGAAATATACTGTTGTTAGTGATTTACACTGTTATTACTTGTATCAGTTCACCTGTGACATCTGACACCACTATCTGTTATTTATACAATGATAATTCAGTTTGATTGATAATGATCGATTGTTTGATGATTGACATTGGACGTTAAATTGCTAATGTTAAAGTGATAAATAGTATGCAATTGAATTTGATATAGGATAGTTAAATTTGTATAATGTGACCCCCTTCAAATGTTAAATAAATTGACACGTAGAAATAGTGTTAACTACACCTTGAACCATTTAATGTATGTTGTATAAATTGATATAGTATGAAATTGAATAGTGGATATCAAGTGAAAAACCGTATAAATATTTGTGTAATAATCTTTAATCTACATGAAATGATAGTGTAGATTCTAGAAATAATTTTATTAATTTACACAAATAACAATGTGAATTAATACGATTATTTTGGGATTATTTGAATTAATTATTGGATTTTTTTGTTATTGATTGTTGTTATTGCTTGTTTATTTACTTTGACACCATCCTAGTTATCACACTGCAAGTTCCCTTTGCTATGTTTTGATTTTGAATTGAATTGGAATCGGGTTGAAATGATAAATACCCAAATGAACTTGACTTAGGATAGAGAATTAAATAAAACCCGATTGGTCAATGATTTGATTTAAAAATAAAATAAAAATTTTATTTGAATAAATGATAAGTTTTGGAAAGAAGTTGGAATTTGAATTTAATGAAAGGAAATGTTAAAAATTAAAAATCTGAAATGAAATATTAACATAGTAGTTATTGAAAGAATGTTGTTTTAAAATAAATTATTGACAATGAAATTTGGAATTATTCAATGAATTAAGTTTGAAATGATTTAATAATTAAGTTGAATTTATAATTAAGTTGGAAATTATTAAGTTTTGAAATTATTAATAATTAAGTTTGAAATTATTTAGTAATTAAATAAGATTGAATTATTTAATAATTAAATAAAAATTGAATTCTTGGTTAAGCGAAATTGAACTTCTTGAATAAGTGAAATTAAGTTTCTTTATAAGTTGAGTTTTGAAATTGTAACTAAGTAAATAAATAAGTGAAATTGAATTTTCTTTAACAAGAAATAAAATGTGATTTATTGAAATTGATGTAAGACTTGTAATTTAAAGAATTGATTTTACAAATCTAATTTAATTCAATTTGAAGTTTTGATATAATGAAGTTGAACTTAAGTAATTGATTTAATGAATTCGAAATTTAATAGAAATTGTTTTGAATGATAAATTAACTTAACGAATATTGAATGAAGTCGATCAATGATTTTAAATTGTTTTGAATGTTAAATTAAATTAATTTAATGTTTTCGAAATGAGACTTATATACGAACTTGAATCAATATTTGAATTGTTTAAATTGAAATTGAAATTGAATTATGGAGTTTGAAATGGTAATTTGGAAGTTTTGGAACGTAAATTATGGAAATTGATTTAGACAGACAAATGAAATGTTGATTTACAAATTTTAATTGAGATTGAAGTTGATTTGGTTTTGAAATGAATAAACGACCAATCGGTGTAATAATCACGAAAGTTATTAAAGAGACCGGAATCGGTTAGGGACATACTCACTGTCTAAACCGAAAACCACTTTAATAACTACACGCGGAGTTGTGATCCAGAATGAAGTGGTTGGAATGATGTACGTGATGACTGAAGAAAGAGAACGATAATGGATAGCCTTGACACTTGTGTCAAATTGGAAATGACTAAAACAGGAGCCGTGCCGGGCCAAATGGGGGCTAGCTACCTCGAGCGAACACACTTCTTCGAAACTATTCATTACTTGATTGTCGATTGGTGCACCCTTGATTTGGGAGTGTTGTTTCGCGGTGTTGCGGTCGCTGCGGCGATGCGTTCTCACCAGTCTGGATCAGGCAAACAGTAGTTTCACTACCTTGGGTATTGCCTCATGTGCCTTGTCATACTTGGATCCCGATATACGCGACCACTACGAATTTGTTTTGTGTTATACCTATGGAGTACTCCCTGATAGCCCATTAGTTTACGGTGGAGTTTATAGTGCTGTATAGACTATAACGCTTATAAAAATGTGTTAAGGGGGATAATGGTAACGCCTTAACACTATTTTGATATTTTATATTACTGATAGGCATTATCTACTTATCGTACACTACTACATAGTAGATAGTTTAACGGATCCTTAAAGGATGGTTATTCCAAACATCCTTTGAGTTACTTGTATTTCGGTTGTTATTTCACTTGAGTTGGATTTACTGATATAAGAATGTTAATCCTGACTCGAGTGTTTTGTGTTTTCTTTACGCTCGGGTCAAACTGAGTGTACCAGTATTCGAGACTCACCTTTGAAGTTGGAGCTTTGCTTGAAGATCTAGCCATCTATTCTACTTTCAGTATTCGAGACTCACCTTTGAAGTTGGAGCTTTGCTTGAAGATCCAGCCATCTATTCTACTTTCAGTATTCGATGATTCCAGTGATGTATTCTGATTTGTATCTGATGTATCATGTTACTCTTCCGTTGTATCTGGTTTAACTCTGATGTAACTTATATATTTATATAGTAGCTTCATGAACTACTATCTCTTTTATTTTCGTTGCAATTATTACTCTGTGTCTGTGATCTGTGATTATTTATTTACTGTATATGTTCAGTTTTGCCAATTTAAATTAACAACGCGGTATTTTGAATTATTCAAGTCCGACATGTGCGGATGCGAATGGTCCAAAATATCGGGTCATTACAGTTGGTATCAGAGCTTTGGTAGCTCTAGGCAAAACTCGGCATATTGGGTAAATGTATTTACAGAATCACTTCATTCGAGTTTGAATCTCTTCCTTTTGACTCGATTCCTTTGAATTTTGGAACATTCCCTGCGGTTCCGAAATTCATTCTTGTCCCTCACTATTCGTATTCTTCTGAATTCTGGAGTATCACATAACTCCACTTCGTATGATCTTTATAATGAGTTGGCGGTCCCGCCAATCTCAAATTGATTTGTAAAGAAAAAAAAACTCTTTAAGATAGCATCGATTCACCGGAGATTTATATATCCTCGGTTTAGATGCTGACATCTTTGGTTATGCCGAATTCTATCTCTTAAGATCAATGTCGATTTGCCTCAGAATTCTCCATTGATCTTATTTCTGAAGTCACGGTTGACCCGGTTATGGTTGCCCGCGATTTATATAAATTTATCAATCTTCCTACTTTGTTATTAATCATCATATCTTTGTTTCAAACTTTTCTTCGAATCAAATTTCTCTTTGATTTGAGTCCATCAAAATTTGAAACCCTATCCTTATTTTGAAAATTCATTCTTGTATCGTCGAGCAAGGAAATGTATTTGTAAACTGTTGAGACTAGAGTACAAAACACATTGTAATCATGAGTATTGGATCACATTGTTACAAAACACATCATTTTAAATGTTCCTAGTAAAGATGCATCGACACTAGATATCGATGTATCTGTTGAGACTAGAGTACGAAATGCTCTCCAAATGTTGGGAAGTATATTACTCATGACGGTTGGGGCACCTAGAGGTTATGTACAGATAGATATTGGATAGCTATAGAACAACTCACTCGGTAGTTTTTTGTTGGTTAATATAACTAAGGTCAAACAGAAAATATCGATGTGACTAATTTACATAATTCTTTCGATTTGAGAATACGGTCAACCTTCAATATGAAAAACTCTACTTTGATTATAGTCAAACCATGGAACGACATCCATCAAGTGATTATAGTTGGGTCGAGTGGAAGTATTGAAAGGAAGACACTATTCAAGAGAGGATTCATCACTTCAGTTATATGAGGTTAGTATCATGGTCAACTCAAGTCAACCCAAAGTCAAAATCTCTGGCCAAAGTAGTACGGTTAATAATAATTGTTATTATTGAACCAAGGATTTTGTGTTTGGACTATAGAGTTGAATATGGACAAAATTGGAATTTTGACCATTACCAAATTCCATAAATCCAAAGTGATACGGTTTTGACCAAGAGAATTGGTGTATATAAATGTCACTAACGGGTAACACTTATTAAATTAAATAAGATTTTACTGAAAATGAATAAGCGATAAATATGGCCATAATGTCACACCACTTGCTAACTGACGTGTTAGCTTTAACATTCGAATAGTTCGGTGTTAATTGCTAACCAAATTTACACCCAAGAGTTACACAACTGAAATGATGAATTCCCTTAAGACCGAATAATTTAATTAGTTTATAATTATTATAAATAAATTAAATTAATTATTATTTATGAAATATTAATTATAAAATTTGAATATGATTTGAGAAATAAAAATTGTTATATATTTATAATAGTTATAAATGTACCAATCGATATACGATATCGATAAGCGATTAAATTAGATTTAATTGCATAGTATTTTTGGCTTAGGCTAAAATGGGTTTAAAGCCCATCATTAGGGCTGCAAATTTCGGTTTTGACAAGTTATTGGAGGTGGCTAAAACTTAGGATTAGACCTAGAGATGGATGGCTAAGATTAAGAGAGAATAGGTAATGAGATTGTCCTAATATCTCTCTTATGCAAGGATATATATATGGATCTCTAAACCCTTAATTAAATACAACTTTTGGCTGCCATAATTATCAAGTTGCTGGCCGAAATTAATCCCCATATCAGTTCTAAGAATCTCAAATCAATTCAAGTTAAGTAAAAGCACTATTTGATAGAAAAGGTCGACGATTCCAAAACAATTTGATAGAAAAGGTCGACGATTCCAAAGCACTATTTGGTAGAAAAGCACTATAGATATATGCAATCATAATTCTATAAATACCAAAACAATTCATTGTACTTCGCATATTCACCGATGAGTTATCGTCGACATGGACATGCGTATTTGATACACATGTAGTATGTCTATGGTAAACTCATAGAGTATAAAACAGAAGTAGATAAAATAACATGCAGTAGAAATGATTCGATTTGATCGAATGAGTGAGTATATTGGAAAAAGGTCCGAATGTACCTAAAAAGAATAAAGATTCAATCTCAAAAGTCACTCCTCCATGTGATGCATAATGATGCATCGATAAGGGGTAATCGAACTTTATTGAACAACGTGCGATTAATTGTGAGTGAAGTTAAGTTAGTTTCTTTCTATAAGGTCATGTACTTAAGAGTAGTACACAAGGTTAATATTATTTCATCTAAATAACGGTTTACAAAATCACACAAGATAAGGGTTTATAAGAAACTCCAACATATCCTAGGCCAAGGAGTTGGCAGGTTGTGTGAGTCGAAAGATTGCACGTAATAATTGTTCATGAAAGGGTCTTGTATGAATCTTCCCAAAAGGATTTTGAAAAGACTGTCATTGGATGACATATTTTTGTTTGAACATAACTTTTGTAAACTAAAACCAAATTAGTTTAATGAATAAGGAAATTCATAAAACGTTTATGAATACCTATTCTATTGCGCTGAGAAACATTTCAAGAAATACCAACTTCATTGTAAAGGAATTTCCTTGAGAAATTATTGGTAGTAAAAAGGATTTGGATACGATCCAAAGATAGAACTGATTAGATGAGATGAAATAAAATTGACTAACCTAAACAAACACATTGCATTAGAATGTCTAATGAGTATTCTCGCTCATTGAAGAGAAACTATGTGTTTCTTGTCAATGTCAAAAATATATAATCCTCGATTGTTTAATTGAACCACTAAGAGTGTTGACTCTATCATATGGTATGATGTGCAAATCTGAAAGAATTCCAACTACGCTATCAAAATATGATTTTGGTAGTCGTAACTTGATCCATCGGCCGTGATTGTGTCTTTATGAGGAAGACTAATGCAGTTGGAGTTATATAAGCAACGTTGATGAGAATAATATCGCAAATTTCAATTGTTGAAATTAGCGTAATAGATTCGGTATTCAACTTGCTCAAGTTAATTCGGATTTACTCACAAAATTACCACTTGATATGACTTTATGTTTGGTACGTATGCATTGAAACATAAAATTCTAAATAATAATTTAGAGTAAACTGTTTACACATAATAACCAAAATGTCTCAAAGTCGGTGGGAGAGATATTGAGTTTGTGGGTCTTTGGATATGATCCAAGAAATGATTTGAAAGTATCATTTTATAAGCATCAAGATTGAATAAGTATTTTGATAGAAATATCAAATAGTTTGATTTTCAATCAAAGTGTAGAGGAAGCGTGTGGTCATAAGAAAGAATGTTAAAAGGTACACTGATATTTCTAAGTTATAAGTAAACAACACGTTGTTGATTTTAACGATGTACTTGTGTTAAAATCAGCCTTAGTTGTTTTAATACTCAACATTGGATTAATAAATGATGTCTTTTATAGTAAGTATAAAAGATGTCGGGAATGTCCCAAATGATATGCAAAGACACCTTATTAAAATGTTTAATATGGAACATGCAAGATTGATTCCTTTGCATTGGCAAAAGGAATTATCATACAAAGGAATCATCATACATGTTGTGTTGTCTACGATATCATGATTTGTTTATGTATTTGATACATGAAAAAATATCAAATCCAAAATTGATATCACTAACTGGTTGTTTGAAGTGTTCTCGTGTATTTATGAAATACTAGAGAATTGTTTACAGAAACATAAATTCATTATGAAGGAATGTTCAGACTCAAACTTTCACAAGTAATATTAAGTATAATATGTCAATAACATATCTTTAAGTTGGAAATGTTCCAAATGAAAGACCGTGGCTGATTCAATGAAAAAAGGCTAGGTACTCGCCACAACCAAAACAATGTATATAAAAAATATAAGTGCACAAATTTATAACTTAGTCGATTCCAAATGTTGAGAATCTCATGACAGAGTTATATGATAACAATGTCATAATATAGTTCGTAATAGAACTTAGAGCTCACTCGAAGTCGAGAGACATACTCTGAATTGTTCCACATGATAAAACAGTTTATCTCCGTCGGAGAGAGTTGATTGACATAGTAGATAATTGAAACATAATAGCATACCCGTTCACAAAGGGACTGACCTAATTGGTTTTGAGAAAACCGATTGGAGAAGTTGGAATAAGATTCCATAATTGACCCTAAGTGTGCAAGTGGGAGATTGATAGAGTTAGGGGTATGCCCTAGGGGCAATTATGTAATTTGTTACATATATCTAACTCGTTGACCAATCTTGTTCGAAATAAAGATATTTTCTTTCTATTATATACTTTATAATGTGGTTATATTAATTAATAAATTTAATTAAAATTATATTTAACATAAAATCCATAAATGGCGTGTTTGTGATAGTAATTACAATTAGTTGTAATCATGAGTATTGGATCACATTGTTACAAAACACATCATTTTAAATGTTCCTAGTCAAGATGCATCAACACTGGATATCGATATATCCGTTAAAACTAGAGTACGTAATGCTCTCCAAATGTTGGGCAGTGTATTACTCATTACTGCTGTGGGAACCTAGATGTTATGTACTGATAGTTATTGGATAGCTATAGAACAACTCACTCGGTAGTTTTCTGTTGGTTAATATAACTAAGGTCAAACAGAAAATATTGATGTGACTAATTTACACAATTCTTTCGACTTGAGAATACTATCAACCTTCAATATGAAAAACTCTACTTTGATTATAGTCAAATCATGGAACGACATCCATCAAGTGATTATAGTTGGATCGAGTGGAAGTATTAGAAGAAAGACACTACGGTCGACTGACTGTCGACCCAGTGGCTCTTAGGTCAAGAGAGGATTCGTCACTTCAGTTATATGAGGTTAGTATCATGGTCAACTCAAGTCAACCCAAAGTCAAAATCTCTGGCCAAAGTAGTACGGTTAATAATAATTGTTATTATTGAACCTAGGATTTTGTGTTTGGACTATAGATTTGAATATGGACAATATTAGAATTTTGACCATTACCAAATTCCATAAATCCAAAGTGATACAGTTTTGACGAACGGAATTAGTTTATATAAATGTCACTAACGGGTAACGCTTATTAAATTAAATAAGATTTTACTGAAAATGAATAAGCGATAAATTTGACCATAATGTCACACCACTTGCTAAGTGATGTGTGAACGTTAACATTTGAATAGTTCGGTGTTAATTGCTGACCAAATTTACACCCAAGAGTTACACAACCGAAATGATGAATTCCCTTAAGACCGAATAATTTAATTAGTTTATAATTATTATAAATAAATTAAATTAATTAATATTTATGAAATATTAATTATAAAATTTGAATATGATTTGAGAAATAAAAATTGTTATATATTTATAATAGTTATAAATGTATCAATCGATATAAGATATCGATAAGCGATTAAATTAGATTTAATTGCATAGCATTTTTGGCTTAGGCTTAAATGGGTTTAAAGCCCATCATTAGGGCTGCAAATTTCGGTTTTGACATGTTATTGGAGGCGGCTAAAACTTAGGATTAGACCTAGAGATGGATGACTAAGATTAAGAGAGAATAGGTAATGAGATTGTCATAATATCTCTCTTGTAATATATGGATCTCTAAACTCTTAATCAAATACAACTTTTGGCTGCCATAATTATCAAGTTTTCTTGCCGAAATTAATCCATATATCAGTTCTAAGAATCTCCAACCAATTCAAGTTAAGTAAAAGCACTATTTGATAGAAAAGGTCGACGATTCCAGACTTGCAATCTGACGGATCGAGCATAACTAGAGAAGGGAATTCATTGATTCAAGTGGACTCAAAAGCATCATCAATTGGTATTTTATTTATATATTACAGTAATCATATCATATTTTATGATTTAATATTGATTTATCTCAAATCTGTATATATATTAATGTTGTATATCTAGTTAGGTGAGATTTTTGTAGGTATATGTAGTTGTCACAAATTAGTTTAGTTATGTGCATGGTTATATTATTATGTGTTATAATTTATGTATAAACAAATCTAATTTGCTGTAAAAATTAAATTTTATCATTATTAATTATTTTTTGTATATTTATATATTAATTTAAATATAGACTAATGTATATTTTAAGCATATAATTACATATATGTATATTTATAATGTATAAACAGCTTAGAATTTTTCCTTACACCTATTTATACATAATATGATTTATTAAATTCGAAAATAAATTTTTTATATATATAAATAATTTTAAATTGCCTTTTATTGATTATTTGAATTGTTTATTATATCTAAAATAATTATTGCACTAAAAATTCGATTTTATATTTTTTTTAAATTACTACATCTATGCAGTAACCCACCAAAAAAATTTCAGAATTTTCTGTTAATAATTAAATCACTTTGGTTGGACATTTCTCTTTTATTTATTAAAAATAATATTTTATTTCAAAAAAATTGAACTGTATTTTATGATCCTAAATTTTTGAAAATTTTAAATTTTGAATTTTTAATATTTATTACTAATATTTTTAATTATTATGATCAAAACTATTTATTATATATATATACATAATAATGATAAAATTATTATTTTGAACTATACGGCAGTAAACGATTGTTGGACATCAAAGATACACGATCGTTTAGGGCCGAACAAAAAAATTGAATCTAATGTTATGTAGCATATAAAAAAAATTGATATCTATTAAAAATTTCTTGCAGAAGCACAACTTGGAGTGCTAATAGTAACACATTATCTAATATTAAATACTTAGGCAGTAAACATGACCTTTGTTTTTTTCACCCTTTGGTAGATGGTAGTTTGGATTAAGCGAAGTCTTGCAGATTTTCAGGGAAATGCGGGATAACGTATCACTAAGGGAAGTCAAGATCTTTTCACATTTAGCTCTCTTTATTATACCATCTTGGTTTTGGCCTTTTCAAGGTTTCGGTAGTCCTTGATTTTCATTCATAGGTTGTTGCTTGCTTAGTTCTCTTATTTGTTCACTCATGACATTCCATAGTCGAGCTATGTATACACGGTGTGTACTCAAGCAAAATTCTAGAACCTCATACATTCTAGTGAATAAGTGTGTTTGCTATAAAACCGTAAAATAGTTTCAAAAACGAAAGTTGTCCTATTTATATAGGCCTGGGTTGCTCTCCCTTATAAACATATTGTTTGTCTAAACGAAATGTATAAGAAGGCCGCAATAGTCTCATCCTAGCTGTATTTCATATCGAGGTTGAACTAATGCGTCCATACATGATACATATATTAGAGTCGTCATTGGAAAGAAATATACTCCATTTATCCACAAAACAGAAAGTCTCAACCTCTTCCATGTCTTCACATGTCAATTATTCAACAACTGCTGCGTTGCTTCTTTCAGTTTCAACACTCTAATGCATAAGTTGCTGTTCATACAATCAGACAGTGATGCTGAAGTCGGAACAACTTGAAAACTGCAAAGGCGACGTTTCTTTGTAAATTAATTGATTATGCATAATCGCAAGTTTAATTCGATGTAAAAGTTTACTGTATAAATGGAGTGACTACGTAGACGCAACCAACAAGAATCTCTATAAACATATGAAAATCTAGCGGAATCAAGTCTAACTCGCTAAAATTGAAATAAAATGAATGTGTTGTTTCCACCAATGCTCAACTGATGCTAAACATTCAAAAAAATAGTCTAAACTCGTCGATTTTAAAATGTCCTAATTACTTGATGTGGTGCTATACTTCTTTCCATATATACATAGCTAAATATCCCCAATATATCTAGCAACTATGAGCCTATTAGTAAATATTAAATTGCACTTCTTTAGCTGTAAAAAATGCACTGGCGATAAGTGTTGCCATCAAAGTATAGTAGAGCGTGAATTTCGGTTGACAGATTGAATACAAAAATTAATTTTGGCCTGAAATAATCAATGAAACTGTTCGTGTTTCTGTATCTTTAGAAGAGAGGAAAAAAAAAAGGGAGAGACACGTACCCAAGGTAAATATCATGCAAGTATCCATAATTATCACCCATAAGTGTGAAAAAACTGCTGATCAATACTCACCATACACTGATGTACTTATTTTGAACAATGGAAATGCGCTTTGGACCTAACTAGTATACATAAAAATCGGAAGCAAATATCATTGCTTACATTACATCATAAAATGTGCAAAATAAATGCTGAAGCAATACTAAAGCATGATTAAGCCCACATTCATTGAAACATGAAAGAGTCGCAATACAAAACCTACATGAAATGTGCAAAATAAATGTTTGCACCAAAGCACGCTGCTTTCTAGTGTTAGAAAGTTTTAAAACATTATATAATCAGTTACCGGATTCTCGAACCTTCCAACTAAAATAATAAGCCAAACTCGTATCACAGAATCACATACCCTCAAACCATCAGTTGCACGAGAAATAGCTGCTCAGTTATAACAAAATTTACGAAACAGCATGATATAACTTCAGAAACATGCACCAAATTTTTGTCATACATGACAAATATAGGCAAATCAGAAGAAAGATTTCTTGTACTAAATGGCAAAAGGAAGTGAACTTGCAATATTTTGGCAAAACAATGAACAAAACAAATAACTCCAACAGGGGCAAAATTTCAAACGTTCAATCCACACTACCAATACATTTTGAAAAATATATATCAGGTTAAATAAAAGGTCAGCAACGACAAACAAAAATGTTTATGGAATTACATAGAAACACTGCAAAGTAATAGCATTTGAACAAAAAAAAAATCAAGAAACCAAACAAGCTGTTACCGCTGATAGCTTGATACCTCACCTCAGTGAAGAAAATACTAAATGTTCACTAGTTCGAAACTCAACGTAAACAGATTATATAACTGCATATGGATCAAATGAAAATAGTTTTATATTCAAAAACCAGAGGTTCCAGGTCTCATTTTTTCAGTTAAATGTTTGCTGATAGCCAAAATCAATCATCGAGGTAGTAATAGGACCCAGCATTCTTTTGTTCCCTATCTTTGGCAGATTCAAGCTTGTTTATGCGGGGCCTGTAGTTCGTTGGATCTCTTCTGAATGTAATGTCAAGATGCTGCATTCAAAATACCAGAAGCACTCAATATTAAACAAAGCTTCAATCAAGTTGACTTCATTTTGTGCACACAAATACAAGTGTGATTACAAAATAGGTGCCATATAATATATGTATGCAACAGTTGAATATTAATTTTATGGTGGTTTTTTTTTTCCTCGATATGGTTCGCGCTTTCAAACTAGTTACAAAAGAGGGCTCCTTTTCAAAACTTGCTAATTTCAAAATTGTTCACTTTTTGGCCACTTCAACCAAGTACACTACCATAATTTGAAATGGCAACATTGTAATAAATACAAACCAACCACACAAGTGATCTTAAATTTTTCGCTCGTGGATTCTGGTCACATTTTCCATAAGGTATGGTATTTTAAGGTACACAAGGACGCAAATTCTTTACGGAGCCTTGGGCCATTAGCGCTCACAGCAAATGGTGTCTTCCTTTTCAATCTACCGCACATGTATTGAAATAATTATATTTGTGTTGTAAATCACAATTGATTAAACAAAACTAATATACTCTATATTTGTATTACTAAATGATCTCATGAATTACTTGTAACGGGCGTTACATCATCCACTATGGATAATGCTTGTAAAATCTGATTTCAACCGGGGTTTTAATTATGAATATAATTGCATTATGTTATATTTATATTATACACACACACATAGACATATACATAAAATAGGATAATAGTTCAAATTTGATGTAACTATTTGTATTCAAGTTCAATTTTTATATTGCAAATCAAAAATGTCACAATACAAACAAATTTTAATACGATGTAAATACAATCAATTTTATTTGCAGTGCAAGCCAATTTTGTATAATGCAAAGAAACTTTCATCACAATGCAAACAGAAGTTATAAAAATGCAAGTCAATTTATAATTTTCAATACAATGTAATCCATTGTTCAATATAACGCAAACCAATTTTAATACAATCCAACCCGATTACTTACAGTGCAAGCCAATTTATTACGATGCAAGTGTGCACGTCAGTTTTGAATACAATGCAAATCAATTTTGATGATAGTGCAAACCAAACTGTATAACAAAGAAATCCAACTGAATTATTATTAGTATTTCAATCTTCTTTTTTAGTTTTTTTCCAAAAAATAAGTTGAAAGAGAATAAATAGTGTTATTGGTTGAAACAATGCAATCTAATTCTGAATACAATGCAAACAGAAGTTATAAAAATGCAAGTCAATTTATAATTTTCAATACAATGTAATCCATTGTTCAATATAACGCAAACCAATTTTAATACAATCCAACCCGATTACTTACAGTGCAAGCCAATTTATTACGATGCAAGTGTGCACGTCAGTTTTGAATACAATGCAAATCAATTTTGATGATAGTGCAAACCAAACTGTATAACAAAGAAATCCAACTGAATTATTATTAGTATTTCAATCTTCTTTTTTAGTTTTTTTCCAAAAAATAAGTTGAAAGAGAATAAATAGTGTTATTGGTTGAAACAATGCAATCTAATTCTGAATACAATGCGACCTACTTCTGAATACAATGCAAATCAATTTTGATGATAGTGCAAACCAAACTGTATAACAAAGAAATCCAACTGAATTATTATTAGTATTTCAATCTTCTTTTTAGTTTTTTTTCAAAAAATAAGTTGAAAGAGAATAAATAGTGTTATTGGTTGAAACAATGCAATCTAATTCTGAATACAATGCAGGTCCATTTTTTAAATTTTCAGCTTTTATTTCAAATTTTGTTGCTCGTAGAAAATAAATAGTGGAGTTAGTTGGAATTAAAAAATGATTTATGGGTGGTATGGTCTTTATTTATAAGAGATATACCTAATTCATTATATATATATATATATATATATATATATATAACACTGTGAAAATCAAGGTAATGTAGCAGTCAGATATAAAAGTCATCAAACAGCAAAACAAAATAACTAGAGAAAAATAAAGGGATTGGGCATATAATAAAGTAGTACTTACAGATAAGAAAAGGTTCATCCCAGACACCAACGATTGAGGAGCGTTCGCTATACAATCAATAGATGGTTTCCCCTCATAGACAATAACTTTATCAGCCAAATATGTTGCCATTATAAAATCGTGCTCAACTACAAAAGCAGTTTTCTTTGCGTGAAGTATGAACCTCTTAATAACCTTTGAAGCAACAATACGCTGCTCCGAATCAAGGTAAGCACTCGGTTCATCAATAAGATATATATCTGCAGGCTGCACATAAGAATTTAAAGTTTCAAACCTTGTGATTATGCTACATATTAATCATAAACAATTTTGTAATAGACCAGCATATTTGAAACAAAAAAGACGCAAAGTATCAACAATAGTCAGATATTTTCATTTCAAACGCACCAGAGGCGTTATGTACTAGAGGATTAAGAAAGTAGGATGACAAAGAAATATTAAAAATCTGGTACCTTTCCAAGGCATAGGCATAAAGCAACTCTTTGCAACTCTCCACCAGAGAGATTGACAACTTCTTGGTCCATTAGTTGTTCGATTTGTAAGGGCTTCATGACATCAGAGACAAACTGTGGATGCATATAGGACTCTCTAATTTTTTGATGCAGCAAGTGCCTAACCGTAGATTGAAATTTAGGGCTTATCTTCTGTGGTTTGTATGAAACATTAAACTCGGGTATCTCAACATCTGCTGCACCTTCCACCACATCAGGTTTCAACAATCCAGCCTGCAGTAATCAAATTTTAACATGGTAAAGCCATACATGATGTTAGAACGTTAAATTTTAATTCACGTGGAAAAATGGCAAGATGGGCAAAAAAAATCTTTGGGATATATAAATACAAAGCAGTGAGTATATATGTAGCTCTGGTCACGATAACTGGTAAGCTTGAGTAGAATCTAATCGCATATATGTTTCAAAAAAGTTGTAAAATATCAAAGAGCCAGTCCTTACCATTTATATAAATACTATCTTGAAACCACAAAATACGGTTAGCTAAAAACCACAAGTTGTAAAATATCAAAGAGCCAGTCCTTACCATTCATATAAATACTATCTTGAAACCACGAAATATGGTTAGCTAAAAATCACACAAAACGATAATTGCGCTTCATATTCACACAAATTAAACCCAAAGTCAAAACCTATTTGAGCCATAATACAGAGAAGTGAGCATATATATGGGTTTAAGGTCACGATAACTGACAAGCCTGAATCAAAGTTGTCAAGGCGAAAAGCTCCAAAAAGCCCCAGGCTGGCACCTAGGGCTTCAGTAAAAAAGGTTGCACTTCAAAAGTGATGCTGAAATTAAATTTTAAGACTTCAAAAAACTGCAATACATGCAATTAAAAAAAGGAATCATGCATTCATTCCAAGCCAAATCGAGAAGGCACAAGCTTAAATCTACAACAAAAAAATATTTTGTGACTACTACAATATTCATTTCACTTTGATTATTAAATTAAAACTTAAAACTTTAAATTCAATTTATAAAATTTAACTTAAAACTTCAAACATAAAATTCAATTTAAAATTAAAACTTTAAACTTCAAATTCAATTTAAAACTTAATCTTGAAACTTCTAAATTTTAAACTTTTAAATTCAAATTCAAATTAGAATTTAAAATTCAATTGAAACTAAATTACAAACTAAACTAGACTTAAATTTAAACTAAAATTTAAACTAACTTAAATTAAAAACTTAAATCAGTTTATAATTTTAAATTTCACATTTCAGACTGAGTGTCATCAAGGCACGTGCCTACGTGCGCCCAAGACACAAAAAGACTCAGATGCAGCAGTTGCGCATTTTTGAAAGTTGAGGCACTCGAGCTATTCAAGGCACCGAACAAGGGTGTCTTTAGCTAAGGTGACTAAGCCCCAAGGCATCTAAAAAGCGCAACCTCAATTAGGGTTTGGTCCCTAGGATTGAAAATGAATACTTCCTTCGGTCCAATTAATTTCAAATCCATTTCCAACCCTAAATTAAACTGAAACTTAAGCGACTTCGACTGCAGAAAAAAAAACACTACCACAAATGGAGCTCCAAGATGTTGTCGCAACCGTCGCAATCTCTGCTCCAAGCCGCCGCCGCAAACTCCTGCCAAATTTCGTTGTCACCCCTGTACTCCCTCTGCCTCGTCTTCTCGGCTCAGATATTGTATTTTTCCTTATGTATTTAATTAAGCTAATAAATTTTAAGTTAATATTTTAAAAATAGCTGCGTTTAAAAGCTAAATTTAAGTTGCGTTAAATTTATGTTAAATAAAAGTTGAGCTAAATTTAAACTTTAAAATTAAGTTAAATTTAATTTGATGATTAAAAGTAATTAATTTAATTTGAACTTTAATTTTAAATTTAATTTAAAGTTTAGTTAATTTAATTTAATATTAATATAAAGTTCAGTTAATGTTAATTTAGATTTTAATTTTAGTTAATTTTAATTTGAATTTAAAGTTTGATTAATTGTAATTCGATGTTAATTTAAAGTTTAATTAACATTAATGTGCTTTCAATTTTAATTTAGTTAATTTGAAATTGAGTTTAAATGTTAGTTAATTTTAATTTAAGGTTTTGTTAATTTTTAATTGATTTTATCTTAAAGTTTAGATAATGTTAATTTAATTCTAATTTAGTTAATTTTAGCTTGAATAAAATGTTTAATTAAATTAAAATTGGATATTAGCTATTAGAATTTGAATTAAATTTCAAGTGTTGAGTTGAACACTTGAACTTGAATATCTTTATGATTTCTAGTTTTTTGTTGTAATTTCAATATTTTCGGTGTCGTAGACCTGAATTTGACATTGTTTTTGTCAAGGTTATCATTTATGACTTCGTATCTAATAACTGATGCTTTTTTTGCAAAAAGATTGTTTACAAATATGTTTCAACACTTCAATTATCATTTTTGATGTCAATTTCAGTTCAGTTTTTTAAAGCAGAAAAAGCACAAAGTTATATAAAAGGGGCATAGAAAAACCCAAGACGCAAGCTTGGTGCATTTTTGCGCCTTAGCGCCTTAACTACCTTGTTTCAGACATCAAAGTAAAAGAGAAAGTATATCTCGATCGAAGATTGATCTGGAAGTCGTCGTTCGACAAAGGTGAAGGCGCTAGACCATACAGACTGCAGGGTCATCGGATGTGGGTCGGCAGTGACGGCAGAACACTGGTCGATATAGATCAACGGTTCGAGATTGAGTTTTTTTTTTATGTTGTGCAAATTGATGCCCTGATCTGTTCAAGAATGCCAAAATATGCCACCATCGGGCTCGATATGGGGCTGAAGCCCTATATTTTTTCAACCAACAACTAAGCACGCGCTTTTATCGGAGCCCCAGTTTTTAGAATGCTTTTCCAACACTTTGTGCATCACCAGTGCTTTGAGGAAGAGAAAAGCCCTAGGTCAGCGCCTACAGCTTTTTGGCGCCTAAGCACGACTAGGCGAGCGCTTGAATAACACAGGTCTGAATATAATCTAATCACATATATGCTCCAACGAAATTGTAAACTATCAAAGAGCCAGTCAGAACTATTCATATAAATACTCTCTTGAAACCACAAAATATGATTTGCTAAAAATCACACATAAAACGATAATTGCACTTTAAATCATTTTCCCACGCAAATTAGACCCAAAGTTACATACTGTTATAACACTCCATTCTATAAATTTCAAGAGTATATGCATCGGTAGTTGATCACAAGTTTTAGAAACACACCCAAAAAAAAAACATACCAGCATACGAATAAATGTGGTCTTCCCAGTTCCATTCTCTCCCAACATCACAATAATCTGAGAATCAGTAAATTCCCCTTCACAAACAGCTAGCTTAAAATTTCCTTGAGTTTTACTCATGCTAGGATATTTGTAACGCTGGTATGTTTCAATTTCTTCAGCACTTTCTTGAGGTGTCTCGGATACCTGTACAAAATAGATTCATTAGCATCTAAAGCTGAAAATTTAATGCATTACAAAATTTACCTTAAATGTAAGCGACTCTTCTCGGAACCTCAAATTTTCAGTTGGCACAAAACCAGCCAAAAAAATGTTGATTCCTTCCCTAACCGAGAAAGGTAATGTAACCACTCCATAAGCTCCCGGTTTGCCATATAAACAGCAAATAAAATCTGATAAGTAATCTAGGACACTAAGATCATGCTCCACAACAATTACATAACTGCAGATGAAAAAAGAATGAACAGTAAATATGAACTGCAAATAAAAATGTGTGCTTTTATGAAAGTTCGCATACATAGAAAAATTTTGCTAACAAAAAATCGCAGTAAGCAGTTGTTTGTAAAAAATATGTAAAAAAATTGCTTGTGCAAATAAAGTTTAATTCACAAAATAAAGCTATCACATTTCTACAGAAAATACTCAAGTCACCAAAGGCAACAAAAAATCTTCGGAGATGTATGGAACTTTTTGTTCGCAAAATTTACTCTACAGACTCCTGAAATGAGCCGATTAATCTAGCAAAATATAAAAGGAGCATAGACAAGATATGACCTTTGTGATCTGAGTAATGAACGAATAACCTTAGCTGCTTTCAGTCTCTGTTTTACATCAAGATAACTTGATGGTTCATCAAACATGTATATCTCTGCATTTTGTACAGCAACCACAGCAATTGCAAACCTCTGTAACTCACCACCTGACAGATCTCCAACATTTCTTTCAATAACTTGATTCAATTCAAGATCAACACAAAGTTCTGCCTTTCTATCAGTCTCGTCTTTTTGATCAAGCACCTGACCCACGTTCCCTTGGACGGCTTTGGGTATGTGATCAACATATTGTGGCTTAATAAGAGCCTGTCAATTGCCAAATCAATTAATCTTAAAAATGATTGATCATTGAAGTAATCATTATGTTACAACAAAAGGAAAACCGATCAAATTATGAAACAAGCAATTCATAGTAAGGAAAGAAGGACAAGGATATTTACACCATGTGCAGCTTTTAGATTTATTATGCAAAATTACTCATTTTGGAGATCTTTCTTTCAAAATGAATCAATAATATAGGCAATGTAATGCAAAAATCTTAACCTTGAGATTGTCCTCTAATATACGGGTGAAATAGTTTTGGAGCTCAGATCCTCTGAAATGTGTCAAAATTTCCTGCCAATCTGGTGGATTCTGTAAGAAGTGAACTCAAAACTTGTAGGACATGCCATACACTAAGTGAACAAATAATCTTTGATGAGATTTATTACATTAAAACGGCCCAAATTTGGTTTCAACTTCCCAGCTAACACTTTAAGTGCAGTGGACTTCCCAATACCATTTGTTCCTACAAGACCAAGAACTTGTCCAGGCCTTGGAACAGGTAGCCTATATCAAAAATAAATATGTGAGGAAGATTAAAAACAATAATGACCAATGAATATAACTTGTTATAGATTTTTCAAACCTGTGCAACTTAAAGGTATTCGGTCCATAACGATGTGTGGTATCTTTATCCAAATTTTTGGGAAGATTGATAATTTGAATGGCCTCAAATGGGCATTTCTGCGAAGAAAATTCATATTGTTTAGACACATATAACTGAATATCATGCCAAGATACCAACAAGAACTACACTTACCTTTACACATATACCACATCCGATGCATAGCTCCTCGGAGATGTAAGCAAGCTTAGCAGCTGAAGTAACTTCAATACAAAGCTTACCTGACATAAATGATTGAAATGATCAATTTAACTATTAAACTGAATTTGACATGAGAAATATCATCAAACAATTTAAAGATTTTTGGAATGTATACAACACACGAGCATAGCAATCTAACTAAGAGAACAACTATACTTCATAATACATTAAAAAAAAAGATCTCTCAAGCAGAAGTTCTAAATCACATACGCAATCAGCTTAAAATTTGTTACAAGTTATACCATAAAGGCAAATAGATCAAAATTGAATACATTAGTAGTATGAGAATTTTAATCCAACGCCACACTGTTTGAATGGTAAAAATACATTGGAGTCATGATATGTGTGTTGTCCTTTTTTTTCTTTTTCTTTTTTCTTTACTCAAATATAGATACAATAGCTTTCAAGTACACAACAATAGCAATGACCGTGCTGTCAATTCAGCAAGATAAATCAGTAGAGTTCACCATATTTGGCAAGCTATCTGTTTTTAAAGTGATTTAAACAACTTACTTTGTCTGCTAGCTAATCTCAACAATACAAATCACATTTTGACACAAAGGATCATCCTACTTGTTAATTTTCCAAACTATCTGATTATATGTTATCAAATTACTTCAACTGTTCCAGTTCATGCAAAATCTTATGTCCATCTAGATGTTCCTAGAAGATAAAGTTGATGTGGTGATTTAAATAAGCTATGAACAGACAACTCCCTCTACTTGAACTCCAACAGCTAAACCCAAAGCAGGAAAAATGAATAAATTAATCTTGAACGCCAAAAACAATAGAATTGCAGTTCTAACAGCAAATCATTAAATGAACAATCTAAAACCCAATCTAATCTAACAAAACAGATCTAAAGGCTGTCTAAAAACCTGTTTTGACGACAGGACAGCTCTTTTTACACTCCTGCCTGCACTTTTTAGGTTTGCATCGATCCGAGCTGACAATAGCAATCCTCGTCAATCGATCTGCCATCTAATTTGAGCAGCAGATCGATCCAACTAATTTGTTGCTCTGTAAAAGAAATTAAAGACAAATTAAATGACACGATTAATATGGAATTTGGAATTTGATTCAGGTGTATGGATTAATTCATTTACAGGATACGCAATAGAAACCCTAGATGGCAATAAAGAGAGAAGGAATAAACGTTGTATGTTGTGAACCCTTAAGAAGAGCACAAATAGAGGGCCCATTTGGAAAGATAAATTTCGGAAATTAAATTGGCTGGTTCTAGACTCCGAACATAACGCTAGAGAGGTGTACTTCATCGTTTAAAGAAAAATTGTTAAATCGACTTAAATGCAGTAAAAATGAAAATCAAATCAAACCAATCAAATAAAAATTGGTTGTTTCCATTAATTATCCGATTTGACCGAGCAGAAAAATGATTCACATATTATGTTTGAAATATTCGTTGTACTTAAAAATATCGCATAAATATATGATTAAAAGTATTCTTGTGTCTTTTAATGGTTATTTTGTCATTAATAGATAAAATTTATTTAGACCACTAAACTAATCTAAGAATATCATTATAACATTAGTAAATTTGATAATATAATAAAAAATTCAGTTAATCTGGTTAAACGAATAACCGAACTTTTTTTTTCACGGATCGATTAGTATCCAATCTACATTTAAAATCAAACCAAACCAACCGAAATAATCTAGTTTGTTGGTTGATTTGCTTTAACCAAAGAATGCTCACCCCTAATACATACCCCGTTTCAAAAGCATTTTGTTACATTTTTGTCATTGTCCATGTCAAACGGATTCAAATTTAAACAATTAAAGTCAAAAACCCTAATGTTGAATAAAAGCACAAAAAAATGAATTTTCATTTGGATCTAAAAACAAATTAATTTATAATAGCGATTTTAATTTTGAATTAGTAATAAACATGTAAATCAAATATATTGCATTTATATCGGGTCAAACATGAAAAATAAATAATTAATCAATTAATTTTCATTTGGATGTCATTTTCCTCTGTATCACTTCTAGCTTTGATAGACGTGAAGTATAATTTTTTTAACAAAATTATTTTGATTACTTAACAGAGATGAAGTGAGGGAAGTTGAAGAAGAGTATTTATGGAATTATTGGGAGATGAAAAGAATCACGTGGGCGTGAATTTTTCTAAGAAAATGGCTGGATGGATAGAGAATATTACGGGGTGTTAATATATGCTACCAAATAAATTAGTATGTAAAAGCGGACTAGTTATATAGTAGTTTATTGGAAAAACAACTAAATTACCAAAGAAATTGATGTGAGACTAACGTGAGCTCGTATATTGAAGTGCTATTGTGAAAAAATCAAATATTTAAACTTTGAATATATTGTAAGAAACCAAATCTGTTATGCAATTTATGTTGAATTTGTTTGGACAAATGTGATAGCACGTCAAAATAGATTTTTGTTTAAATATATAGTTTTGTTAGGTGGTTTATATATTTTTATATACTTGAATAAAAAAAATATAAGTTTTCTATTTTTGTTTATATAAATGTGTTATATATTGCTACTTTTTATGATTTAGTACTTCTAAATAAATTTGATTGATTTAAAAATTATGATTTCATTGATAATTTAGATAAATTTTTATTAATATAAATTTTTATTAGATATCACATTTATGATGCATTAAATTTGCTAAACGGTAAACATATTTAATTTATAATATTCACTAGTTTGTAACACGTGCATTGCACACAGTAAATGTTGTCAAATATAGTATTTATATTTTTAATCTTAAAATTAAAACCTTTTTATGCAACATATGACAAATTCAGTTGTTTGAATTTAAAAATAGAATCAACTTTGTCATTATTGCTTTTGAACATAATTTATGTTATGTGATCTACGTATTGAGTGGAAAAAATATTTTTACCTTTTCTATTAATATGGATATGCACACATTAAAATTAGCATATATTTTTATGATTTATTAGAGGAATACACTAAGTATTAACTGAGCTTATATACATAATTTATGTTATGTGATCTATATGTCTTTATGGTCGAATGGCAAAAATAATTTTACTACACACATATACATATATATATATATATATATATTGAAAATTAATCTCTTTTATTGACATATAAGAACTCTAGTTGGTTCGTCTCCTTAAAAACCCCTACCAAAGTAGTAAGGAATAAGAATACGCACAAACTAGTCGTGAAGTACGTACCAAATGTAAAACCGTTACACATATAATATACATTATTGAAAATTAAATAAGGATGAAGCCCAGCCCATTCATATCCGGCCTTATTTCTCCAAACCCTAATTAGCTTGTTCCAGAAAATAACACCGCATTTTACTTCTCAGCTAGCTTAATTCCTTTTCCATCTTCATGTTGATTCGGCCATTATCATTCAATTATATCCCCCAATTTAGCCAGATCTGCTCGTTTCGGGTACTTCTTCTCGTCTTCGCTATTGATTTTTGCATCAAATAAGTGATTTCAGCCTAAGTTTTTACTTTCAATTTTATTTGTACTTTTTTGCTCAAAGATCCGTCTGTTCCTTTCATCCCATAGGTGGTTACTGTCATGACAAAATAGCAAGCCGCAAGTTGACCGATCTGATCTTTGGTTCGGAAGTTAAACTTGATCGTATGAACTTTATCTTCAATGTTCAAGGAAGTTTAAGCATTTGTAATTAGATTTATCTTTAAGTGTCCAAATATATCTGCTATAGTTGCAATTAAAGAATAAATGGTTAATATTTTCTGGTTGTTTAGTACATAGTACACATTGCTCCTCACAATCCACCCCCAATTGCCTTAGTCTAACTTTTTTGTTGGTTCTACCCAACATAACTACTCTGTAAGCACAGTATGACATCTTCTTGTTGTTTATATTATTTCAGATAATAGTACACCAACTATACTAGTCATAGATTTATCTACATGCTTGCCATGTTTTTGAAAATAAACTTGTTATTGTCTACACCGTTCTAGATAACAGGACACTAACTATATTGTCCTTTGTTTCAATTTGTACTGAACAATTAATGAGCTGCTTTCCCTTGTTTCTGTTAGTCTTGTTGTATTCCACTAGCTATCTTGAATAATATATGGGATTGGGACATTTTTATATTCACTAATATAATTTCTGTCTCTACCCAGAATATGTACAAGACTTTTGTTGTTTATCCATGGTTCTATCCATAATAAGGTACCATTGTCATTAACAATTATCTTTCTGATGCATTTCGGACTTTCGGCTCCGTGTTTGATTATGCTTTTCATAGTTCATGACATGTTATATCGTAGCTACCAGAAATTTGTGTTTTGCGGTACTTGTTTTGCATCAATTGTGACCACATGTTATTTCTAAAGTGTAGTTGCCAAATTAGTTTTAGAAATGAAGTGGTTCCGAGTTCTTCGGAACTTTTAAGGTCTGTGCCTTCTTCCATTTTTGGTCTGCGTAGTTTAGTCCATGTAATCTTGTGTTTCTTTCCTACCTAGACTATATAATTTTAAAGAATGTAGCAATAGGCATTTGATATACTAACAATCAATACAATATCATTGGTGTTATAATAGTTTGAATCAATTCAGCTCTACCTGCCGTTGAGAGTAATTTACATCTCTGAAATGGCACTAGATAAAGGGACCCTCCGCCCAATCTCCAAGTTATATCATTGATGCTTTATGCACTTTTAATATCTGCTGTAGCAAATAGCATAAAATTATCAGCACGTAATAAATGAGATATATGTGGTTGAATAGTGTTGATAGGTGTAATATTTTTCTTTCTTATTGTTGCTTCGAAGTTTAATGACATGTATTTCATAACAATGCAAAAGAGATGAGGGGACAATGGATCCCCTTTTCTTATCCCTCTGGTTGAAGTAATATAACCATATGATACTCCATTTACCAGAACTAAAAAAGTGGGTGTTGTGATACAACTGTAGATAAGTTGAATAAATTGACAAGGAAAGCCCATTCTTACATGCATGTGACATATAAACTTTCTATTTATCTTGTCATGTGCTTTTTAATGTCCACTTTAATGTAGAATTTATTTATGCATTTCTTGTAAATTTCTTATTAGCCCATGTGCTAGTAATATGTTTTCTACAATATTCCTTCCTAAACACAAGCACATTGAGATTCAAAGATTAAATAAGGCATTAGACCTTTTAACATGTTACATATTACATTTGATATAATTTTATACAATACATTGCATTAGGTTATTAGTCTATAATCTGATATACCCGATGGCTTATCATATTTTGGGACTAATGTTAAAAGGTATGATTCAAGCCTTCAGGTATATCTGCTAAATTATATATATAGTTGGCAGCTGAAGTTAACTCATCTTTAAGTAGTGGCCAATGCAATTTATAAAATTTGGAGGAGAAGCCATCAAATCTTGGTGATTTCTCATCCTTAATCAAAAAACTACATCCTCTACTTCTTTGACTGGTACACTTTGCAACAAATATTCTTTTTTCAAATCATTAATGGTCTTTCTATAATTAATGTTCACACATTGGTTGGCTGCTGTAATGACCTAGAATTTTGGATACTTCGTATTTAAATATTTGAATATTGGATTAAATTTTAATAAATCAATTTAATAATCTTGTTAACCCCTTTTTAATAATAGGTAATGATGGTGAACTTGTTTATGAAATTTGTTTATAAAAATATATACTTCAAAGAAATATCGATAATGCGACTGAAAATCGGTTTATTAGTAAAAAGTTTTTTAATCAACATAAGTTGTTTGAACTCTTTTGTGCTAAGTTAATGAATACATAAAACATTAGTTAGTAATTACCATATTTTGCTTCAAAAAGTAAACGGAACATTCTATAAGCTTCTAATTATGAACAAGAGATATTTCATGTAAGGGGTAGTTTGGTCATTTACTAATGTTATGGGGTGTAAAGGACAAGTGATGGGCATGTGGAGGGGTGGGTCTTCCATGGCATGATTGGGGGTGAAGGTAAGGGTAGATAACAACCACTTGAAGCCTATATGAGAGTGGATATACCTCTTTGATTCACTTTTGCAAATTTACAAGTTGAGAAGTATGTTCTTCATATCCTTCTCTACATGAACTCCTAAAACAAAATAATTTCAAAACATTTTCAAATATCTTCAAAGTTTGTCACAAGCCTTGGGACAACATCTCAACACCTTCTAGCATCATGGATCTTAAAGAAAGAAGCAAAACACCCCCTAAAGCCCATTGGCCATGAGCTATGGGAAGGCATTATTGCCTTAAAAAATTAAACCAAAGTAACATAGTAGTAGGAAGTGAGGTGTTAGCAAGGTTGAGGTAGGAAGTGAAGCCTGGACTTGCTTGTTTGTTTGGTTAAGAGTTGCCTTACTCACTACCTTAAATGAAAATATTGTATATGTGTGCTTGTGATTGATTGCTTATATGCTGTTTGAATTGATATTGACATATGTTGTAATATTGGTTTTGATTCTTGCTTTGAAAACAAATAGCATATGTAATCCATGTGTATGGTCTTGAATGGACTTGTATGACTCGTAGCATAGTCTTGAAACAAAGCACATAGGTTGTAGTTGGACTATGGTTTAGACTGGACTTGAATTTGAAAGTGCTCTTATAGCGATAGTCCTTATAGATGCACTTAGGAATTGCCTTGTGTTCGACAATTTCTATGGAGCTTTGTATAGAGATCTTAGGGGTTTCTCACCATATTTATAATGTATACTGTGTATGCTTGCTACCATAAAAAGATTGGGTGACAAAACATTAAGTAACATATCAAAAAGTGGTCGAACATCCACGTATGCAAAATCGCCCCGTTTCAGCCTTTGTTTTGAACTTTAAAGGTTTGCAAAGGGCTTTAAAATTAAGTATTTTGTTTCATTCTTTTTACAGATGTTTTATAACTATTATTATAGTATTTTAAAACTAGTTTAACATTTTTATGAATTAGTTATAAATTTTTAAAGAAGATGGTTTGCTTTTAAATATAAAGAAAACTTGGTTTTTCCAAGTTTTTAAAGTGAATTATAAACTTATTATTTTCAAGTAATGTTGTGAGTTAATATATTAAAACCTATTATAAGTATTTAAAGTATTTTAAAAGTATTTTTAAGTATATATAGTTTTTAAAAAATGTGATGGCTATTTTATCAAAGTATAAATATCATATGTAATAAAATATCTTTTAAATTGTTTTATCATATATCTAGTTTTGTAAATAAATTACTATACTTATATATATCATTTCTATAAAGGTACTAAATTATAAACAAAGGATTTAGAAAGGGGTTATGAATTTCTTAGTGGCTAAATCGTACCTGTTTGAAAAGTTATTAACTATGCTTAACACTAAAAGCCGACGAAATAGGCTTATCTATTTATGAGTGTTAAAATTGATGTTTGAGTAAGGATAGAAAAAATAATGTCCTAATCTACCAGCTTCTCTCTTCACCGAGGAATAGTTAAGTTGAGAATGTTGGAAACGAGATAATCATGCTGACTTTTTACTCGTTTATGAAAATCATTAATATTATACTTAATACTAAAGCCAGTGAGGTAGACTTATCTATCTATGAGAGTCAAAAATGAAGTGCCTAGGTAAGTCTTTGATATGAAACTAGTGCTCTAACTTACCTGCCTTCACTATTGAATAAGGGATAATATAAGTTGAAATGTCGGAAACAAGTTAAGTATACGCACCTTGATTTCTATAGGCGACCATTTCTAACTAGATAGTCGATTAGTCGACTATCAAACTTAACCAAATATCAACGTAAACCTTTAAATGGATGTGTTAAAGATAGTAACAAGTATAAATTTGGTTTTGGGTTTGTTGTGACAATGTATTAATAACATTCATTTTTAACCTTTTTTTATTATACTTATGAATGTAAATAGATCTTTAAATGAATGTTTTAAAGATAAGCATAAGTGTAATGATTTTGGGTTTGTAGTGACAATGTTTAAGTAACATTATTCTTAAACCTTTTGAATGGATTTGTGAAAGTAATTAGATCCTCATAATGGATATTTTGAAGGAAATTATAAGTATGGAATCTTTTGGGAAAAGATAGAGAAAGCAAAGGTTTAAAGTAAGAGATATTGTTAATGATGTGTGAATATACTTATACCAACTGAGATAAGTATATGAATACTTTTTGAAGTATTAAAAGAGTGCAAATGAATAGTAGTGATTAATAAACAAAGTTTTATTAGATAAAAGGAGTTTTACTAATAAAAGATGTTTTAATTAATAAGAAGTGTTTATTAAATAAAAAAGGGTTAGAGGTCGCTTGTGTGACTTGATCATGCTTTGTTTATTTATTCGTTTGTGATAAATATATGAGACTTGGTTTTCATTTACGGTCATCTATCTTGTACTTGATAGTTAATTAGCCGACTATCTAAATTGACCAAAATAATTTAGGAAATATCTAGAGGAAACACGAGGTTTATATGGTATAGTTATCTTCGGAGATGCTATACCGTATGTATAAATTCATCTTGCTCTTCTAGGATAAACGATAAGGAAATCCATCCAGATAGGAGAAGATCTCCATCCTTATGTATTGTCTATTTATTTCTGAAAGAACGGTGTTAAGTTAACTAGAAATTCATCGATTGATTTTGAAGTGTTCGGTAAGTGGGGAAAGTGTACTTATATGAGATGACTCGAACCCGTGACCACATCAAAACCATATACGTGATTTATGTTTTGAAAGCGGTTGTGAAGTGAAATGTTATAGAATTGAACTGTCTATCCTAAGGTTAAGTCCAAGGGAGAGGTCAGCGTTAACATTTCGAACGATGTATCATGTAGGACTGTCTATCTTGAGGAGTATTACAAGAGAGAAGATAACGTTAGAATTCATCGAAGGACTTATATAGGAATCTATATGGAGATTCAAGATATGTTCGAGATGCTCGAATCCATGTAGTGATTCATGATCTATTCGAGATGATGGGATCCATTTGGGGATTCGTGGTATGTTCGAGTGATGAAGACTCGTGTGAGAGATGCTAAATGTTGTCTTGACATTGGAAATGACTAAAACCATAGTAGGATGCACAACCTCGAGTTTAGCTTATCCATGAGGGTATATCAACTCCATATATAGAGTATGCTTTCGATTATTAGGCACTGAGAGTTGGTTATACTTGGTACCATGCAAGTTGGATCTTGTTGTATGTGTATCATAAACATGTACATGTGATGCGGTAGTGTAGTTTGTGATGATATTAGGTTATGTTGTTTATAACATGAAAAGTAAGTGTCTTACTAACTTAAGGCGACCATTGAAATCCTTTCCCGAAAGTTTTGAAATTGGTTTTATAAGTTAAATTTTACAAAATTCTAATCTTTATTTTGTTTTTTAAAATCTACTTGTATGTTTTTAAAGCAATAAGAGTTAAAAAATTAAGTTTTGATAGTTAGAAAAAGAAAAAGAAATCAAGTTCGGAAATTATAGATCGTATAGCGATAGCGCTATACGCGCAGTTTGCAAAAATAAAACTATTTCCAAATTCGAAACTTGTTTCCACCTAGAAACTTTTTGAAAGGCGTTTTCTAACTTTGTTATAAGTTTTAAAGTGTAAAAATAGAGTTTTGAAGTTAATTTGTTTAAAAATCAAGTTTTGAAATTATGGGTCGTATAGCGATAATCACTATACGCGCAGTTCGGAAAAAGTTAAGTATTTTTCAATCTAAACTTGATTTAACTTAAAATATTTTTAGAAATGGGTTTTTAACTTTAATTAAGTGACCAGGAAATATTTATTTATTTATTTAATTTATTAATCAGGGCAATTAGTACTTAATTACTAATTAACAAAGGATGTTTATACTTAAGTGTTAATCAATTAAATTAAACATAATTAGTTAAATTAAAGTTAATTATTATTTAATTTCAATTAGGATTAACTAGTTATTATTTAATTATTTATTTGAGATAAGTAGTAATTAATTATTATTTTAAAAAGGGGTTCTATTAATTAATCTTTGATTAAAGTGAAGTTATGTTTTAATAAAGGTTTATTTAAGGTTTAATTGCTTAAATAAAAGTTTAATTACAATTTAATACAGGTTTGATTTTAATTGACAAGGGTTTTAATTATTTTAAATTATTTGAGTTTAAACAATCAGTTTTGCTTTAAACTGTTTCTTTTTCAAGTAAAAGGGATTTCTATGTCGCTTAAACTTAAGTAACCCCACATGATTAGGAAAACTAAATGGCATCTATTAGCAGAACAAATTCTGTTTTGCTTTTACAATTAGCTTAGGCATTTACGTATGTTGATTGACTGTTACGTACTGAGCCCTTACATACCTGTTGTTGTGTAATACCCATGTTAAACTGGATAAGTAAAACCAAATTAAAAGAATTATTATGGTCACTAAGCCTCCATTTGATTTTGTAAAGATAAATATTTCATTTCCTTCTTGAAACGATTTTAAAATTATTTCTTTTTGAACAAGATATTTAAAGGATGATTTGACAAATGGTTTTACTAAAGATGTTTTTAACTAATGGGAATGGATTTTAATGTTATAAAAAAATTATGAAGTGTTTTATAATGAATTTGGAAGTTTAGAAAGTATTTTGAAATGGCTTTGGATTTCAAGTAAAAGAGATTTTATGAATGAAATAGATTTGACTAGAAAGGATTTATCAAAAGAAATATAAAAAGAATATGAGATCTGGGTTTCTCTAAACTGACCTTTTAAAAATGATGGTATGCAACATCCATTTCACACTTAACGTTAATGGAATAATGATTAGGGTTGCCTTACCTCCAATTTAAACAACATTTGTTTAATCCGTTTTAACATGATTTGGAAGTAAGAAGTTATTCGCAAATGTTTTGTGAATATACTTATGTCAGAGAGATAAGTATATGAATATTTTAGACAAACGTTTTGAAAAGAGATTTATTAAATAAAGATTTATTTTGAGGCTTAGTGTCACTATGGATAAATAAATCTCAAGTGGAATTGGTTGTTGTTTGTTTATTTGATAGTTAAATAACTGACTATTAAATCTGGACCTATTTTGACTCAGGAGGTATATCGGGTGTATTCGAGTTCCCCGGTTTGGACTCGATTGCTTAGTGCATACTTCCAAAAGAACCGGAATTGAGTTAGCCAGAAACTATCGCTTAGTTTTGGAGACATTGGTTCCCGGATTTATCTAAACCACTCCAAACTAATATCGTTCATAAATCATATTGAAGTATGCTGTGGAGTTATACTATTCTTCCCGAGGATGATTCCAAAATGGAAGATAGTAATGTGGAATGTTTGTTCGATCCCAACATAGCTTTCATGGATGAATGCTAGCATTGCATCTCTGCTTGGAAGGAAGTGTTAGCATTCCTAGATGGTTTGCTAGTATAAAAGAAGGTAAAGTGTAGCCTCAAGCCTCACAATCAGGAAATGGCAAAAACAAGGTACAATAAAGCTACGTGGTTAGCTACTATTTGGAGCCACCATCCCATTCTAGATTGTCCATATTCGACTTGTTTTGTGTGCAAACAGCGTGGTAGTATAAGGCCTCGGTGTTAAAAGGGGATGGGGTAATCCGGTTCGCTATGTTAAAGGGGCAATCAGCTCTGTGTAGCAGGGGTACAAGAAGTTCTTATCAGATTTCAGGTGCATTTTCTAGGGGTGTACCATCAGAAGGTAGTTCCTTACCTTGTCATAGTTTGGAATCCATTCTTCAATACATGCCTCTATGGTTTTAAATGTACCCAACTATGTTAAAATGTGAGATGCAAGCATTTCAGCTATATTCATATTTTATTTGAAACCATATACATTATTATAATATCACTGGATTTTATATACAACTGTTTTGGTTATCGTAAGATAAAAAAGCCCATCTGTGTTTATGTGCAACATGGTCTTAGGAGAAGCCTTTGATTAGGTTTTATAGAGTTAAAGACTTATGCTTTTCTCACACTAGACTCATGTCTGATCCGGAGTTTATTTTTTTTCCTAAACCCTTGAGAGCTCAAATTTGAATGGGCACCAAAGTAGTTCAAGTTTTTCTGTAGATTCATTTTGGAGGGGCTTGGAGCTGATAAAGTTAGGGGTATGACATAGGGGCAATTATGTAATTATTTTACATATATCTAACTCGTTGACCAATCTTGTTGGAAATAAAGGCGTTTTCTTTCTATTATATACTTAATATAATGTGGTTATGTTAATCAATTAATTTAATTAAAAGCATATTTAATAGAAAATCCATAAATGGCATGTTTTGTGATAGTAGTTATAAAGTGTTGTAACCGTGAGTAATTTATCACAATGAACAAATATACCATTTTAAATGTTTCTAGTCAAGATGCATCGAGATTGGATATTGATGTATCCGTTGAGACTAGAGTATGTAATTCTCTCCAAATGTTGGGCAGTGTATTACTCATGACTGCTGGGGGCACCAAGGGGTTACGTACTAATAGTTATTAGATAACCATGGAATGACTCACTTGATAGTTTTCTGTTGGTTAATATAACCAAGGACAAACAGAAAATATGGATGTGAGTAATTTACACAGTTCTCTCGACTTGAGAATATCATTGATCTTCAGTGTGGATGCTCCTCTTTGATTATAATTAAATCATGACACGACGTCCATCGAACGACTATAGTTGGGTTGAGTGAAAAAATTGGAAGCGAAACACTATTTGAGAGATAATTCGTCTCCTCAATTATATAAGGTTGGTATCATGGTCAACTGATGTCAATTTAAAGTCAAAGTCTCTGGCCAGAGTAGTTCAGTTAATAATAATTGTTATTATTAAACTAAGGACTTTATGTTTGGACTATAAAGTTGAATGTGGATGATATTGGAATTTTGACCATTATCAAATTACATAAATCCAAAGTGATATAATTTTGACGAAGAGAATTGGTGTAAATAATTGTCACTAAAAGGTACCGCTTAAGTGTTTGTGAAATTTGATTTTATTGAAAAGACCTGTAAGTGATGGATTCGGCTAAAATGTCACGCCACCTAATAAGTGACATGTGAACATTAATATTTGAATTATTCAATATTAATCACCGATTGAATTCACACCTCTGAGTCACACAACTGCATTTGTGATTTCTCCAAAAACCACACAATTTAATTAATTTGTAAAATGTTGCAAATTGATTAAATTAATTAATATTTATGAAATATTAATTATTGTTAATTTATTTGATATTTTGAATGTTGTTGGCAATTATTTAAATGCATATATAAAAGTTATATTTGCATACATCGGTATGCGATATCGGTATAATTTTGAACATGTTTTAAATAATAAAATAATTACATAAAAGTTGTTTTTTCTTTTATTTGGAAAAGTTGCACATTTGGAATATGCTTGGATCGGCCATATAATGGTGAGAGGAGGAAATCAATTAAGGGGATTGATTGGAATTTATAAAGGGGAATTAAAGGAGGAAGTTTTAATAGGAGAATAAGAAAAGTTCCTTCAACGCCATTAAAAGAAAAATCTCCTCGTTTTTGAAAGTATACAGAACTTGACTTTCATTTTTGTTCTCTTTTCTTCCTCTTCTCCATCATTCATTCATGGATAAAACTTCATCCAAAAAAACATCAAAACAAATTCAAATCAACATCAAACTAAATTAAAAAGGTGTTTCATTCTTCCCTTGCAAAGTGGGATGGTGATTTGTTTGTAATCCGAGGAGATGCCACAAATCAAGGTGTGATGAAGGGCAAGGTCTATCGGATATAGAGTGTGATCAATCAGATTTAGGTATTGTTCTATCATTCAAGGTGTTTCTACATGCTTCATCCTAAGGTAATTATATGTGTGTATAATTCTATATTTACATATCTTATAATTTGTTCTTATCCCCTTAATCTCTAGGTTTCCCTTCTGTTCATACTTGTGAATTTGAATCTTGATTAGAATATCTCCATTCCCTTGCTTAAATCGATTGTTCTATCATGTTAAAACATAGAATGTTTTCTTTTGTTCGCTACTATTTTGTTATAAATTATACATCTCATTTTCTATCTCATGTATGATTGTTTATTTAATTAATTTAACCTAGATCTAGATCTTCTTAATTTTATTTTTTGTACTCTATGTGATAGTTTACAAAGTTTGTTTAATCTAGATCTTCTTATCTCAAATCTATATACGCCTATGTCGTTTGATTTTGTTGTTTAAAAAAAACAGAACATAATTGAACTTTGGATTTTTTTTATTCATCATTCAGTTTTTCATATCAAAAGGTTTATACTTGAATATTTAGACATGGGTTGCTATGTAATTAAAACTTGGTAATAATCGCATCAATTGATCTTTGTCATCCAATTAATATGAAGTTTTAATTTCCATGTCTCAAACTATTCTAATATAAACTCTTCCTTTTAAAAGAAAAAGGGAAACATTAAATCAATGATATATTCCATGATTTACAATTCCATATCTTTGCTTAAAAAGGAAGGATTCTTTTCACAACTGTTCCAACCATTTTATTAATCTTAATATTCGTTGATTTACTGCTTGTAATTGAAATGAAATCTATTTTATATGAAACATTAATTGTATATGTATATATGTGCATGTGTGTGTGTGTGTGTTTATAGTTTATATATATGTATGTATTTATATAATAATAAATAAATAAATTTGTTCATGTTTAGAATAACAATGACATATATAGATGGGAAATGTGACCATTGTGGTGTAGATCCTGACACTTATGCAATGTTTACATTAACTTTGTACACTTTTATATGTTGCACTTATGCTATGTACATGGGCACATGTGATGTGCTCAGAATCATTTGCAATTAATTAAATCAAATTGTACTAATGCATTCGTAATAAAACATTCAATTGAAATGTTAACATGTTTATTTAACATATTATCAATATAATAAAAGACAAAAATGAGAGGTTTCTCTCTTCAAATAATGTTGTTTACTCGCTTAATTAATCGCATAACTATTAAAGAAGGAAACTAAAGGTTTTCTTCTCATATTATTTTAATAAATAACTGCTACACATGTGGGTGTATTTGATATGCTCATTCATTTAAATTTATATAATATTCAAACCCTTTTGAATTTATTTTCACCAAATAAAATAAAATATTGATTTTACTTAAAAGAAGATTTAGATAAGATCTAAATGTATTTAGACTTCACCGGCCCATTAAAGATCCAAAATGGTAAATTTTTTGAAATTCACCCACAGTTCCAACAATGGTATCAGAGCCCAATAGCCTATGCGGTCTAAATTAGTCATTTTAGGGCTAACTAATTAAGCTTGTGCAATTAGTAAGGTAACTAGAAATGTGATGTATAGGATTGGAATTGGGTAATCAAGTACCATGTTCTACCGTGTTTCATGCCTGGCCTGAAAGTTGAAGTGAACCCAAAGGTTGCCCCTGATAGAAAAGGCCCAATTTGAATTTGGCCTCGGACTAATTTTCAAAATAATTTTGAAAATTAAGACAAGATTTTAAATTTAAAATAAAAACATGTTTATTATAAAAGGTTGTAATATAACATAAATTTTCAAAATGTTTGAAAACGTAATGAAAATTTCGAAATGTTTGAAACTATTTGAATATTAATTTCGAAATTTAAAAATTTGTTAATAAGAGTAATAAACTAAATTTATTAATTGATTTTATTAATTAATACTTATATGCATGTATTATATATTTGAATGTATGTTATGTTATTTTAAAATGTTTAAGATAACATACGTATACATATATATGTATATAAGATAAATTTTGAAATTAATATAATTTAATTAAAAATATTTAATTAAATAAATTAATTAAAGGTTAATTAAATAAATAAAAATACGCATATATAAATTATATGTGTTATATTATAAAGGTTATAGTATACGCTATAAAGGTAATAGTAGATATGTCTAATATAATTGTTGTATTGGAATACTAATATAGAATTAATTAAAGGGTTAATTAATTTAAATTAATTAAAGGGTTAATTAATTTAAATTAATTAAACAAGATTTCATTAAATAAAATATTATACATAAGGCTATCATATAAGAAATATAAAATATAAAAGTCATATAACAATAAAACTTATATGATATGAATGTATAAACTAAAGATGGAATATTAAAGAAACCCAAATAGATTTAAGGAATAAAAACATACATAAATGTACGTATATCGTGATTTCTGATGTGTCTGATACTTGAACCACGAGAGTATTTCACAAGAAATACATTATTCCATAAGTCGTCAGTATAATATATTGAAGATTATGAGTCTTCAATAAAATGTTGTCTCTACCATATATATATATATATATATATATATATTAATAAATCACTTGCATACTCCTTAGTTGTTGAGAAAACTCAAGCTAGGGATGTTATATGTTGTATTATTAATATATTGAATAGACGAGGTAAGGTAACTATATGTATTTGTTAAGTAAAATCAAGGTACATAAACTATACTTAGGCCGTCGCAATATGGTAAGTATGAGTGAATAATCTCTTTCGATTTGCTGAGCTAACTTAAGGTCAAAATGAGGTTAGGACGCTAAACATGGGTTAGTGATTGTTTGTGATACAACTGATAAGGAGTTACCCATCATTTGTGGGGCTATGATTTATTGAGCAAACTCAAGGTCCGAATATCAAGACAGATGAATTCTAGCACCCATTAGTGAAGTCGAAAGACTTCTATGTTTCATCTTAGGGTTTGGAGAAACATAAAAGACTAGTGGGAGCCTTATTAGAAAAATGAAATTATAACATTTAATCTTCCTAATATTGTAATAACATATGCTAAATAATGTTATAATTATCTACAATGATAAATTTGTCATTTAATATGATTGATAAAACGTTCAATTAATATATACAAATGAACTGAATTGAAAACTGACTAATAGAAATATAATATATAGTCACTATCAAATTCCGTTTGCATGTTAATGTTTTCTATACCAATGCAAATGCCTAATTTTATAGCTACTTAATGCATTCGTAATATAGCCACTTACGTGTTTATTTGGTCAAGGACCTTTATTGCTTTCTATGGGTTTCAAACTCTAAAAACAATACAAAGCTATGGATATTTGATACATATACTTCACATATAAATGTTATATGGTGAATGATCATAGTTCGTAATGTATGATACTTCAGTGAATGTAGTTCATTTAAAATAAGCCAACAAACGGTACTATGAGATCAAGTATTCAATTTGACTGACTACCTAAAAGATCATATTATGTTAATTGTAACGTAAGACCAAAACTATAGTATAAATCTAAGAACTTGATCGTTGAAATGTCGGTTTGGTCAATTTACGTAAAGTGCAATACATTTAATGTCCTTAAATGTTAAGGATAATCGAATGCGCTTTTGTAAAAGGTTCGTTATAATATTGTAGTAAGGGTTTTTTTGAATGGTTTGACCATTTAGAAATGAAAACGAATGTATAAGAGTAAAAGTGATTTAAGGTACAATTGGGATGAAGAGAGTGAATAGTCATGTCTGCTTCATAAAGAAACAACGGAAACGAGAATTGTAATAATAATGATTGATACTTAACATTTAAATAAGAAATATGATTTCTATTCCGAAATGTAATTTCGTATAGAAAATTGTTTTCAATTAGATTTATTTCTTTGAGTTCAGGATAATTGATCAAAGAACTTTTCGTTGTAAACTAGTTATAGTATATGAAATAAATAAACTATATTAAGTGAATGATGGACCTCTGAATTTAGTACGTTATGATAGTATTGGTGGAAATAGTAGGAGCATGCCATATAGCACTTATTGATTGCATTATATTATGAAAATTGTTTTCATAAAGCACACTGAACATTATTTATGAAATAATAACTATATTTGGTATCGACTGAGAAATAGACATAGCTATATTTTAATATGAATATTATGAATATTCGTTATGAAATAAAACTATAATGTGGTATTTGTTTTCATAATAAAAGTGACGCATTAGAAAATACAGAAGGAGCTAATATTATTTACAGTTATTTTGGAATTATAGACTAAGCCATAGTTTTGAGAAAATAATTTTGAATCATATGATATTGGTTAATTATATCTCAAACAATTAAGGGTTATGCACACATTCAGTGGGAGCATCATAAGACTTGATGAACTCTTCAGATTGATACATATAGATGTATGCAAACACAAGTCTATTAATACCAAAACGGTTCCACGTACTTCGCCATATTCACGGATGATTTATCATCGACATGGACATATGTATTTGATACACATGTAGTATGTTTATGGTAAACTCATAAAGTATACAACAGAAGTAAATAAAATAACATGTGATAGAAATGATTCGATTTGATTGAATGAGTGAGTATATTGAAAAAGGTTCCGAATGTACCTAAAATGAATAAAGATTCACCCTCAAAATCACTCCTCCATGAGATACATAATGATGCATCGATATGAAGTAATCAAACTTTGTTAGACAGTATACGATTATTTATGAGTGAAGTTAAGTTAGTTTCTTTCTGTAAGGTAATGTACTTAAGAGTAACACACAAGGTTAATATTATTTCATTTAAATAATAGTTTACAAAATTTTACAAGATAAGGGTTTATAAGAAACTCCAACATATTCTAGGCTAAGAAGTTGGCAGGTTGTGAGAGTTAAAAAATTGCACGTAATAATTGTTCATGAGAGATCTTGTATGAATCTCTCCAAAAGGATTTTGGAAAAGACTGTCATTGGATGACATATTTATGTTTTGAATATAAGTTTTGTAAACTAAAACCAAACTAGTTTTATAAATAAAGAAATTCATAAAGCATCTATGAATACCTATTCTATTTGCATTGAGAAACAATTGTTGTTTTAAGATATACCAACTTCATTATGAAGGAATATCTCTGAGGAATTATTGGTAGTTAATTGGAATTGGTTGCGATCCATAGATAGAACTGATTAAATGAGATGAAATGAAATTAACTAACCCAAACGAACACATCGCATTAGAATGTCTAATAAGTATTCTTGCATACTGAAGAGAAACTATGAATTTCTTATTAATGTCGAGAATAGATAATCCTCAGTTATCTATTAAACCATTAAGAGTGTTGACTTTATGATACGGTACGATGCGCAAATCCAAAATTGATTCAAAGTACATTATCAAAATATGATTTTGAAAGTTGTACCCAAAGGATATGATCGATTGGCTGCAAATGTGTCTTTAAGAGAAAGATAAACACAATTGGAATAGACTGAGCCACATTGATAAGAATAATATCTTAAATTTCAATTGTTGAAATTAACGCGACAGATTCACCATTCGATGTGCTCAAGTAGGTGTGGATTTTAGTCACAAAATTATGACATAATATGACTATGTTTTGGTATGTGTGTGTTGAAACCGAAATTTCTAAATAATGATTTAGAGTTAACTGTTTACACGTAATAACCAAAGTGTCTCGAAGTCAGTGGGAGCGATACTGAGTTTGTGAGTTTTAGTATATGATCCGAGAATGAATACGAAAGTATCATTTAGAGAAGCATCAAAATTGAACAATTTTTTTGATAGAAATATCAAATAGTTTGATTATCAATTAAAATGCAGAGGAATCTTGTGTTCATAAGAAAGAAAGTTAAAAGGATACATAGATATTTCTAAACCATAAGTAAATAATAGACTTCTGATGTTAGTGATGTACTTGTGTTAAAATCAGCTTTAGTTGTAATACTCAACATTGAATTAATAAATGATGTCTTCTCTTTTATAGTAAGTATAAAAAATGTTTAATACAGAACATGTAAGATTGATTCCTTATGTATTGATAATAGGAATTATCATACATGTTATGGTTCTATGATATCGTGATTTGTTTATGTATTTGATACATAAAGCAAATATCAAATCCAAATTAATATCACTAAATGGTTGTTTGAAGTGCTCTCGTGTATTTATGAAATATTAGAGAAGTGTTTATAGAAACAACAAACTCCTTATGAAGGAGTGTTCGGACTCAAATTTTCATATGTGATATTGAGCATAACATGTCAATAATAAATTCAAGTTAAGAATCTTCAATTTGGAAATGTTCCAAATGAAAGACGGTGGCTGATTCAATGAAAAAGGCTATGTACATCGCTTTGAATAGTGCCGCAATAAAATTAATGCTTATAAATATAAATGCACAAATTTATAGCTGAGCTGAAGGTGATTCCAAATGTTGAGAATCTCATTACATTGCTATACGATAATAATGTCATGATGTAGTTCGTAACAGAACTTAGAGCTCACTTGAAGTTGAGAGACATACTCTGAATTGTTCCACATGATAAAGGTAGTTTATCAACATCGAAGAGAGTTGATTGACATAGTAGAAAATTGTAACATAATACCATATTCATTCACAAAGGGACTGACCTAATTGGTTTTGAGAAAACCAATTAGAGAAGTTGGAATAAGATTCCATAATTGACCCCAAGGGCAAGTGGAAGATTGATAGAGTTAGGGGTATGCCCTAAGAGCAATTATATAATTTGTTACATAAATCTCACTCGTTGACCAATCTTGTTCGAAATAAAGACCTTTTTTCTATTATATACTTGATATTATGTGGTTATATTAATTAATTAGTTTGATTAATCCATAAATCCATAAATGATATGTTTTATGATAGTAGTTATGTGGTTATATTAATTAATTAGTTATATTATATACTTGATATTATGTGGTTATATTCAATAGAAAATCCATAAATGATATGTTTTATGATAGTAGTTACAAAGTGTTGTAACCATGAGTAACTTATATAATGAAACAAATATACCATTTTAAATGTTCTTAGTCAAGATGCATCGAGACTGGATATCGATGTATCCGTTGAGGCTAGAGTATGTAACGCTCTCTAAATGTTGGGCAGTGTATTACTCATGACTGTTGGGGGCACCATGGGGTTACATACTGATAGTTATTAGATAACTATGGAATAACTCACTCGATAGTTTCTGTTGGTTAATATGACTAGGGTCAAACATAAAATATCAATGTGACTAATTTACATAGTTCTCTCGACTTGAGAATATCTTTGACCTTCAGTATGGAAGCTCCGCTTTGACTATAGTCAAATCATGGCATGGCGTCCATCGAACGACTATAGTTGGGTCGAGTGAAAGCATTGGAAGTGAAACACTATTCAAGAGAGAATTCGTCTTCTCAGTTATATGAGGTTAATATAATGGTCAACTGATGTCAACCTAAAGTCAACGTCTCTGGCCAGAGAAGTTCGGTTAATAATAGTTGTTATTATTGAACCAAAGACTTTATGTTTGGATTATAAAGTTGAATGCAGATGACACTGAAATTTTGACCATTACCAAATTCCTAAAATCCAAAGTGATATAATTTTGACGAAGAGAATTGATGCAAATAAGTGTCACTAAAAGGTACCACTTAAGTGTTTGTGAAATTTGATTTTACCAAAAAGACATGTAAGCGATGAATTTCGCCAAAATGTCACACCACCTGCTAAGTGACGTGTGAACATTAACATTTGAATTATTCGATATTAATCGCTGACTGAATTCACATCTCTGAGTCACACAACCGCATTTGTGATTTCTCCAAAAACCACACAATTTAATTAATTTGCAAAATGTTGCAAAATGATTAAATTAATTAATATTTATGAAATATTAATTATTGTTAATTTATGTGATGTTTTGAATGTTGTTGGGAATTATTTGAAAGCATATACAAAAGTTATATTTGCATATATCGGTATGCGATATCGGTATAATTTTGAACATGTTTTAAATAATAAAATAATTACATAAAAGCTGTTTATTCTTTTATTTGGAAAAGTTGCACATTTGAAATGTGCTTGAATCGGCCATATAATGGTGAGAGGAGGAAATCAATTAACGGGATTGATTGAAATTTAAAAAGGGGAATTAAACGAGGAAGTTTTAATAGGAGAACAGGAAAGATTCCTTCAACTCTATTAAAAAAATCTCCTCATTTTGAAAGTACACAGAACATGACTTTCATTTTTGTTCTCTTTTCTTTCTCTTCTCCATCATTCATTCATGGCTGAAACTTCATCCAAAAAAATATCAAACAAATTCAAATCAACATCAAACTAAATTAAAAAGGTGGTTCATTCTTCTCTTGCAAAGTGGGATGGTGATTTGTTTGAAATCCGAGGAGACGCCACAAATCAAGGTGTGATGAATGCGAGAAATGCGGATTATGGATCTTAAGGCTAGAATTAACACTAGAGGGGGGGTGAATAGTGTTTTAAGGAATTGCTAATTCTTTTTGAGTTTATATTAATTTGAACACAAATGTATGCAATATTCAGACACAGATATGATCACAGAATCAAACACAGATGCAGATATAAAGTAAAAGCTATAAAGGAAAGAACACACCGGATTTTATACTGGTTCGGAGTTACCCTACATCCAGTCACGCAACACAAGTACGGATTTCCTTCAAAATCAATTCTTACAATTACACCCTCGATTTCAAGGCCACGAGGTACACCGCTCCAGATTCACAATCCTCTGGGTAGAGTTACTTGATTTTACGGGCAACAAGTTCACCCGATTGATTTTCTAGGCTACAATCACACATTTTCTCGCTCGATTGATTACAAAGAAATCTATAACTCTGAATAGCACTGGGATCTTATTGAGATAGTGATAGAGAATCAAACCAGAGATGATCTAGTTAGATTCAATGGTGATTTCGGCAGAGTAATGGTAAAAATGTATATAAAGAAATGTGGAAGAAGAAGAGAAGTGAAATCAGAGAAAAATATAGATATAAATTCGTTTAAAACATCCCCTATTTATAGTAGAACAACAGCCATATCCATTCGTGAAAGGATATGACGAATAGACACTTCTTTTGAAATTCAAACTTTTAAAATCAACTGTCACCTTGTCGACAAGGGGTACTTGGGGTTGTCGACAGGCCTAAGTTATTTTTGGTAATTTGTTTTTCTTTGAAAATAATTTCTATCTTGTATTAAAACTATTTTAAACTTTATAAATATACTTAACTATAGTTAAAATACATAAATAAGTATAGAGAATAATATTTTGGTATATATAAAATTTTACTATAATTTTATATTTAAATCTAAGTATAAATATTAAAAGTTAAATATATTATAATTAAAAGATAGTTTAAAACCAAGAATAATTTGTATTGAAAATATAGATTATTTGAGGCTAAAAGTATTTTAAAACCAGGATAGATGTTTTTGATTTAAAAAAGGAAGATTTTGAAATCATTTTGAAAACAAGATATAATTTTGTAAAACATTTGAATAAAAGTTAGTGGATACAAAACAATGTTCCACTAGATTTTTCGTAGGTTCCATCCTACTTAGAGTTCCGTCCTTTTAACGGGCTCGAAGTGGATTCCATTCCACGAATAAAATGGATTTTAAGATGTCAGTGCTTTTCTAGGAGTTTTAACAAAATTACTAACTAAATTACATATCTTGAAATCTTGAACTCTTGATAATCTTGATACTCATGAGTCTTGAATCTTGATATCTTCGATCTTGAGTTCATCAGTTCTTGAATCTCTATACTGTACAGTCTTCATTCTTTGGTACCTGCATATACATCCTGCATATACATATATATCTAAACCATACTGTTCGTATTTATATTTTATAATCTTATTCTAAGGTTGTTGTCATCAAAACCAACTTCTCAAGGACTAACAATCTCCCCCTTTTTGATGATGACAACCTTTGTTTATAAAATATCACTTCTATCCTAATAACTCCCACTTCTATCCTAATAACCCCCCCTAAAACTAATAACTCCCCCTTAATCTATGCCTAACTATCCTTATTTTATACTTCTCCCCCTTTGTCATCAACAAAAACTAACTCCAAACTACATAACTCCCCCTTATTCTTGTACTAAAGTACCTACATTAATAAAATATATAATGGAGTATATAATAGATAGATTAAGAAATAATTATACCGATAGACATGATAACTAATCAAAGAACGTATAAATATCATTGTGTATTTATACATATTATGTTTTGCACACCAATTATCAATCCACACCAAACCAAATCAAATCAAATTAATCCAAGCAATCAATTCAAATTAAACAAAACAATCAAATAAAATCAAACATTATGAGGAACTTCCACCCATCCTTCTTCTCCAAATACAGGGTCTTCTTTAATGGCATCCCAATTTTCATTTTCATTGGTGAGAGAGACTGGAGGATGTGCTTCATTATCATCTCTGTGTAGGGAGGAAATCATCCATCGAATCGCATCGAAATGCTTTTCTTGTTCCTTGATCATCTGCATTTGACTCAACTCTAAGTGTCGCTGATTACAGAGAATGAAAGAAAGAATATTCTTGAAAGAATTAAGGGTTTCTTCAAGATTCTCGATCAAACTACGAATATGATCGGCCATATTTGAGTTTATGAGAGGGAATATAGATTGAGTAGATAAGAAATGATTTTGAGTAATGAATTCTGGAAGAAATATGTATTTATAGGTGTAGAAATTCGTTTGAAATGAATAGACACAAGGTAGTTATTCAAATTCCAAATTTAAAATGAAAAGTCATTTCTGACCAGTACTTGTCGACAGGGTCTCTAGGGGGTTGTCGACAGGGGTCAGTTAATTTGATGACTCATTTTGATTTTGTGAATAATTGTGTATATATATATATAATTATATAATATACTAACATTTATTCTAGAGATAAGATAAGCTAGATAACAGAAAAGTAATTCAATTTCATTTCATAATAGAACGATACAATGATTAAACATTAAGAACTATACGAACATTCAAATCAAAACAAACTAAAACCAATACAACATGACATGAAAAGGTAGAGCTAGTTAGAGGATGACGAAGATGAAGATAATCCAAGCTTCTTGCCGACTTTGGAGAAAAACTTGTTCATCTTGGATGACATTTTATCCAATCTCTTACTAATGGATCGTTTAAGAATCCGTTGATTCTCTACAATGGTCTTTTGATTTTTGAGTAAGGTTTTGTTGGTTGGATTAGAGGGATAGTCAATACTTTCCAAGGATGGTTCACCTTCTTCTTCTTCTTCTTCTTCTATTTCCATTTCATCCCCTTCTTCTTCTTCTTCCTCTTTCATCTCCTCATGAGCCAAACGCTCTTCCGTTTCGGCAAGAGTCTCATATGGTTGAAAAACATATGGAATTTTCATAAGAGAAATGTTTGAGTGAATAAAAACTTTTCTTGAAACAAATTCTTCTCCTTTGAAATTCACTCCAAAATAATTAAAAATCAGAGTGAGATAGATTCCATGATACAAAGTGTTTTCACCCACTTCAAAATTTTTGGGACGAAGTTCATCCAAAATAACTTGCGCCCAATTAATATCATAATTTCCAAAAATAGCAAAATGTGCTTTGCAAACTTTTGAAGTTGGATTGTTAAAACTCCTCGATCTTGGGGTCAAAGTATGTTGTAAAAGAAGATTAACAATTCTAGCTTTTGGTCAAAAGTTTCGATTTAAGAATTCAAAGTTATCATTTCCTTCGAAAATGTGATGAAATGTCTCACGAGCATTTTCATCGATATTAAAACTAGAAAGATCCATTCCCGTGCTCTTGCAATTGAGAATGGTACCCAAAACATCACAATTTAAAATGATTCTAGTGCCTTTGACACTACTCCAAATTTCATCATCATTTCCATTATAAAATCCATGGTTGAGATTTGCATAGAAAATTTTAACAAGATTTGGATAACAAACAAAGTCATTTTGTGAAGCATCAACAAGACTAAGAACTTGGTTGTTTGCAAAAAGAGAATCGATTTCATAAGTAGAGAAATCTTGAAATAAAGAAAACTTTCCGGGATGGACTTTTCCATAGTTAGCATAGTTGATATATGCTTTTATAGCCTCCGGATTATTAAAAAGTTGCTCTTTTATATTTCTGGAAAGTCTCATTGTGGAAGGGTTGCTTGAAGAAGCCATTAGAGTAGAGAGTAGAAAGCTTGATATTTTGAAATAAGAGTTTGAATTTGAAAATGAAAGTGAAAAGTTGTGATAAGAGATAGTAAATAAATAGATTCTCAAGAGACAAGTTCTCTGGTCAAAAGGTGACTTTTCAGAGACTTGAATGAAGTGAAAAGATGGAGGGAAATTCAAACATTTGAATTCAAATTTGAATTTCAAATTTCTGTACCCTTGTCGACAACGTGGGAGGGGCCTTGTCGACAGGTGTTGTAACAATCCGAGATTTCGCATTAATTAATTTTCGTCAGTAAACGATTTATCGGTTGGTTAATTGATGTTGGAAGTTTTTATCAAGTTGAAATTCATTGATAGATTTTGCTAATCGCTGTTTGGAGTTTTTAATCGAGATTAAATCCTTTTAAAAAAATTTGTTAAGGGATTAAGGGCTTTTAAATGTAATAGTGGTCTATATTTTTGGGCCGTGAAAAGTTGCAAAGGCAAATAACCGATTCCCTTTTTTTTAGTATTTGTCTTGTTCGTTTTTAAAACCCATTCTCCACTTTTTCGTTTTAAAAAAAAAGATAACCCTAATCAAAACGAGAAGAAGAAAAAAAATGGCGGCTCTCGTTTCTTCGCGTCCCGCTTCCTTCAGCAAGTAGGATTCATCGCCGACTTCTATTGGTTCAACCTAATGATCAACTTCGTTTGTCCCTCCCGCGTCGTCTTCGACAAACTAGGGATGCTGACCTGGGGTTGCTCGATCGAAGACTTTTGCTCGTCGATCGACTGGAGAGCTCGCAGTGGTGTCTAAGGTGAGTGATCTAAGTATCACTCGCATCTAATTCAAAACGTTAAATAATTGGTTGCTTGATTTCTCGACTTTGATTTCGTTGTTGTTGAGCTTTGAATTTCTGGAGTTAATGACTTGTAGGAGGAGTTTGATGATGTTGATTCGGTTGTGTTGTCTTTCGATGTTGAATTCTTTCGACTATGATGATTTCAAGTTAAATTTCGACTTGTTTTGCTGTGTGAGTTCTAATTTCTGACTTAGTGGATTTTGATTGCCTCGGCTTTTCATTATGTTCGAACTAGTGTTGATTAACTTCGGCAGGGCCTTGAGTTTTAAATACTGATTTTATTTTGTGAATTTGTGTTGACTTTGAATGGTCGTTTCTATTCATCTCTGCCTTGGTCATCACGGCCTTACTGTCTAGTGACAATTGTCTTGACTTGTTCGACCATGTTGATTTTTGATACTTTGCTATTACCTTCCATTTTGGCACTGAATTTATTGTCGACAGTTTTGGGTTCTTGCATTTTGGGGTTGTACTGTCCGGAGTTCGAATACTTGTATCACCTGTGTCTATTGAGTTTGAACATCCACTGTGTAGTTCATTGTTATAGCTCGACAGTGTTGGGTTCATGTGCATTGTCACTGCATATTTTGTTGCCTCATTAACCTGGTCGTTCTGCTGTTCATGGTTGCCAGTTACATTATAAAGTATTGTGTAGTCTCAATCCTACCGCACTTAGTTGCCAGTTACATTGTTAAACACTTGTACATATTTTCATTGTGCATATCACTGCCTAGTTTTGTTTTCATGAGTATTACTTGATGGCACTGGTTTTGGTGATCACTTGATTACTGAACTGCATTAGCATTGCTTCAAGTCTTGAGTAGAGTGTTCATGCAGTCGACCTTTGACCTATGTCTATAGCATGAGCCATTAGTTTGCATTTTTGAACTGGTTAGTATTTTTGGGTAGTCTTTACTTTATCCTGCATTCATGTATAAGTCTGGGGTTGAGTCACTGTTCTCCGTAGCATCTTGGTATCACTTGCCTATAGTTGGTCGAAAACTGATCATTCATTTGTATCACTGGTAGCTGTATGATTAACTGTCGTTGAGTTGTATCCATGCGTTTACTATGAGCCTGCTGCAGTGTTCAATTGTGTCGTATTTGCCTGTTCGTTCGTGCATCTCGATTCATGTATATTGTCACTGAATTCATTGTGTCGGGATTTGTATTCTTTGTTGCCTTTATGGGCTGTTGGCATGTGCATTCGTCCTTGAGGCCTGCTCTTGCACTGTCTCTGAACTGTTGGCACTTATGTAGCATTTCATTCTGATGTTGGTTGGTTAACATATATTTTGGTTGTCACGGCACAATGCACTTAGTCTCCTTTATGTTGCATAGCTTTCTCTTTGGTATTGAGCAATTGCGTCTGCAGTTTTCACTACAACCATTGTCTACAGTGGTTGTACACTTCACTTGATCTAGCACTGTGAAGTCTTCTCTTTTCGCTACTGATATACATTGATTTGAGTCACCATGTATGTTTCTTTCTTGTGATCTTGGGTCTGGTTTCTTGACCAGGCTTGTTCGGATTGCTTTGGGTATTGACTGCGGTCATGGCTTGTTCGATATCACAGTTTTGATCTGAAGCGTGAACTTGTTCACCGCTTCCTTTTCGCTTGAGTTGGTTGAGTTTGGTTTGTTGGTTTTTGATCGTTTCAAGTTGATTTGTGAAATTTTACAGCGAGTTGAATCCGGTCTCAAAGACCCGGGTTTGACCCTGTAAGTTTATTTATGTTGACTTCTACCGTTCTGATTGCTGTTAGTTTTCACCATCGTAATGATTTCACGTACTGTGTGGCGAGGCAGTGCACGCGTGCGTGTGCTGCAGCCACATAGACATTTGGTGTGTTTGATCATTTTTGAGATTTTTGATTTGATGATTTACACTGTTTAGTGTTATATACGCCGTTATCCAATTCTCGTATCGAGAGTTGGATACAGGTGATTTCTGTGACTGTCGTCTATTGACTATCTGATTATTATTACTGCTATGCACTAATAAACTGGTTTGAATTAGACTGACCTGGGTATTATTTTCTTTTGAATGTAATACTCGGGTCAGACCCGAGTTATTTCAGGTTGTAGATTTTCTTCTTTGAGTTGCTGTTCAGGATATGAAGACTTTTCACATCTTCTGAAGTTGTCAATATCATTTTGTAGTAGTCGTATCATTGTATAGAACGATATGTATTCATGTATATTAGTCGATAATGTACTTGTATATATAACTTCTAGAGTCGAAGTTGTAGTTGTATCATATGTATTGTGTCAACTATGTATTAACTGACATCAGTTATATATATATGAGACTTTTGTTTTTATCTGTATTCCGCATTTATATTATCTGTGTTATTGTTATATTTAATGTCCTAAACTATTATGAACTATCGTAGTTTGTTTTATACTGATAATTGGATATGTCGATGGGAGTAAATAAATAATAGATGAAAAATAAAAAGTATATACCACTCCTATCGAGATAACCAATATTAGTGTAAGGCCAATTACGGATGGTCGCTCCTATCCAGCCTTATTCTTCGTAATAATAGACAGTATTTCTTTTAATACTCTTTGTTATTATGAGCATAGAGGTGGGGCGTCACAGTTGGTATCAGAGCTTGGGGTTTATGGACATAATATAAAACATAACTTGGATGGAACATATGTTACAACTATTAGTCGACGTTTTATCTGTGTTTTGAGTCAAAACTAAAGTTTTGAAATTTTGATGAAATTTTTAAATATCGTTATTTAAAAATAAAAGTGGAATTGTGTTTTGTTGTTTGGATGAAATTGTGTTCTGATGATTTGATTGATTTGTGTTCTATTTATCAGAGTGCGCAGCGGAAACAGTGAAACTGTCTTCGCTGAGTACAACTGATAATCTTTTTGATTTAAGAATCAAAATACGAAATTGATATGAATTCCAATTGTTGTTTACATAGCTGTAATTATTTTATTTGTTTGAGAATTTCGAATCCGAATTGAGGATTCGAAGAAGTTGCAGATATGTGATTTTTGTTGAAATTTCCACTGGCTTTCTTTTGTACTAATCATCTATTGATTAGATTTTTGCTGTTTTAAATTATCTTCATTGAAGATACATTTGAATGATTCTTTGTTCATTTTGTAGTACGTGCAAAAATTTAAATTGCACGTTATTGCATTTATTTTACGTTGAACCGATGCTTGGTTATGATACGTATTTTGTTGTCGTTATTTTTATAACGGGATTTTTACACCAATGCTGAATTTTGAGGCACGGTGTTTTGTTGACAATTTTAATGAATGAAAATTCACTGATGTCACATTTTGATGTGAATTCTTTTGATGAGATATTTGATGTTTTAAAAATTACTGTCGCTTTGACTTCAGTAACAGTCAAATTTTTAAAAAGTGAATTTTCAAGCGGTTATTCCGCAATACTGATGTGTAACCGTTTTTACGGTATTTTGAGAAGTACAATTTCCTTATCGAAATTGTTACTGATTTGCTGTTTTAATCACGTGATTGGAAAATCGTTTTAAAATGAAAATTGTTTTATAAATTTTAACGATTTGCGTTTTCAAAAGAATGAGAAAGCGACTTAAACGATTCAGCAAAATCGAGGACTATGACCCCTTTCTTTTACTGATTCGCTTAACTCCGGACTTGTCCAGTTGAGAATGCGAATTGTTATTTTTACAAAATAAATAAAAATTGTTTTCAAAAACTTTACAGTTTGCGATTTCAAAAGAATGAGGAAGCGATTTAAACGTTTCAGCAAAATCGAGGACTATGACCCCTTTCTTTTACTGATTCGCTTAATTCCGGACTTGTCCGTTTGAGAATGTGAAATGTATTTTTTACAAAATACACAATTTCGCACTTTCAAGGAAACGATGAAGAGAATCAAACGATTTAGTAAAACACGTGGTATGGGACATGTGCGTTTGCTATTTCGGTTAATTCCGGACTCGTTAATTGAAATATTTGATGCTTTCGTGTGCTTTCGAGCCACTATGATGGACCTTCGGGTCATATGATGGACCTTCGGGTCATATGATGGACCTTCGGGTCAAATACCAGTACTAGACCTTCGGGTCACTCTGCGGACCTCCGGGTCAATCTGATGGGCGCCAAAAATTATGTTGAGTACTTGGTAGGCTTCGGCCATATGTTGTTGCACGTGCGGCGAATTAAAAACTCGCCATCTGATGGGATCGATCCAAGCTTTTATGTTGATTTTCTAGTCTTCTTAATTGATTTCTAGATATTTGTTGTTTCCAATTATCTGTAGGTAATTGGATATTTGTTGATATGAGTTCTGGTTATCGTTTTTGATAATCAGATATTTGTTGTTTCTAATTATCGCTTGTGATAATTAGATATTTGTTGATATGAGTTCTGGTTATCGTTTTTGATAATCAGATATTTGTTGTTTCTAATTATCGCTTGTGATAATTAGATATTTGTTGATATGAGTTCTGGTTATCGTTTTTGATAATCAGATATTTGTTGTTTCTAATTATCGCTTGTGATAATTAGATATTTGTTGATATGAGTTCTGGTTATCGTTTTTGATAATCAGATATTTGTTGTTTCTAATTATCGCTTGTGATAATTAGATATTTGTTGATATGAGTTCTGGTTATCGTTTTTGATAATCAGATATTTGTTGTTTCTAATTATCGCTTGTGATAATTAGATATTTGTTGATATGAGTTCTGATTATCGTTTTCGATAATCGGATATTTGTTGCCTTTAATTATCGCTTTTGATAATTAAATATTTGCTGATTTGAGATTTAAATTATCGCTTTTGATAATTAAATATTTGCCGATTTGAGATTTAATTATCGCTTTTGATAATTAAATATTTGCCGATTTGAGATTTAATTATCGCTTTTGATAATTAAATATTTGCTGATTTGAGATTTAATTATCGCTTTTGATAATTAAATATTTGCTGATTTGAGATTTAATTATCGCTTTTGATAATTAAATATTTGCTGATTTGAGATTTAATTATCGCTTTTGATAATTAAATATTTGCTGATTTGAGATTTAATTATCGCTTTTGATAATTAAATATTTGCCGATTTGAGATTTAATTATCGCTTTTGATAATTAAATATTTGCCGATTTGAGATTTAATTATCGCTTTTGATAATTAAATATTTGCTGATTTGAGATTTAATTATCGCTTTTGATAATTAAATATTTGCTGATTTGAGATTTAATTATCGCTTTTGATAATTAAATATTTGCTGATTTTAGATTTAATTATCGCTTTTGATAATCAAATATTTGTTGAATTTAAAATTTGATTATCGCTTGAAATAATCAAATATGTATTGAATTTAGAATTTGATTACCGCTTAAGATAATCAATTATTTGTTGAATGAGAAATTTGATTATCGTTTGTGATAATCGAATATTTGTTGATCTTAAATTTGATTACCGTTTGTGGTAATTAAATATTTGTTGATTTATTTCTGACTATCGTTAGATTATTGGATGGTTGTTGATTTTATTGATGCGAGATTTTCTAGTTTTTATTGATTCTAGACTTCGTTGATTGTATGGAATTGTTGTTTTCTATCTATCTCTGTTGATAGTCAGAGTTTGCTGATTATAAAGTTCGTGTTTTCTATTTTATCTGTTTGATAAATAGATGCTTGCAGTTTTGCGAATTGCGATTTGTGTTTTATAATCATCCTTGTTGATAATTGAATGTTCCTGATGATTGCATTTATTCTGTTTAATAGTCATCTGATTATCTATTGATAATTAGATTTTGTTGAGAATTTATAAATTTCTTTTATAAAGATAAAAGATCTCTGTGGCATTCGAATTTGCGACTTTTATTCTTCTAGCTTAACCAGTTTAGGTTAGAAGAATAATAGTGTTTATGACCTTCGTTATGGAAATTGCGGGGACGCAATTTTTATAAGGAAGGGAGTCTGTAACAATCCGAGATTTCGCATTAATTAATTTTCGTCAGTAAACGATTTATCGGTTGGTTAATTGATGTTGGAAGTTTTTATCAAGTTGAAATTCATTGATAGATTTTGCTAATCGCTGTTTGGAGTTTTTAATCGAGATTAAATCCTTTTAAAAAAATTTGTTAAGGGATTAAGGGCTTTTAAATGTAATAGTGGTCTATATTTTTGGGCCGTGAAAAGTTGCAAAGGCAAATAACCGATTCCCTTTTTTTTAGTATTTGTCTTGTTCGTTTTTAAAACCCATTCTCCACTTTTTCGTTTTAAAAAAAAAAGATAACCCTAATCAAAACGAGAAGAAGAAAAAAAATGGCGGCTCTCGTTTCTTCGCGTCCCGCTTCCTTCAGCAAGTAGGATTCATCGCCGACTTCTATTGGTTCAACCTAATGATCAACTTCGTTTGTCCCTCCCGCGTCGTCTTCGACAAACTAGGGATGCTGACCTGGGGTTGCTCGATCGAAGACTTTTGCTCGTCGATCGACTGGAGAGCTCGCAGTGGTGTCTAAGGTGAGTGATCTAAGTATCACTCGCATCTAATTCAAAACGTTAAATAATTGGTTGCTTGATTTCTCGACTTTGATTTCGTTGTTGTTGAGCTTTGAATTTCTGGAGTTAATGACTTGTAGGAGGAGTTTGATGATGTTGATTCGGTTGTGTTGTCTTTCGATGTTGAATTCTTTCGACTATGATGATTTCAAGTTAAATTTCGACTTGTTTTGCTGTGTGAGTTCTAATTTCTGACTTAGTGGATTTTGATTGCCTCGGCTTTTCATTATGTTCGAACTAGTGTTGATTAACTTCGGCAGGGCCTTGAGTTTTAAATACTGATTTTATTTTGTGAATTTGTGTTGACTTTGAATGGTCGTTTCTATTCATCTCTGCCTTGGTCATCACGGCCTTACTGTCTAGTGACAATTGTCTTGACTTGTTCAACCATGTTGATTTTTGATACTTTGCTATTACCTTCCATTTTGGCACTGAATTTATTGTCGACAGTTTTGGGTTCTTGCATTTTGGGGTTGTACTGTCCGGAGTTCGAATACTTGTATCACCTGTGTCTATTGAGTTTGAACATCCACTGTGTAGTTCATTGTTATAGCTCGACAGTGTTGGGTTCATGTGCATTGTCACTGCATATTTTGTTGCCTCATTAACCTGGTCGTTCTGCTGTTCATGGTTGCCAGTTACATTATAAAGTATTGTGTAGTCTCAATCCTACCGCACTTGGTTGCCAGTTACATTGTTAAACACTTGTACATATTTTCATTGTGCATATCACTGCCTAGTTTTGTTTTCATGAGTATTACTTGATGGCACTGGTTTTGGTGATCACTTGATTACTGAACTGCATTAGCATTGCTTCAAGTCTTGAGTAGAGTGTTCATGCAGTCGACCTTTGACCTATGTCTATAGCATGAGCCATTAGTTTGCATTTTTGAACTGGTTAGTATTTTTGGGTAGTCTTTACTTTATCCTGCATTCATGTATAAGTCTGGGGTTGAGTCACTGTTCTCCGTAGCATCTTGGTATCACTTGCCTATAGTTGGTCGAAAACTGATCATTCATTTGTATCACTGGTAGCTGTATGATTAACTGTCGTTGAGTTGTATCCATGCGTTTACTATGAGCCTGCTGCAGTGTTCAATTGTGTCGTATTTGCCTGTTCGTTCGTGCATCTCGATTCATGTATATTGTCACTGAATTCATTGTGTCGGGATTTGTATTCTTTGTTGCCTTTATGGGCTGTTGGCATGTGCATTCGTCCTTGAGGCCTGCTCTTGCACTGTCTCTGAACTGTTGGCACTTATGTAGCATTTCATTCTGATGTTGGTTGGTTAACATATATTTTGGTTGTCACGGCACAATGCACTTAGTCTCCTTTATGTTGCATAGCTTTCTCTTTGGTATTGAGCAATTGCGTCTGCAGTTTTCACTACAACCATTGTCTACAGTGGTTGTACACTTCACTTGATCTAGCACTGTGAAGTCTTCTCTTTTCGCTACTGATATACATTGATTTGAGTCACCATGTATGTTTCTTTCTTGTGATCTTGGGTCTGGTTTCTTGACCAGGCTTGTTCGGATTGCTTTGGGTATTGACTGCGGTCATGGCTTGTTCGATATCACAGTTTTGATCTGAAGCGTGAACTTGTTCACCGCTTCCTTTTCGCTTGAGTTGGTTGAGTTTGGTTTGTTGGTTTTTGATCGTTTCAAGTTGATTTGTGAAATTTTACAGCGAGTTGAATCCGGTCTCAAAGACCCGGGTTTGACCCTGTAAGTTTATTTATGTTGACTTCTACCGTTCTGATTGCTGTTAGTTTTCACCATCGTAATGATTTCACGTACTGTGTGGCGAGGCAGTGCACGCGTGCGTGTGCTGCAGCCACATAGACATTTGGTGTGTTTGATCATTTTTGAGATTTTTGATTTGATGATTTACACTGTTTAGTGTTATATACGCCGTTATCCAATTCTCGTATCGAGAGTTGGATATAGGTGATTTCTGTGACTGTCGTCTATTGACTATCTGATTATTATTACTGCTATGCACTAATAAACTGGTTTGAATTAGACTGACCTGGGTATTATTTTCTTTTGAATGTAATACTCGGGTCAGACCCGAGTTATTTCAGGTTGTAGATTTTCTTCTTTGAGTTGCTGTTCAGGATATGAAGACTTTTCACATCTTCTGAAGTTGTCAATATCATTTTGTAGTAGTCGTATCATTGTATAGAACGATATGTATTCATGTATATTAGTCGATAATGTACTTGTATATATAACTTCTAGAGTCGAAGTTGTAGTTGTATCATATGTATTGTGTCAACTATGTATTAACTGACATCAGTTATATATATATGAGACTTTTGTTTTTATCTGTATTCCGCATTTATATTATCTGTGTTATTGTTATATTTAATGTCCTAAACTATTATGAACTATCGTAGTTTGTTTTATACTGATAATTGGATATGTCGATGGGAGTAAATAAATAATAGATGAAAAATAAAAAGTATATACCACTCCTATCGAGATAACCAATATTAGTGTAAGGCCAATTACGGATGGTCGCTCCTATCCAGCCTTATTCTTCGTAATAATAGACAGTATTTCTTTTAATACTCTTTGTTATTATGAGCATAGAGGTGGGGCGTCACAGGTGTCTCTGAACTTTTATGATTTATTTCTCTTAATTATTCTAATATATATATATATATTTATTTATTTATTATTTTTAATGTCTATATAATATCTGGAATATTACTAGAATTATAATATATTCCATAAAATATTATGATACTATTTAAAAATAATAATAACATAATAGTAAAAATATAATAAAATAATAATAAAAATTTAAAATTCAAACGACACACCAATTCAAAATCAACCAATCAATCATCCAATCCTAAGCATGAAATTTCAACCAATGTATTGTAAACGTGTACCTTTTTCTGAGTCCGTTTCTCTGAATTCGTTGGAGTCGTGAATTGCCGTGAAACACATATTTGAATTATCTATCTTCTGATCATCATCGCTTAAGGACAAGTCTGAGTCATCTAGAGTAGCGGTAAATGCACGTTTTCGTTTCTTTGAGGAATCATTGTTTATAAGAAGATTTTGCTTATCTAGATGCGGACAGTCTCTTTTGATATGGCCTGGTTCATCATAGTTGAAACATTTGATATAGTTTGGCACTATATTCTGATTACCAGAGTTTTTATAGTTGTTTTTCTTGAGATTATTCATCTTTCTGTATTTCAGGAATTTCCGAAAGTTCTTGGTCATAAAAGCTATCTCTTCATCATTATCGCTGTTTGAGTCTGATCCATCGGTCAATGCATTGAATGCAATTGATTTCTTTTCATATGCTTTGCTTTCTCTTCTCCCAATCATTTGGACTTCAAACGACATTAGATTTCCAATTGATTCTTCTATCTTTAAGGTACTGATGTCATTTGCCTCTTCGATCGCAAGTGTCTTTTGATCCCATTCTGGAGTAAGAGAATTTAAGATTTTTTTGACTTGATCTTCTTCCGAAAATACCTTTCCCAAGGATATTAGAGAATGCACAATATCCTGAAATCTACTATACATATCTGGAATAGACTCATTAGGATTCATTTTAAATAATTGAAACTGATTTGTGAGCATGGAAATTTTGGTCTGTTTAACTTTGCTTGTTCCTTCGTGAGTAACTTGCAAAGTTTTCCAGATTTCATATGAAGACTTACAAACTAACACTCTATTAAATTCATTCCTATCAAGTGAACAAAACAAAATATTCATAGCTTTAGAGTTATTTTGTGCGACAGTCTTTTGCTCAGCAGTCCACTGTGCAAAATCAGTTGTGGGTTCAAAATATTCAGTCTGTGTGATATTCCAAGTGTCTAGTCCTACAGATTGTAAATATATTTTCATCCTACATGCCTAATATGCATAGTTACTACCATTAAAAAGTGGTGGTATGACAGTAGACTGACCTTCTACAAATGAACTAGTGACAGAAGTAATAGAACCGGTGTTAGTAGTAGTAACAGTACCAGTGTTGGTAGCCATTTTGAAAATTTTCAAAATTCAGATTATGAAACTTTGAAAACCTTGCTCTGATACCAAATGTGAGAAATGCGGATTACAGATCTTAAGGCTAGAATTAACACTAGAGGGGGGGTGAATAGTGTTTTAAGGAATTTCTAATTCTTTTTGAGTTTATATTAATTTGAACACAAATGTATGCAATATTCAGACACAGATATGATCACAGAATTAAACACAGATGCAGATATAAAGTAAAAGCAATAAAGGAAAGAACACACCGGATTTTATACTGGTTCGGAGTTACCCTACATCTAGTCCCGCAACACAAGTACGGATTTCCTTTCAAAATCAATTCTTACAATTACACCCTCGATTTCAAGGCCACGAGGTACACCGCTCCAGATTCACAATCCTTTGGGTAGAGATACTTGATTTTACGGGCAACAAGTTCACCCGATTGATTTTCCAGGCTACAATCACACCTTTTCTCCCTCGATTGATTACATAGAAATCTATAACTCTGAATAGCACTGGGATCTTGTTGAGATAGTGATAGAGAATCAAACCAGATATGATCTAGTTAGATTCAATGGTGATTTCGGCAGAGTAATGGTAAAAATATATATAAAGAAATGTGGAAGAAGAAGAGAAGTGAAATCAGAGAAAAATATAAATATAAGTTCGTTTAAAACATCCCTTATTTATAGTAGAACAACAGCCATGTCCATTCGTGAAAGGATATGACGAATAGACACTTCTTTTGAAATTAAAACTTTTGAAATCAACTGTCACCTTGTCGACAAGGGGTACTTGGGGTCAGGCTTTTAAATCTCCCCGAGATGGCCGAGATGAAAAATCCGAGATATCAGCCAAAATCCGAGATTTGGCAGCCTATTTAGTTATAAGTGTTTTAAATATCACCCGAGATAGCCGAGATATTTTCCCGAGATATTGGCCAAAATCCGAGATTTAAAACACTGCTTGGGGTTGTCGACGGGCCTAAGTTATTTTTGGTAATTTGTTTTTATTTGAAAATAATTTCTATCTTGTATTAAAACTATTTTAAACTTTATAAATATACTTAACTATAGTTAAAATACATAAATAAGTATAGAGAATAATATTTTGGTATATATAAAATTTTACTATAATTTTATATTTAAACCTAAGTATAAATATTAAAAGTGAAATATATTATAATTAAAAGATAGTTTAAAACCAAGAATAATTTGATATTGAAAATATAGATTATTTTGAGGCTAAAAGTATTTTAAAACCAGGATAGATGTTTTTGATTTAAAAAAGGAAGATTTTGAAATCATTTTGAAAACAAGATATAATTTTGTAAAACATTTGAATAAAAGTTAGTGGATACAAAACAATGTTCCACTAGATTTTTCGTAGGTTCCATCCTACTTAGGGTTCCATCCCTTTAACGGGCTCGAAGTGGATTCCATTCCACGAATAAAATGGATTTTAAGATGTTAGTGCTTTTCTAGGAGTTTTAACAAAATTCCTAACTAAATTACATATCTTGAAATCTTGAACTCTTGATAATCTTGATACTCATGAGTCTTGAATCTTGATATCTTCGATCTTGAGTTCATCAGTTCTTGAATCTCTATACTGTACAGTCTTCATTCTTTGGTACTTGCATATACATCCTGCATATACATATATATATATCTAAACCATACTGTTAGTATTTATATTTTATAATCTTATTCTAAGGTTTTTGTCATCAAAACCAACTTCTCAAGGACTAACAATCTCCCCCTTTTTGATGATGACAACCTTTGTTTATAAAATATCACTTCTATCCTAATAACTCCCACTTCTATCCTAATAACTCCCACTTCTATCCTAATAAATCCCTCTAAAACTAATAACTCCCCCTTAATCTATGCCTAATTATCCTTATTTTATACTTCTCCCCCTTTTTCATCAACAAAAACTAACTCCAAACTACATAACTCCCCCTTATTCTTGTACTAAAGTACCTACATTAATAAAATATATAATGGAGTATATAATAGATAGATTAAGAGATAATTATACTAATAGACATGATAACTAATCAAAGGTCATATAAATATCATTGTGTATTTATACATATTATGTTTTGCACACCAATTATCAATCCACACCAAACCAAATCAAATCAAATCAATCCAAGCAATCAATTCAAATTAAACAAAATAATCAAATAAAATCAAACATTAGGAGGAGCTTCCACCCATCCTTCTTCTCCAAATATAGGGTCTGCTTTAATGGCATCCCAATTTTCATTTTCATTGGTGAGAGAGACTGGAGGATGTGCTTCATTATCATCTTTGTGTAGGTAGGAAATCATCCATCGAATCGCATCGAAATGCTTTTCTTGTTCCTTGATCATCCGCATTTGACTCAACTCTAAGTGTCGCTGATTACGGAGAATGAAAGAAAGAATATTCTTGAAAGAATTAAGGGTTTCTTCAAGATTCTCGGTCAAACTATGAATTGGATCGGCCATATTTGAGTTTATGAGAGGGAATATAGATTGAGTAGATAAGAAATGATTTTGAGTGATGAATTCTGGAAGAAATATGTATTTATAGGTGTAGAAATTCATTTGAAATGAATAGACACAAGGTAGTTATTCAAATTCCAAATTTAAAATGAAAAGTCATTTCTGACCAGTATTTGTCGACAGGGTCTCTAGGGGGTTGTCGACAGGGGTCAGTTAATTTTGATGACTCATTTTGATTTTGTGAATAATCGTGTATATATATATATATTTATATAATATACTAAAATTTATTCTGGAGATAAGATAAGCTAGATAACAGAAAAGTAATTCAATTTCATTTCATAATAGAACGATACAATGATTAAACATTAAGAACTATACGAACATTCAAATCAAAACAAACTAAAACCAATACAACATGACATGAAAAGGTAGAACTATGTTCTTTGATTTACTACTTGTAATTCAAATGAAATCTATTTTATTTGAACTGCTATGATAAACATCAATTGTATACGTATATATGTGCGCGCGCGTGTGTGCATATATATACAGTATATATATATGTATGTATGTATGATGTATGTATTTATATATTAATAAATAATAAAATTGTTCATGTTTAGGATGACAAAGGCATATATAGATGGGAAATGTGTCCATTGTGGTGTAAATCCCAACACCCATGCGATGTTTACATTAACTTTATACACTTTCATAAGTTGCACTTACACTATACACACGGGCACATGTGATGTGCTCAGAATCATTTGCAATTAATTAAATCAAATTGGACTAATGCATTCCTAATAAAACATTCAATTGAAATGTTAACATGTTTATTTAATATATTATCAATCTAATCGGTAAAAAAGAGGTTTCTCTCTCTTCAATTGATGTTGTTTACTCCCTTAATTAATTGCATAATGATTAGAGAATGAAACTAAAGGTTTCCTACTCATATTAATTAATACGTAACTGCTGCACATGTGGGTGTATTTGATACACTCATTCATTTAAATTTATATAATATTCAAATCCTTTTGAATTTTTTCCCCAAATAAAATAAAATATTGATTTTATTTAAAAGAAGATTTAAATAAGATCTAAATGTATTTAGACTTCATAGGCCTATTAAAGATCCAAAATGGTAATTTTTTTGAAATTCAACCATTTCTTCCGCTGCGGGCTGGCCCAGTTCCAACAGAAGCAGGTGGCTTCATTGATATCTAGTTATTACCTTGTTTTCCACTGTACTATATGCATGTTGTATTGGTTAGGTAGGGACAGACTATTATAACTGTACAATGGTAGAATTTGTATTAGTATGACTCTGATGTAACATTTTTGAAGTGACTTTATAATATATTATATTGAGTAATTTATATTGTTTCGTTGCATTGTGAGATTCTATGTTGTTTAGTTTCTTCTCTTCTATCTTTTCTTTCTTTCAACCCCAATGATCAGTTTTTCGACACTTGAATGCTCGACACACAATACAATAGACGTATTAGTGTTGATTTTCGATGGTCGAAAATTCAGTCCGTTACATTTGGTATCAGAGCTTAGGTTGAGCGAACACCTAGGCTTTGGTGGGGTAAACTCATTATAGACTGGGTCAGTAGTGCCCTAGAATAAGTCTGAGTGTAATATATATATGAGTATGTATTTGTTAGTGAATAAAAATATTTTATATTGTGTTGTTTGACCTATTGAGCGGTTTAAGAATTTTGGTCGATGTGCCTAATCGACGTTATCGATAGGGATTTCCTAAATGGTTGAACAAATTCAATATACATAAAATTATTTTGAATTTGATAAATGAAATAATTTTACCTAGGAATATATTTTCTATATATAAAAGGGAAGACTTTCAAAATCTATGTGGTTATCTATAAGGAGAGTGGATTAGGAGTTAATAATATTTAAATTATTAGCATTTAGGGTTTAACTAGTCATGCTCGTCCAGTTTTGAGCATGGACTATTGTCAGGTTTAATAGTAGATTTCCTTTTTCCATCATGGCTTGGATAGATAGAATTTGTAGGAACATTGAATCGAGCACCTTATGAATTAAGTTTTACAATTTGACTATAAGGCATTCGACGACACATAGGGTTAAAAATTGAATTTTAACAATGGTGTTTATTAAAAGAAAAACTTCAGATAGTTTTATAACACGAATTAAGAGCGATGATTTTACAAATCGAAACTATTAAACGTATTTTAAAAATGAAAAGGGTTTTGAGAATGTTAAATCCCGGGATGGATTTGATAAATTCCATATGATTTTGGAAAATAATAGTAATCTTTCTTAAAGATATTTTTAGATATAGATATTTTAAAATAAAGTTTGGGAGTAAGGTTTTCTTTGGATAGTTTGGGAATAAGTTTTGATCTATTTTGTGATGATCAGAATAATCTTCTAAGTGACAATCAAATGTTTGCTAGGTAGATATGATAGTGCACTTGGTAAATTATTCTCTTTGTCATTGTACAAATCGAAACAAGTTCAAATCCGAATGAATCCAAAGCAAGTGGTTGATTTTGTTAAAAACTATTTGTCAATTAATAGTATTGTTTCGAGAAGAAATTTGGGAAAAGAAGAAATATTTTTTATTAACTAGTTCGAGTGTCTCAGAAATGACTAAAAATGGGTAAGAGATGTGTTCGGATGGCAAACACATCTCTTGAGTATTACCCTTCTTAGTAAAGAGCTATATGATACTATTTGGAAGCACCCAGTTCCTTGACATCGTTTTGGAGTTACTAGGACTACATGTATGTTTTCAAAAGGATTTTGAAATAAAACTCAGGCATTATGTTCTTGGATCCCTTAAAAGGAAGAGTTTTCAAAATAAAAGGATATTTTGATTAAAAAGGTGGATTGATAAATGAAGTTTTAATTAGGTTAAATTTAATAAGGAGTTTAATAAACTTTGTTTATTTAAATCGTGTCTTTTGACTTTAACATCTAGGATATGAATAATTATTTAATATTATTAAGGCGACTAATAAACATTTTTACCTTGGTTGTATCTAAAAAAAAGTAGAATCTAGGATGGAGTTTGGAGATACCAACATCCTACTCTTCTTAGTTACTTATCAGACCAATTAGGATAAAGAAGTTGAATTGGTCAACTTAGTTTCAAGACCCAAACTAATTTTGGCCTACATCTAATAGTTAGAAGTAATTAGAATTAAAAATAAGATGTTTGAATATACTCTTAGGATGTAGAAGAGTATTATATAAGTTAATAAATTTAAAAATTGATTCTTATGAAGCATAGCGGAAGGATAGAAAGTAATTATATAGTAAGAACCGTTAGATCAGTACGTAGGTTGTATGAAGATCATTTCTCCTTTTCACATCGTTCTCCATCCTAGATTCGAGTATATGACTGGAGGTGTTCTACACCATTCTGAATAAGGATTTATCACTCAATTTTTGATGGCGAGCGTTGGTGTGAGTTCTTACGTGGAACCAAAAGTTGTCTATCATAGTATAATGGCTATACAAAGTGAACGGAGGTTTCTAATTAAGAGGCCTGATCAAAGTCCGCACTAGGAAGTCGGGTGAGCGATACTAGTTCAGAAGTGAAGTTATGCGTTTGAGTGAATGATCAAATCAGATTTTACATAGGAATTATCTATGTACATCATACGGACCGATGAACAGTTTAAGTGTTTATGGGAATTAGGGTCATGGTAGAATTTCGAGGACGAAATTCTTTTAAGGGGAAAAGAGTGTAAAGACCTGGAATTTTACCGCCTTGATTTGTGAATATTTAATAAATTTAAATATTCAAATAATAGGTTTTATAATTAAAATATAAATCTTTTAAATAATAACTAATGATGGTAAAATAGATTTTCATTTTGTTTACAAAAATAACTAGTTTAAACAAAAATAGAAAAAGCAACCAAAAATCGTTTTTCAAAATTTCTACTTTTGGACACTAAAAAGCTATCGAGAAACGTTGTGCGCATTTTGTTTAACATACACATACTTATAAAATAGGGTTTGATTAAATTTGCAAATAATATACATGTATACATACATGAATACTTAATAATATATACATATATATTCATGATATGACTATTTATGCATATTTGTACACACACACACACACAACCTAGGTTAGTACCCAAACATCACATAAACACCCTAGGTTAGTACAAAAAGTCACGGAGGGGGAGAGGACATTTGGAGAGGGGATGGTGGAGAGGTATGGTGTTACATGACATGTTTACATTATTTAATGCAAAAAAATAGTTATTTACCTCTTCTTCTTTCCTATATATACCCTCCTCATTCCTACGTCATCTTCTTTGTTTTCATGTACATTCTTATGTCAAAATCCTCTTCTCGTCTTCATGTATTTTCATGGCTTACATCTCTAAATTCCTAAGATAAAACTAGTAAATACACTTTAAAAAAATCAAGTTAAATTGCCTTACTTCACTTCAAAATACTAATACTCTCCAAAGAAAACCCCTACACCTCAAAACCACCTAGGGCCGAGCTTAATTATGCCCATCACACAAGGTCATATTTTGGAGCTAAGGCGGTTTGCTAGTGTTGTAGCCAAGTTCGGTGGAAGTTTAGTTTGATTTAGATAAGTTACACTGAGTAAACTCACCACTTTTAAAACCAAATTTATTTACTTTATACATATGTATATTTATTGGTAAATTTGATGCTTGGTTGTATAATATTGAAGTTTGGTTTGGCTATACTTATATATTTGGAAATGGATGTGATTTGGTTGTATATGAATGTGCTTAGCAGTCGAAATATAGTTGATTATGAAAGCTGATTAATCATATTTGATTGCAAGTTGGATCTTGTTGTATGTGTATCATAAACATGTATATGTGATGTGGTAGTATAGTTTGTGATGATATGGGGTTATGTTGTTTATAACATGAAAAGTTAGTGCCTTGCTAACTTAAAGCGACCATTGAAATCCTTTTCCGAAAGTTTTGAAATTGGTTTTATAAGTTGAATTTTACAAAAGTTTAACCTTTGTTTCATTTTCAAAAGTCTACTTGTATGTTTTTAAAGTGATAAGAGTTAAAACGTTAAGTTTTGATAGTTAGAAAAAGAAAAAAAATCAAGTTTTGAAATTACGGGTCGTACAACGATAGTCGCTATAAGCGTAGTTCGCAAAAACCAAACTATTTCCAAATCTGAAACTTGTTTCCACCTAAAAACTTTTTAAAGGTATTTTATAACTTTTTTATAAGTTTTAAAGTGTAAAAATAGAGTTTTGAAGTTATTTTTTTTTAAAATCAAGTTTTGAGATTATGGGTCATATAGCGATAATCGCTATATGCACAGTTCGGAAAAAGTTAACTATTTTTCAATCTAGCTTGAATTAACTTAAAATATTTTTAGAAATATGTTTCTAACTTTAATTAAGTGATTAGGAAATAATCACATAATTATTTATTTAATGATTAATTAATTAATTAATTAATCAGGGTGATTAGTACTTAATCACTTATCAATAAAGGATGTTTATATTTCAGTGTTAATCAATTAAGTTAAACATAATTAGTTACTTAATTATAGTTAATTATTATTTAAGGATTATTTAATTATTATTTAATTATTTATTTAAGATAATTAGTAATTAATTATTAGTTTAAAAAGGGTTCTTATTAATTAATCTTTGATTCAAGTTAAGTTGTGTCTTAATAAAGGTTTATTTAAGTTTTAATTACTTAAATAAAAGTTTAACTACAATTTAATAAAGGTTTGATTTTAATTAACAAGGGTTCTAATTTATTTTAAATTATTCGAGCTAAAATAATTAGTTTTGCTTTAAACTGTTTCTTTTTCAAGTAAAAGAGATTTCTATGTCGCTTACCCTTAAGTAACCCCATATGATTAGGAAAACTAAATGACATCTATTAGCAGAACAAACACCATTCTGCTATTACAATTAGCTTGGACATTTACTTATGTTGATTGATTGTTATGTATTGACACCTTACATACCTGTTGTTGTGTAATACCGATGTTAAAACCGGATGAGTAAACCAAATTAAAAGAACTATTGTGGTTAATAAGCATCCTTTTGATTTTGTAAAGATAAATATTTCATTTCCTTCCTGAAACGGTTTCCAAGTTATTTCTGTTTGAATAAGATAAGCAAATGATTTTACTAAAGATGTTTTTAACTAATGGGAATGGTTTTCAATGCTATTAAAAGAAGTTTTATCAAGAGTTTTATGATGAATTTGAAAATTAGAAAGTATTTTGCAATGGATTTGGATTTCAAGTAAAAGAGATTTCATGAATGAAATAGATTTAATTAAAAAGGATTTATTGAAAGAAATATAAAAAGAATTTGAGATCCGAGTTTCTCTAAACCGACCTTTTAAAAATGATGGTATGGAACATTCGTTCCATACTTAACACCGAGGGAATAGTGTTTAGACTTGTCCTTACCTCCAATTTAAACAACATTTGTTTAATCCTTTTTAAAATGGTTTGGAAGTAAGAAGTTACTCTCAAATGTTTTGTGAATAAACTTATGTCAGATAGATAAGTATATGAATGTTTTAGACAAACGTTTTGAAAAGAGATTTATTAAATAAAGATTTGTTTTGAGGTTTAGTAGTTGTTATGGATAAATAAATCTCAAGTGAAATTGGTTGTTGTTTGTTTATTTGATAGTTAAATAACCGACTATCAAATCTGGACCTGTTTTGACTCAGAAGTTATGTCGGGTATATTCGAGTTCCCCTGTGAGGACTCGATTGCTTAGTGCGTACTTCCAAAAGAATCAGAATTGAGTTAGCTGGAAATTATCGCTTAGTTTTGGAGACACTGATTCCCGAATTTATTCGAACCACTCCAAACTAATATCGTTCGTAAATCATACTAAAGTATGCTGTGGAGTTATTCTATTCTTCCCGAGGGTGATTCCAAAATGGAAGATAGTAATGTGGAATGTTTGTTCGATCCCAGAACAACTTGCATGGATGAATGCTGGTATTGCATCTCTACCTGGAGGGTAGTGTTAGCATTCCTATATGGTTTGCTAGTATGAAAGAAGGTAAAGCATAGCTTCAAGCATCACAACCAGGAAAATGGCAAAAATAGGGTATGCAACAGAGCTATGTGGTCAGCTACCATTATGCGTCGCCATCCCATTCTAGATTGTCCATATTCGAGTTATTTTTGCATGCAAACACTGTGGTAGTATAAGGCCTCAGTGTCAAAAAGGGATGAGGTAATCCAATTTTCCATGTTAAAGGGGCAACCGACTCTATGCAGCAGGGGTACATGAAGTTCATGTCAACTCCAAGTGTTAACCCGCCTCTTAGCAAGGCAGTATACAGGCAGATTTAACCCAATAGACTTCATGATTATCGAGTCTAGGATATCGTAGACTTGGTTCAGATTTATGGATAATAAATTATGAATAATAAATGTGAATATGAAGTCGATATTCAGCACAGTCGATGGATAAACGATGCTGGGTACTTGGAATATGGATTTCGACAAAGGTCGGATTACTTTGGGTCAACCAAGGGGTTCCTTCAAGTCATCACGTGGTTTGCTTCGGGTCAGGAAGGTGTTTTCTTCGGGTCATAATAGAAACAACCTCGGGTCGGCATTGCTTGGGTCGGTGTTGGAAACACTTCGGGTCGATGTAGCTTTGGCTTCGGGTCAGCATACTCTGAGGGATCGGCATATGGCAATGCATCGGGTCGGCTACAGGGGGACTTCGGGTTGGCAATAGGAGCAAGGGGTCGGGTATTTGCAAGGGATCGACATTAGTCTCTGCTCCGGGTCGGCTACGAGGTGGACTTCGGGTCAGCAAGGCTCCACCTTTGGGTCGGCACTAAGAGGAGGTTGGATGGGGTCGGCACTAAGAGGAGGTTGGATGGGGTCGGCCTAGGTTAGAGATAATGTTACTTTGGGTCGGCATTCATACTTGGGGTCGGCATTAAGGAGGCGTAAGCTACTTCGGGTTGGCCATGAGCTTGCTTCGGGTCATCATCAAGGTTACTTCGGGTCAGAACATTACTTACTTCGGGTCAGTACACGAACTACCTCAGGTCGGCATAGACTGATGAGTTGGGCTCGACGGTCACTATGGTGGGCCCAGTAGGTGAGGAGGCTCTATAGCCAGAGTTTCACCTATAAATACAGCAGATGTGGCTTCAGAAAGGGGGATCTTCACTTTGTTTCTCTTCATCTTTCACCTAGAGGCTACTCTGCCATTTTTATTCTGAAATTCCAGATTGTAACTGTAATCAAATTTTAATATAACAAAAAGGATTTTTTTGAAGTGGACGTAGATCGAAGTTAGCCGAACCACTATAAATCTTGTCTCTTTTACTGCTTTCATTTTAATTTTGGCTATTCTTCATATTATACTCTCTACATATACTCTATGTGTGATTTGTGACTGGACATTGGTGCTTTCGCGTGTAATTGGATGTTGGTGGCCATTTTGACGCCAACACTAGGTGTATTTTCTAGGGTTATTCCATTGGATGGTAGTCCATTACCTTGCCATAGTATGGAATCCATTCTCCAGTATGTGCCTTTACAATTTTAGATGTACCCAACTATGTTGAAATATGAGATGCAAGCATTTCAGCTATATTCATATTTTATTTGAAACCATAGACATTATTATAGTATCACTGGTTTTATATACAAATGTTTTGGTTATCATAAGATAAAAACCCATTCGTGTTTATATGCGACGTGGTCTTACGATATGCCTTTGATTTAAAAGTTTTTATAAATTTGAAGACTTATGCTTTTCTCACACCAAAACCATGTCTGATCCAGAGTTTATTTTCTTTTCCTAAACTCTTAGGTGCTCAAATTTGAGTGGGCGGCCAAGTAGTTCGGGTTTTTCCACAGAGTCATTTTGGAGGAGCTTGGAGCAGGTGGCTTAATCGATAGCTAGTTATTACCTTGTTTTCTGCTGTTTTTTATGTATGTTGTATCAGTTAGGTAGGGACAGACTGTTATAACTGTCCTAAGGTAGAATTTGTATTAGTATGACTCTAATGTAACATTTTTGAAACGACTTTGTAATACATTATGTTGAGCAATATATATTGTTCCATTGTGTTTTGAGATTCTGTATTGTTTAGTTTCTTCTCTTCTATCTTTTCTTTCTTTCAATCCTAATGATCGGTTCCAGCACTTGAACACCCAACACGCAATACAATGGACGTATTTGTGTCGATATTCGAGGATCGAAAATCTGATTCGTTATAATGTATCTTATCGTGACACTTTGTACCTGTCTTTTGATATTATATGTTATTGTTCTGTTGTGAGATTCTAATGTTGTGCTCTCCTCTTGTTCAATTTCATTTTCTTTTATTTTAACCTAACAGTTCATCTTTTTGACACTTGAGTGCTCGGCACATAAATACCATGAATGTATTAATGTCAACATTTAAGGGTCGAAAAGGCGAGTTATTACATATGGAATCATAGCTGAAGGTTAAGCGATAACTTTGGTTTTTGGTTGGGTGTGACTCACTAAGAGATAAGGTAATGGATTGCCCTAACATGAGTTGAGTATATTATATATATCAGAGCATATACGTAATTGTTATATATTAGTTATATATAAATAAGTTGATAGTGTAGTCTAATTCATTTACGGGTTAATGATGTTTATCTATTATCCCTCATTGATTAGCTTAGTTATGCTTAGCTAGTTTATGAGCATTGACTATTGTTTGTTGATTATTGAATTATGCTCGACCAATTTATGAGTAGTTTTACCTTTCTACATTATGGCTTAGATAGATGGTGGCTAGGGGCACATTGAAATGAACACTCTATGAATTTAGTTTCATAGTTTCATCATAAGGCATTCAATGATAATGTTGGGTTAAAGGTTAACTTTAGTGTAAGATGTTTATTATAATCTAAAGGAAAGATAAGGTATTGTCTAAATAAACATTTATGAAAAGGTTTACGTAAGAAAGTTTTTTTATATAAGTGTGGTTTATAAAACATGGTTTATAAACAAAGAGGATTTAAATTGAGAATTTGAGAACTAAAATCCAGTGTCTTTGAAATTTTTTTTAAGATTTTGGAGAAAATAATAGAATTTGAAAGTAAATAATTGAGATTTTTTTTATGAAATTGATATCATGGTACTTAGTAATATTTACAAAGAATTTGACACCACTTTAAAATAATTCTGGTTTAGTTTGGAAGACATAATTTGGATGTACTAAACTCACTGCTGCCGCTTGAAAATAATTTCGATGATGACTGCACCATCATCAGCGTTCATTTTCGGGTTTCTAAGTGGGGGATGCTATTATAATAGTTTACTATAAGTTGTTTTAATAAAACATATTTTGATTTGAATCCTGAATGTATGATTTAATATACAAAAGCTATATATATATATATATATATATAATTTCAAAATGGTTTTAAATGGAACCTGGGGTTTGGTTCTAATGTTTTCGTTAAGTTATTTCATGGACACATGTAGCCTATGCATTAAGACAGTATGGTATGTTCATCATGATATAATATGTTGTTTGGTAGTTTTCATTTATTAAAATGAAACGGGATTTCCGATGTATTTGGACAGTCGAAAACTTCTAAATCGTTATAGAACTTGAAGCTAAGTGTTTTGTGAAAATATAAAGGTTGAGTTTTTGTAACTCTTGAATTGAGAAGGTAGTAAGTTAAAACAAGTTTTGAATTTGTTGAACATCTTTGTTATAAAATAGTTTGATGTTTTGTATATACTCGTAGGATGTAGTAGCGTATTATACGAGTATGAACTTAAGTTATAAAATGTTTATAGACTTGAAGTTATGTTTTTATGAACTAATTCATAAATGATTTTAATATAGAGTGATATACTATTTGTGTAGAAGATTATGGTTTAAAGGATATTAGTATAGTTAAGAAACCAATAGAATAAACACGTAAGTTGTATATAGACCGCTTTATTCGCATGACTATCTTGATCCACTATTCGAGTACATGATTTCGAGATGGTTTACACCGGTCCAAACAAGGATTTTTCACTCGATTCTTGACAATGAACACTTGGTATAGATTTATGATATGATATCAATATTTTATATTATAGTATATGGCTATGTAAGTAAAATGGAGGTTTCTAATCAAGGAACCTGATCAGAGTCTGCACTAGAGTTGTCAAGTGGACTATACTAGTTTGAAAGTGGAAATTTATGTGATCGAGCAAATGATCATATCAGATATTATGTACGGATGGTCTATATGCATTGTATGAGCTTTAGTATGTTTTTATACTATGTTTTCTAGCATAGGGAGAGTTTAAGGAACGACTCTTCGATTTCTTCTATGGTAGCTTGAAAAATTATCTGAGTAATAACCTAAGACTGTTGAGCGTAAGGTAAGCTTTGTAGATTGTTAATCATTCCTATGTGATGAGAGGGTTTGAACTTAAGCAAACCATGAGATTTATTTACTAATAATTGTAATATTATTAAGTATTGATGTGTGATTGTTTCTTTGGTTGCTCGTGTTGGAATTTCGAGGATGAATTTCCTAAGTGGGGGAGAATATAACGATTCTGAATTTCAGACACTTCGTATTTAAATATCTGAATTAAATATTTGAATCTTAGATTAAATGTTGTTAAATTAATTTAATAACCTTGTTAACCTTCTTAATAATAACTAATAATGGTAAACTTGTTTATGAATTTGTTTACAAAAATAAACACTTCGAAGAAATATCGATAATGTATCGGTCTATCTGTAAACAAGTTTTTAATCGATATAAGTTGTTCAAACTCTTTTATGCTAAACTAATGAACATATAAATACATTAGCAACTAATTAAAATACTTTACTTAATAAAGTAAATGGAACATTCTAGAAGCTTCTAATGGATAAGAGATATTTCATGTAAGGTGTAGTTCGGTCAATTACTAATGGTATGAGGTGTAAAGGAGAAGTGATGGATAGGTGGAGGGATGAGCCTTCCATATCATGATGGAGGGTGAAGGGAAAGGTAGGCAACACCCACTTAAAGCCTATATAAGAGTGGCATGCCTCTTTGATTCACTTTTGCAAATTTACAAGTTGAAAACTATATTCTTCATATCCTTCTCTACACAAATTCCAAAAAGAAAATAATTTCAAAACATCTTCAAATCTCTTCAACTTTTTCCATAAACCTTGGAACAACATCACAACACCTTCTAGCATCTTGGATCTTGAAGAAAGAAGCAAAACACCACCCTAAAGTGCATAGGCCATGAGTTATGGGAAGGCATTATTGCCTTAAAAACTTAAATCAAAGAAAGGTAGTGATAGGAAGTGAGGTGTTAGCTAGATTGAGGTAGGAAGTGGAGCTTGGAATTGCTTGTTTGTTTGGTTAAGGGTGAACTTACTCACTACCATATTATGTATATGTGCTTGTGATTGATTGCTTATATGTTGTTTGAATTGATATTGACATATGTTGTAATATTGGTTTTGATTCTTGCTTTGAAAGTAAATGGAATATGTAATCCATATGCATGGACTTGAATGGCCTTGTATGACTCGTAGCATAGCTTTGAAACAAAGCACATAGGTTGTAGTTGGACTGTGGTTTAGATTGGACTTGGATTTGAAAGCACTCTTATAACGATAGTCGCTATAGATGCACTTAGGGATTGCCTTATGTTCGGCAATTTATATGGAACTTTGTAGAGATATCCTTAAGAGTTTCTCACCATATTTGTAATTATGTTGTGTATGCTTGCTTCCATAAATAGATTAGATGACAATAACCGTTGAACCAAAAATTGGTATAACACCCATGAAGCCAAGTATGATGAGCTTAAACTTTGTTTTTACCCCTTTGATCGTATGACTTAGCATAGCTTAGTTGATGAGATCAAATAGTGCTAAGAAATCAAGAGTTAGCCTACCATTCAAGGCTTAGCACACAATAATGCCATCTAGAGATGGCTCATAATGCCCATGAAGTTATTTGAAAGCTCATGGCATATGTTCAATAGAAGAGAAAGAATAAGTTACAAGTATGTGAAATAGTTCATTAAGCATTCGTTAATGAACTAAGTAAGCAATCCTCATGGTTCATAATTTGTTATTCATGTGTAGTAGGCAAAAAAGAGATTATGCATCTAAACACTAGTTTAGGCTGAAGTTCATGTGATTTTATGCAGCTAAAATTAAGATGAGACTTAGGGCCCAAAGAACTTTATTCTATGCATGTTTATTTCAAAGTTGCACAATTAAGGTAGACGGGCTATGCTAGATTGTTGTTCAAGTTCTTGCTCATATAAAATTGTAAGGTTTTTAGTTAATTCAAGATTTTCCCCAATTCGATTTAGGGTTATAATTGATTAATTTTGAGAAGAGAAAAAAGAAATGGTTGCCCCCTCCTCTATGCTCCTAGGTTCGTATTTATATAGGTTGGGAAGAGTGGCATGGATGCCACATGTCACCTCCGGCATGCTTGGCTTTTGGCATCAATAATCTCGATGGCGCCTAGTGCTATGCTTTGCTTTTGATGATCTTTGGCATTCCATTGTATATTGACGAGTTACGACATCATATTTTAACACTTAAAATCCACACATGCCTTAATTGCCTTTGGTATCTACTCAGGAAGTAAAATCATGCGATATCAGTTAATGGCCGAAAGACTACGATACCCTTGTATGTGTTGATAATTTTTCAGCATCACTTCAAGGAGCAAAGGCATACAACATCCTTTACCGTATTGCTGAGCTGCAAGATGCATTTTTTTTATAACTCCCATTATGCTATTTATATGCAGTATCATGCTGGATTAATGGTTGGTAATATCCTCTTTCGCTTTGATGATGTACAACATCGGTAACATACAACAATTATTGTAGATAGATGATCTTCGATGTTGATTCCGCCTTATGACATTCTTTAAACGCTAATAACTTGCGATATCAAAGGTAGACGACATCACCTAGAATTCGACATCAATCCTTATCTTAATGAAGTGTATGTCACGACCCGACTTCCTACGCCCAGGAAGACGTATCGTTTTTAAGAAAAGAAAGAGGTGAGAAAGTAGAAAAGAAAGAGAAGAAGAAGAAACAACATCAAAATCTCAACAGCGGAACGAATAAAATATAATATATCACATAAATATTACATAGTATCATATACATCAGAGTTACACAGATAATACAACACATACTAGACAGTTATAAACACCTGTCTAGTTAATACAACTCACACATCACAGAGATACAACACAGCGGAAATACACAATAAACTCTAACACAGCGGAACCAATATATATCTATACGCTGAAGCCTCCTGCTCCATTGCTCCTCCAGAATTCGTCAAAGCTAACCTGAATCCCTTGGCTACCCGTAAAAATTTGGGTACCCGAGAGTTTATGAAAAACAGAAATAAACTTCGGGTCAGACATGGGTCTGGTATGAGTAACAGGTTAAAGTTGCTTAACTTTGAAAATCGTTTGAAACAAAAGGTATCACGTAAGACTTCCCACACATAAACATGGAAAAGTTTTTACCTTACGCTAACCAAAACATTTGATAGGAAATCCAATGATATTATAATAGTGTCTAGGGTTTTCAAGTAAATAGAAAATAGCTGAAATTGTTACATCTATTAAATTCCAGCATACTAGCCACAACGTGGGTAATACAATCAAAATCGTAAGATCTCGTAGGGAAAATGGGTTTCCATCAATGGCTGGGCTACTGGGGTACCGCCCGTCACAGTACGTGGCCTAGATCACCGTACCAAGGAGTACGCCCGCTCCCTTGCAACACAAGGCCGGACCCGTTCCTTACTGAACAGTTCCAAACGAGACAACCCCGGCAGTAGGACGTCAACAACTGCCCACACACCGAAATAAAAAGGGACATCTAGACAGGGGAAAATCTCGCTCTCAAGTGGGTGCTACCCACGAAGCCTTGCTGCACCTCCCCTGTTTTAGCCATTCCCGGTTGATGAGGCTTGAGGTCACGATTACCTTTATCAGAACTCATCACTTAGAATGCTCATCGTCCACCTGACGATGTACTGAAAGCATTCAATCCATACAAGTTCGTTCCGGGTTCGAACGAAACCGAAGGCATTATCTCGTTACACTCATATTGGAATCACCCTCAGAGTTAACGACAATAACCCTTGCATTCTGAATCACCATCTCGAATCTATAAGTACTATCTCCGTCAAACTCATTACGGAATCACCCACAGAGTTATACTGACGAATAGTTCTTATACCTCGAGTCTTCACTTGCTCCATTTGCATTTCACGACCTAACGTTAATTTGGATCGATGTGGTATTCAGGTCTCCAGACCTGGAATCCCGGTATACGGAAACCCGATCCCGGTCTCATCGAAATCCAAACCGTGTCTTTTAAGGCCAAGTTGTTTTAAAGTTAAAACAATTCAATTTAATTATCTATATACACAGATAGATAAATTACAATATAACAATGGACATCACAACATCATCACTATAATCAGATAATCAATGTCATCTCAAACAAACATCCAAATCACAACAGATATCACTCGTCTCATATCTGAGATCACAATCAATCAATGGGATATCAATATCATTCATAAGCAATGATTTATTATTCACAACTATAATTAATTTAAAATGAATTAAATTAATTACTTCTGTCCCGAATTAATTTAAAGTAAATTAAATTAATTACTTATCTATAAATCCTGCTTATACAACCATTTTCTAATTACAATAAGTAATTAGTCTTAATTTAATTCCACAGATTAATTGATGTAAATCATTTATAGTAATTAATGTTTAATTACTTCATTTATTAATTAAATATAATTAACTTCATTTATTCTTAATTAATTACATAAATTAATCGCCTCATTATTAATTATTACTTATTTTAACAATTCATAATTATATCATTAACTATATAAATTAATGACCTCTAATTTATTGTAAATTAAACTACTTTATTACTTTAAGTAATTTAATCTTTAAATTAAACAATTATTAATCACCCTGGATTAATAACATCGGTAATTAACTCTCCTAAATAAATTAATTATCCCATAATTAATTATCTTCATTTATTAATCCCTTGATTAATTTCAAAGGTAATTTCCCATATTACTTTATCTACTCATTAACTTGTATTAACCATATCCGGTGATTATCCTCTAATTACTTCTCTAAGTAACTCTGCTCCATTAATTACACCGAGTAATTCCACTCATCGGATTATTAAATGATTTATAAATTTTGACTAAGTTAAATAGATTCATTCATTTGATCATATCATCCAATTTAGTTCCAATAGATAATAACCCTTCAATTACTTTTGTTAAATATTCATTTAACAGTTTCAATGAATTATCCAAATTAATTCATCTAATTATTATCAATATTTATCACATTTATAAATCAATTTAAAATCCTTAGTTAATTGATTTATTAACTAAACAATTACTTGATTTCTTCCTTTAAAATTTCTTTTTAATTACAACTTAATATAAATAAGTCATTCTCTAATTAATTTATTAATTACTTCAATATCTAATTTATTTCTATAGTAATTAATTCCTTAATAAATGACTTAATTAACATTTCCACATTTTAAATTCCAAATTCCTTTCTAAATTTAAGATTTAAAGTGATCAATGATTTAAACATTAATCTAGTGTAAATTCACTTTAAAATTTCTTTAAATAAATGTACATATCATTTATTACTTAAAATAAAATTTATATAAAGAAAAGAGCTTTTAAATTTAAATTATTATGAAAAATCAATTTTTTTTAAAAGTATATTTTTAATCTTGCAATACATTTCTTTCTCTCAAAACTTTTAATAAAATAATTTCTAAAAAAACTTCCGTTATCATTTGGTTTAAAACAAATTTTACTTTTTATAAAACCGTTCGTTTAAAATACATTCAAAATAAAAATTAATTTAAATTTCAGATTTTGGATTCAAAGAAAATTTGAAACCATCCACTACTTAAATTTAAACAACTATTAAAAATCTTATTTAAATTTTTAACTTAGCTTTAAACCTGGAAATCAATTTTATTTAAAAACTGGAAACATTCCTCTGTCTCGTGAGGAAGCCCAGCCTGCTTCGAGTTTTCGCCCCCTTGCTTCGAGACTTTTCCCATTTTCCCCGAGTCTTCCCCGTGAATCATTTCCACGTAGCATTTAACATATTCGACCTGTAGCATGCTAAAACTTCTTCGAGTAAAACTCTCGAAATACTCGAGTCACTCACGAGTCACTCACGCAAATATCTCGAGCACTCAAAAGAAAAACGACAGCCATCACCAAAGTACGTGCACGTGCACAGGCGAAATGTTCGCCTGTGACCATCGACTCCGATGCCAGCACAACATCTCCGACCACCCCTCACGATCTCGATCACCGGAATCTCGAGCAATTGCCTCAATCGAAATCGAGTTACCTGTCACAAGAACAGGAACGAAACCCAACACCTAGTACCCCCTCGAACTCGATTCTCCGATCACTAGAACCTATGGGCTTCCGGCCACATCTTCGCCTCCCTTCCAGTCTCCAGTCCCCAAAATTTCGTGGAACTCGATCCACCATGGAGGTCGAGACGAACACGTTTCTAAACTTACCAAAACTAGGTTTACAGAAAAGAATTTGTCGCCGTTTCCTCCACGACGAACTACAACGCCTTCCCCTATTTTTCCCGGCCTCTCCGTTCACCATTCCATCACCACAGTGAACCCCGAACGTTCTAGTCTACTCGATCACCAGAAATCGCCTATAACTTCAAAACTCATTCCACTCGAACTGCTCCTTCATTTCAATGTTAAAAATTATGATTTTACCTTTAAAAATCAAGTTTCTAGTTAATGATTTAGTTTACATGTCTGAATTTAGAAATTTAAAAGTTCGAATTTTATCAAACTTATGCTTTCCCTGTTCTATTTCGTTTTTCCAGAGCAAAACCCAACTTTGATTCAATTAAATAAAATCTCAACCTAAGGTCATGATCAAACAGACATGTTTGGTTAAGATACTATATGTAAATAGTAAATAGATTGAGCAGGTTGATTTGTTTAAGCCTGAGTTTCAAGTTTTTATCACAGTAATATTTTCCAGAACTATACAACAGACAGGTATTAACATATATAAAGAATTTCACAAGTAGGTTCATACAAACACATTTTTCTCAGACATAAGAACATAGTGATCTTGCTTAAATAGATTAAAAATTTAAGTTACTCACCAAAAGCTTGCAAAAGAACAGAGCTTTGCCTTGAAACAGTGAAGGATTTGAAAACTGGAAAGCCTTGTTTTGATCTTCCCATCACCTTCCCTTATGTTGTTTTAGTATTGTTGTTTTATTTTGCAAAAGAATTGTTTACTATATTGTTTTCTCTCCGGTTTGAAAATGTTAAACAAAATGAAATATGAAATAAAATAGGATAGTTTGTAAAGGGTAGGTGATATCTGGTCAAGTAATGCTTCAGGTACAAGCATTTCATATTCACTAGAGATTTTTTTTATATATATATATGTTGGAGGCTGAAATGATACATGAACCAGTTCGAATGACCTGGTATGCTATTGAGGAATGGATGCATTAAATGTTATAGTACTTGTGTCTCCATTTTTAACTATTTAATATTTATATGTCATAGATATTTTGCTTTGCTAAATTCTTTTGCCTGCCTACCAAATTCTCGAGTGTTGGTTTGCTGTTACGTAATGTTTTTCATACTTATCTTCGTTTTGTTCTTGCCTGCCTATCATATATTGTTTGCTATGTTGACAAGGAGAATGAGCAGACTTACAAATTCAAGTCTGTTTTTGCTTTGATGTTTTCATGCTTGCCTTCATTTCTACTCTTGCCTGCATACTTATATTCTCTTGTTTTATTATTTACCTTGCTTGTTACTTAATTATCAAGTGTTGATTTGCTTACTTGTTTATATTTTAAAATATAGTTGAGATGGTATTTTAAATGTTTTAAATGTTTATTTTGTAATGTACCAATTTTCATAACTATGTATGCATGTATATAAAGTTGTTGCTTAAATGTTTAAACAATTAAACACTCGATTCATTTCCTATTTACTTTATTTTATACTTATGTTAATATCGTGTATTAGATTTACGTTAAGTTAAATATTTATAAAGTTTACTTGTTTTAACACTTAACTATACAATATTGTATCCAATTACTAATATTTTACACTACATAAACATTTACAAAGTTTATTTTAAATTTAAAATATTTTGGAAGGATTTATTTTGAACTTCAATTATAGCTCTTCCAATTATATACATAGATGACAATTTCTATTAGTATTAAAACCCAATTGTAAAGATATAACATTATTAATAAAACTCATTATCGAATTAAAATGATTTATAAAAGAAATTATCACTTAATTACTTATTTCTATCAAGCTAAATTTAAAACAAAGCAAACAAACCTTTTGTTAAATTTAAATTTAAGCTAAAATCAATTTTATACAAATTTTAACTTCATCTTGTATATTTAAAGCCAAATGGTTATTCATTTAATAGCTTTTAAAATGATATATATATATATATATATTAAATCAAACCAAAACTACCAAAAATATTAAAATAAGAAAACTTATCTTCATTTATTAAAATTCAAATCAGATCTTATCTATTTACAATATATACAGATTTATATATAGATTATAGACAGAAACAATTTATTAGCTTTTAAAATATAAATTATCAGTTAAACATCTATTCAGAAGAAAATTATCAATCAAATTCGAATTTTATTAACAGTTATTATCATATCAATTTAATTTCTACTGCAGATTATTAAATTGATATTGTCAAAATTTCCGGGATGTCACATTCCTCCCCCCTTAAAAGAATTTCGTCCCCGAAATTTAAACAAAGGTAATTTAATAATCTATTAAAGTTTAAATTTTAAAATACAAACATACATCCATCATATGCTAACCATCATAGCATCCAATCAAACAAATCTATCTATCCCTATAAATTCTAGTTAGAATTCTCTCGAGTTTCCCCGATTATAAATACCGGGTTACTCGCTCTATAGAATCCAAACCATCAATACTACTAAGCTACAGAGCTCTTACTCATCTAGATCTACTTAACTAGACAGGATATCAGACTATGGACAAGTCTGTCTCAACAACCAAAACTTTCGAACTGCTGGTTCTATAACCAGAGATAGATCTCACACGTACTTCCTCAAAGATACGTGAAATACACCGAATCCCAATCATCCCAACTGACAATTCAAATCTGAAGACTCAACACTTATCCTCAGAAGAACAACAGAAAAGATCCAAAATATCTCAGAGTTGGCTTTCCACATCTTACCCAACTTATAGCTCCCTGAATCAGAGAAAACTTCAACAACAACGGAGTCTCCAACTTCGAATTCCAAATTTCCTCCATCTCTAATCCCCAAAATTCTTCGGACGATCCTGGGTCTCCTACATCCTTACTGATCAGCTCAACCCTTGCTGATACCTCTCGAAACAAACTGAACCAAAACAATCAAACAAAATGATCTTTCCAAGATCAACCAAACTCAGAACACAAACTCTACTCCAAAATCAAAAGACAGATCTCACTTCTCACATCCGGAAGAGATAAACAGATGCACTCCAATCTGGCCTCAGATCCTGAAAAATTTCCTGTAAAAATTCTCTAATCCAAACACTACAACTTCCATTTGCTTCCACTCTAAAACTGCTGCCACCATGCTTCCACTGCGCTACTCTGATATAGGTAGATGAAAACACAGATGATGTACACAAGCACAAACTTCCACTGATACCAATTGGGACGGTCCTAGGCTTTGCAACCATCAGTCAGCAATCACAACTGGTAGGCTTCTCAATTATTCGGAAAATATGGCTCAATAGATCCATAAAGAGAAAACTCTAACAGTTTCTCCATAAACCATTCTACTACCAAGCTGAACTATCGGTATCACTTCTGAAATACAGTCGATACCAACTCAAACTCCAGATGCCGACAAAATTCTGACTTCCAGAAGACACCAGAAAAATCCAAAACACAAGAGAATACTCAAGCTATCGCAAGTCACTTTTGCGATCCATCCAGCTTAATCCCAAAGAAAACTGCTCTCTCTTCACAAATCAGAACAGCATACACTTCTATAGCCAATCCATCGAAGAAATGGATTCACCCTGCTGGTCCTGAAATCTACTGCTATGCTAAAAGCTTCCTTGCCAACACACAGAACACCCTGAGTCACTCTGCTGACCCAAATGCCCACAAACTGCTAATCTAGAATCTCCTCAAGAAACTCGGACCACAAACCAACAGAAACATCCTGCTGAACACAGCCGCAATATCTAAGCAGACACACTTCTTTAGCTTGTTCCAAAGAAATATCTTCGGAAACATCCCTAGTCACTGCGTCTCATCACACAGCTACTATATCCTGAAATATCAAGGTACCATCACCAACTTCTGTCCATCCGATAGATCTCAACTCTAGTTCATCCAACTTACACTCCAAAGATAAACTCCAAACTTTAACAGATATCCTTCCAAGATCGATGAAAACCTTCATCACAACAAAACTAATTCGAGAAGGAAATTGGGCCTACAATCCTGACATATACATTTCCAATCTCAACAAATTCAACTATCAGTGATCGTGTTACACAGATCACTACCCTATCCACCTTTATACTTATATTGGATAACCTGAACAGGTAACCCAACCGATAGGTAGAAATAAATATAAATATATATAAAAAAAAAATACAAATACGCTCTCTCGGGATAGACACCACTCCAGAGCCTAGGTATTCACTCAACCTAATGCTCTGATACCAACTGTCACGACCCGACTTCCTACGCCCAGGAAGACGTATCGTTTTTAAGAAAAGAAAGAGGTGAGAAAGTAGAAAAGAAAGAGAAGAAGAAGAAACAACATCAGAATCTCAACAGCGGAACGAATAAAATATAATATATCACATAAATATTACATAGTATCATATACATCAGAGTTACACAGATAATACAACACATACTAGACAGTTATAAACACCTGTCTAGTTAATACAACTCACACATCACAGAGATACAACACAGCGGAAATACAAAATAAACTCTAACACAGCGGAACCAATATATATCTATACGCTGAAGCCTCCTGCTCCATTGCTCCTCCAGAATTCGTCAAAGCTAACCTGAATCCCTTGGCTACCCGTAAAAATTTGGGTACCCGAGAGTTTATGAAAAACAGAAATAAACTTCGGGTCAGACATGGGTCTGGTATGAGTAACAGGTTAAAGTTGCTTAACTTTGAAAATCGTTTGAAACAAAAGGTATCACGTAAGACTTCCCACACATAAACATGGAAAAGTTTTTACCTTACGCTAACCAAAACATTTGATAGGAAATCCAATGATATTATAATAGTGTCTAGGGTTTTCAAGTAAATAGAAAATAGCTGAAATTGTTACATCTATTAAATTCCAGCATACTAGCCACAACGTGGGTAATACAATCAAAATCGTAAGATCTCGTAGGGAAAATGGGTTTCCATCAATGGCTGGGCTACTGGGGTACCGCCCGTCACAGTACGTGGCCTAGATCACCGTACCAAGGAGTACGCCCGCTCCCTTGCAACACAAGGCCGGACCCGTTCCTTACTGAACAGTTCCAAACGAGACAACCCCGGCAGTAGGACGTCAACAACTGCCCACACACCGAAATAAAAAGGGACATCTAGACAGGGGAAAATCTCGCTCTCAAGTGGGTGCTACCCACGAAGCCTTGCTGCACCTCCCCTGTTTTAGCCATTCCCGGTTGATGAGGCTTGAGGTCACGATTACCTTTATCAGAACTCATCACTTAGAATGCTCATCGTCCACCTGACGATGTACTGAAAGCATTCAATCCATACAAGTTCGTTCCGGGTTCGAACGAAACCGAAGGCATTATCTCGTTACACTCATATTGGAATCACCCTCAGAGTTAACGACAATAACCCTTGCATTCTGAATCACCATCTCGAATCTATAAGTACTATCTCCGTCAAACTCATTACGGAATCACCCACAGAGTTATACTGACGAATAGTTCTTATACCTCGAGTCTTCACTTGCTCCATTTGCATTTCACGACCTAACGTTAATTTGGATCGATGTGGTATTCGGGTCTCCAGACCTGGAATCCCGGTATACGGAAACCCGATCCCGGTCTCATCGAAATCCAAACCGTGTCTTTTAAGGCCAAGTTGTTTTAAAGTTAAAACAATTCAATTTAATTATCTATATACACAGATAGATAAATTACAATATTACAATGGACATCACAACATCATCACTATAATCAAATAATCAATGTCATCTCAAACAAACATCCAAATCACAACAGATATCACTCGTCTCATATCTGAGATCACAATTAATCAATGGGATATCAATATCATTCATAAGCAATGATTTATTATTCACAACTATAATTAATTTAAAATGAATTAAATTAATTACTTCTGTCCCTAATTAATTTAAAGTAAATTAAATTAATTACTTATCTATAAATCCTGCTTATACAACCATTTTCTAATTACAATAAGTAATTAGTCTTAATTTAATTCCACAGATTAATTGATGTAAATCATTTATAGTAATTAATGTTTAATTACTTCATTTATTAATTAAATATAATTAACTTCATTTATTCTTAATTAATTACATAAATTAATCACCTCATTATTAATTATTACTTATTTTAACAATTCATAATTATATCATTAACTATATAAATTAATGACCTCTAATTTATTGTAAATTAAACTACTTTATTACTTTAAGTAATTTAATCTTTAAATTAAACAATTATTAATCACCCTGGATTAATAACATCGGTAATTAACTCTCCTAAATAAATTAATTATCCCATAATTAATTATCTTCATTTATTAATCCCTTGATTAATTTCAAAGGTAATTTCCCATATTACTTTATCTACTCATTAACTTGTATTAACCATATCCGGTGATTATCCTCTAATTACTTCTCTAAGTAACTCTGCTCCATTAATTACACCGAGTAATTCCACTCATCGGATTATTAAATGATTTATAAATTTTGACTAAGTTAAATAGATTCATTCATTTGATCATATCATCCAATTTAGTTCCAATAGATAATAACCCTTCAATTACTTTTGTTAAATATTCATTTAACAGTTTCAATGAATTATCCAAATTAATTCATCTAATTATTATCAATATTTATCACATTTATAAATCAATTTAAAATCCTTAGTTAATTGATTTATTAACTAAACAATTACTTGATTTCTTCCTTTAAAATTTCTTTTTAATTACAACTTAATATAAATAAGTCATTCTCTAATTAATTTATTAATTACTTCAATATCTAATTTATTTCTATAGTAATTAATTCCTTAATAAATGACTTAATTAACATTTCCACATTTTAAATTCCAAATTCCTTTCTAAATTTAAGATTTAAAGTGATTAATGATTTAAACATTAATCTAGTGTAAATTCACTTTAAAATTTCTTTAAATAAATGTACATATCATTTATTACTTAAAATAAAATTTATATAAAGAAAAGAGCTTTTAAATTTAAATTATTATGAAAAATCAATTTTTTTTTTTAAAAGTATATTTTTAATCTTGCAATACATTTCTTTCTCTCAAAACTTTTAATAAAATAATTTCTAAAAAAACTTCCGTTATCATTTGGTTTAAAACAAATTTTACTTTTTATAAAACCGTTCGTTTAAAATACATTCAAAATAAAAATTAATTTAAATTTCAGATTTTGGATTCAAAGAAAATTTGAAACCATCCACTACTTAAATTTAAACAACTATTAAAAATCTTATTAAAATTTTTAACTTAGCTTTAAACCTGGAAATCAATTTTATTTAAAAACTGGAAACATTCCTCTGTCTCGTGAGGAAGCCCAGCCTGCTTCGAGTTTTCGCCCCCTTGCTTCGAGACTTTTCCCATTTTCCCCGAGTCTTCCCCGTGAATCATTTCCACGTAGCATTTAACATATTCGACCTGTAGCATGCTAAAACTTCTTCGAGTAAAACTCTCGAAATACTCGAGTCACTCACGAGTCACTCACGCAAATATCTCGAGCACTCAAAAGAAAAACGACAGCCATCACCAAAGTACGTGCACGTGCACAGGCGAAATGTTCGCCTGTGACCATCGACTCCGATGCCAGCACAACATCTCCGACCACCCCTCACGATCTCGATCACCGGAATCTCGAGCAATTGCCTCAATCGAAATCGAGTTACCTGTCACAAGAACAGGAACGAAACCCAACACCTAGTACCCCCTCGAACTCGATTCTCCGATCACCAGAACCTATGGGCTTCCGGCCACATCTTCGCCTCCCTTCCAGGCTCCAGTCCCCAAAATTTCGTGGAACTCGATCCACCATGGAGGTCGAGACGAACACGTTTCTAAACTTACCAAAACTAGGTTTACAGAAAAGAATTTGTCGCCGTTTCCTCCACGACGAACTACAACGCCTTCCCCTATTTTTCCCGGCCTCTCCGTTCACCATTCCATCACCACAGTGAACCCCGAACGTTCTAGTCTACTCGATCACCAGAAATCACCTATAACTTCAAAACTCATTCCACTCGAACTGCTCCTTCATTTCAATGTTAAAAATTATGATTTTACCTTTAAAAATCAAGTTTCTAGTTAATGATTTAGTTTACATGTCTGAATTTAGAAATTTAAAAGTTCGAATTTTATCAAACTTATGCTTTCCCTGTTCTATTTCGTTTTTCCAGAGCAAAACCCAACTTTGATTCAATTAAATAAAATCTCAACCTAAGGTCATGATCAAACAGACATGTTTGGTTAAGATACTATATGTAAATAGTAAATAGATTGAGCAGGTTGATTTGTTTAAGCCTGAGTTTCAAGTTTTTATCACAGTAATATTTTCCAGAACTATACAACAGACAGGTATTAACATATATAAAGAATTTCACAAGTAGGTTCATACAAACACATTTTTCTCAGACATAAGAACATAGTGATCTTGCTTAAATAGATTAAAAATTTAAGTTACTCACCAAAAGCTTGCAAAAGAACAGAGCTTTGCCTTGAAACAGTGAAGGATTTGAAAACTGGAAAGCCTTGTTTTGATCTTCCCATCACCTTCCCTTATGTTGTTTTAGTATTGTTGTTTTATTTTGCAAAAGAATTGTTTACTATATTGTTTTCTCTCCGGTTTGAAAATGTTAAACAAAATGAAATATGAAATAAAATAGGATAGTTTGTAAAGGGTAGGTGATATCTGGTCAAGTAATGCTTCAGGTACAAGCATTTCATATTCACTAGAGATTTTTTTTTATATATATATATATGTTGGAGGCTGAAATGATACATGAACCAGTTCGAATGACCTGGTATGCTATTGAGGAATGGATGCATTAAATGTTATAGTACTTGTGTCTCCATTTTTAACTATTTAATATTTATATGTCATAGATATTTTGCTTTGCTAAATTCTTTTGCCTGCCTACCAAATTCTCGAGTGTTGGTTTGCTGTTACGTAATGTTTTTCATACTTATCTTCGTTTTGTTCTTGCCTGCCTATCATATATTGTTTGCTATGTTGACAAGGAGAATGAGCAGACTTACAAATTCAAGTCTGTTTTTGCTTTGATGTTTTCATGCTTGCCTTCATTTCTACTCTTGCCTGCATACTTATATTCTCTTGTTTTATTATTTACCTTGCTTGTTACTTAATTATCAAGTGTTGATTTGCTTACTTGTTTATATTTTAAAATATAGTTGAGATGGTATTTTAAATGTTTTAAATGTTTATTTTGTAATGTACCAATTTTCATAACTATGTATGCATGTATATAAAGTTGTTGCTTAAATGTTTAAACAATTAAACACTCGATTCATTTCCTATTTACTTTATTTTATACTTATGTTAATATCGTGTATTAGATTTACGTTAAGTTAAATATTTATAAAGTTTACTTGTTTTAACACTTAACTATACAATATTGTATCCAATTACTAATATTTTACACTACATAAACATTTACAAAGTTTATTTTAAATTTAAAATATTTTGGAAGGATTTATTTTGAACTTCAATTATAGCTCTTCCAATTATATACATAGATGACAATTTCTATTAGTATTAAAACCCAATTGTAAAGATATAACATTATTAATAAAACTCATTATCGAATTAAAATGATTTATAAAAGAAATTATCACTTAATTACTTATTTCTATCAAGCTAAATTTAAAACAAAGCAAACAAACCTTTTGTTAAATTTAAATTTAAGCTAAAATCAATTTTATACAAATTTTAACTTCATCTTGTATATTTAAAGCCAAATGGTTATTCATTTAATAGCTTTTAAAATGATATATATATATATATATTAAATCAAACCAAAACTACCAAAAATATTAAAATAAGAAAACTTATCTTCATTTATTAAAATTCAAATCAGATCTTATCTATTTACAATATATACAGATTTATATATAGATTATAGACAGAAACAATTTATTAGCTTTTAAAATATAAATTATCAGTTAAACATCTATTCAGAAGAAAATTATCAATCAAATTCGAATTTTATTAACAGTTATTATCATATCAATTTAATTTCTACTGCAGATTATTAAATTGATATTGTCCAAATTTCCGGGATGTCACAGTGTAGCATTGGCTTTCCATGACATCATTTACTGATAATATTGACGAGTTACGACATCATAATGTGACATGCGTTTTGTATATTGTTAATAGGCGACAACTTCATATATATGGTTTCTTTAAGCCCAAAACCCTTCAATTGGTTACTGAAGACATGCAACATCAATAGATTGTGGCATTCATAAAGCGCGGCATGGATGATATGCGTGTTGATAAAATGCGGCATTGATTAAGTGCGACATAGATGACATGCAGTATCCCTTTTTACCTTTATTGATGGAGCACAACATCACTGCGGCTATAGGATTTTGATGTCTTTCCACTTGCTAGTCTTCAACATTGACTTTCATACTGATGAGGTGTGGCATTCCATGCCGCATTGATGATGTGCGATATCCCTTAAGGTGCGACGTTGCTTGTAATAGGTTCGACATCAACTACTCTTGTATTGGTGTGAAATGCTTTTGCCTATGCGAGATACTTTATGCCTCCAAGTCTTATATCTTTATTTGTCAATAAGTTCATTATTTCTTTATGTTCATAAGTGCGATAACCCATGTCGCCTTTGGATTTGATATCACTTCAGCTTTGACATTCTTATGCTTGTTATGATATTATCTTGGAAGCCCATTGTAGACTCATTGATTCGACATCACATTCTCTTGCCTTCATTTTTATTCCTTTGAAAAATATGTATAACATTTGCCCCCTCCTTGTATAAAAGAAGCTTTTTACATTTTGGTGTAAAACGAAGAATTTCCTCACTTTTCTAGTTCTTCGCAAGGTTTCCTTTCCAACTTTGTTTCCCTACAAAACACAAAGCAAGCAATGATTTTCATCATTAAATTTTTAAATTTGATTTTGGGCAAACCTTTATGGATTTCGACAAGATCATAAAGGATTTTCATTTGTAATTCAATTTTACTTTTGGAAGTTATAGATTCGCTTGTAGAGACCAAAAATCTATATGGCAGCAATTTTACTTAAATGGAACCTCATAGAATCAAGATTAGAAAACTATCAGGCAATAATAATTTACAAAAAACTAGAAAGTCATCTAAGAATTATAATTTCTTGAATAGAGAACTAGGTAACCATCAGGAAATGTCATAGGAGGGAGGACCAGAAACTCTTCTGGCAATATCATGAATAAAAGATCAGAAATCCATCTCTTGATTAGAAGACTAGAAAATTCATCTGAATAGAGGACCAGAAAATCCATCTGGCTAGAATGATTTCTGAATAGAAGACCAAAAAACCTTCTAGCAATAATAATTTCTAAATAGAAGACCAGAAAACCATCTAGCAACACTATGAATAGAAGAGTAGAAAATCTATCTGGCAATAGTAATATGAATAGAAGACTAGAAAACCTTCTGGCAATAACACTTTTTTTTTTGCATTAACGAAGAATACTCGCTTTCTTTTCTTTGAAGCATAATAACTCATATTTGATAGATCTTCCACTAGATGATTGATTGGTATTTTCTTTTGATCTCGAATGGGTCATTTTTGATTAATCTTCCTCTAGAAGATTTCTTTTGCTTTGGAGCATGAATGGCTCATTTTCAATTGATCTTCCTCTAGAAGATTGCCTCAATCCTTCTTTAGGATTGAGTTTGATTTGCTTTTGTATTTAATCTTTCTCTAGAAGACCACTTCAATCCTTCTTTAGGATTGAGTTTAATTTGCTTTTTGTATTTGATCTTCCTCTAGAAGACTACCTCTTACTACTCTTCGGGTAGTGATTTAGGCTTTTATTGATTTCTTTGTTACCATCTTTAGGTAATGATCTCAACTTGGATTGCACCCCTTATCACCATCTTAGGTGATGATTTAGGTCTTTCATCCGGTGCATTTGATTTGCTATCTTAAGCAGAACGAAAGACCTACCCGACCTCCTTCTAGGAGGCACTTCAATGAGGCCTTATAGATAGTACTGAAGGCTGGTTTGATGCTTTGGATAGGCTATCTTAGGTGAGACCGAAAGCTTACCCCATCCTCCCTCTAGGAGGCACACTGGCCAAGCCCTGTAGGCAGGATCGAAGGCTTGCAGATGCTTTGGCTAGGCCATTTCTGGTGGGACCAAAGGCTTACTTTGACCTCCCTCTAGGAAGTGCTTTGACCAAGCCCTTGTAGTTGGATCAAAGGCTTTATTCGCCCCTTATTACCTTATACGTAATGATTTAGGCTTTTCCTTTATTTTAGGAGACTCACACTCCTTTCTATGATTGATCAAATTAAATATACTTGTTTCAACTTTTTTATTCATCCACTGTAGGAAAATATGGTCTTAGATGTTCGGCATTCCAAGTTCTTTGTAATGACCCTAATTTTGACTAGAATTATTTGGAGTATTTAATTAGATAAATAAAATAAAATAATGTAGATGGTTAAGGGATTGAGATTTATAGATTAATAAAGGGGCCGTGCCTTAATTAATATAAGCAAATGAGAATTAAAATGGAGTAAGTAGGAGAAATATAATAAGGCAAAAATAGGAATATGCTATGTTCTTATACCCTAAACCCTTCTTACCTTCATTCCTTATACATTTTCAACAATTGCAAACAAAAATAAAATACTTATAAGTTCGGCTGGCCACTATTAAGAGATTCAAGAAGAAGAAAAGATAAGATTCAAGTAAAAAGCCTAAGCAAAACAATCAAAGGACAAATCTCAACCTTCTTAACACCAAGCCAATGTGAATAATGATCTTACATCTCATTTTTATTGATTTCGGTTTCTAGTTAGATCCGAGTTAATTTTGTCAAATAATATACCATGATACGATTGTTTAAATGGATATATATGCTTGTTGATGATTTATGTTGCTTCATATAGATTTTATGATAAGTTTAGAATTCAAAAACCTATTAAATGACATCCAAATGACTTGCGCTTTTAATATAAGGTCGAAAACATTATTTTTAAAGTGGGTTTCATGTTTCATAATTTTCTAAGTTTGGTGGATTATTTATGAATTTTCAATGAAGAAAATAGTTAAAATTAGGTTTAAATTAATTATGGCAAATATATGTTGATTTTGGGTCTGGAATTTAAGTATGTTGGAAAACATATTAGAAGCGAATTATTGTAATTTTTGGAGAATTTTCCTAAGTATTTTACTATAGTTATAAAATTATTTAAGATGTGGGACTTTAAATGTTTAGTATGTTTATTCAAGGAGAAGGGCTTATTTGTTAAAATGCTTTAATTTGATAATTTTTGAATTTGACAACACTATTTGAAATGGAGTTTGATAAAGAAATGGCCAACTAATAACATTTTTACAAATAGGCAAGTTAGGTGAAAAGCAATTTCTTTTAAAGGCTAAAAGTCAGATTTACTGCTTTGCCACATCCATTTGTTGGCTTTCAACACCGTACCTCCACCAAACCAAGTCGAAACTAATGCATATGGTATCAAACAATTGATACGTAGTGCATTGGAGAAAGGCGGAAGGTATAGCGTCGAAACCTAGCTTTCGAAGGGGTTATATTAGCATTCAACTTAATCAACTTGCCTTTTTTTATATAAAATGGTATTCGAATGAGTTGCTGCCTTTATATTGTAAAAGAAGCTTTCGAAAGGATAAAACCCATGCTGCCACGTTCAGACCTTTTGAATCAATACTTTCGAAAGGGTGCTTTCGCCTTTATACTATTAAGCCGCCTTCTTAATATTTTGGGAAGGGTTGGTTTCGAAACCATCCTCTCCATTTTTACTTAGGACCAATGCTTTCGAAAGCAATGCTTTCGCCCCAATTCTTCACAATCCTTAGTTATATTAAGAGTTAAACCCAAAGGTTTCGAAAGGAATGATTTTAAATGATTTCAAAGCAATCAACAAACTTTTACTTGAGCCTAATACTTTCGAAACGTACGCTTTGAGTGAAGAATTTCAATGCTTTCGAAAGGTATATAATATGGGTTTCGAAAGGGAGATCCCCAATGTTTTCGAAAGGTTTATTATGAGTATTTGGAGGAAGGGTTTCCAATGCTTTCGAAAGGCAAGTTTAAAATGGTTTAAAAATAGGATGTTTAGGGTTTTAATAAAGCTTTCGAAAGGGTTGGTTCTCAATGGTTTTGAAAGACATTGTTTAAAGTTTTTAAACAAGGGTTTTGAAGGTTTTACCTTGGCTCCATGGCCTATTAGAAGACCAGATGGAACTGGTGTAGGATCACGCCCTATACTTTAGCTATCAGCCCCTAGCTAAAATAAATCCAAAATTCCAGTGTGTATGGCTTTGTCACAAGTGGGACTAAAATGAGGTTACACACAGAAGGGAATATACATAGTATAGATTATTAGTGAGCCTACAAAATCACTATGTTCAGTTGACCCTAGAAAAAGAAAGTTAAGGGCAGTCAGCCTAGAAGTGTGTCTAGCAGAAGTTAGATAGTTTATTATGTCTAGTAGGCCCAAGTCATCCAATGGTTAATAGTTAGCAAGATAAAACTATAATGTGGACAGATATCCCATGGATTTCCTGATTTTATGCATATATGTATTTGCTTTAATTGTTATAATCAGTTTAATTGCAGGTTTCTGATTTGCAAAAGATATGCTTTTAAAAGGATACTACTGAGGGGAAAATCGTTCCGCTAAGCGGTGCGGTCTCACTTAATATCAGTAAACAGAGATGTAATAGTATTATTCACACCAAGGCTTTATGTCTGACTCGAAGTTTATGTTTTCCCCCTTAAACTCTCAAGTACTAAAAATTTAATTTGAGTAGATTGAGAGTTAAGGTTTTTCAGGTTTAGTAGGTTGGACAAATAAGCGTTCGAAGACGTGCAGGAGGCAAAGTTAGCTATGTAGGAGCTATTTAGTTTTATTTCCATCGTGATGCATTTATGACCGATAGGTCTACCTAGTACTCCGATCATCCAAGGGGGCATCTTCATATGTCGCTCTTTGCGTAATCTGTAACATTTATATTTGATCAAAACCTGGGATTCATTTTGGCATTATGTAACTAAATATGAAATAATGATTTGAAATGTAATCAAAAAAGTTGTTTTGAAATCTGTGATTTTATTTCATATTCATGTGCTTCTGATATTATGGATACCATTAACATTACCATATTTTGTCAATAAAAGTTAATACTATAGATGACTGCGGCATCTATAGTGCTTAGCTTTGGGCCTCAAGATAGGTAATGTTACAACTTGGTATCAGAGCATAAGTTTATGATAACTTAAAAGAAATTTTACACTTAAAATGATTTTGAAAACATAATCCTATGGAATTAGTGAAAAGACTGGGGGTATGGGATAACGCTATAGTAACGTACTTATATTTGCTATATATAAGTATACGCCTTATCTCTATTCTTCCATCTTTCTTAGGATATTCTTCTGTATCTTACAAAGACTCAAATGCAGATTTTAAGGACGTAAGATATGGATGCTAGGAGTGGAAGATTTAACATTGATGGAGGAAGCACCACAACTAACGGAAACACTCGACCCAACAGAAGAAACCCGGGTCGACAGGCAAATGCTAATCCAAATGCAAATGCCAACGTAGGTGCTGGAATCCCACCAGTAGATATGGGGATGATGTTTCAGTTCTTCATCAATTTGATGCAAGCAGGGGCAGTTGCGGGCTTATTCGGAGGAAATGTTGAAGGAGGAAATCAAGGATCTCCAGTGTTCAATAACTATGCAGTACTAAGCAGAGATTATGCCAGACTTGGAGGAAAGCCGTTTATCGGGACCGAGGATGCAATTGAAGTGGAGAATTGGTTACTTCATCACGAAAAGATCTTTGCTGACATAGGGCTTAATGATGAGTAGAAGAGGAGGCTTGCTTCTAGACAGTTGCAAGGAGCAGCACTATACTGGTGGAACAGTGTTACTGTGGGAGTTAATAAGGGGACCGGGATTAGGTTGAATTTAGTAGGAGGTTTGAGGAAAGATTCGTGTCAGAGATTGCTAAGTCAACTCTACTCAGAAAGTTTATGGAGTTAGAGCATGGAGACATGACAGTGCTTGAGTATGCAACCAGATTTGAAGAGTTACCGAGATACGAATATGTTACGGTTGATGCAGTTATCAAAAGGAATAAGAAATTCATCCGTGGACTGAAACCTAAACTAGCTAAAGCGACTCTGCCACAGATCAGGGGTCTGTGTGATGTAGTTGTTGAGATGGCTTTGAGACAGGAGGAGATGCTTTCTTTTCATGGTGGTAACAAAGCGGGGGAAGCTCAAAGTGGGTGGAACCAGAGGACACTATGCTCGCGAGTGTTGGACATGTAAAGGGAAGAAAGCCACTGATAAGAAAGAAGTGAGGTGCTTTAACTGTGATCAGATTGGACATTATAAGAACCAGTGCAAAGAGCCAGCTAAGAATGGAAAAGGCAAGATGTTTGCATTGGAACCAACTACCTCAAGACCAACAACTAAGGAGAAAGGAAAAGCTGTGTTGGGAGGTACGCTTTTGATTCATGGTGTACCGGTTAGAGTTTTATTTGATACTGGTGCATCGCATTCTTTTACATCTCATTGTTTGGTAGATAAACTTAACCTAGAACCCTCGTATCTAGTTACTTCCTTAAGGGTTGCAAATACGATAGGAGGGTATGCGACTCTTGGGATGAAATGTGACCACTTAGAGTTTGAATTGTTAGGTCGTACATTTGCTTGCAATTTGCATGTATTTGATTTCGTAGGGTTCAGAATTATTTTAGGTATGGATTGGTTTGGTAGGTACGATGCAAGGATATTTTGCCATAATAGGAAAATATCACTTAGACACCCTAGTTGCAGTGGTCGAATTATATACTCCATAGAAAACCCTAGTTTTGGGGTAAATGCTTTGTTGGTGTTATAGAGAAAGAAGACGAGTTAAACCGATTTTTCGTTGTTAGAGAGTTCGCAGACGTCTTTGAGCCCGTAGCGGGACTACCGCCCAAACGAGCTATTGAGTTTTGGATAGATTTAGTACCAGGAGCAGAACCAGTGAGTAGATCGCCAATTAGAATGACACTTACCGAGAGGAAGGAGTTAAAGATGCAGTTGGTGGATTTGGAAAGTAAGAACTTTATCAGAACAAATAGTTCGCCTTGGGAAGCAACCGCGGTGTTTGCAAAGAAACCAGACGGATCGTTAAGGTTGTGTATCGATTATCGTAAGTTGAGTGAGAAGACGATAAAGAATCAATATCTATTACATAGAATTGACGACTTATTCGATCAGTTGAGTGGAGCCAAAGTATTTTTCCAATTGGATTTGGCAACAGGATTCCATCAGCTTAGAGTGGCTGAAGATAGTATCCCTTTGACGGCGTTTAGAACAAGATATGGATTGTACGAATGGTTAGTAATACCATTCAGACTAACCAGTGCGCCAGCATTTTTCGTGGACTTGATGAACAAGATCTTCCGGGAGCATCTGGTAGTGTTCATAGATGACATTTTGATATATTCTAAAGATGAAAGAGAGCATGAAGTTCATCTTAGAGTGGTGCTTGAGACGTTGAGGCAGTATCAACTGAAAGCAAAATTTTCGAAGTGTCATTTCTCGAAGAAGGAAGTGAAGTTTCTTGGTCATGTAGTCTCAGAAAAAGGGTTGTCTGTAGATCCGACTAAGATTGAGGCAGTGAATAATTGGAAGAGACCCGAGACAGTGACTGAGATAAAGAGTTTTCTTGGATTAGCAGGTTATTATCAGAGATTCATTAAGGATTTTTCGCAGATAGCGGTATCGATGACTAAGTTAACGTGGAAAGATGTGAAGTTTGTCTGGACTGATAAGTGTGATGTAACATTCCAGAAATTGAAACACTTATTGACTAATGCACCTGTGTTAATCATTCCAGAGGTAAACCCGGGCTTCGTAGTGTACACGGATGCATGTGGAACATGGTTAGGAGCTGTGTTAATGCAAAGAGGTAAAGTGATTGCCTACGCTTCACGACAGCTTAGACCGCATGAAATTAGATGTCCAACTCATGATTTGGAATTAGCTGCAGTAATTTTCGCATTAAAGATGCGGAGACATTACCATTTGGGAGTAAGATTCGAGTTGTATATGGATCATAAGTCATTGTTGTATTTATTCTCTCGAAAGGAGTTAAATATGTGACAACAGAGGTGGTTAGAGCTTTTAGCCGCTTATGACTTTGGTATTGAGTACACACTGGGAAAAGGGAATAAGGTTACAAACGAACTTAGTTGGAAACAACAGAATGCAGTATCGGCAATGATAACTGAGTGGAAAGATTTAGAAGCATTGACTACGTGCAGAATACAGTGGAGATCTGAGGCTAGTTCTAGTAAGGAAACCGCTATGTTGTCATGTTTAGAAGTTCGACCGGTGATGATCGAAAGGATTGCTTCTAAGCAAGGGGAGGATTCATTATTAGCTTAATGGATCAGAAAACTAAGGAATGGAACAAAGAGTGATGACTTGAAAGATTACAGTCTTAATCAGAATGGGTGGTTGAGGAAGAAAGGACGATTATGTATTCCGAATGTGGAAAACATTAGGAAGGAAGTTCTTGGATAATTCCATCGTTCAAAGTATACCAATCATCCAGGAGGAACTAAAATGTATCAGGACATGAAAATAAGTTTTTCTGGGAAGGTATGAAGAGAGATGTAGGCTTATGGATGAAGCAGTAGTTGAACTGTCAACTGGTAAAAGCCGAACATCGGGAATCAAGTGGGTTACTTCAGCCTTTAGATGTTTCAGTTTGGAAATAGGATTAGATATCCATGGATTTTATAGACGGGTTGCCTAGGTCAAGTCGAGGAAATGAAAGCATATGGGTCATAGTGGACAGGTTGACCAAGAGTGCCCATTTTATTCCAGCTAAATCAACCAAGACAACACCTATTTTGGCTAAATTATTCATGAAAAATATAGTTAGACTGCATGGAATTCCTAGTAGTATATTAAGTGACAGAGATTCCTTATTCACTAGCGAGTTCTGAATACTTCTACAGGAGACTTTGGGTACCCAGCTCAAGATGAGTACCGCTTACCATCCGCAGACAGATGGACAAATGGAAAGAGTTAAAAAAATCTTAGAAGATTTGTTAAGAGCTTATGTGCTAGATTTTGGAGGATCATGGGAAGACCACCTACACTTAATCGAGTTTTCATACAACAACAGTTATCAGACTAGAATAGGGATGGCACCGTTTGAAGCTTTGTATGGAAGGCTATGCAAATCTCCAGTTTGTTGGTTAGAGACCGGGGATAAGTTAGTTCTTGGTCCGGATTTGTTATAGAAGCTATAGAAAAGATTGAGTTAATTCGAGCTAGAATGAAGGAAGCTCAGTCTAGGCAAAAAAGTTATGCCGATAGAAGACAAAAAGACTTAGAGTTCTTAGTCGGAGATCATGTTTTCGTCAAGAGATCATCAATGAAAGGTGTAATCCGATTTGGAAAATTAGGAAAACTGGCTCTAAGATTCATTGGACCATCTCTTATTACAGAAAGGATTGGAAAACTCATGTATAGTGTAGAGTAACCAAACCGTTTGGCAGGAGTCCACAATGTTTTTCATGTTCTCATCTAAGGAAGTGTATTCGAGATCCAGAAACTACTATTGCACCGATTGTGTTAGATGATTTAGTAGTGGAACTAGATATGACTATACTTAGAAAACCAGTTCGTATAGTCGCGAGGGATGAGAAAAGACTAAGGAACAAGACAGTCAGGTTAGTCAAAGCCTAGTGGAGCGACAAGGAGAGAGACTATACTTGGGAAACTGAGTGCAGGATTAGAGATACTTATCCTGACTTGTTTCATGGTATGTTTTACCTTTATATTTGATTGTTGTGAGTACCTTATCGTAATTTCAAGGATGAAATTCTTTAAGAAGGGGAGTCTATTGACTAGCATTATTTGGAGTATTTAATTAGATAAATAAAATAAAATAATATAGATGGTTAAGGGATTGAGATTTTTAAATTAATAAGGGGTTCATGTCTTAATTAATATAAGCAAAAGAGAATTAAAATGGAGCAAGTAGGAGGAATATGATAAGGGTAAAATAGGAATAGGCTATGTTCTTATACCATAAACCCTTCTTACCTTCATTCCTTGTTCATTTTCAACAATTGCGAACAAAACTAAAATACTTATAAGCTCGGTCGGCCACCATTAAGAGATTCAAGAAGAAGAAAAGAGTAGATTCAAGTCGAAAGCCTAAGAAAAACAATAAAAGGACAAATCTCAACCTTCTTAACACTAAGTCAAGGTGAATAATGATCTTGCATCTCATTTTTATTGATTCTAGTTTCTAGTTAGATCCGAGTTAATTTTGTCAAATAATATACCATGATATGATTGTTTAAATGGATATATATGCTTGTTGATGATTAATGTTGCTTCATATAGATTTTATGATAAGTTTAGATTTGAAAAACCTATTAAATGACATCCAAATGACTTGTGTTTTTAATATAAGGTTAAAAACATTATTTTTGAAGTGGGTTTCAAGTTTCATAATTTTCTAAGTATGATGGATTATTTATGAATTTTCAATGAAGAAAATAGTTAAAATTGGGTTTAAATTAATTATAGCAAATATATGTTGATTTTGGGTCTAGAATTTATATATGTTGGAAAAATATTAAAAGCGAATTATGGTAATTTTTGGGTAATTTTCCTAAGTATTTTACTATGATTATAAAACTATTTAAGGGATGGGACTTAAATGTTTTATACTTTTATTCAAGACGAGGGCTTATTTGTTAAAATGTTTTAATTTGATAATTTCTGAATTCGGTAGCACTTTTTGAAAAGCAGTGTGATATAGAAATGGGCAACCAATAACAGTTTTACAAATAAGGCAAGTTTGGTGAAAAGCAATTTCTTTTAAAGGCTAAAAGTCAGATTTACATAGATTTACCACTTCGCCACTTCCATCTGTTGGCTTTCGACACCATACCTCCACCAACCAAGTCAAAACCAATGCACATGGCATCAAACAATTAATATGTAGTGCATTGGAAAAGGGAATGTACAGCATTGAAAACTAGCTTTCAAAGGGGTAGAAGCCACTCTTATTAACTTTGAATTACTTCTGTTTACAAAGGATGCTTTCGAAGGGGTTATATTAGCTTTAGACTTAATCAATTTGGCTTTGTTTATATAAAAGAGCTTTTGAATGAATTTCCACCTCTATGTTGTAAAAGAAGCTTTCGAAAGGATAAAACACATGTTATCGCATTCAAACCTTTTGAATCAATACTTTCGAAAGGGTGCTTTCGCATTTATACTCTGAAGCTGCCTTCCTGATGCTTTTGGAAGAGTTGGTTTCAAAACCATCCCCTCCATTTTTACTTAGGACCAATGCTTTCTAAAGCAATGCTTTCGCCTCAGTTCTTCACGACCCTTAATTATATTAAAAGTTAAACCCAAAGGTTTCGAAAGGAATGATTTTAAATGGTTTCGAAGCAATGCACAAACTTTTAATTGAACCCAATACTTTCAAAAGGTACGTTTTAAGTGAAGAATTCGGTGCTTTCAAAGGTATATAATACAGGTTTCGAAGAGGAGATCCTTAATGTTTTCGAAAGGTTTATTTTGAATATTTGGATGGAGGGTTTCCAATGCTTTCAAAAGGCAAGTTTAAAATGGCTTTAAAGGAGGATGTCTAGGGTTTTAATAAAGCTTTCGAAAGGGTTGTTCTCAATGATTTTGAAAGACATTGTTTAAAGTTTTTAAACAAGGGTTTCGAAGGTTTTACCTTGGCTCCATGGCCTAAATTCTCCTAAGATAGAAAGGGTTTTGAACTTATTTTGAAGGCATAGATAATCCCATTGATAAGGTTTCATCAAGGTTGTTTTGTGTAAAGCATATATCATGGCATAAATATTTTGAGTAAAGCAAAAATATGTGATTTCCTTGTTTTATAAAGTTATGATTTCAGGGGTGAATCATTTACAAGGAAATGAAATTTTAATAGGGTAGTTAACCCTAAGTGTATGATAAGAAATGAAATTTGAATAAGGTAGATAACCTTAAGTTTATGACTCAGATATTAGAAGACCAGATGGGATTGGTGTAGGGTCACGCCCTATACTTTAACTATCAGTCCCTAGCTAAAATAAGTCCAAAATTCCAGTGTGTAGGGCTTTGTCACAGGTGAGACTAAAATGAGGTTACGCACATAAGGGAATATACAGAGTATAAATAGGTTATTGGTGAGCCCGTAAAACCATTAGGTTCAGTTGACCCTAGAAAAAGAAAGTTAAGGGCAGTCAGCCCAGAAGTGTGTCTAACAGAAATTAGATGATTGATTATGTCTGGTAGGCCCGAGTCAGCCAATGGTTAATAGTTAGCCAAATAAAACCATAATGTGGATAGATAGCCCATGGATTTCCTGATTTTATGCATATATGTATTTGCTTTAATTGTTATAATCAGTTTGATTGCAGGATTTTGATTTGCAAAAGATATGCTTTTAAAAGGATATTAGTGAGGGGAAACCCGTTCCACTAAGAGGTGGGGTCCACTTAATATCAGTAAACCGAGATGTAATATTATTATTTACACCTGGCTTTATGTCTAACTCAAAGTTTATGTTTTCCCCTTTAAACTCTCGGGTACTCAAAATTTAATTTAAGTAGATTGAGAGTTAAGGTTTTTCGCTTTTAGTAGGTTGGACGAATAAGCTTCCAAAGATGTGCCGGAGGCAATGTTAGCTATGTAGGAGCTATTTAGTTTTAGTTCCGCTACGATTTATTTATGACTGATAGGTCTATCTAGTACTCTGATCATCCTAGGGGGAATCTTCATATGTCGCTCTTGGCATAATTTGTAATAATTATATTTGATCCAAATCTGGGATTCGTTTTGGGATTATGTAACTGAATTTGAAATATGGATTTGAAATGTAATCAGAAAAGTTATTTTGAAATCTGTGATTTTATTTCATATTTATGTGCTTCTATATTATGGATACCATTAACATTACCATATTTTGTCATAAGAAGTTAATACTATAGATGACTGCAGCATCTATAGTGCTCAGCTTCAGACCTCAAGATAGGGGATGTTACATTCTTTCCATGACGTTACTATTTAGTCGACATAATCGATAGGTCCCTGGTAGGATTACTTCGTGGATAACAAGGGGTCCTTCCCGATTTGGCCCAAGAGGTCCATCAACTGGATTTTTAATATTTGCCATGACTTTTCGAAATACCAAATCTCCTTTTCAAAAGATCTTTCCTTAACTTTGGAATGGCAGCACCTAGTTATTCTATGCTGATATTCAGCTATTCGTACAGACACTTCATCTCTTAGCTTATTGATAGGTCCAAGGATTCTCTTTCCAATTCCTGATTTGGATTAAATGCATATGCAATCCTACGAAGAGCGGGTGCTTCAACCTCAATTGGAAGCATGGCTTCACATCCTTATATTAAAGAAAATATGGTATGTCCCGTTGCAGTTTTAGTAGAAGTTCTATATGCCTATAACACAAGAAGTAGTTCTTCTACCCAATTTCCTTTTGCTTCATCCAACCATTTCTTTAGGATAGTCTTAATGGATTTATTGACAGCTTCAATGGCTCCATTAGCCTTGGGGTGTGCTACAGATGAAATACTCTTGATAAACCCATTTCTATTGCAGAATCGGGTAAATTCCTCGCTTTCGAACTGAGTTCCATTGTCCGATATTATCTTATGTGGAATTCCAACCCTAGTGACAATATTCTTGACCACGAATTTAATCACTTTTCCCGATGTGATATTCGATAGTGGTTCTATGTAACTACCCTAATTTTGGTTAACATTATTTAGGACATTTAATTAGATAAATTAAATAAAATAATGTAAATGGTTAAGGGATTGAGATTTGTGTAATTATAAGGTAGCCGTGCCTTAAGTAATGAATAAACAAATGGAAATTTAAAATGAAGTAAGTAAAGGTAATAAGATAAGGGCAAAATAGGAATATGTTATATTCTTATACCCTAAACACTTATCCTATTCTCATTTACGATATTCACAAACAAAAACTAAACATAGAGCTTGGCCGGCCACCATTGGAAGAAATCTAAAGGAAGATAAACAAGAATTCAACAAGGAAGCTTAATCAAACTATTTCAAGAGCAAATCTCAAACTCCTTAATAGTAAGCTAAGGCGAATAATAGATTACATCTCATTTTTATTGCTTTCAATTTCTAGATGAGATCCGAATTTATTTTGCAAGTAAAATGCCATGATTTGATTATTTAAATAGATATATATGCTTGTTGATGATTTATGTTGTTTCATATAGATTTTGTGATAAGATTTGATATGACATCCTAATGACTTGCGTTTTTGATATAAGGCCAGAAAAATTATTTTAGAGATTGGTTTCATGTTTCATAATTTTCTAAGTTGTTGTGGATTAATTATAAATTTTCTAGTAAAGAAAATGGTTAAATTGTGTTTAAATTATTTTCAGCTATTATATGTTAGCTTTTGGTCAGAAATTTAAATATGTTAGAAAACATATTAAAAGTGATTTGTGGGAATTTTTGGAGAATTTTCCTAAGTATTTTATTAAAGATATAAAATTATTTAAGGTATGAGACTTAAATGTTTTATATGTTTATAAAAGGAGAAGGGGCAATTTGCTAAATATTTTAAATTGTTAATTACTGAATTTAGTAGCACTTTTAGAAAAGATTTTAAAAAAGAACTGGCAAACAATTATATGTTGACAAATAAGGCAAGTTAGTTGGAAAGATAGTACTTTAAAAGGTTAAAAATCAGTTTTGTAAAGGATTACTGCTTCGCCACTTGTAGCAGCCACCTTTCGACACCATACATCCGCCCCCATCTAAGTCAAAACTAATACACATGGTATCAATGCGTTGGTACGTAGTGGATTAGAGTTAGGCGGAAGGTATATAGTTGAAACATGCTTTCGAAGGGGTTTGAGCTTTCAACTTAACCAACTTGCTTCTTTTTATATAAAGAAAGGGTTTTCAAATGGGTTGCCGCCTTTTGTTTTTAAAACAAGCTTTCAAAGGGGTCGAAACCCCTGCTGCTGCATTCACCCTTTCAAATCATGCCTTCGAAAGGGGTTCTTTTGCCTTAAACTTTGAAGCCGCTTCTCCATACTTTCGAATCGGTTAGTTTCGAAACCATCCACTTTCTTTTACTTAGGAATAATGCTTTCGAAAGCAATGCTTTTTCCCCAGTTCTTTTAAGACCCTTAGATATATTGGAAGTTAAACCCAAAGGTTTCTAAAGGAATAGTTTTAAATGGTTTCGAAGCTATGTTCCACAAACCTTTACCTGAACCAAGTGTTTTCGAAAGGTTTGTTTTAAGTAAAGGACTTTAATGCTTTCGAAAGATATATAATGAAGGTTTCGAAGGGGGCCCCAACGTTTTCGAAAGGTCTACTTTTACTATTTATATGGAAGGTTTTCAACGCTTTTGGAAGGCAAGTTTAAAGTGTTTTAAAAAGACAATGTCTAAGGTTTTATAAAGCTTTCGATGGGACACTTTCAATGATTCCGAAAGGTCTATTTTTAAAGGTTTCGAAAGATATGCTTTGGCCATTCGGCCTAGTATTTCAAGGTAATGTTGTTAACCTATTTTGAAAGGGGTACTTTCAATAGATTCGAAAGGGACTGTTTAGAGTTTGTAAACAAGGGTTTCGAGGTGATATCTTGGATTTAAAACCTAATGTTTTCTAAATTAAAGAAGGGCTTTAACTTGTTTTAAAGGGGATAGATAACCTTATTGATTTAGGTTTTCATCAACATTGTTTTGTGTAGAGCATATATCATGGCAAAGATATTTGAGTAAAGCAAAAAGTATATTTTCCTTGTTTAAGCATGATTTAAAGGGTTAAATCAATTTGAAAGAAAAGTTTTCAAGGAAAATTTAATGGGGTGGTAAACTCTAAGTAAATGACTCAGATATTAGAATACAAGATGAGACTGTTATAGGGTCGCGCCTTATACTTTAGCTATAGCCCCTAGCTAATATAAGTCCAAAATTCTAGTGTGTAGAGCTTTGTCACAGGTAAGACTAAAATGATGTTATACATAGAAAGGAATATACAGAGAAAGATAGGTTATTAGTGAGCCCGCAAAACCATTAGGATCAGTTGACCCTAGAAGAAGTAAGTTAAGGATATACTGTCCAGAAGTGTGTCTAACAGAAGTTAGATTAGTTATTTTGTCTAGTAGGCCCGAGTCAACCAATGGTTAGTAGTTAGCCAAACAAAACTACATTGTTCGAACAAATAGTCCATTGATTACCTGATTTATGTGCATATATGATATTACTATTATTGCTTTAATCAGTTTGATTGCAGGATTCTGATTTGCAAAAGATACGTTTTTAAAGGAATATTAATGAGGGAAAACCTGTTCCACCAAGCAACGTGGTCTCACTTAATATCAGTAAACCGAGATGTAATAGTATTATTCACACCAGGCTTTATGTCTGACTCGAAGTTTATGTTTTTCCCCTTAACTCTCGAGTGCTCAAAATTTAGTTTGAGTAGATTGAGAGTTAAGGTTTTTCAGGTTTAGTAGGTTGGACGAATAAGCTTCCAAGGATGTGAAGAGGCAAAGTTAAAGATATTTATTTTTATTTTTGCTGTGATGTATTATAACTGATATGTCTATTTAGCACTCTGATCATCCAAGGGGGCATCTTCATATGTCGCTCTTGGCGTAATTCGTAATAATTATATTTGATCAAAACCTGCGAATCGTTTTGGGATTATGTATCTAAATATGAAATATTGACTTGAAATGTAATCAGAAAAGTTATTTTAAATCCGTGTTGATTTTTATTTCATATTCATGTGCTTCTGATATTATGGATACCATTAACCATATTTTGTCACCGGAACTTAATACTATAGATGACTGCAGAATCTGTAGCTCTGAGCTTCGGGCCTCGAGATAGGGGATGTTATAACTTGGTATCAAGGCATAGGTTTATCAAAAATTTAAAAGAAATTTCAAACTTAAAATGATTTTGAAAACATAATCCAAAGAAATTAGAGAAAAGATTGTGGTATGAGATATTGCTATAGTAACGTACTTGTATTTGCTATATATAAGTATATGCTCTATCTCTATTCTCCATCTCCCTTAGGGTATTCTTCTGTATCTTACAAAGAATCGAATGCGGATTTTACGGATGTAAGATATGGATGCTAGAAGTGGAAGGGTTAACGTTGGTGGGGGAAGCACCACAACTAATGGGAATGCCAGACCAAATACTAGAAGGAATCCAAGTTAGGCACAAGCTGCTAATGTGGGAGCTGGAGCGCCGCAAGAGTATATGAAAGCCATGCATCAGTTCTTCGCTAATATGATATAGGCAGGAGTTGCTATGTGTTTAGTTGGAGGAAATGCTGAAGGAGGAAATCAAGAAGCTCTGGTGGTCAACAACTATGCAGTATTGAGCAGAGATTATGCTAGGTAGGGAGAAAAACTGTTTATCGGGACCGAGGACGCAATTGAAGTGGAGAATTGGTTACTTCATTGCGAGAGGATTTTTACTGGTTTGGGGCTCAATGATGAGCATAAAAGGAGGCTTGCTTCTAGGCAGTTACATGGAGCAACACTGTAGTAGTGGAACAATGTTACGGTTGGAGTCAATGAGGAGACCGTGACTTGGGCTGAGTTTAAAAGAAGGTTCGAAGAGAGGTTTTTGTCAGAGTTTGCTAAGTCAACTCTACTCAGGTAGTTTGCCGAGTTGGAGTTAAGAGATATGTCAGTGCTTAAGTATGCAACCAGATTTGAGGAGCTATCGAGATACGGATACGCTACGGTTGATATTGTTATCAAAAGGATTGAGAAGTTTATCTGTGGGTTGAAGCCTGAGCTTGCTAAGGCCATATTATCGCATATTAGAGATCCGTGCGATGTAGTTGTTGAGATGGCTTTAAGGCAGAAATAAATGCTTGCTTATCCTGGGGGTAACAAGGCAGGAGGAGATCAAGGAGGGTAGAGCCAGAAGAGGAAGTTTTTCCATAAGAAGGGAGCTTAGAAGCATGGAGCTACCAAGAAGGGAAAGGTAGAAGTTATCTGTTATAAGTGTGATAAGAAGGGACACTATGCTCATGAATGCCGGACATGAGAAGGGAAGAAAGCCGCTGACAAGAAAGGAGTATGGTGTTTCAACTGTGATCAAATTGGACATTATATGAACTAGTGCGAGGAGCCAGCCAAGAATAGAAAAGGCAAGATGTTTGCATTGGAACCAGCTACCTCGAGACCAACAGCAGAGGAGAAAGGAAAAGCTATGTTGGGAGGTACGCTTTTAATTCATGGTGTATTAGTTAAACTTCTATTTGATACTGGTGCATCACATTCTTTTATATCTCATTATTTGGTAGATAAGTTTTACATAGAACCCTCATACCTAGTTACTTTCTTAAGGGTTGCGAATCCGATAGGAGGATCTGCGAAACTTGGGATGAGATGTGACCACCTAGAGTTTGAATTGTTAGGTCATGTATTTGCTTGCAGTTTGCAAGTGTTTGATTTCATAGGGTTTGTAATTATTTTGGGCATGGATTGGTTAAGTAAATATGATGCTAGGATATATTGCCATGATAGGAAAATATCACTTAGACATCCTGGCTGTAGTGATCGGATAATATACTCCGTAGAAAACCCTAGCTTTGAGGATAATGCTTCATTGGGTGTTATGGAAGCAGAAGATGAGTTGAATTCAATTTTTATTATTAGAAAATTCGCAAGTGTCCTTGAACTCGTAGTAGGACTGCCGTCGAAACAAGCTATTGAGTTTCAGATAAATTCAGTACCAGGAGAAGAACCGATGAGTAGACTGCCAAGCAGAATTACACCTACTGAGATGAGGGAGCTAAAGGTGCAGTTGGTAGATTGGGAAAATAAGAACTTTATCAGACCAAGAAGATCGCCTTGGGGAGCAGCCGCAGTGTTTGCAAGGAAATCAGATGGATCGTTAAGGTTGTGTATCGATTATCGTAAGCTGAATGAGAAGACGATAAATAATCGATATCCGTTACCTAGGATTGACGATTTGTTCGACTAGTTGAGTATAGCCAAAGTAGTTTCCCAGTTGGATTTGTTAACAGGGTTCCATCAACTTAAAGTGGCTGAGGATAGTATTCCTTTGACAGCATTTAGGACAAGACATGGATTGTACAAATGGTTAGTGATGCCGTTCGGACTAACTAATGCGCTAGCATTCTTCATAGATTTGATGAACCGAGTTTTCCTACAGCACTTGGATAGGTTCGTATTGGTATTCAAAAATGATACTTTGGTATACTCTAAAGATGAAAGAGAGCATGAAGTTCATCTTCGAGTGGTGCTGGAGATGTTGAGGCAGCATCAACTGAAAGCGTAATTTTTTAAGTGTCATTTCTGGAAGAAGGAAGTGAAGTTTCTTGGTCATGTAGTCTTAGAAAAAGGGTCGTCAGTAGATCTAATTAAGATTGAGGCAGTGAATAGTTCGACGAAACAGTGACTGAGATAAAGAGTTCTCTTGGATTAGCTGGTTATTATCGGAGATTCATTAAGGATTTTTCACTGATAGCGGCACCGATGACTAAGCTAACTCAGAAAGATGTGAAGTTTGTTTAGACTGATAAGTGTGAGGAAGTATTCCAAAAGCTGAAATACTTATTGACAAATGCACTTATGTTAGTTGTTCCAGAAGGGAATCAGGCTTAGTAGTATATACAGATGCATGTGGAATGGGATTAGGAATTATGTTAATGCAAAGGGGTAAAGTGATTGCCTATGTTTCTCGACAGCTTAGACAACATGAGGTTAGATATCCAACACACGATTTGGAATTAGCTGCGGTAATTTTTGCACCGAAGGTGTGGAGACATTACCTTTTGGGAGAGAGATTTGAGTTGTACACGGATCATAAGTCATTGAGATATTTATTCTCTTAGAAAGAGTTAAATACGAGACAACAAAGGTGGTTAGAGTTTTTAGCCACTTATGACTTTAGTATTGAGTACATACCAGGAAAAGGCAATAAGGTTGCGGATGCACTTAGCAGGAAACATCAGAATGCAGTATTGGCAATGATATCTGAGTGGAAAGGTCTAGAAGCATTGACTACATATATAATATAGTGGTGATCTAAAGCTAGATCTACTAAGGAAACCACTATGTTGTCGTGTTTAGAAATTCGACCGATGATGATCGAAAGGATTGCTTTTAAGCAGATGGAGGATCCATTATTAGCTAAACAGTTCAGAGAACTAAAGGATGCAACAAAGAGTGATGACTTGAAAGATTTCAGTCTTGACCAGAATGGGTGATTAAGGAAGAAAGGAAGATTGTGAGTTCCGAATGTGGGAAACATTAGGATGAAATTTCTGGGAGAATGCCATCGTTCAAAGTTCACTATTCATCTGGGAGGAACTAAGATGTATTAGGACATGAAAATGAAAAGAATTTTTTTCTAGGAAGGCATGAAGAGAGATGTAGGCTTATGGGTGAAACAGTGTTTGAACGGTCAACAGGTAAAAGCCTAACATCAGAAACCAAGAGGGTTACTTCAGCCTTTAGAAGTTCCAGTATGGAAATGGGATTCTATCTTAATGGATTTTATAGACAGGTTGCCAAGGTCGAGTAGAGGAAATGAAAGCATATGGGTTATAGTGGATAGGTTGACCAAGAGTGCCCATTTCATTCCAGTTAAGTCAACCAGGACGACACTTGTTTCAGCTAAGTTGTTTATAAAGAATATAGTTAAACTGCATGAAATTCCTGGTAGTATAGTAAGTGATAGAGATTCCTTATTCACTATTGAGTTCTGGAAGAGTCTATATGAGACTTTAGGTACCAAGCTCAATATGAGTACCGCTTACCATCCGCAGATAGATGGGCAAATGGAAAGAGTTAACAAAGTCTTAGAAGATTTATCACGAGCTTGTGTGCTAGATTTTGGGGGATCATGGGAAGACCACCTACACTAATTCGAGTTTTCATATAACAACAATTATTAGGCTAGTATAGAGATGGCACCGTTTGAAGCTGCGTATGGAAGGCCATGCAAATCTCCCGTTTGTTGGTTAGGGACTAGATTAGTTCTTGGTCCAGATTTGGTTAGAGAAGCCGTAGAAAAGATTGAGTTCATTCGAGCCAGAATGAAGGAAGCTCAGTCTAGGCAGAAGAGCTACACTGCTAAAAGACGGAAAGACAGAGTTCTCAGTTGGGGATCATGTTTTCGTCAAGGTATCACCGATGAAAGGTGTAATTAGATTTGGAAAATCAGGAAAATTGGCACCAAGATTTGTTGGACCATTTCCTATTATAGAAAGGATTGGGAAATTCGCGTATAGAGTGGAGTTACCAAATAGTTTGGCAGGAGTCCCCAAGTTTTTCATATTTCTCATCTAAGGAAGTGTATTCGAGATCCAAAGACTACTATAGCACCGACAGTGTTAGATGACTTAGTAGTGGAACCGAATTTTACTATAGTTAGAAAACCAGTTCGTATAGTCGTGAGGAATGAGAAGAGATTAAGGAACAAGACAGTCAGATTAGTCAAAGTCCAGTGGAGTAATGACGAGAGAGACTGTACTTGAAAACCGAGAGCAAAGTTAGATATACTTATCCTGACTTGTTTCATGGTATGTTTTACCTTTATGATTGATTTTATGAGTACCTTATCGTAATTTCAAGGACGAAATTCTTTAAGGATGGAAGTCTATAACGAACCTAATTTGACCAATATTATTTAGGACATTTAATTAGATAAATTAAATGAAATAATGTAAATGGTTAAGGGATTGAGTTTTGTGTAATTATAGGATAGCCGTGACTTAAGTAATGAATAAATAAATGGAAATTTAAAACGAAGTAAGTAAAGGTAATAAGATAAGGGCAAAATAGGAACATGTTATATTCTTCTACCCTAAACCCTTATCCCATTCTCATTTACAATATTCACAAACAAAAACTAAACATAGAGCTTGGCCAGCCATCATTAGAAGAAATCTAAATGAAGATAAGCAAGAATTTAAGAAGGAAGCTTAATCAAACCAATTCAGGGGCAAATCTCAAACTCCTTAACAACAAGCTAAGGTGAATAATAGATTACATCTCATTTTATTCCTTTTGGTCTCTAGATGCAATCCGAATTTATTTTGCAAGTAAAATGCCATGATTTGATTATTTAAATAGATATATATGCTTGTTGGTGATTTATGTTGTTTCATATAGATTTTGTGATAAGATTTGATTTGAAAAACCTATCAAATGACATCCTAATGACTTGCATTTTTGATATAAGGTTAGAAACATTATTTTTGAGATGGGTTTCAAGTTTCATAATTTTCTAAGTTGTTGTGGATTTATTATAAATTTTCTAGTGAAGAAAATGGTTAAATTGGGTTTAAATTATTTTCGTCTATTATATGTTAGCTTTGGGTCATAAATTTAAATATGTTAGAAAAAATATTAAAAGTGGTTTATGAGAATTTTTGGAGAATTTTCCTACGTATTTTATTAAAGATATAAAATTATTTAAGGTATGGGACTTAAATGTTTTATATGTTTATAAAAGGAGAAGGGGCAATTTGCTAAATGTTTTAAATTACTGAATTTCGTAGCACTTTTAGAAAATATTTCGTAAAAGAATTGGCAATCAATTATATGTTGACAAATAAGGCAAGTTAGTTGGAATGATATTACTTTAAAAAGTTAAAAATCAATTTTGTAAAGGATTATTGCTTCACCACTTATATCAGCCACCTTTCGACACCATACATCCGCCCTCAACTAAGTCGAAACCAATACACATAGTATCAATGCCTTGGTACGTAGTGGATTTGAGTTACGCGGAAGGTATATAGTCGAAACGTACTTTCGAAGGGGTTGGAGCTTTCGACTTAACCAATTTCTTCTATTTATATAAAGAAAGGGCTTTCGAATGGGTTGCCGCCTTTTGTTTTTAAAACAAGCTTTCAACGGGGTCGAAACCCCTGCTACCGCATTCAACCTTTCAAATCAATGCCTTTGAAAGGGGCTTTTTTCCTTAAACTTTGAAGCTGCTTCTCCATGCTTTCGAAAGGGTTGGTTTCGAAACCATCCACTTTCTTTTACTTAGGAATAATGCTTTCGAAAGCAATGCTTTCACCCTAGTTCTTTTAAGACCCTTAGATTTGTTGAAAATTAAACCCAAAGATTTCGAAAGGAATAGTTTTAAATGTTTTCGAAGCCATGTTCCACAAACTTTTATCTGAACCCAGTGCTTTCGAAAGGTTTGTTTTAAGTAAAGAACTTTAATGCTTTCGAAAGATATATAATGAAGGTTTCAAGGGGGAGATTCCCCAATGTTTTCGAAAGGTCTACTTTTAGTATTTGAGTGAAAGGTTTCCAATGCTTTCGAAAGGAAAGTTTAAAGTGTTTTGAAAGGAGGATGTATAATGGTTTATAAAGCTTTCGAAGGGACACTTTCAATGATTTCGAAAGGTCTATTTTTAAAGGTTTTGAAAGATATACTTTGGCCTTCTAGCCTAGTATTTCAAGGTAAAGTTGTTACCCTATTTTAAAAGGGGTACTTTCAATGGGTTCGAAAGGGACTGTTTAAAGTATGTAAACAAGGGTTTCGAAGGTGATATCTTGGATTTAAAACCTAACGTTTTCTAAGTTAAAGAAGGTCTTTACTTGTTTTAAAGGGATAGATAACCCTATTGATTTAGGTTGTTTTGTGTAAAGCATATATCATGGCAAAGATATTTGAGTAAAGCAAAAAGTATATTTTCCTTGTTTAAGCATGATTTAAAGGGTTAAATCAATTTTAAAGAAAAGTTTTCAAGGAGAATTTGATGGGGTAGTTAACCCTAAGTAAATGACACAGATATTAGATTACCAGATGTGACCAGTATAGGGTCGCGCCCTATACTTCATGTAACGACCCAGAATTTTCGTCATTTGAAATTCAGATATTTAATTGATTTTAAATATTAACGAGTAAGATTTATAAGCCGAATAAATTAAAATTCGAATATAGAGATTTAATTGTTTAATTAAATCGACAATTTAATATTTGAAATTGCGTAAATAATTGTAAATTGGGTTTAATGTGTATGAAAATGATTTATAAAGTTGTATTAAATCATATTGAAGTTAGAATGATATTATAGAACTTTTAAAATTGAATTAAAAGTTAATTTGTGAAAATTGAATATTTTAATATTTAATTGACGAGTAAAAATAGTCATTTTTCAAACAGTCTCGGATTTCGACAAAACCAGTTTCATCGGATCCGTAATGTGAAATTATTGTAAGATTTCAATTTTCGTGTCAATCAGATTTACGGTTTGTCCGGCAAGTTAAAACGCATCGAAATCGTTTTAATCGATTTAATTTAAATTTGATCGCTTAATTCCATAACTCGCACATATGACTGAATTAGCTCCCGAAACACGTTCCATTGTGTTCGGAACGTGGGTAAAACCTTATAAACGCCAGCCGGCACGCTTGATTTCGAGTTCGGAAAATTTCGAGTGAATAGTGTTTTGGCAATTTTCTATAAAAGGCCTCCATTATTTCATTTTATCACAAACCCTAACAGATCTAGGTATGGCCGCCACCATTAACGTTCAATGGCCAGAAATGCATCATCTTCTTCCTCCATTATCTCCTAATCTATCAACTTTCACAAGAAATTATCAACTACAAAATGATAGAGGGCGATGAGATCTATCCATCCAACGGTGGAGATCAATTTTTACGAAGAGGATCGACGACAATCGGAGCTTGAATGCCGTACGTTCAAATGCATTTATCATGACGAGATGGCAACCGAGCTTCACACGATCGCGGCCTAAAGTGAGATGGAGCACGAGCTTCGAAGTGGGGGTCTTGGATCATCGTCAAGTGATGAGATGGTGGTCGCGTCGTTCGAATTTTGAACGTGAGTTGGGTTCGGTTGCGTGCGTTTTTCACTGGGGAAGAAGAAGAGAAGCACTTGTGTGCGGCCCAGATTTTTCATCAACAAAATCGAACGGCTGAGATGTAGGGTTTAAATTAAAAAGGAAATTTGTAAATTTATATATATATTAATTTGTTTAAACTTTAAAACGTGATAACTTTTTCATACGAGGTCCGTTTCGGACGAAACGAATTGCAACGGGTTCGTTTTGTCGAGCACTACGCAATGGAGCTATATTGGAGTCAATTGGAGCTAGTGATAATTTCGAGTAAAATTAAATGTGCATTTAATTTTATTCGAAATAAATTACTGCAACCGTTATTGGAAGCAAGGTGAGAACTTCTCACTCAATCGAATTGTGTTTCGATTTAAATTATAAATAGTTAGATTTAAAATTGCTTGATTGTGTGAATTGAATGATAATTGTTATCTATTGTGCTGTAATAGACCTTATACGCCGCATATTAAGTGGAGGTTATTATATTAAAAACATATACCGCGATAATTCCACCGTGAAGTGGAATTGGTATTATATATGTATTTGGAGTTGATTTCCCGCATTTTATAGCGGATGAGACCCTATTGCGCTGCATAATAGCGGATAATATTTATAAATCCCATATACCGCGATATTCCACCTCGAAGTGGAATTGGTATTGTGCTAACATCTGTGGATGCAGGGAAACAGGTTGGAGGGATCTAACTGGATTCCTCAAACATTTGAACTTATTTCAATGTTGTGTGTTGATTATTTATAATCGCCGTGTGATTATTTTTCGATTGGAATTGTTGAAGGCTATAATTTAGCCGAATATATTTTTGGTATCATTGGATACCAGAAATAAATAAAATTGGATTTTTAAAATTCAAGCTAAAAATTTATTGTGAAAATTTATTTTTGAGAATTGGATAAATTTAAAAAGGGAGTTTTAAAAAAGATAAAGTTTATTTTTGGACTATATTGAATTAAATTCCAAATTTTGGGAAAAAGCCTTAATAAATGGATTTCGGGTAATATTATTTATAAGTTAAAGGATTTATTTAAAATTGTTTTTAAATAGATTTGAAGAGATAAAGAAATTTATTTTAAAAAGGAAATAACTTTGGAAATTTATCTGACTTTGAATTAGTCAGATAATTAAAGTAATCCTACTTATGGATGTTTGGATTATATTGGATGTTGAATTGTTTGACATCTCTGATATGTGATGCTTTGTGATATATCCTGTTCTATGTTGTGATCTGTAATTTGTTTATTGTGATATATATATTTGTGATCTGTGAATGAAAGATAAGCGTTATAGTTATAACGCTTATCAATTATATTGTTGTATTTGATCTGTGATGGTTGAATGTTGTTGCACTATTGTGTTAAACCCTTGGACTACACAATACACACACAAATGTGGATTTCACATGGAAATCGGTTAAGTCACAGATTTTTATCAATTATGAAAATTGAATTCTTGAATCCAAAATAGTTTGGAATTGAAATTGAAAGTTTTTGAAAATGAGTTTCAAAAATAAAAGTTATTTTGAATAACTTAATAAAATTGGAATTTAAATCATTTGGTTTAAATTCAATATTTTGAAATTGATTTCAATGAATTGGGAATTTTGGTTTAAAAGATTGTACAAGTTATAAAAGGTGTTTATATGGGTTTTAACCATTTAAAATATGGTTTTGGAAATTTAAATTTAAATCCAAGATTTATACTTGGATGGCTTTAACCTGTGTAATTGTAATCAGTTTTTCCCAAAACGAAAACTATCTGTTTTCAAATGATAATAGCTTTCATAAAGTGAAAAAGGATTTCCAATTTGTATCGAAACATTTCAAGTTGAAATGAAATTGTGAATAGTTTGGAAAAACTATGAATTAACCTTTGTGAAGATGATTAAGCTTTATTTTGAAATAAAAGAGTATTTTAAAAGGTGTATCTTTTATATTATAAAAGACTTGAATTGCGAATAGTTTTGAAAGCTATAAATTAAATCTTGATTTAAAGATTTAATGGGTTAATCCAATTGAAATGGAAATGATTTGGAAATCTGTGAATGAATCTTTGTGAAACTGGGTAAACTTTATGAAGTCAATCTTTTTGTTTAAAGATTTAAAATGGTGATTTGTTTAAACCATTTAAAGGAAAGGATTTGGGTAATAAGTTGTGACTTAATTGAAATCCATATATCCATATGTTTTAAATATTGTGCTCACTATTCGGGTTAGCCGGGAAAAGACCTTTGTGTCATATAACCCATTCCGAATTAGTGATACGACGATATGGATCGTATTGAAGACCGGTGGTGAAGACCGGGTATTTGTGAAAACGATAGGATGACCTATCGATTGTCTCTGCACCGTTAGCTATGGTATAGAGATTTCCTTTGTGATGGGAAGTTAGATCGGGATTGTGAATACCCGGATTGCAAGGGCTTCTTCGGAAGTGCCTTCGGTTCTGTTCGAACCCGGAATAGACTTGTATGGTTACATGTCTGACATTACATTTTGAGATATAAAGCTGATTTCTTTCAAATACATTTCTGTTGGTGGCGGAGAATTTATTCTCTTAGCTTAACACCCTTCTTTGAGACGTACGAGCTCAGAGGTTATGTAGTTGAAAGTTATCAGTGATATACTCCCAATTTGATAGTGTGGCATGCTGAGTGTTGTTGTGTGATGAATATTTATTGATCATTTGTTGATCAAAGCATGGCTTTGTGAAAAAGCGTAGCTTTGTGGACGAGACCTCTTCGGACCTCACAACCCGGAAATAGTCGAAACAGGAATATGCGGCAAGGTTATGAGGGTCGCTCCCTTTAGGGTATGTTATTTCCTTCTGGAAAAGGGTGGTATCAGGTATGAAGCCCTGGTATTTAACCTATGTGGTTGCTCCAATCTCATTTACTCTGTGTGATTGTTGCTTTGTGATCGAGGCACCTCGGATAAAGGTCCCAAAGTACCGGGGGGGGGGGGGGGTGGCATATTCGTGTAGTAGTTACCCAGTGTAAGGGGTAACCCGGCCTTGTGTTGGCAGAGATCCGGTTAGGTTCTCGGGACGTCCATCCAGAGGCGTACCCATTGACAGTAGGAAGTTCCTTAGCCTGACCATTTGTTGGCAATCCATCTTCCAATACGAACCTTGTACGGTATTAGTTGTAGAACCTGCCATTTACTTATGGTGGTCACCACTGTTTAGATGGTAGCTATAGTAGGCATAGTTCGGAATGTCTATGCTGGCTAAGATTAATATTATACTTTCGAAATGTTTTCCGCACTATGCACTAATAATAATAATATCGAATGATTTTGCGTAGTAAGCATGTTTCACTATCATAAGAAGAAATCTCCTCCAATTCTGCGTTTTCATTGTGTGTGTGGCTGGGAGGTCTTATGGTAGTTTCATTTTCCAAAAGCATTGCGGATATTTCCCACTTCCTTCGTTGTTGTTGTTGTTTTAAGATAAAAACTGTTTTTAGTTCTCACACCAGTCACCATGACTGACCTGGAGTTTATTGTTCCCTTTCTAAACTCTGGGTGCCCATAATTTTCCACACGGGCAGCCTAGAGTTAGATTTTCAGGTCATTCTGGATTTCAGGAGGCTTTGGAGCTCAAGTGGCGAGCTGGATGGCGAGACGTAGCACTTGTATATGATATTATTTATTCCGCTGTGTCTTCTGTATGAGGACAAGTTTATATAACTGTCCAGTGTTGTATTGTTGTTGTAAACTCTGATGATGATGTAATGTATAAAATGATATAGTTCTTGATTTAAAGATTATTCATTGATCTATTATATGTTGTTCCGCTGCGATATGTGAGATTCTGATATTGTTTCTGTTGTTTCTTCTTTCTTTCTTTCTGTTTTCTTCTACCTCTTCTTTTTAACCATAACAATTCGGTTTTCCGGCATTCGATTGCTCGGCAGTTGATATAGTGGACGTATTAATGTCGATTTTCTGAAGTCGAAAATCTCGGACGTTACATGTGGTATCAGAGCATATGGTTAAGCGATAAACTTGGCTCTGTTGGGTGTTACTCATTAGAGATAGAGTCAGTAGTACTCTAGAATGAGTGTGAGTGTAATAATAGATATGAGCGCGTATTTGTTAGTGAATATGAAATTGTTTTGTATTGTGTTGACTTATCGGTTGATTGTTTATAGATTCTGGTCGGTGCAGTCTAGCTAACTGTATCGATAGGGATTTCTAAACTCTTAAACAAGATGAACCGACACAGTATCATTTTAAATTGGGTAGATGAAATAATTTTACCTCAATTATATTTTATATATAAAGGAAATGATTTTTCAGAAATTATTAAAGTGTATATAAAATTGAATTGTTGGTTGTTGAAAATGTAAGAATATATATGAGTTAATAAAAGTTGTTTGAATAATCTAAATAAAAACAACAATTGTAAAAGAATGAAGTATATAAGCAAATGAATTATTAAGTATGGAATTATAATTAATATGATTTGCAGTTGTGAAATAATCTTATATATAAGAAGTGAGATTATATGAATATATTTATAATTATGAGCTGTAAATAAAAATGAATTTGAAAATTTTGAATCCTGTTTATTTTGGAAGTTATTTTTCAAAATTAAAAGTTAAATAGTGAAATTATATGAGAAAAAGATTTGTAAATGTGATTTATAAATAAAAAGGAAATTTTGAAAAGAATTTAAGCACTGGATTCACTACTGTTACTGGGAAATAATAAGGATGATGACTACAACATCATCAGTATCATTTTCAAGTTTCTATGTGATGGATTTGCTACCATAGTAAATTGAAAATTGAAGTGTTGTTGTGATAAACAAATTTGAAATTAAAATCCAAGTTGTAATTGATATATATAAGTAGAAATGAGTTTTGAACTTATAATATGAGATAATAAATTTGACTTTGGTAAAGGTTAAATAGAATTTACTTTAGAATTGAAATCTGAATTGGATTTATAAAGGGAAATTTAAGTTAAGCTAAACAAATAATGTTTAGAAGGAATATAACTTAAGTTGTATAGTGAAAGTAAATGTAAGTGGAAATTTGAAATGAAACATAACTTAAGTAATGTTGAATGAAGTTGATTTTGGTGTCGAAGTAAAATAATAAAGTGAATTAAATGAATGTGAACTTGAGTTATATAAATGAAATTCAACTTTATTTGTTAAATGAATTAGCAATTGAATTAATAAATGAATTGAATGTTAATCAATCTAATGTAAATGAATTGATATGGAATAATGGATATAAGTGTTAAATTCATTAAAAGCTAATAAATCGGAAATTCAATGAAAGCCAATTTAATATTAAACCAATTGGAAATTAAAGGCGTTAAACCAAATTGAATGTAAATCTAATAATTTGGTTACGTTGGTTATGATTTGATTGTTATATGGTTGTTAGTTGATTGTATATAGTATAATTCATTAAGTGTTAGTGAAGTTGAATTGATAAAAAATTGAAAGCTATGTAATTGGATTTAAATTGAAAGTGAACCAACTTGAATTTAAATTAGTGAATGTAAACTAATTGAAAATGAAGAAACGAATGTCGTTGTATATGAATTGGTTGTAAACAATTACAAGTGATGTCGAGATCATATAAGTTGCTTATAAACCTTGTTTAGTATGCATTTCTTTTAATATGCATGTGTTGTAGTTGTTTAAAAGAGTAAATTGTTAATAACTTTATATATATGTCACTTACGTGTTTAAATTGAGTAAGTACAGGTGCCGTGGCTGCCGTTCGGTTGGATTTGATTGCGCAAAATGCTTAATAAATAACTGCTTTGCTTAAAAATGCTAAAAAGGTACGCATACACAATAAAAATAGGAAATATGAACTGTTTTTCTGCTTTTCCGACCGTGTGGGTCGATGTATATATATTTATGTCTATTGTGATCCTACTACGATCGAACCGCGCAAAGGAGGCTATGGCGAATTTTTCTGAAAATTTAAGGCGTTAGGAAATTTTGAAAAAAATTGGAAAATTTTTGTTAACGAAAAGTTGATTTCTAAATTGTAATGGAAACGTAGGAATTGAACTAGAAAATGAAAACCATTGTTTTGGTTGAAGTTAAAGATTTTGGAAAAGGTGAATATAAAATTTTCACTAAGTGGATTTTTGAAAAGTTAATGGATTTGGGGCATTTTTCTTACTTTGCAATTTCGAGGACGAAATTCTTTTAAGAGGGGAAGATTGTAACGACCCAGAATTTCCGTCATTTGAAATTCAGATATTTAATTAATTTTAAATATTAACGAGTAAGATTTATAAGCCGAATAAATTAAAATTCGAATATAGAGATTTAATTGTTTAATTAAATCGACAATTTAATATTTGAAATTGCGTAAATAATTGTAAATTTGGTTTAATGTGTATGAAAATGATTTATAAAGTTGTATAGTTAGAATGATGTTATAGAACTTTGAAAATTGAATTAAAAGTTAATTTGTGAAAATTGAATATTTTAATATTTAATTGCCGAGTAAAAATAGTCATTTTTCAAACAATCTCGGATTTCGACGAAACTAGTTTCATCGGATCTGTAATGTGAAATTATTGTAAGATTTCAATTTTCGTGTCAATCGGATTTACGGTTTGCCCGGGGCAAGTTAAAACGCATCGAAATCGTTTTAATCGATTTAATTTAAATTTGATCGTTTAATTCTGTAACTCACACATATGACCAAATTAGCTCCCGAAACACGTTCCATTGTGTTCAAAACGCGGGTAAAACCTTAGAAATGCCAGCCGGCACGCTTGATTTCGAGTTCGGAAAATTTTGAGTGAATAGTGTTTTGCAATTTTCTATAAAAGGCCTCCATTATTTCATTTTATCACAAACCTTAACAGATCTAGGTCTGGCCGCCACCATTAACGTTCAATGGCCAGAAATGCATCCTCTTCTTCCTCCATTATCTCCCAATCTATCAACTTTCACAAGAAATTATCAACTACAAAATGATAGAGGGCGATGAGATCTATCCATCCAACGGTGGAGATCAATTTTTACGAAGAGGATCGACGACAATCGGAACTTAAATGCCGTACGTTCGAATGCATTTATCATGACGAGATGGCAACCGAGCTTCACACGATCGTGGCCTAAAGTGAGATGGAGCACGAGCTTCAAAGTGGGGGTCTTGGATCATCGTCAAGTGATGAGATGGTGGTCGCGTCGTTCGAATTTTGAACGTGAGTTGGGTTCGGTTGCGTGCGTTTTTCACTGGGGAAGAAGAAGAGAAGCACTTGCGTGCGGCCCAGATTTTTCATCAACAAAGTCGAACGGCTGAGATGTAGGGTTTAAATTAAAAAGGAAATTTGTAAATTTATATATATATATATATATATATATATATATATATATTAATTTGTTTAAACTTTAAAACATGATAACTTTTTCATACGAGGTCCGTTTCGGACGAAACGAATTGCAGAGCACTACGCAATGGAGCTGGATTGGAGTCGATTGGAGCTAGTGATAATTTTGAGTAAAATTAAACGTGCATTTAATTTTATTCGAAATAAATTACTGCAACTGTTATTGGAAGCAAGGTGAGAACTTCTCACTCAATCGAATTGTGTTTCGATTTAAATTTTAAATAGTTAGATTTAAAATTGCTTGATTGTGTGAATTGAATGATGATTGTTATCTATTGTGCTATAATAGACCCTATACGCCGCATATTAAGCGGAGGTTATTATACTAAAAACATATACCGCGATAATTCCACCGTGAAGTGGAATTGGTATTATATATGTATTTGGAGTTGATTTCCCGCATTATATAGCGGATGAGACCCTATTGCGCCGCATAATAGCGGATAATATTTATAAATCCCATATACCGCGATATTCCACCTCGAAGTGGAATTGGTATTGTGCTAACATCTGTGGATGCAGGGAAACAGGTTGGAGGGATCCAACTGGATTTCTCAAACATTTGAATTTATTTCAATGTTGTGTGTTGATTATTTATAATCGCCGTGTGATTATTTTGCGATTGGAATTGTTGAAGGCTATAATTTAGCCGAATATATTTTTGGTATCATTGGATACCAGAAATAAATAAAATTGGATTTTTAAAATTCAAGCTGAAAATTTATTATGAAAATTTATTTTTGAGAATTGGATAAATTTAAAAAGGGAGTTTTAAAAAGATAAAGTTTATTTTTGGACTATATTGAATTAAATTCCAAATTTTGGGAAAAATCCTTAATAAATGGATTTCGGCTAATATTATTTATAAGTTAAAGGATTTATTTAAAATTGGTTTTAAATAGATTTGAAGAGATAAAGAAATTTATTTTAAAAAAGGAAATAACTTTGGAAATTTATCTGACTTTGAATTAGTCAGATAATTAAAGTAATCCTACTTATGGATGTTTGGATTATATTGGATGTTGAATTGTTTGAAATCTCTGATATGTGATGCTTTGTGATATATCCCGTTCTGTGTTGTGATCTGTAATTTATTTATTGTGATATATATATCTGTGATCTGTGAATGAAAGATAAGCGTTACAGTTATACCGCTTATCAATTATATTGTTGTATTTGATCTGTGATGGTTGAATGTTGTTGCACTATTGTGTTAAACCTTGAACTACACAATACACACACAAATGTGGATTTCACGTGGAAATCGGTTAAGTCGCAGATTTTTATCAATTTTGAAAATTGAATTCTTGAATCCAAAATAGTTTGGAATTGAAATTGAAAGTTTTTGAAAATGAGTTTCAAAAATAAAATTTATTTTGAATAACTTAATAAAATTGGAATTTAAATCATTTGGTTTAAATTTTGAATTCAATATTTTGAAATTGAATTCAATGAATTGGGAATTTTGGTTTAAAAGATAGTACAAGTTATAAAAGGTGTTTATATGGGTTTTAACCATTTAAAATATGGTTTTGGAAATTTAAATTTAAATCCAAGATTTATACTTGGATGGCTTTAACCTGTGTAATTGTAACCAGTTTTTCCCAAAACGAAAACTATCTGTTTTCAAATGATAATAGCTTTCATAAAGTGAAAAAGGATTTCCAATTTGTATCGAAACATTTCAAGTTGAAATGAAATTGTGAATAGTTTGGAAAAACTATGAATTAACCTTTGTGAAGATGATTAAGCTTTTTCTTGAAATAAAAGAGTATTTTAAAAGGTGTATCTTTTATATTATAAAAGACTTGAATTGCGAATAGTTTTGAAAGCTATAAATTAAATCTTGATTTAAAGATTTAATGGGTTAATCCAATTGAAATGGAAATGATTTGGAAATCTGTGAATGAATCTTTGTGAAACTGGGTAAACTTTGTGAAGTAAATCTTTTTGTTTAAAGATTTAAAATGGTGATTTGTTTAAACCATTTAAAGGAAAGGATTTGGGTAATAAGTTGTGACTTAATTGAAATCCCTATATCCATATGTTTTAAATATTGTGCTCACTATTCGGGTTAGCCGGGAAAAGACCTTTGTGTCATATAACCCATTCCGAATTAGTGATACGACGATATGGATCGTATTGAAGACCGGTGGTGAAGACCGGGTATTTGTGAAAACGATAGGATGACCTATCGATTGTCTCTGCACCGTTAGCTATGGTATAGAGATTTCCTTTGTGATGGGAAGTTCGATCGGGATTGTGAATACCCGGATTGCAAGGGCTTCTTCGGAAGTGCCTTCGGTTCTGTTCGAACCCGGAATAGACTTGTATGGTTACATGTCTAACATTACATTTTGAGATATAAAGCTGATTTCTTTCAGATACATTTTTGTTGGTGGCGGAGAATTTTTCTCTTAGCTTAACACCCTTCTTTGAGACGTACGAGCTCAGAGGTTATGTAGTTGAAAGTTATCAGTGATATACTCCCAATTTGGTAGTGTGGCATGCTGAGTGTTGCTGTGTGATGATTATTTATTGATCAAAGCGTGGCTTTATGAAAAAGCGTTGCTTTGTGGACGAGACCTCTTCGGACCTCACAACCCGGAAATGGTCGAAACAGGAATATGCGGCAAGGTTATGAGGGTCGCTCCCTTTAGGGTATGTCATTTCCTTCTGGAAAAGGGTGGTATCAGGTATGGAGCCCTGGTATTTAACCTATGTGGTTGCTCCAATCTCATTTACTCTGTGTGATTGTTGCTTTGTGATGGAGGCGCCTCAGATAAAGGTCCCAAAGGACCGTGGGGTGGCATATTCGTGTAGTAGTTATCCAGTGTAAGGGGTAACCCGACCTTGTGTTGGCCGAGATCCGGTTAGGTTCTTAAGACGTCCATCCAGAGGCGTACCCATTGACAGTAGGAAGTTCCTTAGCTTGACCATTTGTTGGCAATCCATCTTCCAATACGAACCTTGTACTGTATTAGTTGTAGAACCTGCCATTTACTTATGGTGGTCACCACTGTTTAGATGGTAGCTATAGTAGGCATAGTTCGGAATGTCTATGCTGGCTAAGATTAATATTATACTTTCGAAATGTTTTCCGCACTATGCACTAATAATAATAATATCGAATGATTTTGCGTAGTAAGCATGTTTCACTATCATAAGAAGAAATCTCCTCCAATTCTGCGTTTTCATTGTGTGTGTGGCTGGGAGGTCTTATGGTAGTTTCATTTTCCAAAAGCATTGCGGATATTTCCCACTTCCTTCGTTGTTGTTGTTTTAAGATAAAAACTGTTTTTAGTTCTCACACCAGTCACCATGACTGACCTGGAGTTTATTGTTCCCTTTCTAAACTCTGGGTGCCCATAATTTTCCACACGGACAGCCTAGAGTTAGATTTTCAGGTCATTCTGGATTCTAGGAGGCTTTGGAGCTCAAGTGGCGAGCTGGATGGCGAGACATAGCACTTGTATATGATATTATTTATTCCACTGTGTATTCTGTATGAGGACAAGTTTATATAACTATCCAGTGTTGTATTGTTGTTGTAAACTCTGATGATGATGTGATGTATAAAATGATATAGTTCTTGATTTAAATATTATTTATTGATCTATTATATGTTGTTCCGCTGCGATATGTGAGATTCTGATATTGTTTCTGTTGTTTCTTCTTTCTTTCTTTCTTTCTGCTTTCTTCTACCTCTTCTTTTTAACCATAACAATTCGGTTTTCCGGCATTCGATTGCTCGGCAGTTGATACAGTGGACGTATTAATGTCGATTTTCTGAAGTCGAAAATCTCAGACGTTACACTTCAGCTATAGCCCCTAGCTAATATAAGTCCAAAATTCTAGTGTGTAGGGCTTTGTCACAGGTAAGACTAAAATGATGTTACACATAAAAAGGAATATATGGAGAAAGATAGGTTATTGGTGAGCCCGCAAAACCATTAGGATCGGTTTACCTTGGGAGAAGTATTAGGGACAGACCGTCCAGAAGTGTGTCTAACAGAAGTTAGATTAGTTATTTTGTCTGGTAGGCCCGAGTCAACCAATGGTTAGTAGTTTACCAAGCAAAACTACATTGTTCGGACATATAGTCCATTGATTACCTAATTTATGTGCATATATGATATTGCTATTATTGCTTTAATCAGTTTGATTGCAGGATTCTGATTTGCAAAAGATATGTTTTTAAAGGGATATTAATGAGTGTAAATCCGTTCCGCCAAGCGATGTAGTCTCCCTTAATATCAGTAAACTGAGGTGTAATAGTATTATTCACACCAGGTTTTATGTCTGACTCAAAGTTTATGTTTTCCCCTTAAACTCTCGTGTGCTTAAAATTTAATTTTAGCAGATTGAGAGTTAAGGTTTTTCAGGTTTAGTAGGTGTGACGAATAAGCTTCTGAAGACGTGTAGCAGGCAAAGTTAGAAGCTATTTAATTTTATTTGCCCTGTGATTTATCATGACTGATATGTCTATTTAGTACTCTGATCATCCAAGGGGCATCTTCATATGTCGCCCTTGGTGTAATTTGTAATAATTATATTTGATCAAAACCTGGGAATCATTTTGGGATTATGTATCTAAATATGAAATATTGACTTGAAATGTAATAAAAAAAGTTGTTTTAAATCTGTGTTGTTTTTTTATTTCATATTCATGTGCTTCTGATATTATGGATACCATTAACATTGTCGTATTTTGTCACCGAAAGTTAATACTATAGATGACTGCAGCATCTGTTGTGCTTGGCTTCAGGCCTCAAGATAGGGGATGTTACATTCTGCCTCCACCCATTTGGTAAAATAACCAATGGCTACCACTGCAAATTTAGCTTCTCCTTTGGATATAGGTAGTGGCTCTATCAATTCTATTCCCCACACATCGAATGGCTATGGACTTGAGATCAAAGTAAATTCACTTCGTGGCAAGTATGGGATCTCAGAGTACTTTTTGCATTTTTCACATCTCTTCACATAATCTATAGCATGGTTAATCATCTGAGTCCAATAGGAGCCTTGTCTTATAACCTTTTTGGCCAGTTTTATGCCATTAGAATGGTCCCCGCAAAATCCTTCGCAGACTTCTCTTAATAATTTTTCTCATTTTTTCGGACTAACACATCTTAAGTAAGAGAGCGAATACCCTTTCTTATAAAGTATCCCGTTTATCATAACGAAGGTTGAGGCTTGATGTTTTATCCTTCTTGCTTTCTTTTTATCTACTGGCAATTTCTCTTTCATCAAATATTCGTTGATAGACGTCATCCAATTATCCTCATATTGATCATTAGTTTCTGTATAAGAGGATTTTTCATGAAGGATTTCATTTCTATTTTCCTTTTCCTTCTATTTTAGGGCTTGAAATCTGGTCAATACCAATGACATTTTTCTAGCTTGGGACCTTTTTCCTCTATACGAGGATTTAATTAGTAGCTTACAGGCACAATTCGGATTGTTGGTGCTCTTCGTGAGTTAGCCAACTTAGCTAAAGAATCGGCTTGGGAGTTCTTCCTTCTAGGCACTTAGTGTATTGAGAAATGCTCAAATTGTGTCAACATTTTTAACATCTTCTTGACCTATAAGACCAACTTGACATCCTTTATCCGATATGTTTGGTTCAACCGATTTACATTAATTGGAAGTCACTAAAAATCTCAATCTAGGGATTTTCAATTATAGGGCCAAGATGAGTCCTGCCACCATCGACTCATATTCTGCCACATTAATGGCCGAAAATCCCAATTTCATTACATAATGCAAACGATGTCCATTAGGGTTAATAATCACATATCCAGCTTCAGTTCCTTGTTCGTTTGAAGCTCTATCTACAAATAGTTGCCATTTAGGCTTTAGATCTTTTTCTTTCTTTGATTGCTCCTTGATGAATCTCGTACATTCATTAACAAAATCGCCTAGAGCTTGTTCTTTAATTGCCACTCATGGTAGAAATTCAATATCATACTGGCTAAGTTCTATTCCCCATTTTACTAATCTTCCCGAAGCTTTGGGTTTACTAAAGACTTGCTTGAGTGGAAAGCTGGTTAAAATCTTAATTGGATGTACATGAAAGTAAGCTCTCAATTTTTATGCTGTGAGCATCAAACGGTATGCCAGTCTTTCTATGACTGGACATCTGGTTTCCACATCTTTAAGCCTTCTACTTGTATAGTATACTGGAAGCTGAGTTCCCTTCTCTTCTCTTATTAGAACATAGTTAACCGCGAGTTCTGGAACTGCAATATAATGATAATGGTTTTCCCCTTCTATAGGGCTGGATGGATTTGGTGGTTTCTCGAGATGATCTTTTAGCTCTTGGCTTTCTGGAAATCCTCTCCCCATTCGAAGTTTTTCTTCTTTTTAATCACATCAAAGAACGGGATGCATTTGTCGGTGGCCTTGGAAATAAATTTTTTCAATGCTACAATTCTTTTATTTACGCTCATTACAATTTTAGTTGTCTTAGGCTCTGCCATGTCTTTAATAGCTTGGATCTGATTAGGGTTAGATTCTATTCCCCGAGCACTAATAATTTAGCCCAAGAATTTTCCAGACTGGATTTCGAAAGATCATTCTGTGGGTTGAGCTTCATTTGATATTTTTGTAATACCCCGAACATCTCTTGAAGATCGCTTAGATGGTTGCTTTCTTCTTGAGATTTAACTAACATATCATCCATGTATACTTCCATGTTACAACCAATCTATTATCTAAATATTCTATTTACCAACCTTTGGTAGTTGGCTCTGGCATTCTTTAATCCGAATGACATTACTTTTAACAAAATATTCCCCAATCTATTATGAAGCTTGTGTTCTCTTCATCCAACTTGAACATCGCAATTTGATTATATCTAGAGTATGCATCCATATGAAGTTTTTGTCCACTTGTTGCATCAATCAATTAGTCTATTCTTGGAAGGAGTAACAATTTTTTGGGCATGCCTTATTTAAATCGGTATAATTAACACATGTCCTCCATTTCTCATTAGGCTTTTTGACTAATACTGGATTGGCCAACCATTTTGGATAAACCACTTCTTTGATGAACCCATTTTCAAGTAGCCTCTTGACCTCCTTTTTAAAGTGGTAGCTCGAACCTTATCAAATTATCTCTTCTTTTGCCCAATGGGTGTAATACTCGGGTTTATGTTTAAGGCATGACACGTGATGGTTGGATCTATTTTAACTATATCTGAATGAGTCCAGGCAAACACATTTTTGCTGGATTGAAGAAATTGAACTAATTCCCCTTTTTGCCATCCGGCTCTTTCTCGATTTTCACTATCTTCGTTGGGTCAACTGGATCTAAGCATATTTCTTCAAGATCCTTGGTAGGCTTTATCCTCTCATGTTCACCTCTACAATCTAACTCATTGATGATTTCTTTACCGTCTACTTCTTCTTTTACCATATTTGTTTCCTTTAATTTTTGTTTCTTTTCAGAAAAGTTGGATCTTCTTAATGCATGCTTAGCTTTCTCAATAGTCTCTGATGTTGACTTGGACGACTGGTTTGAAGGACCTTCATCCGAGGGCGTTTTGATTTCAATCATGATCAACTCAATTTTCTCCGAATTATAGCAATAAAGATTATTTCATTTGCATTGAACAAGAGTGGAAAAGTATAATTCCCGAGAGCTGAATTGCTCTCCCTTGATTGTTCCCCATCCGCTCTTGGTCAGGAACTTCACCATTAGATATTTTAATGAGGCAAAAGCATCGACCTCATCCAAAGCCGGCCTTCAAATGAAGGCATTGTAGTAAGAAGGTTGGTCCATAATGACAAATAGAGTCTCGAAGGTCTTAGAATGCGATAAAATTTCCATCCATACCAGAAGCTTTGTCTTCCCTGTGGGAGTTGATCCTTTGTTATTGAACCTAAAAATAGGCTCAAAGCTTGGTTTTAGCTTTTATTTTGGAATCCCCATTTGGCCGAAGGCATGTTTGAAAATCATAATGACTCCACTTGTAGTATCTACAAGAATTTTAGTAAGCATAAAAATTCCGATTTGTGCAGTTATCATAAGTGGATTGTTGTGTGGATAACGGACCCCTCTTAGCTCCTACGGTGTTATGGTCAGGCTGTGCATCTGGATCTGAAACTTGGGATTCTTGAGCAGCGGTTCTTCTTGAATAGAGAAAACCTCATCTCTTACCTCTATAATATATCGGATTCCGACTCCCTTGCTATTTCCAGCCAAATGCGCCTCCATGGATTTCATCAATTTGGTTGAGGTGTGGAATGAAATCTAGTTGAGTGTCACTTTCTACAAAGTTCGCAGTGATGTTTGGGTGCCTTTGATTGCCTTTGTCAGGACGTGTAGTTTTTTTTGTTTTTTTTGATAAATTCTTTCAAGTGTCCAGAACGGATCATGCTCTAAATTATCCCTACCAATATATGACATTCGTCCGCCTTATGCCCATTCGCCTCATGATATCATAGCAATCCCCTACTTCTCGGTACAGGGTTGTTCTTAGATTTGTAAGAAATTGACAAGTCACCGCTTTCTTTTGCTGTAGTAAAGATATAGAATATTGGTTTTTTCAGAGCAGCATAATTGGTCTTTGGGACCTCCCTCTATCTCAGTTTCTTACTGTTATGGTTAAAGCCAGACTTTCCCATTTCATTCTTCGTCTGGGACTTCTTCTTGGCATGAAACATTTCATCCATACGAATGAATTTGTCTGCTTGAAAATGAAGTCTTGGATATATTGCATCCATGAAAATAGAGTTCTCGCTAGAAAGGTGTATGCACAATTAGCTTTGAGCATATTGCCATTAATTTGTCTCTTTCGGTCACATTCTCTGCGTTTAGCACTTCTAGTTGAATCTCTTAAGATAGTCATCCAATAGCTCTCCCAGTCTTTGCTTGACGTTAGCCAATACGCTGAAGTCAATCACAAGATCCTTGTAAATACAAAAGTGTGCTGAGAACTCATAAGAGAACTGCTCCCAAGAGTATATGGTCTTCTCCCGATAGTGTCTATACCACTTAGATACTACGCCTTGGAAGGTGGAGGAAAAAGTCAGCAGCGTACAACACTTAAAGCATGCTAGAGGTCCATCTGACTTTCGAATGCCATTAGGTGATCATCCGGATCAATAGTCCCATTGTATCTCAAGGATGGATTTTTAATGTGAGATGGAATCTTCGTGGACATGATCTATCTGTGAATGGGGCTTCCTGAAAGTTATTATTGACTCTAGCATCAAGGGTCATCTTCCCTATGTGATTAAGCATATCCTTCACCATCTTTTCAGCTATGTCCATCAAATAAGCTTCGTCGTTGTGACACTTGCTCCTATCAGGCTTGTACTCTTTAGAGATTGAACTTCTAAATTGCTCGTGTGACCTTTCCACTAATCTTCTTTGATGATTTGCTTGGGCTTTATTATACTCCAGTGGTTTAGGAGAAAATTCTATTGCTCCAGCTTCTTGGTCTCCTCTCCTCTTTTGTGGAGCCATAATGAGTTTGCCTTTACCTCTGCTCCTAAGCAAAGAAGCATCCAAATTTCTTCTTGTAGATTCAAATTTATCTCCTTTAGTGGGTTTTTTTTTGTTCTAGAAGAGTTTTATGCAAGGACCTTTTCAAACAACTCATGCATTGTTGCAATTTGCTATGTCAGGTCTTTGATTTTGGCTTCACTACTGGTTGGCATTGCTGGCTCTAACGGTTGTCCAGCTTCCATATTCTCTGTATTGAAGTCGAGGATGGCATTGTCTTCTAATGTCGTTCTTTGTATTATCTCCTCATCTGAAATGTTAACTCGCTTTGGTCTCACCATTTCCCTAAAATAAAAAGAATTTTTTGCAATCAGTTTAAGGAGAGAGTTATAGGGAATTAGAGGTACGACCCTCCTTCTAGTGCCAAAATGTTAAACCAAAAATTGATATAACACCCATAAAGCCAAGTATGATGAGCTTAAAATTTATTTTTGCCCCCTTGATCGTATGACTAAATATAGCTTAGTTGATGAGATCGAATAGTGTTAAGAAATCAAGAGTTAGCCCACCATTTAAGGCTTAGCTCACGATAATGCCATTTAGAGATGGCTCCGTAATGTCCATGAACTTGGATAAAGTTATTTGAAAGCTCATGTCATATGTTTAATGGAAGAGAAAGAATGAGTTGCAAGTATGTGAAATAGTCCATTAAACATTCGTTAATGAACTAAGTAACAATCCTCATGGTTCATAATCCATTGTCCATATGTAGTAGGCAAATAGAGGTTATGCAAAATAGAGGTTACTTGAAAATGTAGAGTAGAGAAATGAAGGATCGTTTAAAAAAATATCTCAAACTTTGTCAACAAAGTAAATAGATCAAAACTCACTTTGAATAACACAATCATTATGAAACTATAACACCCTTAATTTTTAGTTAACATTATTCAGGACATTTAATTAAATATGTTAAATAGAATAATGTATATAATTAAGGAGAATGAGATTTAATTAATTAGTTTGGTTGTTCCAAACTTAATGAACTAAGTAAAATTGTCTTAAATTTGACCTAAAGAAGAATGAATGAGAAGGGTAACTTAGGAATATACTAAACCCTTACCTTAAATCTTCTCCTCTTATTCTATTCTCATTTTCTATCACTCACAAAACAATCAAACGGAGATATCAAGGCTAACCATTAAATTATTCTATGGAGGATGAAATTTAGGGATTCAAAGGGAAGCAAGCTTAGGAATCGAAGCTAGACCAAATCTCGACTCCATACATCAAATTTAAGGTGAATAATAATACTTATCATCTCTTTAATCTTTATTTTGATTCAGTTATGGGTAATACCCAAATCTTATGTGTTTGATTGGTCAAGTTATGATCTAATAATCATTGTTTGGATAAAATAATGTTTAATGGGAATTTTTGAAATTGATTAAAGCTTGTTTAGTTTGGTTTTAGGATTAATCCAAAGTTTTTATCCTCTAAATGATTTGAAAATTTGATATGTTAAGGAAAACATTATTTTGAAGATGGGTTTTAAATTTCATAATTTTCTTATAGAGATTATTTTATTAATTTCTTATAGGGGAAATGGCTTAATTATGGGTTTTAATCATTTTAAATAAATAAATGAGGTTTTTGGCTTCGAAATTTTATATGATGTAAAGAAAGGTATTCTCTAATTTATTCGATTTTTTGGGATTTTTCTCATGTAATTTTGAATTATGGAGAATTATTTATGCTAGAATGTGCATAAAAAAGTTTAACTAATTATGGTAGTAATTAATTATTTGAAATAATGGTTTGGATCTTGGAAATAGGGTGCGGCAGTTTTTCAGTAAATAAAATTGGTAAAGTTTTGATAGCCAATAAGCTTTTGACAAATTATAAAGGTTTGGTGAAAAGCAATATCTATTTTTAGTAATTTGCAAGTTTTTAAGCTAATTACAGATTTGCCATGTCGACGTTGGCCATGTTGAGCCACCACTCACTGCATCATAGTGTTATCGATGCGGAACCAAACAATGCTGCATGATGTCAAAGAATTTGGCATGAAGTAGATGTGTTTTGGATCTCGTCGAGGTCACAACAACAAAGATAAAGAGACGGTCTTCGACATGATGATGTCGATGTTTATACATGTCAGGATTTATACCAAGAGGCTTATTGTCGTGTTTTATACTATAAAGCATGTTGCCGCATATACCATTCTATGTTTTTGCCTCGTCGACCCATGGGTTTTCGAGCCTAGCCCTTACTACTTTTAAATTACCATCGAGCCTAGACATGCCACTTTTAAACTTGTCATCGAGTTTACCTCATGCCGATTTAACTTGTCTCAAGTTTTTAAATAGGTGGATAACCTATGTATCATGAGGATTAATGACTTCATTGTCATCAAGGCTCATGATGCCGCATGTTTTAGTCATCGAGTCTTAAAATAGGTGGAGAGCCTTACTTTTACATCGACATGGTATATATGTCAACGTTAATGCATATCAAGCTTATAAATGGTGGAGAGCCATTTATTGCATGATTTTAACTTCGAACCTTCAGAACACTAAGGTATATCTTAACGAGTTTGGCATGAAATCTTTTAGGGGTTACCAATGTATGTCACCGTGAAATTTAAATAATTAAAGGGAAATAAGTTAATTGGAGACACCAATAGAAATAAGTTATACATGTGGATAACACGGATTAATGTTGAACACGTGGGTAGCATGAAGTAAAGTTAAACATGTGGGTAACATAGGATAAATAGGAACATGGATAATATGAATTAAATAGCCAAGTGATGGGTTCATAGTAATCCTAATAAAACCATGTGATGTATGATGGATAGTCCACATCATGCCGGATATGGATAGTCTCTAATTGATTAATTTAAGGGTTCATAGTCATCCTAGGAAAACTATAAGACATGAGATGGATAGTCTGCATCAGTTTAAATGATAAAATGTGAGATGGATTGTCCACATTAGTTTAAGTAAAATAAAATATGGAATGGGTAGTCCACATGAATATAAGGCGGGTAGTCAATAAGAACTTAAATGGGGAGTCTAATAAATGGGGGATTGGTAATCCGGTACATATGACATGTTTATACACTATCATATTATTTTGTTATAGCCATTGTGGATGTAGGAGCACAGTACATGGTTAAGATGTTTAATTGGGTATTAGTGAGGGTAAACCCGTTCTGCACAGCGACATGGTCCTACTAGATATCTATTAGTTTGAAATGGCATATTATTATTCACATCGGACTTTTTGTCTGACCAGAAGTTTTTATTTTCCCCTTAAGCTCTCGGGTACTCATTTGAGTAGGTTGATAGTAAGGGCTTTTCAGGTTCCCTTTAGACGAATAAGCTTCTGGAGACGTGCAAGAGGCAATCTAGCTAGTGAGAGCTGTATATCTATTTTCCGCTGTGTTTTGATTCTGCTTTTGTGTTGTAATGGCAAGTTGTATTAAATGCCAAATATTCGACTCTAATCATCCAAAGGGGCATCTTCATGTGCTGCTCTTGGAATATGTTGTAATAATTACATTTTCCCTAAATGTGGTTTGCAAATTGGGATTACTTAATAAAATTGAAATCTTGTTGTGAAATGAGATGAGAAAATTTAATTTAAAAATTGTGTTGAATTTCCATATTCATGTATTTATGGTTTTATCACAACGATTAACATAGTCACATTTTATTATCAGAAATTAATAACCATGGACGACTACAGCATCCGTAGCATTTAGTTTTGGGCCTCAAAATGGGGGATGTTACAGTTTGGTATAAGAGCATAGGTTTATGAAAACTTAAAAGGAACTTAAACCTAAAAATATTTTGAAACACAATCCAATAAATCGGAGAATAAGTTTGAGGTTGGGATAATGCTATAATAACATAATTGTATTTTGCTATATATATAAGTATGTATTCCTCTCTCTCTTATCCGTCTAAAGGGAACCCCTCTAGTAGATATGGGGATGATGTGTCAATTCTTCGTTAACTTGATGTAAGCGAGAGCAGCTACAAGAGTAGTTGGAGGTAATGTTATGAATGTAGGAGGAGCAAATCCCGTAGCGCCAGTTGGCAATAATTATGCCAAGCTAAGCAAGGATTATACCAGTCTTGGAGGAAAGCCTTTTCTTGGAACACAGGGTGCTGTAAAGGTGGAAAATTAGATTTTGCATTTTAAGAGAATTTTTGTTGATCTTGGTATGGACGATGAGAAAAGGAGAGGATTGGCTTTGAGGCAATTGCAAGGTGCAGCTTTGTTCTGGTGGAATGGAGTTACCGTGGGTGTGCCAGAGGAAGAGTTAACTTAGGAATATTTCTAAAGGAGATTTGAGGAGAGATTTTTGTCCGAGGTAGCTAAGTCCACTTTGCTCAGGAAGTTTATGGATTTGGAGTGGGGGAGATGTCAGTGTTGTTGGAGTATTATGTGAAGTTCGATGAGCTATCTGGGTATGGATATGCCACTGTGGACATTGTCATTAGAGGAACGAGAAGTTTATCCCGGGGTTAAGGCCGGAAATTACTAGAGCAACCATGCCATATCTCCGAGATCCATCAAATATATTAGTGGAGATGGCGATTAGAAACGAAGAATTGCTTTCTACCTTTGGGAAGGAGAAGTCAATAGAGAGTCAGGAATCCCGGAATAAGAAAAGAAAATTATTTAAGAAGAAGGGTACTCAGAAAGGAGGAGCAGCTAAGAAGGGGAAGGTAGATATTATTTGTTATAAGTGCGATAAGAAAGGGTACTATGCTAATGAGTGTTGCTTGGGTGATGGAAAAGTGGTTGCGGGGAAGCAGGATGTGAAGTGGTTTAACTGCGACCAAGTGGGCCATTAAAAGAACAAGTGTTCAGAAGCAGCCAAGGCTGAGAAGGGTAAAGTCTGTGCTTTGGAACCATCATCTTCTAGACCAACAACAGACGAGAAAGGAAAATTTGTGATGGAAGGTACGCTTTTGATCTATAGTATACCAGTTAGGACACTATTTGATACCGGTGCATCACATTCATTTATATCTCAGTGTTTGGTGGATAAGTTATGCTTAGAACCTTTATACCTAGTTACTTCCTTAAGGGTTGCGAATCCAATAGGAGGGTATGTAACTCTGTGGATGAGATGTGACCGGTTAGAACTTGATTTGTTAGGTCATAAGTTTGCATGCAATTTTTATGTCTTTGATTTTGTAGGCTTGGGATCATATTGGGTATGAATTAGTTAGATAGATATGATGCTAGAATATTTTACCAGGGTGGGGAAATATCATTGGGACATCCTTGTAGTAACCAAATAGTATACTCAGTTGAGAATTCGAGTCCATGAATTTATGCTTTGCTTAATGTTATGGAAGCAGAAGAAGAGTTGAATTGTGTTTTGATAGCAACAGAATTTGCAGATGTTTTTGAACCGGTCATAGGACTACCACCGAAATGAGCTATTGAGTTTCGAATAAATCTTATGCCAGGAGCAAAACCCATAAGTAGACCACCTAGCAGGATGACACCTACCGAGATGAAGAAGTTAAATGTGCAGCTAATGGACTTAAAAGGAAAGAACTTTATTAGACCAAGTAGTTCACATTGGGGAGCGACCGCAGTGTTCGTGAAGAAACCAGACGGGTCGTTAAGGTTTTGTATCGACTATCGTAAGTTGAACAAGAAGACGATTAAGAATAGGTATCCTTTGCCGAGAATCGATGACTTATTCGATCAGTTGAGTGGAGCCAGAGTGTTTTCTCAATTAAATTTGGCTATAGGGTTCCATCAGCTAAGAGTGGGGGAGGACAATATCTGTCGATGCTATTTCAAATGAGATATGGTTCATACGAGTAGTTAGCAATACCATTTGGGCTAACGAATGTGCCAACTTTCTTCGTAGATTTGATGAACCGAATTTTCCGAGAGCACTTGGATAGGTTCATATTAGTGTTCATAGATGACATTTTGATATATTCTAAGGATGAAAGGGAGCATGAGATTCATCTTAGAGTAGTTTTAGAGATTTTAAGATAACATCAGATGAAAGCGAAGTTTTCGAAGTGTCATTTCTGGAAGAAAAAAGTAAAGTTTCTTGGCCATGTAGTCACAAGGGAAGGGTTATCAGTTGATCCAACTAAGATTGAAGCGGTTAATAGTTGAAAGAGACCCGAGACAGTGACTAAGATAAGAAGTTTTCTTGAATTGGCTGGATATTATCGGAGATTTATCAAGGACTTTTCGCGGATAGCAGCATCCCTGATTAAGCTAACCAAAAAGGACGTTAAGTTTGTTTGGTACAACAAATATGAGGAAGCATTCCTTAAGTTAAAGCATTTATTGACCAATGCATCCGTGTTAGTTATGCCAGATGGTAATCAAGGGTCAGTAGTGTATATAGATGCATATGGGACTAGATTAGGTGCTGTGTTGATGTAGAAGGGTAAGGTAATTGCCTACGCTTCTCGACAGTTCGGACCACATAAAGTAAGATATCCGACGTATGATTTAGAGTTGGCAGCGGTGATCTTCGTATTGAAAGTGTGGAGATATTGTCTTTTGGGAGAAAGATTTGAGTTGTACACAAATCATAAGTCTTTATGGTATTTATTCTCTCAGAAGGAGTTGAATATGAGACATCAGAGTTGGCTGGAGTTTTTAGCAGATTATGATTTCGGTATAGAGTATACACTGGGAAAAGGTAATAGAGTAGTGGATGATCTTAGCAGAAAACATCGAAATATGGTGTTAGCTATGTTGGCAGAATGGAAGGATCTTGAGGCATTGACCATGTGTAATGTGCGACTAAGGTCGACTGTTAGTTCTAGTCAGAGTACTACCATGATATGTTGTTTGGAAGTTCGACAATTTTTCATCGAAAAGATTGCTTCTAAGCAGAGAGATGATTCATTGTTGGCCGAGAAGATTAGAAGACTTAAGATTGATGATCTGGAAGATTTTAGTCTTGACCAGAAGGAATGGTTGAGAAAGAAAGGACAATTGTGTGTTCCGGATGTTGGAAACCAAAGGAAAAAGGTTTTTAAGGAAAGTCATTGATCAAAGTTTACGATCCATCCTGGGGGAGCCAAGGTGTATCAAGATATGAGGAGAAGCTTCTTTTGGGAAGGTAGGAAAAGAATGTAGGCTTATGGGTAAGGCAATGTGCGAATTGCCAGCAAGTAAAAGCCGAACATCAAAAGCTGAGTGGGTTACTTCAGCCTTTAGATATACCAGTTTGGAAATGGAATTCAATATCCATAGACTTTATAGACGGGTTGCCAAGGACGAATCGGGGAAATGAAAGTATATGGGTCATAGTGGATAGACAGATCAAGAGTGCCCATTTCATTCCCATTAAGTCAATCAGGAGGGCACCTGTTTTGGCTAAGTTATTTATGAATAACATAGTTAGACTGCATGAGATTCCTAGTAGTATAGTCAGCGACAGAGATACATTGTTTACTAGTGAGTTTTGGAAGAGTCTACAGGAAGTATTAGGTACTAAGCTTATGATGAGTATCGCTTATCACCTACAGACATACGAGAAGATAGAGAGAGTCAATAAGATACTCGAGGATTTGTTAAAAGCTTGTGTGCTAGATTTTGGTAGTTCCTGGGAAGACCATTTATATTTGGTTGAGTTTTCCTATAATAATAGTTATCAGACTAATATAAGAATGGGCCTTTCAAAGCTTTGTATGGAAGGTTGTTTAAGTCACCAGCATGTTGGTTGGAAACCGAAGATAGGTTAGTCTTTGGTCCAGATCTGGTGAGAGAAGCAACAGAGAAAATTGAGTTAATTTGAGGAAGGACGAGAGAAGCTCAGTCTAGACAGAAAATTTATGCAGATAGAAGGCATAAGGACTTAGAGTTCTCAGTTGGAGATAAGGTTTTCATTAAAATATCACCGATGAAGGGTGTGGTACGTTTTGGAAAGTCAGTGAAACTGGCACCGAGATATGTTGGACCGTTCCCAATTATAGAGAGGATCAGAAAGCTCACGTATCGAGTAGAGTTACCGAGCAGTTTGGCAGGTGTCCATAATGTTTTTCATGTTTCTCATCTTTAGAAGTATGTGCATGATCCAAAGACTACTATCACTCCAACCGCATTAGAAGATTTAGTGGTAGAACCGGATCAGACTTTTGTTAGGGAACCAGTTCAGATTGTAGCGAGAGATGAGAAGAAGTTAAGAAACAAGATAGTCAAGTTGGTGAAAGTTCAATGGAGTAACAACAAGAAAGACTGTACTTAGGAGACAGATGATAGGATTAGAGATACTTATCCCGAGCTGTTGTGAGGGTATGTCATATATTTGTTGTAAATAGATTTTACGGCTGGTAGGATATACTAGCTTTGGTTGCATGTTTTTTTATGCTTATTTTATAGTCCTTACTGAATTTCGAGGACGAAATTCTTTAAGAGGGAGCCTGTAACACCCCTAATTTTTAGTTAACATTAGTTAGGACATTTAATTGGATAGATTAAATAGAATAATTTATATAATAGGGAGAATGAGATTTGGTTAATTAGTATGGTTGTGCTCAAACTTAATGAACTAAGTAAAATTATTTTAAAATTTTGACCTAAAGGAGAATGAATGAGAGGGGTAATTTAGGAATACACTAAACCCTTACCTTAAACCCTCTCCCCTTATTCTGTTCTCATTTTCTACAATTCATAAAAAAATCAAAAGGAGATATCAACGTCGGCCATTAAATCATTCTAAGGAGGACAAAATTTAGGGATTCAAAGGGAAGCAAGCTTAAGAAATCAAAGTAAGACCAAATCTCAACTCCACACATTAAGTGTAAGATGAATAAAACACTTATCATCTCTTTAATCTTTTTTTGATTTGGTTATAGGTAATACTCGAATCTTATGTGTTTTATTGGTCATGTTATGATCTAATAATCATTGTATGGATAATATAATGGTTAACAAGAATTTTTGGAATTGATTAGAAATTATTTAATTTGGTTTTGAGATTAAATCCTAAGTTTTTATCCTCCAAATGATTTGAAATTTTGATAGTTAAGGGAAACATTATTTCGAAGATGGGTTTTTAATTTCATAATTTCTCGAATTGTAGAGATTATTTTATGAATTTCCTATGGAGGAAATGGCTTAATTACAGATTTTAATCATTTTAAATAGTTAAATGAGGTTTTGGGCTCCGAAATTTTATATGAATAGAGAAAGGTATTCTCTAATTTCTATGAATTTTTAGGATTTTTCCCATGTAATTTTGAATTATGGAGAATTATTTATGCTAGAATATGCATATATAAGTTTAATTAATTATGGTTAGTAATTAATTATTTGAAATAATGCTTTGGATCTTGAAATAGGGTGCGGCAGTTTTTCAGTAAGGAAAATTGATAAATTTTTGCTAGCCAACAAGCTTTTGACAACTTATATAGGTTCAGTGAAAAGTGATATCTTTTTATAGTAATTTGGTAGTTTTTAAGTTAACTACAGTTTTATCATGTCGACATTGGCTATGTCGAGCCATCACTCACTGCATACAGTGTTATCGACATGGAGCTAAACAATGCCGAATGATGTCAACGAGTTTGGCATGAAATGGATGGGTATGAAATGGATGGGTTTTGGAGCTTGCCGAGGTCACGGCAACACAGATTAAGAGAGTCTTCGACATGACGATGTCGATGTTTATATATGCCGAGTTTTATAACAAGAGGCTTGTAGTCGCATTTTATACTAGAAAGCACGCTCCACATATACCATTCTATGTTTTTGCCTCGTCGACCCAAAGGTTGTCGAGCATAGCCCTTGCCGCTTTTAAATTGTCACCGAGCCTAGACATGCCACTTTTAAACTTGTCATCGAGTTTACCTTATGCCGATTTTAACTAGTCTTCGAGTTTTTAAATAGGTGGATAACCTATGTATCATGAGGATCGATGACTTCATTGTCATGGAGGCTCATGATGCCTCATGATGCCGCTTGTTGTAGTCATCGAGTCTTAAAATAGGCGGAGAGCCTTATGCTTTTACATCGACATGGTATAGATGTCAACATTAATGCATATTGAGCTTATAAATGGCGGAGAGCCATTTGTTGCATGATTTTAACTTCGAACCTTAGGGACACTAAGGTATATCTTAATGAGTTTGACATGAAATCTTGTGGGGGTTACCAATGTGTGTCACTATGAAATTTAAATAACTAAAGGTGAAATAACTTAATTAGGGACACTAATAGAAATAAGTTATATACGTGGATAGCATGGATTAATGTTGAACCTGTGGGTAGCATGGAGTAAAGTTAAATATGTGGGTAACATGGGATAAATAACGTGGATAACATGAATTAAATGGCCAAGTGATGGGTTCATAGTCATCCTAGGAAACCTTTGGGATGTATGATGGATAGTCTGAATCATGCTGAAGATGGATAGTTTCTAATTGGTTAATTTAGGGTTCATAGTCATCTTAGGAAAATATAAGATGTGAGTTGGATAGTCCTCATCAGATTAAATGATAAAATGTGAGATGGATAGTCCACATTAGTTTAAGTAAAATAAAATGTAGGATGGGTAGTCCACAAGAATATAAGTCGGGTAGTCAATAAGAACTTAGATGGGTAGTCTAATAAATGGGGGATGGGTAATGCAGTAAATATGACATGTTTACACAATATCATATTATTCTATTATAACCATTGTGAATGCAGGAGCACAATATATGGTTAAGATGTTTAATTAGGTACTAGTGAGGAGAAACCCGTTCCATACTACAGCATGGTCTCACTAGATATCTATTGGTTTGAGATGGTAAATTATTATTCACACCAAACTTTTTGTTTCACTTGTTTTGTTTTTCCTTAAACTATCGGGTACTCATTTAAGTAGGTTGAGGGTAAGGGCTTTTCAAGTTCCCTTTAAATGAATAAGCTTTTGGAGACGGGCATGAGGCAATCTAGCTAGTATGAGCTATATATCCATTTTCCGCTGTGTTTTGATTCTACTTTGTGTTGTAATGGCAAGTTGTATTAAATGCCAGATATTTGACTTTGATCGTCCAAGGGGGTGTCTTCATATGTTGCTTGTGGAATATGTTGTAATAATTATATATTCTCTAAATGTGGTTTGCTAATTGGGATTACGTAATGAAATTGAAATCTTATTATGAAATGAAATGAGAAAATTTATCTAAAAAATTGTGTTGAATTTCCATGTTCACGTGTTTCTGGTATTATCAAAATGGTTAATGTAGCCGCATTTTATCACCAGAAATTAATAACTATTGATGACTACAACATACATAGCACTTAATTTCGGACCTCAAAATGGGGGATGTTATACAAACAAACAAGTAGATGCATGCATATCAAAATCAACACCAAAAGCATCAAATAATTTTCAAAATGCTAAATTTTTTATACCTAAAATCCAATTTTTTAGGACAAATACTCACATCCTCATCACAAAGTAAATTCACCTATTCATCTTGAGCTTGGAGTTACAAGAGAAAGTACATCTCTCAGACAATTGGATCTCAATAACTTTAGCTCGAGAAGATCTGATCCCAAACAGTGATATAAATACCAGTCAAAGTGATGCAATGGTAGTGAGACTCAACACCTATAACAAATCAGTCATTATTAACTAGCAATGCGATAATCAACAAAATCAATTACGAATTCGAATACATTTGCACCGCGGTCATCTCTAGGGAAATTATCATTTCAAAATCCAACAATATATTTGACAAGTTAAAAAAACAGTGAAGTCAATCGATAGAGTTGAAGTTTGGAGCAGAATTGGCCCTGGAAGAGGCGGAGACAACGAGGAAAGAGGTGGAGAAAAAGAGGCAAGAGAAGGAATTATTTAGGATTCAATTTCTATTATTCAATTATTTTGGGTGAAATAAGGTACGAGGCAGAGGAGTGTGGAGAAGGCAGGGGCAAACGGTCGATTAAGAAAATAAGCTTGTCAAATAGAGCCAAAATTCTGCGTTTGGGAGCCAAATATTTTTGAGTTGGATCCAAAATTTTTGGATGGAGCCAGAATTTCATTTACTTAAAATAGACTGTTAAGTGAAAATTTTAAGTGAACATGATGAGTACAATTTGAAGTATTACACAGTTGAACAAAACTTTAAAAAAAAAATACGAATATTTATTCAAACGAAATATACCATTTTTGAACATTTTGAACTATCCTATTTTTTATTGTATTTTTTCTAATTTTTAACAAATAATAACATTATTCATTTATAATTTAATATTAATTTAAATATTGAATTTAATATTTAACATAATTTATAATTTTATATCATTTTAAATATCGATTTAATATAAATTCAAAAATACTTAAAACATATTAAAAACAATAATATCAACAATTATTAACAAAAAAATTAATTAATTCGTACAAATACGTCTTTCAAATACAAATTATTAATTAGTTCATACAATTATTATTATTATTATTAATTATTAATTGCTATTTAACAGTGGTATTAATTAATTATCATTTATTTAATGATTATTAATCAATTAATTATTATTTATTTATTATTAGTACGAATTATTTCATATTTCACATTAATTATTAATTATTATGCATTAATTTAAATTTATTATTACTTAATTATTATTATATAATAATTATTTATTTAATTATTATTTATTATTATTTTTAGTTATTACTAATTAATTAATTAATAAATAAATAATAATTATTACTAATTATTAATTATTATTAATATGAATTATTTCATATTTCAAATTAATTATTAATTATTAGTATCTATTAGCAGCTATTATTAATTATATATTAATTTTTAATTATTATTATTTAGGAATTATTTATTTAATTATGAATTTTTTAATTAATCATTACTCATTATTATTTAATTGTAACAATTGTTTTTTTACTTATTAATTATTTATTACAACGGGTAAACCAAAAAGGTTGTAATTGGTACCTATTACAACTAACATAGAAAAAGAGTTGTAGAAAATTAGCATCCATTACAACTTTTCTTACTAATTTTTTTGTTAATCATTAATTATTAATTATTGAATAGTAATTATTAGTAGTAATTATTTCTTATTTCAAATTAATTATTATTATTTAATAGTGTTGATGTCAACATTGACCACGAACACCCAATTATGTGAAAGCACTAAAATCCAATCCAGTCACAGAAATATGAAGAGAAATAAATGAAGAACAAAATTAAAACAATCAGAAAGCAAGTAAATTGAGACACAGATTTATAGTGGTTTAGTTGACTATGACCTACATCCACTCCAAAGATTTTCCTTTTATTAGTTTGTACTGCTGATTACAGTTACAAATCCATGAAATTCAAGAATAAAAATGGCAAAGTATGGCCTAGATAGAAGATGAGGAGAAGCATAATGGAGCTCCCCTTTTTTGAAGCCATGCCTACTGTATTTATAGGTGAAACTTCGGCTACATGACCTTCTTATCCATACGGGCCCACCATTAGGGTTGCTAGGCCCAAATCCCCATGAGGAGGGATCGGTACCAATCCCTTCCTTAGTTGATTTTTGGGCAGCGATTCCTATAGTGGCTTCTTCATGATGAAATATGTTTAATCCCCAAGTTTCATGTCATTTGGAATAAGGAAGCTCGAGTTATTGATTGATGAATGCAAGAATGCTTTTGGTTTCTAATATACGCCTATCCCTTTGATATACTATGCCGACCCCTCTTTAATAAATCTTGAAGTATGCCGAACCATCTGAGATACCGATCTCTTCACTTTGCTAAGCTATCGAAGTATATCGATCCCTCCTTGGCTTATCCTGATATACCGATCCCTCCTTGGTTTATCCAGGTACGCTGACCCGTTCTTGTGCCGAGCTTTCTTATGTTTCCTCCATGTCGATCCCTCCTCTTCCATAACACCATGCCAATCCCACCTTATTCCATAATGCTGCGCCGATCCCTTTTGCTCCAATATACCATGCCGATCCATGCTACCGCACAATGATATGACGATCCCTCCTACTTCATAAAGGTATGCCGATCCCTCCTATGCCATGGAGGTATGTCGATCCCTCCTTCTTCATGAAACTATGCCGATCCCTCCTATTCCATGAAGGTATGTCGACCCCTCCTATGCCATGGAGATATATCGTTCCCTCCTATGTCATAAAACCACGCCGATCCTTCCTATGCTATGCCGATCCCTTTGGTTCCAAGCTATCATCCATATTTCAAGCGCCCTGCAGTCGTCACTCCGCCCTTATCGGCCTTGATAACTGCGAAGTCTGTTGGGTTAGATCCGCCTGTATACTGCCTTGACAAAAAGGCGGGCTAACACTTTGCCCCCCCAAAACATGCCTTGCGATAGGAAGGCATGTTTTGAATTGCCTTAAGTCCAATGTTCAAAATCGTTGATGACCGGTGAGCAAATCAGTGATCTTGCCTAACTGTTAGTAATGACCGTTCGGGACCGTTAATCAAATTTGTAGCCATCTCAGGATGATGATGATCGCACAGGATCGAGAGTCTGTTTGAGGCAAAATATGATTGTTCAAGATTGTGTGCCGTCCGAGGCAAAATACGATCGTTCGAGATTGTGTGCCGTTCGAGGCGAAATGTGATCGTTCGAGATCAAGTGCCATTTGAGGCGAAATGTGATCATTCAAAATCGAGTGTCATTCAAGGCGAAATGTGATCGTTTAAGATCATGTGCCATCCGAGGCAAAAATGTGATCGTTCGAGATCGTGTGCCGTTCGAAGCGAAATGTGATCGTTCGAGATCGAGTGCCGTTCGAGGCAAAATGTCATCGCTCGAGATCGATTGCCGTTCAAGGCGAAATGCGATCATTTAAGATCGAGTGCCGTTCGAGGAAAAATGTGATCATTTGAGATCGAGTGCTGTTCGAGGCGAAATGCGATCATTCGAGATCGAGTGCCGTTCGAGGTGAAATGTGATCGTTCAAGATCGAGTGCCATTCGAGGCAAAGTGCGATTTTCCGGATGGGACTTAGAATTGTCAATGTCAGATTTCATGTTCAAGTGAGTTTTATAACCAAGTACCAAAAGAGAAACAAAAACAAAAACTAAATACTACAATGCATGCATCTCTAAATGTGACGTTTCATTGTCATCTCAGAGCATGCCTAAGGACCTTTCTCGATCCCGTACATGTGTAAGTGACTTAACCGTTTTATTGTGGAGTTTATTACTTATTCTTTGCCATTCTGGTCAATTAATGACAAGTTGACGCCTCGATTCTAGGTAGTTCCCGTTCGATGCGGATGGTAGTTGCTCCTGTTCCACTGTCGCTGCCAGAGTTCTTACATATTGCAACAGCCTTCCGTTCTGTACATGACCCTCAATCTCATCCCTTAAGTGTCTACAGTCGTTTGTACTATGCCCGTTCAGCTCATGGAACATACATTATTTTTCTGATTTCTTTTCATCGTTTGTAGGCTCTCTCCTTGTTTGGCCTTCGGTAGGGGACCTGCCCCTAGTATCCAAATATATCCGTTCCATTATTTCAATCAATTCCGTGTAAGAGGTGAATCTCGATTCCCTTCGTGGGCGCTTCGATCCATCAAAGCCATACTTCGTTTTCCATTTTCCTTTATCCTTGTTTGAACCTTCCTCATGTGGACCTCCACCTTGCACAGCATTCACCTCCGGTTTGTTTGCTCATTCGTTTTCCTATCGCAAGAACCTTTATGCTTCATGGTAAAACTCTCCGAGATCCATAGGTGGATCTCGTGCCAGTGAATCCTTGAACTCTGTACCATCAGCAATTCCAGATACAGTTGCCATCAAAACCATGGATGGATCTGGACGATCCACCAATGCCGCCGTGGCATTATACCATGTTAAGAAACTCCTCAAGGACTCTCCAGTCCTTTGCTTTAGTATTGCCAAACTCATCACATTTTGGGGTCTCGAGATGGGAACCCTAAACTACCTCATAAACCTTTCGATCAATTCCGTCCACGTGCCAATAGAGCCACTTTCCAACTGTCTGAACCATAGTGCAGCTATATCTATTAAGTACAAGGGAAAGCACTGTAACATCCCTAATTTTTGATAACATTATTCAAAAGATTTAATTAGATAAATTAGAATAATGATGATAAGGAGATTGAGATTTGATTAAATTACATAATAGGGCTGTGCTTATTAACAAAGTAAAATGGGCTTTAAATTGGTTTATTGTTTAATTAAACTATACATGGGCATATTAGTAAAATTAGCCAATTAGTTATGCATGGCTATAACTTCTCATTTTGTCCATTCACGTTTCATTTTTCCACTTTCACAAATGAAAAATCAGAAACCAAAACTAAAGCTGGCCATTACCAAGGAAGGAAAAGAAGAAATTTTAATCTAAAGCTAAGGAAAAGCTAGGGAGGATTAATCAACAACAAATCTCAAATTCCTTATCCAGTTTAAGGTGAATAATAATTTCCTACCATCTCTATTTTTGTTCGATGATTATATCGTTTCAGATTTATGATTTAAATTTGATTTTGTGATAAAATGGATGATGATATGCTTGAGTTATATTATGATGATTTGTTTTAATTCATAAGCACATGAATTTGCACGGTTTTGATACGAAACCGAGAATATATGATTTTAGATTGCCATGGAAATTTTTTATGTTAAGAAAAATATGATTTTGGATATGGATTTTAATTTTCAGAATTTTCCAAGTTATGGAAATTTTATCATGAATATATATGAAAAATATGATATAATTGGGTTTAAAATTTATTTCTAGAATTTTAGGAAAAATTGGATCTAAATTTTAATATGTTTGTTTACATGATGAAATCGATTTTCTGTGATTTTTGAGGATTTTTCCCAATTCATTTATTTAAGGAAATAAATTATTTTAAAAGAAGGGCTTTTCTACAAATTGTCGGTTTTACTACATGGAAAGGTTTTAACGTTAAAAATCCTTTAATTTGGATCTGAATAAATGCGACAGTCTTAGATGTAAAGTATTTGAAAAGTTTTATGGCAGCCAATTAGTGTTTTACAAATAGGCAAGTTGTTAAAAAGAAATTACTTAAAGTTGCCATAATTCAGCCTTTAAATCAGAAAAGGATGTTCCGCCTCTATTAGTAGGGACCTTTCGACTCCTTTGATTCCGCCTCATCCCAGTCGAAACCAACATAGTCGATACCACCATAGTTGAAGCCAATACATAAGATATCACTTAGATGGTATGCAATGGATTGGAAGAAAGGCGAAAGCATTGCTGTCGAAAGGCTAAGCTTTCGATGGAGTCGAAACCCTGCTTTGTTTTCAAAAGTTAAAGTCTTGCCTAGTTTTACCTAAAGCTTTCGACACAGTCGAAACATATGCTTTCGAAAACATTTTAGAGTTTGCTTTCGAAGGAGGTTTCCATATGTGTTAAAGTATTTGCTTTCGAAGGAGTACCTTTTTCCTTTAAATAATCGCTTTCGAAAGGGTAGGTTTCGACCAAGTCAAAATCAAGCTGCTAAATCCCCCTTTCGACTACATTGAAGTCATCTATGTTGTCGAAGGGGTTACTTCTGTTTTAACCTAAGCCTTTTTCATAAATGCTTTCAAAGGGGTTGGGGTTTCGAAGGTGATGGAGTCGAAAGGGGTTTCGACTCTGTCCTTCAAAAATTTTGTTTTAAAGTTTTTTCTTTCGACTAAGATGGTTCCGACACCACTAATTTTTCCCCAAACTAATTCTTGTTGGTTTCGAAAGAGATACTTTCATATATAACCATTTTGACCCAAATGATGTTTTTAAAGAGTAAACCCGATGCTTTCGAAAGGGGTACTTTCATTTGTTTTAAAGCTCTATATTTTAAAAAGATGATTTGATACCATCGAAAGGTACAATAGGTTTACAGTAAGCCCGTGAAAACTGTATGATGTTAGCAGGGGCCAATAGGTTCATAGTCAGCCCATGAAAACTATGATTTGATACTGGTAGGGGCCAGTAGGTTTGTAGTTAGCCCATGAAAACTATATCCGGATTAAGATTTTGGCAGTCAGCCAATAGGCTCCTAGTTAGCCCATGAAAACTAGGATAAAAAATAAGATATTGGAGTTACCAATAGATTCTTAGTGATCCCATGAAAACTAAGTATTTGGACAAATAGTCATTAACATTTAACAGGTTAATAGTAACCCTAGAAACTATAATTGAGACAGATAGTCAGAATGAATGGGGATTGGTAATCCAGAATTGATTTATTTGTTTTGCATATCATCATAATGTTTTGAAATACTATGTTTAACCACTGTGGATACAGGAACACAACATATGGTTTTATAAATGTTTTATGATACTAGTGAGGGGAAACCCGTTTCGCTAAACAGCGTGGTCTCACTTGATATCTAAATGGTTTGAGATGGTTAATTATTCTTTATACCAGGCTTTATGTCTGACTCGAAGTTTTTGTTTCCCCTTAAACTCTTGGGTACTCAATTGATTTTGAGTAGGTTGAGAGTTAAGGTTTCCATGTGTTCTTTTAGGCGAATAAAAGCTTCCGAGGACGTGCAGGAGGGAAGATTTTTATTGTAGTTCTTTTATTTCCACCGTGTGTTTGTTTGTAAAGGAAAATTGTTTTCTTGCCTATCTTTATACTCTGATCTACCAAGAGGACATCTTCATATATATGTCGGTCTTGGCGTATTTTATAATAATTATATGCAATCTGAACGTGGTCTACAAATTGGGATTACGTAATCAATTTGGAATATTTTGAAATGGAATGTGGAATTTATTTTGCTGTTTCATTTTTTTCCATATTCTTGTGTTTCTGTGTATCAATGTATCTAATATCATCGTGTTTGGTCGTCGAGGATTAATAACTATGGATGACTACAACATCCGTAGCCATTAGTGTTGGGCCTCCAAATAGGGGGATGTTACAAGTTGATATTAGAGCATATGTTTATGAAACTTTAAAAGAACTTAAACCTAAAAGATTTTTCAAACATAATCCAATGAATCAGATAATAAGATTAGGGTTTGGGTTAACGCTATAATAACATACTTGTATTTTCTATATATATATATAATTACGTATCCCCCGATCTCTTTGACCGTTCTTCTGTATCTTACTAAGGCACATATGCAAATTTACAAGAAAGGAGATATGGAAGCAGGAAACAAAAGAGAAAATCTCGATGGAGGAAGCACCACAACTAATGGAAATGCTCGACCCACTACCAAGAGAAACCCAGGTCGACCAGCTAATGCTAGTAACCAAAATGCTGAAGCCAATGTGGGTGCAGGAAATCCACCAGTAGATATGGGAGTGATGTATCAGTTCTTTGCTGGTTTGATGCAAGCTGGAGCTGTTGTTAGAGTTGCTAGAAATGCAGGAGGAGCTAATCCTGTGGCTCCAGTTGGGAATATTGCTTTGTTGAGTAGAGATTACACTAGTTTGGGTGGGAAGCCATTTTTGGGAACGGAGAGTGCCGTAGAAGTTCAGAATTGGTTGTTGCATTATAAGCGTATATTTACTGATTTGGGTCTGAATAATAGGCAAAAGAAGAGGTTGGCCTCTATGCAGTTGCAGGGGTCAGCACTGCATAAGTGGAATAGTGTCACTGCCGGAGACCGAAAGAGCTGTTAACTTGGGCTGATTTTAAGATGAGATTTGAGCAGAAGTTTATAATGGAGTTTGCTAATTCTGAGCTGATGAGGAAATTTATGGATTTAGTGCAAGGAGAGATGTCAGTAGTTGAGTATGCTACTAAGTTTGAAGAGCTGTTTAGATATGGATATGCTATTATAGATACTAATATCAAAAGGAACGACAAGTTCATTCGGGGACTGAGGCCCGAGCTTGCTTGAATGACACATGTCCAAGATCTTTGTAATATAGTGGTGGAGATGGCCATTCGCCATGAGGAGTTGCTTGCTGATTTAGCTAAAGAAAAGTCGTTGGAAACTCAAGGTTCTCAGGGGAAAAAGAGGAAGTTCTTTAAGAAGAAGTGAACCCAGAAGGGAGATACTGCCAAGAAGTCAAAGGATGAGGTAGTTTTCTATAAGTGTGACATGAAGGGTCACTTTGCTAATGAGTGCCGTCAGGAAATGGGAAGAAATCTACAGTCAAGAAGAATGTGAAATGCTTCAACTGTGATCAAGTTGGGCATTACAAGAATCAGTGTCTAAAGCCAGTTAGGGAGGAAAAAGAAAAGTTTTTGCTATAGGACCAGCTAAGCCTACTGCAGCAGATAAGGGAAAGACTATGATGGAAGGTACACTCTTGATTCAGAGTATTTCAGTTAGAGTACTTTTTGATACTGGTGCATCACATTCATTTATATCTCAGTGTTTGGTTGATAGATTATGTTTAGAACCCACCTACCTTGTTACTTCCTTAAGGGTTGTGAATCCAATAGGAGGGTATGCAACTCTAGGGTTAAGATGTGACCAGTTAGAACTTGACTTGTTAGGTCATAAGTTTCCATGCAGTTTGTATGTTATTGATTTCGTAGATTTCAGAATCATCTTGGGTATGGATTGGTTGGGTAGGCATGAGGCTAGAATATTTTGCTAGGATAAGGAAATATCACCAAGACACCCTGATAGTCATAATCGAGTGATATTCTTAGTAAAAAATACTGACCGGAGTGTGTAACATCCCCTATGTAGAGGCCCAAAACTAAGCGCTACAAATTCTGCAGTCATCTATAGTATTAGCTTTCGGCGACTAAATACGGCTATGTTAATGGTACCAATAATATCAGAAGCACTTGAATATGAAACAAAACAAAGATTTCCAAAATCACAGATTACTTCATTACAATTCCATATAAGATTTGTTTCACATTCACGTCGCATAACCCAAAACGTTTTCCCAGGCACAGATTAAATATAGTTATTACAAATTACGTCGAGAGCGGTATATGAAGATACCTCCTCGATTAATCAGAGTCAAATGGTCTTTTAAGACCTATTACATCATAGTACATCGGAAAATCATCTAAACATAAATAAAAGCAGCAAATCCTAAAAAGCTATCCGTTGCCTCCAGCATCCTCCGGTGGCTTATTCATCAACTTTCTAAAACCTAAAAAATCCTTAACCTCTCAACCTAGTCAAATTGATTTTTGAGTACACGAGAGTTTAAGAGGAAAACATAAACTTCGAGTCAGACATAAAGCCTGGTATGAATAATACTATACATCCCGGTTTAATTATGTTAAGTGAGACCACGCCGCTTAGCGGAACGGGTTTCCTCTCACTAACACCTTTTAAAAACAAATCATTGAAAATCCTTCCATATAACCATATACTATGCTCCTGCATCCACAATGGTAAAATACTACGAAATAAACATTTTGTAAACCAACATAAATATCAGGTAATAATGAACTACCCGTTCAACACAAATAACTTTTAACATTTGGCTGACTCGGGCCTACCAGACAACATAATCAAAATTTACCTAACAATTGTTAGATATTCATATTTAGGATTATCTATCCTTATCTATCTGTTTAATAATTCCCATCAGGACAGTCTGTCCTAAGCTATCTGTTAAATATCTTACTTCTGGACGGTCTGTCCCTAACTTAATCATCTCCCAGGTTCTCCCGAGCCTAATGGTTTTCCAGGCTTACCAATAACCTATCTGTATACAACATATATTCCTTTCAGTGTGTAATAAGAATTTTAGTCTACCTGTGACCAAGCCCTACACACTGGAATTTTGGACAACAATTAGCGGAGCTACAAGCTAATGTATAGGGCGCGACCTCATACTAGTCCCATCTGGTTTTCTAATATCTGAGTCATTTATACTTAAGGATCCCCTCCCATATTTTTCCTTGAAAACAACTTCAAAATGATTTAAACCTTTAAATCAAACTTCAAACAAGGAAAAGAAATAAGTCTTTATACTTTACTCAAATCATAGTACCATGTTAGATATATATCCTTTTCTCAAAACTTAGTTGATGAACACACTTTACCATTTGAAAGAACCTCTTTCCATACTTTGAAACTACCTCCTTCAAAATCCAAGTTTAAACCTTTCGAAATCATCTCTAAAACCTTTCGAATTTATTCAAGGCAATCCTTTCGGAATTTATTAACCTTAGACATCCTTCTTTAAAACCACTTTAAGTCATTGCCTTAGAAAAACCTTTGGAAAACCTTCCTTAAAAAGCCTTTCGAAAACTTCTAATAAACCTTTTGAAACAGAACCCTTCGAATACATAAAACCTTTTAAAACAGAAATCCTTTGTTGGCATACTGGGTTCAACTTAAAACAATCTGGAAACCTTCTTTTAAAACCTTTTGTCTTTATATAAACAACCTTTCGAAAATGTCTAAATAACCTTTCGAAAGCCTTTGGTTATATTTCACAAAACAAGGGTAACCACCTAAGTCGAAAGCTTCCCTCCGAAAGCATTGGAGAAACGACTAGTTTTAAAAACAGGTAAACCTTTCGACTGGGTCGGAAGGTTAAAAGTAAAACCTTTATAAAAGCATTAAAACCCTTCGGTTGTGCAGGAAGGTTTCAAAACAAAGTAATGGCGGTAGCGGCTACAACCTATCGACTACATCAGAAGGTTTTAAAGACTTTTCTTTTAAATAACTTGACCTGGCCGGAAGTGACCAAGTCGAAAGCTCAAATTCGAAAGCAAAGCAGGCGGAAGCTTTTCATTTATAAAACAATTATATTTCAACCTTTTAGGCCATCAACCTTTTGGCTTAAAACCTTTCGACTATATTCAATTCATTACGTACTAATTACTTAATACCACATGCATTGAACTTTGACCTTGTCGAAAGCTAACCCTTCGACTGAGACGAAACGTCTGGAGCGGAAGGTATACTGCCGTATGGGCTGAAACATGGAAAAAGAGTTATTTTTGTTTTTAAACTTAAAAAGGAAACTTTTCAACTAACCTGCCTTTGTTTGTCAAATTTTCATTGGTCAATAAAATACTTTTCAGAATTTTGCTGCCGCAATTACTAGAATTTATAAATCATTTTATTTTGCAAAATGCCTCTTCTCCTTTATAAATATATAAAACATTTAAGTCCCATACCTTAAATAATTTTATATATCCCTCAAATGACTTAGGTAAATTCTGGAAAATTGTAGAAAATGTATTTTTAATATATTGCCTAACATATTAAAATCTCAAACCCAAACACTTATTATTTCAGCCATAAATAATTTAAAACCCAATAAACAATTTCCTTCATTCGAAAATTCATATAAAATCCATAATAAATCGGAAAATTATGAAAATCAAAACCCATCTCTAAAATATTGTTCCAGACCTATATTTAAATTTCTAAGGTATTCAGATGTCATTAAATAGGGTTTTCCTGTTAAATATTATCATAAAACACGAATAAACATTTATAATTTCATCAACAATAAACATATATATATATATATATATATATATATATATATTAAAACATCAAACATGGTAATATTATAGCGAAAGCATTTTAGATCTAAACATAAAACCGAAAACTAAAAGTATTAGGGATGTAGTAATTATTCACTTTAGCTTTAGAGATTATAGATGAGATTTTGAGTGTTAGTTTAGTTGATTTCTTCTTTCCTCTTGAATCTTAGCTTTACTTCTCCTCTTGAAATTGGAAATGGTGGCCGACCTTAGCTATTTTCATTTTTAATGAAATGAGAATAGTGAACGTGAGTTACCCATTTCCTACGGGTTTAGGATATAAGGTTTTGCTATTTCCCAAAATACCCTTTCATTTCTTAACACACTACTTAGTGTTATTTCATTTTAGTTAATCTCTTTAACATGGCACGACTACCTCCAACTAATCAAATCTCAACCTATTAATCTTCATATTATTTAACTTAGTTTAACTAATTATATATCTTAAATAAGGTTATAAAATATATGGGATATTACAGACTCTCCACCTTATAGAATTTCGTCCTTGGAATTACAATAAGGTACACAAAAAAACAATCTAAGGTAAAACATACCATCAAATAAATCTGGGTAAGAGTCTCTAATCCTGCTTCCCACTTCCCAAGTACAGTCTCTAACATCATTACTCCACTGGACCTTTACTAACTTGACTGTCTTGGTCCTCAATTTCTTCTCATCTCTAGCCACAATCTGAATCGGTTTCCTAACTATAGTCAAATCCGGTTCTACTACTAAATCTTCTAATACTGTAGGTGCTATAGTAGTCTTAACGTCTCTAACACATTTCCTAAGATGAGAAACATGGAAAACATTATGGACTCCAGTCAAACTACTCGGTAAATCTACTTTATAAGTGAGTTTCCCGATCCTCCCAATAATACAAAATGGACCAATGAACCTAGGTGCTAACTTCCCTGACTTCCCAAATCTGGTTACACCTTTCATCGACGAAACCTTAACAAACATATAATCTCCAATAGAAAATTCCAAATTCTTCCTTCTTTTATCTGCAATAGCTTTTCTGCCTGAATTGAGCTTCCTTCATCCTAGCTTGAATCAACTCAATCTTTTCTGCAGCTTCCTTCACTAAATGTGGACCAAGAACTAATCTATCCCCATTCTTTAACCAACATACGGGAGACTTGCAAGGTTTTCCATACAATGATTCAAACAGTGCCATCCCAATACTTGTCTGATAACTATTGTTATACGAGAACTCGACTAAATGAAGATGGTCTTCCCATGATCCCCCAAAATATAATATACAAGCTCTTAATAAATCTTCCAAGACTTTGTTAACTCTTTCTCTTTGTCCATCTGTCTATGGATGGTAAGCGATACTCATGTTGAGCTTGGTTCCTAATGCTTCTTGTAGGCTTTTCCACAACTCACTTGTAAATAAAGAATCTCTATCACTGACAATACTACTAGGAATCCCGTGCAGTCTAACCACATTCTTCATGAATAACTTCGCCAAATCGGGTGCCGTCCTAGTTAACTTTACCGTAATAAAATGGGCACCCTTAGTCTGTCTATCTATTATAACCCATATGCTTTCGTTTCGCCTTCTAGATCTCGACAACCCATCAATAAAATCCATGGAGATTGAATTCCATTTCCATAACGGAACCTCTAACGGTTGAAGCAATCCACTTGGCTTCTGGTGTTCAGCCTTTGCCTGTTGGCAATTCAAGCACTGCTTAACACACAATCCAATATCCCGCTTCATACCTTCCCAAAAGAAATTTCTCTTCATGTCCTGATACATCTTCGTTCCTCCTGGGTGGGTAGTGAACTTCGAACGATGTCACTCGTCCAAAACCTCCTTCCTTATATCTCCTATATTTGGAACACATAATCTTCCTTTCTTTCTCAACCACCCATTATGGTCAAGATTGAAATCTTTTAGGTCATCGCTCTCTGTTCCTTCCTTTAATCTTCTGATCTACTCAGCCAATACCGGATCCTCCTCTTGCTTAGAGGCTATCTTCTCAATCATTACTGGTCGAACTTTTAAACAAGACAATATAGTACTTCCTGTACTCGATCCTACTTCGGGCCTAAACCACACACTACAATTCGATAATGCTTCCAAGTCTTTCCACTCAATGATCATAGCCAATACTGCGTTCTGATGTTTCCGACTGAGTGCATCTGCTACCTTGTTTCCTTTTCCAGGTGTACTCAATTCCAAAATCATAGGCGGCAATGAACTCCAACCATCTCTGCTGTCTCATATTCAGCTCCTTCTAAGAGAACAAATGCTTCAATGACTTATGTTCAGTATATAGCTCAAATCGCTCTCTCAAAAGATAATTCCTCCATACCTTTAAAGCAAATATAATGGCAGCTAACTCCAAGTCATGCATTGGATACCTAACCTCATGTGGTCTGAGCTGTCTAGAAGCGTAAGCAATTACCATACCCCTTTGCATCAACAAAGCTCCCAATCCAGTTCCACATGCATCTGTATAAATAACTAAATCCCGATTCCCATCCGAAACCACTAACACCGGTGCATGGGTCAATAATTGTTTCAAGCTCCGGAATGCTTCTTCACACTTATCAGTCCACACGAACTTCACATCTTTTCGCGTAAGCTTAGTCATCGGTGCTGCTATCCGTGAAAAATCTTTTATAAATCTTCGATAATATCCCGCCAATCCAAGGAAGCTCTTTATCTTGGTCACCGTCTCGGGTCTCTTCCAATTGTTCACTGCTTCAATCTCAGTCGGATCTACAGACAACCCTTTCTCAGAGATGACATGACCAAGGAACTTCACTTCCTTCTTCCAAAAATGACACTTCGTAAACTTAGCCTTCAACTAAAGCTCCCTCAACGTCTCGAGCACAACTCTGAAATGAACTTCATGCTCCTTCTCATCCTTAGAGTATATCAAAATGTCATCAATAAAAAACAACACAAACCTATCCAAATGCTCTTGAAAAATCCTATTCATCAGATCTACGAAGAATGCCATCGCATTAGTTAGTCCGAATGGCATAACTAACCATTCGCACGATCCATATCTCGTCCTAAACACCGTTAAAGGAATGCTATCCTCTGCTGCTCTAAGCTGATGAAATCCCATCGCCAAATCTAGCTGAGAAAGTACCTTTGCTCCACTCAATTGATCGAACAAATCGTCAGTTCTCTTGAATCTTAGCTTTACTTAGCTTTAGAGATTATATATGAGATTTTGAGCGTTGGTTTGGTTGATTTCTTCTTTCCTCTTGAATCTTAGCTTTACTTCTCCTCTTGAGATTGGAAATGGTGGCCAGCCTTAGTTATTTTCGTTTTTTAATGAAATGCAAATAATGAACATGAGTTACCCATTTCCTAAGGGTTTATGGTATAAGGTTTTGCTATTTGTCAAAATACCCTTCTCATTTCCTAACACACTACCTAGTGTTATTTCATTTTAGTTAACCTCTTTAACATATCACGGCTACCTCCAGCTAATCAAATCTCAACCTATTAATCTTCACATTATTTAATTTAATTTAACCAATTATATATCTTAAATAAGGTTATAAAATATATGCGTTGTTACAGAGTGTTAGTGCTATGCTTAATGCTATGAAGGTAGGAAATGAGTTGAGTCAGGTTCAGGTAGCAAGAGAGTTTGTAGGTATCTTTGAGCCAGTCACTGGACTACCCCCGAAAAGAGCTGTTGAGTTTAGAATAGATCTTGTGCCAGGAGCCGAACCTGTAAGTAGACCACCTAGCAGAATGACACAAACTGATATGAAGGAATTGAAGGTGCATCTAGTGGATCTAGAAGGAAGGAATTTTATTAGACCAAGCAGTTCGCCTTGGGGAGCGGCCATGGTGTTCGTGAAGAAACCATATGGGTCGTTAAGGATGTGTACTGGCTATCGTAAGTTAAATAAAAGGACAATTAAGAATAAATGTCCTTTGCCAAGAATAGATGATCTGTTTGATCAGTTGAGTGGAGTTAGAGTGTTTTCTCAGTTGGATTTGGCGATCGGTTTCCATCAGTTGAGAGTGGCAGAGGACAGTATTCCTTTGGCAGCATTTCGAACTAGGTATGGTTCATATAAGTGGTTGGTAATGCCATTTGGATTGACAAATGCACCTGCTTTCTTCGTAGATTTGATGAATCGAGTTTTCCGAGAGTACTTGGATAGGTTTGTACTAGTATTTATAGATGACATTCTAGTATACTCTAAGGATGAGAGAGAGCATAAAGTTCATCTTAGAGTGGTGCTTGAGACGTTGAGGCAGAATCAGCTAAAGCTAAGATTACTGTCATTTCTGGAAGAAAGAGGTAAATTTTCTTGGTCACATGGTTTCAGAGAAAGGATTGTCAATCGATCCAGATAAGATCGAAGCTGTGAATAATTGGAAGAGACCAGAGATGGTGACTGAGATTAGGAGTTTTCTTGGACTTGCTGGCTACTACCAGAGATTCATTAAGGATTTCTCGTAGATAGCAACACCCTTAACTAAGATTACCAGGAAGGAGGTGAAGTTTGTATAGTCTGACAAATGTGAGGAGGCATTCCTTAAGTTAAAGCATTTGTTGACCAATGCACCCGTGTTAGTAGTTCCAGACGGAAACCAAGGATTGGTGGTGTATACTGATGCATGTGGAAATGGATTAGAAGCGGTATTGATGCAGAGTGCTAAAGTCATTACCTACGCATCTAGACAACTTAGACCGCATGAAGTTAGATATCCTAGTCATGATTTGGAGTTGGCAGCTGTGATCTTCACATTGAAGATTTGGAAACATTATCTCCTATAGGAGAGATTTGAATTATATACCGATCATAAGTCTTTACGGTATTTATTCTCCTAGAAGGAGCGGAATATGAGACAGCAGAGGTGGTTGGAGTTTCTGGTTGCATATGATTTTGGTATATAATATACACTAGGAAAAGGTAATAAGGTGGCTGATGCTCTTAGCAGGAAACATCAGAATGTGGTGTTAGCTATGTTGGCAGAGTGGAAGGATTTAGAAGCTTTAGTCAGTTGTGATGCGCAGTTAAGATCGACTGCTGGTTCTAGCCAGAGTACCGCCATGTTGTCTTGTTTAGAAGTTCGACCAGTATTAATTGAGAAAATTGCTTCTAAGCAGAAGAAGGATCCCGTATTAACTGAAAGGATTAGAAGGCTTGAGGTTGGAACAGAGATCGATGATTTAAGGGATTTTAGCCTTGACCTGAGGGGATAGCTAAGGAAGAAGGGACAGTTGTGTGTTCCGAATATGGAGGACTTAAGGAAAGAAGTTCTTGGAGAATGTCATCAATCCAAGTTTACGATTCATCCTAGAGGAACCAAGATGTATCAGGATATGAAAGGGAGCTTCTATTGGGAAGGCATGAAGAGGGATGTTGGCTTGTGGGTTAGACAGTGTGCAAACTATCAACAAGTGAAAGCCGAACATCAGAAATCGAGTGGGTTACTACAGCCTTTAGAGATTCCAGTTTGAAAATGGGATTCGATATCCATGGAATTTATAAATGGGTTGCCAAGGTCAAATGGAGGTAATGAAAGTATATGGGTTATAGTGGACAGATTGACAAAGAGTGCCTATTTCATTCCAGTTAAGTCAACCAAAACGGCACCTGTTTTAGCTAAGTTGTTCATGAAGAACATAGTTAGACTGCATGGAGTTCCTAGTAGTAAAGTCAGTGATAAAGATGCATTGTTCACTAGTGAATTCTAGAAGAGTCTACCGGAAGTAATGGGTACCAAGCTTAATATGAGTACTGCATATCACCCTCAAACGGATGGGCAAACAGAGAGAGTCAATAAGGTACTCGAAGATTTATTGAGAGCTTGTATATTAGACTTTGGTGGATCTTGGGAGGACCACCTACATTTGGTTGAGTTTTTCTATAATAATAGTTACCAGACTAGTATAGGAATGGCGCCATTTGAAGCTTTGTATGGAAGGCCATGCAAATCACCAGGATGTTGGTTGGAGACTAGAGACAGATTAGTCTTTAGGTCCAGATTTAGTTAGAGAGGCGTCAGAGAAGATTGAGTTAATCCAGGGAAGGATGAAGGAAGCTCAGTCCATACAGAAGAGTTACGCAGATAAGTGGCGTAAGGACCTAGAATTCTCAGTTGGAGATAATGTTTTCATTAAGGTATCACCTATAAAGGGTGTGATACAATTTGGAAAGTCGGGGAAGTTAGCCCTAAGATATGTAGGTCCATTCTAGATTATAAAGAGGATTGGAAAGCTCGCATACAGAATAGAGTTGCCGAGCAGTTTGGCAGGTGTCCATAATGTATTTCATGTGTCTCATCTTTGCAAGTATGTGCATTATCCAGAAACTACTATTCCTCCGACGGGGTTGGATGACTTAGTGGTAGAGCCTAATTTGACTTTTGTCAGACAACCAGTTCGGGTTGTAGCTAAAGATGAGAAAAGATTAAGGAATAAGACAGTCAGGTTGGTGAAAGTTCAGTGGAGCGATAACGAGAAGGACTGTTCTTGGGAGACAGAGGATAGGATTAGAGATACTTATCCTGATTTTCTTTGAGGGTATGTCTATATTAGATTTATATAGACAGTTGCTAGTCAGTTAGACCAGTATGGATGTTAGGTGTTGTTATAGATGATTGTTATGTTTAGTATTTAGTCATTACTGAATTTCGAGGACGAAATTCTCTAAGAGAGGGAGCCTGTAACATCCCTAATTTTGATAACATTATCCATAAGATTTAATTAAATAAATTAAATAGAATAATGATGATAAGGAGATTGAGATTTAACTAAATTATATAATAGGGCCGTGCTTATTAACAAAGTAAAATAGGCTTTAAATTGGTTTATTAAACTATACATGATTTAAATTCATTTTTGTGATAAAATGGATGATGATATGCTTAAGTTATATTATGATGATTTGTTTTAATTCATAAGCAAGTGAATTTGCACGATTTTGATATGAAACCGAGAATATATGATTTCTGATTGCCATGGAAAATTTTTACGTTATGAAAAACATGATTTTGGAGATGGGTTTTAATTTTAAGAATTTTCCAAGCCATGGAAATTTTATCATGAATTTTTAGTGAAAAATACGATATAATTGGGTATAAAATTTATTTCGAGAAATTTAGGAAGAAATTGGGTCTAAAATTTTAATATGTTTGTTTACATGATGAAATCGATTTTTTGTGATTCTTGGGGATTTTTCCCAGTTGATTTATTTAGGGAAATAAATTATTTTAAAAGAAGGGTTTTTCTACAACTTGTCGGTTTTGCTATATGGAAAGGTTTTAACGTTAAAAATCCTTTAATTTGGATCTGAATAAATGCGACAATTTTAGATGTAAAGTATTTGAACAGTTTTATGGCAGCCAATCAGCGTTTAACAAATAAGCAAGTTGTTAAAAAGAAATTACTTAAAGTTGCTATAATTCAGCCTTTAAATCAAAAAAGGGTGTTCCACCTCTATTAGTAGGGACCTTTCGACTCCTTTGATTCCGCCTCGTCCCAGTTGAAACCAACACAGTCGATACCACCATAGTCGAAACCAATACACAAGATATCACTTAGATGGTATGTAGTGGATTGGAAGAAAGGCGGAAGCATTGCTGTCGAAAGGGTAAGCTTCCAATGGAGTCGAAACCCTACTTTGTTCTCAAAAGTTAAAGTCTTGCCTAGTTTTACCTAAAGCTTTTGACATAATCAAAACATATGCTTTTGAAAAGATTTTATAGTTAGCTTTCGAAGGAGGTTGCCATATGTGTTAAAGTTTTTACTTTCGAAGGATTACCTTTTTCCTTTAAATAACCGCTTTCGAAAGGGTAGGTTTTGACCAAGTTGAAACCAAGCCGCTAAATCCCCCTTTCGACTGCATTAAAGTCATCTATGTTGTCGAAGGGGTTACTTCTATTTTAACCTAAGCCTTTTTTCTGAATGCTTTCGAAGGGGTTGGGGTTTCTAGGGTGATGGAGTCGAAAGGAGTTTCAACTCTATCCTTCAAAGTTTTTATTTTAAAGGTTTTGCTTTCGACTAAGATGGTTCGACACCATCAATTTTTCCCAAACTAATTCTTGTTGGTTTCGAAAGAGATACTTTCATATATAACCATTTTGACCCAAATGTTGTTTTTAAAGAGTGAACCCAATGCTTTCGAAAGGGGATACTTTCATTTATTTCAAAGCTCTATATTTTAAAAGGATGATTTGATACCATCGAAAGGTATGATAGGATTATAGCAAGCGCATGAAAACTGTATGATATTGGCAGGGGCCAACAGATTCATAGTTAGCCCATGAAAACTATGATTTGATACTGGCAGGTGCCAGTAGATTTGTAGTTAGCTCATGAAAACTATATCCGGATTATGATATTGGCAGTCAACCAATAGGTTCCTAGTTAGCCCATGAAAAATGGGATAAGAAATAAGACATTGGAGTTACCAATAGGTTCTTAGTGATCCCACGAAAACTAAGTAATTGGACAGATAGTTCTTAACATTTAACACGTTAATAGTAACCCTAAAAACTATAATTGAGACAGATAGTCAGAATGAATGGGGATGGGTAATCCAGAATTGATATATTTGTTTTGCATATCATCATAATTTTTGAAATACTATGTTTTAACCACTGTGGATACAGGAACACAACATATGGTTTTATAAATGTTTTATGATACTAGTGAGGGGAAACCCATTCCGCTAAACAGCGTGGTCTCACTGGATATCTAAATGGTTTGAGATGGTTAATTATTCTTTATATCAGGCTTTATGTTTGACTCGAAGTTTTTGTTTCCCCTTAAACTCTTGGGTACTCAATTGATTTTGAGTAGGTTGAGAGTTAAGGTTTCCAGGTGTTCTTTTAGACGAATAAAAGCTTCTGAGGACGTGCATGAGGCAAGATTGTTATTAGAGTTCTTTTTTCTGCTGTGTGTTTGTTTGTAAAGGCAAATTGTTTTCTTGCCTATCTATATACTCTGATCTACCAAGGGGGCATCTTCATATGTCGCTCTTGGTGTATTTTGTAATAATTATATGTTATCTGAACGTGATCTGCGAATTGGGATTATGTAATAAATTTGGAATATTTTGAAATGGAATGTGGAATTTGTTTCGCTGTTTAATTTTTTTTCTATATTTTTGTGTTTCTGTGTATCAATGAATCTATTATCACCGTGTTTGGTTGCTGAGGATTAACAACTATGGATGATTGCAGCATCTGTAGCCATTAGTTTTTGGCCTCCAAATAGGGGGATGTTACAAGCACCGTGCCATGACTTCCTTCGATGCCCACATCACTTCCATGTATCTCATGTATCTCGTCAAATGAACACCGGGATCTGTTCTTCCATCATATGTCTCAAGCGTTGGTAGTTTGAACTCTGGTGGATTCCTAGCCTGCCTGATATTTGGAGTGAATGGACTTCTATTTACATCCTTAAGATCCCTGTTCACTAATCTTCCATGCATAGCTCACCTTATCATTTCCGCAAACCCGTCATTGTCTCCCAACGGTAGTCTCCTATCATCATGCCCAAGCTACCCCCGTAGTCTATGAGGGAATTCCGGAATGTACTCCTCTAGACGAGCATCCACATTCTGGTTCGCACCAAGCTCCAAGGGGTCAAACGCAGGTCCTCTAGCATCACGATCAACCAGACCCGAGGGCGTGCCCCCTAGCCTTTGGGGATCGGTACCAATCCCTCTGGAGGGATTGGTGCCGATCCCTCTTGGATGGAAGGGGACTGCCCTCGGCTGCTCTGTTCCATTCCTATGTCTATTAGCTCTGTTTCCATGCTCCCGATTCTTATTTTGGTTTTGTGTTCTAGCACCTACTATGGCTCCAACCCGTCCAATTTGTTGGAGTAGATTCCGCATCATCTCCTCCTGTCTTTTCAACATCCTCTCCTGCATAACATCCATCATCGTTTCCATTTCATCCCTGGTGATGTAGATAGATGCTTAATTAGCTCCAGCTCCTAAGGAAGCCTCCTGACTCCCTCCACGATGACTCCTTTTTGGTAGCACTCTCCTTGTTGATTTCCTAACCATTGCTTTCTAGATCCAAGTATCCAAGCTTATAAATCAACGAGTGCAAGTTTTCTTAGTGAAAGCACCAAAATGTTAGCGTCGAAATTGACCACCAACGCCCAATTATGTGAAAGCACCAAAATCCAATCCAGTCACATAAATATAAAGAGAAATAAATGAAGAACAAAATTAAAACAATTAGAAAGCAAGAAAATTGAGACACATATTTATCGTGGTTCGGCTGACTCCAGCCTACGTCCACTCCAAAGATTTTCCTTTTATTAGTTTATACTACTTATTACAATTACAAATCCATGTAATCCAAGAATAAAAATGAAAGAGTATAGCCTAGGTAGAAGATGAAGAGAAGTAGAATGAAGCTCCCCTTTTTTGAAGCCATGCCTGTTGTACTTATATGTGAAACTTCGGCTACAAAACCTTCTTATCCATACAGGCCCACCATAGGGGTCGCTAGGCCAAAATCCCCATGAGGAGGGATCAGTACCAATCCCTTCCTTAGTTGATTTTTGGGCAGCAATTCCTATGGTAGCTTCTTCATAATGAAATATGTTTAATCCTCAAGTTTCATGTCATTTGGAATAAGGAATCTCGAGTTATTTATTGATGAATGCAAGAATGCTCTTGGTTTCTAACATACGCCGATCCCTTTGATATGCTATGCTGACCCCTCTTCAATAAATCTTGAAGTATGCCGAATCTGAGATACCCATCCCTTCACTTTACTAAGCTATCGAAGTATACCGATCCCTCCTTGGCTTATCCAGATATACCGATCCCTCCTTGGTTTATCCAGATATGCTGACCCATTCTTGTGCCAAGCTTTATTATGTTTCCTCCATGTCAATCCCTCCTCTTCCATAACACCATGCCGATCCCACCTTATTCCATAATGCTACGCCGATCCCTTCTACTCCAATATACCATGTCGATCCATACCGTTACACAATGCTATGACGATCCCTCCAACTTCATGAAGGTATGCCGATCCCTCCTATGCCATGGAGGTACGCCGATCCCTCCTTCTTCATGAAACTATGCTGATCCCTCCTATGCCATGAAGGTGTGTCGACCCCTCCTATACCATGAAGATATATCGTCCATCCTATGCCACAAAACCACACCGATCCTTCCCATGCTATGCTGATCCCTTGGGTTCCAAGCTATCATCCATATTTCAAGCACCCTGCAATCGTCGCCCCGCACTCATCGGCATTGATAACCACAAAGTCTGTTAAGTTAGATCCGCCTGCATACTACCTTGACAAAAAGGCGGGCCAACAAATAGTAATTATTTTTTACTACTAAATTTTTATTAATTATTTAATTATTGATTAATAAATATTTTTAGTTAATTATAAATATTAATTGATTATTACAACCAGCAAATGAAAATAGTTGTAATAGCGATTTATTACAACTGGCAAAAAAGAAGAATGGTTAAAACTAGGCATCTTCTACAACTGGCAAAAAGAAAGGTTGTAATAGACATCTATTACAACTAGCAAAATAAAAGAGTTGTTGAAAATAAATTCATACAACTTTTTGAAAAAAACATTGTAATTATTAATTATAATTATCAATTATTAATTATCATCAATTAATTACTAAATATTAAATATTACTTCTAAATTATTAATTATTAATATTAATTATTAAAAATTAATTCTTATTGATTAATTAATAATTATTTAATAATAATAACTAATTATCTAATAATGATTATTAATTATTAATTATTTAATAATAATTATTAATTATTTAATAATGATTATTTATTATTATTTACTAATGTTATTATTAATTTTTAGTTATTAAGTATTAATTATTTCATATTTCAAATTAATTATTATTTAATACTAATTTTTTATTAATAATTTAATTAGTAATTATTAAATATTATTATTTAATTATAATTATTAATTAATTATTACAACTGGAAAAAGAAAAAGGTTGTAATAGGCATCTATTACAACTTGCAAAAAATAAGAGTTATTAAAAATAAGCATATATTTGTGACGACCGGGAGATTTTCGACCCCGGAAAATCGACACTAATACGTTCACTGTATAGAGTGCCGAGCAATCGAGTACCGGAAATACCAGGTTGTTAGGGTTAAGAAGAAAGAGATAGAAGAAGGAAATAGAAAATAACAGCACAAAATCTCACAATCGCAGCGGAACAAAATATAATATACAATAATAGCATTTTATATAAAGAAAAGATGTAACTGTCAATGTACATTCAAGTTATCAGAGTACAACAAATCTGGACAATTATAATAACTTGTCCTCAACTGCTGTCTACACAGCCTATAGTACACAGCGGAATACAGTCAAATACGTGCAATACGCCTCTGCCATCCAGCTCGTCTCTAGAGCTCCAAGCGTCCTAACCTGAAATTCTGTGATTCTCGGTCTGACCTGAGCATTACAATAAAGTAACACCCGAGTCAGGCTGGAACCCTGTAACGACCCGGTATTTTCAACCATTCGCATCCATTATAAGTGTATAGGTAGACACTCATGCCGGAATTGAATTGCTCAAAATACCGCGTTGTAAATAAAATTTGGCAAATCTCAGAATATACAGTAAATAAATATAATCACAGATCACAGACACAGAGTAAAATAATGCAGCGGAAGTAAAAGAAATAGTAGTTCATGAAGCTACTATATAAATATATCAGAGTTACATAAGATATAACAAAAGAAATAGAGGACAACAGAAGTCTCAATAAAATAACCAAGTACAAGCTGAGTAGGACAACGGAACTGAAGTAGATAGGACAAGACAAGTAGATAATCTCCAGCGATTAAAATCTCCAAGAGAGTGGAAACCCAAATCTGTGAATAACTCAGGCTGACCCGAGCGTAAAGCAAAACACAAAACACTCGAGTCAGGACAATATATACTTATATAATGTAAACCAACTCAAGTGAACTGTAATAAAGGTACAAGTAACTTAGAAGATGCTTGGGACCGCCCATCCTCTAAGGATCCGTTAAAATATCTACTATGTAGTAATATTCGCTATTATAATAATGTCTAATAAGTAAAGTATAATCATATAGAAAATAGCGTTAAGGGGATGGAGAACCTTAACGCGGTCGGATCTTAAAATCATAATCGTAGTGGGTTCGATATGGTAGGTGACACGGCACACAAGGCAATGCCAGGGTAGATATACCAATTACGCACACGAACTGATGGATACGCATAGCAGCCACTACCGTTCCACCTCGAACAACACTCCCAAATCAAGGGTGGCCACCAAAAATCACAAAGTAATAGAATGGTATCGAAGAAGTGTGTCCGATACGAGGTGCTACCTCACTGGCCCGAGATCGCTCCTGTTTTAGTCACCTTATGCCAACTCACGGGAGTTGGGTCCACGTATATACCTTAGGATCGTCGCCACCATCCTACTTCATTCAGGAAACTCCACCGCGTACACAGTTGTCAAAGTGGTTTTCGGTATCGACAGAGAGTATGTCCATATCTGATCCCGGTCTCTTTAACAACCAATCGTTATTATAACCCGTGGTTATAACTTTTAAAACAATACTTCAAAATAAAATATCATTTCAAAACCATATATTTATCAAAATAAAGATTAAATCAATTACAAACCATTTCCATATATTTAAAATATCATATCATTCCAAAACTTCATTTCAAATCATTTCAATATCTTTCCAAAACTAAAAATTCAACTTTAAATACCCTTTAAATTCAAAGATATCGTTCATTTACTATCATTTCAAATCACCTTTAAATAGTTTATATTCCAATCAAAATAATTCATTTAAACCTTTTAAAAGTGTAATTATTATATTTTCAAATCAAGTATTCAATTTCCAAAGTTTCAAACCATTCTGAGTTCGTTTACTAAGTCAAAAACCATAATTATTAAAATTTCAGCCTTTCGCAGCATTTAGAAAAAAGCTGTTATAAGTTATACTTGAAAACATTTTTATTCAGCAAAGACAGCATTTAAAACTGCTGTTAAAACTCAGTTTTTAGTTAAATTATAGTTCAAAACAGAAAAGACAGCATTTCAGAAGTGCTGCGGTAACTCAGATTTCAAAACAAAGGTTTTATTTGATTTCAGCAAAGACTGCAGACCACTATAGCATTTCCAGAGAATGCTATAATAGACCTGAGTTTAATATTAGCCTATAAGTTCAATTACAGCAACTACAGCATTTCAGAAATGCTGTAATAGCTCTTTTTACACAATTTTAGTTCAATTCAGAAACTATAGCATTTCTGAATGCTATTAAAAGTTAATTCTAGATTTTAGTGTATTTCCAGCAACTAAATAACTTCAATTTAAAACACATAAACATTTTAAAAATCATATTTTAACATTTAAAAATATTCATTTTCATATCATTTAACATATATCTTTTTCACAATAAATTTCTTATAATTAAATCCAATTTTCAACAATTTACTTAATAAATTTAAGTGTAAAAGTTTCCAATTCTTCACATTTCAACAAATAACTTAACACTTCAAATTTAAATTACCATTTCACAAATTTAACTAAATTTCCAATTTTATTTAATTAACTTAAACCTTTAATTAAAACCAAATTTCACATTTCCAAGTCAAGTTATATTTTAAAAGATCACTTTTAAACATTCATTTATTTAACCACTTAAACTCATAGAAAAATCAATAATACTTTAATAAATCGCTTAAATTCAAATTTAATCAAATTATCATATTTACCAATTTCCAAATATAATTAAATTTTCATTTTTATTCATATAACTTAAATATCATTTTTAACCAAAATTCCAAATTCCAAACTTAAGTTATATTTCAATAATCCAATTTAACCATTCATTAATTACATTTTTAACTCGTAGAAAAATCATAATTTCTTTATTTTAAAACATTTCAAAATCTATTTAAATCAAATTTCATAAATTTATATTTTTAAAATACTTAAAAATATCCAAAAACGCTTTATAAAATAACCACGGGCCTGTATATAGTTTTCTAACCTAGGTCAAGTGATACAGATATATATCATTTCAATCCGCAATTTACAAAGAAAAACCGGGTTCTATCATTTCAAACCCGCAATCCCAAGTTAAAATAAGTTATATAAAAACCATTCAGGCCTATCATTTCAGCCCATAATGATTTTTCCCTATTCTAAAGTCCGTTCGGGTATGTATCATTTCAACCTATAGTGATTCTAGTCTACAGGGAACTTGCAGTGTGATAAACAGATATAAATGAACTGAATACATTATATAACAGTAACGGATGATATAACAGGTGTATAAACATCATATGATCATAACATAGTCAAGTATAACATGATAATATATTTCTATAGATTCACAGGGTGTCAATTTACTAGTTATATAGGTACATATTGTCTGGTGAGAATAACTCACCTGTTAAAGCCGGAGATTAGCGATCAAAACACACAGAATAGATTCCAGAAAGCACAACAAGCACGATATAGCATGACTTTTGATTTGAATGAATGGAGAGCCTTGATATTTATCTTGTAAACAATAACTAAACAAGACAATATACACATAAATATTCAACGCAAACAATGTTGAAACAATGAAGATAAGAAGCAACAACGGAATAGATTACTTGACTGTGCTTTAACCATTCAAAATCTCGAACAAGGGGTTCATTTTCTCAGCCATGATGATGATGAGTGTGGGAGAGACAAGGTTAACTTCCTCGAATACATAAGACAAAACAATACAAATAATATAAGTTTTCAAATGCACAATACGATAGAATAATATAGAATCAACTGCACGAATCAAACTAGAATTGCTTTGCACTTGCTTCCAACAACCTTCAGGTTCAGCCATATGGTGTACTACAGGTCTAAGGCAAGATTTGGATTAGGTTTTGGTTGCCTAAGGGTCGGCCAAACATGTTTAGAGGATAGCAAAAGGTGAGTATGCATGAAACAACACAACAAGGCAAAACAATGTCACTTTAACATGGATTCAAGGCAATTCAAGGCTCGGCCAAGGCTCATGGGGCATGGCCAGAGGAGTGGGGTCCAAGGTGATGAGGTGGCCGAGGGTCCAGGTTGTGCTGGAGGTGGTGGAGGTGGTGTTGGTGGCGGCCATGGGTGGTGGAAGGTGATGGTACCAAAACTAGGTCAGCTTGAGTGCATAGGTGATGGCTAGTGCTAGTTTAGATGGATTTTTGTGATGATCTTCATCATGGCTTGGCTTGGCCTGAGGAGGAGAGGTGTTAGGCTGTGTGATGGTCAGAGAAAAGTGGTGGTGGTGGTCAGCCATAGCTTGGAGGAAGGGGAATACAACTATGAAGGTGGAGAGCATGTGCAAATTCAAGTAGAAAATCATAAAAAGACAAGAAGAAGATAGATTTTTTTTTACCTAAGCTTCACAAGGAGAATAGCCGTGATTTTTTTGTGAGAGGAGGAGAAATGAATTTCGTGAAAGTGAAAAAAAAATGCAGCTGAAATGAGTAGATTACACGCCCAAAACAATTAAGAGAAGAGTTGGGAAAATGAAAGGTCGGGAGATGGAAAGCCTTAGGAGTTTCAAGAGTTTAAAACTTTTCAAATTTCCTCTATTTCTTTTTAATAAGTTTAAATATCTGGAAATACATATAATTTCAGTTAAAATTCGAAAATGTAACAAATAAAAAAAAATATAAATAAATAAATATTAATTATAAATAATTAAATCAAGAAAATAACAAAAATTGTCAACTAGGCTAGAAAAATTGAAAATAAATGGTATAAACTTCAGAAAATTCATATGAGCTTGTAATATATTTTTAAACATAAATAATAACATAAAATAAAAATACATTCACAAAATAAATATATAAAATTTAATTTAAATATAATATTAATGAAGAAAATAGCAGAAAATAAGAAAACAGCCTTTAAAAAAATAGGAAATCAACACAGTAAACATTGGAAAAATTCTATTATCAATTTAAAAATATTTAAAAGTCAAAATATACATAATATAACATATTAAACATATTAGAATAAAATATGACAAAGAAAATATAATTTATACAATTTAAAATAACAAAATTGCAAAATAAACAATTTATACTCAAAATTGAAATGTACATATCTTTTACAGTTTAACTCCGTTTTCAATGAAACGAAAAGCAGTATTCAAGTTATTAAATCTATTTTTATAATAAAAGATAAAATTTAAGATTTTAAATAATTTAAATTTGAAGTTTAAAAGTCAAAGTTTGAACAGTTTGACCAGAAATTCACTTTACATTAAAATATTCAAATTATACTAGTTTGAACTATAAATAACTTAATAATCAACATTTATATTTAAAAACGAAATGTTTGAAATAAAAAAAATTTAAAATAATTTTAAAAAAAATAAAGTCCAATTTAAATAATATACAAAAATCTAGGGTTGTTATACTCTCCCCCACTCAAAACTTTTCGTCCCCGAAAAGGAATAAGGTACGGGAAGCACAGAAAAAAAATAGAGTGAAATAAGATTAAAACAGGATGATAAGAAGATTGGAATTACACCTGATAACTATTGTTATAGGTAAGTTTAACAAGATGGAGGTGATCAAATCAAGAATACAAGCACGAAAAAGATCCTCTAGAGTCTGAATCACCCCTTTCACTTGACCGACGGTCTATGAATGGAAAAACAGTGTTCAGATCCAGATGAGTAACAAAAATTATCAAAGATTACAAAAAGATTTCTAAACGGACTGGTATAAGCAATAGCCTTCCCATTCTGTAACAAGATAAGAGAAATAAGGACAACCAAAAGGTAGTTTGAAAAACAAGATACGATAATAATTTGAAACCATAATGCTTTGAAATCATAATAATTTAGGGATGTTTATCATTTGGAAATCACACTACTAAAATCATAACACTTTGGAAATGTTATTCTTAAAAAAAACATAACACTTAGAAAATCAAAACACCTTTTAAAAAAAATAATCTTCATTTAAACCATTTTAATTCAAGGTCAAATAATATTCATTTTAAAGTTGTAACATTTCTAAGTTCATTCAATTATAAAAATTTCCAAAACACTGTATTTTCAAAACAACAGCACTTATAAAATGCTACAATAGATATATTAATATTTCAAATCAATTTAATATCAGAAATATTCATTTGGATATCATTTAACTTATGACTTATTAAAACAAGCTTTTATGAATGGAATATTCAAATCAAACTATACTTCATTTATTAAGTTAAAAGTTCACTATTTTAGTTAGCTCTTAATTTAACACATAACCTAACACTTTATTTAAAATACCCATTTCACAAATAGATATTCCTTTAATAAGTTACACTTAAAATTCCATTTGAAAACCAAATTCTCAATTATCAATTTTTAGTGATGTTAAAATACATTTTAACTATTTAAATCATAATTATTCATTTTTCAAGACATATCAATTTCATAAATAAAATATTTATCATAGCAAATATAACAATCAAATTTCTTTACACATTTATTCATTTAGACATCAATTAAACTATGAATTCAAGTTAAATAAACTTTATTACCAAAAGTCCAATTCAAATGTATTTTATTTTATCTATTCAAAGTTACATTATTTATTATACAACATATTCATTTCAGGAAATAACCTTTATTAAAATTCCTAGGTTAGACTTAAGGTTCCATAGTAAATCAAATTTGATTATTAAGTTATTTAAATAAAATCTCTTTAAATTCCTTTTTCACTATTTACCTCTGTTAATCTTTTATAACTAAAATTTAAGTGTATAACATTTATTATAACCACTCAAATTTTATTTATAAAATCCTTTCTATATTGTATATTATCCAATTTCATATTCAACTTCTGTGTAATTTAGGTAAGTTATATTGGAAATGAAATTGTGAATTATACAAATAAAACTTTCCAACTCAGTCATTTCAAGTTTGAATCATCTATTCAAAATTTTGATTTTCTTTTTATACTTGAAGTTATTATTTAAGATAGAATTTAAGAATAAAATTTCTGATTCCTCTCAAACCATTTAGAGATAAATAAATGTATGTATAAAATTTGTCAAATCAAATTTAATCATATATCTATATATATTATAATTCAAATCATATTTTAGAAATTCAAATCAATCAAATTTCCCAAAACAAAGCTGTAGCAAAACTACATAATGGTTTCTTCACTTCGAAACTCGAAAATGAAAGTCGATGATGCCGCGGTCATCACCGAAATTATTTTCCAGCGACAAAGAGAAGAGCACTAAAATTTTTAAAACTTTAAAATTCTTTGGAAACAAATTTCTATTCCAAAATACTTTAAATAATATATCCTTTTAAAACTTTGAACACAAGGTTTGAAACCATCAGAAATTAATTTCTCAAATTTCTTGATTTAAATTCATTTCAGTTCCCAAATCAAATTTATAAACAACTATTTATAAATTCATTTATAGAATGATAAATCAAGTATTATCATTTCAAATAATCAATTTAAATCAATTTATTAAGTTCCATAAATTTACTTATATATAACAAAATTTATTCCATTAACCAAATTTAAAAATAATATTGTGTCAGTTTGTTCTGTCAAAGTGTTTTAGAAATCCCATCGATAGCGTTGATCAGACGAATCGATCGAAAGCCCAAATCAACATCAACAACTCAAACAACACAATATATAAAACAAAACATAGATTTACAAGTACAATTTAAAAAATGTTTGGAGATAGTTTGGAAACAAAAGACAAGATGATTAAATAACAAAATAGGGAGATGGGTAAGCTTAAATAAATCGCGGGCAACCTTAACCGGGTCAACCATGACTTAATGAATAAGATCAAATGTGTATTTTTTTCTGGGGTAAATCTACATCCGATCTCAAGAGATAGAGTTTGGAATAACAATAGATATTAACATCTAAACCAAGGATAAATATAAATCTCTGGTGAATTGATGCTGATTGTAAAGGATTTTCACCCTTTTACAAGAAAATTAGAATATTGGCGAGACCGCCAATTCACTATAAAGATCATTCGAAGTGGAGTTATGGGATACTCCAGAATCAAAAGAAGATGAATAGTGAGGGACAAGAATGGATTTTGGAACCGCAGGGAACGTTCCAAAAATTCAAAGGAAATTCGAATCAAGAGGAAAAGATTCAAACTCGAACGAAAGTGATTCTGTAAATAAATCTACTCCATATGCTGAGTTTTGCCTCAAAGCCAAAGCTCTGATACCAACTGTAACGACCCGGTATTTTCAACCATTCGCATCCATTATAAATGTATAGGTAGACACTCATGCCGGAATTGAATTGCTCAAAATACCGCGTTGTAAATAAAATTTGGCAAATCTCAGAATATACAGTAAATAAATATAATCACAGATCACAGACACAGAGTAAAATAATGCAGCGGAAGTAAAAGAAATAGTAGTTCATGAAGCTACTATATAAATATATCAGAGTTACATAAGATATAACAAAAGAAATAGAGGACAACAGAAGTCTTAATAAAATAACCAAGTACAAGCTGAGTAGGACAACGGAACTGAAGTAGATAGGACAAGACAAGCAGATAATCTCCAGCGATTCAAATCTCCAAGAGAGTGGAAACCCAAATCTGTGAATAACTCAGGCTGACCCGAGCGTAAAGCAAAACACAAAACACTCGAGTCAGGACAATATATACTTATATAATGTAAACCAACTCAAGTGAACTGTAATAAAGGTACAAGTAACTTAGAAGATGCTTGGGACCGCCCATCCTCTAAGGATCCGTTAAAATATCTACTATGTAGTAATATTCGCTATTATAATAATGTCTAATAAGTAAAGTATAATCATATAGAAAATAGCGTTAAGGGGATGGAGAACCTTAACGCGGTCGGATCTTAAAATCATAATCGTAGTGGGTTCGATATGGTAGGTGACACGGCACACAAGGCAATGCCAGGGTAGATATACCAATTACGCACACGGACTGATGGATACGCATAGCAGCCACTACCGTTCCACCTCGAACAACACTCCCAAATCAAGGGTGGCCACCAAAAATCACAAAGTAATAGAATGGTATCGATGAAGTGTGTCTGATACGAGGTGCTACCTCACTGGCCCGAGATCGCTCCTGTTTTAGTCACCTTATGCCAACTCACGGGAGTTGGGTCCACATATATACCTTAGGATCGTCGCCACCATCCTACTTCATTCTGGAAACTCCACCGCGTACACAGTTGTCAAAGTGGTTTTCGGTATCGACAGAGAGTGTGTCCATATCCGATCCCGGTCTCTTTAACAACCAATCGTTATTATAACCCGTGGTTATAACTTTTAAAACAATACTTTACTTCAAAATAAAATATCATTTCAAAACCATATATTTATGAAAATAAAGATTAAATCAATTCCAAACCATTTCCATATATTTAAAATATCATATCATTCCAAAACTTCATTTCAAATCATTTCAATATCTTTCCAAAACTAAAAATTCAACTTTAAATACCCTTTAAATTCAAAGATATCGTTCATTTACTATCATTTCAAATCACCTTTAAATAGTTTATATTCCAATCAAAATAATTCATTTAAACCTTTTAAAAATGTAATTATTATATTTTCAAATCAAGTATTCAATTTCCAAAGTTTCAAACCATTCTGAGTTCATTTACTAAGTCAAAAACCATAATTATTAAAATTTCAGCCTTTCGCAGCATTTAAAAAAAAAGCTGTTATAAGTTATACTTGAAAACATTTTTATTCAGCAAAGACATCATTTAAAACTGCTGTTAAAACTCAGTTTTTAGTTAAATTATAGTTCAAAACAGAAAAGACAGCATTTCAGAAGTGCTGCGGTAACTCAGATTTCAAAACAAAGGTTTTATTTGATTTCAGCAAAGACTGCAGACCACTATAGCAGAATGCTATAATAGACCTGAGTTCAATATTAGCCTATAAGTTCAATTACAGCAACTACAGCATTTCATAAATGCTGTAATAGCTCTTTTTACACAATTTTAGTTCAATTCAGAAACTATAGCATTTCTGAATGCTATTAAAAGGTAATTCCAGATTTTGGTGTATTTCCAGCAACTAAATAACATCAATTTAAAACACATAAACATTTTAAAAATCATATTTTAACATTTAAAAATGTTCATTTTCATATCATTTAACATATATCTTTTTCACAATAAATTTCTTATAATTAAATCCAATTTTCAACAATTTAATTAATAAATTTAAGTGTAAAAGTTTCCAATTCTTCACATTTCAACAAATAACTTAACACTTCAAATTTAAATTACCATTTCACAAATTTAACTAAATTTCCAATTTTATTTAATTAACTTAAACCTTTAATTAAAACCAAATTTCACATTTCCAAGTCAAGTTATATTTTAAAAGATCACTTTTAAACATTCATTTATTTAACCACTTAAACTCATAGAAAAATCAATAATACTTTAATAAATCGCTTAAATTCAAATTTAATCAAATTATCATATTTACCAATTTCCAAATATAATTAAATTTTCATTTTTATTCATATAACTTAAATATCATTTTTAACCAAATTCCAAATTCCAAACTTAAGTTATATTTCAATAATCCAATTTAACCATTCATTAATTACATTTTTAACTCGTAGAAAAATCATAATTTCTTTATTTTAAAACATTTCAAAATCTATTTAAATCAAATTTCATAAATTTATATTTTTAAAATACTTAAAAATATCCAAAAACGCTTTATAAAATAACCACGGGCCTGTATATAGTTTTCTAACCTAGGTCAAGTGATACAGATATATATCATTTCAATCCACAATTTACAAAGAAAAACCGGGTTCTATCATTTCAAACCCGTAATCCCAAGTTAAAATAAGTTATATAAAAACCATTCAGGCCTATCATTTCAGCCCATAATGATTTTTCCCTATGTTAAAGTCCGTTCGGGTATGTATCATTTCAACCCATAGTGATTCTAGTCTACAGGGAACTTGCAGTGTGATAAACAGATATAAATGAACAGAATACATTATATAACAGTAACGGATGATATAACAGGTGTATAAACATCATATGATCATAACATAGTCAAGTATAACATGATAATATATTTCTACAGATTCACAGGGTGTCAATTTACTAGTTATATAGGTACATATTGTTTGGTGAGAATAACTCGCCTGTTAAAGCCGGAGATTAGCGATCAAAACACACAGAATAGATTCCAGAAAGCACAACAAGCACGATATAGCATGACTTTTGATTTGAATGAATGGAGAGCCTTGATATTTATCTTGTAAACAATAACCAAACAAGACAATATACACATAAATATTCAACGCAAACAATGTTGAAACAATGAAGATAAGAAGCAACAACGGAATAGATTACTTGACTGTGCTTTAACCATTCAAAAGCTCGAACAAGGGGTTCATTTTCTCAGCCATGATGATGATGAGTGTGGGAGAGACAAGGTTAACTTCCTCGAATACATAAGACAAAACAATACAAACAATATAAGTTTTCAAATGCACAATACGATAGAATAATATAGAATCAACTGCACGAATCAAAGTAGAATTGCTTTGCACTTGCTTCCAACAACCTTCAGGTTCAGCCATATGGTGTACTACAGGTCTAAGGCAAGATTTGGATCAGGTTTTGGTTGCCTAAGGGTTGGCCAAACATGTTTAGAGGATAGCAAAAGGTGAGTATGCATGAAACAACACAACAAGGTAAAACAATGTCACTTTAACATGGATTCAAGGCAATTCAAGGCTCGGCCAAGGCTCATGGGGCACAGCCAGAGGAGTGGGGTCCAAGGTGATGACGTGGCAAAGGGTCCAGGTGGTGCTGGAGGTGGTGTTGGTGGCGGCCATGGGTGGTGGAAGGTGATGGTACCAAAACTAGGTCAGCTTGAGTGCATAGGTGATGGCTAGTGCTAGTTTAGATGGATTTTTGTGATGATCTTCATCATGGCTTGGCTTGGCCTGAGGAGGAGAGGTATTAGGCTGTGTGATGGTCAGAGAAAAGTGGTGGTGGTGGTCAGCCACAGCTTGGAGGAAGGGGAATACAGCTATGAAGGTGGAGAGCATGTGCAAATTCAAGTAGAAAATTATAAAAAGACAAGAAGAAGATAGAATTTTTTTACCTAAGCTTCACAAGGAGAATAGCCGTGATTTTTTTTGTGAGAGGAGGAGAAATGAATTTCATGAAAGTGAAAAAAAATGCAGCTGTAATGAGTAGATTATACGCCCAAAACAATTAAGATAAGAGTTGGGAAAATGAAAGGTCGGGAGATGGAAAGCCTTAGGAGTTTCAAGAGTTTAAAACTTTTCAAATTTCCTCTATTTATTTTTAATAAGTTTAAATATCTAGAAATACATATAATTTCAGTTAAAATTCGAAAATGTAACAAATAAAAAAAATATAAATAAATAAATATTAATTATAAATAATTAAATCAAGAAAATAGCAAAAATTGTCAACAAGGCTAGAAAAATTGAAAATAAATGGTATAAACTTTAGAAAATTCATATGAGCTTGTAATATATTTTTAAACATAAATAATAACATAAAATAAAAATACATTCACAAAATAAATATATAAAATTTAATTCAAATATAATTTTAATGAAGAAAATAGCAGAAAATAAGAAAACAGCCTTTAAAAAAAATAGGAAATCAACACAGTAAACATTGGAAAAATTCTATTATCAATTTAAAAATATTTAAAAGTAAAAATACACATAATATAACATATTAAACATATTAAAATAAAATATGACAAAGAAAATATAATTTATACAATTTAAAATAACAAAATTGCAAAATAAACAATTTATACTCAAAATTGAAATGTACATATCTTTTACAGTTTAACTCCGTTTTCAACGAAACGAAAAGCAGTATTCAAGTTATTAAATATATTTTTATAATAAAAGATAAAATTTAAGATTTTAAATAATTTAAATTTGAAGTTTAAAAGTCAAAGTTTGAACAGTTTGACCAGAAATTCACTTTACATTAAAATATTCAAATTATACTAGTTTGAACTATAAATAACTTAATAATCAACATTTATATTTAAAAATGAAATGTTTGAAATAAAACAAATTTAAAATAATTTTAAAAAAAATAAAGTCCAATTTAAATAATATACAAAAATCTAGGGTTGTTACAAAACCAGCGTGAGTAAACCCACTAGAGTTGAAATACCAAAGTTATAAAACTTCTTTGAACAAGGTAACTCGTACAAACACGACGAGTTTTCATCTTATTATAACCAAACACTTTTTACAGAAAACCATTGATATTGTATTAGTGTCTAGGTACAATGCTTATTTAAGATAGTTAAATTTGTGAAATTAATCCAATTCCGACATATTAAACTTTATAATAAAAAATCGTAAAGGTTAGCAATTGTTTTCAAATCGAAGTGGTTCCGGATAACACTAATATCCGATTTCGGTCTCTTCGAATCCAAGCAATAAATTTAACAGGGTAAATTGTTTGAAATAAACAATTTATATTTAGGGTGACAATATTCAAATATGGGAATTTATTACAGATTTTTGTTCAAATAGACCGCATCATCATTTTTAATCTACTATTAACTTGTCTGACCACTTGATGGCACATACAAGGATAATTGAAACGAATCTCCAATAGAGTTAAGCAAAGATATAGATTGTTACTAATTTAAATAACAAATATCAAGACGATTCACTCCTTAGGATTTTATTAATTTTACTTAGCCGATTTCATATATATATATATATTTCAAATTAATTACAAATTAAACACTTTATTAACTAATAATAAATTATAAAAGACCATTAATTACCCATAAGTTTAAGTCGAATAGTAATAATATAATTAATTACCATTAAATTATAAAATATCATCGAACTTTTAAATTACGGATTTAAAATGAAAATGGATTTTTAGTTAAAAGAAAGAAAATATAAATTATCATATGTATATATACAAATTTATTTCTTTTCTTCTTTCATCTCTTTTTTTCTCTTTTCTTCTTCTTTCTTTTCCTTATTTCCCTTTCTTTTCTCTTTTCCTTTGTTTTTTCTTTCCTTTTTCTTTTTCCTTTTATTTTATTCTCTCCGGCCCATTTCTTTTTCTGTCCCATTTTGTTTTCTTCTTCCCTTCTTCCCTTCTTCCCAGTTCTTTCTTTTTCCTTCCTCCTCTCTTTTCCTTTCCCTCATTTGAACACCAGCCCGTGCACGTACCTATGCACATGCACACGAATTCCAGCCGACCACATTCGCCGCCAAACCCCCTCACATGCCACCTACGATCATCCCACACGCCCACGCACCCTGAAATGCAAATCCATCACCGTTCAAAAAAAACGAATAGTTCACCAAAACCAGGAGCCAACCCCTTTCCTTCGAACGCCTCGACACAACCACCACATCCTCCATCCTTCACCAAAATTCACCCAGAGGTTCGCCATCACCACTACTCCCTTCCCCCTGGATCGCACGTCTCGATGCTTCCCTCACATCGCCGTTTTCATCGAACCGAAGCCAAGCAAAAACCCACCATAAACCCTACTTCGACCTCGTCTTGATACCATGCCTCACCAGGAAACTCCGCCCCATTTTTCCTTGATTCTTCATCACCCCGGCAACCTCCACAACCAACGACGACCCCTTAAATCGCCTTGACCACCTGAATTTGATAAAAACCCAAACTTTGGTCATCTCCTTCCCCCTCATTCCACACGTCACTAAAAACCTCCAAACCACTTCCAAAATTCAGGAATTTCAAATACGAATAAGTCTAGATAATCCAATCATTTAATTATGCCACTCGAAATTCGACCATCCCTGAGTCATTTACTGTAACATGTGCTTCTCTCCTTCTACGCTTCATGAAACAAATTTTAAAATAATCTATATTCGAAAACAGGCACGTTTTGTTTTGAAATCAAGACTTGAAACTAAATGGAGGGTGAGGAAATGATTTTTGAAGCCAAGGGTTTTAAACTGTTTTATTTTGCAAACAAGAACAAAGAAGAAAACATTGTTCCAGGTTGAACCACTATGTCAATTATACATAAACAAAGTACATACACACCAGAAGTATGTATACAGTCAAAAGTTCATCCGTAAAATCACAGTTGAATATAAATACGTAGTAATAGTAAGGAAAGTGGGGTGTTATACTCACTGTTTTTCTCAAACCACTACTGCTTTGCTTTGTAATGCTCTGCTTCGGCTTTAGATTCAGTGGGAGATCTTATATTTGTGTATATACGTATATATATATATTTTGTTTTTGAGGAAGTTAAACGTGAAGGCAATAAGGAAATGATATAAATAGAAGACAGCGGGAAGAAGCAAGCTGAACTTGTTTACAGGCTTTTACATTTTTTTCTCTTGATTTGATTTCATATGAAAAGTTTTGATTTTGTATGACTTGATTTTGATTTAGGTGTGACCTTTTGTATGCATGAGTTGATATATTTTCATCATTATGTTCCCCTTCATATGAACATCTACTTCATGTACATACATACATACATACATACATACATACATACATACATACATATATATATATATATATATATTTTCATATGCATTTTTGTTTGTTAAGGTTTGTACTTCTTTGTATATGTATGGATATGCATACATTCACATATGCATATTTATCCTACCATACTTGCATTTATAAATATTTATTTTATACATTTTGACATACACATGCTTATTTACTTACTTCTTATTTAATATGAACATATATACATATACTATACTCATATGTTTTGAAACTTGCCATTATGAAGCTTGTACATTCACGTGTGTATATATATATATATTTACTTATATATACAATATATTTACAAACATGTATATTTACATATTCACTATTTTATATAGCATATATATACATATACATTTACATTTATACATATTTTCATACACATTGCTTATGTATATTTTTGATATTATATATATATATCCGCATTTATACAAACTTTCCTATATTTTATTTCATATGGGCATATATACATATATACATTTATATACTTATATATTATCAAATGCCATAAAGCTTGTATATATTTACATATATATATTTATGGATATTTTATCTTAATTTAAACGGTGGAGTTTATATACATATAATTTCTAAAATATTTATCATATTCAAGCATTTAAAATTCCATATTTAATATAGTTTTTAATCAATATATAAATTCAGGTATTTTTAACATCAGAAAGTTATGTATTCGACCGATCAAAATTAATATCCCAATAATTTGAATCAGTTAATCACCCAATTAACATACGTTAAAAATCCGGGTTGTTACAATATTACAACTGACAAAAATGAATGGTTGTAATAGGTATCTATTACAATTGGAAAAATAAAAGAGTTATCGAAAATAAGTTTATAAAACTTTCTAAAAAAATGTTGTGATTATTAATTATTGATTATCAAAAATTAAATATTACTCCTTAATTATTGATATTAATTGTCACTTCTTAATTATTAATTATTAAAATTTAATTATTAACTATTAACTATTATTATTATATTAATTATTAATTATTGTATAGTAATTATTAATAGTAATTATTTCATATTTTAAATTAATTATTAATTATTATTATTTAATAGTATTTATTATTTATTACTAATTTTTTTATTAATCATTTAATTATTATTTATTAATTACTATTTTTTGATGAAAGAATGATTCTTAAATTGAGGAGAGCACTCAAAATTATATTATTATAGAATATATAAGGCCATCAATAAGTCTGATGGCTGACATTATAAAAGTAAAACTTATAAGTCTCTAACTATCATTAGATTGATGATCAAAATAACATATAGTTCAGCTTATTAACTATCTAATGCGTAATATCTCATAATTTTATCGTTTTGATTTTGAATATTTAATTAATTTTAAATATTTAAATAATCGGTGTTTTAAAATATAAATAATTTATATTCAAATACACGGATTATGTAAATATTGGAAATGTGAATTAAATATTTGAATTATGAAGTTAATATTTAAATAGTGATTTAAATATCTAGATTTTGAATTGAATATTCATTAAATGGATTTAATAGCCTTATTTAATTCCTTTTAATTAATAACAATAATGGTGAACTCGTTTTGTAAATTTATTACAATGATAAATAGTTTGGATAAATAATAAGAAAATTCATTGTTAATAAAATGACTTGATTTTATTGTAGTATTTTTAATTTAATTTATATAATTTTTCCATAATTTTTAATTTGGAAAATATTTATATTATTGTTTGACAATTTTTCGGTAAACGATGGTATTTCTGTGATTTTACAGAATAAGATAAACAATATATATTATTGGAATTTGTGATCGTGTCGTATTTTGGTGCACGGTCGTATTTTTATTTTATCATTCATGGTCTGTACTTGAATTAATGATCGCTTGATTTTGATTTGAGATGTTGCTTGAGAATATTATTTTACTTGTGATTGGAAACAAGATAATTGACTTTGTTTATATAAGAAAAAAAGATGAAATAAATGAACACTTCATATTTCTTCCTTCCTCTCTCTGTTTCCATTTTATACTTCCTGTAAACAAACGTGAATGGCTGCATTCTTTTAAAAAATTGGAACTAAGTGTATACTCATCTAAAAAAGATAAAACAAACTGCTTTGACCTCGTTTCGATAAGATCTTCAATCTATATACTTGTGGTTGTGTGCGTCATTCCTTTTGGTAATGGTCGAGCGTTGAACGGTGGCTAAGGTTTCGCCTCCCATGAGTTTTAGGCCATGATTGGTCGATCAAAGGATTTGGTTGCGTTGCTCGTGTCGAGCAGCACAATCCATCGGAGTTTCATCACATGCGATCGATTATAGGAAAATGCAACTCTTTTTGGTTGTGGCTAGCTTATTAGGTCGAATCATACAAGAGTGGATCGGGTTCGAAGCTGTCGGGTCTAGGGCGTAGTGCTTGTGAACTGTGATGTAATGAAGTCGACGAATTTCGATTTCATCGCGAGTTGAAGGAGTAACCGATGCAGAAAGGGATTAGTGATATGGGTTAGTTTGCACACTTATATCTATGCGTGCACAGTAGTCACGAATTGGGGAAGATAGAGTTAAGAAGGGTAATTAAATCTAATTAATGATTTAGTTATTTAATTGTTTAACTAATCCTAACACTTATAAAATTAATAAAGTGCTCATGCGAGGTCGGATTTGGATGTGATCTTTTGCCTTGGACTTGTAGGAACATTAGTTACACGCTGGAACTGATTTTGATGGATTTGGAGCTAGTTAAATTCTGTGCATCGTTCGATTTTAGGCCAAATCGAAATACAAAAGTGTTCGCCGGAATTTCTATGAGTTTACTCACCTCTAAATAAATTATATGATGTGTGTGTTGCTATAAATTATTGTCGAATGCTTGGATGATAGTTTATAGTGTTGTTTGAATTTAAATTCCCATTTTGAAAGCGGATGACATTAATAATCATTTTGTTGCAGAGAAAAAAATAAAAGGAAAGTCGAAGTTTATGTAGCGAATAGGTCGCTACGGAGCACTTCGAAATACACTTTCACATATGTAATTTACAGGGGACCTTTGTAGAGAGACCATATGGGGTTTCTCGCTAATATTTATTTATTTACTTACATTCTTATGCTTCTTATATTTTTGTTTGATTAAAATATTTATGGCATACTGTTTGATTGTGAACGTGTGGTTACGACGATTATCGCTTACTGTCACTTATGAAATATCATCCCCTTAATCCCTTGTTGTACTCTGAACTTGAGCTTATATTTTTATAAAATAACTGTTTGGTCATGTTTTTGCACTTTGAAAGGGTTTAAACTATATTTTCAAATATTTTGAAAATTTTGAAAATAAAAGATAATTATCGATTTAAAATTTATAAAAAGAGTTATAAATTTAATTAATTATCTTTCGAAATAATTAATGCTATTTTAATTTATAAAGAGATTATAAATTTAACCAATTATCTTTCAAGATAATTAATGTCGATTTAAATTAATAAAAGATTATAAATTGGGTTTAGTTATTTTTTGGGATAATTAATGTTGTTCAAAATTTATATAAAGGTTATTTACCTTAAATATTTAGTAACTTTTTTTCAAATGAGTTTATATGGATTATATAAGTATTTTGAAAGGAATTGGAGATTTAAATATATCCTTAATTATTATTTAGCTATAACAAAGTCAATTAATAAATGTATTAATGATGTTTGAAGTTAACTAATCTGACTTAATAAAAGTGCTAGAGTTAATTTACTGATTCAATAAATATTTTAATGCTAATTAATCATTCTAATAATGATATTTAAGATTTATTAATCATATTATTAAATGATATGTAATGTTAATTAATTGGTTTAAATAAAGGCGTTTAATTAATAAAGGTATTTAAAGATAATTGATTTATTTATTAAAGGAGTTATAAAGTTGATTACTTCTCTTTTGGGATAATTAATGTGGTTTTTAATTTATAAAAGTATTTTAATTGATTTATTAGCTTCTGGGATAATAAATATTGTTTGAAATTTATAAATAATAGTTTATAACTGAGAAAATCTTTAAAGATGAATATTCTTAAAGAGTATTTTTAAAGTGTTTCACAAATATTTATGGTGTGAAAACCAAGCACAAGTTAAGGGTTTAAAAGTTTATAAGTTTAAAATTTTGATCCGGTTATGGAATGAACAAGAAATTTAACTTCCGTAAATGATATTGCTTATATGGAAAGGATTTAGTCATACTCCTAGTACAAAACATCGAGGTATGGAAATGCATTTCTATCTTGAAGGATAAAATTGTTGTCAATGTGATGCCTAGAGGTAAGACTACCTTAACTTGCCCGACTTCATTTTTAACTGAAGGATAATAAAAGTTTGAAATCGACGAGTAGTGGTAAGAGTATGAGATTTAATATCCATATAAGATCATTTTGACTATTTCCGATAGTTGATTTATTGACTATCGATTCAGCTTTCTTCTTTGTGTATCGTCAATTTAAGATGATTTGTTGCTCATTTGAATGTTGATATCTTTTATCGGAAATGACTAAGACCAAAGCGCAAGTGAGGGCCAAGATATGTGGGGTTGCTCGCACTAGGGTATGTTCACATCTACTCTAGATTAGTTTCGGCAGTATGCACGCAGAGATGTGAAATACTCGGATACTCGGTAAGGTTGGCGGGTTCGGCTTGGAATTCCCAAGAGAGTTCTAGAGTACATGACTCTCTCAAGTATATTTCTAAATGTATACTTTCGGTGAGGGGTACACCCTCTTAGTCGTTGTTGAAAAACTTCCTTTTCCTTACTGTTGATTCAAATCTTTGAATTGTTTTCTTAATTGCATCAAGAAGTGATTGGAGTTCTTCTCGATGTTTAATTATTTGTGTCCATTCTTTAAGTTTGGATTTTGACCTTGTTTACACCCATTCTTTCAAGTTTGGGTTTGTTTAATTGTGTTTCCATTCTTGCGTGCATGGATGTTGTTCCTGTAAGGTAAAACCTATTCTGTATTTAGTAGCACGGTCTCACATAATTATTATATGTCCATCACATTACTTGAGTTTTCTCATGCTAGTTTTCCAGACTGATCAGGGTGTTATTTTATTATAATGCTCGGGTCAGACCGAGTATTTTTCCAGGTTGTTGTTGGTGGGACATGGAGCTTATGGAGTAGAGCTGGATGTTCACCTGTCGTATTATTTTATTTCCACTGTATCATTATATATACCTATCAGCAATTGCAAGGTCAGGAAGTTCTAACTGTCCAGGCTGATGAGGTTTATTTTAACTTTGATATACCATGTATTTTAGAGTCACAGCTTTTATTTTCATTATTATATTATATATTGTCATTCTGCTATGAGATTTTGTTTCTTCTATTCTTTTTCTTTTTTTCCTTTATTTTACCCGAACAATATGCCTTTTCAGCGATTAGATGTTCAACATTTGAATACCGTGGATGCATTGAGTGCCGACTTTCAATCGTCGAAAATTGGGGACGCCATAGCATCAATAGGGATTTCTAAACACTTGAACAAGGCAAACAGACACAATATTGATTTTTGAAAATTGGGCGAATGAAATATTTAACCTAAGATTATATATTTTATATATATAAAGGAATAATTTTAAAAATTTTATAGTTATTTATAGTGTTTGTTTGGTAATGATAATATTCCTTTATAATCATTATTGTTTGATTTGTTGTGCTTAGACAGTATAAGAGCATCGACTATTGTTTGTTGGTTGTTAAATTTTGCTTGACCATAAATGCATTAAAAACGAACACCATGTGAATTAAGTTTCACAATTTGACTATAAGATGTTCGGAGAAAATTTTAAGTTAAAAGTCATCTTTTAATAATCTCGAGTCAAAAGTAAACCTTTTAATAAAAGTTTTTTAATATAATCTAAATTAGAAGATAAGACATTTAAAGGGTAAATATTTATGAAAAGTTTATTATTATAAATGTGACGCCCCACCCCGAGACCCATACTGATAGAGAATATTGCAAAGTAATATTGTCGGCTAGTGCAATGAATAGGACTGGATAGGAGCGACCATCCATGAATTTTAATTTGAGCGAGTATTAACACGTCGATTAATATGCTTTACATTTTCTTCAAGTGGAATCGATGTATACAATTTAGGCTTAAAACAAAAGTATAGTGGCTATAATAAAAATTTAGAACAACATATAATAATATATGAATCACAGAATATCGGGTCAGTCACAGCGGAATATAATAGATACAAGTCAGAACCGACACATAATAGATACATAATGTAGACTACAAATATCAAAGTGTTACATCTCAAAAAGAATATGCACACAAAAGAAGTCTAATCTCAACACAAGATGCTATGTAATGTCAATATATACATAGGATGACAAAAGAAAGATAACTACTAGTTAGCAGGTAAGATATCCACTCTAGAGCCTCATGTTGAAGAACATGAAACATCTCGGTCTGACCCGAGTATTATAAAAATAATAAACGGGTCAGTCTAGACTAAAATAGACGTGTTAGCAAAACCGAATGATATGTAAAGCAATCTAGATCTCAAGTATAAGAATATATCGACAAATATCAAACATTCATCAATAACTTCAAATCACCAAATATAAAAACTCATAAAAGCTTCCTAAAAGCAAAACCTCAGAAATGATTTGGTGATAATCCAACAACATTAAACCTAGAAATCTTACAAATAGAAATCCAGAAATCTCATAAATAAGGAGGGCGCCAAACTCCAAGATTGGTGAAATAAATTCACCCACATGCATGTGTAAGATAAACGTATAAGTCTATAAACATCAAGATAGGTATGAGACCTATAAACATCGAAATAGGTATAAAACCTATAAACTCCTAGATAGGTATGAAACTTATAAATATCGAATAGGAACAAGTCCTATAAACATCAAGATAGGTACAAAGCCTATAAACATCAAATAGGAACAAGTCCTATAAACATCAAAGGTGAGTCATAACTTGTCGAAAAGTGTTAAATACTTTATGTAGCAATCGAATATATAACGATCATGTGTCCCATACCACACGGGTTTACCCAAATGTTTACTATACAATACTAAACTCCACTTTGTGTAACCATAGTTTTGTCGAACAAGTCCAAGAGTTAATCGGTAAAACAAACACGAGCATTCCATACCACTCATTTTATTTAATCGTTTAAATCAATTTCTCTTTCGATCGATAACGTGCAATTTTATAATAATACTCCTCTTTTAAAACTACTTTTAAAATATTTGTTTATACTGGATATATATATATATATAAGTAAACTTTTCAACTTATTTGTTCCAAAACACTTCTAAAACCCTTGCATATGAGAATAGATAGTATAGATGTATATTACTAAAATTCTTTATATGAATATATATATATAAGATTTGTACATAAATAGTCTTGTATAAAACGATTAGTTTTAGAAATCAATCATTTGTAAATCCGAATTGAATACGTGCATCAGAAGTGTGCAATCCTCCAAAGATCCATAGAAAAATCTATATGGTATAAAACATTGAAATGAATCCAACAATTCACAAATCACGAATTATGAAAATATTAATGAAATTGGTATTAAATGCAGTATTAAAATTTAGCAATCAACTTTAGGAATTCAATAGGGTAAACAAGTGACAAATAGGTTAATCGGGAAATATTGGGACGTAGCCTAGATGTTAGGTTTAGGCTACAACTGGTGCACCGGTTCGACTAACTAGTCCACTGGTTGGTTCGCCTTGGCTGATGTCCAGGCGATTATAGTGACCTTCCGTCAATTCGTTTTCGCTCGTTCTTTATATGTTGCTTCTCTAACGGTTTAATTACTGAATAAGCAGCCATGCATGCATATGAACATGTATAATTGGATGAAATTCATGATTTCATATGGTGGGTTTCAATAAACAGCAAATTCAATTCAATTAGACAATGAATCATCAACATATTGAGATCATATACACTTTAAATTCAACCATAATCATACAACAGCAGCAACAATTTATCTAAGGCTAGAATTCGTGAGATAAACTCACCTTTACAAACCCAGAATGGAAGACTAGAGCTTAGAATCTTCTATGTCTTTCTAACTCAACCTCAACCTAGGCTATGGACAAAGATTGGATAGGAATTAATCAAAATTAGAAACTAAAAATGGAAATAAATCATTAAATTGATGTATAGATAGATAGAGGAGATTGCCTTTTATCAAAACACCCTAAAATAGATAGAAAGCCCTTTGATTTCACTCTTTAATTTGCAAATTTGGACATTTAAGGTTTTTTGTACTTAAAGAAATTTGAGTTTCTGGTTTCTGAGATAAAAATGAGAAGTGAATAACAATGTACGTACGTTTTCTCATTTCTATTTCTTTTGTTTTGGGCTAAATGGGTAAGGAATATGGATCCATAAGCCAAGTGTTGCTAATCCTTTCAAAACCAAAGTGTTACTAATTTGTTATGTTTCATTTTAACATTTTATAAATACTAATTTAATTAAAACAATTTTCTAATTTAACTAACATTTATTTCTAAAATTTCCACATTATAAATAACATGTCAAAATCTCACTTTTATCAATTTTGAAATATTTTATCAAAGTTAATCACAAATAATAAAATAAAAAGGCATTCTCCATATTTTTAATAAAATGAACTATTAATATAGAAACTATATTTCAACCAACGAAATTATTTTCATACAATTCATTTATTAATTTTCTACAAAATTATTCTTATATAATTAAATATAAGAGTTAAATAGCATAAAAAAAGAAAATTCATTAAATTCCCTATTTATTAAACTACAAATCCATTTTAATTTGAAAATACAAAAATTTACAAGTTCACCAAATTCATTCAATTAATTAAATAAATCATATTTTAAATTTATATTTTAGGTAATCTCGATCGGGGTTGTTTTAGACTTCCCTCTTATAAAAATTGCGAATCCACAGTTTTCCTTAAGGGAAAGTTAATAACATAAAATGATGCATCTAACAAAGAGGATTAAAAACAATCATAGGCACGACAAAATTTAAAACAAGAGTCTCATAACTAATGAGCACGAGAAATGATTTCCGGATGCGTTCGCTTGATGAACTCTTTAGTTTCCCATGAACAGTCCTTTGGATTGCTAGACCATTGGACTTTAATGAGTAGAACGTCTTTATTTTGAAGGTGTTTAACTTCTGATGCAATAATATGAATAGGTCTCTACACATAAGTTAGGTCGGGTGAGATCTCAAGCTCCTTAAGAATTCTTGGCTCGAGAATAGAATCCGAATCATAAAGACACTTCTGAAGTTGAGAAACATGGAATACATCATGAATACTGGAGAATTGGGTAGGAAGAGATACCCGATAAGCAACAGGGCCTACGCTCAGTGATAGAGTATGGTTTGATATATCTCGGAACCAACTTTCTAGAGCGATTTAACCACATCAAACCCTTCAATGGAGATACACGAATAAAGACTTGATCTCCTATGGAAAATTCCAAGGCCTTTCTCCTATTACCTGCATAGGATTTCTACCTGCTCTGTGCCTCTTTCGTTCTCTGTCGAATGAGATCAATCTTCTCAGAAGCTTCACGAATAGAGTTTGGGCCTAAAATAAGCTTCTCTCCAGACTCAAGCCAATAAGAAGGTGATCAACACGGCATTCCATAAAGGGCCTCAAAAGAAGCCATGCCGATACTAGACTGAAAACTATTGTTGTAAGAAAACTCAACAAGGTAGACATGGTCTTCCCAACTCCTACCGAAGTCAAGAATACAAGCACGAAGTAAGTCTCCCAATATTTTATTCACTCTCTCCGTCTGTCCATCTGCCTGGGGATGATAGTCAGTGCTGAAATTAAGCTTTGAACCTAAAGCTTTCTGTAGACTCTTCCAGAATCCGCTTGTAAGCTGGGGATCTTGGTCACAAACAATAGCACTAAAGACGCTATGAAGTCTTACGATCTCCTTAACATATATCTTAGCAAGCCGAGAAGCAGTCTGATTGGACTTAACATGAATAACGTAGGCTGATTTGGTCAAACGATCAACAATCACCCACAAGCTACCATGTGCAGCCCTCAGACAAGGAAGACTATCGATGAAGTCCATGGAAACCTGAAAAGGAAAAAGGAAGAATAAGATTACGATCATTACAAGATTGACACAAAAGAGAATTCAATTATGAAATTATGAAAGTAAGCTCATAATACCCGGTTCCATTTCCATAACGGGGCCTCCAATGGTTGCAAAAGACCACTTGGACGTTGGTATTCGGCCTTAACAAGCTGACAAGTCAAGCAATCCTTCACCAACTTGGCCACGTCCTGCTTCATACCTTCTCAATATAAAGACGCTTCATATCAGCATACATCTTACTACTACCTAGATGAATAGTATACTTGGAGCAATGACACACCATAAGAATATCTCTCCTAAGATCACCATCACCGGGAACTAAAAGCTGACCACTTCTGCGAATACAACCGCGACCATCAATGACAAATTCCTTCAACTTGTCACTTCGGGAAACACAACTACACTGCAGAAAAGATTAGATAGATTAGGATCACGCTTCTGGGCTTCCACGATCCAATCCAAAAAACGAGGACGAGCCTCTAAGCTAAACAACAAGATGGAAAAACTAGAATCTAGGGCACGATCTCTAATTTCACAAGAAGATAGAATCTCAAGATCCTTCCATTCTGCTAACATCAAAGAAACAACAGCCACCTACTTGCGACGAAGAGCATCCGCTACTCGATTCCCCTTTCCCAAAGTGTACTAAATATTAATATCGTTGGAAGCGAGGAATTTGAGCCATCTCTGTTGTCACATATTAAGTTCCTTCTAAGTGAATAAGTACTTCAACGACTTATGATCGGTATAAAGCACAAATCTCTCATCTAACAAATAATGAAGCTAAATCTTTAAAGCAAAGACTATAGCTATGTAACAACCCTAGTTTGGAGATTACCTTTCAATATTGAATTATAATGATAATTATAATTTAATATTGTAAATTAAATTAAAATAAGAGAAATAAAATTGTTTATTTGGAATAAATAATGAATTTTGGAATTTAAAATGAGAAAATGGAATTCCAAGCTTTATTCTATTTTGTTTGGAGCGATAATAAATGGAATATGGGCTTTAAATAATGAAAATGATTTCATTTTAGAGAAAATACAATAATTATAGTAGTTATTGTCCATTTTCTTCTTTTAATAATTTTTAAAAGAAGTATTTAATTTTTTAAAAGGTGGTTTATTGAAATAAAAGGTGGAAATTGGGTTAAAATAAGTTTTGAAATGGTTTGAAATATTTTTCTAAGTGAGAAAATAATTTTTATGGAATTTTAGAAGTTAAAAACAATGTTTTATTCATTTATTTGTGTAAATGGTGTATTTTTGTTAAATTAAGGATTTTAATAATAAAAATGTTTAAAAATATAAATTAATCTTTTTATATGATAGAAAACGTTTTATTTTGTTTGTATACAAGTTCTCATATTTTTCTTATGTGTAAATTGAGAAAAATGCATTTTTATTTATGTGTATGTGATATGTACACATTTATTTGTTAAGTGTTGATTTAAACCTTAAGCCATTTTTTATTTCTTTTAATTATCAAACCCAATTAGCCCATTTAGTCTTAGCTTGGTTAAGAAAAGAGGAAAAAGGAATTGGCCGTACGTTCATTTCAAGTTGTCTTCTTCCTCCTTCAGCCTAAAAACAAAGTTAGTAAACCACTTTACCAATTTCTCAAAATCAAGCTCAATCTTCAATTAAACTCACCACAATTCAAGTCTTCTTGCAAGTTAGAGATAAATCAAAGATAAACAACTCCAAACCATACAATTTCATCACAAAATTCTTTTACAGTAAATAGCTTTCTAAATTTTTTACTGTATGTTGTTTACATGTTCTGTATTTTCTCTCTACAGATTCTAAAGGCTTGTAATCTCAAGCAAAGCTCCTCTTTTCATCAAAAATCCAAGCTTTTATCATATATCAGCAAGGTGAGTTGTATAAACTCACAAACTAGCCAAAATAGAAGTGCCAAAGCTTGAAAATGTGAAAAAAATTAGCTTTTGTTCGTTATTTCATGTAGTTGAATTTTCCCTGTTTATAATCAGTTTCTGTTGCATCTTTGAGATTTTATAACTTTTGATTCCAGCAATTAAGTGCTGCTGGATTTCTTGCATTTTGATAGATTGCATGTTGAACTCCATCTCTGTAAATTTTGGTTGAATAATACTGTCGATTGCATGTCGAAATTTGCTCTGGAAGTTGAACGAAAACCTTGGAAATCGAACTAGAAAAAGTTTGGATGCTAGGTCGACTGCCACCCGCCCTGGGTCGACATGCAGGTCGACCTAGTGCCTCCATGGTTGACCGTACGGACGAAGGAGGTTGACCTCCATGTCGACCTCAAGGTCGACCTGGCAAAGGCAAAAATTTGCCTTGTTCTTCTCTTTGGTTTCGATGTTTCCGACTTTCTTTTGCTTCATTTTCCAACTATATTCATGATGTTTTTGATGATGATTATAGGCCATGATGTCTGTCAATAGACTATCCAAATTTTGAAGATTTCAAAATTCAAATTTTGAATTATTTTGAATTTAATTTGAATTTAAATTCGAAAATCGGTTTGAGTGATTTTCCTTGTTTTTATTCGTTTTCGAGCATGGTTTTCTCCGAATCTTTTTGAAATGATTTTTAAAATTAATCAACATTTCAAAATAATTATTATATAATATTTTGAAGTATTTTCAAGTGTAAAATCTATTCATTCTCTATAATAAGGGAATTTTCAAATATGGGTTTCAAATTGATTTCGGAAATTGGTTTTCAAAGCTTGTTTTCCAAAGTAAATTATTATATATATATTACATGTTTTTTGCACCATTCGAGCGAATGAGAAGGAGAAAACGGTTTGGTAAAACACGTGGTATGGGACACGTGCATTTATCTTATCGGTTAATTCCCAACTTGTCCTTTTGATCGTTTTGACCTTCGGGTCGAGTTTACCGATGAGATGACGTAAATTTTTTACTGCTTTGAGTGTGAAATTTACTAGCGGTTAGTAAAGCGTTTAATGCAAACGTGTGGTATGGGACACACGTTAACACTATTTGGGTTCCTATCCGAGAGTTTGTGACACATTTGCCATTGCGGCGTGCCAGTACTAGACCTTCGGGTCATTGCCATTATGGCGTTTTCCTTTGCGGTGTATTTGTCTTCGAGACGTTTGCCATTGCGGCGTATTTGTCTTCGAGATGTTTGCCATTGCGGCGTATTTGTCATTGTGACGTTTTGCCTTCGGGCGAGGTACCTATTTGAGATAACAGTACTTGGCAAGGCTTCGGTCACATGCACATGCTAAACTTTTGAGATGATTTCTTTGACTATTTTCCCTAGTGTATCGCCCCTTTCCGGAATTGGTCCTTTGAACCATTCGATATATATTTGTGGCAATTACCTTTCGGGGATTTGAACTCTTGGGAGTTCTATTTTTGAGATTTGAATTGCCTACACTGGCGTTATATGAGATTTGCCTTTTGGTGTTTACTTGAGATTTTATTCTCCTCTTTGGAGATATATTTGCCTTATGGCGTGTTTGAGATGAGATCTCTTTATGCATGTTTTGGGATTTCCAAGATGGCGGGTTTAGGTTTTCCCCTAAACCATATTTGATGTTTTATGAATGTCGATGATATGAGGCTTGCTACAATTAGCGTTTTATGGGTTATTCTATCTCTTTTGAGATTGTATGTTTGTGTAGTGATACCATATTATCACTTGATGCAACCACACACTTTAAATTGTCCCTTCTCACTTGGGAATATTATCGCTTATCCCTGTAAACTGATTTGTTTAGCTAGACCGACCTATGTATTTATACTCGGATCTGACCGAGGTGTTTCAGGTTAGGTACATTTGGACTCAGCCTATTCTGCTTCTGCATGGACTATTCTGCTAGCTCTTTTTGTTATAGCTTTTTGTGTAGTCCTTTTTGTTTGCTACTCTGATTTGTATATTCTTTTGACTCGCTTGTATATTGTGGTTGCTATACCACTTGAGATGTAACATTTGTATACTCTGTGATGTATTTGTATATGTGTGTATATATATATGTGGTGATCTATTGTTCTGTGATGTGTTTTACATTTGAGTTGTTGTATTTTGTTCTGATAGATCCTATAGCCACCTATGGCTTTGTATTAAGTATTTATTGGATATGTCGATCCACTTGAGATAGAAAAAATATATATAGCATTTGTCAACGTATTCAATAGATATTTAAGACAAGGCTATAGATTGTTGCTCCTGACCAGTCCTATTCTCCGCATTAGCAGACATATTACCCAGTAATACTATTTGTTAATATAGGTCTCGGGGTGGGGCATCACAGCTTGGTATCAGAGCTGAGTTCAGAACAAAATATGATAAACACAGAACAGAAGCACATATTACGGTACATCTAAGTGTAATACAAGTGTTATGAATCCCTTAATCATCATGCCTTTGACCTTTTCTTGTCCTTTGGGGTAGATAGAAGTTTGGGAATACATCTAGGAATGCATTTTAATTCCGTAGTACTCCTTATTGAATTAATGATATCTACCCCGTGAATAATCTTTATCTTATCTTAACTTTTAGCTAATGGCTGGAAGAGGCAAAGGACAACGCTAGGATGCTAGGTAATCCAGCGGCTCACATTCGTACGGCATTTATATGTCTGCCGATCAGTTTATGGAGTTATTTAGGAGCACTCATCCTCCAACTCCTACTCCATCGTCTCCTCCGCACAGGCCTGTCTTTGTGCGCATGTGTAGTGATTTCTCTCATCTCGAAGGAAAGCCGTTCAAAGGCTCCGAGTCCGTTCTAGAGGTCCAAGCTTGGATTTGTACGTGCAAGCGCATCTCCTCTTGCATGGATCTTTCTGACCATGATAGAGTTCTTGTAGCATCTAGCCTATTGCAAGAGCATGTCCATCACTGGTACGAGCTTCTCATAGCCGAGCTCGATGAGTCTACTCTTTCTTGGACTCAGTTTCGGGAACGATTCGAGTTTAAGTTCGTTCCAGAATCTGAGAAAGCTTTATTGGCCCATCGCTTCCTTGAGTTGAAGCAAGGGAAGTCCTCTGTCTCAGATTATGTTTCTTCATTCGAGGCCTTATCTAAGTATGGTCTTGAATACATCAACACTCCATATAAGAAGAATCTGAAGTCTGTCTTTGGTCTTAAGAAGTACTTGAAGAAGTCTTTGATGCTCCAGCTCAAGTTTTCTTTCGAGGAGTTGGTTGACTTGGCACTTCATCTCAAAGCCATCGAGAAGGAGTGCGATAGTGGTGATGAGGTTGAGGTTCGCAAGAACCCCAATAAGAAGTTCCCATTTCATAAGCCAAAGTTTTTCCCTTCCAAGAAGAAGAAGCCCGTTGGATCTGGTCCTAGTTCTCAGCCTAGTGGAACACCTCCTACTCGGAAGGAGTGTTTCAATTGTGGTTCTCCTGACCATATGACTCGTGATTGTCCTAAACCTCTCTTCTGTCGTTATTGTAAGAAGGAAGGCCACCGTCTTGCCACTTGTGCCATTGCTCATAGTAATACCCAGTTTGGAAAGCTGAATGTAGTGGATGCTTCTGGAGGGTCTTCTCAGCGTAGAGGTACATCTCCTTCTATCCTTGAAGGCTCTATTTTATTTCATGATCGTTCTATTCGAGTTCTCTTCGATACGATTGCGTCGCATTCATTTGTATCGAAAGAGCTCGTTGATGCTTTTTCTTTGGATGTTTCATGCCTTGTTACTTCATTGAGGATTGCGAATCCTATCGGGGATCCGCAACCCTTAGTATGCTTTGTGATGATGTTGAGATTGTTTTATGTGGATTTTCTTTTCTTGCTAATCTGCACGTTATTTCTTATTTGGGTTTTGATATGATTTTGGGTATGGACTGGCTAGTGTGATACGATGCCAGGATTATTTGTTCTGAGAGAGTTTTATATCTTCGACAACCAGATTCGTCTGCTCTGCTATCACTTGTTCTTCGAAATGTGGAAAATGTCGAAGTAGCTTTATATTCTCTAGACTCATGAGATGATGATGATATATCTCGTATACCTATTGTTTGTGATTTCTCTGATGTATTTGAGCCTGTTTCGGCTTTGCCACCCAAGCGAGCAATAGACTTCCGCATTGATCTTATTCCAGGAGCGCAGTTAGTTAGTCGTCCTCCCACGAGGATGTCTACAAAGGAAAATGATGAACTCAAGAAGCAGCTTTTAGAGCTTGAGTCCAAGCAGTTGATTCAGTCTAGTTTTTCACCATGGGGTGCCGCAGTCGTCTTCGTGAAGAAGTTCGATGGAACTCTTAGGCTTTGCATCGACTATTGCAAGCTTAACGAGTTGATCATCAAGAATAGGTATCCGTTGCCTAGGATCGACGATATGTTCGATCAATTGAGTGGTGCTAAGGTCTTCTCTCAGCTCGACCTTGCCACTGGTTTTCATCAGCTACGAGTTGCGGAAGATAGCATACCTCTTACAGCTTTCCACACTCGATATGGATCTTACGAGTGGCTTGTTATGCCGTTCGGTTTGATGAATGCTCCTGCTTTCTTCGTCGATCTTATGAATCGAGTATTCCGGGAATATCTTGATAAGTTCATCCTTGTTTCATCAATGACAGTCTTGTTTATTTGAAGTCTGAAGCCGAGCATGCTAATCACTTGAGAATTGTCTTGAGTACTCTTCGTCATCATAAGGTTAAAGCCAAATTCTCCAAGTGCCACTTCTGGGAGAATAAGGTTAAGTTCTTAGGCTACGTTATCTCTTTCGAGGGCATTTCGATCGATCCTTCAAAGATCGAAGCCATCCAGAATTGGAAGAGGCCTGAGAATGTTCATGAGATTCGCAGCTTCCTTGGTTGGCGGGTTACTACTGTCGATTCATTAAAGATTTTTCCCGCATTGTGCTTCCTCTCACCAGCCTTACTCGAAAAGGCGTTCGATTTATGTGGTCTGACAAGTGTGAAGCTTCTTTTTAGCAGTTGAAGGAACTACTCACTAATGCTCCTATTCTAGTGGTTCCCGATTGGAATCATGATCTTGTTGTCTACACCAATGCTAGTCATTGTGGCCTCAGTGTCGTGCTTATGCAGAAGGATCGGGTAGTTGCTTATGCTTCTAGGCAGCTGCGACCGAATGAAGTTCGCTATGCCACTCATGACGTTGAGTTAGCCACCATCATCTTCGCCTTGAAGATTTGGCGACATTATCTATTAGGCGAGCACTTCATTCTCTATACCGATCACAAGTCCTTGAAATATCTGTTCACTCAGAAGGAGCTCAATATGAGGCAACAGCGTTGGCTAGAGTTCCTTGCCTCCTATGACTTCGATATCCAGTATACCTCTGGTAAGGATAATCGTGTTGTTGATGCGCTTAGTCGCAAACATTCGGCTGTTGTTTCTATGATGTTAACCGAGTGGAATGTTCTAGAGACCTTATCCCTTTGTGATATTTGTGATCGAGCTCCATCTTCTGATTCTCCTATTTTATTATTCAGTTCGGAAGCTCGACCCAGTTTATTGGATCATATTGCCGATGCTCAGCGGCGTGATCCCAATTTTGTGCACCTTATCCAGATTTGTGAATCTGAGTCCCGTGATGAGGAGTTGCGGGAATTCAGCATTGATTCTCATAGGTGTCTTTGCAAGAACCATCTTATTGTGCCTTCTGATTCTGCACTTAGGCGTGACATTCTCGATGACTGTCATCGTTCTAAGTATACCATTCATCCCGACAGTAGTAAGATGTATGCCGATATGCATCGCCTTTATTATTGGGAAGGCATGAAGCGCGATGTAGCGAGTTATGTGAGTAATTGCATGACTTGTCAATTTATCAAAGCCAAGCATCAGTGCCTTTCTGGTCTCCTTCAGCCTCTAGAGATTCCATGTGGATCAGATTTCGATGGATTTCATTGACGGCCTACCTCGTTCGAGATCGGGCCATTCTAGCATTTGGGTTATTGTTGATCGCCTCACTAAATCAGCTCATTTCATTCCTAATAAGTCTAATAGGAGTGCTTCTCATTTAGCCAAGATATATATCAAGGAAATTGTGAGACTTCACGGTGTTCCTAGTTCGATTATTTGTGACCATGATCCACTTTCACGAGTCATTTCTGGCAGAGTCTTCAGCAAGCTTTGGGAACAAAGCTTAATTTCAGCACATCATATCATCCGCAGTCTAATAAACAGACTGAACGGGTGAATCGTATTCTTGAGGATCTTCTCCGTGCTTACATTCTAGATTTTGGGGGTAGTTGGAAGGATCACCTACCTCTTGTGGAGTTCTCCTAAACAATAGTTTCTAGTCTAGTATCGGTATGGCTCCTTTCGAAGCCCTTTACGGAAGGCCATGTCGATTACCTTCGTGTTGGTTGGAATCTGGAGAGAAGCTTATTCTTGGCCTAGATTCTATTCATGATTCTTTTGAGAAGATTATTCTAATTCATCAGAGAATGAAAGAGGCACAGAGCCGCCAGAAATCCTATGCGGACAACCGTAGGAAGCCTCTCGAGTTCTCTGTTGGTGATCTCGTTTTCATCGTGTTTCTCCGCTGAAAGGGGTTATGCGCTTCAGTACGACTGGGAAATTGGCTCCTTTCTTTATAGGACCATTTCCTATTACTAAACGCATAGGTCCTGTGGCTTATAGAGTTTCACTTCCAACTCATCTATCTGGCATTCATGACGTGTTTCATGTCTCCCAGCTTCGGAAGTGTCTTGGAGACTCAGATTTTGTTATCGATTCTCCTGATTTGCAAGAGCTTAAGATCTCACCAGGCCTATCTGTTGTGCATCAGCCTATTCGCATGCTTGCTTCGGAGGTGAGACGCCTTCGAAACAAGGACGTGCCGCTCGTTAAAGTTCAATGGTCCGCTAATCCCAATGACTGCACTTAGGAAACCAGAGAGTTTATCGAGCGATCCTATCCTAGTTTTCTATCTTCGCATAGCAATGGTGAGAATATCTCTTTATCTCAAGCTTATTTTCGTTTCTTTTTGAGTGATGAAATTAAATAGTTGTGTACAATTCTTCTCTAGGAATTGTGAGGAAGCAATTTTGTTAAAGGTAGAGTCTGTAACAACCCTGGTTTGGAGATTACCTTCCAATATTGAATTATAATGATAATTATAATTTAATATTGTAAATTAAATTAAAATTGGAGAAATTAAATTGTTTATTTGAAATAAACAATGGATTTTGGAGTTTAAAATGAGAAAATGGAATTCCAAGCTTTATTCTATTTTGTTTGGAGTGATAATAAATGGAATATGGGCTTCAAATAATGAAAATGATTTCATTTTAGAGAAAATACAATAATTATAGTAATTATTGTCCATTTGCTTCTTTTAATAATTTTTAAAAGAAGTATGTAATTTTTTGAAAGGTGGTTTATTGAAATAAAAGGTGGAAATTGGGTAAAAAATAAGTTTTGGCTATAAATAATGTTTTGAAATGGTTTGAAATATGTGACGCCCCACCTCTATACCCAAGCTAACCAAGAACACTACGATGTAGTGCTGTCAATTAGCGCGAAGAATAAGGCTGTGGAGGAGCGACCATCCATGTAACTTCTTTGTGCGAGCACCGATACGTCAGATAGAATAGAATGCATATCTTTTAAGGAGGAAATCCGACATACCGGTACAAACACAAAGCTATCACACGGTGGCTATATATAATCTTCGGAAAACAAACATAGAAATAATCATAACATAAATCAGTCACAGACATCCATATCACAAAGGCGGAAGAAGATATGAATAAATATATAACACATGAAAGTGTACATCAGAGTAGTGGTCAGAAAGATCCACGATAATACAAAAGAATAGCATCACGTGCTATACAAAAGAATAAGTACACAACATAGAGTCTATATCTCAAAGGTGTACATCCAAAAACTACTAATCTAAGTAGTTAGCCAAAAGTCAGAATAATCCTGAAGAGAAGTCAAGCAGAAGCACCTGTAACATCTCGGTCTGACCCGAGTATTATTTATAAGAAAATAATAAACGGATCAGTCTAACTATAAATATCAGATGATATGGTATACAGTAAAAGGCATGACATGAACATGTAATAACCATAGCGACATACTACTATAAGTATGTAAATGATAATCAACAAAAGATTAATCAATATCACAAGAATCTTCTCAAAGATAAGGTAGGGTTTCATACCCTAAACTTGTATTCATAACAAGTCAATAACACATAAATTCACCAATGCACAAAAGCTGATATCATATCAATGAAAATCATGAAAATTGGTGAAGCACAAAATTCCAGAAATCATCATCAGAAATCCAGAAAACACATAAAGGGGGGAGGCCTAACACATGAATGGGAGCATGAAAACTCACCTACGCGTAAACACATGACGAGAAGTTATCTCATGGAAGCTATCCATTAAATTTTCACACATGAATGGCCCGAAGACCATAGGAAATGTGATGGCGAAACATCACATAATCGGGGTATAGTCTCCCACGTAGACAAAGAGACATCGCTCAATCGCTAGTCTAAATCACAAAAATGATCGTCATGATCATAAGGAAGTGTCAATCACACCAAGCCAGTAAATATATGAGTTTAGCTTCATGTCCCATAACCACTTGCTTAACTTAAATATTTACGAACAAGCTGTAAATCTTCACTAGGAAATTGTCACAAAAAGGGTTCAATCGAACAAGTCCAAGAGCTAACCGACGAAGTGAACGCAAGCGTTTCATACCACTCGTTTTACTAAGTCGTTTAAGTCGATTTCTCATTCGAGTGAAGTAAAGGCTTGTATATACTAGTAGATTGAAAATCGGTTTGAGAAAACGAACTTTTGATACTTAAAATAGTGTTGAAATCGCTTTGATGAAAGAGTTTTGATATTTACTATTAGTATTGAAACCTTCATATATCTTTAAAGTGACAAGTCATAAAACGATGGTAGAACAAATCAATTCACGTTCGAAGACGTGAGTAAAGTCCAAAGAAGTCAATCCCAAAACCATCAAAGTAGAAATTCTGATCAATGTTTTTCAGACGAGATTGCCTACGCAGAGTAATACGGGGTTCGACCTGCCCGGTCAGGTCGCGGGGGTCCAGGGGGCAGCGCCCACGGCGGGGTGCGGGGCAGCGCCCCGTCACGGTACGACTTAGTGAAGGCAAGCTGGTCCAACGACCTAAGGAGAAGTAGGTCATACGACCTAAGGGAAGACTGCCGTGCAACCTAGCTGAAGAACAGGTAAAATGACTAAGTACTAACTCGCGAACGACTTACGACTTAAGGGAGGAATGCCACACGACCTAGCAGATAACATGTCATTCGACCTAAGGGTAAGGTCGGTGGCGACCTACGACTTAACAAAGTCGAGCAACCTACGACTTAACGAAGTCAAGCGACCTACGACTTAGGGTCAAGCGACCTAAGAGAAGCAGCGGGAATGTTAGGTCTGAGACGACCTACGACTTAAGGTCATACGACCTAACAGTTGCGAGCTAGCGGAGTTGGCATGGCCGAGCGACTTAAGAGAAGCAGCGACCTACGACTTAACGATTTAAAGCCAACGACCTAGGACTTAAGAGTCATACGACCTAGGACTTTAAGGGAGGCAAGAGACTTACGACTTAAGGGATAAGATCATACGACCTAAGTCTTGAACGACTTAACGACTTAAGCCTTTAACGACTTAACGACTTAAGCCAGGGCGAGCGAGCTAACTGCAAAACGACCTAAGACTTAAGGCCTTTAACTCCTGAACGACTTATGCCATTAGCTCCTGAACGACTTATGCCTTTAGCTCGTGAACGACTTAGCACTTTAACTCGAGAACGACTCAGGCCTTTAACTCGTGAACGACTCAAGCCAGGCGAACAGAAATACACGCGCGCGACTTAAGCCCTTAACTCGTGAACGACTCACGACTTAGACTTAACTCGTGGACGACTCAGCGAAGGCCAGAAACGACCTAAGTGCAGTTTTTTCACCAAAAACACTAGAATTTTGGGTTTTTCACCAATCCAATCCAAACCAAATGCAAATGCTGATGCTAAAATGATAGGGAACCATTCCCAACAGTCCAAGATAGATATAGACAAGATGTGAGATCAAAAATCTCACCTTTTCCACGAATTTGATGTTGGAGAGCTTAAGAACGAAGCAAGAATCAACCCCTAGCTTGAATCTATGTTCTTCACCTTGAATTTGGAGTTGAATCTCGGATTTGCAATAGAATTGGAGTTTGGAGTTTTAATTTCCACTTCCCACCACCATTTTTGATGAAGCTTGAATGTTAAAACAAAGGGTGAATGAAGTGAGGAAGTGGGTTGGGCTGAACTAAGGAAGTGCAGTCCAAACCAAAGTCTCAAGCGGGAAAAGTGTCGAAAATTTCACTATCTCCAAACATATCGAAGTTTACACTCAAAAAGATCGCAAACGTCATTTTGAACTCAATGGGGGTGGTCTCGAGTCCTAATTTGACCGTATGCAAAAAGTAGCTTTTCGGACTAACATCCGACTAACGATAAAATATTTAAATATAAAATCGATAGATATGCGGGTTGTTACAAAATATTTTTCTAAGTGAGAAAATAAATTTTGAGGAATTTTAGAAGTTAAAATCAATGTTTTATTCATTTATTTATGTAAATGGTGTATTTTTGTTAAATTAAGGATTTTAATAATAAAAATGTTTAAAAATATAAATTAATCTTTTTATATGATAGAAAATGTTTTATTTTGTTTGTATACATGTTTTCATATTTTTCTTGTGTGTAAATTGAGAGAAATGCATTTTTATTTATGTGTATGTGATGTACACATTTATTTGTTAAGTGTTGATTTAAACCTTAAGCCATTTTTTATTTCTTTTAATTATCAAACCCAATTAGCCCATTTAGTCTTAGCCTGGTTAAGAAAAGAGGAAAAAGGAATTGGCTGTACGTTCATTTCATATTGCCTTCTTCCTCCTTCAGCCTAAACACAAAGTTAGTAAACCACTTTACCAATTTCTCAAAATCAAGCTCAATCTTCCATTAAACTCACCAAAATTCAAGTCTTTTTGAAAGTTAGAGATAAATCAAAGATAAAAAACTCCAAATCATGCAATTTCATCACAAAATTCTTTTACAGTAAATAGCTTTCTAAATTTTTTACCGTATGTTGTTTGCATGTTCTGTATTTGCTCTTTACCTGTTCTAAAGGCTTGTAATCTCAAGCAAAGCTCCTCTTTTCATCAAAAATTCAAGCTTTATCATCTGTCAACAAGGTGAGTTGTATAAACTCACAAACTAGCAAATACAAAAGTGCCAAAGCTTGAAACTGTGAAAAAAATTAGCTTCTGTTCGTTATTTCCGGTAATTGAATTTTCCCTGTTTATAATCAGTTTCTGTTGCATCTTTGAGATTTTATAACTTTTGATTCTTACAACGAAATGCTGCCGGATTTCTTGCATTTGATAGCTTGCATGTTGAACTCCATCTTTGTAAATTTTGGTTGAAAAATACTGTCGTTTGCATGTCAAAATTTGCTCTGGAAGTTGAACAAAAACACTGGAAATCGAACTGGAAAAAGTTCGTATGCTAGGTTGACTGCCACCCTCTTTGGGTCAACATGCAGGTCGACCCAGTGCCTCCTAGGTTGACGGTACGATCAGCCTAAGGACCAAGGAGGTCGAACTCCATGTTGACCTCAAGGTCGACCTGGCAAAGGCAAAAATTTGCCTTGTTCTCCTCTTTGGATTCGATGTTTCCGACTTTCTTTTGCTTCATTTTCCAGCTATATTCGTGATGTTTTTGCTGATGATTATAGGCCATGATGTCTATTAATAGACTAGACAAATTTTGGAGATTTCAAAATTCAAAATTTGAATTATTTCGAATTTAATTTGAATTTAAATTCAAAAATCGGTTTGAGTGATTTTCCTTGTTTTTATTCGTTTTCGAGCATGGTTTTCTCCGAATCGTTTTGAAATGATTTTTAAAATTAATGGGCATTTCAAAATAATTATTATATAATATTTTGAAGTATTTTCAAGTGTAAAATCTATTTATTCTCTATAATAAGGGAATTTTCAAATATGGGTTTTAAATTGATTTCGGAAATTGGTTTTCAAAGCTTGTTTTCCAAAGTAAATTATTTTTTATATATTACACATTTTTGCACTATTTGAGCGAATGAGAAGGAGAATTAAACGGTTTGGTAAAACACGTGGTATGAGACACATGCATTTATATTATCGGTTAATTCTCAACTTGTCCGTTTGATCGTTTTGACCTTCGGGTTGAGTTTACCAATGAGATGAGGCAAACTTTTTACTACTTTGAGTGTGAAATTTACTAGCGGTTAGTAAACCGTTTAGTGCGAAAGTGTGGTATGGGACACACTTTAACACTGTTTGGGTTCCTATCCGAGAGTTTGTGACACATTTTCCATTGCGGCGTGCCAGTACTGGACCTTCGGGTCATTTCCATTGCGGCGTTTGCCATTGCGGCGTATCTGTCTTCAACACGTTTTCCATTGCGGTGTTTGCCATTGTGGCGTATTTGCCATTGCGGCGTATTTGCTATTGTGACGTTTTGCCTTCGGGCGAGGTACCTATTTGAGATAACAGTACTTGGCAAGGCTTCGGCCACATGCACGTGCTAAACTTTTGAGATGATTTCTTTGACTATTTTCCCTAGTGTATCACCCCTTTCGGGAATTGGTCCTTTGAACCATTTGGTATATATTTGTGGTGATTACCTTTCGTGGATTTGAACTCTTGGAAGTTCTATTTTTGAGATTTGAATTGCCTATACTGGCATTATATGCGATTTTCCTTTTGGCGTTTACTTGAGATTTTATTCTTCTCTTTGGAGATATATTTGCCTTATGGCGTGTTTGAGATGGGATCTCTTTATGCATGTTTTGGGATTGCCAAGATGGTGGGTTTAGGTTTTCCCCTAAACCATATTTGATGTTTTATGAATGCCGATGATATGAGGCTTGCTATAATTAGCGTTTTATGGGTTATTCTATCTCTTTTGAGATTGTATGTTTGTGTAGTGATACCATATTAGCACTTGATGTAACCACACACTTTAAATTATCCCTTTGCACTTGAGAATATTATCACTTATCCCTGTAAACTGATTTGTTTAGCTAGATTGACCAGTGTATTTATAATCGGGTCAGACCGAGGTGTTTCAGGTTAGGTACATTTGGACTTAACCTATTCTGCTTCCGCATGGACTATTCTACTAGCTCTTTTTGTTATAGCTTTTTGTGTAGTCCTTTTTGTTTGCTACTCTGATATGTATATTCTTTTGACTCGCTTATATATTATGGTTGCTATACCACTTGACATGTAACATTTTGTATACTCTATGATGTATCTGTATATGTGTATATATATGTGATGATCTACTGTTCTATGATATGTTTTGCATTTGAGTTGTTGTATTTTGTTTTAATAGATCATACAACCACCTATGGCTTTGTATTAAGTATTTATTGGATATGTCGATCCACTTGAGATAGAAAAAAATAGCATTTGGCGACGTATTCAATTGATGTTTAAGACAAGGCTATAGATGTTGCTCCTAACTATCCCTATTCTCCGCATTAGCAGACAGTATTACCCAGTAATACTCTTTGTTAATGTGGGTCTCGTGGTGGGGGGTCACAAGCTATGAGCTCCAAATCATGAGTGGCATACCTCACCTCATTCGGCTTCAACTACCTCGAAGCAAAAACAACAATACGGTCTCGTTGCATAAGAATAGCACCCAAACCAAACCTATAGCTTCCGTGTAGACCACAAGGTCTTAATTCCCATCTGGAACCACAAGACCAGGAGCATTGGAAAGGAGTTCCTTCAACTTCTGAAAAGAAACTTCACACTTATCCGACCAAATATACTTAACTCCTTTTCTACTCAAAGAAGTGAGAGGTAAGATGATCTTGGAAAAGTCCTTTATGAATCGACGATAATAACCGGTCAATCCAAGAAAACTATGAATCTCAGGTACATTCTCAGGCCTCTTCCAATTTTGAATAGCTTCAATCTTCGACGGATCATCAGAAATACCTTTTTCAGAAACTACATGCCTTAAAAACTTCACTTGCCTCTACCAGAAATGACACTTAGAAAATTTTACTTTCAACTGATTCTTTCTAAATGTCTCCAAAACAATCCTAAGATGTTCCACATGCTCTTCCTCAGATTTAGAATATACAAGAATATAATATAAGAACAAATCGATCGAGAAACTCTCAAAAACATTATTTATGAGATCGGCAAAATACGGTAGAGCATTCTTTAGTCCGAAGGGCATAATGAGCTATTCATAAGAACCATAACGAGTATGGAATGAAGTAAGAGGAATGCTATCATTAGCCACATGAAGCTGATGAAATCCGATCGCTAAATCTAATTCGGAAAAGACTTCCACAAAGCTGATCAAAAAGATTGTTGATCCTAGGCAAGGGATATCTATTCTTAATGGTAAGCTCATTAAGCTTGAGGTAATCAACGCAAAGCCTAAGAATACCATCATCCTTCTTCATAAACACTATAGAAGATTCCTAAGGAGAAGAACTAGACTGGATAAACAGCTTCGCTCCTAACTCCGACAACTGCTTCCTCAACTCCTCATTCTCTTTAGCAGACATCCGATAGGGAGGACGACTAACTGGATGAGCACTAGGACTAAGATCAATTCGGAACCCAATCGCCCGCTTGGGAGGCAACCCTAAAACGGGTTCAAAAATATCAAGATAAGCGCAAACAACAGGAATTTGGGAAACATCATCATCTTCCCAAGCCTCAAGAGAAAATAAGGATGCTTTTGAATTAGAATCCACATCATGGAGAATAGTAGAAATCAACTTAACGGATTCCAAATGTTTAAGATAAATAGTTCTTTCGGGATATTGGATATGGGCTTCATAATGGTTAAACCAATCCATTCTCAAAATCCATTCCAAAACCAAGATAGTGCATAACATAAAGATCGACGTGATAAGAATGACCGCATAAGATAATGTCAACATCTCTATAAAGCATATCAAGGGTTGCAAACCTATCGACCGGGTTCACAATTCTCAACAAAGTCACTAAGCGCACATCATCAAAAGATAATGCATCAACAAGTTCCTTCGATACGAGTGAGTGAGATGCACCCATATCAAAGATAACCCGAATAGGAAGGCTCCAAAAGACAATTACACCCTCAAGAACAAAAGGAGATATACCTCGACGCTGAGAAGATCCACCAGAAGCTTGCACAACATTAAACTTCCTAGAAGTGAGACCTTTAGCTGCTCGGGGACATGATGCTATAAGATGAACTTCCCTCTTACAATACTACAAATATGAGCTTTAGAATACCTTAATGAAATGCTCCTTAGAACCACAATTGAAGCACTCTCCTTCAGTTGGCTGTGATGGAGTGGAACTAGAACCTTGCTTCTTGATCTTCTTATTAGGATGAAAGGGCTTTGACTTGTTGAATGGTTACTTTTTCCTTGGATGAAAGCTCTTCTTCTTCGCTACATCTTCCTTTTATCCTTTTCGACCGCTTCAAGCTTAAGTGCCGAATCAACTAACTCCTCAAATGAAACCTTCAATTGCAACATCAATGCCTTCTTAAGATGCTTCTTTAGACCATCCATAAATTTTTGATTCTTCTTTAGTGGAGTACTTATGTGCTCGATCCCGTATTTGGAAAGGGCTTTGAAGGTCGACACATGTTCTGCTTCAGAAGACTTCCCTTGCTTCAACTCAATAAACCTCTTAGCTAATGAGGCTTTCTCTGATTTGGGAATGTATTTCAACTCAAATCATCCCTTAAACTGCTTCCAAGAAAGAGTAGACTCATCCACCTCCCTTGTAAAAAGCTTATACCAATCAAATGCTCACTCTTGGAGTTGACTAGAAGCAATCTGAACCCCTACTAATCCTCATGACCCATGTGAGAAAAGATCCGCTTGCATGTCTTGAGCCATGCCTGCACCTCAATCACACTCTCATAACCTCTAAAAGGCCACCAAGGTGTGCAAAGTCGCTGCACATACTTGCAAAACTTGACTTGTGAGAAGAAGAATCCGAAGGAGTTCCAGTAGGATGAGTATTCCTAACGAGTTCCATAATCTACTCGGCGGATATAAACACTCCGTCCGAAGGAGGGCCACTGACTGCCCACCAACAGAGCGAGAAGGTGGTCAACTGCCAGCCATCTAAGATTCTGAAAGGAATAAGATATGATAAAAGATTATTCTAGAGTCATACTATTTGAAATTAGGAATTTCAAAGATAGGCACTAAGAAATATACTTCATAAAAACCTAAGGGGCGATTCCTAAGACTTACCTAATCCATGATTTGTATCTGTAATATCATACTCTGTTCTAAGCTCAGCTCTGATACCAAGCTACGATGCTCCACCCTAAGACCCACACAAGTAGAGAATACTACAAAGTAACATTATCGCTAGTGCAGAGAATAGGGCTGAATGTGTACGACCATCCATGAATTTTACTTTAAGCGAGCATTGACATGTCGATTAATATGCTATAATTTTTTTTTCAAGTGGAATCGATGTATACAATTCAGGCTTAAAACAAAACTACAATGGTTATAATAAAAATTTAGAACAACATATAATAATATTCGGATTACAGAATATCAAATCAGTCACAGCGGAATATAATAGATACAAGTCAGAACTGACACATAATCGATACATGATGTAGACTACACATATACAAAGTTTTACATCTCAAAATGAATACACACGCAAAAGGAGTCTAATCTCAACACAAGATACTACATAATGTCAATATATACATAGGATGACAAAAGAGAACTACTAGCTAGCAGGTAATATATCCACTCTAAAGCCTCAAGCTGAAGGACCAAAAAAATCTCAGTCTGACTCAAGTATTATAAAAATAATAAACGGGTCAGTCTAGACTAAGATAAATGTGTTAGAAAAACTGAATGATAGATAAAGTAATCTAGATCTTAATTATAAGCATATATCGACAAATATCAAACATGCATCAATAACTTCAAATCACCAAATACAAAAACTCATAATAGATTCTTAAAAGCAAAACCTCAAAAATGATTTTGTGATAATCCAACAACGTTAAATCTAGAAATCTCACAAATAGAAATCCAGAAATCTCATAAATAAGGGGGGCACCAAATTCTAAGATTAGTGAATTAAATTCACCTACATGCATGTAACTCCAAGGTAGATGTATAAGTCTATAAACATCAAGATAGGTACGAGACCTATAAACATCGAAATTGGTATAAAACCTATGAACTCCAAGTTATGTATGAAACCTATAAACATCGAATAGGAATAAGTCCTATAAACATCAAAATAGGTACAAAGCTTATAAACATCAAATAGTAACAAGTCCTATAACATCAAAGGCAAGTCATAACTCATCAAAAAATGTTAAATACTTTTATATAGCAATCGAATAGATAATGACCATGTGTCCCATACTATACGGGTTTACCCAAACGTTTACTATACAATAGTAAACTCCACTCATGTGTAATCATAGTTCGGTCAAACAAGTATAGGAGTTAATTGGTAAAGCAAACGCGAGCATTCTGTACCACCCATTTTATTTAATCATCTAAATCAATTTCTCATTCGATCGATAAAGTGAAATTTTATTAAAATAGTTCTCTTTTAATACTACTTTTAAAATATTTGTTTATAATGGATATATATATATATAAGTTTGCTTTCAACTTATTGTTCTAAAACATTTCTAAAACCTTTGCATATGAGAATAGATAGTATATATGTATATTACTAAAATTCTTTCTATGAATATATATGTATATATATATATTGAATTTGTATATAAATAGTCTTATATAAAATGATTGGATTTAGAAATCAATCATTTGTAAATACGGCTTGAAAACGTGCATCAAAAGTTTGTAATGCTCCAAAGATCCATTAAGCAACCTCTATGGTATAAAACTTCGAAATGAATTCAATAATTCACAAATCACGAATCTAGAAAATATTAATGAAATTAGTATTAAATGCAGTATTAAAATTTTGCAATCAACTCTTGAAATTCAACTGGGCAAATAAGTGACAAACATGTCAATTGGGAAATACTGGGACGTAGCTTGGATGTTGGGTTCAGGCTACAACTAGTGCACCGGTTCGACCAACCCATCTACCGGTTGGTTCGCCTAGGCTGACGTCCAAGCGATTCTGGTGACCTTCCATCGATTCGTTTTTGCTCACTCTTCCTGTGTTGCTTCTCTAACGATTTAAGTACTGAATAGGCAGCCATGCATGCGTATGAACATATGTAATTGGATGAAATTCATGATTTCATATAGTGGGTTTCAGTAAATAGCAAATTCAATTCAATTAGACAACAGCAGCAACCATTTATCTAACGCTAGAATTCGTGAGATAAACTCACCTAAACAAACCTGGAATGGAAGATTAGAGCTTAGAATCTCCTATGCCTTTCGAATTCAACATCAACCTAGGCTATGAACAAAGATTGGATAGGAATTGATCAAAATTACAAATCAAAAACCGAAATAAATCATTAAATTGATGCATAGATAGATAAAGGAGATTACCTTTTTATCAAAACACCTTAAAATAGATTGAAAGCCCTTTGATTTCACTCTTTAATTTGCAAATTTGAGGATTTAGGTTTTTATTTACTTACAAAAATTTGAGTTTCTAGTTTTTGAGATAAAAATGAGAAGTGAAAAATGATGTACGTACGTTTTCTCATTTCTATTTCTTTTGTTTTGGGCTAAGTGGATAAGAAACGTGGATCTATTAGCCAAGTGTTGCTAATTCTTTCAAAACCAAAGTGTTACTAATTTGTTGTGTTTCATTTTAACATTTTATAATACCATCTTAATTAAAAAAATATTCTAATTTAACGAATATTTATTTCTAAAATTTCCAAAATATAAATAACATGTCAAAATCTCACTTTTATCAATATTGAAATATTTTATCAAAATTAATTACAACTTATAAAATAAAAAGCCATTCTTCATATTTTTAATAAAATGAACCATTAATACAGAAACTATATTTCAACTAATGAAATTATTTCCATAAAATTTATTTATTCATTTTCGCCTAAATTATTTTTATATAATTAAATGTAAGAGTTAAATAGCATAAAACAAGAAAATTCATTAAAATCCCAATTTATTAAACTCTAAATCCATTTTAATTTAGAAATATAAAAAATTCCTTAAATTCATTCAATTAATTAGTTAAAATTAATTAAATCATATTTTAAAATTAGATTCTAGGTAATCTTGACCGGGGTTGTTACCATAAAGGAAAGTTATTATATATAAGAAGATTTCAAAAAGATTATTGAGAAAATTAGTGGTAGTATTACTTGGAAGTATTTATGAGAATAAATATTTCAAAGTGAAATTATACAAGTATAATTTATAAATAAAAAGAGATTTAAGCAGAGGATTTGAGAACTTAAATCCTGGTGTTTTTGAAAATTGTTTTCAAAGTTCTAGAGAAAATAATAATAGTATTATTTAAAAGTATTTATGTATAGAAATATTTCAAAAAGGATTTTAAAAGAGATAAGATAGCACCAAACTCATTTCTGTTGCTGAAAAATCATTTTGGTGATGACTTCAACATCATTGGCATTCATTTTCGAGCTTCTAAGTGGAGGAATGCTACCATAGTAATTCGATATAAGGTTGTTTTGTTAGAGATTTTTTTTAAATTCAAAAAGTGTGATTTGATATACAAAAGGGAGATATGTATATTATTATTATTATTATTTCAAAAAAGATTTGAAATAAAAACCAGGTATTTAGTCCTTAAGTTTCCTTAAAGGAAATTGATTTAAAATAAAAGGTTATTTTGATAATTAATTTGATAAATGAAAATTTATTAACTCTTTAATAGAAAAGGAATAATTTAACTCAAGTATTAAATGGGTTAAATTGGATTAGAAGGTTTTAATAAGCATTATTTTATTAAAACTGTAGTTTTTGTTTAAACATCCATGTCATATAAACTATTTGGTGTTATAGAGCCGACTAGCAAACGTCTTTCCTTAGGACACTCTAAGGTAAAAAGGTCGGAATAGTCGACTCGGTTTTAAGACTCATATTTTGTGTGGGCCACCATTTGAATTTTGAAAATGAAGATAAATAATAAATAAAATAAAATAAAATTGATATTTTGTATGTACTTTTAGGATGTAAAGGAGTATTATACAAGTGAATAAGAGTGGAGTAAGTTTTTAATTTAAGGTTTTATAAATATGTGACTTTATAAAATATTTATAAACTTAAGTGAAAGTTTATGGAATAATTCATAAATAGTTTTAGTACTGAATGAAATACTAGAAATATGAATGATAGGGATTTAGAAAGATTGGCGTAGTTAAGAAACAAAGCAGATTAAGTATGTAAGTTATACATAGATCATTTTATTCGCATGATTCCTAATCTAGAATTCGAATGCATAACTTCGAGGTGATTCACACAAGTCCGAAAAAGGATTTCACATTCGATTCTTATCAGCGAACACTTGATTCAGATTCTTGATATGATATTCAGGTTTTCTACCACGGTATATGGCTACGCAAGGAGAATAGAGGTTTCTAATTGAGTAACCTGATCGGAGTCCGCACTAGAGAGGTTGAGTGAGTAATACTAGTTTGGAAGTAAAGTCTATGTATCTGAGCGAGTGATGAATCAGATATTGCATCCGGATGATTTATGTACATTATACGGGCTTAAGTAAATTTGTATACTTGTAGTGTGACTTAAGAAAATTGTGAACCTAAGCAAAAATTCTATATATTGTTTGTTACGTCACTTAACATTTTAATAGTGTTAAGTGTTAGTTTATTCCTTTATGGAATTCGATTCGATTTGATTGATTGTGTGATTTTATAGACCATGGTTTATAAAGTTGTTATTTGCTAGGATCTAAATCTTGGTGCTTTTGAAAAAGTGACTTTGAAAGAATTTTGAAAGAAATAATAGTAAAATTATTTTGAAAACTTTGGTAAAGTATTGTTATTTCAGAATATTTGAAAAGAGCTTTTGTGAATTTATTTTTCAAATATTTTGTTATGACTAAAGTTAGGCGATTGGGAGTTTTCCAATTTGGAAGACTCGCCAGTTATATTTGTTTGCTCTAGTTGTTGTTTTGGAGGAACCGGAATACCACTAGATGCTCCGTGTTGTTTTGATTTTAGAGTTATACAATGCGTCGGCGGGGGGAGTCCCTCCTTGTCATAATTGATTTTGGTTTTGATTTATTTCTCTTTGCAGGAATTTGAAATATATTTTGAACATAAAAATCCCAGGCGTTTAGTTCTAAATTTATCTTTTGAAAAGATTGGATGCTTAGTATATTATTACATAATTTTCTCTGTACTTTTGTTGCGTATGGTTGTTAGATTGTTATATTGCTATTGATTATGGTAGAAATAACATGTGTATTACTTTTGTCATCATGATTCTCTTTTGAATTATGTAAGTACAGGGAAGCAAAAGATTACTATTTGATTTCTTGTGTATCTGCATTCGCATCAAGATAATAAGTTGCTTGCAAAAATAAAGCAAAAATAAAAATCAAATGCAAAAGAGGTACATAGTAGATTTAGAAACTGGAAATTGATTGATGATTTTATGCCCCAAATATGCGAGGCCACTTGGCTTTTGCTTTCCTTTATTGTTTTGGGATAGTTGTGGTGAGTTGTAGTATTTTCAAATCAGCCGTGCAAAGGAGGTACTGTCAATTTTTTTTCGTAATATAAGGAATTTTAAGAGTTTAATAACTTATTTTAATTAGTAGTTTTAAACTTAAGGATTAGAGACATTTCTTCCTTTTGGAATTTTGGGGACTAAATTCTTTTAGGGGGGAGAATTTAACATCGCGTAATTTGATTTTAAATATTTAATTAATTTTAAATATTTATATAATTGGTGTGTTAAATTATAAATAACTTATATTTAAATATAGGGATTATGTAAATATTGGGAATGTGAATTAAATATTTGAATTATGAATTTAATATTTAAATAGTGATTTAAATATCTGGATTTTGAATTGAATGTTAATTAAATGAATTTAATGGCCTTATTTAATTCCTTTTAATTAATAAACAATAATGGTTAACTCGTTTTGTAAATTTATTTACAATGATAAATAGTTTGGATAAATAACAAGAAAATCCATTGTTAATAAAACAACTTGATTTTATTGTAGTATTTTTAATTTAATTTATAGAATTTTTCCATAATTTTTAATTTGAAAAATATTTAAATTGTCATTTGACGATTTTTGGCAAACGACAGTATTTCTGTGTTTTTACATAATAAGATAAACATTGTATACTATTGGAAATTAGTGATCATGTCGTACTTCGATGCACGATCGTATTTTTGTTTCTATTGTCATGGTCGGTACATAAACGAGATATTGTGTAGTGGAGTATCACAAATACTTCTTTTCAAAACCTTTTATAGATCAAATCAAATTCAAAATTTTGAACTTGAATTAATGATGACTTGATTTTGATTTGAGATATTGCTTGAGAATATTATTTTACTTATGATAGGAATAAGATAGTTGACTTTGTTTATATAAGAAAAAAAGATGAAACAAATGAACACTTCATATTTCTTCCTTCCTCTCTCTGTTTTCATTTCATACTTCTTGTAAACAAATGTTGTAACATCCCCCACTTGTAGGCCCAAAACTAACTGCTACGAACGTTGCAGTCATCCATAGTTATTAATTCTCTGAGAACAAATGCGGTAATGCTAGATACATTGATATAACAGAAACACATGAATATGAAAAGAAATTAAAATCATAAAATAGATTTCTTATCCAGCTTCAAATCATGATTCAAATTCATTACATAATCCCAATTCGTAAAACACGTTCGGAGAAATATAATTGTTACAAAATACGCCAAGAGCGACATATGAAGCCCTTGGTTCATCTGAGTCTAAACATAGGCAATCAAACAACTTTGCCATTACATCCAAAACACAGTGGAATCAAATAGAAAGAACTCCTAATAGCTAGCTTTCCTTCTGCATATCTTCGAAAGCTTATTCATCCAAAGGAGAGCCTGAAAACCTTAACTCTCAAACTACTCAAAATCAATTAAGCACCCGAGAGTTTAAGGGGAAAGCATCAACTTCGAGTCAGACAAAAGCCTGGTGTGAATAATAACCTACCATCTCAAACCATATAGAAATCTAATGAGAGCACTACACATAGCGGAACGGGTTTTCCCCTCACTAATATCTTAACCAAAATTTATAATAACCATATACTATGCACCTGCATCCACAATGGTTAAGACATAGCATAATAAAATATATCATGATGATATGCAAACATGCAATATGTTCTGGATTTCCCATCCCAATTCATTTGACTATCTATCTCAAGTTATAGTTTCTAGGGTCACTATTAACCAAATAGTTTTCATGGGCTAACTAATAACTTGTTCCAAGCTTACGTGCTATCTGTCTGGTTTTATAGTTTTCACGGGTTCACTAAGAACCTATTGGTATCTACTAATAACTTCATCCAATTATAGTTTTCATGGGCTCACTATGATCCTATTGGGTTCTCCAATAACTTCTCTCATGCCATAGTTTTCATGGGTTGACTACGAACCTATTGATCTTGGTCAATAACTTAATCCATATATAGTTTTCATGGGATCACTAAGAACTTATTGGCCCATGCCATTAATAATTTCCATACATATTTTCCATGGGATTACTATGATACTCTCTAAATCAATCTTTGGGAATCCTATATTCTGGTCTACCTGAACTCCTAGATGCAACTCAACTCACACAGGAGTTAACTCAAGGTGTATTCACTACTGGGTCAACCAAACTGGTTATTCTGCCCTTAATGCCCAAAAATGCAATTATGGGCTAATTATAAAGTGAATATGTTTACAGAAGAAGCACATATGTTAACTGATCATAACATAAAAATATAAACATCTATGGTTTAATTTCCTTGTAATCATTTCCTAATGAAACATGGTTAATATCTTTAACCTATTATCTTTAGCAAGGAAAGCTTCTTCAAAGACTTCAAAGTTAAATGCCATTCCAAAATCTCTTTCATATTGCCATGGGTTTATCTTTAAAAATTAAATTAGGTTCTTTGTTTTGAAAACTAAGGCTCTAGAAACCTTAGACCTTCTCCTTCGAAACCATTGAAACATTCCTTTCGGTAGTATTCAAACCTTCTTTCAAAACACTTAAAGATATAACTTTCGAAACACTCAAACCATTTCTTTCGAAAGCATTGAAACCTTCCTTTTGAAACCCTTAAATTACTCCTTTCAAAAGCACTGAAATCTTCCTTTCAAAAGCATTAAAACATTCCCTTCGAAAGTATTAAAACTTATCTTTCGAAACCGCTTAGTTCAAGTAGAATTTATAGAAGCATAGCTTCGAAACCATTTGAAAGCATCTCTTTCGAAATCATTGGATTTAACCTTAATTATAACTTTAGGGTTAAGTAGAACATAAACAAAAGTAACCCTTTCGAAAACATCAATCTTCAAGTAAAATAATTTGGGGAATAGGTGGCTTCGAAACCACCCTTTCGAAAGCATTGATAAAAGTGGCTACAAAAACCCTTTCAAAAGCATTGGGAAGTGGCTTTAATATTAATAAAACAAAAGCTTCCCTTTCGAACTCGTTGTTATAAGGCTATAAGAAAAGTGACCTTTAACCAATTCAAAAGGTATGAAGACGACAACTAGGTTTCGACTAGGTTCAAAAGCAACTACCTTTTGCTCCTTTTCAAAACTAAATAACCAGCAACTCATTTGAAAGCTTTTCTTAAAACAGAAAGCGACAACCTTTTCGAAAGCATCATTTATAAACAAAAGTAATTCAATGTTCATAAGGATAGCTTCTGCCCTTCGAAAGCTTATAAGAATGACTTCAACCCCTTCGAAGGCAAGCCTTCGACACCATCCTTTTTGCCTTTCTCCAATACACTATGTACCAATTACTCGATACCTTATGTATTGGTTTCGAATGGGTTCAAAAGGCCTGCTGGGCCTGGTTTCGGAAGCGAGCAAGTGGAAGTGGTGAAGTGGTAAATTATATCAAAATGATTTTTATGCCTCATAAAGTAACTCCTTTTCATCTAACTTGCTAATTTGTCAAAATATAATTGATTGCCCTTTCTTTTTCAAAAATTCTTTTTCTAAAAAGGCTGCCAAATTCACTAATTTATAATTGAAATTATTTTAACAAATAAGCCATTCCCTTCCATAAAACATTTAAACATTTAAGTCCTTCAACTTAAATAATTTAATAACCATATTAAAAAATTTAGGAAAAATCCCCAAAAATCATCATAATTCAATTTTAATATGTTCTCTAATCATATAAATTGCAGACCCGAAATCAATATACAATTGCTGTAAACAATTTAAACCTTAATTGTCTATTTCTTCCGTTAGAAAATTCATAATAAATTATCCATAGCTTGGAATATTATGAAAATTTAAACTCATCTTTAAAATAATGTCTTGCATAACATATTCAATCCTCATGGCATACGAAACTCATTTTACACGATTTTAACCTTAAAATCGAATCAAACCTTTTACCAACATACTTTTTTAAATCAAACATGGCATATCATCAAAGCATTTCATCATTCAAATCATTCAAACAGTTTTAAAACTTTAAACCCGAAATTAAGATGTTCATTAAAACATATATCAGATGGTTTAGATTATTATTCACCTTGTTTGGATAAGGAACCTAAGATTTGATCTTGCTTAATTCTTCCTTGCTTGAATCCTTTGCTTCTAATTGATTTTGATTCTCTTTTTTTTCTAGGGTTATAGACAGCCTTAGTTATCCTTAGTTTTTGTTTTTGGTTTATGAACGTGTGAATGAAAAATAAGATAAGGGTTATGGGGTTATGGTATATGGCTAATTCCTGTATTACCCTTGTCATACTTAACTTAGTTTTCATCTTATAAACCATTCTTATGAATCTCCTTAAAGAATTTCGTCCTCGAAATTCAGTGAGGACTAAATACTAAACATAGCAATCATCTATAGCATCTCCTAACTACTATACTAGCCTACCTGTACAGTCCTGTCTTCTGCCTATATGAAGCAAATATAGAACATACTCCTACAGTAGATCAGGATAAGTATCTCTAATCCTGTCTTCTGTCTCCTATGTACAGTCCTTCTTGTTGTTGCTCCACTGAACTTTCACCAACTTAACTGTCTTATTTATTAACCGCTTCTCATCTCTCGCTACAACCCGAACTGGATGTCTAGCTAAAGTCAAATTTGGTTTTATTATTAAATCTTCCAACGCAGTCGGAGGAATAGTAGTCTCTAGATCATAGACATACGTATGAAGATGAGACACATGCAACACATTATGGACACCTGCCAAACTGCTCGGCCACTCTACTCTATAGACGAGCATTCCAATCCTCTCTATAACTGAGAATGGTCCAACATATGTTGGTGCCATTTTCGCTGACTTTCCGAATCATACCACACCCTTCATTGGTGATACTTTAATGAAAACTTTATCTCCAACTGAGAACTCTAGATCCTTACGCCTCTTATCTGCGTAACTCTTTTGTCGAGACTGAGCTTCTCTTATCCTACCTCGGAACAACTCAATTGTAACAGCCCGCAAATCCGTACCCCTTTGAGCCGACAATATTCTCCATTAGTGCAACTCAAATTGGACGGAAATACAAACCATTAGGGATGAAGAAGAAAGAGTTAGAAGAAGCAAATAGAAAACAACATCAGAATCTCACAATCGAAGCGGAACAACATATAATATATAACAACAGATTTTTATACAAAAGAAACCATAACTATATAATACTTACAATCATCAGGGTACACAACAAATAATACCCAATACTGGACAGTTGTAACAACTTGTCCTCACAAAACTGAATACACAGCTTACACTGCACTGCGGAATATAAGTCAAGTACGAGTGATATGTCTCGCCATCCAGCTCGTCTCTTGAGCTTCACAGCATCCTATCCTATATCTGTAATACTCGGTCTGACCCAAGCATTATAATAAAATAACACCCGAGTCAGTCTGGAAAACCAGCGTGAGAAAACAAACTCAATTTGAATTATTATTACATTTTCAAAAATCCTTGAAATCAAAAGGTATCTCATAAGACCACGCCATAAATAAATATGCCGGGTTTTTACCTTACGATAACCAAAACATTTTTATCAAAACCGTCTGATATTATAATAGTGTCTATAGAAAGTAAAATAGAATCTAGCTAAAATGCTTGCATCTCACGTTCCAGCAATAGTTGGGCACAATCAAAACCGTACAGGCGCTTATTGGAGTTTGGATTCCATACAATGGGAGGGCTACTGGGGTACCGCCCGTCATAGTACCTGGCCTAGATCAGAGTACCGAGGATCACGCCCGATCCCCTGCAACACAAGACCGGAGCTACCCCTTACTGGATAGTCCGAATAAGATCAACCCGCGGTTGGGATCAGCAACCGCCACTAAGCCAAAATCAAAAAGGGACATCTAGACAGGGATGACCTTACCCTAATTGGTTGCTAGCCACTTAGCCTTGCTGCACCTCCCCTGTTTTAGCCATTCCCGGTTGATGATGTTTGAGGCTATGCGTTACCATTTTAGAACACATTCCACTTAGAATGCTCATCGTCCTCCAATGACGATGGTCTGATAGCATTCATCCATACAAGTCCATTCCCTGTCCGACCGGAACCGAAGGCACTACTCCTACTACATCCATTTTGGAATCACCATCAGGATTAGTAGCGATTAACCTTTGCACTTCACTGCTCCATCTTCGACTCCAAGCTATTGTCTTCCTCTTGAAAACGTTCAAACCGGATCGAAGTGGTTTTCGGAAAATTATCCCGGTCTCTTCGAAACGATCAACGCATTGGCCAATATTGATAGTCGGTTATTTAACTATCATATAACATCCACAAACAACCATCGGGCCTTAATAAATTTCCAAATTATTTATTTCAAAATATCTTCGCAAGATATTTTTTTCTACATTTCAACCCTTTGAAAATAGTTTTCAAATTACTTTTCCTCTTGTGGAATAAATTTCCACCCAATTTTTTTATATCCACTGAAAATCACCAAGTCTTAATACTTTAGATTTTACAATAATTTAAATCACTTATCCAAAAATATATACTTTACAATACTTAAAATAGAAACTACTTAAAACACTATTTAAAATACTAGTTATGAAATTTTATACTAATTTCTCATGTAAAACTTAGGCCAAAACTAATTTTAAAATAAAGTTATTCTATAAGATAAAAATATTAAATAATTATCTTTGAAATCATAATACTAGTCAAACCTTTCAAATAATTTACTTATATAATTAACTTAATAAATATTTACTTTTAAAAATTTTAAAACCATTAAATAATAATTTCTTTCTAAAAGATTCTTTTAAAACCACTTTAAAACCTCTAACTTATACTTGGAAATCTTTCTTTGAGAATATACTTGGCTTTCCAGGAAAAAATACACTTCCCATTCCAAAATAGTCCATTTAATCAATTAATAAATCCTTCACGATTTATCCCAATTTAATTTACGTCTCAAACCCGTAAATTTCTTTTCCAAACCTTTAAAAATAAAACCACTATTTATTTTTAAACAAATTACCCATTCCTTTATAAATTCCCACCGTGAATTTATACCTCTAAATATCCACTGATATCTTATTTCACTTAAGAAACCCAGTTTATAAATTCCATAGTTTCATGCTCCTTTTAAAACACAGTTTCAAACACTAAATCAATTTCCAAATCGATTTCCAAAATTTACTCCATTTTAAAATAAATTCCTTTACTTATCCAAATTTATTTCAAAACCCATTAATTCAGATTCATCCTTTTATTACGATTTAAAATCTTATTTAAACTGAAAATACCAATTTCATACTTTTTCCCAAAATTCTTCTTATCTCTCCCAAACTATTTTAAACCTTTAATTTAAAAACAAATCCTTCATTTCTTAAAATAATATCACTTAAGTTTAAAAATTAATTTATTCCCATTTATTCAAAAATCTCCTTTCCCATACTCGGAATTTATTTATTAGAATTTAAAAAAACAACCTTTTATCCTTTCCTAAATTCATTCTTTAATTTATCCAATTTCACTATATTTATTTTACTTAGAATTCCCTCTTCTATTTCCTTTAAAAATCAAATCCTTATATTTTTGATATCTTAATATACCCAAAATATATTCAGTCAAGCCATAGCATTCAATATTTTCAATTCCCAATATAATCTATCACAGATCATCAAATAAATCACAGATTAGGAAAATAAATTCCACTACTTTGAGGAATCCAGTTGGATCCCTCCAACCTGTTTCCCTGCATCCACAGAGGTTAGCACAATATAAAAATACCAATCCCACTTCGAGGGGGATATCGCGGTATATAGGGTCATCCACTATTATGCGGGGCGCATAGGGTCTCATCTGCTATATAATGCGGGAATCAATCACTCCAATATATATATATATACTACTATATATAATATCACATCCAAACTGATAATAATTATCAATGCAAGCAATCAACCAATAATTTAAATTTAATTATTTAAATTAACAAGCAAACCAATTTGAGCGAGATTAACTCACCTTTGATTTTTAATTTGCAATCCGATCCACACCGGCTTGATTCTCCACGGTTTAGACCTTTTACAGACATTAGATGATTTTATTAATATTCGTACCAATCGAACAATTAAATTTCCATTTGATACATTTAGTTAACCAATGATTTTATTTTAAACTAATTTTCCTAATATAAATTATCTTTAGTAACTAAAATAACTAAATAAGTTAACTTAACAATTTATTCACCAAATCCATTATTTTAAAATAACATGTATATTTATTTACTTTTGAGACTACACATATACTCATAAAAATAGATTTTCAAAGATCTAACTTTTATAAAATCTCTACAACATCTTAAAATTTCTATATCTTCCCAAAATCATATATTTATTCTCTGTTTTAAATTAGAACATGCATGTGGATATATATATATATATACGTATATTTATTTATTAAATTAAAAACACAATTATTTTATACCTTACTGAAATAAAATTTCTTTCTACTTATATATATATATTTATATATATATTAAATAAAGAAAAAACTGCCATTTTAATTTTGAACTCAGTCGTTTCTTTCTTTTCACACCATATGATTTAATTTCTTTCATCTATAAATATATATTTTATTAAATCAGAAATAACTAGAAAAAAAATCGAACCTCACTACTGACACAACTCGGCATCGACCTCGCCTCTTACGAATGCCCACCATCGAACGCTACAACCCAGCTTCGATTCGAACTCCCCCTGAATCGTGCCCGACACCATCGCAGCTACCCCTGCTCTCGACTCCCACTAGGACACTGCATGACCTCCAATATGTCCGGAGATGCTTCCTTCCCAGGCGAGTCCAAACCCATGCCAGATTCTCGAATCGACTCGCCCATCCTCCAAAATTTGAACCCGCGACTTGATAGCCTCGCGACCTCCATGTTCCCACCCATGACGACTCGCCGTGAATACCATCTTCTCGCCATTTCACCGCCGAGTCTCGATCGAGAGATCCCTCTTTTTTATATATATACGAATTTGAATTCGTAACAGAGGAAGGAGGAAGAGTGGAGAAAGTGACTTCGAACTGCTTCGATTTTGATCAGAAGAGAAAAGAGAGGGAGGAGGCTTGCGACTTTGAACTCGATCGACCATTTTTTTTCTTTTTTAAAAGCAACTGTTTTATATTTCTTTCTTTTATTTCTTTTGAGATTTTTAAGTTATGAAGAAGCTCGGTCGTTTAAAAGAAAAGGAGGGACATGACATTTTGAAAGGAGATGAAACGTATTGAAGGCCTGCTACAGTAATTCCGAAATGAAAGGGAAAAGTTATGATGTGAAATAATTTCAGCTGAAGGTTGACTGGTCAAATACATTTATATTATTTAATTTTTAAACGTCTCGAAATCGTAGCTTAAAATTTTTGACCTCCTATCGAGGAGTGCCGCTAGGCGTTCATAATGTTATACCTCTATTCCAAACGCAATGGAAAAGGTTTCGAGTCCTAATTCGATCGTATGGAGAAGATAGCCTTTTGGACCCAGTTATTACTGAGTTTTCGATATAGATTTTAACGCGTTTACCTATCGTACGATCACACGACAACTCCAAACACTACAAACTTTGAAATTCGATAATAATACACTATTACGGATCCAATGGAACAGGTTTCGTCGAATTCCGAGACTGTGCCTCGGAAGGCTATTTTCAAATGTCAATTTAGACGATATATTTTTAAAACTGAGCAAATCACCTTTAAATTCAATTTTAAAACTTTTATCACCTTCAATATTATCAATATGAATTTTCTAAGCCTTTTAAAATATTTTTAACAAGCTTGAAAATCCAGATTCTCTATTTTACCAAATTTCCAATTATTAAATTCAATATTTTAATTATCCAATACATTTGAAAATCAAGTTAAAATTTAACTTTTAAATATTTAAAATTAATTAAATATTCCAATTTCAAATGTCCAAAATTCCAGGTTGTCACATTCCTCCCCCCTTAAAAGAATTTCGTCCCCGAAATTACTAGTTCGGAAGAATGGTCCGTTACCCGTTCATCATTTTCCAAAACCAAACAGTTTTTAACAGCTTCCCAAAACCATCTTTTTATTAAAGACACACTATCAATTCTAATAACTTCCCAAACTCTTCCATAGTTCCCAAACAACATTACATACTCAACAATTCAAATTATAATTTAAAACCAAATTTTCTCAAAATTTTTCTAACTCCTTAAATTTTGAAAATTTTCGCTAGCATCTCCTTTGCGCGGCTAGATTGGAACAACTACAAAATGCCTCTACGGGCCCCCAATTTCAAAGAAAAAAAAGCCAAGTGGCTAGATCAGAAAATCATCAAATTTCATACGACAATTTAAATACATACCTTTTTGTCGGGCAATTCAAATTTATCTTCTGAATTCAAAACATCAATTTATCCTTTGCTTTTAATTACCTGTATCCTACTTAGCAAAAATATCTAATCACAGAATTCAAAATCATTTTATTCATTTCCTTACAAATTTTTCAATATCTATTTCATTCAAGCCCGTACGATGTACATATATCATCTGTACGCAATACCAAATCCGATCGCTCACTCGATCACACAATTTCACTTTCGAACTAGTATCGTCCACCCGACTCCCGAGTGCGGACCCAGATCTGGCTTCTTGATCAAAAACCGTCATTCTCCTTGCATAGTCATATACTATGATAGAGAATTTCCAGAATCAATCAAAAATTCATAACCAGGGTTCGCCGTCGAAAATTGAGTGAAAAATCCCAACTCGGATCGATATAACTATCTCGAAATTCTGTGCTCGAATCTGGATCAAATCGTTATGTGAATAAAATAATATATGTACATCCTACGTATTTATCTCCAATTGATTTATTACTATATAAATTTTCTTTTTTATTCGCATTTACTTCAAACTTCCATTCACTTATCCACAATTTCCCTTTTCACCACTTTTATTAAATCTTCATTCAATTATTAACTTAGAATATTTTCTCAATACCAACTTCACTTAAGAATTTATCATTAACTTTTCTTAAATCTATTACAACATTTTATTCAATGTTCTTAGATTGATGTCCACTCCATTTCTGGAGTTTATATCTTTTTTTTTTCAATCCATATTTACTTTCCTAGTTATTGTAATTAGTTCCATCCACTAATTCGTTTTCAATCAAATACAATTTTAAATCTGTTTAACTTACTAATTTTATTCATCACTTCATTTCTAAATTTAATTTCAAATCTCAAATAAATGTTTATTTCCAAACCTTTACTTCTTTTAGTTCTCTCGAACAAATTCTACAATTTCCCTTTCTTTACACAATTTAAATTAAATATCATCCCAATATTCAATTTCCATTCATTTGCTTAACATTTAAATCAATTAGTTTACTTACTAATTTTATTTTCAATACTTTGTTTTATTTAGTCCAACTTGACTAATTTTCCATTTCACTTTATTTAACACAATTCAAATTAAATTCCAATATTCAGCTTCAATTTTATTTACTTACAAATGTAAATTCATTTTTTTATTCACAAATTTATTTTCTAACTAATAAATTTTACTTTAATGGTCATTCATTTAGCTTGCTTAGAATCATTTCCTCAAAATTCACTTTTATTAAAGTTAATTCAGCTACATTTCAATTTAATTCAAATTTTAAACTTATATAAGTTTTCCACTTATTTAAATTCCATTCACTAATCTCTTTAATTTACTTCATTTAATTGGTTCACTTACCACTTCATTTTATTATCATACTTCCTTTGTTTAACTTTTCTTTAAGTCAAATTTTATTCTACAGATTTCAAATTTTATAAGTTATCAAACTCATTTATATCCAATAAACATTTTTAATTCAACTTCCAGAGTTTAAACAATTTCCTTAAGCATTCAAATTTTTTTTAAATCATATATACCCAAATCAAACTATTCTTTTGGATTTTCAAAATCAAACCCAATTTCGCAAACAAATCCCAATTCAAAACATCCAGGTAGCAATTCCTCTCTTGGAAACTCGAAAATGAACAACGATGATGTCCCGATCATCATCGAAATTATTTTCCTACGACCGAAAAGAGTTTAGTGCTTTCATCTCTTCAAAAACATTTTCCAAATATTTTTAAATTCCAAATCTCACCAGATTTCACATCTAATTCAAAAATATTCCCTAAATAATATCTCTATTATTTCCCCCAAAACCTTTGAAAATCATTTTCAACTCAAAGGAAATTAATTTTTTCTCAAAATTTCAAATTTCAAATTCTTTCAATCTATTTTCAAATATTACCCTGGAGTTTTATCCCATTTCAATTATAAATCACATTTATAATTCACATAACAAATTTCATTCTGTTATATGAATTTATTTCCTTAACTTTGGTTTTAAATTTCAATTACTTATTCAATTTTCCACACAACACTGATAATAATTTAATATTATCACTTCCTAACAACCAGGTAACCATATATAACTATAATAATTTTTACGAAAATTATTTCTTTTATATACGAAAACAATTTGGGCAAAATTATTTCATTTACCCCATTTAAAAACAGTACTATGTCGAATTGTTCTATTCAAGTGTTTAGAGATCCCTATCAATAACGTTAATTACTCGTATTGACCAGAATCCATAAACCACTCAACAAACCAATCAACACAATATAAAACAATTTTATATTCACTAACAAATACGCGCTCATATCTATTAATACACTCAGACTCATTATAGAGTACTACTGACTCTATCTCTAATGAGTAATCCCACCAGAGCCAAGGTTCTCGCTTAACCTTTCAGCTCTGATACCACTGTAACAGCCCGCAAATCCGTACCCCTTTGAGCCGATAATATTCTCCATTAGTGCAACTCAAATTGGACGGAAATACAAACCATTAGGGATAAAGAAGAAAGAGGTAGAAGAAGAAAATAGAAAACAACATCAGAATCTCACAATCGCAGTGGAACAACATACAATATATAACAACAGATTTTTATACAAGAGAAACCGTAACTATATAATACTTACAATCATCAGAGTACACAACAAACAATACCCAATACTGGACAGTTGTAACAACTTGTCCTCACAAAACTGAATACACAACTTACACTGCACATCGGAATATAAGTCAAGTACGAGTGATACGTCTCGCCATCCAGCTCGTCTCCTGAGCTCCACAACATCCTATCCTGTATCTGTAATACTCGATCTGACCTGAGCATTATAATAAAATAACACCCGAGTCAGTCTGGAAAACCAGCGTGAGAAAACACACTCAATTTGAATTATTATTACATTTTCAAAAATCCTTGAAATCAAAAGGTATCTCGTAAGACCACGCCACAAATAAATATGCTGGGTTTTTACCTTACGATAACCAAAACATTTTTATCAAAACTGTCTGATATTATAATAGTGTCTATAGAAAGTAAAATAGAATCTAGCTGAAATGCTTACATCTCACGTTCCAACAATAGTTGGGCACAATCAAAACCATACAGGCGCTTATTGGAGTTTGGATTCCATACAAAGGCAGGGTTACTGGGGTACCGCCCGTCACAGTACTTGGCCTAGATCAGAGTACCGAGGATCACGCCCGATCCCCTACAACACAAGACCGGAGCTACCCCTTACTGGTTAGTCCGAATAAGATCACCCCGCGGTTGGGATCAGCAACCCCCACTAAGCCGAAATCAAAAAGGGACATCTAGAGAGGGATGACCTTACCTTAATTGGTTGCTAGCCACTTAGCCTTGCTGCACCTCCCCTGTTTTAGCCATTCCCGGTTGATGAGGCTTGAGGCTATGCGTTACCTTTTTAGAACACTTTCCACTTAGAATGCTCATCGTCCTCCAATGACGATGGTCTGATAGCATTCATCCATACAAGTCCGTTCCCGGTCCGAACGGAACCGAAGGCACTATTCCTACTACATCCATTTTGGAATCACCATCAGGATTAGTAGCGATTAATCCTTGCACTTCACTACTCCATCTTCGACTCTAAGCTATTGTCTTCCTCACGAAAACGTTCAAACCGGATCGAAGTGGTTTTCGAAAAATTAATCCCGATCCCGGTCTCTTCGAAACGATCAGCGCATTGGCCAATATTGATAGTCTGTTATTTAACTATCATATAACATCCACAAACAACCATCAGGCCTTAATAAATTTCCAAATTATTTATTTCAAAATATCTTCGCAAGATATTTTTTTCTACATTTCAACCCTTTGAAAATAGTTTTCAAATCACTTTTCCTCTCATGGAATAAATTTCCGCCCAATTTTTTTATTTCCACTGAAAATCACCAAGTCTTAATACTTTAGATTTTACAATAATTTAAATCACTTATCCAAAAATATATACTTTACAATACTTAAAATAGAAACTACTTAAAACACTTTATTTAAAATACTAGTTATGAAATTTTATACTAATTTCTCATGTAAAACTTAGGCCAAAACTAATTTTAAAATAAAGTTATTCTATAAGGTAAAAATGTTAAATAATTATCTTTAAAATCATAATACTAGTCAAACCTTTCAAATAATTTACTTATATAATTAACTTAATAAATATTTACTTTTAAAAAATTTAAAACCATTAAATAATAATTTCTTTCTAAAAGATTCTTTTAAAACCACTTTAAAACCTCTAACTTATACTTGGAAATCTTTCTTTGAGAATATACTTGGCTTTTTAGGAAAAAATACACTTCCCATTTCAAAATAGTCCATTTAATCAATTAATAAATCCTTCTCGATTTATCCCAATTTAATTTACGTCTCAAAACTGTAAATTTCTTTTCCAAACTTTTAAAAATAAAACCACTATTTATTTTTAAACAAATTACCCATTCCTTTATAAATTCCCACCGTGAATTTATACCTCTAAATATCCACTGATATCTTATTTCACTTAACAAACCCAGTTTATAAATTCCATAGTTTCATCCTCCTTTTAAAACACAGTTTCAAACACTAAATCAATTTCCAAATCGATTTCCAAAATTTACTCCATTTTAAAATAAATTCCTTTACTTATCCAAATTTATTTCAAAACCCATTAATTCAAATTCATCCTTTTATTACGATTTAAAATCTTATTTAAACTGAAAATACCAATTTCATACTTTTTCCCAAAATTCTTCTTATCTCTCCCAAACTATTTTAAACCTTTAATTTAAAAACAAATCCTTCATTTCTTAAAATAATATCACTTAAGTTTAAAAATTCATTTATTCCCATTTATTCAAAAATCTCCTTTCCCATACTCGGAATTTATTTATTAGAATTAAAAAAAAACAACCTTTTATCCCTTCCCAAATTCATTCTTTAATTTATCCAATTTCACTATATTTATTTTACTTAGAATTCCCTCTTCTATTTCCTTTAAAAATCAAATCCTTATATTTTTTATATCTCAATATACCCAAAATATATTCAGTCAAGCCATAGCATTCAATATTTTCAATTCCCAATATAATCAATATAATCTATCACAGATCATCAAATAAATCACAGATTAGGAAAATAAATTCCACTACTTTGAGGAATCCAGTTGGATCCCTCCAACCTGTTTCCCTGCATCCACAAAGGTTAGCACAATATAAAAATACCAATCCCACTTCGAGGGGGATATCGTGGTATATAGGGTCATCCGCTATATAATGCGGGAATCAATCACTCCAATATATATATATATACTACTATATAAAATATCACATCGAAATTGATAATAATTATCAATGCAAGCAATCAACCAATAATTTAAATTTAATTATTTAAATTAACCAGCAAACCAATTTGAGTGAGATTAACTCACCTTTGATTTTTAATTTGTAATCCGATCCACACCGGCTTGATTCTCCACGGTTTAGACCTTGTACAGACATTAGATGATTTTATTAATATTCGAACCAATCGAACAATTAAATTTCCATTTGATACATTTAGTTAACCAATGATTTTATTTTAAACTAATTTTCCTAATATAAATTATCTTTAGTAACTAAAATAACTAAATAAGTTAACTTAACAATTTATTCACCAAATCCATTATTTTAAAATAATATGTATATTTATTTACTTTTGAGACTGCACATATACTCATAAAAATAGATTTTCAAAGATCTAACTTTTATAAAATTTCTACAACATCTTAAAATTTCTATATCTTCCCAAAATCATATATTTATTCTCTGTTTTAAATTAGAACATGCATGTGGATATATATATACATATATTTATTTATTAAATTAAAAACACAATTATTTTATACCTTACTGAAATAAAATTTCTTTCTACTTATATATATATATATATATATATTAAATAAAGAAAGAACTGCCATTTTAATTTTGAACTCAGTCGTTTCTTTCTTTTTACACCATATGATTTAATTTCTTTCATCTATAAATATATATTTTATTAAATTAGAAATAACTAGAAAAAAAATCGAACCTCACTGCTGACACAACTCGGCATCGACCTCGCCTCTTACGAACGCCCACCATCGAACGCTACAACCCAGCTTCGATTCGAACCCCCCCTTGAATCGTGACCCGACACCATCGCAGCTACCCCTGCTCTCGACTCCCACTAAGACACTGCATGACCTCCAATATGTCCGGAGATGCTTCCTTCCCAGGCGAGTCCAAACCCATGCCAGATTCTCGAATCGACTCGCCCATCCTCCAAAATTCGAACCCGCGACTTGATAGCCTCGCAACCCCCATGTTCCCACCCATGACGACTCGCCGTGAATACCATCTTCTCGCCATTTCGCCGCCGAGTCTCGATCGAGAGATCCCTCCTTTTTTTATATATACGAATTCGAATTCGTAACAGAGGAAGGAGGAAGAGTGGAGTAAGTGGCTTCGAACTACTTCGATTTTGATCAGAAGAGAAAAGAGAGGGAGGAGGCTTGCGACTTTGAACTCGATCGACCATTTTTTTCTTTTTTAAAAGCAGCTGTTTTATATTTCATTCTTTTATTTCTTTTGAGATTTTTAAGTTATGAAGAAGCTCGGTCGTTTAAAAGAAAAGGAGGGACATGACATTTTGAAAGGAGGGGAAACGTATTGAAGGCCTGCTATAGTAATTCTAAAATGAAAGGGAAAAGTTATGATGTGAAATAATTTCAGCTGAAGGTTGACTGGTCAAATACATTTATATTATTTAACTTTTAAAAGTCTCGAAATCGTAGCTTAAAATTTTTGACCTCCTATCGAGGAGTGCCGTTAGGCGTTCATAACGTTATACCCCTATTCCGAACGCAATGGAAAAGGTTTTGAGTCCTAATTCGATCGTATGGAGAAGATAGCTTTTTGGACCCAATTATTATTGAGTTTTCGATATAGATTTCAACGCGTTTACCTATCGTACGATCACACGACAACTCCAAACACTACAAACTTTGAAATCCGATAATAATACCCTATTACGGATCCAATGGAACTGGTTTCGTCGAATTTCGAGACTGTGCCTCGGAAGGCTATTTTTAAATGTCAATTTAAACGATATATTTTTAAAACTGAGCAAATCACCTTTAAATTCAATTTTAAAACTTTTATCACCTTCAATATTATCAATATGAATTTTCTAAGCCTTTTAAAATATTTTTAACAAGCTTGAAACTCCTGATTCTCTATTTTACCCAATTTCCAATTATTAAATTCAATATTTTAATTATCCAATACATTTGAAATTCAAGTTAAAATTTAACTTTTAAATATTTAAAATTAATTAAATATTCCAATTTCAAATGTCCAAAATTCCAGGTTGTCACATCAATCTTCTATGTTGCCTCTCTTACCAAATCCGGGCCTAAGACTAACTTGTCTCCAGTTTCCATCCAACATGCTGGTGATTTGCATGATCTTCCATAGAAAGCTTCGTAAGGCGCCATTCTAATACTAGTCTAATAACTATTGTTATAGGAAAACTCAACTAAGTGTAGGTGATCTTCCCAAGATCCACCAAAATCTAACACACAAGCTCTTAACAAATCCTCGAGTACCTTGTTGACCTCTTTGTTTACCCGTCCGTTTGAGGGTGATAAGCAGTACTCATCTTAAGCTTGGTACCCAACACATCCTATAGACTCTTCCAGAATTCGCTAGTAAACAAAGTATCTCCATCACTTATTATATTACTAGGAATTCCATGCAGTCTAACTATGTTCTTTGTAAATAGTTTAGCTAAAACAGGGCTGTCCTGGTTAACTTAACTGAAACGAAATGGGCACTCTTGGTCAAACTTTCCACTATAACCCATATACTTTCATTTCCTCAATTCGACCTTGGCAACCTGTTAATAAAATCCATTTATATCAAATTCCATTTCCAAACTGGTTTCTCCAAAGGTTGAAGCAGCCCACTCGGCTTCTGATGCTCGACCTTTACTTGTTAACAGTTCACACACTACCTTACCTATAGGCCAACATCCTTCTTCATTCCCAGTTGAAATTCCTCTTCATGTCTTGATACATATTGGTTCCCCTAGGATGAATCGTAAATTTGGATCGATGACATTCCCTAAGGACTTCTCTCCTTAAGTCCCTAACATTCGGAACACACAACCATCCCTTCATTCTCAACCATCCCCTCTGGTCAAGACTGAAATCTTTTAGATCATCAATCTCCGATCCAACCTCAAGCCTTCGTATCTTCTCGGTTAACAAGGGATCCTCTTTCTGCTTAGAAGCAATCCTTTTGATCAACACTAGTCGATCTTTTAAGCAGGATAACATGGCAGTGCTCTGACTAGAACTAGCAGTTGATCTTACTGCACACTGCAAGTAGTCAAAGCCTCTAGATTATTCCATTTCATTAAATAGCTAACACCACATTCTGATTTTTTCAGCTAAGAGCATCCGCTACCTTATTTCCTTTTCCAGTTGTATACTCTATAACAAAATCATAAGCTGCAAATACTCCAGCTACTTCTGCTGTATCATATTCAACTCCTTTTAAGAGACTAAATACCTAAAGGACTTATGATCTGTATAACTCAAATCTCTCCCCTAAGATAATGTATCCATACTTTCAAGTTGTCATGAAGCGTAGGCAATAACTTTACCTTTTTGCATCAACACAACCCCTAATTCGATTCCACATGCATCGATACACACTACTAATCCTTGGTATTCGTCTGGAACTACTAACATAGGCGCGTTGGTTAACAAATGCTTTAACATAAGGAATGCTTCCTCACCTTTGTCAGACCGAATAAATTTCACGTCCTTCCTAATTAGCTTAGTCAATGCTATCCACGAGAAATTCTTAATGAATCTTTGGTAACAGCCAGCGAGTCCAAGAAAACTTCTAATCTCAGTCACCATCTCTGGTCTCTTCCAGTTGTTAACAACTTCGATCTCATCTGGATCAATTGACAAACCCTTCTCTGAAACCACGTGACCAAGAAATTTAACCTCTTTCTTCCAAAAATGATTTTTTGAAAACTTCGCTTTTAGCCGATGCTGCCTTAGCGTCTCAAGCATTATTCTAAGATGAACTTCATGATCTTTTTTATCCTTAGAGTATATTAAAAGGTCGTCTATGAATACTAATACGAACCTATCCAAATGCTCTCAGAAAATCTGGTTCATCAAATCTACGAAGAAAGCTGGCGCGTTCATTAACATGAATGGCATTACTAACCACTCGTACGAACCATACCTTGTTTGAAACACCATCAACGGAATACTATCCTCTGCCACTCTTAGCTGATGGAAACCTGTTACCAAATTCAGTTGGAAAAATACTCTGGCTCCATACAACCGATTAAATAAATCATCGATTCTCGGCAAAGGATACTTATTCCTGATTGTCTTCTCGTTCAACTTACGATAGTTGATACACATCCTTAATGACCCATTCGGTTTCCTTACGAACACCGCGGCCGCTCCCTAAGGCATATTGCTCGGTCTTATAAGATTATTTCTTTCTAGTTCCACTAGCTGCACCTTTAATTCCTTTCGGTAGGTGTCATCCTGCTAGGTTGTCTACTTACACGTTTCGCTCCTGGCACAAGATCTATTCAAAACTCAACGTCTTGTTTCGATGGTAGTCCTGTGATTGGCTCAAAAATAGCTGCAAACTTTCTTGCTACTATAACCTAATTCAACTCTCTTCTACTTCCATTGCATCCAGCAAAGCATAAGCACTTGGGTCTAATTTCTTCACTGAGTATATAATTTGGTTATGACTATTAGGGTGTCTTAGCAATATTTCCTTATCTTGGAAAAATATCCTAACATCATATTTATCTAACCAATCCATACCCAAAATGATTCTGAGGCCTACAAAATCAAAAAAATATAGACTACATGCAAACTTATGATCTAACAAATCAAGTTCTAACTGGTCACATCTCATCCTCAGAGTGGCATACCCTCCTATTGGATTCGCAACCCATAAGGAAGTAACCAGGTATGAGGGTTCTAAACATAACCTATCGACCAAACACTAAGATATAAATGAATGTGATGCACCAGTATCAAACAATACCCTAACTGGTATACTTTAAATCAAAAGCATACCTTCCATCACAGTCTTTCCCTTCTCAACAGCAGTTGGCCTAGCAGACGATGGTCCTAAAGCAATGGCCCTTCCCTTGTCCACTTCGACCAGCTCTTGAAACTGATTCTTGTAATGCCAAATTTGGTCATAGTTAAAGCACTTCACTCCTTTCTTATCTGCAGCCTTCTTCCCTTTTCCAGTTCGACATTCATGAGCATAATGTCCCTTTTTATCACACTTAAAGCAAACTAGACTAGCCTTCGCCTTCTTGACAGCTTCTCCCTTCTGGCTTCCTTCTTCTTAAAGAATTTCCTCTTCTTGCCCTGAAAACCCGGGGTTTCTACCTGCTTCTCCTTTCTATAAATAGAAAGCATCTCTTCATTTCGGATTGCCATCTCCACTACAGCTGTACTTGGATCATGGAGATGTGTCATAGTCGCTATAGCAATCTCAGGCCTTAACCCTCGAATAAACTTATCGTTTCTTTTAATGACGGTATCTTTGGTAGCATATCCGTATCTGGACAACTCATCAAACTTTGTAGCATACTCAATCACCAACATCTCTTCCTGCACTAAGTCCATGAATTTCTTAGCAATATTGACTTGGCAACTTCATACAAAAGCCTCTCTTCAAATCTCCTTCGAAATTCCGCCCAATTCAACTCCTTCTCGGGAACTCCCATGGTAACACTATTCCACCAATGAAGTGTTACTCCTGAAACTGTCTAGAGGCAATTCTCCTCCTCTGCTCATCGTTTAATCCCAAGTCAGCGAAGATTCTTTCACAATGCAGAAGCTAATTCTCTACTTCTATAGTAGCCTATGTTCTCAAAAATGGCTTCCCACCAAGACTGGTATAATCCCTGCCCAGCTTAGCATAGTTGTTGCCAACTTGAGCCATGGGATTAGCTCCTCCAACATTCTCAGCATTACCCGTAGCTACTCCTGCAACTGCTCCAGCTTGCATCAAATTGACAAAGAACTGATACATCATCCCCATATCTACTAGCGGGATTCCAGCACCTACATTGGCATTTATATTTGGATTAGCATTTGCTTGTCGACCCGGGTTCCGCTTGGCATTGGGTCGAGCATTTCCATTAGTTGTGATGTTTTCTCCACCTAGATTTCCTCTTTCATTTCCTACCTCCATATCTTCCTTTCTCGTAAATCTGCATACGAGCCTTAGTAAGATACAGAAGGATGGTGTAACGACCTAGAATTTTAGTTATTTGAATTTGAAATATTTAATAAATTTTAAATTTTGAAAAGTTAATTTTATAGATTCAATAACACGAAGTAATTGAGAATTGTTTAAATAATCGAATCTTGGATTTTAAGTTAGATAAAATTGATTCAAAGGCTTATTAAATTTCTATTTAATAAAAATGAAGATAATAAACTTTTAAATTGGATTTAAAAGTAATTTAACTGATTTTTGAAACATCTCGTTTTAACTAACGAGTAAAAATAGCCTTCCGAGGCATTGTCTTGGATTTCGAAAAAACTAGTGTCATTGGGTCCATAATAATGACTTATAATACGCTGTCAAGTTTCGTAATGATTGGACGTATCCTTTTGTCGTGTGGGATGGAAACGCGTTGAAATTAATATTGAAAATTTAATATAATAATTGGGTTCAAAAAGCTATCTTCTCCATATGATCGGATTAGGGCTCGAGACTAGTTCCATTGCGTTCGGAATAGGGGTATAATATATAGAATGCTAGGCAGCACGTCTCGATTGGTGTCCGAAATTATATAGCTAGATATTTTGAATTTTAAATATATATATTTGATTTGACCATACACTGCTCGCCCCATCACCTCAAACTAGACCCTGTACTTAATCCACATCCTTGCATTGACTTCCATTTTCCCCTCCATCATTTAAACGCAGCCTGCAACAAAGATTGAGTGCTCTTTTCCATTTAAAAAATTTAAATCCAAAAACAATACTCCATGAAAAATATTCGATTCTTGTTCTATGAGTTCATGGCTACAAGGGCTTCAATCGATGGTGATTTAAGGGTGTTCGGTGGTGGTGGGTGAGTGGTAGCCTAAGGCAGTGACTGTTTAGCCTTTGATCAACTAGGGTTTGGGTTTGTGGCAAATGGAGGAAGAATTAGGAGAATCAGAGGTCATTTTTGGATTTGGGGTTGCAGATGGCAGCTAGTCGCCGAGTTTGGAAGGGATCGATGATACTTTTGGTCGCGTGAACAATGCCAGGCATGAGGAGAGGGGCTGTGACACATTATGGAGGAGGGGTGCAGGTTTGAATTCGTTGGGATAGTCGAGTTGCTCTCGCGTAGAGCAACGTGCTGGAGAAGACGGTTCGTCGATTAGTCGAGCGACGGAGTAGCTAGGAGGAGAGAGCGAAATCGAGTTATGGGTGCAGCTATGCATAGACATTTTATGCACGGAGGATATTAGCAAGATGGGAGAAAGATTAGCAGGGTGATTAATTATTTAAAATTGTAATTAAGGAATTATTATATTGTTTATTCGATAATCTTATAAACGTGATAACCTACTCATTTTAGGTCCAAATCGAACGTGGTATATCACGTTAGGTTCGTATTGATGAGCGCTATGTTATGGGATTGGTTTGGCAACAAATAAAGCTTGTTGAATTTTTTGCTCAATTCGAACATCGTTTGAATTCGGACGGAATCAGAACATCCCAGTGACGACTGAAATTTCGGCGAGTTAAACTCATCTTTTTGGATCACTAATATGATATATAGTTGATAAAAATTGTTGAATGGATGTTTGGACGATTTACTATATTATTAGTTGGTTTGGATTTATTCCCGCCTATTGGAGCGGATGAGACCCTATTACGTTCCCATGTAAGAGCGGATGACCCTTTTTTTTCGAATCCCGCCTCGAAGCGGTTGAATTATATTTTATGATTTTATAACATTTGTGATGTAGGGGAAAACAGGTTGGAGGGATGCAATGGGATTCCTCGCTATTACTGAATTATTCAATGATATTTCTTTTATATGGATTATTAAACAATGAATATGATTATGGACACTGTGATTATAACGTCGTTATATGTTTTGAAAATAAAACCCAGTAGTGATAAGAAAATCCATATCGATATTGGTTAAGTGTTGGGTGGCTATTGGCCTCAAATTAGTATTTTAAAAATACTATAAATTGCCGTTTGAATCGGATTTGATTTTTGAGACAAGAAACGATTTTAAAGTCTGAAACTGAGTTTCAAAAATATTTTTAAGGATTATCTAATTTTATATATTAATATTGTTTTTAAGTTAATTAATTATACTAATACTTTTTTAAAGTTATTTAATCATAATAATATTAACTTAAGGTTATTTAATTATAATAATATTCTTTAAAAAGTTGTTTAATTATATTAAAATTGCTTTAAGGTCATACAATCATATAAACGTTATTTTAAAGTTATTTAATTATTTTAATATTGTTTAAAGGTTATTTATTTATAGTTAATATATTTTAAGAATTTATAAAAAGGTTAATAAATTCAAAGACTAATTATTTAAGAATAATTATGGCTTGGAATTAATAATAAGGATTTATTAATAAGGTTTTGAAAAATTATTATTATTATTATAATGGTAAGGATTGATTATTATATTTAATTAATAATATTTTGTAATTATTGATTATTATTTTAAGATGTTTAAAGTAAATAATTTCCTATTTTTATAATGTTTATTATTGATAACCATTATTATATAATGGTGTTTTGAAGTAAAAGATTTTTAATTATTTATAAATGTTTTATGAGACCCACGAATGGAGTTGGAAGACTTAAATTTTATAAAGGATTTATAAAATGGTTTGAAGAGTTAAGGAAAGGTTATTTGCAAGGTGGAAGAGTTTATAAATGGTTAGATATTTATAAACGAATTTTAGAGACAAGTTATAGATCTATAAAAGAAGTTTTATAAATGATTTATATATTTATAAAGGGTTTATCGGTTTTGGAATGTACAAGAAACTTATAAGTGATTGAATTTATAAAGGGTTTATAAATGGTTTTTTCCGAGGTTTATAAAATGGTTTATAAATGTTTTTAGAGAATCATAAGGAGTTTTATAAATGGGTTTTGAATCGAATAAAAAGAAAATCTTTCTAAATTCTATTAATATATTTATACCGTTGAGATAAGTATATGGATATTTCTAAGTATTAGAATATAGAGATTTGAGAGTATATTTTGTAAAGGTGTTTATATAATATACAAGTAATTTACAAAGGGGGTTTTAATTATGAAGATTTATGAAATGAGGTTAGTGAGTGCTTATATGCTTAACCAAAGTTGGTTTTTCCTATGAAATATAATTTTTGTTTGAATGTTTGTTTATTTGATAGTTCAATAACCGACTATCAAATCTTGGCCTAAATATGTAATCCTTCTTAATTTTGGTGGTACGGAAATATTCCCTACTTAACATCGAAGGATTTTAACTCTGGAAATATCTAGGGGAAACATGAGGATTATATGGTACAGTTGTCGTTAGTGGTGCTATACTATATGTATAAACTCATTTCGTTCTTCTAGGACAAATACTAAGGAGATATGTCCATTTAAACGGTTATGAGGTGATCCCTGCTCTTATGTATTGTCTGATTATTTCCAAAAGAACCGGTATTGAGCATTCTGGAAATGGGCATTTGGTTTTGTGGAGCATCCGAGAAGCGGAGGAGTGTACTCGTAAGAAATGGCTCGAACCCATCACCACTCCGAAAACCATATACGGTTCTATGGAGGAGATTCGTGATATATTAGAATGTTGGGATTCATGTGCGATACCGAGACCCATTGGAGTGTGGGAATCCGGGTGTGATTCCAAGATTTAATTGAGATGTGGGAATATATGTGTGATTCTAAGACCCATTGGGGGTATTGGAATCCATGTGGGATTCCGTGATCTATTTGGTGGTGGTGCGTAAGCTGGAATGCCGGACGTAGCCTCATCCGCGAGAATGACTAAAACCAGAGATAGGAGGCATGGTCAGTAGGGTTGGCAAACCCATAGGGTGTTGTTGGCTCCTCCTAGATGCCACTTATAGTTTTTATGCATGCATGGGGCGATGCACCCGGTCTTATCATGACCAGCTATGTTTTTCCTATGGTACATCACTAGGGATCTATGCTGCTTTGGGAGGATTTCTCTGATCCTTGTGTAGGAGGACCGTTCCTCGAAGTACTGAGGGCACCTCCATGGAAATCCTACACAATTAGCAAACACGCCTTATCGATTTTCGATTATATACCTAGTATTGTTGTGATGTACACTCACGAGCATCACAGCTACTTGATTATTATTATTTTCGCCTTTAGACATTATTATAATATAAATGGATTTTCTACAGAAACAGTTTGGGTTATCATAAGGTAAAACTCATCCATGTTTATGTGTGGCGTGGTCTTATGAGATACCCTTGATTTCAAATGTAACGACCCGTAAAATTTCAACGGTTTTAATAACGTAATTAGTTGAAATTTTGTGAAATTTTAAACGATAAAATTTTGAGATATAAATTTGATATTTGGAATGCGTCTAGTTAAACATAGCAACTGGTAAATTTTCGTCCGAAAATATGAAAGTTTATTTCGTGCGTAAATTTACTTCAAGTTAATTAGTTAAAAAGCGATGAAAATGAAATGTTTCGGAACCTAAATATTTTTACATAGAAAAATTCTAAACCATCTTCTGAGCAAACATCAATTTTCGTTTTTCCAAATTCGGACTTCTTTGGCTCCGTCGTTCTTATTTTTCTACGTTTTTCTTGCATTTTCCGCCAGCAGAAAAATTCGAATTTTATAAATTAAATCGTACCACTGATATCCATATACCATTTTGATCGTCTCGTCATGATGATCTCAGTGGTATATTCATTTCTTTTTTTTCGAACCCCGGTATGACATGCAAATCGGTAAAACAATTTCCGTATCAGTATCCATATTTGTGCCTTTTTGGGTTCTCTCTGACCATTTATTTGCCTACCTGATGGATATAAACAACCAATACCCATTTGTTTTTTTTCTTTTCCCTGGCTGTTGCGTTTCCTATGAATTAACTCGTACCATTTTTCTATGCCTCTATTAGTCCTGTCCTGAAAAAATATAATTTTATAAGCAGTATACCAATAGTTTATATGCTGTGGCTTTTGGAGTTTGCCAGCTCACCAAACTTTCATGAAACCTACTTCTTCCTTTCACCCACAAGCCTATTCTTCTTCCTCCCTGTTGAAACCGTGCATTCCATATTTGGTTGCTGAAGCCTGCTCATTATTTTTCTTCTCGACCGAGCTCCTTTGGTTGCCGATCCAATCCCGACCGATCCACCTCACGACAGAGCCACGCTTTCCCCCTCCATCTCCATTGCCTGTGTCGAAACCCAGCTTGGCCATGCCAACACTCGTCGACCCGCCACCACTTCGAACCCCTCTACCCGAAGCTCCATCCTCTCGACCTCGCCGACAACCTCCGCCATAAGACATCCCGACCACCGCCGCCTCCGCGAGAGCCACCTCACCGGTCGTGACCAACCTCAACCCACACAGCAACCGAGCTTTCCGACCAACCAAAGCAGCAGACCCCGCCTCAAGTCTTCTCCTGCCTTGCCGAAGAGCACCACCATCTCCTTCCTTCCATCATTTCATTCGCCCAGCCTGTTACCTTGGCCTGCCACGCGAGCACCTCTGTTTTTGCCTCACCAAAACCCACACCGCCACACGACTTATCCACCCTCACTTCGACCCTCCCCACGTGCTCACTCGCCACCCCAACGGCAAGCCATCGCCGTAGCCACCACACTTCCCTGTTTTGAAAGGAAGCAAGTTTTCCCGAGCCTACACTTGTTTAATTGAAGAACTACTCATTATTAATACATAGGGCAGCACGCTCTCTCACCTACCTGCTTTTCTTCCACCTGATAGTGCTCGTCCCCCCTTTTTCCAACCGGGCTCTCAACCATTCGCCCTACCTTCTTTTAGCCATGCCTATATTTATAAAGGTATATTTTTTTATTATATAAAGAAGGTATATATTAAAGAGTATTATTCATATCATACGTAAGTTATATCAAGTATAAAATATATCCATACTGTTCAAAATTTGTAGATACATTTGGTCTAGAAAGTTGCATGTAGACATTTTCATATAAGTATATACTTGTTTATATATTGAGTTGGTTTTGGGATATACGTATAATCTGCAAGTTTATATATATATATATATACATACATTTGAATTTTATAAAAATGTGTTTGAGTATATAATATGATGTTAGCTTGATGCATATAATTGATTATCTCCTCAGGTTATGTTTTATCTATGTATGTAAGCTATACTATATTGGTATTATGATAATATCTTATTTATGTAAGGTTTATAAATTGGTAGATATGGGTATTTTATATTATAAAGTTGCAACCAAACTGATTTTGCACTTGTTCGCATTTTTTTTCTTCTGAACAGCAGTTAGACTTCATGTTCACGATATCATATCTCACTCATGTTTTATCGGAATGGATTGATTCTATTTTAAAAAAAGAGTCGAAGTTACCTAGTTTATGCCTGTCAAATTTCAGTAAAATCCGACATCGTTTGATTAGTGGTCGAGGATCTGGAAGTTAGACCCAAGCAGCTGTTCTTTTGTACTTGAAATTATTTTACACTACTGCAAACACGACCTGAGTTCATGTTTGACGCATCGTATCTCTTCTGTCTTACGTCGGAATACAGTGATTCCCTTTTTGTTTAAAAGATAAAGTTTTCTACTTTCTGTATATAAAATTTTAGCTTCATACGAGGTGGTTCAGTCCTCTGTTTCTTACCTGAAAGTCAGACCCAGAGGGGTTTTCAGACCTGAACATTTGACAGTCGCAACATGGCCTGAGTCTATGTTCGTGACATCGCAACTTTTCTCGTCTCTTGTCCAAATCAAGTGATTCTTTTGCAGTTTGAAATACAAGTTTTGATCTTTATTCCTACCAAATTTCAGACCATTTCGATCTCGGTAGCACATAGAATTATATTGTTAAACTTTGACGCAGGATATGTTTTGTAATTGTTGCTATGTTGAATGTTTTGATTTGATTTCGGTAATTCCTATTTAACAGCTTTGCTCGACGATTCGTGCCAATCTAGTTTATTCCGGAAGTCTAGCTTGTGATCCGTGACTCAGTTCACCTGTGACATAAGACACTGTTATATATGCTATTACCTGTATCAGTTCACCTGTGACATTTGACACCATTATCTGTTATATATATACAATGATAATCCAGTTTGGTTGTTAAATGATTGATTGTTTGATGTTTGCATTGGACGTTAAATTGTTAATGTTGTAAGTGATAAATAAATTAAAATTGAAATTTGACGTAGGATAGTTAGCAACTTGAAATTGATAAATATGCTGAATTTAATTGGACAAATTTGTATAATATGACCTTTTAAGTGTTTAATTTATTGACACGTAGAAAATAGAATTACCCTTGAACCATTTGAATTTATGTTGTATAAATTGATGTTGTATGAAATTGAATAATTGATATCAAATGAAGAACCGTATTAATATTAGTGTAATAATCTTTAATCTACATGAAATGATAGTGTAGATTCTAGAAATATTTATATTAATTTGCACAAACAACAATGTGAATTAATACGATTATTTCGGGATTGTTTGAATTAATTATTGGATTGTTATTGATTGTTGTTATTGCTTGTTTATTTACTTTGACACCATCCCAGTTATCACACTGCAAGTTCTCTTTGCTATGCTTTGATTTTGAATTGAATTGGAATCGGGTTGAAATGATAAATACCCAAATTAAACTTTGACCTAGGATAGAAAATTAAATAAAAACCGATTGGTCAAATAATTTGATTTAAAATAAAATAAAGATTTTATTCGAATAAACAATAAGTTTTTGAAATGAAGTTGGAATTTGAATTTTTTAAAGAAAGGAAATGTTAATATTTAATAATCTGAATCAAAATATTAACATAGTAGTTGTTGAAAGAATGTTGTTTTAAAATTAATTATTTAATAATTAAATTTGGAATTATTAATAATTAAGTTTTGAAATTAGTTAATAATTAAGTTTTTGAAATTATTTAATAATTAAATAAGATTGAATTATTTAATAATTAAATAAAATCGAATTCTTTATTAAGTAAAATTGAACTTCTTGAATAAGTGAAATTAAGTTTCTTTATTAATCGAGTTGTGAAATTGTAACTAAGTAAATTAATAAGTGAAATTGAATTTCTCTAATAAGAAATAAAATGTGTTTTATTGAAATTAATGTAAGAATTTGATTTGATGAATTTAATTAATGCAATTTGTAAGTTTTGATTTAATGAAGTTGAACTTAAGTAATTGATTTAATGAATTGGAAATTAAATAGGAATTGTTTTGAATGACAAATTTACTTAATGAATACTGAATAAAATCGATCAATGAAGTTAAATTGATTTGAATGTTAAATTAAATTAATTTAAATGATTTGGAATGAAACTTATTTACGAACTTGAATCAATATTTGAATTGTTTTAAATAGAAATTGGAATTGAGTTAGAAGATTTCGAAATGATAATTTGGATGTTTTGAAACGTAAATTTTTGGAAATTGGTTTTGAAAGACAAATGAAATGTTGATTTACAAATTTTAATTGAGTTTGAAATTGATTTGGTTTTGAAATGAATAAACGACCAATCGGTGTAATAATCACGAAAGTTATTAAAGGGACCGGAATCGGTTTGGGACATACTCACTGTCTAAACCGAAAACCACTTTAATAACTATACGTGGAGTGTGATCCAAAATGCAGTGGTTGGAATGATGTACGTGATGACTGAAGAAAGAGAACGATAATGGATAGCCTTGACACTTGTGTCAAATTGGAAATGATTAAAACAGGAGCCGTGCCGGGCCAAATGGAGGTCAGCTACCTCGAGCGAACACACTTCTTCGAAAACTACTCATTACTTGTTGTCGATTGGTGCACCCTTTATTTAGGAGTGTTGTTTCGCGGTGTTGCAGTCGCTGCGGCGATGCGTTCTCACCAGTCCGGATCAGGCAAACGGTAGTTTCACTACCTTGGGTATTGCCTCATGTGCCTTGTCATACTTGGATCCTTATATACGCGACCACTACGATTTGTTTTGTGTTATACCTATGGAGTACTCCCTGATAGCCCACTAGTTTACGGTGGAGTTTACAGTGCTGTATAGTCTATAACGCTTATATAAAATGTGTTAAGGGGGATAATGGTAACGCCTTAACACTATTTTGATATTTTATATTACTGATAGGCATTATCTACTTATCGTACACTACTACATAGTAGATAGTTTAACGGATCCTTAAAGGATGGTTATTCCAAACATCCTTTGAGTTATTTGTATTTCAGTTGCTATTTCACTTGAGTTGGATTTATTGATATAAGAATGTTAATCCTGACTCGAGTGTTTTGTGTTTTGCTTTACGCTCGGGTCAGACTGAGTGTACCAGTATTCGAGACTCACCTTTGGAGTTGGAGCTTCGCTTGGAGATCCAGCTATCTATCCAGCTTTCAGCTATCCAGTTGATTCCAGTGATTGTATTCTGATATTGTATTTGATTATTGTATCCGAGACATCTGTTGTACCTTATTTAACTCTGATATGTATATAGTAGCTTCATGAACTACTATATTTTGTTTCCGCTGCAATTATTACTCTGTGTCTGTGATCTGTGATTATTTATTTACTGTATATGTTCAGTTTTGCCAATTTAAATTAACAATTCGGTATTTTGAATTATTCAAGTCCGACATGTGCGGATGCGAATGGTCCAAAATACCGGGCCGTTACAGTTGGTATCAGAGCTTTGGTAACTCTAGGAAAAACTTTGCATATAGGGTAAATGTATTTACAGAATCACTCTCATTCGAGTTTCAATCCTTCCTTTTGACTCGATTACTTTGAATTTTGGAACGTTCCCTGCGGTTCGAAAAATTCATCCGTGTCCCTCACTTTTCGTCTTCATTTAATTCTGGAGTATCCCATAACTCCACTTCGAATGATCTTTATAATGAGTTGGCGGTCTCGCCAATCTTCAAATTGATTTATAAAAGGGTGAAACTCCTTTACAATAGACATTGATTTACCGGAGATTTCTGTATCCGTGGTTTACGATGCTTTCTATCTTCTGCTATACTTGAATTCTATTTCTAGAGATCGAATGAAGATTTGCCTCGAAATTCTACATCGATCTTATTCTTGAAGTCACGGTCGACCTGGTTAAGGTTGCCCACGATTTATATAAACTTATCAAATCTTTCTACTTTGTTATTTAATCATCATATCTTTATTTCGAACTTATCTTCGAATCGGAATTCTCTTTGATTTGAGTCCATCAAATTTGAATCTCTATCCTTGCTTTGAATCCATTCTTGTATCGTCGAGCGAGGAAGTGTATTTGTAAATTTATATTAAAAATGTTTTATATATTGTGTTGTTTGAGTTGTTGATGTGATTTGGGTTTCCGATCGATTCGTCTGATCAGCGCTATCGATAGGATTTCCAAAACACTTGAACAGAACAAACTGTCACAATGTTGTTTTCAAATTTGGTAAACAAAATAGTTTTGGATGATTATATTATATATAAATATAAGTTTTCTGAAATTAAATTGTTAATGATTTGTTGTCAAAAATGATAATATTTGATTTTCATTTATTGTTTTGTAAACCATTGACTATCGCATAATATAAATAAATAAATTTATAAAACTTGGTTATAATTTGATTTGAAATTTGAAATGAATTTAAATCAAGAATGTGAGAATTTAATTTCCAGTGTTTTCAAACTTTGGGTTTAAATTTTAAAAGGCATATTATAAAAAGTAATTTCGAATAGAAATCAATTCCAAAGAATTTTAAATGATTAAATCAGTTCTCTTCTCTTTTGTCGCTGGAAAATAATTTCGGTGATGGCGGCCGCATCATCGACATTCATTTTCGAGTTTCGAAGTGGAGAAACCATTCTGTAGCTTTGCTACGGTTTTGTTTGGAAAATATTTTAATTTGAATTTCTTAAGTATGACTTGATTTATATATATATATATGGGAATATTATTTTAAATTTAATTTGATTTAATATATATAGTATATACATAATTATCTCTAAAGGGTTTGAAATTAAATAGAAATTTAATTCTGAAAATCATGTTAAAAGATGTTTTCAATTATAAATAAAACTAAATTTTGAATAAGTATTTAAACTTGAAATAATTGAATTTGAAAATTTTATTTGTATAGTACTAAATTGCATTTCAAAATAACTTACCTAAATTATTCAGAAGTTAAAATGTAATTGGATAATATACAATATAAAATGATTTTATAAATAAAATTTGAGTGTTTATAATAAATATTTTACACTTGGATTTTAATTTAAAAAAATGCTAATAAAGATGGTATAATAATAAGTTAATTGAATGAGATGAATATAATAAATTTTGTTCTGAAAGAGTTAACAAATTGAAATTTGCTAAACTTATGGAAATACCTTAAATTTAAACCAATTATTGAATATAAATTAATTTAAATTGAAATTTATATGATTTAAATTAATTTATATGGTTTAAATATATGTAATAAGATATATTAAGTGGAACAAATTTAATAATAATTTGGAATAAAGAAGAATTAAATTTGTTGAATAAAATATGATTGTAATAAATGACTATTCAAGTTTATGATTTTAGAAATTGTTGATAAAGGATAATTGGATAATAAAACAATGAATAAATGAGATAAATAAAATAAAATTTTGTTTTGAAGAAATCTTTTGGTATCAAATATTAATAAATTGGAATTAAATCAACTTATTCAAATACCCTGAATTTTAAATCAAATATTGAGTATTAATTAAGGTAAATTGAAATTTACACGGTTTAAACTAATTGTTTTATTTTGTTTTCAATCTGTTTTTCTTTATGGTTGTTTCTATTCTCCTACCCCCTTCCTTTTCGAGGACGAAAAGTTTTGAGTGGGGGAGAGTGTAACGACCCGTAAAATTTCAACGGTTTTAATAACGTAATTAGTTGAAATTTTGTGAAATTTTAAACGATAAAATTTTGAGATATAAATTTGATATTTGGAATGCGTCTAGTTAAACATAGCAACTGGTAAATTTTCATCCGAAAATATGAAAGTTTATTTCGTGCGTAAATTTACTTCAAGTTAATCAGTTAAAAAGCGATGAAAATGAAATGTTTCGGAACCTAAATATTTTTACATAGAAAAATTCTAAAACATCTTCTGAGCAAACGTCATTTTTCGTTTTTCCAAATTCGGACTTCTTTGGCTCCGTCGTTATTATTTTTCTACGTTTTTCTTGCATTTTCCGCCAGTAGAAAAATTCGAATTTTATAAATTAAATCGTACCACTGATATCCATATACCGTTTTGATCGTCTCGTCATGATGATCTCAGTGGTATATTCATTTCTTTTTTTTCGAACCCCGGTATGACATGCAAATCGGTAAAACAATTTCCGTATCGGTATCCATATTTGTGCCTTTTTGGGTTCTCTTTGACCATTTATTTGCCTACCTGATGGATATAAACAACCAATAGCCATTTGTTTTTTTTTCTTTTCCCTGGCTGTTGCGTTTCCTATGAATTAACTCGTACCATTTTTCTATGCCTCTATTAGTCCTGTTCTGAAAAAATATAATTTTATAAGCAGTATACCAATAGTTTATATGCTGTGGCTTTTGGAGTTTGCCAGCTCACCAAACTTTCATGAAACCTACTTCTTCCTTTCACCCACAAGCCTATTCTTCTTCCTCCCTGTTGAAACCGTGCATTCCATATTTGGTTGCTGAAGCCTGCTCATTATTTTTCTTCTCGACCGAGCTCCTTTGGTTGCCGATCCAATCCCGACCGATCCACCTCACGACAGAGCCACGCTTTCCCCCTCCATCTCCATTGCCAGTGTTGAAACCCAGCTTGGCCATGCCAACACTCATCGACCCGCCACCACTTCGAACCCCTCTACCCGAAGCTCCATCCTCTCGACCTCGCCGACAACCTCCGCCACAAGACATCCCGACCACCGCCGCCTCCGCGAGAGCCACCTCACCGGTCGTGACCAACCTCAACCCACACAGCAACCGAGCTTTCCGACCAACCAAAGCAGCAGACCCCGCCTCAAGTCTTCTCCTGCCTTGCCGAAGAGCACCACCATCTCCTTCCTTCCATCAATTCATTCGCCCAGCCTGTTACCTTGGCCTGCCACGCGAGCACCTCTGTTTTTGCCTCACCAAAACCCACACCGCAACACGACTTATCCACCCTCACTTCGACCCTCCCCACGTGCTCACTCGCCACCCTGACGGCAAGCCATCGCCGTAGCCACCACACTTCCCTGTTTTGAAAGGAAGCAAGTTTTCCCGAGCCTACACTTGTTTAATTGAAGAACTACTCATTATTAATACATAGGGCAGCATGCTCTCTCACCTACCTGCTCTTCTTCCACCTGATAGTGCTCGTCCCCCCTTTTACCAACCGGGCTCTCAACCATTCGCCCTACCTTCTTTTAGCCGTGCCTATATTTATAAAGGTATATTTTTTTTATTATATAAAGAAGGTATATATTAAAGAGTATTATTCATATCATACGTAAGTTATATCAAGTATAAAATATATCCATACTGTTCAAAATTTGTAGATACATTTGGTCTAGAAAGTTGCATGTAGACATTTTCATATGAGTATATACTTGTTTATATATTGAGTTGGTTTTGGGATATACGTATAATATGAAAGTTTATATATATGTATATATACATTTGAATTTTATAAAAATGTGTTTGAGTATATAATATGATGTTAGCTTGACGCATATAATTGATTATCTCCTCAGGTTATGTTTTATCTATGTATGTAAGCTATACTATATTGGTATTATGATAATATCTTATTTATGTGAGGTTTATAAATTGGTAGATATGGGTATTGTAACGACCCAGAATTTTGAACAAATTAAATTGAGAATATTTAATTAATTTTAAATATTTGAACGATGATTTAATTTGAATCCCCGATTCAACTTTGAAATTTGCGATTAAACTTTAAAATTTAATCGATTTAATGCTGAATAAAAATTTGAATCTTCAATTTAAAGTTGAAGAAAAATATTTCGAAAGCTTTTAAAATTTGTAATGATAACACTGGAGATAATAGAAGCTTCAGAATGTAATTTCAAACGGTTTTGTTCGGATTTGAAATTATATCGTTTCAATCGATATTTAAAAATAGCCGTCCGGGGCACAGTCTCGGAATTCGACGAAACCAGTTCCATTGGATCCGTAATATTGTATTATTATCGGATTTCAAATTTCGAAATTCTCGGAACTTTCGTGTGATCGTACGAGGTAAAAATGCTTCGAAAATAATTAATCGTTTTAATTAAAATATCCTACATCTTTTCATCTGTCAAATTCTTTTCACACAGCCGATCTATTTCATCTCAGCCGACCTCCTCTGAAGCAAGCCGACAATTTCCCTTATTAATGTCGCACTTCTTTCTATTTCTCAATTCAATCAGACGAGTGAAAAATGAATAATGGCCGCTTATATACGAACGCGAGCCATCTTCTTTTACTTCCAATCCTCCCTCAAAAATTGACATTTTGAATTCGTTCGTTCCTCTTTAAAAAAAAGAAAAAAAAAAGAAAAAAAAACCCTAACTCAAATCAAATCGAAAGAGGGGCGATGTGCGAAAGAGGAGAAGCAGCTCACGTACGCGGCTGCAGGCAGGAGTCGCGATTGCGACTCGGTAGCTCGAGACTTCGATGGCCCCCACGGTGATGTGGGCTCGCCACTAATCAAGGATGAGGGGTGCGGCACGTGATCGAATCGCGTAGGGATTTCTGCTTATGCAATGAGGGGGAGAGGGGTTTGCTCGATGGAAGCGGGGCCGATGCCGAAGGTTGACGTTGTGATCGCGATGGGACGAGCTCGGCAAGGTTGGTGAGGAGGCGCTCACGCCCGCGTTTGCGTACTCTGGGAACGGTGATGGAAGGCGTGGCGACTTCGTCGCACTGTCAGGCAGAAAGGTGCGAGGCAGGAGCTCGATGTTAGAATGCGACTTTTGTTCGCGAGGCAGTGTGGACGAGGCGGTCGAAGTCTGGCAAATCGCGTGGAGGCGCGCGTAGGGGTGCGTCGAGTTCGATCTTCATTGCAGTGAGGTATAGACTTCTGTCTATTTAAAGTTTTATGTAATATACATGTTTTAATCGAAGGAAAATATTGCAAGCCGGTTAGTAGAAAGAATTAAATTAACAGTAAAATGTTAAAACAATTTATTTCTGAAATTTATAAATCTATTTATGTTTATACAGTAATGTATAAATACAGGTTTTTTCCCCTTTCACAGTAAAATAGAAAAAATTATTTAAACGAAGTCGGTTTAAATTTAATTATGAGATAATTTTTAGTTAAACGAATTTGTTAATAAAAGGAAACGGTTTAAAAATAAAAATTTATTTTTCGATCTGTTCGAATATTAATAGATTGTATAAATTATTTATACAAGGTTAAAGTCGAGAAAACGAAAGAAGAATTGGAATGGGATTGCAAAAATAAAAGCTAAGGTGAGATCTTCTCACTCAGATTTAAATTTGGATTGCAGTTATTGATTGATATGATTGCTGTTTGGATGTGATATTAGATATATTAGGATATATCTATATATATATAGCAATATATACATATTGGCATATGTATATATTGGATTGATGATTTCCCGCCTCGTATAGCGGATGAGACCCTATTGCGCCGTTAGTAAGCGGATAATTTTTATAAAACCCATATACCGCGATATTCCACCTCGAAGTGGAATTGGTATTGTGCTAACATCTGTGGATGCAGGGAAACAGGTTGGAGGGATCCAACTGGATTCCTCACCAGTATTTATTTATGTACAGATATTGATGTATATTCTGTTATCATATGTTGATATATGATGTTTGATGTTGTGATTGACTAATTGGTGCTGTTGCATCATCGGATTCAAGTTTTAAAAAAATAACGACTTTTAATTTAAAAGGATTTTAAAGTGATCTTTGAAATTATACGTTTTATTAAATTTTGAAGTGATTTATTTTAAATAAATAAACGTTCAAATTTTAAAGTTATAAAAGTTGAGATCTTTGTGAAATATAACCGAAAAGTGATTTTTGGAATAAATAGTTGATTGATTTATAAAATGTTTTAAATTGAGATTTTTAAAATATTATAAACGGTTTACTTAAAAGGTTTATAAAGTTGACATTTTATAAATTAAAATGTTGGGATTATAAAACGAGTTTTTATAAGCGTTAAAATGAATTTTTAAGAATTTATAAATAAATGGAATTTATAAATTGTGAACTTATAAATGGAAATGATTTTGTAAAATAAAGGAATTATAAGTATTTAACTTATAATATGGATTGTTGGTATAAGATTTGAGTTATGAATCGAATTGTTAATAAAGGGGATTTATTAAATTTAAGTTGTTAGAAAATAGAAATAGAATTTATAAACGTTGTTTTATAAATTCGAAATCAATCAAATTTGATGAATTGAATATAGAAGGTTATTAAGGGAATTTTATCCACGATTTTGGATAGTGGATAATTCTTGGAATAAATGTGTAGAAAAGATTGAAATGTGGTTAGTGAAGTATATTCACGATTTTGGACAGTGAATATATTTTTAAGTAAAATGGATATGGTTTCGGGAAAGTGATATTTGAAATGAAGTTAATTGTTTTAAAGATGTTTTCAAATAAAATGAATATCGAAATCATAGATTTCAACATTCATTGTTGAAATAGACGTTTTCGAGGAATAAGGAAATGATGGACTATAACACTGTTGTTATAGTAAATGATTTCCAAAAGGAAATGTTTTATATAGTATTGGGATTTACATATCTATCTTAAATTTCGAATCCCTATACTAGTGATTTTGAGTCGTCGTAACGATGTTTTACGTAACATTCGTTTTGACTCAAATAAATGTGCTTAAGAGAATGATTTCCTTAAAGAATGAAATGTATACTTAATTTTGATTTAAGTATAACGAATATTTTCAAATGTTGAAAATAAATAGATTTGTGAATTACTTATTATAAAATAAGTATGGAAATGCTTTTCCAAAATGAAATGAAACGTTTTGAGATTTTATCTTCTTAAAGATAAATCGAAATTGAATATTTGAAATCGATTTGAGAATCGTATATCAGTAGATATTTTGAAAATATAAATTCACTATGGAATTTATGAAGGAAATGGAAACTGTTTAGAAAAATAAACGTTGATTTATTTTTGAAGTGGAAATTTTATATCTAGTAAAGATATTTTTGGAAATTAAATAATTTGGAAAATTATATGGAATCTGATGATGTTGCGCATCTTTATTGATAGTTAAATAACCGACTATCAATAATTACCTTGAATGGATATTTGTTGTGATTGGATGAACTTGAATGCCACACTTATTTTTAAATAAGCGCTCACTATTCGGGTTAGCCGGGAAAGGACCATGGGGTCGTATAACCCATTCCGAATATGTGATACGTCGTTATGAATTGCATTCGAAGACCGGTGTTGATGACCGGATATTTTTGAAAACGGAAGGATTACCGTCGAGTTACTCTACATCGGCTGATCTCTGATTTAGAGGTTTTATCACCCTTAGTGACGGGAAGTCCGGACGTGATTAGAAAATTATCCGGATATGCAAGGGCTTCGTGAGAAGTGCCTTCGGTTCTGTTCGATCCCGGAACAGACTTGTATGGATTGTGTGTCTGACGTTACAATTTGAGATATAAAGCTGATTTCTTTCAAATACATTTCTGTTGGTGGTGGAGAATTTATTCTCTTAGCTTAACACCCTTCTCTGAGACGTACGAGCTCAGAGGTTATGTAGTTGAAATTTATCAGCGATATATTCCCAATTTGGTAACGTGGCATACTGAGTGTTGCTGTGAAATGATCAGTGTTTGATCATTTGTGATATGATCATTTGTTTGATCTTATATCTTTGTGATCATAGGTTGATCATTTGTTTGACCCGAAGCATGGCTTTTGGAAAGCGTAGCTTTGTGGACGAGACTTCGTCGAGCCTCACACCCCGGAAATGGTCGAAACAGGAAGGATGCAGCAAGGTTCTAGGGAGTAGCGCCCCTTAGTGTATGTCATTCCTTCTGGATAGAGGCGGTATCATGGTATGGAGCCCAGATACTTAACCTATATGGTTGCTGCATTATTATTATGTGGTTTGTTGGAAATCGGGGATCCTCGGGAAGATCGGTTACGATCGGGGGATGACATACGCGTGTCAGTAGTTACCTACTTTTGCAGAGGTAACCCGGCCTTGTGTTGGCAGAGATCTAACCGTAATGTTAGGTTATTTCTCGGGTCGTCTATTCCAGGGACGTACCCATCGTGGATAGGAAGTTCCTTAGCCTGACCATTTGTTGGAAATCCAAAGAAACAATACGAGACTTGTACGGTTTTAGTTGTAGAACCTATCATTCACTTATGGTGGTCACCACTGTTTGGATGGTAGCTATAGTAGGCATAAGTGCGGAATGCCTATGCTGGCTAAGATTAATATTATACTTTCGAAATGTTTTCTACACTATGCACTAATAATAATATCCAAAATGATTTGATTTTGCGTAGTAAGCATCTTTGACTATCATAAGAAGAAATCTCCTCCAATTCTGCGTTTGCATTGTGTGTGTGGCGGGAGGTCATATGGTAGTTTCATTTTCCAAAAGCATTGCGAATTTGTTTTATTTTCTTTGTGAAAAATAACTGTTTTACGATCTCACACCAGTCACCATGACTGACTCGGAGTTTATTGTTTCCCTTCTAAACTCTGGGTGCCCACCAATTTCCACACGGGCAGCCTAGAGTTATGTTATCAGGATATTCTGGAGCTTTGGAGATAAGCTGGATGACGAGACGTAGTATTTGTATCTGATAGTATTTATTCCGCTGTGTATTCTGTATGAGGACAAGTTTACATAACTGTCCATTGATGTATATTGACTCTGATTGATGTATGTATATAAACTGATATAGTTCTTTGTTTCAAAAGACTAGTAATTATCTATTGTATATTGTTCCGCTGCGATATGTGAGATTCTAATATTGTTTCTGTTCTGATGTTGTTCTGTTGTTCTTCTTTTCTTTCTTCTCTTCTTCTTTTTCTTCTGCTTTCTTTTTCTTCTCCCTTTTCTTCTTTTTAAAACCCTCACTATTGGAGTTTCCGGCACTCGATTTCTCGGCAGTCGATAAAGTGATTATCGATGTCGAATTTTCGAAAGTCGAAAATGCCGGTACGTGACAGCGTGGTATCAGAGCATATGGTTAAGCGACAACCCTGCTCTGTTGGGTATTACTCATTAGAGATAGAGTCAGTAGTACTCTAGAATGAGTGTGAGTGTAATAATAGATATGAGCGCGTATTTGTTAGTGAATATAAAATTGTTTTGTATTGTGTTGACTTATCGGTTGATTGTTTATGGATTCTGGTCGGTGCAGTCTAGCTAACTGTAATCGATAGGGGTTTCTAAACTCTAAACAAGATAAACCGACATAGTATTATTTTAAATGGGGTAAATGAAATAATTTTGCCCAAAACTATTTTTGTATACAAAAGAAATAATTTTCTATGAATTGTTACAGTATATGGTTGCATGGATGTTAGGAAAGTGAAAATGTTGAAATGTTATCATTATATGAAATTGAATAAGAAATTGAAATTGTAACTCCAAAATTAAGAAATAAATTCATATACGAATGAAATTTAAGAATATAAATTATAAATGTGATTTGTAATTTAAAACGGGATTCCAGAGAAGTATTTGGAAATGTTTTGAAAAGAATTTGAAAATTTTGGTGATTTGGAAAGTTTAAATCTTTTTAGGGTTGAAAATGAATTTCAAAGGTTTTGAAAAGTATTTTGGAGAGTTGAAAGCTCTAAACTCTTTTCGGTCGCTGGAAAATAACTTCGGTAATGACTGCAGCATTATCAATGTCCATTTTCGGGTTTCCGGAAGAGGAATTGCTGCCAAATTGTTTTAAATGGAAGTGTTTGGAAAATTTGGATTTGGTTTTGAAAATTCAAGGGATAAATTGAATTGTTTTCAAAAATGGTTTTGAAAATGTTATTAAGACTCTGGAATGCTATATAAAAATATTTATGAGAATAATAAATGAGTTGATAACTTATACAAATTGTTGTGAATTTAGATTGAATAAATTTAACTTAAGAAATTTTAAGTTGAATTAAAGTAAGTATAAGTGAATCCATAAAAATCCAAGTGGTAATTTTTGAATATAAGTTATATAACTTATAAAATGAGAAAATAGAAGTGAAACGAATTGTTAAAAGTGGTTAAACAATTTTATTAAGCAAAATAAAATGTGATTTTGATTAAGTGATGAAATTTGACCTTGGTAAAGTTAAATAAAATTGAGAATTTGGATTGGATTGATAAATGAATTAAGCTATTGAACTAATTGAATGTTGAATCAGTCTAATGTAAATGAATTAGTGAATGAATAAATTGAATGGAATCAATTGCAAATAAAGTGAACTAAAGATAATCGATAAAAAAATTCAATATTCAGAATAGAAGATAAAATTGAATTCAAATAGAATTGAAATTGTAAACTGAATCCAAATTAGATTGGAATTGTGAATTGAATTCAAATAAATTTGAAATGAATATATATAACTTCAATAGTAAACTAGAAATGGTATAAGAAGTTGATATTAGAAATTTTGTAATAGAATTTGCAAAATAGTTTGGATGTTGTAACTAGATATTATGGCTAGTAGGACATACAGGTGTTATAAAGGAATTGGAATTTTGATTTCGAAGATAATTTGAATTGCTCGAAAAAGGTATGTGTTTAAATTTGAATATGAGATTTGATGACTTATTTCTCTAGCCGCTTGGCTTTTTCTTTTTCTTTTTGAAATCTGAGAGTCCGTAGGGGCGTTTTGTAGTCGTGCCGTATTAGCCGCGCAAAGGAGACGCTGGCGAAATTTTTCGGAAATTTAGGGTGTTAGGAAATTTTTGAGAAAATTTTGAAAGTTTAAAGTTTAAATTTGAATTGAAAGTAAACAATGTTGTTTGAATTTATAATTGAAGTTGGAAAGCTAGTTGAATTGATAACGAATCTTTAGTAGAAAGATTTGTTTTGAAAATTTGATAAAACTATTGGATTGTGAAAAATAGTAGACGAGTTAAGGACCACTTTTCCTAACTTGTAATTTCGAGGACGAAATTCTTTTAAGGAGGGAAGTTTGTAACGACCCAGAATTTTGAACAAATTAAATTAAGAATATTTAATTAATTTTAAATATTTGAACGATGATTTAATTTGAATCCCCGATTCAACTTTGAAATTTGCGATTAAACTTTAAAATTTAATCGATTGAATGCTGAATAAAAATTTGAATCTTCAATTTAAAGTTGAAAAAAAATATTTCGAAAGCTTTTAAAATTTGTAATGATAACACTGGAGATAATAGAAGCTTCAGAATGTAATTTCAAACGGTTTTGTTCAGATTTGAAATTATATCGTTTCAATCGATATTTAAAAATAGCCGTCCGGGGCACAGTCTCGGAATTCGACGAAACCAGTTCCATTGGATCCGTAATATTGTATTATTATCGGATTTCAAATTTCGAAATTCTCGGAACTTTCGTGTGATCGTACGAGGTAAAAATGCTTCGAAAATAATTAATCGTTTTAATTAAAATATCCTACATCTTTTCATCTGTCAAATTCTTTTCACACAGCCGATCTATTTCATCTCAGCCGACCTCCTCTGAAGCAAGCCGACAATTTCCCTTATTAATGTCGCACTTCTTTCTATTTCTCAATTCAATCAGACGAGTGAAAAATGAATAATGGCCGCTTATATTCGAACGCGAGCCATCTTCTTTTACTTCCAATCCTCCCTCAAAAATTGACATTTTGAATTCGTTCGTTCCTCTTAAAAAAAAAGAAAAAAAAAACCCTAACTCAAATCAAATCGAAAGAGGGGCGATGTGCGAAAGAGGAGAAGCAGCTCACGTACGCGGCTGCAGGAAGGAGTCGCGATTGCGACTCGGTAGCTCGAGACTTCGATGGCCCCCACGGTGATGTGGGCTCGCCACTAATCAAGGATGAGGGGTGCGGCACGTGATCGAATCGCGTAGGGATTTCTGCTTATGCGATGAGGGGGAGGGGGTTTGCTCGATGGAAGCGGGGCCGATGCCAAAGGTTGACGTTGTGATCGCGATGGGACGAGCTCGGCAAGGTTGGTGAGGAGGCGCTCACGCCCGCGTTTGCGTACTCTGGGAACGGTGATGGAAGGCGTGGCGACTTCGTCGCACTGTCAGGCAGAAAGGTGCGAGGCAGGAGCTCGATGTTAGAATGCGACTTTTGTTCGCGAGGCAGTGTGGAAGAGGCGGTCGAAGTCTGGCAAATCGCGTGGAGGCGCGCGTAGGGGTGCGTCGAGTTCGATCTTCATTGCAGTGAGGTATAGACTTCTGTCTATTTAAAATTTTATGTAATATACATGTTTTAATCGAAGGAAAATATTGCAAGCCGGTTAGTAGAAAGAATTAAATTAACAGTAAAATGTTAAAACAATTTATTTCTGAAATTTATAAATCTATTTATGTTTATACAGTAATGTATAAATACAGGTTTTTTCCCCTTTCACAGTAAAACAGAAAAAATTATTTAAACGAAGTCGGTTTAAATTTAATTATGAGATAATTTTTAGTTAAACGAATTTGTTAATAAAAGGAAACGGTTTAAAAATAAAAATTTATTTTTCGATCTGTTCGAATATTAATAGATTGTATAAATTATTTATACAAGGTTAAAGTCGAGAAAACGAAAGAAGAATTGGAATGGGATTGCAAAAATAAAAGCTAAGGTGAGATCTTCTCACTCAGATTTAAATTTGGATTGCAGTTATTGATTGATATGATTGCTGTTTGGATGTGATATTAGATATAATAGGATATATCTATATATATAGCAATATATACATATTGGCATATGTATATATTGGATTGATGATTTCCCGCCTCGTATAGCGGATGAGACCCTATTGCGCCGTTAGTAAGCGGATAATTTTTATAAAACCCATATACCGCGATATTCCACCTCGAAGTGGAATTGGTATTGTGCTAACATCTGTGGATGCAGGGAAACAGGTTGGAGGGATCCAACTGGATTCCTCACCAGTATTTATTTATGTACAGATATTGATGTATATTTTGTTATCATATGTTGATATATGATGTTTGATGTTGTGATTGACTAATTGGTGTTGTTGCATCATCGGATTCAAGTTTTAAAAAAATAACGACTTTTAATTTAAAAGGATTTTTAAAGTGATCTTTGAAATTATACGTTTTATTAAATTTTGAAGTGATTTATTTTAAATAAATAAACGTTCAAATTTTAAAGTTATAAAAGTTGAGATCTTTGTGAAATATAACCGAAAAGTGATTTTTGGAATAAATAGTTGATTGATTTATAAAATGTTTTAAATTGAGATTTTTAAAATATTATAAACGGATTACTTAAAAGGTTTATAAAGTTGACATTTTATAAATTAAAATGTTGGGATTATAAAATGAGTTTTTATAAGCGTTAAAATGAATTTTTAAGAATTTATAAATAAATGGAATTTATAAATTGTGAACTTATAAATGGAAATGATTTTGTAAAATAAAGGAATTATAAGTATTTAACTTATAATATGGATTGTTGGTATAAGATTTGAGTTATGAATCGAATTGTTAATAAAGGGGATTTATTAAATTTAAGTTGTTAGAAAATAGAAATAGAATTTATAAACGTTGTTTTATAAATTCGAAATCAATCAAATTTGATGAATTGAATATAGAAGGTTATTAAGGGAATTTTATCCACGATTTTGGATAGTGGATAATTCTTGGAATAAATGTGTAGAAAAGATTGAAATGTGGTTAGTGAAGTATATTCACGATTTTGGACAGTGAATATATTTTTAAGTAAAATGGATATGGTTTCGGGAAAGTGATATTTGAAATGAAGTTAATTGTTTTAAAGATGTTTTCAAATAAAATGAATATCGAAATCATAGATTTCAACATTCATTGTTGAAATAGACGTTTTCGAGGAATAAGGAAATGATGGACTATAACACTGTTGTTATAGTAAATGATTTCCGAAAGGAAATGTTTTATATAGTATTGGGATTTACATATCTATCTTAAATTTCGAATCCCTATACTAGTGATTTTGAGTCGTCGTAACGATGTTTTACGTAACATTCGTTTTGACTCAAATAAATGTGCTTAAGAGAATGATTTCCTTAAAGAATGAAATGTATACTTAATTTTGATTTAAGTATAACGAATATTTTCAAATGTTGAAAATAAATAGATTTGTGAATTACTTATTATAAAATAAGTATGGAAATGCTTTTCCAAAATGAAATGAAACGTTTTGAGATTTTATCTTCTTAAAGATAAATTGAAATTGAATATTTGAAATCGATTTGAGAATCGTATATCAGTAGATATTTTGAAAATATAAATTCACTATGGAATTTATGAAGGAAATGGAAACTGTTTAGAAAAATAAACGTTGATTTATTTTTGAAGTGGAAATTTTATATCTAGTAAAGATATTTTTGGAAATTAAATAATTTGGAAAATTATTTGGAATCTGATGATGTTGTGCATCTTTATTGATAGTTAAATAACCGACTATCAATAATTACCTTGAATGGATATTTGTTGTGATTGGATGAACTTGAATGCCACACTTATTTTTAAATAAGCGCTCACTATTCGGGTTAGCCGGGAAAGGACCATGGGGTCGTATAACCCATTCCGAATATGTGATACGTCGTTATGAATTGCATTCGAAGACCGGTGTTGAAGACCGGATATTTTTGAAAACGGAAGGATTACCGTCGAGTTACTCTACATCGGCTGATCTCCGATTTAGAGGTTTTATCACCCTTAGTGACGGGAAGTCCGGACGTGATTAGAAAATTATCCGGATATGCAAGGGCTTCGTGAGAAGTGCCTTCGGTTCTGTTCGATCCCGGAACAGACTTGTATGGATTGTGTGTCTGACGTTACAATTTGAGATATAAAGCTGATTTCTTTCAAATACATTTCTGTTGGTGGCGGAGAATTTATTCTCTTAGCTTAACACCCTTCTCTGAGACGTACGAGCTCAGAGGTTATGTAGTTGAAATTTATCAGCGATATATTCCCAATTTGGTAACGTGGCATACTGAGTGTTGCTGTGAAATGATCAGTGTTTGATCATTTGTGATATGATCATTTGTTTGATCTTATATCTTTGTGATCATAGGTTGATCATTTGTTTGACCCGAAGCATGGCTTTTGGAAAGCGTAGCTTTGTGGACGAGACTTCGTCGAGCCTCACACCCCGGAAATGGTCGAAACAGGAAGGATGCAGCAAGGTTCTAGGGAGTAGCGCCCCTTAGTGTATGTCATTCCTTCTGGATAGAGGTGGTATCATGGTATGGAGCCCAGATACTTAACCTATGTGGTTGTTGCATTATTATTATGTGGTTTGTTGGAAATTGGGGATCCTCGGGAAGATCGGTTACGATCGGGGGATGACATACGCGTGTCAGTAGTTACCTACTTTTGCAGAGGTAACCCGGTCTTGTGTTGGCAGAGATCTAACCGTAATGTTAGGTTATTTCTCGGGTCGTCTATTCCAGGGACGTACCCATCGTGGATAGGAAGTTCCTTAGCCTGACCATTTGTTGGAAATCCAAAGAAACAATACGAGACTTGTACGGTTTTAGTTGTAGAACCTATCATTCACTTATGGTGGTCACCACTGTTTGGATGGTAGCTATAGTAGGCATAAGTGCGGAATGCCTATGCTGGCTAAGATTAATATTATACTTTCGAAATGTTTTCTACACTATGCACTAATAATAATATCCAAAATGATTTGATTTTGCGTAGTAAGCATCTTTGACTATCATAAGAAGAAATCTCCTCCAATTCTGCGTTTGCATTGTGTGTGTGGCGGGAGGTCATATGGTAGTTTCATTTTCCAAAAGCATTGCGAATTTGTTTTATTTTCTTTGTGAAAAATAACTGTTTTACGATCTCACACCAGTCACCATGACTGACTCGGAGTTTATTGTTTCCCTTCTAAACTCTGGGTGCCCACCAATTTCCACACGGGCAGCCTAGAGTTATGTTATCAGGATATTCTGGAGCTTTGGAGATAAGCTGGATGACGAGACGTAGTATTTGTATCTGATAGTATTTATTCCGCTGTGTATTCTGTATGAGGACAAGTTTACATAACTGTCCATTGATGTATATTGACTCTGATTGATGTATGTATATAAACTGATATAGTTCTTTGTTTTAAAAGACTAGTAATTATCTATTGTATATTGTTCCGCTGCGATATGTGAGATTCTAATATTGTTTCTGTTCTGATGTTGTTCTGTTGTTCTTCTTTTCTTTCTTCTCTTCTTCTTTTTCTTCTGCTTTCTTTTTCTTCTCCCTTTTCTTCTTTTTAAAACCCTCACTATTGGAGTTTACGGCACTCGATTTCTCGGCAGTCGATAAAGTGAGTATCGATGTCGAATTTTCGAAAGTCGAAAATTTCGGTACGTGACAGGTATTTTATATTATAAAGTTGCAACCAAACTGATTTTGCACTTGTTTGCATTTTTTCTTCTGAACAGCAGTTAGACTTCATGTTCACGATATCATATCTCACTCATGTTTTATCGGAATGTATTGGTTCTATTTTTTAAAAAGAGTCGAAGTTACCTAGTTTATGCCTGTCAAATTTCAGTAAAATCCGACATCGTTTGATTAGTGGTCGAGGATCTGGAAGTTAGATCCAAGCAGCTGTTCTTTTGTACTTGAAATTATTTTACACTACTGCAAACACGACCTGAGTTCATGTTTGACGCATCGTATCTCTTCTGTCTTACGTCGGAATACAGTGATTCCCTTTTTGTTTAAAAGATAAAGTTTTCTACTTTCTGTATATAAAAGTTTAGCTTCATACGAGGTGGTTCAGTCCTCTGTTTCTTACCTGAAAGTCAGACCCAGAGGGGTTTTCAGACCTGAACATTTGACAGTCGCAACATGGCCTGAGTCTATGTTCGTGACATCGCAACTTTTCTCGTCTCTTGTCCAAATCAAGTGATTCTTTTGCAGTTTGAAATACAAGTTTTGATCTTTATTCCTACCAAATTTCAGACCATTTCGATCCCGGTAGCACATAGAATTATATTGTTAAACTTTGACGCAGGATATGTTTTGTAATTGTTGCTATGTTGAATGTTTTGATTTGATTTCGGTAATTCCTATTTAACAGCTTTGCTCGACGATTCGTGCCAATCTAGTTTATTCCGGAAGTCTAGCTTGCGATCCGTGACTCGACTTCGTTGTCTATTCATCTCTCTAGCCTCAAAAGGTGGGCAATCACTCACGATTAATGTTATTTTATTTATTAAATCTGATTTCAATTGAAACGACAATTGAAATGCTGCTGTTAGTTAATTACACTGTTATATATGCTATTACCTGTATCAGTTCACCTGTGACATTTGACACCATTATCTGTTATATATATACAATGATAATCCAGTTTGGTTGTTAAATGATTGATTGTTTGATGTTTGCATTGGAAGTTAAATTGTTAATGTTGTAAGTGATAAATAAATTAAAATTGAAATTTGACGTAGGATAGTTAGCAACTTGAAATTGATAAATATGCTGAATTTAATTGGACAAATTTGTATAATATGACCTTTTAAGTGTTTAATTTATTGACACGTAGAAAATAGAATTACCCTTGAACCATTTGAATTTATGTTGTATAAATTGATGTTGTATGAAATTGAATAATTGATATCAAATGAAGAACCGTATTAATATTAGTGTAATAATCTTTAATCTACATGAAATGATAGTGTAGATTCTAGAAATATTTATATTAATTTGCACAAACAACAATGTGAATTAATACGATTATTTCGGGATTATTTGAATTAATTATTGGATTGTTATTGATTGTTGTTATTGCTTGTTTATTTACTTTGACACCATCCCAGTTATCACACTGCAAGTTCTCTTTGCTATGCTTTGATTTTGAATTGAATTGGAATCGGGTTGAAATGATAAATACCCAAATTAAACTTTGACCTAGGATAGAAAATTAAATAAAAACCGATTGGTCAAATAATTTGATTTAAAATAAAATAAAGATTTTATTCGAATAAACAATAAGGTTTTGAAATGAAGTTGGAATTTGAATTTTTAAAGAAAGGAAATGTTAATATTTAATAATCTGAATCAAAATATTAACATAGTAGTTGTTGAAAGAATGTTGTTTTAAAATTAATTATTTAATAATTAAATTTGGAATTATTAATAATTAAGTTTTGAAATTAGTTAATAATTAAGTTTTTGAAATTATTTAATAATTAAATAAGATTGAATTATTTAATAATTAAATAAAATTGAATTCTTTATTAAGTAAAATTGAACTTCTTGAATAAGTGAAATTAAGTTTCTTTATTAATTGAGTTGTGAAATTGTAACTAAGTAAATTAATAAGTGAAATTGAATTTCTCTAATAAGAAATAAAATGTGTTTATTGAAATTAATGTAAGAATTTGATTTGATGAATTTAATTTAATGCAATTTGTAAGTTCTGATTTAATGAAGTTGAACTTAAGTAATTGATTTAATGAATTGGAAATTAAATAGGAATTGTTTTGAATGACAAATTTACTTAATGAATACTGAATAAAATCGATCAATGAAGTTAAATTGATTTGAAGGTTAAATTAAATTAATCTAAATGATTTGAAATGAAACTTATTTACGAACTTGAATCAATATTTGAATTGTTTTAAATAGAAATTGGAATTGAATTAGAAGATTTCGAAATGGTAATTTGGATGTTTTGAAACGTAAATTTTTGGAAATTGGTTTTGAAAGACAAATGAAATGTTGATTTACAAATTTTAATTGAGATTGAAATTGATTTGGTTTTGAAATGAATAAACGACCAATCGGTGTAATAATCACGAAAGTTATTAAAGAGACCGGAATCGGTTTGGGACATACTCACTGTCTAAACCGAAAACCACTTTAATAACTATACGCGGAGTGTGATCCAGAATGAAGTGGTTGGAATGATGTACGTGATGACTGAAGAAAGAGAACGATAATGGATAGCCTTGAAACTTGTGTCAAATTTGAAATGACTAAAACAGGAGCCGGGCCGGGCCAAATGGAGGTCAGCTACCTCGATCGAACACACTTCTTCGAAAACTACTCATTACTTGTTGTCGATTGGTGCACCCTTGATTTGGGAGTGTTGTTTCGCGGTGTTGCGGTCGCTGCGGCGATGCGTTCTCACCAGTCAGGATCAGGCAAACAGTAGTTTCACTACCTTGGGTATTGCCTCATATGCCTTGTCATTCTTGGATCCCTATATACGCGACCACTACGATTTGTTTTGTGTTATACCTATGGAGTACTCCCTGATAGCCCACTAGTTTACGGTGGAGTTTACAGTGTTGTATAGTCTATAACGCTTATATAAAATGTGTTAAGGGGGATAATGGTAACGCCTTAACACTATTTTGATATTTTATATTACTGATAGGCATTATCTACTTATCGTACACTACTACATAGTAGATAGTTTAACGGATCCTTAAAGGATGGTTATTCCAAACATCCTTTGAGTTATTTGTATTTCAGTTGCTATTTCACTTGAGTTGGATTTATTGATATAAGAATGTTAATCCTGACTCGAATATTTTGTGTTTTGCTTTACGCTCAGGTCAGACTGAGTGTACCAGTATTCGAGACTCACCTTTGGAGTTGGAGCTTCGCTTGGAGATCCAGCTGTGATAACCCGGATTTTTGAACATCTGTTAATTTATAATTAACTGGTTTAATTAATGAAAATATTGATTTTATTTGGATTAATAAATGAAATTCTGATATATATAAATCTGGATATGTATATAGAAGAATCTGAACTATAATAAATGCTGGATTTTTTATTTGGATAGATATTTATTTGATAATCACCTATCATAATTATTGAAGTTGACAATATTAGTTTAATAATCTTCTTTTATAATTATTTAATTAGACAAAATTTTATCTTCTCAAAATTTATAAAAATGATTTTTCTAATCATAATATATAATATATATTGAATTGGAAGTTATGTTTTTTTTATGAATTTCAAGATTTATTTAAAAATTGAGTTCTATATTTTTCTAACACTAAATAGTATCTATAAGATATATATCTATTAATTTAAAAAGTATTTTAGTTTAAAGTAAGATTTGATAAAAGATATATATATTTCTTTAAAGGCTATACTTAAAATAAAGGTAGTTTGTAAATATATAAGGTTAAAACATACATGTATAAAGGTATTATATAGATTTAAGAAAGTAATAAATACATAAAACATATTAGGTACATTATAATTACAAATGTAAACAAATTCACCATGCATTTTAACAAATGTAAACTATTTATAAAACAATAATGACAAGTGTAAGTTAATTCATACAAGTGTCTTAATTTTAATATTTTTTTAAAATGATAAAACTGAGTTATAGGAAAACTCTTTACTTTTTCCTCTCATTTTCTTTTCTATCTTAAATATCAAAACAAAGAAAAAGAAAATCTAAAACCAAAAACCAGTAAACAAATCTAAAGGAAGCAAACAATTATCAGCTTCTCCAAGTTTTCAAATCTGAAGCAATCTAAGATCTAAGCAGAATCAAAGCAAATCCATCTCAGTTTTAAAGCAGGGTTTCAAGCTAATCAAAGTTTTCCAGTTTCCAGTTTACAAGTTTTTAAAAGATCAAGGCATTTTCCAACATAACCTGTTCAAAGCTCTCTGTTCAAACATCCTATTACAGTGAGTAGACTAACATTTTAAAGTTTTACTCTGTAAATCTTGATTGCATGTGATAAAAGCTTAAAGTATGTTGTTAAATTGTTTGAATGAATATAAATTATGCTTGCATGTCTGTATATCTGGTGTGATTGTCTGAGTATCAATATGATTGCCCTGTTCTAGCTTTACAAAATTTAAAACTTGATAAAATCCAATCTCTCTCTCTGATTCTTTTTAGACTTAGATATATAAACAAACTTTGTTTGTAATAACAAGATATCTGATCTAAAAATATTTCCAGGCAAGATAAAAAGGTAGTTTTTAACGAAATGAAGAATTACAGTAAAAGTATGAACATATCGAAATCTCAATTTAAATAAATCATGTATTCAAGTATATAATCTAATTTGTTATCTGAAATGATGATTTTTAAAAATAAAATCATGAATTTTAAGAATATAGATCATGAGATAATGTATGTTGAACGGAATTCTTATTATCATTGAATTCCGATGATTGGTGGAGAAGTGGGTCTCGTGATTACGCCTGGAGGTGGCTCGTGAGTCAGGGTTCAAGGGAAAAATGGTGATTGAATTTATAAGTGGTCGAGGCGGCTCGGCGACATCGAACTAGGGTTCGGTCGACAGTTTTGGTCGAATGGGTTTTAGTCGTTGCTGCATCGTCGTGGGTGGATTAGAGGCGATCGGTAGGGGGGAAATCAAAGAGTAGACATGTGGCGTTGCTTGGTCATGATCGCGTAGCATCCGGTGGTTGGAGTTGGCATGGTGAGGTGGTTGTTGACGAACTGTTGGTTCCAGGAAAAAGATCGATATGCTCGATTTCGATTACTGAGGTAAACGATGGTGATGGGTGGTCATGGCATTCGTATGAGTCATGGGTGACCTGAAGGCAACGGTGATGGTGGTCGGAGTCGACTCGTTCGAGTGTGCACGTGTACGCGTGTCAGTACATGTTAAATCCAGGCGAGCTAGTTTGATTCGATGATGGGTGATGCGAGAGTTTGTTGGGGTTTGATCTCGAGGACGAGTGTGTGTCGATCGTCAACGGTGAGGTCGTCGAATTTGTTCGTGGTCGATCGGAATTGTATCTCTTGTGATCTGGAGCGAGATATCGAGTTTTGGGAAGAAGATGTATCGGGTCGATCTCGAGATGGTTGTGGGTTTGACTCGGAGCAGTTTTGGTTGTGAAGTGCACAAATGTTGGCTCGAGAATTTTGGTTTTGGGCTCGAGTTTTTGCTCGGAAAAGTTTGGATGTTGGCTCGGGTTTCTTTTGATTAACCTGGTTTAAAATTTAAAAATGAAATCGGTACCAAGTTTTAAAAATATGAATGTGAAATATTATCCAGATTTTTAAACTGGAAAGGAAACATGTCCAGGTTTAAATAGAAAGAAAATTTCTTAACAGGTTTTAGAAAACATGTTCAAGTTTAAAAGTATTTTGAAATGAATAATTTTTCAATAAATTACAAAGTCGTGGTTTAAGATTTAATTTGTTTTTGAGTTGAAATTTTTATTATGTTAATTAATTGAATTAATCTCTAATTGTTTTTAAAATAAAATGATTTAATTAAGTGACTAATTAAGACTAATTAACTATTGTGATTAATTAATGAATGTAATTAATTAAAGGGTTGATTACTTAATGAAATTAACTACTTAAAGTAATTAATAAAAGATTCTTACTTAATGTAATGAAGGTAAATTACTTTGTGAAATTACATTAAAGGGTAATTAATTATTTAAGATTGATTAAAGTAAGTAATTAAGGGTAATTAATTACTTAACGATAATTACTTAATTAAAGGTAATTAAGTAATGATTGAAGGTTGATTTAATTATTAATTAAGATAAATAAATTAAGGAGATTAATTAAAGTTAATGTGAATGGTTAAGGCTAGTTAATCTATGGGGTAATTAAAGGTTAATTACTTAATGTAATCAAAGAGAATAATTAAGATTTATTAATGGTTTGTAATTAATTAATGTAAGTAAGAATGATTAAAAGTGATTAAAGTAATTAATTTAATTTATTTAAATTAATTAGAAATAGTGTGACTAATTTATCTTGCTTATGAATGATTGGAGGACATTAAATGCTTCAGATTATTTGGTATCTCTGATATATGAGATGAAATATTTTGTAATATGTTATGTTTGGGTTGATCAGTGATAATATGGTTATCTATCGATGATAAATTGCTGGGTAAAAGTGACACCATATATTTAAAGTTTGAATTGTATTTCATTTGAATAAATTGGGTTAAGATGACATTAGATTCGAAGAGACATGAGTCGGGTATTAGTTAATACCCGAAACCACTTCGATTTGAAAACTTCTAAAATTCTTTATAGTTTGATTTGAGAAATCAAATAGGCAGGTTTGGGATAATATGGACCAATTTAGCTAAGTTGATACTTAGATATTGTTTTGTGAAAATATATGTTGACCATATAAGTTGTTTACTTGTAGTAAAGTACGAGTTACCCCGGGTTTAAATAAGTTCTATGAATTAAAATTTCATGTCAGATGAGTTTACTCACGCTGGTTTCCAGCCTGACCCGGGTGTTACTTTGATGTAATGCTCGGGTCAGACCGAGTATTACAGATTTTCAGGTAAGGACGTTCTGAAGCTCAGGAGGCGAGCTGGATGGCAGGAACGTATGGAGTTTACCGCTGTGTATTTGAGAGCTTATTGATAGTAGTCTGGGACAGGTTGATAACTGTCTAGTCTATTTGTGTATATGTTGTAACTCTGATGTATTGAATGTAAAGTAACAATTACAGCTTTTCTTTGTATAAATGCTATTATTTGTTATTATATTTTATCCGCTGCGAATGTGAGATGTTGTGTTTTCTTTCTTCATTCTATTCTTCTTCTATCTTTTCTTCTTTTCTTTAACAATTCGGAATTATCGGAGTTGAAATTTCCGGGTTGTTACACCAGCTATCTATCCAGCTTTCAGATATCCAGTTGATTCCAGTGATTGTATTCTGATATTGTATTTGATTATTGTATCCGAGACATCTGTTGTACCTTATTTAACTCTGATATGTATATAGTAGCTTCATGAACTACTATCTTTTGTTTCCGCTGCAATTATTACTCTGTGTCTGTGATCTGTGATTATTTATTTACTATATATGTTCAGTTTTGCCAATTTAAATTAACAATTCGGTATTTTGAATTATTCAAGTCCGACATGTGCGGATGCGAATGGTCCAAAATACCGGGTCGTTACATCAAAGGTTTTATATAACTTCAAAACTAATTGGGTGTGTTTTCTCATGCTGGTTTACCAGACTCACTCGGGTGTTATTTTATTATAATGCTCGGGTCAGACCAAGTATATTGTAGATTGGTTTGGATGCTTTAGTTTCAAGATACGAGTTGGAGGCCCAGAGACGTATTCACATAAATGGTAATTTTCCACTATAGTCATTGTTATGTTTATCAGCAATTGTGAGGATAGGTTGTTATAACTGTCCAAGCTAAAATAGGTTAGTATACTTTAATTGATGTCTGAATATACATATATTGCATTTTTATTGATTATTATTTGTGTAAAGATTTATAGTATATTATGAATTACTCGTTTTGCTATGAGATTCTATGTTGTTTAGTTTTCTTCTTATCTTCTTCCTTCTTTCTTTTCCCTCGCAATCGGGTCTTCCGACATTCGATTGATCGGCATGTTATACAATGGACGTATTAGTGTCGATTTTCGAGGGACGAAAAGCCTGGTTCATTACATTTGGTATCAGAGCTGAAGGTTAAGTGGGAACCTTCGCTTTGGTGGGAATTACTCTTAGAGATAGGGTCAGTAGCACCCTAGAACGAGTTTGAGTGTGTGTGTGTGTGTGTATGAGCGCCTATTTGTTAGTGACATAAAAATGTGTTATATTGTGTTGGTTGATCTTATTGAGTGGCTTATGGATTTTAGTCAATACGAGTAATTAACGTTATTTATAGGGTTCTCTAAACCCTTAAAAAGAGCAGCTCGACATGGTATTTTTTGAAATTGGGTAAATGAAATAATTTTACCTTGATTATTTTTATATATAAGGGAATAATTTTTTTAGAAATTATTATGGTATATATGGTATGCTTGGTTGTTAGGAAATGATAATGTTAAACTATTATCATTTGTTGTTTGTCGTTGTGATCGAATAAAAGTTGATATTATAATGAAAGAAAGATTTACAAGTAAGAAATGATTTATTATAACCAAAATTAGATTATATAAATATATGATTTATAAATTGAAAGGAAATGAAATTTTAGAAGTATATTATAAATATGATTTATAAAAAGGTTTAAAAGATGGGAAATGGGAATTTAAATTTCGTTGGTATTGAAAATGATTTTTCAAAGTTTTGGAAGATAATAATAATATTATTTGGAAAATAATTTTGATTGGAAATAATTTTAAAAGGAATAAAAGCACTAAACTCACTTCGGTCACTGGAAAATAATTTCGATGATGACTGCAGCATCATTGACGTTCATTTTTGGGTTTCCAAGAGAGGAATTGCTACCATGGAGTTTTTTTTGGTAAAACTAGTTTTGATTATAAAATCCAAAAGAATGATTTGATACACCAAAGGTAATTATGTATATATTATTTCAAAATGGTTTGAAGTGAATAATAATAAGACGTTTAAACTTTGGAAATTTTCAATTCGATATTTTATGAAAATATGAGAAAATAAGTTTGATAACTTATAAAATTTGAAAATTAGTAAGTTAAAGCAATGTTTTAAATTGTTGTATATGAATTTTAAGAAAAGTAAATTTGGAACTGAACTTGGGAATGAAATTTAAATTAAGATAAGTTAAATAAAAATGAATTTTGAAAAGTAATTTCACCTAAGTGAGGCTAAATGCAATAATTTTTGAAATAAGTTGATGAAATGAGCTAATTAAATAAATTAGTGAGTTGAACATGGTTTTGGAATATGGTTGAAATATTGAAATTCAACAATGGAATTGAGTTAAATAAAATTGAATTTATTTTAAAACGAATATGACTTAGGTTGTGAAGTGGTAATAAACATGAGAACAGTTGAATGAAATGTTTATAAACTTGAGTAAATGTTTATGAAATAACTCATCAATGACTTTAGTATAGAGTGAAATATGGTTAAACATAGAATTTGAGCAAAAAATATTCTTAAGTGACATTTGTATTGAAAGAATGTACTAAATATGAATAATGATTGTGGATAATTGAATGTAGATCAATTGAATGAAAGTAAATGGAAATAAATACGTAAGTTGTACATATATTATTTTATTCGCATAACGGTTTGATCCAGATTCGAGTACATGATTATGAGATGAGATGATTTACATCGGTCCGAACAAGAATTTTTCGCTTGATTCTCGACGGCGAACACTGGATATGGATTTTTGATCGATTTCGGAATTACCCATCATAGTATATGGCTATGCAAGGAGAATGACGGTTTCTAATCAAGGAACCGAATCTGAGTCCGCACTAGAGTGGTCATGTGAACGATACTAGTTCGGAAGTGAAATTGTGTGATCGAGTGAGCGATCAGATTTGATATTGTGTACGGATGATATATGTACATCGTACGGGCTTAAGTAAATAAAATATTAAAATTTGGAAAATACAAAATAAAATAATTATGAACTGTATGATTGGATATCATTGGTAAGTAAGATGCACATATATAAAAGCAAGAGCTAACTTGATGCCTTTGGTTTCATAAGTAAAATTGGGTTTCCCAACAAAAAGGTACATGTTTAAATTGTTATCTGAATTTGATGATTTTATGATTGAGCCACTTGGCTTTTGTTTTCTTTTGTTGGTTTGGGCCCTGAGCAGCGATGGTGGTTTCTCTGATTGAGCCACGCAAAGGAGAAGCTGGTGAAATTTTCCGAAAATTTAAAGAGTTAGAAATTTTGAAGATATTTTTGATAACTAAAAATTTGGTTTGAGTTATAACCTGAAATGATTGAATGTGATAATATTAATTGGAATCTACAAATGTATTCGGAAACTAGGTAAAAGTAATAACAAGGTTTCAACAAATTGATTTTGGAATGTTAAAGACTTAAAAGAATTTGGTAAGTTATTTCAACTAATTGGTTTTTGAAAAATAATGGGTTTGGGTGTTTTTCCCACCTTGGTAATTTCAAGGATGAAATTCTTTAAAGGGGGAAAGAATATAACGACCCAGAATTTTAGTTATCTAAATTTGAAATATTTAATAAATTTGAAATATTGGAAAGTTATTTTTATAGAGTCAATAACTCGAATTTCGAATATAGGGATTTAATGGTTAATTTAATTGTTGAATTAGTAATTGAGAATTGTTTAAATAATTGAATCTTGGATTTTAAGTTAGATATAAATGACTTAAAGGCTTATTAAATTTCTATTTAATAAAAATGAAGATAATAAACTTTTAAATTGGATTTAAAAGTGATTTAACTGATTTTTGAAATATCTCGTTATAATTAACGAGTAAAAATAGCCTTCCAGAGCACTGTCTCGGATTTCGACAAAGCTAGTGTCATTAGGTGAATTATAATACGCCATCAAGTTTCATAACGATTGGACGTAATGTTTGGTCGTGCGGGATGGAAACACGTTGAAATTAATATTGAAAATTTAATATAATAATTGGGTTCAAAAAGCCATCTTCTCCATACGATCAAATTAGGGCTCGAGACTAGTTCCATTGCATTCGGAATAGGGGTATAACATATAGAACGCCAAGTGGCATGTCTCGATTGGAGTCTGAAATTATATAGCTAGAAATTTTGAATTTTAAATATATATATTTGATTTGACCATACACTGCTCGCCCCATCACCTCAAACCAGACCCCGTACTTAATCCACATCTTTGCATTGACTTCCATTTTTCCTTCCATCATTTAAACGCCGCCTGCAACAAAGATTGAGTGCTCTTTTCCATTTTAAAAATTAAAATAAAAAAACCATACTTTTCAAAAAAAATCGATTCTTGTTCCTATGAGTTCGTGGCTGCAAGGGCTTCAATCGATGGTGATTTGAGGGTGTTCGGTGGTGGTAGGTGAGTGCAGCAGCCTAAGGCAATGATTGTTTGGCCTTTGGTCAACTAGAGTTTGGGTTTGTGGCAAATGGAGGAAGAATTAGGAGAATCGGAGGTCGTTTTGGGATTCGGGGTTGCAGATGGCAGCTAGTCTCCGAGTTTAGAAGGGATCGACGATACTTTTGGTCGCATGAATAGTGCCAAGTGTGAGGAGAGGGGCTGCGATGCATTTTGGAGGAGGGGTGCAGGCTTGAGTTCATTGGGATGGTCGGGTTGCTCTCGCGTAGAGAAAAGTGCTGGAGAAGATAGTTCGTCGATTAGTCAAAGGACGGAGTAGCTAGGAGGAAAGAGGAAAGTCGAGTTATGGGTGCAGCTATGTACAGACATTTCGTGCATGTAGGAGATTAGCAAGATGAGAGAAAGTTTAGAAGGATGATTAATTGTTTAAAGTTGTAATTAAGGACTTATTATATTATTTATTCGATAATCTTATAAATGTGATAACTTACTCATTTTAGGTCCAAATCGAACGTGGTCTATCAAGTTAGGTTTGTATTGATGAGTGCTATGTTATGGGACTGGTTTGGCAACAAATAGTGCTTTTTGAATTTTTCGCTAAATTCAAACGTCGTTTGAATTCGGATGGAATCGAAATGTCCCAGCGACGATTGAAATTTCGGTGAGTTAAACTCACCTTTTTGGATCACTAATATGATATATAGTTGATAAAAATTATTGAAAGATTGTTTGGATGATTTACTATATTTATTAGTTGGTTTGGATATATTCCCGCCTATTGCAGCGGATGAGACCCTATTACGTTCCCGTGTAAGAGCGGATGACCCTTTGTATTCGAATCCCGCCTCGAAGCGGTTAAATTATATTTTATGATTTTATAACATTTGTGATGCGGGGGAAACATATTAGAGGGATCCAACGAGATTCCTCGCTATTATTGAATTGTTCAATGATATTCCTTTTATATGGATTATTAAATAAAGAATATGATTATGGACACTGTGATTATAACGTCATTATATGTTTGAAAATAAAACCATTAGTGATAAGAAAATCCATATCGATATTGGTTAAGTGTTGGGTGGCTATTGGCCTCAAATTAATATTTTAATAATACTATAAATTGCCGTTTAAATTGGAATTTGATTTTTGAGACAAGAAACGATTTTAAATTCCGAAACTGAGTTTCAGAAATATGTTTAAGGATTATTTAATTATATATATTAATATTATTTTTAAGTTAATTAATTATACTAATACTGTTTTAAAGTTATTTAATCATAATAATATTAATTTAAGGTTATTTAATTATAATAATATTCTATAAAAATTTATTTAATAATATTAATCTTTTTTAAGGTCATATTATCATATTAATGTTATTTTAAAGTTATATAGTTATTTTTGATATTGTTTAAAGGTTATTTGTTTATAGTTAATATATTTTAAGAATTTACAAAAAGATTAATACATTTAAGAATAATTATGGTTTGGAATTAATAATAAGGATTTATTAATAAGGTTTTGAAAAATTATTATTATTATAATAATGGTAAGGATTAATCATTATATTTAATTAACAATATTTTGGAATTATTAATTATTATTTTAAGATGTTTAAAGTAGATAATTTCCTATATATTTATAATGTTTATTATTAATAACCATTATTATATAATGGTGTTTTGAAGTAAAAGATTTTTAATTATTTATAAAAGTTTTATGAGACCCATGAATGGAGTTGGAAGACTTAGATTTTACAAAGAAGTTATAAAATGGTTTGAAGAGTTAAGGAAAGGTTATTTGCAAGGTGGAAGAGTTTATAAATGGTTAGATATTTATAAACGAATTTTAGAGACATGTTATAGATCTATAAAAGAAGATTTAAAAATGAGTTATAGATTCATAAATGGTTTATCAGTGATCTTTGAAATATACAAGAAGCTTATAAGTGATTGAATTTATAAAGGGTTTATAAATGGTTTTTTCATAGATTTATAAAATGGTTTATTAATGTTTTTAGAGAATCATAAAGAGTTTTATAAATGGGTTTTGAATCAAATAAAAAGAAAATCTTTCTAAATTCTATGAATATACCTATACCGTTGAGATGAGTATATGGATATTTCTAAGTATTGAAATATAGAGATTTGCGAGTATATTTTGTAAAGGTGTTTATATACAAGTAATTTACAAAGGGGATTTTAATTATGAAGATTAATGAAATAAGGCTAGTGAGTGCTTATATGCTTAACCAAAGTTGATTTTTCCTATGAAATATAATCTTTGTTTGAATGTTTGTTTATTTGATATTTCAATAATCGACTATCAAATCTTGGCCTAAATATGTAATCCTTCTTAATTTTGGTGGTACGAAAATATTCCCTACTTAACACAGAAGGATTTTTACTCTGGAAATTTCTAGGGGAAACATGGGGATTATATAGTACAGCTACCATCAGTGGTGCTGTACTGTACATATAAACTCGTTTCGTTCTTCCAGGACAAATGATAAGGAGATCCGTTCACTTAACCGGTTAGGAGGTGATGCCCGCTCTTATGTATTCTTTGATTATTTCCAAAAGAACTCGCGTTGAGCATTCTGGAAATCGACATTTGGTTTTGTGGAGCACCTGAGAAGCGGAGGAGTGTACTCGTAAGAAATGACTCGAACCCATCACCACTCCAAAAACCATATACGGTTCTATGGAGGAGATTCATGATATATTAGAATGTTGGGATTCATGTGCGATTCCGAGACCCATTGGGGTGTGGGAATCCGGGTGTGATTCCAAGATCTAATTGAGATGTGGGAATCTATGTGTGATTCCGAGACCCGTTGAGGTATTGGAGTCCCTAAGGGATTTTGTGATCTATTTGCTGGTGGTGCGTAAGCTGGAATGCTGGACGTAGCCTCATCAGCGGGAATGACTAAAACCAGAGATAGGAGGGATGGCCTGTCGGGTTGACAAACCCATAGGGTGTAGTCGACTCCTCCTAGATGTCACTTATAGTTGTTATGCATGCATGGGGCGATGCACTCGGTCTTAGCGAGACCGGCTATTTTTTTCCTATGGTATAGGGATGTATGCTGCTTCGGGAGGATATCTCTGATCCTTGTGCAGGGGGACCGTTCCTCGAAGTACCGAGGGCACCTCCATGGAAATCCTACACAATTAGCGAATGCACCTTATCGATTTTCGATTATATACCTATTATTGTTGTGATGTACACTAACGAGCATCACAGCTACTTGGTTATTATTATTTTCGCCTTTAGACATTATTATAATATAAATGGATTTTCTATAGAAACGGTTTTGGTTATCGTAAGGTAAAAACCCATCCGTGTTTATGTGTGGTGTGGTCTTACAAATACCCTTGATTTTAAAGGTTTTATATAACTTTAAATCCAGTTGGATGTGTTTTCTCACACTGGTTTTCCAGACTGACTCGGATGTTATTTATTATAATGCTCGGGTTAGACCGAGCATACTGCAGATTGGTTTGGATGCTTGGAGCTTCAAGAGACGAGTTGGAGGCCTAGAGACGTATTCACATAGATGGTTATTTTCTACGATAGTCATTGTTATGTTTATTAGCAATTGTGAGGACAGATTTTTATCACTGTCCAATCTAAAATAGGTTAGTATACTCTGATTGATGTATGATTATACATATATTATAGTTTTGTTTATTATTGTTTGTGTAAATATTTATGGTATATTATAGATTACTCGTTCCGCTACTGTGTTGTTTACTCTTCTTCTTATCTTCTTCCTTCTTTCTTTTTCCCGAACAATCAGTTCTTTCGGCATTTGATTGCTCGGCATGTGATACGATGTACGTATTAGTGTCGATTTTTGAGGGTCGAAAAGCCCGGTTCATTACTAATGGCCTAAGAGAGAGGGGAGTACGTACTTATTGATATATAAATAACAAATACTAGTACGTTACTATAGCGTTAACCCAAACCTTAATCTTATTTTCTAATTCATTGGATTATGTTTCGAAAATCTTTTAGGTTTAAAATTTCTTTTTTTAGTTTACATAAACCTATTCTTTGATACCAACTTGTAACATCCCCCACTTGGAGGTCCAAAACTAATTGCTACGGATGCTGCAGTCATCCATAGTTATTAATTCTCGGTGACCAAATGTGGTAATGTTAGATACATCAATATGACAAAAATACATGAATATGGAAAAAATTTAAAATCATAAAATAGATTTCTCATTCAGCTTCAAATCATGTTTCAAATTCATTACATAATCCCAATTCATAACCATGTTTAGAGAAATACAATTGTTACAAAATACGCCAATGACATATGAAGACGCACCCTTGGTTGATCAGAGTCTAAACATAGGCAATTTTACAACTTTTCCATTACATCCAGAACATAGCGGAATCAAACAAAAAGAACTCCTACTAGCTAGCTTGCCTCTTGCACGTCTCCGGAAACTTATCCATCTAAAGGAGAACTTGGAAACCTTAACTCTCAAACTACCCAAAATCAATTGAGCACCCGAGAGTTTAAGGGGAAAGCATAAACTTCGAGTCAGACAAAAAGCCTAGTGTGAATAATAACCTACCATCTTAAACCATATAGATATCTAATGAGACCACGTCGCATAGCGGAATGGGTTTTCTCCTCACTAGTATCTTAACCAAAATTTATAATAATCATATACTGTGCACTAGCATCTACAATGGTTAAGACATAACATAATAAAATATACCATGATGATATGCAAACATGCAATATGTTCTAGATTTGCTATCCCAATTCATCTGACTATCTGCATCAAGTTATAGTTTCTAGGGTCATTATTAACCTAATAGTTTTTATGTTCTAACTAGTAACCTGTTCCAAGCTTACGAACTATTTGTCTGGTTTCATAGTTTTCATGGGTTCCCTAAGAACCTATTGGTATCGACCAATAATTTCATCCAATTACAGTTTTCATGGGCTCATTATAAACATATTGGGTTCTCCAATTACTTATCCCATACCATAATTTTCATGGATTGACTATGAACCTATTGATCTCGGTCAATAACTTAATCTGAATATAATTTTCATAGGAGCACTAAGAACCTATTGGCTCCTGCCAATAACAATTTCCATACCTAGTTTTCATGGGCTTATTATGAACCTGTCTAACTCAGCCTTTAGGCATCCTATATTCTAGTCTACCTGACCACCTGGATGCAATTAAACTCACACAGGAACTAGCTCAAGGTGTATTCACTACTGGGTCAACCTAACTGGTTATTCTGCCCTTAATACCGTAAAATGCAATTATGGGTTAATTATAAAGTGAATATGTTTACAGAGGAAGCACATATGTTAACTGATCATAACATAACAATGTAAACATTTATGGTTTAATTTCCTTGTAATCATTTTCAAATGAAACAAGGTTAATATCTTTAACCTATTTCTTTAGCAAGGAAAGCTTTTCAAAGACTTCAAAGTTAAATGCCATTTCAAAATCTCTTTCATATTGCCATGGGTTTATCTTTAAAAATGAGATGGAGTTCTTTATTTTGAAAATTAAGGCTTTCGAAACCTTAGACCTCCTCTTTCGAAACCATTGAAACATACCTTTCGGAAGTATTTAAACCTTCTTTCAGAACACTTAAAGATATACCTTTCGAAAGACTCAAACCATTTCTTTTGAAAGCATTGAAATATTCCTTTCGAAACCCATAAATCACTTCTTTTGAAAGCATTTGAAATCTTCCTTTCGAAAGCATTAAAACATTCCATTCGAAAGTATTAAAGCTTATTTTTTGAAACCACTTAGTTCAAGTAGAATTTATAGAAGCATAGCTTTGAAACCATTTGAAAGTATCTCTTTCAAAATCATTGGGTTTAACCTTAATTATTACTTCAGGGTCAAGGAGAACGTAAATGAAAGCAACCCTTTCAAATACATTAATCTTCAAGTAAAAGAATTTGGGGAACAGGTGGCTTCGAAACCACCCTTTCAAAAGCATTGATAAAAGCAGCTACAAAAACCCTTTTGAAAGCATTGGGAAGTGGCTTCAATACTAGTAAAACAAAAGCTTCCCTTTCGAACTCATTGTTACAAGGCTATAAGAAACACGACCTTTAACCAATTCAAAAGGTATAAAGACGAAAACTAGGTTTTGACGCAACTACCTTTTCGAAAGCTCCTTTTCAAAACTAAACGAGCGGCAGCTCATTCGAAAGCTTTTCTTAAAACTAAAAGCGGCAACCCTTTCGAAAGCATCATTTATAAACAAAAGTAATTCAAAGTTATTAAGGATAGCTTCTACCCCTTTGAAAGCTTATAAGAATGACTTCAACCCCTTCGAAAACAAGCATTCGACACCATCCTTTCTGCCTTTCTCCAATACACTATGTACCAATTACTCGATACCTTATGTATTGGTTTCGAATGGGTTCGAAAGGCCTGCTGGGCCTGGTTTCGGAAGCGAGCAAGTGGAAGTGGTGAAGTGGTAAATTATATCAAAACTGATTTTTATGCCTCATAAAATAACTCCTTTTCATCTAACTTGCCAATTTGTCAAAATATAATTGATTGCCCTTTCTTTTTCAAAAATTCTTTTTCTAAAAAGGCTGCCAAATTCACTAGTTTATAATTGAAATTATTTTAACAAATAAGCCATTCCCTTCCATAAAACATTTAAACATTTAAGTCCTTCAACTTAAATAATTTAATAACCATATTAAAACACTTAGAAAAATTCCCCAAAAATCATCATAATTCACTTTTAATATGTTCTCTAATACATATAAATTGCAGATCCGAAATCAATATACAATTGCAGTAAACAATTTAAACCCTAATTGTCTATTTCTTCCGTTCGAAAATTCATAATAAATTATCCATAGCTTGGAATATTATGAAAGTTTAAACTCATCTATAAAATAATGTCTTACATAACATATTCAACCCTCATGGCATTCGACACCCATTTTACACGATTTTAACCTTAAAATCGAATCAAACCTTTTACCAACATACTTTTTTAAATCAAACATGGCATATCATCAAAGTATATCATCATTCAAATCATTCAAACAGTTTTAAAACCTTAAACCCAAAATTAATATGTTCACTAAAACATATATGAGATGGTTTAGATTATTATTCACCTTGTTTGCATAAGGAACTTGAGATTTGATCTTGCTTAATTCTTCTTTGCTTGAATCCTTAGCTTCTAATTGATTTTTATCCTCTTTTCTTCTATGGTTATGGCCAGCCTTAGTTCTCCTTATTTTTTGTTTTTGGTTTATGAACGTGTGAATGAAATATGAGGTAAGGGTTTAGGGGTTATGGTATACGGCTACCCATATTACCCTTCCCCTACTTAAGTTAGTTTTCATTTTATAAACCATTCTTTTGAATTACTTATGTGCCATTTTATAAATCCATTTAATTAACGTATGTCCTAATTAGTTTTCAAATCTCAATCCCCTTATCACTCTAGTCTATACATTATTCTATTTAATTTATCTAATTCAATTTCCTGAATAATGTTATTTAAATTTAGGGGTGTTACAAACGTGAATGGCTACATTTAAAAAAAAATCAAAACTTAGCGTATACTCCTTTAAAAATCATAAAATAAATTCTTAGACCTCGTATCGATAAGGTCTTCAATCCTATATATTTAAGGTTGTATGCGTCAAGGTTTTTGTTAATGGTCGAGCATTGAATGGCGGCTAGGACTCCACCTTGCCAGAGTTTTAAGCCACGATTGGTCAATCAAAGGATTTGGTGGTGTTGCTAGTGGCGAGGAGCACCATCCCCTGGAGTTTCATCACATGTGATCAACTATAGAAAAATGCGACTCTTTTTGGTTGTGGCTAGCTCATTAGGTTGAATCGCACATGAGTGGATTGGGTTCAAAGCTATCGGGCCTAAGGCGTAGTGCTCGCGAAGTGTGATGCAGTAGAGTTGACAGATTTTGATTTCATCACGAGTTGGAGGAGTAATTGATAGGGAAGGGGATCAATGATATGAGTTGGTTTATGCACTTATTTCTATGTGTGCACAGTAGTCTTGTTGTAACAACCCGGGAATTCGTATCAATAAATTATCGTCATTAAATGATAGATGTTGCTAGCATATCGCTGTTGGAAAATTTTTAAATCAAGTTAAAAAATAAAAATAAAATAAAGGTAGAGAATATAGGGTCCCTTTCATAAATTCTTTTGTAAATTAGTAAATTATAGGTGGGCTTTACATTTTTATTGTGGCCCATAATCGTGTTGCCGTGATATGTATTATAACCCATTCCCCTTTCTTTCTTTGATCATTTCATTCGAACCCTAAAATAAAAAAATGAGAAACGAGAATAAATGGCGGCACTAATTCATTCTCCTTCGTGCCTCGTTCCAAAATAAAAAGAAGAAACCGATCCCCTCTCTTTCATCTTCAATTCGATTCGAAACCTAAAGCATAATGAACGAGAAAAATCAATGGCAGCCTCGTCTACCTTCGTTCGTCTCTCCCACCGGAGTAGGGCTTTCGACTTGCGTTCGTCAAACTGGAGTGCATTCGGCTACTTCAATTCGTCGAAGAGTGATTCGTTGCTTGCCTTGTCGAAAATGGTGAGTAATCCTATTTACTCACATCTATTCTATGCTTAGTACAGTGCTTTTGCGAATCGATTTTGATTAGATATTGTCTATCTCGGCCATTTGTTTTCGCTCGATGTTGGAATCATTGTTGTTATGTAAATTCCCACTGTGCTTATATCGTTCGATTTTATTTCGATGACGATTTGCCTGTCTTGGTTCGAATTCGTGTTTTCTTGGTTTTGCTTTGCCTAACTGGAACTTGCTCGAATTTATATATTTTATGATTATAAGTTCCACAGTCTTGATAGTGGATTTCTGGTGGCTTTGGAAGACTTTGGTTCAAACTGCAATTGTTTTTTTTTTGATTTGATGGCAACTTTGATTTTGCGAAAATAAATATGGTTTGACATTGTCTTGATTTGGGATGGCTGTTTCATGGAATTTTGATGACTTAGACTTTTACTTGATTTTACAAGGTTGAACCTGTCTCGACCTTGTTCGTTTTTGATTCTTGACTCTAGCTATTAGGTTGTGACTGTGGTATTCCTTTTCTTGATAATCCTTGAGGTTCTGTAACACTTAGTAGTACATAATATTGTGGTTCGAATTCTTGCATTCACATGATACTGTCACTGTATATCCCATCACCACCTGAGAACACTTTACATAGCATCATCTATTCATACACTTGCTTCGAGTCATGTTGTGTACCCTTTGTGCATTCCTGATATGGCAGTGTGGTTTGATATCTCGAAGCTTGTACTGTCCAGTTCATTGATGCATACCTGTTGTATCTTTTGGAGCTCAATTGTCTGACCATTTTCTTTGTAATGATGTTAGCCTTGTGTTTGTGGCATGTATGAACTTAGTTCGTGTGTAGGTTGGGCAATTATCTTTGGTTTCATGTTGTAGCTGTACACTTGCGTACATTTAGCATTGTGGGGTCTGGTTGCCTTAAACTCATGTGGTCTCCACTTATGAGTAATCTGCACTTGCATATGTTTAGTTACTGACATTTGTTGTTATGATGCTTCACGTTACTTTTTCACAGGCCGTGCCTTATATTGGGTTGTATACCGTCATTTAGAGTTGTTAAGTCCTAGACATTTATAGTTCTGTTTTGTCAGTGTAGCATCATTAAGGCCTTGAGCTCTGTTTTTGTCATGAGCAATTGCCATTGTCTTCTTTGTTCATGTTGGCACTAGAATTTGCAGTAGCTTTCACTGTTTTTGGTCTGGCATATGGACTGCTGTTATATCAATTTGAGTTTTGTCTAATCTTGAAGTAGTCTTCAAGGTTGCATTCACCTGTATGCCTACTGAACTAGTCTGAACTTCACTTGAGCATGAGTGGCTAGTCATTGCATTTGTTATCTTCACTATGACCTGTTTCACAATCATGTTGTTTAATACTTCTGCTTGGTTTTGCTGCATTGCCGAGCCTTTGCCTGTACATATCTTTAGTTTGATAATTATGTCTTTGATGATCCAGTGGTGCACTGGTTACTACTCTGGTCTTGGCAATTTGAAATTGTGGTTAGGTGAAGTTGTCGTAATGATGCAGTCTTGATTCGTTGATTTGAGTTGATGTCAATTGTTTCCGGTTCACTGAGCCTTGTGTATTTCGTCAGGGTAGTGACGAGGCAGTACACGCGTGCGTGTACTGCAGCCCTAGCAGGATTTACAGATTTAGTTGATATTTCGTTGGTTAAATTATTTAGTTGGTTCACTTCGATTTGAGTTGTATCCGTTGGCTTTTGGAATCATTGATCTTCTGAGTATTTCATAGACTGTATTGGCGAGGCAGTACACGTTAGCGTGTACTGCAGCCAATCAACATCGTTGTTTTTAAATTGACATTTCAATTGTTTAAATTGATTTGGATTGCTGATTTGTTGTTTAACACTGTTTAGTGTTATATCTGCCGTTATCCGATTCTTTTATCTAGGAGTCGGGTATACGGGATTTCTGAGACTGTCGTCTATTTGATGTTGATTACTATTGCTTCTATACACTAATAACTGAGTTTGAATTAGACTGACCCGTGTATTATTTTCTTTTGAATGTAATACTCGGGTCAGACCCGAGTTATTTCAGGTTGTAGATTTTCTTCTTTGAGTTGCTGTTCAGGATTTGAAGACTTTTCACATCTTCTGAAGTTGTCAGTGTCATTTTGTAGTAGTCGTGTCATTGTATAGAACGATATGTATTCATGTATATTAGTCGATAATGTACTTGTATATATAACTTCTAGAGTCAACAGTTGTAGTTGTATCATATGTATCGTGTCAACTATATTGTAACTGACATCGGTTATATATATATGAGATTTTTGTTAATCTGTGTTCCGCATTTATATTATCTGTGTTATTGTTATATCTAATGTCCTAAACTATTATGAACTATCGTAGTTTGTTTTATACTGATAATTGGATATGTCGATGGGAGTAAATAAATAATAGATGAAAATAAAAAGTATATACCACTCCTACCGAGATAACCAATATTAGTGTAAGGCCAATTACGGATGGTCGCTCCTATCCAGCCTTATTCTTCGTAATAATAGACAGTATTTCTTTTAATACTCTTTGTTATTATGAGCATAGAGGTGGGGCGTTACAGTTGGTATCAGAGCTTGGGGTTTATGGACATAATATAAAACTTAACTCGGATGGAACATATGTTACAACTATTGGTCGATGTTTTAATTGTGTTTGAGTCAAAACTAAAGTTTTGAAATTTGGATGAAATTTTTAAATATCTTTATTTAAAAATAATAGTGAAATTGTGTTCTGATGATTTGATTGATTTGTGTTCTGTTTATCAGAGTGCGTAGCGGAAACAGTGAAACTGTCTTCGCTGAGTACAACTGATAATCATTTTGATTTAAAAAATCAAAATACGAAATTGATATGAATTTCATTTGTTGTTTACATAGCTGTAATTATTTTGTTTCTTTGAGAATTTCGAATCCGAATTGAGGATTCGAAGAAATTGCAGATATGTGATTTTGTTGAAATTTTCGCTGGCTTTCTTTTATACTAATCATATATTGATTAGATTTTTGCTGTTTTGAATTATCTTCATTGAAGATACACTTGAATGATTTCTTTGTTCATTTTATAATACGTGCAAAATTTGAATTGCATGTTATTGCATTTATTTTACGTTGAACCGATGCTTGGTTATGAAACGCATTTTGTTGCCGTTATTTTTATAACGGGATTTTTACACCAGTGCTATTTTTGAAGCACGGTGTTTTGTGGCATTTTTGATGAATGAAAATTCACTGATATTGCATTTTGATGTAAATTATTTTGATGAGATTTTGACGTTTAAAAATTACTGTCGCTTTGGCTTCAGTAACCGTCAAGTTTCAAAAGTGGATTTTCAAGCGGTTATTCCGCAATACTGATTTGTAACCGTTTTTACGGTATTTTGAGAAGTACAATTTCCTTATCGAAACTGTTACTGATTTGCTGTTTTAATCACGTGATTGGAAACTCGTTTTAAAATGGAAATTGTTTTATAAATTTTTAACAGTTGCGTTTTCAAAAGAATGAGAAAGCGACTTAAACGATTCAGCAAAATCGAGGATTATGACCCCTTTCTTTTACTGTTTCGCTTAACTCCGGACTTGTCCAGTTGAGAATGTGAATTGTTATTTTTATAAAATAAATAAAAATTGTTTTCAGAAAATTTTAACAGTTTGCGCTTTCAAAAGAATGAGGAAGCGATTTAAACGTTTCAGCAAAATCGAGGACTATGACCCCTTTCTTTTACTGATTCGCTTAATTCCGGACTTGTCCGTTTGAGAATGTAAAGTGTATTTTTACAAAAATACACAATTTTGCACTTTCAAGGAAACGATGAAGAGATTTAAACGATTTAGCAAAAGTGCGGAGTATGGAACCACACTTTTACTATTTCGGTTAATTCCGGAATCGTTAATTGAATATCTGTTGTTTTGATGATTCTACACTTTCAAGGAAACGATGAAGAGAATTAAACAATTTAGTAAAACTCGTGGTTATGGGACATGTGCGTTTACTATTTTGGTTAATTCCGGACTCGTTAATTGAAATATTTGATGCTTTCGTGTGCTTTCGAGCCACTATGTTGGACCTTCGGGTCATATGTTGGACCTTCGGGTCAAATACCAGTACTAGACCTTCGGGTCATATGTTGGACCTTCGGGTCATTTGTTGGGCGCCAAAATTATGTTGAGTACTTGGTAGGCTTCGGCCATATGTTGTTGCACGTGCGGCGAATTAAAAACTCGCCATCTGATGGGATCGATCCAAGCTTTTATGTTGATTTTCTAGTCTTCTTAATTGATTTCTAGATATTTGTTGTTTCTAATTATCGCTTGTGATAATTAGATATTTGGTGATATGAGTTCTGATTATCGTTTTTGATAATCGGATATTTGTTGCTTTTAATTATCGCTTTAGATAATTAAATATTTGCTGATTTTGAATTTAATTATCGCTTTAGATAATTAAATATTTGTTGCTTTGAGATTTAATTATCGCTTTAGATAATTAAATATTTGCTGATTTCGAATTTAATTATCGCTTTAGATAATTAAATATTTGCTGATTTCGAATTTAATTATCGCTTTAGATAATTAAATATTTGTTGCTTTGAGATTTAATTATCGCTTTAGATAATTAAATATTTGCTGATTTCGAATTTAATTATCACTTTAGATAATTAAATATTTGTTGCTTTGAGATTTAATTATCGCTTTAGATAATTAAATATTTGTTGCTTTGAGATTTAATTATCGCTTTAGATAATTAAATAATTGCTGATTTCGAATTTAATTATCGCTTTAGATAATTAAATATTTGTTGCTTTGAGATTTAATTATCGCTTTAGATAATTAAATATTTGCTGATTTAGAATTTAATTATCGCTTTAGATAATTAAATATTTGTTGCTTTGAGATTTAATTATCGCTTTAGATAATTAAATATTTGCTGATTGCGAATTTAATTATCACTTTAGATAATTAAATATTTGTTGCTTTGAGATTTAATTATCGCTTTAGATAATTAAATATTTGTTGCTTTGAGGGTTAATTATCGCTTTAGATAATTAAATATTTGCTGATTTCGAATTTAATTATCGCTTTAGATAATTAAATATTTGTTAATTTGAGAAATTTGATTATCGTTTTTGATAATTGAATATTTGTTTTCTGACTATCGTTTGAGATAATCAGATATTTGATTTGTCTTCTGATTATCGGTTGAGATAAGTAAATATTTGCGATTTGAAAATTCAATTATCGTTTTTTATGATTGAATATTTGCGATTTTTGAGATTTGAGCTTCGTCCTTTTCTCTGGAAATTCAGGTGAGTAATTTGATTTACTCACATTCAATTCGTGCTCTGTATGGGATTTCTGCTATGTTTTTTTTTCCTTCTCTTTTAGTTGCTGGAACTCGATTGTTCTTGCTTTCGTTAGTCGTCTGATTTTGATCCCTGATTCCCACGATGTTGATTCTTTTGATTTGAAGCAGTCGAACCTTTTGATTTCTTATCTAATACTTCCCCGCTGACACTTGCTTTGCTTATACATTCTATATTGCCATGCTCTTTTGGTTGTTACCTTTTATCCATTTATGCCCTATGATTGCGTGGACGCAATTTCTATAGGGAGGGGAGTCTGTAACAACCCGGGAATTCGTATCAATAAATTATCGTCATTAAATGATAGATGTTGCTAGCATATCGCTGTTGGAAAAATTTTAAATCAAGTTAAAAATAAAAATAAAATAAAGGTAGAGAATATAGGGTCCCTTTCATAAATTCTTTTGTAAATTAGTAAATTATAGGTGGGCTTTACATTTTTATTGTGGCCCATAATCGTGTTGCCGTGATATGTATTATAACCCATTCCCCTTTCTTTCTTTGATCATTTCATTCGAACCCTAAAAAAAAAATGAGAAACGAGAATAAATGGCGGCACTAATTCATTCTCCTTCGTGCCTCGTTCCAAAATAAAAAGAAGAAACCGATCCCCTCTCTTTCATCTTCAATTCGATTCGAAACCTAAAGCATAATGAACGAGAAAAATCAATGGCAGCCTCGTCTACCTTCGTTCGTCTCTCCCACCGGAGTAGGGCTTTTGACTTGCGTTCGTCAAACTGGAGTGCGTTCGGCTACTTCAATTCGTCGAAGAGTGATTCGTTGCTTGCCTTGTCGAAAATGGTGAGTAATCCTATTTACTCACATCTATTCTATGTTTAGTACAGTGCTTTTGCGAATCGATTTTGATTAGATATTGTCTATCTCGGCCATTTGTTTTCGCTCGATGTTGGAATCATTGTTGTTATGTAAATTCCCACTGTGCTTATATCGTTCGATTTTATTTCGATGACGATTTGCCTGTCTTGGTTCGAATTCGTGTTTTCTTGGTTTTGCTTTGCCTAACTGGAACTTGCTCGAATTTATATATTTTGTGATTATAAGTTCCACAGTCTTGATAGTGGATTTCTGGTGGCTTTGGAAGACTTTGGTTCAAACTGCAATTGTTTTTTTTTGATTTGATGGCAACTTTGATTTTGCGAAAATAAATATGGTTTGACATTGTCTTGATTTGGGATGGCTGTTTCATGGAATTTTGATGACTTAGACTTTTACTTGATTTTACAAGGTTGAACCTGTCTCGACCTTGTTCGTTTTTGATTCTTGACTCTAGCTATTAGGTTGTGACTGTGGTATTCCTTTTCTTGATAATCCTTGAGGTTCTGTAACACTTAGTAGTACATAATATTGTGGTTTGAATTCTTGCATTCACATGATACTGTCACTGTATATCCCATCACCACCTGAGAACACTTTACATAGCATCATCTATTCATACACTTGCTTCGAGTCATGTTGTGTACCCTTTGTGCATTCCTGATATGGCAGTGTGGTTTGATATCTCGAAGCTTGTACTGTCCAGTTCATTGATGCATACCTGTTGTATCTTTTGGAGCTCAATTGTCTGACCATTTTCTTTGTAATGATGTTAGCCTTGTGTTTGTGGCATGTATGAACTTAGTTCGTGTGTAGGTTGGGCAATTATCTTTGGTTTCATGTTGTAGCTGTACACTTGCGTACATGTAGCATTGTGGGGTCTGGTTGCCTTAAACTCATGTGGTCTCCACTTATGAGTAATCTGCACTTGCATATGTTTAGTTACTGACATTTGTTGTTATGATGCTTCACGTTACTTTTTCACAGGCCGTGCCTTATATTGGGTTGTATACCGTCATTTAGAGTTGTTAAGTCCCGGACATTTATAGTTCTGTTTTGTCAGTGTAGCATCATTAAGGCCTTGAGCTCTGTTTTTGTCATGAGCAATTGCCATTGTCTTCTTTGTTCATGTTGGCACTAGAATTTGCAGTAGCTTTCACTGTTTTTGGTCTGGCATATGGACTGCTGTTATATCAATTTGAGTTTTGTCTAATCTTGAAGTAGTCTTCAAGGTTGCATTCACCTGTATGCCTACTGAACTAGTCTGAACTTCACTTGAGCATGAGTGGCTGGTCATTGCATTTGTTATCTTCACTATGACCTGTTTCACTATCATGTTGTTTAATACTTCTACTTGGTTTTGCTGCATTGCCGAGCCTTTGCCTGTACATATCTTTAGTTTGATAATTATGTCTTTGATGATCCAGTGGTGCACTGGTTACTACTCTGGTCTTGGCAATTTGGAAATTGTGGTTAGGTGAAGTTGTCGTAATGATGCAGTCTTGATTCGTTGATTTGAGTTGATGTCAATTGTTTCCGGTTCACTGAGCCTTGTGTATTTCGTCAGGGTAGTGACGAGGCAGTACACGCGTGCGTGTACTGTAGCCCTAGCAGGATTTACAGATTTAGTTGATATTTCGTTGGTTAAATTATTTAGTTGGTTCACTTCGATTTGAGTTGTATCCGTTGGCTTTTGGAATCATTGATCTTCTGAGTATTTCATAGACTGTATTGGCGAGGCAGTACACGTTAGCGTGTACTGCAGCCAATCAACATCGTTGTTTTTAAATTGACATTTCAATTGTTTAAATTGATTTGGATTGCTGATTTGTTGTTTAACACTGTTTAGTGTTATATCTGCCGTTATCCGATTCTTTTATCTAGGAGTCGGGTATACGGGATTTCTGAGACTGTCGTCTATTTGATGTTGATTACTATTGCTTCTATACACTAATAACTGAGTTTGAATTAGACTGACCCGTGTATTATTTTCTTTTGAATGTAATACTCGGGTCAGACCCGAGTTATTTCAGGTTGTAGATTTTCTTCTTTGAGTTGCTGTTCAGGATTTGAAGACTTTTCACATCTTCTGAAGTTGTCAGTGTCATTTTGTAGTAGTCGTGTCATTGTATAGAACGATATGTATTCATGTATATTAGTCGATAATGTACTTGTATATATAACTTCTAGAGTCAACAGTTGTAGTTGTATCATATGTATCGTGTCAACTATATTGTAACTGACATCGGTTATATATATATGAGATTTTTGTTAATCTGTGTTCCACATTTATATTATCTGTGTTATTGTTATATCTAATGTCCTAAACTATTATGAACTATCGTAGTTTGTTTTATACTGATAATTGGATATGTCGATGGGAGTAAATAAATAATAGATGAAAATAAAAAGTATATACCACTCCTACCGAGATAACCAATATTAGTGTAAGGCCAATTACGGATGGTCGCTCCTATCCAGCCTTTTTCTTCGTAATAATAGATAGTATTTCTTTTAATACTCTTTGTTATTATGAGCATAGAGGTGGGGCGTTACACTTGTATTAGGATAGATAGAGTTAAGAGGGATAATTAAATAGTAATTAAGTGATTTATTTATTTAATATTCAATTAGCCCTAAAATTTATAAAATTAATATCGTGCTCATACGATGTCGGATTTGGACACGATCTTCTGCGCTGGACTCGCTTAGTTACATGTTGGAACATATTTTGTTGGATTTGGAGCTAGTTAATTTTAGACTAGTCATTCGATTTTAGACCAAACTGGAATGTGAAAGTGTCTGATGGAATTTCTGTGAGTTTACTCACATCTAGATAAATTATATGATATTTGTGTTGCTATAAATTATTGTTGAATGCTTGGATGATAGTTTATAGTGTTGGTCAATTGTTTGTTTGGATTTAAATTCCTATTTTAAAAGTGGATCGCATAAATAACCATTTTGTGGTAGGTAACAAAAATAAAAGGAAAGTTGGAGTGTACGTAGCGAATAGGTCACTACGGAACACTTTAAAATACACATTCACATATGTAATTTACATGGGACTTTTGTAAAGAGACCGTAAGGGGTTTCTTCCCATATTTACTTATTTACTTACATTCTTATGCTACTTATATTATTGTTTGGTTGAAATATTTATGACATACTATTTGATTATGAAAATGTGGTTATGGCGATTATCGTTGTACTGTCACTTATGAAATATCGACCCCTTAATCCCTTGTTGTACTTTGAACTTGAGCTTGTATTTTTACAAAATAAATGTTTGTTCATGTTTTTGCACTTTGAAAGTGTTTAAACTATATTTTCAAATATTTTGAGAATTTTGAAAATAAAGGGTAATTGTTGATTTAAAATTTATGAAAGGAGTTATAAATTTAGTTAATTATCTTTTTGTTGCGACTTTTCTATTGATTAGAAAAACACAAATTTTAATAAATTCTACAAGCGCACAGGCGTGTAGTATGCAGGTCGAACACAAGGAATTGAGTTTTAAAACAATTGAAATTCATTTTTAAATCTTAGGCGTGTTAAACAAATTCGATGATGGTTTTGAACGGATAATAAAAACAATAATAAAAGCAATCACCCTGAAATTCCAAATTTCACTAAAACTAATCAACGAAATTTAATGTAGAATTCAGAGTAGAAATAAAAAGTACGGAAGGGAAATAAACAGAGTAAACAACTGGAAATCAAACGAACTGTATTTAAATTACTGAAAAGAGTACTAAAACAAAAATAACAGACTGCTAAAACTAATTAACAAATCTGTCCATGCTCTGAAATAAATAACATTGCTGAAAAAATAAACTAGAAGAAAGAAGTGTTGGGTAAGAGATACTCCTTCTGGTTGCTATCTCGTTCTCTATTTATAGACTTTCGTTCCCCAAAATAAGTCTTGTTGCCGAAAATATATGTGGCCACGTTTGCTTTGAATTGGTTTGCCCTTGAATATATCAAACTTGAGTTGCATGTAGTCATTGTTTGAATTGGTAAAAGAAGTAGGCTGGTGGCATTCACATGACTATGCTGAGCTTTGAAATTGGAGAATAATGTGGCCACGTCATTGCTTGAAAAATATATGCTAAACATTTGGTTGGTCCACATTGCTTGAATTAACCATATTCGGTCCATGCTTTGAATTGAACACATGATGGTGAGCTGTTACTTTAAATTATTTTCTTATGACTTGTTGAATTGCCAGCACGTAGCCTTGCTTTAAACGTGAGTTGCTATGTATTTCTTTATGAACTGAAGTCCACGTGATGCACTTTGAACCATATGCTGACGTGAAAACGTGAACTGACTCATTTCGCATAAATTGAAGCGTGACATTGCTTTGATTTATTTGGTGCTCAAAATGTTGCACTTCATGCCGCTTGTCTTTTGAACCTAAGGACGCCACAACCGATTAATTTAAACGTTGCACTTCGGAATCTATAATCTGCAAAACCACAACAAGATACCCGTATAATACCGCTTTATTAAAATAAAAATATATGAAACAAACGGTTTAAAATGCAAAAAAATACGTTCATCAAATACCCCCACACTTGAACTTTATTTGTCCTCGAATAAACAAGAAAATAAAAACTAACTAAATCCTTTTTCGTAGGAAACACGATTGCATTGAGCGTATGCAACAAGCCGTTAAACCTCTAGGTGTCCCTAGTAGGACGAGTGGTGTCTCGTGAGGGTTTTCAGCGGATACTAACCACAAAATCCAAATGCAGTATGTGATGATTCTATTGTACTACATGAATGCAAAATTTTAAACAAATGGAGACTCGATTTACTTCATAACAACAAAATAATGTATATCGGTTTGAGTCAACTTCTAGAAATTTTTTTGGTTCCTCATTAATCACAAATTTCAATATAACTCAAGTTTTCATACATTAGATTCTAGTTTGGCCAGTTGTTTCGGTTGATAACATAGTGCAGCCATGAAATAAATTCTTTATTGTTAATCACAGTTTTTTTCAAAATGGTATTTTTCATTTTCATTTGTATAACAAGCCAAATCAATAAAGTTAAGAAGTGTTTGGGTTTCAATAGCTTAGGCTCTCTTTATTAATTTTTTTTATATATACACCTAACTTTTGGACCAAGGTATACCACCCATGCACTGCCTCGCGGGCTTACGTGAGAGTTGGGACAGAGCTTGGCGGATTGTGCAAACCGACGCTGACTATGTCAGAAAAGGTCGGTAATCCTTAGGTGATTATTTATTTAATTTCTTTATACACCTAACTCAGAATGTTGGGGCCAGATATACCATCCATGCACTGCCTTGCGGGCTTACGTGAGAAGAGTACAAAGCGTGGCGAGTGTACACACTTTCATAAGTGTGTACACCTATTGACTCTAGGTGTTTCTTAAATCATTTTTTTATATAAAATGAACTGAAGAGAGTTATGCAAATCAACTTAACACCACTTAACTTCAATGATTTGAAATGTCAACGCATGTACTTTAAATCTACCATTTTTTTTAAACAAAGACTACAATTTAGAAAGGATTTCATAACCATCACCTGTAATCTCCCTATATACTAACCTCACTATTATCGCTTGTAATTCAACTTTTCATTATATTTTACATTTGAAATTAGCGATTCACAAAAAATTTCATTAATTGACTTCAACTGTTTACTTACTTTGTCTTGACTAGTTAAAAATAAATCAAAGTCCTGAAAATAATGTAAAATGAGATGAAGCTTGAAAAAAAAAATTGAAAAAAAATTTGAAAACAAATAATGAGATGAATTTTTTTTTTGAAGTGATGCCACACTGTGAAATATGAACAAAAAATATGAGATATGCGTCCCCCCCACACTGGAATGAGACAGTGTCCCAACTGTCAAATGGAATGCACATGCACATGAAAAAAAAACTAAAAAGAAAAACTAAAAGAAATACAACCTGATATGTACAAGATAGTGAGTGGCTCATGCCGAATAGCTAGGTTCGTGGAGATCCACGAACTCGTCGTCCTCGTGTTTTTCGAACTCTAGAAATGGCTTCAAGCGTTGTCCATTGACCTTTGAAATGGAACCGTCCCTAGGATTTTCAATTTCAACTGCACCATAAGGGTATACGGTTTTCACAATATATGGGCATGTCCATCGAGATCTCAATTTGCCCGGAAATAAATGAAGTCTGGAATTATATAAGAGAACTTTCTGCCCTACTTCGAATGTCTTACGAAGTATGAATTTATCATGATAAAATTTAGTTTTCTCTTTATAAATCTTTGCATTTTCATACGCTTCATTTCTTAGTTCTTCTAATTCTGACAATTGTAATTTACGATGTGATCCGGCTTTTTCCATGTCAAAATTAAGATATTTGATTACCCAAAGTGCGCGGTGCTCGAGCTCAACAGCTAAATGACATGCTTTTCCAAAGACTAATCGGTATGGTGACATTCCTAGATTGGTTTTATAAGCTGTGCGAAATACCCAAAGGGCATCTATCAATTTGGATGACCAATCTTTTCTGTTGGAGTTAACCGTCTTTTCAAGAATTTGTTTAATTTGTCTATTAGAAATTTCGACTTGACCGTTAGTCTGTGGATGATATGGAGTAGATAGTTTATGAGTGATAGAGTATTTCTTAAGAAGAGATTCAAAAGCACGATTACAAAAATGAGAACCGTTATCACTTATAATAGCTCGAGGTGTACCAAAACGAGAAAATATGTTTTCTTTCAAAAATTTGACAACAACTTTATTGTCATTCGTTCTGGTAGGAATGGCCTCAACCCATTTAGACACGTAATCTACTGCAAGTAAGATATAGAGATTTCCAAACGAATTAGGAAAAGGGCCCATGAAGTCGATGCCCCAAACATAAAAAATTTCGATGACAAGTATTGGGTTTAGGGGCATCATGTTACGTTTGGAAATACGACCTGTTTGTTGGCATCTAACGCATTTGGAGCAAAATTCGTGGGCATCACGAAAAAGAGAAGGCCAATAAAAACCACATTGTAACACCTTGGCAGCGGTTTTCTTTGCTCCAAAATGTCCTCCACATGCTTGATTATGTGAAAAAGAGAGGATACTATGGAATTCATGTTCGGGGACACATCTACGTATGATTTGATCGGTGCAATATTTGAAGAGATAAGGATCGTCCCAGTAAAAGTTTTTAACATTGGATAGAAATTTTTGTTTATCTTGTTTTGACCAATGGGGAGGTGTTTCATTTGTGACAAGATAATTTACGATGTCTGCGTACCATGGTGCACTGGATATGGAAAGAATTTGTTCATCGGGAAAATGATCATTGATTTGAGTGTTATCGATGTTTTCATGAACTATACGAGAAAGATGATCGGCTACGACATTTTCAGAACCCTTTTTGTCTCGTATTTCTAGGTCAAACTCTTGAAGAAGAAGGATCCAACGGATTAAGCGGGGTTTGGCATCCTTTTTCGTAAGTAAATACCGTAATGCAGCATGATTGGTGTAAACTATGACCTTAGAACCCACGAGATATGATCTAAACTTATCGAGGGCAAAGACAACTGCTAAAAACTCTTTTTCTGTGGTTGAGTAATTCAATTGAGCTTCATTAAGAGTTTTACTAGCATAATATATGACTCGAGGAAGTTTATTTATTCGTTGACCTAAGATGGCTCCAATGGCATAATCAGAAGCGTCACACATTAATTCAAAAGGCAAGGTCCAATTTGGAGATTGGATGATAAGTGCAGTGGTCAAGATCGATTTAAGGGTTTCAAAAGACGTTTTACACTCATTGGAAAATTCAAATTTAATGTCTTTAGCCAGTAGATTCGAAAGAGGTTTTGAAATTTTTGAAAAATCTTTAATGAACCTCCTATAAAATCCTGCATGACCGAGGAATGAGCGAATGTCCTTGACGGACTTTGGAGGAGGAAGGTTAGCAATAAGATCAACTTTAGATTTATCAACTTCTAGGCCATTTTTAGAGACAACATGGCCTAAGACAATTCCTCGCTTAACCATAAAATGACATTTTTCCCAATTAAGCACAAGAGATTTCTCCTTACATCGCTTTAAGACACGTTCTAAACGAAGGAGGCATTGATCAAAGGATGACCCATAGATTGAAAAATCGTCCATGAATATTTCTAGGAAATCCTCCACCATATCGGAAAATATACTCATCATACATCTCTGAAAGGTGGCGGGGACATTACAAAGACCGAAGGGCATGCGACGATAAGCGAAAGTTCCAAAGGGACATGTGAACGTCGTTTTGTGTTGATCCTCTAACGCAATGGGAATATGATTATAGCCGGAGTAACCATCAAGAAAACAATAATATTCATGACCGGCTAAGCGTTCGAGCATTTGATCAATGAAAGGGAGGGGAAAATGATCTTTTCTTGTTGCTGTATTGAGTTTCCGATAGTCGATGCAAACGCGCCATTTTGTTTTGACTTTTGTGGGAACAAGTTCGTTATTCTCATTTGTGGTCACGGTGATTCCAGACTTCTTTGGTACAACTTGTACCGGACTTACCCAAGTACTGTCAGAGATAGGGTAAATAATGTCATTGTCTAAACATTTGATAATTTCTTCCTTTACCACTTCTCTCATGTTAGGGTTTAATCGCCTTTGAGCTTCGCGAGTGGGTTTAGCCTCATCGATTAAATGTATTCGATGTTCGATGATTGATGGACTGATTCCCTTAATGTCGGCGATTACCCATCCTAATGCCTCTTTATTTTCCCTTAAAATTTTCAAAAGTTATTCTTCTTGGTCCTTAATGAGATCGGAGGCCAAGATTACTAGGAAATTTTCCGAAGAATCTAAGTATGCGTACTTAAGATCGTTTGGAAGAGGTTTAAGGTCTAACTTAGGGCGCTCTTCTTTTGAGGTTTTAGTAGACATCAACTGATTAAATTCTAGTGAAGTATGAAAAGAGTAGAGCATATCATTTAATTCAAAAATGTATTCATCATCATTGAAGTTGGAATTAAAATGATCTAGGCACATGTTAAGAGATTCTGTAGTATCACTAAAATCATTTTCTACAGTCGTTTGAATCATGTCAACTTCTTCTATTTCAAGATCCCTTGGTTGTTTGTTAAGATTGAAGATATTTAGTTCGATGGTTAGGTGTCCAAATGAAAGTCGTAGTTGACCATTCCTACAATTTATGATAGCATTTGATGTTGCCAAGAATGGACGGCCCAATATCAAGGGAATTTGACTGTTCGGATTTGAGACGGGAGCGGTCTCTAGGACTATGAAATCGACTGGGAAATAGAATTGCTCAATTTGTATCAAAACATCTTCAACTGTGCCTAATGGTTTTTTGACAGATCGATCAACTAGTTGAATTGTGATGTTTGTAGGCTTTAATTCCCCTAGTCCAAGTTGACAGTACACAGTATAAGGTAGAAGATTTACACTCGCTCCAAGATCAAGTAGGGCATGACTAATGTGAGTGTTACCAATTTTACAACCGATTGTAGGACAACTGGGGTCCTTATACTTGATTGGGGAGGGATTCGAAAGAACAGAGCTAGTATTTGCAGTTAGAAACACTACGCCATTGATTGCATACTGCAACACCAAAGAAGTGATGCAGGATGTGCCAAAAAATGTTGCTGAAGGCTAAAAAAGGGCAAAGGCAACACTTTCTCGGTGTTGCATTTTGCCGCGTTGCCGCAGACCTCAAAGGCAACATTTTGACTATCTAAGGCAACATAAGAAATATTGTTGCAATAGAATCCTATTTGGGTCTATAGCAACATCCATAGGTGCATGTAGCAACATTCAAAAATGTTGCTATAGATATTAATTTTCTGAATTTGTGGGGCCCACAATGTAGAGCATATTTGATTTTTTAATAGAAATAAATATTTATTTAATAAAATGCTATTGCACAGAATTTGATATTCAAACAGTAATTAATTTAAATAAATATTTTATTTCAACATTTAAAATAGTACAAATTCCCGACTCCACTATTTTACAATTCAATGATAAATAACACTGATATTCACATATACAGATATTCCTCACTACATCACTCAGTTCACTCATTACATATGTAGTTTCAATTTATACAGACACCGACACTGACAAATATATGACGAGCTGAGTGCCGAGCCGAAGGCGAGCCGAGTGCCGAGCCGAAGGCGAGCCGAGAAGCGGGTCCGGGCGCAGCGCCGGCGGGGGTCCGGGGCACCGCAGTCCGATTCATCCGATTTCGGAAGATCGAGCCTTCTTTGAAACCTGTCTTCAACTCCATTTCAGATTGAATCCAACATCTGAGCAATCTGCAAAAATACACACTGACGCAGTAAAATTGAAAAGGAAATATTTTTGCAGTATAAAATAAAATGTAATTTTGAAAATATTATTTGCCTCAGTTATTTGGGTGACAATTTGGTCCAAGCAGTTGACAATGCACAAGAACAAAAATGAAACAGAAGCATGCTACAGAAATAAACAGCATGCTCAATGAATTGGTCAGAGCAAACTATACCAGACTTGTATGCCAAACATAAAACAACAGTGGACAGAGCTCAACAAAAGAACTCAAACTCACAATTAAACCAAAACTCCAACCATATTCAAAAATACAGACCAACAGAAGTGTCAAGTGAATGAGCTGCAGCAATTTCAAAAATGGCCGAAGTCAGATAATATAAGAAATATGAACTCGAGCAAGTCCAGCTACCATATGAAAGCAACCATACATATATACATGTGTGAAACAGCATGTATATATATAGGCAGTGCAAACAGGCTCAAAGGACCAGTGCATATATACATGTTCAAGTGCAACAACAAACACATATATACATACATGAATGCATATATATATACATGATAATGGAAAACATAAGTGATACAACAGTTTCAGTGAACAAGTGAAGCACAAAGAGAAAGGTACACAAGTGTGTGTGGCACCAATGGAAACAGTATGGTGAAGCAACTTGACTACAAAAACTCAAGTGAAATATATTACAAGTTCAAGCTACAGGATGTCAACCAGAAGATATATTACAAGTTCAAGCTACAGGATGAACAGACATAGCCAAAGTCAACCACGAACAGTAGCAAGTTCAACCAATTCAAATCAAGTTGCCGAAGTCTAGTTAAATGTCAAAGGCAAAGTCACGATGAACAATCAATTAAATGACCGATGTCAACAGATATATACGAACGTAAATCTAGGGGTTCGAACCCTATATAAACACATTAACATCATCGGCAGATAGTATCGAGTTCAAGCAAGCAATACAGTAAAGTAAAAGCAACAAATTACATACCCGAATACACAGTTGAACTCAAGCAAAATCGAAGGAGCTGTATTCAAAGCAAGGAGACGATCGATTGCCAAAGCAAATCAGAAGAACAGCAATTGTAATCGATCGACAATCAATCGGGTCCTTCGATATTAGACGAAGCCCTAATCGCACAAGGACGAAGCCCTAGCTAATCTCACAGGAGCGAAGACAAGGCCGAAGCCCTAACTAATCTCACAGGAGCGAAGACAAGGCCGAAGCCCTAGCTAATCTCACAGGAGCGAAGATAAGGCCGAAGCCCTAGCTAATCTCATAGGAGCGAACACGAGGCCAAAGCCCTAATTTCAGAGCAAAAGAGGAACAAGATAGGAGCAGCCATTATCACATACGAGAAAAGGGGATCTACTCTAAACTAGTTAAGGCGGTAAAACGAAATTTTGGGGCAAATTGCAGTGGTGATCCATTTTAACAACCAGATTAAATGTAGACCGTTGGATCGTATTCACGCGGATTGCTAATTTTATTAATTTTTTAATTTGAATACATCTATAGCTACTGCAACATCTTGTTGATACCTATGCTAACACCTTGAAGCGAGTGTTGTAATAGACAAAAATCAGCATACCTATCGTTACATTATAGCTAGCAACACCTTGTAATTTCGTTGCAGTAGGCCATCTATGGCGTAGTGAAATGCGGTCTTTGGAACGTTCGTGGCACGTTTTTGAGTACATAGCTCTTTAAGACACTTGGCATATTGAGGAATTTGCTCAATGGTATCAAGAAGTGGAATATTGATTCGAACTTGTTTGAAGATTTCAAGAATTTGGTCAAAATTAGCGGGCTTCTTCTTTTTGTTGAGTCTATGAGGAAATGGAGCTATGGGTTTATAGACTCGTTCGGTAGTTTTTTCATTTGAAGAAGAAGGTGTTATACTAGAGGGTGAAGATAAAGAAACTGGAATGTTGGGGTTGCCAACATTAGAAGGTGAAGAGTGGTTGGGTTTGCCAACCTTGGATGAAGAATGAGAGTTGATAGGATCGACAACAGTGGGTGTCGATTGAGTCTCAGAATTTTGAACATGGGTAGACTTAGGGAGGATGTCAGGGTTGCCGACGTGGTTGTCTACCTTCTTTCCAGACCTTAATGTGGTGACAGCATTAACTGGATTTATATTTTCGTCCTCACAAGAATTTGCTCCTCGAGTGTTATACTTTGGATTCACTTCGGGTTGACTAGGCAATTTACCTTTCTCATTGATTTTCATAAAGTCCTTCATCATAATCAACAATTGTTCATTTTGTTTAGTGATTTGCTCAATTCTCGCATCTTGGTTAGTGATTTGTTTTTCTAATCGAGCAATTTCTTGTGATGGTTGAGAAGGTTGGGCTGATGGATTGAAATTAGGATGCCTGTATGGTTGATTCGAAGGTTTTGTTTGAGGAGTGGGTTGAGAATTTTGAGCATTAGAAGTTGGGGCTCGATAATTCGGATTTGGTATCATCGGATACAAATGTGATGGATTAGCCGCATTGTTAGGATTTGACCATGAAAAATTTGGATGATGCTTCCAGTTAGGGTTGTATGTGGATGAGTAAGGACTGTTTTGAGCTATAGCATTGATTTGGTCTTGTGTGTAGTAATGGGGTAGTCCTTCTCCTTCTTGAGGAGTTTGGGCTTCTATAGGAAGATGTGATGGGTCAATGGCATGTACTCCTCTGTTTGGAGTACGAATTGGAACACGAATTGTTTCCCATTGCATATCCTTTTCCAAATATTCTTCTAAAAATTCCCAAGCTTCCTTGTCTGTTTTTGCCATGAATTCTCCTCCGCACATTGATTCGAGTTGGGATCTTGTTTGATAGTTAAGCCCTTCATAGACGATTTGGCACAAGACGTGTCTAGGGATCGCATGATGAGGGCAACTATATAACAATTGATTGAACCTTTCAAAATATTTTGAAAAAGTTTCTCCTTCATTCTGAGAGAATTGATTGATTTCAGTTCGAATTTTAAGAGTTTTGTGGAAAGGAAAAAACTTTTTCAAAAATATAGTGACGAAATCGTCCCAACTTTTAGTTGAATTTTTAGGAAGAGAATTAAGCCATCTTTTTGCACTTTCTAGAAGTGCAAATGGAATAAACCTTAGCTTGATGGATTCATTAGAAAGTTGTTGCATTTTAGTTGTAGAAGCGTATAACTCAAATTCACTAAGAAATTCATATGCATTTTCAGACCCAGTGAATTTTGGTACCCCTTGAATAAAAGAATGTTTTATCTCAAAATTATTTCCTTCGGCGGGTGGAAATGAAATAACCGAAGGTTGAACGGTCTTAGTTGGATAGCATCGGTCTCTAAGAGATAAAGGTCGGTTCTCATGAAATTCATTATTTCCAACATGTGATTTAGGTGACGATTTCGGTGAACTATGATGTGAACTGTGATGTGAACCGTGATTGCTCATATTTGTTTGGTTTGAAATTTCCGTTGATTTGTTTAATGAGATATTTTGGCTTTCTAAACGGTTAAAATTATTTCTTGCCCAAACGCGCATAAACAAATCAAGATGTAATAGCCAAAAGTAAATTTAAACAGTTTCCAGTTGGGCAACTGTAGAGTAGAAAATTACTTACAGAGGGGTATGGCAGTCCGTCCAGTGCAACTGAGCAGTGCTATTGATTCAAACTCCGTTGTTGGCAATTGCTCGATCCATAGATCCTTGTTGTTGAATGGCGGAGAACTACTGAGTTGGATCTATTAAGTTGCTATGTTGTTGTACAAGTTTATATCTCCAAGGACCGATAACCCGATAAAGTGATACTGTCAGACTAAGATAATAGTAATAATTTCGTGAAGCAGTAAGAAAAAGTGGTTTGTGAAACACAAAATGAATTACGAGCACCAAAAAGAATTCAGAAAAAAAAATGACGAAAATACGAAAAGCTAATGACGTAAAACTAAAACATGCAGAGAACTGAAACATGCAAAAATAAAGAAAAACCATGAATGAAAACTAACGTGGTAGATAAAGTATGAAACTATGCAAACTAATGTGAATGCTTTTGTTAGATGCAATTGAAGTACGTGAAAATGAAGTACCTAAAAATGAACACTGTTGTATGAACTAATGAAGTACATGCCAAAGCAAGGTCATGTGAAGACTGCACGTAAGAAACTAAATGATTTTGAAAAAAAGAAACTAATCAAAGCCAGAAACAACATATGCAACTAATGTATGCTAAAAAGACTAAATGAACACGTGCAAATGTTGAAGCTAAACAGAAGTTAAATGGTTAATAGGAAAAAATGAATGATTACGTGAAAAGAACAAATGTAAAATGAATGCAGAACTGAAATGAATGCTTGATGATACGTGAATCAAGAAACGAATATGGTGAATGCTGTGAAAATGTAATATGTGAATTGTGATACGTGATTGTAATGCAAGCAGTAAGTAATAGAAACGTAAACGGTCAGAATAAAATGCAGAACTAAAATGAATGTAACGTGGAAAATGAACTTGCAATGTGAAAATAAATTCCAGACTTGCTACGTGAAAATGACTAAAATAGAAACTAATCAAATAGAATTGTGAAAATGAATGCATCTAGATAAATTATATGATATTTGTGTTGCTATAAATTATTGTTGAATGCTTGGATGATAGTTTATAGTGTTGGTCAATTGTTTGTTTGGATTTAAATTCCTATTTTAAAAGTGGATCGCATAAATAACCATTTTGTGGTAGGTAACAAAAATAAAAGGAAAGTTGGAGTGTACGTAGCGAATAGGTCACTACGGAACACTTTAAAATACACATTCACATATGTAATTTACATGGGACTTTTGTAAAGAGACCGTAAGGGGTTTCTTCCCATATTTACTTATTTACTTACATTCTTATGCTACTTATATTATTGTTTGGTTGAAATATTTATGACATACTATTTGATTATGAAAATGTGGTTATGGCGATTATCGCTGTACTGTCACTTATGAAATATCGACCCCTTAATCCCTTGTTGTACTTTGAACTTGAGCTTGTATTTTTACAAAATAAATGTTTGTTCATGTTTTTGCACTTTGAAAGTGTTTAAACTATATTTTCAAATATTTTGAGAATTTTGAAAATAAAGGGTAATTGTTGATTTAAAATTTATGAAAGGAGTTATAAATTTAGTTAATTATCTTTTTGTTGCGACTTTTCTATTGATTAGAAAAACACAAATTTTAATAAATTCTGCAAGCGCACAGCCGTGTAGTATGCAGGTCGAACACAGGGAATTGCGTTTTAAAACAATTGAAATTCATTTTTAAATCTTAGGCGTGTTAAACAAATTCGATGATGGTTTTGAACGGATAATAAAAACAATAATAAAAGCAATCACCCTGAAATTCCAAATTTTCACTGAAACTAATCAACGAAATTTACTGTAGAATTCAGAGTAGAAATAAAAAGTACGGAAGGGAAATAAACAGAGTAAACAACTGGAAATCAAACGAACTGTATTTAAATTACTGAAAAGAGTACTAAAACAAAAATAAACAGACTGCTAAAACTAATTAACAAATCTGTCCATGCTCTGAAATAAATAACATTGCTGATAAAATAAACTAGAAGAAAGAAGTGCTGGGTAAGAGATACTCCTTCTGGTTGCTATCTCGTTCTCTATTTATAGACTTTCGTTCCCCAAAATAAGTCTTGTTGCCGAAAATATATGTGGCCACGTTTTCTTTGAATTGGTTTGCCCTTGAATATATCAAACTTGAGTTGCACGTAGTCATTGTTTGAATTGGTAAAAGAAGTAGTCTGGTGGCATTCACATGACTATGCTGAGCTTTGAAATTGGAGAATAATGTGGCCACGTCATTGCTTGAATAATATATGCTAAACATTTGGTTGGTCCACATTGCTTGAATTAACCATATTCGGTCCATGCTTTGAATTGAACACGTGATGGTGAGCTGTTACTTTGAATTATTTTCTTATGACTTGTTGAATTGCCAGCACGTAGCCTTGCTTTAAACGTGAGTTGCTATGTATTTCTTTATGAACTGAAGTCCACGTGATGCACTTTGAACCATATGCTGACGTGAAAACGTGAACTGACTCATTTCGCATAAATTGAAGCGTGACATTGCTTTGATTTATTTGGTGCTCAAAATGTTGCACTTCATGTCGCTTGTCTTTTGAACCTAAGGACGCCACAACCGATTAATTTAAACGTTGCACTTCGGAATCTATAATCTGCAAAACCACAACAAGATACCCGTATAATACCGCTTTATTAAAATAAAAATATATGAAACAAACGGTTTAAAATGCAGAAAAATACGTTCATCACTTTTAGGATAATTGATGCTATTTTTTATAAAGAGATTATAAATTTGATTAAATATCTTTCGAGATAATTAATGTCAATTTAATTTTATAAAAGATTATAAATTGGATTTAGTTATCTTTCGGGATAATTAATATTGTTTAAATTTTATATAAAGGTTATTTACATTAAATATTTTGTAAATTCTAAATCAGTTTATAAGGATTATATAAGTATTTTGAAACGAATTGGAGATTTAAATATATCCTTAATTATTTAATAAAGTCAATTAATAAAAGTATTAATGATGTTTGAAGTTAACTAATCTGATTGAAAAAAAGTGCTAGAGTTAATTTATTGATTTAATAAAGGTTTTATAGTTAATTAATCATCATTCTAATAAAGATTTATTAATTATTTTACTAAATGATGTGTAAAGTTAATTAATTGGTTCTAATAAAAGTGTTTAAATTAATTATTTTATTTAATAAAGGTATTAAAAGATAATTGATTTACTTATTAAAGGAGTAATAAAGTTGATTACTTCTCATTTTGGATAATTAATGTGGTTTTATATTTATAAAAGTATTTTAATTGATTTATTATCTTGCAGGATAATAAATTTTGTTTAAAATTTATAAATGATAGTTTATAACTGAGAAAATCTTTAGAAAGGAATATTTTTAAAGAGTATTTTTAAAGTGTTTCACAAATATTTATGATGTGAAAACTAAGCACAAGTTCAGTTTTAAAGTTCAAAGTTTGATCCAGTTATGGAAAGGACAAGAAATTTAACTTCTGTAAATGGTATCACTTATATGGAAAGATTTAGTCATAATCCTAGTACTAAATGTCAAGGTATGGAAATGCACTTCTATCTCAAAGGTTAAAATTGTTATCAAGGCGATGCCTAGAGGTAACACTACCTTAACTTGCCCAGCTTCATTTTACCGAGGAATAATACAAGTCTAAAATTGATGAGTAGTGGTAGAGATTTAATTTCCATATACGATCATTTTGAATATTCCCAATAGTTGATTTATTGACTATCGATTCAGCTTTCTTCTTTGTGTATCGTTAGTTTAAGATGATTTATTACTCATTTGAGCATTGATATCCTTTGTGGGAAATGACTAAAACCAAAGCATGAATGGGGGCCAAGCTATGTGGCATTGCTCCCATTAGGGTATGTTCACATCTACTCTAGATTAGCTTCGAGGGTATGAGCACTGAGATGTGAAATACTCGGATTCTCAGTAAGGTTGGCGGGTATCAGCTAAAAGATACCGAGAGAATTCCAGAGTACATGACTCTCTTAAGTATATTTCTAGAGGTATACTTTCGGTGAAGGGGGTGCACCCTCCTAATCATTCTTGGAAAACTTTCCTTTCTTTGTTGTTGATTCAAATCTTTAAATTGTTTTCTTAATTGCATTGAGATGTGACTGGAGTTCTTCTCAATGTCAAATTATTAGTGTCAATTTTTTAAGTTTAGATTTTAACCTTGTTTATACCCATTCTTTCAAGTTTGGGTTTTGTTTAATTGTATTTCCATTCTTTTGTGAATGGATGTTGTTCCTGTGATGTAAAACCCATACCATGTTTAGCGGTATGGTCTCATAGAACTATTATATGTTCACCATATTAGTTGAGTTTTCTCATGCTGGTTTTCCAAACTAATCTGGGTGTTATTTTATTATAATGCTCGGGTCAGAACGAGTATTTTTCCAGGTTGTTGTTGGTGGGACATAAGGCACATGAAGTAGAGATGGATGTTCACCAGACATAGTATTTTATGTCCATTGTATTATTATATATACCCATCAGCAATTGCAAGATTAGGAAGTTATAACTGTCTAGACTGATGGGGTTTTTTTAACTCTGATATACCTTGTATATTAGAGTCATATCTTTTACTTTCTTTGTTATATTATATATTGTCATTCCGTTGTAAATTTTTATTTCTCCTGTTCTTTTTTTATTGTACACTAACAATCTGTCTTTCTGGCGATTGAATGTTCGAAATTTGAATACCATGGATGTACTGAGTGCCGACTTTCGATGGTCGAAAAGGCGAGTCGTTACTTAAAGTACGAAGCAAGCTTAATTATTAGTAGGGCTAAACATATGAAAAAACAACAAAATGGAGTGCACATGAGATGTAATCCGGTGAATCATTGAGGAATGATTAGTAGTAAGTGTTGTATGCAATAGCCAGGGTGATCGTATTTGTTAGAGATAAAGAGCGCCAATATAGCTTGGGCACATAAGTGAGGATGAGTGCATGCACCAAAACTGCAGGTATATATTAATTATTAATTATTGAATAGTAATTATTAATTCTAATTATTAATAGTGGTAATTTCATATTTCAAATTAATTATTATTATTTAATAGTAATTATTAACCATTACTATTTTTTATTGATTATTTAATTATTAAGTATTATTATTTAACTATAATTATTAATTAATTATTACAATGAGCCAACGAAAAAGGTTGTAATAGGCATCTATTATAACTAGCAAAAAAGAAGAGTCGTTAAAATAGACATCTTTTACAATTGGTAAAAAAGAAAAGTTGTAATAGACATCTATTACAACTGGAAAAATAAAAGAGTTGTTAAAAAAAGTTTATTGCAACTTTCTCAAAAAATGCTGTTAAAAACATTTATTACAACTGGCATTTTGTGGCCGTTGTAAAAATACAGTTGTAATAGAGTATTTTTTGCTGTAGTGAAGAAAAAATTGAGCTAAGTGGATGTAACTTCCCGCCTTCTAAGGCCCAAAACTAACCGTTACTGATGCTGTAGTCATTTGTAGTTGTTATTTCTTGGCGACCAAATGTGGCATACTTAATATTGATACATAGGAACACATGAATATGAAAAATTTTAAACTTCCAATAACATAATTTCTCATTTCATGCAAATTACAATTTAAGATTTAATTACATAATCCCAAAAAATAACCATGTTCCGGTCACATATACATGTACAAAATACGATAAGAGCGACATATGAAGATGTCCCCTTATGATGATCAGAGAACTAATAATATGAACTTTACAGTTCTTAGTACATCACAACAAAAAGCACAAAATAGCTTCTATATAGCTAACACTTCCTCCTGCACGTCTCCGGAAGATTATTCATCCAAAACGTGAAAGTCTTCCACTCTCAGACTACTCAAATTAATTTTGAGTTCCCGAGAGTTTGTGGAGAAACACAAAATTCGAGTTAGACAATAAGTCTAGTATGAATAATCCCATAACATCTCTTATCATAAATAGATATCTAGTGAGACCATGCCGCTTAGCGGAACGGGTTTTCCACTCACTAGTATCCAAAACAAAACATGCAAATCATTTACTATGTCCCTGCATCCAAAATGATTAGTCTTAACATAATATGAAATAAAGCCATAAATCATATGTATTGGATATCCTATCCACCCATTTATTAGATATCCCACTTAAAAGCAATTTATTATATTTCCCATCTAAAATCTTTAAAATGACCATCCATCATAATTTAATAGGACTATCCATCCCAAATCCATTTAAAATAAATGCAGATTATTCATCGTACATTGTTTTATAAAAGATGGTGTGGGCTATCCACCGCACACTGTATAGTTTTCCTAGGATGACTATGAACCCTTGGGTGCCAAATCCTAAGGCTAACCACCTCTGCCAAAACATTCTTCACTTTAGAAATTTGATGTGGGCTATCCACCTTACATTCCATGGTTTTCCTAGGTTAACCAAGAACCCATAACTTAGCCAATTAAAACATCATGATCTCCGTGATTATTTATAAAAATTCATGATTGCCATGATTACTTATTTTCCCCAGGTATACCACCTATTTAACCTATTCCCATTGGTAACCCCAATTAGGCTAAACTAAAATAAAATAACATTGATATCCCCAATGTATATTTTCAAAAGCATATTTCTGTTTGTAACCTCAAACTATGTATCGAAAACATAAAACCCACCACGGTGTCCCCAAGGTTTAATAACATCAAATTTATATAAGGATCCCCCTTACATATTCAAACAAAATAAGTATTTTATGCTATAACCCTTCGAAGTAACCCCTTCAAGTTAGCAAAATTTTACTTAAGGAAAAATGGCTAAAAACAGCCCTTTAAACCCTTTCGAATGAAGTCCCATTCGAAAGCAAATAAATATCTGAAGTTAGCCCCTTCAGAAGCCTTCCTTTTGAAAGCACCATAAAACCACACCTTTCGACTCTGTCGGAAGGTTTCTTTTCAACCTAGTTGAAAGGATCTATCTTTCGACTTTGTTGAAATCCTGGGGTACCCCCTTATAAAACCATTTATAAACCTTTCGAAAGCAATGAAATTCAAAACCTTTCAAAATCATTGAAACTCAAAACCTTTTGCAATCATTGAAGGTAACCCCTTCAAAACCTTTCGAAATCAAAACATTTTGAAATCAAACCTTTCGAAACTATTCAAAAACAATGAAGTGTTGGTGTTGGAACCAACCCTTCGAAAGTATACTTCCGACCTTGTCGGAAGGTTTACCTTCCGACTTTGTTGAAAGGTATTAAAACTTATACTTTAAAATTAATGGGAGGTTCAAAAGTAACCCCTTCTTCTTCCCCTTCTTTCCCTTTGGCTTTGTCGAAGCCATCCCTCCGACTTAGTCGAAAGGATTAAAACACCTTTTTAGGAAACATTTTAAAGGAATTCTCTTGAAGGTTTAAACTTTTGAAGATCCCCTTCGAAACCCCTACTTGAATATATAAATTTTTAGTCTTTTATAAAATGATAGAGTCGAAGGATCCCTCTTCAAATTATTCGAAAGCAATTATGTTTCTATTCGAAAGCAAAGGAAGCATCCTCCTTATCCCTTCGCCCCTCTTCCCTTCGACACCGTGCCTACCATTCAACTTAGGCGGAAGGTAATTGTTTACCTTCCGTCTTAGATGAAAGGTACCTTTCGACTTCGTCGAAACGGTAAAAGCGGGCTTGTTGGAATCGAAGGCAAAACTGGGCCTACTGAAGTGATGTTTTATCTTGCTTATCTAATTTTGATTGGCTGAGGAGCCTTCTCCTGTATTTCCAAATAGTAAAAAGTATACAAAAGTTAACCTTTTTCTTAAAACACTATTCTTCTTCCCCAATTAAATTTTCGAATTGTAGCCTTCCATTTGAATTGACTAGTTCGAAGGCAATTTTGCAGTTTAGCCCTTAGGATTAAATAATTTAATTACCTTAGTAAATCACTAAGGAAAATCCCTAAAAATCACCAAAAATTTGATAAATCATATACTTTAACATATTAAAATTTCAAAACATATGAAGATCAAAACAACTCGGAATTTAACCAAAACCGAATAAAAACGTGTTAATTAGCCCATTAACATTTAAAACACCCATGCCTTATCCAAACAAAGGTTTAAAGAGTTATATCCAAAACAAAATCACAAACATGAATCGGGTATAACCCATAACCGATCCAAACATAGAAAAATGAGATGGTAAATATGATTTTTCACCTTGATTAGTTGATTGGAGAATGTGATAATTTCCTAGCTTTAATTCCTTAGCCTTTTCTTCAAATTATGCTCTTCTTGGAGCTTTTAATGGTCGTTCGAAAGTTGGTGAGGAGTTATGAATGAGAGAGTGAAAATTTATTAAAGTGGAGGAAGAGATTTATACTAAGAAATGTAGCCCCATTTCCAAGTTTACCCCTTAGGAAATTTCTCCTTCTTAATTTAGTTAAGTCTTATTTTAGTTCATTCATTAAGACACGACCATTGGATTTATTAATCTCATCTCCCAAATTATTTACATTATTCTATTTAATTTATCTAATTATATATCCTGAATAATGCTAATTAAAATTCAGGGGCATTACAGTGGACCACTTGGAACCGATAGGTTTTTCTATTACTTGGTACCTCGCAATCCCCTTAAACTTCAAGTACAACTTCGACCTATCATCATCAAGTGCTTTTCTTGGGGAATAACTAAGCAACCTTGGGGATTGATGAGAAGAATGTAAAGGAAGCAAAAGAAGACCAGCAATATCAAGCAAATCATTAGAAGGAACTTTTCTTCATGAAAAAGAGTTTGGAATGTATCAAACTAAAGAAAGAAAGTAAAGACAAATAAGATAAAGGACTTTCACCCAGAAAAACCACCAGGTACCAAGAGGAACCTCTCGGCGCTGAGAGGATTTTGTTAGAGATTGGGCCGACATGTTCACTCATGTATACTTGCACATGCATATGGACTTTATTCAATATGGGCTATTAAGTCTATTGGCTAGTTTCTCTATAAATACCAGCTATATAGCAACTGAAGTGGGGATTCACACTCTGTATCTTCTTCACTCTTATCACCTTCCTAAAATATACTTTAGAAACTCCATTGTAAATCTGAGATTCACTAGATTGTGGTCAGATCTGATAAAAGTAGTTGTAATCCAGAGAGAAAACAACCAATAACAAAGATTAAAGTGGACGTACGCCATAAAATTTGCCAAACCACTATAAAAATAATGTCTCATTTTTTGCTTTTACCTTTATTTTATAAGAATTTGGTGCTTTCATATGATATTTGGGTGTGAGTGTCATATTTGGCATCAATATTTTGGTGCTTCCACTGAGAAAGAACTATCACATCCTAAAGCTTGGATCTGAAGTTTGGAGTAAATAAAGAGGCCTAAAACCAAATCTATGATTGGAGAGAGTCAACTAGAGCATGGGGCAACCAGAAGGCATCCTCAAATTCCAATCAATTCATCTATGTGAGCAGAGAGAAATGATGAAAGAAATGCAAGATGGAATGATGGCTAGGCAATAAGAGATGTTGGATGGATTTTTCTAAAGGTTAGGACAACAAGGAATTGATGGAGCTATTAGAGTTCAGAACCCAAGGCTAAAAACCAATGCGGGAGCATCTGGAATTGGAGTAGAGAAAAATGGAAAAATGCTCCCACGACTAGAACCAATTGGTACGAACCACAATCCTCTTAGCATCGAGAGGAATTTACTCAGGGGCATAACCGATTTGGATCTAGGATGAACTTTAATGCCTAGAACGGGCGATGCTGGAGCCAAAGAGGAAGATCGAAATGAGAATGCATAACAATATGTCCTGGAAATAGAAGCTCATAGGAACGGGGGGCAGAATGAAGTGATAAGTCGAAGACTTCAATTGGATGATAACCCTATAGTTGGGATAGATTGGAGTCAGGTTCGATTCCCTTATCTCACCATTTATTCTAAATAAATGATGCAGCATCACTATCAGACTACTTATACATGTATGGTATCATGATTGGTCCCTAGGCATGCTCTAAGTTGGAGGTCTGAAGGTGAACCGTAATGGGGTTAGATGCTTGTTAGATGTGCTGATTTAGGCACTGGCATCGATTAGGAAACACCAACGGAGATTGATGACCTCCTGAAATTGATTAGGATTTTATAAACCACTTGAACGCGATGACTGATATTGGTTGTGGTAGTCCCATCTAAAGAGACAGAGCGATGTTTAAGTAAGGCCCTTTACTGGAGAGTCAGTGGATGGACTTGATTTCGTTGAGTCCTCTCATCAAAGAGCGAGTAGATTGGGCTCAGAAAGGATCCGGAGAGATTAAAAGTAAGTCCCCTCATTGAGAGTGAGCGGATAAACTTGCTTGTCGTCTAGTCTCCTTGTCGAAGAGCAAGAGGATCGGGCTCAACAAGGATCTGGAGAGATCGAACCCTAGATTGGTTGATAATGGTTCATAGAGATCGAAACCTAAGTAGGATGATAAACGATCCAGAGAGATCGAATCCTAGATTGGATGAAAAATGATCCAAAAAGATCGAACCGTAGATTAGATGTAGAATAATCTTAGGAGATCGCACCCTAGATTGGATGAGACCCTAGATTGGATGAGGCCCTAGACTGGATGGAACCCTAGATTCGATATTAGATGATCTAGAGAGATCAGACCCTAGAACGGACATTGAATTAACCCTATGATTTGAATGCCTTGTAATTAGAGAAAAACAATTGAACCCCAGACAAACATAGGACAATTTGATATACAATATGATAACTCTGGGTGAAAACGGATTAATTATGATTTATGACTAACACTTAAGGAAAGACTAGAGTCCTTAGCTATAACAGGTCTGGAATGACCTTTGGTCCACAGGAGAATTCGAAGGAACTGGATGATACAACAAGGTTGGGATCGATGGATGGCTGGAGGGCTCAAATACTGAAGATTGATTACTATTGAAACTTGTTTTTGAGAAAAGCATACCTTACCTTCATAAGGCATACTTTGAAGGAAAAGTGTTAACCCGCTTTTTAACCAAGCAGACTTCAACCAGAATTGGAAGGCCAAAATGAGGACTAAACGAGTCATGAACTTGGAAACATACTTAGAAGAACAGAAGAATCACACCCAAAAAGTTTAAAGGAAAAATTGAGCTAAATGGATCATTTGGTACCTGGAGGAACCTCTTGGTACCGAGATGTTTTTCTTCCACTTGGCACCTCCCATTCTCCTTATACTTAAAAAACAACTTCTACCTATCATCGTCAAGTGATTTTCTCGAAGAAAGATAAGCAACCTTAGGGATTGATGAGAAGAAAGCAAAGGAAGCAGGAGAAGACAAACGATATTAAGCAAATCGTCAGAAGATACTTGATCTTTATGAAAAAGAGTTTGGAATGCATCAAATTGAAGAAAGAAAGACAAGGCAAATAAGATAAAGGATTTTCACCCAGAAAAACCACTGGTACTGAGAGGAATATCTCAATATCGAGAGGTTTTTGTTGGAGACTGGGGCCGATGTGTTCACCCCATGCACTTGGACCTGCATCTGCACTTTATTCATTATGGGCTTTTGAGTCCGCTGGGGAGTTTCCCTATAAATACCAGTCATATAACAACTAAAGTGGGGATTCACACTATGCGTCTTCTTCACTCTTATTGCCTCCCCCAAATATACTCTAGAAACTCCATTCTAAATCCGCGATCCATTAAATTGTAGTCAGATCTGATAAAGTTAGTTGTAATCAGGAGAGAAAATGACTAATAACAAAGATTAAACTGAACGTGGACCAGAGAATTAGCTGAACCACTATAAAAATTGTATCTTATTTTCTACCTTTACCTTTATTGTATTAGAATTTGGTGCTTTCATCTGATATTTTGGTGTTGGTGCCATTTTTGGCATCAACACATGCGATGTTTCAATTTTGTGATAAGTTATCTCTACTTTTGCCACAAGATATTATATACAATATTAAAAATCTGTTTTTTGCATTACTTTATTGGGTGTTGACTTTATTATTTGTGTTGAAATTATTGCATGGTTTAGATGAGTTCATGTAATCAATGATTCAAAGAATTAAAGGATTAATTTTCAATTCGTGGTAACTTATCTCTATTGTTTTATTACAAAATACTATACTAAATTATGAAAATCAATATACATATATAAATATGTGTTTGTGAATGTTTGTATAATAATTGGAAGTTTATCAATCAACCGTAACTGATGTCAAATATAGCGTTCATTTACTTCATGTAGAAAAACATTATTTAAACTTTATAGATGATTAGTATATGGATTACAACAAAGTATATTTCAAATCTAGATGTTCAAATGAGAACTTAGCGATTAGGCTCAGCTAATTAAACATTTTGACCATGCATTTCAATATTTTCTATTTATTATATAAGAATTTTAATATATATAACTGTAATATTTATCTCTCATCTCCTATATTCTCATCTCAAATGCTTAATTCTCATAATTTGTTAGCCTTAATATGTCCATTTTCTCCTTAAATCTTTATCTAATGTATGCATTAACAACGCCCTCATTTGTAAAACATGTCATAACACATTAACGACATGCAAGTTTTAGTCTCACCCGCCATTATAAGCTAGTATGAATCTGTGCGACGCACACGGAGTTTTCAAAAAATGATGTAAAACATTACATACTCAAACATATGCTTATGTAATTGCGAACATGACAAAGTAATATAGTGAAAATTAGGGACACATTCCTCTTTTCTAAACTTATTTGTTTTACACCATTCCATTTTAGAAACTAATTTGTATGTCCATCTTTTTTTAATTTCTTTCTTTTTCTACTCCTTTTTTTCCAAATTTAAAAGTGGCCGCTACGACATGTATTGCGGCCGTTATGAGTTATGGGCATATAACCTAACAATGCACATTAAGGTTAGAAAATTACCCAAATAATCCCCTAAATTTCATCTTTTTTTTAAATAGGGATGTAATTTATAAAAGAAAATTGGGAACCTAAGACTAATCTTTTATAAGCATAAGGATGTATGCCAAAATTTCCCCAAAGTATAACTAATTTTTTCAAAGCATGATATTTTTATACAACAAATATCAACATCAACTATTGGTATTCTTAACTTGATAAGTATTATATACTAAGCATGCCTGTTAATTTTGGAATGCAAGAGACACAGTTTCAAAATGGTTTATCATACTTTTAATTTATAAATTTAAATATGTGAACGATTCTTTATGATAATAGTATTCCAAATCTTGTACAGAGAAACTTTCTAAAGTGAAATGGTCCAAGTGTTGAAGAAACAACATTCTAAGAATTATATCAATACACTTTTTAACATCATCCATTAGTAATTGGCTTGGAAAAATTATCGTAGCTCTGAAACATGATGTTTTCAAATACATCTAAGATAAAATGATATGCGAAACATATGTAAAGCATAAGCGTTGTGTAGTTTGATTTTTAGAACAATCAAACTATTTTTTTCTCTACATCAAGATCATGTAGATACAATACATTAAACAGTAAATCAAGTAGAATAATTCAAAATGATATAGTATATTAGCATAACAAAAATATTTGTGAATACATATAAAAGACACCTTGGATGACATTTCACTGAAGGTGATAGTAAGATAAGTGCGATCAATGAATTAAAGCACTAAAAATTAAGTATTACTATTAAAATGAATTAAACTACTAAAAATTGATTATTATTGCTGGAATAAATTTACTGTAGCAGGCTATATAATAAAACATAACAAAGTAATTTAACAAATGTGTACCTATGCATAGAAAGGAAGAAATATTTAAATGAATTTAGAAATGATATTTAATAAAATAATAGTTTTAGAGAATGCAAGAAGTTACCAAAGTTAATTTGCTTTATTATGAACTAAATTTTAGAGAAACTATGATTTAGTTAAAAATGAATTATGCCATTTTTCAACAAATAGTGTAACAACCCGCATTTATACGATAATATATTTAAATATTTTATTTAAATATGACATCGTCTATTCGTATTTAAAATCCTAAATATGAATTTTTATCGTGTTCGAATCCGTTGTTCTAATGGATTCAAATCGTGTTTTAAATATCACCAAAGTGTTTAATTATCATGGTTTGCTATTTATAAATTCAATGGGCTTAATATTATTGCTTGGCCCATTAACAAATCTATTCTCCTTCACCTTTATTATCTGACAAAGGCCTCTTACCCTCTCCATTCACGTTCATTTTCTCACGTTCAAAACAAAGTCGCGTTTCTCTCCTCCCCTTCAGGCGATTCGCGATTTAGGGTTTTTCTGATTTGGGGCTTCGTTCCCTTAGTGCTCGGCTTTGCTCGAGAAGGTGATTTGGACTTTGCCTTCATCGATTGCTGTAGCTCTGTCGATCTTTCTGGCTTGCGATTTCCCTTTTGGATTTGGAGCTTCGGCTCTGTCTTCCTTGTGGCGATGCTGGAATGTGTAAGTTATTCTGTTCGATGCTTATTAGGGCTTTCGTGAATTCGAAGGATGGCGGCCTCGTCTTCTCCGATATAGGGCTTCGACAATCGGCTGCTCAATCTCGTGGCCTTCGAAAATGGTGAGTGATCTTTGTCACTCACATCTATTCACTCTATTGTTTGAACTTAATTCGAGGTTCCTGATTTATCTCTGCCATTCGATTTGTTTTGCTATGATTACGTGATTATTGTTCGATGTTGATGATTCACCGACTTTCATTCTTTTCATGTTATGGGTTTGTTTCTTTGTAGCTCTGTAGCTCGGCATTATGATGTTGAACTTGGATAGTGTATCAGTGATGTTGCATCCCTGTTATACTTGATCTTATTGCTGTTTCGTTTCATTTGATTAATTGAATTACAGTCGATCTTGAGCATTTTTATGTAGGCATCAGTCTTGACTTTGGCCTTGACATTTACTTTACCACTTGCCACAAGTCTGGGTAATTTTCCATTGGGTTGCATTTGCTTTCAGTTCCTACGAGCTAGTTTCAGTCGCTAGTGCATTCAGTGTTTTCATGTATAACTAGTATTGTCCACTGTGCATTTGGCTTGAGCAGTTTTGTACCTCGACTCTGGCCATTCCAGTTGTACTTTATCGAGCACCTACTATTCATGGTTGCTAATTGTCACTGCATACCTTTGCGTAATGGTCTGGTCATTTTGTATCTTCATTCTCTTGGTCATGTTGGTCTTGTTGCAGTTTGATTGTGCTGTTTAACTGTGTACATGCATCACTGTATCTTCATTCATGTTGGTTTAGATGTGCACTTCAGTCTGCATTTACATTGACCTTGGTAGTCATTGTTGCACTGCATTATGTCATACTTGTTGATGTCTTTGTAGTCTGTTTACAGTCAGTACTTCACTGCCATTATGTCATTCATGCTGCATATTCTCTGAAGCACACTTGAACTTACCTATGCAATTTGCCACTGTTTCCTATATGACATAGTTTGCCTTGGAATTGTTACTGTTGCCTTGGACAGTTGCTATAACATTCAGGTGCATTTTCTATTTTAAGTGAAATTGATTTCGAATTGTGTTATTGAACGCCTAAGTTTCACTAAGCATTGTGCATATCACTTTTACCATTATGTCATTAAGTTTGTATTTATATTTCATCAATGCTTGCTGTTTGATCTGCTGCACTATATGTTGTGGTTGATTCATTTATGCATCTCTGACTTGCCCACTTACTTCCTGACCTGTAGCACTATATATAGTGCTGATGTGTTGTGTAGTTCACTGTACCATGTAATCACTCTCCTTCTATTCTTTTTTTTTTCTTTTTTTGTACCTGTACCACTGCCTTGTGCCTTGGTGCTGCAGATGTGTTGAGTCAGAGACTTGACCTTCTTGCATTTCGTGGTAGTCTCCTACCTTCTCGAATTTGTAGTGTTATTACATTTACTTGGTGGCAATTGGTTCGTATACCATTTACCCTGGGCAGCCGTACCCCCTATTGCATTCGTTTGATTGATGTATCTAGTTTTCCGGCTGTAGTTTGTTGTCATCTTTTCTTGACTACTTTGGCATTTCTCTGCCTTGTTCGAACTGGTGCACTTGTAACTAGTTGCACTCGAATCTCTTGAGTCACCTGGTTGTACTAAGCCTTAGACGGTTTCATTTGTATTCTAATGGCCTTTGAATTGTACAGTTTCACTTGTAGTTTGCATTGAATCTGGCATCATTCCTTGGGACAGTTTGAATACTGTCCCACTTCGATTTTAGTTCTGGTTTCGAAGCTTGTAGACTTTGTCTTGAGTTCGAGACTTCTTCATTTGCACATCTGTGTTGCCATATTGATCACTCGTTCATTTGTACATGTTTATTCTCGAGTTGTCCATCTCAATTGAACTGCACTTGGTTCTGCTTCATTATGTACTCGAATTCGTCTCTATTGCTGTATATGCTTGAACTGTTGATGACTTTTCTGCAGTTTAGTTGCAGCCTGCCTTTATCCTTATATCTGTTTGCCACTGCAGTTTCATTGTGGTGGTGACTTTATATTCGGTGGTGGCGAGGCAGTGCACGCGTGCGTGCACTGCAGCCACCCAGAATTGACAATTTCGATTGTTTTGAATTGATTTAGTCGATTTGATAAATTGTTTATTTATCTCTGTTGATGATTTAAATCTGCTGATTTTTGCTTAACACTGTTAAGTGTTATATTTTTCGTTATCCGATTTCTTTGTTAAAAGGATTGGATAGACGGGAATTATTGTGATTGTCATCTATTTGATTATTATTGCTTCCATGCATTAATAACTAAGTTTGAATTAGACTGATCCGGGTATTATTTTCTTTTGAACGTAATACTCGGGTCAGCCCGAGTATTTACAGGTTGTAGATTTTTAGCTTTGGGTTGCTGCTAGAGCTATGAAGACTTTTTATATCACTTGAAGTGGTCTTCATCTTGTTGTAGTAGTCAGTGTGTCTGTTTTAAGATGATAATGTATTCATGTATATTAGTCGATAATGTACTTGTATATATAACTTCTTGAGTCGACAATTGTAGTTGTATCATTTGTATTGTGTCAAATGTATGGTAACTGATATCAGTTATTATATATATGAGACTTTTCGTTCCATCTGTATTCCGCATTTATGTTTTCTGTGTTATTTTTATATCTATTGTCCTAAACTATTATAGCCACTGTGTAGTAGCTTTGAGTTTGTATCGGTATGTCGGATTTCCTCTAAAAGATGAAATGCAATGTTTTATTATCTGACATATCGGTGCTCGCACAAAGCAATTACATAGATGGTCGCTCCTAAACAGCCTTATTCTCCATGCTAGTTGACAGCACTACACCATAGTGTTCTTGGCTAGCGTGGGTATAGAGGTGGGGCGTCACAGCTTGGTATCAGAGCCTGGGGTTTAGGACAATTATAAAACATAACTTAGATGGAACATGTGTTACAACTATTTGTCGATGTTTTATCTCTCATCTTTACATATGACTATTTTTGACTGTTAGGTATGAATTCCTAACGCTTATGCTTGTGTTTTCGGCTTTGAATTGATTTAGCCGATGTTGATTTTGTTTTAATTTGGAAAATTAAAGCCATTTTGACTTTTGGACTTTGTTCCACTTTTGTTCTATGCTATGAGTGTCATTGTGTACCTGTTACACTGTGATGAAAAATAGCTGGACAAGTTGCAAATTGAGTGATTTTGATTTCTCATTCACATCTAGTTTGAATCTCAGCGATTTTGAACTTGATATTTTGTGTTTTCCTCATCTGGATTTCCCTTCGACTTCGGTCACTTTGTTTTTGAGAAATTGCTAATTTCTTGATTTTCAAGACTCTGATTTTGTTTGCCGTTGGTTTCTTTGATAATGATGATTGATTCATTTTGTACTTGACTGCGGCTATTAATTGTTGGCTTCGACATTGACTTGATTCTTACTTTTGTTGAAGTCATTTATGCATTTCTGCTCGTTTTGCTTTGTTTTTCCAGTTGATATCGATTCTTCTTTTCTAATTAGTTGTTATCACCTTTATTGATTTTGATAACTTCTATTTTCAGGAATTTTTGGGTATTCCTACTTTGATAAATTTGGAATCGAATTCTTTGGATTTCATTCACGTCTTCGAATGTGAATTTTAAGTGAATTGATTTGTTTCCTAATTTAATCGATTTTTGATCATTCCCCCGATTTGTTGCTATCATTTATTAGCAACTTTGACGACATTTTCTTCGGGATTTTTGTGAACATACTTTCTGATGGATTCAGTATCGATTTCTTTGGATTCCATTCACATCTTCGTATGTGAATTCTTGTGATTGATTGTTTCTACAATCATTTTTGTGATTTGTCACTTTAAAAATATAAAGGTTTTCTATACTAGTAGTAAATATTAAAATCCTTTTCTCCAAACGATTTCAAAAACTATTTTACTACAAAGCTCTTTTCCTAAATCATTTTCCAATCTATTAGTATATACAAGCCTTTATTTCACTCGTATGAGAAATTGAATTAAACGGCCTAGTAAAACAAGTGGTATGAAACGCTTGCGTTTACTTCGTCGGTTAGCTCTTGGACTTGTTCGATTGAACCCTTTTTGTGACAATTTCCTAGTGAAGATTTACAGCTTGTTCGTAAATATTTAAGTTAAGCAAGTGGTTATGGGACATGAAGCTAAACTCATATATTTACTAGCTTGGTGTGATTGACACTTCTTTATGATCATGACGATCATTTTTGTGATTTAGACTAGCAACTGAGCGATGTCTCTTTGTCTGCGTGGGAGACTATACCCCGTTTATGTGATGTTTCGCCATCACATATCTAGGGTAGCACCCTACGGTCTTCGGGCCATTCCTGTGTGAAAATTTAATGGATAGCTTCCATGAGATAGCTTCTCGTCATGTGTTTACGCGTAGGTGAGTTTTCATGCTCCCATTCATGTGTTAGGCCTTTTCCCCTTTTTTATAATTTAGACTAGCGATTGTGCGAAGTCTCTTTGTCTGCGTGGGAGACTATACCCCGTTTATGTGATGTTTCGCCATCACATATGTAGGGTAGCACCCTACGGTCTTCGGGCCATTCCTGTGTGATACACATAGGTGAGTTTTCATGCTCCCATTCATGTGTTAGGCCTCCCCCTATTTATGTGTTCTCTGGATTTCTTGTGATGATTTCTAGAATTTGTGCTTCACCAATTTTCGTGATTTCTATTGATATGTTTATCAATTTTTGTGCATTGGTGAATTCATGTGTTATTAACTTGTTATGAATACAAGTTTAGGGTATGTATATCCCTTTCTATCTTTGAGAAGATTCTTGTGACATTTTTGATGAATGAAAATTCATTTGGTATTATATTTCGATGCCAGTTATTTTGATGAGATTTTGACGTGTTAACTTCGGTAACCGTCAATTTTGAAATGGATTTAAAAGTGGTTCTCCCACAATACTGATATTGCTAATTTAATCACGTATTTTCAAAATTCTTATTTTTAAAAGTTGTTTCAAAATATAAATTAAAATTGTTTTCAAAATTATTACAGTTTGCATTTTCAATAGAATGAGGAAGCGATTTAAACGTTTCAGCAAAATCGAGGACTATGACCCCTTTCTTTTACTGGTTCGCTTAATTCCGGACTTGTCCGTTTGAGAATGTGAAATGTTATTTTTAAAACACACAATTCTGCACTTTCAAGGAAACGATAAAGAGATTTAAACGATTTAGCAAAAGTAAGGAGTATGGAACCATACTTTTACTACTTCGGTTAATTCCAGACTCGTTAATTGAATATTTACGACTTCTGATTATCGTTTTTGATAATCGGATGTTTGTGTTTCTGATTATCGTTTTTTGATAATCAGATATTTGTGAAATTTGATTATCATTTGTGATAATTAAATATTTTCCAATTTAATTATCGTCTGAGATAATTAAATATTTTTCAATTTGATTAATCGAATATTTGTGACTTCTGATTATCGTTTTTGATAATCGGATATTTGTGTTTCTGATTATCGTTTTTGATAATCGGATATTTGTGTTTCTGATTATCGTTTTTGATAATCAGATATTTGTGAAATTTAATTATCATTTGAGATAATTAAATATTTTTCGATTTGATTAATCGAATATTTGTGTTTCTGACTATCGTTTTTGATAATCAGATATTTGTGAGATTTGATTATCATTTGTGATAATTAAATATTTGTGTTTCTGATTATCGTTTGAGATAATTAGATATTTGATTTGTCTTCTGATTATCGTTTTTGATAATCAGATATTTGTGAAATTTGATTATCGTTTGAGATAATTAAATATTTTTCGATTTGATTAATCGAATGTTTGTGTTTCTGATTATCGTTTTTGATAATCAGATGTTTGTGAAATTTGATTATCATTTTTGATAGTTAAACCTATTTGCGATTTGAAAATTCGATTATCGTTTTTGATGATTGAATATTTGCGATTTTGAGATTTGAGCTTCGTCTTTTTCTCTGGCGATTCAGGTGAGTAATTTGATTTACTCACATTCAATTCGTGCAGTACGTGAATTCTGCTCTGTTTTTCCTTTTCTTTTAAATGCTGGAACTCGATTGATTCTTGCTTTTGATAGTCGTCTGATTTTGATTCCTTGATCCCCACGATTTTGATTCTTTTGATTTGAATCAGTCGAACCTTTTGATTCTATATCTGATACTTCCATAATTCCTATACTTCCCTGCTGACATTTGCTTTGCTTGTGCATTCGACATTGCCATGCTCTTATGGTTGTTACCTTTTATCCATTTATTCCTTATGATTGCGAGGACGCAATTTCTTTAAGGAGGGAAGTCTGTAACAACCCGCATTTATACGATAATATATTTAAATATTTTATTTAAATATGACATCGTCTATTCGTATTTAAAATCCTAAATATGAATTTTTATCGTGTTCGAATCCGTTGTTCTAATGGATTCAAATCGTGTTTTAAATATCACCAAAGTGTTTAATTATCATGGTTTGCTATTTATAAATTCAATGGGCTTAATATTATTGCTTTGCCCATTAACAAATCTATTCTCCTTCACCTTTATTATCTGACAAAGGCCTCTTACCCTCTCTATTCACGTTCATTTTCTCACGTTCAAAACAAAGTCGCGTTTCTCTCCTCCCCTTCAGGCGATTCGCGATTTAGGGTTTTTCTGATTTGGGGCTTCGTTCCCTTAGTGCTCGGCTTTGCTCGAGAAGGTGATTTGGACTTTGCCTTCATCGATTGCTGTAGCTCTGTCGATCTTTCTGGCTTGCGATTTCCCTTTTGGATTTGGAGCTTCGGCTCTGTCTTCCTTGTGGCGATGCTGGAATGTGTAAGTTATTCTGTTCGATGCTTATTAGGGCTTTCGTGAATTCGAAGGATGGCGGCCTCGTCTTCTCCGATATAGGGCTTCGACAATCGGTTGCTCAATCTCGTGGCCTTCGAAAATGGTGAGTGATCTTTGTCACTCACATCTATTCACTCTATTGTTTGAACTTAATTCGAGGTTCCTGATTTATCTCTGCCATTCGATTTGTTTTGCTATGATTACGTGATTATTGTTCGATGTTGATGATTCACTGACTTTCGTTCTTTTCATGTTATGGGTTTGTTTCTTTGTAGCTCTGTAGCTCGGCATTATGATGTTGAACTTGGATAGTGTATCAGTGATGTTGCATCCCTGTTATACTTGATCTTATTGCTGTTTCGTTTCATTTGATTAATTGAATTACAGTCGATCTTGAGCATTTTTATGTTGGCATCAGTCTTGACTTTGGCCTTGACATTTACTTTACCACTTTCCATAAGTCTGGGTAATTTTCCATTGGGTTGCATTTTCTTTCAGTTCCTACGAGCTAGTTTCAGTCGCTAGTGCATTCAGTGTTTTCATGTATAACTAGTATTGTCCACTGTGCATTTGGCTTGAGCAGTTTTGTACCTCGACTCTGGCCATTCCAGTTGTACTTTATCGAGCACCTACTATTCATGGTTGCTAATTGTCACTGCATACCTTTGCGTAATGGTCTGGTCATTTTGTATCTTCATTCTCTTGGTCATGTTGGTCTTGTTGCAGTTTGATTGTGCTGTTTAACTGTGTACATGCATCACTGTATCTTCATTCATGTTGGTTTAGATGTGCACTTCAGTCTGCATTTACATTCACCTTGGTAGTCATTGTTGCACTGCTTTATGTCATACTTGTTGATGTCTTTGTAGTCTGTTTACAGTCAGTACTTCACTGCCATTATGTCATTCATGTTGCATATTCTCTGAAGCACACTTGAACTTACCTATGCAATTTGCCACTGTTTCCTATATGACAGTTTGCCTTGGAATTGTTACTGTTGCCTTGGACAGTTGCTATAACATTCAGGTGCATTTTCTATTTTAAGTGAAACTGATTTCGAATTGTGTTATTGAACGCCTAAGTTTCACTGAGCATTGTGCATATCACTTTTACCATTATGTCATTCAGTTTGTATTTATATTTCATCAATGCTTGCTGTTTGATCTGCTGCACTATATGTTGTGGTTGATTCATTTATGCATCTCTGACTTGCCCACTTACTTCCTGACCTGTAGCACTATATATAGTGCTGATGTGTTGTGTAGTTCACTGTACCATGTAATCACTCTCCTTCTATTCTTTTTTTTCTTTTTTGTACCTGTACCACTGCCTTGTGCCTTGGTGCTGCAGATGTGTTGAGTCAGAGACTTGACCTTCTTGCATTTCGTGGTAGTCTCCTACCTTCTCGAATTTGTAGTGTTATTACATTTACTTGGTGGCAATTGGTTCGTATACCATTTACCCTGGGCAGCCGTACCCCCTGTTGCATTCGTTTGATTGATGTATCTGGTTTTCCGGCTGCAGTTTGTTGTCATCTTTTCTTGACTACTTTGGCATTTCTCTGCCTTGTCCGAACTGGTGCACTTGTAACTAGTCGCACTCGAATCTCTTGAGTCACCTGGTTGCACTGAGCCTTAGACAGTTTCATTTGTATTCTAATGGCCTTTGAATTGTACAGTTTCACTTGTAGTTTGCATTGAATCTGGCATCATTCCTTGGGACAGTTTGAATACTGTCCCACTTCGATTTTAGTTCTGGTTTCGAAGCTTGTAGACTTTGTCTTGAGTTCGAGACTTCTTCATTTGCACATCTATGTTGCCATATTGATCACTCGTTCATTTGTACATGTTTATTCTCGAGTTGTCCATCTCAGTTGAACTGCACTTGGTTCTGCTTCATTATGTACTCGAATTCTTCTCTATTGCTGTATATGCTTGAACTGTTGATGACTTTTCTGCAGTTTAGTTGCAGCCTGCCTTTGTCCTTATATCTGTTTGCCACTGCAGTTTCATTATGGTGGTGACTTTATATTCGGTGGTGGCGAGGAAGTGCACGCGTGCGTGCACTGCAGCCACCCAGAATTGACAATTTCGATTGTTTTGAATTGATTTAGTCGATTTGATAAATTGTTTATTTATCTCTGTTGATGATTTAAATCTGCTGATTTTTGCTTAACACTGTTAAGTGTTATATTTTTCGTTATCCGATTTCTTTGTTAAAAGGATTGGATAAACGGGAATTATTGTGATTGTCATCTATTTGATTATTATTGCTTCCATGCATTAATAACTGAGTTTGAATTAGACTGATCCGGGTATTATTTTCTTTTGAACGTAATACTCGGGTCAGCCCGAGTATTTACAGGTTGTAGATTTTTAGCTTTGGGTTGCTGCTAGAGCTATGAAGACTTTTTATATCACTTGAAGTGGTCTTCGTCTTGTTGTAGTAGTCAGTGTGTCTGTTTTAAGATGATAATGTATTCATGTATATTAGTCGATAATGTACTTGTATATATAACTTCTTGAGTCGACAATTGTAGTTGTATCATTTGTATTGTGTAAAATGTATGGTAACTGATATCAGTTATTATATATATTAGACTTTTCGTTCCATCTGTATTCCGCATTTATGTTTTCTGTGTTATTTTTATATCTATTGTCCTAAACTATTATAGCCACTGTGTAGTAGCTTTGAGTTTGTATCGGTATGTCGGATTTCCTCTAAAAGATGAAATGCAATGTTTTATTATCTGACATATCGGTGCTCGCACAAAGCAATTACATAGATGGTCGCTCCTCAACAGCCTTATTCTCCGTGCTAGTTGACAGCACTACACCGTAGTGTTCTTGGCTAGCGTGGGTATAGAGGTGGGGCGTCACAAATAGCAAAGACAAAATTTGCATATAACCTATGTATATCAAAGATCGTCTTTAATTTTTTGAATTCTACCTGAAATGACTAAATAAAAAACACCTATCATACTACTCCTTCAACAAACAAACTTTATCCCATGCCTAACTGTGCATTCAAACATAGTTTCATTTAAATTTTATGATTTATTCTATAGCTTACCTCTTTTACATTCTTTTAATCAACCAACAATTATTCAATTTTTACTCTTTTTATATTATCATGACTTATAATATTCACTATGAGTTTTCTTTGTTGTTCCAATAGGACATTGGCCATAAATTTTATTCGACGCAATAATCCAACATTGATACGAATTGCTTGTCATATTTTTTGTACATACATCAAGTATGACATAATATAATATTCATAACATATATGATTGTTATGCACCTATAATGAAAATGATAATTGGGTTTTATAATATAATGAGTACATGATATAATTTTTCAAGAAGAAGAAAATGTGTAAAATATAACGTTGCATCAAAGCATAATCAATTATAATCCAAGTAATATTTTGATAACTATTTTAATTATTTACAAAGACATCTTTTCTCATATATTTGTTCTCATGCAAAGTTTGTTAAAGAAAACATTTTTTTGTAATAATAGGTATTGAGCTCCTACCTTACAACCTTTTAGAGTACATACCAATTTGTTAAAGGTACATAACAACTAATTTTATATGTTCCCTTATGTATTTGGAACTTACAACACATTTGAATTTTTGCGGATGATATATGGATTAATATGTTAAAATTAATTCCCTGACTAATTAGATTGATTCTCTCATTGAACTGCATTTAAATTATAGGTAATTTATTATAGTCAATACTTTAATAAAATTCAATTTTAAACTGAATTGATTATAATTAATTCCTTTTATCAGTTTTGGTGATATGATCCTTCATATTGAAAGTTAGTATACTCATAAACATTGAAAAAACATATTTTACATCTATGATCATATCTTAACATCTCCAAATGCCAAAAGTTAAAAATAGCACAACAGTAGACATTTTTTTTTTGAGAATTGCATATAATCATCAAATTATTCTATCAGATAACTAAGAATTTGATGGTAACATAAAAAGATATTATAAAGGGACAGTTTGGCTAATGTCTCTATTAAGTTTCAAAATACACCAAACATCCTTGCCAAAAAAGTATGTAAATTAGGTCCTTAGAATTAAGTTACTGAATAATTGCATGCATTTATGCAATTATTCAATGAATAATTGCCGACCTTTATGCAATTATATCCAAAAATTATAGACATTTCTTCAATTATTCACTAAAAAATTGAAGAAATATTTGCGATTATTCACCAAAAAATTATGACATTTCTGTAATTTTTTAAAAAAATTGCGGAAATTTTTGCAATTATTCACCAATAAATTGCAGAAATTTCCGCAATTATTCACTGAATAAATGCAGACATTTATGTAATTTTTGGATATAATGGCATAAATGTCTTCAATTTTCACTAAATAATTGCATAAATGTATGCAATTATGCAGTAACTTAATTCTGTGGACCTAATTTATGATCGTTTTTGGGAAGGAGTTGTAACGACCCAGAATTTTGAATAAATTAAATTGAGAATATTTAATTAATTTTAAATATTTGAACGATGATTTAATTTGAATCCCCGATATAACTTTGAAATTGGCGATTAAATTACAAGATTTAATCTATTGAATGTTGAATGAAAATTTGAATCTTCGGTTTTGAGCCGATTAAAAATATTTCAAAGGCTTAGGAAATTTATATTGATAATTCTGAAGGTAATAGAACTTTCAGAATTGAATTTGAAACTGTTCTGTTCAGTTTTGAATTTTATTGTTCGAACCGATATTTGAAAATAGCGTTCCGAGGCGCAGTCTCGGAATTCGACGAGACCAGTTCCATTGGGTCCGTAATATTGAATTATTGTCGGATTTCAAATTTCGTATTTTTTGGAATTATTATGTGAGCGTACGACACATAAACGTGTTGAAATTAAATTGAATTCAATTTTTAAATTTAAATTTTAAATTTTGCCGACATCAGTTAAGGTAGGCACGGTACTCTTCCTTTATTCACGCCAAAATTCAAGGATCAACATCGTGTAAAGCATGGTTGTGCTCGTTTAAAATACTCCTTCCCCTCACTTCGATTCATCAGAAGAAAAACAAAAATATATGGCCGAAGCCTTCTCGTTCGATTTATACCTCTTTTCCCCCCTCCTTTCTAACTCTTCCTCTGATCGAAGAATAACTAAATCCATGGCCGAGCAATTCTTTCCCTTCCATCGATTTCGAAACCGATTCGTTCGAAGAAATAATAATAGCGAGAGGAATCGACTTCATTCGAAAATCAATCGAATCGATCGATTGTTGCCTGGGCATCACACACGGAGGAAGAGTGAGTTCAAGGGTGATCGCGACAGCACGCATGAGGCCTGGAGAAAAAATTGAAGGATAGCAAATCTCGATCTCGAGCAAATGATCGCATGCAGTCGTCTAGCGATTTGGCAATGGGGGTCGAGGCTGGGTTTCGATTTCAGTGGTGTACGCGGCGATGACCACGGTCGCGTGTTCGAGTTCCGGTGATGCAGTCTCGAGGTCGGCAGCGCACGAGGCTTCGGATGGTCATCGATGATAGCGGCGCGGCGAAGTCAAAGTGGATGCAGGCAAGCGATTCGAATCGCGTGATCTAGGGTTTTGATCGAATTGATCTCAGTTGTAAGGTATTAACAGTTTTGTTTTAATTTGAAAAATAATAATATGTATATTGAGATAGTATAGTTAATAGAACATTTGTTTAAAATAAATCATTCGATAAAATTAAATTTTTGGTTTAAATAAATTTTTTGTGAAGGAAATTTAGTTTTTAAAATTTCTAGTTAAATAAATTTAAAAGAGGATTAGTTTGTTTAAATAAAACCATCGGTAATTAAATTTGATGAATTTAATATAGAAGTTATAAAAAGAAATTGGTTTAAACGAAACTATTAGTTAATTAAACTATTAAACGGTAACTGGTTATTCGATTTATTTCGGATATTAATGAATTTTATAAAATTGTTTATACAAGGTCTGAAATGGAGAAACAAGCTGAAATGAAAATGGATTGCAAATTAAAGCTAAGGTGAGATTTTTCTCACTCAAAATGATTTGCAGTTATTATTGATTGATTTGTTTGGATGTGATATTAGATATAGTAGGATATATCTATATATATATAGCAATATATACATATTGGCATATGTATATATTGGATTGATGATTTCCCGCCTCGTATAGCGGATGAGACCCTATTGCGCCGTTAGTAAGCGGATATTTTTATAAAACCCATATACCGCGATATTCCACCTCGAAGTGGAATTGGTATTGTGCTAACGTCTGTGGATGCAGGGAAATAGGTTGGAGGGATCCAACTGGATTCCTCAACTGTATTTATTTATTTACAGATATTGATGTATATTCTGTTATCATGTTGATATATGATATTGAATGTTGTGATTGACTAATTGGTGCTGTTGCATCATCGGATTCAAAATTTTGAAGTTTAAAAATAACGACTTTTACTTTAAAAGGATTTTTAAATAATTTTTGAAAATATACGTTTTATGGAATTTTTGAATTGATTTATAAATGTTAAGATTTTTAAAGTTATAAAAGTTAAGATTTGTGAATTAGAACCAAAAGGTAATTTCTTTTGGAATAAATAGTTAAGAAATTTATAAAAATGGTTTTTAATGGAAAATTTTGAATTATTAAAAACGATGCATGTAAAAGATGTACAAAAAAATTGATATTTATAACTTTAAAATGTTGGTATTATAAAATGAGTTTTATAAGCGTTAAAATGAATTTTTAAGAATTTATAAATAAATGAAATTTATAAATCGTGAACTTATAAATGGAAATGATTTTTGTAAAATAAAGGAATTATAAGTATTTAACTTATAATATGGATTGTTGGTATAAGATTTGAGTTATGAATCGAATTGTTAATAAAGGGAATTTATTTAAATCGAAGTTGTTATAAAATGGAAATAGAATTTATAAACGTTGTTTTATAAATTCGAAAATCAATCACATTTGATGAATTGAATATAGAAGGTTATTAAGGGAATTTTATCCACGATTTTGGATAGTGGATAAATTCTTGAAAATAAATGTGTAGAAAAGATTGAAATGTGGTTAGTGAAGTATATTCACGATTTTGGACAGTGAATATATTTTTAAGTAAAATGGATATGGTTTTGGGAAAGTGATATTTGAAATGAAGTTAATTGTTTTAAAGATGTTTTCAAATATATTGAATATCGAAATCATAGGTTTCAACATTCATTGTTGAAATAGACGTTTTCGAAAATATAAGGAAATGGTGGACTATAACACTGTTGTTATAGTAAATGATTTCCAAAAGGAATATTTTTATCTAGTATTGGGATTTATATATCTATCTTAATCCCGAATCCCTATACTAGTGATTTTGAGTCGTCGTAACGATGTTTTACGTAACATTCGTTTTGACTCAAATAAATGTTGTTATAGTAAACGGTTTCCTTAAAAGAATGAAATATATACTTAATTTGATTTAAGTATATCGAATATTTTCCAAATGTTGAAAATAAATGATTTGTGAATTACTTATTTTTAAATAAGTATGGAAATGCTTTTCCGATATGAAATGAATTGTTTTGAGATTTTATCTTCAAAGATAAAATGAAATGCGGAAATTGATTTGAAAATTGTTTTCAAATGGTTTAGTGTGGAAATTATATATCTAGTAAAGATATTTTTGGAAAATAAAAAAAAATTGGAAAATTATTTGGAATCTGATGATGTTGCGCATCTTTATTGATAGTTAAATAACCGACTATCAATAATTACCTTTAGATAGGTATTTGTTGTGAATTGGATGAATTTGAATGCCACACTTATTTTTGAATAATCGCTCACTATTCGGGTTAGCCGGGAAAGGACCATGGGGTCGTATAACCCATTCCGAATATGTGATACGTCGTTATGAATTGCATTTGAAGACCGGTGTTGAAGACCAGATATTTTTGAAAACGGAAGGATTACCGTCGAGTTACTCTACATCGGCTGATCTCCGATTTAGAGGTTTTATCACCCTTAGTGACGGGAAGTCCGGACGTGATTAGAAAATTATCCGGAAATGCAAGGGCTTCGTGAGAAGTGCCATCGGTTCTGTTCGATCCCGGAACAGACTTGTATGGATTGTGTGTCTGGCGTTACAAATTGAGATATAAAGCTGATTTCTTTCAAATACATTTCTGTTGGTGGCGGAGAATTTATTCTCTTAGCTTAACACCCTTCTCTGAGACGTACGAGCTCAGAGGTTATGTAGTTGAAATTTATCAGCGATATACTCCCAATTTGGTAACGTGGCATGCTAAGTGTTGCTGTGAAATGATCAGTGTTTGATCATTTGTGATATGATCATTTGTTTGATCTTATATCTTTGTGATCATAGGTTGATCATTTGTTTGACCCGAAGCAGCGCTTTGTAGAAAGCGTAGCTTTGTGGACGAGACTTCGACGAGCCTCACACCCCGGAAATGGTCAAAACAGGAAGGATGCAGCAAGGTTCTAGGGAGTAGCGCCCCTTAGTGTATGTCATTCCTTCTGGATAGAGGTGGTATCATGGTATGGAGCCCAGATACTTAACCTATGTGGTTGCTGCATTTTTACTATGTGGTTTGTTGGAAATCGGGGATCCTCGGGAAGATCGGTTACGATCGGGGGATGGCATACGCGTGTCAGTAGTTACCTATTTTTGCAGAGGTAACCCGGCCTTGTGTTGGCAGAGATCCGGTTAGGTTCTCGGGTCGTCTATTCCAGGGACGTACCCATCGTGGATAGGAAGTTCCTTAGCCTGACCATTTGTTGGAAATCCAAACTCCAATACGTGATTTGTACGGTTTTAGTTGTAGAACCTGCCATCTAATATGGCAGCTATAGCAAGCATACTATAAAGGTACGTATGCTGGCTAAGATTTATATTGTACTTTCGAAATGTTTTCTACACTATGCACTAATAATAATATCAAAAAAGAATTTGATTTTGCGTAGTAAGCATCTTTGACTATCATAAGAAGAAATCTCCTCCAATTCTGCGTTTGCATTGTGTGTGTGGCGGGAGGTCTTATGGTAGTTTCATTTTCCAAAAGCATTGCGAATTTGTTTCATTTTCCTTATGAAAAATAACTGTTTTACGATCTCACACCAGTCACCATGACTGACTCGGAGTTTATTGTTTCCCTTCTAAACTCTGGGTGCCCACCAATTTCCACACGGGCAGTCTAGAGTTAGATTATCAGGATATTCTGGATATTCTGGAGCTTTGGAGATAAGCTGGATGACGAGACGTAGTATTTGTATCTGATATTATTTATTCCGCTGTGTATTCTGTATGAGGACAAGTTTATATAACTGTCCATTGTTGTATCGAGTTGTATATTGACTCTGATGATTGATGTATGTATAAACTGATATAATTCTTTTGTTTAAAGATTATTCATTTATCTATTATATATTGTTCCGCTGCGATATGTGAGATTCTGATATTATTTCTGTTCTGATGTTGTTCTGTTCTTCTTCTTTCTTCTTCTTCTACCTTTTCCTCCTTTTTAAAACCCTCACTATTTGAGTTTCCGGCACTCGATTTCTCGGCAGTCGATAAAGTGAGTATCGATGTCGAATTTTCGAAAGTCGAAAATTCCTGTACGTGACAGCGTGGTATCAGAGCATATGGTTAAGCGACAACCCTGCTCTGTTGGGTGTTACTCATTAGAGATAGAGTCAGTAGTACTCTAGAATGAGTTTGAGTGTAATAATAGATACGAGTGCGTATTTGTTAGTGAATATAAAAATGTTTTATATTGTGTTTGCTTATCCGTTGAGATGTTTGTGAATTTTGATCGGTATGTGGGACGCCATATTATCGATAGGGATTTCTAAACACTTAAACGAGGCAAGACGACATAGTATTGTTTTAAAATAGGGTGAATGAAATAATTTTGCCCAAAACTATTTTTTTATAGAAAAGAAATATTTTTCTATGAATTATTATAATAAATGGATGTTTGGTTGTTAGAAAGTGATAATATTGAAATGTTATCATTATTATATGAAATTGAATAAGAAATTGAAATCATAACTCCAAAGTTAAGAAATAAATTCACATACAAATGAAATTGAGAATATAAATTATAAATGTGACTTATAATTGAAAACGGGATTCCAGAGAAGTTTTTGGAAAAGTTTTGAAAAGAAATTGAAAATTTTGGAGATTTGGAAATTTAAATCCTTTTTGGTTTGAAAGTGATTTTCAAAGGTTTTGCAAAGTCTTTTGAAGAGATGAAAAGCTCTAAACTCTTTTCGGTCGCTGGAAAATAATTCCGATGATGATCGCGACATCACCGGTGTTCATTTTCGGGTTTCCAAAAGAGGAATTGCTGCCAAATTGTTTTAAATGGAATGTTGTTTGAAAAATTTGGGTTTGGTTTTTGAAATTCAAAAGATAATTTGAATTGTTTTCAAAATGGCTTTGAAATGATGGTAAGACTCTGGAATGCTATATAAAGATAATTATGAAATGAGACTTGAATCAAGTGGAATAAAATCCAAACCTGAGAAAAATGAATAAGGATTGAATCCGAATAAACTACTTTGATAATTAATTGATTCATGAAATGGAAGTTGAATTAGCTAAATTAAACCTTGAATTATGAACTAAATGAAAGAATGGTTCGAAATTGCAAATAAATTCAAGTAAGTAGAAATAAATTTCAAATGAACGGAATTTACAATTGTAAGTGAATAAAATTGAAACTGAATGTTGAAAACAAATTTGAATTTGTAAGTAAATTGGAATTTGTGATAAATTAGTAATTGAAACTAATCTAAAAAGAGCAGTTATGAATGAAAGTTGTTTAGTTAATAAAATAAACCGAATGAAAATATGAAATGCAAATTAAATTGAATGGAATCAATTGCAAATGAAGTGAACTAAAGATAAAATTGAATTCAAATGAGAAATTGAAATAAAAATTGAATGAAAATAGACATGTAACTTCAACTGTGAAGTAAAAATGTATAAGAAGTAAGTATCAAAATTTTTTGTAATAGAATTGTGCAAAATGGTTTGAATATTGTAACTAGATATTATGGCTAGTAGGATATACAGGTTATAAAGGAATTGGAATTTTGAATTTCAAAGATAATTTTGAATTGCTCGAAAAAGGTAAGTATTTAAATTTCTATATGAGATTTGATGATTTCTTATCTAGCCGCTTGGCTTTTTCTTTTTCTTTTTGAAATCTGAGAGTCCGTAGGGACGTTTTGTAGTCGTGCCGTATTAGCCGCGCAAAGGAGACGCTGGAAAAATTTTTCGAAAATTCAGGGTGTTAGAAAATTTTTGAGAAAATTTTGAAAGTTTAAAATTTGAATTTAAACTTAAATTTAAATTGTTAAGAAACAATGTTGTTGAAACTTATAATTGAAGTTGAAAAACTAGTTGAAATGATAACGAATCTTTAGTAGAAAGATTTGTTTTGATAAATTTGATAAAACTATTGGATTGTGAAAAATAGTAGACGAGTTAAGGACCATTTTACCTAACTTGTAATTTCGAGGACGAAATTCTTTTAAGGAGGGAAGTCTGTAACGACCCAGAATTTTGAACAAATTAAATTGAGAATATTTAATTAATTTTAAATATTTGAACGATGATTTAATTTGAATCCCCGATATAACTTTGAAATTGGCGATTAAATTACAAGATTTAATCTATTGAATGTTGAATGAAAATTTGAATCTTCAGTTTTGAGCCGATTAAAAATATTTCAAAGGCTTAGGAAATTTATATTGATAATTCTGAAGGTAATAGAACTTTCAGAATTGAATTTGAAACTGTTCTGTTCAGTTTTGAATTTTATTGTTCGAACCGATATTTGAAAATAGCGTTCCGAGGCGCAGTCTTGGAATTCGACGAGACCAGTTCCATTGGGTCCGTAATATTGAATTATTGTCGGATTTCAAATTTCGTATTTTTTGGAATTATTATGTGAGCGTACGACACATAAACGTGTTGAAATTAAATTGAATTCAATTTTTAAATTTAAATTTTAAATTTTGCCGACATCAGTTAAGGCAGGCACGATACTGTTCCTTTATTCACGCCAAAATTCAAGGATCAACATCGTGTAAAGCATGGTTGTGCTCGTTTAAAATACTCCTTCCCCTCACTTCGATTCATCAGAAGAAAAACAAAAATATATGGCCGAAGCCTTCTCGTTCGATTTATACCTCTTTTCCCCCCTCCTTTCTAACTCTTCCTCTGATCGAAGAATAACTAAATCCATGGCCGAGCAATTCTTTCCCTTCCATCGATTTCGAAACCGATTCGTTCGGAGAAATAATAATAGCGAGAGGAATCAACTTCGTTCGAAAATCAATCGAATCGATCGATTGTTGCCTGGGCATCACACACGGAGGAAGAGTGAGTTCAAGGGTGATCGCGACAGCACGCGTGAGGCCTGGAGAAAAAATTGAAGGATAGCAAATCTCGATCTCGAGCAAATGATCGCATGTAGTCGTCTGGCGATTTGGCAATGGGGGTCGAGGCTGGGTTTTGATTTCAGTGGTGTACGCGGCGATGACCACGGTCGCGTGTTCGAGTTCCGGTGATGCAGTCTCGGGGTCGGCAGCGCGCGAGGCTTCGGATGGTCATCGATGATAGCGGCGCGGCGAAGTCAAAGTGGATGCAGGCAAGCGATTTGAATCGCGTGATCTAGGGTTTTGATCGAATTGATCTCAGTTGTAAGGTATTAACAGTTTTGTTTTAATTTGAAAAATAATAATATGTATATTGAGATAGTATAGTTAATAGAACATTTGTTTAAAATAAATCATTCGATAAAATTAAATTTTTGGTTTAAATAAATTTTTTGTGAAGGAAATTTAGTTTTTAAAATTTCTAGTTAAATAAATTTAAAAGAGGATTAGTTTGTTTAAATAAAACCATCGGTAATTAAATTTGATGAATTTAATATAGAAGTTATAAAAAGAAATTGGTTTAAAAGAAACTATTAGTTAATTAAACTATTAAACGGTAACTGGTTATTCGATTTATTTCGGATATTAATGAATTTTATAAAATTGTTTATACAAGGTCTGAAATGGAGAAACAAGCTGAAATGAAAATGGATTGCAAATTAAAGCTAAGGTGAGATTTTTCTCACTCAAAATGATTTGCAGTTATTATTGATTGATTTGTTTGGATGTGATATTAGATATAGTAGGATATATCTATATATATATATAGCAATATATACATATTGGCATATGTATATATTGGATTGATGATTTCCCGCCTCGTATAGCGGATGAGACCCTATTGCGCCGTTAGTAAGCGGATATTTTTATAAAACCCATATACCGCGATATTCCACCTCGAAGTGGAATTGGTATTGTGCTAACGTCTGTGGATGCAGGGAAACAGGTTGGAGGGATCCAACTGGATTCCTCAACTGTATTTATTTATTTACAGATATTGATGTATATTCTGTTATCATGTTGATATATGATATTGAATGTTGTGATTGACTAATTAGTGCTGTTGCATCATCGGATTCAAAATTTTGAAGTTTAAAAATAACGACTTTTACTTTAAAAGGATTTTTAAAGTGATTTTTGAAAATATACGTTTTATGGAATTTTTGAATTGATTTATAAACGTTAAGATTTTTAAAGTTATAAAAGTTAAGATTTGTGAATTAGAACCAAAAGGTAATTTCTTTTGGAATAAATAGTTAAGAAATTTATAAAAATGGTTTTTAATGGAAATTTTTGAATTATTAAAAACGATGCATGTAAAAGATGTACAAAAAAATTGATATTTATAACTTTAAAATGTTGGTATTATAAAACGAGTTTTATAAGCGTTAAAATGAATTTTTAAGAATTTATAAATAAATGAAATTTATAAATCGTGAACTTATAAATGGAAATGATTTTTGTAAAATAAAGGAATTATAAGTATTTAACTTATAATATGGATTGTTGGTATAAGATTTGAGTTATGAATCGAATTGTTAATAAAGGGAATTTATTTAAATCGAAGTTGTTATAAAATGGAAATAGAATTTATAAACGTTGTTTTATAAATTCGAAAATCAATCACATTTGATGAATTGAATATAGAAGGTTATTAAGGGAATTTTATCCACGATTTTGGATAGTGGATAAATTCTTGAAAATAAATGTGTAGAAAAGATTGAAATGTGGTTAGTGAAGTATATTCACGATTTTGGACAGTGAATATATTTTTAAGTAAAATGGATATGGTTTTGGGAAAGTGATATTTGAAATGAAGTTAATTGTTTTAAAGATGTTTTCAAATATATTGAATATCGAAATCATAGGTTTCAACATTCATTGTTGAAATAGACGTTTTCGAAAATATAAGGAAATGGTGGACTATAACACTGTTGTTATAGTAAATGATTTCCGAAAGGAATATTTTTATCTAGTATTGGGATTTATATATCTATCTTAATCCCGAATCCCTATACTAGTGATTTTGAGTCGTTGTAACGATGTTATACGTAACATTCGTTTTGACTCAAATAAATGTTGTTATAGTAAACGGTTTCCTTAAAAGAATGAAATATATACTTAATTTGATTTAAGTATATCGAATATTTTCCAAATGTTGAAAATAAATGATTTGTGAATTACTTATTTTTAAATAAGTATGGAAATGCTTTTCCGATATGAAATGAATTGTTTTGAGATTTTATCTTCAAAGATAAAATGAAATGCGGAAATTGATTTGAAAATTGTTTTCAAATGGTTAAGTGTGGAAATTATATATCTAGTAAAGATATTTTTGGAAAATAAAAAAAATTTGGAAAATTATTTGGAATCTGATGATGTTGCACATCTTTATTGATAGTTAAATAACCGACTATCAATAATTACCTTTAGATAGGTATTTGTTGTGAATTGGATGAATTTGAATGCCACACTTATTTTTGAATAATCGCTCACTATTCGGGTTAGCCGGGAAAGGACCATGGGGTCGTATAACCCATTCCGAATATGTGATACGTCGTTATGAATTGCATTTGAAGACCGGTGTTGAAGACCAGATATTTTTGAAAACGGAAGGATTACCGTCGAGTTACTCTACATCGGCTGATCTCCGATTTAGAGGTTTTATCACCCTTAGTGACGGGAAGTCCGGACGTGATTAGAAAATTATCCGGAAATGCAAGGGCTTCGTGAGAAGTGCCTTCGGTTCTGTTCGATCCCGGAACAGACTTGTATGGATTGTGTGTCTGACGTTACAAATTGAGATATAAAGCTGATTTCTTTCAAATACATTTCTGTTGGTGGCGGAGAATTTATTCTCTTAGCTTAACACCCTTCTCTGAGACGTACGAGCTCAGAGGTTATGTAGTTGAAATTTATCAGCGATATACTCCCAATTTGGTAACGTGGCATGCTAAGTGTTGCTGTGAAATGATCAGTGTTTGATCATTTGTGATATGATCATTTGTTTGATCTTATATCTTTGTGATCATAGGTTGATCATTTGTTTGACCCGAAGCAGGGCTTTGTAGAAAGCGTAGCTTTGTGGACGAGACTTCGACGAGCCTCATACCCCGGAAATGGTCAAAACAGGAAGGATGCAGCAAGGTTCTAGGGAGTAGTGCCCCTTAGTGTATGTCATTCCTTCTGGATAGAGGTGGTATCATGGTATGGAGCCCAGATACTTAACCTATGTGGTTGCTGCATTTTTACTATATGGTTTGTTGGAAATCGGGGATCCTCGGGAAGATCGGTTACGATCGGGGGATGGCATACGCGTGTCAGTAGTTACCTATTTTTGCAGAGGTAACCCGGCCTTGTGTTGGCAGAGATCCGGTTAGGTTCTCGGGTCGTCTATTCCAGGGACGTACCCATCGTGGATAGGAAGTTCCTTAGCCTGACCATTTGTTGGAAATCCAAACTCCAATACGTGATTTGTACGGTTTTAGTTGTAGAACCTGCCATCTAATATGGCAGCTATAGCAAGCATACTATAATGGTACGTATGCTGGCTAAGATTTATATTGTACTTTCGAAATGTTTTCTACACTATGCACTAATAATAATATCAATAAAGAATTTGATTTTGCGTAGTAAGCATCTTTGACTATCATAAGAAGAAATCTCCTCCAATTCTGCGTTTGCATTGTGTGTGTGGCGGGAGGTCTTATGGTAGTTTCATTTTCCAAAAGCATTGCGAATTTGTTTCATTTTCCTTATGAAAAATAACTGTTTTACGATCTCACACCAGTCACCATGACTGACTCGGAGTTTATTGTTTCCCTTCTAAACTCTGGGTTCCCACCAATTTCCACACGGGCAGTCTAGAGTTAGATTATCAGGATATTCTGGATATTCTGGAGCTTTGGAGATAAGCTGGATGACGAGACGTAGTATTTGTATCTGATATTATTTATTCCGCTGTGTATTCTGTATGAGGACAAGTTTATATAACTGTCCATTGTTGTATCGAGTTGTATATTGACTCTGATGATTGATGTATGTATAAACTGATATAATTCTTTTGTTTAAAGATTATTCATTTATCTATTATATATTGTTCTGCTGCGATATGTGAGATTCTGATATTATTTCTATTCTGATGTTGTTCTGTTCTTCTTCTTTCTTCTTCTTCTACCTTTTCCTCCTTTTTAAAACCCTCACTATTGGAGTTTCCGGCACTCGATTTCTCGGCAGTCGATAAAGTGAGTATCGATGTCGAATTTTCGAAAGTCGAAAATTCCTGTACGTGACAGGAGTTTTTGTGTATTAAGTTTGATTTTAAGGACCCGAGCCCAATATTCCCTATTATAAACTCATGTTGATTATTTTGGATAATATTATCTTTTAAAATATAAGTTCAGGTTGACTAAGACTATATATAAGTTTAAAAAAGAAATAAATGCCAAACAAATATTTAAAACTAAACTTTTAATCAAATTATAATCTTAATTACCATAGGTAGTATAAAGTGTTATACATAAATTTATATGTTTTCCCAAAATATGATAAGAAAATTTGTGGTTTGAATAAATCTTTCTCCCCCAACTTGATTTTTTATATACTTGTGTTTGAGAACAGGATAATCGATCAATTTTTCCTCTATTGAATTATTCAGAACAATCAAGGTTCTTTGGTAACTAAACATTGATAGTTTAATAATGTCTAGCAAAATAAGGAAGGAAACTAAATTTATAATCAAATTAATCGAATAAATATAAGATAAAATTTAAATTTGATGTAAAACTTGAAAATAAAAATAATAATTCAACCTTACTTTTAACAAATTTTAAAGAATAGTTGAAGATTCTACATATTTATGTATTTATAATCCAATAACCTTCAATAAAATAAATGAAGGAAACCAAATTAAGATCAAACCTCTAAATTATGCTGAATCGATCCTATAAACAAATGTTTTTTTTTACTTTTAAACAATGTTTCCATAAAAGTCAATCCTTAAAAATAACAAGTATAAACATAGCTACTGGAAAATGATGAAATCATACAAAATTTAAGGAGAGTACAAAAGTGAAGGACTATTGAATAATTATATTAAATTCTATTAAGATTGAAAACTAATAAGATACAAAAATATTATTTACAATGAATTCTTAATTCGATATAGATCGAAAAAATATATATTTTTTAATTATTATAGGTATGAAGATAAAAATGAGAAAAAGAAAACCATGAAATAATATGAAATGTGATGTAGAAAAAGTTAATATGAAAAATAAACTAAGAAGTTCCAAAAAATATTGTACTGAAAGTGTGGAGAATAGAAAGAAATATGCTATTAGATTATAAAGGTATAATTGAGGTAAAGAGTGGGTTGAATGACAATAATATAATTTTTTAACATGAAATATGTGAAATAAAGAGTTATAATGGTACAAAATGAGGATTTTGTTCTTGAAAATATGAGAGAGAGAAAATACAGATGGTCAACGATCAAACTTCTATCTATATAATAGAATATATTCTTTTATATAACAGTATCAGTCATAACAATAATGAACAAATAGACTTAAACATAAGCTATCTACCATTAGAGCATATTCTTGTAGAAATCAAATCATACCCTCCATATTTTAAGATAAGCATGTCGTCACATAGGTTATCCTTCACATGTTAGAATAGCGGTCGTCAATACAAAAGGATATCTAAAGTAATCAAAACAAAGAATAGGAAGTTCAAACTACATTATGCTAAAACATGAAAACTGTTATATGTACTTAAGAACTGGAAAAAAACGAATTAGCACACATACAAATAGTGTAGATACTACAAAATAATTAAATAATTACAAAAATGTGACAAATTAATTGGCAAAGAATTGATAATGTGTATTGGAGTTAGCATGCAAATGACAGAAATAATAATATGATTGAACTCAATAATGTAAGATGATCATAAAACAACAATAAAATAGACAAGTTAACTTATTCCGTTAAGTTTCAAAAGTAGCAACATTTGCAGCGAAAAGTGTCAAACGAAAATTTAATTATTTACCAAATTAAAAATTATGAAAAAATCCTATAAATTAAATTAAAAATAAGTCATCAAAAATCAGGTCTTAATTTGAAACATAGATTTTATTATAATTTAAATTCAAATCAGAATGTTTAAATAAATTAAATATTCAAATTCGAAGACCCAAAAATACGGGTCATTACATTCTTCCTCCCTTAAAAGAATTTTGTACCAGAAATTCCAAGGATGAAAAAATATAATGAAAAACATACAATCAAGGAAAATTAAGCCACTAAAAATAATAATACCACCCATAACCCGATCGGAGGTACGGTGCCTTATCCTATTCATTTTATTTATCAAATTAAGGTAGTTTCATTTTTTAAAATTCCTAGGTTGAATTACTAACCTAGACAAATTTAACTTAGGCACCTAATCTCGCTCTGATACCATCTGTAATGACTCGGATTTTTTAACCAGTCAAAATTGTCGAAAACCCATCCATTCTGAAATTATGAATGAAAACTACCAACTTAATACACAATATTTGATAAATATTCAACACTATTAAATGTATAGGATACAATATCAATTGTACAAGTTATCAGAGTAATCAATTTAATCTACTAGGTGTGCTTTAATACATACCAAATATAAATACGAATATCTAACACTACATAACTATGATGAGAGAGACGACAATAGCCATCCTTACAAACTCAATAAACATGTCGAATGTGGAATAAAATAGTAAGCATGAAAGATATAACAACACAAGACAAATAACAACCAATAAATAAACAAATAAACATGAAATTGTTATATTATTATTAAGGCTGCATCACTACCACCTGTGACTACCTACGTACCCCTATCTAACTGGATACCCAATTAGATACAGGATCAATCCAACGTAGTTCTTCTACCATAAATAGGACTCATGGAGCATACGATGCGACAAATAGTATGCAATTCCCAAAACTAACCACTTAGGCTTAATCTTCACATTTAGATTTTTCTGAAATCTAACTATTTTCATAATATAATCCTTTTTGAAAATAATCTCTTCAAACTAAATTCCTAGTTTTATTTCAACTCCTTCTGAAATAATAATATATTCTTTATATTAAATTATAATTTCCTTTGGGACCTTAAAACAAAACACTTTTGAAATATTTATTTGAAAATCCCAAAATACTACTATAAAAGAATATCAAAATATATGCAACCAGATTAGGAGGTTTCTCCCAACAACAAGGCAATTGGGTCCCAGCCTTTACAAAGTCAATAAATAAGTATATCCCTCTATCTAAGAGCGGACTATACTGTGGGTTAAAATAACTATAACGACCCGGAAATTCATCACTTTATAAAAATTTCAAAGTATTCAAATATAAGATTTTTTAACATAAATAATGATGTTTTGAATAATAAATAATATTGAAAATCTCATTTTCAATAAATATTTACAAAATATATTCCTTGGAATAAATATCGATAAAATGACCGAAAATCATTTTATCGATAAATAGCTCTTTAGCCATCCGACATCGTGCATAGAGCTAGATACATAAACTCATTTATCCATATGAGTGAGAATATGTAATAATATAATTTATTTTATTTTGAAAAATTAAAAGTATACATGACATCACTAAAAATGTCCCTATTTCGGAATAATTGATTTATGAATTTAAATTGAGATTTAATGATTTAATAATTATTATAATTATTCCAATAATTATTTTTTAATGATAATAATTCATTTTAATTAGTTATAAAGTGATGATAAATCATTTATAATAGTTTTATAAAGTTATATATTCGATTTGAAAATATAAGGAAAATTTATATCGCTTTATCGATATAATAACACTTTTTATAAATAATTGCTTAATATTGATTTATATGGTTTTATAATTAAATTATGATCATTTTAATTAATTAATAATGATTACAAATTTATTTTCAAATATTTTTACATGTATATGTAATTTAATTGATAAGAGAAAATATGACCGAAAATCGGTTTTCCACTTAAACGGTTTAACGAACGAAAGTTGCTCAAAAGTCATTGCAACCTTATTGATATGTCTTATGCACATATATAACATACATATGCACAACTTAACATGCACATGAACATATATATTTACACACACATACAAATATACATACACACACATATATATATATATATATAGTACAAATTATCCAAGATATTTACCATATACTTCATCTTTAAGCAATTTAAAGTCAAACACTTACACATAAGTACATGCACATGGGCTACACAGATGGAGGGGGGGTTCATTTTGGTCAAACCATGGGACATAGGGGGAGGTGATGTTGGTGATGAAAGGTGATGTATATGCACTTAAAAATCATGATATTTTTATTCCTTCCTTTCCCTATAAATACCACACCATCTCCACTTCATTTCCTCACTTCTCCTTCTTTATTTTCCTAAGCTTTCCTCTCTATTTTCATGGCTTCCATACTTAAAGAAATAATGGCAAAATTATTTGCAAAAGAAAATTAAAATTATATAGTATATATCAATACACTTGAAAAAGCAAAGCAAACTCCTCCTCTCCACCTAAATACCCCACGGTCACCACCTTATTTCCCCAAGGTTGAGTCTTCCTTCTCCCTAGCCAAGACCTTGAGCACCTCCCACCATCCCAAGCAAGGGTCGAGCCACCTATGAGCCAAGGTGCAAGTGTTCGTGAGCTTTAAATTCAAGTTAGCGAAGCTATAGCCATTTTTAAGTTAATCATTTAATCGGTGGTGAAAAACTCCACTTATATTTATATATACACTTTGGATAATGGTATGATATGTTATTTTCTTGCTATGATTTGATCGTCATATTTGGTTGTGAAATATTGTTGTTTGGATGTGTAAAAAAAGTCACGTTCAAATACATATCGAAATATCACAAAGGAAATCACTTTCCTTTTCGTAAATGAAACGGTATATATGAGTTGTTAAACCTCTTTGAAAAGGGTTTAAAATGATCTAATAATGTTTTATAAACATCTAGAAGTGTCGATGAAGTTTAAAGTAAAATGGAAAATTGGTTAAAATAGGCGCGTCGCGTAACGATAGTATGCGATTTCGCACCGTAAAAAGTAAAATCCGTTTATACGATGGATTCAAAGTCAGAATTCTTTGTAATAAGAATTTTTGAACTCTTATAACTATAGCTCTCAACTGAAGAAAGAAAATCAAGATTTCGATTAGTAGATTTTGAAAAATGAGCAAAACAAGTTTTCAAAATAGTCGCGGTTTGGCAGTTCGGAAAACCAACGCGACAAATTCTTTAAAAATGATATTTCTAATTCTTTAAAAATATGGAATAAATTCTATAAATCATTTAAAATGTTTTAAAATATATTTATTTATAAAAATGAATTTCTAAATGATCGAAAAGTTGTTTTGATCAAATAAGCCTTAAAAACACTATTTACAACACTATTCACAGCACTTTTTGCAGCTCTTTTAATAACTTTTGAAATATGGATTTAAACTTAACAATTCTTTTATAAATGTTTTTGAATGAATAATTAAGTGTTTTAATTATGATTTGGAGGTTTTATAGTTTATTTAAAAGAGTTTAAATAAAATATTTAAAGAAAAGCTGTTAAAATCAAGTGATTTAATCTTGGCTCTAAAAGCCGACGGGTAGACTAGATTTCTCTATTCGTAAGATCCGGATGTGGGATGCTTAAACTAAGGATATGTTCAATAGTAACTAGTGCCCTGGCTCGCCTGGCCTCTTTCCTGGGCGAGGAATAGATAAGGTCAAAATGTCGGAAACGAGACAATAATAAAAGATTCAAAATTTATAAATTTAATTTAATACAACTTGGATTGTATGGAGATAATATTCTTATAAATGGTATTAAATTCCAAGAAGGGAACCTGTACTATCTCTGTGAATTTAAAAGGTGATTTCATCATTATTCGTTGGATAGTAAAGGTTAAATACGAAAATTGATGTTGAGTAGAATTAGTATAATTTTTATCAACCCATTTTAACTCAATAATGTTTTGCAATATGACTTATGAAAATGATTTGGTATTTCCAAAGTTAAAGAGAGATTTAATGATTCCGTATATACTGGAAAGGAATTTTTGAAAGATATATATCTCTAGAAGATATTTTTGATAAAAAGAAAGTAATTAATCAAATGAAAGCACCTATTTACTTAATATCTTTTTATCGAGGATTGATTCAAAGGAACCGGGATTGGATTTGCTTGCCGCATGATAGAGGGTTCTCACTTGTGTTTGGTGGTTAGAAGATGATTCTTACTCCTACATGTCCTAGGGAATGGGTTGGTGTAGTCGAGAGGCTAGCCGTAAAAACAAATGGCGAGGTACCAGTGCGAGCCACGGTGGCTGTACCCACTACCGAAGGGCCGAGGGCCCTTACCTTGCCATTGTATGGAAATCCATTCTCCAGTAAATGCCTTCAGACTTGATTGTAGAACCTAATATGCTGGAATTTAATAATGTAATAATTTCGGCTAAGATTATGTATATTTAATTGAAAACTGTTTTCAAAAGAAAGTCATTAAAAATAATATCCCCTGATTTTGAGTAGCTAATGTTTTGCTTATCATAAGGTAAAAACCCGTTCTGTGTTTATATACGGTGTGATCTTATGAGATGCCATTTGTTTTCAAATATCTGTATTTTGAGTTTCTCACACTAGTCCTGTGACAGACGCAGAGTTTATTTTCTTTCACCTTAAACTCTGGGTGCCCTATTTTTTCGGGCAACCAAGTAGTTAGGTAATCTTGGAGCATTTTGGGTCTTTTGTTGAAGTTATCTATCACTTTCTACTGTGTTTGTATTTTTTATTACTAACACTTGTAAGGATAGGTAGTTATAACTATCATAGCTGGATTAGTACTTATTAGTACTTTGGTGGAGCAACTTGGAGTAATTACATGTACCACGCATATGTATAATTATGTGTTTAATATGATGCGAGATTTTGTTATTGTCTTATCTTCTATCTTTATTTTCTTTACCCCATGATAATCTACCTCTCCGGAACTTGGATTTATGGCATGTGAATACTGAGGACGTATTAGTGTCGACCTCTGAGGGTCAAGAAGGTTGGTCTTCACAATAACCCTTCTTTGCCACATTTTAGTTACGGTTTACCCGAATCATCGATAACATAATAAATCATTTTATTTCCCGAAGTGACAAATCATTTTGCACTAATAATCACAAATACTTTTAAACATAGTATTGTTTATTTTCTCAAAATCTTTGGAAAGCCATTTAAAAACCACTGGGTTTTTGTTAACTCGCCTTTTGGCAAGGCCGTGGACAAGCGGATTTAAATAAATCGACTGCTTGTTTGTCGAGAATGGAGTACGATGGGTTTGAGCCAGTTGGATGGATAGATGATCAGTCATGGATGGTTCGGTGTGGGTCGCTAGATCAAGGTGGCTCGGTCGTATATGGCTCGGTCGAGGAGAGGAGTTCATGCATGGGATCGACATTGGTGGTTCAGCCTTGATGGGATCGGCCTTGGTGAACTGGTTATATGGGATCGGCATTGGTGGTTCGGCCTTGATAGGATCGGCCCTGGTGAACTGGTTATATGGGATCGGCATCGGTGGTTCATCATGTTCTGGTTTGATCATACTGAAGTGGGTCGGCATTGGTATGGCTCGGCATTTGGACCGGTCGGTAGGCAGTAGGCTTCGGGACATCACTTGAATATGCTTGGGTCGTCAACTTGGTTTCAGGGTCGGTTAGTATGATGGAGTCGGGGTTATTTGCTTCAGGTCGGTATTTACATTTCCCCCGGGTCGGCATAGGGGAGTAGGTCGGCAACAAAATTATGGGTCGACATGTTATAGGATGGGATCGGCTTCATCTTGCTCCGAGTTCCAATGTAGTTTACTTCGAGTCAGGGTCACTTCGAGTCAGTACCCTGGCTACTTCGAGTCAGCTTATTGAGGACTTGGGGTTGGTCGTGATTAAGGATGTTGGCTCGGCTATGGTCTCAGTGGGCCCGTATCACTCAGGAAGCCCAGTAACTCATGTTTTGCCTATAAATACAGCATGCGGGGCTTCAAAAAAAGGGATCTCCATTCTATTTCCCTTCATCTTCTATACTAAGGTTGCTCTACCATTGTTGTTCAAAAAACTCTGGATTATAACTGTAATTGATTCTGACATCAATAAAAAGGAAATTTCTGGAGTGGACATAGGCCGGAGTCAGCCGAACCACTATAAATCCTCTGTTATTATTGCTTTCCTTTTAATTTCTAATGTTCTTCATATTTATACTCTCTACATACATTCTATCTGTTATCTGTGACTGTTGGTTGGTGCTTTCATCTGGATTTGGGTGTTAGTGACCAATTTTGGCGCTAACATTTTTGTGCTTTCACTGAGAAAGCTAGCACTCAGGGATTCAGAAGCTTGGATTTTGGATTTAAAGGCTTAGGAACTTGGATTCTTAAGACTATGGCAAAGAAATCAACCATGAGACAGAGGACGGAAAGGAGTCAGCAAGAGGGAAGTCAGGAGGCTTCCTCTGGAGCTAATCAAGCCTCAATCTACATCACTAGGGACGAGATGCAGGTCATGATGAATTCCATGCAGGAGCAATTGATGAAAAGGCAACAGGAAATGATGGAGACACTTCTTAGACAATTTGGACAAGCAGGAACAGCAAGAGCTGCAGGAGCTCAGATCCATGGAGTTGGATCAAAATGACTCAACCGGCAAGCAGATGGAGCGGTTCAGCAGGGGGCAGCCCCCAATCAGCAAACAACTGTCAATCTAGGTGGACCTAGACTTGGGGGCACACCACAAGGTAATGCTGGATCGATCCATGGAGGGATACCAGATGACGCTGCGCAGCCCATCGCCAACAGGAATACAGGAATGCGTGACGAGGAATATGTACCGGAATTCCCTCGAGGACTTGGAGGGCAGTTAGGAAATGGAGATGGAGGGAAACCCTTGGTAGGTAACACTGGATTAGCTGACATTATTAGGTGAACTATTCGTGGAGGTCTGACAAACAAGGATTTGGATGGAGTAAACTAAAGTCCGTTTACCTGTAACATCATGATGGCTAGGAATCCACCCGATTTCAAGCTGCCCACTCTGGAAGTATACAATGGTAGAAGGATCCCACTGACCACTTGATGAGGTACACAAGGCATATGGAAGTGCTGGGGGCATCAGAGGAGGTTATGGCCCGGTGTTTCCCTCTATACTTGACCGATATAGCTGCTATGTGGTTCAGACAGCTGGAAGATGAATCAATTGGAACATGGACAGAACTTGTAGATAGGTTCTTGAAATAGTTTCGAGTTCACATCAAAAGGCCGAAGAATGTGATGACACTGACGTCAGTTAAACAGAGGGCGGATGAATCGCTCAGGACTTTCTTAACCAGGTTTAATGCGGCAGTTGCTTCGGTGGATCGGCCGGATCCATCAATGGTTCTGATGGCTGCAGTATCAGGAGTTAGGGATAATTCGGATTTCAAAGTATCGTTGATACGGGACCCACCAATGGATCTCGGGGAATTCTTTCATGAAGCTGAGAGATTTCTTCGACAAGAGGATGCATGTTTGGATATGAAGTCAAAGGAACTAAACATGGTTAAGGATGGAGGACCGCCCGGTGAAAGCTTAGGTAAAGACAAGGATAAAGGGAAGAGGAAGCGCTGGGGAGAACCAAAATTCTCCACTTACATAGGATTGAATGCAACATTGGAGCGAATATTCTTGGATACTCGGGATTGCCTTCCTTATCGAAGGCCGACAAGGAGGAAACCCTCAGAACGCGAAAGGGCATCTAGAAGGCACCGTCTCTTTCATGACCTGGACGGGCATGATACTAACAGCTGCCGACATCTAAAGGATATAATCGAGGAGCATGTAAGGAATGGTCAGTTGCGACAATATGTCGAAACTCGGAATGCGGCGGCGAAATAGGAGCAGCCACCGCCTACCTTGAACGACGATGACCAGCTAAGGATTTGGGCATGGACCTGGTGCGGTCCCAGACTTGGATATCGACTCGGAGAGTTCATGAATTCAGTTATAGGTTATTGGATATGGATGGATTAGAACTCGGTTGTTGGGTTTGGATGGATGTGGAATTGGATAAGGATTTGGTTACTAGATAGGAATCAGATATCGACTCGGAGCAGTCGTAGATTTGGATGAGGGTACGGCAATGGCACTTGGATAAAATGGATTGGATTATGAATTGGAAGGTATGGCTATGGATAACATATGGACTTCGGATATCGGATTTGAGGCTATTTAAAACACACCTTCCAATGGAAAGGCATGTTTTGGGGGGCAAATGTTAACCCGCCTTTTGGCAAGGCCGTGGATAGGCGGATTTAAATAAATCGACTACTCGTTTTTCAAGATTGGAGTACAATGGGTTTGAGCCAGTTGGATGGATAGACGATCAGTCATGGATCGTTTGGTGTGGGTCGCTCAGTCAAGGTGGCTCGGTCGTATATGGCTCGGTCGAGGAGAGGAGTTCATGCATGGGATCGACATTGGTGGTTCGGCCTTGATGGGATCAGCCTTGGTGAACTGGTTATATGGGATCGACATTGGTGGTTCAGCCTTGATGGGATCGGCTCTGGTGAACTGGTTATATGGGATCGGAATCCGTGGTTCGTCATGTTCTGGTTCGGTCATACTGAAGTGGGTCGGCATTGGTATGACTCGGCATTTGGACGGGTCGGTAGGCAGTAGGCTACGGGACAACACTCGAATATGCTCGGGTCGTCAACTTGGTTTTAGGGTCGGTCAATATGATGGAGTAGGGGTTATTTGCTTCGGGTCGGTATTTACATTTCCCCTGGGTCGGCATAGGGGAGTAGGTCGGCAACAAAATTATGGGTCGGCATGTTATAGGATGGGATCGGCTTCATCTTACTCCGAGTTCCAATGTAGTTTACTTCGAGTTAGGGTTAGGGTCACTTTGAGTCACTACCCTGGCTACTTCGAGTCGGCTTATTGAGGACTTGGGGTTGGTTGTGATTAAGGATGTTAGCTCGGCTATGGTCTCAGTGGGCCCGTATCACTGAGGAAGCCTAGTAACTCAGGTTTTGCCTATAAATACAGCATGTGGAGCTTCAGAAATAGGGATCTCCATTCTATTTCCCTTCATCTTCTATACTAAGGCTGCTCTACCATTGTTGTTCTAAGAACTCTGGATTGTAACTGTAATTGATTCTGACATCAATAAAAAGGAAATTTCTGGAGTGGACGTAGGCCGGAGTCAGCCGAACCACTATAAATCCTCTGTTATTATTGCTTTCCTTTTAATTTCTTCTGTTCTTCATATTTATACTCTTTACATACATTCTATCTGTTATCTGTGACTGTTGCTTGGTGCTTTCATCTGGATTTGGGTGTTAGTGACCAATTTTGGCGCTAACAGTTTTAAGTTCTCGAAATTCTTTATTTATAAAACACATTTATAAATAGCTTTATATAAATCACTTTTATATAATATAACTTCAAAATATTCATTACCAAATATTTCTATTTCTTTTCAAAGAAACCATTTCATTTCAAAAGACAAGTATCCTTTTCTTTTTAAAATTATAATAAACATCCTTTATTTCAATTATTTCATTTACAAATATTTTCAAATTCTTTTGTAGATAATTCATTTTCCATAAAAATTCCATAACAAATTCTTTTATGAAAACCATCTTTCAAAACAACTTCATCTAATTGAAGTTTTAACTAAAATATTAAATTATTATAACTAATTATAATAATTTAATAAACCAATTTTGTTGATAAACACCTTATAGTCAAATTGTAAAACAAATCATAAGGTGTTAGCTACCATTGTTTTCTACCCAACACATGCCAAATAGAAATTAATTGCTCATAAACTAGTCGAGCACAAATCAGCAATCAAACAATCAATAATAAATAGCGAACACATCTATTGTCAATAATAATTAATCAACATATTAATGAACTTCAAAATAAACATTTTACTTACAAGCATAGAACAAGGATTTATTCTGCTCGATAGATGTCATTAATGAAGTATAATTATTTAACCACATTAATTGTAATTAAATTCAATCACTAATAATTTATCAATATTTTATACTTCACCAAAAATGTCAAATAACTATACTTTTTTGTTCTATTCCTCAATATGAATCTAACGTCGAAAGATCTCAGGTTAAACACACTTCTTCATACATTTTTAAAGTTAAGTTATTAATTAACTAAATCAAGCTAACTAAAATATATAACTAATCTTATATATAGTAATATATCTCACCCCAACTTCAACCTGCAACCTGCCCACTCAAACTTACCCAAACCAAACTCAATCGCAAGCTGCATATTTTTAAAGTTTAAAATGATTTAACTAAACTAATGTAATTACTGCTAAAAATAATCAATTATTTAAACTAATCTCACTCCACTTCCAAAGCAAGGCCCACGACCCACCATAACACTCACAACTTGCTCCATGCAGCACCTAGGATCGCCTCCCCTCTTTTATACTTTCAAAGTTAGATGTATTATAACTAATTTAATTATTAATACTTAAACTAACTAATTTAATAACAAAAGTCAAATCTCACCCAATACCACTACAGCCAAAGCATGCACGCACGACCCACTAATGCAACCCACTAATGCAACCCACGCGCATGTGCGCACACCTTCTTTTTTTTCCATGAATGCCTAGAACCATGCATGCGTGCAGTAATACAACTTCCTCCACCTCGTTGTTCCACCTCTGGCCATGAAATGATGTGCCTTTTGTGTCATTAAACTCAGCGTCGAGAGCCTCATCACCCCATACTTCCAACACCAACCACCATCATTGACCACCGACTGTCGTTGCTTCACCATGGTCGTACCCCTTAGTCGAGCATCCCACAAATGGCACCAGATTAAAGCTCTCACTGTCCTCAACAACTTTTGTGTTGGATGTTTGGCTCATACTTCGTATTTGAGGAGTTACTGATTTAATTCAATGAAAATGGTTTGCTTAAAAAAAGGAATGCGTCCCATGCATGCTGTTGTGTTCATTGCGTATCAAATTAAAAATTGAAAAAAAGTATTCCCCCTTTTGAAATGTGACTCAAATATATAAACTAAATTTTACTTAAACACTAAGGAAAGCAATGTACAAACAAATTAAATGCTAAATAGATAATACTCAAGCACAAGTAAATGCGGATGTTTAACATACAGTGGAAAAATATGTGCTCTGTTTAAAGTTTGAATATTAAAAAGTTTTGGGGACTTCGCTACACAACATCCCGTTCACGTAAAGCCATGAACGACAGAAATAATAATATGATCGCGCTTAACAATGTGAGACAATCATAAAACAACAATAAAATAGACAAGTTAACTTATTCTGTTCAGTTTCAAAAGTACAGACGTTTGCCGTGAAAAGAGTTAAACGAAAATTTAATTATTTTCCAAATTAAAAATTATGGAAAAATCCTATAAATTAAATTAAAAATACATCATTAAAATTAGGTGTTAATTTGAAACATAGATTCTATTATAATTTAAATTCAAATTCGAATATTTAAAAAAAAAATTTAAATTCGAAGACCCAAAAATAAGGGTCTTTATAGATACTTAAGTGAAACACTTTTAAATTCAAAAAGAGTTCATTTTCACGAATTACATTTATAGCGACCATCGCTATATGACCCATAATTTTCCAAACTTGTTTTTGCATATCAAATAGCTTCAAAATTTCGATCTTTGTACTTTAACTACTTTTATAAACTTTGAATATATTTTTTGAAAACAAAAGGTAAGGGTTTTGAAACTTTATAAAATCATTTCAAGCATGTGAAGTAAGGAAATCAAGTTTTAAACCAAAGGATCCCTATATCGCTTTAACAAGTCAAGATGCTAACTTTAATAAGCATATACCACACATCATAAGCAAGATAACAAACCTATATACATGCCATTGTCTAAATACATAAGTAAAGGCTTCAAGTTACTAACTAACTAAGCTTCCATTTTCAAGTTTACTAAACCACATCTAAAGACATACATAAGCAAAACAACTATAACATTGTATAAACCAAACATCCAACATAATTAACAACGAAATAAACAATATTTGTTATCAACATTTAAGTTCAAAAATTCAAGTAAAAAGGCGAACTTTTTTTTCACCTAAAGCTATCCAAAACAACCCGAACCTTTACTAACTCCAGCTACCACCCTAGATCCTTGCTTTTCTTATGGAAAAATACAATTTTAGAGGCCTTAAGGTCCTAGTAGGGTTTGGTCTTGATAAGGACAGCTCAACCATGTCTTGGATGGGGTGGCTATGGGAATGTTTTAGTATGGAGGAGGTTGTAGAAAGAGGAGAAAATGCTTGAACAAGTTTTTAAGGGATTTAAGAGTAGAAAATATGGATTTTTTATTTTCAGAAGTTTACAAAGAAGCCATGGAAGAACATTGTAACGACCCGTAAATTTTAATAAATTTTATTTGTTTTAATAATATACTTAATTGGAAATTTTGCGAAATTTTAAATAATTGAATTTTGAAATTTAAATTTGATATTTGAAATGCATCTGTTTTAACATAGCAAATGATAAATTTTCATCTGATAATATGGAAGTTTATTTTTTTGTATAATTCTATTTCTATTTAAATCGGTTAATATTAGATGATAATAAATTGTTTTTCAAACCTAAATATTTTATACAATAAATTTGTAAAAAAAAATTTCAGCGTATTACACACGGTTATTTTTCTCGTATTTTATTCTCCTATTATTTTTATATTTAGGTTTTGGGTTTGATTTTATTTTATATTTAGCTTATTTATTTTGTGAGTAGACCATTGGGCTGGGAATTCAAAAAGTTCATTTGAATTGATGTTAGGAAACGAATAGCCATCTCTTTACAATTACAATGCACGTTCAAACTTCTGGTTTCTCATACACGTTCAATTTTTTTTTATTTCTCATTTACATTCACTTTTAGTTACATTGCTCTTCACTTCTTTATTTCCCCTCATTTCTTTCGACTACAAGAGAAATTATACTACAAGACTTCTTCTTTCCCCTTTTATTTTCTCTAATCCTTCTCCATCTTCCTTGTGTTCGGCCATCAAATTCCTACCTTACCTCCTCCTCCTTGTCAGAACCCTAGCTGAAACCACCAAAGCTCCATAAGGCCGAACCACTCCATCATCCAAGCCTCCGCCCATCCACTTCCAGATCGCAACATGGTACCCTGCCATCTAACCCGAGCACAGCCGTGCTTCACTGGATCCGTGGCCACCCCTCTCCTTCCTTTCCCCAAATCTCTTAGCCAGGTCGTGAGTTCGACATCGAAGCTGTATAGCCTCCACTTTATTTATTTAGGTAATATATATCTGTTAATATATATATATATATATGGTTTATATAAACTCTGTTATGCAATGTTATATCAGTTCTTATATACCTGTTTATTCAGTGTGAAGGTTATATTTATATTTTGTATAGGTTTGTATATATGTTTCCTATGATACATATATCATATTATTTTAGTATCTGTTGGTATAGTATTATTATATATATCATAACAGAGATGTATATGTCAGTTTATATCAAATTATATCATACCAGTTTATAAATGGTCAGTATATATATGTTATATGTTTTATTTGTACATTTTGTAATGAGTTAGTATTTTGTTTTATTGATGTTTTGGAAAAAAAATATACATGAAGTATGTCTACATGTATATAATGGCTCTGCAAATATTAGAATGGGTCGGCATATTTTTTTTGTATTGCACATATAGTTGTTTGCATATTCAAATAGCTTACATATATATAAGTTAAATATTATGTCAGGTTTTATAATAGCGTTATATATATGCTAATGTACCTATATCTACTATCTGTTTGGGTTTTAATGCGTAAAGTTACATTGTCTATATGTATGTAAATAATACCAGTATGAGCTTATATAAGATTTTGGGTGATCTGTGTTTTTAAAAAATATAAGTTCATATAAGTTTACGTATATATATATATATATCAAATTTTAGCAATCTGTTGAGTTTCAAAGTCCAAATTTATAATAGTTTATACTTGTAGTTGTTTATAACCCATTATTCACATGTGTCAGTATTATATAATTGCCAAGCCGAGCATTATTGTTTTCCTCCTCTATTACTATTTATATATATTTATATATATATATATATTTGTTGTTTATATATATATTTAGTTATATAATATTATATTACATATTTGTTTATAAAGTTGATAAGGTTATACAGTTTATATATTACAAAGCATATAAAGTTTAGGCAGTATATATATATATACTTGTATATATGTTGCGTGTGTTGTAAAATATGTATTATAGTGTATTTATGATTGGGTTACATATATATATTGGTTTTATTTGTATGTATTGTATACACATCTGTATAGACTATTTTACCATAGATAGTATGGTTTGAGTGTATACAAATTTATATTAATATTTTAATTTGACTTAGCAACTGACATATATTGTGTAAATTTTATATAATGGTTTACATCCTGTATTCCTTCCAGTGCATGTTTTATTTGAATAAGTACATTTTGTTTAATCTGTCATCCATTTTGTTTTGTGTATTGTTTGTCTGCATAGCATATTTATTTATTTACTTTTGATTTTAAACTACTCATATAAATGGTTATTTTAATGACTGAAGTATATATCCGGTGTACAAAAGTATACGTATTCTTGTTTACTTGTTTTATTGAAATATATATATATATATATATATTAATTTAAGTTGTGTTTAAATTTATTTTGATTTGAAAATAAATATAATATATATATTTACTATGTTTTGAATGTATGTTTGAAAATTTGTTTAGAGAGAAGTTATAACATATATCTGTATCAATTATATCAAGATTTTTCCTGATTCGTTTTATCAATTTCCTATCATCAGCCCTGTTCGTCGAATTCGTGCCAATTCAGCTTTGCTTTGAAATTCGTGCTGGGATACGAAACTCATCTCGTTCTCGTTCGTTTCTAGCCTCGAAAGGTGAGCAATCACTCACGATTAATGTTCTTATATTTTTTAAATTTGATTTCAATTGAAACGTCAATTGGAATATGTTGTTGTTAGTTATTTATATTGTTATCTATGCTATTGACTGTATATGTTCACTTGTGACATCTGACATCATTATCTGTTATTTATATTAATGATATATGCCTGTTACTGTTGTTATTTTATTATCATATCTGTTATCACTCTGCAAGTTCCCTGTTAGTATAGAATTCACTATGGGTTGAAATGATACATACCCGAATGATCTTGTAGAATAGGAGAAAATCGTTATGGGTTGAAATGATAAACCCAAGCGATTTTCATTTAATTGAATTTGGGATTACGGGTTGAAAAGATATATACCTATATATATATATATATATATATTTAAAATTGTGGATTAAAATGATAAATATTTGTATCACTTGACCATAGGGTAGAAAATTATATACAAACATCGTTGGTCTATATATATAAATATTTTGAAAATGATTTCTATGGTTTTTAAAGGAAATATATGGTTTTAATAAATATTGATTTTAAAGATTTATTAAAGTTGATTTAATAAAGTTGATAAATAATATGTTTAAGTATTTATTTAATATCTATATTTTTAAATATAGAGTTTATAATGATTTTAAATTGATTTGAAATTATATTTATTTAAGAATTATACTGAAATAAGTTTGATTTGAAATTTATTAAATTTGAAATTCTAAAGATATGATTTTTATGACTTGATTTTTGATTTAAAGTGATTTAAAGGAATATTTCAAGTTTAAATAAATTGAAGGAAATATTTAGTTTATTATAATTTTGGGTTTGTTTAAATGATATTGGATTTAATAAGAGAATATTTCAAAATTAAAATAATAGTAAAGTGAATTTGATATATATATATATATGAAATTATCGAATTTAGTTTTGGAATGTTGAATATTTAAAGCTTTGAAATATATTGAAATTGAAATGGCTTATTTTATGGTTTAAATATGTATTTGAAATCGATAATTTGAAATGGTTTATTTAGAAACTGAATCGAATTGAAATTGATGATTTGAGATTTGATTAAATTTGGAATTTTGGAATTCGAGTTGATTTGAATCGATTTGTGAAATTTGAGGAAACTATTTTATTTTATAAAGTAATTTTAAATAATATTTAAAACTATTGATATTTTACTTTATAAATTATTTTAATATAAACTATTTTAATATAAATCATTTTTAATATAAATTATTTTATTTGAAACTATTTTTAACTTATAACTATTTATATAAACTATTTTATTTATAAACTAGTTTATTATATATACTAATTTTAATATCTAAACTGTTTAAAAGGAAAGTGTTATGATTTCCAAAATGCCATGATTTCAAAGCTGTGATTTCCATTGTGTTTTGATTTTTAAAAGACTATGATTTCGAAAGCGTTATAACTTTGGAAAGTGATATGGTTTTGGAAATGGATATATATTTGGTGTGAAAATGATATTGTATTGAGTTGGTTCATTTGGAAATGAAAATGATATTTTGGTTTTGAAGTATAAACTATTTTGAAATGACCGCGGTGTTATAATAACGATTGGTTGTTAAAGAGACCGGGATCGGATATGGACATACTCTCTGTCGATACCGAAAACCACTTTGACAACTGTGTACGCGGTGGAGTTTCCAGAATGAAGTAGGATGGTGGCGACGATCCTAAGGTATATACGTGGACCCAACTCCCGTGAGTTGGCATAAGGTGGCTAAAACAGGAGCGATCTCGGACCAGTGAGGTAGCACCTCTTATCGGACGCACTTCTTCGATACCATTCTATTACTTTGTGATTGTTTGGATGCACCCCTTAATTTGGGAGTGTTGTTCGAGGTGGAGCGATAGTGGCTGCTATGCGTTTCCATCAGTCCGTGTGCGTAATTGGTATATCTACCCTGGCATTGCCTTGTGTGCCATGTCACCTACCATATCGAGCTTTACTACGAGTTGTGATTTCTCCCGTAGCTTGTGGAGTATCGAGGGTAGCCCACATTTTGGGAGTATGCTAATACAGGATAGACTACTGGGACTATTACATGTTAGGGTGAGTTCAAATTAAATGTAAAGCCCTAATGCTATTTTAAAGTATGTTTATTTTATATTAGACATTATTATAATAGCGAATATTACTACATAGTAGATAGTTTAACAGATCCTTAGAGGATGGTTATCCCAAACATCCTTTGAGTTACTTGTATTTCTGTTGATATTTCACTTGAGTTGGATTTATTGATATAAGAATGTTAATCCTGACTCGAGTGTTTTGTGTTTTGCTTTACGCTCGGGTCAGACTGAGTGATACAGCATTTGAGACTCACCTTTGGAGTTGGAGCTTCGCTTGGAGATCCAGCTATATATCGATCCTGCTTTCAGTTATTCAGTTGATTCCAGTAATGTATTCAAATCTTGTATTTGATTATTGTATTGAGACATCTATGTACTCGTGACTTCTGTTGTATCTTGTTTAACTCTGTTATATATATATATAATAGCTTCATGAACTACTATCCTTTTGTTTCCGCTGCATTATTGTTATATTACTCTGTGTCTGTGATCTGTGATTATTTTATTTACTATATATGCTGAGTTTTGCCAAATTTTATTTACAATCCATTGTTTTGAATTATTCAAGTCCGACATGTGTGGATTTATTGTCGATTTGAATGGTCCAAAATATTGGGTTGTTACATGTGGTATCAGAGCTCTGGTTTTAGGCAAAAATCAGCATATGTAGTAAATTTAATTACGGAATCACTTTCGTTCGAGCTTGAATACCTTCTTCTTTGACTCGGTTTTCTTTGAATTTTTGGAACGTTCACTTCGGTTCCAAAGTCCATTCTGTCTCCCCTATTCGTGTCTTCTTGATTCTGGAGTACCCCATAACTCCACTTCGAATAATCTCTATAATAAATTGGCGATCTCGCCAAATCTTCGAATGATTGTAAAGGGGTGAATCTTCTTTACAAGAAGCATTGATTCACCGAAGATTTCTGCATCCTCGTTTTACAATGCTATCTATCACTTGTTATCCTGAATCCTATATCTTGAGATCAGATATAGGTTGTCCCAGAACTCTACATCGATCTTATTCTTGAAATTACGGTTGACCCGATTAAGGTTGCCCGAGATTTATATAAGTCTGTCCATTCCTTTCTCTCTTTGAAATCTATTTCTCCCTATCGAGCCTATTAGTTGAATTCTTTTGGTTAGGATCCCTCCAATTTGAATATTTATCCTTGTTTTGAAATCCATTCTTGTATTGTCAAGTGAGGAGTGTTTGTAATTTATATTAAAATATTTTATATATTGTGTTGTTTGAGTTGTTGATGTTGATTTGGGTCTTCGATCGATTCGTCTGATCAGCGATATCGATAGGATTTCCAAAACACTTGAACAGAGCAAACTGACATAATATTATTTTCAAATTTGGTAAATGAAATAAATTTGTATGATTATATTATAGGAATATAAGTAAAATTTTCTGGGATTTAATAAGTTAATTAAATTGGTTGTTTGAAATGATAATATTTGATTTTCATTTATTATTCTATAAATGAATTTATAAACATGATTTATAAATTTAATTGGAATTGAAAGGAATTTAAAAATCAGGAATTTGAGAATTTAATTTTTGGTGATTTCAAACTTTGGTTTTAAAGTTTTAAAATGCATATTATTTAAACTCTTTTCAAGTAGAAATTATTTCAAAGAATTTTAAAGTTTTAAATCAGTGCTCTCCTATTTTGTCGTTGGAAAATAATTTCGGTGATGGCGGCCGCATCATCGACATTCATTTTCGAGTTTCGAAGTGGAGAGACCATCCTGTAGCTTTGCTACATTTTTGTTTTGGAAAATTAATTTGATTTGAATTTCTGAAGTATGACTTGATTTATAATATATATATTGGTATATGATCATAGATTTAATTTGATATATATAGTATATATACTTATATCTAAATGGTTTGAATTGAAATCGGAAATTTAACTTTTAAATTCTTGAATAAATAATTAAATTGGAATAGTTAAATTGGAAAATTTTATTTGTATAATACCCAATTTCATTCTAATATAAATTACCTAAATTATTCAGAAGTTGAATATGTAATTGGATAATATACAATATAAAATGATTTTATAAACAAAATTTGAGTGGTTATAATAAATGTTATACACTTAAATTTTGATTATAAAAATATTAACAGAGATAAATAGAATAATAAGTTAATGGAATAATAAATGGAATGAATAAAATAAATTCTGGTTTGAAGAAATTAATAGATTGAAATTAGATCAATTTAATGAAATACCTTGGATCAACAAAATCAATTGTTGAATATTAATTGATTTAAATTGAAATTTTATATGATTAGAATTAACAGTTTGAATTAACAAGTTTAAATTGAATGACTATTTATTGATTTAATATAAATGGATTTAGCCAAATGGTTAGATATTAATTAATTTAAATTGAAATTTATATGGTTTAAATTAATTGTTTTATTTTGTTTCCAATCTATTTCTCTTTCTGGTTGTTTCTATTCTCCTATCTCATTCCTTTTCGAGGACGAAAAGTTTTGAGTGGGGGAGAGTGTAACGACCCGTAAATTTTAATAAATTTTATTTGTTTTAATAATATATTTAATTGGAAATTTTGTGAAATTTTAAATAATTGAATTTTGAAATTTAAATTTGATATTTGAAATGCGTTTGTTTTAACATAGCAAATGATAAATTTTCATCTGATAATATGGAAGTTTATTTTTTTGTATAATTCTATTTCTATTTAAATCGGTTAATATTAGATGATAATAAATTGTTTTTCAAACCTAAATATTTTATACAATAAATTTGTAAAAAAAAATTTCAGCGTATTACACGTGGTTATTTTTCTCGTATTTTATTCTCCTATTATTTTTATATTTGGGTTTGAGTTATTTTTTATTTAGCTTATTTATTTTGTGAGTAGACCATTGGGCTGGGAATTCAAAAAGTTCATTTGAATTGATGTTAGGAAACGAATAGCCATCTCTTTACAATTACAATGCACGTTCAAACTTCTGGTTTCTCATACACGTTCAATTTTTTTTATTTCTCATTTACATTCACTTTTAGTTACATTGCTCTTCACTTCTTTATTTCCCCTCATTTCTTTCGACTGCAAGAGAAATTATACTACAAGACTTCTTCTTTCCCCTTTTATTTTCTTTAATCCTTCTCCATCTTCCTTGTGTTCGGCCATCAAATTCCTACCTTACATCCTCCTCCTTGTCAGAACCCTAGCTGAAACCACCAAAGCTCCATAAGGCCGAACCACTCCATCATCCAAGCCTCCGCCCATCCACTTCCAGATCGCAACATGGTACCCTGCCATCTAACCCGAGCACAGCCGTGCTTCACTGGATCCGTGGCCACCCCTCTCCTTCCTTTCCCCAAATCTCTTAGCCAGGTCGTGAGTTCGACATCGAAGCTGTATAGCCTCCACTTTATTTATTTAGGTAATATATATCTGTTAATATATATATATATATGGTTTATATAAACTCTGTTATGCAATGTTATATCAGTTCTTATATACCTGTTTATTCAGTGTGAAGGTTATATTTATATTTTGTATAGGTTTGTATATATGTTTCCTGTGATACATATATCATATTATTTTAGTATCTATTGGTATATTATTATTATATATATCATAACAGAGATGTATATGTCAGTTTATATCAAATTATATCATACCAGTTTATAAATGGTCAGTATATATATGTTATATGTTTTATTTGTACATTTTGTAATGAGTTAGTATTTTGTTTTATTGATGTTTTGGAAAAAAAAATATACATGAAGTATGTCTACATGTATATAATGGCTCTGCAAATATTAGAATGGGTCGGCATATTTTTTTTTGTATTGCACATATAGTTGTTTGCATATTCAAATAGCTTACATATATATAAGTTAAATATTATGTCATGTTTTATAATAGCGTTATATATATATGCTAATGTACCTATATCTACTATCTGTTTGGGTTTTAATGCGTAAAGTTACATTGTCTATATGTATGTAAATAATACCAGTACGAGCTTATATAAGATTTTGGGTGATCTGTGTTTAAAAAAAATATAAGTTCATATCAGTTTACGTATATATATATATATATATATATGTGTGTGTGTGTGTGTGTGTGTGTGTGTGTGTATCAAATTTTAGCAATCTGTTAAGTTTCAAAGTCCAAATTTATAATAGTTTATACTTTTAGTTGTTTATAACCCATTATTCACATGTGTTAGTATTATATAATTGCCAAGCCGAGCATTTTTGTTTTCCTCCTCACATACTATTTATATATATATATATGTTTTTTATATATATTTAGTTATATAATATTATATTACATATTTGTTTATAAAGTTGATAAGGTTATACAGTTTATATATTACAAAGCATATAAAGTTTAGGCAGTATATATATACTTGTATATATGTTGCGTGTATTGTAAAATATGTATTATAGTTTATTTTATGATTAGGTTACATATATATATATATATTGGTTTTATTTGTATGTACTGTATACACATCTGTATAGACTATTTTACCATAGATAGTATGGTTTGAGTGTATACAAATTTATATTAATATTTTAATTTGACTTAGCAACTGACATATATTGTGTAAATTTTATATAATGGTTTACATCCTGTATTCCTTCCAGTGCATGTTTTATTTGAATAAGTACATTTTGTTTAATCTGTCATCCATTTTGTTTTGTGTATTGTTTGTCTGCATAGCATATTTATTTATTTACTTTTGATTTTAAACTACTCATATAAATGGTTATTTTAATGACTGAAATATATATCCGGTGTACAAAAGTATACATATTCTTGTTTACTTGTTTTATTGAAATATATATATATATATATATATATTTTAATTTAAGTTGTGTTTAAATTTATTTTGATTTGAAAATAAATATAATATATATATTTACCTTGTTTTGAATGTATGTTTGAAAATTTGTTTAGAGAGAAGTTATAACATATATCTGTATCAGTTATATCAAGATTTTTCCTGATTCGTTTTATCAATTTCCTATCATCAGCCATGTTCGTCGAATTCGTGCCAATTCAGCTTTGCTTTGAAATTCGTGCTGGGATACGAAACTCATCTTGTGGAGAATAAGGCTGTGGAGGAGCGACCATCCATGTAACTTCTTTGTGCGAGCACCGATACGTCAGATAGAATAGAATGCATATCTTTTAAGGAGGAAATCCGACATACCGATACAAACACAAAGCTATCACGCGGTGGCTATATATAATCTTCGGAAACAAACATAGAAATAATCATAACATAAATCAGTCACAGACATCCATATCACAAAGGCGGAAGAAGATATGAATAAATATATAACACATGAAGGTGTACATCAGAGTAGTGGTCAGAAAGATCCACTATAATACAAAAGAATAGCATCACGTGCTATACAAAAGAATAAGTACATAACATAGAGTCTATATCTCAAAGGTGTACATCCAAAAACTACTAATCTATGTAGTTAGCCAAAAGTCAGAGTAATCCAGAAGAGAAGTCAAGCAGAAGCACCTGTAACATCTCGGTCCGACCCGAGTATTATTTATAAGAAAATAATAAACGGATCAGTCTAACTATAAATATCAGATGACATGATATAGGATAAGGGGTATGGCATAAACATATAATAACCATGATGGCATACTACTATAAGTATGTAAATGATAATCAACAAGGGATTAATCAATGTCACAAGAATCTTCTCAAAGATCCAAACACATAAAAAGGGTAATGACCCACAAGTTCACCAATACACAAAAACTGATATCATATCAGTGAAAACAACAAAAGTTGGTGAAGCACTAAATCCAGAAATCAACACACGAAATCCAGAACAAATCCCAGAAATCAACACACGAAATCCAGAAATCACTAAAAGGGGGAAGTCCGAACACACGGACGAGAAGCTATCTCATGGAAGCTATCCATTTAATTTTTCCGAACACACGGATGGCCCGAAGGTAAGTCCGAACACACGGACGAAGAGACATCGCACATTGCTAGTCTAAACCATAAAATGATCATCATCGATCATAAAGAAGTGTCGATTACACTAAGCTAGTAAATATAAGGGTTTAGCTTCATGTCCCATAACCACTTGCTTAACTCAAATATTTACGAACAAACTGTAGATCTTCACTAGGAAATTGTCACAAAAGGGTTCAATCGAACAAGTCCAAGAGCTAACCGACGAAGTGAACGCAAGCGTTTCATACCACTCGTTTTACTAAGTCGTTTAAGTCGATTTCTCATTCGAGTGAAGTAAAGGCTTGTATATACTAGTAGATTGAAAATCGGTTTGAGAAAACGAACTTTTGATATTTAAAATAGTGTTGAAATCGCTTTGATGAAAGAGTTTTGATATTTACTATTAGTATTGAAACCTTCATATATCTTTAAAGTGACAAGTCATAAAACGATTGTAGAATCAAATCAATTCACGTTCGAAGACGTGAGTAAAGTCCAAAGAAGTCAATCCCAAAACCATCAAAGTAGAAATTCTGATAAATGTTTTTCAGAAGAGATTGCCTACGCAGAGTAATACGGGGTTCGACCTGTCCGGTCAGGTCGCGGGGGTCCAGGGGGCAGCGCCCACGGCGGGGTGCGGGGCAGCGCCCACGGCGGGGTGCGGGGCAGCGCCCCGTCACGGTACGACCTAGTGAAGGCAAGCGGTCCAGCGACCTAAGGAAAAATAGGTCATACGACCTAAGGAAATCGCGAACTAAAAAGACCAAGTGTAAGGTCGGCGACGACCTACGACTTACAGAGTCCTGCGACCTAAGTGGGATGCGACTTAGTGGGGCATAGGTCGGAGACGACCTACGACTTAAGGTCAAGCGACCTAAGGTAAATGGTCCAACGACCTAACTCGAACGACCTAGAGGGTCGAACGACTTAACTGAAGGATAAGTCGGAGACGACCTACGAGATATACTGGCCGACCTAACTCGAGCGACTTAAAGACTTAGCAGGGTCGAGCGACTTATGAGCTACGACCTAAGGTGACGAGGGCGTTAGGTCGGAGACGACCTAACACTTGACTCGCGAACGACTTATGGAAAAGAAGCTTAAGTCGGAGACGACCTACGAGATAAGCCAGTGCGAGCGACCTAAAGTTTGCCTGGGGGATTATAGGTCGGCAACGACCTAACACTTTGCCTGGAGATTATAGGTCGGCAACGACCTAACGTTTTTCCTGGGGATTTTAGGTCGGCAACGACCTAAGACTTAACAAAATTCGAGCGACTTAGTGGTTTTCCTTGGAATTTTAGGTCGGCAACGACCTAAGACTTAAAGCTGTTTCGACCTACGACTTATTTCCCTGCGACCTAAGCCAGAACGACCTAAGCACGCAAGCGACCTAAGTCCTGACTCGTGAACGACCTAAGAAAGAGGAGACTTTTCAACACGCGAGCTAGCAGCCTGGACGACCTAAGGAGGGCAGAACGACCTAGGGCCAGAATTTGCAAACAGCACTGAAACTTGAGTTTCTCACCAATTCAATCCAAACCAGTTGCAAACATTAATGCTAAAGTGATAGGAAGTCATTTCCAACAACCCAATGACAGTTATAGGCGAGATGTGAGATTAAAAATCTCACCTTTTCCACGAAATTGATGTTGGAGAGCTTAAGAGCAAAGCAAGAATCAACCCCTAGCTTGAATCTATGTTCTTCACCTTGAAGTCGGAGTTTGATGCTGAATTCACTAAAGATCTCGAGCTTGGAATTTTAATTTCTCTTTCCCTCCACCATTTTTGAAGAAGCTTGAAGTATTTGATGAAGTGATGAAGAGAAGAGGGAGTTGGGCTGAGTTAAGAAGGTGCAGTCCCAACCAAAGTCACAAGTGGGAAAAGTGACGAAAATTTCACTATCTCCAAACATATCGAAGTTTACACTCAAAAAGATCGCAAACGTCATTTTGAACTCAATGGGGGTGGTCTCGAGTCCTAATTTGACCGTATGCAAAAAGTAGCTTTTCGGACTAACATCCGACTAACGATAAAATATTTAAATATAAAATCGATAGATATGCGGGTTGTTACATTATAACATATATCTGTATCAGTTATATCAAGATTTTTCCTGATTCGTTTTATCAATTTCCTATCATCAGCCCTGTTCGTCGAATTCGTGCCAATTCAGCTTTGCTTTGAAATTCGTGCTGGGATACGAAACTCATCTCGTTCTCGTTCGTTTCTAGCCTCGAAAGGTGAGCAATCACTCACGATTAATGTTCTTATATTTTTTAAATTTGATTTCAATTGAAACGTCAATTGGAATATGTTGTTGTTAGTTATTTATATTGTTATCTATGCTATTGACTGTATATGTTCACTTGTGACATCTGACACCATTATCTGTTATTTATATTAATGATATATGCCTGTTACTGTTGTTATTTTATTATCATATCTGTTATCACTCTGTAAGTTCCCTGTTAGTATAGAATTCACTATGGGTTGAAATGATACATACCCGAATGATCTTGTAGAATAGGAGAAAATCGTTATGGGTTGAAATGATAAACCCAAGCGATTTTCATTTAATTGAATTTGGGATTACGGGTTGAAAAGATATATACCTATATATATATATATATATATTAAAAATTGTGGATTAAAATGATAAATATTTGTATCACTTGACCATAGGGTAGAAAATTATATACAAACATCGTTGGTCTATATATATAAATATTTTGAAAATGATTTCTACGGTTTTTAAAGGAAATATATGGTTTTAATAAATATTGATTTTAAAGATTTATGAAAGTTGATTAAATAAAGTTGATAAATAATATGTTTAAGTATTTATTTAATATCTATATTTTTAAATATAGAGTTTATAATGATTTGAAATTGATTTGAAATTATATTTATTTAAGAATTATACTGAAATAAGTTTGATTTGAAATTTATTAAATTTGAAATTCTAAAGATATGATTTTTATGACTTGATTTTTGATTTAAAGTGATTTAAAGGAATATTTCAAGTTTAAATAAATTGAAGGAAATATTTAGTTTATTATAATTTGGGGTTTGTTTAAATGATATTGGATTTAATAAGAGAATATTTCAAAATTAAAATAATAGTAAAGTGAATTTGATATATATATATATATATATATATATATATATGAAATTATCGAATTTAGTTTTGGAATGTTGAATATTTAAAGCTTTGAAATATATTGAAATTGAAATGGCTTATTTTATGGTTTAAATATGTACTTGAAATCGATAATTTGAAATGGTTTATTTAGAAACTGAATCGAATTGAAATTGATGATTTGAGATTTGATTAAATTTGGAATTTTGGAATTCGAGTTGATTTGAATCGATTTGTGAAATTTGAGGAAACTATTTTATTTTATAAAGTAATTTTAAATAATATTTAAAACTATTGATATTTTACTTTATAAATTATTTTAATATAAACTATTTTAATATAAATCATTTTTAATATAAATTATTTTATTTTAAACTATTTTTAACTTATAACTATTTATATAAACTATTTTATTTATAAACTATTTTATTATATATACAAATTTTAATATCTAAACTGTTTAAAAGGAAAGTGTTATGATTTCCAAAATGCCATGATTTCAAAGCTGTGATTTCCAATGTGTTTTGATTTTTAAAAGACTATGATTTCGAAAGCGTTATAACTTTGGAAAGTGATATGGTTTTGGAAATGGATATATATTTGGAGTGAAAATGATATTGTATTGAGTTGGTTCTTTTGGAAATGAAAATGATATTTTGGTTTTGAAGTATAAATTATTTTGAAATGACCGCGGTATTATAATAACGATTGGTTGTTAAAGAGACCGGGATCGGATATGGACATACTCTCTGTCGATACCGAAAACCACTTTGACAACTGTGTACGCGGTGGAGTTTCCAGAATGAAGTAGGATGGTGGCGACGATCCTAAGGTATATACGTGGACCCAACTCCCGTGAGTTGGCATAAGGTGGCTAAAACAGGAGCGATCTCGGACCAGTGAGGTAGCACCTCTTATCGGACGCACTTCTTCGATACCATTCTATTACTTTGTGATTGTTTGGATGCACCCCTTAATTTGGGAGTGTTGTTCGAGGTGGAGCGGTAGTGGCTGCTATGCTTTTCCATCAGTCTGTGTGTGTAATTGGTATATCTACCCTGGCATTGCCTTGTGTGCCGTGTCACCTACCATATCGAGCTTTACTACGAGTTGTGATTTCTCCCGTAGCCCGTGGAGTATCGAGGGTAGCCCCCATTTTGGGAGTATGCTAATACTGGATAGACTACTGGGACTATTACGTGTTAGGGTGAGTTCAAATTAAATGTAAAACCCTAATGCTATTTTAAAGTATGTTTATTTTATATTAGACATTATTATAATAGCGAATATTACTACATAGTAGATAGTTTAATGGATCCTTAGAGGATGATTATCCCAAACATCCTTTGAGTTACTTGTATTTCAGTTGATATTTCACTTGAGTTGGATTTATTGATATAAGAATGTTAATCCTGACTTGAGTGTTTTGCGTTTTGCTTTACGCTCGGGTCCGGCTGAGTGATACAGCATTTGAGACTCACCTTTGGAGTTGGAGCTTCGCTTGGAGAACAGCTATCTATCGATCCTGCTTTCAGTTATTCAGTTGATTCCAGTAATGTATTCAAATCTTGTATTTGATTATTGTATTGAGACATCTATGTACTCGTGACTTCTGTTGTATCTTGTTTAACTCTGTTATATATTTATAGTAGCTTCATGAACTACTATCCTTTTGTTTCCGCTGCATTATTGTTATATTACTCTGTGTCTGTGATCTGTGATTATTTTATTTACTGTACATGCTGAGTTTTGCCAAATTTTATTTACAATCCATTGTTTTGAATTATTCAAGTCCGACATGTGTGGATTTATTGTTGATTTGAATAGTCCAAAATATTGGGTCGTTCCAAACATGGGAGCATGGGGAAGTGGAGAGAAGTGAGAATGGAATGTATAAAGTGAGAAGGAAAAAAAATTTGGTTTTATATAAAATGTAATTAGTAATTTACTAAAATGCCCTTGTACTTTACCCTCCACAACTTCATGCCAACTCACCATGTCTCCCTCCTCCCATGTACTTCATGCCTCCATCTTGTCCTCCCTTACCACCTTATTTCCAACATGAATTTAAGTGCATAAGTACTTAAATTTTAGTGATGTGATGTTTTCTTCTTCACATCTTTTCAATGTTTAATTTTTTTTATTTTAGACTTTTTATACTAACTTAAATGAACATACTTTACCCTATATTGTTACTAATCATTCTTATGCGATTTGTATATGTATGTGTATATGTATACTAAAATGTTTACAACATTTCCAACAACTTTTAAATGACAAAAATTCGATAATTCGAAAAACGAATTCTGGTCACATTTTTTATTTTTCTTCGAATTAAATATTTTTTAAACAAATTTTGAAAACTATTTCACCATTATTATTTATTATTTAAAAGAGTTTTATTTTAATTATAAAATCCATTATTCAAATATAAAAAATAAAATCCCTGTATTTGAATAAAAATAATTTATATTTTAAAACCAATTATTTAAATATTTAAAATTAATTAAATATTCAAATTTATAATGATAAAATTTTGGGATGTGACATCTTCCCCCTTTAAATTATTTCTTCCCTGAAATTATTATGGATTGGAAGAAGCAATATCCCAACCTAAGAAAATCAATTTACCTGGATTTCAGTAAATCTGAATAGTTGTATTTCCCTTAGTTATATTATTTCTATCATAGACACATGCAACATAAACACTATAACAACCATATGCAATCAGATAATATTATGCAACTAAAAACAATATAACAATCATATGCAACAAATTACAGAGAATATTTCGTAATAAATGTTATGCATCCAATATTTTTAAAAGAAAAAATTAGAACTAAATGCTCAGGTTTTATATTCAAAATATATTTTCAAATTCTTCCCATGAGAAATAAATCAAGACCAAAATTATTATGACAAGGAGGGGCTACTACTACCGAAGTATGGTATAACTTTAGAATTAAAACAATATAGAGAATTCAATGGTATTCTTGTTCCTCATAAAGTAACAACTAGAGTAAAGAAATGTAATAACCCAAACTCCAATCGTCTGGATTTTTCGCAAAAATGCTAAAACCAAAGCCCATTGAAGTCCGAGTTGGGTATCTGGTATCCTGTAAATAGGAAAAGATAAATATATCAGAGCTCAATTAATTATCTCATAGCTTAATTGATTAAAATATAATAGTAAGTAAATACTCACCCAAATAATAACACTTCCTAAGCAAGTGTCACATAGCTGAGAAGTCTCTACCATCTACCTAATCTGTAGGATGTTATGAGGAGGGGTCAGAACAAAAGTTCTGGTGAATGGATAGATTATATACTTCTAGGCTTAATTCTACATATATCATTTTATTTCCATTTACTCTTATATTAGGTTCATTAGGTTATAATATTCTCACCTCTATTCGTGAATCGTGCCCATCTACTCCATAGTAGATTAAAACCAAATAGCTAATATATACATAAATGTAGCTATATGTCCAATGACCATATTGGTCCTAGGTACGACCCATGGTACCTTCTGTATCCTCCTCGAAAAGGGCTCCATCGTGTTGCTTCAAAAGCGTTCTGTAACTACATCTGTAAAGGGCTGCTTTGTAAGGCCTTACAATATAAATGCTCCATCGTCTTGCTCCATAGTTATATATGCAAAGGACTGCTTCGTAAGGCATACAATATAGGTACTCCGTCGTTTTGCTTTACGAGCATTTCGTAGCTACATCTGCAAAGGACTGCTTCGTTAGGCCTACAATACAGACGCTCCACTACTTACTATGAAAACGTAAATCGCGTCCGCACTAGTCTATACCAGTGCTCGGACTACCATAATGTACCACCCTATGCGTACATTGAGGAGTACGTAATCGCTCTGTCTACTATCTAAATCTCACCAACAAGGTTTACCTTGTACGAAACTCGGCCGAGGATTCTATATATCTGTAAAGGACTGCTTCGTTAAGCCTACAATACAGATATTCTAGTTGGTCTATCTCTTTCTCATCATGGCTATGGCACCACGCAGCCAACTAGTCTATACCAGATATAGATATTCTAGTTCGTCCTTAGCTTCGCTTGTGCTCCGCTTGGCTCCACAGTCCTTCTGAATCCCCTTCTTCCAAGGTGTATAATATTTTAGTTTAGAAGATCTTCTCCCTAGAAATTATTTTCATTTTAGGGTTCAGCCTTAGGCCAAGAACCCAAAGAAATATTTTCTATTTAGGGTTCAGCCTTGCGCAATGAACCCATGGGAGAAAATCTAATTGTGAGAAGATAGCTAGGCCTAGGGTCCTATTTATATTGGAGCTTAGGGACCTTAGACCGTTGGATTCTTGGATTGAACCTGGAGCCACCACGTCATAGGGTCGTTCGAAGCTAAAGGATTGAAGAACGTAGGACTTAGATTGCGCAAAAACGCGAAAAACGTCACTGCACGTACCTGGACGAAAATTCGTCTAGGTCGCACGCGGGTCGACCGCCCTTTGCCAGCGGTTGACCGTGCGGTCGACCGTTGTGCCTATTGGGTCGACCTTCTGGGCGGCCCATATTCTTATTTTATATATTTATATATATATATATATATATATATATATATATATATTCGTTCGGTTACTTGATTCTGTTTCGTTCTTAACTCCTTCATATTGGCTCGGTTTTAGACAAGTTATATGTGGAAATGGATCAGAAAATTGCCCCGGATGCAATGGTACAAGTTCCAAAGCCATATTCCGATAATTCCAAAAATATCTATTTTCACTACTTTTCGTAATTCGTTAAATTTCAATTATATAATAATGCAGTTTGTTACATTCTCCCACCTTTAGGAAATTTCGTCCTCGAAATTTGACAAGGGTAAAATTTATGTAATCCTCACTTTTATTACAACCAATTTGTGTACTTCCAATTTTGCAACCATCCGTGCTTTTATGCAAAAGTGTTTTTCAAAACAAAATGTATGTGTGCACGTAAATTTCTAAGCGGTACCTCCTATATGAATGTTTTTTATTTTAAAAATTTATTCTTAAAACATGATGCACACAACCTAAATATACTTGCAAATTCTATATGAATGCAATTTTTCGAAAACTTAAAACATTTTTCACCAAATCTTTCCTACACTCTTATTAAATAGGGTTGTAGTTCAGCCAATTTTTCATCCAAATCCTAACACAACTTTTTAATACTCGAATTTCAGAAAAATCTGATTTTATGAATTCAAGTACTTATGTTGGAAAGAAGATAGAAAATGGAGAAACTTCATATTTCTCCAATTTTCTTTTATGCACATCTTTCCCCATACTCGGGATTTTGGGTAGCTATTCTGAAAAAAAAAATCCCTTTCTATTTTTCCTAAGCACGGTTTACATAAGAAAATAGCTTTTTAAGTCTTTTGTTGACGTTTCCGTTGCTTTTCTTTAATTTGTTGTTTTTCCTTTTTGTTACTTTAAGTTCTACTCTTACTTTTTATAATTACGTTCTTATGTCCTTATTCTCCATTTGTGAACATCACAAAAATAAAGAGAAAACTCATTGATACTGATATATTACCAAAGAATTTTAAATGCATACATAAGAATTCAATTTTATAACCAAAAAACCGAGAAAACAACACTACTACAATACGATACTAGATAGATGACATACGTAGGCTAACATAGCCATCATTTCGGGCTAGGAGGCCTATGCCCCTATCCGCCCTGACACAGGAAGGCTCTAATAAAGGAATCAAAACAGCTAAGGTGCTCCTCCTACCGCCTAGAGCTCGCCTCAACCTCACGTTGAGACCTAGCTAACTCATTCTGTCTCCTAATTACCTTCTGCTATCCCTATAGAATCTCTGCGTGCTCCCTAGCGAGCCGCTCTTGCCTCTCGGCAAGGGCCCTATACTGATCCTCATAGCTCATCGGTGGAGGGGGCTGAGAAGGTCCTGCTCCCTCTCCCCAAGATCTGTATCCATATCTCCACGTACTCTGCGTCGTGGGCTCAGATGGTCAAGTGGGCCATGGAGACTCGGTATGTCCTACGCCACCTCCAAACAGTGGCGAAGGAAAGTGCTGATGCTCATGAAAGTATTGGGTTGCCTTCCAATGTGGTGAGGGTTGTGGTGATGGCTGCTACTCGTGCTCCTACTCCTCCCATGGACCCTGAATCTGGGCCAATCCTATATGCATCCTCCTTAGAGTGGATGAATCTATCATGGGATAGGCCTGCTCAGTGTAAGTCTCTCTGTCCATCTTAACCCCGGCCTACCTGAAGACCCGTGTCCAAAGGTGACAGTAAATAATAGTATATCTGTGAAGTCCGGTTGCTGTCAAATACTGGGCCATAATCGTCCTAGCCCAGTTCACCTACAATCCTCCGAATATGGCGTAGGAGGCCCGCCTCACAATATGGTATATCTGATCCAAACTCCCCGTCTTGGGGAAAAGGTTATGCTGCAGAATGCGGATAACTAACCTAGCTAACAAGGTCAACTGCCCAGCGCTCCAGTCGGGGTGCTGGGAGTTTAAAAGAATCTGCTGCAAAACGGCCATGTCCGTCATCTCAATCTGCCCTACCTCTAAGCCATACCCTCTAATATCTAAAATACTAGCCAACTGAGACTCGGTAAAAACTATCTTAACTCCCTTGACCTTCGACTGGAAGGCCAACTCCTCATCCTCATCCTCATCACTAGTACGTAAGTTAGCATCAAAAAGACGTACTAACCTGGGATATGCTCGCTGCTCGAACGTCTCATGGCTAAGAATCTGTCGCAGCCTTGTGTCCAAGGAGAGCTGCTCTAAACGTGTGCCCAGAAAATCAGTAAACTTCACCACCATTCCTTGCAGAAACTGGTATGCGGCGGTATCGGAGTAAGACTGCACTATCTGCCTATCACTATGACACCAAGCTATCTCCTGTGGTCTGAGGTGGGGAAAAAGGTGAACTAGAGAGGGTCTTGGAGGCATGGTGAAAAACTCTCAGATCTGTGGAAACGGAGTATGGATCCGTGTAAATCTCGCGACACCCTTTGATTTGATACTAACCGCAAGCGAAGGTGGAGTTTTGGAGGAGTTTAGGTTGATGGAAGTGGGGGAAATGGGTTTCGGCTGCTGTTTGGAGAGGGGGAAGTGAAAATGACGAAGGGGAGGGGAAAGCATGTGTTTATACGCGTGCAAACGAACCAAGGCGGTCGACCCGCCTTGGTCATCGGTCGACTGTGCGGTCGACCTGGCCCTTTTTTTCACTTCTATGGCATGCTTGCCTTCTCCGTCTCCTCCCTAACTAATTCAAGCCTATGTAAATGCTATCTATTATCGGCTGTTCTAGTCGCGGTTACGACTTTGGCTAAATATCCTTGCCCGCTCTCCACCCTCCGAGTGGAGTCTTGACGTCTTCCATACTTCAACTGAATCTATATTAATGTCCATAAACTTGCTCCAACCACTTAATTCGCCCAACCCATAAAAATTCTTTTTCAAAACAGCTTTGATTTCTTTACAGCTAGAAAAATATTTTTACGTACTTATAAACCTTTTCGTACTTAAATAAGGATTTCAAAAATATGTTTCTACTTGGCTAAGACGGATGTTGTGTAAAACATCGTCAATACAGCATAAAATACTAGTTTTCAATTAAAGTTAATAATACATATATTTTTCTAAACTATATATTTCTCTATTTTCAAATTCAAAAATGCTTTAAAGTTGTTTCTCTCCAACTTTCTATATTTAAACTAATACAATTATAAACCTGTAAACTTCTAGACTTAAAACTTGAAAATCTTCCAAAAATTTTCAAATTCTTAAGAGTTTAATTGCTGGGCTAGACTAAAAAGTGGCATTTTTAATTTTCTTTCACCTTTCCAAATATTCTCTATTGAATCCAAAAACCTTTGCCATTCTAAATCTTATAGCTTCTGGAATTTCCTTACTCCAAGTTTTGATACACTAGATTGTTTTTCAAACTTTCTCCAAATATTGATTTACTCAAAAGAATTAACTTTTCTTTTGGGTTTTAAGAGTATATATATAAGTATATATATATATTAAAAATACAAATACGTTCACTCACTATTTACTTAGGGATCTAAAGCTAGGCTTTGATACCAAATGTAACAAACCAAACTCCAGTGGTCTGGATTTTTCGCAAAAATCCTAAAACCCAAGCCCACTGAAGTCCGAGTTGGGTATCTGGTATCCTGCAAATAGGCAAAGATAAATATATCAGAGCTTAATTAATTATCTCACAGCGGAATTGATTAAATTCTAAAAGTAAGTAAATACTCACCTAAATAATAACACTTCCTAAGCAAGTGTCACATAGCTGAGAAGTCTCTGCCATCTACTTAAGTTGTAGGATGTTATGAGGAGAGGGGGTCAGAACAAAAGTTCTGGTAAATGGATAAATTATATGCTTCTAGGCTTAATTCTGCATATATCGTTTTATTTCCATTTACTCTTATATTAGGTTCATTAGGTTACAATATTCTCACCTCTATTCGTGAATCGTGCCCATCTACTCCATAGTAGATTAAAACCTAATAACTAATATATACATATATGTAGCTATATGCCCAATGACCATATTGGTCCTAGGTACCACCCATGGCACCTTCCGTATCCTCCTCGAAAAGGGATCCATCGTCTTGCTTCGAGAGCATTCTGTAACTACATCTTTAATGGACTGCTTTGTAAGGCCTACAATACAGATGCTCCATCGTCTTGCTCCGTAGTTATATCTGTAAAGGACTGCTTCGTAAGGCCTACAATACAGATACTCCATCGTTTTGCTTCGCGAGCGTTTCATAGCTACATCTGTAAAGGACTGCTTCGTAAAGCCTACAATATAGACGCTCCACTATTTACTATGAAAACGTAAATCACGTCCGCACCAGTCTATACCAGTGCTCGGACATCCACAATGTACCACCCAGTGCGTACATTGAGGACTACGTAATCGTTCTGTCTACTATCTGAATCCTGCCAACAAGGTCTACCTTGTACGGAACTCAGTCGGGGATTTTCTATATCTGTAAAGGACTGCTTTGTTAGGCCTACAATATAGATATTCTAGTTGGTCTATCTCTTTCTCATCGTGGATTTGGCCCCACGCAGCCACCCCCTCAACTAATCGAAAGACTTTTAAAGAGTTAAGTGGTCGTGCCCTACTACAAACAATCTAACATCCAATTGGCGGTGCCCCCCATCCAATGTCTCGATAGTGAAAGAATCATTGGCTTGTTGGTTTAACTCTAGTCTTTCCCAAAATCGCTCTTGGTCTTGATGCTAGCCGATATCTACATGCGACTATCCTTAGACATACTTACAAGTACTGGACGTACGAATACCCTACTCTGAACACCAATCCCTTCTGACTTCCTACAAAGGTCTGCTTTGTTAGGCCTACAATGCAAATGCAGTCAAGGCATACTCTCTTGATGGAACACCTACAGACTTGCCTCCGGGGATACAGCTTCGTTAGGCCTACCTAGAAGGCTATCCTAGAGTATCCTCATGTCCAGTTTAAGTCTCGTACTTTCTTGAAGCCCAAAAATACTAGGTTGGATGTGCTTCTCTATTGCTGAAATCCGTTATGAACTGCTTTGTTAGGCGTTTCATCCTTTGGGCTGCTCCAAACGCATTTCGATTCTTCTTTTAGACCCTAAGTCTAATCTTTTAATTTGTGTTTAGTTTTCTTTCTTATTCTGTTGGCTACTTATTTTAATTTAATTAGCATATTCTTGCCCTTGTCTCACTTCTAACTATTATGAGATAACCATAGGTCTAATAGGGAACGCTGTTAGTATGAGCCACATTCATATCTTGCTTATTTAACTTAATATATAAATCCTCAAGTTCAATAAAATAAGCCTCTTTTATTATTTCTATTTTATTTGCTTATCGACTTAATATAAGTTGTTTAAATAAGCTTCTATCATTATTCTCTACTATCATTGCTTACCAATTTATTATAAGTCTCACGATAAGCTTTACCATTCTTATTTCATAATTATAACCTATGTTATAATTCTACTTGTAATTGTTACCTTTTCTTCTTCTATAGTCCGTTATATAATTACAAGCGTTTATTGTCTGCTCTAGTCTGCCTTCTTTTATTATGATATAGAATTTTCTTTAATTCTCTAATATTACATAATTCACTTGTCATAATAATTGCCTAGTTAAATAGCCTGCGCAGTAAATGCAGACTTAGGCTCATTAATTTTTTTATAGCCTCAAATTCTTAAATTAATAATTTTCTTGTTTCTAATCATACTTTCCTTTATTGTCTGCAATTTTAGGAAGTAATTCTATTTTATTTGGTTGGTTATGAAAACTATATAACCATTTCCATATCTTAATATTGGATAATACTATAAACAATAATCCGTAACTGTAAGATATCTCTTTTACTATTTTGGAGTAGTGTAAAATACAGTGGTTTCTCTATTTTACACTAATTCCCCCTATTTATTTCTTTTATTCTGGCAGTAATGTTTATCGTTATCTTTTAGATATTAACTTAGGGAAATGTATCCCATTTTCTAAACCAACCAATTAATCTAATAATTACTCCTAAATTAACTTTCCCGTTTTAATGTAATTTATTACAGTAATATTCCTCAACTTTTATTATTTTACATATAATTTTCTTCATTTTAGTATTCTTAATTATTTAATCCATATTCGCGTTTAATCTATTCTAATCCATACGCGAAGAAAAAGGAGAGGATAGAAGAAAACCGACGCTTGCATAAAAATCCAAAACGTAGAAAAAGATGTAAATAAGGCATAGAAAACAGTGTATAAATACTAATACTGTAAATAAACTACAAGTTTTCTTATAGTTCCGCATAATTTAATTAATATGATTAATTACTGAATAAATTTTTTTAAACAGAATCCTAACGATAATATATCTTAAACTTAAAAGATATATAAATAAATCCACTCACCTGTCGTCCTTAGCTTTGCTAGTGCTCCGCTTGGCTCCGCATTCCTTCCGGATCCCCTTTGTGACGCCCCACCTCTATGCCCACGCTAGCCAAGAACACTACGGTGTAATGTTGTCAACTAGCACGGAGAATAAGGCTGTTGAGGAGCGACCATCCATGTAATTGCTTTGTGCGAGCACCGATATGTCAGATAGTATAACATGCATTTTTATTTCAGGAGGAAATCCGACATACCGACACAAACTCAAAGCTACTACACAGTGGCTATAATAGTTTAGGACAATAAATATAAAAATAACACAGATAATATAAGTGCGGAACACAAATAGAACAAAAAGTCTCATATATATAATAACTGATGTCAGTTACAATACATTTGACACAATACAAATGATACAACTATAACTGTCGACTCTAGAAGTTATATATATACAAGTACATTATCGACTAATATACATGAATACATATCAACCTAAATCAATACACTGACTACTACAAAAAGACGAAGACCCCTTCAAAAGATATGAAAAGTCTTCATAGCTCAACAGCAACTCAAAGCAGGAAATCTACAACCTGAAATAACTCGGGTCTGACCCGAGTATTAAATTCAAAAGAAAATAATACACGGGTCAGTCTAATTCAAACTCAGTCATTAATGCACGGAAGCAATAATAATCAATATCAAAAAGACGACAGTCACAGAAATCTCGTATATCCGACTCCTCGATAAGAGAATCGGATAACGACAGATATAACACTAAACAGTGTTAAACAATAAATCAGCTAATCCAAATCACCAACAAAGATAGATAAAAGATTACCAATGCAGATAATTCAGAAAACAATAGAATTGTCTAAACGACATTTAATAACAAAATCTTATTATTAAATAAATATTTAGAAACTCATAATCTAATTATCTAGAAGATAATTAGACAACACAAAATAATCAATTTAAAACATCAATTCTGGTAGGGCTGCAGTATACGCACGCGTATACTGCCTCTCCACTACAACCCGAAATACACAAAAGATCAACGAACCAAAATCAAATGAAGATTCAAATCTCAATGACACGGCCTCAAATGTCAAAGCAGGCAGACATGGACAATGTGCACACATGTACACATTAAAAATTCACAAATGTTCACAAGATCAAATCCAAATCAGATTCAACTCAAGTGCAAATGGTCTCGACCAAAAATTCAGAGTATCACTGCAACAATATCAAGTCAATGACTCAAGTTCAAGATGCAGTGAAGCATGTACACAGAGCATAGGTGGACAAGTATATATGAATGTGCAGACTCAAGTGACTCAAGTCCAAATGAACAAGTGACAAGACACTGTAACTCCAACATATCAAAGAAACAACTTAAACTGGACAAAATCAATGAAAATGTGCATGTACACAGTAACATGATCAAGTACATCAACCCAGACTTAACAAAATGATCAAGAAGCAACTGGTCAGTACAAAAGTACACAAGTATAGATTCAAGTTCACAGTGGCAACTGCAACAGTATGGTATACAACTCAAAGTATCAAATCATCAGCATGCAAATGAAACTGTCCAAGGAACTGGCAACAAGAATGAATGTAATTCAAGTGACAGTGCAACCAAAAATGGTAACAATGAAGCAATTCAAATAAATACCAGAGTGCACAACAACACAGTGAACTGGAGGAAGTAAAGCAAATATCTGAAGCTCAGAGATTAGAATGTACACTAGATCCAACAGCAACATCAAAGTGCAACTCAATACAACATGCAACCACAAATGGACTATCTACAAGACAATGAAGCAGTGCAATATGCAAGAATAAACAACCCAGTATCAACATCTTTGAAGTGAATGCAACTACAGAGATGTACAACTCATGAATGAACATGTACAAGTGAACACATGCAAATATAACAGTGATGAACAAAGATGAATCAACAAGCACTACAGTGGCTACAGGTCAGGGGTGAACTCAATAACAAGAATATCAGGTGATGTCAGAATATATCACAAATACAAAGCAGTTTACCAACAAGTGAAGCAGTGAACAAGAAATGGCCAGAAAATCTCAATCGAAGAAGATAAACAGAATGAAGTCGAGATGAACAGAAATAGTAAAAATTATCAAAGCCGTTTGTTTTAAAAAGGTTTACAAAAGAAGTATTGAAATCGTGATAATATACAAGTGCGTATTTTTGAAAAAGTCAAAAATCAAAAGAGGAAAGTATTTGCCGTATGAATCAAGCAAAATCGAACGTTCAAGAATCAAAGCCGTGGGTTAAAAGAAATTTCCCAAAATATCAAAGCATAAAGAAGGAAAGTGTAACGCCCCACCTCTATACCCACGCTAACCAAGAACACTACGATTTAGTGCTGTCTTTTAGCGCGGAGAATAAGGCTGTGGAGGAGCGACCATCCATGTAACTTCTTTGTGCGAGCACCGATACGTCAGATAGAATAGAATGCATATCTTTTAAGGAGGAAATCCGACATACCGATACAAACACAAAGCTATCACACGGTGGCTATATATAATCTTCGGAAAACAAACATAGAAATAATCATAACATAAATCAGTCACAGACATCCATATCACAAAGGCGGAAGAAGATATGAATAAATATATAACACATGAAAGTGTACATCAGAGTAGTGGTCAAAAAGATCCACGATAATACAAAAGAATAGCAACACGTGCTATACAAAAGAATAAGTACACAACATAGAGTCTATATCTCAAAGGTGTACATCCAAAAACTACTAATCTAAGTAGTTAGCCAAAAGTCAGAAATATCCTGAAGAGAAGTCAAGCAGAAGCACCTGTAACATCTCGGTCTGACCCGAGTATTATTTATAAGAAAATAATAAACGGATCAGTCTAACTATAAATATCAGATGATATGGTATACAGTAAAAGGCATGACATGAACATGTAATAACCATAGCGACATACTACTATAAGTATGTAAATGATAATCAACAAAAGATTAATCAATATCACAAGAATCTTCTCAAAGATAAAATAGGGTATCATACCCTAAACTTGTATTCATAACAAGTCAATAACACATGAATTCACCAATGCACAAAAACTGATATCATATCAATGAAAATCATGAAAATTGGTGAAGCACAAAATTCCAGAAATCATCATCAGAAATCCAGAAAACACATAAAGGGGGGAGGCCTAACACATGAATGGGAGCATGAAAACTCACCTACGCGTAAACACATGACGAGAAGTTATCTCATGGAAGCTATCCATTAAATTTTCACACAGGAATGGCCCGAAGACCATAGGAAATGTGATGGCGAAACATCACATGATCGGGGTATAGTCTCCCACGTAGACAAAGAGACATCGCTCAATCGCTAGTCTAAATCACAAAAATGATCGTCATGATCATAAGGAAGTGTCAATCACACCAAGCTAGTAAATATATGAGTTTAGCTTCATGTCCCATAACCACTTGCTTAACTTAAATATTTACGAACAAGCTGTAAATCTTCACTAGGAAATTGTCACAAAAAGGGTTCAATCGAACAAGTCCAAGAGCTAACCGACGAAGTGAACGCAAGCGTTTCATACCACTTGTTTTACTAAGTCGTTTAAGTCGATTTCTCATTCGAGTGAAGTAAAGGCTTGTATATACTAGTAGATTGAAAATCGGTTTGAGAAAACGAACTTTTGATATTTAAAATAGTGTTGAAATCGCTTTGATGAAAGAGTTTTGATATTTACTATTAGTATTGAAACCTTCATATATCTTTAAAATGACAAGTCATTAAAACGATTGTAGAAACAAATCAATTCACGTTCGAAGACGTGAGTAAAGTCCAAAGAAGTCAATCCCAAAACCATCAAAGTAGAAATTCTGATAAATGCTTTGTCAGATAAGATTGCCTACGCAGAGTAATTCGGGGTTCGGAGACGACCTACGACTTAACAAAGTCCTGCGACCTAAGGAAAATCGCGACCTAAAAAGACCAAGTGTAAGGTCGGCGACGACCTACGACTTACGAGCTACGACCTAAGGAAATCGCGAGCTAAAAAGACCAAGTGTAAGGTCGGCGACGACCTACGACTTACGAGCTACGACCTAAGGAAAAGAAGCTTAGGTCGGAGACGACCTACGACTTAAGGTTTAACTCGCGAACGACTTAACTTTGCCTGGGGATTATAGGTCGGCAACGACCTAAGACATAACGTTTTACTCGCGAACGACTTAACTTTGCCTGGGGATTATAGGTCGGCAACGACCTAACGTTTTGCCTAGAAATTATAGGTCGGCAACGACCTAACGTTTTGCCTGGGGATTTTAGGTCGGCAACGACCTAAGAAAGTGGAGACTTTTCAACACGCGAGCTAGCAGCCTGGACGACCTAAGGAGTTAACTCGCGAACGACCTAAAGCCTTTAACTCGTGAACGACCTAGGCCTTTAACTCGCAGGCGACCTAAGCCTTTAACTCGCAGGTGACCTAAGACTTAACTCGCAGGCGACCTACGACCTATGGATGGGCGACCTAACTCCGAACGAGCTAAAAATGGCCAGAACGACCTAGTAGCAGTTTTTTTTTTCACCAAAATCACTAAAATTTGGAATTTTTCGCCAATCCAATCCAAACCAAATGCAACAAACATGCTAAAGTGATGAGGAATCATTCCCAACAGTCCAATGACGATTATAGGCAAGATGTGAGATCAAAAATCTCACCTTTTCCACGAATTTGATGTTGGAGAGCTTAAGAACAAAGCAAGAATCAACCCCTAGCTTGAATCTATGTTCTTCACCTTGAAGTCGGAGTTTGATGCTGAATTCACTAAAGATCTCGAGCTTGGAATTTTAATTTCTCTTTCCCTCCACCATTTTTGAAGAAGCTTGAAGTGTTTGATGAAGTGATGAAGAGAAGAGGGGGTTGGGCTGAGTTAAGAAGGTGCAGTCCCAACCAAAGTCACAAGCGGGAAAAGTGTCGAAAATTTCACTATCTCCAAACATATCGAAGTTTACACTCAAAAAGATCGCAAACGTCATTTTGAACTCAATGGGGGTGGTCTCGAGTCCTAATTTGACCGTATGCAAAAAGTAGCTTTTCGGACTAACATCCGACTAACGATAAAATATTTAAATATAAAATCGATAGATATGCGGGTTGTTACAGAAAGAATCAACATCGTGTGGATCAAGGAATCAAGTCAGGCAAGTGTAAGGGTTTCGAGAACCCTATATAAAGACCCCATAAATCATCATCAACTTGAAGAGCGAAAAAGGGAAAAACCCAAAATCATGAAATATATGAATTCGAACAAAGTCCTAGTAAACAAAATTGGGACAAGTCAGAAAATCAAACAGTAAAAGCGAAGCCAAGCTAACCACGGAAAGAAACGAACGAAAATCATAAAGTTTGAGTGAATTAGATGTGAGGGAATATCCACTCACCTTTGCCACAATCGAAGCAGCCGAGAGCCAAGAGAGGAGACGAAGCCGTAGCAATTCGAGGAAGGCGAGCGGAGTTAAACCCTAGCAGCCACCATCTTCGATTCCTACGATGCCCTAACTTGTACACGAACGAACGAGAAAAGCAAATCGATGCCGCCATTTTTTCGTTTATTTGCTTAGGGTTTAAAACGAATGAAGTGAATGGGGTCGGGTTTGCCTTTTAGAAACGAAGAGAGGGAGGACGGGTTTGCCATTTGATAATTATAACGGCCCAATTATAAAAAGGAACCATGGCCAAGATTTTGCTTAAAACCCAAACACTTAACCCCATGAGGACCAGAGATGTATTCAAAGCAAATTCAACCGATTAAAAGCTTCCATCAGCAATTAACAACCAGATTTAATCGTCTAGAGAGGATAATTAATTGGTACGAAATCTCGGGTTGTTACACCCTTCTTCCAAGGTGTATAATATTTTAATTTAGAAGATCTTCTCCCTCGAAATTATTTTCATTTTAGGGTTCAGCCTTAGGCCATGAACCCAAAGAAATATTTTCTATTTAGTGTTCAGCTTTGGGCAATGAACCCATGGGAGAAAATCTAATTGTGAGAAAATAGCTAGGCCTAGGGTCCTATTTATGTTGGAGCTTAGGGACCTCAGACCGTTGGATTCTTGGATTGAACCTGAAGCCACCACATCATAGGGTCGTTCGGAGCCAAAGGATTGAAGAACGTAGGGCTCAGATCGCGCAAAAACGCGAAAAACCGTCACTACACGTACCTGGACGAAAATTCGTCCAGGTCGACCGCCCTTAGCCAGCGATTGACTGTTGCACCTATTGGGTCGACCTTCTGGTCGGCCCATACTCGTATTATATATATATATATATATATTTATTTATTTATTTTCGTTCGGTTACTTGATTCTGTTTTGTTCTTAACTTCTTCATATTGGCTCGGTTTTAGGCAGGTTATATATGGAAATTGATCAGAAAATCGCCCCAGACACGATGGTGCAAGTTCCGAAGCCATATTTCGATAATTCCAAAAATATTTATTTTCACTACTTATCGTAATTCGTTAAATTTCAATTATATAAAAATGTGGGGTGTTACAAGAAATATACCTGGCGAGTCTCCTAAATCAAAAATCCCCTATTTACCCAAATTTAGTCACAACAAAACATTTGAAAAATCAGTTCAAAGAAATCCTTTTCAAATGTTCTAAAATAATAACACTTCGTCAAAATATCTTTTTTCTAAAATAGTGTTTTTATTATTTCGTTTGCAAATTCTTTCTGAAAATTACTTTTTCATAAGTACCGGGATTTAAGTCCTAATAATGAACAATCCAAAAGCCATGATTTATAAATTCAAACTTTATAAACCATGGTATACAAGATCACACAATCAAGCAATCAAATCCAATGAAATTCCATATAGGAATAAAATTAACTAACACTTAACATTGTCTTTAAAATGTTAAACAACTAACAAACCAATCTTAGCTTAGGTTCAAAATTTTCTTGATTTTTGAAAAATATAGATAATTATCTAAGCATACCATTTTTTTCATCAGCCTTTAGTTATTGCTTAGAAGATTATCCAAGATCACTTGGAGAAAATTGAAAGCCACTCTCTAAATTATTGGTTTCTTAAATACACTAATTTTTTTCTTCTAAATTACTTATATTTTTCATTTAGTATTCAATTCAGTACTAAAATTATTTATGAATCATTTCATAAATTTTCACCTAAGTTTATAGATAATTTATAAAGTCTTTTCTTTATAAAACATCTAACATAAACTCACTCCACTTTATTTACTTGAATAATACCCTTCTAGATCCTAAGAGTATATATAAAATACAAATTTTATTTTACTTTTCAAAATTTAGATGGAGACCTAAACAAAATATGGGTTTTTAAAATTGAGTCAACCTGTCGATCGTTTTAACTTAGAGTGTTACAATGAAAAATGTTTATGGGTTGATCCAAAAACAACAAATAGTTTCCACCACTTAAATATTTTAATCAAAAGCTAAGGTTTTAATAAAACAATGTCTATTAAAACCTCCCTATATAATTGAACCCATTTTAAAATTTGTTTTAAATTACCCCTTTTTCTATTCATGGGTAAAATACCATTTTTTATATCATTCTTTTATCAGAGATACTTTTTGGTTTTTAAATCAATTCCTTTTAAGAGAACTTAAAAACTAAATACCCGGTTTTTATTTCTAAAACTCCTTTTTGAAAACATACTACATATATTCCTTTTATGAAATAACTTGATCCATTTATTTACTAAAACCCACTTTGGGTTTGTTCGGATTTGAGCTCATTTCGATCGCACAATGATAAAGAGAATAATTTACTAAGTACTCCACAACATTTGTCTAAGCAAACATTCAATTGTTACTTAGAAGATTATTTAGATTACCACAAAACCAATCGAGATGTTTTTCTTTAAATTATCCTAAATAAAATGCATTCCATTTACAATTTTCACTTCCAAAAATTTTTAATTAAAAAACACTTCCAAGTAATATTTTTCTTTAAATCTTTTTGAAATTATTTTCAAACAATTCCGGGATTTAAATTCAAAATTCCTTTTTAAAACACATTTTATAAATCAAATTTATATAAAATCACCTTTATATAAAATCATTTCATATTATAATAATTCTCCCTTATAATAATCGAATTTTCTTAAATATTTATCTTCTAATGTTTTATCTTACAATTTAGATTTTATAACAACTTTTATTAAAAGTTTACTTTTAACCCAACATTATAATCGAACATCTTATATTCAAATTATGATACTTAATTCAAAAGCGGTTCATTTATAATCAAAACAATAAATGGTTAAAATTAAGCTTATCATGAATAATCAGGTATCAACAAATGACAATCAACGCTTCTAATTTAATCGAGCATGACTAATCAAACAATAGTGATAATAAATAAATATTATCACATTCAAACAAATAAACACACTCTATAACTATATAAATTTTGAAAATTATTCCTTTATGTATATAAAAAATAAACCAAGGTAAAGTATTTCATTCACCAAATTTCAAAAGTCAATATCATGTCTGTTTTCCTTGTTCAAGTATATAGAAATCCCTATCGGCACCATGGCGTCCCACGTCTCGACTAGAATTCATAAACAACTCAACAGACCAATTAACACAATATGTTTTTATAAAAATAATAATATGCTCTCGAATATATATAATACTCTCAAACCCATTTTTGGGTGTCACTTACCTTATCTCTAATGAGTTACTCACTCTAGGGTATTACTAACCCTATCTCCAGTGAGCCATACTATACCAAAGCCAAGGTTCTCTTAACCTTCAGCCTTGATACCAAATGTAATTGTGACGACCCGACTTCCCACGCCTGGAAAATCGCATCGTTTTTAAGAAAAGAAAGAGGTGAGAAGTAGAAAAGATAGAGAAGAAGAAGAAATAATCACAGAATCTCAACAGCGGAACGAATAAAATATAATATATCACAAAAAAATAAATAGTATCATATACATCAGAGTCACACGGATAATACAACACATACTAGACAGTTATAAACACCTGTCTAGTTAATACAACTCACAAGTCACATAGATACAACACAGCGGAAATATAGATAAACACTAACACAGCGGAACCAATATATATATCTATACGCTGAAGCCTCCTGCTCCATTTGCTCCTCCAGTATTCGTCAAAGCTAACCTGAATCCCTTGGCTACCCGTAAAAAAATTGGGTACCCGAGAGTTTATGGAAAACAGAAATAAACTTCGGGTCAGACATGGGTCTGGTATGAGTAAACGGTTAAAGTTGCTTAACTTTTTTAAAAACCTTTGAAAACAAAGGGTATCACGTAAGACATCCCACACATAAACATGGAAATGTTTTTACCTTACGCTAACCAAAACTTTGATAGGAAATTCAGTGATATTATAATAGGTCTAGGGTTTTCAAGTAAATAGAAAATAGCCGAAATTGTTACATTCATTAAATTCCAGCATACTAGGTTTACAATCAAATCCGAGGGCACTTATTGGATTTTGGATTCCATACAATGGCAGGGCTACTGGGGTACCGCCCGTCACAGTACGTGGCCTAGATCACCGTACCGAGGACCCACCCTAAGTCCCCTGCAACACAAGGTCGGAACATCCCTTACTGGATAATTCCCGCACAAGATACCCCACGGTTGTCATGATCAACCGCACACAAAGCCGAATAATAAGGGACATCTAGACAGGGGTAATCTCGTCCTACTTGGGTGCTACCCACTAACCTTGCTGCACCTCCCCTGTTTTAGCCATTCCCGGTTGATGAGGCTTGAGGTCACGATTACCTTTAGAGAACACATCTCTTAGAATGCTCATCGTCCACCTGACGATGTTCTGAAAGCATTCAATCCATACAAGTTCGTTCCGGGTTCGAACGAAACCGAAGGCATTATCTCGTTACACTCGTATTGGAATCACCCTCAGAGTTAACGACAATAACCCTTGCATTCTGAATCACCATCTCGAATCTATAAGTACTATCTTCGTCAAACTCATTACGAAATCACCCATAGAGTTATACTGACGTATAGTTCTTATACCTCGAGTCTTCACTTGCTCCATTTGAATTTCACGACCTAACGTTATTTTGGATCGATGTGGTATTCGGGTCTCCAGACCTAGAATCCCGGTATACGGAAACCCGATCCCGGTCTCATCGAAATCCAAACCGTGTCTTTTAAGGCCAAGTTGTTTTAAAGTTAAAACAATTTAAATTCAATTATCTATATACACACAGATAGATAAATAACAATATCACAATGGATAATAGCATCATCATCATAAACAGCTAATCCATATTATCTACTCAAACAGATAATCAATATCATCATACTTAACCAAGCATCCATAACACAATAGGTATATATCTGAGATCACAATCAATCATGGAAATCAATATCATCCATCATATATAAACAAAGATTAATAATCACCTCATTTATAATTAATTTAAAATGAATTAAATTAATTACAAATCTCTAATTAATTTAAAGTAAATTAAATTAATTACCCCATCAATATTAATCTTGCTTACATAACCATTAATTAATTACAAGTTAATTAATTAATCATTTCCTACTTTTCCATCTTAATTAACCCTTTTAGATTAATTATCTCAAATTATATTTAAGTAATTATCCTCTAATTATTTTACAAATTAATTACTTCATACCAATTATAGAAAGTAACCTTTTAAATTACTAAAATTAATTCCATTTCTTCTTAATTAATTACTCTAATGAATTGCTTCATTTATTAATTATTCCCAAATAAATCCATTTTAACTTGCACCATTAATTACAATAATTAATGATCTCTAATTACATTTATTTCATTTAGTAATTTATCTCCAATTAAACAAAATGTTAATCACCTTGATTAACTCCATTCAGTAATTAACTACCCTTAATTACTTTAATTAATAATTTAATTACTCCATCATTAATTATTCTCTAATTAATCCCTTGATTAATTTATACAAAGTAATTATACTCAAATTACTTTCATTATTACATCATCACAATTAATTACTTCCTTAAGTAATTATACTTATCACATCAACAAATGGTTATTTAAATTAATTAAACTAAATTAATTAACTTAAACAAATTCATATTAAACTGAATTTATTACAATGATAAATAAATTTCTTAATTATTTCCATTAGTAATTATACTGAAATAATTCACTATTGATTATCTTAAATTAATAAACCTAATAAATTATCAAATGATCATATTAATCCATTATTTTATAATACTAGTTAATAGCCTTCATAAATCATTAACCCTTCTTAAATTTACTTAAAGTAATTAAATTAAGATTTATTATCTATTTACAATTACATTTCATCTTTAATAACTCATTAATAAATCCTTAATTATTTAATTAATTAAGTATTCAATATCCTTAATTAATTCTTGCTTACTTTATTAATTAATAATCATAGATTAAAATTCAACTCTTATTTAATTAATGATTCTTAATTATCCATTTATTCATCCTAAATTTATTATCTTAAACCTTAATTAACTAATTTAACTTTAAATTACTAAATTAACTAATTCAATCACTAATTAATCAAATTAGTAAATTACTCATTTTAATTTACTTAATAATTACAAATCTATAAATCTTCACTTGTTTAAAGGATAAAACATTTTCTTATATATAAATTAAACGCTCACTTACAAATGCATTTGAAACATTTTATCTTTGAATCTACTTTTACATTTCATTTTAGATTTAGATTCAATATAACTACAAATTTTAACTTAGTAAAATTTAACACATTCAAATATACTTTAAACATCTTAAAGTTGTAAAACATTTTAAACTAGGAAACAAAACAAATTTGAATCCATAGCTTACACCTTGGTTTTAAAATTTAGTTTAAAGGCCTGCTTCCAAATTCCAACTTAAAACCTTACAGGCCTAAAACTGGTAACTCAACATAATAACCCGAGACTCTCCCCTATTAGCTTCGAGAAAACCATGAGGAAACCCGAGCTTTCCCTGCGAAAACCATTTCCACTTCCTTCTTCGAGTCGAACAAGTAGAAACTTCGGCCTCTTCCTTATTTTACTCGAGGAACTCGCGTATCATCCCTGCTACCAGAATTCCACATGCACCAGAAATCACGTGTACGTGCACACGAGTTTTGATCGATTCCGGTCGAATTCGACGACGTTCCCTCGTCGACAACCATGCCCAAACACCATCGTCATCACCAGATTATCCCATCTCAACTCGAATACGAAATTCGATTTCAAACTGAAGCCTGGAAACCCAACATCTCGAACACGCCAAACCTGGCAACGCCACTGCTCGCCGCTCCGATCATCGGCAGCTCAACCCCTCCGGCCTCGACTCCCTCTATGCGTCAACTATCATTTCCCAGCAACTCGTCGAACTCGATCCACTACAGGGACCACGGTGACCGATTCTTCCTAGCTTCGCTAAATTAGGGTTCTAGACTTAAAATGACAATTGCCACCACCCCACTGTCATGAGCCAACACCTGACAATTTTGTCAAAGTCCCCTATCACCCCTCCACCTCCAGAAAGAACCACCACCTCCCAGATCAACTATATCTCCGGAGAAACCCAAAAACCCGATTTCCAGACATTTCTAAAAATCACCTTCAATTTTACATTAAAAATTGTGAATTTGATTTTAAAAATCCTAACTTTTATATACGATTCCGGTTATATATTTTTATCAACAAATTTTAATGTTTGATTTTTAACAATTTTAAAATTCCTCTGTGTTCTCTTTGCTTCCAGACAATGTTTTACTTTCTATAATTATTGCAACCATTTTTAAAGCTTAGTTAAGTCAAAACAACACTTTGTCTAAAATATCTAAGCCTAAAGAAGGTTAGAGTGTAAAGCATTTGAAGTTAGAACTAAGTTTAAATCTCTGGAGTTTTTAAACAGAGATGAATACTGTAATTACTTAGACCTTTTCACATGGTTCCATGGTCTTAAAGGCCATCATACAACCACATTCTATACATACATCACAAATCTACTTAACCTATAAGTCATATGCATCAAAACAGAAGGGTGTCACATGTTTATAGTATAAAGACAGAGGGTTGAAACTAAGATCTGAGATGTTTAGAAGCAATATATATGCACACTTACATAAATGCACTGAAGCTTGCACAAACACATACATATAACATATAAACAAATCATAAGCACAGAGATTTCCCGATTTATTTAAATTTTTGTTTAAAAGTTTACTCACCTAGCTTTTCAAAACAGAGCTTGTTCTTTTTTTTTGAAGACAGGGAAAAGCTTGAAACTAGGAATTTGAAAACTTGCATATCTTTGTTGTTGATCCCAGAAATTTGAATAGCTGGAAAACTTGAACATGAATGGGTCTGAAGCCTTGTTATAATGAAGATGCTTTCATTTTTTGGTTGTGAAACTGAAATGCTTTTGCTTAGTTGATTTCCAGGTTTGAACATTTCTTTTACTTAGGTTGTATATGTTTTAGATTTTTAGAAACTGGGTGCTTGGCTTTTGTAAACGAAATGTAATAAGGCAAGTTGGTAAATACAACAAGTATACTCATTTTTTTATTATTCTAGTACACGAATAATTCAGAGATTTTATCTCTTTGGGGGCTGAAAGTATATCTCGAACAGGCTTTGTTATGCTAGGTGGAAAGAACATTAAATGCTTGTGTACCTTTTGTATACAAGCTTCTCCTACAATCCACTTTCATATGTACAAAAATTTTACACATGTTTATTTTCTTTAACTCTAAACTTGGCATGCTAATCCCATTTCATTCGTATACTTTGAAGTGGTCTCGGCCTGCCCATGTATTTTGTTAGAGTATAAAATTTTACTTAAGTTTTACTTTATATTTTAGTACTAGTGAGATCTCAATGCCTGCAAGTATGTTTACCTAAGTTTTAATTTAAAGTTTTGTTATGGTTATTGTTGTTGTTAGCTTGAATATTAATTTTAACCTTAGTATTTAATTCTACTCCTAACATAAGTGTATTTATTTTTTTATTTCTAACATGAAGGTATTTACATTTTAAAAGATAAACAATCAATATATAATTCCCCATTATCATTTTATTTTATAATTACTTTAAATATTTACAAGGTATATTTTATCATCTATAATCTATAATTATTATATTTATTTTAGAGATTTACATAAATTTTAAAACCATAACTTCTTTTTAAAACATATATAACAATTTTCATTTAAAATAAAAATCTACTTATATCGACATCACATTATAAATAAAGCTCATTATTACATTAAAATAAATTTATAAATGAAATTATTACTTCATTTCTTATTTTTATAAAACAAGACAATTCTTTGTTTAATTTAAATCTAAGCTAAAATCATTTAAACAATTTTAACTTAAATCTTAAGTATATTCAAGCCATATGATTATTTATTTAAATATTGAATTAAATCAAATTTCCAAATTACCAAAAAGATTTGAGTTTGAAAACATATTCTTATTTATTAAAATTTAAAACAGACCTTAACTATTTACCATATATACAAATATATATATAAATAAATAGGAAATAATTTATTAGCTTTTAAAAGATAATTTATCAGTTAAATATTCATTTAAAAGAAAATTATCAAATCAATTCAAACTTATTAACAATTATCATCATATCAATTTAATATTTAATATAGATTATTAAATTGATATTGCTCGAAATTCCGGGATGTCACATTCCTCCCCTCTTAAAAGAATTTCGTCCCCGAAATTTAAAACAAAGGTAATTTAATAATCTCATTAATGATTTAATTTTTTAAAACAAACATATATCATCAATATATACTAACAACCATAGCAATCAATCATCCAATCAAACACATCCAACTATCCGGACAAGATACTGGATAGAATTTCCTCGAGTTTCCCCGAGTATAAATACCGGGTTACTCGCTCTATAGAATCCAAACAATCAATACTACAAAGCTACACACATCTAGATCTACGAACAAGATAGGATATCAAACTATAAACAAGTCTGACTCAACATCCAAAACTCCCTGAATAGCTGGTTCTACAACCAGAGATAACTCATACACGTACTCCCTCAGAGACACGTGAAACCAACGAATCTCAGTTATCCAAACTGACAATTCACTCCTGAAGATCAAACACTTATCCAAAATCAAATCTCCGATTCCGAAATCCAAATTCCTTCGGACGATCCTGGGACTCCTACATCCTTACTGATCAGCTTATCCTTCGCTGATGCCCTCCCGAAACATCCTGAACCAAAACAATCAACAAAATGATCTTTCCAAGATCAACCACAACTCAGAACTCCACTCTATTCCATAATCAAAAGACGGATCTCACTTCTCTTATCCAAAAGAGATAAAACAGATGCTCTCCAAATTACTTCCGCTGCACAACTCTGATCCGAGCAGATGAAAATGCTGATGACGAACACAAGCACAAACTTCCACTGATACCAACTGTGACGGACCTAGGCTTTGCAACCGTCGGTCAGTAGCCACAACTGGTAAGCTTCTCAACCATTCTGAAAATATGGTTCAATAGATCCATAAAGAGAAAACTCAAAAGTTCCTCCAAAACCCAAGCTGCTTCACTAAACTCTCTCCAAAAACTATCCTACTACTGAGCTGAACCATCGGTATCACTCCTAGAATCCAATCGATACCAATCTCAATCAATAGATGCTAACAAAATTCTGACTTCCTGAAGACATCCAGAAAAATTCCTAACATCCCAAGAGAACACTCATACTATTGCAAGTCACTTTTGCGATCAACTCAGCCTGATTCCAAAGAAAAACTGTTCTCTCTTTACTAAACAGAACAGCCTACACTCAACTAGTCAATTCCATCGAAGAAACGGAACCACACTGCTGCTTCTGAAATCCGCAGCTAAACTAGAAAGCTTCCTTGCCAGCATACAGGATCTTCCGAACTACACTGCTGACACCAATGCCAAGGAATTCCAAATCCAAAGCTCTTCGAGAAACTCAAACCTCAAACAACAGAAACACCCTGCTGAACACAGCCACTACACCGAAGCAGATACACTTCTTAAAACTTGTTCCAAAGAAAACATCTTCGGAAACATCCATAGTCACCGTGTCTCATCACACAACTACTAATCCCTGAGATATCAAGATATCATTCTAGCTTCTGCCCAACCGACAGATCCTGACTTTACTCATCCAAATTCTCGAGAATCCGCTCACACGAGCGCGATCATCTTACACTTCGAAGATGAACTCCAAACCTTAACAGGTTACCTTCAGAGATCGATGAAATCCTTAAATCAACAAAGCTCACTCGAGAAAGACTGTAGACCCAATACCGTCTCGGTAGATACACTTCCAATCTCAACAACTCCAACCATCGGTAGTCGTGTTACACACACCACTACCCTATCTACCTTTATAATTTATATTGGGAAAACCCGAACAAGTAATCCAACAGACAGGTAGAAATAGATAAAAATATATATAGATAAAAATTACAAGTACGCTCTCTCAGGATAGACACCACTCCAGAGCCTAGGTATTCGCTCAACCTAATGCTCTGATACCACCTGTGACGACCCGACTTCCCACGCCTGGAAAATCGCATCGTTTTTAAGAAAAGAAAGAGGTGAGAAGTAGAAAAGATAGAGAAGAAGAAGAAACAATCACAGAATCTCAACAGCGGAACGAATAAAATATAATATATCACAAAAAAATAAATAGTATCATATACATCAGAGTCACACTGATAATACAACACATACTAGACAGTTATAAACACCTGTCTAGTTAATACAACTCACAAGTCACATAGATACAACACAGCGGAAATATAGATAAACACTAACACAGCGGAACCAATATATATATCTATACGCTGAAGCCTCCTGCTCCATTTGCTCCTCCAGTATTCGTCAAAGCTAACCTGAATCCCTTGGCTACCCGTAAAAAAATTGGGTACCCGAGAGTTTATGGAAAACAGAAATAAACTTCGGGTCAGACATGGGTCTGGTATGAGTAAACGGTTAAAGTTGCTTAACTTTTTTAAAAACCTTTGAAAACAAAGGGTATCACGTAAGACATCCCACACATAAACATGGAAATGTTTTTACCTTACGCTAACCAAAACTTTGATAGGAAATTCAGTGATATTATAATAGGTCTAGGGTTTTCAAGTAAATAGAAAATAGCCGAAATTGTTACATTCATTAAATTCCAGCATACTAGGTTTACAATCAAATCCGAGGGCACTTATTGGATTTTGGATTCCATACAATGGCAGGGCTACTGGGGTACCGCCCGTCACAGTACGTGGCCTAGATCACCGTACCGAGGACCCACCCTAAGTCCCCTGCAACACAAGGTCGGAACATCCCTTACTGGATAATTCCCGCACAAGATACCCCACGGTTGTCATGATCAACCGCACACAAAGCCGAATAATAAGGGACATCTAGACAGGGGTAATCTCGTCCTACTTGGGTGCTACCCACTAACCTTGCTGCACCTCCCCTGTTTTAGCCATTCCCGGTTGATGAGGCTTGAGGTCACGATTACCTTTAGAGAACACATCTCTTAGAATGCTCATCGTCCACCTGACGATGTTCTGAAAGCATTCAATCCATACAAGTTCATTCCGGGTTCGAACGAAACCGAAGGCATTATCTCGTTACACTCGTATTGGAATCACCCTCAGAGTTAACGACAATAACCCTTGCATTCTGAATCACCATCTCGAATCTATAAGTACTATCTTCGTCAAACTCATTACGAAATCACCCACAGAGTTATACTGACGTATAGTTCTTATACCTCGAGTCTTCACTTGCTCCATTTGAATTTCACGACCTAACGTTATTTTGGATCGATGTGGTATTCGGGTCTCCAGACCTAGAATCCCGGTATACGGAAACCCGATCCCGGTCTCATCGAAATCCAAACCGTGTCTTTTAAGGCCAAGTTGTTTTAAAGTTAAAATAATTTAAATTCAATTATCTATATACACACAGATAGATAAATAACAATATCACAATGGATAATAGCATCATCATCATAAACAGCTAATCCATATTATCTACTCAAACAGATAATCAATATCATCATACTTAACCAAGCATCCATAACACAATAGGTATATATCTGAGATCACAATCAATCATGGAAATCAATATCATCCATCATATATAAACAAAGATTAATAATCACCTCATTTATAATTAATTTAAAATGAATTAAATTAATTACAAATCTCTAATTAATTTAAAGTAAATTAAATTAATTACCCCATCAATATTAATCTTGCTTACATAACCATTAATTAATTACAAGTTAATTAATTAATCATTTCCTACTTTTCCATCTTAATTAACCCTTTTAGATTAATTATCTCAAATTATATTTAAGTAATTATCCTCTAATTATTTTACAAATTAATTACTTCATACCAATTATAGAAAGTAACCTTTTAAATTACTAAAATTAATTCCATTTCTTCTTAATTAATTACTCTAATGAATTGCTTCATTTATTAATTATTCCCAAATAAATCCATTTTAACTTGCACCATTAATTACAATAATTAATGATCTCTAATTACATTTATTTCATTTAGTAATTTATCTCCAATTAAACAAAATGTTAATCACCTTGATTAACTCCATTCAGTAATTAACTACCCTTAATTACTTTAATTAATAATTTAATTACTCCATCATTAATTATTCTCTAATTAATCCCTTGATTAATTTATACAAAGTAATTATACTCAAATTACTTTCATTATTACATCATCACAATTAATTACTTCCTTAAGTAATTATACTTATCACATCAACAAATGGTTATTTAAATTAATTAAACTAAATTAATTAACTTAAACAAATTCATATTAAACTGAATTTATTACAATGATAAATAAATTTCTTAATTATTTCCATTAGTAATTATACTGAAATAATTCACTATTGATTATCTTAAATTAATAAACCTAATAAATTATCAAATGATCATATTAATCCATTATTTTATAATACTAGTTAATAGCCTTCATAAATCATTAACCCTTCTTAAATTTACTTAAAGTAATTAAATTAAGATTTATTATCTATTTACAATTACATTTCATCTTTAATAACTCATTAATAAATCCTTAATTATTTAATTAATTAAGTATTCAATATCCTTAATTAATTCTTGCTTACTTTATTAATTAATAATCATAGATTAAAATTCAACTCTTATTTAATTAATGATTCTTAATTATCCATTTATTCATCCTAAATTTATTATCTTAAACCTTAATTAACTAATTTAACTTTAAATTACTAAATTAACTAATTCAATCACTAATTAATCAAATTAGTAAATTACTCATTTTAATTTACTTAATAATTACAAATCTATAAATCTTCACTTGTTTAAAGGATAAAACATTTTCTTATATATAAATTAAACGCTCACTTACAAATGCATTTGAAACATTTTATCTTTGAATCTACTTTTACATTTCATTTTAGATTTAGATTCAATATAACTACAAATTTTAACTTAGTAAAATTTAACACATTCAAATATACTTTAAACATCTTAAAGTTGTAAAACATTTTAAACTAGGAAACAAAACAAATTTGAATCCATAGCTTACACCTTGGTTTTAAAATTTAGTTTAAAGGCCTGCTTCCAAATTCCAACTTAAAACCTTACAGGCCTAAAACTGGTAACTCAACATAATAACCCGAGACTCTCCCCTATTAGCTTCGAGAAAACCATGAGGAAACCCGAGCTTTCCCTGCGAAAACCATTTCCACTTCCTTCTTCGAGTCGAACAAGTAGAAACTTCGGCCTCTTCCTTATTTTACTCGAGGAACTCGCGTATCATCCCTGCTACCAGAATTCCACATGCACCAGAAATCACGTGTACGTGCACACGAGTTTTGATCGATTCCGGTCGAATTCGACGACGTTCCCTCGTCGACAACCATGCCCAAACACCATCGTCATCACCAGATTCTCCCATCTCAACTCGAATACGAAATTCGATTTCAAACTGAAGCCTGGAAACCCAACATCTCGAACACGCCAAACCTGGCAACGCCACTGCTCGCCGCTCCGATCATCGGTAGCTCAACCCCTCCGGCCTCGACTCCCTCTATGCGTCAACTATCATTTCCCAGCAACTCGTCGAACTCGATCCACTACAGGGACCACGGTGACCGATTCTTCCTAGCTTCGCTAAATTAGGGTTCTAGACTTAAAATGACAATTGCCACCACCCCACTGTCATGAGCCAACACCTGACAATTTTGTCAAAGTCCCCTATCACCCCTCCACCTCCAGAAAGAACCACCACCTCCCAGATCAACTATATCTCCGGAGAAACCCAAAAACCCGATTTCCAGACATTTCTAAAAATCACCTTCAATTTTACATTAAAAATTGTGAATTTGATTTTAAAAATCCTAACTTTTATATACGATTCCGGTTATATATTTTTATCAACAAATTTTAATGTTTGATTTTTAACAATTTTAAAATTCCTCTGTGTTCTCTTTGCTTCCAGACAATGTTTTACTTTCTATAATTATTGCAACCATTTTTAAAGCTTAGTTAAGTCAAAACAACACTTTGTCTAAAATATCTAAGCCTAAAGAAGGTTAGAGTGTAAAGCATTTGAAGTTAGAACTAAGTTTAAATCTCTGGAGTTTTTAAACAGAGATGAATACTGTAATTACTTAGACCTTTTCACATGGTTCCATGGTCTTAAAGGCCATCATACAACCACATTCTATACATACATCACAAATCTACTTAACCTATAAGTCATATGCATCAAAACAGAAGGGTGTCACATGTTTATAGTATAAAGACAGAGGGTTGAAACTAAGATCTGAGATGTTTAGAAGCAATATATATGCACACTTACATAAATGCACTGAAGCTTGCACAAACACATACATATAACATATAAACAAATCATAAGCACAGAGATTTCCCGATTTATTTAAATTTTTGTTTAAAAGTTTACTCACCTAGCTTTTCAAAACAGAGCTTGTTCTTTTTTTTTGAAGACAGGGAAAAGCTTGAAACTAGGAATTTGAAAACTTGTATATCTTTGTTGTTGATCCCAGAAATTTGAATAGCTGGAAAACTTGAACATGAATGGGTCTGAAGCCTTGTTATAATGAAGATGCTTTCATTTTTTGGTTGTGAAACTGAAATGCTTTTGCTTAGTTGATTTCCAGGTTTGAACATTTCTTTTACTTAGGTTGTATATGTTTTAGATTTTTAGAAACTGGGTGCTTGGCTTTTGTAAACGAAATGTAATAAGGCAAGTTGGTAAATACAACAAGTATACTCATTTTTTTATTATTCTAGTACACGAATAATTCAGAGATTTTATCTCTTTGGGGGCTGAAAGTATATCTCGAACAGGCTTTGTTATGCTAGATGGAAAGAACATTAAATGCTTGTGTACCTTTTGTATACAAGCTTCTCCTACAATCCACTTTCATATGTACAAAAATTTTACACATGTTTATTTTCTTTAACTCTAAACTTGGCATGCTAATCCCATTTCATTCGTATACTTTGAAGTGGTCTCGGCCTGCCCATGTATTTTGTTAGAGTATAAAATTTTACTTAAGTTTTACTTTATATTTTAGTACTAGTGAGATCTCAATGCCTGCAAGTATGTTTACCTAAGTTTTAATTTAAAGTTTTGTTATGGTTATTGTTGTTGTTAGCTTGAATATTAATTTTAACCTTAGTATTTAATTCTACTCCTAACATAAGTGTATTTATTTTTTTATTTCTAACATGAAGGTATTTACATTTTAAAAGATAAACAATCAATATATAATTCCCCATTATCATTTTATTTTATAATTACTTTAAATATTTACAAGGTATATTTTATCATCTATAATCTATAATTATTATATTTATTTTAGAGATTTACATAAATTTTAAAACCATAACTTCTTTTTAAAACATATATAACAATTTTCATTTAAAATAAAAATCTACTTATATCGACATCACATTATAAATAAAGCTCATTATTACATTAAAATAAATTTATAAATGAAATTATTACTTCATTTCTTATTTTTATAAAACAAGACAATTCTTTGTTTAATTTAAATCTAAGCTAAAATCATTTAAACAATTTTAACTTAAATCTTAAGTATATTCAAGCCATATGATTATTTATTTAAATATTGAATTAAATCAAATTTCCAAATTACCAAAAAGATTTGAGTTTGAAAACATATTCTTATTTATTAAAATTTAAAACAAACCTTAACTATTTACCATATATACAAATATATATATAAATAAATAGGAAATAATTTATTAGCTTTTAAAAGATAATTTATCAGTTAAATATTCATTTAAAAGAAAATTATCAAATCAATTCAAACTTATTAACAATTATCATCATATCAATTTAATATTTAATATAGATTATTAAATTGATATTGCTCGAAATTCCGGGATGTCACAGTAATGACCCATCCTTTTGACCATCGAAATTCAACATCGAATACATTAACGGTATTCAAATGCTGAACATCCAATTGCTGGAAAGGTGGATTGTTAGGGTAAAATAAAAACAAAAGAACAGAGAATAGGGAAATCAAAATCTCATAGCGAAAATGAAAACATATAATATAACAAAGACAGTAAAAGCTATCACTCCAAAATACAAAGTACATCAGAGTTAAAAACAAACTTTATCAGCTGGATAGTTGTAAAATTCTGACCTTACAATTATTGAAAGGTATACAATATAATACAATAGAAAATAAGCACTGTGATAGCTTAACATCCAGCTCTTCTCCAAGAACTCCATATCACCAAAGCCAACCTGGGAAAATACTCGGTTTGACCCGAGTAATATAATAAAATAACACCCGGATAAGTCTGAAAAACCAACATGAGAAAACTCAAGTAATATGATGAACATATAAAAATTCTTTGAGACCACACCGCTAAATGCAGAATGGGTTTTTACCTCACAAGAACAACATCCATACAGGAAAGAATGGAAATAAACAACATGAAAGAAATCCAAATATAAAGGATGGGTATTAGTAAGAATAAATCCCATACTTAAGGAATGGCCATAAATAATATCAAAATCCAGACTTGGAAGAATGGAAATAATCTGAACAAAATCTAAATTGGAAAGGATGCACAAACAAGGAAATGGTCCAAACTTGAAAGAATGGACACAAATAATTAAACATTGAGAAGAGCATAAGGCAGTTCTTAATGCAATAAAGCAAATAATTCAAAGATTTGAATTAATAATAAGAAAAAGATAAGTATTTCCAACAATGACTAGGAGGGTGTACCCCCTTACCGAAAGTATAGTCCAAAGTTATAACTTTACTTAGTTAATGTCCCTTTAACTTTATATTTACACACATACACACACACACACAATAAATATACATATAAGATAGTGAGATAACTTACCTAAATCTAAGCCTACAATAATCCCAAACACACAAGAATAAAAAAACCACTTCCTACCATCACCAAACTCCTAAAGATCAAACCTTTAGCACATCAAAGCCAAGCCACACCTTCCCTCCACCTCCCTTGCTCACGGCCCAAAGAGAAATCTCACCATCCTCTTTACTTCTCCTACTTTTTACTTTTGATCTAAGCTTCCTAAGGTATTTTAAGGTATTAGTGAAAGTTTGGAAGAGATTTGAGTTAATTAGAGAAAGATTAGTGAAGAACAAAATGGATTAGTGTTAATCCACTTCCACCATTTTTGTTTTCTTTTGTTATTTTTCAAGCTTTATGAGATAATGAATGGATAAACAAGTCTATACCCCTGCTTTACATGGCCAAGACCCCTCCCCATGTGCCTTGCATGGTTATTTTACTTTACACCTCACTTTCTTAAGCAAAATTACTCATTTAGCCTTACACACAAAATATCTTCTATGACCTCACCCATGACATCATCACATTTTCTTTTCCATAAATGGTAAAATGTTTTTATTTTATATTATTGATTTTCTAAGAAAATAAGTGTTTGTAAAAAAGTTTGAACAACTTCTGACGGGTAAAAAGCTGTTTATCGATAAAACGATTTTCGATCACATTATCGATATTTCTTCAAAGTATTTATTTTTGTAAACATTTTTCTAAAAAAAGTTAACCATCATTAGTTATTACTTAAAAGGGGGTTAACAAGGTAAACATCCAGCTCTTCTCCAAGAACTCCATATCACCAAAGCCATCCTGGTAAAATACCCGGCCTGACCAGAGCATTATAATAAAATAATACACGGATCAGTCTGGAAAACCAGCATGAGAAAACTCAAGTAATATGATGAACATATAAAAATTCTACGAGATCACGTTGCTAAACATAGAACGGGTTTTTACCTTACAAGAACAACATCCATATAGGAAAGAGTGGAAATAAACAATAGAAAACAAATTCAAATATAAAGGATGGATACCGGTAAGAACAAATCCCATACATAAGGAACGACCATAAATAATATTGAAATCCAAACTTGAAAGAATGGATATAATCCAAACAAAATCTAAACTGAAATGAATGGACAAATAAAATAAAAGTCCAAACTTGAAAGAATGGACACAAATAATTAAACATTAAGAAGAGCACAAGACAATTCTCAATGCAATTAAGGAAACAATTCAAGGATTTGAATTAAAAACAAGGAAAAAGAGAAGTTTTTCCAATAATGACTAGGAGGGTGTATACCCTTACCAAAAGTATACCTACAGAAATATACTTGAGAATTCTGATGACTCTCGGAAACCTCCAAACCTGACCTAGTGAACTGTTACTTAGAACCCGAGTATTTCACATCTCAATGCTCAAAACCGAATCCAATCTATAGTAAATGTGAAAATACCCTAATAGGAGCAACCCCACATAGCTTAGCCCTCACTTGCTCTTTGGGTTTGGTCATTTTCGACAAAGGATAACAAAGCTCAAATGAGTAACACATCGTCTTAGAGTGACGAAAAGAAGATAGCAGAATCGAAATCGATAGTCGATAAATCAGCATCGAGAATTAAAAAAGTGATTTGTATATGAGAATTAAATCGCATACACTTACCACCAATAAATGAATCAAAATTTAAAACATTTCATTCAAATTTGGGCTTGATTTTCACATTTCAAATATTGTAAACACTTTAAAAAAATTCTTTAAATATCCTTTAAAAGGGAAATTATATTTTTTAAGTGTATTAAAATCAAGGTCAAAACAAATATCAAATATTGTTTATTATAAATCCAAAACAATTTACAGTTAGCTTTATTTTAAAACAATTCTTTTTAAAAGATCATCTTATTTACAAACTATTATTTATAAATTTCTGCAACATTTATTTTCCTAGAAGATAATAAGTCAATTAATTTACTTGATTAGTTTATTAATTAATTAATTAACTTTAAATATTTTTATTAAGTTAGTTAATTAACCTTAAATGACTTTTACTAAATCATTGGATTAACTTTAAACTCTTATTAAAACAGTTAATTAACTTTTAAACACTTTTTAATTAAATCTACAAATTAACTTTAAATATCATTAATTAAAAATGGTTAAGTAAAATCAAATATCATTAATTAAAATTATTAATTAATTTAAACATCATTAATCAAAAAGATTTATTGGATTCAAATATTAATTAAAATGATTAATTAATTTCAAACACAAAGGGGTTAAGGAGATGATCAACGGTGGTATAGCGAAAATCACTATAACGGCACTTAAACAATTCAAATAGAATGTAATAATTAATTTCAACTAAACATCAATATAGCAATATAAGGAAATAAATAAATAATTATTGACGAGAAACCCCTTAGTGTCTCTCTATAAATGTTTCTTACAAAACAACGGTTATAGACAATATATATATATAGTCAAATTGTGTCTCTACAATTTAGATAATATGTCAGTGGTCCCCTATTCATTTGAAGTTACTTGAAGGCAATTGATAAAGAAATCCCTTGGATCTAAAATATTCCTTTAAAAGATAGTTGCTTAATCAAATCAACCTTTGGAATTAAAATGATTTAAAAGTTAAAAACTTTCATTTAATAGTCAAATAACATTTAAATCATTTATTAATAATCAAACCTTTAACTATTCATTAAACGATAATTAAATTTTAAATAAATAATTGAATAATAATTAAGCTTTAAATAATAATTAAAATTGATAATTATTCTTTTAATCAATAATTAAATAATAATTCAAACCTTTATTAATAATAATTAAATCTTAATTAGCTTTAATTAAATCTTGGTTAAAACTTGACTCAATTAGAAATAAATTAATAACTAAACCTTTATAAATAATACTTAGACCTTAATTAAGTCTTAATTAAATCTTAACTTGATTAATGATTAAATATATATATATTTAAGCCCATTCTTAATTGTCAATTAATAATAATAAACCCTCAAATAAATTATAAATCAATAATTAATCTTTAATTGATCAATTAATTATAATTAATTTTCTTGATTGACACTTAAGTACTGGTTACCTTAATTAATTAATTAGTCATTAGATAATTAATTGATTAATTAATTTAAAATAATAATTTCTTATCCATATTTAAAATAAGTTTAAAATCACTTTTCAAAAGATACTTAAGTGAAACACTTTTAAATTAAAAAAGAATTTGTTTTTAGGAACTGCATTTATAGCGACTAACGCTATATGACTCGTAATTTTCCAAACTTGATTTTGCATATAAATAGCTTCAAAATTCCTATCTTTGTAGTTTTACTACTTTTATAAACTTTGAATATAGTTTTGAAAAAAAAGGTAAGGGTTTTGAAACTTTATAAAATTATTTCAAGCACATAAAGTAAGAAAATCAAGTTTTAAACCAAAGGATCCCTATATCGCTTTAACAAGTCAAGATGCTAACTTTTCTTAGCACATATTGCACATCATATGCAAGATCATAAACCTATATGCATGCCGTAGTCCACATACATATGCAAAGGTTTTAAGTTACCAACTAACTTAACTTAGTTTGCATTTTCAAGTTTACTAAACCACATCCAAGCATATACATAGGCAAAAACAACTATAACATTGTCTAAACCAAACATGCTTAATAACCAAATAAACAATATTTATTATCAACATTTATAGTTCAAAACTTCAAGTAAAAAAAAAGCAAACTATTTCTCACATAAAGATATCCAAAAAAACTCGAACCTTTACTAACTCAAGATACCACCCTAGATCCTTACTTTGCTTATGGAAAAATACAATTTTGGAGGCCTTAAGAGCCCAGTAGGGTTCGGCCTTGAGGGGGAGATCTCGACCATGGCATGGATGGGGTAGGCATGGACTTGTTTTGGTAAGGAGGAGGTCGTAGAAAGAGGATAAATGTTTTTACAAGTTTTTAAGGGATTTAAGAGTAGAAAAGGAGGAGCTTTTATTTTTAAAAGTTCACAAATAAGCCATGGAAGAACATTAGAGCATGGAGGAAGTGGAGAGAAGTGAGAAGGAAAATAAAATTTTGGTTTTATAAAAAATGTAATTAGTAAATTACTAAAATACCCTTGTACTTTACCCTCCACAACTTCATGCCACATCACCATGTCTCCCTCTGCCCATGTACTTCATGCCTTCATATTGTCCCCCCTTACAACCTTATTTCTAACATGCATTTAAGTGCATAAGTTCTTAATGTTTAGTGATGTGAAGTTCGCTTTTTCGCATCTTTTTAATGTTTAATTTTTTTATACTAACTTAAGTAAATATAGTTTACAAAATATTATTACTAGCCATTCTTATGTTATTTGTATATGTATATGTATACTAAAATGTTTACAACAATTCTGACAACTTTTAAATGACGAAAAGCCGAAAATTCGGAAAACGAATTCCATTCACATTTTCGATTTTTCTTCGAACTAAATATGTTGTTAACAAATTTTAAAAACTATTTCACCATCATTATTTATTATTTAAAAGAGTTTTATTTTAATTATAAAATCCATTATTCAAATATTAAAAATAAAACCCCTATATTTGAATAAAAAGAGTTTATATTTAAAATTAATTAAATATTCAAATATATAATGATAAATTTTAGGATGTTACTGAAGCATAAGCGAAATTACACCTACTCGGGCTAGTTCTAGAGATAGAAGGCCACCAAATAGGTATGGAGACAGGAATTATGCAAATCTTAGCCTTGATGATCAGTTTGACTACGCACTACATATAGTGCAAGATGAGCCTTTCGACCTTGAAGAAGCTACGAGTTCGAGTGCCGGCAGAGGAAATGTATTCATTGAATAAGAATCAGACTTGGGAATTTGTACCATCCCCTCAAGAAAGCCGAGCCATGGGACGCAAGTGGACATATAAGGTGAAGGACGATGCAAGATACAAGGCTAGACTTGTTGCAAAGTTCAAGCATTGCTTGAACTTAATTCGCTTACTGAAGTACTAGGTGCCACATGGTGGCACAAAGGGGAGAGTGAGTTTGTAGATGGAAATGTTTGTTTTGTAGATTGATAGGTCCTATATGGAGAGTGTACTTTCAACACATTGTTGGCAGGCTGCAGCCGTGCCAAAGTTCATTGACAAAGTGTCATGGGTAATGCCCATGCCGAAGCTCATTGGGGAAGTATTTGTGGTGTCTTGTTCGAGAGCTACTTAGAGTAAGAGGATGTATGTGGAGTTGGTAGGCTTGCAGGGAAATATAGTATCAAGGTGCAGATTGTTTGATTTGGTGATATAATATTTCCATATTAAAAAAGATTTGGAAGATATTGTTGATTTCAGTGATACAATATTTCCAGTTGCAGAGGTTTGGAAGATATTTGAGATAATTAATCAAACATATTGCCTCTTTTATAACATTAAAGAGAGCAATAAATTACCTACATGATAAGAAGAATTATTTTGGAATATTGCAGTAATCAATTAATTCCCCAATTAGCTGATTAAAAAAGGAATCTTATCAAGCGCATGTAAACTAGGGGAAAATGGAAAATCAAATGGATAAACGTTTCTTGTATGAATAGAAGAATTAACGAGGCATTGATTTGTGGCCATAAATCAATTACTTCAACCCTAATTAATAATCACTATATAAAGACATGGATTAGCATGAGTAGAATTATCATCTCAAGTTGTATTTCTTATTCTTCTTCTTAGCCTTCATTATTAATCTTGTAAAATTCTCTTTTCGTAGAAATAATAAAATCTCCTCTCCTTAAAGTGGATGTACACTATCTTGCGATAGTGGAACCACTATAAATCCATGTGTGAACTCTCTATTTACTTTCTTCTATGATTTGTTGTTTTATTCTTTTGTTTCTGCTTGTTTTATCGCACTATAACATGATCTTATTGTTTCTGCATTTATTTGGGTTGATTTATAGTTATTTGTGTGAAATCTACCCTAACATCTATGACTACAACTAAAGCTAGAAGAAAACAAAAACAACCAAAAGTGCAAACTTTTTAGTTGGATTTAAAGGTAAAAAAGCTAGGAGATATGTTAATAACGATTAAAATTTTATTTTAGATATAGAAGATGAGGAAATGAAAGTAAAAGGCGAAATGAATTGAGACGAATGATCGATAATATAGATATTATAACACAATTGAATAGATACAATAGTTAAACCAATTAAAATTGATGAAAAATTGGTACAAAAATGTAATAGTTTCTAAAATAAATCAGAAGTATGTGCATTGAAATTACCATGAACGTTGACTCGAAATCCCTTCCAATTTCTTCATTTGACATTTTAGAAACATATTACCTACAACTAAAGAAGACAACTATATAACCTTTTAGAAAATGATATCTTTTCACTTGACCACTTGCTGGAAACTTATAAGCAATGTTTTATTTTACATATTAATTTTCTGAAGAAGCCAACCCTAATTCCTATAAACTAAACTAATATAGGACCAAATAAAATATTACGTATCCAACATCATGTCATTAATGATGGCAGAGGTAATTCTACAACTACAAAAAAAAGCTAGAAGAGAACTTAACCAACAAAGGGGCAAACTTTCCTCTTGAATATAAAGGAAGAAAAAGATGATGGTATTAAGGATTAGAAGTGGTGAAAATGAAAGTAAAAAGCTTTCTTATTCACTTATCATAAACAAATGGGGCAAACGTTTTCTTATCATAAATTTTATCCTTCCCACATTAAGTAAGGATTCTCGCTCAACTATTACAAATCAAAATTTTCAATATATTTGAAAAATATCAAAAGCTCTCTCCTTCTCTAATTAAAATCCATACCATCAACTCTATTATGTTCTATATACATCTTTATTTATTATGTTATGTAAGAAGTTTAATCTTTGATCATCCATTTTCTTTTTCTCCTTTTGAGAATAAAATCTTTATTTTTTGGGATTTTAATTCTTTATTGCAAAATTTCCCTTACATAATTCTTATTTCCATTTACCACTCTTTACATTCATTATTCCTTTATAGTTTAGCTACAATTTCTTCGTCTTCCCTACACTTTCAATACAGGTTTTTTAATTTCCATTATTACTTCCTATTTTCAAATTCTTCTCCCTGCTATTTTATACTCCCTCAATTTTGTCACTGCCTTTCAATTTCATATGTATATTACAATATTTTAAAACAAAACCAATTTTCAATCCAAGTCAAATTAAAGATTCATTTCAAACAAGCTTTACTCGATCATATTTATTATTTAATATGACAGATTTTGAGTTAATTCACCAATAGTTTTAACATTAACATTCACCTTGATATTTGTGATATTATTCAAGTTTTATAGTGATTGAGTTGCTACTTATTACTTTTAATGTTTGGGATTTCAAGAGAAAATTATCCATAAGCCTCAAAAAGTCCTTCCCTTATTTAATCAATCGATCTCAGTTTAAAAGTTTGACCTATAATTATAGTATTTTTTTTCCATTTAATCCAACGTTGAATTTGTTTTGTTTATTCTAAATTTGATTTCAAATCTTTGCTTCAGTTTTGTGATCAAAGTTATGTTTATTCTGATCATTTCAGTTAATATGACTATGAATTTGATTTCTTTATATATTTTGTAAGAGGTTATTTTATTTACTAACACATGGATACCATAAAATCTATTATAGATATTTTCTTATGCGCAAGTTATGTATCTAATTTGACTTTCATCTGCTTTTTATACCAATTACTACTATTATTAATTTGGCTTTAATAATTATTTTATAGGGCATTATTTGTTAATTAACACATAGATACCAAATAATCTACAGCGGTTTTGGATGAAGTATTGGAGCTAAAGTGGATCATTTTTTCATTATCAAACCAACATAAGAAAATCAAGTTGGGTGAGGAGCATTGTATCTATAGTAAAAAATATTCAAACAATAAATTTTCGTATTGTAATTTATGGAAAAACTATAAATATATGTTACATTTTACTCCATTATAGTAGGCAACTTTAAAACTTTGTTATTAAATATGCATTTTGTATACTTATTACTTTTTAAATTTTATGTGTTCTTTATCTCTTAGCAGGCACGAGTGTATTTTTTTGTAAAACTTATATATATATCCATCTCGATCAAGCTAGGATTTAATATATTGTAATGACCCATAATTTTTAACATTTTTGAATGGTAATATTTAATCTATTTAAATATTCGAATTTGATTCAAATATAATAGAAAATAAGAAAATCAATTGCTAATAAAACGAGTTGATTTTAATGACGTATTTTAAAATGAATTTATAAGATTTTTGCCTAATTATTAATTTGGAAAATATTTAAATTATCGTTTGATGCATTTTGCAGCAAACGTTGGTATTTTTGAAACTTCACAGAATAAGTTAACTTGTCTATTTTTATGTTGTTTTATGGTCGTGTCACATTGTTATGTGTGATTGTATTTTTATTTAGTCGTTCAATTTTAGATTGAGTAGGAACGCATAAGCGTCAACTATAATTTTGGTGAGTTAACTCACCTTTAGATGAATACTATATGATATATGGTAGATATAAATTATTGTTTTCATGCTTGAATGATTTCTTTGGTTGGTTTGGTTGCATTTCCACTTTGAAAAGCGAATGACATATGAAATGAAATATAGGGAACTCATAAAATTTTGTAGAGTGTTCTGGATTCCTCACCGCTGTTGATTTTAATTCATTTATCTACTTGTTGTATAAATTGTTGAATGCCAAAAGTTTAATAGCTTGGCCATATTGGATATTACTTTGATATGTTGAAAAGTTAAACTCTTTTAGTGTAGAGCAATGAAAGCACTTGTTAAGTGCTATAGTTTCTTAGGCCACATTATAGTATTTTGAAATACTATTATTTGGTGTTTTGATTTGAAGATAGTTTTGATTTATAGAATGATTTTAAATGTGACTTTTGGAATTTCTATGGCATTTTGTTTAGAAATGGTTTTTGAACTTCTCTATTTTACTCCAACCGCTTTTGTTAGTATCTTCTAAATTATATGGAAATATTTTAGAAGTATTTTGGGAAGTATTTATTTTATAGAAAATTTGATATAATAACGGATGTTTATTATAAAGAAAAAGAGGGGTTTATCTTTTATAATGAAGTGATTCTACTTTTAAAGAAGATAGAAATATTTTGGGATACATATTTGTGTAACTATAACGGTCTGCCTTTTCGACCCCCGAATGTCGACACTAATACATTCATGGTATTCACATGTCGAGTACCCAAGTGCCAGAAAGATAGAACGTTAGAGTAAAAGAAAAGGAAACAGGACAAGAAAGAAGAACACAATATCAGAATCTCACATGCGGAATGATAATATACAATATCTCAAAAGGTCTTTACCAAACAGAAAACTTTGATATACATACATTAATTAGAATAAACTAACCTATCATCAGCCTGGATAGTTATAACATCATGTCGTCAAAAATGATGATTTATAAAAAACAAGTAATGCAGTGGAAAATAAGTTTGGTAGGAAATAATTCAGCTCCTCTCCCAGAGCTCCAATGAATCACAACTAAATCAGGAAACATACTCAAGCTGGCCCGAGCATTATAGGAAAATAACACCCAAATCAGTCTGGTAAACCAGCATGAGAAACTCAAATCATATGGATTATTATGTGTAAAACAATGCAAAACAAAGGTATCTCGTCAGACCACACCATAAATAGACATGGACGGGTTTTTACCTTACGATAACCAAACCATTTCTATTTCAAAACCCAGTAATAATATAATAATGTTTATGGTGTGAAATATAAATAATCACATAGCTATAATGCATGTGTGCGTATATTACAACAATAATAGGTACACAATCACAACCGCTAAGATACGTTCGCTAATTGTGTAAGATTCCATGGAGGTGCCCTCAGTATTTCGAGAACGACCCCCCTCCATATGGATCAGTAGTATCCTTCCGAGCATCATATATCTCTAGATAAAATATACTATAGGAAAAACATGGCTAGTCCACATCCGAACACGTGGCACCGGGTCACATCACTCCCTCAAGCATATCCGTAAGTATAAGTAGAATGGACTGCCGGAACCCTTTAATTTAGCTAAACCCCGTAAGCTATGTCTCCTATCTCTGGTTCTGTCATTACTGACGGTGAAGTCACATTCAACATCCCAGCACATGAGTCACGACTTGAACAGATCTCGACACACGAGTCCCCAACTCGAACAGACCTTAGAATCACACATCCCACATCTCAACAGATGTCGAAATCACACACATGGATTCCCACATCCTGAATAGATCACTAACAACTACATGTGTTCGAGCATCTCAAACAGATCTCAAATCTCCGTATAGATTCCAGCATCTCGAACTAGTCACGTACCTCTTCCAAAGCATAGAACACGTATATGGTTTTGGAGTGGTTACGATTTCAAGTCATCTCATATAAGTACACTCCCTCGCTTACTGGGTGCTCCAAAACCAATCGACAAAATTCTGGTAAACTCAACCCCGGTTCCGTGGGAAGTAATCCAACAATACATAAATGTGGAGATTGCCTCCTAATCGTTTAAACAGACTGATTTCCTTATCATTTGTCTTAGAAGGGAAAAACAAGTTCATACATACAGTATAACATCATCGAAGACAACTGTAGCATATAATTCTTGTGTTTATTCTCAATATTTCGAGATTTATATTTTGGTCAATTCCAATAACAATGAGAATAACTGCATATGGGAAACTAAGTCTCATATACTGTCCATAAGTAAGTAACACACAACGCATGAACGAAATACAAAAGCACGATCAAATCATATAACCGACTTCTAATTCCCTTTTTAATTAATCTTCCTTTATTAATTAAAAACCTCTTTTAATACAGTTTCAAATCATCATGATACTGATCGTGATTTTAGTTCGACCTTCAGGGAACACCAAACCACCACCGTTCGCCTGCGTACACCACCACGAACTTGATGACATCATCAAATCAACTTCCAGTACCCCCATGAATTCGTGACCCTATGCCCGCTACAGGTCAACAAATTTTCACGATTACCAATAACTAGCCCCACCACCCTATCTCACCCCAACGGACAAGCCTACATTCTAGAAACTCAAAGGCACTATCCACTTGACCCAGCTCTACCTCAATCGACGACAATTTCAAGCCCTAGGTCTCCTGTAGATGTTCGAACTATCTTGACTGCTGCTGCACCCCTCAATGCATACACCATTGCGATGCCCTTCTCCATACAAACCCAATGAATCTAGCATCATCGAATTTCGTTAAGCCAAACTCCGAAAATAATTCGAAATGAAAGGATGCTACATACTTTTATTTTTAGATAAAAGAAAAGAGAGAGGGAGAGGAAGATAATGAAAATTAGGTTTTAAGTTAAAGTTTATTTATAGGAAAATTAATAGTATATTTTATTCTTTTAAATTAAATGCTATGTGTTTTAAGCATGCATGCCACACATCATGTCTGATTGTTGCGAAACTCGTCGTTGTATATTGTCTTATTATTCCGGACCTATTGGCACTACTTTCATCAAAATCTAAGATAGTTCCTTAAGATGTTAATTTCACACATTAATAATATAAGAAATTATTAAACCAGTTTAATCACTTTAATTATAAATTAACATTTTACCATTTTCACTTATTATTTAAAAAAATTTAAATAAGCTTTTAAAATCATTTTTATTCACATTAAACCCAAGGTTTAAATATTTAAATAATTCTGATATTTAAGTATAAACTTTGAAAATCCAAGTCGTTATAGTAATACTTTATATAAAATGTTGTATAAAAAGATAGATTTATAAATGGTATTTTGTAAATAAAAGAATAGATTTATGAAGGATATTTTATAAGAGGGAAATGATATCATTTTGATAAATTGAAATAATAAATCTCATTTGTGTATTTATCGTGATATATGGAGTGATCATTTTATAAAAATATTTATCCTATCTTAGAGCCGAAGATTGGAGATATATAAAAGGAGTTCTATAAATAGAAAGAAGATTTATTAAAAGGAGTTTTATAAATATAAAAGATATTGATAAAAAAGAGTTTTATAAAAGGAATAAAGTTTGATTTCTATAATTGATCATTTTAAATTAAGGTGGTATGGAAAGTTTTCTTATCATATTTAACAACAAATTCCAAGGTAGGGAAACTTGTCTCTATCTGTGAGAGTTTAAGAATGTACATCAAGGCAAGGATAGTGTGCTAACTTGTTTGACTACATTGTTGATCGAGGGATAGTACAAGTTTGAAATCAGAAAGTGGTGATAAGTATATTTGGTCTAATTTCCATGCAATCCATTTACTTACACCAAAAGGAAAGTGGTTTGGGTTTATAATAAACGATGTTTTCAAATGACATTTGTTTTGTCCATTTTTGTATACTTTTGAAATATGAAATCTCTCATAATGTTTTGTGAATATGGTTATGCCATTGAGACAATTATATAGGTATGTTCAAACATCATCATATATTCAATGGCGGTTGCCGAATGGTGATTCTCCTCATCGGATTCGCTCTTTTTCGCTCTTTCACTGTTTCGTTCTTTTTCTCATCTCTCATTTCGATAATCTTCCTTAGCCTCTCATCTCCTCACGCACCATCTCATTTCCTGCTCTGATGGTGAAGAATCAAAAAAAGAAACCTAGGTTTGCAAATTCCTTCGAGCAGCGCTCGTCTTTCATTACCTGTTTTGGTTAACCTTTCTCGGTCGTTGCCTCTTCGAGCTCTAATTCCTTCGATTCCTTAGCATCTATTCAACTCGATCCTATTATTCTTGCTAATGATGATTTAGTTGTTCCTTTTGCTCTATTCACTGTTTCCGATTCTCCTCTTTATGAAATTATTGACATTTTAGCATATGTTAATCCATCTTCGGCTCTATTATCAGATTTGTCTTCTCTGCCTACTGTCTTTGCTATTTCTCCTATGATTTCATGTTCTTCAATTGGTTATGAAGGGCTATGGCGTGACGATAGTGATAATGATAATATTCATGTTAAAACTTTATTGGCTGGTGAAGATATAAAGCAAGGTGGTGTTATTGTAATGGATAGTCAAGTGTTGGGCTGTGACGACCCAACTTTCTATCACCAGAAAGTTGTATCATCTTGAAGAAAGAAAGGGATAGAAAAGAGAAAAGATAAGAAAGAATAAACAACATCAGAATCTCAACAGCGGAACGAATAAATTATATTAATCACATAAGTATTACATAATATACAACATCAATTAGAGTTACATAGATATACATCACATACTAGACAGTTATAAACACCTGTCTAGTTAATACAACTCAAAACAACACAGAGATACAGATAAATACTAATACAGCGGAACCAATATATATCTATATGCTGAAGCCTCCTGCTCCATTGCTCCTCCATAAATCGTCAAAGCTAACCTGAATCCCTTGGCTACTCATAAAAAATTTTGAGTACCCGAGAGTTTAAGAAAAACAGAATAAACTCCGGGTCAGACATGGGTCTGGTGTGAGTAACAGGTTAAATTTGCTTAACTTTGTAAAGCCTTTGAAAACAAAAGGGTATCACGTAAGACTCCCCACACATAAACATGGAAAAGTTTTTACCTTACGCTAACCAAACATTTGATAGGAAATCCAGTTTTATTATAATAGGGTCTAGGGTTTTCAAAATAAAATACAGAAATAGCTGGAATGCTTACATCTCACGTTCCAACATAGTTGGGCACAACTAATACGTACGACACTTATTGGAGTTTGGATTCCATACAATGGCAGAGCTACTGGGGTACCGCCCGTCACAGTACGTGGCCTAGATCACCGTACCGAGGATCACTCCCGACCCCCTACAACACAAAGCCGGAAACATCCCTTACTGGACAGTCCTGAACAAGACAACCCCAGCAGTTGGAGCTCACAACTGCCCACACAGCCGAAATAAAAGGGACATCTAGACAGGGGGAAATCTCGTCCTACTTGGGTATGACCCACTTAGCCTTGCTGCACCTCCCCTGTTTTAGCCATTCCCGGTTGATGAGGCTTGAGGCTACGATTTACCTTTATAGAACACATCTATCTTAGAATGCTCATCGTCCACCTAACGATGTTCTGAAAGCATTCAATCCTTACAAGTTCGTTCCGGGTTCGAACGAAACCGAAGGCATTATCTCGTTACGCTCATATTGGAATCATCCTCAGAGTTAACGACAATAACCCTTGCACTCTGAATCTTCATCTTCACTTGAGATTCACGACCTATCGTTAATTTAGATCGATGTGGTTTTCGGATATCCAAATCTGGAAACCTGATCCCGGTCTCATCGAAATCCAAAACGTATCTTTTAAGGCCAAGTTGTTTTAAAGTTAAAATAATTCAATTCATTATCCATATACACACAGATAGATAATTCACAATATCACAGATAGATAATCTACATTATCATCACATATAGATAATTCACTTCAACCAAAGCATCCCAGCATTACTTATCTCATATCTGAGATTTCAAATCATTCAAGGAAATCAATATCATCCATCATACATAAACAAGGATTAATAATCACACCATTTATAATTAATTTAAAATAAATTAAATTAATTATCTTATCTCTAATTAATTTAAAGTAAATTAAATTAATTACTTCATTCTATAAATCCTGCTTACTTAACCATTAATTAATTACAAATCAATTAATTAATCATTCTCTAATTCCCATCTTAATTAATCACCCTTGATTAATTATCCTTTAATTAATTTCACAAATTAATTATCCTTAACCAAATACAGTAATTAATCTTTAATTACTTCATTTATTGATTAACTATAATTTATTACATTAATTCTTAATTAATTACATTAATTAATTACTCAAAATCACTTATTATTGATTAATTAATCTTAATTAATCAACCCTTAATTACATCATTAATTATATAAATTAATGATCCCTAATTACATTTTAAATTAATTATTCTATTTAAATTAATTACATTAAGTAATTAATATTTAATTAAACCATAATTATTAATCACTCTTGATTAATTCACATCCAGTAATTAACTACCCTTAATTACTTCATTTAATAAATTAATTACTCCATAATTAATTATCTTAATTAATCCCTTGATTAATTATCCTTTAATCAATCTTAAGTTAATGACCTTCATTAACTATTTACAATTCTTTAATTACTTTTCTTAAGAAATTAAACTTACACTAATCATTATTAATTACAAATTAATAAATCTTGATTACCAATTAATTAACCTCTAATTATTTAATTAATTTAAGTTTTAACTGTAACTTAATTAATCTTTAATTACTTGATTAATTAATCATTAATTAATTAAATTAAATTATCCATTTTAATTACCTAAATAATTTAATGAATCACAATTCATTAAATCTTAATTAACTTTAAAATAAAAACATTTCTTATTAATGGTTAAATTATCATTAACAAAGCAATTAAAAATAATTTACTTTTAAATTTACTTTCAAATTTCATCTTAAATTTAAGATTTAAAATGAATACAAATTTAACTTTAACAAAGTTTTTAAAATAATTTAAAAACCTTTTAAATCACATGTTAAAGAAATACTTTCTTATAAAATAAATTTATAAGAGTTTAAACCAAATTCATTTTAAAATTCAAATCATTTAAAAATATACTTTAACATTTAAAGTTGTTTAAATATTTGAGTTTTTATAAAACTTAATTTATTTCAAAACTGGATTCAAATTTAGAGTTGAATCCATATCTAAAAATTTGACTTTAAACTTTGTTTAAAATCCTATTTTCAAATTTTAAATTATTTTTAAAATCTGAAAATCAGACAAGTTTTAAAACCTGTAACAAGCAAAAGACCCGAGCCCACCCTCAATAGCTTCGAGCCAAACTCCCCACTACTTCGAGTCACTCACGCGAATGACTCGAGAAAAACTCGAGACAACATCCCTTGCCAAACCAGACTTCACAAAAACAAGGGAAGTGCACGTGTACATGCACCAGCGATGCCGCCCCTTCCGATCATCCACGACAACCTCCTCTCATCGGCGATCATCCACACAACCCATCACGACGATCAGAACTTCGACAACGACTTGAAATCCAATTCGAGTTTCAATCCAGACCTGGAACGAAACCAGGAACACCACAACCAAAACCTGTCATTTGTTCGTTCACGACGCCTCGACCACTACCGGCTACACAACTCCGGCCGTAGCTTCGACTACCATCCCTCTGCCAATCCCTAGAAGCACGTTGAACTCGATCCTCTCTCGGCGATGAACGAAACGCAAACCTCCGAGCCCTTAAAACTAGGTCACCAGACTTTGAGAGCTTTCCGCCACCGCCTTGATCATCTATACGCCACCGCTCCATTTTTCTTGCAACCCCCGATCGCTCCTCTACCATCAGTAAGAATCCCGACCCCTCCAGACATCGAGATCAACAGAGACTCTCTAATTTCCATTTTCTGGTTAAACCAGAAATGCTTTCAAATCTCTTTACTAAAAATAGTGATTTTAGTTTTAAAAATCAAGTTTTTGTTTTACCTTTTGATTCATATGCCTAAATCCATGAATTATAATAATTGAGTTTTAACTTATTTTAGTTTTCCACTGTTGTTTTATATTTTCCAGAACTAATACAAACTGTTTTTCCTTTAAACAAATTTTAAAACTCAAGTCTCTGTTAATACAAGCATTTTATGTTCAAAACTTAAGTCTTGTTAAAGCTCGAATTAAGAACAAATAAATTTTGATGTGTACTTAAGCCTGGGACTAAGGTCAGAGAGATACACAGAGATGCTCACCACTATATTCAAACATACACATAGATATACTAAACAAAAGTATACTCAAAACAAAAGAATTCCAGAAAGAAGCATGTAACAGAACAAATACACTTAACTATTTTTAGATTGTGATGTTACTCACCTTTTAAATAGAAGACAGAGCATCCAGATTTTTGAAAACAGGATTTTGAAAGTTGCTAGCTGAAACCCTTTTATTTTGATCTTCATATTTGTTGAGTTGAATTGTTGTTTAAGTTGAGTTGAAATAAAGCTTCAGTAGTAATGTGATGACCCAAAAACTCGGCCTTCGAAAATCGGCACCCATACTTCACTTGTACTCAAAATGCCGCAGATTCAAACGCTGAATCTGGCTCACCGGAGCTTATAACACCATTAAGTATAACAACACAGCGGAATGAAAATAGATGATATCATATACAACTCAAATGAATACAATATCCAGTATGATATACAACAATGATATCAATATGATACAACAATATCAGAGATAAATAATGATACATCGGAAATAATAGAACTGATAACTCCAAGTGATCCTCAAAAGAGAATGAGTCCAACAACTCCAACATCAAGCTCGAACCATCATCACGTAAGACAAAGATAAGCAATGTCAGTCGTGATTTCCAAAACTGAACTAGCTCCAATGTCAACTGAACCTGATTATCTGAAAAACCCAACTCTAGATTGCCCGTGTGGAATATTATGGGCACCCAGAGTTTAGGAAAGGAACAATAAACTCCGAGTCAGTCGGGGGACTGGTGTGAGTAACAAAAACAGTCTATCTTTAAAACAAACACAAAAGAACTTTAACATTGAAATCCGCAATGCATTTGGAAAATGAAACTACCATAAGACCTCCCACCACACACACACAATGCAAACGCAGAATTGGAGGAGATTTCTTCTTATGACAGTCAAACATGCTTACTACGCAAAAGGAAAACTCTTTTGATATTATTACTAGTGCATAGTGCAGAAACATTTAGAAAATACAATATTAATCTTAGCCAGCATACAACCATCATTGTATGCCTACTATAGTTACTATGTTCAATAGCAGGTTACCGCCACATTCCATAGCAGGTTATACAACTAAAACCGTACAAGGTACGTATTGTTTCTCTGGATTTCCAACAAATGGTCGGGCTAAAGAACTTCCCACTGTCAATGGGTACGCCTCTGGATGGACGTCCCGAGAACCTAACCGGATCTCTGCCAACACAAGGCCGGGTTACCTCTGTACCTCTATAACTAGGTAACTACTACACGAATATGCCACCCCCGGTCCTTCGGGACCTTTATCTGAGCGCTCGATAACCAACATCACACATAATAAATAAAGTGTGTCCACATGAGTAAGTATCTGGGCTCTATACCATGATACCACCCTTTTCCAAAAGGAAATGACATACCCTAAAGGGCACGACCCTCATAACCTTGCCGCATCATTCCTGTTTCGACCATTTCCGGTCTGTGAGGTTCGATGAGGTCTCATCCACAAAGCTACGCTTTTTCACAAAGCCATGCTTTGATCACAAATGATCAATAAATGATCAACACACAGCAACACTCAGCATGCCACATTACCAAATTGGGAGTATATCGCTGATAACCTTCAACTACATAACCTTTGAGCTCGTATGTCTCAGAGAAGGGTGTTAAGCTAAGAGAATAAATTCTCCGCCACCAAACAGAAATGTATTTGAAAGAAATCTGCTTTATATCTCAAAGTGTAATGTCAGACTTGTAACCATACAAATCTGTTCCGGGTTCGAACAGAACCGAAGGCACTTCCAAAGAAGCCCTTGCAATCCGGGTATTCACAATCAAGATCGGATTTCCCATCACTTAAGAAATCTTTATACCGGTGCGACTCAGTGCAGAGACAATCGACAAGTCATCCTATCGTTCTTGCAAATACCCGGTCTTCACCACCGGTCTTCAAATGCCATCCATATACGACGTATCATTATTCGGAATGGGTTATATAACACAAAGGTCCTCTCCCGGCTAAACCGAATAATGAGCGCGATATTTAAAAACATATGGATAATGGAATTTCAGCTGAGTCACAATTGATTATCCAAAACTTTCTTTCAAATGGTTTAAACACATTACCATTTTTAATCTTTTTAAACAAAAAGATTCATTTTAACAACCTTCAACGGTTTAAACAATTTCCACACTTCAATCTTTTAAACAAAAGATTCATTCACATATTTTCCAAATTAATTTCCATTTCAATTGGATTAACCAGTTAAATCTTTAAAACAAAGATTTAACTGATAGCTTCAAAACAATTCCAAAGATTTATTCGTAACTTGGAAAACCATTTCAATTCAAATTTGAAATTCCTTTTAACACAAATTGGAAATTCATTTCTTATATAAAAGCTTTTATTATTTGATAACAATAGTTTTCATTTCGGAAAATCTGATTCATTTATTAGTTAAAGTCTTTGGGTTAATTCAAATTCTCAAAACCATACTTTTAAAATGGTTTAAATTCATATAAACACATTTATAATATCCTTTAACTATAATTTCCAATCATGGAATTCAATTCTAAATTTTGAATTCAAATTCAATTAAATTATTTAAATTGGAAAACTTTACCAAGTTATTCAAAATAACTTTTATTTTAAACTCCTTTTCAAAAGCTTAACATTTAACCCAAATTCATTTCCAAACTCAATTGAAATAAAAATTTCAATTTCAGAAATATTAAATTTGAATCATCTGTGACTTAACTGGTTTCCACGTGAAATCCATATTTGTGTGTGTATGGTGTAGTCCAAGGGTTTCACACAGTAGTGCAACATCATTCGATCATCACAGATCAGAATACAGAAATATAGTTGATAAGCAGTATAAGTATAACGCTTATCTTTCATTCACATATCACAGATATATAAATTACATATAATAATTTACATTCATCCCAAATAAATAACTATAGTACAGATCACACACAAATCAGAATATACCACAAAGCATTACAGATCAGAATATCAAATAATTCAACATTCAGTCAAATCCAAATATTCACAAATGAATTTATAAATCAACTGATTAATTTAAATCAGATGTATTAATTATTAATCCGAGTAAATTATCATAATTTAATTACAAATTATTTGAAATAAATTCCTTTCAAATTTATTAGTTAACATGTAATTATTAACTAATCATTCTTAATTAATGAATCAATTAATCTTTAATTATTAAATTAATCTTAATTAATTGCCATTATTAATTAATCCTTTAATTAATTAACAAATAATTAACTCAAATTTCAAATCATCATTTAATTAATTACACATATTAATTAACCATTAATTAATTACCATTTAATTAATTATCCTTAATTAATTATTGCTTAATCATTTGATTAATCAACCACTAATCATTAATTAATTACCCATTAATTAATCACCTTAATTAATTACATTAAGTGATTATCTTTCAATTATAAATAAATTAATTTAATCATAAATTAATTCTCCTTTAATCATTAATTACATAAATTAATTAATCACATTAATTAATTATCCTTAGTTAATTAAGTAATTAATCCTTTAATTAATCATCTTCATTCATTAATCAACTAATAATTCCTTTAATTATCCACCTTAATAAATTTAAAGATAAACCTTTTTATCTTAATTCATTACTTAATTACCATTAAGAATCTTTATTTAATAAACCTTGGAATTAATTATCATTAACAAATGAATTAATTTAAACTTTTAAGTTAATTAACAATCAAAACATCCCTTCTTAATTAACTTCTTAATTACATTATTAAGTTTATTAAAATAAACTTTATAATAAAGGTCATATATATATTAAAACACTTTTAACTTAATTAAGTAAAAATAATTTGCTTTATAACCTTTAGCCAATCCCAACTTAAATTAGACAATCATTATTTAAAAAGAATTGGTTAAGAAATGGTTTTAAACTTGACTTATTTTGTTCTTAAACTTTGAAATATTTACAAACTCAAGTTCTAAATTTTGAACCTGGAATACTTACATTAAAATTTAGAAATCCTTTGCCTAATCAAATTTAACCCGAGACAACATACAAAAATCCCGAGCAAAGACTCAATATACCCGCGTTACTTCCCTACTTCGAGTCAATCATGTAACTGACTCGAGAAAACTCAAGCTTTTCCCGAAGCCTCCAACTTTCCTGAAACGACGTGCACGCCGTGCACGTTCACAAATGCCGTCGCCTTCCATTCATCATCACGACAATCTTCGACGATCCCCTGAGTCCCCACGACCCCAAATCGAGGACCAGATCGACGACTCAAGCTCGATACAAAAATCGAACCCATTAGCTCAAAAACTGGGACAACCCACGTCGAAAGATTCGTTCATCCCTAGCGATTCCGGCCACTAGATCATCGGCGCTCCTCACCCAAGCTTCGTCACACCGTCCAGATCTGATTCCATGACCTGCGATCCAACTCGATGCTTTGATCTAGTTGTGAACCCCTCACATTTACACTCGACAGAACCACAATTCAAACCCTAAATCACGATCGACTAGCCATCCTATTCAATAGAAAAATCATCTAGCATTTTTCTAGCAATCGCCTACCCCTGAAGCTCCTCCAGCATCAATGGCAATAACTATAAACTTTTAGATCATCTCAAATCGACGAATTACCCAAAACTGATCAACTTGCACTAACTCGCGATTTACCAATCTAAAAATCCTGATTATAATTTTAAAAATCATGATTTTCGATAACAAACCAGAATATATACTTGAATCATCCACTTTTTAAGATCGAGATTCTGATAGGTTTTTAATTCTACTGTTAATTCATATTCTGGAACTAATTACTAAGTTAAATCATCTAAAACTATTTTTAAGATTTACACTACTCTGATATAATCATACTTTATTGGACAATCATAGCTTAACTTTGAATGTTTGGGAAGATATAAATTTTCTAAGGATCTCGCGCCTGAATTTTAACAGAGCAGTTATGCTTAAACATGTACAGGCGATAGTATATTCATGCATTCGTATCCAAGTACTTATGTAACCCCACCACTACAATCATGCATCTAAAACTTCCGATCAATTAAAGTCCAAAGGTTTTGTTTACTCACCTGAAACCCAGTTTGAACAGAGAGCAATTGTGTTGAGAACTGCAGTTTTTATTTTCCTTTAGAAACTTGCTTTGTTTTGTTGTTGAACAGCATTCCTTTTTTATAATACTTCTTATTGTTTAAGCTTTGAGATGATGCTACTTTAGATTTTCTCAGTTTCAAATGAAGAAGCTGAGGTGAAGTTGATATATAAGGAGAAAGTGTACAGGATGTTATGATTTGTTTGTACAATATATGGTAACATTATTTTGTTTTTGTACAATACAAGATCATTGATTTTCTTTGCTCTGGTGGCTGATGCATTTCGAATTGACCATTTGTTTATGCTAGAGATGAAAGCATTTAATGCATATGTACCCTATGTCTTCATACTTATCTTAGTTGTACAAAAGATGTTTAGATTTTTGTTTCTTGTTTTATTAACTATGCACATTTCGGCTGAGAGATAAATATGGTGGCTTGCATTAATGTTGTCTATCTTGTTTTTATTTTTTTTTATGTCTCCATACTTAAATATATGACTGTCTTCTTATGCAAGCTTCTCACGTACATGCTTACTTGTTCATATTTAAGCATATTTATATTTTATTTGTTTGTAGACATTTATTTCATCTTACCTTTATTTTCTTGTCTTATGGCTCTAAAATATAAATAAATTTCTATAGTTGATATGTTGTTGGAATTTATCCTAATGTATTGACTTTATATCTTATGAAACTGCATAATTTATTTCTATTTCTAGTTTAAATTTTTCTATTATTATTTTACTTTAATATTTATTGTCTTATATTTAATTTATAAATTCAAATTATAATTAACCATCCATTCTAAATTAAAAATTACTTATTTATTTGTTTTATACTTGTGTCAATGTATATACTTTTATATTTATTTTCAAACCATTTATATTTAAGATTTTAAATTCAATCATCAATATATATATATGTATCATTTCAAATTTACTCATATATACCCAAATACATACATATATATATATACATACATTCACATATATATACAATATTTTAAATTTAAATGATTTATACAGAATATATTTTAATTCGGGGAAACTCGCAATCAATTTATCAATTAATTATACCAATTTTATTCAAAAATTCAATAAATTATCAGTTTAAATTTAATTAAAATCTAAGGTCGTTACAAGTAATGTATTTTTCTAGAATGCTAAGTCTTTTCGTAAATGAAATAAAATGAGAAAGATTGATATATAGATCAATGTTTACAGGTGATACTATTTGTTTGTACAATATTTAATTAAGTCTGGTCAGAGATTTTTCTCTATGGGGGCTGATAAGATTTTGCTTGTGTACTTAGAGATAATAGCATTTATGAAGTTGTCCCTTATGTCTACATACTTATCCTTTATTTAAATTTCGTATGTACTTATATGATTTTTCTTTTCAAGTGTACATGCTTATCCTATACAATTCCTATGTTCATAGATATTTATATCTTTCCTGTACAAACATGAATGTATATCTTACTTTCCCCTTTGCCTTGCAGCCTTGCTTTAGTCTTATGCTTTGTAATATAAGTAGGTTTCTACACTTAACAAGATGTTAGAATTTATCTAATGTATTTTACTTTATATTTTACATAACCCTATATTTTACCTTATATATATTTATTTCTATACTTATTTTTATTTCTAACATAAATACTTATTGTCTTGTATTATATATATATATATATATATATATATATATATTTATTTATGTATTGTTTATTTCTAACTTAATATTTATAGACTTGTATTTCTATATGTACATTTTTATTTATTAATATTATTTAAAATAAATTACACATTTATCAAATTTGAAATGATTTATAAAAGAAATTATCTTTTTATTATAAACTACTTATTTTATAATATATATTAAAGTATCATTTGACAAAATTGTATTTAAAACTTATATATATTTTAAATCATATTTATCAAGCTATACTTAAAAAGAAAATAAAACAAATCTTTAATAAACTTAACTTAAGCTAGACTAAGTTTTAACTATTAAACATTTATCTTAAGTATTTAAAACCATATATTTAAATTAAATCATAATTTCCAAATTACCAAAATATATTAGAATTTGAAAACAAGATTTATTTATTTATTAAATTCAAACCAAAGATTTCTATTTACAATATATACAAATATATACACATTATAATTAGAAAACAACTTATTAGCTTTTAAAAAGATAAAATCACCAATTAAATATTTATTTAAAAGAAGATTATTAGATCAATTTAAATTTATCAACAAAAATTATCAAATCAATTTAAATTTCAATACAGATTATTAAATTGATATTGCCAAAAATTCCGGGATATCACATGGGCGCTGGTATGTCGTCTAAGCATGCATGCTCTCTAACTATTTCTACAAATGCCCCTCCGTTAGCTGCCAACATTCTCATTGTTGATCCATTATCCGATTCATTTGGATGGCCTATGTCTTCCTCTAAGGCTTTGAACTTAGGTTTTCCATCTTCTAATAATATATGGATTTCTCTACTCTCCTCATTGCCTAGAAATGCCGAAATGTACACTCCCAGACGCTTCAAAACTATCGAATCTGATGGGGCAATGATCCCCCTACTGAAGTTATTCAGGCGGGTGTTAATTTTTGGAATGATGATTTAATCAGGTTATTTCTTGACTCGAAAGCTTCATACTTGGATGTGTGAAATCATCGTCATAGTGTATGGAAACTTAAAGGAGATCTTCGTGTTAACTATGTCAACGGAATATTCTATTTCATATTTTCTACCGTGGAAGAAAGATTTCAAGTCCTAGAAGCAAAACCATTCATTATTGATGGCAAGCCTTTCATTATTACGACATGGAGTCCGACGGTTGATATAGCTAGAGATCAGATATTGTCTATCCTTGTTTGGACTCATTTTACTCATATCCCATCTGTCCTACAGCCCTTGATTGGCTAGCTAGCCTTGTTAGTAAGCTCAAATTATTTGACGCAAAACCTGTCGCAAGAAAGAGCTTAGTTTTTGCTAAGTCATTGATTGAGATTACTTCGGAAAAGCCTCTCCGTTCATAGCTTTAGGTACGTCTAGCAAGTAGTCCTGATATTTTAGTTGATGTGAGTTACAGTTGGAAACCTAAATTTTCATGGCTTGCAAATCCATTGAATTTTGTAAGTTAGCGACTAATGGTGCTATTCCGATCAAGATCCTACTTTCGCATCCACCTGTGAGGAAATGGGCCTCCGTGTCTACGGCTGTTTGCTCTACATTGGTTGATATTGCGGTTGTGTCACCTCTGTCATCTCCTATTATTGCCTCTCATCTTCCCATACTTGCTTATCTAAAGGTCGTATTGATGTTTCTTCTGTTAATCTCATAAAGCCCCTAGTGATTGAGTGGAATTCCAAGAAGAAGTCTTGGGAACATGTGAAATTTGAGATGAGATATTATCTAGAGTCTGGTTGTTATTATATGTTTGTAGGTGGGGATGGGAAGAGTCGATGGTTATATTAGCATGTTGTTAGGGATGGACTAGTTCTTTCCTTTGACAGAGAGGATGGGGATGGCAATATAATTTTTTTGGAAGGTGATACCTGGGATCGAAATTTTTTATATTCCAGTGATTCAGAGGATTTTTTCCCTAATTTAGCTGCTCTTTTCTCTGGTTTTATCCATGCCATTGGGCCTGTATCAGTTGGTGGTGGCAGTGCATCCTCCTCTCAGGAGGGTGTTTAGTTTTTTTCTTTTTAGCTATAGAGGTGTTTTAACTTCTCACCTGTTTCATATGTGCTAAGTGGTATGGCCACTATAAAACCATGTATAGCAGTTATGTGCATGTGCGGGACACCTATTTTTATATTTTAATAATGTGGCACGGCCTACTATAAAGCTGGCTAGCCTTGCTAAAAAATGTGTATAGATATATTTGTCTAAGTATTGAAAGTGTAGTGTTTTGTGAATATACTTATACCATTGAGGTAAGTATATGGATACATTTTCTAAGTAGTGAAAGTGTCGTGTTTTGTGAATATACTTATACCATTGAGATAAATATATGGATACGTTTTCTAAATACAGAAAGTGCAGTGTTTTGTGAATTTACTTATACCGACGAGATTAGTATATAGACATTTTTCCAAGCATTAAAAGAGTGTAAATGAATAGTGAATGAGTGGTATATGTACGTATAACTTTGTAAAAGTATTTTGATACAAGTATTTACATAGTGAATTTAATTAATGAAAGGATTAATTAAAGAGGCCTAGTGTCTGCTTGTGTGCATAATCATGCTTGATTTAATTTTGATTGGATTGTTTGCTTATTTGATAGTTAAATAACCGACTATTAGATTTTGGTCAGTTTTGAAACTATCAATTGTTGGTTCGAAGAGTGTAACGACCCGTGTTTTTCGATAATTAAAAATATCAAATTAAATAAGATTTTGGTATTTAATATTGTAATAAATTTAAATTTATGATTTATTAATGGAAAAATAGTCAAAATATGATTTTATAATGTTGTTTGAATGTTATTGATAACTATTTTTAATGTAATTTAAACCAATTGAATTAATCGTAAGGTTAAATTGGTTATAAATTGTAAATAAGGAAATAAATTAAATGTTGTATTATATGGTGAAATTTTATGTAATTAATTGAAATTGAATATGAAATCAGTGATGTGTAAGTAGTTATAACATTTGTTTGTAAATAATAAATTTATAAATATGATTAAAGTACTTAAAAGTGGCAATTGTCTATTGATCATCTAAAATTTTAATATGATGAAATCATTTGGAAAAATAAAAAATTTAATGTAAATCAAATATGGCAGTTGATATGAATTAAGATGATAACTGTAGAATTTAAATGTATTAAAGTGTAAATTAATGTTAATTACATTCATATGATATTTTATGATTGAATAATAAGAGTGAAATCAAATTAAATGGATCTATTGGAATTTAAATTATAATTAATAAATTTATTGTAGTTGTAATTGAACGTTGTAATTAGTGCAATATTTAAATATTGAAGTTGACATGGAAATTTCATTTCTGATGGATTATAAATTTATATGTAATCAAGAATGATAAATTTGTTAACTATTAAAATTGAATTCAAAAGTGATTAAACCAATTTATTAATAATTTAATTAATGGATGTGAAAATAACCATTTTGGCCACTGTCTCGGATTTTGGCGAAACCAGTTTCATCGGGCCCGCAACAGTAAATTATTGTAGGATTTCAAGTTTTGTAACGATCGGACTTGTCGTTTGGCCATGCGAGCTTGAAACGCATAGAATTTATTTAAGGAATTTAACTAAAATAATTTGATTTTGAAATGCTACCTTCTGCATACGATCGAATTGGGCCTCGAAACTAGTTCCATTGCATTCGAAATGGGGGTAAAACATTAGGAACGCCAGGCGGCACGTCTCGATTGGAGTTCGGGCTGTTTTGGACCTAACTATATAAATACGGCACGTAAAATGACAAAATAATAATATAATATTTCTGAACCCAGGCATCCACTTATTCTTTCTTTTCAATGACCGAAATCTCTCCGTCTTCTCGCCTCGATTTCTTCCAATCCGTGCAACAAAATCGAAAATGTAACAACCCTATATTTTGTGATTATTTTAATCGTATATTTTAATTATTTTTAATTGAATTTCCTGATTTAAAAACTTTATTTTATTTATTTAAAGAATAAATTTTGTTATTTTAAATATAAATTTTGATTTTGATGTGAATTAGAATTCCAAACATGACTAAATAGAATATTTTCCAGAAAAGTGAATTTTGGTCAATATGGTTAAACTTTGACTTTTAAATTTAAATTTGAAAGTTTGAAAATTTGAATTTTATCTTTTATTATGAATGTAAATAAAATTTTAAGAATAATGCTTTTCGTTTCGTTAAAATCTGATTAATATTGTGAAAGTTATGCCTTTTTAACTATTGAGTGTAATTTGCTGTATTTAACAAGATTGTTTATTTTAAATTATATAAATAATATTTTATTTGGTCATGTAATGTTCTAATTAATATTTATATGGTTAAAATAATATGTTATGTATATATTTTGGTTTTAAAACATTTTTCAAAGTGTAATTGACATTTTCCAATGTCAGTTGTATTCTGTTTATAATTCCTAATTTCCAGTTTCATTTAATTAAAGAAATTCTTTGTTTATTTTCTATTTTCTTAAGACTTTATTTTATTTTCATTTACACTTCATTTTGTTCAGCATTTATTTTATTTTACTTGATATTCTATTTGAAATTTTTAAGTCCTATTTTGAATTTTTAAACAATTTCTTTATTCTTTTTCTATTTTCTCTAAATTTAATTATTTATTTCACTTTAGAAATGATAAATGAATTATTTATTTCAAAGTTTTGCTTTAGAATATTTTTAAAATGAAGTAGAAAATTTTCCAAAGCCAATGATGATTTATTTGTAATTTTTTGAACCCTGTTTTCAATTTTTAAGTAATTTCTTATATTCTTTTTCCATTTTATATTACTTTGTTTTGGTTCTAAAGTCAAATTACTGATTTTATTTTGTTTTATTTGAATTAAAGAAAAAGGAAACATGAAAGAGTTTAAAATGCTTTAGAAACTGAGGTCTTTTCATCTCCTATGTCCTTTCAATTGCCACAACTCCTCATTTACTTCTTTTGGTTGTGTATTACTTTGTTTGGCCGTGTATTCCAGTGCTCATTCCTGCAAAAAAAAAAATTGTTCCTCATTCTATTCATGGCTTGCAAAAAAATTTGGTAATGGCTACTTATTCCTTCTTCTTCTTCTCATTTTTCATGGTTTTTGCCTTGTTTCTTGGATTCTTTTGCACTTCCTCCTCCTCATATCCACGGCCACCACCTCTTCCCTGCCATCATCACCAACTATACTCCAGGTCATGACCATGGCCGAACCCACTATGGTGACCAAACCCCTCAAAAATGCAACCTAGGCCTTAAAAACAATGTTGTGACCACTATTTGCATCACCACTTCATTTTCCACCACCACCACCACCTTTGGCCGCCACCACCACCTCTGACCAGACCACCACACACCCCTCTAGCCTCTGACCTGACCCACACTCCACTGGCCGACCCAAACACCCCATGGCGGAGCCTCTTTGTTGAACCAAAACTCCTCTTTGTTGCCTAAAACCTCTTCACCTTCCTATGTTGTAACTTCCTCCACTTGTTCTAGCCTTTATGCCATACATTCCTATGTTCAAACCTGAGCCAAACTCATGCCAAACCTGAGCCAAAACATCCCCTAGGCTGTGCAAGCAAATGTAGAAAGCAAGGCAAAAGTCGTTGCATTCATATTTGTTTTTATTCCAAAGTTATATCATTTCAAGGTTGCATTGAAATTTATAATTTGTTTGGTTTTGATTTGGGTTGTAACACATGATCTATAGCTTGGATCTCGCTCTCCACTCAAATTCTAGTCTTGTCATCGTGCTTTTGATTCCGTTGTGTCATTTGTATTGCAATCTCCAGCCATAGAGGTGAGTAAATATCACCTGACATTTTATACTTATGCAAATGTGAATTGACAACAATTGAATGTGTAGTACTATTATGTTATGCTATAACTGCCTGTGATTATTTATGTATGATGTTAAACCTATAAATTACATGTCATATCATCTGTTACTGTTATATAACGCAATTCTATTTATTTATATCAGTTTATCACACTACAAGTTCCCTGTAGAATAGAATCACTATGGGTTGAAATGATACATACCCGAACGGACTTTAGAATAGGGAAAAAATCGTTATGGGCTGAAATGATAGGCCTGGACGATTTTTATTTATTTCATTTAACTTGGGATTGCGGGTTTGAAATGATAAAACCCGGATTTTTCCTTTGTAAATTACGGATTGAAATGATATATTATCCGTATCATTTGACTTATGATAGAAAAATTTATATATAAACCCGTGGTTAATATATATATTTTCTTGAAATACTAAAATATGTTAAAAAAGTAAATATTATGATAATTTGATTTTTATTTTAATTAAAAATGATTTTATAAAGTGTTATTGATTTTTTTTATAAATAAAAAATAGTTAAATAAATAAATGTTTAAAAGTTGAAATTTGAAGTATAACTTAACTTGGAAAATGTGAAAGTGTTTTAAAATAAAAGTTAAGTTAAGAAAATAAAATGGAATTTAAATAAAATTATGAAATGGTAAACTTAATTAAAATGTTAAGTAAATGAAATATTATAAATTTTACATTTATTTTATAAGTGAATTATTAAAGATTTGATAATTGTTTGTGAAACTTTCACTTTGTAAAATCATAAATTAAGGGTTATTTAAATGATTGTTTTTAAAGTAAGAAAATATGGTTTTTATAAGTTAAAATGGATTTAAATAAATTTTAATTGTTCATGAAATTGTAGTGAAAGTTTGGAATTTAAATTGACAACATTCCTGAAATGCTATAATTTCTAAAGTTAAAGATAATACAGCATTTTGTAAATGCTGTAATTGATATAAATGAACTAAATGGCTAAAATTAACTAAGTGTTGTATTTGCTGAATTTAACTAAAGTTTTATTTGAAATCTAAACCTATTACAGCATTTAAATGCTGTGTTTTGCTAATTGAATTGTTTTTAAACATAACTTTCCGTAGCATTTTCTAAATGCTGCAAAAGTTGAAATTTCACTGTTTTAATAAATTTAAGTGAATAAATGAATTCTGAAATGGTAAAATTTTGAGAATTGAATATTGACTATTAAGTATAATAACTTCATTTTTAAATGATTTAAATGGAATAATTTGATTTGAAATATTTTGATATTTTGAAATGGATTTGAAATGATATTTGATTTCGAAGTATAAATTACCATTTTGGAATTTTAACCTCGGGATGTAATTAAATTGATGGTTTTGTGGATCCTTAAAGGATGGGCGATCCCAAGCATCCTTTAAGTTATTATGCATTGCTATTACAGTTCACTTGAGTTGGTTTACATTGCATACGTATATATGTCCTGACTCGAGTATTTTGTGTTTTACTTTACGCTCGGGTCAGCCTGAGAATCACAGCTTTGGATTCACCTTCTGGAGCTAGAGATCTGTTGGAGCTTATTTATCTATCGGTTCATCGACTTCTATTCCAGTTATTTCTTATTCAGTATTGTCTCGGTATTATTGATTTATGTATCCTGACTTCTATTATATTTATTTTGACTATGAGATTTTGTATATATTTTGAGAGTTTGTATATAGTAGCTTCATGAACTACTATGGTATTTTATTTCCGCTGCGAGTTATTCTGATATTCTGTGTATGTGATTCTGTATTTGATTTTATTTGCTCCAAATTTTATTACAATCTATTATTTTGAATTATTCAAGTCCAACATGTGTGTCTACCTATGCACTTGGCGGGTGCAGCATGATAGGGGGTTCACGCATTTGGTTTGGTAGCGAGCGGATGACTCTTACTCCTACATGTCCCTGCGGGGTTGGTGCAGTCGAGAGGCTGGCTGTAAAGGCAGAACACAAGTACAGCTGTATGCTACGGTGGGCGTTACCCTACTGACGCGGTCCATTACATTTGGTATCAGAGCTTTGGTTTTAGGAAAACCTTATCCTACGGAGCAAAAACCCATTAGGGATAGGGTAGAAATACCCTAGAATGAGTGAAATCAATCTCAGAATCATTTCTTTGTGAGAGAACGTATTTTCGAAGTATAAAATGATTTTCAAATGATTTTTAAAGAATTTTCAAATATTATTTGATATAAATTTTCTTGCTTTGAAAGTAAAATATTTCTTAAGCTTCATTCCTTGTGTATCCACCTTGTTAGTAATTTCTTCGATTAGGATTCCTTTGAATTTTGGAACGCTCCCACTTGTTCTGAAATCCATTCTTGTCTCCCCTAATTGTATTCTTTTGATTTTTGGAGCATTCTGTAACCCCACTTTGAATGACCTTTATAAGGTGGCGATTCCGCCAATCTTTGAATGATTTATAAAAGGGTGAAACTCCCTTATAATTGGCATTGATTCACCGGAGATTTCTGTATCCTCGGTTTACGATGTTTTATATCTTCTGCTATACCTGGATTCTATCTCTGGCGATCGAAGGTCGATTTGCCTTAGATTTTCGCATCAATTATTCCTGAAGTCACGGTTGACCGGTTAAGGTCGCCCGCGATTTATATGAGCTTATCCATCTTCTATTTGGTAATTTAATTATCTTATCTTCATTCGAGCTTATCTTTGAATCAGAATTCTATTGATTAGAGTTCCTTTAAAAATTTGAATCTCTGTTTTGCTTTGAAATCCATCCTTGAATCGTCCCTTGGAAAGTTTGTGGTTGATTGTCTTTTGAAAATTATGTATTCATCGAAGTTGTTGTTTTGATAAGGATTACCATATTATATATAGAAGTGAAATGTTTTCGATAGGGATTATATACCTTTTAAAAATGAAAATCTGAAGTTTCGAAAGGATTTGAAAATTTGAAATTTATATAAGAAATGGTTTCATATAAGATGATTTGTAACTGAAGGTTTTGAATGTGAATTTGAGTGATTGAACTCCGGCATTTTGAAATTGGTTCAAGATTTTGGAATATATATTAATACGATTTGAAAGTATTTTCCGAATAAGAAATGTTTCAAATGATTTTAATGAGTTTCAAATGATTTCGAAGAAATTTCAAAAGAAGTTTGAGAAAATAGAAGTCCAGAACCTACTTATGTCGCTGGAAAATAATTTCGATGATGAATGCATGCATCATCGACATTGATTTTCGAGTTTCAAAGTGGGGGAGAGGCCACTTCGGTAGCTTTGCTATGCGATTGATTTGTGAAACTAGATTTTGATTTCAAATTCCGAAGTGTGATGTGATATTCGAAAGATATATGTATATATATTTGAATAATTTGAAATGAGTCGGTGTTCAGTCCTCGAGTTTTGGATTTGATTTGATATAACCCTATATTTTTGGAATTGATTTACTGATTTAATTATGATTCCCAACTCTTGGATTGAAATATGATTTCTTCGACTATTTTGAAGGTTCGAGCACTTCCAAATCATGGTTAACTTTTCAAAGCTAAGAAATTTTGAAAAGTATAAAGTATATAAGTTTGGTATGTATGTTAAAGTATGTAGTAATATGATTTAAATAAGTTAAAACTATTTTGTTAAGTAAACGAATAAGGCTATTTTGAATTTTCTAATATGAAATTTAGATTTGAAATGTTTTGAAAAGAATTTGGTCTTCAAAATATTTTGAATAAAATTTAGTTTAAATGTTTTAACTTAGTAACACCTTTATAAAACTATATATTGAACAAGTTGGAATAGATACATAAGTTGTACGTATGTTGTTTTATTCGCATAATTAATTTGATTCAAGTTTGAGTACACAAGTTCGAGGTGAATTACACATTTCATGTTAGGATTTTTCATTCGATTCTTGATGGAGAATATTTGATATGGATTTTGGGCTTGATTCTAGAATTCTCTATCATAGTATATGGCTATGCAAGGAGACTGATGGCTTCTAGTCGAGAAACCATATCGAAGTCTGCATTAGGGAAGTCGAATGGACAATACTAGTTCGAAAGCGAACTTGTGTGATCGAGTAAGTGATCGAATGTGATTTTGCGAAATGATGACGTATGTACATCTTATATTCTAAAATCATTGACATACTTGACGCTGAAATTGGAAGTTGTTGGGTTGGATATCTTTGTAATTTAATTGGAATTTTTCTTTTATGAAAAACTACTATCAATTTCAAACCATTTTTCAAAACTATTTTTCTTTTATTCTTCTTAAACAAACTATTTTAAACTATTTTATACAAAACTATTTTTCAAAACTATTTAATATACAATTTTTTTTACAAAACTATTTTATAAACTATTTTTATATACCAAACTATTCTAAATTAAAAATCTTTTAGTAAGCAAAGATGTTCAATCCCATGTGGCTCTTCATGTAGCGAAATTAATTTTTGGAAAATTTTGACCCTGATATAAGATGGACTTTATGTAAATATAAGATGATTTTTGAAAACATTTGATTTTGGAAATGAATTGGTTGACTTAAATTATATTGATTTGGAAATTTGGATTTATTTTCTAAATTTATTATTTTGGAAACTTTGGAACTGAAGATATTTGATTTGGAAGAATAATTTGGTGAAAGCGTATATGATTTTGAAAATTTTATTGAAATTGAAACAAATTGAAATTTGAGAACCTTGTGTTACTAAATACTTGATTTGGGAGTTATCGAACTTATATAAAAATTTGGTTTGTATAAGTATGATGTTGATTCGAAAACTATGGATTTGAAAAGGTACTCAATTTGAAAAGTGAAATCTTATATAATTGAAGTCTATATAAGTGTGATTTGATATACTATTGATTTTGGAAAGTATTTGATTTGAAAATGAAATCTTATATATAATGGACTTTATATAAGTATGATATTTGAAAGTGATTTGAAAAGGTACTATATGATACATATTTTCGAAGTAAAGATATGGAAAGTGCCTTCTGCTTGATATCCGCTTTGTGGCCACATTGTGGATTCATTCTATCGATATTTCTCTGATTTTTGGTTTTCCGAATATGATACTCGAGTGTCCATCGAATTCCATGGCGTTACCCATGGTCTTACGAGCGCGACTGCATAGCGCAACTACATGGCTGAGATGGCCTAGGGGTACGGATTGTTTCCTGGGGGATCCAGGCATAACCATTATCTATCCTGCATCTATGTAGGTCGCATTAGTAGCGAAACCGCCTGGCTGAGATGGCCTAGGGGTACGGATTGTTCCCTGGGGGATCCAGGCGTAACCATTGTGTAAATTGCATTCTACTAGTTATCATGGCGTAACTCGTAGGGCTGAGAAAGCTTACGGATATGGATTGTTTCCTGGGGGATCCAGGCGTAACCATTGTGTATCTGCGAACCATGGTTAGACAAAGGTTTTGTTTGTTTTTTTGTTTGGATTGTACTTTCCATATCTGTTTTTAAAAGTTTTCCAGTATTTTCACTGGGTGTTGAAACAAGTCTACTAAGTACCTAGAGAATTCTAGTTTTGCGCCTGATCAACGCACTTCCAGAGTCTGCAGGAACGAGGATAAACTTGTTAAGACATCGAGTTATAAAAGTATTTTGATAAAGTGTTATATAAAGGATATTTTGATCAGTTATTTCCTTTCTAAAAGATTTTAAAGTGTTTTAAATATTGTTTACCTCTTTAACCAACAATTTTAATTAATGGCTCATCCTTGTCTTTCCTCCTATTTTCCCTTCTAGCTATTCCTATTCTCTTGTCTTCTTCCTTTTCGGGGATGAAAAGTTTTGAGTGGGGGAGAGTGTAACAACCCTGTATTTTGTGATTATTTTAATCGTATATTTTAATTATTTTTAATTGAATTTCCTGATTTAAAAACTTTATTTTATTTATTTAAAGAATAAATTTTGTTATTTTAAATATAAATTTTGATTTTGATGTGAATTAGAATTCCAAACATGACTAAATAGAATATTTTCCAGAAAAGTGAATTTTGGTCAATATGGTCAAACTTTGACTTTTAAATTTTAAATTTGAAAGTTTGAAAATTTGAATTTTATCTTTTATTATGAAAGTAAATAAAATTTTAAGAATAATGCTTTTCGTTTCGTTAAAATCTGATTAATATTGTGAAAGTTATGTCTTTTTAACTATTGAGTGTAATTTGCTGTATTTAACAAGATTGTTTATTTTAAATTATATAAATAATATTTTATTTGGTCATGTAATGTTCTAATTTATATTTATATGGGTAAAATAACATTTTATGTATATATTTTGGTTTTAAACATTTTTCAAAGTGTAATTGACATTTTCCAATGTCAGTTGTATTCTGTTTATAATTCCTAATTTCCAATTTCATTTAATTAAAGAAATTCTTTGTTTATTTTCTATTTTCTTAAGACTTTATTTTATTTTCATTTACACTTCATTTTGTTCAGCATTTATTTTATTTTACTTGGCTTTTATTGGTTTAGAAGTAAAGTTATAATTTTTCTAAAACTAGTGATATTCTATTTGAAATTTTTAAGTCCTATTTTGAATTTTTAAACAATTTCTTTATTCTTTTTCTATTTTCTCTAAATTTAATTATTTATTTCACTTTAGAAATGATAAATGAATTATTTATTTCAAATTTTTGCTTTAGAATATTTTTAAAATGAAGTAGAAAATTTTCCAAAGCCAATGATGATTTATTTGTAATTTTTTGAACCCTGTTTTCAATTTTTAAGTAATTTCTTATATTCTTTTTCCATTTTCTTTAAAATTAATTATTTATTTTTATTTTATATTACTTTGTTTCGGTTCTAAAGTCAAACTACTGATTTTATTTTTTTTTATTTGAATTAAAGAAAAAGGAAATATGAAAGAGTTTAAAATGCTTTAGAAACTGAAGTCTTTTCATCTCCTATGTCCTTTCAATTGCCACAACTCCTCATTTACTTCTTTTGGCTGTGTATTACTTTGTTTGGCCGTGTATTCCAGTGCTCATTCCTGCAAAAAAAAACATTTGTTCCTCATTCTATTCATGGCTTGCAAAAAAATTTGGTGATGGCTACTTTTTCTTTCTTCTTCTTCTTCTTCTCATTTTTCATGGTTTTTGCCTTATTTCTTGGATTCTTTTGCACTTACTCCTCCTCATATCCACTGCCACCACCTCCTACACCTCTTCCCTACCATCATCACCAACTATACTCCAGGTCATGACCATGGCCGAACCCACCATGGTGACCAAACCCCTCAAAAATGCAACCTAGGCCTTAAAAACAATCTTGTGACCACTATTTGCATCACCACTTCATTTTCCACCACCACCACCACCACCTTTGGCCGCCACCACCACCTCTGACCAGACCACCACACACCCCTCTAGCCTCTGACCTGACCCACACTCCACTGGCCGACCCATACACCCCATGGCGGAGCCTCTTTGTTGAACCAAAACTCCTCTTTGTTGCCTAAAACCTCTTCACCTTCCTATGTTGTAACTTCCTCCACTTGTTCTAGCCTTTATGCCATACATTCCTATGTTCAAACCTGAGCCAAACTCATGCCAAACCTGAGCCAAAACATCCCCTAGGCTGTGCAAGCAAATGTAGAAAGCAAGGCAAAAGTCGTTGCATTCATATTTGTTTTTATTCCAAAGTTATATCATTTCAAGGTTGCATTGAAATTTATAATTTGTTTGGTTTTGATTTGGGTTGTAACACATGATCTATAGCTTGGATCTCGCTCTCCACTCAAATTCTAGTCTTGTCATCGTGCTTTTGATTCCGTTGTGTCATTTGTATTGCAATCTCCAGCCATAGAGGTGAGTAAATATCACCTGACATTTTATACTTATGCAAATGTGAATTGACAACAATTGAATGTGTAGTACTATTATGTTATGCTATAACTGCCTGTGATTATTTATGTATGATGTTAAACCTATAAATTACATGTCATATCATCTGTTACTGTTATATAACGCTATTCTGTTTATTTATATCAGTTTATCACACTGCAAGTTCCCTGTAGAATAGAATCACTATGGGTTGAAATGATACATACCTGAACGGACTTTAGAATAGGGAAAAATCGTTATGGGCTGAAATGATAGGCCTGAACGATTTTTTTTATTTCATTTAACTTGGGATTGCGGGTTTGAAATGATAAAACCCGGATTTTTCCTTTGTAAATTACGGATTGAAATGATATATTATCCGTATCATTTGACTTAGGTTAGAAAAATTTATATACAAACCCATGGTTAATGTATATATTTTCTTGAAATTATAAAATATGTTAAAAATGTAAATATTATGATAATTTTATTTTTATTTTAATTTAAAATGATTTTATAAAGTGTTATTGATTTTTCTATAAATTAAAAATAGTTAAATAAATAAATGTTTAAAAGTTGAAATTTGAAGTATAACTTAACTTGGAAAATGTGAAAGTGTTTTAAAATAAAAGTTAAGTTAAGAAAATAAAATGGAATTTAAATAAAATTATGAAATGGTAAACTTAATTAAAATGTTAAGTAAATGAAATATTATAAATTTTACATTTATTTTATAAGTGAATTATTAAAGATTTGATAATTGTTTGTGAAACTTTCACTTTGTAAAATCATAAATTAAGGGTTATTTAAATGATTGTTTTTAAAGTAAGAAATATGATTTTTATAAGTTAAAATGGATTTAAATAAATTTTAATTGTTTATGAAATTGTAGTGAAAGTTTGGAATTTAAATTGACAGCATTCCTGAAATGCTATCATTTCTAAAGTTAAAGATATTACAACATTTTGTAAATGCTGTAATTGATATAAATGAACTAAATGGCTAAAATGAACTAAGTGCTATAGTTGCTGAATTTAACTAAAGTTTTATTTGAAATCTAAACCTATTACAGCATCTAAATGCTGTCTTTTGCTAATTGAATTGTTTTTAAACATAACTTTCCGTAGCATTTTCTAAATGCTGCAAAAGTTGAAATTTCACTGTTTTAATAAATTTAAGTGAATAAATGAATTCTGAAATGGTAAAATTTTGAGAATTGAATATTGACTATTAAATATAATAACTTCATTTTTAAATGATTTAAATGGAATAATTTGATTTGAAATATTTTGATATTTTGAAATGGATTTGAAATGATATTTGATTTCGAAGTATAAATTACCATTTTGGAATTTTAACCTCGGGATGTAATTAAATTGATGGTTTTGTGGATCCTTAAAGGATGGGCGATCCCAAACATCCTTTAAGTTATTATGCATTGCTATTACAGTTCACTTGAGTTGGTTTACATTGCATAAGTATATATGTCCTGACTCGAGTGTTTTGTGTTTTACTTTATGCTCGGGTCAGCCTGAGAATCACAGCTTTGGATTCACCTTCTGGAGCTAGAGATCTGTTGGAGCTTATCTATCTATCGGTTCATCGACTTCTATTCCAGTTATTTCTTATTCAGTATTGTCTCGGTATTATTGATTTATGTATCCTGACTTCTATTATATTTATTTTGACTATGAGATTTTGTATATATTTTGAGAGTTTGTATATAGTAGCTTCATGAACTACTATGGTATTTTATTTCCGCTGTGAGTTATTCTGATATTCTGTGTCTGTGATTCTGTATTTGATTTTATTTGCTCCAAATTTTATTACAATATATTATTTTGAATTATTCAAGTCTGACATGTGTGGATTATTGTCGGTTTGAATGGTCCAAAATAGTGGGTCGTTACAGAAAACTTCCAAAAGCAAAGTGTAGAGCTCGACGAGATCTACACATCCAACGGTTGATTTATGCCAAAACATCACGGATTCGCCAAAATTTAGCTCTGAAGTGGGTGTGTTATTATTGGGTTTTTGGTCGATCGAAGGCGGTGGGAGGCGTCGCGTTTGGGGTGGTAGTAGAAAGGGTTGGCGCGCTTGTAGTGGTGCTCATTGATCACTGTTCCATCGTAGGTGGAGGCATGTGTTGAGAAGGGTGCATGCACGATGGATGAGTTTCTTCGTGCCTGTACGTGCGCGATAAACGTTACGAAGGGTGAGGTTTTATTTATTTAGTTTTTTATGTTAATTATTATATTAATTATACTAATATTAATTAAATCATAACTTTCTCATACGAGCTCCTATTGACGCGCGTTTACTCCGTTGTGATCGTATCGAAATTTCGGACATCATGGAGCTGGTTTGGTCGAATTCTGAGACTGTTCAAATTTGGGCCTTTATTTGGATTTTAAATCGACTGAAAATCAAAGGTGAGTGTTTTAACCGACTCACAACTACTAAATTGTCTTATTTTAGTTAAATTAAATTTATGGTGTGATTAGAAAATTATTGATTGCTGTTTGTATATTTAAATTGTCATTCCAGTTAAATCTGAATTTATTTGAATTTAATTGCCATTTAATTTAATATTGAATTTAAATTGCCAGTTAAATACTTGTTAATGATAACCAGTTAATTGATATTCTTTATTGGTTGATTTGAATGATGATTGTGATGGATGTTAATTGTTGACATTGGATGACTGGATGTTATGTTTATTTTATATATTGTTATCACTCTGCAAGTTCCCTTAGTTTATCGTTAGAAAATCACTATGGGTTGAAATGATACATACCCGAATGATCTTATAGATTAGGGAAAAATTGTTGTGGGTTGAAATGATAAACTCGAGCGATTTTATGGATTTTGAATTTTAATTCAGGATTGCAGGTTAAAATGATATATACCCATAAAATTAAATTATTGCACGTTAAAATGATAAATATCTGTATCACTTGACCATAGGGTAGAAAATTATATATGAACACCGGATTGGTTAAATTAAATAATTTTTAAATCCTTAATTTTTGAATCTAGTTAAATGATATTATGAAATAAAACTTGATTTATATAAACTAAATTATTTTCAAATTTAAGTTTTAAATGTTGAAATTTAAATTGGTTTAAATGAATTGTTTAAAGGATTTAAATTGAAATCGTAAAGTTGAATTTTGAAATATAAATGAAATTTATCAAAATTGAGTAATTATAAACGTTTGAATATTTAAACTTTGAAATCTATTCAATTTAAAGTGGTTTAAATTTTTAATTCAAACATGGATTTTAAATCGATATAAATTCAAATGGGTTTTATGAGAATTTGAATTGAAAGAATTAAATTGAGTTTGTTGATTTGAAATCTGAATACGGTCCAGATTGTTGAAATAGAAGAAACAGTTAATTTGATATTATTTTCAAATTAGTGATTTTAATATAAACTGTTTCAGAATCTATTATTTTAAAATTCAGATTATTTAGATTTTTGAACTATTTACTATATAAACCATTTCTAATAATCAAACCATTTTATATTAAACGATTTTAAATGTTTTAAATCTATTAAACTACTTTAAACTATTAAAACTATTTTTAAACTATTTTTAACTATTATAAACTATTTCAAATACATTAACTATTTTAATATATAACCTATATTATTATATAAACTATTTCTAATATATAAACTATTTTAATCTATAATCTATTCTTAAAAATATAAACTATTTTTGATTTATAACTATTCCAATATATAAATTACTTTTAATATTCAAACTATTTAAGTTGGAACGGTTATGATTTAGATTTGATCGATTCAAATGAAAATATTTGATATGATGGTTTAACTTATTTTTTGGTTATAATTTTGAAAATGAATATGATTTAAAGTGAATAATGATTTCGAAAGTGTATATGATTTCGGAAGTGAATATGATTTCGAAAGTGATATGATTTTGAAGCGAATATGATATTTTGATATCAATTATGAATCAGTTTTAGAAATGTAAAAGAACCAACCGGTGTGAAATAAGCGTTTGGTTGTTAAATAGACCAGGATCAGATATTGTCATACTCTCTGCCAATACCAATAACCACTTTAACAACTGTGCATGTGGTGAAGAATCCAGAACGAAGTAGGATGGTTGGTGAACGATTTTGTATGAGGTATGAACGCAGCCTTGACCCCCTCGGGTTAGCTTGATGTGACTAAAACAAGAGCCACGCCGGGCCAAGTGAGGTCGCACCTCTGATCGGACATGCTTGTTCGATACCATATTTATTACTTATGATTGATTTAGTGGCCACCTCTCGATTTGATTATGGGAGTGTGTTCCGAGATGGGTGGTAGTAGCTGCTATGCGTTACCACCAGTCCGTATTCGCAAAACGGTAGTAGTATTCTACCCTGGGCATTGCCTCACGTGCCTTGTCACATGCCTTATCGCGCCCATTACGAGTTTGGTTTGTGTCGTACCTATGGAGTGCTCCCTGATAGCCCACCAGTTTACGGTGGAGTTTACAGTATCTGTATAGACTACGACATTTATATAAAATGTGTTAATGGGATATGGGTAATGCCTTAATGCTATTTTAATACTTTACTTTACTGATAGACATATTATAATCATATATTACTACATAGTAAACAGTTTAACGGATCCTTAGGAGATGGAATCCCGAACATCTCTTAAGTTATTACACGCACGTTAGACACTGGATAGGAGATGTAAAATCCCGTAAACATCTCTGAAGCCGTTACACTCATATTTACTTGTTTTGATTTAACTTACATAAGATCTTTTAGTTCTGACTCAAGTGTTTTGTCTTTTTATTACGCTCGGGTCAGCCTGAGTACTTCAGTGTTGAAGACTACTTTTCTGGAGGATGAAGACGAAGATTTAGTATATTATTCTATTTATTATATTTATTCCACCGCATCATGTTGTTCCGCTGCATTATTTATTTATTTCTGCTATATGTGTAACTTTAATTTGTATTGTAAAGTGTAATCAAATATTATCTGTAAAACAGCTTCATGAACTGTTTATTTGATTATTATATTTTGTTATTCCGCTGTGAGATTCTGTGTTTTGTTTTTCTTTCTTTTCTCTTCTTTTTCTTACTTACCCCATAACAATCCTCCCTTTTGAATGGTTTGAGTTCGACATGTGTGGTTTATTGTCAATTTAAACCGTCCAAAAAGGTGGGTCGTTACATTTGGTATTAGAGTCAGGTTTAGCGATAACCTTAGCTTTGCGGGGTCTGACTCATTTGAGATAGGGTTATTATTACCCTAGAATGAGTTGTTTGAGCGTATATATATGAGAGAGCGTATTTGTTAGTGTTATAAAATGTTTTTATATTGTGTTAATTTGTTCTGTTTAGTATTTATAAATTCTAGTCGGTACTTAGGACGCTATGGCATCGATGGGTATTTCTAAACACTAAATTGGGCAGACGACACAATATTGTTTTTGAAATATAGGTAAATGAAATAATTTTACATAGTATTATATTTTGTATATAAAATAATAATTTTTATAAATGGATATAGTTGCATGTGATATGTTGTTTGTTAGGCAGTGAAATTTTATAAATATTGGTCGTAAAATAGAATTTACAAATAAAGTGAGTTTAATTGAAAATTTGAGAACTTAAGTTTCAGAATTTTGAAATTGGTTTTCAAAGATTTTTGAATATAATATTTGTATTATTTGGAAGTATTTTGGATATAAATATTTTTAAAGTAATTTGAAAGAAATGTTTTGAAAGATTTTTAAAGGAAATAAATTCCGTACTCCTCTCTTCTTTCACTGGAAAATAATTTCGGTGATGAGTGCAAGCATCATCGACATTCATTTTTGAGTTTCAAAGTGGGAAGACCACTGTAGTAGTTTTACTACACATTTGTTTTGATAACCAAATCTTAATTTTTAATTTCTAAATATGATTTGGATATGTAGAAGATATGATTATATATATTATTTTAAAATGATTTGAAAATGAAACCCGGTATTTAGTTTAAGTTTCTGTAAATTTGAAATTTCATTTATTGTAATGAGATGAAATCCTAACTATTTTAATAGTTGGAAACTTCTAAAATGGAAAATAAGAAACTAGATGTTAAGTGATTAATGAAATATATAAGAGTTGGAAATTTGTAACTTGTAAATCGAAAGATAACAAAATTTAGGAGATGTAATTATTGGACATTTGTTAACTAAAATAAATAAGATAAACTTGTGTTACATTCAATTGCATTCTTAATATATATATATAACTTACCAGAAATGTTTAAAACAATTGTAATGTTAAACAGGAATATGTAATGGAATATTATACAAGTAAAACTTAAGTAATGAAAGTGTTCAATGGTGAATACTATGTTAAGTAAATGATTATAACTTCAAAAAATGTTGAAATGATTCCAAAATAGATCCAATATTCAATGACATTATATAAGAAAGGACGAATGTAAATTAAGAAGTTAAGAGAATTAAGTTGAATTATTCCTTAATGAATACTAATGTTAAATTGAAATCAGGTATATATAATAATAAATGGGAATTAAATTGCAATGAAATGAATGTAAACTAATAAGAAATAACCTTGTATGAATAAATTTAAAATAAATGAAATGTATGTAATACTTAAATAATGGATTCATTGATTATTTTAAATGTTGAATTGAAAATAACATATGTAAGTAAATGAAGGTAAATCAATGGAAAGAGACATTGTATGAATGAATGAAATAAATGAAAAGTAAATAATGATGTGAAAATAAACCAATCAAATAAACTAAAATAATATTTGACGTTCTTGGTTGTTTTGGCTTATGGGATGTTTGGGAAAGGATACTTCAAATGGTTTAGGGTTGTATGAATAGTCTATTAAGAAATTACCAAAGGTTGTTGAGCGTAAGGTATACTTGATAGTTTATCACCCTTGTACGATTAAAAGTCCTGAACCTGAACAAACCATTAGTTTTGGTTGATTTATTCCTGGTTTGCATATGATGGTTGTATTGTTTTGTTTGCATATGATTGTGATATATTGTATGTTGTTTGGGCTATTTATTTGAAACAACTGAAATATTATTCTTCCACATAATTTTAACTCTTTGGATTATATAAGTGAAATACAGGTTATGAAAGCATTAGCTACAACTTTTGGTTTCATAAATAGAGTTTCTTTGCCCAACAAATAGGTACGTTTTCGAATTACAGTTTTATAGCGATATTATATTGTTTTTCCGTGGTTTGGGATGTTTTTATTTTTGAAATATGATATGATATATATATATATATATTGTAATTATTGATACTTGTTAGCACCAAAATTGGTCACTAACCTCGTAGAGAAAGATTATGTAGAGAAATAAGTGATGAAGGTAAATTAAACAGAGAAGACAATGCTAATCTAAATGCAGAAAGTAAGAACACCAAATTTATAGTGGTTCAGCGTAATTGCCTACGTCCACTTTGAGGTTAAACTTTATTGATCTTCTTAATGATTGATTACAAATACAATTCGTAGATCAAATGCTTGAATGAAGTTGTTAAGTAAAGAAGATGAGTCTGAAAAATGGCAGAGTCTCCCCAGTGTTCTCCCAAAAAGGTCCCTTTTCACTGTGACCCTGCCCCTCTATTTATAGACAAAGATGGGCTGGACTTCCCAGATGGGCTCGGTAGCCGAACACTCTAGCCCAATTATAGAGGTCGTTGTATGCCGAACCAGGTAGGCCGAGCAGAATGATGCCGAACAATCCTTCCTATGCCGAACGATACCTTTGATGCCGAGTACTCTTGGATGCCGAGTACTCCTTGACGCCGAGTGCTATTGGATGCCGAGTCCCACTGGATGCCGAGTACTACGCCGAGTACTCCTAGATGCCGAACACTCCCTGAAGCCGAGTTCCACTGGATGCCGAGTACTACGCCGAGTACTCCTAGATGCCGAACACTCCCTGATGCCGAGTTCCACTGGATGCCGAGTACTACGCTGAGTACTCCTAGATGCCGAACACTCCTTGATGCCGAGTTCCACAGGATGGATGTCGAGTACTAGTTGCCTGGTCAAATCTCCAGGAAACACTTGCCCCCCAAAGTGTATCGTGTGGCCGAACGTGGTACGCTTTGAATCCTTTCGTCACGTCTCAAACCCTTGGCTAACCTCGAACGGAGATGCCCCTTTTGTGAATTCCAGCGATTCAGGTGTGTGCCGAGCGTGTTCCAAATGCCGGACGAGACATTCGTTACCGAACGATGCTTCCTTGTCGAACGATACTTCAGTGCCGAACCATTGTGCGCCGATGCCGAACGATATGACCTTGACCGGTTCCACCGGATATGGCCTTTTCGACTTCTCCTTCTGTCCTATAAAAGTCGATACCTTCTTCCTCCTTCTCCTTTCACTCTCACTTTTCCTATCTTGTTTTCGAGAAACTCGCCTGTCAACAATCTTCAAGGACTTAATAACTCTTCCTAACCTATTCGGTGCTAATCAAAACCGCGGCCTCAACTCCAAATTTCTCCAAGTCATGATCTCCTAACTAGGTAACAATCCCTCTAACTAAATCCACAAAGGGGTTCCAACATGAAGCTCGAGTCCGTAAATTGTAGATGTTGCGTGGAATTTTAGGGCCAGATGATGTGGAGGAAGGTAGGAGTTGGTTAGAATGCCAAACAGGATGGTTCGGTGTGACTCACTGAACGATTCGTCTTTGTGGTTCGGTGTGGATGGAGGAAGAAAAGGGGGAATGAGGTCGCTGTAGAGGACGGTGTGTCGAGCGTTGGCGCTCGGCGTAACCTTGGCTCAGCACGATTCGTCATATGTCGGGCAGTGCAATGGAAGGATGTGGAGGGAGTATGAGCCAAATAGGATGTCGAATGTTGTCCCGGCCGAACAAGATTTCGGCCGAATGATGCTTTTCCGAACAGTCACAAATGCCGAATCACCTTGGGTGCCGAACGGTATAAATGCTGAACAACATAAATGCCTAACAATATAAATGCCGAACACCATAAATGTCGAACAATATATAAATGCCGACCAATACAAACGTCGAACAACACAGATGCTGAACCACATGAATGCCGAACGTTTGTGAATGCTGAAACCTGTTCTGGCCGGACAAACTTAGCCGAACAGGAACTAGGCCGAACACTCATTAACCTTGCATATTCATATAGCAAAACAAGGACTTGGACCTAAGCACACTATCACATGAAACTGACCCGGATCATTAACTCCCTAGCTTTAGTAGACATAAATCTGAACTTAGATTAACATTCGTTTTCTGAATTTGAAACTGTAATCACCACAAGGCGGGCTTTTTGAGACGGTCAGCGACGACGGTCTTTGAAGGCAACGATTCGAAGCTCATTTTTATATCTTTGAAATCTCTAGATTCTTATTACTTGTACACGATTGCTTGCACTAGTTCACACATCACATGGGGGGAATATTCGTGTTGTTAACTCTAACGTTCAACGTTTTTCAAGTATAGCTTTCGTAGGCACTTAAACAGATTCATTATTTATTGGGGATGTCTATGAAGTCTAGCTCCGCCACCATTTCTGACAGGCCCGGGCCGTCATCAAGGCAAGGAGCCACTGATATTTCAAATCCGTCGACTTCCCCTGCCCATAACTTAGCACCCGATGCCTTGGAGGCAACAATTCTTTTAGACAATCCAATCGATTCACAAGCTTCGAAGATCAATGAAGCCGCACTTCGATGGATATGCTCCATTCACGGGATTCCTTTTGCCGATATGTTAGTCCCTTCGCGACACGATCGTCCTCACTTGCCCCCAGTCGGATATACCATATGCAACAAGTTCATGTGTTGGATGGGCAGCGTGCCTCCGTTTAATTTATTCCTCCGGGACGTGTTGCAGTACATCGACATAGCTCCGTCGCAGCTGCATCCGAACGGTCACGCGTTCCTATACGGGACCTATCTACTCTTTATGGCCGTCTTCTCTAGACCTCCAACTTATGGCGACATCAGATACATCTATATGATCAAGAAACGGAAAGATAGCCCTTCCTTCATGTTCCTCGAGCCGTACCACAAATGCCAAATTTTGACAGGAGCATGTAGTAAATTCGCCCTGTACAAACAGGAATGGTTCTACGTGTGTTGCCCTCCTGGTTTTGCGAGGAGATGGGTTGAAGGCAGTAAGTCTCTTTGCTGAGTCATCATTCGCCTTTAATTGGAGTCATGCTTTTTCTAACTCCTCGTTTCATCTTTTTAGGTATCAACCCGCGTCCGGAGGGTCGAGGATATTCTGAGGCCGTTGAGGCCATTAGAGCTCTTCCTACAGAGGAACGAGACATCCGAACCATCATTTCAAATGAATCATTGTCAAGGTTCGGCTTGCTAGCCCCAGGTCGTCGGATTAGCCTCCCGGAGGGCATCTCCATTCCCAAGCCAGCATCCGGTAAAGGGAAAAAACAGGCCGGATCGTCATCACGCCGCACTCCCGATACGCACGGAGAAGGTGAGCGTAAAGAGGACGAAGCTCCTGAGACCCAAGGCGAGAATGTGGGTCCCGCTTGGAATCTGGCGATCGAAGTCCATGATATTGAAACGTCATCCTCTCCTTCGAAGGGAAAGAAGAGGTTAAAATACAATATTCGGAAGGAGAAAGTTGTTGGCACTTCAAAAGATATGCCTATCCCGCTAGAGAAAGAGGCTTCCTCACAGCACCTGGAGAGTTCTCTAAGGGGTTTGTCGAACCTTTCTATCCCCGACGATATACTTAATTACGGGTTTGACGATCCTGAAGCCCTCAAGTTTTCTTCGCCCGCTAGAGGCAATGCGGGAGTTCAACTCCCAGTCTAGGGAGACAATACTCCGATTAGTAAAGACAAAAGAACTGGTCCGTCGAGGGGAACACTAGGACACACACGCACATACGCATCCCATCATACACTTCAAGTTTTTTCTTGTTTCCCGGATCTTTCTTAACTCATTGTTATCTCTATTCTTTGTAGGTGACATGGGGCCCTCTCACGAATTCGATTGCCTTCACAGCTCTTCCATATTTCATCATTCCGGACGGGACTCAGGTTCAGGCAGACGCAGGGACAGAGATGATTATGAAGATAGAGACAATCGTCCTCGTGATTCGTCTTATCGTAAGAAGGCATATTCTCAATCTTCACAGTCTCGTGATCCTCTTCCCCCAACTAAGCCGGATAGAGAGAAGTCTTCACATAAGGGTTACCAACCTGATGCTCCTCGAGAACAACACTCTGGTTCATCGAGCACAAGGCAAATTCGGGAGCAACGAAAAAGAGCAGAACTTCCAAAGCCTCCTCCCCCTACTCCCGCGGTTGATCCAACTGTAGCGGAAAAGATGGTCGATCTTAAGGCCAAGTTCCCAAAAATTTGCTTTGACGGTCTGAAGCTCCTCCCGGCTATTCACCATATTCCTGGGCACGTGAAGCAGAGTGTCATTGCCTGCAATAACGACGTCTATGTTCAACATGACGCATTTGTACACTTGGTTGAAAAGATCTCGGAGGTGTCCGTTGAGCGTCAATATGAGATTGATCGCCTGAAATTGGAGGCTGGCTGTGACAAGAACATCATCAAGCACCAAGACGAAGAGCTCGCTTCGTACAAGTCGAAGCTGGAAGCCGTCGAGCAAAGCGCAAAAGATACTGCTGAGGCAGTTACTCGTTTAGAGATGGCTCATAAGAAAGAGCTTAATGAAGCAGTCCAGCGTAGCGGTGCCCTCGCTCTAGAAAAAGACTCTGTCCAAAAAGAAAGGGACGCGCTCGTCGTACAAGTCAGGGAGCTGAAAGAGTTACTCTCCAAGGAGAAAGAGGACAAAGTAGCTGCTCAAGAAGAATCACAACGATATTGTGATGAAATCGTCGCTACTCGGCTTCTGAAAACAAAGCTTGATGACGAACTTGCTGGGGTCGAGAAAATGAAGGACGAAGCCCGTGAGGAGGGCAAAAGAGAAGCTGCGGAAGAGATTGACTCTCGCCTCGAGGCGGCCGCAGAAGCCGGCAGGGAAGAGGTCAAATGCATGTTTGACCCGTTGATTGCTGAGTATGGAGCCCGCGTCCTTATGCATCGTGACTTAACATTCTTGGGCGAGGGCTATCTCGAATCCCTGGCTGAGGCCTGGGAAACCTTGGTAAAGATTAGGAAAATCGAGTCGGGCTCTGAAGAGGTCGATGAGGATGCCTTGGTGAAGGAGTTTCTTAGGGGGAATGAGCCAGCGGATCTGTCCGCAGCTTTGGCGCTTTATAGCAAAGGCTCTCCCTTTTCAAAAGAGAAAAATGACGAAGCTGGCCCATCTGGGGCCGAGACTAATGCTCCTCATATTGTTGCTCCTCCCGCTGCTCAACCGGCCGGTCGGCCGACACTTGATCCATTCGAGCAGCATGCCGGTTATGACCCTGAAGACCCCGGGCTCGGCGCTCATGTGATATCCCCTATCCTGGAGGGTGAAACCCCTCGCGCAACCGATAGCCAACCGGAACCTGGTGGAAAATTCTTCTTCTCTAGAAGTTGAAAGATCTGTCATTTTCCAGCAATGGTTATTCGTTTTAATGTTCATTCTTTATGTTTTCGTGCAGGCTGCTCTGACCCCGAGCCAACTCCGAGGAGAGATGACGCCAAGGAGGAGGCAGAGAAAACAAGTGACGTTGTCCATGCGGGAGTAATTCCTGGTCCCGATGCTCAAGTGATCGGGGCGCTAGATGACGATAAGCTTGACACTTCATCCCCTGCCGAAGGGAGTGATGAAATTGAAATTACTGGCGCCTCTAAGCATACTTCAAAGATGAGCATGAAGGACCGCCTCGCCGCAGAGGAGAAGAAAAAGGTCGAGGTCAAAGTTGAACCCGAAATACTGGAACTCACCGACCCTTGGAACAGACCTTTGAAAATCATTCTCCCGGGCAGGTCCAAACCACTGGATGTTCCGTCTCCTACTCCTGACTCCGCTTCTTTAGCAAGCAAGAAATCCAAGAAAAAACGTGAGGGAGAGGAGTCGTCGAAAAAAACAAAGGAAGATAAGAAGAAGAAACCGAAGAATTAATCGATACACTCGTTCAACGAGCTTCTTGCTTAAGTCTTGTAGTTGCTTCTATTTTTTGTGGCTTGCAGTTTGTATAGATAGGTTCTGAACTCTGAGTTTTGTAGGAGTAACTGTGTAACCCCATTTTGAACTACTGAATGAAGTTTAGCTTCTTTTTCGTTTGAATGATTCTCTTGCTTTTCTTCGGTTTGCTGACTAACTGTAGTCATGACTCAAGTTTTTACAAGTTGCATTATCTCCCAGTCCACTCTCGTGTTGTCCAAACATTTCCAGACGTGGCGTACTTCTTGTTCCACATTTCTCGAGTACTTGAACTCTTTTCTGAACTGGCGCTCTGGGGATTTAGAGTAAGTTGATCCACGTTCAGTGGATTCGGAGATTTGAAATCGTTTATACTCTAGTCCGCGCTCCGGGGACTTAGAGTACTCCGATCCGCGCTCTGGGGATTCGGGGATTTGAAATCGTTTATACTCTAGTCCGCGCTCCGGGGACTTGGAGTACTCCGATCCGCGCTCTAGGGACTCGGAGATTTGAAATCGTTTATACCCTAGTCCGCGCTCCAGGGACTTAGAGTACTTCGATCCGCGCTCTGGGGATTCGGAGATTTGAAATCGTTTATACTCTAGTCCGCGCTCTGGGGACTTAGAGTACTCCGATCCGCGCTCTGGGGATTCGGAGATTTGAAATCGTTTATACTCTAGTCCGCGCTCCGGGGACTTAGAGTACTCCGATCTGCGCTCTGGGGATTCGGAGATTTGAAATCGTTTATACTCTAGTCCGCGCTCCGGGGACTTAGAGTACTCCGATCCACGCTCTGGGGATTCGGAGATTTGAAATCGTTTATACTCTAGTCCGCGCTCCGGGGACTTAGAGTACTCCGATCCGCGCTCTGGGGATTCAGAGATTTGAAATCGTTTATACTCTAGTCCGCGCTCCGGGGACTTAGAGTACTCCGATCCGCGCTCTGGGGATTCGGAGATTTAAGATCGTTTATATGAGTCCGTACATCGTATAGGATAGTGTAATTCGTCATCCGATCATGAGATATAGAAACATTAGTGATTTGTGGAAAATACGGCTTCAAGCCTTTATTAATGAAAAACAACTAAACTGCTTGATTACATAGTTAAAAAAAACTAAGCTATAACTGAACGAAAACACACAGGAAATAACAGTGCCTAAAACAAGAAAGAAAACATGCTAAACGTAATAGTGCCGCAGATGCTCACTGTTCCATGCTCGGGGGAGTGTCGTGCCATCAACGGTCGCTAGCTTGAATGTTCCTTCTCCAAGCTTCCGTTCAATGGCGTATGGACCTTCCCAGCTGGGATTCATACGCGATGGTACCGGGAAAACTCGTTTCAGAACGAGATCACCTACACCAAAAGTTCTTGGGCGGACTCTGCCGTCGTAGTAACACTTGACTTGGTGTCTATGCGCTGCCGCCCTTAATTCGTCCTCTTCATGCTTTTCATCGATGCAGTCCAGTGATTCCAACAAGAGGTCCTGGTTCGTCTTGGGATCATAGTACGTCACTCGGTGTGATGAAACTTCAAGTTCCACGGGTATAACGGCTTTCGAGCCGTATGCCAGGGCGAATGGAGTGTGGTCGGTCGTAGACTTGTGGGTAGTTCTATAAGCCCATAGTGCTGTTGGGAGTTCATCTACCCACTTGCCTCCAACCTTCTCCAGACGCTTCTTTAGTATGGACTTGATTATTTTGTTAACGGCCTCGACTTGTCCGTTAGCTTTTGGGTGTGCAACGGCGGCGAACTTCTTCTCGATGCCATACTTTAAAAAGAACTCTTTGAACTCTCTGCTCTCAAATTACGTCCCGTTGTCCGTAATGATGGTGCGAGGAAGGCCAAAGCGGCATATAATGTTTCGTACAACGAAGTTAATGACCTTCTTAGAGGTGATTGTGGCCAAAGGCTCTGCCTCAGCCCATTTTGTGAAATAGTCGACTGCAACTATCGCGTATTTCGCACCACCTTTGGATATAGGCAAAGAGCCGATTATGTTGATTCCCCAGATTGCAAATGGCCAGGGACTAACCATTTATGTGAGTTCCGTTGATGGAGTCCTCGGGATTTTCGCATATCTTTGACACTTGTCACATTTTCTTGCGTAGTCCGCAGCATCCCGATTTACGGTCGGCCAGTAATATCCGTAGCGGAGGACCTTCTTTGCTAGCGTTTGCCCCCCAGTATGGTCGCCACATTCCCCTTCGTGAACCTCTCTTAAGATCCGCTTTGTCTCGTCATGAGCGATGCACCGTAATAATGGGATTGAGAACCCTTTTCGATACATTAATCCATCCTGGATCACGTATCGCGCGGCCTTTCGAAGGACCTGCCGTCTTTCGCTCCTTTTTCCTGGTAAAGTCCCGGTCGTCAGGTACAGTTTGAATGGGGTTATCCACGATTCCTTCTCGATTTCCGTTTCCAATGTACAATCAACTTTCATCTCGTCTATGCTCGGGGCGTGCAAGGCCTCAACGGGATACAATCTCATTTGTTGTGCATCGCCTGTGCTTGCAAACTTAGCCAACAAGTCAGCTTCTTTATTCTGCTCACGCGGGACATGCAAAATGTCGTAATGCTCGAGATTCGACAGTAGTTCTTGGACCTGAACAAGGTACGGAGCAAGCTTTTGTCCCTTGGCTTGGTAATCTCCCCGCACTTGGTAAACCACCAACTGTGAGTCACAAAAGATCTCAACTGATTTGATCCCGAGTTCTCCGATGAGCTTCAAGCCAGCAATCAATGCTTCATATTCTGCTTTGTTATTTGTAGCTGGGAAATCAAGCTTCAAAGCATAACAGATTGATCGATTTTCCGGAGTTATAAGAACTACACCTGCGCCGGAGCAACGGTCGTTGGATGCCCCATCAGTGTATAATTTCCATCGAACGGGGGGAATGGCATCATGGTTATCTGGTTTTGTGGGCATGGTAAACTCAGCGATAAAATCTGCTAATGCTTGCCCTTGTATGGCTCTCCGTGGCAAGTAGGCGATATCGAACTGGCTCAACTCGATGTTTCATTTTAGCAATCTTCCAGAAGTTTCTGGTCGTTGGAGTACCTGCCGCAGGGGTTGATCGGTATAAACACTGATTGAGTGTGCTTGAAAATATGGGCGTAGCTTACGTGATGCAATCACCAAGCAATAGGCCAATTTCTCGATTTTAGGGTAATTTCTTTCTGCCCCCATTAAACGCTTGCTAACATAATACACCGGCTTTTGGATTCGGTCCTCCTCGCGAACTAAAGCCGCACTTATTGCATGTGGGGATACATCCAAGTATACGTACAGCATCTCGTGGTCTACTGGTTTTGACAGCACTGGTGGACTCTCCAGATGCCTCACCAGATCTCGGAATGCTTCCTCACAACTAGACGTCCATTCGAAGTTCCTCTTCCCTTTCTTTATTATATCAAAGAAAGGGATGCACTTGTCAGTTGCCCTAGATATGAGTCGACTTAGCGCAGCTACTTTTCCATTCAAGCTCTGTACCTGTTTTATAGTCCTGGGTACTTGCACATCTCGAATAGCTTGGATCTTTTTGGGGTTAGCTTCAATTCCCCTAGCATTGACGATGAATCCCAAAAACTTCCCCGACGCAACGCCGAAGGAACACTTCAGAGGGTTGATCTTCATCCCGTAATACCTGAGTATGTCGAACATTTCAGCCAAGTCTCGGATGTGGTCGTTTGACTGTCGTGACTTCACGAGCATGTCATCCATATAGACTTCCATCATCCTACCAAGCTGGTCCTTGAACATTCGATTCACCAAACGCTGATAAGTCGCTCCTGCTTTCTTCAGTCCGAAGGGCATTACTACATAGCAATATAGCCCGACATATGTAACGAAGCTGGTGTGTTCTTGGTCCGGAATATGCATCGGGATTTGGTTGTACCCCGAGTATGCATCCATGAATGATAACAGCTCATGTCCTGCGGTGGAGTCGACCAACTGATCGATCCTTGGTAACGGGAAACTGTCTTTGGGGCACGCTTTGTTCAAATCGAAATAGTCTACGCAAGTTCTCCATTTCCCATTTGCCTTTTTCACCAGTACGGGGTTCGATACCCATTCAGGATAGAGGGCGTCGCGGACGAACCCATTGGCTTTGAGTTTGTCCACCTCCTCTCTGAGAGCAGCGGACCTCTCCGGGTCCATTCCTCTCCTCTTTTGTTTAACTAGGACGTATTTCGAGTCTATGTTCAACATATGACTCGTGATGGCGGGAGAAATTCCACACATATCAGAATGCGTCCAGGCGAAAACATCAAGATTCGCCCGGAGGAAGTCACTAAGGTCGTCAGTCATTACGGGGCCAAGCTGTGATCCGATCTTCAGTATTCGCGAAGGGTCGCTTTGGCTGACTGAAATGTCAACCGTTAGTCTAGCCGGCGCCGCCTTTTCTTCCCTGGGTTTCTCATCGTCGTCTCTCGGATCTATGTCTCTGAAGATCCGAGAGTTATGCCCGAGCCAGGGCTCGAGCACTACTTGTCAATTATCCGTATTATGGATGCGGACGGGATTGTCCGCAACCTTTCCTTTCTCCCTCCGGTGGGCCTCTCGGAGCTCAGCCACATAATAGGAACGACCAGCTGCTTGGTCGCCATGAACAATACCTACTCCTTTGTCAGTTGGGAACTTCAAAGTTAAACACCACGGGGCCAATGCTGCCCTAAACTCAGCCAGGGCCGGCCGACCCAAGAAAACATTATATGGAGAATCCACATCCAAAACTACGAAGGGTAGAATTCGCACCCTCCGACGCTCGCCTTGTCCCAGTTCAACTGGTAACTCGACATACCCCACTGCATCGGTCGCAGCGCCGTTAAAGCCGTGAATACGAGCCTTGGACGGTTTCAAGTCCTTTGTTTCCATTTTCAGTTGGTCATAAGCCTTCTTGAAGATGATGTTGACAGAACTTCCGCAATCAATCAGAATTCTCTTCACATATGCTGGTCCGATCGTCGCAGATATGACCATCGGGTCGATGGTTGGAGCCTCTACTTGATCAGCATCCCTGTTTCTGAACACTATGTCGTCTGTCATTACGCGCTGCTGCTTGGCAGGAGTCCCATCCTCCACGTTTGAACAGCACTCAAAATCTGCATGCTTTAGGGAGCTTGCATACCGCTCCATCTCTTGCCAATTCTTATCCACGGGGTGAGGTCCGCCGATAATAGTATTTATGACTAGTCTACCCACGGTTCGGGCAGGCTCCTCGGGGTGACGCGGGGCCGGTGCGCGACCTGGGTTGGACGTTCCCTGTCCTCCTTCCTGTGGATCCTTCACAAATTCTTGCAACTTCTTTTGCCTAATCAACTTCTCGATAGCGTCGTGCAGGTGTCTGCACTCTTCCGTATTGTGCCCATAAGTCTCATGGAAGCGACAATATTTCCCAGTTCGCTTCTGCTCCTCAGTTGATTCTTTTGGACATGGCTTTCTGTACTGAAAAGTATTGCAGGTAGATAGGTAAATGTTCTCAAGAGGCTCATTCAGCGGAGTATACTCGTTGTAGCTTGGAATTCTCGATTTCCACTTCCCCGCTTCTCTCTTCTTCCCTTGATTTCTTCCTCCGGACTCCTTAGACTGCCCAGGCTTGTTCTGGACATTGACTTGGACCTTTCCCGAGTTGTCTCCGGACTGCTTCACAGCAACGTTGCTTTTCATAGACTCTTGGACAGGTCCTGGTGCCTTATCTCGTCTTACCCACCTGGCTTCCTCTCTCCTTATGAACTGGTGTGCCTTTGAGTAGAAACGCTCTAGTGTGGTCGGAGGTTTTCCTACCAACCAGTCTCCAAATTCAGACTCCGAATCCACACCTCTCATTACAGCCATTAGAATTGCATGATCATTGGGATTACTGACTTCAGTTTCCGCAACATGGAATCTTTGTAAATATTCCTTCAATGACTCCCCAGGACTTTGGATTACACTTGACAGAGACATTACGTCCTTTGGACGAGTAGTGTGTATCCTGAACTGCTCAATAAACTTCTTTGCCAACTCCTCGAAATTGGATACAGACCGTGGAGAAAGTCGGGTAAACCACATAGTAGCGATCCCAGATAGAGTAATTGGAAAGCATCTACACTTGGTGGCATCATTTGCTCTAGCTGAATCCTTCATCCATTCATACCTCATGACATGCTGTCTGGGGTCAGTCTTTCCCTCGTACGCAGGGATAGTTGGCATACTAAACTTTCTGGGGTACGCCGCCTGTAACACAACATCTGTGAACGGAGTGTGACTCCTTGATATTCCCCAATCGTCATTCGACAAGCCCTGATTTTCTTTCATCAATTGTTTGACCATGGCTGTCAGGTCTGGTGTCTGTATGGAAGGTGGGAGGTTAGAGTCCGTTCTACGTGACTGTCCATGTTGATACCTCCTCTCCTGGCGATCTGCCAATCGTGCGTCTTGAGGTTCGACATCATTAACGTTTTGATGGTCCGGGCCTCCAGCTTCCACCTGTACTCCAGTTCCTAAGTTTCCAGCTCCGACTTGGTCGTGGTTTCCAGCTGTTTGAGCAGCAGCACCCGTCCGTGCAGCTTCAGTCTTACGGCGTCTGCGCTTGGGAGGTTCATCAGAAGAAGTTGAGCTGTCGGATGAGGAATAGGGAGCGGGATTGCCCCCAGCATTCTGTTGCTGCTGTTGAGTGAGTTGTGCCATCAGGTTGGCGTTAGCTTGCATCTGCTCTCCTAGTTGTCTCCTGCTTTCCCTGAGTTCTTTCATCAAGTCGTTGAACTATATTCTGGTGACAACTGGAGTTTGGTCCTGGGCGGCAATTCCTACACCCGGAATGGCTGGCTGATTGCTGGGTCCTGCTTGTTGCACGCTAGCAGTCTCATGGGCATCCGCATTATGAGAAGCTGACCTGGTATGTGGTCTTGCCATTGTAGAGTTATTGGTATGAACTCTGAGTAGAATCAACGGATGTCCTATCAATGAGTCGGATCTTCTTTGGGGGATTTGTTCAATCCAGTAGCTTCAAAGCAGATCCTTAAGGCCTGAGAATTCAATTCTCAGTGAAAGCACCAAAGTGTTAGCACCAAAATTGGTCACTAACCTCGTAGAGAAAGATTATGTAGAGAAATAAGTGATGAAGGTAAATTAAACAGAGAAGACAATGCTAATCTAAATGCAGAAAGTAAGAACACCAAATTTATAGTGGTTCAGCGTAATTGCCTACGTCCACTTTGAGGTTAAACTTTATTGATCTTCTTAATGATTGATTACAAATACAATTCGTAGATCAAATGCTTGAATGAAGTTGTTAAGTAAATAAGATGAGTCTGAAAAATGGCAGAGTCTCCCCAGTGTTCTCCCAAAAAGGTCCCTTTTCATTGTGACCCTGCCCCTCTATTTATAGACAAAGATGGGCTGGACTTCCCAGATGGGCTCGGTAGCCGAACACTCTAGCCCAATTATAGTGGTCGTTGTATGCCGAACCAGGTAGGCCGAGCAGAATGATGCCGAACAATCCTTCCTATGCCGAACGATACCTTTGATGCCGAGTACTCTTGGATGCCGAGTACTCCTTGACGCCGAGTGCTATTGGATGCCGAGTCCCACTAGATGCCGAGTACTACGCCGAGTACTCCTAGATGCCGAACACTCCCTGAAGCCGAGTTCCAATGGATGCCGAGTACTACGCCGAGTACTCCTAGATGCCGAACACTCCCTGATGCCGAGTTCCACTGGATGCCGAGTACTCCTAGATGCCGAACACTCCCTGATGCCGAGTTCCACAGGATGGATGCCGAGTACTAGTTGCCTGGTCAAATCTCCAGGAAACAATACTATTATTTACTGGACCTATCCGTACAAAGGAGACTCTGTCAAAAATTTCGTGAATTTAGGACTTAGAAAGTTTTGTGAAAGTTATTTTCATGTTCTTATTAAACTAAATGATGTAGATTTAATTGTTTATAATTTTATATATTTTATTTAAAACACTTAATTATGTAAGTCTAAAGTGTTTACAAATTGATTATTTTGAATAAAAATATATTAGTTCTTAATTCCTTCTTCCCTTTTCGAGGACGAAAAGTTTTGAGTGGGGGAGAGTGTAGCGACCCGTGTTTTTCAATAATTAAAAATATTAAATAAAATAAGATTTTTCTATTTAATATTGTATGAAATTTAAATTTATGATTTATTAATGGGAAAAAGTCAAAATATGATTTTATATTGTTGTTTGAATGTTATTGATAACTATTTTTAATGTAATTTAAACCAACTGAATTAATCGTAAGGTTAAATTGGTTATAAACTGAAAATAAGGAAATAAATTAAATGTTGTGTTAAATGGTGAGATTGTATGTAATTAATTGAAATTGAATATGAAATCAGCGATGTGTAAGTAGTTATAACATTTGTTTGTAAATAATAAATTTATAAATATGATTAAAGTACTTAAAAGTAACAATTGTTTATTGATCATCTCAATTTTTAACATGTTGAAATAATTTGGAAAAATATTTATTTTTAATGTAAATCAAATATTGTAGTTGATATGAATTAAGATGATAACTGTAGAATTTAAATGTAATAAAGTGTAAATTAATATTAATCACATTCATATGATATTTTATGATTGAATAATAAGAATGAAATCAAAATAAATGAATCTATTGGAATTTAAATTATAATTAATGAAATTATTACACTTGTAATTGAACGCTGTAATTAGTGCAATATTTAAATATTGAAGTTGACATGAAAATTTTATTTCTGATGGATTATAAATTTATATGTAATCAAGAATGATAAATTTGTTAACTATTAAAATTGAATTTAAAAGTAATTAAACCAATTTATTAATAATTTAATTAATGGACGTAAAAATAGCGATTTTGGCCACTGTCTCGGATTTCGACGAAACTAGTTTCATCGGATCCGTAACAGTAAGTTATTGTAGGATTTTAAGTTTTGTAGCAATCAGACTTATCGTTTGGCCGTGCGAGCTTGAAACGCGTAGAAATTTATTTAAGGAATTTAACTAAAATAATTTGATTTTGAAATGCTATCTTCTGCATACAATCGAATTAGACCACGAAACTTGTTCCATTGCATTCGTAATGAGGGTAAAACATTAGGAACGCCAAGCGGAACATCTAGATTGGAGTTCGGGCTGTTTTGGACCTAACTATAGAAATATGGCACGTAATATGAGAAAATAATAATATAATAGTTCTGAACCCTGGTCGCCACTTATTCTTTCTTTTCAATGGTCGAAATCTCTCCGTCTTCTTGCCTCGATTTCTTCCAATTCGTGCAACGAAATCGAAATCTTCCAAAAGCAAAGTTGTAGAGCCCGACGAGCTCTATACATGCAACGGTTGATTCATGCCAAAACATTATGGATTCGCCAAAATCTGGCTTTGAAGTGGGCGCATTTGTATTGGGTTTTAGGTCGATCGAAGGTGGCGGGAGGCGTCACGTTTGGGGCGGTGGTAGAGGGGGTTGGCGCGCTTGTAGTGGTGGTCGTTGATCACTGTTCGGGTCGCAGGTGGAGGCGTGCATTGAGAAGGGTGCGTGCGCGATAGATGAGTTTCTTTGTGCCTGTACGTGCGCGATGAACGTTGAGAAGAGTGAGGTTTTTTATTTTTTATTTTTTTTATGTTAATTATTATATTAATTATATCGATATTAATTAAATCATAACTTTCTCATACGAGCTCCTATTGATGCGCGGTTTTCTATTTGCGATCGTTTCGAAATTCCGGACATTTTGGAGCTGGTTTAGTCGAATTCTGAGATTGTTCTAATTTGGGCCTTTATTTGGATTTTAAATCGATTGAAAATCAAAGGTGAGTCTTTTAACCCACTCACAACTACTAAATTGTCTTATGTTAGTTAAATTAAATTTATGGTGTGATTAGAAATTGATTGATTGGTATTTGGTATATTTAGGTTGTCATTCCAGTTAAATCTGAATTTATTTGAATTTAATCACCATTTAATTTAATATTGAATTTAAATTGCCCGTTAATTAATATTCTTTATTGGTTGATTTGAATGATGATTATGATGAATATTAATTGTTGATATTGGATGACTGGATGTTATGTTTATTTTATATATTGTTATCACACTGCAAGTTCCCATAGTTTATTGTTAGAAAATCACTATGGGTTGAATTGATACATACCCGAACGATCTTATAGATTAGGGAAAAATCATTATGGGTTGAAATGATAAACTCGAGCGATTTTATGAATTTTGAATTTTAATTCGGGATTGCAGGTCAAAATGAAATATACCCATAAATTTAAATTATTGCGGGTTGAAATGATAAATATCTGTATCACTTGACCATAGGGTAGAAAATTATATACAAACACCGGATCGGTTAAATTAAATGATTTTTAAATCCTTAATTTTTGAATCCCGTTAAATGATATTATGAAATAAAACTTGATTTTTATAAACTGAATTATTTTCAAATTTAAGTTTTAAATGTTGAAATTTAAATTGTTTTAAATGCATTGTTTAAAGGATTTAAATTGAAATCGTAAAGTTGAATTTTGAAATATAAATGAAATTTATCAAAATTGAGTTATTGTAAACGTTGGAATATTTAAACTTTGAAATCTATTGAATTTAAAGTAGTTTAAATTTGTAGTTCAAACATGGATTTGAAATCGATATAAATTGAAATGGGTTTTATGAGAATTTGATTTGAAAGATTTAAATTGAGTTTGTTGATTTGAAATCTGAATATGGTCCAGATTGTTGAAATAAAAGAAATAGTTGATTTGATATTATTTTCAAATTAATGATTTTAATATAAACTGTTTAAGAATCTATTATTTTAAAATTCAGATTATTTAGATTTTTGAACTATTTACTATGTAAACCATTTCCAATAATCAAACCATTCTATATTAAACGGTTTTAACTGTTTTAAATATATTAAACTACTTTAAACTATTAAAACTATTTTTAAATTATTTTAAACTGTTATAAACTATTTCAAATACATTAACTATTTTAATATATAACATATTTTATTATATAAACTATTTCTAATATATACTATTTTAATCTATAATCTATTTTTAAGAATATAAACTATTTTTAATTTATAACTATTCCAATATATAAACTACTTTCAATATTCAAACTGTTTAAGTTGAAATTGTTATGGTTTAGATTTAATTGATTCAAATGCAAATATTTTGATATGATGGTTTAACCAATTTTGTGGTTATAATTTTGAAAGTGAATATGATTTAAAGTGAATAATGATTTCGAAAGTGTATATGATTTCGAAAGTGAATATGATTTTGAAAGTGATATGATTTTGAAGCGAATATGATATTTTGATATCAATTATGAATTGGTTTTGGAAATGTAAAAGAACCAACCGGTGTGAAATAAGCGTTTGGTTGTTAAAGAGACCGGGATTGGATATTGTCATACTCTCTGCCAATACCGAAAACCACTTTAACAACTTTGCACGTGGTGGAGAATCCAGAACGAAGTAGGATGGTTGGTGAACGATTCTGTATGAGGTATGAACGTAGCCCTGATCCCCTCGGGTCATCTTGATGTGACTAAAACAGGAGCCACGTCGGGCCAAGTGAGGTCGCACCTCCGATCAGACATGCTTCTTCGATACCATATTTATTACTTTGTGATTGATTTAGTGGCCACCCCTCGATTTGATTTTGGGAGTGTGTTCCGAGGAAGGCAGTAGTAGCTGCTATGCGTTACCACCAGTCCGGATCCACAAAACGGTAGTATCCTACCTTAGGCATTGCCTCGCGTGCCTTGTCACATGCTTTATCGCGCCCATTACGAGTTTGGTATTTGTCGTACCTATGGAGTGCTCCCTAATAGCCCACAAGTTTACAGTGGAGTTTACAGTATTTGTATAGACTACGACAATTATATAAAACGTGTTAAGGAGGATATGGGCAACGCCTCAACATTATTTTAATACTTTACTTTACTGATAGACATATTATAATAGCGTATATTACTGCATGGTAAATAGTTTAACAGATCCTTAATTGGATAGGAGATGTAAAATCCCGTAAACATCTCTGAAGCCGTTACACTTATATTTACTTATTTTGATTAACTTACATAAGATCTTTTAGTTCTGACTTGAGTGTTTTGTCTTTTCATTACGCTCGGATCAGCCTGAGCATTTCAGTGTTGAAGACTACTTTTAAGGAGGACGAAGACGAAGATTTAGTATATTATTCTATCTATTATATTTATTCCACTGCATCATATTGTTCCGCTACATTATTTATTTATTTATGTTGTATGCGTAACTCTGATTTGTATTGTAAAAGTGTAATAAAATATTATCTATAAAACGGCTTCATGAACTGTGTATTTGATTATTATATTTTTTCATTCCGCTATGATATTTTGTGTTTTGTTTTTCTTTCTTTTCTCTTCTTTTTCCTACTTTCCCCATAACAATCCTCCCTTTTGAATGGTTTGAGTTCGACATGTGTGGTTTATTGTCAATTTAAACCGTCCAAAAAGGTGGGTCGTTACAAACAGACTGGGATCAGATACGTTATTCGAAAAACACCACGAACCAGCATAAGCATTCGAATTTGAGACATCTTGAAGATAACGGAAATCGAAGATGGGATTTTTTGAAGTGCAAGGGCTACTTGCTACTAATCCTGAGGGTGATTCCAAAAAGGATGAGTAGAAGTAGTGCCTTCGATTTGTTCAGTCTCAGAACAACTTGTATGGATGAATACTGGCATTGCATTGTTGCCTGGAGGGCATTGCTAGCATTTCAAGTGGGATTTGCTAAAAGGTAAAACATAAACTCAAACCTCACACCCAAAAATGACTAAAAAAGGGTAGAAGGGGAAGGGCTATATAGAACGCTCCCATTAGAGTATGATCATCACTTGTTTCTAGATTGATATTTACGAATAATAAATACTTGTGGCCATAAAAACGGTTTATCAAGTTGGCAGCTAGGGTGATGATCATATTTGGTATCATCCAGGAAGGAGTAGGCTAGAATTGTGTTAGTAAAGGTGCAATGTTTGCAGCCTCGATACATTTTATCTAAAGGTGTACTGTACGGAAGGTAGTCCCTTACCTTGTCATTGCTTAAATCCATTTTCCAATACATGCATTACAAACTTAGTTGTATACTAAATATACTATTGAATATAATTAATGTAACCATTCCGACTATGTTAAATATTTATTTTAAACCTTAGACATTACTATAATATGACTGGATTTTCTAATAAAATGGTTTGGTTATCAAAAGGTAAAAACCCGTCCGTGTTTATGTGTGGCGTGGTATTCCGAGATACCTTTATTTTTGGAAGGTTTTATAACATTATAAATCCATATGATTTGAGTTTCTCACGTTGGTTTACCAAACTGATTCAGGCGTTATTTTCTTATAATGCTCGGGTTAGACTCGAGTATAGTTCCCGGTTTAGCATTGGAATCTTTGGAGCTTTAGAAGACGAGTTGAATGCCTCCAAAACCTATTCACGTATTTTATTTCCACTAAATTTCTTGCGTTGTATTGTATTTACCAGTGTTTGTAAGGACATGCTGTTATAACTGTCTAAGCAGATGATAGGTTAGTTTACTTTAATTGATGTATTTATATTACAATTGTTTTTGTAAAGATGTGTACATTATTATATATTACTTGTCACGATGTGAGACTCTGTTTTGTCTTTTCTTTTCTTTCACCCCAACAATCTATCTTTTCGGTATTTAGATGCTCAGCACGTAAATACTATGGATGTATTAGTGTCAACTTTTTAGGGTCGAAAAGGCCGGTCGTTACATATATGTTTCGACGGTGTTTAATAGACCATGAAATTTTCAAAAGTAACACAGTTCTTTCACATGAGTGCATAGTTACCGCTAGATTCATAGGGATCTTTTGGAATAAGTGGTAATTACTATTGTTTTACAAAGTTTGTTCAATGTTATGCTGTTTAGATTTTTTCTACAGTTTGGAGATATTTATGGATTAAGGGTTTGACACGTAGTTACTTATAATGTTTATAACTAAACTAACTTCAAATTGGGGATCAAACCAAATAATATTAGAAGAAAGTTATTTTTATCAGTTACGTTTTATATGAATTCAAGTTAATAGAATTATTAACACTTAGCTCTCCTTAAATGAAATTCAATTTAATATGAAAATTTGTTACACATTAATTCTCTATAATTTTAATCAACTAAGAATCAACGTAGGAGCTATATATACCGCTTAAAAGTAGTAAAATTGGAACTTAATTTCATTTCATAGAAATAATTTTTTCTTAACAAATTTAGCAGAATAATAAAATAAATTAGCAAAGAAATATTTATTGATAATTTCATCAACAAACCAAATAGAATATTGTCATGTTAATGTTTGAGTATGCTTGAAAGGCAACATTATATATATTCTATTAATTATTAATTTTTTTTATTTTACAACAGTTAAATAGAGCTATAAGTATGTTGGATGTAAAGAAAAAAAATACTAAAAGCATTTGTATTAATGTCGGATTAATACTTCAATCAAAACTAGCTTACAATGTCCAATTTGAATGACAAAGAAAAGTCATTGTTTGGAGCCATGGTCTAATGGATTTGAACTATACAGTTTTTTTTTCTCCCTGTCACGAAAGAAACCCTAGGTTCCGCTTGAACGTCTTCTCCCTATCGTTGTCCTCAATTTCTGCTGCTGTCTTCATTTTATCGCCTACTGCCTTTGATTTGCTCTCTTCCTCCGTGAATCTCCTGATATTTTCCCCTGTGTTCTGTTTTCCTTAACATGTCTGCCGCAAACCCTACCCTGACTAAAACGCATCCTTCATCAGCCTCCACGCCTAACCTATAAGACCCGCCTTCGGGCTTCTCCACGATCCCTAAGGCTGTCTCGTCAACCGATCTGGAGGACGACTTCACTCTAGTTAGATCTAAAAGGTGGAAACGTCAAATGAAAGAATCTCAATAGCCTTGTTTCACTAATAACGTTTCCGACAACTCTAATCCAAAAAATTTGAGATCTGCATCTACTCCACATGTTATTCAAAATCTAACCCACTCTCGTGACAATATTAATCGCTCCCAGTCTGAGATTAGATCAGTAAACTCCAAATGGAATTTCTCCACTCAGTCTAGTCAGGCGTGGAATGAAGCTGTTAAGGGTAATAACAATTCGATTTCTGTGCCGCTAAAATTTTATCAACCTCGTAATTTCAACTCAATGAACTGTGTAAAAATGTCTGCTGAGGTTGTTCAAAACGCTAAAAACAATGAGATAATGCTATTGTTATTTACGTTGTTGGCCCTAAACCATATTATCCTTATTTTAGGGATTATATAATCAGAGTGTGGAAACCAAAAGATGATTCTCTAACTTCTCTAAAGAGAATGGATTTTATGTTATAAAATTTAATAATAAAAAAGATTGTGATAAAATCTTGAAGGGTGACCCTTATCTATACTATAATGTAAAATCTTGGTCAAACCGGTCAAAGTGAAGTCTTTATCACACATCCCATTTTACCCCTACATTCTACCCAATATCAAACTGTTCGTACAAGGGTACTTCTGTCTTTTTCCTACCTCCCACGTTGCCCCATCTTCTTTTCGGTTCCCCTTCCCTGCTTTCCACTTCCACTTTCACCAAACCCTACCTAAAATGGCGTTCTCCCTCCTCCACCTCCCTAACAGCAATTCCAATGATGCCTCCCTTTCTTCCCCCTTCCCTTTCTTCCTTCTTACTCTGCGCCGTACGTGTGCCCTTTTGCCCCATCGAACGGATCCGTCGTCGTCTTCTCCCCTCCTCACCAATTTCCAGGTCAACCAGTTCACCGTCACCGTCCTCTCCCGTCCTCGGCAATTTCCACTTCAACCAGTTCAACCCCCCTGCATTTTAACCTAACCGTCCCTGACTGCAAATTATGTCATCGCCTACCCAAAACCTCGCGAATCGACCACCACCCCAAACCGGAACTGCTGTTAAAGACCACGGTCGTTAGTTGCCTTCTGCCTCTGCGCGCAATGTCAGCAAGGTACGATATCGAGCTCTCTCTCTCTCTGTTCGTTTTTTATTTGTTTTCATTTTTTCTTCCCGTTACACTGTACTCTTTTATGAAATCACAGGCTTTGTTGCTAACCTTATTAGTTTGAGAAATCTTCATTCATCACATTTGCAGTTTACTAACCTTATTTTCCAAGTTCTTTTTCATGCCGACAAGCTTTTAACTGTTCTTTTTTACTTTTTTGGAAAGGGATACAGGTAGAAAGTTAATTTGTATAATCTATTCTGTCATTTTTATGAGACCTCTCCCGATCAACTAGCACTGTCATCTCGGACTGTGATCAATTTATTAGCTGATGTAGTGGATATGTCTTTCCCTGATGTAGAACTCAAAGAAAATTGAATTAAAACTAAAGCTAGGCTGAAAAGAAAAATAATGGTGTAGGTGTACAAACTTAAAAAAAAATCATTTCCTTTGTAAAGATAAACATTGGGACTGTGGGATGCATGCACCTCCCAACAAATTAAGCACAGTAAATAGTTTAGTCATTATGCTGATAATTATGCACAGTCAATTTTCTCAAACTTCGACCACACATAGGTAAGTTTTAACACTATGCCTTTATTAACACTACTAGAAATTTTATGTAGTTATATACTATGAGTTGTGCTAAAACCCTAGAATATATTGAACGATTGTGCTAAAAAATTTATGTAGTTTCCTCTTAGTACATCAATTACAGTTTGGAATCATATTTGACATCTGTCAATCTGCCAACTAGCTTTGGATTTATGTATTTTGTATAATGGAGATAGAATCATGTAGATATATGTTATGTGTTGTTAAATATCAAATTTGCGATACTGTCGTAAAAAATAGCCAACAAAATTATGGATATGCGCTTTGACAAACTTTTGATCGGCTTTTGATAGTTTTCTGCAAAAGTACAAAACAAATTTTATTTGACAATTGAATTTGTTTACAACGTCACCACCACTATCATTTCTTTCTAAACCAAGTGTATTGTCAGAATGGGTGATTGAGTGATTGAACTGAATGAATGTACTATCTGAATGGGTGAGCTAAATGACGTGAGCGAACTAAAGTGATGTCTGGATGTACTACATCGAGTAAGTGTGTGCAGAACGTAGTTAAGCTGTATAACTGATTAAGCCATTGAATGTATTACCTCAATGAACTGTATTTACTTTCCGAATAAATTGTCTGAGCTAAAGTGGTTGTTTACTTGCACTGAACTTAATATGTGAAATAATGTTTCATCGGTTTTTTATGGGTATTTTGATTTTCTCAAGCTCAATTTTTGGAATTTCAACCGATTACTGATTACTGTGTTTTCATTTTTAATATTTACTGTCAGTTGATGCTTTGTATTCACGACTTGACCATGGGACCATTATTGCTTTTGGATAAACTTAGAGAAAGTGCATCACATCTTCATGGGTAATATTTCCTTATTTTCTTTTGATAACTTTTGATTTGTTACGAAACAACTTTATAAGGAGCGTATAGAGAGGTTAAAGTGAAAGGTTTGTAGATTTATTATAAACCATATTGGTCTTGCTTTTTACATTCCCGTGTCACAACCAAAGTGAAAATATTTTTGGCGTTTAATATAAAATGCTGGAGGGAGATGTAGTTTTCCAAATGCAAAGGTTGTGTATAACAATTTAGTTAAATATTTTCATTTTTTTCTTTCTGATTTTGGATAAGCTAGAACCAATTCAATTAGTAAATCCATTTCTTTTACTCTTAGTTCACACATTTAGCTATTGATCTAAGTTAATTTTTTGGTGGCAATAATGGTTTAAATCAAATAAGTCAACAACATAACTTATTGCTTTAAAAGGACCTTTCTTTTTCCACTATGACACAAGCACTTGCTTTTGGATAAATGATATACTTGACAAAGTATACACGATATCAACATGTCTCGGGTTCTTCAAACATAATTAACCTTATTCAAGTTTAAAATTTTAGCAGCCCCTACGCCTTGCATTTCAATATGGTGTGTTACATGGTGGACATCCTTAGATGCATGTTCTTTCATACTTCATTTGGTTCAAATACTGCTTTAAATACTTTTTTTTTCAAACTTTAAGTTGACTTATTTGATACTAACCATATGTTTGATTTACAAGACTTGATACAAGTTCCTTCATTTAAAAAATTAAGGAGAATAATTTTTGAGAAATGCATCCTAAGGTGAGCTTATCAAGGATACCCCTTTATATCTGATATTTTTGGTAATTATCAAGTCCAATTGTGTTTTTGGATTGTAAAAGCATTAGATTTTGTAATATAGTGATCCTTCTTTATAGGAGGTTGTTGTTCCACATAATATTTGGTGATTTAGAACACTATTTGCATTTGCAGTTGTGGGATACATTATGGTCTCTGTTACCAGTCCATTGCTGGAAGATTCACTGGAATAGAAGAAAGGCAAGTAAAATTTTCTCAACTATATCGATTGTGCAAATCTTACAAAGCTACTAAAATATTGGTTTTTTAGGTCTGAACATCATCCTTGGTTTCCAAAAAATACACATGCTCAAATTATCGATGGTAATTGCAAATTGAAAACTTTAGTAAATGTGAATAAGTGCTTTTACATACTGCAAAAAATGAAAATTGGCATAAAATATTATTATAGCAAGAAACATAGTATAAATATTTTTGTTGCATTATATTAGTTAATACATAAAAAATTTGAAAACTAACAGTAGCATTATGTCACAGAGATATATCTCTTGATTTACAGAGCTTAAAGCCTGATGGAAAAAGTCTTGGTCAATGTCTTTTTTTAAAGAACGAAGGTTAACATGTCAGAATTGCCCAGTCTCCTAGAATTCTCAAAGGCAAGATTGTATATCTTTTTTATTATTATAAATCATCACCAATGGGCTTATATATCTTATATGGCAACTGCAATTTACTCATCATCAATGTTTCTAAACCTCTACATGTACTCATTACTTTCGTATACACACGTTTAATCTTCTTTCTCATTTGGCAAGGTACTAATATGGAATTTCTGATTGAGTTCAGATAAACAAACAATTGGACATAGTGACACTAAACCTATACTCATTAACAGTATATTTTAATAAATTTATATCCATAAAAAATCAACTTCAACATTATTTCAGTTTAATGCAATGCCATTGTACATTTTTGTTGAGCCAAACTTTTTAGAAATCTTTGAAGAATTAGCACTACCAATTCTTTGAAATACCTGAGCTCACTTTCCAATTGTTTGCACACATATATTTATTTTAATCTTTCTTAATTTATCGAATTCATGCTCCTCTTTTGATGGATCGGTTGGACTTGAGTTGATTTTGTAACAATAATTTATATTACAAAATGCCATCGGTCAAAATACATTCACATTTTGTGTTCATATATCTGAATATGATAACTTTTATGGATCGTTTTCTTTATGGTAGTATGTTCATTTCAATGTGATTTTGAGATAGGTGATTTTCTTTTTGTTTCTGGGTTTCTTACACTCAATGGGACTATATAGGCTATTGGATTTGGTTTTATTCTTAGAGGTGAACTGTTAGCTCTTCCTGTTGCAAGCTTAAGAAAATGGGAAGCAAGAAATCTTTCGTAAGCTATTTATAATATGATATCGGTCATGTTAAAGATTTCATCCTTTAATTAACTATACATCTTTTATCTTATAATAAATTCTGGAAATTTAGGATTGATATCGGTCATGTTAAAGATTTCATGTTTTTTGATCAATCTACGTAATATTTACAGTTGTTAGAAGTTAAACTACAATCTCATGTTTTCTTCTAGCATTCTATTTGGTATAACATTTCTGTTTATATAATTTTAGTTCAACATATAACTGATGTTTCTAAATTATCTCCAGCAAAGGAATTAACTACAAATGCAGGACCGCTTGACTATACTGGAATTCCAAAGAGCACTATAGGCCAATAGGATATAAGCCGAGTCTTCAATGAAACAAACATCACGTTCATATCAATTGGTATATTTCCTAATTCAGGATGTGCATGTCATTTGCGGATATTAATGCCAAGTTGAAAGGTCAATGAATAATATTTATTTATACCATGGGATAAAGTTATATGGTCAATAAATATATTCCTTCTATGTTTTGTGCCTATTAGCATCAGTTTTATTATTTTTTATAATGTTATTTCATTTGTAATCTATGATTTTATCTCTAATATGTGAATGTTGATGCATTTGTTTGGAGGCTTAATATTTCGAACTATAATATTTTTAACCCTTTTTTATTAGTTACTTGCTTACTCATAATATTCACACTTTTGTTAGTTTATTATTTAATTTTATTGGACATTCATTTAGATTATTATGACTTGCACGTGATAATATAGTTGGCATAACTTTTATTTTCTAACAAAAACATTAGCTCTTTTTTGCTTATCATGAAAAAAGTGACAATGTTGTACACCTTTTGATTCTCTTTAAGAACGCATTCATGTACCATCTTTCCATCTTGAAATTAAGAGTAAGCAAAAATTATGTTCATTGAAAAAAAAATTACATTGGCCGTATTGCTTACGTCAATGGTGTAATATATAATGCTGGGAATACAACACTTGGAAATTGAAATTGTAATGGAATAAGATGGCGTAGTTAATACATCAGATCTAACATCAATAAATCAGGCATATTTTGAAATCATATCTGAATTTTTAGTTTTTTTTTAAATTTGGTGCTTAGATGGTACTACATAGTTGTACAGCAAATCATATAATATAACTCGAGATATGTCCAATTATACGAACCTCGCACTATGCAGGATACAAACCTATGACCTCGGGATCATACTCAAAGCGCTTAACAAATTAGACAATGGTGCTAAACAAAGTGATTATTAAATATCATAATCTCTCACATTATCATAATTGTAACAAAGACAAAATACGTCACTTCCTTCTTTGCACACGTCCAACGGACGTGCCCGTTGGACGTGCCACCATACTTGTTACTATAACAAAAAGGTTATGATGATGAAGAGATGGTCTCTTGGAATGCATCTTAACAAAGAATTACTTAACTCTATTCCGATATGGATCCGCTTCCCCAACCTACCTCTAGATTACTAGATGGAAGAAGGGATTAGTCGTATCGCTTCGGTTATTGGATCTCCCATCAAGATGGACAAATTTACTGAAGGTATAATTAAAATCGCTTACGCTAGAGTACTGATAGAAATCAATAACTCTTTCAATTTTCCGAGTAAGATTCCTATCCTATCGGAAACCGATGAAATTATATGGCAGGAAGTGACATACGAATGGAAACCTACTACCTTTTCTAATTGCTCTAGTTTTGGTCACCAAGAGTCACACTGCCAATTCAATAAAATCTGGATGCCCAAAAATAATTCTACGGTACAACATGATGAAAACAATGAAAAGAGTATAGATGACTTTGGACAAAACGTGCAAAACATAGTGAGTACTAGTGATCTGAACAATATCTCAAAATCAAGACATCTCAAAATAGAAGGATTCTTGTATCAACTTTCAGAACGATGGGAATGATAACATCAATACAGATCAATCCAAGAGCGAATATCAAACAGTCCAGTCAAGAATTGTGCACGCGACTATAAATACAAATGTAATTCAAGATACAAACCCATTGAAGTCTGTTACATGTTTATAGGAAAATAACACAATTACAATTGAAGAAAGCACTATGACAGATGAAATAACTCCTGAGACTGCCGATGACTCCCCTTGCAATGGCAATGCGGAACAGTGTGTAGATCTGCATCAGGTAACCAAAACCAAAGCCACTCGGAAAGTTAGAACTGAAGAAGCCCCTTCGAATTCAAAGCAACATCGTCAGTTGATGTCTTAGATAATCCTTCATGGAACAATCTAGTTAATCAGCTGAAAGGGAAAAGTAAAATGTCGAAAAAACACAAGACATCTGGGACTGCTACATCCCCAGGTGATAGTAGCATTTCAGACAATAATTAATATCTGGAGTTCCTTTTTTGGAACATCCGGGGCATGAATGCCCTACCCAAACAGCTAGAAATTTTGCAGTTAATTAGTAGTAAAAGGTTTTCATTTATTGGAATAATTGAAAATAAACTATCAATGTTCAACATTGAAAGATTTATGGCAAGATTAGATGATAAATGGAAACACTCGCACAATATCTCCAATAGTCTTAATAGTAGAATCTTAATCTTATAGGATTCCTCGCATTGGTCGAATATCATTATCCATACTAATGATAAATTTATTTCTTGTATTCCACACAATGCCAATGGAATTAGTATGCTATGCTCTACAATTTATTCTTCCAATGATGAAATTAAGAGAAACGAGCTATGGAATTATATTTCGGAGCAATCAAAAAAAGTTAATCTCCCATGGGTGGTGGTGGGCGATTTCAATTCTATCTTATCGCCTAATGAGAGAATAAATAATGGTATCTGTAATTCAATGGGTGACTTAGACTTTATTAATTACATTACCTCTTTTAAGCTAGTGGAACCTAACTTCACTGGTAATTTTTTCACTTGGAGGGGAGGACTTAATTTTTCAATTCATAGTAAAATTGACAGTGTCTTTGTCAATTTATTATGGATGAACAAATTTTATCATTTTGGTGTTAACTTTGGAAACCATTCCTTAAGCGATCACTCTCCTATTACTATTAAGTTCATGAATCATGATGAGAGAAAGAAAAGGATTCCTTTCAAATATAGCAATACCTGGCATCTTCAAGGGGGATATCATCCAGCCCTCCTCAATGCTTTGTCTCAACACTTCCATGGCAACCCTTTATACCTCCTTTGCAAACTAAAGGCTGCAAAAAAAGCATTGAAAACTTGGACTAAAAATATCAAAAACATTCATAATGTGTTTGCTCTTCTGAAAGAGGAGGCAAATGTTATCTATAATCAGTTAGTTCACAATCCTGCTAGTGATTCTTTAAAGGATTAGTACAGCCTGATAAATGACCAGATGCACTCCTTTATAAGGAAAATTGCGATTGATAATGAACAAAGAATGAAATTTAATTGGTTAGTTAAAGGGGATAGGCCATCCAATATTTTCTAAAACATAGTTAATGTTCTTAAACCAAATATGGGCAATAATTATTTTCTAAATTCGAATGGCACATGGCAATCAACATCGGAAAAGTTAGCTCAAGAAGCAATCAATTATTTTACTGCTCTCTTTTCTTTAACTCAGGCTACAAGTCAATTCCCAGGCATTATATGTAAAAAAATCCTCTCTGAAAATGCAAGGAAAAATTTATGTAAGCTATTTCAATTGGAGGAAATAGAAACTGCAGTGTTTCAAATAAATGGCAACAGTTCCCCCAGACCAGATGGCATAAATTCAAAATTTTACAAAGTTCACTGGGAGTAGCTTAAAGAAGATATTTGGAATGCCGTCCTATAAAAGAAATAAATCACACGTTCATTTGCCTCATTCCAAAAAAAAACCAGATGCAAATGATATATCAGATTTCAGACCGATCTCACTATGCAACATCTCCTATAAGATTTTAGCCAATCTTCTTTGTAATCGACTAAAACCTTATATGGATGACCTTATTTCACACAATCAGAATGCATTTATCCCTAGAAGAATCATTAAGGAAAATTCTTTACTTGCATATGAAATGATTAGAGGATTTAATAGGAAAAATTGCACCAACATTTGCCTGAAAATTGACCTGCATAAAGCCTATGCTAAAATAAATAGAGAGTTTATTTATCATATGCTGATGGCCATGGGTTTCCCTACCCCTTTTGCTAATTTACTTTATGAATGTATTTCTACCCCATCATTTTCGGTGTTGATTGAAGGATCTCCTTTTGGTTTCTTTGAGAGCTCGAGGGGATTAAGGCAAGGTGACCCCCTTTCACCCTATCTATTTTCGATAGCAATGGAATTCCTCACAATCAACCTCAATTTGGAGTACATAAAAGGTAATCTCACCCCTATCCATAAAATTAATCCCATAATTACTCATTTATTATGTGTGGATGACATCTTAATTATAGCCAAAGCCAACATACTAAATGCAGAGTGTATTAGGCACACTCTTCATAGTTTAAAATGTTTTACTAGTCTAGATGTGAATGAAAATAAATCCACTGTTTATTTTAGCAAAGGAGCCAAACAAAAACAACAAATTGCTGACATTCTAAATGTTTGTATAGGTAGTCTACCAGTGCTCTAATTAGGCATCCCATTATCTAACAACATCCTTAAAGCAAGGGACTTTGGATGCTTAATAGATAAAATCAATAAAAAAATTTAACCATTAGAAGAGTAAATTACTTAATGTCAGTGGTCGAATTGAATTAGTTAAAACAGTCATATATCCTATGATTCAATTTTGGCTACAATTTTCTCAATTCCCAAAGTTTGTTATTCAGCGAATCAATTCTATATGTGATAATTTTATCTAGAAATCTAAAGCCCGTAAATTGAGTTGGGATGATGCTTGTAAAACAAAAAGTGAGGGTGGGCTGGGTATAAGGAAACTTGAAGATTTGGCAAAAGCAGTGGATATGAAACTATTATGGATTTTTTTTACAAAAGAAATCTTTCTGGGCCATATGGATGCATAACAAATATTGCAGTAATAGTAATTTCTGGACTTCTGCCTTAGATAATAATGCATATAATGCTTGGAAAACATTGCTTAAGGCTAGAAAGTGGTGCTCAGGTTCAATTACCAGAAAAATAGTTAATGGTGAAAGCACATACATGTGGTTAGATCCTTGGATTGATGGTTACACATTGGTGGAAAAATTTGGATGGAATTCCATGAATATATTAGAAGGCAATAACAGAAAAGTTTCTACTCTTATAAATAACAATGAGTGGAAAAATCAGCTTGATCATGTTCCTATCCGATGTCATAATATAGTGCAAAACATTAAAATAGATAATCAAAAGCAACATGATTACTGGTTATGGTTACCCAGTAATGATGGTAATTTCAATTTAAATTCGGCATGGAATCACATAAGAACTAAACATCCATATTTTACGTGGTCCAGAGTTATATGGGATACCAAATGTGCTCCAAAAATGTCAATTTGTGCTCTATTGGCCATATTAAACAAACTGAATACAAAAGATAGAGTTAGTAGGTGGAATAATGGTATTAATCAAGTATGTGTTCTCTGTTCAAACCATAATAAGGACAGAAATCATTTATTTTTCAATTGTTCATATTCTAAACAAAACCTAGAGGAAAATATGCATAAGCTAGGTTTTAGCTTCGGTACTTCCTGTGAAATCAAACAAATTCTTGGAAGAATGTTTCAAAAACAGATCAATAATAATCTTCATACACATATCATGAATATTACAGTCACTTCGGTGATATGGCACATTTGGTGCAAACGTAATTCGAGAGATTTCAATGGAATACAACTGTCAGTTCATGTTAGAAGCAGTATCATAAAACAAGATTGCAAGCATCTAATTCAAAGCATAGTGGATTCAAAGAATATATCAAAAGATTTACTACTTATCTTGACAAATTTCGAAGTGAAAATTGACCCGAATATGGTGCTCCGGCCTCCCTGACTTGTAATTGACTTGCTTGAATTTGTACTGCTTCTTTTGTGAATAGTTTTTCACCATTCTTGTGTAGTTTATAGCTGCCATTATTGATGATCTTCTGAAGTTTAGTTTCAGATCTGAAAATTTATTAATGCAACTGGAAGCTTCCTTCGAGCTAGAGATAAGTTTGGTTCTCTAGTTCGATCCTTGTATTGCTATTCCCTGTGATGCTGCCTGGTTTCAACACGTGTCATGTTTCGGTGTCTTTTATTTGCTTTGTGTTGCAATTTAATTTTGGTCTTTTTTTTCCTCTTATGCCCCAAGTTGTTGATTTGGCATTATATTTGTTGTACTGTTAATATACGGACATGATATGTACATTTTTTCCGGCAAGGCACTCATTTAGGTTAGGGGAATTGTGAGGTTTTAACGAGGCGTATCATGAAAGTATATGTTATATTATCTTTTATAAAGTACATTTTTTCAAAAAAAATCAGAATGAAGGTTCATCACATGAAAAAGACAAGATAAAATTTAGAAATTATTGATAAAGAGTCAAAATTAAATAAATATTGTTTAAATTTGGAGTTACATATGTGGTGCTGTTGATTTGCTCATGGATAAGATTCTGAAGATTTTTAATAGACTTAACAGATATGCAAGTTTTGTCTTAGCTTTTTAAGAAAGAAACATAAAATTTATCCCCCAGTACAATATAGTTCCTACAAAAAAAAGTTCACAATAAAGCGAATTAACTTTGGCTACTTTTGGCATTTTCAAGAATAATTAATTTGCTACATAACACTCTTACTTTTATTTTAGTTTTTTGTTTTATGAAAATATAGCCTTTTATCTGTTTTGCTTTAAAGTATACTTATCCAGAATAAATCTATTCAATTAACAACAATCTATTTTTATAAGTTCAATCTGTTAATTATGTTTCCTTGCACCATCTGATCTTATTGCTATTTTCAATAATGAAATATCATCTAAAAATTTATTTCAACTGTACCTACAAGTATTCCACGTTATCGTGATAAACTATTTTATATTGAATCACGTTAATTGTTGTACTATTCCAAATATCGTGTTTACATGAACATTGAAGTAATGGGAAAAAGTCATTCCGTTGTCCCAAAAATTTGACTATATAATATTTACACTCAACATATATTTTTCATGTCATATTACGTTATATGTATAAAGAAATATGATGTGTTAAAATCACTTTAATATGTTTCTAACACACTTAGTACTAGATAATGTCAAAAAGTATGATCTTGTGAATATGAAATGTTATATAAACAAAAAATCTAACAATATTTCAATTTAACCATCATTTCTCTATATCAGGTTTGAAACACTATCAATAACCAAAATGTGTACACATGTGTGTGTGTCTGTTTCCGTCATAATATAGGATAAACCTATATTGAATATATGCAACTTACATTTGAAAGTTAATAGTGATGCATGATAGAGTTAGGAGTATGCCCTAGGGACAACTATGTAATTTACTATAAATTATTAACTCTATAATAAATTATCATTTGAAATAAAAGATATTTTTCGATTATATACATGATATAATATCTTATATTAATTAATTAATATACTTAAAAATATATATTATTGAAAATCAATAAATGATGTGTTTTGTGACAGTAATTACAATTGGCTATAATCATGAGCAATTTATAATTAATTACACTTAGGCAACGCCATAAACGATCATTTTGGAATACAAATTGTCTTTTGTCAAGCAATCTACACTTAGGATTTATGGTAGCCATCTCTTTCTCTCATGCTTTTTCAAATTCAAATTTCCCGAGACATTCTCCCGTTCCCCCTTATTTCCCATCACCCAAACCCTAATTTGATCAATCAATAGCATCGTTCTTTTGCTCAAGTTGTCAGAGATGCTCCTTAAACCACTTCTTCTAAGCCATTTATCAAGAAATGGATTAACCCAAGAAGAAAGAAATTCATTTATTTCTGATTCGGGGTTAATTCCCACTTTTCCAAAGATTGTAGGGAGCCATTATGCTATTTTAAGTGTGGGAAGTTTGGGCATAAAAGAGATCATTGTTTGCGCATTTCAATTGAGTAGGATTTTGGTTTGAAGACGCTAAGTATTCCTAAACACGGATTTCAGTTTGTGTTAAAGATTATGAAATCGAAAAGAATTCTTTTAGGTCATTTATGGATTCAAAGAAGCGAAGGTATCAAATTCTTGGAAGAATTTTTTTTACATTTTAATGCCATTAATTCAGTTAATGTAGGTATGAACTATATGAATAAATTTGGTGTCTTAGATAAGGTAAATGATATAAAAGATGTTGGTTTGGGTTGCTCCGATCTTAGTAAGTCTCTGCCGGTTAACTGTGCTGATATTAGTTTGATTCTAAAAAGTTTCTCGGATTTTTCAAGAGGTGATTTAATGTTTGATGAGTCTTCAAAGATCTTGTTTTCTGACTGTATGCTCTTTAACCCCTCATTTTTTAATGTGGGTAAGAATAGGCAACCATCTGTTCGCCTTTTTTGATGTAATCGGATGATAATATGGTTATCTTTGAAGATGGTATGCTCGAGGTAGAGTATAGTTATTTTATAAATGTTAAAAATAGTTCTAAGTCGAAAAAACGGGTGAATTCAGTTTTCAAAATTTTTGTATCTAATAAGTTTGAGGCACTATCTGTGATAGATGATGATATTATGGTGAATGCTATTCAGAACTCGTATAGTGGTGATTATATGTTGGATAATTTTGTGATAATGATGATATTGTGGTGAATGTTGTTCAAAACTGGGGTAGTGGTGATAAAAGGTTGGAGAATTTTGTTGACTCTGTTTGTGATGAGGTTGTATTGAATATGGTGAGTGATTGTACTCTTGCTGACATGAGAGAAGTGGATTCCGGGATTATGAATTGTAATGGAAATAGTAAGGATTGGAAGGTTTCTTCTCTCAGTTGTGACTTAGATCAGTTGTATGCATATGGTAAGGACAATGACATGAATGGTTAGCGTGGAAGTGTGCAATCTTCTATGGAAGAGATATCATAGTATGGTGCAAATGTAGATTGTGAGGACATTATGAGAATATTAAGTTTGAATATAGGTGAGTTGAGTTTAAGTCTATGTGTACACATAATAGGGGCTATGCATGTTATTACTCTAAGCATGCACAATTGGTCTGTATCATACTCTTTGTATGTCAGTTTTTGGATTTCTCTGTTAGATTCAATGGATGATGCTTGTTGGATAAAAATGGAGTTCACTATTGTCCTTTTCTTTCGAAAAAGGGTGGATATAAGGTTTACTTGGTTTTTGAGAAGTTGTTATGTATAATAAGGAATGGGTGGGCATCTGTTGTTATACCAGATTATGAAACTATAGACGACAATGCTTGCTTGAATGGGGATACGGTACATAGTTTTATGGATTGTTTCAGGAATTCTGTCTTCAAATGTGCATATGGATTTTTTAACAACCCATATATTTGGATCTTCGAATTTGAATATTTAATTTATTTAAATATTTGAATTTTAATTTAAATTACAGGAAATTATTGTCAAGGACAAACATTTTCAGCGTTTTTGTCTCAAGGACAGGCCTTCAATATTTTATCCTAAAGGACAACTTTCTTTAGGTATCAGTTTTTAGTCATTGATAGCGGTTTTTAGGTATCAGTTTTTAGTTATCGGTAGCAGTTTTTAGGTATCAGTTTTAGCTTGGTAGCAGTTTTGTTGTCCTTATGAATAATTTTGAAAAATATTTGTCCTTATGAATAATTTTTAGAAGAATGTTTGTCCTTATGGTAAAAATATTGAGGTTGTGTCCTTGATGCAAAAAATATACAAATCTTTGTCCTTTAAATTAATTCCCCCTTTAAATTATATAAAATATATGTTTCAAATAATGGTCCCATTTTTGATGATGTATTTTTAATTTAATTTATTGGAATTTTCCATAATTTTTAATTTGAAAAATAATTAAATTTTCATTTGATGCTTTTTGCGGCAAACGTCGGTACTTTTAAAACTTCACAGAACTTGATAACCTGTTTATTTTATTGTTGTTTTAGGGCCAGGTCACATTGTTGTGCGCGATCATCTTTTTATTTACGTCATTCTTGACTTGTACGCGAACAGATATTGTGTAGCAATGTACCCCAAAACGAATATATATATATATATATATATTAAAACAATCCAGCCAAATCCTTCACAATCCTTCTTCTTGTCCTTGTGCTCAGGTCTTGATTTCCTTTGCATTAAACACTCGTCCTTTTGCATTAAATTTTTGTCTTTTGGTTCCCTGCCTATGAAGTAATTCCCTTTTATATGTTGGTACACTTGAACACATTTTCATTATTTTGCTTCTCTGGAAACCAAAATGTAAGCACAGCACTCATGAAACACAAAAGTTTCCCCTAACTCCGTTTTTCTTCTTGCATGAAAATTTATACACGGCATGGCATGCACACTTTTCTTATAGTACTGTGGATATAAGTGTGGGTATATATGTTTGAGCCTGGGAAAGTAAAGAAAACCCTCTACTTCTCTATATTTTTACTCTTCGTGCCTAAAAACCATGGAAAACCACCTCCTCTTCATTATTCAAAAATTAATATCTCAAACTATCAAGTTTTAGCTCGAGTGATCTAAACGAAAGTTGTCCTTCTTTGTCTCAGCTATTTTGAAAATTGACGGCGCTTGATTTCGTCTAATATCGCTCGAGAAATCCTCATATATCAGTAAAGGGCTAAAAATGTTTCCAAACTTCAAAATTTGTTTTCTCTCAATCCATGAAGAATTGATTGACGCCGTATGCATCATTGGAGTCGTATGGAGGTGTAGTATTTTTAGGAAAGTTTCGGCGCGATTTCACGTCAATGATCGATGGTGGTCGGAAACTAGGTTTTAGTTTTCCTAGAGTTTGAGGCGACGATAGCTTGAATGGAGCATGATGTTGGATTCACGATGGTTTCGTGCTTCGGACGGTGAAGTTTGGTGAAGATCGAAGCATATAAGTGTCGCACGTTATTGGGTAAATGCAATTTTTTTTTAGCATCTTTATGCGGTTCGCGGCGTGGTTGTGGGCTGCGCTTCGATCGATGGTGGAAGAATGACGAGGGGGTGCAGTCAGGTGAAGGCGTCAAGGCTGTCGGGTGGGTGGCGTTAGATAGTTGGCGGATGGAGGTGATTGCGTGTGTACGTGCACACGGGATGTGCACAATTTCGCTCCAGGTGGTGGAAAAATGGGAGATGGGTTCCTGTAGGCTTTGGATGCGGGTAGGGGTATGGGCCGGTTCTTCTTGGGCTTGGGTGAGTAACATATAAGTTTAATTACTTTAAATTTTAATAAATAGTTGTGGAATTTGTAAAATGCAATACCTCATTCGTTTTAAATCTGATTAACCCATGGATTTTTGCGTAGGGTTCGTATGAATGAGTACAATATCGTAGTGTAACTTATTGATAATTTTTGACAAGTATAAATTTATGACATATTTAAACGTACACGATTAAATTACGTTATTCTAATTAACAACGTCGTTTAAATTTATATACCATAGTAATTGATGTTTATTTGGCCAAATAAATTATCGTTGGGTTAAACTAGATTGAATATGGTAATTGGACATCTGTTAGTAGATAAAACACCGTTTCGCTAATTAAATTAATTTGACATTTAATTAGTAGAATAAATCATAGCTCTGCTATTTTATAGCTTTAGACATCTGATTATATGTCGATAAATTAATATGCACTTATAATAATTGATATATTAACCAATTACGGTTGAGTGTTGGATTTATTTACATAGTCGTGGATTATGTAAACATCTATTATTAACTTTAAAAGTTAAATTGAATAATATGGTAGCTTGTTAAGTACCATGGTGATCGTTAAGCCTCCTTCAAAATTTGAAAAGCCAATTATTGATTTGAAAGTCATTTAAAAATGACCATTTTATTTATAAGGTTTAAAGATAATTATTATTTAGTAATAAGATTTAAAAATGTAATAACTTATTGATAATAATATTTTAAAGATAATTTCTAATTGTTTTAATAATTATTTAAAGTTAATTGTTTTTATTAATACGATTCTTAAAGGTTATTTCTTAAAATGTTGTTTAAAAATGTTTAATTATTATTTTAAAGTTATTTAGTTAGGTTTAAAAATGCTTTAATTATATTTTAATTAATTATTTAAAATGATTATCTATACTTTAAAATTTAATCAAATTATTTAATTAAATTGGTTTAAGTTAGTTAGTTATATTATAGGATAATTAAATTTCATATTAATATCAGTCTAAGGTTAACTAATTACTATTTTAATAACGTTCGAAGTTAATTAATTATTATCTTAATATTGTTTTGGGATTAAATTATTATTATAATAATAGTGTTTAAAAATTAATTTAATATATTATAAATGAGATTTTAAAGTTACTATTTTAAATAAGGTTTAATTTAAGTGAAATAGAATGATGTTTAAATAATAACTTATTATGTAAAGTTATTTTAAATAATTTATGAATTACCAAGGAAATCTTACCGACTTGAAAGCTAGTAAATAAGTAGTTTAAATATGGGAAGAATTTTATAAATGGTTTAGATATTTATAAATGAGTTTTAAAGATCTAAAAAGGGGAAGTTCTGTAAACGGGGTTTGAGATTTATTAAAAATATTTTTTATAACGGGATTGAAGATTTATAAAGAAACTTTGTAAATAGATATGGTAATATTTATAAAATAAAAGGGATTTGGGAAGAAATGGCTTATCTTCATGGCGTAATTTGAGGGGTAGGGATTGCCTACAGTTTACTATGGCTTCATTGGAATAGCGACGTTACCATTGTGCAAGCTATGATCCATAGTCGATATTGAATAGTACTTTCCATATCTATTTTTAAGAGTTTTCAAGTTTCTCAGTTTTGAAAGTAAAATGGTTTGTGAATATACTTATACCATTGAGATAAGTATATGGTGATATTTTTATAAGTATCGAAAATATAGTGGTTTATGAATATACTTATCCTATTGAGATAAGTATATGGAAAGTGATTTCCAGGTATTTGAAATGTGATTTTAAATTAATGAAAGATTAATTTAAGAGGCTTAGTGATTTCAATGGGAAATGTAATTTCTGTTTGAATGTTTGTTTATTTGATAGTTAATTGACCAACTATTAAATTTTGGCCTAAATATATAATCCTTCTTAATTTTGGTGGTACATAAATATTCCCTACTTACCACCGAAGGATTTTAACTCTGAAAATATCTAAGGGAAACACAGGAATTATATGGTATAGTTACCATCGGTGGTGCTATACTGTACGTATAAACTCATTTCGTTCTTCTAGGACAAATGATAAGGAGATCCGCGCACTTAAATGGTTAAGTTGTGGTCTTCGCTCTTATGTATTGTTTGATTATTTCCTAAAGAACCGGTATTGAGCATTCCGGAAATCGGCGTTTGGTTTTATGGAGCACCCAGGAAGCGGAAGAGTGTACTCATAAGAGATGACTCGAACCCGTGACCACTTCGAAAACCATATATAGTTCTATGGAGGAGATTCATGATATTTTGAGATGTTGGGATCCATGTGTGATTCCGAGACCAGTTGGGGTATGGGAATCCGGGTGTGATTCCAAAATCAAATTGAGATGTGAGAATCTATGTGTGATTCCGAGACCCGTTGGGGTATTGGAAACCATGTGAGATTTCATGATCTATTTGGTGGAGGTGCGTAAGCTGGAATACCAGACATAGCCTCATTAGTGGGAATGGCTAAAACCAGATATAGGAGGCATGGCCAGTAGGGTTGGCAAACCCATAGGGTGTAGTCGGCTCCACCTAGACGTTACCTACAGTTGTTATGCATGCATAGTGCGATGCACTTGGTCTTAGCGAGACCAACTATGTTTTTCCTATGGTACATCAGTAGGGATGTATGCTGCTACGGAAGGATATCTCTGATCCTTGTGTAGGAGGACCGTTCCTCGAAGTACTGAGGGCACCTCCATAGAAATCCTACACAATTAGCGAAAGTGCCTTCTTGATTTTCGATTATGTACCTAGTATTGTTGTGATGTACACTCACGAGCATCACAGCTACTTGATTATTATTATTTTCACCCTTAGAAATTATTATAATATCACTGTATTTATGATATAGATGTTTTTTGTTATCGTAAGGTAAAAACCTGTCCGTGTTATGTGCGGCGTGGTCTTATGAGATACCTTTGATTTTAAAGGATTTTAAAAGTTATAATAAATAAAATTCCTTTTGATTTAAGTTCTCATGCTGGTGTTACCAGGCTGACCCGAGCGTTGTTTTCCTATAATGCTCAGGTCAGACCGAGCATATTTCCATGTTTACTTGGATATTTATAACTTCAGGAGATGAGCTGGAGGCCCTGAGATGTATTCACGTAAATGGTTATTTTTCCATTGCATTCAGTGTTGTATTTATCAGCAATTGTGAGGACAGGTTGTTATAGCTCTCTATGCTGAATAGGTTAGTATACTCTGATTGATGTTTTTATATACATATATCACAGTTTTGTTTTTGTGTAAAGATTTGTTATATATTATAGATTATTCATTCCACTGTGAGATTTTGTGTTGTTTAATTTCTTCTTGTCTTCTTTCTTTTTCCCTAACTATCCGCCTTTCCATTCATTTTGGGTTGGACATGTGTGGTTTATTGTCAGCTTAGACTGTATGGAAAAGTGGGTCATTACAGTTGGTATCAGAGCTTAGGTTGAGCAAACACCTAGGCTTGGAGGGGTTGACTCATTTGAGATAGGGTATGTGAGACCCTAGGATGAGTTTGAGAGTATATATAAGAGCGCGTATTTGTTATTTTCGTAAAAATGTTATTTTTTTTTTTGATCTGTTGGGTGGCTTAAGAATTCTGGTCGATGTGTTTGGCCAACGTTATCGATAGGAATTTCCTAAACACTTGAACAAGATCAATTAACACAATATTGTTTTAAAATGGGTAAATGAAATAATTTTACCAGGAAATATAATTTATATATATAAAAGAATATTTTTTCAAAGAAAAATTAATATAGTTATTCGTGGTAGTGCTTGGTTGTTAGGAAGGATAATATTCCATCATTATCATTTAGAATTTTATTAGCCATGCTCGCCAGTTCTGAGCATTGACCATTATCCATTAATCTCAATTGAATCTTCCTTTTTGAAATCTGGATTGGGTAGATAGGAATTTGGGGAATATTGAAACAAATACCTTGTGAATTAAGTTTCACAATTTGAATATAAGGCGTTTGTTGATACTGTTGGGGTTAAAATTTGATTTCTAAGGGTCGTTTATTTAAACGAAAATTTGAATATTTTGGAATGAATATTTTAGAAATGATTTTATATAAAGGGCGATTTAATAAGAATTTGGTTTTATAAAAAGGAAATTGGAATTTTGAAATAAATATTTTGGAAATGATTTAATATAAAAGTTTGTTGTATTAAACTGGAATATCATAAAAGAAGTTTATTAAAAAGAAAAATTAAACATTTCTGAAATAATACTTGAAAAATGATTTATATAAGAAAGCTAAAATATTTTCACAATAAATATTTGAGAATGATTTCTTTAAAATGGAAATATTTTATAAATTTGATTTAGAAAAATGTGTCTTATAAATAAAAGGAATTCGAGAGTTTAAATCTCGGTGATTTTGGCAAAATAGTTTTCAAGGTTTACAAGTCAATAATAGTATTTGAAAATATTTTCAAGTTTCTAAATAAGGAATTGCTACCATTAGGACCCTACTATATAATTGTTTAGATAAAACAAATTTTAATTTGATTTCAAAAGCATGATTTGATTTATCATAGGGTAAATATGTATATAATCATTTTAAACGATTTATGGAAAATGAAATAATAGTTTCATTTGAGATAGTTTTAGAGTATAAATAGCTTTGGAAATTATAATCATAATGGTTTTCTTAAAGGGATTTTTAGTGCGTCAATATTTTGGAAATAATTTTCTTAGAAATATCTTTAAGTATAAATATCTTTGAAAAGGAACTTCATAGAGAAATGGGTATTCCTTTGGATTTGGTTTGGGGAATGAGTCCCAATTTTTTTTGTGATGATTAGAATAATCTTCTAAGCGACTATCAGATGTTTGCTTAGGCAAATGGTATTGTGCACTTAGTAAATTATTCTCTTTGTCATTGTACGGTTGGAACGAGTTCGGATCCGAATGAATCCAAAGCAAATTGGAATTGGATATTTCATTGAAATATTTTGTTGGAAATATATTGATGATATTATTTTAAAAATGGGTTTGAAAGAAAAGAAGTAACTTTAGGTTAACTAGTTCAAGTGGCTCGAAAATAACTAAAAATGGGTAAGAGATACGTTCGAATGGTAAACGTTTCTCTTGAGTATTATCCTTCTTGGTAAGGAAATATATAATACTGTTTGGTAATACCTAGTTCCTTGGTATAATTTTGGGGGTTACTTGGGCGAAATATATATACTTTCTATGGATTATATGGTATCTTTTCAAAAAGTGTTTTAGAATTAAAAAAACCGGATGTTTTAAATTCTTAAGTGAATTCAAAATAAAAGTTTTGTACACCCTTAGGAATGATAGGGAATTTTATAAGTTTTACAACTTAAGCCATGTTATATGAAAATGGAATTTGTATTAGGGATAACCAATTTAATAAGTACATAGAATGGACGTAGATCATTTCTTTTTCCATATAGTTTTGATCTAATTTTCGAATACAAGGTTTTGAGGTGTTTCACACCGTTCCAAATAAGGATCTATTGCTCGATTTTTGACAGCGAGCACTTGATGAGGGTTCTTGATATGTAACCAAGTTTTTATATCATAGCTATAGCTATGTAAGGAGAGCAGAGGTTCTTAATCAAGGAGCCTGATCAAAGTCCGCACTAGAAAATCGGGTGAGTGATGCTAGTTTGGAAGTGAAGTTTTGTATCTGAATTGTGATCGAATCAGATTCTGTATATAAATGATCTATTAACATCATGTGGGCTTATGAATAGTATTGAGTGTTTTTGTGCTGAAATTTCGGGGATGGAATTCTTTTTAGGGGGAGAGTGTAACAACTCGTATTTTTGGGTCTTCGAATCTGAATATTTAATTTATTTAAATATACAGATTTGAATTTAAATTATACAAAAATATATGTTTCAAATAATGGTCTAATTTTTGATGACATGTTTTTTAATTTTATTTATTGGATTTTTCCATAATTTTTAATTTGAAACATAATTAAATTTTGGTTTGACGCTTTTTGCGGCAAACATCGGAACTTTTGAAACTTCATAGAACTTGATAACTTGTTTATTTTATTTTTGTTTTAAGGTCAGGTCACATAATTGTGCACGATTGTCTTTTTATTTATGTCGTTCGTGGCTTGTATGCGAATGGATATTGTGTAGCGACGTACCCCAAAACGAAAAAAAATATACATATATATTAAACAACCAAGCCAAAATCCTTCACAATCCTTCTTCTAGTCCTTGTGCTCAGGGCTTGGTTTCTTTTGCATTAAACACTCGTCCTTTTGCATTAAATTTTTGCCTTTTGGTTCCCTGCCTATGAAGTAATCCTCTTTTATATGTTAGTACACTTGAACACATTTTCATTATTTTGCTTCTCTGGAAACCAAAATGTAAGCACAACACTCATGAAACACAAAAGTTTCCCCTAACTCCATTTTTCTTCTTGCATGAAAATTTATACACGGCATGGCATGCACACTTTTCTTATAGTACTGTGGATATAAGTGTGGGTATATATGTTTGAGCTTGGGGAAAAGCAAAGAAAACCCTCTGCTTCTCCATATTTTTACTGTCGGTGTCTAAAAACCATGGAAAACCACCTCCTCTTCATTATTCAAAAATCAATATGTCCCAAACTATCAAGTTTTAGCTCGAGTGATCTAAACGAAAGTTGTCCATCTTAGTCTCAGCTATTTTATAAAATTGATGGCGCTTGATTTCGTCCAATATCGATCGAGAAATCCTCATACATTAGTAAAGGGCTAAAATTGTTTCGAAACTTCAAAAATTGTTTTCTCTCAATCCATGAAGAATTGATCGACGCCGTATGCGTCGTTGGAGTCTTATGGAGGTGTAGTATTTTTAGGGAAGTTTCGGCGCGATTTTGCGTCGATGATCGGTGGTGGTCGGAAACCAGGTTTTAGTTTTGCCAGAGTTTGAGGCGACGATAGCTTGAATGGAGCGTGCCGTTGGATTCAGGGTGGCTTCGTGCTTCGGACGGCGAAGTTTGGTGAAGATCGAAGCATATAAGTGTCGCACGTTATTGGGTAAATGCGTTTTTTTAGCAACTTCAAGCGGTTCGAGGCATGGTTGCGGGCCGTGCTTCGATCGATGGTGGGAGAATGATGAGGTGGTGCAGTCCGGCGAAGGCGGCAAGGCTGTCGGGTGGATGACGTTAGATAGTTAGCGGATGGAGGTGATTGCGTGTGTACGTGCACACGGGATGTGCACAATTTCGCTCCAGGCGGTGGAAAAATGGGAGATGAGGGAGAAGAGTTCCTGTAGGCTATAGATGCGGGTATGGATATGGGCCGAATCTTCTTGGACTTGGGTGAGTAACATATAAGTTTAATTACTTTAAATTTTAATAAATAGTTTCAGAATATGTAAAATGCAATATCTCGTTCGTTTTAACTCTGATTAACCCGCGGATTTTTGCATAGGGTTCGTATGAACGAGTACAACATCATGGTGTAACTTGTTGATAATTTTGGACAAGTATAAATTTATGACATATTTAAACGGACATGATTAAATTACGTTATTTTAATTAATAACGTCAGTTAAATTTATATACCATAGTTATTGATGTTTATTTGGCCAAATAAATTACTGTTGAGTTAAACTGGATTGAATTTGGTAATTAGACATCTGTTAGCGGAATAAAACACCATTTCGCTAATTAAATTAATTTGACATTTAATTAGCAGAATATATCTCCGTTCTGCTATTTTATAGCTTTGGACATCTGATTATATGTCGATAAATTAATATGTCACTTTTAATAAGTGATATATTAACCAATGATGATTAAGTGTTGGATTTATTTACATAGTCGTGGATTATGTAAATATCTATTATTAACTTGAAAAGTTAAATTGAATAATATGGTAGCTTATTAAGTACCATGGTGATCGTTAAGCCTCCTTCAAAATTTCAAAAACCAATTATTGATTTGAAAGTCATTTAAAAATGACTATTTTATTTATAAGGTTTAAAGATAATTATTATTTAGTAATAAGATTTAAAAATGTAATAACTTATTTATAATAATATTTTAAAGATAATTTCTAATTGTTTTAATAATTATTTAAAGTTGATTGTTTTTATTAATATGATTCTGAAAGGTTATTTCTTAAATTGTTGTTTAAAAATGTTTAATTATTATTTTAAAGTTATTTAGTTATGGTTTACAAATGTTTTAGTTATATTTTAATTATTATTTAAAATGATTATCTATACTTTAAATTTTAATTAAATTATTTAATTACATTGGTTTAAGTTAGATAGTTATATTAAAGGATAATTAATTTTTATATTAATATCAGTTTAAGGTTAACTAATTACTGTTTTAATAACGTTTAAAGTTAATTAATTATTATCTTAATATTGTTTCGGGATTAACTTATTATTATAATAATAGTGTTTAAAAATTAATTTAATATATTATAAATGAGATTTTAAAGTTATTATTTTAAATGAGGTTTAATTTAAGTGAAATAGAAGGATGTTTTAATAATAACTTATTATGTAAAGTTATTTTAAACAATTTATGATTTACTGTAATGACCCGATGTTTCGATGCCCGAAAATCGACATCGATACGTTCACGGTATCAAATGCCGAACAATCGGATGTTGGAAAACTGAATCATTAGGGTTAAAGAATCATTAGTAGCGATTAGCCCTTGCACTTCACTGCTCCATCTTCGACTCCAAGCTCTTGTCTTCCCCACGAAAACCTTCAAACCGGATCGAAGTGGTTTTCGAGAAATTAATCCCGATCCCGGTCTCTTCGAAACGATCAGCGCATTGGCCAATATTGATAGTCGGTTATTTAACTATCAAATAACATCCACAAACAACCATCAGATTTAAATAATTTTCCAAACTATTTATTTATTTTAAAATATCTTCGCAAGATATTAATTTTTCTACACTTCAACCCTTTTGAAAATAGTTTTCAAATCACTTTCCCCTGGGAATAAATTCCAAATATTGTTTGTTTCCACTGAAAATCACCAAGACTAAATGCTTTAGATTTTAAAATAATTTAAATCACTTTATCTAAAAATATATATGCTTTAAAATACTTAAAATAAAAACTATTTAAAACACTTTATTTAAAATACCAGTTATGAAATTTTAATAATAAATTTTCATGTAAAACTTAAGCCAAAATAGATTTAAAAATAAATTTTATTGAATTCTATACAAGTTTTCCAAATAAAACTTCAGCCAAACTATATTTAAAATAATACTACTTTATAAACATAAATATTAATAATTATCTTTTTAAATCATAATACCAATTAACCTTTCAAAATATTTACTACTATAACTAATTTAATAAATATTTACCTTTAAAATTTTAAACAACTTAAATAATAATTTCTCAAAAACATTCTTTTAAAACAACTTTAAAACTTTTAACTTATACTTAAAAATCTGCTTTGAAAACGTACTTGGCTTTTCAGAGAAATACACTTTTCTTTCACACCTTTAAAAATAAACCACTATATATATTTTTTTAAAACAAATTACCCTTTCCTTTACAAATTCCCACCGTGAATTTATACTTCCAAATATCCACTGATATCTTATTTCACTTTATAAACCCAGTTTATAAATTTCATAGTCTCATTCTCCTTTTAAAAACACAGTTTCAAACACTAAATCAATTTTCAAATCGATTTCCAAAATCAACTCCATTTTAAAATAAATTCCTTTACTTACTCAAATTTATTTAAAATCCATTAATTCCTTTAATTCCAGATTTAACTTCTTTATTATGATTTAAAATCTTATTTAAACTGAAAATACCAATTTCATGAAAATTTCTTTTATTTCTTCCTAAACCATTTAAATTCTGAATTTAAAAATAAATCTTTTATTCCTTTAATTAATATCACTTAAGTTTTAAAATTCATTTATTCCCATTTATTCAAAAATCTCCTTTCCCATACTTGGAATTTATTTATTAGAATTTAAAAATCAACTTTTATCCTTTTCCAATTCATTCTTTAATTTATCCAATTTCTCTAAAATTATTTTACTTAAGAATTCTCTCTTTTATTTCCCTTTAAAAATCCAATCTATATATTTTTGATAACTCAGTATACCCAATATATTCAATCAAACATAGCATCCAATATTTTCAATTACCAATATAATTTATCGCAGATTATCAAATAATCATATCATAGAATATTAGAACAATCTAAATAACTTTGAGGAATCTAGTTGGATCCCTATAACTTGTTTCCTTGCATCCACAGATGTTAGCACAATAATTTAAAATACCAATTTCACTTCGAGGTGGAATATCGCGGTATATGGGGTCATATCATCTCATCCGCTATTATGCGGCGCATAGGGTCTCATCCGCTATATAATGCGGAAAATCAATCACTCCAATATTTATATATATATACTATCATATATAATATCACATCCAGTCAATTCAATCATTCAATCAATAATTTAAATTTAACTATTTAAATTAACCAATAATCCAAATGAGTGAGATTAACTCACCTTTGATTTTTAATTTGCAGATCCGATCCAAACCGGTCTGTTTCTCCACGATTTTGGACCTTGTAGAAACATCATACGGTTTATTAATATTTGAATTGATCGAATAGTTAATTACTATTTATTAGATTTACTTAACTAACTTTTTATATAAATCCTTATATATTTTTCCAAAGTCCTATATGTGTATATTTATATATATATATATGAGTATATCAAATTAAGACAGAATTGTTTATATATATATATATATATATATATATATATATATATATCTTGCTATAAAAATTAACCCAATATATTTTATTTTAAATCTTTAGTAAGTAAAAACATGCATATATATATATATATATATATATATATATATTAAACTTTCCTGTAAATTCCTAATTTCCTTTTATAATCTGCATATACAAACATTCAAAAAAGAAAACGAAAATACCTCACCTCACTCGATCGCGAACCCGGCCTCGACCAGACTGCCATTGTCGCCACCACGATTGGCCTCTTCATTGAGCTCGCGTACACACACAATCACCGAAGCCCTAGGGCTCGAACGCACCGTCCCCTTCCATCGCCTTGCAAACCAAACCCTAGCAGTTCTCGAGCATCCAAAAGCCGCTGCCAACACTCTCGACCACGCGATGCTCCTCCCAACTCCCCTGTGCGCTTGCCACTACTCCACTCGAGTTCGTCGCCGAACCCACTCGCAACTGCGACCACAAATTCCACTCACAAATTCGATTTGCCCTCCGCTTCTTATTTTATACGAGGCGATGTTTTGGGTTTGAATAGGAAGAAGGCGACTATTTTATTTTGGGAAAAAAAGAATAAGAAGAATTCAGTTCGACGAAGAAGGAAATGAAGTGGCGATTTTTGTTCCGCCATTATAATTTATTTGATTGAGGGAAGGAAGTTGTATTTTAAAATGAAGATGCGTTATTATTATTTTTTTAAAAAGGAAGCGTGTTATACCAAGTGAACACGTGTTTAAAATTTCTATACGTGTCTGCAAAGGCTTGCCACCGTGGTTGAGAAAAGAAAGCAAAAAGCACAGATGGAAAATATATTTAAATTCAAATTTAAATCGACTTAAATTCGAAGCTTAAAATTTTTACGTCCTATCGAGGCGTGCCACCATGTAATGTTATACCCCTATTCCGAACGCAATGGAAAAGGTTTCGAGTCCTAATTCGGTCATATGGAGAAGATAGCTTTTGGACCCAGATATTATATTAAATTTTCGATAGAGATTTCAGCACGTTTACCTATCGTACGATCACACGACAACTCCAAACACTACGAAACTTGAAATCCGATAATAAAACACTATTATGGACCCAATGGAACTGGTTTCGTTGGATTCCGAGACTGTGCCTCGGAAGGCTATTTTCAAATATCGATTTAAATATATTTTAAAATTGAACAAACCACTTCCAAATCAAATTTTAAAACTTTATTTATCTTCAGTATGACCAATATAAATTTTATAACCCTTAAGATTATTTTAACAAGCTTGAAATCCCAGATTTCATATTTTACCCAAATTCCATTTGTTTAATTAAATAATTTAATTATCAAATAAATATTAATATTTGAAATTCAAGTTGATAATTAACCTTTAAATATTTAAAATCAATTAAATATTCCAATTTCAAATATCCAAAAATTTCGGGTCATCACATTCCTCCCTCCTTAAAAGAATTTCGTCCCCGAAATTACTAGTTAAGGAGAATGGTCCATAACCCGTTTATTATTTTCCAAAACCAAACAGTTTCAATAACTTTTCAAAACAATTCTTTTATTAACGACACACTATCCCTCTTACTAACTTCCTAAACTCTTCCATAGTTTTTAAACAAAATTATATACTAAACCATTCAAATTATAATTTAAAATCAAATTTAAACTTATCAAAATTTTCTAAAATTTTTCTAACTCTTTAAATTTTCGAAAAATTTCGCCAGCGTCTCTTTTGCGCAGCTAGCTCGGAACAACTACAAAATGCCTATACGGGCCACCAAATTTCAAAAGAAAACAAAATGCCAAGTGGCTAGACCAGAAAATCATCAAATTTCATATGCCAATTTAAATACATACCTTTATGTTAGGCAATTCAAATTTATCTTCTGAAATCAAAACCAATTTCCCCTTTCCTTAAAAAATACCTATATATCCTACTTAGCAATAATATCTAATCACCAAATTCAAAATCATTTGATCCATTTCTTTACAAAATTTCAATATCTATTTCATTCAAGTCCATACGATGTACACATATCATCCGTACGCAATATCAAATCCGATCGCTCTATCACACAATTTCATTTCCGAACTAGTATCGACCACCCGACTTCCTAGTGCGGACTCAGATCTGGCTTCTTGATCAAAAACCGTCATTCTCCTTGCATAGCCAAATACTATGATAGAGAATATCCAGAATCAATCAAAAATCCATATCCAGGATTCGCTGTCGAAAATCGAGTGAAAAATCCCAACTCAGATCGATATAACTATCTCGAAATTCCGTGCTCGAATCTGGATCGAATCGTTATGCGAATAAGGTAATATACGTACATCCTACATATTTATCTCAATTGATTAGTAGATATATAAATTTTCTTTTTTATTCACATTTACTTCAAACTTCCATTCACTTATCCACCATTTTCTTTTTTGCCCAACTTTTAATCTTCATTCAAATATTATCTTAGTATATTTCTTCCAATACCAAATTTACTTAAGAATTCCACCATTTCTTCTTAAGTTCAATACAAATATTTTACACACTTAAATATTTATTTTCACTTTACCACTTAAGATTTTATATCTATTTTCATCTAAATTAAATTTCAATTCTATTTGAATTAAATTTTCCTTATTCCAAACCATATTTAATTAGCCATTTCTTTAATTAGTTCCACTTACTAATTTATTCATATCTCAAACACTTTCATTTCCAAACCTTTATTATTTTTAGTTCACTTTGAATTAATTCTTAAATTTTACTTGAATTCAATTTTTCTTCTTTTCACCTATTTATTTCCAATCAAATTCAATCTTTATTTTATTTAACAGGATTCAAGTCAAATCTCAATCCATTATTCAATTCCAATTCATTTTCTTACCACTTAAATAAATTTGTTTATTTACAAATTTTATTTTCAATCCTTTATTTTGTTTAGTCCAACTTGACTAATTTTCCATTTCACTTTATTTAACACAATTCAAATTTTAATTCCAATATTCAACTTCCATTTTACTTACTTACAAATGTAATTTCCTTTGTTTCTCTATACATTGTTTACAATCTTAATAAACCTATTTTCAATAATCATCTTTCCTCAAAGCTCACTTTTACTTAACTAGATTCACTTACATTCCGATTCAATTTAAATTTTAAACTTTCTATAAGTTTTCCACTTATTTAAATTCCATTTGCTAATTTCTTTTAATTCACTTCAATTAATTAGCTTACCTTCCAACTTATTTTTTTTCACGCTTACTTTTATTCAACCCTTCTTAAGTTAAATTTTATTCTAACATATTCAAAATTTTATAAATTATCAACCCATTTATATTCTATAAACAATTTCAAACCAACTCCAGAGTATTTTAAATAATTACTCATATTTCAAAGCATTTTTGAAATCAATTATATCCAAAATCCTTTGGTATCAAATTATCTCTTGAATTTTGAAACCAAACTTAGTTTTGCAAACAACTCCAATTTAAAACAATTTGGCAGCAATTCCTCTCCTGGAAACTCGAAAATGAACATCGATGATGCTGCAGTCATCACCGAAGTTATTTTCCCGTGACCGAAATGAGTTTAGTGCTTTTACCTTTTTAAAACCCTTTCAAATATTTTTATTTTCAAATCTCACCAGATTTCAAATCCAATTCAAAAATATTTCCAAAATAATATCACTATTATTCCTCCAAACCTTTAAAAATCATTTTCATACTCAAAGAAATTTTAATTTCCAAAATTTTGAATTCCAAACCTTTCAATTCATATTCAAATATTACTCTGGAATTTTTATTTCATTTTCAATTATAAACCATATTTATAGTTCACATTTACAAATTTTATTTGTATATGAATTTATTTCTTAGCTTATAGTTATGATTTTCAATTTCTTATTCAATTTCTACACAATAATGATAATAATTTATTATTATCATTCCCTAACAACAAGCAACCGTATATAACTATAATAATTTATGGAAAATTATTTCCTTTATATACAAAAATAATTTGGGTAAAATTATTTCATTTACCCTATTTTAAAACAATACTGTGTCGGTTTATCTTGTTAAAGAGTTTAGAAACCCCTATCGATGACATGGCATCCTGCATATCGACCAGAATTCATAAACACTCAACCGATAAGTCAATACAATATAAAAACAATTTTTATATTCACTAATAAATACGCGCTCATATCTATTAATACACTCATACTCATTCTAGAGTATTACGGACTCTATTTCTAATGAGTAATCCCCATTAGAGCCAAGGTTATCGCTTAACCTCCATCTCTGAAACCAACTGTAATGACCCGATGTTTTGATGCCCGAAAATCGACATCGATACGTTCACTGTATCAAATGCTGAACAATCGGATGCCGGAAAACTGAATCATTAGGGTTAAAGAAGAAGGAGGTAGAAAAAGAATAGAAAACAATAACAGAATCTCACAATCGCAATGGAACAATATATAATAGATAAATGACTGATCTTTAAACAAAAAGAACTATATCTGTTTTTACATTACATCATCAGAGTAGAATACAAATCAACAACACAATTCAGGACAGTAATAATATCTTATCCTCCCAAAGCTGAATATATAGCTTTCACTACACAGCGGAAATATAAATCTATGGAAATACGCCTCGTCATCCAGCTCGTCTCCTGAGCTCCACAGTAGTCCATCCAAAATCTGTACTCTATAATACTCGGTCTGACCCGAGCATTATAGTAAAATAACACCCGAGTCAGTTTGGAAAACCAGCGTGAGAAAACACACTCAGTTGGATTATTAAAGTTTCAAAATCCTTTGAAATCAAAGGTATCTCGTAAGACCACGCCACAAATAAATATGTTGGGTTTTTACCTTACGATAACCAAAACATTTTTATCAAATCCGTCTGATATTATAATAGTGTCTATAGAAAGTAAAATAGAATCTAGCTGAAATGCTTGCATCTCACGTTTCAGCAATAGTTGGGCACAATCAAAACCGTACGGGCGCTTATTGGAGATTGGATTCCATATAATGGCAGGGCTACTAGGGTACCGCCCGTTACAGTATATGGTTTAGATCACCGAATCGAGGATCCCCCCCCGATCCCCTGCAACGCAAGACCGAAGCTACCCCTTACTGGATAGTCCGAATAAGATCACCCCGCGGTTGGGATTAGCAACCGCCCACTATGCCGAATAAAGGAACCTCTTGACAGGGATGACCTTACCCTAATTGGTTTCTAGCCACTTAGCCTTGCATGCACCTCCCCTGTTTTAGCCATTCCCGGTTGATGAGGCTCGAAGTTAAGCGTTACCTTTTTAGCACACATTCACTTAGAATGCTCATCGTCCTCCTGACGATGTTCTGATAGCATTCGTCCATACAAGTCTGTTCCAGGTTCGAACGGAACCGAAGGCACTACTCCTACTACATCCATTTTGGAATCACCCTTAGGATTAGTAGCGATTAGCCCTTGCACTTCACTGCTCCATCTTCGACTCCAAGCTCTTATCTTCCTCACGAAAACGTTCAAACCGGATCGAAGTGGTTTTCGTGAAATTAATCCCGATCCCGGTCTCTTCGAAACGATCAGCGCATTGGCCAATATTGATAGTCGATTATTTAACTATCAAATAACATCCACAAACAACCATCAGATTTAAATAATTTTCCAAACTATTTATTTAGTTCAAAATATCTTCGCAAGATATTAATTTTTCTACACTTCAACCCTTTTGAAAACAGTTTTCAAATCACTTTCCCCTGGGAATAAATTCCAAATATTATTTGTTTCCACTGAAAATCACCAAGACTAAATGCTTTAGATTTTAAAATAATTTAAATCACTTTATCTAAAAATATATATGCTTTAAAATACTTAGAATAAAAACTATTTAAAACACTTTATTTAAAATACCAGTTATGAAATTTTAATAATAATTTTTCATGTAAAACTTAAGCCAAAACAGATTTAAAAATAAAGTTTATTGAATTCTATACAAGTTTTCCAAATAAAACTTTAGCCAAACTATATTTAAAATAATATTACTTTATAAACATAAATATTAATAATTATCTTTTTAAATCATAATACCAATTAACCTTTCAAAATAATTACTACTATAACTAATTTAATAAATATTTACCTTTAAAATTTTATACAACTGAAATAATAATTTCTCAAAAACATTCTTTTAAAACAACTTTAAAACTTTTAACTTATACTTAAAAATCTGCTTTGAAAACGTACTTGGCTTTTCAGAGAAATACACTTTTCTTTCACACCTTTAAAAATAAACCACTATATATATCTGTTTAAAACAAATTACCCATTCCTTTATAAATTCCCACCGTGAATTTATACTTCCAAATATCCACTATATATATATCGGCAAAACTCTGCCTATGTGCTGCCCCCAAGGTTTCTACTAGAAATTAAGTAGTTAGACACTTACACACATAAACCCGCGACACCCGCTATCGACTAACCTAACTCTACACTTAAAACCCTACCACAACTCATCTATTAAGTTGCGAATTCTCGAACTACACCACCGTAGTTCGTCCCCTGGTCACACGACTAGAATTTACAAATGTTTAAAAGAGAAATACAAAATAAAAAAACAATTAAACAAAAATAGAAATCCTAAATTAGAAAAACACAGCCCAATATGATGAATAAGACCAGCCCAAATTAAATATTAAAAGAAAGTCCCCCTTTTTCCTTGTTTATGTCTTCGGCCTGTATTCTTTGAGATGGGAAAAAATGGATGCCTTGTTCCTCTTCGTTGAAAATTAGGGCTTCGTGATAATTTGATGTCGCCGCATGAATGTTGGTCGATTACAGTGGCTATTGCTTTGATTTGCTTCGATAATCGACTCACTTTGATTTGCACTCGGCTGCTTCAATTCGTCGAGTTCAACTGATGCGTGAATTGGTACGTGAATGCCTTTTACTGATTATTGATTATTCTCAACTTTGATTCGAGTTGAATGATTTATTCCTCTTTGTTGTTGCTTGAACTCGAATGATTATTGCCGATGATGTTAAAGGGGTTAAATAGGGTTCGAACCCCTTAATTTTCATTCATATACTTCTGACTTAAATTCTTCTTAATTCTTTCTTGACCATATGATTTTGATTTAATGCTCGTGATCAATCTTAACTTGTTCATTTCGTACGTGTTGCTTGATATATTTGAATTTGCTCCGGTCTTCACTGCTATGACTTTTTCATTGTACTTGCGATTATCTTGGTCACCACGGCTTTGATTTGAGTCGTTCGATTCTTTGCCTTGGTTTGAAACTGCTGCCAAATTTCTATAAAACTGTAAAATTGCTCTTTGGTTGTTTTATGTGTACTTGTCATTTTTCAAACTATTGTTCTTTCAATTTCTTTCGAACATTGACTTTGTTACTGCAATTGGTATTGTAGTCTTATTCATAACTGCATATATGTATACATGTTGTTTCACACATGTATATGTGTATGTTGAGACTTTCATTGTCTTTGACATGGCCTGACCATATGCATATGTATATATATATTCTGGTCTTTATGTATATGATGAACTGAAAATTTGCTTCAAGTGCTAGTTGTCATATGTATATAGGTGTGGATCATTGCTGTTACATTTCATGTGAACTGAGCATGTCGAATTGCGTACATTTTCATGTGTGGTCTGCTTGGAGTCTTCATTTGACTGCACTTCTGTTGTAGTTTGCATTTTTGTGAGCTAGTCATTTCCACTTGTATACATACACGTGTGTTGTATGTGGTCTTGTTCTCGAGTCATTTATCATTTTGGTTTCATTGAAATTTATCTTTGAGCTTTGTACATGTTGAAAGTAGATTATGCACTGTGTCTTCATTTGGCCTTGCTCATCGACTTGTATTTACATGCTTGGAGTCTTGATTGATTTTGAGTGCCTTTGTGATTTTCTTTGAATCTGATCTTCGAGCCAGTTCATATTGTAACTGGACTTTATGTGTACATCACTGCTAACATATACATATATGCATTGTGTTGGTAATTGTAGTCTTGAGTCATGTGTACATTTGTTTGCAGTTTGGTTGGACTGTCTAGCCTCTGTTTTCTTGTATCTGATCTGGTTGTGATGGTTTGTTTGTTCATGTGTACACTTTGACTGTTGAGGCTATGTTGTATTGTTTGATGGTCAGTGGTCTAGGCACAACTGTGTTCTACTCAGTTGCATTCCATTGTATTTGTGACTGATCATATGTGTTTGCACTGAGTTGTTGCTCCGAGCTAGTTTGCATATGTTGCCAGGTCTGTGCTTTATTTCGCTGGTGCATGTGCCTGTTCTTGTTTCTGGACCGACTTTGGAAACTGATCTTGTTGTACTCGACAATTTAGTGATGTATTTGTATTGCACCTAAGTTGAATCCAGCCTCGGCTCGGGTTTGACCTTTTGCTCACCTGTCCCTGCAGTTTTGTCAAGTGTATACCGGTGTGCACGGCTTTGTGGCCTGTACAGTGATACACTATGCATGTCACAAGCTGTTCGTGTATGATGAATTCAATATAATGACGAACAACCCAAATAACCGAGGCATATAATATTTTCACAACAGATTTTATTTCACACTGCAAAAATATTTCCTTTTCAATTTACTAAATCAGTGTGTATTTTGCAGATTGCTCGATTCAATCTGGAATAGAGTTGAAGATAAATACGAGCAATGAGTGATATGTAGTGAGGTGCAAATGTATGTATAGTGAAAAATGTGATGTAATTGAAATTGAAATGTAATTGAAATTGAAATGTAATTGAAAAATGTGTATATATAGTGAGAGCTCAAATTTGTAATAAAATATTTGTTTGAATAATATATCTGTTTGAATTTAAATTCTGTGTTACTTATTTTATTCAGCAAATATTTATTTAATTATGTGAAAATAAAATAGTACAATAATAAATACATTTAAATGAGTATATATATATATATATGTTTATTATCATCAAACAAAAATCATATACTAGCATATTCAACAATCTCCCCCTTTTGACGATAACAAACATATATTTAAGATTTCGAATTTATTAAATGTATTTGATCATTCAATTTTCTCCCCCTATTTGAATGCTCCCTCTCTACAACAAAGCTCCCCCTTCATATATGCATGAAAATAAATAAAAATATACAAATGGACCTAGATGGAAATTTCCAAATAAAAAATAAAATATTTGACTTTTATTTGCCAAAATCTTAACTTTTCTCTCCTCGTTTTGTTATCAGCAAAAGAGTAATAGTGTTAGAAAAATAGAGATAAAGTGATAGACATAAATACAGCATTAAAACCCAATTGAGTATAAATATTAAATTTCAATAAAAAAATTAAACAAAAATCATAAATACTCTTTTTGACGCATATTCCACTTTAGAATGATAGGGATGATGTCATCATATAAAGCCATATAGTTGTGTCTATTTGTGGTATATTTACATCAGGAATTTGAATATCTACTAACCATGCATAACCATTAGGACTTTTAAATGAGATTAGTAGTATTCCAAATAAAAAAAATGAATTCAAATATCTTCTAACCACGCATAACCGTGAGGACTTTTAAATGGGATAAGAATCAACTTGTCTATTTAATAATCAATTTTGATATGTGTTCCATACCTGCATAACCGTGAGGACTTTTAAACAAGCATGAAAGCACATATACAAATATTCCAAGTAATTCACTCATGCATAACCGTGAGGACTTTTAAATGAGAGTGAATAGTTTGGATGTTTTTATTGCTAAAAATATAATAAAATGAAAAACGAATGATTTTCCATTTAAAATATGACATATTGACATACTATATTGAATTTTGATGAGTGATGGTCGTTAGAAATATGATAAAAATAGAGATGGTCATGGAATTTTTACTTGTCAAAAGTTATTATATATCTTGTTTAAAGAAAATTACTAAATATACTGTCTCATGTTGTAATATATGATTAATATCAACACTCATCACTTTTTCAATCACTATTTATCTTTTCGATAATCAGTAGGGAGTCAGATTAGTTAATGTAGTCATTTAATATCAAATCCAAAAATAATTATAAAATCAAATTTTTTAAAATGACTAATCTGAAACAAGGTCAACAAAAACTATTTTCTGAAAGGGGTTTTATAAAAGAAAAATGTCTGCTAATTGAAAATTAGTTGAAAATGAAAAAATATGAAGATATTTTCTCTGAAAATGTGTTGCAACTCATGAATGTCTCAACATAAAACTCGTTCCACTAATACTTTTTCTGTCAACTAGACTACCAGTGTCACCTGCATTTGAATTCCCCTTTAACTCAAGGATATCATTAGATATATATCATTTCAAAAAATTAAAATAAGTGAAAATCAATATTTTGTAAGGGGGTTTTGTGAAATTGACTTCAAGTTGAAAATCAATATAATAATTGCAAAAATGATGAAATGATATAAGACACCACTTGTAATTGAGATATTGATTGTGATATATAGTGGTATATAAGAAACACGTGTACTCCTCAACACTTAAATTTTCAACACGTCCATTTATATCAAGTACAAGTAATCTAAATTGAGCAAAAACACATATTCAGAAAAATTTGTCAAAGCCGTTTTTCATAAAATTCCAAAGTGAATCAAAAGTCAGAGAAGTTGTAGAATTATCAATTAGCTTTTCAAAAACTTCAAGAATTTCACAAATCAAAGTTGAGATGATCAAGATATGTCAGAAATACTTCAACAATGTCGATCAAAACATAATTAACAATATGTGAACAAAAATTGGGTTGAGAGATCATACCTCACTTTCCTTCTATTCTGTGATATTCAAAATGCGATGATCTCCATCTAATCTTTATAGGCTAAGGAACATTTAAATTTTAGTTTATCAATCACTTTGAACAACTCGAAATTTATCTCCATCAAAATTGTTCCTTAGCCCACTTGTGTGTCTAAATTTTAGAGAAGGTAAGTGGTCTAATTAAGGATGTAGGACCACTATTATCTATTGAACTCTTTGGTACCCAAATTTGTCTATATAACAAACCGTTAGCATCTACAATTGTACCCTTGGGAATCCAAATCTGTTTAAATTTCAAACCATTTATATTCGTACCTTTTGGAATCCATATTTGTTTAACGGTTTTGTGTTTGTATATATTTCGACAATTATTCTTGCCATGTTCAATATTTTCACACTTTACGTATTTGGGTATCACACTTTTCCCTTTAACAGTTCTATTAGTTGTTTGTTCATAATTTGATACTTCTGCAAATCCAAATCCATTCCTTTTATTCTCGAAGAGTTGATTTTCTAAGAGATATTAAATGATTTATCTCTAGTGAAAAATTTCCGAGTAACCAACTCAAGTTTATTAACTTTGGATTTTAAAAGTTTATTTTCATTTATTAGCTTCGAACAACAACTAATGGTACTATCTCTCTTTTCAAAACTATTCATTTTTAATCGTATATTTTCATTTTGAAGCTCTCTAATTTTATTCTCAATTTCAAGCATCTCGGTTTCAAAGAGTTGGAGTTTTTTAAATTCAATATTTTCAAAATCCTTGATTTTTTCAATCTCCTTTTCAAACTCGTGATTTAATCGAATAATTTCAGATTTTCTTAAAATCATGTTTTCTTTTTCAAAGGTATTGAAATTTTCGTTGATCTCATTTAATTTCTTTTCAAATATCGCACATTTAGAAATTTCTGACTTCTTAAAGCTATCCAACTATTTTTGCAATTGTTTTTACAAATCCACTCAGTTTTGTTTTTCTCGTGCATTAAAATTTCGTTTTCTAACTTTTGAAAGTTTTCATGAAAACAGGAAAATTCTTTTTCATGGTCCAAACATTTTTGCAGTTAGAACTTTTATTTTTCTTAATATTTTTAAGCTCATTTTCCAAATCATTATTTTTCTGATGATGTTTAGCTTGTTCCCTTTTCAACTTATTATTTTTCATCTCAAGAGCTTTATTATTTTCAATTAATTTTCGGAACAAGAGAACTAAATCATTGAATGGAAAATCACTTATCTCATCGATTATTGAATCTTCATCAATGCTGCCTTTTGCCAATCCTGTTAAGCACGTTTCTTTAACTGAGCCGATTGGGGAGAATTTCTCATCGTTGTTGACTTTTGCACCATATATTGCATCAAAAGTATTCCAGATTTCCTGTGCATTTTCACAATGAGCAATGAAGTTAAAATTATTTTGATTAATATGAGAATATAGTATATGCACAACAAGAGCATTAATCGAAGTATTTTTCTCGTCTACTATATCACACCCATTTTCAATTATATCCCAACATTTAAAATTAACAGATTTTAAATACAATTCCATTTTTAATTTCGAATTCAAAAAATCTGTTCCATCAAAAATAGGAATAATACTGGATTGACTCTCGCTAGATTTGCAACTCGGGTTAGACATCCTTGCTATTAACCTACTCTGATACCACTTGTAGGATCGATTTCACCCTAGGGGAGGTGAATAAGGTGATACTAATAATTATAAAATTTTAATGTGGAAGTATATAAATTATTTGCAGCACAGATAATAGCAGAATAATAGCAGCATAGATAATAGCAGAAATATAAAAGCAGAAATAGAACAACACAGATTTACCCAGCTTCGGCAAAACCTTGCCTACGTGTTGCCTCCAAGGTTTCTACTAGGAATTAAGTAGTCAGACGCTTACACATGTAAACTCGCGACACCCGCTATCGACTAACCTAACTCTACGCTCAAAACCCTGCCACAACTCAGCCACTGAGTTGCGAATTCTCGAACTACACCACCGTAGTTCATCCCCTAGTCACACGACTAGAATTTCCAAATGTTTAAAAGAGAAATACAAAATAAAAAAACAATTAAACAAAAATAGAAACCCTAAATTAGAAAAACACAGCCCAATATAATGAATAAGACCGGCCCAAATTAAATATTAAAAGAAAGTCCCTCTTTTTCCTTGTTTATGTCTTCGGCCTGTATTCTTTGAGATGGGAAAAAATGGCTGCCTTGTTCCTCTTCGTTCAAAACTAGGGCTTCGTGATAATTGATGTCGCCGCTTGAATGTTGGTCGATTACAGCGGCTATTGCTTTGATTTGCTTCGACAATCGACTCACTTTGATTTGCACTCGGCTGCTTCAATTCGTCGAGTTCAATTGATGCGTGAATTGGTACGTGAATGCCTTTTACTGATTATTGATTATTCTCGACTTTGATTCGAGTTGAATGATTTATTCCTCTTTGTTGTTGCTTGAACTCGAATGGTTATTGCCAATGATGGTAAAGGGGTCAAATAGGGTTCGAACCCCTTAATTTTCATTCATATACCTCTGATTTGAATTCTTCTTAATTCTTGCTTGGCCATATGATTTTGATTCAATGCTCGTGATCAATCTTAACTTTTTCATTTCGTACGTGTTGCTTGATATATTTGAATTTGCTCCGATCTTCACTGCTATGACTTTTTCATTATACTTGCGATTACCTTGGTCACCACGGCTTTGGTTTGAGTCGTTCGATTCTTTGCCTTGGTTTTAAACTGCTGCCAAATTTCTGTAAAACTATAAAATTGCTCTTTGGTGGTTTCATGTGTACTTTTCATTTTTCAAAATGCTGTTCTTTCAATTTATTTCGAACATTGACTTTGTTACTGCAACTGGTATTGTAGTCTTATTCATAACTGCATATATGTATACATGTTGTTTCACACATGTATATGTGTATGTTGAGACTTTCATTGTCGTTGACATGGCCTGACCATATGCATATGTATATATATGTTCTGGTCTTTATGTATATGATGAACTGAAAATTTGCTTCAAGTTCTAGTTGTCATATGTATATAAGTGTGGATCATTGCTGTTGCATTTCATGTGAACTGAGCATGTCGAATTGTGTACATTTTCATGTGTGGTCTGCTTGGAGTCTTCATGTGACTGCACTTCTGTTGTAGTTTGCATTTTTGTGAGCTAGTCATTTCCACTTGTATACATACATGTGTGTTGTATGTGGTCTTGTTCTCAAGTCATGTATCATTTTGGTTTCATTGAAATTTGTCTTTGAGCTTTGTACATGTTGAAAGTAGGTTCTGCACTGTGTCTTCATTTGGCCTTGCTCATCGACTTGTATTTACATGCTTGGAGTCTTGATTGATTTTGAGTGCCTTTGTGATTTTCTTTGAATCTGATCTTCGAGCCAGTTCGTAAGTGGACTTTATGTGTACATCACTGCTAACATATACATATATGCATTGTGTTGGTATTTGCAGTCTTGAGTCATGTGTACATTTGTTTACAGTTTGGTTGGACTGTCTAGCCTCTGTTTTCTTGTATCTGATCTGGTTGTGATGTTTTGTTGGTTCATGTGTACACTTTGACCGTTGAGGCTGTGTTGTATTGTTTGATGGTCAGTGGTCTAGGCACAACTGTGTTCACCTCAGTTGCATTCCATTGTATTTGTGACTGATCATACGTGTTTACACTGGGTTGTTGCTTCGAGCTAGTTTGCATATTTTGTCGGGTTAGTACTTTGTTTCGTTGGTGCATGTGCCTGTTCTTGTTTCTGGACCGACTTTGGAAACTAATCTTATTGTACTCGACAATTTAGTGATGTATTTGTATTGTACCTACGTTGAATCCAACCTCGGCTCGGGTTTGACCTTGTGCTCACCTATCCCTGCAGTTTTGTCAAGTGTATATCGGTGTGCACGGCCTTGTGGCATGTACAGTGATACACTATGCATGTCACAAGCTGTTCGTGTATGATGAATTCAATATAATGACGAACAACCCAAATAACTGATGCATATAATATTTTCACAACACATTTTATTTCACACTGCAAAAATATTTCTTTTTCAATTTTACTACATCAGTGTGTATTTTGCAGATCGCTCAGATGCTCGATTCAATCTGGAATAGAGTTGAAGATATACGAGCAATGAGTGATATGTAGTGAGGTGCAAATGTATGTATAGTGAAAAATGTGATGTAATAGAAATTGAAATGTAATTGAAAAATGTGTATATATAGTGAGAGCTCAAATTTGTACTATTCAAAATTGTTATAAAATATTTGTTTGAATGAAATATCTGTTTGAATTTAAATTCTGTGTTACTTATTTTATTCAGTAAATATTTATTTATTTATGTGACAATAAAATAGTAGAATAACAAATACATTTAAATGAGTGTATATATATGTCTATTATCATCAAACAAAAATCATATACTAGCATATTCAACACGGATTTCTCAACAAATTTTCCCATATTTCAATTTTAAATACTAATTGCTTTTGAAAACGGATATTTTAACTAATCAATTAATAATTTCAACCAAACACAAACCGTAAAATTTTATCTATTATATAATTTGCTGATTTATCCAAAGAGGTGAGTTTAACTCACCAAAATTTCAGTTATCGCCAAAGCATTTAACTTTCGTTTAAAATCAAACAGTTCGATTTTAGCTTGAAATTCTACAAGCTCCAATCTCAACCAGTCCAACTCCATTGCGAAGATATTGTCGATATGAGTCCAAGATGACTAACTGCATCTAAATATAACCTCGTATGAGCAAGTTATGGGTTTAAAAATGGTTGGAATTAAATAATATAATTATTAACTAATTTCATCACTAATCCTAAAATTAACCTTAATCCCCTCTCAGCAAATCATGGCCACTAATCACGAGACCCTAATCCACGTTTGAAACAACCTAGGCCGCTCCATTCTATAGCTCGTCACCGCCGCCACGCTACCCCTCCAACCGCTGCACTCTGGCCCTAGCTCGCCCCTTCCATGAGCTACCCTAAGCCACCAGCCTAGCCGCCTAAAATGACTGTTCCGCCGAGAACGAGGCACAAAAGCTTACAATTGTCGAACTCAGATTTCTACCACCTCGCTTCTCCATTCAATGATCCAACTGTCCAAACTACTCCACTCCTCTAGCCGAACAACTTTCTAGTTGAGGTCGAGGGCTAATTTGGTCTCTAATGGTTATGATTGACCGTGAACGTTAGATAATGGAGTATAAAAATGGCGGCTAGGTTTATAATTTGGGTTTGTGCAAAAAGAAAAAGAGAGAGAGAGAGAGAGCAAGGGTCCAATATATAGGCAAATATCCAGCACTATTCATGCCCCAAAATTCACGAACTCCAAACGAGGCTTTCTCACTAGCGTTCCTAGCCAAATACTCCTATTCCGAACTCAATAAACAATTTTCGAGACCTAATTCCAACATAATCAAAAGTTAGCTATTCGAGTCGCTCAATTTACGAACCAAACTCGATCTTCCAACTCAATACCAAAAAATTGAAATATATTTGTTAACCCGCCTTTTGGCAAGGCCACTGACAGACGGGTTTAACTTAATCAACTACATGTTCGTCGAGGCTATAGTACGATGGATTCAGTCGACTGGATGGATGGATGATGCAATGTGCTTAGGAGATGGAAATATGATTGGATAAAGATGAATCAACTATAATTTGGGTCTAGGAAACATGGTTCGGCATAAAACATGGTTCGTCATAATGGAGGTTCGGCACATATGGTTCGTCTGGCATTCACGTTCGAATAGCGTTCAAGAGTACTCGGCATACATAGAGCGTCCGACATACATGAATGGTTCGGCATTCCATGAAGCATTCGGCATCCAGGTGGCATTCGGCATCAAGATACGCTCGGCATCTCAGAAGCGCTCGACATTCGGAAGCGCTCGGCATCAAGGAACGTTAGACATCGAGAGACGTTCGGCAAGGTATAACGTTCGGCATGGCAGAATTGTTCGTCATAAACTATTGTTCGGCCTAAGTATCGTTCGGCCAAGAGATGGTTCGGCCTTGATAGCATTCGGCCAGAGTATCGTCCGGCCTAAGTTTTGTTCGGCAATCAGTCGTTCATCACAAATACATTGGATCGGCCTTCGGTATCGTTCGGCGAAAATGCCTCCCACGACATTCAAGGTGTTCGGCCTCACTTCTGATCGGCATGAGAAGATCGTTCGGCATTCACACCTTGTTCGGCATTCAGTGTTCGGCATCTATGGTTCGACATATGGAGACCACTCCATTTTGGTTGAGGTATTCAGCTACCAGGCCCACCAGGGAAGTCCAACCCACCTTTGTCTATAAATAGAGAGGCAGGGGCACAGTAAAAAGGGATCTTCTTTCTGCTCTCTTACTTTCTCTTTTCTAAGGCTAAGGCAACTCTACCATTTTGTAACTGTAATCGATTATTACAGTAATAAAAAGAAAACTTCTGGAGTGGACATAGGCCGGAGTTAGCCAAACCACTATAAATCTGTTGTTCTTTACTGCATTCATTTCAGTTTTAACTGTTCTTCACATTATTACTCTCTACATACATTCTACCTCTGAGCTGTGACTGGTATTTGGTGCTTTCAACTAGATTTGGGTGTTAGTGACCAATTTTGATGCTAACACTTTGGTGCTTTCACTGAGAATTGAAGCACTCAGAAATTTTGAAGTTAGGAACTTGGACCCTAGAAAGCAATGGCTAGACCACCAACAAGGAATCAAGCAGCAAAAAGAAGCAATCAGGAAGGAAGTCATGCGGCCTCTTCTGGAGCTGGAGAGGATCATGCATCCATCTACATAACTCGGGATGAGATGTAGGTGATGATGAATTCTATGCAGGAGCAGATGATGAAATGGCAAGAGGAGATGATGCAGGCTCTTCTTAGACAATTTGGACAACCAGGAACTGTAGGTGCTCAAGTTCTTGGAACTGGTCCAAGGGAACTCAACCAGCGGACAGATGAAGTGATTCAGCAGGGGGCAACTCCCGATCAACAAACAGCTAACCATCTAGATGGATCTAGACTCGGGGGCGCACCACCAGGTGATGCTGGACCAGTTCATGGAGGGATACCGGATGACGCTACGCGGCCTGACGTCCATAGGAATACAGGAGTACGTGATGAGGAATATGTGCCAGAATTTCCTCGGGGACTTGGGGGGCAGTCTGGAAACATGGAAAGGGGGCAATCCTTGGTTGGAAACACTGGATTGGCTGACATTATCAGGCGAACTATTCGCGGAGGTCTGACAAACAGGGATTCAGAGGGAGTTAACAAAAGTCCATTTACCCGGAACATCAGGACAGCTAGGAATCCGCCCGATTTCAAACTACTCACTCTGGAAGTATACAACGGGAAGACGGATCCCACCGACCACTTGATGAGGTACACTAGGCATATGGAAGTGATGGGGGCAACGGAGGAGGTTATGGCCCGATGTTTCCCCCTGTACTTGACTGATATTGCTGTTATGTAGTTCAGACAGCTGGAGGATGGATCCATTGGAACATGGACAGAACTGGTGGACAAGTTCTTAAGTCAGTTTCGAGTTCACATAAAAAGGCCAAAGAACGTGATGACGCTAACGTTAGTCAAACAGGGGGCAGATGAATCGCTCAGGACATTCTTAACTCGATTTAATGCAGCAGTTGCTTCGGTGGATCGGCCAGATCCATCAATGGTTCTGACGGCTGCGGTATCAGGAGTCAGAGATAATTCAGATTTCAAAGTATCGTTGGTACGTGACCCACCATTGGATCTTGGGGAATTCGTTCATGAAGATGAAAGATTTCTTCGACAAGAGGATGCATGTTTGGACATGAGGTCAAAGGAAGTAAACATGACTAAGGATGGAGGACTACCCGACGAAAGCTCGGGTGGGGGCAAGGATAAAGGGAAAAGGAAGCGCTGGGGAGAACCAAAGTTCTCCACTTATACAGGATTGAACGCAACGCTGGAGCGGATTTTCTTAGATACTAGAGATCGCCTTCCCTATCGAAGGCCAACAAGGAGGGAACCCTCAGAACGAGAAAGGGCGTCAGGAAGGCACTGTCTTTTTCATGACCTGGATGGGCATGATACTAACAGCTGCCGGCATTTGAAGGACATAATCGAGGAGCATATAAGGAATGGTCAGTTGCGACAATATGTCGGAACTCGGAATGCGGCGGGGGAACAGGAGTAGCCACCGCCTACCTTGAACGACGAGGGCATGAGGCCCAGGAATGGTGGTCGATTGGTCATCAACTAATCTTGATGGTTTGGAATAAGTAACAAACTCCAGGAAAACGGTTAAATCACTTACTCATGTACAGGGTCGGAGATAACCCTCAGGCATGCTCTGAGATGATGGCTTACCGAGATGCCCTAGTTTATGAAATATGTTTTTTTCTTTGACTTGGACATTTGCTTTTTCTGGTTTGGTTTTGGAGTTTGGTTTGAACTCCCTGTTTTGCTCGTTTTCTGGTTTGGATTCAGGTTTGGATGTTTGTTTTTTGGTTTAGATTTTTGATATGGATTTCTGGTTTTCTGTTTGGATTTGGATTTCGGATTAGATTTTGATTGGATTTTCTCTGGATTTTGGCTAAAAGGTCGTCGAGTATGGACTATGCTCGGCAAGGGTCCGAAGTGACCAGGATTCGGCCTAGGACTTAGGCCATATATTATTGGTTACTATTTTAGGTCGTCGAGTATGGACTATGCTCGGCAAGGGTCCGGAGTGACCAGGATTCGGCTTAGGACTTAAGCCATGACATTATTCGACGTTCAGGGACACTGAACCATGAACACCATGGAATTACTTAACATAGGTCGTCAAGTGTGGATTGCGCTCGGCAATGACTCGGAGAGGTTACGGATTTGGATATTGGCTATGAATAGCTAAGGATTCGGACAAGGACCCGGAGCGGTCCCGGATTTGGATATCGACCTGGAGAGGTCACGGATATGGTTATAGGTTATTGGATATGGATGGATTGGAACTCGGTAGTCGGGTTCAGATGGATGTGGAATTGGATAAGGACTTGGTTAGTGGATAAGAATCAGACATCGACTCGGAACAGTCGCGGAAATGGATCAGGATATGGCCGTGGCACTCGGATAAGATGGCTTGGTAATGGATTGGATTATGAATCGGAAAGTATGGATGTGGATAACATACATACTTGGGATATTGGACTTGAGGCTATTCAAAACACACCTTTCACAGCAAGGCATGTTTTGGGGGGCAAGTGTTAACCCGCCTTTTGGCAAGGCCACGGACAGACGGGTTTAACTTAATCAACTGCATGTTCGTCGAGGCTATAGTACGATGGATTCAATCGACTGGATGGATGGATGATACAATGTGCTTGGGAGATGGAAATATGATTGGATAAAGATGAATCAACTATAATTTGGGTCTAGGAAACATGGTTTGACATTAAACATGGTTCGGCATAATGGAGGTTCGGCACATATGGTTCGTCTGGCATTCACGTTCGAATAGCGTTCAAGAGTACTCGGCATACATAGAGCGTCCGGCATACATGAATGGTTCGGCATTCCATGAAGCATTCGGCATCCAGGTGGCGTTCGGCGTCAAGATACGCTCGGCTTTCGGAAGCGCTCGGCATCAAGGAACGTTCGACATCGAGAGACGTTCGGCAGGGTATAACGTTCGGCATGGCAGAATTGTTCGTCATAAACTATTGTTCGGCCTAACTATTGTTCGGCCTAAGTATCGTTCGGCCAAGAGATGGTTCGGCCTTGATAGCGTTTGGCTAGAGTATCGTCCGGCCTAAGTTTTGTTCGGCAATCAGTCGTTCATCACGAATACATTGGATCGGCCTCCGGTATCGTTCGACGAAAATGCCTCCCACGGCATTCAGGGTGTTCGGCCTCACTTCTGATCGGTATGAGGAGATCGTTCGGCATTCACACCTTGTTCGGCATTCAGCGTTCGGCATCTATGGTTCGGCATATGGAGACCACTCCATTTGGGCTGAGGTATTCAGCTACCAGGCCCACCAGGGAAGTCCAACCCACCTTTGTCTATAAATAGAGAGGCAGGGGCACAGTAAAAATGGATCTTCTTTCTGCTCTCTTACTTTCTCTTTTCTAAGGCTAAGGCAACTCTACCATTTTGTAACTGTAATCGATTATTACAGCAATAAAAAGCAAACTTCTGGAGTGGACGTAGGCCGGAGTTAGCCAAACCACTATAAAATCTGTTGTTCTTTACCGCATTCATTTCAGTTTTAACTGTTCTTCACATTATTACTCTCTACATACATTCTACCTCTGAGCTGTGACTGGTATTTGGTGCTTTCAACTAGATTTGGGTGTTAGTGACCAATTTTGACGCTAACAATATTGATGCATATACTCGTTGTGGCTTGTTCGGACCATCCAGACCAAATAGAAATAATCCGGAGTCCTAAAAAAGTTGGTCTGCGAAAATTGAGTTTTCGGATCATTGATAAAATAAATCGATTTAATATTTAGATATCCAAAATTTATTCAGAGCAACCTAAAATACAGGTTGTTACACTTCCTCCTTAAAAAGATTTCATTCTCGAAATCCTAAAAGACTGAGCAACAAAACCCAATATCTAAGCATATTTGATGATATATAAAAATCATCTTCAACTTATGCCAAAACAGCAACTCCACATTAAGCTATCTTGGACACTATCCTATCTACACGTGCACATGTCAGCCAACATGGCACTCTTACTCAAATCAAGTTATAAATACTCGAAATTAATAAGCTGAAGGTGTGTAAGCGGTGTGGCTAGTTAACACTTAGGATCGTGTAATATGGAATATTATATTAGTGCGGAAATATAAACTAGATAATAGATAATAGTAACAAAGTAAATGAAATAAGCACACCAAGACTTTTTATACTGGTTCGAACTTCCCGTTCTACGTCCAGTCCCAGACTACACTCTGGATTTAAACTCTATAATCCCCTCTCTCAACCCGGAGGAATAGGTATACAACACCCGAGCAGCCGAACAGGATTTTTCCACCTCAAACAGCCGAAGAGGACTTTTACCGTCTGAACAACCGAACAGGGCTTCTACTGGTACAAGTAAATAGTTGACGCTTGTGTTCTGAATAACACAGATATGTCTTTAATAGTACACCCTTCCTATAGTCAAATCCTCAAGTATATATTGTGTGTGTGAAGATATAAAAGGAAGATACTGCTTAGAATCGAAGAATATGTTGACTAATTCGGAGATTCAAGCAATATATAGATTGTGATTGCTTTTAGATTGTAGAGATAGATAGTAGAGAATATACCAAGAAATCAAAATAAAATTCAGTGATTTGAGAAGTGATTCTGACGTGTTTATATAGTGAACAAATAGTTACAACTATTCACAAAAAGTTTCAATCAAAGGTGCAGCCATATCTCTTCAATTTGGATCGATACTCTTCGCAATTAGAAGTGACTCTTCAGAAAAAATAGCCGTTAGAGCCGATCAGTCGACTGAGCAAAATCGACCAGTCAACTGAATATTCAAAAACAGTGTAAAATGGTGCATTTCTGTGCACTGAACAGGTTCAATCGACTGGTTGTTTTCGGTCAGTCGACTGACCTGGTCGTCATTGCACAGTTTGCACATATTTAAAAAAAAATTGAACTTTAAAACTACTTTGACTATGTGCAAACTACTTGAGGATAGATTTTAACAATTATAAACCATATCTAAGACTAAAACTTCAGTAAATAATCATACTATACTTAGATTTGTAGTCTCATCTCCTTTGTAGTTTAATTAGCTTGCATATCTCATTCTCTTTTTGTCGCTTGATCGTATAGTCTCATCACTGATCGTTTAAGCCTTTTGTCATGAATCAAAACTCATGATTCAACATTCTCTCCCTTTTTGATTGATGACAACCTGTTTTTGATGATGCTATATATTAAGAATTATATACCAGAAGTTACATATTTTTCCCTCTGAATATGTGGCGACATATCTAATCCTAGAAAAATTGGTTAGTCATACAAATTTCTCCCCCTTTGTCAATGACAAAAAGGAAATAAACAACCATATAATATGTTGTCACATAAGCACTGTGAACTAACAGCATATTAAATAACTATCACTAACAAATATATATTTTTTAAATTCTACCAGGCTATTTATACAAGCCCATCAACATCAAAGAAATTAAACGGTACTAGAATGTTTTTAATTAAAAAGAAAGTAACTTACTACCACCATCATGAATTACCGTCATCACTCATCAGAGCTTGAATCTGTTTCTTCTTCCTCTTCTTCTCGTGCTGATTCTTTGCCTCGTGAAGAGCTTTCCGCATATTGTCTGCCACCACCATTTCCACTAGTGTCAGAACTTGTATGTTCTTCGGATGTAGACCAAGTAAAATGAGGTGCCGGGCGTTTTCCCGGATCACGATGTGAAGGTTCTACAGTGGTCAGGGAGGAACAAGATATTACATCCCATAGAATTCCGAAAAAGCTTTTGATCTTGTCAAACTTCCTGTCAATCTTCTAGTCGAGATTCTTAATGCGAGAATCCAAAATTACTTGATTACGTGCAATGAGATCAATGGACTCTCAGGTGCTTTGGGATGGGGTGGTGGTGCATATTTCATCTCCTCATTGTTATGGAGCAGTAGCTTGTTGGCGAGGCCTTGATTGCCAATCTTGGAATGACATGATGGTGAGCGGTCTTGGAGGCAATTTCATCAAACTAATTGTGCGGCTATTTAGTGTTTTTACTGTGGAGGTGTCAGATTCTAGAATTGGAACTTGTAGATTCATTAGGAGCCGCATAATATACTCGCCATAGTAAATGATGTTCATTCGTCCTTGGTTGAAGTCTAGGAATTCGTCAAGTATAAGCTTAGGCCAATTAATTTGAACATCACCCCAAATTGCATATAAAGCTCTATAATTCTCTGGGTAGACAAGCTCGAAAGACCCGGTACGAGGAAGGATTGTGTGCATTAAGGCTCGATGCATAATTCGGGCTGTAGGACGTAAGGCGGTAGATTTTAATTCTGTCATGTCGTCGTCCAAAAATCTATGACTCACTTCATCTCGTTCTCCTAAAACAACATTCAAATCTTCTAGTGGAATACCATTTGTTGGTGTTTGAAGGATGTGTCCAATTCTATCTAACGACAAGAAGACTTGTTGACCACAAACTAAACTCCATACACAGTTGTTACGGTTTCTTGGATTTTGATGACCTAAATTCAAGTTAGCGTAAAAGAGTTTTACCATTGTATGATTTATCTTGAGATTTTTCCGGTTGTAGTCAAGGAGAGATTCTAGACGACTTCTTCTAGCAAGATCTTGAATTCTATATGCTGCGAAGTCAGGAAATACAACCAATGATCCTTCTAGAAAGCGAGCTTCCTTCATCTTGTTCCATCTTTGGATAGCGGTGGCATCATAAAGCCATTGAGCTATTTGGGTGTCTATAGGTTCAGAGGCTGAGGATGAAGTATTTCTAGAGCGTTTTGGTTGTCTTGGAGTCATTTTAAAATTTAGAGGGCTAGGGTTTTGAAATTTTGATGGTAGAAAGTAAAGGTGAGAAGTAAAAGTGAAGAAGATAGATTATATGGGTAAAAAGTAGGTGAAACAGGAGTTAATAGGCCCAGATAAGCCGGTCAGTCGACTGATCAATTTTCCCGAAACATTCTGTTTCCAGATTCAGTCGACTGACCAAAATTCGTCAGTCGACTGAATGCTCTTTTTCAGGATTATCAGTCTTTCGTTATTGCTCACAGCACCTTTGTCGATGATATAAACTTTTGAATTATCTCCAAAAGTGACCGATCCTCCATTTGAGTAGACAATGTTAGTTAACATGTCCTTATTACCAGTCATGTGTTTTGAGCAACCGCTGTCTAAGATCCATTTTCCTCTCTTTTTAAGTGATACCCTGCAAAAAATAAAGATTAAGTTGGTACCCACTTTTCTTTTAGGGTCCTAAGAGTTAGGTCATAGGAAACCAAACCCAAGCGGGTTCAGAATTCCCTTTATAAATATAATTCTTATTTTTATGAACAGTTTCCATAAATGTTTTGATATGTCTATTCCTAATTAAATTGTCATTTGTTTTAGGAATCCATATCTTAATAGTTTTAATATCTTTAGAAACTGTCTTCTTAATATCTTTCTTAATTTTGTTTTTAATTGTATTTTTAAACTTTCTAGATTTCTTTGGATTTTCAATTTTCTTTTATCCTAGTGCCATTTTATTTGAAGTAGACTGAGAATTTTCTATTATTATAGAACGATTCTCTCGTACTTTATTGAAGTTAGAAATATTTTTATTAATATCTTCTAACTTGGTTTTGAGACTAGAATTTTCTAACCCTAATACTTTAGTGTTAGATTTTAAATCATTAATCTCTACTGGTAAATCCTCATTTTTATTTTTTTGAATTTCTAATTCCTGAGTTATCATAGAAAGTTGAGATGTTAAATTAGAATTAGATTCTTGAGTCATTTCAAGTTCCTCTTCTAGAATTTTCTTTTCATCTCTTAGCATACTAACTTCTAATTCAGATCTATTCAATTTTCCTTGTAACTCTTTATTTTGCTTTTTAATTTGTTTTACTAAGTCTACTAGTTCTGAATTAATTTCAACCAGGTCTTCAAAACTTAATTCACTTACATCATCACTTGTAGCCATGAAGCATACATTTGCTTGCTCTGTGTCACCGTCGCTGTCACTATCTGATGATGATGAAGAATCTGAATCATCCCACGTTACTGAAAATGCTTTCTTCTTGAATTTGTCCTTCTTGAATTCGTTTTTCTTTTTCTCTGGACAATATTTCTTCATATGACCCTTTTTATGACATTCATAACATTCCATGATAGAGGATGATGGTTTGCTGCTATTATTGTTGTTGCTGGAGTTATTTTTGTAACTCCTGAATTTGTTATTCTTTTTGAATTTCAAAAACTTTTTATGACGCAATGGAGCTGGATTGGAATTTATTTGAGCTAGTATGAATTTCGGGTAAAATTAAACGCGTGTTTAATTTTATTCGAAATAAAACGCTACAACTGTTATCGGAAACTCAAGGTGAGAACTTCTCACTCAATCGAATTGCGTTTCGATTTAAATTTTAAATAGTTAAATTTAAAATTGCTTGATTGTGTGATTAAATGATAAATTGTTATCTGTTGTGTTGAAATAGACATTATACGCCGTATATTAAGCGGAGGTTATTTATTAAAAATATATACTGCGAATATTTCACCGTAAAGTGAAATTGGTATTATATATGTACTTGGAGTTGATTTCCCGCATTATATAGCGGATGAGACCCTAATGCGCCGTATAATAGCGGATAATATTTTATAAATCTCATATACCACGATATTCCGTATTGGAACGGAATTGGTATTGTGCTAACATCTGTGGATGCAGGGAAACAGGTTGGAGGGATCCAACTGGATTCCTCAAACATTTGAATTTATTTCAATGTTGTGTGTTGATTTATTTATAATCGCCGTGTGATTATATCATGTTTGAAATTGTAGTCGGCTATAATTTAGCCGAATATATTTTTGGTATCAATGGATACCAGAAATAAGTAAAATTGGATTTTTGAAAATGTAAGTTGTAAAATTTATCGAAAAATTTATTTTTGATAATTGGATAATTTAAAAGAAGTTTTAAAGGATAAAAATCTTATTATAAAGGGATGTCGAAAATATTATTTATAAGTTGAGAATTTATTTAAAATTGGGATTTTTGAATAGTTTGGCAAATAAAGGAATTTATCTTCTTAAAAGGGAATTTATTTTATAAAAGAAATAAATTTAGAAATCCATTTGGTAATTGATTTTTGGTGATTGAAAATAAATCTTTTGAAATGTTTGGAAATTTGATTTGATGTTTTGTGATATATCCTGATGTGTGTTGTGATTTGTTTATTTGTGATATATATATATATATATATATCTGTAATCTGTGAATGAAAGATAAGCATTATAATTTATACCGCTTATCGATTATATTGTTATATTTGATCTGTGATGGTTGAATGTTGTTGCACTATTGTGTTAAACCCGTGGACTACACAATACACACACAAATGTGGATTTCACATGGAAATCGGTTAAGTCACAGATTTTTATCAATTTTGGAAAATTGAGTTTTTGAATCCAAAATTGTTTTGAAATTGACATTGAAAGTTTTTGAAAGCGAGTTTCAAAATAAAAGTTATTTTAAATAACTTAATAGAAATTGGAATTTAAATCATTTGATTTAAATTTTGAATTCAATATTTTGAAATTGAATTCAATGAATTGGGAATTTTGGTTTAAAAGATTTTATAAGTTTAAAAGGTGTTTTTATGGTTTTTTTAAACCAATTAAAATACGGTCTTGGGGAAATTTAAATTTATAATTCAAGTTTTTACTTGAATGGCCTTAACCTGTGTAAAAGTAACCAGTTTTTCCCAAAACGAAAACTATCTATTTTCAAATAATAATAGCTTTCATAAAGTGAAAAGATTTCCAATTTGTATCGAAATATTTCAAGTTGAAATGAAATTGTAAATAGTTTGGAAAAACTATGAATTAACCTTTGTGAAATAATTAAGCTTTATTTTGAAATCAAAGAAGATTTTAAAAGGTGTATCTTTCATATTTATAAAAGACTTGAATTGTTAATAGTTTTGAAAACTATAAATTAAATCTTGATTTAAAGATTTAATGGGTTAATCAAATTGAAATGGAAATTGCTTTGGAAATCTGTGAATGAATATTTGTGAAACTGGGTAAACTTTGTGAAGTAAATCTTTTTGTTTAAAGATTTAAAATGGTAATTTGTTTAAACCATTTAAAGGAAAGGATTTGGGTAATAAGTTGTGGCTTAATTGAAATCCCTATATCCATATGTTTTTAAAATATTGTGCTCACTATTCGGGTTAGTCGGGAAAAGACCTTTGTGTCATATAACCCATTCTGAATTAGTGATACGACGATATGGATCATATTGAAGACCGGTGGTGAAGACCGGGTATTTGTGAAAACGATAGGATGACCTATCGATTGTCTCTGCACCGTTAGCTACGGTATAGAGATTTCCTTTGTGATGGGAAGTTTTTTCGGGATTGTGAGTACCCGGATTTGCAAGGGCTTCTTTTGAAGTGCCTTCGGTTCTGTTCGAACCCGGAACAGACTTGTATGGTTACATGTCTGACATTACATCTTGAGATATAAAGCTGATTTCTTTCAAATACATTTCTGTTGGTGGCGGAGAATTTATTCTCTTAGCTTAACACCCTTCTCTAAGACGTACGAGCTCAGAGGTGATGTAGTTGAAATTTATCAGCGATATATTCCCAATTTGGTAATGTGGCATGCTGAGTGTTGCTATGTGATGATCATTTATTTAATCATTTATGATCAAAGCGTGGCTTTGTGACAAAGCGTAGCTTTGTGGATGAGACTTCGTCAGACCTCACAACCCGGAAATGGTCGAAACAGGAAAGATGCGGCAAGGTTTCAGGGGTAGCGCCCCTAGGGTATGACCATTCCTTCTGTAAAAGGGTAGTATCATGGTATGAAGCCCAAATACTTACTCGTGTGGACACACTTTATTTATTATGTGTGATGTTGGATACCAAGCGCTCGGATAAAGGTCCCAAAGGACCGGGGGTGGCATATCTCAGGTTTACTGCCCGGGAAGGGAGTAACCGGCCTTGTGTTGGCAGAGAGCAGGTTGTCTCTCAGAGCGTCCAGCCAGAGGCGTTCCTACGTGGCATAGGAAGTTCCTTAGCCTGACCATTTGTTGGAAAATCCAAAGAAACAATACGAACCTTGTACGGTTTTAGTTGTATAACCTGCTATGGAATGTGGCGGTAACCTGCTATTGAACATAGTAGCTATAGTAGGCATAACGTGAAATGCCTATGCTGGCTAAGATTAATATTATACTTTCGAAATGTTTTCCACTATGCACTAATAATAATATCAAAATGATTTGATTTTGCGTAGTAAGCATGTTTGACTATCATAAGAAGAAATCTCCTCCAATTCTGCGTTTGCATTGTGTGTGTGGCGGGAGGTCTTATGGTAGTTTCACTTTCCAAAAGCATTGCGAATATTTTCCACTTCCTCTGTTGCTGTTGTTTTAAAGATAAACTATTTTAGTTCTCACACCAGTCACCATGACTGGCCTGGAGTTTATTGTTTCCTTCCTAAACTCTGGGTGCCCACCAATTTCCACACGGGCAGTCTAGAGTCAGGTTATCAGGTCATTCTGGATTCAGGAGATACTGTGGAGCTCAGTGGCGAGCTAGATGGCGAGACGTATCATTTGTATATGATATTATTTTTCCACTGTGTATTCTGTATATGGACAAGCTCATATAACTGTCCAGTTGTGATGTATATTGTTGTTGTAAACTCTGATGATGTAATGTATAAAATGATATAGTTCTTTGATTTAAAGATTATTCATTTATCTATTATATGTTATTCCGCTGCGAATGTGAGATTTTGATATTGTTCTGTTGCTTTTTTTTCCTACCTCTTCTTTCTTAAACCATAACGGTTGGGTTTTCCGGCCTTCGACTGTGCGGCATTCGATACAGTGGACGTATTGATGTCGATTTTCGGAAGTCGAAAATCCCGTTCGTTACAACGTGGTATCAAAGCATTTGGTTAAGCGACAACCATGGCTCTGTTGGGTGTTACTCATTAGAGATAGAGTCAGTAGTACTCTAGAATGAGTTTGAGTGTAATAATAGATATGAGTGCGTATTTGTTAGTGAATATGAAATTATTTTGTATTGTGTTGACTTATCGGTTGATTGTTTATAGATTCTGGTCGGTGCAGTCTGGCTAACTGTAATCGATAGGGGTTTCTAAACTCTTAGACGAGATAAACCGACATAGTATCATTTTAAAATGGGTAAATGAATAATTTTACCTTGATTATATTTTATATATAAAGAAATAATTTTTCAAAATTATTAAAGTGCATATGAATTGATTGTTTGGTTGTTGAATAAGTTAAATAAAAACAGAAGTTGTAAAAGAATAATTGTATAAGCAAATGAATTATGAGTATGGAATTATAATTAATGTGATTTACAATTGTAAAATAATCTTATATATAAGAAGTGAAATTATATAAGTAAGAGATTTGTAAAAGTGATTTATCATCTAAAATAAAATTTCAGAGAAGTGTTTTGAAAGGATTTGATATTTTGGAAAATTGTTTTGGAGAGATGAAAGCTCTAAACTCTTTTCGGTCGCTGGAGAATAATTCCGATGATGATCGCGACATCATTGGTGTTCATTTTCGGGTTTCCAAAAGAGGAATTGCTGCCAGATTATTTTAAATGAAATTTGTTTGGAAAATTTGGATTTGGTTTTAGAAATTCAAAAGATAATTTGAATTGATTTCAAAAATGGTTTTGAAAGGTTGAAAAGACTCTGGAATCCTATTTAAAATATTTATGTGAATGATGAACGAGTTGATAACTTATACAATTTAAATTTTGATAGAATAAATTTAACTTAAAGGATGGAGTTAAATTAAAGTAAGTATAAGTGAATCAATTAAATCTAAGTTGTAATTGTTGAATATAAGTAATCAAGTTTTGAACTTATAATATGAGATAATAAATTTGACTTTGGTAAAAGTTAAATAGAATTTACCTTAGAATTGGAATCTGAATTGGATTTATAAGAGGAAACTTAAGTTAAGTTAAACAAATGATGTTTGAAATGGAATATAACTTAAGTGATGTTGAATGAAGTTGATTCTGGTATCGAAGTAAAATAATCGAGTGAATTAAATGGATGTGGACTTGAGTTATATAAAGGAAGTTCAACTTTATTTGTTAAATGAATTAGCTATTGAACTAATGAATGGATTGAATGTTAATCAATCTAATGCAAATAATTGATATGAAATAATGAATATAAGTGTTAATTCATTAAAAGCTAATTGAATAATTGAATGAAAATCAATTTAATATTAAACCAATTGGAATTAAAAGTGTTGAACCAAATTGAATGTAAATTAAATAATTTGGTTATGTTGAATATACATCGGTTGTTATATGGATGTTAGTTGATTGTATATAAATTCATTAAGTGTTAATGAAGTTGAATTGATAAAATTGGAAGCTAAAGTAATTGAATCCAAATCGGAAGTGAATGAATTTGAATAGAATTGAATTCGAATTAAATTGAAAATGAATGAATGTTAGTAAAATCCAACGTTAATGAATCAACTGTGATTAAATTGAAACCCAATTCAATGAATATAAATGAGAAGTGAATGTATATTGATTTGGTTATGAACTGATTTGGATAGACATTGATTGTTGGATGATTATTGGATGATAGTTGTTTGGTGGTTGCATTGTTGCTTTTGAATGCATTGCTATGATTGGTACATATAGTTGTTATGTGCTATATGTTGTATATCGATATTACTTTCTATATATGCATGTTTCTCATGTTGTTGTTGAGTGTTTAGTAGGTGCGGATGGCGCTTGCTTCGCTTTTGGAGCTCGCTTTCGCGCTATATTAGCCGTATACGCTCGCTAATAATATATAAGGTACATATCTCGGATTAAATATCGTACTTTTACACTTTTTTCCCTACGGGATGCCTCATCACTTGATGAGATGTATATTTGTGATATATATATACTGCCATTTTTTTTTCGGATCGAGCCGCACAAAGGAGGTTATGGTGAATTTTTTTTAAAATTTAAGGCGTTAGAATATTTTTTGAGAAAATTGGGAAATTTTGAAAACTAAGTATGATTGGAAAACTTAGTGGAGATTTTGCAAAAAGTTTAACTATGAATTTTGGAAAAGTTAAACATTTAAGAAATTTGGAAATCAAATTTGAACGGTTTGTTAAGTTAATGGATTTTGTGAATTTTTCTTACTTGGTAATTTCGAGGACGAAATACTTTTAAGGGGGGAAGTTTGTAACGACCCAAAATTTTTGTCAATTTAAATTTATTTATTTATTTAATTTTAAATATTAATAAGTGAAATTTATAAGTCGAATAATTTATTTTTCGAATATCTGGATTTAATTGGATAATTAAATCAATAATTTAATAATTGAAATTCCAGAAATAATTGAAAATTTGATTTAATGTGATTAAAATCGATTTAAAAAGTTATATTTAATCATATTGGAGTTATAACAATGTTTGTGAACTTTTAAAATTGAATTAAAAGTAAAATTTATGGAAATTGAATATTTTAATATTTAATTGACGACTAAAAATAGTCATTTTTCAAACAGTCTTGGATTTCGACAAAACTAGTTTCATCGGATCCGTAATGTTATATTATTGTAAGATTTCAAATTTCGTGTCAATCGGATTTACCGTTTGTCCGGGGCAAGCTAAAACGCACAGAAATTTGGTTAACCGATTTAATTTAAAATCGATCGTTTATTGCCGTAACTCGCACAGATGATCGAATTGGCTCCTGAAACCTATTCCATTATGTCCGGAACATGGGTTAAACCCTAGAAACGCCGGTCACCGCGTGAGATTTGAAGTTCGGAAAATCGAGTGAATAGTGATTTTCGGTAAGTTTTCTATAAAAGGACCTCTACTTTCACAATTTGCAAACAAAACAAACCCTAGGGTTTTAAACGTTCAGCCGCCACCCTTGTTTTCAACGGCCAGCAATTCCCCATCTTCTTCCCTTAATCTCTTCAAATCCACTCACTTTCATCAAAAGTTGTCAACTACAAACTTCTAGAGCTCGAGGAGAGCTACAAATCCATACGGCTATGATCATGTTTAGTGGAGTAGATTCGCGGCCATGTTCGTTCAAATGGCCAAAGTTCGTTCACGTTTTTGCCGCGATTTAGACGACCGAGCTTGACCACTCTCTGGTCAATGGTGGCTCGCATGATGGTCTTCAGCGTGGTGGTGGAGTGATGAAGTTTCGAGCGTCGTTGGTGGGTGCGGCCGTTAGGGTTTTTGACGTGTGTTGGGTTCAAGTTGCGTACGTGTTTTACTGGGAGGAAGGAGAAGCAAAAACGCGTGGCCTGCATTTGCAATGTTGAAATCAACGGCTGTGATTAAATAAAGGTTTAAAATTAATAATATTTTGTAAAATTAATTTTATTAAAGATTGTATAATATTTAAAATACCATATCTTTGTCGTACGAGGTCGAAAACGCACGAAACGACTTGCGTTGCAATCATTTTGTCGAGCACTACGCAATGGAGCTGGATTGGAATTTATTTGAGCTAGTATGAATTTCGGGTAAAATTAAACGCGTGTTTAATTTTATTCGAAATAAAACGCTACAACTGTTATCGGAAACTCAAGGTGAGAACTTCTCACTCAATCGAATTGCGTTTCGATTTAAATTTTAAATAGTTAAATTTAAAATTGCTTGATTGTGTGATTAAATGATAAATTGTTATCTGTTGTGTTGAAATAGACATTATACGCCGTATATTAAGCGGAAGTTATTTATTAAAAACATATACTGCGAATATTTCACCGTAAAGTGAAATTGGTATTATATATGTACTTGGAGTTGATTTCCCACATTATATAGCGGATGAGACCCTAATGCGCCGTATAACAGCGGATAATATTTTATAAATCTCATATACCGCGATATTCCGTATTGGAACGGAATTGGTATTGTGCTAACATCTGTGGATGTAGGGAAACAGGTTAGAGGGATCCAACTGGATTCCTCAAACATTTGAATTTATTTCAATGTTGTGTGTTGATTTATTTATAATCGCCGTGTGATTATATCATGTTTGAAATTGTAGTCGGCTATAATTTAGCCGAATATATTTTTGGTATCGATGGATACCAGAAATAAGTAAAATTGGATTTTTGAAAATGTAAGTTGTAAAATTTATCGAAAAAATTATTTTTGATAATTGGATAATTTAAAAGAAGTTTTAAAGGATAAAAATGTTATTATAAAGGGATGTCGAAAATATTATTTATAAGTTGAGAATTTATTTAAAATTGGGATTTTTGAATAGTTTGGCAAATAAAGGAATTTATCTTCTTAAAAGGGAATTTATTTTATAAAAGAAATAAATTTAGAAATCCATTTGGTAATTGATTTTTGGTGATTGAAAATAAATCTTTTGAAATGTTTGGAAATTTGATTTGATGTTTTGTGATATATCCTGATGTGTGTTGTGATTTGTTTATCTATGATATATATATATATATATATATCTATGATCTGTGAATGAAAGATAAGCGTTATAATTTATACCACTTATCGATTATATTGTTATATTTGATCTGTGATGGTTGAATGTTGTTGCACTATTTTGTTAAACCCGTGGACTACACAATACACACACAAATGTTGATTTCACGTGGAAATCGGTTAAGTCACAGATTTTTATCAATTTTGGAAAATTGAGTTTTTGAATCTAAAATTGTTTTGAAATTGAAATTGAAAGTTTTTGAAAGCGAGTTTAGAAATAAAAGTTATTTTAAATAACTTAATAGAAATTGGAATTTAAATCATTTGATTTAAATTTTGAATTCAATATTTTGAAATTGAATTCAATGAATTGGGAATTTTGGTTTAAAAGATTTTATAAGTATAAAAGGTGTTTTTATGGTTTTTTTAACCAATTAAAATACGGTCTTGGGGAAATTTTAATTTATAATTCAAGTTTATACTTGAATGGTCTTAACCTGTGTAAAAGTAACCAGTTTTTCTCAAAACGAAAACTATCTGTTTTCAAATAATAATAGCTTTCATAAAGTGAAAAGATTTCCAATTTGTATCGAAATATTTCAAGTTGAAATGAAATTGTAAATAGTTTGGAAAAACTATGAATTAACCTTTGTGAAATGATTAAGCTTTATTTTGAAATCAAAGAAGATTTTAAAAGGTGTATCTTTCATATTTATAAAAGACTTGAATTGTGAATAGTTTTGAAAACTATAAATTAAATCTTGATTTAAAGATTTAATGGGTTAATCAAATTGAAATGGAAATTGCTTTGGAAATCTGTGAATGAATATTTGTGAAACTGGGTAAACTTTGTGAAGTAAATCGTTTTGTTTAAAGATTTAAAATGGTAATTTGTTTAAACCATTTAAAGGAAAGGATTTGGGTAATAAGTTGTGACTTAATTGAAATCCCTATATCCATATGTTTTTAAAATATTGTGCTCACTATTCGGGTTAGTCGGGAAAAGACCTTTATGTCATATAACCCATTCCGAATTAGTGATACGATGATATGGATCATATTGAAGATCGGTGGTGAAGACTGGGTATTTGTGAAAACGATAGGATGACCTATCGATTATCTCTGCACCGTTAGCTATGGTATAGAGATTTCCTTTGTGATGGGAAGTTTTATCGGGATTGTGAGTACCCGGATTTGCAAGGGCTTCTTTTGAAGTGCCTTCAGTTCTGTTCGAACCCGGAACAGACTTGTATGGTTACATGTCTGACATTACATCTTGAGATATAAAGCTGAATTCTTTCAAATACATTTCTGTTGGTGGCGGAGAATTTATTCTCTTAGCTTAACACCCTTCTTTGAGACGTACGAGCTCAGAGGTGATGTAGTTGAAATTTATCAGCGATATATTCCCAATTTGGTAATGTGGCATGCTGAGTGTTGCTGTGTGATGATCATTTATTTGATCATTTGTGATCAAAGTGTGGCTTTGTGAAAAAGCGTAGATTTGTGGACGAGACTTCGTCAGACCTCACAACCCGGAAATGGTCGAAACAGGAAAGATGCGGCAAGGTTTCAGGGGTAGCGCCCCTAGGGTATGACCATTCCTTCTGTAAAAGGGTAGTATCATGGTATGAAGCCCAAATACTTACTCGTGTGGACACACTTTATTTATTATGTGTGATATTGGATACCGAGCGCTCGGATAAAGGTCCCAAAGGACCGGGGGTGGCATATCTCAGGTTTACTGCCCAGGAAGGGAGTAACCGACCTTGTGTTGGCAGAGAGCAGGTTGTCTCTCGGAGCGTCCAGCCAGAGGCGTTCCTACGTGACATAGGAAGTTCCTTAGCCTGACCATTTGTTGGAAAATCCAAAGAAACAATACGAACCTTGTACGGTTTTAGTTGTATAACCTGCTATGGAATGTGGCGGTAACCTGCTATTGAACATAGTAGCTATAGTAGGCATAACGTGAAATGCCTATGCTGGCTAAGATTAATATTATACTTTCGAAATGTTTTCCACTATGCACTAATAATAATATCAAAATGATTTGATTTTGCGTAGTAAGCATGTTTGACTATCATAAGAAGAAATCTCCTCCAATTCTGCGTTTGCATTGTGTGTGTGGCGGGAGGTCTTATGGTAGTTTCATTTTCCAAAAGAATTGCGAATATTTTCCACTTCCTCTGTTGCTGTTGTTTTAAAGATAAACTGTTTTAGTTATCACACCAGTCACCATGACTGACCTGGAGTTTATTTGAAATGACCCTATTTATTTCACCTAAATTTTTGCTAGGAATTTTTTTTTACATTAATAAATTTTCTAGAGTCATTTGGTCTTTATATTAAATTATCCAGGATCCTAATTTTCCACTAATATATTTATATCAGTTTATTAATAAATATTCACACACATATGAAGATGTATGTGACCCTCTTGCTTGGATCAGAGTGTTGTTAAGCAAGAGTGCATCCTGATTGAATTTGAGTTTCTAATCAACAAGTACATAGCTCATTTTCCTTGGTTTTGATATTTGAGTCATGGTAGTGAATCCCATAATCATATATAATTTATACTTAGTAATTTTGATCATTCTTATGGTGATTGTCTGTTAGTTTGACTTAGCAAAGTGATCTCAGAGTATATAGCAAGTCATCCTAATTTTAGTCTAATTGTTTGATGTTTGATCAAGCCAGAAAGAAAATGATATACACATTTATCATTTTCAACATGAATGATCTTTACCCCAACTTCTTTCATATTTAAGACCCGAACGGTTAAGTGATTCTTTCACAATTATATTGTTGTGTTTCCTTAAATCAAATCCATTCCCTAATCCCTGAGTTACCTCAGTTTTGTGCTAATTTAAGGGTTGCCTTACTGGATTTAGGAAATCCAGTATTTATGGTCATAAAGCATGAGTGATGTCTATGTGGTTTGTGTGCATATCAGATGTGTTGAGCTATCTGAACTAAGAATGCTACTCAAAAATACAAGTGAATTGCTTAAATATTTGGTCTTGTCTTTATACATGCATTTGCAAAGAAAGCTTCAGATTTTACAAAGTGCATTTTCTTCCTTTAAACCCAAAAACTCTGGTCATCTTTATCACCCCAGACCTCATTCCTGTTGAGGTAGGTTAACCTTATGGCTAGGTTGTCCCAACCTTAATGCCTGACCATTACAATGTCAATCCAGAAACAAGATACTTGAAAATCCCTTAAAACATATACACATCTTTATGCAGTGCACAAAATATATAATTTCTTTTATCAAAATACTTCAGCATATAGACACAAAACTCTTTAAAGAATATTCTTAACCAAACTCAGATTTTAACCTCAAAACTTAAAGCTTTTAAGTGACTCAAGATTGACTAATACAAAAAATATATATATCCATTTCTCAAATATAGGCATATGTCATCTACAGATTTCTACCATAATACTCAAATATATTTTCTTGCATAAGATTCAACTAAGTCCTTTATTTTTCCCCACCTTAATACATTACCAGAATTCAATTGAGCCAACTAAATAAAATCCAAACATTCAAGATCATTACATAACAACAAAATCAGAATTATAAAACTTCCAAGATTACATGCAAATAGTTCACTCTAAGCTCTTATTTAATTTTAATTTAGCATGCTCATCCAAACATTCTCACTAGCCATAGCAACTTCCTATTTAGAACCAACATTCGCTGAAAGAGCATTAGAGGTTGCCCCATTTTAATGAGACACCCCAGATGCCATAAGCAAATAAGGGTCAGATACAAGATCTGGTATGAGTAATATCAGAAATTCCATGATATTAAGTAGTTAAATGAAACATAAGCAATTTTGTTCAAGTTTGCATAACTTCTCTAATCAATTTGCCTGGCTTGTTTCTGATATGTTGCGCATATATGATCAGTATTAAAACTAATTTTGTTCACACTTCCAACTATGCAAACATACATGTCAAACAGAGATACTCAGGAACCATCATAGCCCCAATCCAACCAACCTAGGAATAACTCAAGTTCCTACTTCATCAATTTAAGGTTGCATTTACCAAATTAATTCCTAGCCTCATCTGCCATAAAGGAATCACGAGGACACATTGCAATAAAATAATTCACAATATTGCACAAAGATCTCAGGGCTTAAACAAACCATGTGCCAACTTGCATACTTTAAATATAACAAGCATTCCAGCAGTCTTCTTGGCTCACAATCCTTAGTTTATTTACTAAGTGTTCATGTTTGATCCTATCATGAGATAGCTAGGTGATTAAATCACAGTGTACATGAAACATTATATAAAACTTGCAAGCATACTTCAAAAATACAAGCTAACATTTGTATCCAAGGGAAATCATATTTTCAAATATTCAGGCTTAAAGAAAATACAAGAATATTTACAACTGTGAATAGAGACTAGGCATGTGTGTTATTATTGTTTCATAAGCAACCATGTTTGAACTAAATTCAAGATCTAGCTTAAACAAGATTTCTGGCTCATGGGTTTTCTATTTGATCAAGAGTTCAGCACTTTTGGATATTTCCATTGCACCCTTGAATCTTTCATTTGAGCCTCAGCACTTACACAAGTGTAATGCAACTCATATACATTTTGATTTCTATATTTTTCATGCCATATCTGAACTAGTTACAAGTATTCTCTATTTACATTCATGATTTCATACTTTAACATTTCTGGGTGTAACCAAACAGAGCAAATACTCAACCATCAAAGCAATCAAAAGCATTCATAAACACCCATTAAAGCATCCATTAAAACCATAGTAATAAGATCAGAAATATGTAGAAAAATAACATAAACTTGGCTGCCTCATAACAGGATTTAAGGCCATGGGTTTAGTGAGATTACTCACTGAAAATGCTCCTTTTGCTTAATCCAGAAAAGAAACTCTTTGAAACTTTGCCTTTCTTCTTGCAATATTTTTCTTCTTTGTTTTCTTAAATGTCTCGGGTAGAAAATGGTTTTTCTGGTTTAAACTTGGATTTATAAGAGAGGTTTTTCTAGGGTTTTATCATTGTAAAATCCCATTCCTACCCTGGCCAAAACTCATGCATTTTGCATTTCAGATTTGCTTATTTTCACCCTTAATACCCCGGTTATATGTAATACTTACCTCCCCTTTTACTTTTCCAGAATATATCATATTCTTCCCAAGTCATGATAATTGTGTGACATTGTCACTTGTTTATTTTCTAAAAATCCTCCTTTCTATTTTCTGCCTAAAGTAATTGTTTTGCTTGCAATATGTCTTTTGCTATTTTAATGTTATGCTTTCCCTTGCTTATTTCTTTTTAATACTTTCAGTACTTATAGAAATGTACATATGCACACATATCTTATCTAGGCTTACTTAACTCCTCCTTAGTTTCAGAAAGACATACACATATATGTGCATACATGTTTCAAATCCTTATCTAATTTATCCTGGGTTTAAATTAAGTAAAATCTGTTAACTTGTTCAAACAAAACTTGCTTTTTCTTATCTTCTAAAATAATTCATATAATCCAGAAATCAAATATCCTTATTTGGTTTAATAATTACAAAATCATGTTTGTAATGCTTTTTAATTCTTGTTTTGGTTTTAGGAAATTTGGGGTTCTTCCTTGTGCCATATCAGCGTGCACGTGCACACATGCACACATACTTGCACACAAGTAATCTCATACATTCCTATACAAATAAATTCATATATTTTCAAAATGCAACCAAAATAAGGTTTCATGAATTTCTGGGGCATTACAATCACCCCAACTTTTTAGGAATTGTGTCCTCACAATTTTCTCATTTTTACTTTAAACACTTTCAGACTTTTATAAAATCTATCAAACATTGCACAAGCAAACAATTCAGTAAAAACAACCATACATATTAAACTTTTTAGGAAATTAGAATTTACCTTCCACTGCAAAAAGCTTAGGGTAATCCATCTTTATCTTATCCTCTAACTCCCATGTACAGTCATTAGGGTCTAGGCTCCATTGAACCTTCACCAATTTGAGATTTTTGCTCCTCAACTTCTTTTCCTCTTTAGCTAAAATCCCCACCGGTTCTTTCTCATAGACCAAATCAGGATTTATTTGAACTTGAGTGGGTTTCTCTAGAATTTCCTCTTTATCATGCACCCATCTCCTAAGTTGTGACACATGAAATACATTGTGCATTGCACTCATCTCTTCTGGTAACTCTAACTTGTATGCTAATGAACCTATTCTTTCCAAAATTTTGTAAGGTCCAATATATCTTGGGATAATTTTTCCCTGCTTGCCAAATCTTAACACCTTCTTCATAGGTGAAACTTTGATGAAAACATAATCACCAACTTCATATTCTACCTGCTTCCTCCTTACATCTGCAAACTTCTTTTGCCTATCTTGAGCTGCTGCCATTCTTCTCCTCACAAGCTCAATTTTCTCTGTAGTCTCTTTAACATACTCAGGCCCTAAGACAGCCCTTTCTCCTGCTTCAACCCAACATATTGGTGACAAACATGGTTTGCCATACAAGGCTTCAAATGGTGCCATGCCTATGGTGCTTTGATAACTATTGTTATATGTAAATTCAGCCAAGTGGAGGTGATCTTCCCAATTACCTCCAAAGTCCAATGCACATGCCCTCAACAAATCCTCTAAAACTTTGTTTATTACTTCAGTTTGACCATCTGATTGGGGGTGGTATGCAGTACTCAAGCATAACTCACTCCCCATGGCCTCTTGAAAGCTCTTCCAAAATCTGGATGTAAAGATTGTGTCCCTATCACTCACTATAGTTTTAGGAATTCCATGCAACCTTACTACTTCTTTCATGAATATTTGAGCTAGTTTAGGTGCATTTCTTTCTGCCTTCACTAGTATAAAGTGTGCCACTTTAGTCAATCTATCAACTACTACCCAAATGCTTGTATTTCCTTTCTTTGATCTAGGCAGACTATCTATGAAATCCATAGATACATCTTCCCACTTCCACTGTGGTATGCTTAGAGGTTGTAATAGGCCTGAGGGTCTTTGGGTTTCTGCCTTGACTTGTTGGCAAGTCATACACTTTGCAACATGTTTAGCCACATCTGATTTCATCCCTCTCCACCAATAATCCCTTTTTAGGTTTTGGTACATTTTGGTGCTGCCTGGATGTATGGAATATTTGCTCTTATGGTATTCATTAAGTATCTCTTCCTTCAACCCTATATCTTCTGGAACACATATCCTACCTTTATTCCTTAAGTAACCATTCTTATCAGTGTGGTAGTTTGCTACTTCTTCTCCTTTTTCTATTAGAGTTTTCTTTTCTAATAAATCTGGATCTTCCTCTTGCTTTTTCCCCACTTCCAAAATTAAATTTGATTGCAAGGTTATCAAACTTAATTTCCCTTTACTTCCTTCTTCAATCATCTCCATGTTTACCTCATTGTTTTCCTCAATTTCCAAATCAGTAAGTAGAGATAAATTTCTAAACTCTTCTATCATTAACATGGCTACTTTTGCATGCTGCCTGCTCAAGGCATCTGCAACCTTATTATCTTTTCCTGGAGTATAAAGTATGTCTAAATCATATGCTGCTAGAAAATCAACCCATCTATGCTGCCTCATATTCAAATCTTTTTTGTGAAAAGAGATATTTCAATTCCTTATAGTCAGTGTATAAAATGAACTTAGCACCTAGAAGATAATGTCTCCAGAGTTTTAGTGCATATACCACTGCTGCCAACTCAAGGTCATGGGTTGCATACCTTGATTCATGTGGTTTCAATTGTCTTGATGCGTAGGCTATAACTTGATCTTGCTGCATCAATACAGCTCCTAGCCCAGAACCACTTGCATCAGTATAAACAATCAAATCCTCATTTCCCTCTAGTACTCTCAACACTGGTGCATTGACTAAGGCCTCTTTGATTTTACTAAAGGCTTGCTCACATTTCTCAGTCCATATAAAGGTTTGGTTCTTCCTAGTTAGGTTAGTAAGGGGTGATGACATCTTAGAAAAATCTTTTATAAATCTTCTATAATACCCTGCCATTCCCATAAATGACCTAACTTCTCCTACTATGCTTGGCCTTTTCCATGCTTGGATAGCTACAATTTTATTGGGGTTCACTGAAATGCCTTTGGCAGATATAACATGCCCAAGGAAATGCACTTCTTCTTTCCAAAATGCACACTTAGAAAACTTTGCTTTTAAATCTTTTTCTCTTAATCTAGACAAAACAAGGTGTAAGTGATTTTCATGTTCCTCTACAGTTTTAGAATAGATCAAAATATCATCAATAAAAATCAATACAAACTTGTCTAGATAATCCCTGAATATCCTATTCATCAAGTATACAAAGTATGATGGGGCATTTGTCAACCCAAATGGCATGACAAGAAACTCATATAAACCATATCTAGTGTTAAAGGCTGAATACTTAACACTTGAGTCCTCAACCTTCATCTGATGGAATCCAGATGCCAAGTCTAACCTAGAAAATATTTTTACTCCACTAAGTTGATCAAAAAGATCATCAATTCTAGGTAAGGGGTACTTGTTTTTGATAATGACTTTGTTTAGCTCCCTGTAGTCTATACACATCCTTAGAGTACCATCATGTTTTCTTACAAACACTACTGGAGCACCCCAGCATGAATTACTTGGTCTTATAAATCCTTTGCTTTCCAATTCTTCTAACTGTTTCTTCAACTCCTTCAACTCACTTGGCCCCATCCTAGTGGGTTTCTTAATAATTGGACTTGCTCCTGGTATGAGACTAATCTGAAATTCCACTGGTCTGTGGTGTGGAACACCCTTAACTTCTCCAAACACATCCAAGTATTTGTTAATTATGGGGATTTCTTCAATAGAAGGCTCACTGGAATCCTTATCTAAATCAATCAAATGATATAATTTCCTTTCTTTGGCTACTTCACACAAAATTGTGATTCTTTGGCCTCTAGAATTTTGTAATGATATGGTGGATGAGTCTAAATTAATTATGGCTTTGTATTTCCTTAACCAGTCTACACCCAATATAACACCTATATTTGGGTAATTTAAAACATATAAATTGGAAATAAAAACATTTCCTCCTATGTTTAATTCCACATCCACACAAATCATGTTTAAAACACTAGAACTTCCTAAGGGGCTTTGCACTAACAAAGGGGTTTCAACCAGTATGCAATTTAATTTAAGCAATGCAACTAATTCATGGGAAATCAGAGAATGTGTTGCCCCTGTATCATACACTACTGATATAGGTAGGGTACAAATAAATAAGGTACCTTCCATTTGACCATGATTTTCTGCAATAGCCTCTACTGTGGATTTGCTTTTGCTCTCCAAACTTGCTAGCTTCCCTTGCTGTTTATACTCAGAGCAATTTCTCTTGATATGTCCCTTCTTACCACATAGGTAGCACTTGAAAGCTCCTCCCTTCAATTCTGGGCACCTTGGTTTGATATGTCCTTCTTTTCCATAATGATGACACGCTATTTTCCTCTTTGTATCAGTGGTCTTAGTATCATTGGTTTTCTTGCTTTCTGTCTCCTCCTTCTTTTTGTCATAGGGGTGATACCTTCCCTTATTTTTCTTGTTGTTGTTCTTAAAACTCCTATACTTCTCCCTCTCCTTGTCATGTTGCTCAAACTTTAAGGCCAGATCAATAACTTGATCAAAGGTTTTATCTGCATATGGCAACATAGCTCTACTAAGCCCTGGGTTCAAACCCTTAATGTACCTATCATTCTTAGATGCCTCATCAGCTACAAGCATAACTCCATACTTAGACAAGCCCTCAAACTTTTGGATATACTCAGTTACATTCAAGGTTCCCTGCCTAAGTCTAATAAATTCTTCAAGTAATGTGGTCTTGGCTGATGCTGGCACAAATTTAGCTTCCAACATCTCCTTAAATTGGTTCCAAGTAATTTCATTCTCAATTCTTCCAGCTATGACTACCTCCCACCAGCTTAAAGCCACACCTTTCAGTTGTCTTGAAGCCACTTGCCTCTTCCTTTGATCATCTAGCTGCATATCATTGAAAATCCTATCCAATGTTCTCAGCCATGCCTGGATTTCCATCACATTTTCAGTCCCTTCAAAGTTCTTGCCTCCCAAGTTTGTATAAGTCTTTAATAATTTTGAGAGTTCCTCATATGGGTTCTCAAGTCTCTATCCTACTCCATCCCTTAAGGCCCTCATAAAGTCTTGCATATCAAGCATTTGAGGTGCACTTGATCCTGCATTGTGATGAGATCCTCTTCCTACCATGATTTGATAACTAGGGTATGGGTAGATAGAGTTAGTTTATCATGAGTATTTTTTTTCTTTTGCTATAACTTTCTATCTGAATTATTATTTTACTCAAACAAACAAACAGTACATACATATGGTTATAGTACTTCAATCAACCAATACAATCATTCTTAGCTATGTATAGTTTTAACATAGCTTTGATACCAAATGAAATGACCCTATTTATTTCAGCTAAATTTTTGCTAGGATTTTTTTTTACATTAATAAATTTCCTAGAGTCATTTGGTCTTTTTATTAAATTATCCAGGATCCTAATTTTCCACTAATATATTTATATCAGTTCATTAATAAATATTCACACACATATGAAGATGTATGTGACCCTCTTGCTTGGATCAGAGTGTTGTTAAGCAAGAGTGCATCCTGATTGAATTTGAGTTTCTAATCAACCAGTACATAGCTCATTTTCCTTGGTTTTGATATTTGAGTCATGGTAGTGAATCCCATAATCATATATAATTTATACTTAGTAATTTTGATCATTCTTATGGTGATTGTCTGTTAGTTTGACTTAGCAAAGTGATCTCAGATTATATAGCAAGTCATCCTAATTTTAGTCTAATTGTTTGATGTTTGATCAAGCCAGAAAGAAAATGATATACACATTTATCATTTTCAACATGAATGATCTTTACACCAACTTATTTCATATTTAAGACCCGAACAGTTAAGTGATTCTTTCACAATTATATTGTTGTGTTTCCCTGAATCAAATCCATTCCTTAATCCCTGAGTTACCTTAGTTTTGTGCTAATTTAAGGGTTGCCTTACTGGATTTAGGAAATCCAGTATTTATGGTCATAAAGCATGAGTGATGTCTATGTGGTTTGTGTGCATATCAGATGTGTTGAGCTATCGGAACTAAGAATGCTACTCAAAAATACAAGTGAATTGCTTAAATATTTGGTCTTGTCTTTATACATGCATTTGCAAAGAAAGCTTCAGATTTTACAAAGTGCATTTTCTTCCTTTAAACCCAAAAACTCTGGTCATCTTGATCACTCCAGACCTCATTCCTGTTGAGGTAGGTTAACCTTATGGCTAGGTTGTCCCAACCTTAATGTCAGACCATTACAATGTCAATCCAGAAACAAGATACTTGAAAATCTCTTAAAACATATACACATCTTTATGCAGTGCACAAAATATATAATTTCTTTTATCAAAATACTTCAGCATATAGACACAAAACTCTTTAAAGAATATTCTTAACCAAACTCAGATTTTAACCTCAAAACTTAAAGCTTTTAAGTGACTCAAGGTTGACTAATACAAAATATATATATATATATATATATCCATTTCTCAAATATAGGCATATGTCATCTACAGATTTCTACCATAATACTCAAATATATTTTCTTGCATAAGATTCAACTAAGTCTTTTGTTTTTCCTCACCTTAATACATTACCAGAATTCAATTGAGCCAACTAAATAAAATCCAAACATTCAAGATCATTACATAACAACAAAATCAGAATTATAAAACTTCCAAGATTACATGCAAATAGTTCATTCTAAGCTCTTATTTAATTCTAATTTAGCATGCTCATCCAAACATTCTCACTAGCCATAGCAGCTTCCTATTTAGAACCAGCATTCCCTGAAAGAGAATTAGAGGCTGCCCCATTTTAATGAGACACCCCAGATGCCATAAGCAAAAAAGGGTCAGATACAAGATCTGGTATGAGCAATATTAGAAATTCCATGATATTAAGTAGTAAAATGAAACATAAGCAATTTTGTTCAAGTTTGCATAACTTCTCTAATCAATTTGCCTAGCTTGTTTCTGATATGTTGTGCATATATGATCAGTATTAAAACTAATTTTGTACACACTTCCAACTATGCAAACATACATGTCAAACAGAGATACTCAAGAACCATCATAGCCCCAATCCAACCAACCTAGGAATAACTCAAGTTCCTACTTCATCAATTTAAGGTTGCATTTACCAAATTAATTCCTAGCCTCATCTGCCATAAAGGAATCACGGGGACACATTGCAATAAAATAATTCACAATATTGCACAAAGATCTCAGGGCTTAAACAAACCATGTTCCAACTTGCATACTTTAAATATAACAAGCATTCCAGCAGTCTTCTTGGCTCACAATCCTTAGTTTATTTACTAAGTGTTCATGTTTGATCCTATCATGAGATAGCTAGGTGATTAAATCACAGTGTACATGAAACATTATATAAAACTTGCAAGCATACTTCAAAAATACAAGCTAACATTTGTATCCAAGGGAAATCATATTTTCAAATATTCAGGCTTAAAGAAAATACAAGAATATTTACAACTGTGAATAGAGACTAGGCATGTGTGTTATTATTGTTTCATAAGCAACCATGTTTGAACTAAATTCAAGATCTAGCTTAAACAAGATTTCTGGCTCATGGGTTTTCTATTTGATCAAGAGTTCAGCACTTTTGGATATTTCCATTGCACCCTTGAATCTTTCATTTGAGCCTCAGCACTTACACAAGTGTAATGCAACTCATATACATTTTGATTTCTATATTTTTCATGCCATATCTGAACCAGTTACAAGTATTCTCTATTTACTTTCATGATTTCATACTTTAACATTTCTGGGTGTAACCAAACAGAGAAAATACTCAACCATCAAAGCAATCAAAAGCATTCATAAACACCCATTAAAGCATCCATTAAAACCATAGTAATAAGATCAGAAATATGTAGAAAAATAACATAAACTCAGCTGCCTCATAACAGGACTTAATGCCATGGGTTTAGTGAGATTACTCACTGAAAATGCTCCTTTTGCTTAATCCAGAAAAGAAACTCTTTGAAACTTTGCCTTTCTTCTTGCAATATTTTTCTTCTTTGTTTTCTTAAATGCCTCGGGTAGAAAATGGTTTTTCTGGTTTAAACTTGGATTTATAAGAGAGGTTTTTCTAGGGTTTTATCATTGTAAAATCCCATTCCTACCCTGGCCAAAACTCATGCATTTTGCATTTCAGATTTGCTTATTTTCACCTTTAATACCCCGGCCATATGTGATACTTACCTCCCCTTTTACTTTTCCATAATATATCATATTCTTCCCAAGTCATGATAATTGTGTGACATTGTCACTTGTTTATTTTCTAAAAATCCTCCTTTCTATTTTCTGCCTAAAGTAATTGTTTTGCTTGCAATATGTCTTTTGCTATTTTAATGTTATGCTTTCCCTTGCTTATTTCTTTTTAATACTTTCAGTACTTATAGAAATGTACATATGCACACATATCTTATCTAGGCTTACTTAACTCCTCCTTAATTTCAGAAAGACATACACATATATGTGCATACATGTTTCAAATCCTTATCTAATTTATCCTGGGTTTAAATTAAGTAAAATCTGTTAACTTATTCAAACAAAACTTGCTTTTTCTTATCTTCTAAAATAATTCATATAATCCAGAATTCAAATATCCTTATTTGGTTTAATAATTACAAAATCATGTTTGTAATGCTTTTTAATTCTTGTTTTGGTTTCAGGAAATTTGGGGTTCTTCCTTGTGCCATATCAGTGTGCACGTGCACACATGCACACACACTTGCACACAATTAATCCCATACATTCCTATACAAATAAATTCATATATTTTCAAAATGCAACCAAAATAAGGTTTCATGAATTTCTGGGGCATTACATTATTGTTTCCTTCCTAAACTCTGGGTGCCCACCAATTTCCACACGGGCAGTCTAGAGTCAGGTTATCAGGTCATTCTGGATTCAGAAGATGCTGTGGAGCTCAGTGGCGAGCTAGATGGCGAGACGTAGCATTTGTATATGATATTATTTTTCCACTGTGTATTCTGTATATGGACAAGTTTATATAACTGTCCAGTTGTGATGTATATTGTTGTTGTAAACTCTGATGATGTAATGTATAAAATGGTATAGTTCTTTGATTTAAAGATTATTCATTTATCTATTATATGTTGTTCCGCTGCGAATGTGAGATTCTGATATTGTTCTGTTGCTTTTTTTTCTACCTCTTCTTTCTTAAACCATAACAGTTGGGTTTTCCGGCCTTCGACTGTGCAGCATTCGATACAGTGGACGTATTGATGTCGATTTTCGGAAGTCGAAAATCCCGTTCGTTACAAAGTGCCATATCCTCTTCATCTGAATCTGAATCATCCTTTTCTGCTTGAAATGCTAGATTCTTCTTGTCTTGTGCCTGTACTTTCTTTGCCTGCAAATTCACTTCGTATGACATTATATTTCATATCAATTCTTCCGGTTTCATGGTTGATAAATCATTAGCTTCTTCAATTGCTAAGACTTTTCGTTCCCAATTGCCCGTCAAAAAATTAAAGATTTTTGTAACAATATCAAAATCAGAAATTTTTTGTTCTAGTGCCAATAGTGAGTGATATATATCTTGAAATCTAGAGTACATGTCATTTATAGTTTCGTTTGGTTTCATTTTGAAATTCTGGAACTGATTTTTCAACATAGAGATTTTGCTTTGTTTGACTTTGTTAGTTCCTTCATGAGTTACTTTTAGAGTTCTCCATATATTATAAGCAGTTGTACTCATACTGACCCTATTAAACTCGTTTTTATCTAATGCACAGAATAACATGTTCATAGCTTTAGCATTTGAAGTAGCATCAGTTTTTTGTGCATCGGTCCAAGTTGAAAAGTCTTCTGTTGGCATGGTGTATTCTTTTTGGGTAATATTCCAGGTTTCAAAACCATTAGCTTGCATATATATTCTCATTCTAGTAGACCAGTAATTATAGTTAAGACCATTAAATAGTGGTGGTCGTGCAGTTGACCGTCCTTCAGTGAAACTAGTGTTAATGTTAATGCTAGAGTTGGTGTTACTTTCCATATTACTAAATATATCAAATAACTGTGTTACGGTTATAGGATGTCCTTGCTCTGATACCAAATGTAGGTGTGTAAGCTGTGTGGCTAGTTAACACTTAGGATCGTGTAATATGGAATATTATATTAGTTCGGAAATATAAACTAGATAATAGATTATGGTAATAAAGTAAATGAAATAAGCACACCAGGACTTTTTATACTGGTTCGAACTTCCCGTTCTACGTCCAGTCACAGACTACACTCTGGATTTAAAATCTATAAACCCCTCTTTTAACCCGGAGGAATAGGTATACAACACCTGAGCAGCCGAATAGGATTTTTCCGCCTCAAACAGCCGAAGAGGACTTTTACAGTCTGAACAACCGAACAGGGCTTCTACTGGTACAAGTAAATAGTTGACTCTTATGTTCTGAATAACACAGATATGTCTTTAATAGTACACCCTTCCTATAATCAAATCCTCAAGTATATATTGTATGTGTGAAGATATAAAAGGAAGATATTGCTTAGAATCGAAGAATATGTTGACTAATTCGGAGATTCAAGCGATATATAGATTGTGATTGCTTTTAGATTGCAGAGATAGATAGTAGAGAATATAGCAAGAAATCATAATAAAATTCAGCGATTTGAGAAGTCATTCTAACGTGTTTATATAGTGAACAAATAGTTACAACTATTCACAAAAAGTTTCAATCAAAAGGTGCAGCCATATCTCTTCAATTTGGATTGAAACTCTTCGCAATTAGAAGTGACTCTTCAGAAAAAATAGCCGTTAGAGCCGGTCAGTCGACTGAGCAAAATCGACCAGTCAACTGAATATTCAAAAATAGTGTAAAATGGTGCATTTCTGTGCACTGAACAGGTTCAGTCGACTGGTTGTTTTCGGTCAGTCGGCTGACTTGTTTGTCAGTGCACAGTTTGCACATATTTTAAAAAAATTGAACTTTAAAACTACTTTGAGTATGTGCAAACTACTTGAGGATAGATTTTAACAATTATAAACCACATCTAAGACTAAAACTCCAGTAAATAATCATACTATACTTAGATTTGTAGTCTCGTCTCCTTTGTAGTTTAATTAGCTTGCATATCTCATTCTCTTTTTGTCGCTTGATCGTATAGTCTCATCACTGATCGTTTAACCTTTTTGTCATGAATCAAAACTCATGATTCAACATAAGCAACTATATCTTTAGTGACAACATTCCATGTCATCAATAATGTTTCCTAGTTGCTTAGGGCTATTCCAAAATCTCTGCCACCAATTCTTATGACCATTGGTCATATCTAAACATCCTTGCTCTAACTTCTTATCAACTATGGCCTACGTTTTTAGGAAATTCTGGCTGCGCCTCTTTTATGTGGCTGGATTCAAAAAACTACAATTTGCCTCAAATGGCTCAAACTAACAAAAGAAAACAAAGCCAAAATGTGGTCTCCCATATCTGGGGCATAAAATCACCAATAAAATCCCAAACTCTAAATCTACTACAAACTTATTTGTCGAGCAACAAACTCCACTCATGGAACCAAAAGCAGCAAGCTAGCCTCCCAAAAGTCCATCTACAAAAATCGAGTTTTCAGCTCATCGATAAAATAAATCAATTTAATATTTAAATATCCAAAATTTAAATATTTAGAACAACCTAAAAATACGGATTGTTACATTTTTGTGACATAGTGGAACGAAGATAAGACTTCATCAACTTTAGCTTTAAAAACCTTCTTACGGCCTATGCAATTGTAACTGGTATAGTCAGAATTATTCTATATGCAATCCAAGCATTATGAAAATTTAACTCACTCAAATAAGAAATTATGAAATTAAGCAATTCAAACAAAACAACTTTCAAGACTTTTAATTCTAAAAATAGCTCTTTTTCGTCAGTATCAGAGTGCAAATCATGTCTTAATTATTCCATATTTCCATCAGAGTGCAAATCATGTCTTAATTATTCCCTAAGTTTTGAATAATGACCTTATAATTTCTCATCACCTATAGAAGTAAACTTTTTTTAATCAAACAAAAAGCCAAACCTATCATCATATTCTTTGAATTGCTCAAACCGAGTCATCAACGACACACGAGCTTTATCCACAATTTGTAAAAAATAATTAATTCGAAAGGACCCTTATAGTGTTTGCATTGGTTCTTCAACACTCACATCTTCATCGAACTATTTCTTTATATGAATAATTCTTTTTTGAGAAAACATTGGTTCAACATCAAACATTTGGGCTATCCCTTTAGCATCAACCATTATAGAATTAAATCCCGTGTTCCTGAAATCTTCAAAAAAATCATTAAGTTCTTATAATCAAGTGATGATAACATCAATTTGCATATCTTCAATTTGAAGAATCTTGCTAATAGTTTTTATATTTTTCAACATTTCATTCCAAATGCACAATCCAAACAAAAATTCAAATTTTCAACGTTGTTTTTTTACAAGACTTCTAGCTTCACTCTTTGCCATAGAATCCTTGGTGCTATTTGACATGGAAATCAGAGCATCTATTATCTCTGGTATCTTATAGATTTTACTACTTCAATGTGACTTTCCCAATGTGTACCAGATAATGGTTTAAAGTACAACCCGATACATGATCTTTAAGAACCTACCATCTCTATGTGGATGAAGAAAATAAATTAAATATTCATTGGATCACCCAATGAATTTTGATGCTTTAGGACATGATTTAACCATATCACATAGCATAAGATTAAGAATATGAAACTACAAGGTATGTAGAAAGCCCTTGGATTAATTTCTAATAGTCTTTGTTGCACTTCTTTGTTTTTTCCTTTCATATTTTATCCATTATCATATTCTTTTCCTTTGATATCGTAAATATCAAGCTTAATATTTCTTTAAGCTTGTTAAAAAGTCCAAGTCTAGTAGTATCATTTACTTTCAAAAATTCAATAAAAAACACTTCCACCTTTGTGGGATTAGTTGAGACATTAACATATCTTATTACAAGAGACATTTGTTCAACACGACTAACATCTGGAGTGTAGTCTAATATAACTGAAAAATACTTGGCCTTTTTTATTTTTTTAAGAATTACATTTTTAATTTCATTCGCCAGTGTGAATATTAACTTATTTTGAATTTTGTATCGAAGATAATGTTACGAATTTCTTTTTGTTCAACTCGTCGAACATGTTCCTGCATTACTGGATCAAATTATGCTTTCATTTTTTAATTACAAAACATACCATTATTTTGTTTAAAAAGTCTTTCATTCGTTCCATGAAATACTAAATTATTGGTAGGAAGTGTTTTCGCAACAGCAATTTTTCGTATCAGCACTTTCTTCCAACGTTCTATTTCTTTATTTCGATCTATGGTTGCTTTGACTTTCAATCTTGTTTCTAATTCAATCCAACTGCTCATATTTAGAAGATGATCTCTACTACTTTCATGTTGTTTCAACTTAGAACTAAGACTGCGCCAACCATTAATTCCTTTATTAGAAATATGACTAGGCTTTATTTGATTCATAAATAATTTACAGCAAAAACAAAATACTTGATCAAGTGAATTTGAATATACCAACCATTTTCTATCTTGTTTATCCCATTAGGCAAATGTTTGACATATAATGTGGAGAAAAAAATGCTATTATAGCATTTTTTGGAAAACCAGTGTCATTATTTTTTAATACTCTAAAAGGACCGCTTTCAACCAGCAAGTCTCTTAATTTTTGATCAATTCTTTTTTCATGTACCAAGGTCATTTGACATTGTGCTAACATTCTTTAGGTGTGATGAGCCAGTGTTTACTTCCTCTTCACTTTTATTTTCATTATCATGTTCACTCATTAAAATATCATCATCAATATTATCATCATCCTCATTAGTAAGTAGGGTATTATCCATATTCAAACTCGAACTTTCTACTGGCCTATTTTTGAAGAAAATTTATTAAGAGCGCCTTTCTATGAATTAATGAATTCATCTAGCCTTCTTTTTCTAACCCTTTTAATGTAACAATCTGGTTTTAGGGGTGACTAATAATAAATATTTATTTAATTAAAAATGGATTTTTCTAATTTAATTAAATAATTTGAATTTATTTTAGAATATCAGAACCTTATAACAAGGTAATTAGTGATGATTTAGAAAAAAAAGATAAGGAATATTTTAATAAAATAGTGGTTTAATAATTTATTTAACCAATTATTTTGCAATTTAAAAATATCAATGAATTATTCTGAAATAATGATAAATTAAAATTTTGAAAATATTAAAATTGAACTTAAATGAAATTGATTTAGCGATGTAATCGTATTTATATTAGGCTTGAATGTCTTTATTTCACACAGCAGATAAAATAGGAAAGAAAGAAAAAGGAAGTAGAAAATAAAATGAAGCCCATTAACCTAAAATCCATGAATTAAAGTCAAGTCTCTTGAGAATTATGACTCCAGACACTTCTTTATCCTGATATTTCCATTCTCTCTATAAATAAACTTTAAATATAAATGTTAACTAACTTTAGAAAATCAAAACCCTTACTTAATCTCTTCTTATTCAAATACCAAATTAAATTCAAGTTAATTATTATAAATTTTCAAAGTTGAGCACAAACATCTGGACACTGATATACGTCTAAGTGCCTAAGCAATTAGAGTTTCATCGATCCTTTGGGTTTTGGAATACGCATGTAGAGAGGAGGAAAAAGATGGATGTAATGTAGAGGTGAGTATTATATACTCACGTATCTATGCTAATCATCCTATTTCTTGTATAGCTTAGCTTATATCATTATATAAATGCTTGAACATGTATACGAGTTAGTATTGCATTAGAATTGAAATGAAAAAGGCAAGGGGATGCTTGACCTAGAGCGTAGTTGCTCTAGGCTATTCACGACCGGTGGAGCAATCATGGGTGACCAGTGCACCGTTGGTGATGTCTAGTAATGCGTATATGTTTTTGTGTGTGTGTATTTCCCCGCCTGAGTGTGTGCATGGCCTTGCATTTGTGTTTGTATGTGTAAGTGATTCAATATGTGCTTGCAAGGCATAACAATGTGCATGAATATATGTGAAACTATGTTTTGTATGTGGTGTGTTATGTGCTATGAAAATTGTATTGTACGTGTGTTATTTTGTAGTTGTATGCATGAGTTCTTGTGTGAGTGTGTATAAGTATGTGTGTTGTTGCGCAAAAGTGTAAATGTGCAGATATATATATATATATATATATATATATATGCGTGTGTGCCGTGGGATAGAGTGTGCATAGGTGTCTCTATTTGTTTGGTATGTGTAAGCATGCAATTGTATGTGATTGTGTATATACATGAGTTGTGTTTTATATTGGTGTATGTAGGGAGTTTAGGTGTGCATTAGCGAATATATGTATATGTGTTGCTGTAAGCCTGTTGCTTGCAGTAGTATATATGTATACAGTTCGGTTTGTGTGTGTTGAGTGCTGCATTTGCATGTGCGTAAATTTTGTTGCGTGTGCTTCATTGTTTGTGTATGAATGCGTATTGTGTATATATCCGTGAGCTTGTGTGTATAGATGTCTGTGTATATGCATGTGCAAAAGCTTGATTTGTGCTTTGTTTTACTCTGTGGAAGTGTATTCTTTGCATTGCCTTTGTTTTTTGTTGCTTTATGCTTTTTTGTTTATATATGCAGTGTGTCTGCAAATATCAGCTCATGTGTATTTCGGTGTGTACAGGCTTGCGATACATGTATCTATATATTTTTGTTCCTTGGGTAAAGTTGTTATGCATATTTATGGTACTTGTTACTGAATTGCTATGTATTCCATGTTTTGACTTTATCTATTCAACCTGCTTGTGTTTTGTGGATGTTTGTATATGTATTTGACATATATACTTCTATTTAAATATAAATAGATACATGTTTGTTAAATATAAAATACATTAAAATAAATAAATATTGAATATACCAAAACATTAATATATATATATATACACACGCACACGATGAATATATTTTAAAGGTGATTTTTTTGTTTATTAAGTAAACTAAGTAAATTTATTGGAATTTTATTGAAATGAAACATGAATTGTTACCTAATAGATATTCTATAGTTAGTAAAGTATATTTATGAAATTTTAATATTTATATATATAATTTAAGATTTGAAATTTTTTTATTTGATTATGAATAAATTAACTTATTTTCGATATTGTATAATTATTTAAAATAGCATTTAATTGTAGTAAAGTATGAAATAATTTTTATATGTAATATTTAATTTTATTAGCTATTTTGGAGTTCTAGAATGAAAGAATTGAGTTTTCTAGTGCTGTTTGTGAATATTAAATTGCTATTTTTTTAAAGATTGAGAAACTAGTTATTTACTGTATAAAATATATTATGTTTGAGTTTAGTAATTATCCAATTAATTCTGGAATATGTATTTATTATCCATCCTTTAGTATTTACTTTGTTATATAAAATTATATGTTGAATGTTTCATTATTAAGTTTTGATTCATTTATATTTATTTGAATAATTTATTTTTGTATTATTTTTGATTTCTTGTTTCGTATTTTCATTATATTGATTTCGATGATATGAGTGATTCGCCGTTAGTATTGATTTAGTTGACGATTTTGGAGATGATACGGTAATGGCATCCTTTTATTTAATTTGTGAGATTTCATTCTGTGTGACAAGAAATCTGAATAAACGATTAGTGATAATGTTTGGTATGGGACTTTTGGTAATACTTTTTTGTTTATTCATTAAACTTGTCAAATAGAATTACACAGTGTGGATCGACTGTAGTTTATGAGCGTTAAATAATTATTCGAATAACATGTGGTGGTATGAGACGCCGTTGTGTTATTTGTTTGATTATTCTTTGTAAGTAAATTTCACTCAAACGAGGATTACTCATATATGTGATAACACTCGCTATGGTGAGTATATGTTATAGCCATGTGTTGGCTTATGGGTAAAGCCGTGTGTTGGTGAGGGATTAGAACTCTAGAATATCATAGTCATTTGTTGACTTATATGGAGCCGTGTGTCAGCATATGTTTAGAGCTATGCGTAGAATAAGATACGAGTACTATATGTCGTCCACTTGTGTCCATCTCCCTTTATGTTTTGGGAGTTAACTAGATCGGCCAGTATCCACCCTGACGGCCTGAACGTGGGGTCGCGCCCTAAATCCGTGACACTGTTGTTGTTGTTATATTCGATGCGCATCGTAGGATCGATAGTTGGTAGCCCATTGTGTCGCGTAGGGCAACAGTCTATTACCATAGTGGCAAACGCAGAGTCGTGACTGAGGTTATGCATAGACGAGTCATAGGTGGATGTGAGTCACGATGCCTGTCGAGGTAACCGAAGACTATAGGAACAGATTCGGTTTTTAGAGGGAGGTTAGTAAACCCTGGGTTGCTGGAGCATGCTGTGCTATCAGTCTCCCTTTCTGGTTTGGTGTTATGTGTGTGTTGTGGACTGACATATATTATTCACCATCCAATGAATTGGCTATACTAAAGAATGTGTGTCTAAAGTGTAGTCAGTCCTTGTATATCCATACTCTTCTGATTTGATATTGTGGAACAACTTTTGTTTATTGATTTTGATTGTGATGGATTATCTTTGTAGTTTATATAATATTGGATATTAGTTGGATGATTTGACGGGCTACCTCACATTATCTATTGATTATACAATTTTATGTTACTATATTAGGGCATTGATGTGTTATCCCAATTCACTTGATGGTTTCATTTTTATATGATTATGTTGTATTATATGGATGATTCACCCATTGGATACAGTATTCTTGATTTCTATGGATTTTTTTTATATGGGTGAGGACATAATCGCATAGGGTTTTGGTGATATTTATGCTATGAGATGTTTCGGTGATTAAGTTGTTGTAATTATAAACCATGCAAACGTCTTCCTCTTTATTTTTAAAACATAATACATTTTATTCATTGACATGATCCAATGCCCTATACTATCACATTATTATTCATAGTTTATATCGTTTCACCAATAATTATTCACCAAAAATATTTCCAATTCATTACATAATCCCAATATTCGCAAACCTCATTCAAGAAAATATAATTATGACAACATACACCCAAAGTGACATATGAAGATGCCCCCCCGGGATGATCAGAGTATATACAGGCAATATAACAACTTTGCCATTACAATCAACACAGCGGAAACAAAAGAAAAGGGATATGTAAATAGCTATCATGACTTCTGCACGTCTTTGGAAGCTTATTCATCTTAAGAGGTACCTGAAAATCTCAACTCTCAAACTACTCAAAATCAATGAGTATCCGAGAGTTTAAGAGGAAAACATAAACTTCGAGTCAGACATAAAGCCTGTATGAATAATAATCTACCATTTCAAATCATTTAGATATCTAATGGGACCACGCCGCTTAGTAGAACGGGTTTCCCCTCACTAGTATCTCAAAACCTTTATAAAACCATATACTGTGCTCCTGCATCACAATGGTTAAAACAATTCAAAACAGTATAATATGATGATATGCAAAACACTTGAATTAATTCTGAATTACCCATCACTATTCAATTTGGACTACCTGTCTTAGTTATAGTTTCTATGATTACTATTAACCTATTAGTTTTCATGGGATGACTAATAACCGGTTAAACATTTAAGGACTCCCTATCCAATAACATAGTTTTCATGGGATCACTATGAACCTATTGGTAACTCCAATATTACTCTTATCCTAGTTTTCATTGGTTGACTAGAAACCTATTGGTAACCCCAATATCCTTTCTGCTTACCCTAGTTTTCATGGGTTGACTAGGAACCTATTGGTAACCCCAATATCCTTTCTGCTAACCCTAGTTTTCATGGGTTGACTAGGAACCTATTGGTAACCCCAATATCCTTTCTGCTTACCCAAGTTTTCATGGGTTGACTAGGAACCTATTGACATCTGTCAATATTTCATTTGGATATAGTTTTCATGGGCTAACTACAAACCTACTAGCCCTGCCAGCATCCAATCATAGTTTCCATGGGCTTACTATGAACCTGTATATCTGATGTCTTCCTTTACACATAGTTTTCATGGGCTAACTATGAACCTGTCTATCTGACATCTTCTTTTGTACATAGTTTTCATGGGCTAACTATGAACCTATTTGCCCCTGCCAATATCATACAGTTTTCATGGGCTTATTGTAAACCTATTGGCCCTTGCCAATATCTTTCCTTTATATTTTAACATCCTATACTCTGGTCTTCCTGACCTCCTGGATGCAATTCTACTTATTCTGGAGTTTATTCAATTTATATTCACTACTGGGTTAACCTAACTGGTTCTCCTACCCTTTATCCCCAAAATGCAGTTATGGGTTCAATATAAAGTGAATATATTCATTTTAGAAGAAGTAACGTAACAATATAGCAATAACACTCATGTGGGTTTAAAATAAAATATGGTTAATCCCTTTAACCTATTTCTTTATCACAGATAGCTTCTTCTCAAAACCATTATAAAAACTCCTTTAATATTGCCATGGGGGTTTCCATTAAAAATAGAGTTTGGGTTATAAAAACCTTTCGATCCTTCAAAACCTTACTTTCGACTTCATAGGATGACCTCCTTCGAAAGCTCTAAAAAACTAGGCTCTTGCCTTATAATACTTTAAATCCTACCTTTCAAATATATTAAGGTATTAGCATTTAAATTTAGAAGCTTTAGCTCCGAAACCAGTTGAAAGAACCCCTTTCGACACCATTTGAAGTAACCCTTCCGAAAACATTGAAAGTACCCATTTCGAAAGCATTGGGTTTATACTTAAAACATTACTTGGGTCAAAGTGAATATAGTCGAAAGCATCTGTTTCGAAACCTATATAGAAACAATAGGGAAAACTTGATGGCATCGGCACCATCCCTTTCAAAGGCATAAAACATCTGGGTAAAACATTGGAAGGTTGGTGTCGAAACTCCTTTTGAAACCATCACCTTCGAAACCCCTAATCCCCTTTCGAAAGAGTTAGGAAGTGGCTTAAACTTTATAAAACAAAGTATCCTTTCGACAGCATTGATATCTTCAACACCATCGAAAGGTCAAAGAACGACAGCAGGGTATCGACTAGGTCGGAACCCCTTCTTTCATAACATTCTTTTATAAGTAAGAAACCCAATCGAAATAAATCTTAAGTTATTGGCAACCCTTTCGAAACCCTTTAAAACCACTTTTGAAACCTTATGCTTCGACTCTGTTCAAGGCTTTAAACAAAACATAGGCATGCGCTTTTCTTTTAGAAACAAACCAAGGTTTCGACCCCTTCGAAAGCTATGCTTCCAACACTCTACCTTCCGCCTATCACCAATCCACTGCGTACCATCATAGTGATACCTTGTGTATTGGTTTTGGCATAGTTGGTTTCGACAAGGATAAATTCGGAAGCTACTGTGTCGAAAGACGCTTTCCTAAGTAGGCGGAACCACTTTTCTGAGCAAAACCAGGTTTAATTCTTGTTTAAGTAAACTTTTCTCTAACTAACCTACCATGTGTCAACACCAGATTGGTTGTTTTAACTTTTTCAAAAAAAAATTCAAAAATAACTACCGCTAATCCAGATCTAAACCAGGGTTAAGTTAATCAAACAAGCCCTTCCAATTTTTGCAAAGAAGCCCCTTTTCTAAAACAATTTATTTTGCATAGCAAATCACTTTGGAAAGGTCCTCCAAAATTCCAAAAATTCACTTTAATCATCTTATCTAACATATCAAAATTCCAAACCCAAATTCTCCATAAATTTTCCAAAATAAGTTTATAAACCCACCTATCTATATTTTCCTTTAAAAATTCATAATAATCTTTCCATAACTTGGAAAATTCTCAAAATTGAAACACAAATCTAAAATCATGTTTCTAATAACATAAAATTTTTGCATGGCATTTAGTCAACATTAAATCTCAGTTTTGACCTAAAACCGTGCAAAAAACCTTTTAAACAACCTTGTTTAAATCATATAAATCATTAATCAAGCATATCATCATCCAATATATCACAAAAATTAATTTATCCCTAAAATCTGAAAATATATGAATCAAAACAAAAAAGTGATGGAATTATTATTCACCTTGATCTGGATAAGGAGATTGGATTGAAATAGATTTCCCCTAAACTTGATTTTCCTAGCTTTAATTTGAATTCCTCTTGATCTCTTAGTGGTCGGCCGTTCCGCTATATTTTTGTTTGCATTTTAAAATGGCATGAATGGTAAGAAAAAGGGTAGGAACAAAAATATATAAGGGTGGGAGTCATTTGACGACAAAGTCCTAATATACCCTTATGTAATTTGTTTAACCTAAAACCCTACTTTAGCCCATTAGTTATCATATTAGGCTCAGCCTTAATTTATTAATTCAATTCTCAATCCCCTTATCACTTAACCTTTACATTATTCTATTTAATTTATCTAATTAAATCTCCTGAATAATGTTATAAAAAATTAGGGGTGTTACAGGCTCCCCTCCTTAAATAATTTCGTCCTCGAAATTCAGTAAGGACTAAATACTAAACGTAGCAATCATCTGTAACAACTCCTAACAACCACACTAGTCTACCTGACTAAGAAAGATCTATATAAATCTAATATAGACATATCCTCAAAGCAGATTAGGATAAGAATCTCGAATCTTGTTCTTCTGTCTCCCAAGTACTTCTCGTTGTTGGTCCAATGAACTTTCACCAACTTAACTGTCTTGTTCCTTATTATTTTATCATCTACCACTACAACCCGGACTAGTTGTCTAACAATAGTCAAATTAGGTTCTACTACCAAGTCCTCCAACTCTGTCTGAGGAATGGTAGCCTCTGGATTATGCACATACTTGCGAAGATGAGACACATGAACTTCTTTATGGACACCTGCCATATTTCTTGGCAACTCAACTCTGTACGCGAGCTTTCCAACCCTTTCTATAATTTGGAATGGACCAACATATCTCGGGGCCAACTTTCCCGACTTTCCAAATCGTACCAACCCTTCATCGGTGATACCTTGACAAAAACCCTGTCTCCCACTGAAAACTCTTGGTCTTTACGCCTCTTATCTACATAACTCTTCTGTCTAGATTTAGCATCCTTCATCCGTTCTTGAATTAACCCAATCTTATCTGACGCCTCCCTTACCAAATCTGGCCCTAAGACCAATCTGTCTCCAATCTCCAACCAACATGCAAGGGATTTGCATGGCCTTCCATACAAAGCTTCAAAAGACGCCATTCCTATATTAGTATGATAACTATTATTATAGGAAATCTCAATCAAATGTAGTTGATCCTCCCAAGATCCACCAAAGTCCAACACACAAGCTCTCAACAAATTCTCAAGCACCTTAATAATTCTCTCTATCTGCCCATCCATTAGTGGGTAACATGCGGTACTCATCTTGAGCTTTGTGCCTAACACATTTTGTTGACTCTTCCAGAATTCACCAGCGAATACAACATCTCTGTCGCTGATTATGCTACTAGGAACTCCATGAAGTCTAACTATGTTCTTCATGAACAACTTCATCAAAACTGGTGCCATCCTGGTCGACTTTACTAGAATGAAATGGGCACTTTTGGTCAACCTGTCCACAGTAACCCATATGCTTTCATTTCCTCTTCTTGACCTTGGCAACCCATCTATAAAATCCATGGATATCGAATCCCATTTCCAAACTGGAACATCTAAAGGCTGAAGTAACCACTCGGCTTCTGATGTTTGGCTTTCACTTGTTAACAGTTTACACACTGCCTAACCCATAAGCCCACTTATCTCTTCATGCCTTCCCAATAGAAGCTTCTCTTCATATCTTGATACATCTTGGTCCCTCCAAGATGAATCGTAAACTTAGATCGATGACATTCTTCAAGAACTTCTCTTCTCAAGTTCTCTACATCTGGAACACATAACCTTCCCTTCTTTCTCAACCATCCTATCTGGTCAAGACAAAAATCTTTCACATCATCGACCTCAGTTCCAACCTAAAGCCTTCTGATTCTCTTAGCTAATAATGGATCCTCCTTTTTCTTAGAAGTAATTCTCTCGATCAACACTGGTCATACTTCTAAACAGGACATCATGGTAGTATTCTGACTAGAACTAGCAGTTGATCTTAATTGTACACCACAACTGGCCAATGCTTCTATCTTTCTACTCTACCAACATAGCCAATCCGACATTCAGATGTCTTCTGCTGAGAGCATCTGCTACTTTATTACCATTCCTTGAGGTACACTCTATACCAAAATCATAAGCAGCCAAAAATTCCGGCCACCTTTGCTGTCGCATATTCAACTCTTTCTGAAAGAATAAATAACTTAAAGACTTATGATCGGTATATAACTCAAATCTCTCCCCTAATAGATAGTGCCTCCAAATCTTCAAGGCAAAGATTACCGCTGCCAACTTCAAAACATGAGTAGGGTATCTTACTTCATGTGGTCTAAGCTGCCTAGATTGGTAAGCAATGACTTTGCCCTTCTGCATCAACACTGCTCCCAATCCAGTCCCACATGCATCTGTGTATACCACCAACGCCCGGTTACCATCTGGAACTACTAACATTGGAGCATTGGTCAACAAATGCCTTAATTTAAGGAATGCTTCCTCACATTTGTCGGACCAAATAAACTTCACTTCCTTCCTGGTAAGCTTAGTCAAAAGCAATGCTATCCATGAAAAATCCTTGATGAATCTTCGGTAATACCCAACAAGTCTAAGAAAACTCCTGATCTCGGTCACCGCCTCTGGTCTCTTCCAATTGTTCACAGCTTCAATCTTATTTGGATCGACTGACAATCCGTTCTCTGAAACCACATGACCAAGAAACTTAACCTCTTTCTTCGAAAAATGACACTTGGAAAACTTCTCCTTTAGCCAGTTCTACCTCAGCATCTCTAGCACAACTCTAAGATGATCTTCATGCTCTCCCTCATCTTTAGAGTATACCAAAGTATCATCTATAATCACCAACACGAATCTATCCAAATACTCTCGGAATACTCAATTCATCAAATCCACAAAGAAAGCAGGTGCATTCATCAATCCGAATGGCATCACTAACCACTCATACGAACCATATCTATTCCGAAATGCGATCAAAGGAATACTGTCCTCTACCACTCTCAACTGATGGAACCCCGTCACCAAATCCAATTGGGAGAACACCTTGGCTCCACTCAACTGAACAAACAGATCATCAATTCTCGGCAAAGGATACTTATTCTTTATCATCCTTTCGTTTAGCTTATGATAGTCGATACACAGCCTCAATGACCCATATGGTTTGTTCACGAATACCGCAGCCGCTCCCCAAGGCGAACTGCTTAGTCTAATAAATTTCTTCCTTCTAGATCCACTAGCAGCACCTTCAATTCCTTCATCTCTATCGATGTCATTCTGCTAGGTGGTGTACTAACAGGTTCGACTCCTGCCATAAGAGCTATTAGAAACTCAATAGCTCGTTTCGGTGATAGTCCTATGACTGGCTCAAACACATCTGCAAACTCACCTGCAATTCGAACCTGACTTAGCTCTTCTCCCACTTCCATTGCATGTAACAAAGCACAACTACTACGGTCAGAATTCTCCACTAAGAATATAATTCGGTTATGACTATTAGGGTGTCTCAAAGATATCTCCCCATCCTGGCAGAATATCCTAGCCTCATACCTCCTTAACCAATCCATACCCAAAATGATTCTGAAATCCACGAAATCGTAAACATACAAACTGCATGCAAACTTATGACCCAACAAATCAATTTCTAACAAGTCACATCTTGTCCCCAAAGTTGCATACCCTCCTATTGGATTCCCAACCCATAAGGAAGTAACAAGGTATGTGGGTTCTAAACATAACCTATCAACCGAACACTGGGATATAAATGAATGTGACGCACCGGTATCAAAAATTATCCTAACTTGTATACTCTGAATCAAAAACGTACCTTCCATCACAGTCTTTCCTTCATTAGCTGCAGTGGGCTTAGCTGATGTTCCAACAACAAAAATTTTCCCCTTGTCTGCCCTGGCTGGCTCTGGACACTTATTCTTGTAATGCCCCACTTGATCATAGTTAAAGCATTTCACAATCTTCTTGTCTGCAGCCTTCTTCCACTTGCCTGACCGGCACTCATTCGCAAAATGGCCCTTCTTATCACATTTGTAGCAAACTAAATCAGTCTTTGCCTTCTTGGTAGCATTCCCTTTCTGAGTTCCTTTCTTCTTAAATAATTTCCTCTTCTTTCCCTGAGGACCTTGGAATTCAACAGGCTTCTCTCTAGCTGAAATAACAAGCATCTCTTCATGGCGAATAACCATCTCCACCACCACATTAGAAGGATCTCGGATATGGGTCATGGTCATTCTAGCAAGCTTAGGTCTTAATCCTTGAATGAACCTTTCATTCCTTATAACATCAGTGTCAACGAAAGCATATCTATATAAAAACAACTCATCAAACTTAGCAGCGTACTCGACCACTGACATCTCTCCGTGAACCAGATCCATGAACTTCCTCATCAATGCAGACTTAGCAACTTCAGATAGAAACCACTGCTCAAACCTTCTCCTGAAATCAACCCAAGTCAGCTCTTTCTCCGGTACGTACCCCGACAGTCGCACTATTCCACCAATGAAGTGATGCCCCTTGCAAATGTCTAGAGGCTAGCCTTCTCTTTTGTCCATTATCCAAGCCTAGATCAGTACAGATCCTTTCGCAACTCAGTAGCCAATTTTTAACTTCAACAGCATCCTCCATTCCAACAAATGGCTTACCACCCAAATTGGTATAGTCTCTGCTTAGCTTTCCCAATTGGAGCCATAGGATTTGCTCCTCCAACATTACTGGCAGCTCCAGCTTGCAAAATATTGGCTAAAAACTGATATACCATCCTCACATCTACTGGTGGATTTCCAGCACCTACATTGGCTTCAGCATTTGGATTAGCATTAGCCTGTTGACCTTGGTTCCTCCTGGTGTTAGGTCGAGCATTCCCATTTGTTGTGGTGCTTCCTCCACCTAGATTTCCTCTTCCGTTTCCCGCTTCCATACCTTATTTCTCGTAAATTTGCATACGACTCTTAGTAAGATACAGAAGAATGATCTAAGAGAGATAAGAACACATACATATATATATATATATATATATATATATATATATAAGTATGTATCAAATACAAGTACGTTACTATAACGTTAACCCAAACCCCGATCATATTTTCAAATTCATTGGATTATGTTTGAAAAACTTTTAGATTTAACTTTCTTTTGAAGTTTCATAAACCTATGCTCTGATACCAACTTGTAACATCCTCCTACTTTGAGGCCCAAAACTAACGGCTACGAATGCTACATTTATCCATAGTTATTAATCCTCAACGACCAAATACGGCGGTGTTAGATTCATTGATACACAGAAACACATGAATATGGAAAATTTTAAACTTCAAACAAAATCACGTTCCATATCAAAATATTTCTAATTCATTACATAATCCCAATATTCGCGAACCTCATTCAGGAAAATATAATTATTACAACAACGCCTAGAGCGTATGAAGATGCTCTCTTTGATGATCAGAGTATATACAAGCAATATAACAAATTTGCCATTACAATCAACACAGTTGAAACAAAAGAAAAGAGACCTCTAAATAGCTATCATGCCTCCTGCATGTCTCCAGAAGCTTATTCATCTTAAAAGGAACCTAAAATCCTCAACTCTCAAACTACTCAAAATCAATTGAGTACCCGAGAGTTTAAGGGGAAAACATAAACTTCGAGTTAGACATAAAGCCTGGTATGAATAATAATCTACCATCTCAAATCATTTAGATATATAGTAGGACCACTCCGCTTAGCGAAATGGGTTTCCCCTCATTAGTATCTCAAAACCTTTATAAAAGCATATACTGTCCTCCTGCATCACAATGGCTAAAACAATTCAAAACAGTACAATATGATGAAATGCAAAACAATTAAATTAATTCTTGATTACCCATCCCCATTCAATTTAGTCTACCTGTCTCGGTTATAGTTTCTAGGATTACTATTAACCTATTAGTTTTCATGGGCTGACTAATAACCGGTTAAACATTTAAGGACTCCCTATCCAATTACATAGTTTTTATGGGATCACTATGAACCTATTGGTAACTCCAATATTACTCTTATCCTAGTTTTCATGGGTTGACTAGGAACCTATTGGTAACCCCAATATCCTTTCTGCTTACCCTAGTTTTCATGGGTTGACTAGGAACCTATTGACATCTGTCAATATTTCCACCGGATATAGTTTTCACGGGTTGACTAGGAACCTATTGACATTTGTCAATATTTCCTCCAGATATAGTTTTCATGGGCTAACTACAAACCTACTAGCCCTGCCAGTATCCAATCACAGTTTTCATAGGCTTACTATGAACCTGTCTATCTGACATCTTCCTTTACACATAGTTTTCATGGGCTAACAATGAACCTATCTATCTGACATCTTCTTTTGTACATAGTTTTCATGGGCTAACTATGAACCTATTGGCCCCTGCCAATATCATACGGTTTTCATGGGCTTACTGTAAACCTATTGGCCCCTGCCAATATCTTTCCTTTATATTTTAGCATCTTATATTCTGATCTTCCTGACCTCCTGGATGCAATTCTACTTATTCAGGAGTTTATTCAATTTATATTCACTACTGGGTTAACCTAACTAGTTCTCCTACCCTTCATCCCCAAAATGCAGTTATGGGATCAATATAAAGTGAATATATTCATTTTAGAAGAAGTAACATAACAATATAGCAATACCACTCCTGTGGGTTTAAAATAAAACATGGTTAATCCCTTTAACCTATTTCTTTATCAAAGATAGCTTCTTCTCAAAACCATTATAAAAACTCCTTTAATATTGCCATGGGTTTTCCTTTAAAAATAGAGTTTGGGTTAAAAAACCTTTCGATACCTTCAAAACCTAGCTTTCGATTTCATAGGATGACCTCCTTCGAAAGCTCTTAAATACATTAGGCTCCTGCCTAATAATACTTCAAATCCTACCTTTCGAATATATTAAAGTATTAGCATTTAACTTTAGAAGCTTAAGCTTCGAAACCAGTTGAAAGAACCCCTTTCGACACCATTGGAAGTAACCCTTTCGAAAACATTGAAAGTACCCATTTTGAAAGAATTGCGTTTATACTTAAAAAATTACTTGGGTCAAAGTGAATGTAGTTGAAATCATCTATTTCGAAACCTATATAAAAACATTAGGGAAAACTTGATGGCATCGGCACCATCCCTTTCGAAAGCATAAAACATCTGGGTAAAACATTAGAAGGTTGGTGTTGAAACCCCTTTCGAAACTATCACCTTCGAAACCCCTGATCCCCTTTCGAAAGCGTTAGGAAGTGGCTTAAACTTTATAAAACAAAATATCCTTTCGACAGCATTGATATCTTCAACACCATCTAAAGGTTAAAGAACAGCAGCAGAGTATCGACTAGGACGTAACCCCTTCTTTCAAAACATTCTTTTATAAGTAAGAAACCCTGTCGAAATCAATCTTAAGCTATTGGCAATCATTTTGAAACCATTTAAACCCACTTTTGAAACCATATGCTTTGACTTTGTCGGAGGCTTTAAATAAAACATACGCAGGCGCTTTTCTTTTAGAAACAAATCAAGGTTTCGACTCCTTCGAAAGCTATGATTCCAACACCCTACCTTCCACCTATCTCCAATCCACCGCATACCATTATTGTGATACCTTGTGTATTGGTTTCAGAATAGTTGGTTTCGACAAGGATGAAGGCAAAAGCTACTGTGTTGAAAGGCGCTCTCCTAAGTAGGCGGAACCACTTTTCTGAGCAAAACCAGGTTTAATTCTTGTTTAAGCAAACTTTTCTCTAACTAACCTGCCACGTGTCAACACCAGATTTGTTGCCTTAACTTTTTCAAATTCGTTTTCAAAAATAACTGCCGCTAATCCAGATCTAAACCATGGTTAAGTTAATTAAACAAGCCCTTCCAATTTTTGCAAAGAAGTCCCTCTTCTAAAACAATTTATTTTGCATTGCAAATCACTTTGGAAAAATCCTCAAAAGTCCATAAATTCACTTTAATCCTGTTATCTAACATATCAAAATTCCAGACCCAAATTCTCCATAATTTTTCGAAAATAAATTTATAAACCCAAATATCCATATTTTCCTTTGAAAATTCATAATAATCTCCCCATAACTTGGAAATTCTAAAAATTGAAACCCAACTCCTAAATCATGTTTCTCATAACATAAAATTTTCCCATGACATTTAATCAACATTAAATCTCGGTTTTGACCTAAAACCATGCAAAAAACCTTTTAAACAACCTTGTTTAAATAAAATAAATCATGAATCAAGCATATCATCATCCAATATATAATAAAAATGAATTTATCCATTAAATCTGAAAATATACGATTCAAAACAAAACAGGGATGGAATTATTATTCACCTTGATCTAGATAAGGAGATTGGGTTGAGATAGATTTCCCCTAAGCTTGATTTTTCTAGCTTTAATTTGAATTCCTCTTGATCTCCTAATGGCCGACCGTTCCTCTATATTGTTGTTTGCATTTTAAAATGACGTGAATGGTAAGAAAAAGGGTAGGAACGAACATATATAAGGGTGGGAGTCATTGGCTAGCAAATTCCTAATATACCCTTATGTAATTTGTTTAACCTAAAACCCTTCTTTAGCCAATTAGTTATCATATTAGGCTCAGCCTTAATTTATTAATTCAATTATCAATCCCCTTATCACTTAACCTTTACATTATTCTATTTAATTTATCTAATTAAATATCCTGAATATTGTTATAAAAAATTAGGGGTGTTACAGGTTCCCCTCCTTAAAGAATTTCGTCCTCGAAATTCAGTAAGGACTAAATACTAAACATAGCAATCATCTGTAACGACTCCTAAAAACCATACTAGTCTACCTGACTAGGAAATATCTATAAAAATCTAATATTAACTTACCATCAAAGAAAATCAGGATAAGTATATCGAATCCTGTCCTATGTCTTCTAACTACAGTCCTTCTCGTTGTTGCTCCACTAAACTTTCACCAACTTGACTGTCTTGTTCCTCGATCCTTTCTCATCCCTCACTACAACCCGAACTGGATGTCTAACAAAAGTCAAATTAGGCTCTACTACCAAGTCCTCCAACTCTATTTAAGGAATGGTAGCCTCTAGATTATGAACATACTTGCGAATATGAGACACATGAAACACATTATGGGCACCTGCCATATTGCTAGGCAACTTAACTCTGTACGCGAGCTTTCCAATCCTTTCTATAATCTGGAATGGACCAACATATCTCGGGGCCAACTTTCTCGACTTTCCAAACCGTACCACACCCTTCATCGGTGGTACCTTGACAAAAACCCTATCTCCAACTGAGAACTCTAGGTCCTTACGCCTCTTATCTGCGTTACTCTTCTGTCTGGATTGAGGCTTTCGTCATCCGTTCTCGAATTAACTCAATCTTCTTTAACGCCACCTTTACCAAATCTGGGCCTAAGACCAATCTATTTCCAGTCTCCAACCAACATGCGGGGGATTTGCATGGCCTTCCATACAAAGCTATAAAAGGCACTATTCCTATATTAGTCTGATAACTATTATTATAGGAAAACTCAATCAAATATAGGTGATCCTCCCAAGAACCACCAAAATATAACACACAAGCTCTCAACAAATCCTCGAGCACCTTATTGACTCACTCTGTTTGCCCATCTGTTAGTGGGTGACATGCGGTAATCATCTTGAGCTTTGTGCCTAACACATCCTATAGACACTTCTAGAATTCACTAGTGAATACAACATCTCTGTCGCTGACTATGCTACTAGGAACTCCATGAAGTCTAACTAGGTTCTTCATGAACAACTTCACCAAAACTGTTGCCGTCCTGGTTGAATTTTCTGGAATGAAATGTGCACTCTTGATCAACCTGTCCACAATAACCCATATGCTTTCATTTCCTCTTCTTGACCTTGGCAACCCATCTATAAATCCTTGGATATCGAATCCCATTTCCAAACTAGAACATCTAAAGGTCGAAGTAACCCACTCGGCTTCTGATGTTCGGCATTCACTTGTTGACTATTTACACACTACCTAACCCATAAGCCCACATCTCTCTTCATGCCTTCCCAATAGAAGCTCCTCTTCATATCTTGATACATCTTGGTCCCTCCAGGATGAATCATAAACTTGGATCGATGACATTCCTCAAGAATTTCTATTCTCAAGTTCTCTACATATGGAACACATAACCTTCCCTTCTTTCTCAACCATCTTCTCTGGTCAAGACAAAAATCTTTTGGATCATCGACCTCAGTTCCAACCTAAAGCCTTCTGATCCTCTTAGCTAATAATGATCCTCCTTCTGCTTAGAAACAATTCTCTCGATCAACACTGGTCGTACTTCTAAATAGGACATTATGGTAGTATTCTGACTAGAACTAGCAGTTGATCTTAACTGCATACCACAACTGTCCAAAGCTTCTAGATCTTCCCACTCTACCAACATAGCCAACCCCACATTCTGATGTCTTATGCTGAAAGCATCTGCTACTTTATTACCTTTACCTGGGGTAGACTCTATACCAATATCATAAGCAGCCAAAAATTCAAGCCACCTTTGCTGTCGCATATTCAACTCTTTTTGAGAGAATAGATATCTTAAAGACTTATGATCGGTATATAACTCAAATCTCTTCCCCAAGAGATAGTGCCTCCAAATCTTCAAGGAAAAGATTAGCGCTGCCAACTCCAAATCATGGGTACGATGTCTTACTTCGTGTGGTCTAAGCTGCTTAGATGTGTAAGCAATCACTTTGCCCTTCTACTTAAACACTGCTACCAATCCAGTCCCACGCGCATCTGTGTATACCACCAACCCCCGGTTCCCGTCTGAAACTACTAACATTGGAGCATTGGTCAACAAATGCCTTAATTTAAGGAATGCTTCCTCACATTTGTCGAATCAAATAAACTTCACTTCCTTTTGGGTAAGCATAGTCAAAGGCATTGCTATCCATGAGAAATCCTTGATGAATCTCCGGTAATAGCCAGCAAGTCTAAGAAAACTTCTGATTCGGTCACCGTCTCTGGTCTCTTCCAATTTTTCACAACTTCGATCTTATCTGGATCGATTGACAATCCTTTCTCTGAAACCACATGTCCAAGAAACTTAACCTCTTTCTTCCAAAAATGACACTTGGAAAACTTCGCCTTTAGCTGATTCTGCCTCAGCGTCTCTAGCACAACTCTAAGATGATCTTCATGCTCTCTCTCGTCTTTAGAGTATACCAAAATATCATCTATAAACACCAACACGAATCTATCCAAATACTCTCGGAAGACTCGATTCATCAAATCTATTAAGAAAGAAGGTGCATTCATCAATCCAAATGGCATCACTTACCACTCATATGAACCATATCTAGTCAAAATGCAGTCAAAGGAATACTGTCCTCTGCCACTCTCAACTGATGGAACCCCGTCGCCAAATCCAACTGGAAGAACACCTTGGCTCCACTCAATTGATCAAAAAGATCATCAATTCTCACAAAGGATACTTATTATTTATCATCCTTTCGTTTAACTTATGTAGTCGATACACAGCCTCAATGACCCATCTGGTTTGTTCACGAATACCGCAGCCGCTCCCCAAAGCGAACTGCTTGGTCTAATAAAATTTCTTCCTTCTAGATCCACCAGCTGCACCTTCAATTCCTTCATCTCTGTTGATGTCATTCTGCTTGGTGGTCTACTAACATGTTCAGTTCCTAGCATAAGATCTATTCGAAAATCAACAGCTCATTCCGGTGGTAGTCCCGTGACTGGCTCAAACATATCTGTAAACTCTCTTGCAATTCGAATCTGACTTAGCTCCTCTCCGACTTCCATTGCACTTAACAAAACACAACTACTACGGTCAGAATTATGCACTGAGAATATAATTCGGTAATGACAATCAGGGCATCTCAGAGATATCTCCCCATCTTGGCAGAATATCCTTGCGTCATACCTCCTCAACCAATCCATACCCAAAATGATTCTGAAATCTACGAAATCATAAACATACAAACTGCATGCAAACTTATGATCCAACAAATCAATTTCTAACTGGTCACATCTTATCCCCAGAGTTGCATACCCTCCTATTGGATTCACAACCCTTAAGGAAGAAACAAGGTATGTGGGTTCTAAACAAAACATATCAACCAAACACTGGGATATAAATGAATGTGATGCACCAGTATAAAAAAGTATCCTAATTGGGATACTCTGAATCAAAAACATACCTTCCATCACAATCTTTCCTTTATCAGCTGCAGTGGGCTTAGCAGATGTTCAAACAGCAAAAACTTTCCTTTTGTCCACCCTGGCTAGCTCTAGACACTGGTTCTTGTATTGTCCCCACTTGATCATAGTTAAAGCATTTCTCATTCTTCTTGTCTGCAGCCTTCGTCCCCTTGCCCGATCGGCACTCATTCGCATAAGGACCCTTCTTATCACATTTGTAGCAAACTAAATCAGCCTTTGCCTTCTTGGCAGTATCCTCTTTCTGGGCTCCATTCTTCTTAAAGAATTTCCTCTTCTTTCCCTGAGGACCCTGGGATTCAACGGGCTTCTCTCTAGTTGAAATAGCAAGCATCTCTTCATGGCGAATAGCCATCTCCACCACCACATTAGAAGGATCTCGGATATGGGACATGGTTATTCTAGCAAGCTCAGGTCTTAATCTTCGAATGAACCTTTCATTCCTTCAAACATCATTGTCAATAAAGCATACCTATATCAAGGCAGCTCATCAAACTTAGCAGCGTACTCGACCACTGACATCTCTCCCTGAACCAGATCCATGATCCTCATCAATGCAGTCTTAGCAACTTCAGACAGAAACCTCTGTTCAAACATTCTCCTGAAATCAGCCTAAGTCAGCTCTTCCTCCAGTAACCCGGCGATCACACTATTCCACCAATGAAGTGCTGCCCCTTGCAAATGTCTAGAGGTTAGCCTTCTCTTTTGCCCATTATCCAAGCCTAGATCAGTACAGATATTTTCGCAACTCAGTAGCCAATTTTCAAGTTCAACAACATCCACTCTTCCAACAAATTGCTTACCATCCAAATTGGTGTAGTCTCTGCTTAGCTTAGCATAGTTATTCCCAATTGGAGCCATAGGATTTGCTGCAAAAGATTACCCAAAAAATAATATACCATCCACACATCTACTGGTGGATTTCCAGCACCTACATTGGCTTCAGCATTTGGATTAGCGTTAGCCTGTTGACCTTGGTTCCTCCTAGTGTTAGGTCGAGTATCCCCATTTGTTGTGGTGCTTCCACCACCTAGATTTCCTCTATCGTTTCCTGCTTCCATATCTTCTTTCTTGTAAATCTGCATACGAGTCTTAGTAAGATACAGAAGAACGATCTAAGAGAGATAGGAACACGTACTAATATATATATATATATATATATATATATATAACTATATATCAAATAAAAGTACGTTACTACAGCGTTAACCCAAACCCCGATCGTATTTTCAAATTCATTGGATTATGTTTGAAAAACTTTTAGATTTAACTTTCTTTCAAAGTTTCATAAACCTATGCTCTGATACCAACTTGTAACATCCCCTACTTGGAGGCCCAAAACTCAGTCATCCATAGTTATTAATCCTCGACGACCAAATATGGCGGTGGTAGATTCATTGATACACAGATACACATGGATATGGAAAAATTTTAAACTTCAAACAAAATCACATTTCATATCAAAATATTTCCAATTCATTACATAATCCCAATATTCGCAAAAATCGTTCAAGAAAATATAGTTATTACAACATATGCCTAGAGCGATATATGAAGATGCCCTTTGGGATGATCAGGTATATATAGCCAATATAACAACTTTGCCATTACAATCGACATAGTGGAAATAAAAGAAATGAGATCTTTAAATAGCTATCATGCCTCCTGCACATCTCCGGAAGCTTATTTGTCTTAAGAGGAACCTAAAAACCTCAAATTTCAAACTACTCAAAATGAATTGAGTACTCGAGAGTTTAAGGGGAAAACATAAACTTCGAGTCAGACATAAAGTCAGGTATGAACAATAATCTACCATCTCAAATCATTTAGACATCTAGTGGGAGCATGCCGCTTAGCGGAAAGGGTTTCCCCTCACTAGTATCTTAAAACCTTTATAAAACCATGTACTGTGCTCCTGCATCACAATGGTTAAAACAATTCAAAACAGTATAATATGATGATATGCAAAACATTTGAATTAATTCTGGATTACCCATCCCCATTCAATTTAGACTAACTGTCTCGGTTATAGTTTCTAAGATTACTATTAACCTATTAGTTTTCATGAGCTGACTAATAATCGGTTAAACATTTAAGTACTCCCTATCCTATTACATAGCTTTCATGGGATCACTATGAACCTATTGGTAACTCCAATATTACTCTTATCCTAGTTTTCATAGGTTGACTAAGAACTTTTTTGTAACCCCAATATCATTTCTGCTTACCCTAGTTTTCATGGGTTGACTAAGAACCTATTGGCATTTGTCAATATTTCATTCGGATATAGTTTTCATGGGCGAACAACAAACCTACTGGCCCTGCCAGTATCCAATCTTAGTTTTCATGGGCTTACTATGAACCTGTCTATCTGACATCTTCCTTTATACATAGTTATCATGGGCTAACTATGAACCTATCTATCTGACATCTTCTTTTGTACATAGTTTTCATGGGCTAACTATGAACCTATTGGCCCGTGCCAATATCATACGATTTTCATGGGCTAACTATAAACCTATTGGCTCTTGCCAATATCTTTCCTTTATATTTTAGCATCCTATATTCTGGTCTTCCTTTCCTCCTGGATGCAATTCTACTTACTCAGGAGTTTATATAATTTATATTCACTACTGGGTTAACCTAACTGGTTCTCCTACCCTTCATCCCAAAAATGCAGTTATGGGTTCAATATAAAGTGAATATATTCATTTTAGAAGAAGTAACATAACAATATAGCAATACCACTCCTATGGTTTTAAAATAAAACATGGTTAATCCCTTTAACCTATTTCTTTATCAAAGATAGCTTTTTCTCAAAACTATTATAAAAAATCCTTTAATATTGCCATGGGTTTTTCCTTTAAAAATAGAGTTTGGGTTATGAAACCTTTCGATACCTTCGAAACCTAGCTTTCGACTTCATAGGATGACCTCCTTCGAAAGCTCTTAAAAACATTAGGCTCCAGCCTTATAATACTTTAAATCCTATCTTTTGAATATATTAAAGTCTTACTATTTAACTTTAGAAGCTTTAGCTTCGAAACCAGTTGAAAGAACCCCTTCCGAAACCATTGGAAGTAACCCTTTCGAAAACATTGAAACTACCCCTTTCGAAAGCATTGGGTTTATAATTAAAACATTACTTGGGTCAAAGTGAATATAGTCGAAAGCATCTATTTCGAAACCTATATAAAAATGCTAGGTAAACTCGATGGCATCAACATCATCCCTTTCGAAAGCATAAAACATCTGGGTAAAACATTGGAAGGTTAGTGTCGAAACTCCTTTCGAAACCATCACCTTCGAAACCCTAAATCCCCTTTCGAAAGCTTTAGGAAGTGGCTTAAACTTTATAAAACAAAGTATCCATTCGACAGCATTGATATCTTCAACACCATCAAAAGGTCAAAGAACGGCAGCAGGGTATCGACTAGGTCGGAACCCCTTCTTTCAAAACATTATTTTATATGTAAGAAACACAGTTAAAAACAGTCTTAAGTTATGGGCAACCCTTTCGAAACCCCTTAAAACCTATTTTGAAACCTTATGCTTCGACTCTGTCGAAAGCTTTAAACAAAACATAGGCAGGCGCTTTTCTTTTTGGAACAAACTAAGTTTTCAACCCTTTCGGAAGCTATGCTTCCGACAACCTACCTTTAGCCTATCTCCAATCCACTGCGTACCATCATAGTGATACCTTGTGTATTGGTTTTGACAAGCATGAAGGCGGAAGCTACTGTGTCGAAAGGCGCTTTCCTAAGTAGGCGGAACCACTTTTCTAAGCAAAACCAGGTTTAATTCTTGTTTAAGTAAACTTTTCTCTAACTAACCTACCACGTTTCAACACCAGATTGGTTGCCTTAACTTTTTCAAAAATAACTGCTGCTAATCTAGATCTAAACCATGTTTAAGTTAATCAAAAAAGCCCTTCCAATTTTTGCAAAGAAGTCCCTCTTCTAAAACAATTTATTTTGCATTGCAAATCACTTTGGAAAAATCCCCAAAAATTCCAGAAATTCACTTTAATCATGTTATCTAACATATCAAAATTCTAGACCCAAATTCTCCATAAATTTTCCAAAATAAATTTATAAACCCAAATATCCATATTTTCCTTTGAAATTTCATAATAATCTTTAAATAAGTTGGAAAATTCTCAAAATTGAAACCCATCTCCAAAATCATGTTTCTCATAACATAAAATTTTCCTATGGCATTTAATCAACATTATATATCAATTTTGACCTAAAACCGTGCAAAAACCCTTTTAAACAACCTTGTTTAAATCAAATAAATAATGAATCAAGCATATCATCATCCAGTATATCATAAAAATTAATTTATCCCTAAAATCAAAAAATATATGATTCAAAACAAAAAAGAGATGGATTATTATTCACCTTGACCTTGATAAGGAGATTAGATTGAGATAGATTTCCCCTAAGCTTGATTTTTTTAGCTTTAAATTGAATTCCTCTTGATCTCTTAATGGTCGGCCATTCCAATATATTTTTGTTTGCATTTTAAAATGGCATTAATGGTAAGAAAAAGGGTAGGAACGAACATATATAAGGGTGGGAGTCATTGGATGGCAAATTCCTAATACACCCTTATGTAATTTGTTTAACCTAAAACCCTTCTTTAGCCAATTAGTTATCATATTAGGCTCGGCCTTAATTTATTAATTCAATTCTCAATCCCCTTATCACTTAACCTTTACATTATTCTATTTAATTTATCTAATTAAATCTCCTGATTAATGTTATCAAAAATTAGGGGTGTACATATGATTTCTGAAATGGTTGGAGTAGCAAGAACGAAAGGAGTTAGTCCAACAATAACATGTGTACTTATGATTTTGGATAATTTGACATTTTATTATGGTGTTTTGTTTGAGATTATGTGGTTTAGTTTTGATTTGATTTTAATCAGAGTGCGCAGGGGAAAATCCATCAGTTTCGGCCAAGTGCATTTATTTTAGTCTCTTACTGTTTGTGCCAAAAATGGTCACAAACACCCAGTTGTAGTGAAAGCACCAATTTCAAAAAACAATATCCAAATAGAAAGATAAGCATGCAGATTACATAATAAATAGCAAAAAAAAGTAAAAGAACACACGAGTTTCATAGTGGTTTGGCTATCTTCGGCCTACGTCCACTCCAGTGATCTTTTATTTATACTATTTAATTGCAGTTACAAATGTCTTTGTCTTAGAAAAATAATGGAGGAAGAGATAGGAAGTGACTAAGGAGAGCCAAAAGAAATGCCTTTTTGAAATGAGCTAGATCCACTGTATTTATAGGCGAAGACATGCATGGATCAGGCTGAAATTCTGGCAGAAGAACATCCACGCCCATACGACAAGACCCAAAAAATTTGGGATCGATCAAACACCAAAAAAATAATTTAGACCGATCGTTTCATACTAACTCCAATGGGCTTGTGATTTTTTTTTGTGGGGTCTCCATGCCTCTAGTCCATGCTTCCAAAGTTTTGCGCCATTCCAACTTACAGTTTCTGAGATATCGATCGATCTTCGCTGTTTTAACTAGAAATTGGATCATAGGAGATCATTCAATTCTTTAACATTTTGAGTTGCGATAGATCATGTGGGTCCTAATGATGTCAACTACTTTCTCTCCAAATTCGTGCAATTTCGACGTGCCGTTTGTTAGATATTGCATTTTCCGTAAAACTGTGGATAGTTATGCTGATTTTGTATGATCGCTATGGAACGATCGGTATATTTTTCTAATATTTGCAAGTTTTAACATGCGATCAATTTTTGGGACTTCTTTCTACAATATATTGACGTTTCCAAAGTTTCATGGGTAATGGAGTTGTAGACCGATCATCGTCGAAAATCGCCAAAACGGTCGTCAACAAACCCACTTCAGGGTTGACTCAAAGTGAGACCCAAGTAATCACCCTTCTGACTTAGAGCAGATGCTGAAGATTCTGGCCTAGGGTTAGACTCGGGTAAAATTGAAATTTTTTTCGAGAAAACGTGATTCTGACTCCAACCATGAAAAAATGATTAAGGCCGATCGTTTTTCTCCAAGTACCAATCGATTTGACTACAATCTGACTCCAAGCATGAAAAACGATCAGGGCCGATCATTTTTCTCCAAGCTTCGATAGTTCAGACTCCAAGCCGACTCCAAGCAATCATGTGTCTAACACCAAGCACAATCCAACACTCTAAATTCCTGCGACTCCAAGCGAACCATGCGGCGACTTCAAGCAAATAACAAATTTTCCCAGGTCCAACTCCAAGCAAATAACCACCGATCCGTCGATACCGATCCATCTTCTTTTGTGCATAACTCGAGCATACGAACTCCGATTGACTTGAAATTTGGAATGTAGCCTCATGGGACCTTCCTTGTCACTTCAAATTAATTGCACCTTGATCGAGACCCGATCTGAATCTGTTCTACCATTGTCCATAGTCTTATATATAGTCGATTCTCAAGGCTGGTAACCAAACATTCTTAACCAAATCTACAGTATCATGGTCTTGACAAAAGGCGGGATAACATTTCCCCCCAAAACATGCCTTGCGAAAGGAAGGCGTGTTTTGAATTGCTATAAATCCTAAATCAAAAATCCATCATCCATTGATAGCCGAATATTCAAATCCAAAATCCAATCCGTTGCTAATCAAATTCCTTAATCTCTCCGGATCATTAGCGAAATCCATGACTGTTCTGAGTTGATATCCAATTCCGACTCCATTCTAAATTCATTAACCAAATCTGCGATCTCTCCGGATCGTTTTATCCAGATCCGTGTCCATCCAAAGCCAAATTCATTGCTGTTCGAAACTAATATCTGAATCCATGACCTCTCCGGTTCATTAGCCAAATCTAGGACTGCACTGGGTCCATATCTAAATCCACGACCTCTCCGGGTCAATCATAGCTTCTTCGACCTTTTTTTATACTCCACTCGCTCTCCAGCAAGAAAGGCATAATGATAAGTAGGCCGATCCTGTCGCTCTCCTGAAAAGCGGCCTACGTCTTGCTTTTTTCGGTCTCATCTCTCCGGTTGCGACATAGCGCGATATTTGAGGTACCTGTAACACCCCATATTTTTAGTAACATTATTTAGGAAATTTAATTATCTAAATTAAATAAAATAATGTAAGTTGATGAATGGATTGAGATTTGTGATTAGATAAGGGGTGGCTATGTCTAGATAAACCAATGAACTAAAGGAATTAAAATGATTTAAGTTAGGGTGAATAGACAAGGGCATAATAGGAAAGAGCAATAACCTTATACCCTAAACCCTCTCTACATTAATTTTCACGTTCATTTCATTTTCTCAAAACAAAAACAAGATAAGGACGGCCACCATTAGGAAGAAAAGAGAAGCTAAACAAGTTTCCAAGGGGAAGAAGCTTAAGCTATTTAAATCAAGATCAAATCTCACATCCTAAATCATAAGGTGAAAAATGACTACATCTTATTTTCCTAAATGTTTTCAGTTTTAAGGAATATCCGAAATGTTTGCAATGGTTATGTCATGTTTTTGAACGATTAAATGTTAATATATGCTTGTTGATGATTTATGCTTATTTATATAGATTTTATGACATGTTTTGATGTGAAAACCTTATTTAATGACATCCAAATGCCTTACGAATTTAGATATAGATCAAAAATGATATATTAGAGATGGGTTATAATTTTAATAATTTTCTGAATTTATATGGGTTTTATATAAATTTTCTAGTGAAGAAAATGATTTATTAGGTTAAAAATAATTTACGGTCAAATTATATATAATTTGGGTCTGAAATTTATATATGCTAGCAAGCATATTAGAAATGATTTTCTGGAATTTTTGTAGAATTTTCCAAAGTTTTTTGATGAATATATAAAATTATTTAAGGCATGGGACTTAAATGTTTTATATATTTATAAAAAGGAGAAGTGGTGTTTTGTAAATGATTCAAATTGTTATTTTTGAAATCGGCAGTACTTTGGAAAAGAAAATTTGCAACTAATCATAATTTGAAACACAAGGCAAGTAAGGTGAATAGAACTATTTATCTACATGCTTTTTACTGTTTCGTTACTTTCAGCACCCTGCTTTCGTCTTGATTGGCTTCCGACCTAGTAGCTCTACCTCCATGCTATCGAACCAATGCATATAGTATCAATACCTTGGTACATAGTGAATTGGGCAAAGGTGGAAGGAACTGGGTCGAAACCACGGGTTCCGAAGGGATCGAAGCGTCATTTTGTTTTAAATGGATAATGCGCTTGCTTTGCTTTGGACTGAATAGCTTTCGACCTGGTTGGCTTTTGGCTAGGTCAAAAGGTTTTAAAAGAATGGTTTCGAAATGGTTGCGCCTTTGTTTTCAAACAACCGCTTTCGATTAGGTCGAAGCCTTTTTCTTCCACTTCTTCCTTTCGAAGCAATGCCTAAAGGTTTTTAAACAATAACCTAAAGGTTTTGAAAGGAATCATTTTAAATGGTTTTGGAAGGTGTTGCCACATGTTGTAGAATGAACCCAAATGCTTTTGAAAGGTTTAAGGTTTTGATGCTTTCGAAAGGTTTTTAAGAATGGTTTTGAAGGGGTGGTCCCCCAATGGTCTAGAAAGGTTTAACCAATGGTTTCGAAAGGTTTTCCAATGGTTTCGAAAGGCAATGTTTGAAGGTTTTAAAGAAGGATGTCTAAGGTTTTATAGCTTTCAAAGGGAAAGGTTTTTCAATGGTTCCGAAAGGTTTATGTTAATGGTTTCGAAAGGAAGGTTTTGGCCTTTCGGTTTAGATGAAAGAAAGGGTCTTACTTGGTTATGAAAGGGGTACTTTCAATGGGATCGAAAGGGGTACTTTAAAAGATTTAATGTTTCATCAATAAAGATTTGAGTAAAGTATATATATAACATGGCAAGGTTATTTTGAGTAAAGCATAGAGTATTTATATTTTTCCTTGTTTGAGTTTGGTTTAAAGATTTTAAATCAATTTGAGAAAAGGTTTTCAGGGAAAATTTTGGGAAGATTTCCATAAGTAAAATGACTCGAATATTAGCATACCAGATGGGACTGGTATAGGATCACGCCTTATACATTAGCTACTAGCCCTAGCCAATTTAGTCCAAAATTCCAATGTGTAGGGCTTTGTCACAGGTAAGACAAAAATTATGATTACACACAGAAAGGAATATATATTTGTATACAGATAGGTTATTGGTGAGCCCGCAAAACCATTAGGATCGGGTGACCCTGGGAGATGTTAAGTTAAGGACAGACCATCCAGAAGAGGAGTGTCTAACAGGTCTTAGATTATTTTGATTATATTGTCTGGTAGGCCCGAGTTTGCCAAAGGTTAGTAGTTAGCCAAACAAAACTATAGTGTTCGGACAAATAGTGCATTGTTACCTGATATGTATGTTTACATAATAATGCTTTGCAGCTTTTTACTAGTTTTGGTTGCAGGATTATGATTTGCAAAAGATTTATTTGAAAAGGATATTAGTGAGGGGAAACTGATTCCGCTAAGCGGTGTTGTCTCACTTAATATCATATATCCGAGATGTATAGTATTATTCACACCAGGCTTTATGTTTGGCTCGAAGTTTATGTTTCCCCTTAAACTCTCGGGTGCTCAAAATTGATTTGAGCACGCTGAGGGATTAAGGTTTACAGGTTTTAGTCGGTTAGCGAATAAAGCTTCCGGAGACGAGCAGCTGGCTGACGGATAGCTATTTAGGAGTTACAGATTTACTTTGTTGATGTATTCTGCTGTGTTTTTTATGTCAATATGACTATATAGTGACTCTGGTCAACCAAGGGGGCATCATCATATGTCGCTCTTCACGTATTTATGTAATAATTATTTTATCTGAACCTGGGAAAGCGATGGGATTATGTAATTTGAATATGGAACATGTTTTGAAAATGTAATTGAAAAGTTGATTTTGAAATTTGTGATTTTGTTTTATATTCATGTGATGCAGATATTGAATACCATAAACATTACCGTATTTGGTCATCAAAAGTTAGTAATATGGATGACTATAGCATCCGTAGCGCTTAGCTTCGGGCCTCCAGATATTGGATGTTATAGGTTGGTATCAGAGCGTAGTTTATGAAATACTTAAACTAAAAATGATTTTTGGAAAGCATAATCCTTAGGAAATTAGAGAAAAGATTGAGGTATGGGATAACGTTATGGTAATGTACTTGTATTTGCTATATATAAGTATGCGCTTTATCTCTAGTCTCCTATCTTTATTAGGTTATTTTTTGTATCTCACGATCGAGGTTCGAATGCAGATATGGATTCTCGAAGAGATAATGTTAGAGGATGCACCATTGTAGATGGAAATGTCAAACCTAATACTAGGAGAAACCCAGGCCAGGCATAAGCAGAGAATGTGGGTGTTGGAGTCCCGCGGGTTGGAATGGAAGCTATGTATCAGTTTTTCATGAATATGATTCAAGCGGGTGTTGCTACAGGAGTAATAGGAGGAGGATTTCAGGAAGCTCTAGTAGTCAACAATTGGGCTGCTTTGAGTAGAGATTATGCTAGGCTGGGAGGAAAACCGTTCATTGGAACTGAAGACGCTATAGAGATAGAAAACTGGTTACTGCATTATGAGAGAATCTTTACCGATTTAGGGCTTAATGATGAGCAGAAGAGGAGATTGGCATCAAGACAGCTTCAGGGAGCAGCTTTGTTCTGGTGGAATAGTGTGACTATGGTAGTGAATGAAGAGACGATGACATGGGATGAGTTCAGGAGGAGGTTCAAAGAGAGATTCATGTTAATGATTGCTAAGTCTACCTTGACTAGAAAGTTTGCTGAACTGGAACAGGGGGAGATGACTGTGTTGGAGCATGCCAAAATATTTGTGGAGTTGGTGTGATAAAGAGAAATGAGAAGTGCATCAAGGCATTGAAGCCTGAGTTGGCAAGGGCTACATTACCCAATATCAGGGATCCTTATGATGTCATAGTGGAGATGGCATTGAGACATGAGGAGTTGCTTAATTTGCTGGAGAAAGGTAAGGTGAAAGAAGTCCAGGTGGGGCAGATTCAGAAGAGGAAATTCTTTCATTAGAAGGGTGCTCAGAAAGGTAGAGCCACGAAGAAGGGAAAGTCTAAGGTGGTTTGTTATAAGTGCGATAAGAAGTGTCACTTTGCTAATGATTGTCGCACAGGAAAGGATAAGGAAGTGATCGGGATGAAGAACATCAGGTGCTTCGAGCAGGTGTTTCAATTGCGATCAAATTGGACACTATAAGAACCAATGCAAGGAACCAGCCAAGGAGGGGAGAAGAAATTATTTGCATTGGAACCAGCTACCTCTAGGCCAACGGCTCAGGATAAAGGGAGATCAGTGTTGGGAGGTACGCTTCATGTAACACCCAAGATTTTTGGTAACATTATTTAGAATATTTAATTAGCTAATTTAAATAAAATAATATGTTGATTAGGGGATGAGATTTGATTTTTAATTAAGGGTAGCCGTGCCATTTAACAATGAACTAAAGAAGAGTTTAACTTGAATTAGAGGAGGGGTAAACTAGGAAAGTGGTCATTCCTACATCCCCAAAACCTTGGCCGTGTATAATTTTACACGTTCATTTCATTTTCAAAATTTTAAAAGAGACCAGTCACCATTAACTAGGAAGAGAAGAAGAAAAGCTAGAAAGAAGCTAATTCAAATCAAATCTATTCACATCTCAATCTCCAAAATCTCTAAGGCTAAGGTGAATAATGTTTACATCTCATTTTTGATTATGTTTTTAGTTTTAATATGAATTCCAAATACTTTGCAAAGGTTTGCCATGTTTCTGAATGATGGAATGAATATATATACTTGTTGTGAATTATGGTTATTCATATTGAATTTATGATATGTTTTAAGATGAAAACCCTATAAAATGACATCCAAATGCCTTGTGATTTTTATGAAGTTCATAAATAATATTTTATAGATGGGTTTCAATTTTCAGAATTTTTTGAAATTATGTGGAATTTATATGAATTTTCTAGTAAAGAAAATGCTAATTTGGGTTAATAATTATTTTCGATTAAATAATTAATTATTTGGGTCTGAAATTTTTATATGTTAGAAAACATATATAATGTTATTTTCTGGAATTTTTCTAGAGTTTTCATAAATGTTTTAATGGTTATATAAAATTATTTAAGGTATGGAACTTGTTTTATTTAATTAAAAGAGGAAAAGGGGCTTTTTATAAAATGATTTAAATTATTAACTCTGAAAAGTCAGCAGCCCTTTTGACAAAGTGCAGTATTTTTTATTGGTAAAGAAAGAGGCAACCAATCACAATTAAACACGTAAGGCAGGTTAGGTGAAAAGAACTATTTGCTAAAAGTTTTCCACTGTTTCGTCTCTTTCGACACCAGGTTCTGCCTCCATATTGTCGCCTCCGACACAGTCGAAACCAATGCATATGGTATCAGGCAACTGGTACGTAATGAATTGGATGATGGTAGAGGGTAGGGAGTCGAAACCAGAGGTTTCGAAGGGGTTGAGGCAATCCTTTGTTTTTAAATAAAAGAAATACACCTGCTTGCTTTTGACTAAATGACTTTCGACAAAGTAGTTTTCGACCAAGTCAAATGATTTAAAGGAAATGGTTTTGATTGGGTTGTGCCTCTATTTTTAAATAATTATTTTCGACTAAGTCAAAACCTTTTTGCTATCGTCTTTTTACCTTTCGACCCAAATGGTTTCGAAAGGGTTGTTTTGTTTTATAAAACCTGGCCATCTCTCCAATGCTTTCAAAGTGGTGGTTTCGATACCATCACTTCATTACTTAGGAAATGTTTTCAAAGCAATAGCTTTTGACTTAAATGTTTTAAGGACCCTTTTTCTTTAAGTAAAGTAAAACCCAAATGGTTTCGAAAGAGATAGTTTTAAATTTTTTTCAAATAGATGCTTTCGACTTTAATGGGTTTCTGATCCTTTTTCTCTACTTGAAGGCAGAATCCAAATGGTTTCAACCAAGATGTTTGATTTCGAATGAGTTAACTTTGAATGGTTTTGAAAGGTTTCCACATGTTTTAAATATAACCCAAAGTGCTTTTGAAAAGATTGAGTTTTGACCGTTTCGAAAGGTTTTAATGAATTGTTTCGAAAGGGGTGGCTCCCTAGGGTTTCGACAAAGTTGAAAAGGAAGGTTTTTCCTAGGTTTTCGAATGGTAAGGTTTAAAAGGTTTTAAATGAGGATGTCTAATGCTTTAAAGCTTTCGAAAGAGTTGCTTTCAATGGTTTCGAAGGGGTTACCTTCAAGGGTTTCGAAATGGTTGTTTAAAGGTTTTAAATAAAGGTTCGAAAGTATTGAATAGGCAATATAGCCTAAGTATTTCAAGTTAAAAAGGACTTTAAATTATTTTGGAAGGATAGTAAATCCACATTAAAATTCATCAACATTATTTTGAGTAAAGTATATATATCATGGCAAAATGGCTTAAAGTAAAGCTAAAGATATATTTTCATCGTGTTTGTATATATATATATATATATATATATATATGTATGTATGATTTGAAGGACCAAATCATTTTGATAGGGTTTTCAAGGAAAATTTAAAGGTTATTTAACCTTAAGAAAATTTTTGGACAATTATTCCATTTTGCAGGCAGTCAGCCTAAATTTCGGAAAGTTAGTCCAGTTTGCGGGCAGTCAGCCCAGTTGTATGGACAGATAGTTCATTCATAGCATAACGGACCTTGTTATTATATATGGGCAGATAGTTCACATATTACTTGTTTTACAGGCAAATAGTCCATTTATTAGTATAAAGGGTATTGCTATTTTGATATAATCATTTTGGTTAACCAGTTTGGTTGTAGGAAAGGATTTGCAAAATATATGTTTTAAGAAGGATATTAGTGAGGGGAAACCCATTCCGCTAAGCGGCGTAGTCTCACTTAATATCAGTAAACTGAGATGTAATGAAATTATTCACACCAGGCTTTTTGTCTGACTCGAAGTTTTTGTTTCCCCTTAAACTCTCGGGTACTCAAAATTGATTTGAGTGGGCTAAGGGTTTAGGTTTTCCATTTTTAGTATTTTGGCGAATAAAGCTTTCGGAGACGAGCAAGCGGTTGACGGATAGCTAATTAGGATTTGCAGTTTCATTTTAATTCCGCTGTGTATATTAATTCAGATATGACTATATTGCTTTGATCAACCAAGGTGGCATCATCATATGTCGCTCTTGGCGTATTTTTGTAATGATATATTTAACCATTGCCTGCGAAACGTTATGGTATTATGTAACATGGATATGAATTATTGTTTTGAAATGTAATCAGCTAAATGTTGTTTTTGAAATAAGTGATTTTGTTCATTTTTGTATGCTTCTGATATTATGGATACCATTATCCTTACTGTATTTTGTCACCAGAAGTTAATACTATGGATGACTGTAGCATCTATAGCGCTTAGGTTTTGGTCTCCCGATACGGGATGTTACAACTTGGTATCATAGCATGGTTTATGAAAAAAATTAAATTAAAAATGGTTTTTAAAAGATATTCCTAAGAAATTAGAGTAAGATTGGGGTGCATGGGATAAAGCTATAATAACATTCTTATATTTGTTATATACACACATACACTTTATCTCTAGTCTCCTATCCTTGTTAGGTTATTTTTCTGAATCTCATAAGGTTTGAATACACATATGGAAGGAAGAAGAGGAAGAGTTAACCAAGGAGAGGAGCGCACCGAAGGAAATGGCAGGCCTAATGTGAGAAGAGGTCAAGGTCAAGCAGAAGCAGAGAATACAGGTGCTGGAGTCCCGCAAGTGGACATGTGGGCTATGTATCAGTTTTTTGTGAATATGATGCAAGCTGGAGTTGCAGCTGTAATGGTAGGAGGAAATGCTGCTGGGGTAGGAGTTCCGGAGGCTCTGGTAGTTAATCACTATGTGAAGTTGAGTGGAGATTACACCAAGTTTGGAGGAAAGCCGTTTGTGGGAATGGAGGTGCCATTGAGGTAGAGAATTAGCTGTTGCACTGTGAAAGGATTTTTGCAGATTTAGGGCTCACTGATGAGCGGAAGAGGAGGTTGGCATCTAGACAGCTTCAAGGAGCAGCTCTGTTCTGGTGGAATAGTGTGACTGTGGCAATGGATGAGGAAACTATGACCTGGGAGGATTTCAAGGGAAGGTTCCAGGAGAGGTTTAAGTCAGCGATGGTACAGTTAGCTCTGCTCAGGAAGTTTGCTGAGTTAGAGCGGGGGGAGATGTCAGTTTTGGAGTATGCTAAGAAGTTCGAGGAGTTGACCCGGTATGGGTATGCCTTAGTAGACACAGTCATAAAGAGGAACAAAAAGTTTATCAGGGGTTTGAAGCCTGAGTTGGCCAGGGCTACATTACCTCATATTAGAGATCCCTCTGACTTTGTTGTGGAGATGGCCTTGAGGCATGAGGAGTTGCTCGATTCTCTAGAGAGGAGTAAGGATGAAGAAGTCCAGGTCAGGCAAAATCAGAAGAGGAAGTTATTTCCTAAGAAAGGTGCTCAGGAGGGTGGAGCAGCTAAGAAGGGGAAGTCTGAGATTATCTGTTTCAAGTGAGATAAGAAGGGGCAATATGCTAATGAGTGTCGTGCTGGGAAAGCTAAGGAAGTGGCTTGAAGGAAGAATGTCAGGTGCTACAACTGTGAACATATTGGCCATTATAAGAGCCAATGCAAGGAGCCCGCAAATGATGGAAAGGGCAAGGTGTATGCATTGGAGCCTACTACTACTAAGCCTACAGCTCAGGAAAAAGGAAAGTCAGTCTTGGGAGGTATGCTTCAGATTCATGATATGACTGTTAGCCTTCTATTTGATACTGGTGCATCGCATTCTTTTATATCTAGATGTTTGATAGATAAGCTTGACCTAGAACCCACTTATTTAGTTACTTCCTTATGGGTTGCGAATCCAATAGGAGGGTATGCAACTCTAGAGATGAGATGTGATCAGTTGAAGTTTGACCCGTTAGGTCACAATTTTGTTTGCAGTTTGCATGTGTTTGATTTGTGGGGTTCGGGATTATTCTCGGGATGGATTTGTTAAGTGAATACGATGCTAGGATATTTTGCCGGGATAGGAAAATATTGCTTAGATACCCAGATAGTGATCAGATAGTTTATACCGTAGAGGTTCTTGCGGTGAGATGTATGCTTTTTTGGGTGCTATGGAGTTGGATGATGAGTTGAGTTGAGTTTTCGTGGTTAGAGAATTCACAGATGTTTTTGAGCCCATGGTAGGATTGCCACTGAAATGAGCCATTGGGTTTCAGATAGATTTGGTTTCGGGAGCAGAACCAGTGAGTAGACCACCAAGCAGGATGACCCTTATAAAGATGAGGGAGTTGAAGGTGCAGTTGGTGGATTTAGAAGGTAAGAGTCTTATCAGGTCGAGTAGTTCACCATGGGGAGCAGCAGTAGTGTTTGCTAAGAAGCCGGATGGATCGTTAAGGCTATGTATCGATTATAGTAAGTTAAATGAGAGAATGATAAAGAATCGATATCCATTGCTACGGATTAACGATTTGTTCGACTAGTTGAGTGGGGTTAAGGTATTCTCAAAGTTGGATTTAGCGACAGGTTTCCATCAGCTCAGGGTAGCAGAAGATAGTATACCTTTGATGGCGTTTAGGACCAGGTATGAGTCGTACGAATGGTTAGTCATGCCGTTCAGACGGACTAATGCGCCAGCTTTCTTTGTGGATTTGATGAACCGGGTTTTTCGAGAGCACTTGGATAGGTTTGTATTGGTTTTCATAGATGATATCTTGATTTACTCTAAGGATGAGAGGGAGCATGAAGTTTATCTTAGAGTAGTGCTTGAGACGCTAAGGCAGCATCAGCTGAAGGTGAGGTTCTCTAAGTGTCATTTCTGGAAGAAAGAAGTGAAATTTCTTGGTCATGTAGTCTTAGAAGAAGGGTTGTCAGTAGATCTAACTAAGATTGGAGCTGTAAATAGTTGGAAGAGGCTCGAGAACAGTAACCGAGATAAAGAGTTACCTTTGGTTGGCTGGTTATTATCGAAGGTTCATTAAGGATTTTTCGTGAATAGCGGCACCAATGACCAAATTGACAAGAAAGGATGTAAAATTTGTGTGGACCGATAAGTGTGAGGAAGCATTCTAGAGTTTGAAATACTTATTGACCCATGCACCTGTGTTGGTTGTTCCAGAAGGGAATCAGGATTTGGTGGTTTATACCGATGCATATGGAACATGATTAGGAGCTGTGCTGGTGTAGAGGGGTAAAGTGATTGCCTACACTTCTAGACAGGTTAGACCATATTAGGTCAGATATCCGACGCATGACTTAGAATTGCCTGTGGATATTTTTGCTTTAAAGGTATGGAGACATTACCTTTTGGGAGAAAGGTTTGAGCTATATACAGATCATAAGTCAATGTAGTATTTGTTCTCTCAGAAGGAGTTGAACATACGGCAGTAGAGGTGGTTGGAGTTTATCGCTGCTTATGATTTTGGGATTGAGTACACCCCAGGGAAAGGCAACATGGTTGCTGATGCACTTAGCAGGAAATATCAGAACGCAGTTTTGGCAATGATTGTTGAGTGGAAGGACTTAGAAGCATTAGCAGATTGCAGGGTGCAGTGGAGATCTGAGGCTGGGTCCAGTGGAGATTCAGTTGTATTATCTAGTTTTGAAGTTCGACCAATGATGATCGAAAGGATTGCTTCTAAACAGGAAGATGATCCTGTATTAGCTAAACGGATCAGGAAACTAAGAGATGGAACCGAGAGCGATGACTTGAAGATTTTAGTCTTGACCAGAATGGGAGGTTGAGAAAGAAAGGAAGATTATGCGTTCCTAGTGTAGGAATCATAAGGAAAGAAGTCTAGGGGATTGCCATTGTTTGAAGTTCTCTATTCACCCAGGAGGTACCAAGATGTATCAGGACATGAAGAGGAGTTTCTTTTAGGATGGTATGAAGCAGGATATTGAGTTGTGTGTGAAGAAATGCATGATTTGCCAACGGGCAAAGGCTGAACACCAAAAACCAAGTGGGTTGCTTCAGCCATTAGATATTCTAGTATGGTAGTGGGATTCTATCTCCATGGATTTTATTGATGGGTTGCCAAGGTCGAACAAAGGAAATGATAGTATATGGGTCATAGTGGACAGATTGACCAAGAGTGTCCATTTCATTCCAGTTAGGTCAACTAGAACGACACCTGTTTTGGCAAGATTGTTTATGAAGAATGTGGTTGGGCTGCATGAAATTCCTAGTAGCATAGTCAGCGATAGAGATCCTTTGTTCAATTAGCAAATTCTGGAAGTGTATGCAGGAAGTTTTGGGAACTAAGCTCAAGATGGGTACCGCTTACCATCCGCAGACAGATGGGCAAACAGAGAGAGTTAACAATATCTTGGAAGATTTGTTAAGAGCTTGTGTATTAGATTTTGAGGGATCATGGGAAGACCATCTGCATTTAGTCGAGTTTTCGTATAACAATATTTATCAGGCTACTATTAGGATGGCACCGTTTGAAGCTTTGTATGGAAGGCCATGCAAATCTCCCATATGTTGGCTAGAGACTGGGGATAGGTTGGTTCTCGGTCCAGATTTAGTTAGAGAAGCTGCAAAAAAGATTGAGTCATTCGGACCAGAATGAAGGAGGCTCAGTCTAGGCAGAAAAGTTATACAGATAAAAGATAGAAAGGTCTAGAGTTCTAAGTTGGAGACCAGGTTTTTGTCAAAGTATCACCGATGAATGGTGTGATAAGATTTGAGAAATCGAGGAAGTTAGCTCCAAGATTCGTTGGACCTTTTCTTATTGTTGGGAGGATCGGGAAACTCGCATATAGAGTTGAGTTACCAAGCAGTTCAGCAGGAGTCCACGGTGTTTTTCATGTTTCTCATCTCAGGAAGTGTGTTAGAGATGTTGGATCTTATGTTTTGATTAATGACAAGAAATTCAATCGAAACGAAGATTCCTGAATCTACGACAAAGAACTACGAAGACCGGACTCAACAATATAAAGTATGGTTCATCTATATGTTGTTTAGAGTCAAAGTCCAGGTTTTAGCTATGTTAAAATCTCTCCTCAAGTAGTTCACAAACATACACATTCGAAACATTCTATAAAAGTAATAAAAGTTTTATTTTAAAATAATAAAATAATAATAATATATGAAGCAATACTTGAACTTGGGTCATTGGTAAATTCATATTTTAAATGAAAAATCAAGTCTTCAAAAAATGCATGAAGTAGGGTTCGAACCCGGGTCACTAGTTTAGAAGGCAAGTGCTCTAACCAAATAAGCTATGGTGATTTTTGTTATCAATAGAATTCAGTCGACTAAACAAGGTTATTCGGTCGACTGAACCTGTGTACATGCATATATATTTTAAATTACTCTTAGTCAACTAAATATTCAAAGACCCGACTTTACAAAATATTCTGTCAATTGAATCAAAATTTCAGGCGACTGAATATGACTATTTATGCACTGTTTTTTCACTGTTTTAATTCAGTCAACTAACTAATAATATTAAGTCGACTGAATATTTTGTAACTGCATTTTTTCAAATTTCCTAAAGGGACACCTCTCTTCAGCGAAGAGGAATCTTTTCAGGAAGAGTTGCAACGATTCCTTTTCAACATAACTTTTAACCAGGAGTTGCAACTCTATAATCTCTATATATACATACTCAATCCAAGATCATATCAACAATTATAATTCTGTTTTCATACTTCCTTCAATTCTGAGTTTCTTGCTTGAATGTTTGAGCAATCACGTATTTATTTCTCTAATTCTAAAGCAATCTAATCTTCCTTACCTTCACATACACACAAATATACATATTTTACTTGAGGAGAATATTATAGGAAGGGTGTACATTATTGACTTATCAGTGCTATTCAAGAGCATACTCAGTCAGAAACAACTTTACTATTTGTATTGGAAGTCCTGTTTGGTTGCTTAGGCGGTAGAAGTCCTATTCGGTTGTCTAGGCGGTAGAAGTCCTGTTCGGTTGCTCGGGCGGTGTAATACATATTCCTCCGGGTTAAGAGAGGGCTGCTAATTTTAATTCCAGAAGGAGTCTGGGACTGGGCGTAGAATGGGAGTTCGAACCAGTATAAAATCCCTAGTGCTATTTACTTTACTATTTACTTTTTATACTCATATTCTGCATCAGCATATAACTTAGTTTATATCGCACTACAACTGCATTTACATTGCTTACAACTATTGGCCATTTCGATCCTATAACATAGTCACTTTCAAGAGACCCTAGGACTGCTATTGCACCGACTGTGCTAGATGATTTAGTGGTAGAGCCGGATTTGACCATAGTAAGAAAGCCAGTCTGCATAGTTGCGAGAGATGAGAAGAGGCTTTGAATCAAGACAGTCAGATTAGTCAAAGTCCAGTGGAGCGACGATGACAAAGACTATACTTGGGAGATTGAGAGCAGGATTAGAGATACTTATCCTGAGTTGTTTGATGGTATATTTTACCTTCTTTTTTGATTTGTTGTGTACCTTATTGTAATTTCAAGGACGACATTCTTTAAGGAAGGGAGTCTGTAACACCCCAGATTTTTGGTAACATTATTTAGAATATTTAGTTAGCTAAATTAAGTAAAATAATGTGTTGATTAGGGGATTGAGATTTGATTTTTAATTAAGGGTAGCCGTGCCATTTAATAATGAACTAAAGAAGAGTTTAACTTGAAATAGATGAAGGATAAAATAGGAAAGATGCCATTCCTATATCCCCCAAACCTTGGCCATGAATAATTTTATACGTTCATTTCATTTTCAAAATTTTAAAAGAGGCCGGCCACCATTAACAAGGAAGAGAAGAAGAAAAGCTAAGAAGAAGCTAATTCAAATCAAATCTATTCACTTCTCAATCTCCAAAATCTCTAAGGCTAAGGTGAATAATGTTTACGTCTCATTTTTTTTATGTTTTTGGTTTTAATATGTATTTCCAATATTTTGTAATGGTTTGCCATGTTTTTGAATGATGGAATGAATATATATACTTGTTGATGAATTATGGTTATTCATATTGAATTTATGATATGCTTTAAGATGAAAACCCTATAAAATGACATCCAAATGCTTTGAGAATTTTTACAAAGGTCATAAATAATATTTTAGAGATGGGTTTCAATTTTTGGAATTTTCTGAAATTATGTGGATTTTATATGAATTTTCTAGTAAAGGAAATGATAATTTGGGTTAATAATTATTTTCGGTTAAATAATTAATTATTTGGGTCTGAAAATTTTATAAGTTAGAAAACATATATAATGTGATTTTCTGGAATTTTTCTAGAGTTTTTCTAAGTGTTTTAATGGTTATATAAAATTATTTAAGGTATGGGACTTAAATGTTTTATATAATTAAAAGAGGAGAATGAGCTTTTTATAAAATGATTTAAATTATTAACTATGAAAAGTCGGCAGCCCTTTTGACAAAGTGCATTACTTTTTATTAGTAAAGAAAGAGGCAACCACTCACAATTAGACACGTAAGGCAGGTTAGGTGAAAAGAACTATTTGCTACAAGTTTTCTACTGTTTCGTCTCTTTCGACATCAGGTTCCGCCTCCATACTATCGCCTCCAACATAGTCGAAACTAATGCATATGGTATTAGACAACTGGTACGTAATGAATTGGATGGTGGCGGAAGGTAGGGAGTCGAGACCAGGGGTTAAATAAAAGAAATACACATGCTTGCTTTCGACTAAATGGCTTTCGACAAAGTAGCTTTCAACCAAGTCAAATGATTTAAAGTAAATGGTTTCGATTGGGTAGTGCCTCTGTTTTAAATAATTGCTTTCGACTAAGTCAAAACCTTTTTGCTACCACCTTTCTATCTTTCGACCCAGATGGTTTTGAAAGGGTTGTTTTATTTTCTAAAACCTAGCCACCTCTCCAATGCTTTTGATGGGATGGTTTCAATACCATCACTTCATTACTTAGGAAATGGTTTCAAAGAAGTAGCTTTCGACTTAAATGTTTTAAGGACCCTTTTTCTTTAAGTAAAGTAAAACCTAAATGGTCTCGAAAGAGATAGTTTTAAATGATTTCAAAATAGATGCTTTCGACTTTAATGGGTTTCCGATCCTTTTGGTCTACTTAAAGGCAAAATCCAAATGGTTTCGACCAAGTCGTTTTCAAAGGGTTTTGAAGGAGTAAACTTTGAATGGTTTCGAAAGGTTTTCACATGTTTTAAATTGAACCTAATGTGCTTTCGAAAGGATTGAATTTTGACCGTTTCGAAAGATTTTAATGAATGGTTTCGAAAAGGGTGGTTCCGTAGAGTTTTGACAAAGTTGAAAAGAAAGGTTTTTCCTAGGTTTTCGAAAGGCAAGTTTAAAAGGTTTAAAAGGTGGATGTCTAATGTTTTAAAGCTTCCGAATGAAAGATTTTTATTGGTTTCGAAGTGTTGCTTTCAACGGTTTCGAAGGGGTTACCTTCAAGGGTTTCGAAAGGGTTGTTAAAAGGTTTTGAAAAAAGGTTTCGAATGTATTGAATAGGCAACATAGCCTAAGTATTTCAAGTTAAAAAGGACTTTAACTTATTTTGGAAGGGTAGTTAATCCTCATTAAATTTATCAACATTATTTTGGGTAAGGTATATATATCATGGCAAAATGGCTTAAAGTTAAGCTAAAGATATATTTTCCTTGTATATATATATATATATATATGATTTGAAGGACTAAATCATTTTGAAAGGGTTTTCAAGGAAAATTTAAAAGGTAGTTAACCGTAAGAAAAGTTTCGAATAGTTAGTTCGTTTTGCAGGCAGTCAGCCTAAATTTCGGACAATTAGTCCAGTTTGCGGGCAGTCAGCCCAGTTGTATGAACTGATAGTTCATTTGTAGCCTAACAGACCTTGCTATTATATGTTGGCAGATAGTTCACATATTACTTGTTTTACGGACAGATAGTCCATTTTTTAGCATAAAGGATATTGCTATTTTGATATAATCGGTTTGATTAACCAGTTTGGTTGCAGGAAAGGATTTGCAAAATATATGATTTAAAGAGGATATTGGTAAGGGGAAACTCATTCCGCTAAGCGGCGTGGTGTTACTTAATATCAATGAAACGAGATTTAACAGAATTATTCACACCAAGCTTTATGTCTAATTCGAAGTTTTTGTTTCCCCTTAAACTCTCGGGTACTTAAAATTGATTTGAGTAGGCTGAGGGTTGAGGTTTTCAGGTTTTAGTCTTTTGGCGAATAAAGCTTCCGAAGACAAGTAGGTGGCTGACGGATAGCTAATTAGGATTTGCGGTTTCATTTTGATTTTGTTGTGTATATTAAGTCAGATATGACTATATTTCTTTAATTAACCAAAGAGGCATCGTCATATGTCGCTCTTGGCGTATTTTTGTAATGATATATTTAATCAATGCTTGGAAAACGTTAAGGGATTATGTAACATGGATATGAATTATTATTTTGAAATGTAATCAGCTAAATGTTGTTTTTGAAATAAGTGATTTTGTTCATATTTGTGTGCTTCTGATATCATGGATACCATTATTATTATCGTATTTTGTCACCAGAAGTTAATACTATGGATGACTGCAGCATCCATAACGCTTAGCTTTTGGCCTCCAAATACGGGATGTTACACTTTAGATTCATGGTATATCTGTTAGCATTTTATTTGATACTAGTGCATCGCATTGTTTTATATCTCATTATTTAGTAGATAAGCTTAACCAAGAACCCTCATATTTAGTTACTTCCTTAAGGGTTGCAAATCCGATAGGAGGGTATGCAACACTTGGGATGAGATGTGACCACTTAGAGTTTGACTTTTAGGTCATACTTTTGTTTGCAGTTTGCATGTGTTTGATTTCGTAGGCTTCGGAATTATTTTGGGTATGGATTGGTTAAGTAAATACGATGCTAGGATATTTTTCCATGACAGGTAAATATCACTTAAACACCCTATCTATAGTGATCGGGTTGTATATACCGTAGAAAACCCTAGTTGCGAGGTGAATGCTTTGTTGGGTTTTGTGGAGTTAGAAGAAGAGTTGAGTTGAGTTTTCGCTGTTAGATAATTCGTAGATGTTTTTAAGCCGGTAGTAGGATTGCCACCAAAACATGTCATTGAGTTTCAGATAAATTTGGTGCCTGGAGCAAAACCAGCGAGTAGGCCGCCCAGTAGGATGACACCAGTGAGTGAGCAGAACCAGTTGAGTGGGGCTAAGATATTTTCTCAGTTGGATTTGGCTACAGGTTTCCATCAGCTTAGAGTAGCGGAGGAGAGTATACCTTTGAAGGTGTTTAGGACCAGATATGGATCATACGAATGGTTAGTTATGCCATTCGGACTGACTAATGCACCGACATTCTTTGTAGATCTGATGAACTAGATTTTCAGAGAGCACTTGGATAGATTCGTGTTGGTGTTTATAGATGATATTCTGATATACCCTAAGGATGAGAAATAGCATGAAGTTCATCGTAGAGTGGTGCTAGAGACTTTGAGAGAACATCAGCTGAAGGCGAAGTTTTCAAAGTGTCATTTCTGGAAGAAGGTAGAAGTTTCGTGATCATGTAGTCTCAAAGAGAGGATTGTCTGTAGATTCGACTAAGATCGAGGCCGTGAATAGTTGGAAGAGACTAGAAACAGTAACTAAGATAATAAGTTTTCTTGGATTGGCCGGATATTATCGGAGGTTCATAAAGGATTTTTCGCGGATAGAAGCACCGATGACCAAGCTAATGCGAAAGGATGTCAAATTTGTTTGGACCGATAAGTGTGAGGAAGCATTCTAGAGCTTGAAACACTTATTGACCCATGCACTTGTATTAGTTTTTCCATAGGGGAATCAAGATTTGGTAGTTTATACAGACGCGTGTTGTACTAGATTAGGAGTTGTGTTAATGCAGAGAGGTAAAGTGATTACTTATGCTTCTAGACAGCTTAGACCGCATGAGGTTAGGTACCCGACACATGACTGGGAATTAGCTGTAGTTATTTTTGATTTGAAGGTGTGGAGATATTACCTTTTGGGAGAGAGGTTTGAGCTTTATACGGATCATAAGTCCTTGAAGTACTTGTTCTCTCAGAAGGAGGTGAACATGAGACAGCAGAGATGGTTAGAGTTTATTCCTGCTTATGATTTTGGAATTGAGTACACACTAGGAAAAGGCAATAAGGTTGCAAATGCGCTTAGTAGAGAACATCAGAATGCAGTATTAGCTATGATAGCAGAATGAAAAGATTTGGAAGAGTTGTCTACTTGCAGAGTGCAGTGGAGATCTGAGGCTAGATCTAGTGGGGAGAGTGTTGTGTCATCTTATTTAGAAGTTTGACCGGTATTGATTGAGAAGATTGCTTCTAAACAGGAAGAGGATCCAGTTTTGGCTGAAAGGATCAGGAAGTTAAAGGAAGGAATGAAGAGCGATGACTTGAAGGATTTTAGTCTTGACCAGAATGGGTGGCTCAGAAAGAAAGGAAGTTTATGTGTTCCAAGTGTGGGAGACATAAGGAAAGTGGTTTTGGAGGAATGTCATTGTTTATAGTTCACTATTTATCCAAGAGGAACTAAGATGTATCAGGACATGAAGAGAAGTTTCTTTTGGGAAGGTATGAAGAGAGATGTAGGCTTACGGGTGAAACGGTGTTTGAACTGTCAGCAAGTGAAATCCGAGCATCAAATACCAAGTGGGTTGCTTCAGCCATTGGATATTCCAGTATGGAAGTGAGATTTTGTTTCTATGGATTTCATAGACGGGTTGCCGAGATCTAATAGAGGAAATGAAAGTATATGGGTCATAGTGGACAGGTTGACTAAAAGTGCCCATTTCATTCCAGTTAATTCAACTAGAACGACACCTATTTTGGCGAAGTTATTTATGAAGAATGTGGTTAGACTGCATGAAATTCCTAGTAGAATTTTGAGTGATAGAGATTCCTTGTTCACTAACGAATTCTAGAAGAGTCTACCGGAGAGTTTAGGAACCAAGCTCAAGATGAGTACCGCTTACCATCCGCAGACAATGGGCAAACAGAGAGAGTTAACAAAGTCTCGGAAGATTTGTTAAGAGCTTGTGTATTAGATTTTGGAGGGTCATGAGAAGATCATCTACATCTAGTCAAGTTTTCGTATAACAACAGTTATCATGCTAGTATTGGGATGGCACCGTGTAACATCCCCTATCTAGAGGCCCAAAACTAAGTGCTATAGATGCTGCAGTCATCTATAGTATTAGCTTTCGATGACTAGATACGAATATGTTAATGGTATCTATAATATTAGAAGCACTTGAATATGAAACAAAACACATATTTCAAAACAACATTTTCTTCATTAAAGTCAAAACAGATGTTCCTTATTCATCTTACATAATCCTAATACATTCCCAAGCACTGATAAAATATACTTATTAGAAAATACGCCAAGAGCGGTATATGAAGATACCACCTTGGATGATCAGAGTCATATAGTCATAATAGACTAAATACAAACACAGCGAAAATACAACAAAACATAAAACAAGAACTGCAACTCCTAAAAGCTATCCGTTTGCCTCCCGCATGCATTCGGTAGCCTTATTCGTAATCCTACTAAAACCTAAAAAGACCTTTATCCCTTAGCCTACTCAAACCAATTTTGAGCACCCGAGAGTCTAAGGGGAACATAAACTTCGAGTCAAACATAAAGCCTAGTGTGAATAATACTGTACATCCCGATTCAATATGTTAAGTGAGACCACACCGCTTAGCGGAACGGGTTTCCCCTCACTAACATCCTTTTAGTACATAGCTTTACAAAACATTTTCCTGCAACGAAAACTGGTTAAATACAGTAAAGCATCATTATGTAAACATACATAAATTTCAAGTAAAAATGAACTGTCTATTTAAACACATAAGTTTTGTTTGGCTAACTTTTAACCTTTGGCTGACTTAGGCCTACCAGAGAATATAAACAAAATTAATCGAACATTTGTTAGACACACCTCTTCTAGATGGTATGTTCTTAACTATCCGTTAAATACTTCTCTTCTGGACGGTCTGTACCTAACTTAATCATCTCCCAGGTCTTCCTAATCCTAATGGTTTTTCGGGTTCACTAATAACCTATCTGTATATAAACATATATTCCTTTCGGTGTGTAATCATAATTTTAGTCTACCTGTGACCAAGCCCTACACATTGGAATTTTAGACAACAATTAGCTGGGTCCAATAGCTAATGTATAGGGCGCGACCCTATACCAGTCCCATCTGGTATTCTAATACCTAAGTCATTTTACTTAGGGATCCCTTCCCATAATTTTCCTTGGAAACGTTTTCAAAATGATTTAAAACCTTTAAATCAAACTTATACAAGGGAAATATAAAATCCTTATGCTTTACTCAAAATCACCTTGCCATGTTATATCTATATACCTTACTCAAACCTCGGTTGATGAAAACATTTTAACATTTTAAAGTATCCCTTTCGATTCCATTGAAAATACCCCTTTCTAAATCTTTGAAAGCATCTCCTCCGGAACCAAGTAAAACCCTTCAATTATCTAGGCCAAGAGGCCAAAATCTTACCTTTCAAAACCATACTTTAAACCTTTTGAAACCATAGAAATCTTTCTTTTCGAAAGCAATAAAACTTCAGACATTCTACTTTGAAAACATTTTAAAACATTTCCTCAGAAAACCTTTGGAAAACCCTCTATTTAAAACCTTTCAAAATCATCAAAAAAGCACCTTTCGACCTTGTCGGAAGCTACCGTTCGACCCCTTCGAAAGCTACCTTTTGACTCCATCGTAAGTTTGGCTTTTGAACCCTTCGAAAGCTTTGCTTTCGTCCCCATTGAAACCATTTAGAAATAAAACCTTTCGAAAGCATTCAACCCTTAAAACATAAACGTTTCGAAAGCTCTTTGGGTTCAATTTTAAACATGTGGAAAATCTTCTTTCAAAACCATTCGACCTCATCGAAAGCAACCTTTCGACTTTGTCAAAAGCTTATCTTCCGACCCCTTCGGAAGCTCCCCTTCGAAAGCTTTAAAACATTTCTTTTTAAAACAATAGCTCCAGCCTTTTAATACTCTAAACACCTCTTTTGAAACCTTGGGTTATACTTCAATTAGAATATATAAGGGTAAAACATCTAAGTTGAAAGCTTCCTTTCGAAAGCATGGGAGAAGCGGCTGATTTTTTAAAACATAAGTATAACTTTTGACCTTGTTGGCAACCAATGACTTCGAAAGGTAGAATGATGGCAACTAGGGGTATCGACCCCTTCGAAAGCATGTCAAACTTTCGACCTTTTCGAAAACCAATGACTTCGGAAGGTAGGAAGGCGACGGCTAGGGGATTTCGACCCCTTCGAAAGCTTGTAAAACTTTTGACCTTGTCGAAAGGTTTAAACCTTTATTTTAAATATTTGACCTAGTCGAAAGCACTAAGTTGAAAGCTTCTTTTCGAAAGCAAAGAAGGCGTTACTTTTGGTTTATAAAACTACATACTCCAACCTCTTCGACAACTAAGGTTTCTACCAAGTACCCTTCGACCTTGTCCAATTCATTACGTACCAAGTTGCTTGATACCATAAGCATTGGCTTCCAAAGCTTGATGTCGGAAGGTCTGGGTCGGAAGCTTTGATGATGAAAGTGGCTGAAACATGCTAAAAGTATGATTTCCTTGTTTTTAACTTAAAAGAGATAGTTTTTCAACTATCCTGCCTTTGTTTGTCAAATTATTATTGGTTAATAAATCCTTTTCAGAAAAGTGCTGTAAATAATTTCAGAAATAAACAATGATTTTATTTTATAAAATGCCCCTTCTGCTTAATTGAATATATAAAACATTTAAGTCCCACACCTTAAATAATTTTATATATTCATCAAAACACTTAGGAAAAATCTGGAAAATTCCAGAAAATCTATTGTAATATGTTTTCCAACATATAATAATTTCAAACCCAAATGATTATTATTTTAACCGTAAATAAATTATAACCCAATAAATCATTTTCTTCACTAGAAAATTAATATAAAATCCACATTAATTCATAAAATTATGAAAATTGAATCCCATCTCCAAGATATCATTTTTGACCTATATTTAAATTTTTAAGGCATTTGGATGTCATCTATTAGGGTTTTCATATCAAAAATACAATGAAAACTAACATGAACATATATAATTCATCAACAAGCATATGTATAACTTTAAACATCAAAATCATGGCATAAACTTGTGAAAACATTTCGGATCTATCTTGAAACCGAAAACCTTAAGAAAATGGGATGTAGTAATTATTCATCTTACCTTTGAGATTAAAAAGATATGAGATTTGATGTTGATTATGTTGATTAACTTCTTCCTCTTGAACCCTAGCTTTATCATCCTTGAGAATAAAAATGGTGGCCGACCTTAGATATTTTTAGTTTAATAGAATGAATGAACGTGTGTTTCATTTCCTAACACATTAGTTCATGTTGTTTCATTTGATTTATAATTAACATGGCACAGCTACCCTTAGCTTAATCAAATCTCAACCTATTAATCTTCACATTATTTTATTTAATTTAACTAATTAAATCCTAAATAATGTTATACAAATATGGGGTGTTACAAACTCCCCAACTTAAAGAATTTCGTCCTCGAAATTACGGTAAGGCACACAACAAAACAATAAAAGTAAAAAATACCATCAAACAAACCAGGATAACAGTCTCTAATTCTGCTCTCATCTCCCAAGTACAGTCTCTAGCATCGTCACTCCACTAGACCTTTATTAATCTGACTATCTTGTTCCTTAACTTCTTCTCATCTCTAGCCATAATCTGAATCGGCTTTCTAACTATGGTCAAGTCCGGCTCTACTACTAAATCCTATAACACTGTAGGTGCTATAGTGGTCTCCAGGTCTCCAACACACTTTCTAAGATGAGAAATATGGAAAACATCATGGACTCCTGCCAAACTATTTGGTAACTATACTCTATAAGCGAGTTTCTCGATCCTCTCAATACAAATGGGTCCAGCGAATCTAGGTGCTAACTTTCCTGACATCCTGAATCCAATCACACCTTTCATCGGTGAAACATTGATAAACACATAGTCCCCAACTGAGGATTCCAAGTCTTTCCTTCTTCTATCCGCATAACTTTTCTACCTAGACTGAGCTTCCTTCATCCTAGCTCAGATCAACTCAATCTTCTCTGCGGGTTCTTTCACTAAATCCGGACAAAGAACCAATCTATCCTCAGTCTCTAACCAACATATGGGAGATTTGCATTGCCTTCTATACAAAGCTTTAAAGGTGTCATCCCAATACTAGTCTGATAACTATTGTTATATGAGAAATCGACTAAATGGAGATGGTCTTCCCATTATCCCCCGAAATCCAATACACAAGCTCTTAACAAATCCTCCAAGACTTTGTTAACTCTTTTCGTTTGCCCATAAGTTTGTGGATGGTAAGCGGTACTCATGTTAAGCTTGGTTCCTAATGCTTCCGGTAGACTCTTCCAGAATCCACTAGTAAACAAAGAATCTCTATCGCTGATGATACTACTAGGAATCCGGTGTAGTCTAACCACATTCTTCATAAATAACTTCACCAAAATAGGGGCCGTCCTAGTTGACTTTACTGGAATGAAATGGGCACTCTTAGTCAGTCTATCTACTATGACCCATATGCTTTCATTTCCTCTACTAGAATTTGGCAACCCATCAATAAAATCCATAGAGATAGAATCCCACTTCCACCATAGAACTTCCAACAGTTGAAGCGATCCACTTGGCTTCTAGTGTTTAGCCTTTGCCTGTTGGAAATTCAAGCACTACTTAACATATAAACCAATGTCCCATTTCATACCTCCCCAGAAGAAACTTCACTTCATATCCTGTTACATTTTCGTTCCTCCTGGATGGATAGTGAACTTTGAAAGATGTCATTCATCCAAAACTTCTTTCCTCATGTCTCCTACATTCGGAACACACAACCTTAGTTTCTTTCTCAACCACACCTTTTAGTCAAGACTGAAATCCTTAAGGTCATCGCTCTCTGTTCCTCCCTTTAAATTTTTGATCCGTTCAGCCAAAAATGGATCCTCTTCCTATTTAGAAGCTATCTTCTCAATCATTACTGGTCGAACTTCTAAACAAGACAACACAACACTTCCTATACTACAACCTGCCTCGGATCTATACTGCACTCTACAAGCTGATAATGCTTCCAAATCTTTCCACTCAGCAATCATAGCTAATACTACATTCTGATATTTTCTGCTAAGTGCATCTGCTACCTTGTTTCCTTTTACGGGTGTGTACTAAATTCCAAAATCATAAGCAGAAATAAACTCCAACCATCTTTGGTGCATCATGTTCAGCTCCTTCTGAGAGAACAAGTACTTCAATGACTTATGATCTACATAGAGCTCAAATCGCTCTCCCAAAAGATAATGCCTCCACACCTTCAAAGCAAATATAACGGCAACTAACTCCAAATCATGCGTTGGATACCTAACTTCATGTGGTCTGAGCTGTCTTGAAGCATAAGCAATCACTTTACCTCTTTGCATCAACATAGCTCCCAATCCAGTTCCACACACGTCGGTATAAACAACTAAATCTTGATTCCCCTCCAAAACCAAGAACATCGGTGCATGTGTCAATAAGTGTTTCAAGCTCTGGAATGCTTCCTCACACTTATCAGTCCATACAAACTTCACATCTTTTCGCGTAAGCTTAGTCATCAGTGTAGCTATCCACGAAAAATCCTTTATAAACCTTCGTTGGTATCCTACCAATCCAAGAAAACTCTTTATCTCGATCACCGTCTCTGGTCTCTTCCAATTATTCACCGCCTCAATCTTAGTCGGATCTACAAACAACCCTTTCTCTGGGACTACATAACCAAGGAACTTCACTTCCTTCTTCCAAAAATGACACTTCAAAAACTTAGCCTTCAACTAATGCTCCCTCAATGTCCCAAGCATAACTCAAAGATGAACTTCATGCTCCTTCTCATCCTTAGAGTATATCAGAATATCATCTATGAAGACCAATACAAATCTATCCAAGTGCTCTCGGAAAATTCGGTTCATCAAATCCACAAAGTATGTCGGCGCATTAGTTAGTCCGAACGGCATAACTAGCCATTCGTACGATCCATACCTTGTCCTAAACGCCGTCAAAGAAATACTATCCTCTGCCACTCTAAGCTGATGGAACCCGGTAGCCAAATCCAACTGAGAAAATATCTTCGCTCCACTCAGCTAGTCGAACAAATCATCAATTCTTGGTAATGGATATTGATTCTTCATCGATATCTCATTCAACTTCTGATAATCGATACATAGCCTTAGCGACCCGTCCGGCTTCTTAGCAAATACTACCGCTGCACCCCAAGGTGAAATACTTGGTCGAATAAAACTCTTGCCTTACAAATCCACCAACTGCACCTTCAACTCTTTCATCTCTGTAAGTGTCATTCTTCTTGGCAGCCTACTCACCGGTTCTGCTCCAGGCACTAAATCAATCTAAAACTCAATGGCTCATTTCAATGGCAATCCAATCACCGGCTCAAACACATCAGTAAATTCTCTGACCACAAAGACTCGGTGAAAATCATCCTCCAACTCCATAATACCTAGTAAAGTATTCACCTCACAGCTAGGGTTTTCTATGGTATAAATTATCTGATCACTATAATTCGGGTGTCTAAGTGATATTTTCCTATCGTGGAAAAATATCTTAGAATCATATTTACTTAACTAATCCATCCCAAGTATGATCCCAAACCCCACAAAATCAAATACATGCAAACAGGAATCAAAAGCATGACCTAGCAAGTCAAACTCTAAATGGTCACACCTCATCCTAAGTGTCGTATACCCTCCTATCGGATTTGCAACCCTTAAGGAAGTAACTAAATATGAGGGCTCTAGGTTAAGCTTATCTACTAAACATCGAGAAATAAAAGAATGTGTTGCACCAGTATCAAGCAGAATGCTAACAGACATACCGTGAATCTGTAACAAGCCTCCCAGAACAGCCTTCCCTTTCTCCTGCACAACTGCCCTGAAGTTGTGGGTTCCAATGCATACATCTATCCCTTTCCTTCTCTAGCAGGCTCCTTGCATTAATTCTTATAATAGCCGATCTGATCATAATTAAAGCAATGGATATTATTCTTTCCAATCACCTCCTTTCCTTTCCCTTTTCCGGTATGACACTCATTAGCATAGTGTCCTTTCTTATCACATTTATAACAAACCACTTCAGCTTTTCCCTTCTTCTGTGCTCCTCCCTTCTGAGCATTCTTCTTATGGAAAAACTTTCTTTTCTGGCCTTGTCCCACCTAGAATTCCTTTCCTTTCTTCTTCTCCAAACAAGCTAATGCCTCTTCCTGCCTCAACGCCATTTCTACCACTACATCACTTGGATCTCTTAGGTGCAGTAAGGTAGCACTTACCAACTCCAGCTTCAAACCTCTTATAAACTTCTCATTTCTCTTTATCGCCGTATCAACCATGGCAAACCCATAACGGGCTAACTCCTCAAATCTTCTAGCATACTCTAGAACAGACATCTCTCCTTGTTTAAGTTCAACAAACTTCCTCACCAATACCGGCTCTACCATCACTGACATAAACCTTTCTTGAAACCTTCTCTTAAACTCTGCCCAAGTTATAGTTTCCTCATCAACACAAGCTGCAATAGTGTTCCACCAAAATAGAGCAGCTCCCTGAAGCTCTCTTGAAGCTAATCTTCTTTTCTGCTAGTCATTCAACCTTAAGTCAGCAAAAATCCTCTCACAATGTAACAACCAGTTTTCTACCTCAGTCGCATCTTCAGTTCCAATAAACGGCTTCCCTCCAAAACTAATATAGTCTTTGCTCAGGTTAGCATAGTGGTTGACCATCGGAGCTTCCTGAACTCCTCCTTCAGCAGCATTCCCTCCGACAACTCCAACTGCAATTCCAGCTTGCATCATGTTTACGAAAAACTGATACATGGATCCTATATCCACTTGGTGAACTCCAGCACCAACATTTTCAGCTTGAGCCTGACCTAAACCTCTTCTAGCATTTGGTCGGGCATTTCCATTAGTGGTGATGCTCTCTCCTCTAAGATTAACTCTGCCTCTTCTATCTGTATTCAAGCCTCGTGAGATACAGATGAATAACCTAACTAACATAGGAGTCTAGAGATATATCATATACTTATATATAGCAAATACTAGTACGTTACTATAGCATTATCCCATACCCCGATCTTAACTCTAATTACTAAGGATTATGTTTTCGAGAATCATTTTTAGTTAAAGTATTTCATAAACCATGCTCTGATACCAAGCTGTAGCATCTCCTATCTAGAGGCCCAAAACTAAGCGCTACAGATACTGTAGTCATCTATAGTATTAGCTTCCGGCGACTAAATACGGCTATGTTAATGGTATCTATAATATCAGAAGTACTTGAATATGATACAAAACATAGATTTCAAAACAACATTTTCTTTATTAAAGTCAAAACAGATGTTCCATATTCATCTTACATAATCCCAATACGTTCCCAAACACTGATAAAATATACTTATTTCAAAATATGCCACGAGCGGTATATGAAGATACCCCCTTGGATGATCATAGCCATATAGTCATAATAGACTTAATACAAACACGGCGGAAATACAACAAAACATAAAACAAGAACTGCAACTCCTAAATAACTATCTGTCTGCCTCCTGCATGCCTTTGGTAACCTTATTCATCATCCTACTAAAACCTGAAAAGACCTCTACCCCTCACCGTACTCAAATCAATTTTGAGCACCTGAGAGTCTGAGCGGAAACATAAACTTCAAGTCAGACATAAATCCTGGTGTGAATAATACTATACATCGTGGTTTAATACGTTAAGTGAGACCACGCCGCTTAGCGGATTGGGTTTCCCCTCACTAACATCTCTTTAGAACATAGCTTTACAAAACCTTTTCCTGCAACCAAAATTGCTTAAATACTATAAAGCATCATTATGTTAACATACATAAATTTCAGGTAAAAATGAACTATCTGTTCAAACACATAAGTTTTGTTTGGCTAAGTTTTAGCCTTTGGCTGACTCGGGCCTACCAGACAATATAAACAAAATTAATCTAACATCTGTTAGACACTCCTCTTCTGGCCGGTCTGTCCTTAACTATCAATTTAATACTTCTCTTCTGGACGGTCTATCCCTAACTTAATCATCTCCTAGGTCTTCCTGATCCTAATGGTTTTTCGGGCTCACCAATAACCTATTTGTATATAAACATATATTCCTTTCAGTGTGTAATCATAATTTTAGTCTACCTGTGACCAAGCCCTATACACTGGAATTTTGGACAACAATTAGCTGGGGCCAATAGCTAATGTAAAGGGTGCGACCCTATACCAGTCTCATCTGGTATTCTAATATCTAAGTCATTTTACTTAGGGATCCCTTCCCATAATTTTCCTTGGAAACCTTTTCAAAATTATTTAAAACCTTTAAATCAAACTTAAACAAGGGAAATATAAAATCTTTATGCTTTACTCAAAATCACCTTGCCATGTTATATATGTATACCTTACTCAAACCTCAGTTGATGAAAACATTTAAACATTTGAAAGTATCCCTTTCAATTCCATTGAAAGTACCCCCTTCTAAACTTGTGAAAGCATCTCCTTCGAAACCAAGTAAAACCCTTCAATTATCTAGGCTAAGAGGCCAAAATTTTATCTTTCGAAACCATACTTCAAACCTTTCGAAGCCATTGAAATCTTTCTTTTTGAAAGCAATAAAACTTCAGACATCCTATTTTGAAAACATTTTAAAACATTGCCTTAGAAAACCTTTAGAAAACCCTCCATTTTAAACCTTTCGAAATCATCAGAAAATAGGACTTTTCGTCCTTGTCGGAAGCTACCTTTTGACCCCTTCGAAAGCAACCTTTCGACCCCATCGAAAGCACGACTTTCGACCCCTTCGAAAGCTTTTCTTTCGTCCCCATTGAAACCAATCAGAACTAAAACCTTTCGAAAGCATTCAACCCTTAAAACATAAACCTTTCGAAAGCTCTTTGGATTCAATTTTAAACATTTGTAAAATCTTCTTTTAAAACCTTTTGACCTCGTTGATAGCAACCTTTTGACTTTGTCGAAAGCTTAGCTTCCGACCTCTACGGAAGCTCCCCTTTGAAAGCTTTAAAACTTTTTAAGACAATAGGCTCCAGCCTTTTAATACTCGAAACACCTCTTTCGAAACCTTTAGTTATACTTCAATTAGAATATAAAAGGGTAAAATATCTAAGTCGAAAGCTTCCTTTTAAAATCATGGGAGAAGCAGTTGATTTTTTAAAACACAAGTATGTCTTTTGACCTTGTTGGTAACCAATGACTTCGAAAGGTAGAAAGGCGGCAACTAGGGGTATTGACCCCTTCGAAAACATGTTAACTTTTCGATGTTGTCGAAAACCAATGACTTCGGAAGGTAGGAAGGTGGCAGCTATGGGGTTTTGACCCCTTTGAAAACTTGTTAACCTTTCGACCTTGTCGAAAGGTTTAAACTTTTATTTTAAATATTTGACCTAGTCGAAAGCAACCAAGTCGAAAGCTTCTTTTCGAAAGCAAAGCAGACGTTGCTTTTGGTTTATAAAACAACATACTCCAACCTCTTCGACAACTAAGGTTTCGACCAAGTACCCTTCGGCCTTGTCTAATTCGTTATGTACCAAGTTGCTTGATACGATACACATTGGCTTCGAAAGCTTGATGTTGAAAAGTCTGGGTCGGAAGCTTTGATTCTGAAAGTGGCTGAAACATGCTAAAAGTATGATTTTCTTGTTTTTAACTTAAAAGAGATAGTTTTTCAACTAACCTGCCTTTGTTTGTCAAATTCTTATTGGTTAATAAATCCTTTTCAGAAAAGTGCTGCCAATAATTTTAGAAATAAACTATGATTTTATTTTATAAAATGCCCCTTCTGCTTAATTAAATATATAAAACATTTAAGTCCCACACCTTAAATAATTTTATATATTCATCAAAACACTTAGGAAAAATCTAGAAAATTCCAGAACATCTATTTTAATATGTTTTCCAATATATAAAATTTCAAACCAAAATGATTATTATTTTAGCCGTAAATAATTTATAACCCAATAAATCATTTTCTTCACTAGAAAATTAATATAAAATCCACATTAATTTAGAAAATTATGAAAATTGAAACCCATCTCCAAAATATCATTTCTAACCTATACTTAAATTTTCAAGGCATTTGGATGTCATCTAATAGGGTTTTCATGTCAAACATATCATAAAAACTAACATGAACATATATAATTCATCAACAAGCATATGTATAACTTTAATCATCAAAAACATGGCATAAACTTGCAAAAACATTTCGGATCTATCTTGAAATCGAAAACCATAAGAAAATGGGATGTAGTAATTATTCACCTTAGCTTTGAGATTAAAAAGATATGAGATTTGATGTTGAATATGTTGATTAACTTCTTCTTCTTGAATCCTAGCTTCATCCTCCTTGAGAATAAAAATGGTGGCCGACCTTAGATATTTTTAGTTTGATAGAATGAGTGAATGTGTGTTTCATTTCCTAAAGGTTTAGGATATAAGTCTCTCCTATTTCCCATATTGCCCTTACTCATTTCCTAACACATTAGTTCTTGTTGTTTCATTTGATTTATAATTAACATGGCACGACTACCCTTAGCTTAATCAAATCTCAACCTATTAATCTTCACATTATTTTATTCAATTTAACTAATTAGATATCCTAAATAATGGTATAAAAATATGGGATGTTACACACTGTTTGAGGCTTTGTATGGAAGACCATGTAAATCTTCAGTTTGTTGGCTAGAGACCGGGGATAGGTTGGTACTTGGTCCAGATTTAGTTAAAGAAGCCGCGGAGAAGATTGAGTTGATAAGGGCTAGAATGAAGGAAGCTCAATCTAGGCAGAAGTGTTATGCGGATAGAAGATGGAAAGATTTAGATTTCTCTATTGGAGATCAGGTTTTCATCATAGTATCACCGATGAAAGGTGTTATCAGGTTCGGGAAGTCATGGAAGTTAGCATCGAGATTTGTAGGACCGTTTCCTATTTTAGAGAAGATTGGGAAATCGCGTACAAAGTAGAGTTACCGAGTAGTTTGGCAGGAGTCCACAGTTTTTTCCATGTATCTCATCTGAGAAAGTGTGTTACGAATCCAGACACTACTATAGCACCAACTGTGTTAGAGGATTTAGTAGTGGAATCAGATATGATTATAGTTAGGAAGCCTGTCCGGATAGTCGTGAGAGATGAGAAGAAGTTGAGGAACAAGACAGTCAGAATAGTGAGGGTCCAGTGGAGTGATGATGAACTAGACTATACTTGGGATACCGAGAGCAGGATTAGAGACGCTTATCCTATTTTGTTTAATGGTATATTTTACCTTTGATTATTTGGATGTGTACCTTATCGTAATTTCGAGGATGAAATTCTTTAAGGAGGGGAGTCTATAACACCCCATATTTTTAGTAACATTATTTTGGAAATTTAGTTAGCTAAATAAAATAAAATATTGTAAGTTGATTAATGGATTGAGATTTATGATTAGATAAGGGGTAGCCGTGCCTAGATAAACCAATAACCTTATACCCTAAACCTTCTCTACAAATTTCACGTTCATTTCATTTTCTCAAAAAAAAAACAAGATAAGGCCGGCTACCATTAGGAAGAAAAGAGAAGCTAAACAAGTTTTCAAGAGGAAGAAGCTTAAGCTATTTAAATCAAGATCAAATCTCACATCCTAAATCACAAGGCGAACAATGACTACATCTCATTTTCCTAAATATTTTTGGTTATAAGGAATATTCGAAATGTTTTGCAATGGTTATGCCATGTTTTTGAATGATTAAATGTTTATATATGCTTGTTGATGATTTATGCTTATTCATATAGATTTTATGATATATTTTGATGTGAAAACCCTATTTAATGACATCCAAGTGCCTTGTGAATTTAGATATAGATCAAAAATGATATTTTAGAGATGGGTTTCAATTTTCATAATTTTCTGAATTTATGTGGATTTTATATAAATTTTCTAGTAAAGAAAATGATTTATTGAGTTAAAAATAATTTACAGTCAAATTATATATAATTTGGGTTTGAAATTTGTATATGTTTGAAAACATATGAGAAATGATTTTGTGGAATTTTTGTAGAATTTTCCAAATTGTTTTGATGAATATATAAAATTATTTAAGGTATGGGACTTAAATGTTTTATATATTTATAAAAAGGAGAATGGGTATTTTGTAAATGATTTAAATTTTTATTTCTGAAATTGGCAGTACTTTGGAAAAGAAAATTTGCAACCAATCATAATTTGACACACAAGGCAGGTTAGGTGAAAAGAACTATTTATCTACACGCTTTTTATTGTTTCGTTACTTTTGGCACCCTGCTTCCGTCTTGATTGGCTTCCAACATAGTAGCTCCGCCTCCATGCTATCAAAACTAATGCATATAGTATCAATAACTTGGTACATAGTGAATTGGACAAAGGCAGAAGGAACTGGGTCGAAACCAGTGGTTCCGAAGGGATCGGAGCGCTGTTTTGTTTTAAATGAAAAATGCACCTGCTTTGCTTTCGACTGAATAATTTTCGACCTGGTTGGCTTTCGACTAGGTCAAAAGGTTTTAAAAGAATGGTTTTGAAATGGTTTCGCCTTTGTTTTTAAACAATTACTTTCAACTAGGTCGAAGCCTTTTTCTACCTCTTCTTCCTTTCAGAGTAATGCCTTCGAAAAAGTTGTTTTTATTTTATAAAACCCTACCGCTTCTCCAATGCTTTCGGAAGGTTGGTTTGGACACCAACACTTCCTTACTTAGATAATAGCTTTCAAAAGAGTTGCTTTCGACCCTGTTGTTTTGTGACACTTAGAGATTTTTAAAGGTTAACCCAAAGGTTTGTTTTGAATGATTTCGAAAGGTGTTACCACATGTTTTAGATTGTACCAAAATGCTTTCGAAAGGTTTAAGGTTTTGATGCTTTTGAAAGGTTTTTAAGAAAGGTTTTGAAGGGGTGGTTCCCCAATGATCTCGAAAGGTTTAACCAATGGTTTTGAAAGGTTTGAAAGGAAAGGTTTTCCAATGGTTTCAAAAGACAATGTTTAAAGGTTTTAAAGAAGGATGTCTTAGGTTTTATAGCTTTCGAAGGGAAGGTTCTCCAATGGTTTCCAAAGGTTTATGTTAATGGTTTCGAAAGGAAGTTTTGGCCTTTCGGCTTAGATGAAAGAAAGGGTCTTACTTGGTTATGAAAGAGGTACTTTCAATGGGATCGAATGGGGTACTTTCAAAGATTTAAATGTTTCATCAACAAAGATTTGAGTAAAGTATATAAATAACATGGAAAGGTGATTTTGAGTAAAGCATAGAGTATTTATATTTTCCTTGTTTAAGTTTGGTATAAAGATTTTAAATCAATTGAGAAAAGGTTTTCAAGGAAAATTTTGTGAAGATTTCCCTAAGTAAAATGACTCAGATATTAGAATACCAGTTGGGACAGATATAGGGTAGTGCCCTATACATTAGTTACTAGTCCCAGCTAATTTAGTCAAAAATTCCAGTGTGTAGGGCTTTGTCACAGGTAAGACTAAAATTATGATTACACATAGAAAGGAATATATATTTGTATACATATAGGTTGTTGGTGAGCCCGCAAAATCATTAGGATCAACTGACCCTAGAAGATGTTAAGTTATGGACAGACCATCTAGAAGAGGAGTTTCTAATAGGTGTTATATTATTTTGAATATATTGTCTGGTAAGCCCGAGTCATCCAATGGTGAGTAGTTAGCCAAACAAAACTATAGTGTTCGGACAGATGGTCCATTTGTTACATGATATGTGTGTTTACATAATAATACTTTATAGCTTTTTACCAGTTTTGGGTGCAGGATTATGATTTGCAAAAGATATGTTTTAAAAAGGATATTAGTGAGGGGAAACCCATTCCACTAAGCGGCGCGGTCTCACTTAATATAGTATATTTGAGATGTATAGTATTATTCACACTAGGCTTTATGTCTGACTCGAAGTTTATGTTTCCCCTTAAACTCTCGGGTGCTCAAAATTGATTTGAGTAGGCTGAGGTATTAAGGTTTACAAGTTTTAGTTGGTTGGTGAATAAAGCTTCCAGAGACGAGCAGATGGCTGTTGGATAGCTATTTAGGAGTTAAAGATTTATTTTGTTGATGTATTCCGCTGTTTTTGTTTTATGTCAATATGACTATATAGTAACTCTGGTCAACCAAGGGGGCATCATCATATGTCACTCTTTGCATATTTATGTAATATTTATTTTATCTAAACCTGGGAAAGCAATGGGATTATGTAATTTGAATATGGAACATGTTTTGAAAATATAATTGAAATGTTGATTTTGAAATCTGTAATTTTGTCTCATATTCATGTGATGCTGATATTGAATACCATAAAAATTACCGTATTTGGTCACCAGAAGTTAATAATATGGATGACTACAGCATCTGTAGCACTTAGCTTTGGGCCTTTAGATAGGGGATGTTACATATCCTTCTCCGGCCTCAATCCCCAAACAAAGACTTAATCCATGTGGTATCCTTCTCCGGTCTCGATCCCCAGTCGAGGACTTAATCCATGGGGTATCCTTCTCCGGCCTCGATCCCCAATCGAGGACTTAACCCATGGGTTATCTCCAGCCTTGATCCCCAGTCGAGGACTTAATCCATGGGGTATCCTTCTTCGGCCTCGATCCCCAATCGAGGACTTAACCCATGGGTTATCCTTCTCCGACCTTGATCCCCAGTTGAGAACTTAATCCATGAGATATCCTTCTCTGGCCTCGATCCTCGGTCGAGGACTTAACCCATGGATGAATCCATCTCATCGCTGTCTGGTGAAGGGACTCGTGACTTGCGGTTATTACCCCGTCTCTCAGGTCGGGGCCAACCACGACCTATGTTATTTATTGCATTAATCCAGATTTATGCATTCCAAAGTCAATTTGCCAAAATATAAAATAAGAGTCCGTACAACCAAAATCCCAATAAACCAAAATATCGAAAAAACCAGAGTTTGAAGTAAACAAGAAAAAACAAAATTTCACAAACCCGAGCAATACTGTTCATCATCATCTCAGAGCAAACCTAGGGACCGTCCTCGATCCCGTACATGTGTAAATGAGTTAACCATATTACTGTGGAGTTTATTACTTATTCCATGCCATCTTAATCAATTGATCACAAGTTGATGATGATGCCTTGATCCAATGCCATTTTCATTCGAGGTGGACGGTGGCTGCTCTTGTTCTACCGCCGTAGCTCGTGTCCTCGCGTATTGTTGCAACTGACCACTCCTCACATGTTCCTTAACTATATCCTTTAAACGACTGCAGTCATTTGTATTGCGCCCATCCAGCTCATGGAACAGGCAATGCTTTCCTGATTCCCACTTGTGTTCGGAGGGTTCCCTCCCTGTCGGCCTTCGGTACTAAAGGTGTCCTCGAGTATCCAGATAAAGCATTTCAAAAGGTTCAGTCAAATCCGCATAAGAAGAAAATTTTAGTTCTCTCCATTTCCTCTTCGACACATTAATGCCATCATTCATTTTTTGTTTGCCTTTATCATTCTTGTTTACATCTCCTGATGATCTTCCACTTTGCACAGCATTCACCTTCAGTTTGTTGGCTCGTGCGTCTTCCTGGCGCAGGAACCTTTCTACTTTATGATAAAACTCCCCGAGATCCATAGATGGATCCCATGCTAGTGAATCTTTAAACTCCGTACCATCAGCAATTCCAGATACAGCTGCCATCTAAACCATGGATGGATCTAGACGATCCACCGATGTCTCCGCATCATTAAACCATGTTAGAAAACTCCTCAGGGACTCTCTGGTCCTCTGTTTCAGTGTTGCTTGACTCATCACATTTTTGGGTCTCGATATGTGAACCCTAAACAGCCTCATTAACATTTCGATCAATTCCATCCATGTGCTAATAGAGCCGCTTTCCAATTGTCAGAACCATAGTGCAGCTATATCCGTTAAGTATAAGGGAAAGCACTATGCCATGACATCCTCTGATGCCCCTAATACTTCCATATGTCTCATGTATCTCGTCAGATGAATAGTGGGATCCATTTTTCCATTATATGTCTCAAGTGTTGGTAGTTTGAACTCCAATGGATTCCTAGCTTTCCTGATATTAGGAGTGAAGGGACTCCTATTTACATCTTCTAGATCCATATTTACCAATCCTCCTCTCATAGCCCGTCTGATCATTTCCGCCAACCTGTCGTTGTCATCTAGTGGTAGTCTTCGATCATTGTCTCCAACCTGCCCCTCGAGTCCACAGGGGAATCCTAAAATTTGCTCTTCTAGAAAAGCATCCACATTCCGATCAATGCCAAAATACACAGCACCACCCGATATCCTGCCTGGGATCGATCCAGCGTGACTTAGGGGCATGCCCCAAGTATGGATCGATCGGCCCCGATCGTTCTGGAACGATTGGCCCTGATCATTATTGTTTGGTCAGGGACCGCTCTCGGCTATTCTACTCCATCCTGCATCCTGTTAGCATCATTTCCTTTGTCCTGATTCTGGTTTTCCTCAGCTCCTGCTGCTCTAACTCTATGATCAAATATTTCCAGCATTTCGTACTACTCTATCCGTGGTTTTGCGCTTTAGCTTGTCCAATCTGTCAGAGTAGAGACATCATCTCCTCCTGTCTCTTTAGCATCCTCTTCTTCATAGCATCCATCATCGTTCCCATTTCATCTTTGGTGATGTAGATAGTTGTATGATTTGCTCTAGCTCCAGAAGAAGCCTCCTGACACCCTCCATGATAGCTCCTATCCGCTAGTGGTCTCCTTATTGGTTGTCTAGCCATTGCTTCCTAGATTTAAGTATCGAAGCTTTCAAACTTGCAGGTGCAAGTTTCTCTCAGTGAAAGCACCAAAATGTTTGCGCTAAAAATGGTCACAAACACCCAGTTGTATGTGAAAGTACCAATTTCCAAAAATAATATCCAAATAGAAAGATAAACATGCAGATCACAGAATAAATGGTGGAAAAAGTAAAGGAACACACGAGTTTTGTAGCGGTTCAACTATCTCTGGCCTACGTCCACTCTAATTATCTTTTATTTATACTATTTGACTACAGTTACAAATGTCTTTGTCTTAGAAAAATAATGGAGGAAGAGATAGGAAGTAATGAAGGAGAGCCAAAAGAAAAGCCCCTTGCAATGAGCCGAGTCCACTGTATTTATAGGTGAAGACGTGCATGGATCGGGCTGAATTTTCGGTAGAAGAACCTCCAGAACCATACGACCTGACCTACAAAATTTGGGATCGATCGAACACCAAAAAATTAATTTAGGCCGATCATTCCATACAAACTCTAATGGGGCTGCGATCGTTTTTATGGGGGTCCACCATGCCTCTTGTCCATGCTCCTAAAGTTTCGCGTCATTCTGACTTACCGTTTATGATATCGATCGATCTTTGCTGTTTTGACTAGAAATTGGATCATAGGAGATCATTCCATGTTTCATCCTTTTGAGCTACAATCGAACATATGGTTTCCCCATGATGTTTACTACTTGTTCTCCAAATTTCATGCAATTTCGACGTACCGTTTGTGAGATATCGCATTTTCCGTAAAACTATGGATCGTTATGCTGATTTTGTATGATTGTTAAGGAACAATCAGTTTGTTCTCCCGATATTTATGAGTTTTGATGTGCGATCAATTTTGGGACTCCTTTCTTCAATATATTGATGTTCCTAAAGTTTCATGGGTAAAGGAGTTGTATGTCTTGAGTTAAAGACCGGTCATCTTCGAAAATTGCCAAAACGATCGTCGAAAATCCCACTTTAGAATTGACTCGAAGCGAGACCCAAGAATCACCCTTCTGACTCGAAGTAGATGCAGAAGATTCCGGCACAGGGTTAGACTCGGGTAAAATCAAAATTTTCCCCAAGCAAATGTGGTTCTGACTCCAAGCACGAAAGAAGATCGGGGCCGATTGTTTTTCTCCAAGCACCGATCGATCTGACTCCAAGCATGACTCCAAGCACCAATCGTTCTGACTCCAAGCCGACTCCAAGCAGTCATGTGTTTGACACATGCATGTCCAACACTTCAAAACTTGCTACTCCAAGCGAACCATGTGTCGACTCCAAGCAGGTAGCAAATTTTTCCAGGTCCGACTCCAAGCAAATTACCACTGATCTATCGATACTGATCTATCTTCTTTTCCCCATAACCTGAGCATACGAACTCCGATTGGCTTGAAATTTAGACTGTAGCTTTAGAAGGCCTTCCTTATCACTTTATATTAATTGCAGCTTGATCAGGACCTGGTCTGAATCTGCTCGACCATCATCTATGGTCCTGTACATAGTCGATTCTCATGGATGGTAACCAACAATCCTTAACCAAATTTACGGTGTCACGACCTTGCCATAAGGCGGGATAACACGTTTATTTAGCTATTTGAAAATTGATGGTTAATTTTAAAATTAGTGTGTGTGTTAAAAGGATGTTTGAAAATATTTTGAAGTTTCTTGAATTTAAATAGTGTTTGAAACGTGTATAAGATGAATTTCTATTGATAATAAGTTGTTAAAAGGGAGTATTATATAATTAGGGAATTATTAGTTATGTTATAGATTTCTTCTAAGTAAATTGCAGGGAGCAATTTTGTTAAGGGGGATGTCTGTAACAATCCAGTTTTAGAGGTAATTAATAATAAATATTTATTTGATTAAAAATGGGTTTTTGGAATTCAATTAAATAATTTGAATTTATTTTAGAATATCGAAACTTTATAACTAGATAACTAGTAAATATTTAGAAAAAAATGATGAGGAATATTTTAATAAAATAGTGTATAAATAATTTATTTAATTAATTAACTTGTAATTTAAAATTTTGGATGAATTATTTTGAAATAATGATAAATTAAAATTTTGCAAAATAAATAAAGTTAAAACTTAAAAAAAATGATTTAGTGATGTAATTAGATTTATATTGGGCTTGAATGTCTTTATTTCATAATGTAGATAAAAGAGGAAAGAAAGAAAAAGAAATAGAAAATAAAATAAAGCCCATTGACCCAAAATCCATGAACCAAAGCACAGTTTCATGAGCATTCTAACTCCAAACACTTCTTTATCCAGATATTTCCATTCTCTCTATAAATAAGCCCTAAATGAAAACGTTTACTGACTTGGGAAAATCAAAACCCTTACTTAACCTCTTCTCATTCAAATACTAAATTAAATTCAAGTAAATTATTATAAAATTTCAAAGTTAAGCATGAACACCTAGATACCGATATACATCTAAGTGCACAAGCAATTAGAGTTTAGTCGATCCTTTGGGTTTTGGAATATGCATGCAGAGAGGAGGAAGAAGATGGACGTAATGTAGAGGTGGGTATTATATACTCATATATCTACGCTAATCATCATATTTCTTGTATAACTTAGCTTATATCATTGTATGGATGCTTGAACATGTATGCGAGTTGGTATTGCATTTGAATTGAAATGAAAAGGGCAGGGGGATGCTCGACTTGGAGCTTAGTTGCTCCAGGCTATTCACGACCGATGGACCGGTCACTTCACGATCGGTGGATGGGTCATGAGTGACCGGTCCACCAATCGTGAAGTCTGGTAATGCGTACGTGGTTTGGTATGTGCATATTTCCCCTCCTGAGTGTGTGTGTGTGGCCTTGCAATTATGTGTGTGTGTATGTGCTTGCAAGGTGTAACTTGTGCATGAATATATGTGAAATTGTGTTGTGAATGTGGTCTGTTAGTTCTGTGAAAAATGTGTTATACATGTGTTATTATGTGGCCATATGCGTGAGTTCTTGCTTGACTGTGTATAAGAGTGTGTGTTGTTGTGCAAAACTGCGGATGTGTGTGTGTGTATGTATATATATGTATATGTATATGTTGTGGATTAGAGTGTGCGTAGGTGTTCGTATTTTTTTGGGTGTGTAACTATGTATACACGTAAGTTGTGTTTTGTGTTGGATTATGTACTGAGTTGGAGTTTATGTATGCATTAGCAAATATATGTATATGTGTTGCTATGAGCCTATTGCTTGCAGCAATGTATTTGTATATGGGTAGGTTTGTGTGTGTTGAGTGCTGCATTTATGTGTGTGTAAATTTAGTTGCACGTTTTTCAGTGTTTATGTATAAGTGTATGCAGTGTGTATATGCACAAGCTTGCGTGTGTAGGTGTCTGTGTGTATGTGTGTGCAAAAGCTTGTTTTGTTGTAACGACCCGCATTTTTTTGACCGTTCAAGTCGACAAAACATACACACATGCTGGCTCAAACAATCCAAAATACAGATAGTTATTGGGGTTAAATAAGAAAAGAAAAGGAAAGAACAGAAACAACTCAGAATCTCGCAGCGGAAGGGACAAGATATAATAATAAAATAACAGTTCATGAAGCTGTTAAATAAATAAATTTGATTATTATTATACATCATAAATCAGAGTTACATACATATAAGAGATAATACAACAATGCAGCGGAAAATAATACAGTAGTAGAATACAAATGATGTAATACCAAACTCCGTCTTCGTCCTCCAGAATAGATCTTCAACCTTATCTGAAATGCTCAGGCTTACCCGAGCGTAATGAAAGGACAAAACACTCGAGTCAGGACTAAAATATCTCATGTATGTTAAATCGAATAAGTAAATATGAGTGTGACGGCGTCGGAGATGTTTACGGGTTTTGGACACCTCCTATCAGTGTTTAACGTGCGTGCATTAACTTAAGAGATGTTCGGGATTTCCATCTCCTAAGGATCCGTTAAACTATCTACTATGTAATAGAATACGCTATATACAATAATGTCTATCATAAAGTAAAATATCAAACTAGCATTAAGCCATGGCCCATTCCACCCTTAACACATTTTTATTCCAAAGAGCATATACAAGACCGTAGTTTCCCCAAAACCGGAAGTCACCAGAGGGCAATCCATATGCTAAAGGTACAAACCAAAATGTAGTGGTCGCGAATAGGATAATCAGTATGACAAGGTACATGAGGCGATACCAACTAGGATACTAGTAGTTGCGTGATCCGGACTGATGTTGGGCATAGCAACTACTACCCCAACACCGCGAAACAACACTCCCAAAATCGAGGGGTGCACCCAAATCGAATCACAAAAGCAATAGACATGGTAACGAAGAAGTGTGTCCGCTAGAGGTGGCGAACCTCAATGGCCCAGCGCGGCTCCTGTTTTAGTCATGTCAGGGGTCATCCAAAATCGTTCTCTTTCTTCAAATCAACACGTTCACCAAAACCATCCACTTCATTCTGGATCAACACTCCGCGTATAATAGTTATTAAAGTGGTTTTCGGTATCGACAGAGAGTATGTCCATATCCGATCCTGGTCTCTTTAATAACTACGTATTATTACACCGGTGGCTCTTTTACATTTCAAATCGATTCATAATTGATATCAAAATATCATATTCGCTTCAAAATCAAATCCATTTCAAATATCATCATATCTATTCAAGATGTAAGATTCCGTTTCAAAATCATTTTCGCCTCAATATCTCATTTCGATTTCACAATCATTTTTCGCCTCAATATCTCATTTCGATTTCAAAATCATTTTTCGCCTCAATATCTCATTTCGATTTCAAAATCATTTTTCGCCTCAATATCTCATTTCGATTTCAAAATCATTTTTCGCCTCAAATTCCACAAAACGATTCACATAAACTCGAATTCCAAAATTTAAAATTTAATCAAATTTCAAATCATCAATTTCAACTCAATTCAGCTTCTCAATAAACCATTTCAAATTATCAATTTCAAATACATATTTGAACCACAAAATAAACAATTTCACTTCCAATATATTTCGAAACTTTAAATATTTCACATTTCAAAACAGCTCATATATTTATATAAGAATATAAGATTCGCTTTAAGACCATTTCGTAATCAAATTAGAATATACTTCAAATTAAACATCCGTATTAAGTAGTTTACTTAATTTCTGGAACAATTCCAATTCAATAAACTTAGATTAACATTCGGATTTCAAGAATTCATTTAAGTATTACATTCCAAATCAATTTCAGTTCAAATCCTATTCAAATCAATTTTATCTTCAAATTTAATTCAATAGTTTCAATTTAGTCCAATTCACAAATTTCTTTGAATTTCAATTAAATTCCAAATTAGTTAAATCTCAATTTCAAATCAATTTTCAATTCCAAACTCAAACTTGAAATATCATTTCATATAAATTTTCTTAGAAATATTCAGAGTTCGATTAAAAGTCCAATCTTTTAAAACAAATCAACTTTCAAAAATTTACGCCGTATTTCAATCTTTTTCTTAAAAATATAAACTTTGAATAATTAATCAATTTCATTTACCAAATTTAAATTCCAACATCTCGAGCTTCAATTCAAAATAATTCAATTTCCATAAATTGGATTTTTCTTAAAATCAATTCATTTAAATAATTTCAAAACAACTTTTAAAATCATTTAATTTAACCAACCCGGTGTCCGTATATAATTTTCTAACCTATGGCCAAGTGGATAATTATTTCAATTTTAATTTCAAGGATGGATATATCATTTCAATCCAAATAGATGTCATAGGTATATCATTTCAACCTATGCCTTAATTTATTCGAAATGATTCAGTTTACAGTTTTATATGCAATAGACAATATACATGATGATAGCATGATATATCAAAATAAATAAACAACCAATATCGACCAATAGCATCCATCACAACCAATCAACCATAAAGCCAATAACATTCACAACAATTTTATAATGATCAATATCGAGTAATATACTGCCAATTTAAATTTAAATTTATTTTAATGGTCAATTTAAATTCTATCAACTAATTCATATATCAATACAGATGATAATTAAACCTACCAAACAACAGCCAATAAATTTCATATCACTTCAGAATATAAGTTTAACTAACGAAAATTATTTTAGTCAATTGTGAGCGTATAAACACTCACCTTTGATTTATCGATGATTTAAAATCCAAATAAAGGCCCAAATTTGAACAGTCTTGGAATGTAGCTAAACTAGATTCAAGATATCCGGAATGTTAATACGATCCAAACAAAAGAAACCGCGCGTGAATCAGATATCGTATGCAAAAGATATAGCGATAAATGTGCTTGAATTTCAATATTAAAAATAAACAAAAGAAGAACACTTTTATCTCACCCACTGCCACGTCATCTCCACATTCTTTCTTCCCAGCACAGCACTAACACAAGCAACATGCAACGCTTTTGTTCGTTGCTCCCACGCAGGGAACACCACCACGAAGATGAACGACGTTCCTTCCTTCCAAACGCACGTAACTAGGAGCGACCGGACATTGATCAGAGGATGCCATCGCGTGCGCCTCTCCTTGCTCCACGTCCGCGCCAAGTTTCGCCACCCCATTCGCCACCGTTTGCACGCAAACTAAGAAAATACGCACGACATTCAAAGCCAGATCTGGACCAATCCGTGACGAATTAGCACAAATCAACCGTATGGATTTGAAGAGCTCGTCGAGATCTACACTTTTGCTTTTGGAATTTTTCGATTTCGTTGAACGGATTGAGAGATATTAAGGAAAGAAGTTCGAGCAATTTCAGCCATGGAATAGGTGGCGGCCATGTTTTGAAATTAGGGTTTCTGAAATGAAATAATGATAAAACTGTCTCGGTTTGCAAGCGTATTTATAAAGGTAGGTCCAAAATCATCCGAACTCCAAACGAGACGTGCCGCCAGGCGTTTATAAGGTTTTACCCATATTCCGAACGCAATGGAACTAGTCCCAAGGCCTAATTCAATCGTATGTGGAAGATAGCTTTTGAAGTCGATTATTTTAATCAAATTCGACGTTAAATTTCTACGCGTTTCAAGCTCGCACGACCAAACGACAAGTCTGATTGCTACTAAAATGGAAACCTTACAATAATTTACTGTTACGGATCCGATGAATTTTGTTTCGTCGAAATCCGAGACAGTTGTAAAAATGGCTATTTCTACGGTTTAATTACAATATAAAATTCCCAATTTTACATTATTAACTTTTAAATCAAATTTCAAGTGTTCACAAATTTCATTTTTAAATTCACAATAATTAACAATCTTTTACAATGCAGTTTCCTATTATAAATCCAGTATAAAAGATTACATTAGATTCAGCGTTCAATTATATTATAATTCAAATTCAAGTTATTTAATTCCAATTGAATTCTTTTATTTCGATTTACACTTTCATTATTGAATCAACCATTTACTTATACATTATTATCAATAGTTTATAATTCATTTACTTTCATTTCTTCAGTTATCATCTTATTTAAATTCACAGTAATATTAAATTACATTCATTTACGTTGATTTCAATATTATAACTTCAATATTAAATGTAACATGTTATTTATTTCGTTGTTTACAATCAAATTCAATTCGTGTCAATTACTTGTTACACTCAAATTTAAATCTTTACTTACGTTCAATTACAAGTTAACATCTTTATCAAATTACAGTTTCAGTTATTATCTGATTTCAATCAACTGTAATATTAAGTTACATTTATTTATATTAGTTTCAATAACATAAACTTCCACTATTAAATCTACCATTTTATTTATTCTTTGTTTACAATCATAACCAATTTGGTTTACAATCAAATTCAATTCATTATTTACATTCAATACAAGTTAACATCCATATTTAATTTACAAATAAGTTATTTCAGAATTCAGTTTTGCATTTTAACATGTAATTCACATTTAACAACACAAAATTTTATTTCCTTCGGATTTTTATCCAAAATTTTTATTTTAATTCGTATTTTTAAAGTGTTAAAAATACGGGTCCTTACATTTGTGCTTTATTTTACCGTGTGGCTGTGTATTCTTTGCATTGCTATTTTTCTATTGCTTTATGCTTTTATGTTTATATGTGCAGTGTCTTGCAAATATCAGTGTATGTGTATTTCAGTGTGTATATACTTGTGTGCGCATCTATCTATATATTTTTGTTCCTTTGGTAAAGACGTTATACATATTTAAGGTGCTTGTTACTGAATTGTTATGTATTCCATGTTTTGACTTTATTTATTTAACCTGCTTATGTTTTTTGATTTGGGTATATGTATTTGACATATATACTTCCTTTTAAATATAAATAAATACATATTTTTTAAATACATTAAAATAAATAAATATTGAATACACCAAAAATTAATATGTATATATTTATATATGTTTTTACGATGAATATATTGAAAAGGTGATTTTTAGTTCATTAAATAAACTAAGTAAATTTACTAGAATTTTATTGAAATGAAACATGAATTGTACCTAATAGATATTCTATAGTTAGCAAAGTATATTTATGAAATTTTAATATTTATATATAATTTAAGATTTGAAAATGTTTTATTTGATTATGAATAAATTAAGTAAAATTGGATATTTTATAATTATTAAATAGTGTTTAATTGTTGTAAAGTGTGAAATAATTTTTATATGTAATATTTAATTTTAATAACTATTTTGGAGTTCTAAAATGAAAGAATTGAGTTTCTAATGGTGTATGTGAATATTAATTTTTTTTTTTTTTAAAATTGAGAAATTAGTTATTTATACTATAAAATATATATTATATTTGAGTTTAGTAATTATCTAATTAATTCTGGAATATGTATTTACTATCCATTCCTTAGTATTTATTTTTTTTATTTAAAATTATATGTTGAATGTTTCATTATTAAGTTTTGATTCTTTTATTTATATTTATTTGAATAATTCATTTTTATATTAATTTCCGATTTCTTATCTTTGTTATATTGATTTTGTTGATATGAGTAATTCACTATTGATATTGATTTAGTTGATGATTTTGGAGATTATATGGTAATGACATTGTTTTATTTAATTTGTGAGATTTCATTATATGTGGCAAAAAATTAGTATAAACGGATTAGTGATTTTGCTTAGTATGGGACATCCAGTAACACTTTTTCAATTATTTATTAGACTTGTCATATGGAAATACCTAGTGTGGATCGATTGTAGTTTACGAGCATTGAATAATTATTAGAATAACATGCAGTGATATTAGACGTTGTTATGTTATTTGTTTTGCTTATTCTTTGTAAGTAAATGTTACTCAAACGGGGATTACTCATGTATGTGATAATACTCACTGGGATGAGTATATGTCATAGCCACGCATTAGCTTACGGGTAGAGCCATGTGTCAACAATGGATTAGAACTCTAAGATGTCATAGTCAAGTGTTGACTTATACGTAGCCCTGTATCGGCGTATGTCTAGAGCTAGGTGTAGAATTGGACATGAGTACTATATATCGTCTACTTGTGTCCATCTCCCTATATGTTTTGGGAGTGAACTAGATTGGCCAGTATCCACCCTGGCAGCCTCATTATGGGGTCGCACCCATGATTCGCGACATTATTGCTGTTATGATATTCGATGCACGTCATAGGATTGGTAGTTGTTAGCCTGTAACGACCCGCAAATTTACCACTTTGATAAATTATATCTAAAACATTAAAATATAAGATTATACAAATTATAATATTTTGAACCATAAATAATGATGGAAAACTTGTTTTAAAGGTATATTGACAAATATGGATATTTGGGGATTTTCATTAGAAAAACGACGAAAATCAATTTTTAGAAAAATAATATTTCTCAATATTAAAGCGAATGGAACTGGATACACATACTTATTTATTTATTTAAGCAAGAATATGAAGTAAAAATTATTTATTTTATTTTTGAAAATAAAATATATTTATGACATCATCAGCGATATCATCCCTTTAATATATTTTCTGGAATTTTAAATTAAGTTTAAATAATCAAAGAATTGTTTTAAAATGATAATAATTCATTTGCAAGTTATATAGTGATGATAAATCATTATAATAATTTATAAAAATATATACTTTTAAAAATGTAAGAAAATTCATAACGTTTTTTCGATATAACAACATTTTTTGTAAACACCCTTTTAATACTTGTTTATATGGTTATATAATTCGAATGTGACCGTTTTAATTAATTAATAATGATAAGAAATTAGTTTTCAGATTTGTTTTACATTTATATGTAATTTAATTTATAAGTGAAAATATGATCGGGAATCAGCTTTCAAATTTTCAACAGTCCAACGAACAGAAATTGTTCTAATTTATTGCAACGTTGTTTATTATCTTTTGCATATCCATACACATGTATATACATGTCATACACGTACATATATACACATATACATTTGCTTTTACTATATAAATTTCCATAAGATAAAAACATAAATATCTTTGGTGTTTACATACAAAATCCAACCAAATCTTCGCTTAGTCAAAGCTCTCATGCCAAAGGACAAAAAGTGATGGCAAGGAGGAGGGGGGATGTGGGTGCACGTGGCTGAGGTGATGGGAGGCTAATGTTGTTGTTTTGGAAGATATTTTCACATTTTACCTATAAATACACCCATACACTTCACTTATCATACACACACTTCTTTCTCTTTTTCCCTCCTTTCTTTGAGCATCCATGGGGAAATGGTCTATGGCTGAGAGCAATAGGGAGGAGGAGGAGGTGATGGCGGGTGCTAAGGTGGTGGAGGCCGAGAGCAAAGGGGGAAGGCTCTAGGCCGTGAGCATGTATGGTGGTGGTGATGGAGGTCGTGAGCTATATAGGAGAGTAGAGTTGCTTTGGTGATGTTTTGGCTAAGTTAGGTAATGATTAGTTGAAGCATTGGTTAAATAGAATGTTGATAACGAAGCTATAGTCAACTTTAGTATATATAGAAAGCAATGAAAGGGGGAATTACTCCACTAATTTACTATAAACTATATGATGATATGATATATTTGCTATGATCGTTTTCTATGTTTGATCATCATGTTTTGGATGTGATAATATGTTTGTTCGTTTGTGGAAATAATTCATGTTAAATCACGTCGAATTTACACAAAGGAAATCACTTTCCTATATGAATTATAAAAGTGTCAGAATAGTAAATCTCTTTAAAACATGAATAAAATGGTTTATAAATGTTTTATAAATATTAAAACTCATTTCGGTAAAGTTTGCAAAAGATTTGAAAATGGAGTCAAAATAAGCGCGTCGCGTAATGGCAGTTCACAATTTTGTGTCGTAAAAGTTAAATCAATGTGTAGAATGGAATATAACTCAGAATTATTCGAAAGAAGAATTGTCCGAACTCTTATAACTATAGTTTTCGAATGAAGAAGGAAAATTAAGATTCATTTAATAGAATTTGAGTTATGTCCAAATTAAGTTTTTAAAAACATCGCGGTCTGGCAGTTTTGGGAAAACCAAAGTGGTTAATGCTTGAAAATTGATATTTTAAATCTTTAAAAATATGAAATAAATTTTATAAAAATGTTAATTTTTTTTAAAGAGGATTTGAGTTAAAAAAGTAGACTTATATGAAATGGAATTAGTGTGTTGAACAAAGAAGCTTTAAAAACACAATTCGCAGCAGTTTTTGCAGCGTTTTCGGTAACTTTTGCAAATTATGGTTTTAACTTAATTGTCCCAATCTTTTTCGTAATCTTTTCAAATGAATAATTAAGTATTTTGAAGATGATTTGGAAGTTTTATAATTATTTTAAAGGAGTTTTAAATAAATGGTTAAAGGAAAATTGTTTTAAACAATACTTGGAATCGTGTTAAGTAATTGAAAATCATCTCTAAAAGATCATATAAAAGAGTTTAGAGTTGATCAAATAACTTGACTGCCTTATGGGTGAGAGAGATATAGTCTTTAGACTTGTGCTTGGACAACTAGTGTTTGGGTTTCGCTCCAGCTATCCGGACTAGCCAAATGGAGGGGATAGTAATTTTGATTTACTCGGACCACATTTTCCTAAGATAAAAAGAGAGTTGGAGATTTCCAAATGTTAAACAAGATTTTAGAATAATAAAATTTTGGTGATATATGAAATGTATTGGTTAAACTTTGTATTGAATTCCGAAGAGAAAACTCGTACCATCCGTGTGAATTTAAAAGGTGATTTCACCATTATTCGACGAATAGTACAGGTTGAATACGAAAATTAGTATTGAGTGTAATTAATCTTAAATCCATAAATCCTTTTTACTCTATACTAATTGGTTTGAGTATACAGTAAATGATGTCTTCAATCATTGTTTTTAACCCATTAAAAAATATGTTTTTGTAAATAAGTGATCTCCATTGAGATTGAAATTATACCAATAATAGAAGATGGAAATGTTTTCCTGTGTAATTAAAGAGAAATGATTTGGTATTTCCAAAGTTAAAAAGGGGGTTTTAACTAACTAATGGATTTGATAAAAGAGGTTTATTGATTCTGTATAAAATGAAAAAGGAATAGTTTAAAGATGTATATCTCTAGAAGATATTTTATCTGGGTAAAAGATATTGATAAATTGAATAATAATCACCCACATACTTAACATCTTTTATTGACAAATTGGTTTGAAAGAACCGGGGTTGGATTTGGGTGATTCTGATTCGAAAACCACTTTGAACCAATATACGTTCGAAAGTGAAAATACGTTGAAGACAATGATTTTAAAGACAGAGATCTTCATAATGTAGGGCTGCTTGCCACTAACCTTTGGGGTAATTCCCTTATCATATATACGGTGGCAGTGGTTCCTTAAATTTGAAATCTTTAATCAAGGATTACTCACTACTAATCCTAGGGGTAATTCCCTAACAGGATGTAGTAGTAGAGTACTTTTGGTTTGTCCTTTTCCTGGACAATTTTTATGGACGAATGTTTGACATTGCATTTCTAAGACCACGTACATTGATCTCTACAAACATACATATGTTGGTGGTGTAGGAGGAAACTCCTTCTATACTTAACACCCTTCTCTGAGTCATACGAGCTTAGAGGTTTTACTTTTATGGAAATTAATAGTGTGTTGTTGGAAATAGCAATGTGGCATTTAAAGTAGGATTTGTTATATGTAAAAGGTAAAATTTTACCTTAAGCCTCACACATCGGCAATGGAAAAAAAGGGTAGATATGGCAGGGCTAAGTGGGTCACACCCACTAGGATATGTCCATCACCTTTCTAGATTACCCTCTATATATCAGATTTGTTTTGTATGCTATGAGATGTCTCGGATAGGTTAGGAACGACCGGGGTGATGTCATATTCGGTACCATCTATGGTAAAGATAGGCTGATTCTATGTTGGTACAGGTTGGAGCCTCAGGTGCATCCCTCTAGAGATGTACTATTGAAAGGTTGTTCCTTACCTTGTTATTTTATGGAATTCATTCTCCAATAGAGCCATTACATTATTAGTTGTAAACCTATTATGCTAAAATTTAGTAAATGTAACAATTTCGGCTAAGATTATATACATTTATTTGAAAAGTGTTTTCAAACCAATGTCATTAGAAATAATATCAAATTAATTGACAAAAATGTTTTAGTTATCATAAGGTAAAAAACCATCCGTGTTTATGTGCAACATGGTCTTATAAGATACTCTTCTTTTCAAAGGTTTTTGTTTGGCATCAAAGTCAATCTATGATGTTGTCATTTATATTTATGATTTGCATTTCTCACGATGGTTTGCTAGACTGATCTGGGCATTTTTAATAATCAAGTTAGATCCGAGTGGTTTCAAGATTAGATGAAGACGCTTGGAGTTTCCAGAGGAGAGCTGGAGATCTTCATCAACGTATGGACGTAGTTTACTTTTTCGCTGTGTTTGTCGTTTTTCATCATTTGTAAGAGTATGTATTTGTAACGACCCAGAATTTAATCAATGTTTGAATGAATATTTAATTATATTTTTAAATAATAAATAAATGAATTTTTATTAACAAATAAACATATTTTTTATAATAACTAATGATGATAAAATCATTTTCAAATTTTGTTTACCAATATATATAGTTTAAAAAATATATAAAATGTGATCGGAAATTATTTACCAAAATCTTAATTTTTCATTGATTAAAAGTTATCTAAAATGTCTAGCACTACTGTAAACACATATATACACATTACAAACTATTTTAGCATGATGGATACATGTATATATGCATGTATATATTATCTCATTTAAGTGTGTGTGCATATATAAGATAATAGAAAACCTTTTTATGAAAACATGTATATATTTTAATATATAAAAATACCTCTTTCAACACAAAGTACGTAGTATCATTGCTTGAATAGTTGCAAGGTAATGGGGGTGGCATAGGATGGGTGGAAGTCTTGAAGAGGAGATCGGGTGCATGCATGTGTATTATTAAATTTAAGGTTACTTTATGTATATTAATATTTTCCTAAGCCTATAAATACTCCTTCCATTAAATAATTTTCATTTTACAATCTCTATTTTCATTTTATAATTTCCTAAAGCTTGAGAAAGTTTTCATGGCTTCTACATATTTTCTATGCTATAAAAATCTTATATTTCCTACTTAAAACTCTTCTTTAGCTCGCTAGAACTCTTCAACAAACACTACAACAGCTTTCTTCTTAAGTACAACTCCACACCCTACACAAACATCCATGGCTGAGCCTATACACATGCATGGCCAAGCCTATTTAGGTGTCAAAGCATCCAAAGTCTTTTCATTTGCAAGTTAATACGAAGATCTAGGTCGAATTCAAGTTGTAGTGAGAGTTTGCCTTGAATTATTAAGCTTCGGTGAGTAAAACTCTTGTTTTGGAAAAGATATTAACTTAATTATATTGAACTATATGTTGTACAAATATAGTGCTTGTTGAGTTGAAATATCATCTGTTATGATGGCGTATGATTTTAAGTTTGTGGTTGAGCATGGATTTGTGATTTGGATGTTTAAATGACATGTTTGGATATGGATATGTGAATGTTTGGCTCATGTTAATATGGTTGTGTGAAAACCCGCGTTTTATGGAATGCAATGGTTATAAAGAAGCACCTTAGTAAGTCGCTAAGGCCTTGAGATCCGATTTGAAAAGCAAAACCTTGTTTTCTAGTTTGTTTTTTGGAAAATGTTTCCAAGTTTATAGCCTTTTGTTTAAGTTTTCAAAACCTTCCATTTAGGTTTTCAAATATGTCATAGCAAGAGTTAAAGTTAGATTTTCACCTAGAAATCAATTCTAGCGAACTGCGCTAATAGTGATAGTCGCTATGGATGTAGTTCGGAGAAATTTCGCAATTTCAACTTTTAAAGTGTTCTCTTTTAAATTGTTTTGAAAACTCTTTTCAAACTCATTAATTAAGTAAAAGGGTTAACTTTTGCTATTTAATAATTTATTTATTTATTAATTATGGATAATTATTAATTTATTAAGCAATTAGGTTAAGTAATTAGAGTTTAAGAATTTATTTACGAAATTGATTATTTTTTATTAAGGAAGTTTTAAGTGACGGTTAATTAAGATAAAAGGTAATTAATTTTTACTTAATCAAGTTTAATTATTTTAATTAATAATTAAATTAGAGTTAATTATTCAATCAATTATTATTTAATTCAAGGTTAAATTTTCACTTAATTAGTACTTAATTAGGGCTTAATTATAGATGAATGTTTATTTAGTTTAAATTTAATTAAGGTTTAAATATTAATTAATTTTTAATTTACTAAGGTTTAATTATTGATTAACTAAAACTTAACCATGCTTAATTAAGATTTAATATTTGGTTAAATAAATTAAGATTTAAATAAGCTAAATTTGGGTTTAAGTGTGATTTAATTTTTGATTTAATTAAGATTTATTAAGGTTTGATTAAGTTTTTAATTATGATTTAATTGACGTTTATTCATTCTAAAAGTTCTTTAAAACTCTATCAGTTATTTATTTTAAACCAGTTTTCTTATCTAAGTGAATTGTTTAAACTCAAGGATCTCTTGTCTATGTCTTAAGTAACCCTTATGACTAGGGAACCAATGACATCTATGGGTAAAACAAAACAAAATTCTACTATTATAAATACCGAAAAATTTACCCGTATAATGGATTGATTGATTGATTGTGATTGAACGGTCCCCTTTACTTACTGCTTGCTTATGCAAATATCCATGTTAACTTGTTAAGTAGAACCAAAGTAAAAGATCCCTTGGGCTCTCTAAGCCTCCGTTGGATTTTGTGAAGTTAAATGTTCTCAGTTTCCTTTTTGATAATGATTTCAAAGTTAGTCCATTTTGGATAAGACATTTCAAGGATGATTTGGCAACGGTTTTAGTTAAGATATTTAAATAATGGACGGGTTTATCAAAAGGAACTTTTTGGCTATATTAAAGATGTTTAAATATGAAATTTTTATAAAGGAATTTTATGAATGATTTTGGGTATCATAAGGAAGTTTTAGGACTGCTTTGAATATTCATAAAAGAAGTTTTTAGAAAGGGTTTGAATGTTTATAAGAGAAGTTTAAAAAAGGTTTGGTTATTTATAAAGGAGTAATAAAGGGTTTGAATATTTATAAAAGTGTTTTATAAATGAATCTGGAAGTTGGAAAGTATTTTGAAATGGATTTGGATTTCAAGCAAAAGAGATTTCATGAATGGAATAGATTCGATTAAAAGGGATTTATCGAAAGAAATATATAAAAAAATTGAGATCTGGGTTCCTCTAAACTGACCTTTTAAAAAGGTGGTATGTAACATCCATTCCACACTTAACATCGAGGGAATAGTGTTTAGGGTTGTCCTTGTCTTCGATTTAAACAACATTTGTTTAACCCTTGTAACATGATTTGAAAGTAAGAAGTTATTCGCAATTGTATTTTGAATATACTTATGTTAGAAGATAAGTATATGAATGTTTTAGACAAACGTTTTTGAAAGCGATTTATCAAATAAAAATTTGTTTTGAGGCTTATTGTTTATTATGGATAAATAATATTAAATGGAATTGGTTTTTGTTTGTTTATTTGATAGTTAAATAACCGACTATCAAATATTGACCTGTTTTGACTCAAGAGGCATGTTGGGCATATTCGAGTTCCCCAATGAGGACTCGATTGCTTAATGCATATTTCCAAAGAACCGGAATTGAGTTAGCTTGAAATGATTGCTTAGTTTCAGAGGCATCGGTTTTCGGATTTGTACGAACCACACCAAATAAATAATGAACGATGTTAAATCATATTGAAGTATGATATGGAGTTATACCATCCTTTTTGAGGGTGATTCCAAAATGGAATATAGTAATATAGAATATTTGTTCGATCCCATAATAACTTGGATGGATGAATGCTGACATTGTATCTCCGCTTGAAGGGCAATGTTAGCATTCCAAGATGGTCTGCTAGGAGGAAGAAGGTAAAGACGTGACCTCACGAGCCTCACAAACTGAAAAATGGCAAAAACAGGGTATGCAACAGAGCTATGTGGTTAGCTACCATTAGGAGCCGCCATCCCATTCTAGTTTGTCCATATTCGAGTTGTTTCACACACATAAACCATAGTAGTATAAGGCCTTGGTGTCAAAAAGGGATGTGGTAATCCAGTTCTCCATGTTAAAGGGGCAGCCGGCTCCGTGTAGCAGGGGTACAAGAAGTTCTTGTCTGACTACAGGTGCATTTACTAAGGGTGTATCATCGGAAGGTAGTCCCTTGCCTTGCCATAGTATGAAATCCAATCTCCAATAAGTGTCTTTACGTTTTTTTTATTTTAGAGCCTAGTATGTTGGAATTTAATATGGTAGCAATTTCAGCTATATTCATATTTTATTTTGAAACCATAGACATTATTATAATATCATTGGATTTTATATACTAATGTTTTGGTGATCGTAGGGTAAAAACACATCCATGTTTATGTGCAGCATGGTCTTATGAGATACCTTTGATTCAAAAGAGTTTTTAAAGTAATAATTAAGTTGTTTGAGTTTACTCACACCAGACCCATGTCTGACCTGGAGTTTATTTTCTTTTCCTAAACTCTTGGTTGCTCAAATTTGAATGGGCAGTCTAGTAGTTTAGGTTTTTCCGTGGATTCACTAGAAGGAACTTGGAGCAGGTGGCTTCGTCAACAGCTAGTTATTTTTCTTGTTTCTGTTGTATTATATGTATATTGCATTCAGTTAGGCAGGGAAAGTCTGTTATAACTGTCCTAGGGTAGAATTTGTATTAGTATGACTCTGGTGTAACCCTTTTTGAAATGACTTTGTAATATATTATGTTGAGTAATATATATTGTTCTATTGTGTTGCGAGATTCTGTGTTGTTTAATTCTTCTCTACTATCTTTTCTTTCTTTCACCCATAATGATCAGTTTTTCCAGCACTTGAATGCTCGGCCTGTAATACAGTGGACGCATTAGTGTCGATTTTCGAGAGTCGAAAATCCCGGTTGTTACATTTGGTATCAGAGCCTAGGTTAAGCGAACACCTAGGCTTTTGTGGGGGAAACTCATTAAGAGCTAAGGTAATGGAATGCCTTATTATGAGTTTGAGTGTATTATGTATGCGAGTGCTTATTTGTTAGTGATATAAAAATGTTTTATATTGTGTTGATTTATCGATTAAGTGGCTTAAGAAATCTGGTCGGGACATGGGACGCCATGGTGTCTATAGGAGTTTCGTAAACACTTGAATAAGGCAAACCGACACAATATTGTTTCTAAATGGTAAATGAAATAATTTTACCTAGGATTATATTTTATATGTAAAGAAAAGTTTTTCAAAGTTGATAGAATTGTTGGATGTAATGGGTGATAAGGAATGATGGTATCTGTCTATTATCATTTGGAAACGATGCCTTTCCCGATATGAACATGATCTGGAAGTGTATTTTAAAGGTATCTTACTATAATTAGGTAGTAAGAATGGGTACGCAAGGAAGGAGAGGACATGGAAAGAGATCTAAGAAGTTCACTACAAAGGATGGAAAGACTGATAGACAAGCCGCCCTAGCAGTTGTGGTTCCTAATGAAGTAGTTGAAGTTCAGAAGAAACTGGCAACTTCAATAAAGAACGACATCATCAGTAAATGCAAAAAGAGAAAATTTTTGCCACATTAAAAGAGTCCTTGGGAAGACAAATCAGAGGAGAGTGGTCCACAAAGGAAATTCTTCAAAAAGGGAAAGGAAATTAGTTGCTACTTATGTCATAAGACAGGACATACTATGGACTATTGTATAGAGGGAAAGGAGAGACCATTAGTTTTTAAAGTTTAGGAAAAACATTGCTTCTTTTGCCAACAACTCGGACACATCAAGAAAATTATCCTATGATTCAAAGAGCACTATAGGACAAAGGAATTATTAAGAAGAAACCAGCCACCTCGAGAGAGATAATTGAGGGGATGTGTATACGAAAAGTGGAGGAGAATAGTATATGGGGATAAGTATCTTGAGTATGAACTAATAAATATGATGGTGTTTTGGAAAGTTATGTATAATATGTATCCTTGGAAATGTTTTGAATGCTATGCAATTATTGTTATTTGTTTTTTAAAATCATTCTTTAAACTTAGGAAATGACTGGTAATGTTTGAAATTAAATGTTTTAATATGAATCCTAATAAACAAGTATTATGAATCTTAGAGTTTTTGGAACTAAGGGGTATGTTGTTGAGGAAGGGCCGTAAGATCAAACCTCAATGGACTTTGCTTCGTTATGTCGTGATTTTGAGATTTTAAGTCAAAGAAAGTTCTTGGGTTCAAAATCAATCATGGAAGATACCACTGTAACGACCACGACTTTCTCTCCATAGAAAGTCGTATCGCTAATAAGAAAGAAAGGGGTGAGAAGTAGAAAAGAGAAGAAGAGAAAAGAAACAAACACAAATACTCACAGCGGAAACGAACAAAATATATTATATCACATAAATATTACATAGTATCATATACAACACTTATCAGAGTTACACAGATTACACATCACATACTAGACAGTTATAAACATCTGTCTAGTTATTACAACTCAATACAAAACAAAGATCTAAACAAGATCAACACAGCGGAAACTACTATCTATCTACAACGCCGAAGCCTCCTGCTCCATTGCTCCTCCACAATTATATGTGTGTATACTATATGTATGTGAGGATTGAAGTATGCATGCCTAGTTTCATTGTTAATTGCTCTGATACCAAATGTGACGACCCGCCCTTCTCTCCACAGAAGGACGCATCGTCAATAAGAAAGAAAGGGATAGAAAAGAGAAAAGAAGAGAAGAGAAAAAGAAACACAACAGAATCTAAACAGCGGAACGAATAAATTAACTTATTTAAACTTTTGATAAAAATGTTTATTCACCAAAATTTAAACAGAGAGTCAGGCTTCAGGCTTATCTATATATATATACTGACATAATATATATACATGCAATTCAAAACAAAGCATTCTCGTAAAACTTTATACTATATTTCTACGAATGCTGAAGCCTCCTGCTCCATATCTCCTCCATAGATTCGTCAAAGCTAACCTGAATCCCTTGGCTACTCGTAAAAATTGAGTACCCAAGGTTTATTATAAACAACTTGGGTACTCAAATTTTTACGAGTAGCCAAGGGAATTCAGGTTTAGCTTTGACGAGTAATCTGGAGGAGCAATGGAGCAGGAGGCTTCCGCGTTGTAGATATAGATAGTAGTTTCCGCTGTGTTGATCTTGTTTAGATCTTTGTTTTGTATTGAGTTGTAATAACTAGACAGATGTTTATAACTGTCTAGTATGTGATGTGTATCTGTGTAACTCTGATAAGTGTTGTATATGATACTATGTAATATTTATGTGATATAATATATTTTGTTCGTTTCCGCTGTGAGTATTTGTGTTTGTTTTCTTTTCTCTTCTCTTCTTTTCTACTTCTCACCCCTTTCTTTCTTATTAGCGATACGACTTTATATGGAGAGAAAGTCGTGGTCGTTACAGTAATTATTCTTATTACAAATCAATTTATACCATAATTAAAACATCTTATTATTATATTATTTGGTTATTTATATTAATATTATCAATTTAAATAATTTAAATTTAGAATTTGCGGGGCTGGTACGACAAGCTACATAATGACACAATGAAGAATATCCAAGGATCATTTGAGAAGATGATAAATAATGCTCCACAATTTGAAGATTTTACGCCGTAGCCGCCTACTACTGCACCAACTGAAGATAAGAAGCACAAGTTCAAGACAAAAGTGCCCAAATATGCTTGCTTCAGATATAGAGAGAAAGATCACTTGGTTCAAAAAAGTAGTTGGGGTAAGAAAAAAAGAACGGAGAAAGCAAAGGCTAAGAGACAAAAGCTTGAGAAGCAGAATGCACCAAAAAATTATTACTACTGCCACGAGGAGGGTCATTTCATCAGAAATTTTCCTGAGCTCAAGGAAATGATGCAGCCTAAACCCTTTTTTATCATCACAGAACTGTCTGCTTTAGTAGCAGCAAAGGGAAAAAGAGTTATGAAAGGATCAGTTTAGCACTGGCAAAATAGAGACTAGTATTAGGAATAGTATCCTAAGTTATGCCTTGTTAGTATCTTTTGTTGTATGTATCTTTTGAAGTGTACTTCGCATCTATGATGGTCACTTGGCATGTATATAGAATTGTGTGTTATTCGAATGATATTCTATATCTATGTATAGTTTCTTCTGTTGTTCTTGATAGATATTAGTTCCTATCTTAGTTTTGTCTCTCCTGCCCTTGTAGATAGCTTAGGACTAGAGCTAATAAGATTCATGACTTTATGTTGTGTTAACTCGGTAGGTAAGGGTTGACCCGACATAAGGTATTTTGGCTAGAGGATAGATTAATAAATGAAATTAAATTTGAATTATATAAATAAGAAGATTTAAAAAAACTTGGTTTTATTAAACAATACTTTTGGGTTAGGATTGTGACAAATTTTGGGACGAAATTCTTTTAAGGGGGGAGAGTGTAAAGACACATAATTTAATCGCTATTTAAATGAATATTTAATTATAATTTTAAATAATAAATAAATGAATTTTATTAACAAATAAACTAATTTTTAATAATAACCAATGATGATAAAATCGTTTTTAAATTTTGTTTACCAATATATATAGTTTAGAAAAAACAATAAACTATGACCAAAATTATTTTTCGAAATCTTGATTTTTCATTGATTAAAAATTTTCTGAAATGCCAAACCACTATTGTAAACACATATATACATATTACAAACTATTTTAGCATGATGGATACATGTATATATGAGTGTATGTATTCTGTCATTTAAGTTTGTGTATATATAAAAGATAAAAGAAAACCTTTTTATAAATAAATATATATTTTTTAATATATAAAAATACCACTTTCAACACAAAATACATAGGATCATCGCTTAAATAGTTGCAGGGTAAGGGGGTGGTATAGGGTGGGCGTAAGTCGTGAAGAGGAGAGGGGGGGTGCATGCATCTATATTATTAAATTTAAGGTTACTTTATGTATTTTAATATTTTCCTAAGTCAATAAATACTCCTTCCGTTTCTTAATTTATATTTTATAATCTCCATCTTCATTTTCAAATTTCCTAAAGCTTGAGAAAGTTTTCATGGCTTCTTACATATTTTATGTGTCATAAAAATCTTACATTTCGTACTTAAAACTCCTTTAACTCTCTAGAACACTTCTACAAACACCAAAGTACAAGTCCACAACCTCCACAAACATCCATGGTCGAGCCTAAACACATGCATGGCCGAGCCTAATTTAGGTGTAAAAGCATCCAAAGTCTTCTCATTTGCAAATTAATACCAAGATCTAGGTCAAATTCAAGTTCTAGTAAGAGTTTTCCTTGAATTAGTAAGCTTCGGTGAGTAAAACTCTCATTTTTAGAAAAGATATGAACTTGATTATGTTGAACTATATGTTGTAAAAATATAGTGCTTGTTGAGTTGAAATATCATGTTGTTATTATGGTATATGATTTCAAGTTCGTAGTTGAGCTTGGATTTGTGATTTGGATGTTTAAATGACATGTTTGGATATTGAAATGTGAATGTTTGGCTTGTGTTAATATGGTAATATGGTTGTGTACAAAACCAAGTTTTATGAAAGGCAATGGTTATAAAGTAGCACCTTACAAAAGTCTTAAGATCCGATTTAAAAAGCAAAACCTTGTTTTCTAGTTTGGTTTTTGGAAAATGTTTCCAAGTTTATAGACTTTTGTTTAAGTTTTCAAAACCTTTCATTTAGGTTTTCAAATATGTCACAACAAGAATCAAAGTGAGATTTTCACCTAGAAATCAATTCTAGCGAACTGCGCTCATAACGATAGTCGCTATGGATGCAGTTCGGGGAAATTTCACGATTTCAACTTTTAAATTGTTTTCTTTTAAATTGTTTTTGAAAACACTTTTCAAACTCATTAAGTAAGTAAAAAGGTTAACTTTTTCTATTCAATAATTTATTAATTATGGACAATTGTTAATTTATTAAGTAATTAGAGTTTAAGAATTTATTTACGAAGTTAATTATTTTTAATCAAGGAAGTTTTAAGTAAGGGTTAATTAAGATAAAAAGTAATTAAATTTGTACTTAATCAAGTTTAAATATTTTAAGTAATTATTAAATTAGATTTAATTATTTAATTAATTATTATTTAATTAAAGGTTAATTTTTCACTTAATTATTACTTAATTAAAGTTTAATTATAAATGAATGTTTATTAAATTAAAGTTAAATAATTAATTAATTTTTAATTTACTAAGGTTTAATTATTGATTAATTAAGACTTAACCAAGCTTAATTGGGATTTAATTTTTAGTTAAGTAAATTAAGAGTTAAATAAGCTAAATTATGGTTTACTTATGATTTAATTTTTGATTTAATTAAGATTTATTAAGGTTTAATTAAGTTTTTAACTTATGATTTAACTGAGGTTTTTTCATTCTAAAAGTTCTTTAAAACTCTATCAGATATTTATTTTAAACCAATTTTCTTATCTAAGTGAATTGTTTAAACCGAAGGATCTCTTGTCTAAGTTTTAAGTAACCTTTATGACTAAGGAATCAAATGATATCTATTGGCAGAACAAAAAAACTTTCTGCTATTATAAATACTGGAACATTTACCCATATAATGGATCGATTGATTGTGATTGAATGGTCACTTTTACTTACTACTTGTTCATGCAAATATCCATGTTAACTTGTTAAATAGAACAAATTCAAAGATCCCTTGTGATCTCTAAGCCTCCGTTGGATATTTTGAAGTCAAATGTTTTCATTTTTCTTTTTGCTAATGATTTCAAAGTTATTCCATTTTGGATAAGACATTTTAAAGATGATTTGGCAATGGTTTTAGTTAAGATATTTAAATAGTGGATAGGTTTATCAAAAGGAACTTTTTGGGCAAGGTTTTATTAAAGAAATTGTTTAAATATGAAAGGTTTATAAAGGAATTTTATAAATGATTTTGGGGGTTCGTAAGGAAGTTTTAGGAATGCTTTTAATATTCATAAAAGAAGTTTTTAGAAAGGGTTTAAATGTTTATAAGAGAAGTTTGTAAAAGGTTTGGTTATTTATAAAGGAGTTATAAAGGGTTTGAATATTTATAAAAGCGTTTAACAAATGAATTTGGAAGTTGGAAAGTATTTTGGATGGATTTGGATTTCAAGTAAAAGAGATTTCATGAATGTAATAGATTCGATTAAAAGGGATTTATTGAAAGAAATATAAATAAAAAATTGAGATCTGGGTACCTCTAAACTGACCTTTTAAAAATGGTGGTATGGAACATCCGTTCCACACTTAACACTGAGAGAATAGTGTTTAGGGTTGTCCTTATCTTCAATTTAAACATCATTTGTTTAACCCTTTAACATGATTTGGAAGTAAGAAGTCATTCGCAAATGTTTTGTGAATATACTTAGTCGGAGAGATAAGTATATGAATGTTTTAGACAAACGTTTTTGAAAGAGGTTTATTGAATAAAGATTTATTATGAGGCTTAGTGGTTGCTATGGATAAATAAATCTCCAATGGAATTGGTTGTTGTTTGTTTATTTGATAGTTAAATTACAAACTATCAAATCTGGACCTGTTATGACTCAGGAGGTATGTCGGGTATATTCGAGTTCCCCGTTGAAGACTCGATTGTTTAGTGCATACTTTCAAAAGAACCGAAATTGAGTTAGGCATAAATTGTCGTTTAGTTTTATAGACACCGGTTTTTGGATTTGTCTGAACCACTCCAAACAAATAATGAATGATGATAAATCATATTGATGTATGCCGTGGAGTTATATTATCCTTCCCGAGGGTGATTCCAAAATGGAAGATAGTAATGTCGAATGTTTGTTCGATCCCGGAACAACTTGCATGGATGAATGCTGACATTGTATCTTCGCTTAGAGGCAGTGTTAGCGTCCAAAATGGTCTGCTAGGAGGAAAAAGGTAAAGACATGACCTCACGAGCCTCAAATATCGGAAAATAGCAAAAATTGGGTATGTAGCAGAGCTATGTGGTCTGCTACCATTAGGCACTGCCATCCCATTCTTGATTGTCCATATTCAAGTTGTTTTGCGTGCAAACACCATGGTAGTATAAGGCCTTGGTGTCAAAAAGGGATCAGGTAATCCGGTTTGCAATGTTAAAAGCGCAGCCGGCTTTGTGTACCGGGGTGCAAGAATTTCTTGTCAGACTCCAGGTGCATTTTCTTGGGGTGTACTATCGGAAGGTAGTCCCTTACCTTGCCATAGTATGGAATCCAATCTCCAATACGTGCTTTTATGTTTTTTGATTTTAGAGCCTAGTAGCTAGAATTTAATATGATAACAATTCAGTTATATTCATATTTTATTTGAAACCATAGACATTATTATAATATCACTGAATTTTATATACAAATGTTTTGGTTATCATAAGGTAAAAACCCATCTGTGTTTATGTGCGGCGTGGTCTTTTAAGATACCTTTGATTCAAAAGATTTTTTAATGTAATAATTAAGCTGTTTGAGTTTACTCACACCAGACCCATGTCTGACCCGGAGTTTATTTTCTTTTTCTAAACTCTTGGGTGCTCAGATTTGAATGAGCAGCCAAGTAGTTCAGGTTTTTCCGCAGATTCATTAAGAGGAGTTTGGAGTAGTTGGCTTCATCGATAGCCAGTTATTTTTCTTGTTTTCATTGTATTATAAGTATATTTTATTTAGTTAGGTAAGGACATAATGTTATAACTGTCCTAAGGTAGAATTTTTATTAGTATGACTCTGATGTAACCTCTTTTGAAATGACTTTGTAATATATTATGTTGAGTAATATATACGTTGTTCCATTGCGTTGTGAGGTTCTATGTTGTTTAGTTCTTCTCTTCTATCTTTTTTTTTCAAAACTAATAATTGGTTTTTACAGAAATTGAATGATCGACACGGTGGACGTATTAATGTCGATTTTTAAGGGTCGAAAATCCCGATTGTTAATGTATTTATAACTATTCAGGCTAAGCTTAAGATAGACTCTGATGTATGTATTTAAATTTCTGATGTAAAGATTATATATTGAAATAATATATGTTATTCCATTCGTGTAAGATTTTATTCGGTCTTTATTTTCTTTTTACCCTTTACAGTCCACCTTTTCGTTCAATTTGATTTGGAGATGTATAGTTTATTTTCAATTTAAAATGTATGGATAAGCGGGTTGTTACAATTGGTATCAGAGCTTAGGTTGAGCGAACACCTGAGCTAAGTATGTGTAAAGTCTCATCAAAGATACGGTTAGTAACACCCTAGGATGAGTAAATTATTAGAGATAGGGTAAGTGAGACCCTAGAATGAGTTTGAGTGTATTATATATCAGCACGTATTTGTTAATGTTATATAAAAATGATTTTTATTTTGAACAAATTGGTAAATGCAATAATTTTACCTAGGATTATATTTTGAATATAAAGGAATATCTTTCAAATGATATAGTTATATATGTGGAGTTTGGATGTTAAGGGACTGATGATATTCAGTTCTTATCATTTATTGATTGGTTGTTTGAAAAAAAAAATTAATACAAACAACTCGTGAATTTAGTTTCATAATTTGACTATGTGGAATTCGATAAATAATATTGATTTAAGGTTAAAGAAATTTATTCAACATAAATGATTTTTTAAATGTTTTAAAAAAATAAATGATTTTATAAATTGGATTTGTAAAACGTGTTTTACAAAGAGACTTTTGAGAATTTATATCTCGGTATTTTTGAAAAGAATCCGATGAATAACTGGTTCGAGTGGCTTGAAGGTAACTAAAAATGGGCAGGAAATGTGTTCGGATGGTAAACACTTCTCTTAAGTATTCCCCTCCTTGTTTGGGGAATATGCGATACTATTGGTAGTACCCAGTTCCTTGGTATCATTTTTGAGTTACTCAATTTATATAATTTTCTAAAGTTAAAAAAATAATGTGAATCATTAATAGGTAGATTAACTAGTGATTCTTAATTTTTATCACGGTATTTGCATTTAATATTGGTTAAAGGGAGTAAATTATAGTATAAGGAGTTTATTATAATTTTAGGAATAAAATATATATAGTGATATTTTAAAATAATAAAATTGGTATTTAAGTTCTTAAGAAAGTTGATTCAAAATAAAAGTTATTTTGAAAAGGGAAAAAGAGAGTGTTTAACAAATAAGTCTTTTGATAAATTAGATTTTGATAAGTTAAACTTGGTAGAAGATTTTAGTAAAGCCTATTTTATTAAAAGCTGTGTTTTTGTGAAACTTTTTAAAAAAGTATTTAAATAAGAAGAATAGCTTTCAAAGATATCTTCTAAATGAGGGTAAAAAAATTTGGGATATATGACAAAGCTTAAAACATTTGGATGGGATTTTATGAAATGTTTTCATAAATAATTTTGAAAAAGGGCATAAGTGGACGAAGACATGGATTTCAACATCGTTGTCGTAAATAAATTGTGACGACTCGGGTTTTGCCCGCTCGAAAATCAACATCCGTACTTCACATTGTACTAGAATGCCGCAGATTCGACCGTTCAAATCCGATTCGCCGGAGCTATAACACAATTAAGTAAATAACACAGCGGAAGAAAAAGAATAATACATTGATATACAATATCTGATACAACAGAGTGATACAATGAATATCAATATACATCAGAGATATGATACAAGAAATAGCAGCGGAACAATATCAATAGCAATGATAACTCCAAAATGATCTTCAGACAAGAATGAATCCACAACTCCAAGATAAGCAACTCCGATGAATGAACTAGCTCCAGATAATCTACCAAACCTGGATATCTGAGAAAACCCAACTCTAGACTGCCCGTGTGGAAAATAGTGGGCACCCAAAGTTTAGGAAGGGAACAATAAACTCCGGATCAGTCATGGGACTGGTGTGAGCAACAAAAACAGTTCATCTTTAAACAAACACAAAAGGCTTTTAAACGTTGAAATCCGCAATGCTTTTGGAAAATGAAACTACCATAAGACCTCCCGCCACACACACAATGCAAACGCAGAATTGGAGGAGATTTCTTCTTATGATAGTTAAACATGCTTACTACGCAAATCATTGGATATTATCATTAGTGCATAGTGTAGAAAAACATTTCGAAAGTATAATATTAATCTTAGCCAACATACGACCAGTATCGTATGCCTACTATAGCTACCATCTAAACAGTGGTGACCACCGTACGTAAATGGCAGGTTCTACAACTAAAACCGTACAAGTTTCGTATTGGGAATTGGATTTCCAACAAATGGTCAGGCTAAGGAACTTCCTTCCGCCGCATGGGATCGCCTCTGGCGGGACGTCCCGAGAGACAAACTGCTCTCTGCCAACAAGGCCGGGTTACCCCTGTAACAGGTAACTCACGAATATGCCACCTCCCGGTCCTTTGGGACCTTTATCCGAGCTCAGTATCCAACATCACACATCATAAAGAAAGTGTATCCACATGAGTAAGTATCTGGGCTCCATACCATGATACCACCCCTTTCCAGAAGGAAATGACATACCCTAAAGGGCGCGACCCTCATAACCTTGCCGCAACATTCCTGTTTCGACCATTTCCGGGTAGTGAGGTCCTGACGAAGTCTCGTCCACAAAGCTACACTTTTTCAAAAAGCCATGCTATGGGTCAACAGATGATCAACCTATGATCACAAAGATATAAGATCAAACAAATGATCATATCACAAATGATCAAACACTGATCATCACACAGCAACACTCAGCATGCCACATTACCAAATTGGGATATATCGCTGATAAATTTCAACTACATAACCTCTGAGCTCGTACGTCTCAGAGAAGGGTGTTAAGCTAAGAGAATAAATTCTCCGCCACCAACAGAAATGTATTTGAAAGAAATCTGCTTTATATCTCAAAGTGTAATGTCAGACATACAATCCATACAAGTCTGTTCCGGGATCGAACAGAACCGAAGGCACTTCTCACAAAGCCCTTGCAAATCCGGATAATTTCCAATCACGTCCGGACTTCCCGTCACTAAGGATGATAAAACCTCTATATCGGGGATCAGCCGATGCAGAGTAACTCGACGGTAATCCTTCCGTTTTCAAAAATATCCGGTCTTCAACACCGGTCTTCAAATGCCATCCATATCGACGTATCACATATTCGGAATGGGTTATACGACCCAAAGGTCCTCTCCCGGCTAAACCGAATAGTGAGCGTAATATTTAAAAACATATGGATATGGGATTTCAATTAAGTCACAACTTAAAACCCAAATCTTTCTTTTCAAATGGTTTAACAAATTACCATTTTAAATCTTTAAACAAAAAGATTCAACTTTTACGGTTTAAACAGTTTCCACACTTTAATCTTTTAAACAAAAGATTCATTCACAGATTTTCCAAATTAATTTCCATTTCAATTTGATTAACTCGTTAAACCTTTAAAACAAAGATTTAACTTATAGCTTTCAAAACAATTTCATTTCGAATGGTTTAAACCAATCATTATTTTAAATCTGTTAAAAATAAACAGATTCAAATCATAGCTTTTCAAAACAATTCATTCATAACTTGGAAAACCACTTTTCAATTCAATCTTGAAATTCCTTTAATTAAATTGGAATTTCATTCCTTATCTGAAAGCTTTTATTCTTTTAAAACAACAGTTTCATTTCAGAAAATCTGATTCATTCATACGAGTGGAAATCCTTGGGTTAAATCCAAATTCCCAAATCTTTACTTTTGAATGGTTTAAATTTATATAAACACATTTATAACATCTTTAATCCCTAGTTTCAAATCATAAGATTCAATTTCAAACTTGAATTCAAATTTAAATCAAATTATTTAAATTTTCAAAACTCGATTAAGTTATTCGAAATAACTTTTATCTTTGAAATTCCATTTCAAAAGTTTTTCACTTTAAACCCCAAATTTCCGATTTCAAAATCAATTGAAATTAAAAATTTCAATTTCAAAAACATTAAATTTAAATTATCTGTGACTTAACCGATTTCCACGTGAAATCCATATTTGTGTGTGTAAAAGTGTAGTCCGGGGTTTTAACACACAATAGTGCAACTCAATGAATCATCACATATCAGAATACGGAAATATAATTCGATAAGCGGTATAAGAACAACGCTTATCGTTCATTCACAGATCATAGATATATAAAGGTCGCAGATAAGTAAACTACAGATCACAACATAAATCAGGATATATCACAAAGCATCATATATCAGGGATATCAAACAATTCAATCATCCAATCAAATCCAAATATTCATAAGTAAGGTCAGTTAATTATCTGATTTATTCAAATTTGATTAATTACTTATGAATCTCTAATCCTGGTTAATAACCTTCATTAATTATTAACACCTCTTAAATTACTTTTCTAAAGTAATTAAATTAAGATTTATTATTACTTACAATTAAATTTCATCTTTAATAACTCATTAATTCAAAATCCAACCTTATCAAATTAATGATTCTTAACTCCAAATGAATTATTCCTAATTAATTTACTTAAGACTTAATTAATGAGTTTAAAACTCATAATTACTTAATTAATCCAGTTATTAATTAAATTTATCAAATCCATTTTAATTAACTTATTAATTTAATGAATCCAATCTATTAAATTCAAACTTAAGGATCTTTAACTAAATTCCATTTTAAATTTCAAATCATTAAAGTATGCTTTACTCTTTAACTTATTTACATTATTTAAAGTTATATACTTTATTTAATTTCAAAACCTAAGATTCAAATTTTCAAATTGAATTTAGATTTAAGATCTTAATTTAACCTGGGTTTTAAATTTGTTTCAGATTTTACACTATACTTTTGAAATCGAGAAAACTGCCAGGCTTATTTTTTAAATCCTGAAAACCCTCTTTTTAAGAAATTTAAATTAAATTTAAATCTGAAGATAATCAGGTTTTCAAAACCTGAAACCCACCTTTAAAAACTTTACACTTTTATTTTATTTCAAATTTGAATTTAAACATAAACTTGAATTCAATTTGTAAACTGAATTTAAACTTGAATTTATGCCTTACTTTTTAATTTAACTTAGTTTAACCTTGTTATAAACTTAAAGTTAAGCTTCAGGAGTTTTTAACAGGTTCAGGAACTGTAACAATCACTTACTCGAGCCTTCCCAGATTTACTTCGAGTCCATCCCCTATTCGCTTCGAGTAAAACTCGAGATAACCCTTAGCACTTCCCTGCTCTACCCCAAGCAAAATTCTGACCAACAAATCGTGCTCGTGCACGTGTACATGGTCGTTGGCCAACTCTGGTCGCCGCCAATACTTCGAGCAGGTCGAACGTCATCCCAGCTTCGCTTCCAGCCACCCAACTCCGGTCAGTTCGCCATCGATCTCGAATTCGAGAACTACAAGCCTGGAACAGAATATACATCGCCATGACCAAAACTGTCAACGCCGACTGCTCGCCGCTCCGACCACCATTCGCTGTCAAACTCCGGCCTCAGCTTCGTCACTCTTCCCTCTACCTTCCCACAAAACCACGTCGAACTCGATGCACTGTCGACGTCGCGCGAATCAAAACTCCGGCCATCCAAAAATTAGGTCACCAGACTTCGATTGCCTTCTGCCGCCACCATGGTCAACGTTCGACCATCAATGCATTTTTCCCGTGACCACCCTAGGCTCCTCTATCTCCACGAGGAAACTCGACCTCCATAGATCACCACATCACCGGAAATCAGTCGAAAAACCCACTCCGTTCAACCTCGAACTGCTACCAAACCACCCCACTAAAAATCATAAAAACCCACCTTAAAAATCATCGTTTTTAATATGGATTCCAACTAGATGCCTAAATCAATGATCGGTGCCATTCGAGATTTAGCTAATTATAAGTTTGATCAACCATTTGGGTTTCCAGAGAAGATTCTTGAGTGTTTAAATCTTAAATGAATTCCTATACCTAGTTTATAATGATGCAAACATCTTTTGTTTGAATCTCAAGCTCAACCATCAACTAGGAAGAGAGGAATTGATTTTTGAAATCACAGTTTTGTATTTATAAACTAATAACAGAGAAAGTTTTAAACAACAACATGAATAACATACTTCCAGCTTCCATATGTATACATATAACTATATATATGCACAACCACACACATATCCAGATATACTTGCACAGATTTAACATTTTAATTTTTAAAGAAAATTGTTACTCACATGGTTTGTTTCCAGAAGATTGACAGAGCCTTCTTCTTTCATATTGAAACAGGTTGAAATTTTCTAGTTGACTCCCCTCTTAAATCTCTGAGTTTAGTTGAGTTATTTGTTATTTAAGGTGGAGCTTTGGTTAAGTTGTAGATGATTTTTATCTCAGTTTTTTTTTCTTTCTCAGCTAAAAATGGACGAATTGATAAAGAGAAGAGAGGCTTGATGTATAAGAGAAAGTGTACAGGGTGACATTGCTTCCTTGTGTACAAAAACATGCTGAAGGTGCTGGCATTAATTGCTTGTCCTTTATGTTTCATATTATTATTGTCTTGCATTCCTATTTTACAGGCAACATATTATCCTTGCCAACATCTCGGCTGATACGATTTCTTTTTGGTGGCTAATGCATTAATTAGTTTGTACCAAGTGATATAAATGCTTGTACCTTATTTTACTTGCCTTACCTTCATTTCGGCTGAGATGTATATTTCTTGTTTTCTTATACTTTCTAGCTTCTTATGCAAGCTTACACATATATTTGTTTTGCTTTGGCCTTATCACTTTGCAGTACACTTGAGTTCTATTTTTTTTTTCCTTGCTATCTTCTTTTGCTTTATATAGTTACATACTTGAATATAATTTATCCTTTGTATTTTGTTTTGTTTGGTTTACCAGCCTATACTTAGTTCATTTGTTTGAAGGTATATGTTTATTCTACACTTATGTTTTGTAATATTACTTTACAATATAGATAAACTTCTATTATAAATTTTACTTTAATACTTATATTTCTATATATATATATATTTATTTTATAAGTGCATTTGTTTTTCAAACTCTATTTTATATAACTATAAATTTGTTTAAAATATTTGTTCGAAACAAACATTTATTCGTTTCGGGGAAACTCGCAATTTATTTACCGTTTTATTTCAAATATTTTAATTCAAAAATTAATAAATTATCATTTTAAATATTTATAAAATTCGGGGTCGTTACAGACTTCCCCCCTTAAAAGAATTTCGTCCTCGAAATTTCCAAGGAGACAAAAAGACAGATGAAGAATTTTTCATCAAATCAACTGAACATTTATTCTGCGTTCGGCTTACCAAATCAGAATATCAATAACAGATACACGAACGAATCTGTTTAACACTCACAAGATACTCGGGTTATCCAGATCTACGAAATATGCGGTGGCATCGGTCAGTTTGAAAGGATAACTAACCATTCGTAGAATATATCCGGACCCAAAAGAATAGATAGATATATGGATATAATTTCAAAACTCTCAGTTTAGAAACTAAATTATACCTATCAACCATAGCAATCAAAGCAAACAATACATCCAAACAAACAATTTTGGTCCATCCGGAGTTTATGTCCCATTTTAATATATCGAATTTTTTTTCCTGAATCTACCAGAAATAATCGAAGAATTGAGAAAAGGTGCTGAACAAAAGAGATTGATAGAGAAAAGATTATTTCCTTGTTGTTACAGAGTATTGACCATTTATAGTCGTATTCCCCTGTCCCCTATCACATCCTCTTCTTGCACTCATACTCACTATCAGTGGATAGCAAGAGAATTTACTGAGGCTTTCGAACGGATATCTGAGGAATACTCATTCTAGAGTTTACTTCACTCTATCTCTAATGAGCTACTTAACGTGTTATACTCCTGAGCTAAAGTTCAACCTTAGCTCTGATACCACATGTGACGACTCGGGTTTTGCCCGCTCGAAAATCAACATCCGTACTTCACATTGTACTAGAATGCCGCAGATTCGACCGTTCAAATCCGATTCGCCGGAGCTATAACACAATTAAGTAAATAACACAGCGGAAGAAAAAGAATAATACATTGATATACAATATCTGATACAACAGAGTGATACGATGAATATCAATATACATCAGAGATATGATACAAGAAATAGCAGCGGAACAATATCAATAGCAATGATAACTCCAAAATGATCTTCAGACAAGAATGAATCCACAACTCCAAGATAAGCAACTCCGATGAATGAACTAGCTCCAGATAATCTACCAAACCTGGATATCTGAGAAAACCCAACTCTAGACTGCCCGTGTGGAAAATAGTGGGCACCCAGAGTTTAGGAAGGGAACAATAAACTCCGAATCAGTCATGGGACTGGTGTGAGCAACAAAAACAGTTCATCTTTAAACAAACACAAAAGGCTTTTAAACGTTGAAATCCGCAATGCTTTTGGAAAATGAAACTACCATAAGACCTCCCGCCACACACACAATGCAAACGCAGAATTGGAGGAGATTTCTTCTTATGATAGTTAAACATGCTTACTACGCAAATCATTGGATATTATCATTAGTGCATAGTGTAGAAAAACATTTCGAAAGTATAATATTAATCTTAGCCAACATACGACCAGTATCGTATGCCTACTATAGCTACCATCTAAACAGTGGTGACCACCGTACGTAAATGGCAGGTTCTACAACTAAAACCGTACAAGTTTCGTATTGGGAATTGGATTTCCAACAAATGGTCAGGCTAAGGAACTTCCTTCCGCCGCATGGGATCGCCTCTGGCGGGACGTCCCGAGAGACAAACTGCTCTCTGCCAACAAGGCCGGGTTACCCCTGTAACAGGTAACTCACGAATATGCCACCTCCCGGTCCTTTAGGACCTTTATCCGAGCTCGGTATCCAACATCACACATCATAAAGAAAGTGTATCCACATGAGTAAGTATCTGGGCTCCATACCATGATACCACCCCTTTCCAGAAGGAAATGACATACCCTAAAGGGCGCGACCCTCATAACCTTGCCGCAACATTCCTGTTTCGACCATTTCCGGGTAGTGAGGTCCTGACGAAGTCTCGTCCACAAAGCTACACTTTTTCAAAAAGCCATGCTTTGGGTCAACAGATGATCAACCTATGATCACAAAGATATAAGATCAAACAAATGATCATATCACAAATGATCAAACACTGATCATCACACAGCAACACTCAGCATGCCACATTACCAAATTGGGATATATCGCTGATAAATTTCAACTACATAACCTCTGAGCTCGTACGTCTCAGAGAAGGGTGTTAAGCTAAGAGAATAAATTCTCCGCCACCAACAGAAATGTATTTGAAAGAAATCTGCTTTATATCTCAAAGTGTAATGTCAGACATACAATCCATACAAGTCTGTTCCGGGATCGAACAGAACCGAAGGCACTTCTCACGAAGCCCTTGCAAATCCGGATAATTTCCAATCACGTCCGGACTTCCCGTCACTAAGGATGATAAAACCTCTATATCGGGGATCAGCCGATGCAGAGTAACTCGACGGTAATCCTTCCGTTTTCAAAAATATCCGGTCTTCAACACCGGTCTTCAAATGCCATCCATATCGACGTATCACATATTCGGAATGGGTTATACAACCCAAAGGTCCTCTCCCGGCTAAACCGAATAGTGAGCGTAATATTTAAAAACATATGGATATGGGATTTCAATTAAGTCACAACTTAAAACCCAAATCTTTCTTTTCAAATGGTTTAACAAATTACCATTTTAAATCTTTAAACAAAAAGATTCAACCTTTACGGTTTAAACAGTTTCCACACTTTAATCTTTTAAACAAAAGATTCATTCACAGATTTTCCAAATTAATTTCCATTTCAATTTGATTAACTCGTTAAACCTTTAAAACAAAGATTTAACTTATAGCTTTCAAAACAATTTCATTTCGAATGGTTTAAACCAATCATTATTTTAAATCTATTAAAAATAAACAGATTCAAATCATAGCTTTTCAAAACAATTCATTCATAACTTGGAAAACCACTTTTCAATTCAATCTTGAAATTCCTTTAATTAAATTGGAATTTCATTCCTTATCTGAAAGCTTTTATTCTTTTAAAACAACAGTTTCATTTCAGAAAATCTGATTCATTCATACGAGTGGAAATCCTTGGGTTAAATCCAAATTCCCAAATCTTTACTTTTGAATGGTTTAAATTTATATAAACACATTTATAACATCTTTAATCCCTAGTTTCAAATCATAAGATTCAATTTCAAACTTGAATTCAAATTTAAATCAAATTATTTAAATTTTCAAAACTCGATTAAGTTATTCGAAATAACTTTTATCTTTGAAATTCCATTTCAAAAGTTTTTCACTTTAAACCCCAAATTTCCGATTTCAAAATCAATTGAAATTAAAAATTTCAATTTCAAAAACATTAAATTTAAATTATCTGTGACTTAACCGATTTCCACGTGAAATCCATATTTGTGTGTGTAAAAGTGTAGTCCGGGGTTTTAACACACAATAGTGCAACTCAATGAATCATCACATATCAGAATACGGAAATATAATTCGATAAGCGGTATAAGAACAACGCTTATCGTTCATTCACAGATCATAGATATATAAAGGTCGCAGATAAGTAAACTACAGATCACAACATAAATCAGGATATATCACAAAGCATCATATATCAGGGATATCAAACAATTCAATCATCCAATCAAATCCAAATATTCATAAGTAAGGTCAGTTAATTATCTGATTTATTCAAATTTGATTAATTACTTATGAATCTCTAATCCTGGTTAATAACCTTCATTAATTATTAACACCTCTTAAATTACTTTTCTAAAGTAATTAAATTAAGATTTATTATTACTTACAATTAAATTTCATCTTTAATAACTCATTAATTCAAAATCCAACCTTATCAAATTAATGATTCTTAACTCCAAATGAATTATTCCTAATTAATTTACTTAAGACTTAATTAATGAGTTTAAAACTCATAATTACTTAATTAATCCAGTTATTAATTAAATTTATCAAATCCATTTTAATTAACTTATTAATTTAATGAATCCAATCTATTAAATTCAAACTTAAGGATCTTTAACTAAATTCCATTTTAAATTTCAAATCATTAAAGTATGCTTTACTCTTTAACTTATTTACATTATTTAAAGTTATATACTTTATTTAATTTCAAAACCTAAGATTCAAATTTTCAAATTGAATTTAGATTTAAGATCTTAATTTAACCTGGGTTTTAAATTTGTTTCAGATTTTACACTATACTTTTGAAATCGAGAAAACTGCCAGGCTTATTTTTTAAATCCTGAAAACCCTCTTTTTAAGAAATTTAAATTAAATTTAAATCTGAAGATAATCAGGTTTTCAAAACCTGAAACCCACCTTTAAAAACTTTACACTTTTATTTTATTTCAAATTTGAATTTAAACATAAACTTGAATTCAATTTGTAAACTGAATTTAAACTTGAATTTATGCCTTACTTTTTAATTTAACTTAGTTTAACCTTGTTATAAACTTAAAGTTAAGCTTCAGGAGTTTTTAACAGGTTCAGGAACTGTAACAATCACTTACTCGAGCCTTCCCAGATTTACTTCGAGTCCATCCCCTATTCGCTTCGAGTAAAACTCGAGATAACCCTTAGCACTTCCCTGCTCTACCCCAAGCAAAATTCTGACCAACAAATCGTGCTCGTGCACGTGTACATGGTCGTTGGCCAACTCTGGTCGCCGCCAATACTTCGAGCAGGTCGAACGTCATCCCAGCTTCGCTTCCAGCCACCCAACTCCGGTCAGTTCGCCATCGATCTCGAATTCGAGAACTACAAGCCTGGAACAGAATATACATCGCCATGACCAAAACTGTCAACGCCGACTGCTCGCCGCTCCGACCACCATTCGCTGTCAAACTCCGGCCTCAGCTTCGTCACTCTTCCCTCTACCTTCCCACAAAACCACGTCGAACTCGATGCACTGTCGACGTCGCGCGAATCAAAACTCCGGCCATCCAAAAATTAGGTCACCAGACTTCGATTGCCTTCTGCCGCCACCATGGTCAACGTTCGACCATCAATGCATTTTTCCCGTGACCACCCTAGGCTCCTCTATCTCCACGAGGAAACTCGACCTCCATAGATCACCACATCACCGGAAATCAGTCGAAAAACCCACTCCGTTCAACCTCGAACTGCTACCAAACCATCCCACTAAAAATCATAAAACCCCACCTTAAAAATCATCGTTTTTAATATGGATTCCAACTAGATGCCTAAATCAATGATCGGTGCCATTCGAGATTTAGCTAATTATAAGTTTGATCAACCATTTGGGTTTCCAGAGAAGATTCTTGAGTGTTTAAATCTTAAATGAATTCCTATACCTAGTTTATAATGATGCAAACATCTTTTGTTTGAATCTCAAGCTCAACCATCAACTAGGAAGAGAGGAATTGATTTTTGAAATCACAGTTTTGTATTTATAAACTAATAACAGAGAAAGTTTTAAACAACAACATGAATAACATACTTCCAGCTTCCATATGTATACAGATAACTATATATATGCACAACCACACACATATCCAGATATACTTGCACAGATTTAACATTTTAATTTTTAAAGAAAATTGTTACTCACATGGTTTGTTTCCAGAAGATTGACAGAGCCTTCTTCTTTCATATTGAAACAGGTTGAAATTTTCTAGTTGACTCCCCTCTTAAATCTCTGAGTTTAGTTGAGTTATTTGTTATTTAAGGTGGAGCTTTGGTTAAGTTGTAGATGATTTTTATCTCAGTTTTTTTTTCTTTCTCAGCTAAAAATGGACGAATTGATAAAGAGAAGAGAGGCTTGATGTATAAGAGAAAGTGTACAGGGTGACATTGCTTCCTTGTGTACAAAAACATGCTGAAGGTGCTGGCATTAATTGCTTGTCCTTTATGTTTCATATTATTATTGTCTTGCATTCCTATTTTACAGGCAACATATTATCCTTGCCAACATCTCGGCTGATACGATTTCTTTTTGGTGGCTAATGCATTAATTAGTTTGTACCAAGTGATATAAATGCTTGTACCTTATTTTACTTGCCTTACCTTCATTTCGGCTGAGATGTATATTTCTTGTTTTCTTATACTTTCTAGCTTCTTATGCAAGCTTACACATATATTTGTTTTGCTTTGGCCTTATCACTTTGCAGTACACTTGAGTTCTATTTTTTTTTCCTTGCTATCTTCTTTTGCTTTATATAGTTACATACTTGAATATAATTTATCCTTTGTATTTTGTTTTGTTTGGCTTACCAGCCTATACTTAGTTCATTTGTTTGAAGGTATATGTTTATTCTACACTTATGTTTTGTAATATTACTTTACAATATAGATAAACTTCTATTATAAATTTTACTTTAATACTAATATTTCTATATATATATATATATTTATTTTATAAGTGCATTTGTTTTTCAAACTCTATTTTATATAACTATAAATTTGTTTAAAATATTTGTTCGAAACAAACATTTATTCGTTTCGGGGAAACTCGCAATTTATTTACCGTTTTATTTCAAATATTTTAATTCAAAAATTAATAAATTATCATTTTAAATATTTATAAAATTCGGGGTCGTTACATAAATATTTTTAAAGAAGTGAGGAAGACATAGACCATAACACTGTTGTTATAGTTAGTGATTTCTGAAAAGAGATATTTATATAGTATAGGGGATTGATACATATCCTATATTTGATGTTAAGATTTGAGGTGGGTAACTAATATCTATTTTTAAGTTGAGAATGACATCCATTCAAGGTATGAGAGGTAATGATACCCTAACTTAATCGGCTTTATCGTTAACTAATAAATAGTTTAAGTTCGACATCGAAAATTAATACTAAGTATAATTAATCAGATCCTTATACTATTGTTTTTGGGTTGTTATAACGATGTTTTATGCAACATTCGCTTTGACCTAATAAAGTGCTTTTTGAAAAAAATGAAGCTTTCCTCAAAGGTTTTTTTTGATTTAAGTATATAGAGGTATTTCTAAGTGTTGAAATTGAAAGGGTTTCTTTAGAAAGCAGATAGAGATTTTTGGTGAATAAATGTTTTAAAGTGATTATATATAAAGAAGCATCTTTATAAAAATGTTTGAATAAAAGTTTTATAGATGTTTTCATAAAATTTTTAGGAAGGTTAATAAGTACGTATGTTATCCGGCATTTTAAACCGGTCATACTGAACTAATCGCACGAGTTAGATTTGACTGCTATCAAGACCGAGGATTCCAAAGTGATGATTGTGAGGCCTAAAAGTCAAGTACAAATGATAATATGATGTCAAGGTTGAATGGAATTGATAGATATGCAAGGAAGATAGCTCGAAGTGTGAAATATGGCTCAACACGTAGGAGAGATCGACATAAATTGACTTCCAACATAGGGATCGGTATGTTTCAGGGAATAGAAGCATTTCAATAGAAAACAAGCAATATCTCAAGATCCACAAGTCCAATGCATACGAAATTTTATGAACAAGATATGGGAGCCCTAGAGAGCCTACTCTAGGTATCGCACCTCAAAAAGATGAAGTTAGAGGAATCGACATTCTTCCCTTACAAGAGATCAGTAGGAAGTAGCAATCAACCCATAATGAAGTAAAGATCAAGCAATAATTCGATTTCTACCGATCCAATTGGCATGAAATTTAGTGGTTAAGCATATTTTAGCATGAGAGTGCTAGCAAAGGGATCGCGCCTAAAATTCCACAAAAGTAGGGATCGGTACTAATCCCTCTTCTTTAGTAATTGGGCCATGCGATCCTTCTTATGGGTTCGTATAGTTCTAAAGGTCCTGTAACAACCCTGTATTTTTCAAATATTTTTTTTTATTGATTTTTCTAGATTCAAAAGCTTTATTTATGAAAAGAATAAATTTTGTTATTTTAAATATAAACTTTGACTTTGATGTGGATTAGAATTCCAAATATGACTAAATTTAATATTTCCTGAAAATGTGAATTTTGGTCAATAGTCAAACTTTGACTTTTAAGTTTAAATTTTTAATAGTTTGAAATTATAAATTTTATCTTTTATTATGAAAATAGATTTAATAACTTGAACACTACTTTTCGTTTCATTGAAAACGGAGTTAAAATGTAAAAGTTATGTACATTTCAATTTTTAGTATAATTTGTTTATTTGTGCAATTTTGCCTATTTTAAAATTTTTTTAAATCATATTTTCTTTCTTATATTCTGTTTTAATATGTTTTTTATGTATATTTTGTCTTTTTATGCTTTTAAATTGATAATAGTATTTTTCCAAAATTTACTGTATTTTTTTCATTTTTAAAGGCTGTTTTCCTATTTTCTGCTATTTTCTTCATTAAAAATTATATGTAAATTAAATTTTAAATATTTATTTTGTGAATATATTTTTATTTTATATATTATTTATGTTTAAAAATATATTGCAAGCTCATATGAATTTTCTAAAATTTTTTCTATTCAATTTCAAAATTTTCTAGTCTAGTTCACTGTTTTAACTATTTTCCTTAATTCTACTTTATATAATCAATAAATATTATATATATTTTTATATTTTATCAAATTTTCGAATTTTTAACTGGAATTTCTGTTATTATCAGAAATATAAACTTATAAAAATGAATTAAAGAAATTTGAAAGGCCTTAAACTTTCTATCTTCCTAAGGCCCTTTTATTTTCTAACCCTTCTACTTTTTAACCTAACTTTTCATTCAATTGGCAACATCTCCTCATTTCTTCAGCCGCCACTTTTTTTTCTCTCATTCACGAAATTCCAAAGCTCCTAAACCCTAAAAAAAAATATGGCTTCCATTCTCCTCTTATCTTCTTCCTTTATCTCTTCTTTACTTCACAATTTCCATTGATTTTGCCTTCCTCCTCTTCTAGCTTTGCTTGACCTCTACCACCTTCATCTCCACCATCCTCTCCACCTTCAGCCCCACCACCATCTACAGCAGCACCTCCTCCTCCTCCACTGACCATGACAAGCCATGCCCATCCATTTAAGTTAGCACCACAAAATTGCACAAAAACCCTTCCAAACAATGCCTAAACCACATATGCTTCACCACCACCTTCATCTATCACCTTGGCCACCCCTAGAACCACCACCACCAGCAACTACATGACCTTTGGCTGCTGCTGCACCATCACCCTCCACTGTCCAGACCTGTACCATGCATGGCTGAGCCAAGCAATGACCAAGTCGAGCCTTGTTGTGACCAAAACTTCACCTATTTGCCTTGTCCATTGATATTCTTCATGTTGCATCTCCTACCCTTCACATCACTTCATGTTGCCATGCTTAGGTGTGCTAAACCTGACCTATATGATGCTAACCTGAGCCCAAACACATCATGGCTGAGCACTTGATCCCCTATGGTCAAGCATTTGAATGGTAAAGGCAAAGTCTTGTCTTTATTGCTTTGTATTTCAATTTGTTCAACATTGTTTCATGTTAAGTATATTCATGTGCTATATTGTTTTGTCTTGTTTGGGTATTGTTTACAAGATGATATCTTGGCTATTTTCTCCACTCAAATCAAAGGTCGTGCCTTCTGGATTCGTTGTGTCATTCTAATTGATATCTCCAGCATAAAAAAGTGAGTTATTCTCACCAGACAATATGTACCTATATAACTAGTAAATTGACACCTTGCGAATCTGTAGAAATATATTATCAAGTTTTATATGCTTATATTATTATCATATGATGTTCACACCTGTTATTATACCTGTTATATCATATGTTACTGTTATTTAATGTTATTCTGTTATTTATATCTGTTATCACCATTGCAAGTTCCCTGTAGATTAGAATCACTATGGGTTGAAATGATACATACCCGAACGGACTTTAGAATAGGGAAAAATCGTTATGGGCTGAAATGATAGGCCTGAACGATTTTTATTTAAAATTATTTTAACTTGGGATTTCGGGTTTGAAATGATAGAACCCGGATTTTTCTTTTTTTTTAACTGCGGATTGAAATGATACATATCCGTATCACTTGACCTAAGTTAGAAAATTATATACAGGCCCGTGGTTATTTTATAAAGTGTTTTGGATATTTTTAAGTATTTTAAAAATTATAAATTTATGAAATTTGATTTAAATAGATTTTGAAATGTTTTAAAATAAAGAAATTATGATTTTTCTATGTGTTAAAAATGTAATTAATGAATGGTTTAACTGGATTTTTGAAATATAACTTAAGTTGGAAATTTGGAATTTTGGTTAAAAGTGATATTTAGGTTATATAAATAAAATGGATATTAAATTTTATTTGGAAATGGTAAATATGATAATTTGATTAAATTTGAATTTAAGTGATTTATTTAAGTATTATTGATTTTTCTATGAATTTAAGTGGTTAAATAAGTGAATGTTTAAAAGTGATCTTTTAAAATATAACTTGACTTGGGAATGTGAAATTTGGTTTTAATTAAAGGTTTAAGTTAATTAAATAAAATTGGAAATTTAGTTAAATTTGTGAAATGGTAATTTAAATTTGAAGTGTTAAGTTATTTGTTGAAATGTGAAGAATTGGAAACTTTTACACTTAAATTTATTAAGTAAATTGTTGAAAATTGGATTTAATTATAAGAAATTTATTGTGAAAAAGATACATGTTAAATGATATGTAAATGAACATTTTAAATGTTAAAATATGATTTTTAAAATGTTTATGTGTTTTAAATTGAAGTTATTTAATTGCTGGAAATACACTAACACCTGAAATCTACTTTTAATAGCATTCAGAAATGCTATAGATTCTGTTTTGAACTAAAATTGTGTAAAAAGAGCTACTACAGCATTTATGAAATGCTGTAGTTGCTGTAATTGAACTTATAGGCTAATATTGAACTCAGGCCTATTATAGCATTCTCTGGAAATGCTATAGTGGTCTGCAGTCTTTGCTGAAACCAAATTTAACCCTTGTTTTGAAATCTGAACTACCACATCACTTCTGAAATGTTGTCTTTTCTGTTTTGAACTATAATTCAACTAAAACTGAGTTTTAACAGCAGTTTTAAGTGCTGTCTTTGCTGAATTAAAAATGTTTTCAAATATAACTTATAGCAGTTGTTTTAAATGCTGTGAAATGCTGAAATTTTAATAATTAGGGTTTTTGACTTAGTAAACGAACTCAGAATGGTTTGAAACTTTGGAAATTGAATACTTGATTTGAAAATATAATAATTACACTTTTAAAAGGTTTAAATGAATTATTTTGATTGGAATATAAACTATTTAAAGGTGATTTGAAATGATAGTAAATGAACGATATCTTTGAATTTAAAAGGTATTTAAAGTTGAATATTTGGATTTGAACTGATAGGATATTTTATTTTATTAAAATGATTTGAAATGAAGTTTTGTAAGGATATGATATTTTATTATATTAAAATGATTTGAAATGAATTTTTGAAATTATATGAAAATTTAAATATATGGAAATGGTTTGGAATTGATTTAATCTTTATTTTGATAAAGATATGGTTTGAAATGATATTTTATTTTGAAGTAAAGTATTGTTTTTAAAAGTTATAACCACGGGTTATAATAACGTTGGGTTGTTAAAGAGACCGGGATCGGATATGGACATACTCTCTGTCTTACCGAAAACCACTTTGGCAACTGTGTACGCGGTGGAGATTCCAGAATGAAGTAGGATGGTGGCGACGTTCTTAAGGTATGTTACGTAGACCCAACTCCCGTGAGTTGGCATAAGGTGGCTAAAACAGGAGCGATCTCGGACCAGTGAGGTAGCACCTCTTCTCGGACACATTTCTTCGATATTATACTCTTACTTGTGATTGATTAGATGGCCATCCTCCGATTTGGGAGTGTTGTTCGAGGTGGAACGGTAGTGGCTGCTATGCGTATCCATCAGTCCGTGTGCGTAATTGGTATATCTACCCTGGCATTGCCTAGTTGTGCTGTGTCACCTACCATATCGAGCTTTACTACGATTATGATTTTAAGATCCGACCGCGTTAAGGTTCTCCATCCCCTTAACGCTATTTTCTATATGATTATACTTTACTTATTTAGACACTATTATAATATCGAATATTACTACATAGTAGATAGTTTAACGGATCCTTAGAGGATGGGCGGTCCCAAGCATCTTCTAAGTTACTTGTACCTTTATTACAGTTCACTTGAGTTGGTTTACATTATATAAGTATATATTGTCCTGACTCGAGTGTTTGGTGTTTTGCTTTACGCTCAGGTCAGCCTGAGTTATTCACAGATTTGGATTTCCACTCTCTTGGAGATTTAAATCGCTGGAGATTATCTGCTTGTCATGTCCTATCTATTTCAGTTCCGTTGTTCTACTCAGCTTGTACTTGGTTATTTTATTGAGACTTTTGTTGTACTCTATTTCTTCTGTTGTATCTTATGTAACTCTGATATATTTATATAGTAGCTTCATGAACTACTATTTCTTTTACTTCCGCTGCATTATTTTACTCTGTGTCTGTGATCTGTGATTATATTTATTTACTGTATATTCTGAGATTTGCCAAATTTTATTTACAACACGGTATTTTGAGCAATTCAACTCCGGCATGAGTGTCTACCTATACACTTATAATGGATGCGAATGGTTGAAAATATCGGGTCGTTACAGTTGGTATCAGAGCTTTGGCTTTGAGGCAAAACTCAGCATATGGAGTAGATTTATTTACAGAATCACTTTCGTTCGAGTTTGAATCTTTTCCTCTTGATTCATAATTCCTTTGAATTTTGGAACGTTCCCTGCGGTTCCAAAATTCATTCTAGTCCCTCACTATTCATCTTCTTTTGATTTTGGAGTATCACATAACCCCACTTCGAATGATCTTTATAGTAAATTGGCGGTCTCGCCAATATTCTAATTTTCTTGTAAAGGGGTGAAAATCCTTTACAATCAGCATCGATTAACCAGAGATTTATATTTATCCTTGGTTTAGATTCTAATATCTTTTGTTATTCCAAACTCTATCTCTTGAGATCGAAGGTAGATTTACCCCAGAAAATCCACATTTGATCTTATCCATTAAGTCACGGTTGACCCGGTTAAGGTTGTCCGCGATTTATCTAAGCTTACCCATCTCTCTACTCTGTTTAATCATCTTGTCTTTTGTTCCAATCTATCTTCCAAACATTTTGAACTGTACTTGTAAATTAATGTTTTGTTTTATATTGTGTTGTTTGAGTTGTTGATGTTGATTTGGGTTTCCGATCGATTCGTCTGATCAACGCTATCGATAGGATTTCTAAAACACTTTGACAAAACAAACTGACACAATATTATTTTAAAATTTGGTTTATGAAATAAATTTGGATATATAATTTTATGGAACTTAATAAATTGATTTAAATTGATAATTTGAAATGATAATACTTGATTTATCATTTATTGTTCTACAAATGAATTTATAAATAGTTGTTTATAAATTTATTTGGGAACTGAAATGAATTTAAAACGAGAAAGTTAAAGAATTTAATTTCTGATGGTTTCAAACCTTGTGTTTAAAAATTTTAAAAGGATATTATTTAAAGTATTTTGAATAAAAATTTGTCTCTAAAGGATTTTAAAGTTTAAAAATTTAGTGCTCTTCTCTTTGTCGCTGGAAAATAATTTCGGTGATGACTGCAGCATCATCGACGTTCATTTTCGAGTTTCGAAGTGAAGAAACCATTCTGTAGTCTTGCTACAGCTTTGTTTTGGAAAATCTAATTGATTTGAATTTCTAAAATATGACTGGATTATAATATATATATAGATATATGATTTAAATTTGATTTAACATATTATGTATATATAATTACTTATCTCCAAATGGTTTGAAGATGTTCGAAGATTCAAATTCTTAAATTTTATCTTGAAGAATAATTTCAATTATAAGAAGAAAAAATAAAAAAATTTGGATAAATGATTCAAACTTGAGATAATTGAATTGGAAAGTTTTATTTGTATAATACAATTGCATTCAAATATAACTTACCTTAAATTTTTTTTGAAGTTAACAATGTAATTGGATAATATGCAGTACAGAAATGATTTTATAAATAAAATTTGAGTGGTTATAATAAATGTTATACACTTAAATTTTAGTTATAAAAGATTAACAGAGGTAAATAGTGAAAAAGGAATTTAAAGAGATTTTATTTAAATAACTTAATAATCAAATTTGATTTAATATGGAACCTTAAGTCTAACCTAGGAATTTTAATAATGGTTATTTCCTGAAACGAATATGTTGTATAATAAATAATGTATCTTTGAATAGATAAAATAAAATACATTGGAATTGGACATTTTGTAATAAAGTTTATTTAACTTGAATTCATAGTTTAATTGATGTCTAAATGAATAAATGTGTAAAGGAATTTGATTGTTATATTTGCTATGATAAATATTTTATTTATGAAATAGATATGTCTTGAAAAATGAATAATTATGATTTAAATAGTTAAAATGTATTTTAACATCACTAAAATTTGATAATTGAGAATTTGGTTTTCAAATGAAATTTTAAGTGTAACTTATTAAAGGAATATCTATTTATGAAATGGGTATTTTAAATAAAGTGTTAGGTTATGTGTTAAATTAAGAGCTAACTAAAATAGTGAACTTTTAACTTAATAAATGAAGTATAGTTTGATTTGAATATTCCATTCATAAAGTTTGTTTAATAAGTCATAAGTTAAATGATATCCAAATAAATATTTCTGGAATTGAACTGATTTGAAATATTAATATATCTACTGTAGCATTTTATAAGTACTACTATTTTGAAAATACAATGTTTTGGAAATTTTTATAATTAAATGAACTTAGAAATGTTACAACTTTAAAATGAATATTATTTGACCTTGAATTAAAATGGTTTAAATGAAGATTACTTTTTTTAGGGTGTTATGATTTTCTAAGTATTATGTTTTTTTTAAAAAAAAGAATAACTTGTCCAAAGTGTTATGATTTTAGCAGTGTGATTTCCAAATGATAAACATCCCTAAATTGTTATGATTTCAAAGCATTATGGTTTTAAGTTTATTATCTGGTTTTGTTTTTACCAAACTATCTTTTGGTTGTCCTTATTTCCCTTATCTTGTTACAGAATGGGAAGGCTATTGCTTATACCAGTCTATTTAGAAATCTTTCTGTAATCTATGATAATCTTTGTTACTCATCTGGATCTGAACACTGTTTTTCCATTCATAGACTGTCGGTCAAGTGAAAGGGAGATTCAGACTCTAGAGGATCTTTTTCGTGCTTATATTCTTGATTTGATCACCTCCATCTTGTTAAACTTACCTATAACAATAATTATCAGGTGTAATTCCAATCGTCTTATCATCTTGTCTTAATTCTATTTCATTCTATCTTTTTCTGTGCTTTCCCGTACCTCGTTCCTTTTCGGGGACGAAAAGTTTTGAGTGGGGGAGAGTGTAACAACCCTGTATTTTTCAAATATTTTTTTTATTGATTTTTCTAGATTCAAAAGCTTTATTTATGAAAAGAATAAATTTTGTTATTTTAAATATAAACTTTGACTTTGATGTGGATTAGAATTCCAAATATGACTAAATTTAATATTTCCTGAAAATGTGAATTTTGGTCAATAGTCAAACTTTGACTTTTAAGTTTAAATTTTTAATAGTTTGAAATTATAAATTTTATCTTTTATTATGAAAATAGATTTAATAACTTGAACACTACTTTTCGTTTCATTGAAAACGGAGTTAAAATGTAAAAGTTATGTACATTTCAATTTTTAGTATAATTTGTTTATTTGTGCAATTTTGCCTATTTTAAATTTTTTTAAATCATATTTTCTTTCTTATATTTTGTTTTAATATGTTTTTTATGTATATTTTGTCTTTTTATGTTTTTAAATTGATAATAGTATTTTTCCAAAATTTACTGTATTTATTTTTCATTTTTAAAGGCTGTTTTCCTATTTTCTGCTATTTTCTTCATTAAAAATTATATGTAAATTAAATTTTAAATATTTATTTTGTGAATATATTTTTATTTTATATATTATTTATGTTTAAAAATATATTGCAAGCTCGTATGAATTTTCTAAAATTTTTTCTATTCAATTCAAAATTTTCTAGTCTAGTTCACTGTTTTAACTATTTTCCTTAATTCTACTTTATATAATCAATAAATATTATATATATTTTTATATTTTATCAAATTTTCGAATTTTTAACTGGAATTTCTGTTATTATCAGAAATATAAACTTATAAAAATGAATTAAAGAAATTTGAAAGGCCTTAAACTTTCTATCTTCCTAAGGCCCTTTTATTTTCTAACCCTTCTACTTTTTAACCTAACTTTTCATTCAATTGGCAACATCTCCTCATTTCTTCAGCCGCCACTTTTTTTTTTTCTCATTCACGAAATTCCAAAGCTCCTAAACCCTAAACAAAAATATGGCTTCCATTCTCCTCTTATCTTCTTCCTTTATCTCTTCTTTACTTCACAATTTCCATTGATTTTGCCTTCCTCCTCTTCTAGCTTTGCTTGGCCTCTACCACCTTCATCTCCACCATCCTCTCCACCTTCAGCCCCACCACCATCTACAGCAGCACCTCCTCCTCCTCCACTGACCATGACAAGCCATGCCCATCCATTTAAGTCAGCACCACAAAATTGCAAAAAACCCTTCCAAACAATGCCTAAACCACATATGCTTCACCACCACCTTCATCTATCACCTTGGCCACCCCTAGAACCACCACCACCAGCAACTACATGACCTTTGGCTGCTGCTGCACTATCACCCTCCACTGTCCAGACCTGTACCATGCATGGCTGAGCCAAGCAATGACCAAGTCGAGCCTTGTTGTGACCAAAACTTCACCTATTTGCCTTGTCCATTGATATTCTTCATGTTGCATCTCCTACCCTTCACATCACTTCATGTTGCCATGCTTAGGTGTGCTAAACCTGACCTATATGATGCTAACCTGAGCCCAAACACATCATGGCTGAGCACTTGATCCCCTATGGTCAGGCATTTGAATGGTAAAGGCAAAGTCTTGTCTTTATTGCTTTGTATTTCAATTTGTTCAACATTGTTTTATGTTAAGTATATTCATGTGCTATATTGTTTTGTCTTGTTTGGGTATTGTTTACAAGATGATATCTTGGCTATTTTCTCCACTCAAATCAAAGGTCGTGCCTTCTGGATCCGTTGTGTCATTCTAATTGATATCTCCAGCATAAAAAAAGTGAGTTATTCTCACCAGACAATATGTACCTATATAACTAGTAAATTGACACCCTGCGAATCTGTAGAAATATATTATCAAGTTTTATATGCTTATATTATTATCATATGATGTTCACACCTGTTATTATACCTGTTATATCATATGTTACTGTTATTTAATGTTATTCTGTTATTTATATCTGTTATCACCATTGCAAGTTCCCTGTAGATTAGAATCACTATGGGTTGAAATGATACATACCCGAACGGACTTTAGAATAGGGAAAAATCGTTATGGGCTGAAATGATAGGCCTGAACGATTTTTAATTAAAATTATTTTAACTTGGGATTGCGGGTTTGAAATGATAGAACCCGGATTTTTCTTTTTTTTTAACTGCGGATTGAAATGATACATATCCGTATCACTTGACCTAAGTTAGAAAATTATATACAGGCCCGTGGTTATTTTATAAAGTGTTTTGGATATTTTTAAGTATTTTAAAAATTATAAATTTATGAAATTTGATTTAATTAGATTTTGAAATGTTTTAAAATAAAGAAATTATGATTTTTCTATGTGTTAAAAATGTAATTAATGAATGGTTTAACTGGATTTTTGAAATATAACTTAAGTTGGAAATTTGGAATTTTGGTTAAAAGTGATATTTAGGTTATATAAATAAAATGGATATTAAATTTTATTTGGAAATGGTAAATATGATAATTTGATTAAATTTGAATTTAAGTGATTTATTAAAGTATTATTGATTTTTCTATGAATTTAAGTGGTTAAATAAGTGAATGTTTAAAAGTGATCTTTTAAAATATAACTTGACTTGGGAATGTGAAATTTGGTTTTAATTAAAGGTTTAAGTTAATTAAATAAAATTGGAAATTTAGTTAAATTTGTGAAATGGTAATTTAAATTTGAAGTGTTAAGTTATTTGTTGAAATGTGAAGAATTGGAAACTTTTACACTTAAATTTATTAAGTAAATTGTTGAAAATTGGATTTAATTATAAGAAATTTATTGTGAAAAAGATACATGTTAAATGATATGTAAATGAACATTTTAAATGTTAAAATATGATTTTTAAAATGTTTATGTGTTTTAAATTGAAGTTATTTAATTGCTGGAAATACACTAACACCTGAAATCTACTTTTAATAGCATTCAGAAATGCTATAGATTCTGTTTTGAACTAAAATTGTGTAAAAAGAGCTACTACAACATTTCTGAAATGCTGTAGTTGCTGTAATTGAACTTATAGGCTAATATTGAACTCAGGCCTATTATAGCATTCTCTGGAAATGCTATAGTGGTCTGCAATCTTTGCTGAAACCAAATTTAACTCTTGTTTTGAAATCTGAACTACCGCAGCACTTCTGAAATGCTGTCTTTTCTGTTTTGAACTATAATTCAACTAAAACTGAGTTTTAACAGCAGTTTTAAGTGCTGTCTTTGCTGAATTAAAAATGTTTTCAAATATAACTTATAGCAGTTGTTTTAAATGCTGTGAAATGCTGAAATTTTAATAATTAGGGTTTTTGACTTAGTAAACGAACTCAGAATGGTTTGAAACTTTGGAAATTGAATACTTGATTTGAAAATATAATAATTACACTTTTAAAAGGTTTAAATGAATTATTTTGATTGGAATATAAACTATTTAAAGGTGATTTGAAATGATAGTAAATGAACGATATCTTTGAATTTAAAAGGTATTTAAAGTTGAATATTTGGATTTGAACTGATAGGATATTTTATTTTATTAAAATGATTTGAAATGAAGTTTTGTAAGGATATGATATTTTATTATATTAAAATGATTTGAAATGAAGTTTTGAAATTATATGAAAATTTAAATATATGGAAATGGTTTGGAATTGATTTAATCTTTATTTTGATAAAGATATGGTTTGAAATGATATTTTATTTTGAAGTAAAGTATTGTTTTTAAAAGTTATAACCACGGGTTATAATAACGTTGGGTTGTTAAAGAGACCGGGATCGGATATGGACATACTCTCTGTCTTACCGAAAACCACTTTGGCAACTGTGTACGCGGTGGAGATTCCAGAATGAAGTAGGATGGTGGCGACGTTCTTAAGGTATGTTACGTAGACCCAACTCCCGTGAGTTGGCATAAGGTGGCTAAAACAGGAGCGATCTCGGACCAGTGAGGTAGCACCTCTTCTCGGACACATTTCTTCGATATTATACTCTTACTTGTGATTGATTAGATGGCCATCCTCCGATTTGGGAGTATTGTTCGAGGTGGAACGGTAGTGGCTGCTATGCGTATCCATCAGTCCGTGTGCGTAATTGGTATATCTACCCTGGCATTGCCTAGTTGTGCCATGTCACCTACCATATCGAGCTTTACTAGGATTATGATTTTAAGATCTGACCGCGTTAAGGTTCTCCATCCCCTTAACGCTATTTTCTATATGATTATACTTTACTTATTTAGACACTATTATAATATCGAATATTACTACATAGTAGATAGTTTAACGGATCCTTAGAGGATGGGCGGTCCCAAGCATCTTCTAAGTTACTTGTACCTTTATTACAGTTCACTTGAGTTGGTTTACATTATATAAGTATATATTGTCCTGACTCGAGTGTTTGGTGTTTTGCTTTACGCTCGGGTCAGCCTGAGTTATTCACAGATTTGGATTTCCACTCTCTTGGAGATTTGAATCGCTGGAGATTATCTGCTTGTCATGTCCTATCTATTTCAGTTCCGTTGTTCTACTCAGCTTGTACTTGGTTATTTTATTGAGACTTTTGTTGTACTCTATTTCTTCTGTTGTATCTTATGTAACTCTGATATATTTATATAGTAGCTTCATGAACTACTATTTCTTTTACTTCCGCTGCATTATTTTACTCTGTGTCTGTGATCTGTGATTATATTTATTTACTGTATATTCTGAGATTTGCCAAATTTTATTTACAACGCGGTATTTTGAGCAATTCAACTCCGGCATGAGTGTCTACCTATACACTTATAATGGATGCGAATGGTTGAAAATATCGGGTCGTTACAGGTCCTTTTGCCGAATTTTCAGAGAGATATTTGGTCATCTACGTTTATAAATACAGGCTTGGTTGTTCATTTTCGGGACTTTTAAGCTGCTAGTTGCTCTATATTCTTTTGTAACTAAGGATTTTCATCTGATCCATATTGTACTCAGTTTATAGAAGTGATTAATAAAGCAATCTATTCAAAGTGAACGTAGGCAACCAACGCCGAACCACTATAAATCGTTACATGCGTGTTATTCTCTCAATTTACTACTATTTCTTTGTTATTATCCTCTGTTTTCATTTTATATTCTTCAATTATTTCGCTTTAAAACTTCTATTGGGCATTTGTGCCATTTTTGGTGAAAACATTTGGGTGCTTTCACTGAGAACCTTGATTCTTAGCTTATTAGGATCCTTTTGTTGCTATAGGATTGCATAAATCCCCCGAGGGAGATCCATAGCTATCTTCAGAAAGTTTGCTCGTTCTATTCAGATTTGAGAGAATCTAAACAAATCTATCAACAATGGTGAGGAACACTAGATCTACTTCTCAGAATGTATAAGGAAAAGAGAATGATAGCATCCGGCAAGGAGGCCCGAGCAGTCAACCAATGGATGTAAATTCTGATCCAGTTGAAGTCCGAAATCCAACCGATTCCATTATAAGAGCTGAATTCCAGAAGCTGATAAGAGAGCTAATGGACAAACGTTGACAATTAAGTCAGCCAATATCAACCTAATGAACCAACTCAGTCAGTAACAGCGAGGGAAAGCTATAAGGGACCCTACCCCTTACTCAGCATTAGAGAGTTCTAGCTCATCGGACGAGTATCATAGGCACAAGCGTCATATAATAGATGGATATCGCGTAGAAACTTTGGGGCATCAACAGGCAGACCATTCTGGCCTGCCAGGAAAGATCGATGCAGATCCCTCCTCCAAAGGAAGGAACTTATCTATGCATGTCGGGATTCAAGCTGGAGCTGCAACGGCTAATTTGGATAATGGAGTTCAGTTGAATGTTGACTACTTGCATCCCCAGAATGATGATGAAGTGAATTTATGAGATATACATCAGGAAGATATTGAACCAAGAAGGCGTGGAACGGCCCGTAGACATTGACCAGACCATTCACGTGAGGTGGAACACGAACCGCTTGGCACCAACTATCCAAACGCCAGACTTGTCTACTATGGTTAGATAGTGTAACATCCCCTATTTAGAGGCCCAAAGCTAAGCACTACAGATGCTGCAGTCATCTATAGTATTAACTTTCGGTGAATAAATACGGCTATGTTAATGGTATCTATAATATCAGAAGCACTTGAATATGAAACAAATCATAGATTTCAAAACAGAATTTTCCATTACATTTCAAAATACATGTTCCATATACATATTACATAATCCCAAAACGTTTCCCAGCCAATGTTAAAATATACTTATTACAAAATACGCCAAGAGCGACATATGAAGATGTCCCCTTAGGTGAACTGAGTCATACAGTCATAATTGACTTAATATATACACAGCGGAAATAAATAAAAAAACAAAGAACTACAACTCCTAATAGCTATCTGTTAGCCTCTGCTCGCCTTCGATTGCTTATTTCGCCATTCTACTAAAAACTTGAAAAGCATCAACCCTCAGCCTACTCAAATCAATTTTGAGCACACAAGAGTTTAAGAGGAAAACATAAACTTCGAGTCAGACATAAAGCCTGGTGTGAATAATACTATACATCCCAATTATTAATGTTTAAGTTAGACCAAGCCGCTTAGCGGAACGGGTTTCCCCTTGCTAACATCCTTTAAAACATATCTTTTACAAAAAAATTCCTGCAACCAAAACTGGTTAAATACTGTAAAACATTATTATGTAACCATACATATCAGGTAATAAAAGAACTATATGTTCAAACACTTTAGTTTTGTTTGGCTGACTATTAACCTTTGGCTGACTCGGGCCTACCAAACAAAATAACAGATTTATCTAACATCTATTAGACACACCTCTTCTGGACGGTCAATCCCTAACTTAACATCTCCCAGGGTCACCTGATCCTAATGGTTTTGCGGGCTCACCAATAACCTATCCGTATACAAATATATATTTTCTTCTGTGTGTAATCATAATTTTAGTCTTACCTATGACAAAGCCCTACACACTAGAATTTTGGACTAAATTAGCTAGGGCCAATAGCTAATGTATAGGGCACGACCCTATACTAGTCCCATCTGGTATTCTAATATCTGAGTCATTTTACTTAGGGATACCTTCCCATAATTTCCCTTGAAAACCTTTTCATCTGAAATTGATTTAGCTAAACTTAAACAAGGAAAACATTTATACTCCATGCTTTACTCAAAATCACCTTGCCATGCTACATATACTTTACTCAAATCTTTATTGATGAAAACCTTTAAACATTTGAAAGTACCCCTTTCGATTCTATTGAATGTACCCCTTTCGAAACCATGTAAAACCCTTTCTTTCTTTTAGGCCGAAAGGCCAAATCTTCCTATCGAAATCATTCATAAAAACCTTTCGAAACCATTGAAATTTCTTTTCCTTTGAGAGCTAAAAGCCTTAGTCATCCCTCTTTAAAACCATTAAACATTGCCTTTCGAAACCATAGGAAAAATCTTTCCTTTAAATCATTCAAAATCATTGAAAAACCTTTCCTTTAGACCATTTGAAACCTTTGGGGAACCACTCCTTCGAAACCATTCTTTCATAGCCTTTCAAAAACATAGGGGAACCATCCCTTCGGAACCTTTCTTTAAAACCTTTCGAAGGAATCAAAACCGTAAACCCTTCGAAAGCATTTGGGTTCAATTTTAAAACATGTGGAAAACAACTTTCGAAATCGTTCAACACTAAACTAGTTGAAACCTTTAGGTTATTCTTTAAAAATCACCGAGGGTCACAAGCAACAAGGTCAAAAGCTTACTCTTTCGAAAGTTATAACTAAGTAGAGAAGTGATGGTGTTGAAACCACCCCTTCCAAAAGCATAGGAGAAGTGGTAGGATTTTTATAAAACAAAACAACCCCTTCGAAAGCTCTATTTCGAAAGGTGGAAGGCGACAGTAAAGGCTTCGACATAGTCGGAAGCTATTATTTAAAACAAAGGTGCAACCTTAAAACCTTTCTTTAAATCAATTGAATTAATCAAAAGCTACATAGGTGAAAGCTTCATAGGTGAAAGCAAGCATGTGCTCTTGTCTTTTAAAACAAAACAGTGCTTCGACCCTTTCGGAACCCCTTTGTTTTGACTCTTACCTTCCACTTTTTTCCAATTCAATATGTACCAAAGTGTTGATACTATGTGCATTGGTTTGTGGAAGGAGACGGAGGGACTTAGTCGAAAGCTACTTGGGCGAAACCAAAATAGGCGAAACATTCTTTTGGCATAAATTTATGATTTTAAACCTTTTTAAGTAAACTTTTGAACTAACCTGCCTTATTTGTCAAACTCTTATTGTTGCTAATTTTTTCTTTTCTACAAGTACGGCCATAATTTCAAAAATAGTTAATATAACTCATTTGCAAAACACCCCTTCTCCTTTATTAAATATATAAAACATTTAAGTCCCATACCTTATATAATTTTATATATTCATCAAAACTCTTTGGAAAATTCTACAAAAATTCCGGAAAATCCCTTTTTATATGTTTTCTAACATATAAAAATATCATATCCAAATTAATTATAATTTAACCGTAAATTATTTATAACCTAATAAATCATTTTCTTCACTAGAAATTTATATAAAATCCACATTAATTCAAAAAATTATGAAAATTGAAAATCATCTCTAAAATAACATTTCTAATCTATATCTAAAATTGCAAGGCATTTGGATGTCATTAGATAGGGTTTTCACATCAAAGCATATCATAAAGTTTATATGAACATGTATAAATCATCAACATGTATATATAAACATTTTTCTCTTCAAAATCATGTCTAAACATGCAAGATAAAATTCGGGTTTCATCTTAAAACCGAAAATATTCATAAAACATGAGATGTAGAAATTATTCACCTTAGCTTTATGATTAAAGATGTGAGATTTGAATTAAACTTGATGTTGATTATGCTTCCTCTTTAACTTTCATCTTCTTACTCTTGAAAATGGTGGTCGGCCTCTCTTTACTTTTAATTTTTTTGTAAATGAATTCAAGTGAGAGCTCACGGCTAAGGGTTTAGGGTATTAGAGAGAACCTTTTCCTATTTTACCTCTTACTTATTTCCTAACATATCTTATTCACGCTATCTCCTTTTGATTTATATATTAACAAGGCACGACTACCCTTAATTATATTCAAATCTCAATCCATTAATCATCTTACATTACTTTATTTAATTTACTAATTAAATATCCTAAATAAATTTACTAAAAATATGGGGTGTTACAATCTCCCATTCATAAAGAATTTCGTCCTTGAAATTACGATAAGGTACTCATCAAAACAATCAAAGGTAAAACATATCATCAAACAAATCAAGATAAGCGTCTCTAATCCTGCTCCCAGTTTTCCAAGTACAGTCTCTAGCATCGTCACTCCAATGGACTTACAATAATCTGACTATCTTGTTCCTCAACTTCTTCTCATATCTCGCGACTATCTGGATAGGCTTCCTAATTATAGTCATGTCTGGTTCCACTACTAAATCTTCTAACACGGTTGGTGCTATAGTAGTTTCTGGATCCCTAACATACTTCCTCCGATGAGATACATGAAAAACATCGTGGACTCCTGCCAAATTACTCGGTAACTCTATTACATATGCGAGTTTCCCGATCCTCTCTAAAATAGGAAATGGTCCAACGAACCTCAGTGCTAACTTCCCTGTCTTCCCAAACCTGATAACACCTTTCATCGGTGATACTTTGATGAAAATATGATCTCCAACAGGGAACTCTAAATCTTTTCGTCTTCTATCTGCATAGCTTTTCTGCCTAGACTGAGCTTCCTTCATTCTCACCCTTATCGGCTCAATCTTTTCCACTGCTTCTTTTACCAAATCAGGACCAAGGACCAATCTATCTCCGGTCTCTAACCAACATGCAGGGGATTTGCATGGTCTTCCATACAAAGCCTCAAACGGTGCCATCCCTATACTAGTCTGATAACTATTGTTATACAAAAACTCGACTACGTGTAGGTGGTCTTCCCATGATCCCCCGAAGTCAAATACAGAAGCTCGAAACAAGTCCTCCAAGATCTTGTTAACCCTTTATGTTTGTCCATCGATCTGTGAATGGTAAGCGGTACTCATCTTGATCTTGGTTCCTAAACTTTCCTGTAGACTCTTCCAGAACTCGTTAGTGAATATGGAATCTCTATCACTAACAACACTACTAGGAATTCTGTGCAATCTAACCACATTTTTCATAAATAACTTAGCCAATACAGGTGTCATCCTATTTGACTTAACTAGAATGAAATAGGCACTCTTGGTCAATGTGTCCACTATGACCCATATACTCTCATTTCCACTATTAGATTTCGGCAACTCGTCTATGAAATCCATAGAAATTGAATCCCACTTCCATAGGAATATTTAATGGCTGAAACAATCCACTCGTCTTTTGATGTTCGGCTTTCACTTGTGATAGTTCAAACACCGTTTCACCCATAAGCCAACATCCCTCTTCATTCCAGAAGAAACTTCTCTTCATATCCTTATACATCTTCGTTCCTCCTGGATGAATAGTGAACTTCGAACGATGGCAGTCCTCCAAAACTTCTTTTATTATGTCTCCTACATTTGGAACACATAATCTACCTTTCCTTCTCAACCATCCACTTTGGTCAAGACTAAAATCTTTTAAGTCATCGCTCTCTGTTCTATCCCTTAATTTCTTGATCCTTTTCAGCTTACACTGGATCCTCTTCCTGTTTAGAAGAAATCTTCTCAATCAATACCGGTTAGACTTCTAAACAAGATAACATAGCAGATCTTCCACTAGACCCAGCCTAATATCTTCACCGCACTCTACAAGATGTCAGGGCTTCCAAATCTTTCCATTCTTCTATCATAGCCAACACTGTATTCTGATGCTTCCTACTAAGCGCATCCACAACCTTGTTGCCCTTCCCTGGTGTTTACTCTATTTGAAAATTGTAAGCGGCCAAAAACTCTAACCACCTCTGCTGTCTCATGTTCAGCTCCTTTTGAGAGAACAAGTACTTCAACGACTTATGATCTGTATAAAGCTCAAACCCCTCTCCCAAAAGGTAATGCCTCCATATCTTTAAAGAAAAAATAACTACAGCTAACTCCAAGTCATGCGTTAGATATCTAACCTTATGCGGTTTAAGCTGTCTAGAAGCATAGGCAATCACTTTACCCTTCTGCATTAGCACAGCTCCCAGCCCTGTTCCGCATGCATAAGTATAAACAACTAAATCCTGATTCCCCTCCGGAACCACTAGCACAGCTTCATGGGTCAACAAGTGCTTCAAGCTCTGGAATGCTTCCTCACACTTATCGGTCCATACAAACTTTACATACTTTCGCATTAACATGGTCATCGGCGCTGCTATCCGTGAAAAATCCTTTATAAATCTCCGATAATACCCAGCTAATCCAAGGATACTTCTTACCCCGGTTACCGCTTCTGGTCTCTTCTAACTATTAACGGCTTCGATCTTTTCTGGGTTGACTGACAATCCTTTCTCCGAAACCACGTGACCAGAAACTTCACTTCCCTCTTCCAAAAATGGCACTTAGAAAACATTTCCTTTAGTTGATGCTGCCTCAGCGTCTCAAGAAGAACTCTAAGATGAACTTCATGCTCCTTTTCATCCTTAGAGTATATCAGAATATCATCTATAAAAACCAACATGAAACTATCTAGGTGCTCGCGCAAAGTCCGATTCATCAAATTCACAAAGAATGCCGAGACATTAGTGAGTCCGAATGGCATAACTAACCATTTGTATGACCCTAACTTGTCCTAAACGCCATCGAAGGTATACAATCTTCTGCCACTCTAAGCTGATGAAATCCTGTCGCCAGATCCAACTAAGAGAATATCTTGGCCCCACTCAAATAGTCGAACAAATCGTCAATCATAGGCAACTGATATCGGTTCTTTATCGTTTTCTCATTCAACTTACAATAATTGATACATAGCCTTAATGATCCGTCCGGCTTCTTAGCAAATACTTTGGCTGCTCCCCAAGGTGAACTACTTGGTCTAATAAAACTCTTACCTTCCAAATCTACCAATTGAGCTTTCAACTCCTTCATCTCAGTAGGTGCCATCCTGCTTGGCGGCCTACTTACCGGTTCTGCCCCAGGCACCAAATCTATCTGAAACTTAATGGCTAGTTTGGGTGGCAATCCGACTACCGGCTTGAAAACATCTGCTAATTCTCTAACCTCGAAAACACAATTCAACTCATCTCCTAACTCCATAACACTCAACAAAGCATTCACCTCACAGCTAGGGTTTTCTATGGTATAAACTATCCGATCACTACAATCCGGGTGTCTAAGTTATATTTCCTATCTAGGCAAAATATCTTAGCATCGTATTTACTTAACCAATCCATGCCCAGTATAATTCCAAACCCTACAAAGTCAAATATATGCAAACTGCAGACAAAGGTGTAACCCAGCAAGTCAAACTCTAAGTGGTCACACTTCATCCCAAGTGTCGCATACCCACCTATCGGATTTGCAACTCTTAAGGAAGTAACTAAATATATGGCTTGTAGGTTAAGTTTATCCACCAAACATCAAGATATAAAAGAATGCGACGCACCAATATAAAATAAAACGCTAACAGATATATCATGGATCTGAAGCATACCTCCCAACACTGCTTTTCCTTTCTCCTGCACTGTCGGCTTTGAAGTAGCAGGCTCCAATGCAAACACTTGGCCTTTATCTCCTTTAGCTGGCTCTTTGCACCGGTTCTTCTAGTGCCCAACTTGATCACAGTTGAAACCCCTGATGTTCTTCTTTCCAATCACCTCCTTTCCTTTTCCTTTTCTTCTATGACACTTATGAGCATAATGACCTTTCTTGTCTCACTTATAGCAGACCACCTCAGATTTTCCTTTCTTCGCTACTCCTCCTTTCTGAGCGTTCTTCTAGTGGAAAAACTTCATCTTTTGGCCTTGTCCAACTTGGACCTCCTTTTCCTTCTTCTTTTCCAAACAAGCTAGCATGTCTTCGTGTCTCGGTGCCATCTGCACAACTACATCAGATGGATCTCTAATGTGCAGTAAAGTAGCCCTAGCCAATTCTGGCTTCAAACCTCTAATGAACTTCTCATTCCTTTTCATCGTTGTATCAACAGTGGCATACCCATATCTAGCCAATTCTTCAAACCTTCTAGCATACTCCAGAACTGACATTTCTCCTTGTTCCAACTCAGCGAACTTCCTAATCAAGATGGATTGCGCTATTATCGACATGAATCTCTCCTGGAACCTTCTCCTAAACCCAGCCCATGTCATCTCCTCTTTGTTTACTCCAACTGTCATACTATTCCACCAAAATAAGGCTGCCACTTGAAGCTATCTCGAGGCAAGTCTTCTTTTCTGCTCGTCATTGAGCCCTAAATCAGCGAATATCCTTCCATGGTGCAATAACCAGTTTTCTATCTATAACATCTTCAGTTCCGATAAACGGATTCCCTCCAAGCCTAGCATAGTCTCTACTCAAGTTAGCATACTGGTTGACTACTGGAGCTTCTTGAACTCCTCCCGCAGCATTTCCACCAATGGCCGCAACAGCGATCCCGACTTGCATCATGTTTACGAAAAACAGATACATAGTCCCTCATATCTACCTGTGGGACTCTAGCACCTACGTTTTCAACTTAAGCCTGACCATGTGTTCTCCTTGTATTCGGTCGGCATTTCCATTTGTGGTGGTGCTGTCTCCTCCTAGATTAACTCTATCTCTTCTTTCATCCATATCTGTATTCAAGCCTAGTGAGATACAAAAGAATAGCCTAACAAAGATAGGAGTATAGAGATAAAGCGTATACTTATATATAGCAAATACAAGTACGTTACTATAGCATTATCCCATACCCCGATCTTAACTCTAATTCCTATGGATTATGTTTTCAAAAATCATTTTTTAGTTTAAGTATTTCATAAACCTATGCTCTAATACCAAGTTGTAACATCCCCTTTCTAAAGGCCCAAAGCTAAGCGCTACAGATGATGAAGTCATCTATAATATTAACTTTCGACGACTAAATACGGTTATGTTAATGGTATCTATAATATTAGAAGCATTATGAAACAAATCACAGATTTCAAAACAGAATTTTCCATTACATTTCAAAACACATGTTCCATATTCATATTACATAATCCCAAAACGTTTCCCAGGCAATGATAAAATATACTTATTACAAAATACACCAAGAGCGACATATGAAGATGCTCCCTTGGATGATCAGAGTCATACAATCATAATTGACTTAATATATACACAACAGAAATAGAAAACAAAACAAAAAACTGCAACTCCTAATAGCTATCCCTTAGCCTCCTGCTCGCCTCCGGTAGCTTATTCGTCATCCTACTAAAAACTTAAAAAACCCTGACCCTCAGCCTACCCAAATCAATTTTGAGCACCCGAGAGTTTAAGGGGAAAACATAAACTTCGAGTCAGACATAAAGCCTGTTGTGAATATTACTATACATCCTAGTTATTAATATTAAGTGAGACCACTCTGCTTAGCAGAATGGGTTTCCCCTCACTAACATACTTTTAAAATATATCTTTTACAAATATTTTCATGCAACCAAAACTGGTTAAATACTGTAAAGCATCATTATGTAAACATACATATCAGGTAATAAAAGAACTATTTGTTCAAACACTTTAGTTTTGTTTGGCCATTAACCTTTGGCTGACTCGGGCCTACCATACAAAATAACATAATAATCTAACATCTGTTAGACACACCTCTTTTGGACGGTCTGTCCTTAACTATCTATTAAATACTTCTCTTCTAGACGGTTTGTCCCTAACTTAACATCTCCTAGGGTCACCTTATCCTAATGGTTTTGCGGGCTCACCAATAAACTATCTATATACAAAATATATTCCCTTCTGTGTGTAATCATAATTTTAGTCTTACCTATGGCAAAGCCCTACACACATGACTTTTGGACTAAATTAGTTGGGGCCAATAGCTAATGAATAGGGCGCGACCCTATACCAGTCTCATCTAGTATTCTAATATCTGAGTCATTTTACTTAGGGATACCTTCCCATAATTTCCCTCGAAAACCTTTTCATCTGAAATTGATTTAAAACATTTTAAACCAAACTTAAACAAGGAAAAGATTTATACTCCATGCTCTACTCAAATCACCTTGCCATGCTATATATACTTTACTCAAATCTTTGTCGATGAAAACCTTTAAACATTTGAAAGTACCCCTTTCGATCCTATTGAAAGTACCCATTTTGAAACCATGTAAAACCCCTTCTTTGTTTTAGGCCGAAAGGCCAAATCTTCCTTTCGAAATCTTTCATAAAACCTTTCGAAACCATTGAAATTCCTTTTCCTTCGATAGTTAAAAACCTTAGCCGTCCCTCTTTAAAACCATTAAACATTGCCTTTCGAAACCATAGGAAATACCTTTCCTTTAAACCATTCAAAATCATTGGAAAACCCTTTCCTTTAGACCTTTCGAAATCTTTGGGGAACCACCCCTTCGAAACCATTCTTTCATAGCCTTTCAAAAACATAGGGGAACCACACCTTTGAAACCTTTCTTTAAAACCTTTCGAAGGCATCGAAACCTTAAACCCTTCGAAAGCATTTGGGTTAAATTTTAAAACATGTGGAAAACACCTTTCGAAATCATTTAACACTAAACTAGTCGAAACCTTTGGGTTATTCTTTAAAAATCACTAAGGGTCATAAGCAGCAAGGTCGAAAGCTCACTCTTTCAAAAGCTATAACTAAGTAGAGAAGTGATGGTATCGAAACCACCCCTTCCGAAAGCATAAGATAAGCGGTAGGCTTTTTATAAAACAAAACAACCCCTTCGAAAGTTCCATTTTGAAAGTTGGAAGGCGGCAGTAAAGGCTTCGACATAGTCGGAAGCTATTATTTAAAGCAAAAGTGCAACCTTAAAACCTTTCTTTAAATCAATTGACTTAGTCGAAAGATACATAGGTGAAAGTTTCATAGGTGAAAGCAAGCAGGCGCTCTTTTCATTTAAAACAAGAAGGTGCTTCTACCCTTTCGGAACCCCTTGGTTTCGACTCTTACCTTCTGGCTTTTTCCAATTCATGGTGTACCAAAGTGTTAATACTATGTGCATTTGTTTGTGGAACAAGGCGGAGGGTCTTAGTCGAAAGCTACCTGGGCGAAACCAAAATAGGCGAAACATGCTTTAGGCTTAAATTTCTGATTTTAAACCTTTTTAAGTAAACTTTTGAACTAACCTGCCTTATTTGTCAAAATCTTATTGGTTTCTAATTTTTCTTTTCTAAAAGTACTGCCATAATTTCAGAATTAATTAATTTAAATCATTTGCAAAATACCCCTTCCCCTTTATTAAATATATAAAACATTTAAGTCTCATACCTTAAATAATTTTATATATTCATCAAAACTCTTAGGAAAATTCTACGAAAACTCCAAAAAATCCCTTTTTATATGTTTTCTAACATATAAAATTTCAAACCCAAATTAATTATAATTTAATCGTAAATTATTTATAACCCAATAAATCATTCTCTTCGCTAGAATTTTTTTATGAAATCCACATTAATTCAGAAAATTATGAAAATTGAAACCCATCTTTAAAATAACATTTCTGATCTATATCAAAAATCGCAAGGCATTTGGATGTCAGTATATAGGGTTTTCACATCAAAGCATCTCATAAAGTTTATATGAACAAGCATAAATCACCAACATGTATATATAACATTTTGCTCTTCAAAATCATGGCTAAACATGTAAGATAAAATTCGGGTTTCATACCGAAAACATTCATAAAACATGATATGTAGAAATTATTCACCTTAGCTTTGTGATTAAAGATGTGAGATTTGAATTAAACTTGATGTTGATTAAGCTTCCTCTTTAGCTTTCTTCTTCTTAATCTTGAAAATAGTGGCCGACCTCTCTTTACTTTTAATTTTTTTTTAAATGAATGCAATTGAGAACTCACGGCTAAGGGTTTAGGGTATTAGAGACCTTCTTCCTATTTTACCCCTTATTTATTTCCTAACATATCTTATTCATGCTATCTCGTTTTGATTTACATATTAACAAGGCACGGTTACCCTTAATTATATTCAAATCTCAATCCATTAATCATCTTACATTACTTTATTTAATTTACTAATTAAATATCCTAAATAATGCTACTAAAAATATGGGGTGTTACATACATTTTGTGAGGGAGAACTAAGGCTTGACCAATGATGACTGAGGAATCTCGAGAAGCCATAACACGTTCACTGACAATGTCCTGTATATAGAGTATCCAAGGAGGTTCAACATGCCGTTGGTGCCTGCCTACTAAGGAAAAACCGACCCCAGGCAGCACATCATGAGATATGGACCCCGCATGAGCTGATGATGCAACCAAGTGTAGATGTTTTCCTATAACCCTCTCTGAAATAGCAATAATGTGGTTTATGAGGTTACCTCCGCAGTCAATCTCTGATTTTGATGATTTGACGACAAGGTTTATGGAGCAGCTCTATATGCACGCAACTCGCCCCAAAGATGTAATGTCCCTATCCAGCGTGATCTAGGCCCCAGGAGAATCGTTGAAAGATTACTTGGAGAGATTCCATACAGCTATCATAGAAATCAGTAATCCGAATGACAAAGTAATATTGATGGCCGTAATAAGAGGGATTGATCTAGAGTCTGATTATGGCGATTGGTTAACTGGCAAGCCACTCACAACGTTGGAGCGCTTTTATGCAAAGGCGGCTCAGTATTTGAGAGAGGAAGAAGCCAGGTGCTCTAGGAAGAAGAATGTTATGGGTTTAAATGGAGAGGGAATACAGAGTAATATTGCAGTAAAGCAGTCTGATGATAGCTCTAGAAAAGTTCAAGTGAATGTCCATAACAAACCGAATCAACTAAAGAAAGGTGGAGATAGGAGATGAGAACGTAGAGGGATACTGAAAGAGGGAAGCCTAGGAATCCGTTGTACGATACTTACATGCCACTGAATACATCACTAGAAAATATCTATTTGTCTACCTGCAACACCATGCAGTATAGGAAGTCGCCTCCGAAAGAATCAACGGAGAAACAGAAATAGACTGGAAAGTATTATAGGTTTCATGAATGTTATGGTCATAACCCAAAAAAATGCCGGCATCTCCAGGATATTATCGAAAAGCTGATTCGAGAAAGAAGGTTACAGTAGTTTGTGAAAACCTCGCAGGATAGCGGGCATGGAACATCCGACCCTAACCGAGGACAAGCACCGCATAGAGCTGTGGAGCCTGCTCGGATCGGTGGAAGATTAGTAATCAATACAATAGTCGGAGGACCACATCCGGCTGATATGAGTTGGCATGCGATGGAGTGCTATGTTATCATGATTAGGCATGTGAATTTTGAATGTTGCTCGAGTATGGAAGATGGAGCTTCGGCAAAATAGCAATGTACAATGGCAAATGATATTATGTTTAAAACAGAGATGCATATAAGGTGGAGGCTCCAACAATCGACCTAATGCTCATTTCGGCCATGATCGTCCCCGCTTTAGTGAGAAGGATATTGGTTGATTTTCGAAGTTCTGTAAATATAATTTTCAAAAAAGCTTATGATCAGATTAGGATGGAAGCCAAGGACTTGAAACCATCTAAAGCCTGTATTCATGGCTTTAACGGTGCTACAACCGAAGTTGTTGGTTATGTTGAATTGCACGTAGAATTGGGAAAAGGTGACCGTAGGAGAGTGCAGATTCTGCCTTTTATTGTTTTGGATGTTGATTCTTCGTACAACGCCTTTTTAGGCCGACTGGACATAGCTGAGTTCCGAGTAGCTCTTATCCCATGGTGTTTGACTTTGAAGTTCTCGATCGATAATGGTGTTGGAGTTGTTCATGGTGATCAAGCGACTGGACGTTCCTGCTTATGTAGCTGAATTTAGGGTTGCTCAAGGAAAGGAAAAGAGTAAAGGCATGGACAAGTCTGTCCGCATCCAAGCCACTCAAGGTTGACAACCAGTGCTTGAGCCTTGGCTCGGATGCCATGGTTGGTTCTATAGAGACGTAGATCCGAGAGACGACGAGGAGGAGCTCAAAGAGACCAAGGCTGCACTTGTTGAACTGACAATTGACATCACAGTTAGCCACGGCAACCTATCGCAGGTCCTAAAGTTTGGATCATAGCTCTACCTTCCAATGATGAAAGAGCTTGTTGGATTTCTCCGAGTGAATCTTGACCTGTTTGCTTGGACTCACTCTGACATGTATGGGATCTCACCTATCATCATGAGCCATGCATTGAATATCAACCAGAGGCATGTCCCGATGAAACAAAATAGGAGTGGCATGGATTCAAAGAGATTTACTGCTCTTAAAGAGGAGGTGAATAAGCTTAAAGATAATGGGTTTATTCGCAGCGCCCTCTACCCGAAGTGGGTATCAAATCCTGTACTTGTGAGAAAGACAAATGGGAAATGGTGGACATGCGTTGCTTACTCAAACTTGAACAAGGCGTGCCCAAAAGACAACTTCCCCTTCCAAGGATCAACCAGCTGGTAGACTCAACCATGGGACACGAATTGATGTCTTTAATAGATGCGTACTCAGGATATAACCAGATCCCGATGCATATTCCCGATCAAGAGCACACCAGTTTCATTATCGTTGTTTGATTATATTGCTATGTGGTAATGCTATTTGGACTAAAAATATACAGGAGCAACCTACGAATGCCTAGTCAACAAAATGTTTAAAGATCAGATCAGAAGAACAATAGAGGTATATGTGGATGATATGCTCGTGAACTTACGACGGTCTAGCGATAACATTAGAGACCTGGCAGAAATGTTCGATATTCTCTAATACTACAAAATGAAGATCAACCCTTTGAAGTGTTCTTTTGGTGTAGCATCAGAAAGTTCTTGGGTTTCATCATTAATGCCCACAGAATCGAAGCCAATCTTGAGAAGATCCAAGGTATTCGCAACATCCAAGCGCCAAAGACTATCAAACAAGTGCAGAGCCTGAATGGGAAGGTTGCCGCACTAAGCTGATTTATTTCCAAAGCTACCGATAAATGCATTCCTTTATTTAACTTGATTTGAAGAGGAAAAAGGACTTTTGAATGGACATAGGATTGTAAAGATGCCTTCCAAGCTTTGGTAAATCACTTAGAGAGACCTTCCATCTTGTCAAAGTAGGTAGATCATGAAGATTTGTATATCTACTTGGCCATGTCGGTGCATGCTATAAGTGTCGCACTACTTTGCAAAGAGAATAGGATCCAAAGACCGGTCTATTATGTTAGCAAGTAATTAATAGGAGTAAAAAAGAACTATCCGAAGATAGAGAAACCGGCATACTGCTTGTTGATTGCATCGTGAAAGCTCCGCCCTTACTTTCAGGCACATCCTATCAACGTTTACACTAACCAGCCGTTACGATGGGTCCTATAGCGACCTGAGACGTCTGGAAGGTTACTCAAGTGGAATATCAAACTTAGCCAATTCGACATCACTTATCTTCCTCGAAGGGCTATCTAAGGTAGGCACTAGCAGATTTTATAGCAGAATTTACCGCGCGGGATGATTTTCCAAAGAAGGGTGAAACACCTACCATACAATGGAGGTTATATATAGATGGACCATCCAATGATCGTTGTTATGGAGCTAGGATTGTGCTTGTAACTCTTGAAGATCGGTCAATTTTCTATGCTTTAAAGCTCGATTTCCCTGCAACAAACAATGAAGCTGAGTATGAGGCTCTGATTGCAGGACTTAAACTCGCTAGAGAACTCGGAATAAAGTCTCTTGAAATCTTTTGCGACTCATAATTGGTAGTATATCAAGTCAAAGGAGATTACCAAGCTAAAGGAAAATGACTTGCTCCATACCTTACCTAAGTCCAATAATTGTTGACTAACTTTGAGTACTATGATATTACGCACATTCCTCGGGATCAAAACAAAGAGAATGACTCATTAGCAAAGTTGGCTAGCACCGAGGATGCGCAACAGATGGGCTTTGTTCTAGTCGAAGTATTAAATGCTCCAAGCTAAGTTCAATGAAGATCGACCAGGTATTGGAGACAGAGCCTGAGAAGGAGTCGTGGATGACTCCAATTAAAGATTATTTACTACAGGCTAAACGAAGGAATGAAAAATGACAAGTCCTTTGTAAAACCTCACGATATATCATACGGAAAGGAGTTATATACAAAAAGGGTTTTTCCGTTTCCCTGCTCTGGTGTATCACTCGTGATGAAATAAATCGAGTCCTAAAGGAAGTCCATGAAAGAGAATGTGGCGATCACACTAGGGGCAAACTCTAGCAAAGAAAATATTCCGTTACAGGTATTATTCGTCCAATGAGATGCTGCCGATTTGATGCGACAAGTGCCAGATATATGCAAAAGTTCCAAGAGCTCCATCGATGAAAATTACACAAATGGTCAGTCCATTACCGTTTTCCATATAGAGCATAGATATTATCGGTTCCTTACCGATCTCTAAAGGTGGTGCGAAGTACGCCACCGTCGCAGTTGATTACTTCACTAAATGGGCCAAAGCGAAACCATTAGCTACGATCACAATAAAGAAAGTAATCAACTTCATCGTTCGGAACATCATATGTCATTTTGGTCTTCCATGAACTATTATAACAGATAATGGGACTTAATTCGACAGTGCTTAATTCAAAGACATCAGTCATCGGCATCATATTGATAAGAGATTTGCAGCATTCGCTCAACCTCAAGCCAATGGACAAGTTGAAGCTATGAACAAAATCATAATGTCCATTATGAAGAAGCGTTTGGTGAAAGCTAGAGGTAAGTGGGTAGATGAACTCCCGACAGCACTATGGGTAACATTCCTCACTTGGAGGCCCAAAATTAACTGCTACGGATGCTGCAATCATCCAAGTTATTAATTCTCGGCGACCAAATATGGTAATGTTAGATACATTGATATAAAAGAAATACATGGATATGATTTTTTTTTAAAATTATGAAACAAATTTCTCATTCCACTTCAAACACATTTCAGATTCATTACGTAATCCCAAATTCGTAAATCACGTTCAGAGAAACATAATTATTACAAAATACGCCAAGAGTGACGTATGAAGATGCCCCGTAGGTTGATCAGATTCTAAACATAGGCAATTAAACAACTTTTCCATTACAATCAAAACACAGCAGAATCAAACAAGAAGAGCTCCTAATAGCTAGCTTGTCTCCTGCACGTCTCCGAAAGCTTATTCGTCTAAAGGTGAACCTGAAAACCTTAACTCTCAAACTACTCAAAATCAATTGAGTACCGGAGAGTTTAAGGGAAAACATAAACTTCGAGTTAGACAAAAAGTCTGGCATGAATAATAACCTACCATCTTGAACCATATAAATATCTAGTAAGGCCATGCTGCTTTGCGGAATGGGTTTTCCCCTCACTAGTATCTTAACCCAAATTTTAATGACCATATATTATGCACCTGCATCCACAATGGTTAAAACATAACATAATAAAAGTTATTTTGATGATATGCAAACATGCAATATGCTTTGGATTACCCATCCCCATTTACCTGACTATCTATCTCAAGTTATAGTTTCTAGGATCACTATTAACCTATTAGTTTTCATGGGATGACTAATAACCTATTAATTCTTTATAGCAGTCTTATCTATTTTCATAGTTTTCATGAGGTCACTATGACCCTATTGGTTCCCAACCAATAATATCATCCAATCATACTTTTCATGGGATCTCTATGAACCTATTGGTATCTACCAATAACTTTCTCAAGTCATAGTTTTCATGGGCTTACTATAAACCTATTGGTTCCTCCAATAACTTCTCTCATGTCATAGTTTTCATGGGAGCACTATGAACCTGTTGATCTCCTCCAATAACTTAGTCCATACATAGTTTTTATGGAATCACGAAGAACATATTGGCCCCTACCAATAATAGTTTCCATACATAGTTTTCATGGGCTTACTAAGAACTTGTCTAAACCAGTAATTCTTTGATCAGTCTTTGGACGTCCTATATTCTGGTCTACTTGAGCTTCTGGATGCAATTCTACTCACACAGGAGTTAACTAAATATATATTCACTACTGGGTCAACCTAGCTGGTTACTCTACCCTTAACACCCAATAGTGCAGTTATGGGTCAATATAAAGTGAATATGTTTACAGAAGAAGCATACATTATAACTGATCATAACATAGTAATATAAACTTTTATGATTTAATTTCCTTGTAATCATTTCCCAAATAAAACATGGTTAATACCTTTAATCTATTATCTTTAGCACGGAAAGGTTCTTCAAAGACTCCAAAATTAAAATGCCATTTCAAAATCTCTGTTATATTGCCATGAGTTTTGCTTTAAAAATGAGTTGGGTTCTTTGTTTTGAAAACTAAGGCTTTTGAAACCTTAGACCTTCTCTTTCAAAACCATTTAAACATACCTTTCGAAAGTATTCATAACCATCTTTCAAAACTCTTAAAGATATACCTTTTAAAACACTCAAATCATTCCTTTCGAAAGCTTTGAAATATTCCTTTCGAAATCATTAAAACATTGCTTTCGAAAGTATTAAAAATTATCTTTCAAAACCACTTAGTTCAAGTAGTATTCATAGAGGCATAGCTTCGAAACCATATGAAAGTATCCCTTCCAAAATCATTGTGTTTAATCTTAAGTATAACTTTTGGGTCAAAGTGAACATAAGCGAAAGTAACCCATTCGAAACCATTAATCTTCAAGTAAAAGAATTTGGGGAAACAGATGGCTTCGCAACCACCTTTTCGAAAGCAATAATCTTTAAGTAAAATAATAGGAAGAAGGACAGCTTCAAAATGACCTTTCAAACCCATTACCTTCAAAACCTTTAATATAAGTGACTATTGGGACCCTTTCAAAAGTATTAGGAAGCAGCTTCAATATTAATAAAACTAAAGCTTTCTTTTCGAAAGCATTGTTATATGGCTATAAAGAAAAGCGGCCTTTGACCTATTCGAAAGGTGTGAAGACGGCAGCTAGGTTTTGACTTGGTTCAAAAACAACTACCCTTTCGAAAGCTCCTTTTTAAAACTTAATACGCGGCAACTCACTCAAAAGCCATTTTTAAAACAAAGGCAAGCGGCGATCCATTCGTAAGCTATTTAAAAGTACTTCAACCCTTTCGATAGCTTTTTGGAAAACAAATTAAGCATCATCTCTTTTGAAAGCAAAACAAAGGCCAGTGGATTGATTTGAAAGCTACATAAAATGGCATCAACCCCTCCAAAAGCAAGGTTTCGCCACGGTCCTTCCACCTTTCTCCAATGCGCTACGTACCAACTACTTGATACCATGTGCATTGCTTTTGAATTGGTGGAGTATGGTGTCAAAAGGTTGCAGATGGAAGTGGCGAAGTAGTAAATTTAAGCAAAACTGATTTATAGCCTTTTAAAGTAATTTCTTTTCAACTAACTTGCCTTATTTGTCAGAATATGATTGGTTGCCAAATCTTTATCAAATCCTTTTTCTAAAACGGCCATTGAATTCATCTATTAGTAATTAAAATTTTAGCAAAGAAGCCCTTCTCCTTAACAAAACAATTAAGACATTTAAGTCCCCAAAATAGATTAATTTAATTTCCATAGTAAATCACTTAGGAAAAATCCACAAAAAAATCATCTTAATTCACCTTTAATATGTTTTCTAACATATATAAATTTTGGACCCACAATACTTTATATAATTGCCGAAATTAATTTTAAACCCAAATTATCTATTTCTTCCATACAAAATTCATAATAAATTATCCATAGCTTGGATAATTATGAAAATTTAAACCCATCTCCAAAATAATGTTTTACATAACATATCAAATCCTCATGGCATTTGAAACCCTTTTCATAGGATTTTAACCTTAAAATGGAGTCGAACCTTTTTTCAAACATACTTGTTTGAATCAAACATGGCATATAATCAAAGCATATCATCATTCAAATTATCTAAACAGTTTTAAACTTTAACCCGAAATCAAAATGTTCATTAAAACATAAATGAGATGGTTTTGATTATTATTCGCCTTGTTTTGGATAAGGAACTTGAGATTAGACCTTGCTTAATTCTTCCTTGCATAAATCCTTACCTTTTAGTTGATTTCGATCCTTTTTTCTCCTAGGGTTATGGCCGGCCTCAGTTCTCCTTAGCTTTTGTGTTTGATTTATGAACGTATGAAATGAAAAATGTAATAAGGGTTTAGGGGTTATGGGACTATGGTATGCGGTTATTTCCCATAATACCCTTGCCTTATTCTCTTGCATAGTTAACTTATAAAACCATTTCATAAACCCATTCTTTTGATTTCATTTAAGTAAGGCATGACCTCCATTTAGTTTTTCAAATCTCAATCCCCTTATCATTCTAGACTCTACATTATTCTATTTAATTTATCTAATTAAATCTCCTGAATAATGTTATTTAAAATTAGGGGTGTTACAGGCACCCCTCCTTAAAGAATTTCGTCCTTGAAATTCAATAAGGACGAAATAATAAAAACAGCAACCATCTGCTACATCTCTTAACTACCGTACTAGCTTACTTGACTAGCAACAGTCTATATAAAGAAAATATAGAACATACCCTTACAACAGATCAGGATAAGTATCTCTAATCCTGTCTTCTGTCTTCCAAGTACAGTCCCTCTTGTTGTCGCTCCACTGAGCTTTCACCAACATGATTGTCTTGTTTCTTAACTTCTTCTCATCTCTCGCTGCAACCCGAACTGGTTGTCTAACAAAATTCAAGTTCGGTTATACTATTAAATCTTCCAACGTAGTCGGAGGGTTAGTAATCTCTGGATCATGCACATACTTACGAAGATGAGACACATGAAACACATTATGGACACCTGCCAAACTGCTTGGCAACTCTACTCTGTATGCGAGCTTTTTGATCCTATCTATAACTGTGAACGGACTAACATATCTCGGTGCCAGTCTTCTTGACTTTATGAATCATACCACACCCTTCATCGATGATACTTTAATGAAAAGTATATCTCCAACTGAGAACTCTAGATCCTTATGCCTTTTATCTGCGTAGCTTTTCTGTCTAGACTGAGCTTCCTTCATCCTACCTCAGATCAACTCAATCTTCTCTGTTTCCTCTCTAACCAAATCCGGTCCTAAGATTAGTCAGTCGCCAGTTTCCAACAAACATGCTAGTGATTTGCATGGCCTGCCATACAAGGCTTCGAAAGGAGCCATTCCTATACTAGTCTGATAACTGTTATTATAAGAAAACTCAACTAAGTGTAGGTGATCTTCCCAAGATCCACCAAAATCCAACACATAAGCTCTCAACAAATCCTTGAGTTCCTTGTTGACTCTCTTTTTCTGCCCATCTGTCTGAGGGTGATACGTAGTACTCATCTTGGACTTGGTACCCAATACATCCTGTAGACTCTTCCAGAACTCGCTAGTAAACAAAGTATCTCAATAACTCACTATACTGCTAGGAATTCTGTGTAGTCTAACTATGTTCTTCGTTAAACAAATCAGCTAAACAGGTGCCATCCTGGTTGACTTAACTGGAATGAAATAGGCACTGTAGGTCAAACTGTCCACTATAACCCATATACTTTCATTTCCTCGAATCGACGTTGGCAACCCGTCTATAAAATACATGGATATTGAATCCTATTTCCAAACTGGTATCTCCAAAGGTTGAAGCAACCCACTCGGCTTCTGATGTTTAGCTTTTACTTGTTGACAGTTCACACACTGTTTTACCCACAAGCCAACATCCTTCTTTATACCTTCCCATTAGAAACTCCTTTTCATGTCTTGATACATCTTGGTCCCTCCAAGATGAATCGTAAATATGGATTGATGACATTCCCTAAGAACTTCTCTTCTCAAGTCCTTAACATTCGGAACACACAACCGTCCCTTCTTTCTCAACCATCCCCTCTAGTCAAGATTAAAATCTTTTAGATCATCAATCTCTGTTCCAACCTCAAGCCTTTTAATCTTCTCGGCTAACTATGGATCCTCCTTTTGCTTAGAGGCAACCCTTTTGATCAGAACTATTCAAACTTCCAAGCAAGATACCACGGCAATGCTCTGACTAGAACTAGCAGTCAATCTTAACTGCACACTACGTGTAGTTAAGCCTCAAGATCTTTCCATTCTGCCAAAATGGCTAACACCACATTCTAATGTTTTCTTCTAAGAGTATCTACTACTTTATTCCCTTTTCCAAGTGTATACCCTATACCAAAATCATAAGCCACTAAAAATTCCAGCCATCTCTCCTGTCTTATATTCAACTCCTTCTGAAAGAATAAATACCTTACGGACTTATGATCTGTGTGTAACTCAAATCTCTCCTCTAAGAGATAATGTCTCCATACTTTCAATGCGAAGATCACCGTTGCCAACTCTAAATCATGAGTAGGATATCTCACTTCATGCGGTCTGAGCCATCGTTAAGCGTAGGTAATGACTTTACCTTTCTAGATCAACACAACCCCTAATCCGGTTCCACATGCATCAGTATACACAACTAATCATTGGTTTCCGTCTGGACCACTAACACAGGTCCATTAGTTAACAAATGCTTTAACTTAAGGAATGCTTCCTCACATTTGTCATACCAAATAAACTTCACATCCTTCCTGGTTAGCTTAGTCAAAGGCGTTGCTATCCACGAGAAATCCTTAATGAATCTCTGGTAAAAGCCCGCGAGTCCAAGAAAACTTCTAATCTCAGCCACCATCTCTTGTCTCTTCCAGTTGTTAACAGCTTCGATCTTATTTGGATCAATCGAAAAACCCTTCTCTGAAACCACGTGACCAAGAAACTTAACCTCTTTCTTCCAAAAATGACACTTGGAAAGCTTCGCCTTTAGTTGATGCTGCCTCAACGTCTCAAGCAGTACTCTAAGATGAGCTTCATGCTCTCTCTCATCCTTGGTGTATACTAAAATATCATCTATAAATACCAATACTAACTTGTCCAAGTGCTTTCGAAAAATCTGGTTTATCAAATCCACGAAGAAACCCGAATGCCATTACTAACCATTCGTACGAACCATACCTAGTCCGAAACGCCGTCAATGGAATACTATCCTCTGCCACTCTTAACTTATGGAAACCTGTCACCAAATCCAATTGGAAAAATACTCTAGCTCCACACAACTGATCAAATAAATCATCGATTCTCGACAAAGGATACTTATTCTTAATCATCTTCTCATTCAGCTTATGATAGTCGATACACATCCTAAATGACCTATCGGGTTCCTTCACGAACACCGCGACCACTCCCTAAGGTGAACTGCTTGGTCTAATGAAATTCTCCCCTTCTAAATCCACTAACTCCGCCTTCAATTCCTTCATCTCGGTCGGCGTCATCCTACTAGATGGTCTGCTTATAGGTTATGTTCCTAGCACAAGATCTATCTGCAACTCAACGGCTCATTTCGGTGGTAATCCTATAACTGGTTCAAAAACATCTGCAAACTCTCTTGCTACCCGAACCAGACTCAACTTTTATTCTACTTCCATAGCACTCAACAAAGCACAAGCACTATGATCTGAATTCTCCACTAAGAATATAATTCAGTTATGACTATTAGGGTGTCGAACGATATTTCCCTATCTTAGCAAAATATCCTAGCATCATATTTATCTAACCAGTCCATACCCAAAATGATTCCGAAGTCTATGAAATCAATAACATACAAACTGCATGCAAGCTTATGACTTAACAAATCAAGTTCTAGTTGGTCGCATCTCATCCCTAGAGTTGCATACCTTCCTATCAGATTCGCAACCCTTAAGGAAGTAACAAGGTATAAGGGTTTTAAACACAACTTATCTACTAAACATTGAGATATAAATGAATGCGATGCACGGTATCAAATAGTGCCTAGTTCATATACTATGAATCTAAAACGCACCTTCCATCATAGTCTTTCCTTTCTCAGCAGCATTTGGCTTAGCAGACGATGGTCCAATAGCCAAGACCTTTCCCTTGCCCACCCTGATCGGTTCTGGACACTGATTCTTATAATGCTCAATTTAGTTGCAGTTAACGCACTTCACCCCTTTCTCGTCTGCAACCTTCTTCCCTTTTCCAGTTTGACATTAATGAGCATATTGTCCCTTCTTATCACACTTAAAGCAAACTAAATTAAGCTTTTCCTTCTTGACAACTTCTCTCTTCTGGGTTCCTTTCTTCTTAAAAAATTTCCTCTTCTTGCCCTGAAAACCTTGGGTTTCAGCCTGCTTTCCTTTCCATAAGTAGCAAGAATCTCTCATTCCGGATTTCCATCTCCACAACAACAGTACTTGGATCATGGAGATGTGGCAATCTTGCCTTAGAAATCTCGGATCTTAACCCTCAAATATACTTCTTGTTCCTTTTAATGATGGTGTCAATGGTAGCATGTTTGTATCTAGACATCTCATCAAACTTCGTAGCATACTCTATCACCGACATCTCACCCTACACCAGATCCATGAACTTTCTCAACAATACTGACTTTGGAATTTCAGACAAAAACCTTTCTTCGAATCTCCTTCAAAATTCTGCCCAAGTCAACTCCTCCTCGGGAACTCCCGCTGTAACACTATTCCACCAATGAAGCACTGCTCCTTCAACTGTTTGAAAGAAAGTCTCCTTTTCTACTCATCGTTAAATCCTAAGTCAGCAATGATCCTTTCACAATGCAAAAGCCAATTATCTACTTCTATAGCATCCTCTGTTCCCAAAATCAACTTACCACTAAGACTAGTTTAATCCCTTCTTAGCTTAGCATAATTGTTGCCAATTGGGGCCACGATATTAGCTCCTACAACATTCCCAGCATTACCCCCAGCCACTCCTGTAGCTGCTTGTAACATCCCGTATCTACAGGCCAAAAGCTAAACGCTACAGATGCTGCAGGCATCCATAGTATTAACTTCTAGTGACAAAATACGGTAATGCTAATTGTATCCATAATATCAGAAGCACTTAAATATGAACAAAATCACAGATTTCCAGAAAACAACATTTTACTGATTACATGTCAAAACAATTTCATATCCAAGTTACATAATCCCATATCGTTTCCCAAGTAAAGATTAATTATGATCATTACAAAAATACACCAAGAGCGACGTATGACGATGCCCCCTTGGTTGATCAAAGCAATATAGTCATATCTGACTTAATACACATCGGAAATAAACAAAATAATCTGTAACTCCTAATTTGCTATCCGTCAGTCACCTGCTCGTCTCCAGAAGCTTTATTCGCCAAAATTTCTAAACCTGAAACCCTTTAACCCTCAGCCTACTCAAATCAATTTTGAGCACCCGAGAGTTTAAGGGGAAAACAAAAACTTCGAGTCAGACATAAAGCCGGGTGTGAATAATACTGTTACATCTTGGTTTACTAATATTAAGTGAGACCATGCTGCTTAGCGGAACTGGTTTTCCCTCACTAATATCCTCTTTAAAACATATATTTTGCAAATCCTTTCCAATCTGGTTAATCAAACTGATATAATAATGATAATAATAGCTAAGTCCATTAAGCTATAATTAGGTAACTAGTGTAATATCTGTCTATAAGTAGTAAAAAGATTATCCGTCCAAAACTGGGTTGACTGCCTACAAACTATACTAACTGTCCACAAACTAGACTAACTGTCCGAATCAAAATGGACAATCTGTCCGAATCATTTTCTTAGGGTTAACTACCCTTCATCTTTTTCCTTGAAAACCTTTTCAAAATGATTTAACCTTTTAAATCATACTTATACAAGGAAAATATACTATTTAGCTTTATTCTAAGCTATTTTCCATGTTATATATACCTTACTCAAAATAATGTTGATGAATTTTAATGAGGACTGACTATCCTTCCAGAACAAGTTAAAACCCTTTTTAACTTGAAAATACTTAGGCTATATTGCCTATTTAATACATTCAAAACCTTTGTTTAAAACCTTTACACAACCCTTTCGAAGCCATTGAAGGTAACCCCTTCGAACCCGTTGAAAGTAACCCTTTCGAAACCATTAAAAGCCTTTCCTTAGAAAGCTCCAAAACATTATACATCCTTCCTTAAAACCTTTAAATATTGCCTTTTGAAAACATTGGAAAAACCTTTCCTTTCAACCCTTTCGAAACCCTAGGGAACCACCCCTTCGAAACCATTCATTAAAACCTTTTGAAACAGTCAAAAATCAATCCTTTCAAAAGCACTTTGGTTTCAATTTAAAACCTGTGGAAACACCTTTCAAAACCATTCAAAAATTTACCCCTTCGAAACCTTTGAAAATTGTCTCGGTTGAAACCCCTTGGATTATGCCTTCAAGTAGAGCAAAAGGATTAGAAACCCATTAAAGTCGAAATCATCTATTTCGAAACCATTTAAAACCATCTCTTTCGAAACCATTTGGGTTTCACTTCAATCATAGAAAAAGGTCTTTAAAACATTTAAGTCGAAAGCATCTATTTCGAAACCATTTCCTAAGTAAAGAAGTGATGGTGTCAAACCATCCCTTTGAAAGCATTGGAGAAGTGGCCATACTTTAAAAATGAAGCAACCCCTTCGAAAGCATCTGAGTCGAAAGGTAAAAAGGTGGCAGCAAAAGATTTTGACTTAGTCGAAAGTAATTATTTAAAACAAAAGCGCAACCCAATCGAAACCATTTCTTTAAATCATTAAACCAAGTCAAAAGCTAACTGAGTCGAAAGCCATTTAGTCAAAAGCAAGCAAGCGCATTTTTAGTTTAAAAGCAAAGTGATGCCTCAATCCCTTCGAAACCCCTGGTTTCGACTAGATACCTTTCGCCTTCTATCCGATCCACTACGTACCAATATATTGATACCAGGCGCATTGGTTTCGATGGTATTGAAGGCGGAGGGACTTAGTCGAATGCCAACCAAGGCGGAAGCAGGTGCCGAAAGCACAAAACAATAAAAAAAACATGTAGCAAATAGTTATTTTCACCCAACCCGCTTTACGTGTCAAATTTTGAATGGTTTCCTCTTTTCTTTACCACTAAAAAGTGTTGTAATTTTTAGAAATAACTATTTGAATTGTTTGCAAAAAGCCCCTTCTCCGTTTATAAATATATAAAACATTTAAGTCCCATACCTTAAATAATTTTATATACCCATTAAAACACTTAGGAAAATTCTACAAAAATTCCAAAAAGTCTCTTTTAATATGTTTTCCAACATATAAAAATTTCAAACCCAAACCTTTTATTATTTAACCGTAAATAACTTATAACCCAAATTAACATTTTCTTTACTAGAAAATTCATACAAATTCCAAAAAAATTTTGAAAATTGAAACTCATCTCTAAAATATCATTCGTGAATTTCGTAAATATTCGCAAGGCATTTAGATGTCATTTTATAGGATTTTCACCTTAAAACATATCATAAATTCAATATGAACAACCATAATTCATAAACAAGTATATATATAACCAATTCATCATTCAAAAAAATGGCAAATCAATGCAAAATATTTGGAATTCATCTTAAAACTGAAACAATAAAAATTTAAGATGTAAACATTATTCACTTAGCTTTAGAGATTAAAGAGATTGAGATGTGAATAGATTTGATTTGCTTAAGCTTCTTCTTAGCTTTTCTCTATCTTTTTCCCCTTTCTCTTATTAATGGTGGCCGACCACTTGTCTAAAAAAATTGTAAAATGAAATAAACGTGCATAGGTGAATGCACGACGTAGTTTAAGGGATATACGAATGGCCTCTTTCCTATTTTACCCCTCCTCTATTTCAATTTAACTCTTATTTTAATTCATAGGTTAAATGGCACGGCTACCCTTAATTAAAATCAAATCTCAATCTCCTAATCAACACATTATTTTATTTAATTTGACAAATTAAATATCCTAAATAATGTTACAAAAGATATGGGGTGTTACACTGCTCCCGCTTGTATCAAACTGATGAATAACTGATACATCATCCCCATATCTACTAGCGGATTTCCAACACCTACGTTGGATGCATTTCAATTAGCATTTGCCTATCGACCCTGGTTTCTCCTATTGGATTGAGCATTTCCATTAGTTGTGGTGCTTCCTCCACCTAGATTTCCTCTTACGTTTCATGCCTCCATATCTTCCTTTCTCGTAAATCTGCATACGAGCCTTAGTAAGATACAGAAGAACGGTCTAAGAGAGAGGGGAATATGTACTTATAAATATACATATCAAATACAAGTACGTTATAATAGCTTTAACCCGAACCCCGATCTTATTTTCTGATTCATTAGATTATGTTTTAAAAATCTTTTAGGTTTAAATTTCTTTTTAAAGTTACATAAACCTATGCTCTGATACCAATTTGTAACATCCCCACTAGGAGGCCCAAAAATAACTACTACGGATGTTGTAGTCATCCATAGTTATTAATTCTCGGTGAATAAATGCGGTAATGTTAGATACATTGATATAACAAAAACACATGGATATGAATTTTTTTTTAAATTATGATACAAATTTCTCATTCCATTCAAACACATTTCAAATTCGTTACATAATCCCAAATTCGTAAATCACGTTCAAAGAAATATAATTATTACAAAATATGCAAAGAGCTACATATAAGGATGCCCTCTTGGTTGATCAGATTCTAAACATAGGCAATTAAACAACTTGGCCATTACAATCAAAACACAGCGGAATCAAACAAAAAGAATTTCTAATAGCTAGCTTGCCTCGTGTATGTCTCCAGAAGCTTATTCCTCTAAGGAAGAACCTGAAAACCTTAACTCTCAAACTACTCAAAATCAATTGAGCACTCGAGAGTTAAAGGAGAAAATATAAACTTCGAGTCAGACAAAAAGTCTGGTATGAATAATGTCCTACCATCTCGAACCATATAGATATCTAGTGAGACCACGCCGCTTAGCGTAATGGGTTTCTCCTCACTAGTATCTTAACCCAAATTATAATAATTATATACTATGCACCTGCATCTAAAATGGTTAAAACATAACATAATAAAAGTTAGTTTATGATATGCAAACATGCAATATGCTCTGCATTACCCATCCCCATTTACCTGACTATCTGTCTCAAGTTATAGTTTAGGATCACTATTAACCTATTAGTTTTCATGAGCTGACTAATAACCTATTACTTCTTTATGAAAGTCCTATCCACTTTCATAGTTTTCATGGGGTTACTATGAACCTATTAGTTCCCTACTAGCACTATCATCCAATCATAGTTTTCATGGGATCTATGTAAACCTATTGGTATCTACCAATAGCTTTCTCAAGTCATAGTTTTCATGGGCTTACTATGAACCTATTGGTTCCTCCAATAAATTCTCTCATGTCATAGTTTTCATAGGAGTACTATGAACCTATTGATCTCCTTCGATAACTTAATCCGGACATAGTTTTTATAGGATCAGTAAGGACCTATTAGCCCTTGCCAATAGTATTTCCATACATAGTTTTCATGGGCTTACTAAGAACCTGTCTAAAGCAATAATTCTTTGATCAGTCTTTGGGCATCCTGTATTCTGGTCTACCTGAGCTCCTAGATGCAATTCAACTCACACAGAAGTTAACTCAATATATATTCACTACTGGGCCAACCAAGCTAGTTAATCCCCTCTTAACACACCAAAGTGCAGTTATGGGTCAATATAAAGTGAATATGTTTACAGAAGAAGCATACATGATAATTGATCATAACATAGTAATATAAACATTTATGATTTAATTTCTTTGTAATCATTTCCCAAATGAAACATGGTAAATACCTTTAACCTATTATCTTTAGCAAGGAAAGCTTCTTCAAAAACTCCAAAGTTAAAATGCCAATTCAAAATCTCTTTTATATTGTTATGGGTTTTGCTTTAAAAATGAGACTGGGTTCCTTATTTTTAAAACTAAGGCTTTCGAATCCTTAGACCTTCTCTTTCAAAACCATTTAAACATACCTTTCAAAAGTATTCATAACCATCTTTCAAAACTCTTAAAGATATAGCTTTTGAAACACTCAAATCATTCCTTTCGAAAGCTTTGAAATCTTCCTTTCAACACCATTAAAATATTCCTTTCGAAAGTATTAAAAATTATCTTTCAAAACCACTTAGTTCAAGTAGTATTCATAGAAGCATAGCTTCGAAAACAATATGAAAGTTATTGGATTTTGAGTTTTGATTGTTGACAAGAATTTCATTCGACACAATGATTCATGAATCTGCGACTACTACGACGACCGGACTCAACGACTCAATGTATGGTTCATATTTTCTATATCTTTAAACTAGAGTCATGTATTATGTATATAGAGTCAAGTCTGGTCAAGTCTAGTTGCTTTATTAAAATCTTTCCTTAAGAATCATCATTCTTATTCATATATTCACATAAACTACACATGATTTGAAAATTTTCATTCTCTAACTCACATGCACTCAGGCTTCAGGAAATATACAGTTCGGTCGACTGAACTGATGCCCTCGGTCGACTGAACCTGTGCATAATATTTTTTTAATATACATGGACCAGTCGACCGACGGCATCATTTAGTCGACTGAGTCTGTGCATTTTAACTTGCATATGCACTGCAACTGTCATTTTTTTAATAGACACTTCTTTTCTGAAGAGATTTCTTCCTCGCCAAGGGTTGCAGCCATTACTATTCGCAGGGCTCTCTTCACCAACAGTCGCAACTCCTTATCTACTATAAATATACTTGAGTTTCATTGATCAAATTACTTAATATTTCTCTCTCTTTTGATCTAACTTGAATAACGTTCTTCGGATCTATTGCTTACTTGATTCCATATATTCATTGCTTACAATCTCACTTCAATATCTTTCAAGCAATTCTAAACTTCCTATTCTTCATATACACACAATCATACACATTATATTTGAGGAAAAGATTATAGGAAGGATGTACTACAAGTGACAAATCCATGTTATTAGAACACACAGGGTCAAGACAATCTACTTTATAATCAAGTCATGTTCGGTTGCTCAGGCGGTCAAGTCCCGTTCGGTTGCTCAGGCGGTAAAGTCATGTTCGGTTGCTCAGGCGGTCAAGTTCTATTCAATTGCTCAAGTGGTGTAAACCTATTCCTCCGGGTTAAGTGAGAGCTGCTAGTTTAAATTCTAGATGGAGTCTGTGACTAGACGTAGAATGAGAGTTCGAACCAGTATAAAAATTGCTGGTGTCATTTTACTTTACTGCTATTTTTAATTTACAGTTACTTTCCGCACTAGTTATCTATTATATATTCCATATTACACGATCCTATAGCATAGACACTTTCATTTGTTTTCAAAAGAAAGTTTTTCTTCAAGGTCTCTGCACTTTTAATCATGTCGTCTCATGAATCGTCGGAGTACTATTCCATTGACTTTTCATCACCAGGCTCCGGATCGACAAATTTACCCACACCAACACCAATCTACAAACCGGTGCCTATTGTGCCTCCCGAGTATCACACTGGATATTCACCCAACTCCAAACATGTTCGTAGAAATTTGAGTTTCGACTCCCATTAATTGCTCGTCAGATTGATGATATTCATCATTGTCAACGAGAATCATTGAGCATTCAATGGGAAATGTACTACAAGTAGAAAAATCATAGTAGGAAACTCAGCTTATCGGAAAAATTTGTGCTCAAATTTTGTGGATCGCCTCAATCAAATAGATGTGTTCATCAACCATCTCCCTAGAGGCCTCCATACTCGCCTAATTCATGGGATCGTTCAACTATTCAACCAGCGAGAGAAATAACCAAAATCGAACCGGAAGAGTGCTCGACTCCAAAATCTACCGAGTCATCCAAATAAATGTTTTATATATATTTTCTATTGTTTCTTCTACTATTTATTAAGTTATGTTTGTATATGTTCTTTTCAATATTTAATAAAAAATCATTTCTACATTTTTTCAATAGAGGCAGTCGACTGACCAAGGCAAAACAGTCGATTGAATGAATATTTTCAACTGTATTTTTTACTGCAACTCAGATGACTGACCCAAAAATTCAGTCGACTAAATACTCCAAAAATACACTATAATCTTTTGGGAATGATTCAGTCCACTGAATCCATAGGTCAGTCGACTGAACCTAGATATATCATTTTTTAAAACCTCAGTCAGTCAACTGGTTTTGCAACTTCAGTCGATTGAAACTGCTAAAACCGGTTACCCTTTGGCCAAAAGACATTTCAGACATTAATATAAACTTAAATTTTTTCACTTCTTTTCATTTCTATTACTATTCAGCCATTACCTCTTCGTCTCTACTCCAAAAATTTCATAAATTTCCTCATCTATTATCATTTTTTCTTTTAAAACCCTACCATGACACCAAAGAGAGTAAGGCATTCTTCATCCTCCGCTGGTCCTTCAGATTCTCAGATTCGTAATTGGCTATATAACGAGAGAGCAACAAGAAGATTTGACAAGATGAAGAACTCGAGAATTTTCGAAGGTTCATTTGTTAAATTTTCAGATTTTTCATCTTATGCCATCCAAGATCTTGCTAAAAGGAGTGGATTGGAGTCTCTGATCGATTACACTGCAAATAGCATCAAACTCAACCTTCTTCTCATCAAACTATTTTATGCCAATCTTAATTTAGATCACCATGTTATTCAAAATACGGATGGTTGTGTTTGAACTCTTGTCTTTGGCATCAAGATATTCCTTCCCCTAGCCCGACTTGGAAGAATTCTCACTTGTCCATCTGAAGGAGAAGAGTTGGCTGAAATTGCCGTAAATATAGAGTCGAGAGATCGAACTAGCCACCTATTCCTCTAAGATGACATGACATAACTTAAAGCTGTTGCGCTTAGACCCTAAACAAGAATTATGCACCGTGCACTGACTCACACTATCAACCCAAGAACTGGAAGCTATGAAAAAGTGTATAGGCGATATTTCCAATCTCTATATGCCATATGGGGTGGACGTCATGTCAATTGGGCTAAGGTAATTCTTGAAGAATTTCAAACTTTCAATCAAGGACGAATGAAATTAATTTATTATGGTGCATACATTATGAGGATATTTAAGCAATTTGATGTTCCATTCCTCAACTCGGATTTTTCTACAATTGGATCATTGAACGCCAAAACACTAAGCTTAATGGGTCTCCGTAAATAATATCGGGATCATACGATTATCACATATGACCATTGACTAGAGAACCAAGCTTCCGGATAACCATAACCATCCTCTAGGCAACAAGCTCCCTGTATCGAAGCTTCAAGTTCTTCTCAACCACCACCACCTCAAAGAGAATTTAGCGAGATACGAGAAATTGGAGCTCGACCTCAAGAAGCTTTAACCATCGTTTCCAAAAATCAGAGGCTTCTAGATCAACGTCTTACTCGGGTCGAGTCGAATGTCTCCCGTGTTGAAAAATCTATAGCAAAGGTAAACAAAAACTCAATCATATCAAAGGCTTTTTAAACAATATTTGGGAAGACATCTTGTGTGCACAACCCTCTTCTACATCCGTTCATGTGCCGACATCGCAAGGAAAACGACCTGCACCACACTTTACTTGGTCGACCTATAATGAAGAACAGGAAGAAGAAGAAGAGGAAGGGGAACAAGTAGGAAATCAAGGTGGAGATTCTAGTGGTGAAGAAGGCTAAACCGAGGGGGATGAGGAAGAAGATACCTCCGATGAAGAAGGAGATGGTGATGAGTAGGTATTTTCTTTCTATTTTCATTAATTTATCAAACTGTTATGTTGTTGTTTTGCAAACAATGGTAGGTATTATCTTTATTTCGACTATGTAATATTTGTCTGACAATGGTGATATGGCTGTGACTTTACTTTGATTTTCTGTGTTTTTCTGAATGCCTATATCATTGTCCGTGTTAACTTTATGTTCATAGATTATGAAAATTATTGGTTTGGAAACTCTTCTTTTTGTCGATGACAAAGGGGGAGAAAGATATTTCCCAATTACTATTTACAGGGAAATATAAGCATAGATTCAGGGGGAGAAACAACGAGCATAGTGGCTAAGCATAGATTCAGGGGGAGAAATAGATCGACAAGGCTTGTTGAGATTCACTCATAACAAATGGTGTTGTCATCATCAAAATGGGGGAGAATGTTGGATTTTGAGTTTTGATTGCTGACAAGAATTTAAAGCGACACAACGATTCATGAATCTGCGACTACTACGATGACCAGACTCAACGACTCGATGTATGGTTCATACTTTATATATATTTAAACTAGAGTCATGTATTATGTATATAGAGTCAAGTCAGCTCAAGTCTAGTTGCTTTGTTAAGATCTTTCCTAAAGAATCATCATTCTCATTCATATATTCACATACACTGCACACGATTTGAAAATTTTGGGTCTCTAACTCACATGCACTTGGCTTCAGGAAATTCATAGTTCAGTCGACTGAACTGATGCCCTCAGTCGACTGAACCTATGCATAATATTTTTTTAATATACACGGACCAGTCGACTGACGGCATCATTCAATTGACTGAGTATGTGCATTTAACATGCATATGCACATTTTGAATTCAGTTAACTGAATTCTTCTAGTCAGTCGACTAAAAACTGCAACTATCATTTTTTTGAATAGACACTTCTTTTCTGAAGAGATTTCTTCCTTGCCACGGGTCGCAGCCATTACTATTCGTAGAGCTCTCTTCACCAGCAGTTGCAACTCCTTATCTACTATAAATATACTTGAGTTTCATTGATCAAATTATAATATTTTTTCTCTCTTTTGATCTAACTTGAATAACATTCCTCGAATCCATTGCTTACTTGATTCCATACATTCATTGCTTACAATCTCACTTCCATATCTTTCAAGCAATTCTAAACTTCCTAGTCTTCATATACGCACAATCATACACATCATACTTGAGGAAAAGATTATAGGAAGGGTGTAATACAAGTGACAAATCTGTGTTATTAGAACACATAGGGTCAAAACAATCAACTTTGTAATCAAGTCCTGTTCGGTTGCTTAGGCAGTCAAGTCCTGTTTGGTTTCTCAGGTGGTAAAGTCCTGTTCGGTTGCTCAGGCAATCAAGTCCTGTTCGGTTGCTCAGGCGGTAAAGTCCTGTTCGGTTGCTCAGGCGGTTAAGTCCTGCTCGGTTTCTCAGGCGGTGTAAACCTATTTCTCCGGGTTAAGTGAGGGCTACTAGTTTAAATTCCAGAAGGAGTCTGGGACTGGACGTAGAACGGAAGTACGAACAAGTATAAAAATTTCTGGTGTCATTTTACTTTACTGCTATTTTTATTTTACAGTTAGTTTTTGCACTAGTTATCTATTATATATTCCATATTACACGATGCTACAGCACAGACACTTTCAAAGAATCTCTTTCAAAATCATTGGGTTTAACTTTAAGTATAACTTTGGGTCAAAGTGAACATAAGCAAAAGTAACCCTTTTGAAATTATTAATCTTTAAGTAAAAGAATTTGGAGAAATAGATGGTTTCGTAAACACATTTTCAAAAGCAATAATCTTTAGGTAAAATAATAGAGAGAAGGATAGCTTCGAAACGACCTTTTGAAACCATTGCCTTCAAAACCTTTAATATAAGTGACTATTGGGACCCTTATGAAAGTATTAGGAAGCGGCTTCAATATTAATAAAATAAAAGCTTTCCTTTCGAAAGCATTGTTATAAGGCTATAAAGAAAAGCGGCCTTTAACCCATTCGAAAGGTGTGAAGATGGCAACTAGGTTTCAACTTGGTTCAAAAATAACTGCCCTTTTGAAAGCTCCTTTTAAAACTTAATATGCGGCAACCTACTCGAAAGCCACTTTTAAAACGATGGCAAGCGACGATCCATTCGTAAGCTATTTAAAAGTACTTCAACCCTTTCAAAAGCTTTTTGGAAAACAAAGTAAGCGGTATCTCTTTCAAAAGCAAAACAAAGGGCAGTGGATTGATTTGAAAGCAATTTAAAATGGTGTTTGTGCCAAAATTGGTCACAAACCCCGAATGTTGTGAAAGCACCAGTGTATGAATATAAATCAACAATATTCACACACAAATCTCAAATCTAAGCAAACAGAGTATCACAATTCAGAAATAATGAACAGAAACATGAGATTTATAGTGGTTCGGCGATCTTGCCTACGTCCACTCTGAAGTTGATGATTTTATTGATGTTCACTCGATGATTACAATCTCTTCTAATGTAGTACAACTGAAATGATATGCTAAGTCTCAATCTAAGGTAGCGGTGGTGTTCTGGAGTAAATCTGGCGGAATCTGGGCGCTCTTTAGTACTTAGAATTATCCGACCTCTTTTCTGAATTACTAGGGGCTCTATTTATAGGTATAGGAGGCTGATATTTCACCTAAAATGAGGGGAGATCAGTTCTGGTACATCAGGGGGCCCACATGGCCGAAATCTGGAGATCCGGGCCCACTTTGGGATCGATTCGACCCTTGGTTCGAATCGATCAAGAAATCATCCAATCGAGCTGAAATTTGGTGTGGACATTCCTCATCATGTGCTTAAGCTTCTGTGAAAATTTCATAGCATTTGGACTTGTAGAACTCGAGTTATGATCGATTCAAGTAGGTGTTTTTCGTTTCCTGGAGTCGTTCGAATCGATACGTTCGAATCGATTCGTTCGAATCGATCCTCCTCTACGCGAAGACTACGGCGTGGTGTGCATGCTTCGCATCGATCCACTTCTCACTCCGGATTGACTGGGTCGACTCCATGTTCTTCGCCGCTTTGACTGGGTGGATTCGTGGTAGTGGATTCGAAGACATCCCTCTCCGAATCGAATGAACGAAGGTCTGTTCGAATCGATCTAGGTGTAAAGTCGATCGATTCGAAGTTGCTTCAAGCAGTGTGGATTCGAAGTATCTGCAGCTCCGTGGATTCGAAGTAACCAGGGGAAACTTCCATCGAGTCAAACATGCTGCCTTGGATGGTGGATACGAAGCTTAGCCGTTTGAATGGATTCGAAGGACCTTCAGTTTGATGGATACGAACCTGATGGAGGCGAGGCTATTTACCTTTCGATCAATTCGAATGCCATGGTTTCGTACAGGGGTAACTTGATGGATTCGAACATAGATTCTTCTATCTTGCGTTGATCATAACTTGAACATACGGACTCGGATTGACTTGAGATTTGAAACGTTGACTCTCATGGCTTAGCTTTTCATGTCCTATCAATTTTGGCTCGATCCGGACTCGGACAAAATTCATTGATATCCATAGTAAAACAATGTATAATGAGCTTTTACGACGAACTGTCTTTAGTTTTCCAGTCAACTTTTTGGTGTCACGGCCTTGCCAAAAGGCGGGATAACATTTGCCCCCCAAAACATGCCTTGCGACAGGAAGGTGTGTTTTGTAATGCCATAAGTTGGATGTTCATATCCTGTTGATGCCCTGCAAAGAAATTGATAGTTTTATCTGACCTTAAATGATGACCGTTCGCGATCTAGCCATTTTGAGGTGGAATGCGACCGTTCGCGATCTAGCATTTCTTTACGGCCCCAAATGATGACCGTTCGTGATCAAGCCATTTGAGGTGAGGGGTGCCGTTCGAGGCGAGTTGTGACCGTTCGCGATCGGGTTTCGTGGAAAGAAGAATGTGATCGTTCGTGATCGTGTGCTGTACGAGGCAAAAATGTGATCGTTCGTGATCGAATGTCATTCTAGACAGATTACGACTGTTCGAAGTCAGATATCGTTCTAGACAGATTGTGACTGTTCGAAGTCGGATGTCGTTCTAGACGGATTGTGATTGTTCGAAGTCGGATGTCGTTCTAGACGGATTGTGACTGTTCGAAGTCGGATGTCGTTCTAGACGAATTATGATGGATTATGACCGTTCGTGGTCGAGTGCCGTACGAGGCAGAGTGTGATCGTTCGTGATCGAATGTTATACTAGATGAAGTGTGACCGTTCGCGGTCGGGTGCCGTTCGAGGCGAATGGTGACCGTTCGAGGTCGGGTGCCGTTCGAGGCTAATGGTGACCGTTCGAGGTCGGGTGCCGTTCGTGGCGAAGTGTGATCGTTCGCGATCGAATTGTGACCGATCGCGGTCGGATGCCGTTCGAGGCGAATTGAGTGTGCCCGGGGAGGGACTTAGTATCATCAATACCAGGTTCCACGTTCGGGTGAATCCCCGGATTGTTTCTTGCAACGGTTTATCGCCATCTCAGAGCATGCCTAGGGACCGTTCGTGATCCCGTACATGTGTAAGTTGCTTAGCCGTTATGAAATCACAAGTAGCATTTTTTCATTGAAAATAAGTCTTTAGCAGAAATGTTAATCAAAGTCAAGTTCAAATGTTCAAATCAAAATGAAACAAAAGCAAAGCAAGGATGTCAAAGTGTAAACTCCCACAACGATAGGGTCAGTAGTCATTCACAACATGCCTATGGACCGTTCGTGATCTCGCACATGTGTAAATGACTTACCCGTGTTGGTGAGAGGTTTACAACTTGTCCATCGTTATTTCAACTAATTGATAATCATACGATGTCCTGGCTCGGGGGCGCCCCTGGCTGATGTAGACGGTGGTCGCTCTGGCTCCATCGCTGGAGCTCGCCTCCTCACATACTGAAGTAGCATACCGTTCCTGATGTGCCCTTCCACCTCATCCTTCAGATGTCTACAGTCGTTAGTGTTATGACCATTCAGTTCGTGGAATAAGCAGTATCTGTCTGATTTCCTCTCGTCAACAGTGGGATCCCTTCGTATTGGCCTACGGTAGGGAACTTGCTCTCGTGTATCTTGGTAGATTCGCTCCAAACTCTCATTTAGCTCTGAATAAGTGGTGAATCGTGGCTCTCTCCGCAGTCGCTTTGACCTGTCACCATTGTCCTCAGCCTTTCGTTTTCCTTTATCCTTGCCTGAATCATTTTTGAGAGGCTTTTTGTCTTTAAGTGCATAAACTTCTATTCCCTCTCCTTCTTATCTTTCAGCATTAGCATCTTCCAATCGTAAAAACTTTTCTGCCTCGTGATAGAATTCTCCTAGATCCATTGGCGGATCCTTAGTTAATGAATTTTTGAATTCCGTGCCATCAGCTACTCCGGACACAGCTGCCATCATAACCATGGATGGATCTGGCCGATACACCGATGCTGCTGCCGCATTGAATCGCGTCAAGAAATTCCTCAAAGACTCCCCAGCTTTCTGCTTTAGCGTTGCCAAACTCATCACATTCTTGGGTCTCGAAATATGAACTCTGAATTGCCTCATAAATTTCTCATTCAAATCGGTCCATGTCCCAATGGAGCCGCTCTCTAGCTGTCTGAACCATAAAGCTGCTATGTCTGTCAAATACAATGGGAAGCACCGGGCCATGACTTCCTGTGATGCCCCCAGCACTTCCATGTGCCTTATATACCTCGTTAGATGGACCGCAGGGTCCGTCCTCCCATCATACCCTTCTACTGTTGGCAGTTTGAATTCTGGTGGGTTCCTAGCCAATCTAATCGTAGGAGAAAAGGGACTCCTGTTCACATCTTCAAGATCTCTATTTACCAATCCACCTCTCATGGCTCGCCTGACCATTTCTGCCAATCTATCATTGTCTCTAAGCTGTAGTCCACGTTCACTACCTTCGATCTGCCCCCCGAGTCCGTGTGAGCTTTCAGGTGTTTGCCCCCCTGATTGAGCGTTCATCCCTCTATCGCTGTCAGGTTGCTCGGATGTCCTTGTCTCTCTTCCCGTGTTCGGATCAACATGTCCTAAGTGTGTGCCCCCCAGCTCCGGCGCTGCGTTGGATGGTCCTGCTTCGTTCTGGGCCCTGGTTGTTCCTTGATTTTGCGCTCCAAGTTGTCCAATTTGTTGAAGCAAATTCTGGATCATCTCCTCCTGTCTCTTTATCATTGTCTCCATCTCATCCCTAGTGATGAAGATCGATGCTTGGTTTGCTCCTGAGGAAGCCTCTTGACTCCCTTCGTGCTGACTTCGCTCTGGTCTCTGCCTTTTACTAGTTTGTCTTGTCATGATTCTTCGGATCTGAATCTCTTAGCCTTCTGACTCAACTTTCAAATGATAGAACTCCTGAGTTCATTTCTCGGTGAAAGCACCAAAGTGTTTGTACCAAAATTGGTCACAAACCCCGAATGTTGTGAAAGCACCAGTGTATGAATATAAATCAACAATATTCACACACAAATCTCAAATCTAAGCAAACAGAGTATCACAATTCAGAAATAATGAACAGAAACACGAGATTTATAGTGGTTCGGCGATCTTGCCTACGTCCACTCTAAAGTTGATGATTTTATTGATGTTTACTCGATGATTACAATCTCTTCTAATGTAGTACAACTGAAATTATATGCTAAGTCTCAATCTAAGGTAGCGGTGGTGTTCTGGAGTAAATCTGGCGGAATCTGGGCGCTCTTTAGTACTTAGAATTATCCGACCTCTTTTCTGAATGACTAGGGGCTCTATTTATAGGTGTATGAGGCTGATATTTCGCCTAAAATGAGGGGAGACCAGTTCTGGTACGTCAGGGGGCCCACATGGCCGAAATCTGGAGATCCGGGCCCACTTTGGGATCGATTCGACCCTTGGTTCGAATCGATCAAGAAATCATCCAATCGAGCTGAAATTTGGCGTGGACATTCCTCATCATGTGCTTAAGCTTCTGTGAAAATTTCATAGCATTTGGACATGTAGAACTCGAGTTATGATCGATTCAAGTAGGTGTTTTTCGTTTCCTGGAGTCGTTCGAATCGATACGTTCGAATCGATTCGTTCGAATCGATCCTCCTCTATGTGAAGACTACGGCGTGGTGTGCATGCTTCGCATCGATCCGCTTCTCACTCCGGATTGACTGGGTCGACTCCATGTTCTTCGCCGCTTTGACTGGGTGGATTCGTGGTAGTGGATTCGAAGACATCCCTCTCCGAATCGAATGAACGAAGGTCTGTTCGAATCGATCTAGGTGTAAAGTCGATCGATTCGAAGTTGCTTCAAGCAGTGTGGATTCGAAGTATCTGCAGCTTCGTGGATTCGAAGTAACCAGGGGAAACTTCCATCGAGTCGAACATGCTGCCTTGGATGGTGGATACGAAGCTTAGCCGTCTGAATGGATTCGAAGGACCTTCAGTTTGATGGATACGAACCTGATGGAGGCGAGACTATTTACCTTTCGATCGATTCGAATGCCATGGTTTCGTACAGGGGTAACTTGATGGATTCGAACATAGATTCTTCTATCTTGCGTTGATCATAACTTGAACATACGGACTCGGATTGACTTGAGATTTGAAACGTTGACTCTCATGGCTTAGCTTTTCATGTCCTATCAATTTTGGCTCGATCCGGACTCAGACAAAATTCATTGATATCCATAGTAAAACAGTGTATAATGAGCTTTTACGACGAACTTTCTTTAGTTTTCCAGTCAACTTTTTGGTGTCACGGCCTTGCCAAAAGGCGGGATAACAAATGGCATCGACCCCATCGAAAGCAAGGTTTTAACACAATCCTTCCGCTTTTCTCCAATGCGATACGTACCAACTGCTTGATACCATGTGCATTGCTTTCAAATTGGTGGAGGTATGGTGTCGAAAGGTTGCAGATGGAAGTGGAGAAGTAGTAAATATAAGAAAAACTGATTTGTAGCCTTTTAGAGTAATTTCTTTCCAACTAACTTGCCTTATTTGTGAAAATATGATTGGTTGCCAAACCTTTATCAAAATCCTTTTTCTAAAAAGGCCGTCGAATTCAACAATTGGTAATTAAAATATTTTGGCAAAGATGCCCTTCCCCTTAAAAAAATAATTAAGACATTTAAGTCCCGAAAATTGATTGATTTAATTTCCATAGTAAATCACTTAGGAAAAATCCTCAAAAAATTATCTTAATTCACTTTTAATATGTTTTCTGACATATACAAATTTCAGACCCACAATACTTTATATAATTGCCGAAATTAATTTTAAACCCAAATTATCTATTTCATCCATACAAAATTCATAATAAATTATCCATAGCTTGGATAATTATGAAAATTTAAACCCATCTCCAAAATAATGTTTTACATAACATATCAAATCCTCATAGCATTCAAAACCCATTTCATATGATTTTAACCTTAAAATGGAATCAAACCTTTTTTTTCAAACATACTTGTTTAAATAAAATATGGCATATAACCAAAGCATATCATCATTCAAACCATCCAAACGGTTTTAAACTTTAAACCCGAAATCAAAATGTTCATCAAAACATAAATGAGATGTTTTGATTATTATTCACCTTGTTTTAGATAAGGAACTTTAGATTTGATCTTGCTTAGTTCTTCCTTGCTTGAATCCTTAGCTATTAGTTGATTTTTATCCTCCTTTCTCCTAGAGTTATGGCCGACCTTAGTTCTCCTTAGCTTTTGTATTTGATTTATGAACGTATGAAATGAAAAATGGAACAAGGGTTTAGGGGTTATGGGATTATTGTACGCAGCTATTTCCCAAAATACCCTTGTATTATTCTCTTGTATAGTTAACTTATAAAACCATTTCATAAATCCATTCTTTTGATTTCATTTAATTAAGGCACGACCTCTATTTATTTTTTCAAATCTCAATCCCCTTATCATTCTAGTCTCTACATTATTCTATTTAATTTATCTAATTAAATCTCCTGAATAATGTTATTTAAAATTAGGGGTGTTACTTTATAGGACCACCCGCATGTCCACGACTAGCCATACTCCATTCTCCCTTACTTATGGTTCCAAAGCCGTTATTCTTATTGAGCACGAAGTCCCTTCTCATTGAGTGACGTACTACGATCCTAAAACGAATAAAGATCTCCTCTTGGAATCTCCAGAATTTGTAGATAAGAAGCACGAAGAAGCTAATTTGAGAGCAGCTGGGCACCGACACCGAGTCACCCGATACAAACACCAAAGTCCGACCTAGAACTTTTGAAATCGATGATCTCATCTTGAAACGGGTTTTTCCTGCCCCGTCGCATATGAATCGTACTTGGAAAGGACTATGCGTCATTAAAAAAGGCTTGGAGAAGGAACTTTAAAGCTAGCGACTGTTGATGTTATCACATTCCCAAGGGCGTGGAATAGCGAGCATTTATGACACTGCTTCACTTACTTTATTTCTCTTTCATTCAGTTGTATTTAATTTCAGGATTTGATTTAGCATTTGATTTTCAAAGATATGTAATAAGACAGATTATGTCATTTCCTTCCATTTGGCAAGTAAAGTTTTAAATTTCCTTCATGCCCGTGTTTGGTGTAATAGTACATATTAGTTATGATACTAGACTAACTAGTATTGACATGTTCGAGCAGGCTCCGAGAGTTTGGAGCTAGCCGAGTACATAAGTTCACTATTGTATTAAATGAAATAAGAATGGTACGACTGTTCATTTGATGATTCATGCTCACAACCAGATGGACGGAATGCCCAACGAGGGATGGATGTGATTCGACCATCCAATGACTAACTTAATCCTATCAGACGATGGGACAAATATGAATCAAAAGCGATCGTGACATGACCGATTGCTCGCTAAGTTAACCTCCAGACTTGGGGGCAAATCAATCAATAAAGGAACGTACGATCCGACTATTTTCCAAAATAACTCTAAGTCCCCAGAGTGTGGACTAGAGTATAAACACAAGCCGGGTGTGATTCGACCACCGCTAACTAACTCTTATCCCCAGTGCGCGGACTAGAGTATAAACATAAGCCAGGTGCGGTTCGCGCTAACTAACTTTTATCCCCAGAATGCAGATATGAGTATAAAAAAATAGACGAGTGTGGTTTGACCGCTCACTATTCCTCGAACTCCAGCCTAAAACCGACAGGAGGAGTATAAACTCATAAAGGATGGAGTTCGACCGTCCACCGTTTAATTCCGCTAACCCAAGACTGGGGGCATGAGTATAATCATTCAAACTGCTGAATTAAACAGTGTAACATTAGGGCTTGAGCCCCGTGTTTGGTACAACTCAAGACTATGACCACATGGAGGCCTTGGGATAGAATCAATGGATTATCATCTAAAGCCACGAGCAATGAATTATAAGTACATTTAATGGAAAGTAATAGCTTGACCACTTAAATAAAAATTCACATAAGAGCTCGACAGAAAACAAAGAACATTTATTAACATAATAAACTTCAAAAATGGTGATACAAGTTTATTCAAGAATGATGGCCGCACCCGCACAATCACGACCGACAAAAAAGAGAAACAGTTACACAAACTATATACAGACTAAGTCAGAGTGATGACTATTTCTTCTACCCTTTATCCTTTCTGGATCTCTTAGGAGTAACATCACCCAAACATCCGCCAATTCTTTTCCTTGATCCTTTACCGCCCTTGGTAGGAGAACTTTCGGAAGATGGAGGGAGTTATTGGGTAACCAACCCGTCGGGTGGGATGACTTGTAATGGGATGTGATTTGGATTGTCAATGTCCACGTCAGCAGGTTCAGCCTTAGCTTTTTTCTTCAACAATTTGTAACATTCCGCCTTCTTTGGCCCAAAACTAACCACTACTGATGTACTAAGAACTACTGATCTGAACGTGGTTAACATCTAGGATTATATAATTAAATCTAAATATTATTAATAAGAAATGAGAAATTCTATTTTGTTGAAGTTTAAATTTTTTCATATTCTTGTATTCCTGTGTATCAATATTAACCATGCCGCATTTGGTCGCCAAGAAATAACAACTACGGATGACTACAGCATTAGTAGCGGTTAGTTTTGGGCCTTAGAAGGCGGGATGTTACAAGTTGGTATCAGATCCTGGTTTATGTGTTTAAACGGAATTTAAACCTTAAAAGGTTTCTTTAAAGCATAATCTAATAAATCTAAAATATAGTTGGGCTTGGGTAAACGTTATAGTAACGTATGCGTGCTTTGCTATAAATACCTAAGTATGTATTCCCCACTCTCTTAGACCATTCTTCTATGTCTTACCAAGATTGGATTTTAGATAGTAGGGAAGTAAGATATTGCGGCAGGAAATAAAAGAGTGAATCAAGGTGGAAGATGCACCGCAACAAGTGGAAATGTTCGACCCAATATTAGGAGCAACCAAGGTCGACAGGAAAATGCAAACCCAGATGCAAATGCTAATGTTGGCGCTGAGATTCCGCCGGTTGATATGGGGATAATGTATCGGTTGTTCGTGAATATGATGCAAGCTAGAGCAGCTGCGGGAGTAGCTGTAGGGAATGCTGGAGGAGCTAGTTCGGTGTCCCCAGTTGGCAATAATTATGCTAAACTGAGCAGGGATTACGCTAGTCTTGGAGGGAAGCCTTTTTTGGGAACCGAGGATGCAGTAGGAGTGGAGAACTGGCTATTGCATTGTAAAAGGAAATTTGCATATCTCGACTTGACGGATATGTAGAAGAGGAGCCTTGCTTCAAGGCAATTGCAGGGAGTAGCATTGTTTTGGTGGAATGGAGTTACCGTAGGAGAGCCAGAGGAAGACCTGACTTAGGCTAAATTTCAAAGGAGGTTCGAAGAAAGATTTCTATCAAAGGTTGCCAAGTCAGCATTGCTCAGGAAATTTGTAGATTTAGTCCAGGGGGATAGATCGGTGATTGAGTATGCTATAGAGTTTGATGAGTTGTCCCATTACGGATATGCTACTGTGGATACTGTCATTTGGAGGAATGATAAGTTTATCCGGGGGTTGAATCTTGAGATCGCTAGAGCAACCATGCCGAAACTCCGGGATCCATGTCATATTGCTATTGAGCTGGCTATTCGGAATGAAGAGATGCTTTCTACTTTTGGGAAAGGGAAACCAGTTGAGGTTCAGAATTTTTAGGGTAAGAAGCAGAAGTTCTTCAAGAAGAAAGGTGCCAAGTCAGGAGTAACAGCTAAGAAGAGCAAGGCTGATATTATTTGTTACAAGTGTGACAAGAAGGGGCACTATGCTAATGAGTGTCGCTCGGGTGATGGAAGAGCAGTTGTAGTGAGGCCGAATGTGAAGTGCTAAACTGTGGCCAAATGGGGCATTACAAGTACAAGTGTCCCGAGGCTACTAAGGCTAGAAAGGGAAAGGTCTTTATGTTGGAACCATCATCCTCTAGACCAACGGCTGCCAAGAAAGGAAAAGCTATGATGGAAGGTATGCTTATGATTCATAGTACTTCGGTTAGGATAATATTTGATACCGGTGCATCGCACTCATTTATATCTCAATATTTGGTAGATTGCTTATGTCTAGAACCTTTATACCTTATTACTCCTTTAAGGGTTGTGAATCCTATAGGAGGGTATGCAACTCTGGAAATGAGATATGACCAGTTAGAACTTGATTTGTTAGGTCATATGTTTGCATGCAGTTTATATGTTTTTGATTTCGTGGGTTTCGGGATCATATTGGGTATGGATTGCTTAGATAGATATGATGGTAGGATATTTTGCTAGGAGGGGGAAATATGATTGAAACACCCTAAAAGCCATAACTGAGTCCTTTACTCAGTAAGGAGTTTGAACAGAAATGCTTATGCGTTATTGGGTGTTATGGGAACGGAAGTAGAGTTGAAGCAGGTTTATGTAGCAAGAGAGTTTACAGATGTGTTTGAACTAGTTCCGGGCTTGTCGCCGAAAAGAGCAATCGAGTTTCGGATAGATCTCATACTAGAAGCTGAACCCATTAGTAGACTACCTAGCAGGATGTCACTAACCGAGATGAAGAAATTGAGGTGCAGCTAGTGGAATTGGAAGGAAAGAATTTCATCCGGCCAAGTAGTTCGCCTTGAGGAATGGCCGTGGTATTCGTGAAGAAGCAAGATGGGTCATTAAGGATGTGTATCGACTATCGTATGTTGAACGAGAGGACGATCAAGAATAGGTATCCTTTGTCGAGGATCGACGAATTATTTGATCAGTTGAGTGGAGCCAGAGTGTTTTTCCAGTTGGATTTGGTGACAGGTTTCCATCAACTAAGAGTGGTAGAGGACAGTATTCCTTTGACGGCGTTTAGGACCAGATATAGGTCTTATGAGTGGTTGGTTATGCCATTCGGGCTTACTAATGCGCCAGCTTTCTTCATGGATTTGATGAGCCGGGTTTTTCTAGAGCACTTGGATAGGTTCGTGTTGGTTTTTATTGATGACATTTTGGTATATTCTAAGAATGAGAAGGATCATGTGGATCATCTTATAATAGTGATGGAGACGCTAAGGCAACATTAGCTGAAGGCGCAGTTCTCCAAGTGTCATTTTTGGAAGAAGGAAGTGAAGTTCCTTGGTCATGTAGTTTTCGAGGAAGGATTAGCATTTGATCCGGATAAGATTGAGGCCGTTAACAATTGGAAGAGACTAGAGACGGTAAGTGAGATTAGAAGTTTTCTTGGTCTTGCAGGATACTACCAAAGGTTCATTAAGGATTTCTCGTGGATAGTGGCATCCTTGACTATGCTAACCAAGAAGGATGTGAAGTTTGTTTGGTCTGATAAATGTGAGGAGGCATTCCTTAAGTTGAAACATTTGTTAACCAATGCGCCCATGTTAGTAGTTCTAGATGGGAATCAGGGGTTGGTAGTTTACACCGATGCATGTGGTATTGGGTTAGGTGTCGTGCTAATGCAGAATGGAAAGGTTATTGCCTATGCTTCTAGGCATCTTAGACCGCATGAAGTGAGATACCCTACTCATGATTTGGAGTTGACAGCGGTAATCTTTGCATTAAAGGTGTGGAGACATTATCTTTTGGGAGAAAGGTTTGAGCTATTTACAGATTATAAGTCTCTATGATATTTATCTCTCAAAAGGAGCTGAACATGAGACAACAGAGATGGCTGGAGTTTGTTGCAGCTTATGATTTTAGCATCGAGTATACACCGGGAAAAGGAAATAAGGTGGCGGATGCGCTTAGCAGGAAACATCAGAATGTGGTGTTAGCTATGTTGGCGAAATGGAAAGACTTGGAAGCACTGGCTGCTTGCAGTGTGCAGTTGAGGTCGACTGCTGCATCTAGTCGGAATATCGCCATTATGTCTTGTTTGGAAGTTCGACCAATGTTGATCGAATGAATTGCTTCTAGGCAGAAAGTGGATCCATTGTGAGCCAAGAGGATTAGAAGGTTAGAAATTGGAACCGATATTGATAACTTAAAGGATTTTATTCTTGACTGTAGGGGTTGGTTGAGAAAGAAGGAATGGTTATGTGTTCTGGATGTTGGAAACCTTAAGAAGGAAGTTCTTTGGTAATGTCATCGATCGAAGTTTATCATTCATCCTGGGGGAACCAAGATGTATCAGGATATGAAGAGAAGTTTCTTCTGGGAAGGAATGAAGAGGGATGTTGGCTTATGGGTAAAACAGTGTTTGAACTATCAGCAAGTAAAAGCCGAACATCAGAAGCCAAGTGGTTTGCTTCAGCCTTTGGACGTTCCAGTTTGAAAGTGGGAATCGATATACATGGATTTTATTGATGGGTTGCCAAGGTAAAACCGGGGAAATGAAAGTATATGGGTCATAGTGGACAGATTGACCAAAAGTGCCCATTTCATTTCGGTAAGGTCAACCAGGATGGAACCTGTTTTGGTTAAGTTGTTCATGAAGAACATCGTTAGACTGCATGGAATTCCTAGTAGTATCGTCAGTGATAGAGATGCTTTGTTTACTAGCGAGTTATGGAAGAGCCTGCAGAGTGTGTTAGGCACTAAGCTCAAGATGAGTACCACATATCATCCTCAGACGAATGGGCACACAGAGAGAGTCAACAAGGTACTGGAAGATCTGTTGAGGGCTTGTGTGCTAGATTTTAGTGGTTTTTGGGAAGATCACTTGCACTTAGTGGAGTTTTCCAATAATAATAGTTATCAGACTACTATAGGAATGGTGCCTTTTGAAGCTTTGTATGGAAGGCCATGCAAATCACCAGCATGTTGGCTAGAGACCAAAGGCTGATTGGTCCTTGGACCTTGGTCCTTGGTCCTTGGTCCACATTTGGTGAGAGAGGTGATGGATAAGATCGAGTTGATATGGGAAAGAATGAAAGAAGCTCAGTCTAGGCAGAAGAGTTACGCAAACAAAAGCTGTAAGGACCTAGAGTTCTCAGTTGGAGATAGAGTTTTCATTAAGGTATCGTCGATGAAAGATGTGGTTCGATTCAGGAAGACCGAAAAGCTAGCACCGAGATATGTTGGACCATTTACTATATTAGAGAGGATTGGAAGACTCGCATACCGAGTAGATTTGTCGAGCAGTTTTGCCGGGGTCCACAATGTGTTTCATGTTTCTCATCTTAGGAAGTATGTTCATGTTCCAGAAACTACTATCGCTCCGACGGCACTGGTGGACTTAGTGGTGGAACCGGATATGACTTTTGCGAGGAAACCAGTTCATGTTGTGGCCAAATATGAGAAAAGGTTAAGGAAGTCAGGTTGGTGAAAGTTCAGTAGAGCGACAATGTGAAGGACTGCACTTGGGAGACAAAAGATAGGATTAGGGCTACTTTTCCTGGGCTGTTTTAGATGGTAAGTTCTATATATGGTTTTTATAGAATTTGGCTGGTAGGTTATACTAGCTTTGCTTGCATGGGCTATATCCTTGTTGTGTGTCCTTACTGAAATTTCGAGGACGAAATTCTTTGAGGGGGGAATCTATAATGCCCCTGAATTTTAAATAACATTATTCGGGATATTTAATTGGATAAATTAAATAGAATAATTTGAATAATTAGGGAGATGAGATTAATAAATCCAATGGCCGTGTCTTAATGAATGAACTAAAATAAAACTTAACTAAATTAAGAAGGAGGAATTCTCTAAGGGGTAAACTTGGAAATGGGGCTACATTTCTTAGTATAAATCCCTTCCTCCACTTTCATAAATTTTCACTCTCTCATTCATAACTCATCACCAACTTTCGGCCGGCTATTCAAAGCTGTAGGAAGAGCAATAAATTGAAGAAAAAGCTAAGGAATTAAAGCTAGGAAATTATCTCATTCTCTAATTAACTAATCAAGGTGAATAATCATGTTTATCATCTCATTTTCTATGTTTGGATCAGTTATGGGTTATACTCGATTCATGTTTGTGATTTTGGTTAGGATATAACCATTTAAACTTTTTTTTGGATAAGACTTAGGTGTTTTAAAATGTTAATGGGCTAATTAAAAGGTTTTATTCGGTTTTGGTTAAATATCGAGTTGGTTTGATCTTCATACGCTTTGAAATTTTAATATGTTGAAGTATATGATTTATAAGATTTTTGGGGATTTTTCCTTAGTGGTTAACTAAGGTAATTAAATTAATTAAGCCTAAGGGCTAAACTGCAATATTCTTCTGCCTTGGTCAAAGCCGGAGAGAATATGCTTTCAAAAAAATTGATTTGGGGAAGAAGTATAGTGTTTTAAGAAAAAGGTTGACTTTTATATACTTTTTACTGTTTGAAAGCATAGGTGGAAGCCCCTTGACCAATCACAATTAGACAAGCAAGATAAAACATCACTTCAGTAGGCCCAGATGTTCCCTCTGACTCCAAAAGCCGCTTTTATCCCTTCGTCAAAGTCGAAGGGTAAGCATGGTGACGATGGGAAGAGGGGTGAAGGGTTAGGGAGCTGCTTCCTTTGCTTTCAAATGGAAATAAAACTTGCTTTCAACCGAGTCGAAGGGGGATCCTTCGATTCTATAATTTTTTATAAAAAGATTAAGTTTTATATACTCAAGGAGGGGCCACGAAGGGTATCTTCAAAAGCCAAAACCTTCAAGAGTTAATGTTTTAAATGCTTTCCAGAAAGATTTTTATACCCTTCGACAAAGTCGAAGGGAAAGGGGAAGGAAAATCCCAACCTTCCCATTGTAAAGTAAAAGTTTTAATACCTTTCGACAAGGTCGAAGGGTAAACCTTCTGACAAGGTCGGAAGTATACTTTCAAAAGGTTGGTTCCAACACCAACACTTCATTGTTTTTGAATGATTTCGAAAGGTTTGATTTCAAAAGGTTTTGATTTCGAAAGGTTTGATATCGCAAGGTTTTGATTTCGAAAGGTTTTGAGTTACATTGCTTTCGAAAGGTTTATAAATGGTTTTATAAGGGGGGATACCCCAGGCTTTCAACAAGGTCAAAAGGCAGAACCTTTTGACTCTACCTTTTGACTAGATCGAAAAGAAACCTTTCGACAAGGTCGAAAGGTATGATTTTGTGATGCCTTCAAAAGAAAGGTTTCTGAAAGGGGCTAACTTTGGAGGTTTATTTGCTTTCGAATGGGACTTCATTCGAAGGGTTTTAAAGGGCTGTTTTTAGCCATTTTTCTTAAGTAAAACTTTTCTAAGTCGAAGAGGTTACTTCGAAGGGTTATAGCATAAAATACTTATCTTTGTTTGAATATGTAAGGGGGATCCTTATATAATATTAAAGTTAATAAACCTTGGGGACACCAGGGTGGGTCTAATATTTTCGATACATAGTTTGTGGTTACAAACAGAAATATGCTTTCGAAATTATACATTAGGGCTATCAATGTGTTTTATTTAATTCAACCTAATTGGGGCTACCAATGGGAATAGGTTAAACATGTGGTATACCTGGGGAAAATAAGTAATCATGGGGATCATGAATTTTTATAAATAATCATGGGATCATGATGTTTTAATTGGCCAAGTGATGATTTCTTGGTTAACCTAGGAAAATCATGGAATGTGTGGTGGATAGCCCAAATCAAATTTCTAAAGTAAAGAATGTTTTGCCAGAGGTGGTTAGCCTCGGGATTTGGCACCCAAGGGTTCATGGTCATCCCAGGAAAACTATGGAGTGTGCGGTGGATAGCCCACACCATCTTTTATGAAACAATGTACGATGAATAATCTGCATTTATTTTTAATGGATTTGGGATGAAAAGTCCTATTAAATTATGATATTTAGCCATTTTAAAGATTTTAGAGGGGAACTCTAATATATTGATTTTAGATAGGATATCTAATAAATGGGTGGATGGGATATCCAATACATATGATTTATGGCTTTATTTCATATTATGTTAAGACTAATCATTTTGGGTGCAGGGGCATAGTAAATGATTTGCATGTTTTATTTTGGATACTAGTGAGGGGAAAACCCATTTCGCTAAGCGGCGTGGTCTCACTAGATATCTATTTATGATAAGAGATGATAGGGGATTATTCATACCAGACTTATTGTCTAACTCGAAGTTTGTGTTTCTCCACAAACTCTCGGGTACTCAAAATTAATTTGAGTAGTTTAAGAGTGGGAGACTTTCAGGTTTTGGATGAATAAGCTTTTGGAGACGTGCATGAGGTAGTATTAGCTACATAGGAGCTATTTTGTGTATTCTGTTGTGATGTACTAAGAACTGTAAAGTTCATATTATTAGTTCTCTAATCGTCATAAGGGGACATCTTTATATGTCGCTCTTATCATATTTTGTACATGTATATGTGATCTGAACGTGGTTAACATCTCGGATTATGTAATTAAAACTGAATATTATTGATAAGAAATGAGAAATTCTATTTTGTTGAAGTTTAAAAATTTTCATATTCTTGTGTTCTTGTGTATCAATATTAACTATGCCGCATTCGGTCGCCAAGAAATAACAACTACGGATGATTGCAGCATCAGTAGCGGTTAGTTTTGGACCTCAAAAGGTGGGATGTTACACAATTCCTCCCTCTTGATGCACTCTTTTAGGCTGAGCTCATCGGTATGTTCACTGGTACCAGTAATTACAACATCATCTGGCTCATCAGCCAACGGCGGGTCTTTAGCTTTATCATCATCAAGCGCTTCGATAACTTGAGCATCGGGTCTTGGAGCGTCGGTGGCCATTGGAATCTCAATTGATGTCGATTGTTGCTCCACGGCGGCACCACTTTTTGGAGTTTGGCTGGAACCAAGAAGAACTATAGATTCGCGGAAACAAGAAGATAAGCCCATGACTATTGGAAAGGAAGAACGAAATCTCTCGAAAGTGGAGAATAGAGCGGAATACCCACATCCAGCTGACTTTCAGTTGTTGCCGGAGTTCCTCCTTCCAGAAAAGGGGTTAGCACTTTAGATTGATAACCGGGTTTGTTTGGATTGTAGCTTAGATCTTATCTCGGACCAAGAGAAACTGACGCTCTGGCTGCTTGAAAGGCCAAAAATAAAATCTAACGAATACTGTATTGTTAATCTCTGTTATTAATATATATTATTGATCTATATCCTACTCCTGATAATGAAATACTTAATGTCTCGATATTCTTAGTATTCTTTTAAATACATTCTCAAGACATGCATTTACTTTTCATACTTCTCCTAATGTTCTCTTATTGTTTATTTGAAACATGTTATGTACCATTCTAATTGAATTTGTGTATTACTATAAAAGAATTGATGAAATATGTTTTATTGATTCTTGAGATGAAGATTGTTGATAACAAGTATTCATATCAGTACAATTCTATTGATTGTGTATACAATCTGTATTTATAATATAGATACAAGCCATGATATGTTTGATGGGCTGAGTTAAAGCCCACTATCCACTATCCAAAAGTATTTGCTTTTAATTTGATGCAGCGAACTTATCTTGTTCCATAGTGTGCTATGTTGCTCCATTTCATTCTTTACCCCCCTTCAAACCTAACAGAGGGCTAGGGTTGCGAATCATTCCCAATTCTGCACCGCCATCAAATTAAGTTAAATCAAGACTTAAATCGGTTGAAATTCATGAGCTTTTCCACTTAATCAAGTATTCTGATGATGCTAGTGCTTGATTCTTTCGAATAAGTGAGGTTTGACGCGATGTCAACAGTAGACAAATCTATGTCATGACATTGCTTAGGTTAGCTGAAATATCGTATTTTTCTTGGCTGTCGAAGTTCTTGACTTTCAACTTTTCTCTGAATCGCATGAAATTGGCTTTTAATAGTGGCTTTGTTGGGATGTCAGCAACTTGGTAAGTTGCAGGTATGTGATTGATGTCTAGTTTTTCTCTTGTTACTTGTTCGCGAACAAAATACAAGTCTAATTCCATATGCTTAATTCTAGAATGTAGAATTGGATTAGCTGTAAATGATATTGTGCTAAGGTTATCACACCATATTGTAGTTTTCCTTTCTGTCTTGATTTGTAGTTCACTTAATAATGACTCTATCCACATTATTTCAGCAGTTGCATTAGCCACACTCTTGTATTCGGCCTCTGTGCTGGATCTGGAGATAATTGGTTGCTTTTTGAGCACCATAAGATAGGATTTTTACCTAAGTAAATACAGTATCCAGTTGTTGATCTTCTATCATCAGGATCAGTGACCTAGTCAGCATCTACATAGCCAATGATACTGATAGTTTTACATGATTCAATTGTTAGACCATGGTGCAGTGTTCCTTTGAGATATCTCAGTATTCTCTTTACAGCTTTCCAGTGTCCATTTGTTGGATTTTGCATGAATTTACTTACTTTATTCACACTAAATGAGATTTATGTTCTAGTGATTGTTGCATATTGCAGTGCTCCCACTATGCTTCTATACTGATTGTCATTTGCAATTTGATTCTCCTTTGGTTTTTGATAGATGTGCATTGGTTGCGATAGGTGTAGAAATTGGGTTTGGTTGATGCATTCTTGCTCTGACCAAAATTTCACTAATTTATTTTTCTGACTGAGTTGAATTATTGAGCTTGATGGCCTTTTTACTTCAATTCCCAGGAAGTAGTTTAATCATCCAAGGTCTTTGATTGAGAATTCCTTGTTTAAGCGTTGGATCAGATTGTTAATTTCCATTTCTTTGTTTCATGTAGTAATAAAATCATCAACATAAATCAGTATATAAGTGATAGTATTAATATTGAATTTTGTAAATAGTGAGTTGTCTGATTTTGTTGAGTTGTAGCCTAATTTGATCAATGTTGTCTTTAGCTTTTCAAACCAAACCCTTGAAGCTTGCTTGAGACCATAAATTGCTTTATTCAATCTACATACGAGCTATTCGTTTCCAATTTGTTTGAATCCATAGGGTTGTTCCGTATAAACTTCTTCTTGTAAAACACCATTTAAAAATGCATTATTTACATCCAATGGCTTGATGCTCTAATGTCTATGCAAGACAATATTAAGAACAATTGTAATGGTGGAGGTTTTCACGACTGGTGAAAAAGTTTCATTAAAGTCAAAACCATTTTGTTATGAATATCCTTTTACCACCAATTTGGCCTTGTACATAGAAATTGAACCATCTGCATTTCCTTTTAATCTGTATGTCCATTTACAGCCTATAATATTTTTATCAATAGGAAAAGGAACAAGATCCCATGTCTTTTTTTATAAGAGCTTCATACTCTTCATTCATGACTGCTTTCCATTTCTCATTTTGCATTGCCTGATTATAAGTACTTGGTTCTTTATTTTCTAGAACTGCATTGTATAATTTTTGCTTGAATATGCCACTTTTTGCTCTTGTCATCATATGGGGTCCAGTTCTTGCGGGAGTGTGTTGATGATTATTGTTATCCATTTCAATCTCTTGTTGTTCATTAGATGGTTGTGAACAATTTAATGATTTACATGGGCTTAATTGTGCTTGAGTATCTAACTGTTTTACTTGAGCTGGTGTATCAATTGACTTAGTTTGTTCATGACCTGGTTCTAAAGAGGACACAGTGTGTTGTGAGCATTAATTACTTTGAATTCCTTCTTCCATGATGTGAACAGGCTTGCCAACTTGTACGGGTATGGGTGGTAAGGAATACTTTGCATTATATACCTTTTGAGATATTTTGATTGCTGAGTTGCTAAAAGGAAACACTTGTTCATTAAAGATAGCATGTCTAGAAATGAATATTATACCATTGCTATCTAGACATTTATAACCTTTTTGGTTTGCAGCATAACCTAAAAATGTGCATGATGATGATCTGAAATTTAAGTTATGAGCATTATATAGCCTAAGATAGGGAAAACATAAACACCCAAACACTTTTAACTTTGATAGTCTGGTTTAATATTATAGAGAACTTTTGATGGACTTTTAAATTTCAAGATTTTTGTAGGCAGTCTATTGATTAGGAACACTATAGTAGCTAATGCATCATGCCAAAATTTTAGTGGTAATGATGCATTTGCTAGTAATGTGAGACCTGTTTCTACAATCTGCCTATGTCCTCTTTCAATCAAACCATTTTTTTCAGAAGTATATGGACAAGTTGTCCTATGTATGATACCCTTTTTTCTGAAAGTACTCCCCCAATGGTAGAAATTCAATGCCACCATCAGTTTGCATTACTTTTACCTGACAATTTGTTTGCTTTTCTGCCTGCACTATAAACTGTAGTACTGCATTGCATGTCTCGGATTTTGATTTAGAAAATATATCCACACATATCTTGAAAATGCATCAACAAATGAGATATAATACTTATACCCATAGTCAGTTTGTATAGGTGTTGGACCCCATAAATCAGTTGCAACTAGTTCAAGTGGTTTGTTGTAACTAATTTTAGAGTCTAAAAATGGTAATTTACGACTTTTACCCATTTGGAAATAAGTACAAATATATGGTGTGAAATCTTACTAAAGGAAATATTATTTTCATTCAACACATGTTTTACAATGTTTACATTGGGATGTCCAAGTTTACAATGCCATGTATCAAAGATCTTACAGTTATCCACATATTTGATTTTAGAGTTATTACACCATTTTTCTTTGTGTCTAGATTTTCTTGAATTAGCAACATTGAAAGTGCACAATCCCTTAAACTCTCTACCCCGCAAAAGAATTTCTTTTGTTAGAATATCTTTAACAAGACAGTACTTTAGAAAAATTCAAAATATACACTGTTATCTTTGGCAAACTATGAGACACTTAACAGATTTTTCTTAACTGATGGTACTCTCGGCAAATTATGCAAGTATAATTGCCTTTTCCCTATTATGTATGCATTTCCAGTGTGTGTGACTTTAACTGATTTGCCATACCCATAATAATGATTGTGTACATTTGTATTCTTTGTTGCCAAGATTCAAATTTCTCAAGCTACTTGTCACATGATTTGTTGCCCCTGAATCAAGATACCAATTATCATCATAAATGTCTTCTATTCTTGCAATATCACTACTAGCATTGTCAGTTTGACCTTTAGTTTCTTATTGTACATTTATCATGTTTGCACTGGGATTGTAGTTTTTTGAACTGTTGCCACTTTGTTGGGATGGTGTGCAGTTGACATTTAATCTAAAATAGCACTATTTATTTACATTGTGACCAAACTTCTCGCATATTTCGCATATGGGTATGTTGTTGTCATTGTTGTTGTACCATCTTCCACCTCTTCCTCTAGATTTGGAAGATTGACCACCTTTTTGGTTGTTGAACTGTTGACCTCTATTGTTGTAGCCCCTTTCTTGATTCTTAAATTTGCTATTGCTAGCAAAATTGACTGATAGATCTGATATGATTAGTTTCTTTTGTTCTATTCTACCTTCACGAGCAATAAGTGTAGAATAAACATATTGTATTGATGGTAAAGGTTTCTTTTGATGATACTACAACTACCACTATCTCATATTCATCATCTAATCCTCCTAAAATTGACAACACATGCTCAGTATCAGGGACTTTGTGTCCGACTGATGCCAATTGATCGCAAATGTTTTTACCTTTACAAGATACTCTCTCATTGACAAATTTTCTTTTTTAACATTTTGTAATTGCCTTTTGTAGTACGTTATCTTGGCTGCCGACTGAGTGCTGAAAATTTGCTCAATTGTTGACCAGATTTCATGTGCTGAATCACACCCAATTAATTGAGGAAGTAGATTTGCACTTATAGAGGATATTAACTGAGAACTAACTAAACTATCTTGTCTCTGATGTGTTATGAATTCTTGATTGCTAACTAGCTTTCCATCTTTATTTGCAGTATATTTTGGAGGCGTGATTAAAGTGCCATGAACATATTCTTCCAGCCCATAAGCTTTGATTGTAGTTTCAATTTTGAATTTTCAAAGCAAGAAGTTGGTTTCATCAAGTTGGATTGAAATTAACGGACTTTGAGGCTTGATTATGTCTTTCAACAGTTCTTGAGTTGGATTTAACGTTGTATCAGTTGCTGTATTTGATGAGGCAAAGTTGTCTAAATCTACTCCTGCCATTGTTGCTGAGATCAGAAAGTGTGATTATTGATGATTTGGGATGCTGAAAGAAAGAAAACTTGTTGTGCAGCCAGTGATTCTTGAATGATGAGATATTTCTGACAATGATCTTTAGGCGAGGCACAGCAAGAAGTTTTGATAGAAAAACTGATGAGACAGTTTTAGAACTTGATCTCAAGACAGGTATTGTAACACTGAACAGAGGAAATAAACCGATGATGATAATTTCTTAATTCTCAAATGATTCCAAGATACAGCCTAATTTTGAAATGATGATGTTCAATCTGACCAGTTACTGGCATGGCATTTGCTGTTAAGCCTTTCTTGCTCTGATACCATATAAAAGAATTGATTAAATATGTTTTTATTGATTCTTGAGATGAAGATTGTTTTCAAAAGAGATAACAAGTATTCATATCAGTACAATTCTATAGATTGTGAATACAATCTGTATTTATAATATAGATACAAGCAATGATATGTTTGATGGGCTGAGTTAAAGCCCACTATCCACTATCCAAAAGTATTTGCTGTAAACTTGATGCAGCCAACTTATCACGTTCCATAGTGTGCTCCATTTCATTCTTTAATTACTATAGATGATTTAATTTAGAGTAAGTAATATGTATCATGCTGATATGAAGGAAAATGTATATAAAAAAAATTAAGTTGGTAACTAATACACCTTTTTTTTCTTTCTTGAAAAACGTTTTCTATTTTAGTAATTTTTTATTCTACAAATTTTCCTATTATATTATTACTTTCTGTTAAATTTATAAATAGAAATCACATATTAGGTTTATAAATCAATTCTCAGTTATAAATATAGCCATTTAACTATATCGATGTTCTTCTTTTCTCTTCTTCTTAATTGTGCATCATGTCATTTCTCTATTCTCTAGACGTTTGCAGTATGAAATTATTTAAACAGCTGCAACAGTTTTTCGTAGTTTTTTTCAAATAAACTAGCATGGTACTTAAATTACTATTCATATTGTTATATATTCTTTTGTTAATACTATGAACTTTTTAGTTATAATTATGGATATCAGTTGGTTTGATATGTGCGCAATTTTGTTTTCCTGGTCTATGTACAACTTCAATATGTTTATGTGAAACAAGAGAACATTAGGAAAATAAGAGGTTGAGAAACAATATGTCTGATATATACTGTGAGATACTTTTCAGCATTAGTTGTTTGTTAGTTACGCTAGCATTGGTACGTAGTCGACTTTACATGAACCGTGTGATTCATTCTGAACCACAGAATGCATATATAATCTAGTTAATATTTTTTTATGGGTTTATCCAACTTTGTAAAAATCAGATAAATATACAATCATTTCCTTGGTTCCGAAGTGATTATTCATTGAAGTCCATAGCTCAAAAAATATGCGGCAACATGGAATTTGATTTAGCATCAATTCAAAATTTAAATAATGTATTTTTTTTCCTTTTTCTTTTGAATTTTGGGTCCTAGAAAGATCGAAAATTAGGATTTGAAGAAATTACACAGAGTCTAATTTTATTTGTCATGCTAAAAACAATCGAGGATAATTTCAATTTTAGTTCTTATATACACAGTGAACATGGATAATTTTTGTTGAGGAACTTTGATTACAAAAGCTGTATGTAAAACAAAGTTTTAACAATATCTTGGATGAAATGACTTATAGTTTATTAAACAAGCTTGGTTTATAAAGCCTTACAATCCTAACAAACATGCTAAAAACAAGTTCACGTAAGCAACAAATATGCTAACGTGTTTAGAACAAATCAACAACTGATAGCTCTAAAAACTAGGAATTATTCATGCTGAAGAACAAGACTAAGTACATCCAAAATTCAAGCAACTAACACCTCTTCAATCCCTCCCCTAAACTAACTATTCCCAACAATTAGTTTAACTCTGCTACCTTCCATACCCCCAACTGTTCTTTGAGTTTCTGGAATACATCCAATTTTAGTGGCTTGGTCATCAAGTCTGCAATTTGATCCTGCGTTCCACAATGCATAAGTTCAATTTTTCCTTCCTTTGTGAGCTCTCTCAAGAAGTGGAAACGCACATCAATGTGTTTACTCCTCCCATGCATGACTAGATTCTTCGACAGTTTGATTGTTGAGCTGTTATCACACATGATGATGGTGCACTCCTTTTGAACATGTCCCAGCTTCTCCAAGACTCTCCTCATCCACACTGCCTGACTCGCACACCCAGCTGCTGCCACAAACTCTGCTTCCGTAGTTGATAATGTAACAATGGGCTGCTTCTTTGATAACCAAGACACTGCACCATAACTTAACAAAAACACATAACTAGTAGTGCTTTTTCGATCTTCTACATCACCAGCATAATCATTGTCTATATAGGCAATCAAGTCATCTAATCTTCCTTTCTTGTACATGATTCCATAATCAAATGTTCCCTTTAAGTACCTTAATATTCGTTTTGGCGGGTTGTAAATGAATTTATGTAGGTTTAGCCATATACCTGATGATTAAGCTCACACTATACATCATGTCCGGACGAGTTGTTGTAATATACATGAGACTTCCAACTACTTGCTTGTAGTACGACTCATTAACTAAAACTCCATGCTCGTCTTTGTTCGGCTTACAACCTGGTATAACTGGATTGTTTACTGCCTTGCTTTCAAGCATATCAAAACGCTTCAGGACCTCTATTGCATATTTCCTTTGGCAAATGAAGATGCCATCAGATTGTTGTAATACTTCAATGCCAAGGAAGAACTTCATTTTCCCCAGATCAGTCATTTTAAAAGTTCTCATCATTGAATACTTGAAACTGCTCAACATATCTTCATCATCACCTGAATAGATTAGATCATTGACATAAACACTTACAATAAGCAATTTACCTTCTTTGCTTCATTTGGTGAATAGTGTTTGCTCATTTGGACATCTCTCGAATCCTTCATGAACAAAGTATGCTTCAATTCGACCAAACCAGGCTCGTGGAGCTTGCTTTAAGCCATATAGAGCCTTGTGTAGCTTGTAGACTTTTTCCTCACTTCCCTTCACCTCATAGCCTCTCGGTTGCTCAACCTATACATTCTCGCTGAGTTCACCATGAAGGAAGGCTGATTTCACATCTAACTGATATATCTTCCAGTTTCTCTGAGCTGCAAGGGCCACAATCATTCTTATTGTTTCCCTTCTCGCCAACAGTGCGAAAACCTCTGTGTAATCCACTCCCTGCTTCTATGTGTATCCCTTTACCACCAAGCGTGCGTTGTATTTTTCAATTTCTCCAAGTTCATTGTGCTTCGTTTTGTACACCCACTTCACCCCAATTCTTTTAGCTCTAGCTGGTAGGTCAGTGAGAGTCCATGTCTTATTTTCTTCAATTGACCTGATTTCATGATTCATAGCTTCCTTCCAATGCATACTCTTCACAGCTTCTTCATAACACAATGGATCACCAAACACCATCAATACCATATTGGCTTCATCATCCGAGAATTCTCCTCCACTAACATAATCCCTCATCCATACTGGTGGTTATCTTGCTCTTCTACTTCCTTCACTATTCTCATTCCCTGCATATTCAATATCCTTTGCTTGATTCTCCTCACCATCAAACACACTAGCATCTCCTTCATCATATACTCTGTCAGCACCATTTTCACTCGTTGTCTCACTAATTTCTTCCCACTCCAAGTCTACTGAAATTTGATCCCTATAACTCACATCCCAATCCCATTGCTTGTCTTCTTCAAATATGACATCCCTACTCACAATAATCTTCTTAGATATAGGATCATAAAGCCTGTAACCCTTTGACTCCTCACTAACCCCTAGTAATACACAAATGAAACTCTTATCATCAAGCTTAGTTCTTCTTACAGTTGGTACATGAACATGTGCTATGCAGCCAAAGATACGAAAATCCTCCACTGTGGGTTTCACACCACTCCAAGCCTCTTTAGGGGTGATATCTGTGACAGCCAATGTAGGACACCTATTCAAGACATAGATGGTCCAGTTCGCTGCCTCTGGCCAGAAGGTTTTGGGGATCTTCTTGTCGGAGAGCATAGAACAGACCATATTCATCACCGTTCTATTTTTCCTCTCAGCTACGCCATTCTGCTGTGGTGTATAGGCATTTGTTAACTGTCTCTTGATCCCATTGTACTTACAGAACTCATTGAACTCCCTTGAGGTGAATTCTCCTCCTCTATTTGTGCGTATGCACTTAACTTCCAAATTTGTCTCTTTCTCAACCATTTTTTTGATACATATGAAATAATTCAAGGCCTTTGACTTCTCTGTCAAGTAATAAATCCAACTCTTCCTACTAAAATCATCAATAAAACACAAAACATACCTTTTTTGACTGTTTGAGATGGGAGTGATCGAACCACAAATGTCAGCATGGACGAGCTCCAATTTCTGTGTTGCCCTCCAAGCACTTTTCTTTGGTATAGGATCCCGATGTTGCTTTCCCTTAATATAGTGTGTGCATGTTACAGTTGAGGCAGAGAATTGTGGAAGTCCACGCACCATCTTTTTATGCTGCAGGGTTCTCAAACCTTTATAACTTCAATGCCCATATCTTCTATGCCAAAGAAGGGAAAGATTAGCATCTTGTTCACTAGTGTGCAGGCAGTTGTCTTGACATGCACTGGGAAAGATTTGAGACTGAGCAAATAGAATGAACATCCTGTTAGCACTCATGCTAGTTTGTATGATTAGACCCTTGTTTGGATGATAGATTTTGCACAGTCCTCCCTTGATCAAAATGGCCAATCCCTTTTCCTGCAGTTGCCAAATGCTTAAGAGATTATTTTTAAGCTCTGGAACATAATATACCTCCGACACAACATAATTGTTCCCATTTGAGAGCAGCTTTACACTCCCCACACCCATCACATTCATCTTAGTGTTGTTCCCTAACTTTACTGAGTGTCGAAAACTTTCGTTGATCTCACTGAACATGGCTCTATCCCCACACATGTGATTGGAACATCCTGAATCAATGAACCAAGCATCTTCTCTTCTAGCTTCATTCAACTCTACGTAGGGCATCAACAACATCTCATCCTCTTCATTAAGCTCAGCATAGTTGGCTTCTTCTTTGTTCCAGGAAGGGCACTCATATTTAAAATGGCCCAGCTTATGGCATCAATAGCATTCGATCGTACTCTTATTAAAACTGGCTCTACCACCTCCTCTACCTCTCCCTCTATCCCTATAGGCTCCTCGAGCTCGACCTCTGCCTCCTTCATATGTAACTTTCAAAGCTTGTTCCTCTTCATTGTGCCTTTGAAACTTCTACTCATGCACTATAAGAGAACTTTGCAACTCATCAACTGTGAGAGAGTCAATATCTTTGGACTCTTCAATGGAACAAACTACGTAATTGAACTTCTCAGTTAAAGAACGTAAAATCTTTTCCACTATTTTCACATCATTCATCTCTTCTCCATACGTCCTCATCTTGTTGGCTATTGTCATGATTTGGGAGAAATAATCTGTCACACCTTCATTTGCCTTCATCTCTAGGGTTTCAAACTCTCGACGGAAAGCTTGAAGATGTGATCTTTTTACTCTTGCATTTCCTTCAAATTTCTTTTTCATAGCATCCCAGATGTGCTTGGCCGTGTCCTTTCGTAGAATGGTGTCTAGAACTGTACGATCAATAGCCTGAAAAAGATAATTCTTTACTTTTAGATCCTTAAGCTTCAGATCCTCCACTCTCTTTCGCTGTTCCTCTGTTAGTTGTGCTCCAGCTTCTATCTCTGCATACCCTGTCTCTACAAGGCTCCGGTACTTTTTAGATCGCAAGAAAATCTCCATCAACATACTCCAATGGTCATAATGACCATCAAAGCGTGGGATGGAGGGTTGCACATAACGATCTTCACTTGTCATTTCTTTTCTCACACTTGTTTGAAAAACACTCAAAGCTGCGTCTTTTGTTTTGCAGATACCAATGAGAGGCTCTGATACCAGAATGTTGAGGAACTTTGATTGCAAAAGCTGTATGAAAAACAAAGTTTTAACAATATCCTGGATGAAATGACTTATAGTTTATTAAACAAGCTTGGCTTATAAAGCTTTACAATCCTAACAAACATGCTGAAAACAAGTTCACGTAAGCAACAAATATTCTAACGTGTTTAAAACAAATCAACAACTGATAGCCCTAAAAACTAGGAATTATTCATGCTGAAAAACAAGACTAAGTACATCCAAAATTCAAGCAACTAACACCTGTTCAATTTTTTTCCCATTTTAAAATATTCAAGAATATTTTTTGCCTTTAAATTCATTATTTATAACTATTATGTTTTATATTTTAGTAATGGCCACAAACAATCAGCATTCGTCGGCCAGATTTGATTATAATGTTTACAGGCTGTCGTACAATATAAGGAAGACTGTTGTGAAAAGAGACATTAAATCTCCATCAGTATGAAAAATAAAATGTTGTTTCCAGTCTTGTTTTTTCTCAAGGCCTTAACAAAAGAAGAGCGAAGATCGGGATTATGTAACCTAATCAAAAGACAGAGGTTAAAAAACAAAAAATTCTTTAATAAAGATTTTTTTTAATAAACTTAAATATTCATGCATTTTCACTTGCAGAAAATATGTTGTTGTTTGAAGCACATTTCTATGGAGCTGAGGATCCTCTGTTTCATGGTAATTAACTTTGTTATTATCATTCATTTGTAATTTTTTGTTCCATGAACTTTATACGAGTTGTTTCATCAAGCAATGCACCAACACATTCTAAAATTTGTTATGTTCTTTAGATTTTATAGGTGTTGTGGTTGAGCTTCTTCTATAAACATAGTGTATATCAACATCTTTCAAGCATCATGTGTTTACTGGTCTCTTATTTCTTATTGCAAGTCATGTTCTTGACCCCATTGCTCCACTTTCAGTTACTATGTTTTCATTTTGATACAAGTGTTTCAGATAGCTGATGATTGTTAACAAATGAGCCAGTTTGTTGCATTTTCATCACTACCATTTGTTTTCGTGTTCCTTTTTTAGTCCGAGATTTGAAAATAACACTAACATACTTGAAACTTTGATACAGTTGAAAAGCTCATGTAATATTTCATGACCACTACCTTGAAAGCTTAAACATTTTCTAGGGTACATAGCTCTCAACGTTGCAGTTTTCCAATTCTAGTTCCAATAAAAAAACACCTGACCACTAGTTTGTATTATCTTCCTTTGATTGCCAACACATTCAGGAGATGACAGTTAAAAAACAATGAAGCTTGTTTATAACATAAATGTGTTTTTTATTATCGTAATTGACTATAAACGATTTTCTAAAACCCATTTAGTATAAACGATTTTTAGAAAACCCTTCATAGATGTTAAAAAAAGAGCATTTTCTTCCACTTGACTGCTGGAGAAGTGTGAGGACTCAGCATTTTTATTTTCACTTCTCACCTTAAAAACTCCTCCTATGATAGAGATGCTCTAAGAGTAATGTCTAATGAATCCCTCTTTCTTGCCACTTACTTGTCCTACCTGCCTTTCTTTTAATTTGTATGTTATTCAATATTCAGTGCATTTTCAATCTTCCGCATTTGAAATAAAAATATTTTACTAAACTTTAATTGTATCTTACATATGTACTATATATTAACTTTGCGTTGAATTAATTGATCAATTGATCACAATATTTGTCCTTTACTATAATTATTTTCTATAAGCTCACATGGTTAGTTTACAAGTTTACATTTATATTTTTGTAGCATTTTATTTTTTATAAGTAAATTGTTACTTCCATCCTAATCGATTTCATCGTGTTTGTTATGCCTGATTATGAATGGATGTGTATGTTTATCTAAGCCTCTCAATGGTATGGATTTCGGTCCGAGCCCGTCCTCTTAATGTGGGTACGGATTTTGCCTTTTACTACCAAGCCCGACCTAGACCCGATCCGGTTACTAATAGGATCGGGTATGGTTTAGTCAAAACCCGGCCCGACCCAACTAATAGTTTTACATCGTATCAAAATATAAGTGTGTATGTTATTTGCTTACCATTTGGTTTGTTTAAACGTAGACGTTTTTGCATACTTTTGTTGTGAACTTAACTATATCATCGTTCAATTTATATGTTAACATTGTTTGTATTCAAATTTTACCAAGTTGCAATTTTAAAATAAATATTTTGAGTTAGGTATACGGGTATCACCCAGCGAATTTAAAAAGTCCGACAAGCCGGGCTCGGGTATTGGTTTGAAATACCCCGTGGTTTGAGCCAGACTTGGGTTTTAATTATTGTAAACGGTCTTGGGTTCGGGTTTTATGATATCCGGACCTAATCCGACCCATTGACATGCCTATATATATCCATTTAAACTCAGGTAGATTTTGAAGTTTTTTTTAATATATTTTATACTTTCTAGAATCCTTCATGGAAATACATAATTGAAAATGAACATAATTTATGTATTAGGGTACTGTTGCAAAAAGAACTAAATCCATTATATCTTTGAAATCTATTCATTGTTTATCTATTTAATTTGGGTAGCTTTGATATTAACAAAATTTAACAAAAAATGACATCCGTAGCATATGCCTTTAAGAAATAAATATATATATAAATTATTGTTGCACCCATATTCCTCAAACTATGTTAAAAGGAAATTAAATAAGGTATGATTTTCGAGAAAGCTACCCTCATAATAAAAGTTAAGATGAAAAGAAGAGAGGTTGAGACTACTGCACAAAAAATCGGTCTGCGGTCGCGACACTTAATCCAACCAAATGAACTATAGCCAAAACGCAGGATGTCGCAATAGAAGAAAATACTATGCTCATAATACAAGCTACAAAGTTATCATATATGTGTCCATCCCTTAATTAGTTTCCATATTACGTTATGGTACTAAAACCAAGATCCGACATAGTGCAAGAAGCAAACAACGAAGTACCACAGTTACGAGCCATAATAAATGAATGATTGAATTGTGTTGTCGACATCTCCAGAACTTATACTTTGTCGACACTTTCAAGAACGGATCTGTGTTGCACATACTGAGGTCTACCTAAGCAGTACCGCACGGGGTTAGAAGCATCCCAAAGGGCTACATACATGGCCTCTCAAACAACGCTCCAATGCAAATCTACACTTACGGGTATACAACAGAGATATTAGTCGCCCTTATCAATAACTCATGCATATTAACAACAAGGGCAACTCAGAGCACAGTCAGCTCAGACTACAGTTTGGTTAGATCACGTTCGTACATGTATTGAACTAACTCATAGGAAACATCAAATCGCACACCCTGAAGCCTAAAGCAACTCAGGACGGTCACATCTAAGTATTAAGCAGACAAATCAGCATTAAATGTAAGTATCGCACATCAAACAGTACAACCTCACCCCAAATACACTGGCAGTGTCCCAAAACCAATGAGTAACTTTTAGTGTCCTCCTAAGGTAGTATACAAACCCTTCAGTGCATCAGATCAGAAATGCATGATCTGCTAAGGTCTTCTGCTCCAATTTCAAATATTCCAACCTCAATTTCAGGAGTTCTCTCCTCTATCTCGAACTTTCCGCCTAAGACCACAATTCAACCGTCCAAATTAGAGCTTCCCGTCAAAGACATATCAGCAATCTAGACCCATCCAACCAACAATGTCAATGGGGAACACATGACATGATCTAAAGGAGGAAACACAATGGTAGTGGAAGAAGGGTGGTAATCCATGCTCATCCTCAACACAATAAATTGGAGAGGATCGGGAATGTTGAAGGGGTCTTTTCTTTCTACTTTTTAAATGAGAAAAATTGTATCTTTTTATTTTTCATGAAACATTTGTATCAGGAGAAAAGAGATAAGAAAAGAACTTGACCTGTGGACGTAGGATTCAATGGAATCTGAACCGCGTAAAAATTTCTACATTTTCTTACTTTCATTCATCATTATCTGTTTATATTGGCATTGGATTATAACTCATTATAGAAATGTGAATTGGATTTGACATTCTAACAAAAAGTTAGAGTGTAACTACATAATTATGTAAGCATCAAGCGACATGGTTACTACATAAAGCAGGCTTAATACAAGTTTTAAGTTTGTTGATTCAATTTTATGGATAAATGTTAATAATTACTTTTCCAATCCATTGAGGTGTTGTGAGACGAAAAATTTCACTAACATTTTTGGGCGATAGAAGGAGGGACCGAACCTCTCTTTCCCTTTACTAATCTCCGGCAAATCTACCTAACCTGCGTTATCAATTTTCTATTTCCGACGAGTCTACTGATGCTCCTCTACAAGTCATGAATCCCTCTGATCCATCCATTCCCTTCACTCATTAATGGTCATTCATGGTTCCCGCAACCCTTGTAGATCCCATCCTAGCCATGGTTTGGAACTCCTCTAACCAGGCAAATCAACGGCAGAAGAGGTTAAATAGAAGGTGACTCAAAATACTGTTATCTGGCCAACCGCACCTCCACCATCCATAGCCCACCACCATCACTCACCAATTATGCTGACTATACATCAGACGAGTCATAACAACATTTATAGAAATAGGAATGGTGAGACTGGCCCACGAGTCATTGCCAAGTCATCTATTATTAACCCACCACTACTTAATAGACAATGGGATCAGTAAATGGAAAATAAACCACTGATATGTCATCTTTTTTTGTGAGATTGTCAATTTTTACTCAATTTTCTCTCAAGGACGACGACGCTGCTACTCATCCTAGTAAAGAAATTATTAAAGTATCTTCGGATATGAAGTTTCCTGCTAGCAAGAAGAGAAAAAGAAAACAAGCAGCGAAGGCTTGGCAGCATAGGTAACCTTGTATATCTTTAAAATAACACTGCGGCGATGAAGGAATAACCATGGTTTTTATAGATCCCTTAGCGCCCTTAGACGTCTCATCTTCCTTAATCTCCTCCTCTTCCTCACCAATTATCCTCCTTTATCAACCAAAGACTGCCAGTAGAACCAGAATGCATAGGTATTCATCGATTTGGACAACGATTCTGGTGATGGTATGGAAGGATCGGGGAAAACATTAATGCCGTCAAGCTGTAAAAGGTGTTCGCACATTCTGCTCGGAGACCAAGAGATTCAGTTGTTGTGTTTTCAGTTGCCCATAAAGAGATGTATACTGATTTGAAAGATCTCAAACAAAAGTAGTACCAAAGTAAGAAGAGAAACCGAGGTCGGAATTCGTATACATTCAAAGTCTTTTAGAAGAATTAAAGGCAAAGCGACTGCTACAACTACAAAAACAGAATATAAGTGTTCGATACTGCGCTGGAAATCTCAAACCTTATTCTGAGCGATCTGCACTACTTATGTAATAAGCATTGTAAAAAATAGTAATACAATGAACTGGTCGTAGGGTTATTAGAGGGTCCGAACCAGTAGAAATATTTCTCTATATTAATCTCTTTGACATGACAACTAGATGTAGCGATATTAGACAACCCGAACCAGTATAGAAAACCCATATATGTTGACCTTTTAGACATAGTCATGCTAGACGCGGTGATATCAGATGGCTTGAACCAGCCATCAAAATGAAACTGCACAACATGTAGCTTGGCTTTCTCAGCCAAACCGATCTTAGGGATATTGGACGGCTTGAACTGGTATAAAAATCCCTCTATGCTAGTTCTATAAATATAGCACACTGGACGTGAGGATACTAGATAATCAGAACTAGCAGAAAAAACCATGCACATGAGAAGGTTGTAAACATGCGACCTGACTTCACAGTCAAATATATATCTGCCCCAACTAGCAGGGAAGACCGTGCCAAGTGCACGAATGCGAACCTATCTCTGAAAAGGGAGGCATATGATGCCCCACATGTTGTAGAATACACATGTTATAAGCTCAGTTCAGCATTCATGAACTACACGATAAACTAATTCAAAAAATGGTAAGGAAAAGCAATACATGGAATGTACCGCAGCTCACAGATCAGGTGCAATTCCAAAAATTAAAGCTTGCTAGGTAAACATCAGAAAATAAAAACTTACTCAAGTCCCCTTAGTTCCATTTTTACTTACTAAAAATTTTGTGTGTGATTTAATACATCTATGCATACTTCACAAGTAAGAATAGATAAAAACAATTGCAACAAGAGTTAACATTAAAATTCGCAATGCCATGCCTTATAGCAAAACAAAAGCAATGTTAAGAATCTGACTCAGGCTCAGGAGAAAAGCTAGATACGATCATTATGCAGTGTAGTAATTTGTAGGAATGCGATGATGGACGTGGAGGATAACTGCCTGACAATTGGAGAGCAGGAGGCAGATCATTCAATTCAATAACCGATGAACGAACGGGAGCAGCATAACTGTAAGCAGTACTGTCGTAAACCGTACATGGATCATAATTGGCTCCTACCTAAGTATCTTTATAATCTTACGGGTCATACTCGTAATCAGCGCGATTATATAAAAAAGATAGGTCCACCACACCCCTTAGTATACCCAAAAGGACACACTAAAGGATATGGTGTGTTATAGGTATAACTAAAATCTTTACAGAGACTAAGATTCATAAGACAAAATAAATAAAACAGCGGAAACATTTAAAATTAAACTTCATTTCTCCATAAAATGAGTCATAAAACAAAATACATAATATGTCTTAAAAATAGAATACATATGTCTTGTGAAAAATACCATGTCAGTCACATCATACGAGTACATAGATAATAATAAAAATCATCCCTCTCATAAAGTACCGGTACATCCAAACTCAAGCGAAAAGAAAACTGAAAAGAAAAAGAATACATAAAGAATGAGAAAGCTCTGCAAACGGGTCTCCAAGAAATCCAAATCTACTGTCCTTGCCTCTGATGGCATATGGGGGGAAAGGGGAAATAGAGGAGTGGGTCAGACTATATGTCTGGTGAGTGAAAGTAACTACTAGCATTTTTAAGCAAGATAAAGATAATAGACTTAGCAACAGTTCTAGTATAAAAGGAAAAAATAAAGCTAGAATAAAATACTGTTTAACTGTTTTCTTTGCTTTGATAGTTTTGATTATTTCGATTGTTTGAATTGTTTGCACTTGTCTTAGATTGCTGCTTTGATTAGGCTGAAATCCTAATCCTATTTTAATTAGGCTGAAACCATAATTCTACCCGTTGATCGGCCTTCTATCTCTGTTGTACCACTGTGAGCTAGTCCCATCCTGTCGGTTCCACAGCAAAAAGACACCTGTTTAGTGCTTTGAAACGCAGTAGCAAATTATTTACCTTACTCAATGCCGCACGCACGGTCATCATGGTACACACTAACTGTCGCCCCCACTTGTGACCTCTTACAAACCCTATTCAGCATAAGCGTGCCCAGCCTCACCTAATCTGTTGTGATACCATCAGTCCTAGCCTGAACGGGTCCTGCCCCGCCTCACCTAAGTGTGTTGTGAGACCATTAGTACTAGTCTGAAAAAGGGATGCTGTTGGTATGGGTCCTATCAAATAAAATCTAGTTGCATCCCTCACCCAAATCCCCTGATTTGAGCTTCTATCTATTGACCACTTATTTACCCTAGGTCCCAACCTCACTTAACTATTGTGAGACCATCAGTCCTAGTCTGGAAGGGTCCTGTCCAGCCTCACCTAATCAGTTGTGAGACCATCAGTCCTAGTCTGAAAGGGTCTTGCCCAGCCTCACCTAATCTATTGTGAGACCATCAGTCCTAGTCTGAAAGAGAGTGCTATTGGTATAGGCCATATTTCTATGTTTGCTTATTAACTTAGTGTAAGTTTTAAAATAAGCCTCTTCTGTTATCTTTGCTATATTTGCTTATTAACTTAATCTAAGTCTTAAAATAAGCCTCTTTCTGTTCTTACTACTTAATTATAACCTGTGTTATAATTGTTCTTTTATTCTGTCTTTTTAGTTATAATTACTTGTTATAACTATGCTTGCAAATGCCTTAATTTTCCTATTTTTGTCTATGTCCAACTTATTACAGTTCTTTTTACTTTACATCTAATTTCTGTAAATTTAGTGTTCTTATATTTTAGTCTATATTAGCAAATCATTGTCTTTTATTTATTTTATTCGCGTAAAACGGAATAAAAAGAAACTAACATTTACAGGTTAAATTTCATCTAAAAAGGAATAGATGTAAATAATTGGAAAAACTATAAATAATATTAAACAATTGCAAATAAATGAAATAAAACAGCTAAAATAAAATAAACTGGAAAGAAAGTCTAAAATTTACTTAAAAATAGACTGTAATAAACTTGCATAAAGATTACCCAAAATTGTAGAAAAACTACAACTATTAGAAACCCTATTATTTTAAATTACTTAAAAATCTAAAATAATTACTTAAACACTCACCTATGGCCCTTAGCTCTTTTCCTTGGCCTTTCCGGATCCACTTCTAGGGTATAAAATATTTTAGTAAAAAGATCTTCTCCTTAGAAAAATATTCTATTTAGGGTCCAACATTAGGCAATGAACCCAGATAGGAGAAAATCTGAATGAGAAAAATAGCTAGGTCTAGGTTCTTATTTATATTGTCACTTAGGGATCTCAGGCCATTGGAATTGAGGATTAAATCTGTTGTAACCACGTCATATGCTCGTTGGGAACGTCGGATGGAAGCACGGACGCACAAGATAGAATAATAGTTGCAAAACACGTCACGCACGAATCTAGACAAAACTGTGTCCATATGGTCGACCTCCAGGTCGACCCATTTATGGTGGAGGTCGACCCAGCTATGGGGAAGGTCGACCCTAGGGTTGACCTGACCTTATTTTTTTTTCGTTTTTTCGTTTTCTTGTTTATTTCGTAACTTCTTTGTTTTAGCTCGAATTTTGACAAAGTATATATGGAAATTGATCAAAAAATCACCATAGACACAATGGTGCTTCTCCCATGGTACAATTCTGAAAATTTCACAAAATTATTTTATTATTTAATTAATTAAGTAATTAATTATTATAGCTTAAATTTTGGGTTGTTACATTCTCCCCTCCTTAAGGGATTTCGTCCCCGAAATCTCTAAGACAGAAGAATGAAGTAAATATTTTTATCCAAATTCTACAAGCATAAACTCAACCACCATCCATTACATCCATTATCCTTAAGTTTTCTAATGCAATTTATGATACATATGCAAAGAGTGTGGTGTCAATGTCTTTAACTAATGCAAAAGATTAGGCGGTCTACTGATTCAGTTGACCTTCTTTTTATGCAATCATGTCCGTGCTATGTATCCAAATGGATGCATGTTTCCTAATGATAACTGATAGTTCTATATGCGTGCTACAATCATCATCCAAATGCAACAGTCATATGATAATCATCCATTTATAGCAACCATGGAATATAATAAAATGCAAATGCGCACACATCCATATGCATATGCTAGTGACCTAGTTAGGCTGATCCTTATGAGATAATAGTGCCTAGTGTATATATATGCGTCCATTAGCATCCACTAGCAAACACTTGCAACCACTAGCATCTATCATACATAACATGTTCTAATAACATTTTTACATCAAATCCTACCATCCATAGGTTAAATCCTAAGATCTAACCTCTCAAAGGATAATAAAGGAAAGAACCTATTCAAAACTAAAGATGGAAATCGGAAATTCAAAATTTATTATCAAAGAGATGTGGATAAGAGGTATGTATTCTCTCCTAATCAAGTCAATCTTCTTCGAAGTCTCTTTAACCATGTCGGGACCAAGTAGCAATCTCTATGTAGACTCTAATCAACATGAAGGCGACTTGCACGGTCTTCCATAAAGAGCTTCGAAAGGTGCCATTCCAATGCCAGCTTGAAAACTATTATTATACGCGAATTCCACTAAAGGAAGATGCTCCTTCCAAGTTCCTCCAAAATCAAGAATACACATCCTCAACCACATGTGTCTTACTATCTTACTAATATCACCTTGCTATTCTTCTATAGTCTACACACATGAAGCAACAATCCTAGGTTCTCACTAGTGTCCTATACACTTTATGGAGTCTTTTATTATTACTTCTAAAAGTAATCACTGCTATCTCCTATATAGCCTTACACTTTTTCCGTCACACATATGAAATGATTCCTATCTACTCCACATTTAAAATTTTGATTTGGTATTTATTATTTCATTTCAAAAACTAAAGTTTCTAAATTTTTAAAAAATCCAATCCCAAATTTTTTGCCTTTAACAGTGTTATTTTCAAGTTTCTATTAAATTCAAAGGTACTTGGTTACTTAACATTTTATCTTTCTAGACTTGCATCCTTACAGCTTTTTGAATTTAGATTATTCCCCAAATCTAGAGGGGAAAACTTACAAATTCTAAGTTCAAAACTTATTCCTCCTTTTCTTTTAAAGACCTTTACAGCTTTCCTTAAAAAATGGATTTTTAAATTTAACTCTTACTAAGTTTTTCGCTTCCAAAAACTTATTTACTTTTTCACCAAACCATTTTTCTTTAAGATCTCTTTAAAATGTCCTCACATGTTTTCGAAACATCTTCTTTTCATAGATTTTCAATTTTGCAAAAACTGGAGTAGATAAGAACAATTATTTTATTAAAAACTCTTAATTTTCCAATTACCTAACCTTGGAGGAGTTTCTAACTTACTACAAATTGGGACTTTCTACAAAGGCAAGCAACCAATGCGCATAATCAATGGAAAAAAATGAAATTTCCATTGCTTAGCCTTTTCTAATAAGGCTCTCTATAATATCTCTCCTAACTAACACCGTCTCTAATTATTATACTTCTTATTACACCTAATGGTTTTATACCTTAATATATTGGAACTACTTTTTTTTATAGGGAACTATTAACGCTAAAACCTTCTATGAATCCTTTAAAAGAGGACTTCATGTTTATGTGAAATTATAAGGAACTTATTTATATTTTTCAAAATAGGCTATACAAAATATGGTGCTTCCCATACCTTGTACATCTCTTTCATGCATTCCTTATAACTTGCACAAAACATCTTTATTTGTGATTTGGTTTCATAGAAAATTATATCATTATTCAATTCATTCTAATAGATTAAAATATGTTTAATCTATATTCTCTTATGATAGACAATTTGTATGAAATTTATTAATTTCCTAATATGTAACTTGCACCCCTTTTTCCAGAAGAACTTATTTTCAAAACTGTTTTAATATTTATATAGCTAGAAAACATTTCCTTATACTTATTTAAATAATAAGTGTACTTACAAACCACTTTTTTCTATACTTAGAAATTATCTTCAAAACATATTTTTATTTGGATCAAAACAGATGTTGCGTAAAACACCGTTACTATAGCCCAAAAATACTAGTGTATGGGTTCAATAAATACTAATAAATATCATATACTATGTAAAAACATTTTCTTTGGGAGTCACCTACTATAACAGTAGTGTTATAGTCTATGCTCCCTTTATTTTTCATGAAAACATCTATTACAACAACAAATGTTGTAACCTATGTTTCCGATACTTAATACACTCTAGGTTTTTATTTTAAAAATATTTGTTTACTTACAAAGAAACTAGTGAGCTATATATGCTCTATAATTCTAAAAAAAAAGAATTCACTTTTTACAAAATTTACATTTTTCAACTTTTCAATTTAACAATTTCATTTCATTGGGCTAGACATAAAGTGGATTTTCTTCTTACTACCCTAGGAGTACCCTTCCTAAACCTTGGAAATCTCATTTCCTTACTAAAGTCTTTTATTCCTATTTCTCTTTTATGCTTATATTTATTCCAAGATACTAATGTTAAATCTACTTATCTGAAGCAATTATAATTTTGCAATTGTTTACACATGGGCTTTCCTCTTTTTTTTTCAACTGAATTTATTGTACATCTCCAATCTTTGCCTACAACTCTTTGGATTTCCACAATCCGAACCTAAATGTACAAAACCGTTTTTCGAACTATTTCCATGTGTTGACCTTCTCTATGTCCTAAGAAACGTACTTCCATACGCCAAAAAGTGATACTTCAAGAATTTTTCCTTCAACTAATAATCGCGAAGTGTACGAAGAACCTCCTCTAGATGAATAGAATGCTCTTCCATACTCTTGGAAAACACCAAAATGTCTTCCACGAATACTACTACGAACTCATTTAGGACGTTTCCAAAAACACGGCTCATAAAATCTACAAAATAGGCTGAGGCGTTGGTTAGCCCAAACAGCATAACCAACCACTCAAAGAATCCATCTGATGAAGCCTTTCTCCAATAGCTCACCAATCTGCTTACTTAACTCCTTCCTTTTATGTGTCTCACGGGCAATGCCACTGGCTTAGCATTGTCATTCATATAGATCCTAATGTCGATCTCTCTCTTAGAGTGTAGTCCCCTAACCACCTCAAAAATGTTTAGGTAATTTCTAATGACTGGAACAGAATCTAGCTCTCCTAGTGATGAATCAAGGGAATAAAGGAAGCTCAACATGACTGACCCCTATGGGTCGCAAGAAACCTCAAGAGTCCTACTGCTGCATGTCTCTAGTCTAACGACTCTCCTCTCGCAGTCCAATATCGCTCCATAAGTGGACACCCAATCCATCCCCAAAATCATCCTATACCCAAAAATCTTGATACATAGGCATCACAGTCAAACTCTACGCCTAGTATAAAAAATTTCAAACCTTTACAAATCATGGATAAATGTGCCGATCGTCCTATGGGGTTTGAAACAACTATAGGGTCTACTACAAGAGAAATATCTAAGGGTAACAATCAACCAAAGTATTAGAAATGAAAAAGTCCGAATAGGAAAATCCGAAATAGAGATCAAACCTTCTACGGAGACTTTCCTACCTCGATCTGGTCCACTACTAGAAGGTGTTGCATCCAAAGCCTATACTTGCATTGTAGGTGCGCCTGCTCTTTGCCCCGTCCTATGAGGACAAGCTCTACTAAGGTGACCAGGCTTCCCACAGTTGAAACACCTCCCCTTCATCATTTTATTCTTGCATTCCTTTGTGTAATGACCAACCAATCCACAGCTATGACATTTCGCGCTTTTCTTAATCTGCTTCTGAGGTCCTCCTTCTTTCCTCTTGTCCTTTTCCTTCTTGTTCTTCTACCACGGCTACTTAGAGCTTTCTGACTTAGGAACCTCTTTAAGCTCTCCTTCAGCTGCCAAGCTGCAGGCTGAACTCTCTATTAGTCCTCCAATCCTAACAGTCTAAACATTCGCTCTGTATCCTTCAACCTAGCTCGTGCCTCCTCGAAATCCTCTATGCCAGAAAACATCTTGCCTCCAAGACTAGCGAAGTCCTTGTATAGCTTAGAAAAATTGGCTACTGTAGGTGGATTAATGGGATCTCCACCTGTTGGTGCTGTAATGGGCGCTTGCCCTTGCACTGCTGGTGCTGTATTTAGGCTCGAAAGAAGTATGAACTGGACTTTGAGGGGATTTTTATAAAAACTCTCTCTTTATACTTGAAAAACTATTTCTATAATAAGAGTTTCTTTCTGAAAAATACTTCTAGTCTGAAGATATGCTTCTTTTAAAAATAGGTTACTTTTGGAAAAAATACTTTATATTTAAAACAAGTTTTTAGGAATTTTGTAACCTTAGGCTCTGATACCAAGTGAAACACGCCACACCCCTTAGTATATCCAAATGGACACACTAAATGATATGGTGCGTTATAGGTATAGCTAAAATCTTTACAGAGACTAAGATTTACAAGACAAAATAAATAAAACAGTGGAAACATTTAAAATTAAACTTCATTTCTCCATAAAACGAGTCTTAAAACCAAATACATAATATGTCTTGAAAACCGAATACATATGTCTCGTGAAAAATACCATCTCAGTCACATCATCAGAGTACATAGATAATAATAAAAATCATCCCTCTCATAAAGTACCAGTACATCCAAACTCAAGTGAAAAGAAAACTGAAAAGAAAAAGAATACATGAAGAATAAGAAAGCTCTACAAATGGATCTCCAAGAAATCCAAATCTACTGTCCTTGCCTCTGCTGGCCTATGGAGGGAAAAGGCGAAATAGAGGAGTGGGTCAGACTATAAGTCTGGTGAGTGAAAGTAAGTACTAGCATTTTTAAGCAAGATAAAGATAATAGACGTAGCAACAGTTCTAGTATAAAAGGAAAAGATAAAGCTGGAATAAAATACTATTTAATTGTTTGCATTGCTTTGATAGTTCTAATATTTCGATTGTTTGAATTGTTTGCACTTGTCTTAGATTTCTGCTTTGATTAGGCTGAAATCCTAATCCTATTTTAGTTAGGTTGAAACCCTAATTCTACCCGTTGATCGGCCTTCTATCTCTGTTGTGCTACCGTGAGCTAGTCCCATCCTGTGGGTCCCACAACAAAAAGACACTTGTTTAGTGTTTTGGAACGCAGTAGTGAATTATTTACCTTACTCAATGCCGCACAGACGGTCATCGTGGTACACACTAACTGTCGCCCCCTCTTGTGACCTCTTACAAACCCTAGTCAGCATAAGCGTGCCCGGCCTCAGCTAATCTGTTGTTAGACCATCAGTCCTAGCCTGAACGGGTCCTGCCCAGCCTCACCTAAGTGTGCTGTGAGACCATCAGTACTAGTCTGAAAAGGGGATGATGTTGGTATGGGTCCTATCAAAAAATATCTAGTTGTGCCCCTCGCCTAAATCCCCCGATTTTAGCTTCTATCTATTGGCCACTTATTTACCCTGGGTCTCAGCCTCACCTAACTATTGTGAGACCATCAGTCCTAGTCTGAAAGGGTCCTACCCAGCTTTACCTAATATGTTATGAGACCATCAGTCCTAGTCTGAAAGGGTCCTACCCAGCTTTACCTAATATGTTATGAGACCATCAGTCCTAGTCTGAAAGGGAGTGCTATTGGTATGAGCCCTATTTCTATGTTTGCTTACTAACTTAGTGTAAGTTTTAAAATAAGCCTCTTCTGTTATCTCTGCTATATTTGCTTATTAACCTAATCTAAGTCTTAAAATAAGCCTCTTTCTGTTCTTTCTACTTAATTATAACCTATGTTATAACTGTTCTTTTATTCTGTCTTTTTAGTTATAATTACTTATTATAACTATGCTTGCAAATATCTTAATTTGCCTATTTTTGTCTATGTCCAACTTATTACAGTTCTTCTTACTCTACATCTAATTTCTGTAAATTTAGTGTTCTTATATTTTAGTTCATATTAGAAAATCATTCTCTTTTATTTATTTTATTCGCGTAAAAAGGAATAAAAAGAAACTAACATAACAGGATAAATTTCATCTAAAAAGGAATAGATGTAAAAAAAATGACTGTAAATAATTGGAAAAACTGTAAATAACAGTAAATGGTTGCAAATAACTGAAGTAAAATAGCTAAAAGAAAATAAACTGGAAAGAAAGTCTAAAATTTACTTAAAAATAGACTGTAAATAAACTTGCATAAAGGTTACCCCAAAATTGTAGAAAAACTACAACTATTGGAAACCCTATTATTTTAAATTACTTAAAAATCTAAAATAATTACTTAAACACTCACATGTGGCCCTTAGCTCTTTTCTTTGGCATTCTCGGATCCACTTCTAAAGTATAAAATATTTAATTAAAAAGATCTTCTTCTTAGAAAAATATTCTATTTAGGGTCCAGCCTCAGGCAATGAACCTAGATAGGAGAAAATCTGAATGAGAAAAATAGCTAGGTCTAGGTTCTTATTTATCACTTAGGGATCTCAAGCCGTTGAATTTGAGGATTATATCTGGTGCAACCATGTCATAGGCTCGCTGGGAACCGTCGGATGGAAGCACGGATGCACAGGATGGAATAAAAGTTGCAAAACACGTCACGCTCGAATCTGGACAAAACTGCATCCATATACATAGGCGGGTCGACCGCCAGGTCGACCCATGCATGGTTGGGCTCGACCTATAGGTCGACCCAGCTATAGGGAAGGTCGACCCTAGGGTCGACCTGACCTTATATATATATATATAATTTTTTTCTGTTTTGTTCGTTTTCTTGTTTATTTCGTAACTTCTTCATTTTAGCTCGGATTTTGACAAATTATATATGGAAATTGATCAGAAAATCATCACGGACACAATGGTGCAACTCACCTGGTCCAATTCTGAAAATTTCACAAACTTATTTTATTATTTAATTAATTCATTAATTAATTATTATAGCTTAAATTTTGGGTTGTTATAGTCCAGGTAAGAAACATTTGAAAACATCGGTGGCACACCTCCTGCTGATTTCTACTGTTACCTTATTTACCTTTTCATCATGAATTTTCTCTAATAAGGAAGCCCTATCCATCCCATTTTGCGAAACAACAATGTAGTCCAGGCGAGCTTTGCATTCTAAGTTGAATACCTTATTCTCAAAGGCATTCACACACTCCATGACCACCTTTCTACTTTTCTCAATCTCACCTAAAAGGTGTTCCCTTGTTTTCTCAATATTCCTAGAGAAGGGAACAAAGAGCTCCTCTATGGTAGAAATGAAAGGTGAAACACGAGTGCCCGACGTACCCAATTCTTTCTTATAGATCCCACAGCTTATTAAACTTGGCTTCATAATAATTTTTCAAATCATTCTTCCACTTCAAAACTTCGTCCCGATCGGCTCTGGAGGGGGGCGCAAGAGCAGCACCTGGTCTAGAGAAGGAACCACTGGCCAAGGTGGCAGAAGGGTTGTCTTCCGTGCTAATCTGCCTAGCAATCTCCTCGTCTAGTTCTTCATTTTTTAGTTGCAAGGCCCTAGTTTCATCTTGAAATATAACCCCAAACGCATATTTGGCATCCTTTAAAAAACCCTCTAATTCTGCAACTCTGGCCAGGGCAGAGTCAAGCTTCTCAGTAAGAATGGTGTAACGACCCACTCTTCCATATAGTTTAAGCTGACAATAAACCACACATGTCCAACCCAAATTGAACGGGAAAGTGGACAGTTAGGGAAAGAAGAAGAAAGAAGGCAAGAAGAAAAATAGCAAACACAGAATCTCACAGCGGAACGAATGATCTATAATATATAACAAATCTTTATACAAAAACAAACCATAATATATGTGTACGTACAGACATCAATCAGAGTATACTAACTTATTTAAGCTCGGACAGTTATAACAACCTTTCCTTACAATTGCTGATAAATACAACCATGAATGCAACGGAAAAATAAACATGTATGTGAGTACGTCTCTAGGCCTCCAACTCATATCCTAAAGCTCCAAATATTCAAGTAAAACTAGAAATATGCTCGATCTAACCCGAGCATTATAGGAAAACAACGCCCGGGCCAGTCTGGTAAAACTAGCGTGAGAACTCAAATCATAAGGAATTTTATTTATTTTAACCTATAAAATCCTTCAAAATCAAAGGCATCTCGTAAGACCACGCTGCACATAAACACAGACGGTTTTTTACCTTACGATAACCAAAACCTTTATATTAGAAAATCCAGTGATATTATAATAATGTCTAAAGGCGAAAATAGTAATAATCAGGTAGCTGAGATGCTCGTGAGTGTACATCACAACAATACTAGATATATAATCGAAAATCGATAAGGCATGTTCGCTAACTGTGTAGGATTTCCATGGAGGTGCCCTTAGTACTTCAAGGAATGGTCCTCCTGCACAAGGATCAGAGATATCCTTTCGAAGTATCATACATCCCTAGTGATGTACCATAGGAAAAACATAGCTGGTCTTGCTAAGACCGAGTGCATTGCCTTATGCATGCATAACAACTGAAGGTAACGTCAAGGTGGAGCCGACTACACCCTATGGGTATGTCAACCCTACTGGCCATGCCTCCTATCTTTGGTTTTAGTCATTCCCGCTTATGAGGCTACGTCCGGCATTCCAGCTTATGCACCGCCACCAAATAGATCATGGAATCCCACATGGATTTCAATACCCCAACGTGTCTCGGAATCACACATAGATTCCCACATCTGAATTAGATCTTGGAATCACACCTAAATTCCTATACCCCAACGGGTCTCAGAATCACACATGGATCCCAACATCTCAAAATATCATGAATCTCCTCCATAGAACCGTAAATGGTTTTCAGAGTGGTTACGGGTTTGAGTCATCTCTTACGAGTACACTCTTCCATTTCCTGGGTGCTCCACAAAACCAAACGTCGATTTCCAGAATGCTCAATATCGGTTCTATAGGAAATAATTAGACAATACATAAGAGCGAGGATCACCCCCTAACCGTTTAAGTGGATGGATCTCCTTATCATTTGTCCTAGAAGAACGAAACTAGTTTATACGTATAGTATAGCACCATCGACGGTAACTGTACCATATAATCCCCGTGTTTCCCCTAGATATTTCCAGAGTTAAAATCCTTCGGTGTTAAGTAGGTAATATTTCCGTACCACCAAAATAAAGAAGGATTGCATATTTAGGCCAAGATTTGATAGTCGGTTATTCAACTATCAAATAAACAGACATTCCAAACAAAGATTATATTTCCCATAGAAATCACTAAGCCTCTTAAATTAATCTTTCATTAATTTAAAATCACATTTCAAATACTTGGAAATCACTTCCATATACTTATCTCAACAAGATAAGTATATTCACAAACACTATATTTAAATACATAGAAAATATAACCATATAATTATCTCAATGGTATAAGTATATTCACAAACCATTTCATTTTCAAAACTAAGAACTTGAAAATTCTTAAAAATAGATTTAGAAAGTAATGTTCAATATCGACTATGGATCGCAACTTACACAATGGTTACATCGCTATCCCAGCAAATCCATAATAAACTGTAGGCAATCTCTACCCCTTGAATTATGCCATGAAGATCAACCATTTCTTCCCAAATCACTTTTATTTTATAAATATTACCAAATCTGTTTACAAAGTTTCTTTATAAATTTTCGATCCCATCATAAAACATTCTTAATAAATCTTAAACCCCGTTTTACAAAACTCCTCTTTTCCAGATCTTTAGAAGTCATTTATAAATTCTTTTATAAATACCCGAACCATTTATAAACTCTTTCCACATTTTAACAAACCTCTTAAATAAATTCCTTAAGTCAACAAGGTTCACTTGATAAACTATACATTATTTGAAATAACTTAAAATAATAAGTTATTATTTAAACATCCCTTCATTCCATTTAATTTAAATCTCATTCAAAATAATAACTTTAAAATCACATTAATAATATATTAAATTAATTTTAAAACACCGTTATTGTATTGATAAGTTAACTTCAAAAATGATATTAATATAATAATTAATTAATTTAAAACGTTATTATAACAAAAATTAATTAACCTTAACTAGTATTATTATAAAAATTAATTATCCTTTAAATATAATCAAATAACTTAAACTAATATAATTAATTAACATTAACTAAAAATTAAAGTATAGATAATCATTTAAAATAAATAATTAAAACATTTTTAAACCATAACTAAATAACTTTTAAATAGTTATCGAACATTTTTAAATAACATTAAGAAATAACTTTTAAGAACCATATTAATAAAATAATTAACTTTAAATTATTATTAAAACAATTACAAATTATCTTTAAAATATTATTATTAATAATTTATTACCTTTTAAAATCTTATTACTAAATAATGATTATCTTTAAATATTATAATAAAAATAATTATTCTAAAATAACCTTCAAATCAATAATTAGTTTTTCAAATTTGAAGGAGGCTTAACAATCACCATGGTACTTAACAAGCTACCATATTATTCAATTAACTTTTCAAGTTAATAACATATATTTACATAATCCACGACTATGTAAATAAATCCAACACTTAATGTTAATATATCCTTAATTCAAAGTGGCATATCATTTACGATATATAGTCAAACGTCCAAAACTATAAAATAGTAGAACGGGGATTTATTCTGCTAATTAATTGCCAAATTAATTTAATTAGCGAAATGGTGTTTTATTCCACTAAACAGGTGTCCGATTACCATATTCAATCCAATTTAACTCAACAGTGTTTTATTTGGCCAAATAAACATCAATAATTAAGGTATATAAATTTTAATCGACGTTATTATTAAAATAACATGATTTAAATCATGTCTATTTCCATATGTCATATATTTATACTTGTGCAAAACTATTAATAAATCATACGATAATGTTATACTCGTCAATACGAGCCCATCGCAAAAAGAATCAGGTTGATCGGGTTTAAAACGGACAAGATACTCCATTTTCGAAGTTTAGCTTTATATATAAATTTTAAAATATTAAAAGAAGTTTTTTCTCACCTTCAACCATGCGGCCCAAAGCCCAACAAAATGAACCCGCACCCAAATGAACAGTCTTCTTCCCCAAAGCTCCACTTCTTTTTCCAGTAAGCCATCCTCCACTCGTGCACGTATACGCGTGCACGTGCATACACGATTTCGACCACCGTCTCGCAAACCGATGCTACCAACGTCTCCCCCTACACGAGCCCATCCCCTTGCACCCCGCCACAACACACGCACACCACCAGGTCGAAACATGACCGCCCCAAGCGAGCTACAGTCGCACAAAAATTGCGACATCTCTAGACGCCGAATGCCACCAAATCAACATCGTTCGAAGCTCTCTCCTCCATGAACCCCACGCTACACTCCAATTCACGAATCACGACACATGTTCCAGCAAATCCTAACCCTTGCTTCAAACCGCTGACCATCATCATCATGGCACTTTGCCGAAACGCCACCAAAAATACTACAACACCATACAAACCCAATGGCGCCTACGGCGTCGATCTGTTAGAAGTGGATTGATGGAATTTAATTTTTAAAGTCTATGAACATTTTTATTCCCTTTCTGAAATTTGGGGATTACTTGGTCGTTTCTCGATGAAAATTCAAGCGACCAATTTTAAAATGAAACTAGATGAGTAGACGGACAACTTTCATGTTGGAGGCCGGAACTAAAACTCGACGGTTTTGGCTGTATTGATTTTTGATTGATGAAAAATGTTTGGTTTTGATTTCTTAAACATGAACAAAGCAAATGAAGAAGAAGGAAGAAATCAAGCTCTCTATACATATGCCTCTACAAATATATATGCCTGATCAACCTCATAAGTGGACAATGAGGCAAAATGGCTGCTGATGGAGGGGGGACAATGGTGGACAGTGGCGGCTGAGGAAACAAAATGGTTGCTGGGAAAAAAAGGAGTACTGTGATTTGAAAAATAAATAGTGTAATGCGTGTGTGTTGTTTCCGGTACCCACCACGCCATATCGCGTTCGATTACGAACCGCGATTAATAGAAAATAAATTACGATCGTGTATAACAATGTTATACGATCACAAAACAAAAATAAAATTGACAAGTTATTAAATTCTGTGAAGTCTCAAAATGCCAGCATTTGCTGTAAAATACGTCAAACGAGAATTTACTTATTTTCCAAATTAAAAATTATGGAAAAATTCTAAAAATTGTCTTAAAAATACGTCATCAAAAATCAAGTCTAAATTTGAAACATGGATTTTATTACAATTTAATTCAAATCTGAATATTTAAACAAATTAAATATCCAAATTTGAAAACCCAAAAAATACAGGTCATTACAAATGGCAACCTTTGAATCTTGAGTAAAAGAAGCGGGCTGAAAATCAAACGAGCCCACACAAAACGAAGTTAAAGGAGAGTACAAATAAAGTAAGTACAAAAAAAAACTTACAAACTTCACAAAGAAACATCGATTCACATAACGTATACATAGCCCTGAATATGATATAAGTTGCAAAGTCGTTCTCCAACGCGGGCTCCAACAACACTATCCTCAAACACCTAAGGCATAGTAGCTAAAGGCAGAGCTAAACCGACAGGGAAAGTCCTTCGGGGGTTATAACAAGAACCAGCTCAATGGTCTATTTGCCCTTCTACAGTCACCCCGAAACCCGCTATATTGCGTAAAAAATTATGATCCAACGCAAGATAGAAGAACTCTAAGTCATCCTAGGCACGTTGTAGAAAAACCTCCCTCCTCTTGCTTTTAATTTCCTCTCGCTTAAGTTTCTCCACTTAGGAAACAATCCTACTTTGAGCATCACACGGGGAATCCTCGATATCATGAATCTTCGATACAACCTTCTCCCTTGTTTTCTCTAAGGTTTCGATTAGCTTAGTCTTAGTCTTCTTAGTTCGTCTCTAGAAAGCACCAAAAAACCTATCGGCATCGGTTCTCCATCCATCGGTCCATGAACAAGAAGGTCCCCTCGACTCTACCACCCTCGTCTAATTAGTCACCGGAGAAGACCTAGAACCCGTAGAAAGAGCAAGAACCGTTTCCGAATGAGGTATTGCAACCACCCTGTCGCTTTCTACAACCGCTTTTTCTCTGATTAGGCTAGCAATCTCCGCAGACATATCCTTAATGGTTTTCTTCTGCTATTCAATCTCATTCTAAAGAACAATCCCATAAAGGTTCTCCCTATCTTTCATTAAATAATGCATCTTACTTAATTTTAATTCAGCAGCATTATGCCCAGTACGCAACCTAGTGCTATATTCATACCGACAGGTAAGCGCACCTTCAGCTTCATTAAGCTCCTTACAGACATACTCTAACTCATTTTCATGTAACGATCGGCATTTTTGACCCTCAAAAATCGATATTAATACATCCACGGTATTCACGTGTTGAGCATCCGAGTGCTGGAAGACAGATTGTTGGGGTGAAAGAAAATAAAAGATAGAACAAAATCTCACAACGTGATGAGTAATATATAATATACCAAATATATTTACAAAAGTAAACTGTAATATATATACATCAATCTGAGTAAACTAACCTATCATTAGCCTGAGCAGTTATAACAGCATGTCCTCATAGAGGCCAATAAATACAACACAACAAATGCAGCAGAAATAAAGATATGTAAATACATCTTGGACGCATCCAGCTCGTCTCTTGAAGCTCCAAAGCATCCATAACTAAATCTAGAAATAGGCTCGGGCTGACCCGAGCATTATAAGAAAATAATGCCTGGATCAGTCTAGTAGACCAGCGTGAGAATCACAAATCAAATGGATTTTTACTATTATAAAACCTTTCAAAAAATATCGTAAGACCACTCTACACATACACACAGATGAGTTTTTACCTTAGGATAACTAAACCATTTTATAGGAAATCAAATCATATTATAACAATGTCTAGAGTTTAAAATAAATGTATAACATAACTGAAATGCATGCATCTTAGATTCCAGTAGTTTAGCACAACTAAGTCCGTAAAGCACGTATTGGAGGATGGATTCCATCAATGACAAGGCAACTTGGGTACTGCCTGCCACGATACATCTCTAGACAATGCACCGAAGAGCTCACATGGAACCCCTGCCAACATAGAGTCGGCTGTCCATTTAACATGGCATACAGGATTACATCATCCCCTGGGCACTAAGGCTGCAAACATATTGCACGAGGCCCTACCTTTTATATGCGCACGCATACCAAAATCCATAAATATCGAATCTAGATCGAGGAATGATGCTCCTAGTGGTGGCGAACCACATAGCTCTGCTGCATATCCCATGTTCTAGTCATTCCGGGTTCTGAGGCTTGTGAAGTCACGATTACATTTTTACTCTCTTAGCAAATCCTGCTTGGAATGCTAACATTGCCCTCCAAGCAACAATGCAATGCGAGCATTCATCCATACAAGTTGTTCAGGATATGAACCAACCGAAGGCGCTACTTATACTACATCCTCAGGATTAGTAGCAAGTAGCCCTTGCACTTTAAAGAGCTTTGTCTTCGATTCCATCTTCTCGAACCTCTTCCAAAGCGTAGAACGTGCATATGGTTTTAAAGTGGTTACGGTTTTGAGTCATCTCATATAAGTACACTCTTCCACTTACCGGTCGCTCCAAAACCAATCGATAGATTACGGTTCTTTTGGAAATAAACAAACAATACATAAGATCATAAATCACCTCCTAATTGTTTAAGCAGATAGATTTCCTTATCATTTGTCCTAGAAGAGCAAAATGAGTTTATACTTACAGTATAACATCACCGAAGATAACTATACCATATAGTTCCCGTGTTTCTTCTAGATATTTCCAAAGTTATATTTTGGTCAGGTTTTGATAGTCGGTTATTTAACTGTCAAATAAACAATCAATCAAATCAGAGGTTTAATTCCATAAAAAACCAAGCACGGTTTAACACATAAGCAGCCACTAAACCCTTTTTAATTAATATTTTCATTAATTAAAAATCACCTTGAAAATACTTTAAAAAATATTCATATACTTATCTCAATGGTATAAGTATATTCACAAACCATTTCACTTCCAATACTTAGAAACCATTTTCCATTTTCCCAAAATCATATTTAACCGGGCCAAAACAAATGTCATTTAAAACATTGTTACTATAAACCCAAACCACTTTCCCTTCCGTGTTAAGTATAGAAAGAACGCTTCTAAACCACCATAATTAAGAAGGATTATTTGTCAAAATCACTTCTCGTTCCTTTTATAAATTTCCCTTTTTACAACTCATTTCATATTTACAAGTAAATTTATAAATATCCAAATTAATTTGTAAAATTCCTTTTATAAATCTCTTAAATTGTTTATAAAACTCCTTTTATAAATCTACAAAATTATTTGTAAAATTCCTTTTATAAAATATTATTTATAAATCTATTCTTTTATTTATATAATCCATTTATAGATCTCTTTTATTTATAAAATACTATTTATAAATCTCTCTTTTATTTATAAATCTATCTAATATTCAACATTTTATATAAAACATTAACCAATAATTATTTCAAAATATTTCCAACTTCTTTAAAAATAGAATCACTTTATTACAAAAGATAAATTCCCTTTATTTTACAATAACATTATATTAACTTTTTTGTAATATAAATACATCCCAAAATACTTTTAAAACATTTCCAGAAAGTTTGGAATAAAATAGATAAGTTCAAAAAACCATTTTTAAATAAATGCCAAAGAAAATTCCAAAATCATATTTAACATCATTCTTCAAATCAAAACCATTTATAAATTAAAAACATCAAATAATAGTATTTCAAAATATTATAGCGAAGCCTAGGGCTACTATACGCTTACCGATGTTATCACTATTTTTAGTCTAAAAAGAAATCAACTTTGGCGACATATCAAAGTCACAATCAATATGGCTAGCTATAAAAGCTTCAGGCACCCAACAATTCACAATCAATAGTAAATACATCATTTATCCAATATTAATTAGTCCACATATTAATTAACTTCAAAAATCATCCTTTTACTTTGCAAGCATAGAATAGGGATTTATTCCACTCAATAGGTGTCTAAAATAATCTATTTAATTTATAATAGCAGAACAGTGTTTTATTCTGCCAAATAGATATCACAAACGAAATATAATTAATTTAACTACGTTATTATTCAAATCAACGTAATTATATTTAATCACTATTATTTTATCAATATTTTTTACTTCGTTAAAACTATCAACAAGTTATAGCAAAATATTATACTCGTCAATACTAGTCTAAGGTCAGAAACCGAGGGTCCATCAGATTCCGAATGAAGAATTTACTGCATTTCAAAGTAAACAAATTTAATTAATATAATTTTGAACAAATAAATCATCATTCTCACCCAACAAATCAAACAGTCCCAAGCCCAATCATCTCTCTAAACCCGACATGCTTCCCCTACTGTTCCTCCTCCCTCATAATTTTCAAATCGCGCATTGCAGTATTTTAAAAACACAAGACCGCCTCGATCCATCACCTCAAGCCGCCGCTTAGACCACAAATGGTCCCCAACACCATCGTCGCCTGAACCATTACCCAACGCCTCGCCTTCTTGTCAACCCACGGCCAACTTGGCTACTCCATCCACAGCCAGCAACCATGATAACCGAACCCAAAAAAACACGGTCAAACCCCTAGTTTTAGCTTGCCCCGACAATTGTGACTATCAGAGACTCTACGACCATCACCCACGACTCCGTCATGCCTCAAGCTTCCTCCAGCCACCACCGCTCCTTCCCTCGACCACTCGATCGTCGAAAATTCCAAGATGATCAAAAAACAATCATCTACCTACCACGACTAACCCCAACCTCCTAAAATCGTGCGACCACCACCAAAAATCATGACTTGACGATACGAACACACCCATATCCTTCGATCTCCATTTCATCCTCATCGAAATCACACCCACATTTGAACAGTGGTGGAATTGGATGATTTCCACTACCACACTCGACAAAATGTCAAGCAACCAGTTTTAGAAAATAGTAGAGAGAATAACGAACAACTTCGTAGTTGGTCATTTTAGCTATTTGCTATGGTTATGGAGAAAATAAATTTTGAACTTGAAAAATGGTTAAGGTTTTATTTACAAGAAATGGAAATATAAAAGAAGAAGGAGGAGGAGAGATGAGTGAAGAGAATGGAGTGAGTGAAGCAAAGTGAAATAAAGTGAATTTATGGTTGTGTAGTTAAAGCCCCGCTAAAGACCGCAAAATCACCACTATAGCACGTAGCGCTCTTCAATTGCTACGCTTTTTCAATATAGTGTTATTAAACAGTACATCTGCTTTAAGCCTCGCTATTTTTCACTACACTAGCTAAATCAAGGCTTTTTAGCACCCACTTTAGCAACATTAACATAAAAAGATTGATTTGACTAGTTCTCTTTCGAACCAAAACAAGAAAGTTAGGGTAAAGACCTAATTTTAAGATATAAGTGCTCAATATAAGTTATAAATCTATTATAATCACAAAATATGGATTGCATTAATCATGATATTCGTCAGTTTTGTTATATAAGAGTAAACAATATTTCTTTTTCCTACATAAATGATGTGAGAATGAGAATAAATTGATTTTAAATATTTGGTTTTATATCCAATGAAGCTTTTTGCACCTTCGGTATTTTTCGCTGTAACCCCGCTGTAAATTTTTGCACTTCCACTGTTATGGAATCGTTAAGTGCTTTAACTGCACAGATTTATGGTGAAATGAAGTGAAGTGATATAGTGCAATAATCAAGACAACCCAATGCTTCCAAGCTAAGCAACCATCAAATCAAGTTCTAGGTACCCTGCTACATAGTATCACGTTGACGTACGAGCCATGAATGACAGAAATAAAAATACGATCGTATACAACAATGCAACATAATCACAGAACAACACAAAAATATACAGTTTATTTTATTCTGTAAGATTTCAAAAATACTAACGTTTGTCGTCAAATACGTCATTCGATAATTTAAATATTGTCCAAATTAAAAATTAAGGAAAAATCATATAAAATCATTTAAAAATACATCTTTAAAACCAAGTCATTTTATTAAAAATTGATTTTTCTTATTTATTATATTTTAATCAAATTTTAATATTTAAATAAATTATATATTCCTATTCAAAATGTTAAAAATTCTGGCTCATTACATTCTTCTCCTCTTAAAAGAATTTCGTCCTCAAAATTTCATCTCTATCAAACCAAGAATAAAATAAGGCCACATTAATACTTAACATTTTCCATAAGCCCATACGATATATACATATCATACGTACGCAATATCTAATTCGATTACTTACTCGAATATATAAACTTCTTTTCCGAACCAGTATCGCTCACTCGGTTGCCTAGTGCGAACTCCGATTAGGATCATTGATTAGAAACCTCCATTCTCCTTACATAGCCATATACTATGATAGAAAACATTGGGAACATATCAAAAATCCTCGAGAATTGTTCGCCATCAAGAATAACATAACAGAATGGGTGCGAAGAAATGATCACCTCAAAGTCATGCACTCGAATTTTGGATCAAGAATGGTGCGAAGAAATGATCTACGTACAACTTACGTACTTATTCTTATTGGTTTTTACTTATACCAATTCTTTTTACTTCAAAAATCATTTATGAAAAATATTTCATAAAAACTCAACTTAAGTTTAAAACTTGTACAATACCCTGCTATATCCTGAGAGTATATATGCAATATCATATTTGTTTTACTTAACCAAGATGTTTAACAAATTTAAAAGTTGTTTCAACTTATTATCTTTCCATTCTAGAGTTACAAAACTCCTTTTATATTATCACAAACAATTAGCTTCAAGTTCTCAATTAATTTGAAAGTTTTCGACCGTCCAAAATCCACGAAAATTCCATTTCATTTCAACAAATGAAAACTACCAAACAACATATCATAATGAGATGCTCTAACCAAACTATCCTACTGGATAGGAAACATGAATCTATAAAATAACATAACAGAAGATTTAAGAACTAAAGGCAAGGTTTTTATTTCGAATCTTTTGAAATAATAATAATATACATATCTCTTTTTGTATATCAAATCATACTTTCGGAATTTAAAACAAAATTTGTTTTACAAAAATAACTATGAAGCAACACTACTACGGTAGCATTTCCCAATTAGAAACTCGAAAATAAACGTCGACCGTGCTGCATTCATCAACAGAATTATTTTCCAGCAACAAAAGTGAGTTCGGTGCTTTCTATTTCCTTTAAAATCCTTTTTAAAATATTTCTATTCATTATGACTTTAAAATAATACTACTATTATTTTCCCCAAAACTTTGAAAAATAATTTTCATAAACACCAGAATTTAAGTTCTCAAACTCTTAACTTTAAATCCTTTTTCTTTATAAGCCATATTTATATAATTTCGCTTCCTTATATAAAATTATTTCACAAATGTATATCTTTGTTTAGATTAAACTAAACAACTTTTATTAAAATTACATTTTAACCAACATTATCACCGAACGCCTTATAGTCAAACTGTGAAACTTAATTCACAAGGTGTTCATTTCAATGTTCCTACAATTACTATCTACCCTACCCATGCATTGAAAAGGTAAAAGTGCTCGTAAACTGGCTGAGCACAACTAATCAAACAATAAATGATAATAATTGAATATTATCATTTCCTAACAAACAAATATATCATAAACCTACATAAATTTTTAGAAATTAATTTTATATATAAAATATAATTATAGGCAAAATTATTTCATTTACCAATTTTAAAACAATACTGTGTCAGTTTGTCTTGTTCAAGTGTTTAGAAACTCATATTGATAACGTTGATCAGGCGCATTAACCAGAATTCATAAACCACTCAACAAACCAATCAACACAATATAAAACATTTTTATAGCACTAACAAATATGCGCTCTTATATATAATACACTCAAACTCATTCTAGGGTGCCACCTACCCTATCTCTAATGAGTTTATCCCACCAAGGTCTTGGTGTTTGCTCAACCTAAGCTCTGATATCACGTGTAACGGCCGGCCTTTTCGAGCCTCAAAAGTTGATACTAATACATCCATGGTATTCACGTGTCGAGCTTCCAAGTGCTGGAAAGACAGATTGTTGGGGTAAAAAAAATACAGAACAGAATCTCATAACATGAAGAGTAATATATAATATACCAATGATCTTTACAAAAGAAAACTGTAATATAAATACATCAATCAGAGTAAACTAACTTATCATCAGCCTGGACAGTTATAACAGCATACCCTCACAATGCTGATAAATACAACACAACAAATGCAATGGAAATAAAGATACATAAATACTTCTTGGAGGCATGCAGCTCGTCTCTTAAAGCTCCAACGCATCCGTAACTAAATCTAAAAATATATTCAGGCTTACCCGAGCATTATAGGAAAATAACATCTGGATCGGTCTAGTAAACCAGCGTAAGAAACACAAATTAAATGGATTTTTACTGTTATAAAACCTTTCAAAATAAAGGTATCTGGTAAGACCACGCTGCATATAAACATGGACGGGTTTTTACCTTACGATAACCAAACCATTTTATAGGAAATTAAGTGATATTATAATAATGTCTAGGGTTTAAAATAAATGTATAACATAACTGAAATGCTTGCATCTTACATTCCAGTAGTTGGGTACAACTAAGTCTATAAGACACGTATTGGGGAATGGATTTCATCAATAACAATGCTACTGGGGTATCGTCTGCTATAGTACATCTCTAGACAATGTACCTAGGGCCTCACATGGACCCCCGCCAACACAAAGTCGACTGCCTCTTTAACATTACATACCAGATTACATCATCCCCTGGGCACCAAGGCTGCAAACATATTGCACTTGGCCCCACTCTTTCCATGCGCACGTATAATAAAATCCATAAATATCGAATCAATATTGAGGAATGATGCTCCTAATGATAGCGGACCACATAGCTCTGCTGAATATCCCCTGTTTTAGCCATTCCGAGTTGTGAGGCTTGCGAGGTCACGATTACCTATTTCTTGTCTTAGCAAATCCCACTTGAAATGCTAATACAGCCATCCAAGCAACAATGCAATGTTTGCATTCATCCATACAAGTTGATCTCAATATAAATAAATCGAGTGCACTACCACTACTACATCCTTAGAATTAGTTGCAAGTAGCCCTTACACTTTCAAGAGCTCATTCTTCGATTCCATCATTTTGAACCAATCTCGAACCTCTTCCAAAGCGTAGAACACGTTTATGGTTTTGAAGTGGTTACGGTTTCAAGTCATCTCATATAAGTACCCTCCCCCGCTTAACGGTCGCTCAAAAACAAATCGATAGCTTCCGGTAAACTCAACTCCGGTTCTTTTGAAAATAAATAGACTGCACACAAAAGCGGAGATCATGTCCTACCGTTTAAATGGACAGATTTCCTTATCATTTGTCCTAGAAGAGCAAAACGAGTTTATATGTACAGTATAGCATCACCGGAGATAATTGTACTGTATATTTCCCGTATTTCTTCTAGATATTTCAAGAGTTATATTTTGGTCAAGATTTGATAGTCGGTTATTTAACTATTAAATAAACAATCAATCAAACCAGAGGTTTAATTTCATAACAAACCAAGCACGGTTAAACACATAAGTAGCCACTAAGCCTTTTTAATAATCTTTTCATTAATTAAAAATCATCTTGAAAATACTTGAAAAATATTCATATACTTATCCCAATGATATAAGTATATTCATGAACAATTTCACTTCCAATACAGAGAAAACAATTTCAATTTTCCCAAAATCATATTTAACCTGGCCAAAACAAATATCATTTAAAATATTGTTACTATAAACCCAAACCATTATTCCTTCAGTCTTAAGTATGGAAAGAATGCTTTCATACCACCATAATTAAGAAGGATTATTTATCAAAATCACATCTCATTCCTTTTATAAAGTTCCCTTTTTATAAACCCATTCCATATTTACAAGTTCTTTTATAAATCTCCAAATTAATTTGTAAAACTTCTTTTATAAATCTCTTAAATTGTTTATAAAACTCTTTTTATAAGTCTCTAAAATTATTTATAAAACTCATTTTATAAATCATCAAAATTATTTGTAAAACTCCTTTTATAAAATATTATTTATAAGTCTATTTTTTTATTTATAGAATAACATTTATAAATCTCTCTTTTATCTGTAAAATACCATTTATAAATTTCTCTTTTATTTATAAAATACCATTTATAAATCTATCTTTTATTCAACATTTTATATAAAACGTTAACCAATATTTATTCCAAAATATTTCCAACTTCAAATAAAATCACTTTATTACAAAAGATAAATTCCCTTTATTCTATAATAAACATTATATTAACTTTTCTGTAATATAAATACTTCCCAAAATACTTTTAAAACATTTTCAAAAAGGTTGGAATAAAAAGATAAGTTTAAAAACCATTTTTATATAAATGCCATAGAAAATTCCAAAATCATATTTAATATCATTCTTCAAATCAAAACCATTTATAAATCAAAAACATCAAATAATAGTATTTCAAAATATTATAATGAGGCCCAGGGCTACTATACACTTAACCGATGTTATCACTATTTTTATTCTAAAAAGAATTCAACTTTTGGGATATATCAAAGTCATAATCAATATGGCCAGGATACCAAGCTTCTGGCACTCAACAATTAACAATCAATAGTTAACACATTATTTATCCAGTATGAATTAATCCGCATATTAATTAACTTTAAAATTCATCATTTTACTTTGCCAGCACAAAACAGGGATTTATTCTGCTCAATTGATGTACAAAATAATCTATTCCATTTATAATAGCATAAAGTTATTTTATTCTGCCAAATGGGTATCACAAACGAAATATAATTAATTTAACTACTTTATTATTCAAATCAACGTAATTATATTCAATCACTATTATTTTATCAATATTTTATACTTTCTTAAAACTATCAACATGTTATCAAAATGTTGATCAATACTAGTCTAATGTCAGAAACCGAGGGTCAATCGGATTCCGAACGAAGGAGTTATGGCATTTCAAAGTTAACAAACTTAATTAATATAATTTTAAACAAATAAATTATCATTCTCACCCAACAAATCAAACAAACCCAAGCCCAATCATCTCTATAGAGCTGACTCGCTTCCCCTACTGTTCCTCCTCCCTTCTAATTTTCAAATCTCGCATTCCAGTATTTAAAAACACAAGAACGCCTCGGTCCATAACTTCAAGCCGTTGCTCCAACCACTAATGGCCCCCGACACCACTGTCGCCCGAACCACAACCAACCGCCTCATCTTCTGGCCAACCCATGACCAACTCGTCTCCTCCCTCCACTGCGAGCAACCACGTCAATCGAACCCAAAAAAATACGGCCAAAACCCTAGTTTTAGCTAGCACCAACAACTCCAACCATCGAAGATTCTACAACCACCACCCACGACTCCGCCATGCCTCAAGATTCCTCTTGCCACAACCGCTCCTCTCCTCGACCATTAGATCGTCGATAATTCCAAGATGATCGAAAAATGATCATCGAGCCACCACGGCTAACCTCAGCCTCCTAAAATCGTGCGACCACCAACAAAAATCATGACTCAACGATACAAACACGCCCATACCCTCCGATCTCCATTTTGTGCCTAAATCATACCAATATTTGAACAGTGGTGAATATCAGAAGATTTTCACCACAAAACTCGATGAAACATCGAGCGACCATTTTTAGAAAATAGTAGAGAGGAAAAGAACAGCTTTGTAGTTGGTCATTTTGGCTAATTTGCTATGGTTGTAGAGAAAATGAATTTTGAACTTGAAAAACAGAGGATTTTATTTACAAGAAATGGAAAAATAAAAGAAGAAGGAGGAGGAGGAGAGACGAGTGAAGTGGATGATGTGAGTGAAGCAAAGTGAAGTGAAGTGAATTTATGGTGAAATGAAGTGAAGTGATATAGTGCAATAATCAAGACAACACGAAGCTTCCAAGCTAAGCAACCATCAAATTAAGTTCTGGGTATCCCACTACACAGTATCATGTTCGCGTACGAGCCACGAACGACAAAAATAAAAATATGATTGTGTACAACAATGCGACACAATCACAAAATAACACTTAAATACACAGGTTATTTTATTCTGTGAGATTTTAAAAATACCAACGTTTGCCGTAAAATACGTCAAACGATAATTTAAATAATTTTAAAATTAGAAATTATGGGAAAATCATATAAAATCATTTAAAAATACATCATTAAAATCATATTAAAAATTTGTTTCTTATCATTTATTATATTTGAATCAAATTTGAATATTTAAATAAATTAAATATTACCATTCGAAACGTTAAAAATTCCAGGTCGTTACAAAGCCTTTCATTCTAGACATCGAAGTAGTTAACCTCTACCTCAATGGCAGTAGAAGGGTCCTTTACCTTAACCTCGAGTTCAGGCATGCCTATCCGATTTGACCTAAGGATGATGGGCGTCGAAGGAAGGTCAGGTGTGAAGACTTTGTGAGGCTCAGACAAAGTTCCATAGGAGCCAACCTAATTAGTAGCAAAATAAAATTATATAGTCTTAAAGACAATCAACATAAACCAAAAAAAGGTCCAATATAAAACCCTCTTATTACCAACATTAATTCAACAGAAATATGTACAAAAAAGTAGCAAAAGTAAAACAGAATTCAACCCTTATGCAGATTTCTAGGTCTAAGACTAAACCATTCGAAGGGAGGATTATCGGGCGAAAAGTAACTATTTTCTAGGGTATATTACCATCGATGTAGTACAAAGTCACTAATTGTCTCTTTTTCTTTAACCACTTAATCAATCATATAGAGCACCTCTTGGGTATTTTCCCTATGTTTGGCATAAGACTCGTCCAACTCTCTCTCTCGCGCTTATCGATGGCCGCGACACTAAGACCAAGATGACAATCTAAAGTTTGGGTTTTGAGCCTGTCCTCGCTTTCCTCATAAGCTTAGCAAACAAAATTTCTTCTGAAGACTAAAATAAACAAAAAATGACCCAATCATTTGTTAAGCAATAACAAAGTAAAATAGCTATAATAGGTCATTCATAATAAAATAAAGAAGTAGGTCCCATTCTGTCACACTCCAAGGGTTGATACAAAAGGTTTCAAATATTTATATGAGGATTTGAAGTAACCTCGACTTTCTCAAATTCTTCGCCACCTTTAGGCCCCTTATCTTCCTTGCTCTCTCCTTCCTCATCCTCATTCGCTTCTGAAGGGGCGAAAGGCGCAGCATCTTGCCCAACATACTCTTTACCCCACTTATCATGGCAATATTGGTAGACCAAGTCAACCACAAACTGATACACCAGAAAGCTGAGGTCAATCTCTTTCTTAAACTAAAGCTTGGCCGAGATGTATAGATTGTTAACCATGTCAGAAGTGCTTGTCTGAAGCTCTTCTTTCGAATCGGCCAGCTTGTTTTCCACCTTGGTCAGGTACTCCCCTTTCTCCTGCAACTCACGTTCTTTTGAGGTTAGGGCTTCCACCACAAACATGGTGATTGAACTAAAAATGGCACAAACACCCACGGAAAGTAAGTAGAGAAATAAAAGTTCAAAATTAAATGAAAAACGAATTAAAAAGAGTAAGAAATGAACATACAGAGATTTATAGTGGTTCAGCAAACTCCAGCCTACGTCCACTTAATGATTTTATTGCTTATATTCTGACTTGAAGGCAGAAGTTCTTAAGTGCCGGTACAACTCTTTCACTTATATTTTCTGAATTACAAGTATACAGAGTAGAGTAGAACTAGAGCAAAAAAATATCTTGAGAAATGAGTCCTACCCCTCTATTTATAGAGGTAGGGATCCTAAAATCTTGTACCAAATATCTCTAAACAATTATCCACGAATTAAACCAAGTCCTCCAAAAAAATATGGGTGCCATGTCATCAAATGTTATGGGTCGTAAAACTTCATGGGTAGGGGTCGGTACTGACCCATAAGTTTGCCAAATTGGCTGCCTTTGATTCTTCGCTACAGCTCGTCTTGTGGTTAGCTTCATGATTCCATAGTTGTTTGCACCAATATTAGCTTGTTTCGGGGTCCAATGGAGTTATAGAAGAACAGAGTTGCAGATTCAAGAGTTCATGGAGATCGATAGACAATTGCGTGGAATTGACAAAACAACATTGGAAATAGGTTCCTGGTATCAAATAAGGTAGGTGGGCAGAAGATGGGCTCAATGATGGAGTTTTCTGGGTCAGTACTAACCCCTAGGGATAGGTCGGTACCGACCCCATACTTGGGGAGTTTAGGCTTCTAAATTTTTGTGGCGGACTTATATTTGTGTTGTGATCTTGGTTGTATTTTAGTTTTGGGGGCTTCGTGGTCATCTCTCTGGGCGTATCACCTTGATAAATTTAAGTTTGGCTTATCGGGTTAGTCTGTATACTGCCTGGTCAAAAGGCAGGATAACATTTGCCCCCCTAAAGCATACCCTACGAATGGATGGTGTGCTTTGCTCAAGAGAAAATGTAACGTCGATCTTCGATAGTTGATCTCTCTAACTACTTCGATCTTGGTTAATCTCCCAGTTCCTTCGGATTTTCTTGCCAATTATGGTTCATTCCAGACCTACCATAGCCTAAGACTCCAGACTTTGCCTTAGTGTTGTCTATGCATCATCACAATTCTGATTTTAATTCGGAGTCATTACATCACATATCAAAACCATCCGGTGTTCATCTAGTATTTACATCATTATCATTCTGATTTCATTCAGAGTTATTGCATATCAAAATCATCCCATGTTCATCTGGGATTTATTTGTTTCGTTATAATTTCAAGGCGTTTAAATCCGTATATCAAATCAGCATGTGTTCTAAGATTTGATCTCTCCAGATCGTTTCAGATTCAGTTTTATGCACAATCTCTCCGAATTGTTTAATATTCAGTTTTCAATGTGCGATCTCTCCAAATCGTTTTATAGTTAATTTAATATGCGATCTTTCTAGATCATTAATTGATTTCGTGGCTGTTCAGGGATGATAGTTAAATCCGTGGTCTCTTCAGACCATAAATTAAATCCATGGTCTCTCCGGACCGTTAATCAAGTCGATGATGGTTCGGAGTTAATAATCAAATCCATGGCTGTTCGAGGCTGATAACCAAAATCTGTGGTCGTTCGGGACCGATGGCCATTCGGGGCCGATAATCAAAATCCATGGCCATTCAGGACTGATGGTCGTTCAGGGCCTATAATAAAAATCCATAGTCGTTCAGGACAGATGGTCGTTTAGGGTCGATAATCAAATCCATGATCATTTGAGGCTAATGGCCGTTTGGGGCCAATAATTAAATCTGTGGCTGTTCGGGGTAGATAATCAAATCCGTGGCCATTTGGGGCCCTTGCCGAGTCCAATCTGCTAGCTCTCCAGCGAGAGGAATCGACAACAAGCAAGCCCATCTACTCACTCTCCAGTGAGGAGACTTACTATTTGCACTTTGGTCCCATCCTTTCGGATCGAACATAAAACGATCAATATCAGCCATCACGTTTAAGTGAGTTTTAATAATCAAATTTAAACATTCAAAACAACATAAAGTCTAACATCAAGATAACTGCCTCATCGGGCATTACAGTCCAGCGTCCTGCTCAAAGCATGCCTAGGGACCGTTCGGGATCCCATACACGAGTAAGTAGCTAGATTGTATTATTGCTATGTTTATTGAAAAGAGGAAATAGAGTGCGAGAACCAGACCTGATTCTCTGCCATCCTAATCAAGAGAAGACTATCCTTGACCTTGATCCAGGGCAATTTCCATTTTCTGTGGTTGATAGCTGCTCATGTTCCGCCACCATAGTTCTATTTCCCATGTACTGCAGTAATCAATTATCTCTTACCTATTCCTCGATCAGACCCCGTAGGTGCCTATAGTCGTTTGTGTTATACCCATCCAACTCATGGAACAAGCAGTATTTCCCTGATGCCCTTTCATGCTCCGTGGGCTTTCTTCTTGCTAGTTCTCGATAGGGGATCTGCCCCTAGTGTCTAGATAAATCCGTTCCTGTGTTTCATTTAAACCCATGTAAGAAGAGAATCTTGGTTCTCTCCTTTTCCACTTTGATCCTTCAAAGCTATTGTCTATCTTCCGTTTTCCTTTATCCTTGCTAAATCCTGCTCCGAGCGATCCTCCACCCTCTAGATCATTAACCTCTTCCTCATTAGCCTTAGTGTCCTTCTAGCGTAGAAACCTTTCAGCTTCGTGATAAAATTCTACGAGATCCCTTCGAGGATTCCGTTCCAAAGCCACCTTGAAATCTGTCTTGGCGGCTACCCCTAAAACTGCTGCCATCAAGACGATTGAAGGGTCTGGCTTATCAACTGTGGCAGCCACTGCATTAAACCTTGTTAGAAAAATCCCGAGGGTCTCTTCGGCCCTCTGTTTCATACTAGCTAATGTCATTACATTCTTGGGTTGTGAGATATGGACCTGGAACTGCTTCACGAATCTGTTCACCAACTCTGCCCATGTGCTAATGGAACCGTTCTCCAGCTATTTAAACCATAACGCTGCCAAACCTGTCAAATATCAAGGGAAACACCATCCCATAACCTCTTTAAATGCACCTAACACCACCATGTTCTGGATGTACCTCATCAAATGAACCGTTGGATCCATTGTCCCATCGTACGTTTCCAGCATATTTAATTTGAAATCATGTGAATTCGTAGCGTACCGAATGTTTAGAGTGAATGGACTCCTGCTCACATCTTCCAAGCTCCAGTTAGACAATCTATCCCTCATAGCTCATCTCACCAGCTCAGCAAGTCTGTCATCGTCATTCAAAGGAACTCTAAGGTTAACATTCTCAGCCTGCCCCTTGACTCTACGAGGGAATTCTGGTACATACTCTTTCGTTTGTGCTTCTGCATTTTGATCCATGTTCAAACGCTCTGCTTCAGCTCCAAAATGTACATCATTCCTTCCTAGGATAGGACGACCCGTGCCTCCGAGCTCTTAGGGGTTGGTACCGACCCATGCATGGGGGTCGGTACCAACCCATACATTTGGCTTGTGGTTTGTCCCGGGCCATTCTACCCCACTCCCAAGTAGCCATGCTCTGGCTTCAGGTCCTTGATTCTGATTTGCAGCGACTCCAGCTGTTCCCAATTGTCCCATTCTTATGAAGAAATTCTTCATCGTCTCTTCCTGCCATACCGTCATCCATTCCTGCAATCTATTCATCGCAGTTTCCATCTCATCCCTGGTTATGTAGATTGATAGGAGTTTTGCTCCTGAGGAAGCCTCTTGGCTAGCCCCTGGTTGATTTCTTCCAACAACAGTCCTTCTAGTTGATTGTCTACCCATTTAGAATCTTCCCAAGTCTTGAATCGGTGATTTCAAGTGTTTCTCGGTGAAAGCATCAGAATGTTTGAACCAAAAATGGAAAAAACACCCAAGGAAAGTAGGTATAGAAATAAAAGTGAAGAAATTAAATGAAAAACGAATTAAAACGAGTAAGAAATGAACACAAAGTGATTTATAGTGGTTCGGCAAATTTCGACATACGTCCACTTAATGATTTTATTTCTTATATTTTGACTTGGAGGCAGAACTTCTTAGGGGTCGGTACAACTTCGATACTTAGATTTTCTGAATTATAAGAATATAGAGTAAAGTAGAACTAGAGCCGAAATAGATCCTGAGAAATGAACCCTACCCCTCTATTTATAGAGGTAGGGAGCCTAAAATCTTGCACCAAATATCTCCACACCGTTATCCATGAATTAGATCAACTCCTCCAAAAAATATGGGTGCCACATCATCAAACATTATAGGTCAGTATAGCCCTATGGGTAGGGGTCTGTAGACCCATAAGTTGGCCAAATTGGTCGCCTTTGATTCTTCGGCTCGTCTTGTAGTTAGCTTCGTGATTCCATAGTTGTTTGTACCAATATTAGCTTGTTATGGGGTCCAAATGATAGAGTTGTAGAGGAATAGAGTTGTAGATTCAAGAGTTCGAGATCGATAGAGAATTGCGTTGTATCGACAAAACAACATTGGAAATAGGTTCCCGATATCAAATAAGGTAGGTGGGTAGAAGATGGACTCCAATGATGGAGTTTTTGTAGGTCGGTACCGACCCCATATTTAGGGAGTTTGGGCTTCTGAATTTTTCAACGGACTTGCATTTGAGTTGTGATCTTGGTTGTACTTTAGTTTTTGGGCTTCATGGTCATCTCTCATGACGTCTCGCCTTGATAACTTTGAAGTTAGACTTATCGGGTTCGTCCGTATACTGCCCGGTCAAAAGGCGGGATAACACATGACCTCCTTTTCGGTGCACTCTCAGCACACCCAGAAGTCCTCATCGACCCTGGCCTTCGTAGAAATGAGCTTGGCTTTCTTAACGTTATATGAGGCAAGATTGGCTTCAAGTTTAGTCACCCAATTAAGAGCGGTGGCCTTTTCACTTTCCTGCTCTCGCACTTCTATCATTAAGGCAGCATGCTATATATATATAATAAAGAGAATAAAAGTGGATAAATTTGACTGGAATAAAATAAATAGAAGGAAGATTTCTTACGTAAGACCAGTACCTCTCCAGCTTACACGTTAGTTCAAAAAGGGAAAGCTTAGGGAGTGGAAGAGGAAGGAGAGATGATGGAGAAGATAAGGCAATGCGAGATAGCGAACTCTACGCGATCTTCTCCACTAGATTGGATATGACCCCCTTGGGCAGCGAATAATAGGCGTCGAGGACAAGACTACTCTACAAAGGAGGGATAGGTAATGCTTTTGAATTAGAAGGAAAAAGAACGTTTGGAGGAGGAGGGTTGGGGAGAAGTAGCAACCTTTTTGAGATCCTGGTCGGAGTCACGGACCGTATCATGTTTTATTTTATGAATAGCCTTTTGTAGTGGCTTCCCCAGCAGGCGATGGGCATCTGAAATAGAAGCATCCATTGTACCTATAAAAAATGTCAAGATCAAGAGAAGTTCCTTTATGAAGAGAGAAATCATAAAAATAATAAATCTAAAGCATAATATAAATAAGTTATTCCCCTAGACTCAACCGAATTTTGAGAAGGCTTAAAAATATCGTGATAAAATACATGATGTGAGCGTAGAAAATTATATTTTTTTTCAACATTTCTTTGTTAAAAAAACTTTTTTTTATTTTCCTCTTCTTTTTGTCAAACTCCAAAATGTGATCCCAACACAATTCATACAACTTGGCATCTTCCTCAGAAAACACGAATTGAGTAGGACATTGGCGAAAAGAAGAAGGGAAACTATCCGAGTTAGAAATAAAGAAATACAACTTAGCCCATTTCTGGGTCCTCCGACAAACATTCAAAAGAACCAACATTTTGGCTTGGGCATTGAAAAAGCCGGCCCCTGAAGGATTCTTGTTAATGTCAAATAGAAACTGAAGCTCCTTGCCAGTAAGGTCGAGTCCATTCTTAGTATAGAGGATTAAATGGTAATCATAATAGTTTAAGAAAGAGGGGCGAGTTGGACAGACATGAGATCAATGGCGAAAAATCACTAACGAAAAACTGGATGTGGGGGAAGGTAAAGACCATAACGTATGTTTTCAAGAGTAATGGGAGTAAACCCAATCGGTGGAGTGCTAATTCGTTCATAGGGTTCAGGAACTCTAGCTTCATAACTCAAGAACCCAAATTGATTCAAGATGTCGTTGGTTTCTTCCAACCGAGTAATTTTTGAAGACTGAAGGGGGAAAATGAAGAGGTGGCCATTTCAGAATCTCAAGATTAACTAAAACAAAAGATCCTAAACTAAAGAGATCTACCAAAAATTAATAAAAACAAGTTTCTTACTTTGATCTAAAAGAAAATATGAAGGCGGAGATAGAATTGATTTTGAAACTTTCTTTCTTTCCCCTTCCTTGATTAAATGTGTAAAAATATACATACCTTAATTTGAATAATTGCCATGCAATCGAGAAATGATGAAGGAATTTGTGAGACATCAACTTATTAAGGTGCCAAAATAATGAATACAAACATTGATATAGATATACCTAGAGAACTGAAAGGTTTGATTTAACAACGATTCAGATAGTGGCCCAATGAGAGAATAACACGTGGATAAGAGCATTAAATACAAAACGAAAATGATAAGACTTTTCCACTAACAAAACGAAAGGATGGGTTAGAAAGAAACGACTAGATGCACAGACTAAGTGTAAATGATGACAAGTCTACACCGATCAGCAATTAGCATAGACTTGGGACGCAAGTGTTGCACTGATATTCCTTATATGTTAAAAGGGAATTAAATAAGGCACAGAGCCAAGAAAGCTTCCCATTACAACAAAAGTGAAGATGAAAAGAAAAGAGGTTGAGGCAATCCAACTGGTACTGCATAAAAAACCGGTTTGCAGTCGCGATACTTGATCCAACCAAAAGAACTGCAGCAAAAAGCAGGAAGTCGTAGCAGAAAAAAATAGCGTACTCATAATACAAGCAACAAAGATATCAGATCTGCACCCATCCCTTAGTTTAGATATTACGTTATAGTACTAAAACCAAGATCTGACATATGTTAGTTTGCGGAAATAAGGATCTTAAGGCTAATTTAACACCAGAGGGGAGGGTGAATAGTGTTTACAAACTTTTATGAATCATTTTGAATTCTTTTAAGATTATAGTTTAAACAATGCAAACTGACAATCACATATGCAAATGCAGATAGATATAAACGCAATAAAAGTAAAAAGGTAAAGAATTGGAGAGATCACATCAAGATTTTTATACCGGTTCAGAGTTGCTTTACATCCAGTCCCATACAATTTCTTGTACATATTTCTTTTCAAATATCAAAGTTTATACAATCTCGATTTCAAGGCTACGAGACACACCCTCTAGATTTTCCAAGCTCTGGGGATACTTACTGGATTCAAACGGGACACCAGCATACCAACTTGGATTCAAAGGGGACACCAATCACACCCACTTGATTCAAATGGGACACAAGCACACTCACTTGGATTTCAAGGGCACCAAGCACACCCAAAGGTATTTGAGTATGATTTAATAGACTTTACAAAATTAATTTCTTGATCTTGAATACAAATAATCCTATAGTCTCTTGAATAGCACTTTTATCGTGATTTGAGTGAGAGAGATGAGAGAGATCAGAGAGTATTCAATAGAGAATCAAACTAATAGAGTTTGAATTTGATTCTGACTGAATTTAAGAAGATCTTGAGTAGAATTTCTTTTAGAAATCAAGAGAGTGAAAGAGGAGAGAAAATATATAAAAAATAGTTGTTTAAAATTCATTGAGAGAACCTCTATTTATAGAGAAACAACAGTCATGTCCATTCTTGAAGAGGTACAATGAAAATACACTTTCATTCAAATTTTGAATTTTGAAAATCTCGGCCTATATGTCGACATACATAAGGTGGATATGTCGACATATCCTTTTGTATTTTGAAAAATTACTTTATAAAAATTGTTTTGAAAATATTAAGCTTTGTAAAATATTTTGATACTTTGTAAAATCATTTAAGCATAGTTCATACACATTTTAATCATTATAAAACTTAATAAAACTTAAAATTATTTTGAAATATTTTTATACATAAAGGATTGAAATATAAATTTCCTTTGAAATATAAAATAATATATAAAGTATAAGTGAATATATATATATATATATATCAAAGTATTAATGAATGTCAAAATATGCTTTTAAATACCATAAACATTTAGAAAACATAAAACCAAAATCTATGTCTAAAGACAATAAATTAAAAGTATATACTAAAATATAAAATACTTAAAACCTAATATAATAATTTTATGAATAAATAGTTAAAAGGTTAGGAATCATTTGAAAGCTATTTTGAAAACATGTTTGAAATATCATTTTGAAAACAGGGATTCTTAAAAATCATTTACTTGAAAACCACGATATTTGAAAATCATTAAAATTAGAGAATACATTTTAGAAACCTTTTTGAAAAAAATGAAGAGAAATCAAAGAAGTGCTGCCAGGGCTTTATCTATAACTCTATACCTTATTTTGATATCTTGAATCTTCAAACTCATGAGTCTTCAATCTCTAACTCTTGAATCTCAATATCAGCCACTTGAGTCTGCTCTTGATACTGTATAGTCTTCTTAATCAACACTTGTCTAATATCCTGCACAATATACTATATATAACTTGATAAAACATTAGTATCTATATTTTATATGATCTCATATGGTTGTTGTCATCAAAACCAATACCTAAGGTACTAACAATCTTATCCTTTTTTATGATGACGACCATGTATATAAAATATGATATAACTCCTCCTGAGTTACAAAACTCCTCCTTAATCTATGCTTGGATTTTATATATTTCTCCCCTTTTTCATTAACAAAAATACAACCAAAACTCCCTCTAACTAAAATACTACATGATATATAAAAGTGATATGTTGATAAATAAGAAAAACCAATTTTATTAATCAATCCAATCCAATACATATAAATATTCAAACTAATCCAAGTCAATACAAACATATATTCAAATCGAACTAAAGTCAAACCAAACCAAAGTTAAGTCAAATCAATTCTAATCCTAATATAACTCTATACACACCAATCCAAGCCAATATCAATCCAAACCAATTCAATCAATCATACATTTCAAACAATCCAAATAATTTAAACAACAATTTAAACAAATCAAACAACCCTAGATATATACATCCTAAACTAGTCAATCTAAACTAACATGATTTCCTAATAATTGGGTATTTATGAATAGGACAGAAAAGGTAATGGAGATAGAAATTCCCTTTTTGTTCAACTAAATTTTCATACTTGTCAAAGCATACCTCTCCAATACATTTGATCTCATCGTCTTCGACTTCCTCTTCTTCCTCTACTTCCTTCTCTCTTCTTCTTCTCTTCCTTTTCATTATTATTCATAGGATCACAAATGATCACATTTGGAGCATCATCCTCAATTACTATTGGATTTGTGGGGTTATCCAATAGATACTTTTGTAGATTCTTGAGAATACACCATTGTTTCTCATGTTCCTTCATCATTCTCATTTGAATTGTTTCCATTTCAAAAGACATATTGAGAGTATGCTTCAGGTCACTCTCAATCTTAGTTAATTTGGCCATTGTAGAGGTTTGGAGAGGGCCTAGTGTGGGAGAATCGAAGGAAAATGAAGTGGATTCATGTCTTGGATGTTTGTAATTAGTAGGATCCATTAATTTATTTTTATTGATGATTTCCAGAAAGAAGAAAATAGTGAAATAGGTTTATTTTCGAAATATAGTGGTTATATATAGCCATTTCTAATTTTAAATTAAGGAGGGAAATCTGATTTCTGAAAATAACTGCATATGTCGACATATAGTGTATAGATATGTTGACATATATAGTGTAGTTTTGATGGTTTGTTTCTTTTTTTTTAATTTTTAGTTTGTATGTTATTATTTTTATATTTCTGAGAAAGAACATATTCCTAACTCTCTTCTTAGCTTAATAAATGATGTTTGAGTTAATGGTTTTGTTAATATATCTGCTATGTGATTTTTAGTATTTATAAATTCAAGTGAGATTATTCCTTTATTTATGTTGTCTCTTAGAAAGTGATGTCGTATATCTATATGTTTTGTTATTGCATGATGAGTTGGATTATAGATAAATTAATTGCACTAGTATTGTCGCGTATATTGATGATTTAGTAAAATTTAAACTAAAATCTTTTAATGTTTGTTGCGTATATATAACCTGTGAATAGGCTAATGCTACTGAAATATGTTCTGCTTCTGTTGTGGACAAAGATACAGAATTTTTCTTTTTGCTAAACCAGGAAACTAGAGAGTGTCCTAAAAGGTGACAAGTTCCACTTGTACTTTTTCGGTCTGATTTGCAACCAGCATAATCAGCATCACTATATGAAATTAAATCAAAGGAATCTTCTTTTGGGTAGAAAATTCCATAGTCTAGTGTGTTATTTACATATCTTAATATTCGTTTTACGGATTTAAGATGAGTTTCCTTAGGTTGAGATTGATATCTTGCACAAAAACAAACACTATGCATTATATCAGGTCTACTTACAGTGATATAGAGTAAAGATCCTATCATACCTCTATAAAGTTTTTGATCTACATCCTTTGAGTTATCTTCTTTATTTAATTTTTCATTTGATGTCATAGGAGTTGGTTTACCTTTGGTATTAGACATACCGAATTTATTAACTAATTCTTTGGCATATTTTTCTTGACTTATAAGATTCTATTATTTAATTTTCATCCTAAAAAAGTTAGTTCTCCCATATGACTCATCTCAAATTCTTTTGACATGATATCAGAAAATTCTTTGATTAGTTGTTCATTTGTTGATCCAAAAATAATATCATCTACATATATTTGTATTAGCTAAATATCATTGTTATTTCTTTTAATAAATAGTGTACTATCTACTTTCCCAATTTCAAAATTAGATTGTAATAAATATGATTTAAGTCTACCATACCATGCTCTAGGAGCTTGTTTTAAACCGTATAGAGCTTTTTTTAATTTATAAACATGTTTTGAAAAAATTTCATCTTTAAATAGAGGGGGTTGTTTTACATAAACATCTTCTTTGATAAAACCACTTTTAACATCCATTTAAAATAATTTTTTAAATTATTATGATTTGCAAAGGCATGTAAGATTCTTATTACTTCTAACCTTGTTACGGGTGCAAAAGTTTCATCAAAATCTATTCCTTCTTCTTGACTATATCTTTGAGCTACTAAGTGGTCTTTATTTCTGACGACCTGTCCTTGTTCATTTAATTTATTTTATATACCCATTTTGTTCCAATTATAGATTTATTTTCTGGTCTAGGAACAATTTTCCAAATATCATTTCTAGTGAATTGATTCAGTTCTTCTTGCATAGCAAGAATTCATGAATCATCTAATGATGCTTCTTTTGGATTTTAGGTTCATTAGTTGAGATGAATGCTACGTTACTCATTTTATTTAATTGATTTTTGTTCTTTCCACCGAATCTATATTTCCTAGGATATTTTCTATAGGATGATCTTTTAATATTTTGGCTCCCTTATTTGGATATATATTTTCAGTATTATTTTTATCATTATTTGTTTCGTTATTTGTGACTTCATTATTGCTATTTCCTTATTCATCACAATTGTTATTCTCGATTTTAACATTTTAATTGGATGAAACATGTAACTTCTCTTAAATAGTGTTAGTTCTATTATTGAAAATTCTTTAAGCTTTACTTTTGTTTGAATATCCAAAAGAATACCTTTATCTGCTTTAGCATCAAATTTATCTAAATTTTCTTTACTATTTAATATAAAGCATTTACTGCCAAAATCTTTAAAATATGATAATTTAGGCTTTTTATTATAAAATAATTCGTATGGTGTTTTCTTAGTCAAAGAATTTATTAAAATTCTATTTAGTATATAAAATGTTGTAGCAACTGCTTCAGCCCAAAAGCTTTTTGGTAAATTACTATTGTTTAACATAGTTCTAGCGCATTCTTGAATCGTTCTATTTTTAAGTAATAATACTACATTTTGTTAAGGTGTTCTTCGAAATGAAAAATTATGTGTAATACCTTCCTTGTTAAAGAATATTTCAAAATTTTCATTTTCGAATTCTCCACCATGATCACTTCGAATTGTTTTAATTTTAATAGACATTTGATTTTGAATTCTTTTAACAAAGATTTTAAACTTTTCAAAAGCATCACTTTTAAATTTTAGCAAGTCATCCACGTAAACCTAGAAAAATCATCTACGATTACAAAGACGTATCTATTATGATTTATAAATTGTATTTGCGAAGGACCGAAAAGATCTAAATGAAGAAGTTCAAGAGATTGAGAGGTAGAAATCATATCTTTTGACTTAAAGGAACTTTTTCTAAGTTTTTCTAATTGACACCTAAATGAAGAAGTTCAAGGGATTGAGAGGTAGAAATCACATAGATTGTTAACATCAAAACTGGTTTTAGGATGACCTCTAACTAGATCTTATTTGGCAATTTTAGATAGGTGTTTGAAATTCAAATGACCAAATCTTTTGTTCCAAATACAAGGGTCATTTGATTCATCCAAAAGACATAAATTATTATTTGACGCATTCATACTTAATATATAAATGTTTCATTTTCTAATAACCTCAAAGATAATGTTTGACTCATTATCTTCAATATGACACTTATCTTTTACAAATTTAATTTTAAAGCTCTTATCACATAATTGACTAATACTTAGCAGATTATGTTTTAAATTTATAACTAGCAAAACATTAGTGTTGGCGTCAAAATTGGCCACCAACACCCAGTTATATGAAAGCACCAATATCCAATCCAATCACAGAAATATGAAGAGAAATAAATGAAGAACAAAATTAAAACAATTACAAAGAAAGTATACAAAACACGGATTTATAGTGGTTTGGCTAACTCTGGTCTACGTCCACTCCAAAGATTTTCCTTTTATTAGTTTAATTGCTGATTACAGTTACAAATCCGTGAAATTCAAGAATAAAAATGGCAGAGTATAACCTAAGTAAAAGATGAAAAGAAGCAGAAAGAAGATCCCCTTTTTTGAAGCCATGCTTGTTGTATTTATAGCTGAAGACGACCACCAATCTCTCTAGAACTTCGGCTATAGGACCTTCTTATCCAAACAAGCCCACCATAGTGGTTGTTAGGCCCAAATCCCAATGAGGAGGGACTGGTACCGATCCGTTCATTAGTTGATTTTTGGGCAGTGATCCCTATGGTGGCTACTGTATGCTTAAATATGTTTAATCCCCAAGTTTCATGTCATTTGGATCAAAGGAACTCAAGTTATTGAATGTTGAATGCAAGAATAAGCTTGGTTTCTAACATATGTCAATCCCTCCTTGGTGGACTCACATATGCCGATCCATCCATCTATATGCTATGTCGATCCTTTCCTTCATATTCTACACCGACCCATATTTCATAGGCTATGCCGACCCCTTGTCCATCCATCCATACTGATCCATCTGCTTTCATCTATGCTGATCCCTTTCTTACTTTAACCATGCCGACCCCTTGTCCATCCATCCATACCGATCCATCCGCTTTCATCTACGTCGATCCCTTTCTTATTTTAACCATGCTAACCCCTTGTCTATCCATCCAGGCCGATCCCTTATTTGAGAACTGAAGTGTGTCGATCCCTTCTAGCCTATAGTGTCGATCCCTCCTTTTTCCACTGAAGTATACCGATCTGTGCCATTCAACTAAAGCCTGACAATCCCTTCATGACATAGCCTGCCGATCGATCTTATGCCGACCCCTCCTTTATAGGCCGAAGTATGTCAATCCTTCATCCAGCTAACCATGCCAATCTATACACCTTTACTCGTGCCTACCCCTTGAGCCTTACCATGCCATGTCAACCCCTGAGATTCCACCAAGTCATGTCGATCCAAGCTATGCCGATCCCTAGGTTTCCACCAAGTCATGCCGACCCCTAACTTATCCAAGCCAATATTCATATTCCAAGCATCCTGCATCATTTATCTACCAACTCAATCTAACTCTGGCTTCATATAACCATTTGTACTTTACCTTCGGATCCTACAACCGCTGCTCTACACTCATCTGCCTTGATAATTGTGAAGTCTGTTTGGTTAAATCCTCTTGTGTACTTCCTTGCCAAAAGGCGGGTTAACACTTAGAAATAGTAGGAGTTTTAGAGTTACCGACATTACCGATGTCAATCGCATATCTTTAGAGTTATCTCCAAAATTAATTGATTCACCATCTTTGTAAACGATATCTGTCAGATTTTCTTTATTTCCTGTCATGTGCCTTGAGCATCCACCGTCCAATATCCACTTATCCTTTTTGATTTGTAACATTTGATCATCAGGTGACTATTCATCAAAGCCACGTAACACATCTGTTCCTACAAATTATTCCTTTTCAAAAGATCAAGTGGCTTTTCATAATGAATGGATGTAAATTTATGAAACAATATCATGTTGATTTTGCAAAGTTGTTTTTCAATAAAAGTGTTAAAAATAGAATTAATAACTTTTGCCATTAAAACTTTTCAAAAATTAAAATTATGAATACTTGTAAAACCAATGCTCTGATACCAAATGTTAGTTTGCGGAAGTAAGGATCTTAAGGCTAATTTAACACTTGAGGGGGATGAATAGTGTTTACTAACTTTTATGAATCCTTTTGAATTATTTTAAGATTATAGTTTAAACAATGCAAATTGACAATCACAGATCCAAACATAGATAAATATAAATGCTGTAAAAGTAAAGAGTAAAGAGTTGGAGAGATCACACTAGAATTTTTATACTGGTTCGAAGTTACTCTACATCCAGTCCCGTACAATTTCTTGTATAGATTTCTTTTCAAATATCAAAGTTTATATAATCTCAATTTTAAGGCTACAAGACATACCCTCCAGATTTTCCGAGCTCTAGGTACACTCACTAGATTTGGATGGGACACCAATACACCCACTTGGATTCAAACGAGACAACAAGCACACCCACTTGATTCAAACGGGACACAAGCACACCCATTTGGAATTTAGGGACACCAAGCACGCCCAAGAGTATTTGAGTATGATTTGATAGAGTTTACAAAATCAATTTCTTAATCTTGAATACAAATAATCCTATAGCCTCTTGAATAGCACTTTGATCATGATTTGAGTGAGAGAGATGAGAGAGACATAGAGTATTCAATAGAGAATCAAACTAATAGAGTTTGAATTTGATTCTGACTGAATTTAAGAAGATCTTGAGTAGAATTTCTTTTAGAAATCAATAGAGTGAAAGAGGAGAGAAAATATAAAAAAGGTTACCAAGGCTAGGAATCATTTGAAAGCTATTTTGAAAAGATGTTTGAAGAAACATTTTGAAAACAGGATTCCTAAAAATCATTTTTCTTGAAAACCGGGATATTTAAAAATCATTATAATCAGAGAATAGATTTTAAAAACATTTCTAAACAAATGAAGAGAGATCAAAGAAGTGCTACCAAGGCTTTAACAAAATAATCTATGACTCTATAACTTATCTTGATATCTTGAATCTTAAAACTCATGAGTCTTCAATCTCTAACTCATTAATCTCTATATCAGCCTCTTTACCAACCTCTTAAGTCTTCTTTTGATACTGTACACTCTTCTTAATCAACACCTGTCTAATATCCAGCATTATATACTATATATAACTTGATAAAACATTAGTATTTATATTTCATATGATCTCATATGGTTGTTGTCATCAAAACCAATACCTAAGGTACTAACAAAATAGTCGCAAGAAGCAAGCAACGAAGTACTACGGTTACGTGCCACGATAAATAAATAATTGAATTGCACTGTCGACATCCCTGGAACTTATACTTTGTCGATGCCTTCAAGAACGGATTTGTGCCGCACATACAAAGTTCTACCTAAGCAGTACCACACGAGGTCAGAAGCATCCCAAAGGGATGCACACAGGACCACTCAAACAACGCTCCAACGCATATTCACACTTACGGGTAGACAGCAGAGATATAAATCGCTCTTTTCAATAACTCATGCATATTAACAACAAGGGAAACTCAAATCAAGGGCAACGTAGATCACAGTCAGCTCAGACTACTGTCAGCTTAGATCACGTTCATATATGTATTGAACCAATTCCCAAGAAACAATAAATCAAGCATCCTGGAGCCCAAAGCAGCCCATGACGGTCAAATCTAAGTGCCAGGCAGACAAAGCGGCATCATGCAAGTACCGCACATCAACCAGTACAAACTCACCCCAAATATACTGGCAGTGTCTTGAAACTAATGAGTAACTTTTATTGTCCTTTTAAGGCAGTATGCAAACCATCACTTCATCAGATTAGAAATGTACGACCCGCTAAGGTCTCCCACTCTAATTTCAGACATTCCCACCTCAATTTCAGGAGTTCCCGCTTCAATCTTCAACTTCTTACCAAAGACCACAATTCAGCCATCCAAATTAAAGCTTTTTGCTAAAGACGTATTAGCAATTCAAATGCATCCAACCAACAATGCGGATGGGGAACACGTGGCATGATCTAAAGGTGAAAACACAATGGTAGAGCAAGAAGGATGGTAACCCATGCACATCCTCAACAAAATAAATAGGAGATGATCAGGAATATTTAAGGGGGCTTTCCTTTATTAAAACTATATCTTTCTATTTTTCATGAATCACTTGTATCACGAGAAAAGAGATATGAAAAGAACTTGACCCGTGGACGTAGGGTTGAAAGGAATCCGAACCACGTAAAAATTTCTGTGTCTTCTTACTTTCATGCATCATTATCTATTTATATTTGCATTGGATTATATAACTCATTACGACATTGTATTTGACATTCTAACAAATGGTTGGAATGCAACTACACAAATATGTAAGCATCCAGTGACATAGTTACTACTCAAATGCAGGCTTAATACAAGTTAAGTTTGTTGATTCAGATTTGTGGATAAACTTTAATAATTACTTTCATAATTAACTGAGGTGTTATGAGACGAAAAATCTTACTGACAATTATCATTTATAATACTGATATGATGATGTAAATGGATAGCTATATAGATTATCAATTATTAAATTATATCCCATAAAATAGTTATTTATGAATACATATACTAACATGTACTTAAATTTGTGAAAGTGATGCACTTCTAATCAACAATATATTATCAAGATAAATAATTAAACGTTTGGATGTGTAGCTTACTAATAATAAATATATATTTAAGGCATTACTCAATTGATAGAAGTTCCTTTTGTTAAAAGTTATAACTATAAATAAAATAAGTGGGTTCATATTCTTTATTTTATGTCGAATGCAAGATGGTATTCTTTCTATCATTTGATGGGGAAAATATTCAATAATCTGAAAACTATTTTGGATGTAAAATGTACTCATCAAGTGTTTTCATCTTCTATCTTGGCATATATCTTTTGAAAACAATCTTTCTTTGACAAAAATAGGGTTAGATTCTTGAATTTGATGAGCTTACGACTGTTCTGGAAATATTGCAAAAGCCTAAGTTATTCTAAACACTAAATTATTCGATGAGCTTATGCACATGCAGTGGCAGCCCAACCAATTGACTACCCGAGCCACAATTGATTTTTGTTGCCTTCCAACAAAAATAATATTAACTATTAACTTTTATGCAAGCTAACATAATGTTAAACAAAAAATATTTATCACACACTAAATCAATTGGACGACAATAGTTGATTCAAGAAAATATCAAATACTAGTTTCTTATACAAAATGCTACAACTTTTCAAGAAGTTTAAAGAAAAATACTTCTTGCATGTTTTGAAGTAAAACTTTCAATTAAAGTGTCATAATCAAGTTTCTCTAAAAACGAAATTTCAGTTGAGACCATTGTCAATATATTCAATCTCTCTTGTGACATGGTTGTTCGAAGATAACTTTTAATTAACTTTAATTTACAAAAACTTCTCTCTGCGGAAGCAACCGTGACTAATATAGTTAGCAAAATTCGATAAGCAATCCATGCACATTGAAAACCTCCATCATGCACATAAGATCTTATGAAGTCAATAATGTCTAGCGATTTGGTTATTTCTTTTGGTAACATAGTTTGCAAAGCTTTTAAATCTTGAAATAAGTCTAGTCCATATAGATCACATTGTTGGTTGTATTTCAAATAACTTTCTAAACATGTGCACCGTTCATCAACTCTTCTTTATCAATTTCCATAAACTTTGCATTTAACAAAAATCCAAAAAATTTATCATACACTTCAAATTGTTCAAATTAGTCTTTGAATGATATAAGAGCTTGATCTATGATATGGATGAAGTATGCGAGTTTAAAATTTTCTTCCGATGATTGACATCCCTCAACATTGGCTTCAATATCTTCATCAAAAATTTCTTTCCACGAACAACTATTTTCTTCTCAAATATTAGTTTAATACCAGCTTATATGGCAAGTTCATTAGCTTCTTTCATCATTTCTTCAAAACCATATTCTCTAGAATATTCACACATAAGCCTTTAGCTTCCGCCATCACAATATCCTCTTTAGAGCTATTTGCAATTTCAATCAAAGCATCTCTAAACATTGGCGCTTGAAATCAAATATCTCTCACACTTTCAACATGGCTTTCCAACCGAGCAGTCGATAATAACTTAGGTATTAAACCTTTTACATTACTTTTTAGGAACATCCCATCGATGAGCAGACCCCTAGAATAATGTATAAATTTTTTTGCATGGATGCAAAAAAACTTCTTGCTTTAACACAAGATTTAGTCATATCACATAGTGCAAGATTCAAACTATGACATCCACATGGTACATAAAATGCTCGTGGATTTATGTCAAGAAGTTATTTTCCACGCCTTGATGCTTACCTTTCATATTAGATCCATTGTCATAATCTTGCATCTTATATCATCAATGTTAAGTTTGAGTTCATTTAAAATGTTTTCAAGTTGTTTAAGTAGACCATGTCTGGATGTACATTAACTATTATAAATCCAAGAAAAAACTCTTCCATCTTAACTTCATCGATATTTTCAATATCCACACATCTTATGATTATAGACATTTTCTTTTCATGACTTGAATCCAGGTGTACAATCAAGCATGACGGAAAAATATTTTGCTTTTACGATCTTTTTTATTATATTTCCTTTGATCTCATTTGATAACAAAGTTATTATCTCATTTTGGATCTTATGACTTATATAATATGCTAGTATATGATTTTTGTTTGATGATAATGAACATATATATTCTTTAAATGTATTTGTTATTGTAGTATTTTATTTTTCCACATAATTAAATAAATATTTGTGGAATAAAATAAATAACTCATAATTCATATTCAAACAAATATTTTATTCAAACAAATATTTTGTTACAAATTCAAATTATACAAATTTGAGCTCTCACTACATTTTCACATTTTCAATTACAATACAATTTCATAATACAACACAATTTTCACTATACAATTTTTACATACATTTTACACCTCACTACATAATTCACTCAACACTCATATTTAATCTTCAACTCTATTCAAGTTTGTATCCAGCATCTGAGCTATCTGCAAAATAAACAATGATGCAGTAAAATTGAAAAAGAAAATATTTTGCAGTGCAAAATAAAGTGTGGTTTGAAAATATTATTTGCCTAAGTTATTCGGGTTGGTCGTCATCATTTTTCTTTTGAATTCATTTTACACGAACAACTTGTGACATACACAGTGTATCACTGTACATGCCACAAGGCCGTGCACACCGATATACACTTTCTTGTTAAAACTACAGGGATAGGTGAGCACAAGGTCAAACCTGAGCCATGGCTGGATTCAACTAAAGTGCAAATGCAAATAACAACAAAACAACCTTGACTTGAACATGAATATAAAGCAACTATTTTCACAAGATCCAGTAGAACGTCCAAGCATAACAAGTTCAGTTTCAAGTGCACCATACACATGAAGACCAGAACACAAATGAACATAACCAGACCTGACAACATGAAAGCATGACAATACATATGGCACCAGAGCAATGCAATGACCAAAGGCAACAACACCCAACAAGACTTCAAAACGACCCAGACCAATATTGGACTCAAAGAAGCTAACATCGGACTCAACACAGAAATGATCATAGCAAAATTAGTTTAGGCATGAATGCAAACACACACATACAACAATGTCAGAAACCAGATAGGAGTATGTACAAAGTGAACAAGACCACATGCATACAACATGAATACCCAAACCAAACAGTTCAAGTGTTCAGGCTAGTGGCATGGCACCAAGGCAACCCAGATCAATGAAGACATGAAACCACGCATACACACATGAATGCAAATAGGTTCAGACACAAATGAACATACATGAGGACTTCAAATGAAACCAAATGCAAGCTTTCATTTTTTAACATGACAACATGCAAAAAGCTTCAGATATCAGACCTGTAAACATAACTAAACTCGAAGCAACCAGACTTCCAATAACAATGCAACATACATCAGAGAAGACTACAAGAGCAGAGGGCATATAAACATTGGAGCATGCAGACTTCAAAAAACACAACCAGTCAAGACAACATGAATCACAGGATTGCAACCAAAACCAGACCAGTCGAAGCAATCAATGCAGACCAGAGGCAACCAGCATCAAAACACATGAAGATTCAACCATATGCAGTGAACACACGTGAAATCACTTGAACAACATGAAGTACACAAGCATTCAAATGGAACAACCAGCACAATACTCGAGTGAACCAGAGTGAACTGGACGGAGCATGACACACACACAAATATACAACAAGCCAGATGCAATCAAGTCAACCACACATATATACATACATATATATATATACATATACATATACATATACATATACATACATACATATATATATATATATATGTATGGAGACCATCATAGAACTGGAAGCAATATAGGGCTAACAAGACCAGATGCCTCGAAGTAACTATCACTTGGGTGAACAGAGAGAATAGCAGTTCAAACAAAGTCAAGAATTGTTTTAAAAAGTCAAGACAGCAAAAAGAGAGAATGGTCATATGAATTGAACAAGTCGAAGTCGCAAAATATTTTCTCAAAAATTCAAATGCCCAAGTCAAAGGAGCAAATAATGGAACCGATTCAAGTAAAATTCAAATTTATCAGAGATGAACAAGTCAGACTATCGACAAGCATTCAATCAAATCAAATGGTCGAGCATGATTTTCGAAGAATTCAAATAGAAATATACGACTTTATCCCTATTTAATCCCACATCATCATCGGCATTCAAGGCAGTCGAGTTCAAGCATATCAAACAGAGAAATAAAAGTAAAAATCACATACCAGTATAATTCGAACTCGAAATAATTGGAGCAGCTGCAAACCAATCAAAGCCTAGAGACGATTGACGAAGCAGAGCAAAGCAAAATTAATTACTTCAATCGATCGACAATCAAACAGCAACTTCAATTTGGAAAAACCCTAGCTTTTGAAAAGGGACGAAGGAACAAAAGGGATCTGCTGATAATACAAAAGAAAGGGAGACGACCTTACTTTTACTTGAGTTATAATTTAAGTGGGTCGGTCTTATTTTAATTATATTGGGCTTAGAGTTATAATTAAATAGGGTATTGTTTAGTTGTTTTATTTTATTTTGTAATTTTCTTTTAAAATTGTGCAACTCTCTAGTCGTGTGACTAGGTACAAACTACGGAGCATAGTTTGAGAATTCGCAACTCAGTGGGTGAGTTGTGGCAGGGTTTTGAGCGTAGAGTTAGGTTAGTCAAGTAGCGGGTGTCGCAAGTTTATATGTGTAAGCGTCTGACTACTTAATTTCTAGTAGAAACCTTGGGGGCAGCACGTAGGCAGGGTTTTGCCGAAGATGGGTAAATTTGTGTGTGATCTCTTCTACTTTACTTTCTGTTATTATTTTTATTTCCGCATTAATTTTTATTATTATTAGTATCACTCTATTCACCCCCCTCTAGGGTGAAAACGATCCTACAAGTTATATCAGAGCTAGAACAAAAACCATTTTTTATTAAAAATTTGATTTTTCTTTCAATTTAAAATTTGATTTTCTAAAATGACTTCTTTTAATAATGCTTTTGCTAAGGGTCAATCCATTGTTAGACCACCCATGTTCAATGGTGAATATACTTATTGGAAAACTAGGATGAAATTTTTTCTGAAAACCATATATGCGTGGAATATTATTGAGACAGGATATAGGATACCAACTATAATGGTAGATAATCAAGAAGTTGAAAAACCTATGGATCATTGGACAGATCTTGAAAATAGACTGCAAAAAGCTAATGTTAAAGCTATGAATTCTATCATTTGTTCATTAGATCAAATTGAATTTAATCGTGTCTCACATTTTTTAACTGCGCAGGAAATTTGGCACACACTTGAAGTAACCCATGAAGGAACTTCCAAAGTCAAAGAATCTCGCCTTGCCATGCTTAGTAGCAAGTACGAGAACTTCACAATGGCAAAGGATTAAAATGTCAAAGAAATGTATGGACGACTTTCTAATCTCGTATACAAATCAAAATCTCTAGGAAGACCATAAACAGAGCTGGAAATAGTCCAAAAAATCCTCAGAATTCTTCCATGAAATTTTGAAGCAAAGGTGACTGCCATCCAAGAATCAAAGGATCTAAAACAAGTTAAAGTTGAAGAACTCATCGGAAATCTCACCACTTATGAGCTAGAAATCAAATTCAAGGAAGAATGTGAAGGAGGAGATACACGAAAGAAATCAATAGCTCTCAAAGGAAAAACGGAAAGTGATGATGATGATGATGGAGCAGCTGAACTGGCACTGATAATAAAGAGATTCAAAAGGTGAAACCGTAAATATGGAAATCCTGCCCTAAATCAACAACTGAAGAACAGAATCATCAAAGTTCTAGACAACTTAGAAGAGCGGGAGATCATTTGTCATAAGTGCAATAAACCTGGTTATATCAAGCCAAATTATCCTCAAAAATCAATTCAGCAAAGGAAAGAACCAAAAAGGAGAAGTTTAGCCGCTACTTGGGATGAAACTGATGAAGTTGATAAAAGCACTGGCAGTGAAAGTGAATAAGAAAATCTACGTGTTTCAGAAGAAACAACTGACAGCGATGATGATGAGCCAAGCGAGGTATCAAAACTTACTCGCTCAAAATTACTTATATATTTTCATGAGGTAAATGGTTGTTTTGAATGACTTAGGGAGAAGTACGCTAAAATTGAATCACAAAGAGATAGTTTGATAGAACTAAATAAGTAGCTTGATCAATTGGTTAAAAACTATCGAAATAAGAGCCCTAAGTGTGATAAGTGTCCATCACTTGAAAAAGAAATTAAAAAATCAGAAATTAAAATTAAATCACTTGAAAATGAAATTCTGATTTTGAAAGAAAGTGAAAACACTAGGAGAGAAAATCTATTAAAAAGTGCACTTTGTTATTGAATGGAAATGAATCTCTCAAAACACAAGTCCAACAATTGTCTACAACTTTAGGATAATTCTCCAAAGGAGAAAAATCACTAAATATGCTATTAGGAAAACAAACTATTAATACTGTTTGACAAGGACTTGGGTATACTCAATCTGAAAGAGTTAGAAGTGAAACTAATCAGGTCAATTCCAAGTGAACGATTTGTGGATAAATTGGACACAATCGCAATAATTGCTGGTTTAGACCCAAACACACGAAAACCATACCAATTTGTGTTCCAAAAGGAACGAATGTAAAGTCTCTTAAAATCAAACAAATATGGGTGCCAAAAGGAACAAATATAGACTGTTTTGGTTCTATAAAAACTTATTTTTCAAAATCATTTGTCACTAACAATCATGGACCTATAAAAACAAATAGGTCACTAAAATCTTTTCTCATGTAGGTGTGGTGGCAGGCTAAGGAACAACAAGAGTGATACCTGGATTCTGGCTGTTCCAGGCACACGACGGGCAACAAATCAAAGTTCCTTAGCCTAGAGAAGTCAAAGGTGGCAGAATAAAAATAGGCAACAAACGATGTATTATATGTTGAAAATCTGCACCATAATCAAATTTCAATCAGCCAGTGATCAATTGAGAAAATTTAAGCACCACAATTAAATTTGACAAGGATGAAAAAGGTAAGGTAGTTGATCAAAAGAAATATCGAGGTATGATTGATCACTTCTTCATCCTACTACTTCTAGACATTATGTTCCATGCTTACTTGTGTGCATAGTTTCAACCAGATCCAACAGAATCTTATTTTAAAAGCTGTAAAATGATATTACGTATTTGTTACACACCTTATGGTTTGGTCTATGATATTTATCTAATGATAACTTTGAGTCAAAGGGGAATTCAGATGCAGATTACATTGGTAGCCTAGTTGATAGAAAAAGTACTAGTGGAACGTGTTTTATGTTGAGACATTCATTAGTTGCATCACATTTCACAAAGAAAATATCTGCATAAATTTCATTTCAACTAATTTTCAATTGGCAGATATTTTTTTCAAAACCCCTTTTAGAAAATAGTTTTGTTGACTTCATCTCATTTTAGGCATTTTAGAAATTTGATTTTATATTTGATCTTAAATGCCTATGTTAACTATTCTGACTCCCTACTAATTATCGAAAAGAAAAATAGTTACTGAAAAAAAGTGATGAGTGTTGATATTAATCATACATTATGACTTGAGACAGTATATTTAGTAAATTTCTTTAAAAATTTAAACAAAATTTGTAATAACTTTGGTTGGTAAAAACGCCATGACCATCTCTATTTCTACAATATTTCTAACGACCATCACTCATCAAAATCCAATATAGTATGTGAAAATGTGGTATTTAAACAGGAAATTATTCATTTTTTAAATTAATTAGCAATAATAATAACCAAAAGTATTCACTCTCATTTAAAAGTCCTCACGGTTATGCATGGGTGAATTATTTGGAATCTTTGATTATGTGCTTTCATGCTCATTTAAAAGTCCTCACGGTTATGCATGTATGGAACACAAATCAAAATTGATTATTAAATAGGCGAGTTGATTCTAATCCCATTTAAAAGTTCTCACGGTTATGCGTGGTTAGAAGATGCTTGAAATTCATTTTTTAATATAAAAAATTGGGAATACTACAAATCTCATTTAAAAGTCCTAACGGTTATGCATGGTTAGTAAGTATTCAAATTCCTATTATAAATATACCACAAATGAACCGGACTATATGGGTTTCTATGCCAACATCACCCTTATCACTCTAAAGTGGAATATGCACCTAACAGAGTATTTATGATTTTTGTTTGATTTTTTATTGAAATTTAATTCGGTATTAATGTTGTATTAATGTCTATCACTTTATCTCTATTTTTCTAACACTATTGCTTTTTTGCTTATAACAAAAGGGGGAGAGATAAGTTAAGATTTTGGCAAATAAATTAAAATGTTTTATTTTTGCATATTCTCATCTAGTTCTCATCTAGGTTCATTGCAATCTGCATACTTTTTAACTTCTTTTCATGCATATAAGAAGGGGGAGCATTGTTGTAGGGGGAGCTAATAGAATTTATTAAGGTCAAATACATTTAATAGAGTCAAAATATTAATTTATGGTTGTTATCATCAAAAGGAGGAGATTATAGAATATGCTTGTATATGATTTTTGTTTGATGATAATACACACACACACACATATATATATATATATACTCGTTTAAATATATTTGTTATTGTATTTTATTTTTCCACATAATTAAATAAATATTTGTTGAATAAAATAAATAACTCATAATTCATATTCAAACAAATATTTTATTACAAATTCAAATAGTACAAATTTGAGCTCTCACTACATTTTCACATTTTCAATTACAATACAATTTCATATTACAACACAATTTTCACTATATAATTTTTACATACATTTTACACCTCATTACATAATTCACTCAACACTCATATTTGATCTTCAACTCTATTCAAGTTTGTATCCAGCATCTTGTTAGTCCTTGAGATGATGGTTTTGATGACAACAACCTTAGGACTTGTTATAAAATATAAATACTAACGTTATGGTTTAGATATATATGTATATAAACATGCAGGAACCAAGATTGAAGACTGTATAGTATAGAGATACAAGACTGATGAATTTAAAGATCGAAGATATCAAGATTGAAGACTCATGAGTATCAAGAAATCAAGTTATCAAGAGTTCAAGATTTCAAACAGTACAAGATAATGTAGTTAGTCTAGAATTATGTTAAAACTTATTGAAAGCACTTACATCTTTATTCGAAATTTATTCGTGGAATGGAATCCACTTCGAACCTGTTAAAGGGATGGAACCCTAGTGGGATGGAACCCACGACAATATCTAGTGGAACATATAGTGGTCCTATTTTGATATCCACTAATTTTATAAAAATGTTTTTCAAAAATATATCTCTTGTTTTTAAAAAAAAATGTGTTTTCAAAACTTTCTTTTCAAAAAGACATCTCTCTTGTTTGAAATATTTTAGCCTCAAAACTATTTTTATCATTTTTAATATTTTGATTTCAAAATTGTCCTTGTTTTTAAACCATCTCTTATTATAAATATTTAGCTTTAAAATATTTATATACTCAGATTTTAAATCACTTTATAGATTAAGATTATATATATTAAAAATTATTTTCTAAACTCTTTTATATGTTTAAACTATATTCAAATATATTTACAAAGTTTAGAAATTGTTTTGACAAATTATAGAAACCAATTTTAATAAGAAACTCAAAACAACAATTTTGCCTTGAGCATGTCGACATCCCTCAACCCCCCATGTCGACATGGTGTCCGTTATTTACAAATTTCAATTTTCAAAAGAAGTGTCTATTCGTCGTATCATTTCACGAATAGATATGGCTGTTGCTCTACTATAAATACCAGTAAGTTCTAAACGAATTTTTACCAGATTTCATTTATTTCTCTCCTCTTCATCTTCCACATTTATTCTAAAGAATCCTAAACTATACTCTGCCGAAATACCAAGTGAATCAAACTTGATTATCTCTTGTTTGATTCTCTACCACTCTCTCCATAAGATCTCAGTGCTATTCAGAGTTATAGAATCTTTTGTAAAAGAAACTGTTGAGTAAAAGGTGCGGTTGAGCCTTGAAATCAATTGGGTGTGATTGTAGCCCCGGAAATCAATTAGGTGATCTTGTAGCCTGGTTAAATCAAGAGAGTTTGTCTTGGACTCGAATACAGGAGGGTGTACCTCATAGCCTTGAAACCGAGGGTGTAATCTGGGAGATTATTTTGATAAGAAATCCGTACGATTGTACGGGACTGGATGTAGGGTAACTCCGAACTAGTATAAAATCCTGGTGTGTTCTTTCCTTTACTGCTTTTATTTAGTATTTGCATCTGTGTTTGATTCTGTGATTATATCTGTGTTTGTGAATTGTATTTGTTGGTGTTTAAACTGAATAAAATTCAAAAAGATTTAAAAAATCCATAAAACACTATTCACCCCCCCCACTAGTGCTATTCCAGCCTTAAGATCCGTAGTCCGCATTTCTCACACATCTGAGCTATCTGCAAAATAAACAATGTAAAATCACAAGAGAGAAATATACGAATTTATCCCTATATAATCCCACATCATCATCGGCATTCAAGGCAGTCGAGTTCAAGCATATCAAACAGAGAAATAAAAGTAAAAATCACATACCAGTATAATTCGAACTCGAAACAATTGGAGCAGCCGCAAGCCAATCAAAGCCTAGAGACGATTGACGAAGCAGAGCAAAGCAAAATTAATTACTTCAATCAATCGGCAATCAAATGACGACTTCAATTTGGAAAAACCCTAGCTTTTGAAAAGGAACGAAGGAACAAAAGGGATCGGTTGATAATACAAAAGAACGGGAGACGACCTTACTTTTACTTAAGTTATAATTTAAGTGGGACGGTCCTATTTTAATTATATTGGGCTTAGAGTTTTAATTAAATAGGGTATTGTTTAGTTGTTTTATTTTATTTTGTAATTTTCTTTTAAAATTATGTAACTTTCTAATCGTATGACTAGGTACAAACTACGGGGCGTAGTTTGATAATTCGCAACTTACTGGTTGAGTTGTGGCAGGGTTTTGAGCATAGAGTTAGGTTAGTCAAATAGCGGGTGTCGCAAGTTTACGTGTGTAAGCGTCTGACTACTTAATTTCTTGTAGAAATCTTGGGGGCAGCACGTAGACAGGGTTTTGCCGAAGCTAGGTAAATTTGTGTGTCTTCTACTTTACTTTCTGTTATTATTTTTATTTCCGCATTAATTTTTATTATTATTAGTATCACCTCATTCATCCACCCTCTAGGGTGAAAACGATCCTACATGACTAAGATAATGATGTTGAATTTCTTTATTTACTACACGTCGAAGATGGTCTTGCATAATTGGATCAAACTCCACTAGAAACTCAATAAGTTGGCAAAAAGTCTATTATTCTTTTCATAAATCTTCTCATTCTTTCCACGAAAGGCCAAACCATTTCGAGCAAGCATTTTCACAACCCCAATTATTCAAATTGAAATCATCTTTCAACGGGCCTTTTCTTTGTCAATTTGAACTTTCATTTTTTTGTCAACCGTTGCTTTTAGTTGCAGCCCCTTTTGCAAATCAACCCACTTCATGACATTTTCACAATGTTCCGGATTAGTTTTATGCTCTTTAAGTTTTTGAGAAAGATTATGCCAATCATCAATCCCATCATCAGACAACTTACTTGAAATCCTTCTATTTTTGAATAATTTACAACAAAAACAAAATACTTTTTTCAATGCATTTGAATATATAAGCCACTTCATTTCATGTCCTTCTCCATTTGGAAAATGATGGATGTAATGTTTAGACGAATAACTTCTATTTTTTCCACACTTGAAAACTTATTGTCTTTTTTTTACGATTTTGATAGAGTCCTTTTGAACTATAATTATTCTTTTAGTGTCATTTATAGTCCACCACAATCCCGGATCCACATCCACGTTTTTGTTAAAATCAAGTTCACTTTCATATGTTTCTTCGTTCACAAGCTCTTCCTCTTCTTCATTGACATGTACTTCATCTTCCTTACCCATATTAATGCTTTCATTTGCTTGCTCTTCAATGAAATTATCAATATTTTCATCAATTGCTTCATTAATTTCGTTCGCTTGACTTGAACCAAGTGATTGTTGTGCTTCGCATTAAATAACTTAGAAATTGAATCCACCAATGATGTAGATATCGCATCTTGACGTTGCTTCACTCTTCTATTATAAGCTCTAGAGTTTGTTTTCTAAACCTCACTCAATTTTTACGATCTTCGTTTTTCGGCATGGTATAAAATAATATATATTAAACAAATGAACTTGCAATGAATTGTTTTACTAGTGTAATCATCATTTTTTAAAAACTCAACATATTTTTACAACTAAATTAGAATAGTACCTAAAGTTTTATTCAATAATTTTCAAATACCATTTCGCTAATAAGAACATAAACATATACCATTTCACAAATTAAAGCATAAAGCACTCCAAATTTTGTTGTTATTTTGATAATAAAAACAAGAACCACCTCAAATTTTGTTATTTTTCTTATTTTTTTGTTGTCCCGTCCGTGGCCTTGCTGGGCTGTCAACTGGGCCGGCTCTGTGCGCACGAAGATTGAAGACCGATGTAGACTTCTGCATATGATGCTTTAGGAAATTATTAACAAGGACAAAATTTCTCAGCGTTTTAGCCTCAAGGACAGACCTTCAATATTTTAGTCTGAAGGACAACTTTCTTTAGGTATCATTTTTTAGTTATTGATATCAGTTTATAGGTATCAGTTTGTAGTTATCGATAGCAGTTTTTAGGTATCATTTTTTAGTTCAGTAGCAGTTTTGGAAGAATGTTTGTCCTTATGAATAATTTTGAAAAAATGTTTGTCATTGTGGTTAAAATATTGAGGTCGTGTCCTTGAGGTTAAAAATATATAAATTTTTGTTCTTTAAATTAATTCTCAATGATGCTTTTGGGAACCATTTCAAATTTCTGTTTCTTTTTTAAAAACTTGAAATCTGTTCACGTCATCTATCATGGCTTTCTAATATACTCTCAAAATGTATGAATTTCACGTTATACCAAATGCTACTTTGATTATTTGAATTTCTGCGCAGATCTTGGTTGAGAAGTGTATTTTTAACTTTGTTTCATACATAATTTTTGTTAACTCACACCAAAATTTGAACGCGCTGTTAATTGATTTTCTCTATTCATCGATGAGTGCCATCACGATGGCAATTGAACAAGCAAAGCTGGGCTCGTTTGCAAGTGAAGTTAACTCTACTTAGGCTGATCACAGACTTTTCTTGAATTACGTACTAGATAAAAATAACACTTGCATATTTTAACGAGTCTAATATTTCTGTAGGGCATATAAAATTGAAATGTTATCTTAACCGTATAGTATATAAATTTGTTTGTTATTTGATATTCTAACATGTTTTCTCAAAGCTGCTGCTCTCATCGAAAATTAAACTTCAAAACGTGTGGATCCTAGAGGGGGTGTGCTGTTATCCTAAGATTTTCATCGTTCCTGCATAAAACGGATATTTTGGATGAAATAGAAATTTTGGATTTCTCTCGCTTTCTTACCTTTTGCAGATTTATTCTACCGATTTCTCCATTTTTTTTCTTTCCATCATATCTGTTTTCTATTTATTCTTCATCCTCTTTAATTATTATATACATATCTTTATTAATAATAAGAATAGAAACATAACTTTTTGATCTGACAGTAAACTTTCGAAATTGTCCTTTATATCTGATTCTTTAATAAATTGCTCTTTATAAACATAACTTCATAAAGAATTCAAAAATAAACTTGCTAATTCCAAAACAATAACATCTAATCTTTAATAATAGTCGTAATGCCTTTCGTGTCACTTTTTTTGGTGTTAGCATGAACTATCAAAAACACCCCTCTACGGATATTATACAACCTTACTACCACTTAAAAATAAGATTTAAAAAATACATTTCTTTACAAATTCAAAACGTTTTTCTATAAATATTATGAAAATTTGACCATTTAAAAATAGGATCTAACAAATAAAAATCCAAACTAACATAAAAATTAGATGTTGTAACATAAAAATAAAAATTCAAACTAACTACACATGATTTCAACGTAAAAATACAGCTAACTATTTGTGTAAAATATTTTCTCTTAAATGTGTTTAACATATGCAATTTATAGAAAAAAATTCTCGCGCGAAGCACATGCTATGACGATCGTACATATATAAACAATTCCTATGATTAACAATTAATTATTCTTTACTAGACATTTTCCTAAATTTTTTATTTTTATTTCAAATAGTGCAACTAATGTCATATGTATATCATTATATGTTTGATTGAAATTTATGTTAATTTACAATATTTTCCTTTACATGATACGACCAAATAGTTGGTTCTTCAATGGTGCGGTCGTACTAGTAATAACATATTATCTACCAAAATTAGCTAAATCCAAGATCTTTAGCTAAAAGAAAAGGAAAATAATGATGGGGATTCCGGTGCGATGGATAACCAAGTGACAAATGAAAATTTTAAAACCTTTACCGGTTCACAAACACAAGATTCTGTAAACATAGAAGATGCCATTTTATTTGCACAATTACAGATCCAAAGAAAAGCAACGACTAAACGACATTAGCTGTTTTCTTCTGATCCAGGAGATACTTTGCGATGGTTTCACTCATTGCAGCAAGCGGAGCTATCAAGACAAACATAGCATTTTCCTTGTGTTCTTCGTCAACCTCATAATCTATGGTCGATTTAATGATAGAGACATTGCTATTCTTTTCTAATATTTGGAAGGTCACCATGTAGGACTTAAAGCCTATGTCTAAAAATCCACCTTCTATCACTGCTGCTTCCTTTAGGCGTTTCTTGTGATCCACTGTTTATGCATGTAACGACCCAGTATTTTGGACCATTCGCATCCATTATAAGTGTGTAGGTAGACACTCATGCCGGAGTTGAATTGCTCAAAATACTGCGTTGTAAATAAAATTTGGCAAAACTCAGCATATACAGTAAATAAAATAATTACAGATCACAGACACAGAGTAATATAACAATAATGCAGCGGAAACAAAGGATAGTAGTTCATGAAGCTACTATATATATATAACAGAGTTAAACAAGATACAACAGAGGTCTCGAATACAATAGATGTCTCAATACAATAATCAAATACCAGATCTGAATACATCACTGGATCGACGGAATAACTGAAAGCAGGATCGATAGATAGCTGGATCTCCAAGCGAAGCTCCAACTCCAAAGGTGAGTCTCCAAATGCTGTATCACTCAGTCTGACCCGAGCGTAAAGCAAAACACAAAACACTCGAGTCAGGATTAACATTCTTATATTAATAAATCCAACTCAAGTGAAATATCAACTGAAATACAAGTAACTTAAAGGATGTTTGGGATAACCATCCTCTAAGGATCCGTTAAACTATTTACTATGTAGTAATATTCGCTATTATAATAGTGTCTAAATAAGTAAAGTATAATCATATCGGAAAATAGCGTTAAGGGGATGGAGAACCTTAACGCGGTCGGATCTTAAAATCATAATCGTAGTAAAGCTCGATATGGTAGGTGACACGGCACAACTAGGCAATGCCAGGGTAGATATACCAATTACGCACACGGACTGATGGATACGCATAGCAGCCACTACCGTTCCACCTCGAACAACATTCCCAATCGGAGGATGGCCATCTAGTCAAATCACAAGTAAGAGTATAATATCGAAGAAATGCGTCCGAGAAGAGGTGCTACCTCACTGGTCCGAGATCGCTCCTGTTTTAGCCACCTTATGCCAACTCACGGGAGTTGGGTCCACGTAACATACCTTAAGAACGTCACCACCATCCTACTTCATTCTGGAATCTCCACCGCGTACACGGTTGTCAAAGTGGTTTTCGGTATCGACAGAGAGTATGTCCATATCCGATCCCGGTCTCTTTGCCAACCAATCGTTATTATAACACCGTGGTCATTTCAAAATAGTTTATACTTCAAAACCAAAATATCATTATCATTTCAAAACCCAATTTAATACGATATCAATTTCACTTCAAATATATCCATTTTCAAAACCATATTACTTTCCAAAGTTATAATGCTTTCGAAATCATAGTCTGGAAATCACAGTATTTTGGCAATCGTAACATTTCCTTTTAACAGTTTAGATATTAGAATTTCGTTATAAAATAAATTAGTTTCCTCAATTTTCACAAAAATCGATTCAAATTAACTCGAGTTCCAAAAAAATTAATTTAATCAAACCCCAAATCATTCGTTTCAACTCGATTCAGCTTCTAAATAAACCATTTCAAATTATCAATTTCAAATACGTATCTAAACCATAACATAAGCCATTTCAATTTTTAATATATTTCAAAGCTTTAATATTCGACATTTCAAAACTAAACTCGATAAATTTATATACATATCAAATTCACTTTACAATTATTTAGTTTTGAAATATTGACTTAATCATTTCCATAACATCTAAATACAATTTCAATTTACAATTTAAATAAACAACAGATCTCATTTAAATATTTATACGTTTGAAATATCCATTTAAGTCACCCTTTCAAATTTCAAGTTAAAAATCACTTCTTTAAATGTTCAAATTCAATACATTTCAAATCAAACTTATTTAAGTATAATTCTTAAATAAATATAATTTCAATCAATTTCAAATTATTATAAATTCTATATTTGAAAATATAGATATTAAATAAATACTTAAACATATTATTTATCAACTTTATTAAATCGACTTTAATAAATCTTTAAAATCAATATTTATCAAAACCATATATTTCTTTTCAAAACCAAAGAAATCATTTTCAAAACATTTATATATAGACCAACGGTGCCTGTATATAATTTTCTATCCTATGGTCAAGTGATACGGATATTTATCATTTCAATTCGCAATTTAAACATATTCGGGTATATATCTTTTCAACCCGAAATCCCAAATTCAATTCAATGAAAATCGCTTGGGTTTATCATTTCAACCCATAACGATTTTCTCCTATTCTACAGATCGTTCGGGTATGTATCATTTCAACCCATAGTGATCCTATACTAATAGGGAACTTGCAGAGTGATAACAGGTATGAAAATAAAATAACAACAGTAACAGGCATATATCAACAATAATAAATAACAGATAATGGTGTCAGATGTCATAGGTGAACAGATACAGAAGGTGACATATATAACAATGTAAACAACTAACATCAGCATATTTCAATTTACATTTCAATTGAAATCAAATTTAATAAATATAAGAATATTAATCGTGAGTGATTGCTCACCTTTCGAGGCTAGAGATGATTCGACAATGAGATTGGAAAAACCCAATCTCGAATTCCCAAAACGAAGAAAGATTAGCACGAATCGGACGAACGAAGCTGATAAATATGGATTGACAAAAATCCAATTAGAACAAGATCGATGAAGCTCAGTTATCAGAGAACTTATATATATATCTATATAAAATTTACATATATATATAAAGTCATATTCTAAATTTTTAAACATATATTAAATAAAATATATACGTATTTTAAAATCATTATTTTAAACAAAAACTCTAATTAAGGTCAACACATAAAAATAAATTGTAAATCAATACATAAAATTTAACAGTTTTATATAAACTGATATGTGTATATAGATACAACATAAAACATCCTCTTACCAAACTTATAATTCAAATCTATATGCATTTAAAATTAAAACTGCCACATATGCATACAATTTAAGATGAATAGTTAAAACAATTGTACTACGCCGACAAATAATTTATATATGGAGATCATAAACAGAACTAATTAGTGAACAGGTTAAACGAGATATACCCAACTATATATATATATATATATGTTTGTAAACAATTATATGATCCAAAACTCTTAACATACAGGAATCTAATTTTAAACATATCAAAATAATAAAATAAACAAAGTCGTATGTCTATAAATTGTCATGGATACTAACATATAAATATACATACATATACAAGATCAGATTCAATTTATAAACTATTATAGATCTTTGTTTAAAAGCATAGCAGACCAATTCATAAATATAAACTATACACTTAAATATATACGGCAAAACATAAAATAGAGAAACAAACAACTTGTATAATATATTAACATATTAAACTATAACCGTATACAATATACGCATATAATCCTTTGATAAAGACGCAGCCATACATAAAACTATAAAACTAAAAGTCGTGAAAATTTATAAACAAATATATTTTAAAGTTCGTAGCAAATTCAATGATATAAACATACAAATTTTAAAACCAATATTATTATAACATATATACCTGTATACTTTAAATATAACCAGCAAATCCTTCTCTAACATTCCTTCCTTAAACCAAAGTACTTTACAGAACTTATATATAAGTATAATGTATATAGCAGAAACCACTTTATAACTCATACGATTTTAACATCAATTCCTTATAAAACCATTATATTATTATTTACCATATCATATATATAATATTGTACATATTATATTTGTAGATGTATAGTAAAAGCTACAGATAGTTTGAGCATCTAAATGATATAAGTATTTTTAAACATATAATACAGATATGAAAACTCTACAACATATACATATATATACCTTATATATATCAGAGGAGATCGGCCCAAACAGGAAGGTGGAGAACGAGTTGTGAGACTCACTAGGGATGTAGGGCGCTGCCGAGTTAGATGCTCGGTGAGGCAGCACGAAGAAGGGTGGCGGGTTATACTCGGTGGGTGAGTTGCACTGCCGGCGAGTAGACAAGATGCGGCAATGAGGTGATGATTTACGGGCTCGGCTGCTCGATTAGGGGAGAGCATTTCGGCCAGAGGAGGATCACAAGGTGGTTGACGAAGTGGCACGAGTTTCGGCGGCAAGGGGTCGGTTTTCAGACGAGGCTGCCAAGCTAGGGGTTTGCTGCTTTGGAGGGTGAAGTCTGGGTGAAGCAGTGGGCTAATCACGTGGCTGTGGGGTCGAGATGGCGAGGCGATGGGTTCTCGGGGATGGGAAGGGTGGTCTTCGGCTGCAAGGTCGTTTGGAGGAGGGCATGATGGTGATCGGGAAACACGTATCGGCTGTGAAGCGGCGCTGGAAGGATGAAAATGCAGCTTGGCGATGTGGATCGTTGCAGGGCAGAGGAAGGCTGGTTGTAAATGGTGACCAACGTGGTATATTTTTGAGAGAAGGTAGAAAGTGGGAATAACGTTTGGAAGGGGAAAAAAAAACTGCAGAGGAAAGGTTTTATAAATGCAGGCTAGTAAAAATAATAAATAGATAACCAGAGAACCGTTCAAATGAATACAACGTATACCAATTCATACGTTTGATTTTTTCAAAAATAGTATGGGATGGAAATGGTCACCCTGGAATTAAGCTGGAAGATTAAAGCAATTTGATGGTTGCTTGGATACCACGGATACAGTTTAAAACAAAGCAAAGAGAAATAAAAAGTCACGGATTCGGTACCGATACAATATATAGTTTGATTGTTTCCGTTGTGTCCCGGACCTCAAAATACAAAAATAAATATACCGTGGTGATCAACGCGACGAGACGATCAAAACGGTATACAGGTGTCAGTGGTACGACCATCCGATCAAAAGTCGATAATCGGTACCGAAAATGTTGCTATTTTGCCAGAATTAAGATAAACGGAGCAGTAGAAGTCCAAATTTGACGAAACGAAGAATGGTGTTTCACTCAGAAGATGATTTAGAAATTTTCTATGTAAAAATATTCAGGTTTGGAAAACATTTTATTATCACCAATTTTTAACTGATTAAATTGAAGTAAATTTACGCGCGAAATAAATTTTCATATTTTCGGACGAAAATTTACCAGTTGTTATGTTTAATTAGACGCAGTCCAAATATCGAATTTATATTTCAAAATTTTACTATTTAAAATTTCACAAAATTCAATTAATTAAATAAATTAAACGACTGAAATTTGCGGGTCGTTACAATGCATGAGCCTTGCCGTTTTCACAAAAGAATATTCACCAATTCCTTTCTTAGTCTAACATCAAGCTGAGATCCAACTTGAAAGTCTAGGAAGGATCGTCCATATCGATTGGAACATCGACCGTCGGCTTGGTCGATGCTGCCTACACATCCTTTGACTTTTTCTTGGGATCCATAGAATTATCAAACCTGCTATGGTTTTCGAGACAAGGCTTGGACCTTAATTGCTATGCTTGCGGATTCCGAATGCAGAGAGTTTTCACTACGTTCTTTCCTTTCTACCCGATGTTTCGCTTCCCTTAGCTTTGCGACATAACATTCCTTTCTACCCGATGTTTCGCTTCCCTTAGCTTTGCAACATAACATTCCCTTCCTGCGCTCCGATCTCCCCTTATTGATCAACCCGAATTTCCATGGGGAACCTCATCATTAAATAATAAGAAGTCAGTGCTATCCTAAAATCAGCTACGACTGGATGTCCTGAAAAGACATTATATGCCGAACACTCATCTATTATAACAAAAGTCTTGATTCACATAACCTTGCGATCTACATCACCCAACTCAACCGATAAATCAATTGTCCCAATTGGTTGTTTTGCCTCGTCTTTAAATCCTTGGATTTTGATTTTACAAGCCTTGATATCCTTCTTGCTAATTTTCATTTGATCAAACATTCTCTTGATTAGAATATTCATGAACTTCTGCTATCCATAAGGACCTGACGTACTGTTGTCGGTCCTATAACAGTCGTTATCACCATGTGGTCGAAAGTTGGAGTTTCGACACCAATAGCATCCCTGTTCTTGAACACAATATCATCCGTCGCCAGCCTTTGTTGCTTAGCCGGAGCCTCGTCCTCTATGGCAAAGCAGCTCTCCTGCAGTGGATGCTTTAACGAGCTTGCATACCATTTCATTTCCTTACAGCTTCTCTCCTCTGGATAAGGTCCTCCTGTTAATGTATTGGTAACTAATCTACTGTCAGTTTGTCCAGGCTCCTCTCCGCTAGGTCCAGGCTGATTCCCTTGGGCAAACGGTCCTAGGGGTCTTTCATTTTGGTCTCCATCCTGCGGTTCTCTCACATATTGCTGAAGTTTCTTCTTCCTTATTAGTTCCTTAGTAAAGTCTCTCAAATGTCGGCACTCGTTCGTGTTGTGTCCGTGGGTTTCATGGAAACGACAGTTCTTTCTTGGGCGTATTTCCTCCTTGGTCGCCTCCCTCCTAGGCGACACTTTATATCCTTTTGTTACTTACGTAGCAAGATATATATATATATATTTCCCACTGTGTCATTCAGAGGTGTATATTCATCAGGCCTCATATTTCTCGAGCGCTTCTTATTTTCATTTCTCCTCCCACCAGGGCATTGATTTCTTTTATTTTGATTATCTGAATTTCCTACATTAACCGCTACATTATTGGAGCTTTACCCGATCTGTTTAATCACCATGTTGCTTTGGATTACTTCCTTCGACTGTCCACTGTTAATTTGTCAGGCCACTCGACTTGCTTCTTCCAAACGCAAGAACTGATTGACCTTACGGTGGAATTCCTTCACCGTCGTCGGTTGTTTCATCTTTAACCATTTACCGAAGTTTGTGTCTAGGTGTAGGCCCCGTAGCAAAGCAATAAATACCAAATCCTCATTTGGATTGCAAACCTCTATAACCGCCACGTTAAACCGATTCAAGAACCCTTTAATGACTCCTTAGGTCCTTGAGATAGGCTCGATAAGGATATCATATCCTTTGTCAAGCAGTATGGAACCGGAACCGCTCCATGAATTTATTTGCCAATTCATCAATGACAATATGGATCTCAGTGCTCATAACGGTATGCCGGGCAATTATATAATTTGTTACATATATCTAACTCGTTGACCAATCTTGTTCGAAATAAAGGTATTTTCTTTCTATTATATATTTGATATAATGTGGTTATATTAATTAATCAATTTAATTAAAAGTATATTTAATAGAAAATCCATAAATGATATGTTTTGTGATAGTAGTTATAGAGTGTTGTAACCGTGAGTAATTTATCACAATAAAACAAATATACCATTTTAAATGTTCCTAGTCAAGATGCATCGAGACTGAATATCGATGTATCCGTTGAGACTAGAGTACATAACGCTCACCAAATGTTAGGCATAGTATTACTCATGAGTACTGTGGGCACCAAGGGTTACATACTGATAGTTATTGGATAATTATGGAATGAGTCACTCGATAGTTTTCTATTTTTAACATAACTAAGGTCAAACAGAGAATATCAATGTGACTAATTTACATTGTTCTCTCGACTTGAGAATACTACAGATCTTCAATGTGGAAGCTCCGCTTTGATTATAGTCCAATCGTGGTACGGCGTCCATCGAACGACTATAGTTGAGCCGAGTGGAAGCATTGAAAGAGAAACACTATTCAAGAGAGGATTCGTCTCCCCAGTTATATGAGGTTAGTATCATGGTCAACTGAAGTCAACTCAAAGTCAAAGTCTCTGGCCAGAGCATTTCGGTTAATAATAATTGTTATTATTGAACCAAGGACTTTGTGTTTGGACTATAAAGTTGAATGTAGATGATATTGGAATTTTGACTGTTACCAAATTCCATAAATCCAAAGTGACATAGTTTGATGAAGAGAATTGGTGTAAATAATTATCACTATTAGGTACCGCTTATAATAAGTAAAATTGGATTTTACCAAAAGATGTGTAAGCGATAAATTCATCCAAAATGTCACAACACCTGCTAAGTGACGTGTGAACGTTAATATTCGAATAGTTCGATATTAATCACCGGTTGAATTTACACATTTGAGTCGCACAACCGTAATGATGAATTCTATGAAAAACCACATGGTTTAATTAATTAATAAAATGTTGTAAATTGATTAAATTAATTGATATTTGAGAAATATTAATTATTATTTATTTGATGTTTGGAAATTTTTTGTAATTACTTTATTGCATTTTTAAAAGTTATATTTGCGCGCATTGATATACGATATTGATGTAATTTAAAGATAATTGCATGAAATGATATATGGAAATTTTATGTCATTTGATGACATGATTTATGGATATTTTATGTCATTTGATGACATACGTGTAAAGAAAGGATTGGAGAGAGAGAAACAATCAAGTAAATTAATTAGGGTAGTTTTAATTAAAGAATGGAAAAAGTTTCATTCTTTCAAATAAAACATATTCTCTAATTCATTCTGTATGTACAATTCATTCTTTCTCATTCATTCCTTTTCTTTCTCCCCTTCTAATTTTTCATGGCAGAAAAAAAAAATCAAATTTCCAAAATCTTCCAACTCCAAATAAAAACATCTAGAATAAAAAAAAAGTGGTTCATCTATTTCTTGCAAGGATAGGATGAGGATCTTGAAGTTCTAAGAAGATATCATCATCAAGGTGTGACTTCTAGGCAACATCCTAAGGGGAATTCATTTTCAAGAAGTGTTTCAAGGCTTTGGGTAATAAGGTCTTTGCAAAATCCGGAGGCTGATTTCTGAATTTGGGAGTTTTGATTCATCATTCTAGGTGTGATTTATTGGCTACACCTAAAGGTAATCTTTAATTAAATTCACATGTATATTCGTATGATTAATATAATTAGATTTCCTATGATTCACTTCATGTTTTAATTTCATTCTGTAACGTGTAAATTAAATATGTCTTATGCTTAGTTTGATTAAGTCATGTTTATTGTATTATTTTTATTTAGATCTATGTTTGTTCAGCAATTCTTTTTAATGTAGGTTTATGATAAATTGACATGTTTTGATTCTCATATTACTTCTAATAAATTATCTGTGTTCTCTGTATTGTTTAGATCTATAAATTATTATCACAAATTTACACATGTCTGCCTTGTTCAAATCTATTTTATTTTATTTTGGAAACTTATGAAATTAAAAATTGACATTGGATGAGATTTTATGTATACAATGATATAACATTCATTTATTCAATTGCTAATGGATTACATATATGTTAAGTTGTCTACCATTCCTTGAAATTGATTTTATTCATATGTTAAATTGGTGTGTATGATTGTCTCAATCTTTGTTTTTAAAAAAAGGGAAACTTTGATTTAGGATTATTGAATGGACTTTAGTGCAAATTTTAGTTCTTTGTTGTTTTCTATATTTAAAGTTTCATGTAAAATTTAAAGTATTGTTTCATTTCTAAATTAAAAGTTTAATGAGAACTGTTAACTTTAAAACCAAAAACCTTTTATAAAATGTATATATATATAAAAAAAATATCATATGCTACAATGCTTGTAAATGTTTGTTGTTCAGATCTAAATTATTGAATTGTAATTATCATATATATAGAATATAAATGTTTATTTTAATTCAAACTTGTACAAAGATTATGAGCAATAATGTAACAATTTTGTTTTAAACCTTTCTTAGTTGAAATCATATCTATTAATGTTAATTTTGGAATTCAAATTATTTTAAACAACTAATAGTTTTTCATTTTGTACGTATGTATATTTACAATTATTATAAATGTATGCATATATTTCATTGATGAAATTTAGATATCATAAGCGTGTGTTAATTTGATTAATAAGTAATAAATGAATGTTATTTAATATATTAACTGTTATAATTAAATAGGGTAAGAAATGAATGGCTTCCTTCCTTTTATATTCTACCATATCTTCTCTCTATTAATTGAATAGGGTAAGAGAGGGAAAGAAATGAAAAGTTTCCCTCCTTTTATATTCTGACATATCTTCTCTTTATTAATTGTATAAAGTAAGAGAGAGAGAGAGAAACAAATGGTCCCTTTTTCTTAATTCTTTTGTACATATTTCATTTATACACCACTTGTACACTACACTTACACTTCACATAAATGAATGTATTCGATACATTCATTATAATACCTATAAGTTGAAATTAAATTTAAAATTCCTTTTTGCCAAATAAATTAAAATATTGATTTTATTTAAAAGAAACTTAGAAAAGTTCTAAGTATATTTGGACTTTATAGGCCCATTAAAGATCCAAAATGGCTAAATTTTTTGAAATTCACCTATTCTTCCGCTGCGGATAGGCCCAGTTTCAATAATGGTATCAGAGCCCAATAACATATCCGGTCTAAATTAGTCATGTTATGGCTAACTAATTAAGCTTGCCCACTTAGTATAGTGTCTAGAAAGGTATTGTCTAGGATTGAAATTGGGTAATCCAGTACCCTGTCTTACCTATGTTACCAGCCCGGCCTGTAAAGTAAAGAGAGCCCAAAGGTTGCCCCTAATAGAAAAGGCCCAATTTGAATTGGGCCTTGTGCTAATTTTCAAAATAGTTTTAAAAATTAAGACAAGATTTTAAATTTAAAAGTTAAATTTAAAATAAAAACAAGTTTATTATAAAAGATTATAATATAACATAAGTTTTCAAAATGTTTGAAAATGCAATGAAAATTTCTAAATGTTTGAAACTATTTAAATATTAATTTAGAAGTTTAAATTTATTAATAAGATTAATTAAATTAATTAATTAAATGAGTTAATTAATTAATACATTTATGCATGTATTATATATATTGATATATGTTATGTTATTTTAAAGTTTTAAGATAACATAAGTATACATGTATGTATATAAGATAAACTTTCGAAATTAATATAATTTAATTAAAATTGTTTAATTAAATAAATTAATTAAAGTTTAATTAATTAAATAAAAACATACATATATAAGATATATGTGTTATACTATAAAGGTTATAGTAGATATGTTCAATATAAAAGTTGTATTGGAATACTAATGTAAAATTAATTAAAATGTTAATTAATTAAAATTAATTAAATAAGATTTAATTAATAAAATATTATACATAAGACTATCATATAAGTAATATGAAATGTAAAAGTTATATAACAATAAAACTTATATGACATGAATGTATAAACTAAAGGTGGAACATTAAAGAAACCCAAATAGACTTAAGGAATAAATATATACGTAAATGTACGTATACTTTAATTTCTGATGTGTCTGACACTTGAATCACGTGGGTATTTCATAAGTCAATATTACTCAATATAATATATTGAAGATTATGAATTTTCAATATAATGTTGTCTTCTGCCATATATATATTAATAAATTACTTGCATACTCCTTAGTTGTTGAGAAAACTCAAGCTAGGGATGTTATGTGTAGTATTATTAATATATTGAATTGACAAAGTAATATAACTATATGTATTTGTTGAACAAACTCAAGGTATATATACTAAATTTAGACCGTCGCGATATGGTAGGTACGAGTGAATAACCTCTTACGATTTGTTGAGCAAACTCAAGGTCGAAATGAGATTAGGACAAGGAAACATGGGTTAGGAGTTGTATGTGGTACAACCAATAAGGAGTTATCCATCATTTGTGGGGCTATGATTTGTTGACCAAACTCAAGATCAGAATATTAAGACAGACGAGTCCTAACGTCCATTAGTGATGTCGAAAGACTTTTATGTTTCATCTTAGGGTTTGGGGAAACATAAAAGACTAGTGGGAGCATTATTAGAAAAGTTAAATGGTAACATTTAACCTTTTTAATATTGCAAGCACATATGCTAAATAATGTTATAATTATCTACAATGATAAATTTGTGCATTTAATATGATTGATAAAACATTTATCAATTAATATATACAAATGAATAGAATTGAAAATTGACAAATGGAAATATAACATATTCTCACTATTAAATTCTTATTGGATGTTAATGTTTTCTGTACCCATGAAAGTGTGTAATTTTACAACTACTTAATATGTTTGTAATATGGTCACTTACATGTTTATTTGGTCAAGACCCTTTATTGCATTCTATGAGTTTCAAACTCTAAAAGCTATGACAACCCACCTTTCTGACCCCTAGGAATGACACTTAACACATCCTTGGTGTTCGTGTGCCATTGCTCTAGCATCGGAAAGATGAATCGTCGTGGGGTGAAATAAAGAACATAATAGAAAACCTCACAACGAAACTGCTAAATAAAATATAACAGTAAATAGTACATCAGTTTATTTCTTAACAGGGAGTTATCGGAGGTACACAAAAGTACTACAAATCAGCTTAGGCAGTTATAACATCATACCTTTACAAATGCTGAAACAAAATACACTTTTATAAAATAGATAATACATCGGAATAGATAACTAAGAAGATGAAAAGCCTCTTGCTAGGATGTCGTCTTCAAAAGAGCCCAACAAAGACCAACTACTCTCAGACTTCTCAAATAAAATGAGCACCCGAGAGTTTAGGGAAAAACAAACTACTCTGGTCAGACGATATGTTTGGTATGAGTAAAGCTTTTTAAAACAATGGGTGTGAAATTAAACACAAAACATGTGAGACCACGCAGTTGAACATGGAACGGGTTTACTCTCACATAAATCACAATCCAAACGTAAAGAATGGATAAATAATTAAACACCATGAAGAGTGTTTGACTCTTTTCGGTGCAAATAAGGAGATAAATTTGAAGGTTTGAATCAAATAACAAAAGGAAAATCTTCGACAAATGACTAGGAAGGTGCACCCCCTTGAAGTATACCTTTAGTAATATACTTCTGACAAGCTCATTTACTTTGTGAAACTTCTCGGAATTCTCCAAGCCGCACCCCGCCAAACCTTACCAAAAATCCGAATATTTCACATCTAGTAGCGCTACCGAATCCAATCTAGATGACATGTGAAAGTATCCTGATGGGAGCAATCCCACATAGCTTGGTCTCCTCTCGCGCTTTGGTTTTAGTCATTTCTGACAAAGGATATCAATGCTTAATGGAGCAATAAATCATCTTAGAATGACGATAATAAAGAAGCTGAAGTAACCGATAGCCGAGGAGCCAACTACCGAGGATATAAAACGATTGTATATGGAAATTAAGTCTTGTATACTCACCACTCATCGAATTCAAACTTGTATTATTTCTTAGTTAACAATAATACCAAACAAGTCAAGGTAGTGTTACCTCAAAGTCATGTCTCACGATTATTCTTAACTTTTGAAATAGCGACAAGTCTATTTCTTCGATATTTAGTGCTAATTATACAAATAAATCGTTTCCATATAAGTGAATCGCTTTACGGAAATTAATTTATTTCCGTAAACAATTCAAACTTTTCTTTTTTTTTTAAATCTGAATTCGTACTTGGCTTCACATTACAAATATTAGCTTAAAACACTTTGTTAAAAGAGTTTACTAACTTTGAAACATCATTATAAAAAGGATTTAACAACTTAAAACATCCTTATATATTTGATTAATTAACTTTAAAACTTTGTTAACTAGTTAGTTGATTTACCTCAATAACCTTAAATTTAAAAAGGGTTAATCTCCTTTCAAACATCATTAATTCAAGGAAATTCATTAATAGATATTCTGGGGCTTAGCACATTTTCAGATTATGGTTGTCCAAATAAAAAAGTCACAGAAATTATTAATAACAATGAGTGGAACTGCTCTATGTTACCAGTGAATTAGGAAATAAAAAGGAAAATTCAATACATGCCAATATACAGTGGACGAGAGAATGATATTTGGGCTTGGAAACACACAGGAAATGATTTTAGTACGAAAACTGCTTGGAATGAAGTCAGACACACAGATAATATGGTCGACTGGAGCAAGATTATATGGAATCATGAGAACTGCCCTAAGATGGCTTTCACAGCTTATAAAGCGATACTCAAGAGACTTCCCACGAAGGATAGACTCTTAAAATGGGGTGTGATAACAGAAAATAAGTGTGCTCTATGCAATCAAGCTGAGGAAACGCATGAGCATCTATTTTTTTCCTGCAATTTCTCGGAAAAAGTATGGAATGCATGTACTAAAGCGATCAATTCAACTATACAGACTCACCTGCTAACTGATGCGGTTAATTACCTGGTTCATAATAGGAGTGGCGAAAACCTGGAAGCCAAACTGGGAGGTATTGCTATCACTGTCACGATTTGGAGTTTGTGGAAGGAGAGGAACCGCAGAGTTTTTCAAAACAAACAAAGGAAACAGGAAGAGGTCAGTAAACTTGCAATTATTGACATGCGAATGGTTCAGAGAAGATGTAAAAGTTGGAGCCTTACCTCACAGGGAAGAGACGTAGTGCAAACTGGAGCAGGGGATCTGAGCTACTCATTGGCAGAAAACCCAAGTACGAGCTATCTTGGTCATGTTCAACAGCCGCCATGATTTGAGGAGGAAGACGAGTTTCGCCTTTTTCTACTTTTCTGTTTCTTTTTGGAAAGTAAATGAGTTATGTCGGTTTGTCGACTAACTCGTGCTTTGTAGATATTTTCTGGGCCTGCTTTTGGGTCTGGACTTGGCTTTCATGCCTTAATAAAAATCTTACCCATTTTCAAAAAAAAAATTAATTGAATAATAATTAAATATTATTATTTAAAAGTGATAAATTAATTTAAACTTCATTTAAGAAAATATTTATTTAAGGGTAAACAGATTTATTAACTTTTAAAAGTTATTAATTAAAAAGGGTTAATTAATTTTAAACTATCATTAATTAATAAATAAATTAATCTTAATCCATCATTATCCAATGACAAATTAGCCTTAAACATCATTAAATAAAATGATTAATTAAAATTAAAACATCATTAACTAAGTAATTAGTTAAATTTAACACACCTCTTAAATTAGTTAATTAGTTGACCTTAACCTTTATTAATTTAAATAATTGATTAAATAATTAATTTAAATTAAATAATCATTATTAAAATATTTCATTATTTTTTGAAACATCATTAATCAAAAACTTGCTTAACTTGTAAAATAATTGCAAGCATGAAAAATGAAACAAAACGGTTACGATAAAATGTGATTTTCCAAAAGTGCCGATATAGCGACAATCGCTATATGGGCAGATCGGAATTCAAGCATATGAAATTTGCAACACAACTATAAATCACATAAAAAAGGAATGAGCATACACTCATGATGATTTATAATAACATAACATATATCAAGCATTTAATAACGACATTTGTTTTACTACTAGATTTCCATATAACCAATGATCTGCTTACTAACTTTCCAAAGCGACTATCTTTCAAGCAACAAACCAAACCATCAACCAAACCATTACTACAATTATATAACAAGCATTCAATAGCTACAAATATAGGCATGAAAATAATTTAAACTTTATGGTTTAAAAATGGAAGCTTTACTCACCAAAAACACTTCTAACTTAACCGAATCGCTACGACAAGTTGCCGAACTCACGAACTATCGTCACCACACCTTAGCTTAGATTTTTGGATCCTTGATGGACTGAATTAGGTTTGGCCTTGGGCAATATAGGGCCTGGCCCTGGAGTCTTAAGGTGGAAATGGCCTAAAGTGAGAGGAGGTGATTTTTTTTCTAAGAATGAAAAAGAGAAGCCATGAGTGGACATGAACATGAAGAGAGCTTCTTAGGAAAATGAGAAATGAGATAACAAAGTGAGAAACAGAGTTAGGGTGGAGGTATTTATAGACATGAAAATAGGTGGAATTACTAATTTACCCTTGCCTTACTTCCACCAGTCACAAAGCTCCACCTCACCCCCTCCCCCTCTCGAACTCATGGCCAAGGTGGCCCCGACAACATGCTAGATCTTGACGTGCACCATATTGTATACAAAGGTATGGTGTTGAGTATGGTTATACATGAGAGCTTATTCCTTATATTATTCTTTATTTATTTTTAAAAATAACGTGTCTTATCATGTTTGTATTTAAATTAATCATGGTTTATTACTATTATTACTTTACTTAAGTTACCATATGCCATATGCATGTGTACATGAGTGATACAAATTGTGCACAACATTTTCGATGATTTTCCAATGCCGAAAAGTCGAATTTTCGAAAAACATTTTTCGGTCATATTTTCTATTTTTATTTGAACTATTTATTTTGGTAAACAAAATTTGAAAATGATTTTAATATCCTTAATTAATATTTAAAACGTGTTTATTTGATTATTAAAATCCATTATTTAAAAATTATTTAAATATTCAAATACAAAGCGATTAATTTACGGGTCGTTACAAAAGCAATACAAGACTATGGATATTTGATCTATATACTTTGCATATAATGTTATATGGGGAACCATCACAGTTCGTAATATACGATACTTTGATGAAATTAGTTCATTCGAAATAAGCCAATAAATTGTACTATGAGATCAGTATTCAATTTGATTGATTACATAAAAGACCATACTATGTTAAATGTAACATAGGGCCAAAACTATAGTATAAATCTAAGAACTCGATCACTAAAATGTCAGTTTGATCAATTTACATAAATTCCAACACATCTGATTTCCTTAAAGGTTAAGGATAATCAAATGTGCTTTTGTAAAGAGTTCGTTATGATATTGTAGTAAGGGTTTTCTTTGAATGATTTGACCACTTAGAAAGGAAAACGAATGTACGAGAGTAAATGTGATTTAAGGTACTATGGGGATTAAGAGAGTAAATGGTCACTTCTACTTTGTAAAGAAACATCGGAAACGAGAATTGTAATAATAATGATATGATACTTAACATTGGAATAAGAAATATGATTTCTATTCTGAAATGTAATTTTGTATAGAAAATTATTTTTTATGAGATTTATTTCTTTGAGTTCAAGATAATTGATCAAAGAACTCTCTGCTGTAAACTGGTTACACTATATGAAATAAATAAACTGTATTAAATGAATGATGGACCTCTAAATTTAGCATGCTATTATAGTAATGGTGGAAATAGTGGGAGCATGCCATATTGCATTTATCGATTGCATCAAATTATGAAAACTATTTTCTTAAAACATACCGAACATTATTTATGAAATAACGATTATTTTTTGGTGCCGATTAAAAAAAAGACATAGTTATCTTTTATTGTGAATATTATGAATATTCGTTATGAAGTAAAACTGTAATGTGGTATTTGTTTTCACAACAAAAGTGATGCATTGAAAATGCAGAAGTATTTAAAATTATTTACAATTATTTTGGAATTATAAACTAAGTCGTAGTTTTGAGAAATAATTTTTATTATATGATTATGAGTCATATAACACTGGTTAATTATGTCTCAAACAATTGAAGAGTTATGCACCCAATTAATGGGAGCATCATAAGAGTTGATGAACTCTTCAGATTGATACATATAGATATATGCAATCATAAGTCTATTAATATCAAAACGGTTCCACGTACTTTGTCATATTCACCAATGAGTTATCACCGACATGGACATGTGTATTTGATCGCATGTGGTATGTCTATGGTAAACTCATAGAGTATAAAACAGAAGTAAATAAAATAACATGCAATTGAATGATTCGATTTGATCGAATGAGTGAGTATATTGGAAAAGGATCCGAACGTACATAAAAATGAATAAAGATTTAATCTCAAAAGTCACTCCTCCATGTGATACATAATGACGCATCATTAAGGAGAAATCGAACTTTGTTGGACAATGTGCGATTAATTGTGAGTGAAGTTGAGTTAGTTTCTTTCTATAAGGTCATGTACTTAAGAGTAGTGCACAAGGTTAATACTATTTCATCTAAATAACAGTTTACATAATCACATAAGCTAAGGGTTTATAAGAAACTCCAACATATCATAGGCCAAGGAGTTGGCCGGTTGTGCGAGTTGAAAGATTGCATGTAATAATTGTTCGTGAGGGATCTTGTATGAATCTCCCCAAAAGGATTTTGGGAAAGACTATCATTGGATGACATATTTATGTTTTTAACATTAGTTTTGTATTCTAAAACCAAATCAGTTTTATAAATAAAGAAATTCATAAAACGTTTATAAATACATATTCCATTGCACTGAGAAATAATTATTGTTTCAAGAAATACCAACTTCATTGTGAAGGAATTTCTTTTAGTAATTATTGGTAGTAAAATGGAATTGGATACGATCCATAGATAGAACTGATTAGATGAGATGAAATGAAATTGACTAACTTAAAAAAACACATCGCATTAGAGTGTCTGATATGTATTCTCCCACATCGAAGAGAAACTATGAGTTTCTTATCAATGTCGAAAATATATAATCCTCGTTTCTTTAACTAAACCATTAAGAATGTTGACACTACGATATGGTATATGTGCAAGTCTGAAAGAATTTCAACTACGCTTTAAAATATGATTTTGGTAGTCCTAACCGAAGGGATGTGATTCGTTGGCCGCGATTGTGTCTTTATGATTAAGACTAATGCAGTTGGAATTAGATTAGCAATTTTGATAAGAATAATATCGCAAATTTCAATTGTTGTAATTAGCGTAATAGATTCGGTATTCAACATGCTCAAATTAATTTGGATTTACTCACAAAATTACAACTTAGTGTGACTTTATGTTTTCTGAAACAGAAAATTCCAAATAATGATTTAGAGTAAACTGTTTACACATAATAACCAAAAATGTCTCGAAGTCGGTAGGAGCAATATTGAATTTGTGAGTCTTTGGATATTCTCCAAGAAATGATAGAAAGTACCATTTTATAAGCATCAAAATTGAGAAAATATTTTGATAGTAATATCAAATAGTTTTATTATCAATCAAATTGCAAAGGAAGCATGTGTTCAAAAAAAATACCGTTAAAATGTATATTGATATTTCTAAACTTTAAGTAAACAACACGTTGATTTTAACGATGTACTTGTGTTAGAATAAACCTTAGTTGTTTTAATACTCAACCGTGGATTGTAAATGATGTCTTTTATAGCGAGTATAAAAGATATTGGGAATGTCCCAAATTGGTAACCAAAGACACCTTATTAAATTGTTTAATACAGAACATGTTAGATTAGTTCCTTATGCATTGGCAATAGGAATTATCATACATGTTATGTTGTCTACGATATCATGAGTTGTTTATGTATTTGATACATGAAGCAAATATCAAATCCAAATTGATATCGCTAAATGGTTGTTTGAAGTGTTCTCGTGTATTTATGAAATACTAGAGAATTGCTTACAGAACCAAGGACTCCTTATGAATGAGTGTTTGGACTCAAACTTCATAAGTGATATTGAGTATAATATGTCAATAATAAATTCAAGTTAAGAATCTCTTAAGTTGGAAATGTTCCAAATGAAAGACCGTGGCTGATTGAATAAAAATGGCTAAGTAAACCGCCTTCAATAGCGCCGCAATAAAAATAATGTATATAAAAATATAAGTGCACAAATTTATAACTGAGCCGATTCCAAATGTTGAGAATCTCATAACATTGTTATATGATAAAAATATTGCAACATATTTTGTAACTGAACTTATAGCTCAGTAGAAGTCATGAGACATACTCCGAATTGTTCCACATGATAAAGCAGTTTATCACCATCGGAGAGAGTTGATTGATAGAGTAAATAATTAAAACATAATAGCATACCCCTTCATAAAGGGACTGGCCCAATTGTTTTTGAGAAAGCAGATTGGAGAAGTTGGAATAAGATTCAATAATTGACCCCAAGTGCAAGTGGAGATTGGTAGAATTAGGGGTATGCCTTAGGGGCAATTATGTAATTTGTTACATATATCTAACTTGTTGACCAATCTTGTTCGGAATAAATGTATTTTGTTTCTATTATATACTTGATATAATGTGGTTATATTAATTAACCAATTTAATTTAAAGTATATTTAATAGAAAATCCATAAATGATATGTTTTGTGATAGTAGTTATAAAGTGTTGTAACCGTGAGTAATTTATCACAATGAAACAAATATACAATTTTAAATGTTCCTAGTTAAGATGCATCGAGACTGGATATCGATGTATCCATTAAGACTAGAGTACATAACGCTCTCCAAATGTTGGCAGTGTATTACTCATGAGTATTGGGGGCACCAAAGGGTTATGTACTGATAGTTATTGGATAACTATGGAATGACTCACTCGATAGTTTTCTGTTGGTTAATATAACTAAGGTCAAGCAGAGAATATCGATGTGACTAATTTACACAGTTCTCTCGACTTAAGAATACTGATAATATTCAATATGGAAGCTCGGCTTTGATTATAGTTAAATTATGGCACGATGTCCATCGAATGACTATAGTTGGGTCGAGTGTAAGCATTATAAGTGAAACACTATTCAAGAGAGGATTCGTCTCCTCGGTTATATGAGGTTAGTATTACGGCCAACTGAAGTCAACTCAAAGTCAAAGTCTCTGTCTAGAGCATTTTGGTTACTAATAATTGTTATCATTGAATAAAGGACTTTGTGTTTGGACTATAAAGTTGAGTGTGGATGATATTGGAATTTTGATTATTACCAAATTCCATATTTCTAAAGTAATATAGTTTTGACGAAGAAAATTTGTATAAATAATTATCACTATTAGGTACCGCTTATAATAAGTAAAATTGGATTTTACTAAAAAAAGTGTAAGTGATAAATTCGGCCAAAATGTCACACCGCCTGCTAAGTGACGTGTGAACGTTAATATTCGAATAGTTCGATATTAATCGCCGACTGAATTCACACCTTTGAGTCGCACAACCGTAAAGATGAATTCTTTGAAAAACCACATGATTAAATTAATTTATAAAATGCAGTAAATCGATTAAATTAATTAATATTTGTGAAATATTAATTATTATTTATTTGAAGTTTTTTGTAATTATTTTATTACATTTATAAAAGTTATATTTGCGCGCATTGATATACGATATTGATGTAATTTAAAAATAATTACATGAAATGATATATAAAAATTTTATGTCAATTGGTGACATGATTTGTGGAAATTTTATGTCATTTGATGACATATGTGTAAAGAAAGGATTGGAGAGAGAGAAACAATCAAGTAAATTAATTAGGGTAGTTTTAATTAAAGAATGGAAAAAGTTTCATTCTTTCAAATAAAACATATTCTCTTATTCATTCTATACGTACAATTCATTCTTTCTCATTCATTCTTTTTCTTTCTCTCCTCCTAACTTTTCATGGCAGAAAAAAAAATCAAATTTCCAAAATCTTCCAACTCCAAATAAAAACATCAAATAGAATAAAACAAAAGTGGTTCATCCATCTCTTGCAAGGATATGATGAGGATCTTGAAGATCTGAGGAGATATCAATATTGAAGGTGTGACTTCTAGGCAACATCCTAAGGGGAATTCATTTTCAAGGAATGTTTCAAGGCTTTGGGTAATAAGGTCCTTGTAAAATCCAGAGGCTGATTTTTGAATCTAGGAGTTTTGATTCATCATTCAAGGTATGATTTATTGGCTACATCTAAAGGTAATCCTTAATTAAATTCACCTATATATTCATACGATTAATATAATTAGATTTCCAATGATTCACTTCATGTTTCAATTTTTCATCCTGCAACCTGTAAATTAAATATGTCTTATGCTTAGTTTGATTACATCATTTTTATTTTATTATTTTTATTTAGATCTATGTTTGTTCAGCAATTCCTTTTAATGTAGATTTATAATAAATTGACATGTTTTGATTCTCGTATTACTTCCAATAAATTATCTTCGTTCTCTGTATTGTTTAGATCTGTAAATTATTATCACAAATTTACACATGTCTGCCTTGTTCAAATCTCTTTTATTTTATTTTGGAAACTTATGAAATTAAAAATTGACATTGGATGAGATTTTATGTATGCAATGATACAACATTCATTTATTCAATTGCTAATGAATTACATATATGTTAATTTGTCTAAAATTCCTTGAAATTGATTTTATTCATATGTTAAATTGGTGTGTACGATTGTCTCAATCTTTGTTTTTTAAAAAAGTGAAACTTTAATTTAGGATTATTGAATGGACTTTAGTGCAAATTATAGTTCTTTTTTGTTTTCTATATTTAAAGTTTCATGTAAAATTTAAAGTATTATTTCATTCCTAAATTAAAAGTTCAATGAAAATTGTTAACTTTAAAACCAAAAACTTTTATAAAATGTATATAAAAAAAATCATATGCTACAATGCTTGCAAATGTTTGTTGTTCAAATCTAAATTATTGAATTGTAGTTATCATATATATAGAATATAAAGGTTTATTTTAATTCAAACTTGTACAAAGATTATGAACAATTATGTAACATTTTTGTTTTTAAAACTTTCTTAATTGAAATCATATCTATTAATGTTAATTTTGGACTTCAAATTATTTAAAACAACTGATAGTTTTCATTTGGTATGTATGTATATTTACAATTATTATGATGTATGCATATATTTCATTGATGAAATTTAGATATCATTGGCATGTGTAAATTTAATTGATAACTAATAAATGAATGTTATTTAATATATTAACTATTATAGTTAAATAGGGTAAGAAATGAATGGTTTCCTTCCTTTTATATCTACCATATCTTCTCTCTATTAATTGAATAGGGTAAGAGAGGGAAAGAAATGAAAAGTTTCCCTTCTTTTATATTCTTCCATATCTTCTCTTTATTAGTTGAATAAAGTAAGAGAGAGAGAGAGAAACAAATGGTCCCTTTCTTTTAATTCATTTGTACATATTCCATTTATACACCACTTGTATACTACACTTACACTTCACATAAATGAATGTATTCGATACATTCATTATAATACCTATAAGTTGAAATTAAATTATAATTCCCTTTTGCCAAATAAAATAAAATATTGATTTTATTTAAAAGAAACTTAGATAAGTTCTAAGTATATTTGGACTTCATAGGCCCATGCAAAATGGCTAATTTTTTTGAAATTCACCCGTTCTTCCGCTGCGGGCTGGCCTAGTTCCAATAGGCGCAAGCCAGGTGAACCACATTAATGTAACAACTTCCAAAAAAATAATTAAACACCTACATTGAACAGCACCCATCGCCCTGGCACTATCCATGTGCCATTCATATTTGAATAAGTGCTGCTTGGGATCAGTAGTCCCGTTATATGATGGCATTGTCAGTATCATAACCTTCCCGGGATGCCCTTCCCTTAGAATGTTTTATGTGAATATAGTTCTGCTTGGTGCTAAACCTCAATCCTCATACCCTTGCTTTCTTCTGCCAATTGTTTAACTATATCTGCGATATATTCATCACTAGCACTATATTCTGGAGGTCGATTATCAAGGGTTGCATCGAATGTTTGGCTCTGCAAGCGATCTTGGTTTGCCCGCTGATGTTTAAGTTTTCCCATCTCTGGGAAAACCACTCCTTCGGTCTTCCGTTGACGTCCACTTGGTTTCGCTGCGGTTGTTTGAACTCCAACATCACGAGCAGTAGCATTAAGCTTGTAATCATCGCCGTCATGCTGCAGACCATCCTCTGAATAAGACAAGTCTACGGCCCTAGCTCTATGTCCCCTCGATCTTCTAAGATTCTTCTTGGTACCGGCCTATTTCTGGTCGGTACTGAGTTGATTCTTTCTGGGGGGAGCACTCTGACTTCATCTAGCAACTCCTTCCGTTGCTCCAGTAACTCTTCCCTTATGTTTTTGTTTGCCATCCCGCCTGTTCCGACCAGAAAAAGACATGTTTTCCTCTTCAGATCCAGCAGTTGAAACTTCCCTTTTGCTCTTTCTAGTCCTCTGTGGTTGTTGGGTCAGCAGTGCTATGCTAGCATCCATCTTTTCCATTAAAGCTTTTTGACTGTCGGCCAACTTTTGATTCAGTTCTTGCATCATATTGTCAAATTCCACTCTAGTAATGATCTCTTGAGAAGCATATGCCCTTGCAACGCCTTTTGGTTGCTAATTTCCATGTGATGAGAATCTACTCCTTTTGTACTAGCAATTGTTCCATCTGATCTTCAAGGTTTTCTAGGTGCCATTGATTCCTTTATGCTAATTCCTTCAAGTTCCTTAAAGCAAACCTTATGGATCTAACCTCTGGATGCTTCAATCCAATGTAAAAAGTTAGATCAACGTCAGAGAATCTCCTTTCTCAATGAAAGCATCAAAATGATGATATCAAAAAGGGCACATGTAACGAACGGCCTTTTTGACCCTCAAAAGTCGACGCTAATACATCGATGGTGTTCACTTATCGAGCATCTGAGTGCTGGAAAGACAGATTGTTAGGGTGAAAGAAAAGAAAAGACAGAACAAAATATTACATCACGACTAGTAATATATAATATCCAAATAATCTTTACAAAAAATTTTTAATATACATACAACAATTAGAGTCTAACCTATCATCAGCGTGGACAATTATAACAGTCTGTCCTTACAAATGCTGATAAATACAAACTAGTAATGCAATGGAAAATAAAAGTACGGGAATACACCTTAAAGGTATCCAACTCGTCTCCTGAAGCTCCAAAGCATCCAAAGCTAACTCCGGAAAATACTCGGGTCTGACTCAAGGATTGTAAGAAACTAACACCCGGATCGGTCTAGTAAACCAGTCTAGGAAACTCAAATCATTTACATTTCTTTTATGTTATAAAACCTTTCAAAAATTAAAGGTATCTCGTGCCATACATAAACACAAACAGGTTTTTACCTTACGATAACCAAACCACTTTATACGAAAATCCACTGGTTTTATAATAATGTCTAGGGTTTAAAATAAATATATAACATATCTGGAATGGTTACCCATAATTACATTCAACGATACTAGGTTCTAAAACTAAAACCGTAAGGCACATATTGGAAGATGGATTCCATACAATGATAAGGCACTAGAGTACCACCTACCATAGTACATCTCCAGATAAAATGTACCGAGGGCCTCACCGGGACCTCCTTCATGACAAGACCAGCCTACCCCTTTTAGAATAGTACCAAATATGTCATTATCCCGCTTGCTTCAAACCTTTCCGATGAGCTCATAGCATATGTAAATCCATAGATAATGATCTAGAAAGGTGATGAACATACTCTAATGTGTGCGACCCATATAGCCTTGCGGCATGTCCCCTGTTTTAGTCATTACCACGTGTGAGGCTCATGAGGCCACGATTACCTTTTCCTCTTAGCAAATTCCTCTTGGAATGCTAACACTGCCCTCCAAACAACAATGCAATGCCAACATTCATGCATACAAGTTGTTTTGGATATGAACAAACTGAAGGCACTACTTCTACTCCATCCTTTTTGGAATTACCCTAGGGATTAGTAGCAAGTAGAGCTTGTGCTTCAAAAAACTTCATCTTCGATTTTCGTCATCTTCAAGATGTCTGTAATTCAAACATTTATGCCGGTTCGAAGTGGTTTTCGGATAACTCATGCTTATCCAATCCCGGTCTCTCCGAACTAACAATCGATTGCTTTCCAGTTGACTCAATCCCGGTTCTTTCAGAAGTAAGCAGACGATATAAGGGTCCTAAGGAGATCTTGAATATCCACCCTTAAAGTGAGAGACGTTCCACCGGAATAAGTTATCCCAAAGGAATCTCAAACCGTATGAAATTGTGAAACTTTGATATACTTCCTAAGTCAAAATAGGTCTAGTTATCGATAGTAGACAAACCATTATCTGGTGTAGGTATAAATTTTGCATATGGAAAATCGAACATCATATTCTTATCACCACTTTTCGATTTCAACCCCATATTATCTCTCAATTAACAATAAAGTCAGACAAGTCAAGGAACTACCCTTGCCTTGACGTACATTCTTAAACTCTTACAAATAGAAACGGGCTTCCATATCTCAAAATTTAGCATCGAGTACAAAATGAAGTACCTTCCATATACTTAATTAATCATGACCAGTCTATAGAAATTAACTCTCTTATACTTATCATACTTACAACATTTCGACTTCTCTATCTCTCCCCCAAAATCGAAGTCAGGTAAGTCAAGGCTTTGGTTACACCTGGCCTTGTCTTAGCTAAAGCACTCTGATTCTAGATCTCACAGATACAGGAAAGTCTACTCATTCGGTTTTAGTGCTAAATATAAGATGACTTACTTGCCATAAACGTGTCTTCATTTTAGCACTACTCATCATATATTTTTTTATGTTACATGACATCGACAAAGAAATCCGTTGCATAAAACAAAGTCATTTTAATATAATTTGAAAACCAACTCCATAAACTTATTACTAGTCTTCGATTTCAAACTGGTACTTTTCATCAGTTAGAAATGAAACCGTTCAAGTTGGGGTATTAATGCCTCTCAAACCTTGACTTGACATTCACTTCTAACTTCAAAATAGAAACAAGTTTCCGTACCTCGAGTCCAAAAATTAAAATAGGATTTGAGAGTTACAATATACTTGTTATTAAAAACATCTTCCAAAAACACTTATTTAAACCAAAGTTTGATTTAAAAGGCAACATCTTTCCTTTAAAAAAGTAAATAACTTATTAAATAATAACAAAGTGTTATAAACCAAACTTCCTTTCCAATTTTCCAAAATCATTTACTATAACAAAAACGTTATAGTCCATGATCTCTTTCCCTTTCTCGAAAACATTTATTACAACAATAGTGTTATAATACATGCTTCCTTCTTTTTTTAAATTACTATTAAAACTCTTTTAAAACATAGTTTGAAACTTGTATTTAAAACATCCCTTTAAAGATGATCACGTTTAAACAAAACTTGACTTTTGAGACAAAACATCTTCCTTTATAAAATTTAAACCTCTTGTTTAAATAACTCAAATAAATTCTTAAACATATATTTAAATCTTTAGTCTTCTTTTTAAATAATTACACTACTTTTATAAAACACATTCAAAAGGAATTTACAAAAACTTAAAATAGATAACTCATTTACTATACTAAAATCATAAATTTCTTAAGTGCGTTCATAACGATTATCGCTATATAGACCGTAACTTTTTAAACTCTGTTTTGCAAACCGAATAGCTTTTAAACACCATATTCTTTCTATATTTTAAACCATTTTAATACCTTTGCCAAAAAGGTTTGAAAAAAAAGTCAAGTTCGAAAACCATTTTAAAACACTTTTAAAAAACAAAGTGGTAAACTACTTAAAAGAGAGCACGGGATTTCAGTGTCGCAACATAACCTACAACAAGTATGTCGACTATAATTAAGCAACATTCACTTTTCACATACACAAACATTTACATAAACGAGAATATATGTAAATGAAAATCAACAAGGGGAGTAATCCTTTAGGATCCCTCTACAAAAATTTGTTCGCTATGAAGACAATTCGACTTTCTTATGCTTTAGTCCCCCGCAAATCAAAGTTACATATGCCATCCGTTTACAAGTGGAAACCAAATCCAAACAACAACATATAAGCAATACACAACAACCAAAGCAAGCAAATATTTTTACAACGATTTTTACAACATTAATATGACTTTTAAAGTAAGTTTTCTCACTTCTAAAGCTAAAGCTTCTACCTTCCTTCATGTCCAACCCTCCTAGTTCCTCCCCTTGCCTCCTTATGCTCACGACCATTCCCTCCTTCCCCTTAGCTCATGGCCCAAGGCCTCCCTCTCCTTAAATGCTCACGGCCTAGGGCCATTTGGGGTGTTTGGGTTCGACTTTGGCATTCTGTGATGGTAGTGGTGTTATAAATGTTCGTAAAAAGTTGCATTGGGAGTTTAAGGAAAAAAGAGGAGTTTTTAGGTGGTTTCTTTTTATGGAAGAAGTGAAGAAGAATGGAGAAGAGTGGAGCAATATGGAAAATGAAAATGAAAAATAAATAAGGAGTGGCTAAGGGAAGATATTTATAAAGTGAGAAAAATGTGGCAAAAGACTCAATTTACCCCTTAGCAAAATGACCAAATTACCCTTCATTAATGTCTTCTTCCATACACTTTCCAAAGTGCCAACTCATGCACCACTCCCCCTTCACATGACCTTGTAATTTTATCATGATAACATGTACTATTAATACTATATTATAAAAATATAAAGAAGAAAAGTCTTCTCCTTATTACTTTTTAATTACGCTTTAAAAGCGCTTAAAGACTTTTAACTTTATTTAATCTCGTTGGCGTCAAAATTGGACACCAACACCCAATTATATAAAAGTACCAATATTCAATCCAATCATAGAAATATGAAGAGAAATAAATAAAGAATAAAATTAAAACAATCAGAAAGCAAGTAAAAAGAGACAAGATTTATAGTTGTTCGGCTAACTCCAGCCTACATCCACCCCTAAATAATCCTGTTTATTATACTAAATTTGTTCACAGTTACAATCCGAAATCCAAGAACAAAACTGATAGAGTGTAGCCTAGGTTGAAGATAAAGAGAAGCAGAAAGAAGATTCATTTTCTGACGCCATGCCTACTATATTTATAAGGGAAGACGTGCATGGATCGGGCTGAAAATTTGACAAAAGGTTCGGGAGAACAAAACGAGGCCACCCAAAAATTTCCAAGCCTATTGAGGCCCACAATAGGGATCGGTACCAATCCCTATTAGTGAGTCTAAATGGGCTACAATCCCTATGAGGGGTGCCCTATGATGTTAGCTACGTGCTCCCCAAATTTTGTGCAATTCTGACATACGGTTTGTGAGATACCGCATTTTCCGTGAAGTAGTGTTGCTTGAATTCTGATTTCTGCCGATCCCTCCAACCTCTTCCAAATGCCATGCGATCCCTAGGGGAGCTTCTCCATGTTATATTATGCTTAGCCTTCAAGTTTCATGCCAATTGGATTAGTAGAACTCGAGTTATTGATCAATCTTTATTGCAATATGTTGTGAAGACTGATTTTAGCCGATCCCTATGGAGGGATAGGTACTGATCCCTCTAACTTGCTTCAAATGATATGCGATCCCTATGGGGTGTTCCACATGTTGTAACTAGCCTGTCCTCCAAGTTTTATGTCAATTGGATGTGTAGATGTTGAGATATTGATCAATCTTTGGTATAAAGTTGGGTTTAGCCGATCCCTAAGAGGGAAGAGGGCCGATCCCTCTTTCTTCATCCTTTTGATGTGCGATCCCTAGGGTAGGCTACCTAGGGTCCCCACATCTTCTTCATAAAATTTCATATGTATTGGACTTATGAATTTTTAGATATTGATTGTTTTCCATTGAGTTGTACTTGCTTGGCTAAAATATATCAATCCCTTTTATACTGATCCTTTTTTATCCGATCCTTTTCTTAGGTGAAGTAATTTGCCCATAACTTGCGCATGCAAACTCCAAACGACTTGAGATTTGAAACTTAGCCTTGTGGGGCCTTCCTTGTCACTTTATACCGGTTTCACCCATTTCGGGACAAAAATTGAGGACATGCACCGATCCCCTAGGGGAAGGGATGGGCACTGATCCCCTGCCTGAGCGAGATACTAATCCGTACTTAGAATATTCTGGAGATTCTATCTTTTGGTATCGGTTGATCGTCGCTTCATATCATTGCATATAATTGATTTTTGGACCTCATAATCATCGCTCTTGACTAATGGCCTTAATAACCGAGAAGTCTGTTAGGTTAAATCCACCTGTCTACTGCCTTGTCAAAAGGTGGGTTAACAAATCCTTTTTTGTACGTTTTGAATTATTATTTGTAACATATATATATGCACAATATTTGTTTGTATGCCAAACAATGTTTCAACAACTTTCGTTCATTGAAAAGTCGAAAATCCGAAAAACGATTTTCGATCACATTTTCAATTTTCCCATTGAACTATTTATTTTTGTAAACAAAGTTTGAAAACAAGTTACCATTATTATTTATTAATTAAAAGAGAGTTATTTGACCACTAGAAACCATTAATTAGATATTTAAAGTGAATTAAATATCCACAAATCAAAGCGGTAAAATTTCGGGTCGTTGCATTCTTCCCCTTTAAAAGAATTTCAACCTCGAAATTTCATCACAAACAAAGAAGCCAGAAACAAGCCATACTAATTCTTAACATTTCCCCAAAATGTTAAATGACTAAGAAACAAACTTAGAGTTTGTCTAAGTTTATAACCTTCTCATCAAACAAGGATGATAAACAATCTACTAAGCATACCTCATGCCAAACAGCCATAGGTTATTACTCAATCGATTATTCACACCACCTCATGACAAATTGAAGAGTCATCTATCCAACTCTTCATAAACCATAAAACATTAAAGGCAAATATATTTAAGCCCATACGATGTGCATGAATCATCCATACATAATATCCGACCCAATCACTTGCTCGGATATGTAAATCTCTTATCTAAACAAGTATAAATCACTTAACTTCTCCATCATGAAACCCTGATCCGGTTCCTTAATCTGATACTAATATTTTCCTTACATAGATCACATTATCCCAAGAATCCATCTAAAGTAGAAGCCATCGAGAAATTGAGTGAATACTCCTAGTTCGGACTGGTGTATATCACCTAGAAATGATGTGCCTGAATTCTAGATCAAGAACTGTTATGCGAATCAAATTATCCATGTCCAACTTACGGTTTTTATCCTTTTATAACAACTTAGTAATTATACTACTCCAATTCTTTTTACTTCCCAAATTTATTTATAAAAACATTTCATGACACATAATTTAAATTTTAACTTGTATAATACCCTACTATATCCTAAGAGTATATACAACTATCTGATTTAATCTTTTATCTCTTCTTTTTCCTTAAATTCAGATGCATGCCCAAACTAAATTTGGGTCTTAAAACCGAGTCGACCTCTTAGACCCCTTTATCTATCTGGTCTAGCAAGTAGCTAAGAAGTGTAGGATACTGGTATCCAAACTCAATCATTAAATCTAATTTTCCTTAGACACTTCTAAGATAAAGATGTTTATTAGCCATCCAAATAACATCAAATAGTTTTCCCAGCTTAGATGTTAAAACAAAAGACACGGTTTAATAAAACAAAGTTTTTAAACCTTCCTATTAAATTTAACCCATTAAAACTTGTGCTAACTTATTTTTTCTCTATCCAAAAGTGATATAAACCCAAATTTTAAAATTTTCATTTATTAATACATTATTTTATCAAAATACCATTTTATTTTGAATCCATTTTCTTTAAATAATCTTAAGAACTAAATACCCGATTTTTATTTCAAAATCTCTTTGAAATGATATAATATATTTTAATCCATAGAAAATATACATATAGACCGCGTAACACCAAAATGATACTAAGGAATTGGGTCCTACCAAATAATATCATACACTCCTTTACCAAGAAGGGTAATACTTAAGAGAAGTGCTTACCATCCGAACACATCTCTTGTCCATTTTTAATCATTTTTGAGCCACTCGAACTAGTTAATTATAAAAATACTTCTTCTATTTCGAATCCCATTTTGAAACAATATTGTATATATTTTTGTATAAATAGTTTTAATAAAAATATCTATTACCAACATGCTTTGGATTTATAACGAACAGGATTTTCGACCGTCGAAAATTGACATCAATACGTCCACTATATTACATGCCGAGCAATCGAATGCCGAAAAACCCGATTGTTAGGGGAAAAGAAAAGGAAGAGGTAGAAGAAAAAGAAACAACAACACAGAATCTCACAATCGCAGCGGAACAATATATAATAGATAATAACATGTCTTTATACAAAAGAACTATAACTGTTACTTATACATTACATCATCAGAGTACAACAAATCAATAACTCTGGACAGTTATAATAACTTGTCCTCACTAGTGCTGAATATACAGCCTACAATACACAGTGGAATATAATCAGGTACGTGGAATACGTCTCTATCATCCGGCTCGTCTCCTGAGCTCCATAGCATCCTAACCTGAATATATAATACTCGGTCTGACCCGAGTATTATAATAAAATAACACCCGAGTCAATCTGGAAAACCAGCGTGAGAAAACACACTCAATTTGAATTATTAAAGTTATTAAAATCTTTTGAAAAACAAAGGTATCTCGTAAGACCACGTCACACATAAATATGATGGTTTTTACCTTACGATAACCAAAATATTTTATATCAAAATCATCAGATATTATAATAGTGTCTAAGTACAAGTACTTATTCAAATAGCCGAAATTGTAACATTATTAAATTCCAGCATACTAGGCTCTACAACCAAAACTGTAAAGGCACATATTGGAGAACGGATTCCATACAATGACTAGGCACTAGGGTACCATCTATCATAGTACACATATAGAAAAATGTACCGAGGACCTCGCTGGGATCCCCTACAACACAAGACTAGTTCTATCCCTAACCTGGATAACACCGAATATGTTACCACCCCGGGTGTTCCCACCCTTATCGAGAGCTCTTTTCCATGCACCATAGTATCCATAATTTATAATATATCCGAGGGTATCTAGAAAGGTGATAACATACCCTAATTGAGTGCGACCCACTTAGCCTTGCTACATCTCCCCTGATTTTCAGTCATTTCAGTTGATGAGGCTTGAGGCTATGATTACCTTTTTAAGAAATTTTCACATAGAATGCTCATTGTCCTCTAATGACAATGTGTTGAAAACATTCATCCATACAAGTCCGTTTTGGGTCTGAACGAAACCGAAGGCACTATTCCTACTACATCTATTTTGGAATCATCCTCAGGATTAGTAGCGATTAGCCCTTGCACTTCAATGCTCCATCTTCAATTACATGCTCTTGTCTTCATTTCGGAGCGTATTCGTTGGATCGAAGTGGTTTTCGGATAACTTATCCGATCATGGTCTCTTCGAAATAACATTCGATATTTCCGGCAAACTCAACCCCGGTTCTTTGGGAAATAAATAAACGAAATAAGATTGGAGATCATCTCCTAACCATTAGTGGACGGATTTCCTTATAATCGTCCTAGAAGAACGAAATGAGTTTATACGTACAGTATACCACCTCGACGGTAATTACACCATATAACCCCCATGTTTCTCCTAGATATTTCCAAAGTTATATTTTGGGTCTAGATTCGGTAGTCGGTTATTTAACTATCAAATAAATAATCATTCAACCAAAGAGTTCATTTTCCACTGAAAACACTAAGTCTCATTTAATTTAAATTTTAATAAATTAAATCTCTTTATTAAAAGGTATATACTTATCTTATCGGAGTAAGTACGTTCACTAACCATTCTTTTCAAAAATATTTGAAACCTTTTTAAAATAAATATGGAAAGCACCATGCGGTATCAACCATAGATTCGTAGCTCAATGATTATGTCTCTATCCCAGAGAAATCCAAACTTAACTGTAGGCACTCTCTACCTCACAATTTCGCCATGAAAGTATACTATTACTTCCCGAAAACTTTACTTAATAATTAAATATACTTTTAAAACATTAAAATAATTACATAACTTTGAAACAATAATCAATTCTGATTTATTAATAAAATTCTAATCGATTTACAAGACTTGTTTATAAACTTATAATTATTTTTGACAACTTAAAAATATTTAAATAACTAATTTTCTGGAATATTTTTATACCAAAAACATTTTTAAATTACCTAGTTTAATAATTAAAAATCCTCCTTTTAAAACAAACCCAACTTATCGATAAAAATATATTTTTCAATTCCACTATAACCAATCTAATATTTATAAATCTCTCTCGATTTATCACCAATTGATTTACATTCCCAATCTCATAAATCCCTTTTTACATTTCCAAAAGAAAAAAATATTATTTCTTTTAAAACCGCTTACCCATCCCATTATAAATTCTTACCGTGAATTTATATCTTTAATTTATCAAATGATAATCGTTTCTCTTTATTTATAAACATTATTTATAAACATTATTTATAAATCCTATAGTCTCATTTCCAGTTTACAATGGTTTCACATCACTTAAATTCCATTTATAAATCAATTTCTTAAATTGAATTCCATTTATAAATTAACTTCTTAAATAACCCAAACTATATTCCAAAATCAACCAAATATCGATTCTACTTCCATTTCGAAATTTAGAAATCTTATTTAAGATCCAGTATAACCAATTTTATATTTATCTCCAAACACCCTTCTATTCTCCCAATCTATTTAAACTCTCTATTTTTTTTAAACCTTTTATATTTAAAAAAGTATCACTTAAAAATTATTATTTAACTCCTTTATTCCAAAATCTCTATTTACAATATCACGGAATAGTTAAGTACAAATTTAAGTCAAACCATTTATTTTATCCAAATCAATATCTTTCAACTAACCCAAAATTCTATATAAATACCTCACTTCCAAAATCACTTTTTAATTTCTTTCAAATTCAAAACATATATTTATGGTATTTAAAATACCAAAATCTAGGCCAGTGCTACCATAGCATCCAATAAATTCAAATCACAGATTATTCTATCACAGATTATTCAAGCATATCATATATCACTATATATGAAATTAAATCCAACATTTTTGAGGAATCTAGTTGGATCCCTCCAACCTGTTTTCCTACATCCACGGATGTTAATACAACATAAAAATACCAATCCCACTTCGAGCGGGATATCGCGGTAATAAAGGGTCATCCGCTATTATGTGGGGAACATAGGGTCTCATCCACTCCAATAGACGGGAATATCAATCCAACTACTAATATATATACTACTATATATATTTAACATCTAACAGATAAAAATTTATAAATTCAACCAGCATTCAATAACCAATCTTAACTATTTAAAAATTAATTCGGTAATCCAAATGTGTGAGAATTTCTCACCTTGATTTTTAATTCGCCAAACCAATTTTTTTTATAGCGTGATATTTCGCGATACGATTCTGGTGCTGCTTATTTCATTCGATTTCGACCTAAAACGAATGGGTTATCGATTTTATAAGATTTACAACATCTAATAGTATTTTTGATCACTAATTACAATTTAGGATCTTAGTTACCAGTTTCTTCTTCCCAGAGAAGTTCGAACGTGATTTAACCTCTGCTGTCGCTTAATTGAATCACCACCACGTGGCTGCTATGCACTGCCAGAGCTCCTCCTATGTAGCCAGAAGACGCGTATCGACGAGCTACTCCTTCCACTGCCGTTAGACCCCCCATCGACGATGATAAAATTTAAAACCACCCTCAACATCGAACGCGTCTTCACCCCTTCAGTCGCGCCCTAGCACGCGCTCGTAGCCACCAAACATCGTGATCCCTAAATCCTACTGAAACGACTAGGGTTCGCTGCTCCACTTCCATGTTGGAAGCTCCACCTATCGAAGCCCCTAGCGCGGTGAGTGACAGGGATCGAAGAAGAAGCTCAGCTTCAAGAGTCACGCGATTCATTTCTTTTTTTTTGTTTGAATTTTATTATCGAACTAAAAGAAAAGAAGGGGGAAACACAATTTTGAACGAGGGAGAGAGGAAGTCGATTTTGGTTTTGTTTTCTGAAAGAAGAGGAAGAAGCATCGCGACTTTTTTTTGAACAACAGGGAGGAGTTATGCGATTATAAAGGAAGAGGGTAGTGTGTTTGAACAATTTGATTTGAGCTGATTTTGAAGAGGAGAGGACGTGTATTTGAAATGGTACAGTGATAGGTAGGATGGCTGAAAATAAGTTTGTGTGGGCTGATGTGAATGGAATGGTCAAGTCAATATATAAATATTATTTAAAATTTCAAATTATCTCGATTACATGACTTAAAATGTCTAACCCCTATCGAGGCATGCCGCCAGGCGTTCATAATATTATACCCCTATTTCGAACGCAATGGAAAAGGTTTCGAGTCCTAATTCGATCGTATGGAGAAGATAGCTTTTTGGACTCAATTATTATATTAAATTTTCGATATTAAATTCAACGCATTTCTACCACATACGACCAAACGATAACTCTAAACGCTACGAAACTTGAAATCCGATAATAATTTACTATTACGGATCCAATGGAACTAGTTTCGTCGAAATCCGAGACTGTGCCCCGGATTGTTGTTTTAACGCGTCGATTAAATCGACGATTTCCAAAATTTACGAAATCGCTTGAAATTTTCAGTTTTAAAATTTTACTAACTAAATTATAATTCCAAATCCAATATTTAAAACCATTTAAATATTCCAAATTAAACATCGAAAAATTCGGGTCGTTACAGGATTTGTTCATATTTAACAAAGTAACTACTTTAACAAAGTAACTACTTTAACAAAGTAAACTTGTTAAACCTACATTATTGAGGAATGCCTTATAGTCAAATCGTGTAACTGAATTCACAAGGTGTTCATATTTAATTTAACCAAAACAAATGCTCATAAACTAGCCGAGCATAAACAATCAGTCAATAAATGATGATAAATAAATATCATCATTCCTTAACAAACAATCACAACAAAAATAACTATATCAATTTTTGAAAATTATTCTTTTATATATAAAAAATAACAATCTAGATAAAATTATTTCAGTTACCAATTTTAACAAAATATAAAACAATTTTATAGCACTAGCAAATACGCGCTCTCATATATAATACGCTCAAACTCATTCTAGGGTGCCACTTACCCTATCTCCAATGAGTTTACCCCCACCAAGGCCAAATTTCTCAATTAACCTTCAGCTCTGATACCAAAATGTAATGACCAGAATTTTCGACGCTCAAAAATCGACACTAATACATCTACGGTATTCATGTACCGAGCATTCGAGTGCGAAAAAACATATTGTTAAGGTGAAAGAAAAGAAAAGACAGAATAGATTCTCACATCATGACGAGTAATATATAATATCCAAATGATCTTTACAAAAGAAACTTTAATTTACATACAATAATTAAAGTAACCGATCGACAGTTATAGCAGCTTGTCCTTACAAATGCTGATAAATACAAACAAGTAATGAAGTGGAAAATTAAAGTACAGGAATACGTCTTAGAGGTATCCAACTCATCTCCAGAAGCTCCAAAGCATCCAAAGCTAGCTCTGGAAGATACTCAGGTCTGACACGAACATTATAAGAAAATAAAACCTGAATCAGCCTGGTAAACTAGCATGAGAAACTCAAATCATTTGGATTTCCTTTATGTTATAAAAACCTTTCAGAAATAAAGATATCTCGTAAGACTACGTCCAACATAAACACTGTCGGGTTTTTACCTTACGATAACCATACCACTTTATATGAAAATCCAGTGATATTATAATAATGTCTAGGTTTTAAAATAAATATGTAACTTATCTGGAATGGCTACCCATAATTACATTCAACGTACTAAGTTCTACAAATAAAACCGTAAGGCACGTATTGGAAGAAAGACAAGGCAACGGGGTACCACCTACTACAGTACATCTCTTGATAAAATGTACCAAGAGTCTCACCCGAATCCCTTGCATCACAAGACCGGCCTACCCCTTCCTAGATAGTACTGAATATGTCATTATCCCGCTTACTTTCCAACCTTTCTGGAAAGCTCACTGTAACATCCCATATCTGGAGGCCAAAAGCTAAGTGCTACAGATGCTGTAGTCATCCATAGTATTAACTTCTGATGACAAAATATGGTAATGATAATGGTATCCATAATATCAGAAGCACTTGAATATGAACAAAATCGCATATTTTCAAAAACAACATTTTTCTGATTACATTTCAATACAAATTCATATCCAAGTAACATAATCCCATATCGTTTCCCAAGTAAAGATTAATTATAATCATTACAAAAATACGCCAAGAGCGATATATGACGATGCCCCTTGGTTGATCAAAGCAATATAGTCATATCTGACTTAATACACAGCGGAAATAAACGAAACAATCTGTAACTCCTAATTAGCTATCTGTCAGCCACCTGCTCGTCTTCGGAAGCTTTATTCGCCAAATTGACTAAAACCTGAAAACCTTAACCCTCAACCTACTCAAATCAATTTTGAGCACCCGAGAGTTTAAGGGAAAACAAAAACATCGAGTCAGACATAAAGCCAGGTGCGAATAATTCTGTTACATCTCGGTTTACTAATATTAAGTGAGACCACGCCGCTCAGCGGAACGGGTTTTCCCTCACTGATATCCTCTTTAAAAACATATATTTTTCAAATCCTTTCCTGCAACCAAACTGGTTAATCAAACTGATTATATCAAAATAGCAATATCCTTTATGCTTATAAATGGACTATCTGTCCATAAAATAGGTAATAAGTGGACTATTTGTACACAACATAATAGCAAGGTCTGTTATGCTAACAAATGGACTATCTGTCCATAAAACTGGGCCGACTTCCCGCAAACTGGACTAACAGTCCGAATCAAAATGGACTTACTATCCGAATTACTTTCTTAGGATTAACTACCCTTCATCTTTTTCCTTGAAAATCTTTTTTTAAAATGATTTAACCTTTTAAATCATACTTATACAAGGAAAATTTATTCCTAGCTTTACTCTAAGCTATTTTGCCATGATATATATATACTTTACTCAAAATAATGTTGGTGGATTTTAATGTTGATTAGCTATCCTTCCAAAACAAGTTAAAACCCTTTTTAACTTAAAAATACTTAGGCTATATTGTCTATTTAATGCATTCGAAACCTTTGTTTATAACCTTTAAACAACCCTTTCGAAACCCTTGAAGGTAACCTCTTCGAAACCACTGAAAGTGACCCTTTCGAAACCATTAAAAGCCTTTCGAAAACATTGGAAAAACCTTTCCTTTCTTTTCTCTGAAAGCTTCAAAACATTATACATCTTCCTTTAAAACCTTTAAATGTTGCCTTTCGAAAACATAGGAAAAACCCTTCCTTTCCACTCTTTCAAAACCCTGGGGAACCACCCCTTTCGAAACCATTCATTAAAACCTTTCGAAACAGTCAAAACTCAATCCTTTCGAAAGCACTTTGAGTTCAATTTAAAACATATGGAAACCTTTCGAAAATTTACTCCTTCGAAACCTTTGAAAAATGTCATGGTCAAAACTATTTGGATTATGCCTTCAAGTAGAGCAAATGGATCAAAAACCCATTAAAGTCGAAAGCATCTGTTTCCAAACCATTTAAAACTATCTCTTTTGAAACCATTTGGGTTTTACTTCAATCATAGAAAGAGAGTCTTAAAAACATTTAAGTCGAAAGCATCTGTTTCGAAACCATTTCCTAAGTAAAGAAGTAATGGTATCAAAACCATCCCTTCGAAAGCATTGGAGAAGTGGCCATATTTTAAAAACAAAGCAACCCTTTCGAAACCATCTGGGTCGAAAGGTAAAAAGACGGCAACAAAAGGTTTTGACTTAGTCGGAAGCAATTATTTAAAACAAAAGCGCAACACAATCGAAACCTTTTCTTTAAATCCATTAAACCAAGTCGAAAATTAACCGAGTCGAAAGCTACTAAGTCGAAAGCCATTTTTGTCGAAAGCAAGTAGGCGCATTTTGAATTTAAAAGAAAAGTAACCCCTCAACCCCTTCGAAGCCCCTGGTTTAGACTCCATACCTTTCGCCTACATCCAATTTACTACGTACCAGTTCCCTGATACCATGTGCATTGGTTTCGACTGTGTCGGAAGCGAAGATGAGGAGGTGGAACCTGGTGCCGAAAGCATTGAAATAATGTAAAACATTTAGCAAATAGTTCTTTTCACCTAACCTGCTTTACGTGTCTAATTTTGATTAGTTGCCTCTTTCTTTACCCATAAAAAGTATTGCAATTTACAAAAGTGCTGCCAACTTTCCGGAATTAACAAATTTAAATTAATTTACAAAAAGCCTCTTCTCCTTCCTTAATTATATAAAACATTTAAGTCTCATACCTTAAATAATTTTATATATCCAATAAAACCCTTAGGAAAAATCTACAAAAATTCCAAAAAATCTCTTTTAATATGTTTTCCAACATATAAAAATTTCAGACCCAAATCTTTTATTATTTAACCGTAAACAATTTATAATCCAAATCAACATTTCCTTTACTAGAAAATTCATATAAATTCCACATAAATTCTGAAAATTTTGAAAATTGAAACCCATCTTCAAAATAATATTTAGGATCTTCAGAAAAATTCGCAAGGCGTTTGGATGTCATTAAATAAGAGTTTTACCTGAAAATATCATAATTTCAATATGAACAACCATAATTCACCAACAAGTATATATAATCATTCCATCATTCAAAAACATGGCAGATTAATGCAAAATATTCGAAATTCATCTTAAAACCGAAAATAATAAAAATTGGAGATGTAAACATTATTCATCTTAGCTTTAGAGATTAAAGAGATTGAGACGTGAATGGATTTGATTTGAATTAGCTTCTTCCTTAGATTTTCTCTATGTTCTTCCTCTTTCTCATGTTAATGGTGGCCGACCTGAGTTTAAATTTCTTTGTGATAAAATGAAATGGACGTGTAGGGGATACACATCCAAGGGTTTAGGGTATAAGAATGGCCTCTTTCCTATTTTGCCCCTCATATATTTCAATTTAACTCTTGTTTTCACTCATTGTTAAATGGAACAGCTACACCTTAATTAAAATCAAATCTATATCCCCTAATCAACACATTATTTTATTTAATTTAGATAATTAAATATCCTAAATAATATTACCAAAAATCTGGGGTGTTACAGACTCCCCTCCTTAAAGAATTTCGTCATCGAAATTACGATAAGGTACAGAACACATCAATCAAAGAGGTAAAACATACCATCAAACAAGTCAGGATAAGTATCTCTAATCCTGCTTTCAATCTCCCATCTACAGTCCCTATCATTGTCACTCCATTGGACTTTGACTAATCTGACCGTCTTGGTTCTAAGCCTTTTCTCATCTCTCGCAACAATACGAATAGGCTTCCTCACTATAGTCAAATCTGGTTCTACTAATAAGTCATCTAGCACATTCGGTGCAATAGTAGTCTTCGGGTCTCTAACACACTTTCTGAGATGAGAAACATGGAAAACATCATGGACTCCTGCGAAACTGCTCGGTAACTCAATTCTATACGCGAGCTTCTTGATCCTCTCAACAAAAGGAAAATGTCCAACGAATCTCGGTGCTAAATTTCCTGATTTCCCAAATCTAATCACACCTTTCATCGGTGACACTTTGACGAAAACCTAATCTCCAACTGAGAATTCTAAATCTTTCTGTCCCTTATCTGCATAACTTTTCTGCCTAGACTGAGCCTCCTTCATTCTAGCCCGAATGACCTTAATCTTTTCTGCAGCTTCTCTGACCAAATCCGGACCAAGAACCAACCTATCCCCGGTCTCTAACCAACATACGGGAGATTTGCATAGCCTTCCATATAGAACTTCAAACGGTGTCATCCCAATACTAGTCTGATAACTATTGTTATACGGAAACTCGACTAAATACAGATGGTCTTCCCATGATCCCCCGAAATCTAATACATAAGCTCTTAACAAATCTTCAAAGATTTTGTTGACTCTTTCCGCTTGCCCATCTGTCTGCGGATGGTAAACGGTAATCATCTTGAGCTTGGTTGCCAAAACTTCCCGTAGACTCTTCTAGAACTCGCTAGTGAATAAGGGATCTCTATCACTTACTATGCTACTAGGAATTCCATGCAGTCTTACTACATTCTTCATAAACAACTTTGCCAAAACAGGTGCCGTTCTGGTTGACCTAACTGGAATGAAATGGGCATTATTGGTCAATCTATCCAATATAACCCATACACTTTCATTTCCTTAGTTCGACCTTGGCAACCCGCCAATAAAATCCATAGAAATAGAATCCCACTTCCATACCGGAATATCTAATGGCTGAAGCAACCCACTTGGTTTCTGATGTTCGGCCTTTGCCTGCTGGCAAATTAAGCACTGTTTACCCATAAATCAATATCCCGCTTCATTCCTTTCCAGAATAAACTCTTCTTCATATCCTTATACATCTTAGTACCTCCCGGATGAATAGAGAACTTTGAACGATGGCATTCCTCCAAGACTTCTTTCTTTATGTTTCCTACACTCGGAACACATAATCTTCCTTTCTTTTTAAACCACCCATTCTGGTCAAAACTAAAATCTTTCAAGTCATCGCTCTCGGTTCCATCTCTTAACTTCCTTATCCGTTCAGCTAATACCGAATCCTCTTCCTGTTTAGATGCAATCTTTTCGATCATCACTGGTCGAACTTCCAAACAAGATAGCACTACGGTTTTTCCGCTAGACCCAGCCTCAGATCTCCATTTCACTCTGCAATCTGCTAATGCTTCCAAATCTTTCCACTCAGCGATCATTTCCAACACTGCATTATGATGTTTCCTGCTAAGTGAATCCGCAACCTTGTTGCCTTTCCCCGGTGTATACTCAATCCCAAAATCATAAGTAGTGGTAAACTCTAACCACTTCTGTTGTCTCATGTTCAACTCCTTTTGAGATAACAAATACTTCAGCGAGTTAAGATCTGTATATAACTCAAACATCTCTCCCAAAAGGTAATGTCTTCACACCTTCAATGCAAAAATCACTACTGCCGATTCCAAATCATGCGTTGGATACCCGACCTTATGCGGTCTAAGCTGTCTAGAAGCATAGGGAATTACTTTACCTCTGTGCATCAGCACATCTCCTAGTCATGTTCCATACGCATCCGTATAAACTACCAAATCCTGATTCCCTTCCGGAACAACCAAAACAGGTGCATAGGTCAATAAGTGTTTCAAATTATGTAATGCTTCTTCACACTTATCGATCCACACAAACTTTACTTCCTTTCTCGTTAGCTTGGTCATCGGTGCCGCTATCCGTGAAAAATCCTTAATGAACCCTCGATAATAACCAACCAACCCAAGGAAACTCTTTATCTCCGCCACTGTCTCGGGTCTCTTCCAACTATTCACCGCTTCAATCTTAGTCGGATCTACTGACAACCCTTCCCCTGAGACTACATGACCAAGAAACTCCACTTCCTTCTTCCAGAAATGACACTTTGAAAACTTCGCCTTCAACTGATTCTGTCTCAGCGTCTCAAGCACCACTCTAAGATGAACTTCATGCTCTCTTTCATCCTTAGAGTATATCAAGATATCATCTATGAAAACCAATACGAACCTATCCAAGTGCTTTCGGAAAATTCGGTTTATCAAATCCACAAAGAAAGTTGGCGCATTAGTCAGTCTGAACGACATAACTAACCATTCGTACGACCCATATCTGGTCCTAAACACCGTCAAAGGTATACTATCCTCTGCTACTCTGAGCTGATGGAAACCTGTCGCCAAATCCAACTGCGAGAATACCATGGCTCCACTTAACTGGTCCAACAAATAGTCAATACTTGGCAATAGATATCGATTCTTTATCGTCCTCTCATTCAACTTACGATAATCGATACATAGTCATAACGATCCGTCCGGCTTCTTAGCAAACACTGCGGCTGCTCCCCAAGGCGAACTACGCGGCCTGATAAAACTCTTGCCTTCTAAATCCACCAACTGAACCTTCAACTCCTTCATCTCTGTATGGGTCATCCTGCTCGGCAGCCTACTCACTGGTTCTGCTCTTGGAACCAAATCTATTCGAAACTCAATGGCTCGTTTCGGTGGTAATCCAACTACATGCTCAAAAACATCCGCGAATTATCTAACCATGAAAACTCGACTCAACTCATTATCCAATTCCATGGCACCCATCAAGGCATACATCTCACTTCGTGAACCTTCTACGGTATAAACTATCTGATCACTACAATTAGAGTGCCTAAGCGATATTTTCCTATCCTGGCAAAATATCCTAGCATCGTACTCACTTAACCAATCCATCCCAAGAATAATCCCGAACCCTACAAAATCAAACACATGCAAACTGCAAACAAAAGTATGACCTAATAGGTCAAACTCTAACTGGTCACATATCAACCCTAGAGTTGCATACCCTCCTATTGGGTTCGCAACCCGTAATGAAGTAACTAAATAGGTGTGTTCTACGTAAAGCTTATCTATCAAACATCTAGATATAAAAGAATGTGATGCTCCAGTATCAAATAGAACGCTAACAAACATACCATGAATCTGAAGCGTACCTTCTAAGTCTGCCTTTCCCTTCTCTTGGGTTGTTGGATTAGAAGCAGCAGGCTCCGATGCATACACCTTGCCATTTCCATCCTTAGCGGGCTCCTTGCACTAGCTCTTATAATGGCCAATTTGGTCACAATTGAAACACCTGACATTCTTCTTTCCAGCCACTTCCTTAGCCTTTCCAGCACAACACTCATTAGCAAAGTGCCCCTTCTTGTCGCATTTGAAGCAAACAATCTAAGACTTCCCTTTCTTAGCTGCTCCAGCCTTCTGAGCACCCTTCTTAGGAAAGAACTTCCTCTTCTGATTCTGCCGAACTTAGATTTCTTTAGCCTTGCTCTTCTCTAGAGGATCAAGAATCTCCTCATACCTTAAGGCCATCTCTACTACAAAGTCAGAAGGATCTCTAATATGAGGTAATGTGGCCCTTGCTAACTCAGGTTTCAACCCCCTGATAAACTTCTCATTCCTCTTCATCACTGTATCCACTGAAGCATACCCATATCTGGCCAACTCCTCAAACTTTCTGGCATACTTCAAAACTGACATCTCCTCCTGCTCTAATTCAACAAACTTTATGATCAGAGCTGACTGTGCCATTGCAGACATGAACCTCTCCAGGAACCTCCCCTTGAAATTTGCCCATGACAAAGTCTCTTCGTCCACACCGACCGTCACACTGTTCCACCAAAACAAAGCCGCTCCCTGAAGCTGTCTAGATGCCAACCTCCTCTTCTGCTCATTATTGAGCCCCAAGTCTACAAAGATTCTCTCATAGTGTGGTAACCAATTTTCCACCTCTATAGCATCCTATGTCCCCAGAAAAGGCTTTCCCCAAGCTTAGTGTAATCTCCACTCAGCTTAGCATAATGGTTAACTACCGAAACTCCTTCTCCTGCAGCATCTCCTCCTACCACTCTAGCTGCAATTCCAGCTTGCATCATATTCACAAAAAACTGATACATAGCTCCCATGTCCACTTGCGGGACTCCAGCCCTACATTCTCTACTTGTGTATGACCTTGGGTACTTCTTGTACTAGGTCTGGCATTTCCATCAGTGCCCTCCCCTCCTGGGTTAATTCTTCCTCTTATACCTTTGATATCTGTATTCAAACCTAATGAGATACAGAAAAATAACCAAGCAAGGATAGGAGACTAGAGATGTAACGACCCGGATTTTTCATCACTTAATTTTGAATATTTAAATGGTTTTAAATATTGGATTTGGAATATAAATTGGGTTTTGAATATGAAGATTTGGTTGAAATTATAGAATGAATTTAATTCCAAATATAGCGATCTATCGTAATATGGAAATGACAAAAATCGAATTGGAGTTGAATATAAATTGAAAATGATTTCTAATGTTGATATAAATTCTATTTAAATTAGAATTGAGTTAGTAAGTTTTTTTTAAAACCAGAATTGTAAGTGATTTCATCAATTTTTGGAATCGTCGATTTAATCGACGCGTTAAAATAGCAATCAGGAGCACAGTCTCGGAATTCGACAAAAACAGTTCCATTGGATCTGTAATAGTGTATTATTATCGGATTTCAAATTTCATAGCGTTTGGATTTACTAGTTGGTCGTGCGATCTGAAAATGCCTAGAAATAATTTAATTGAATTTAATTTAAATAGCCAATTTAAAAAGCTATCTTCTGCATACGATCGAATTAGGCTCCGAAAATTGTTCCATTGGGTTCAGAATATGGTTATAACATTAGAAACGCCAAGCGGCATGCCTCGATAGGAGTTCGAACTTTTAAACTATTATAAACGAAATATTTTGGATATAAAATAAAATAAATTTATAAAAGTCAACTCCTATACTCTGTCCAGCTGCACCCTACATCTAAAACATGCATACCTATTTCCCCTTCTCATTTAAAACATGACATTTCCCTTTCAATTCAAAATCACGTCTTCTCCCTCTTTCACAAACAACATCTGTTCTATATAAAAAAATGAAAGAAAACAAAATCCAAATCAGTTCATATTCACGAAGCAAAAAAAAATTATAACACGCGCTATCGCACACGATGGAGGCGCGATCGAATTCGCGAGAGCATGGAGGAAGGAGGCGGCGGCCTGAAGTTCGATGCCAGGCGATGTCGCAAGGTGGGGGTGAACGATGGCTAGGGTTAGGCGTGCGTTCAATTTAAATTTTAGGAACGACGACGTGGTGATGAGGCAGGTCTGTTCTGATCGAAGAGGGGAAACTAGCAGTGGTCGCGTACACGGGCACGCGCGTGGGATGGCGAAATCATGAATTGATGACTGTGGTTGATTGAGTAGGGGGTGCAGTAGTTGATAGAGGAGCGAACGTGGAGGCTGTTTGTCATGATGGTTGCATGACGCGCTAGGGCTGGGTGTCAGTGGCGACGCTTCAGGTGACAGGGGAAGACCAGGGCGAAGCAGTAAGGGATGGGTGGTGGCTCGTGGCCGATGACAATTGTGGTTTATCGATCGACATCGATGGTCTTACGTATGCGGCCAGATTTTAGGTAAAGCTGTTAAGGTATATATATGCGTAAATTAAAAATTAATTGTTAAATTAGTTATTAAATTAAAATGTTAAAATCGTATAACTTTTTGAATGCGAGGTCGAATTCGAGTGTGGATTTTTGAATTGGATTCGTGATGACGTAGGATACGAAATAAAATTGGAACGGATTTGCAAATTAAAATCAAGGTGAGTAAATCTCACTCATTCTGAATTGCTGGATCTAATTTATAATAGTTTAAATTAATTATTTGATGCTTGTTTGAATTTATAAATTATTATCAGTTTGGATGTTATATATTATATATATATATATATTAGTATATATTAGTAGTTGGATATATTTTCCACCGTTGGAGCAGATGAGACACTATGTGCCCCGCATAATAGCGAATGACCCTATATCACCGCGATATCCCCCTCGAAGTGGGATTGGTATTTTACGTTATCTACCATCTGTGGATGCAGGGAAAACAGGTTGGAGGGATCCAACTGGATTCCTCAAATGTATATTAATTTTCCATATATATTGATATATGATGTGTGTGAATATCCTGTTATAGATTTTGATATGTTTGATTTATTGGATGCTATAGTAGCACTGGCCTTAATTTGGTATTTTAAATACCATAAATATTATTTTTGAATTTGAAGAAATTAAAAGGAGATTTCAGATATAAAAATATTTATATCGAAATTTGGATTATTTTAAAGAAAATTGATTTGGATAAAATAAAATGATTTGATATTGGGGTTTGTACTTATCTATTCATAAAATGTTTAAAATAGAAATTTTAAAATAATTTATATAAAGGATTTTTAATAATGGACTTTTAAAGTGATATTTTCGAAATGTGAAAAGAAGTTGAAAATCGATATTTAGAAGTAGATTTGTAAATTAAATGGGATTTAAAATAAATGGATTCATAAAACGAAATTTTATAAAGAGATTAGTTTTATAAACAAGTGAATCTCAGAGAAGTTTGTAAATTTATAAACGATGTTTATAAATAAGAGAAAATGATATCGGTTTATAAATTGGAATATAAATTTACAGTGTGAATTACATCGAGATATGGGAATCATGTGTTGGGAAAAAATAGTGGATTCTATTTTGAAACGTGGGAATGATTATGAAATTGGAAACGTAGTCGATGTGATATGAACCGAGAGGGATTTATAAATTGAGATTGGCAATATTGGATTTTCAAAATAGATTTTTGTCTAGAAATTAAAATTGTTTTAAATGGGATTTTTATTTTTTACGCTATGTAGCTTAAAAACTATTATTTAGATTAAAATATTTCAAAAAGTTAGTATTTCAAGTATTTAATATTTATTGAAATAAATTCTATTTTTTTATAATTAGCTTTGTAAATCAATTAGTTATTTAAAAATGAATTGGAAATTAATTATCGATGTTATATAAAGTGTTTTAATATTTTAAATAATTTCTTAAATATATTTTAAAAATGAATTATTATTTAAAATACTTATTATATATATAGTTTTGAAATGATTGAAGTATTTATAAATCTTCTCGAGATTTGTGAACGGGGTTTATAAAATGGGTATGATGTCAGTAAGAGGAATTTTATAAGGGATTTGGAGGAAATGGAATTTCAAAAATGTTGAATATGGGAACTTCGAAAATGAAATCTGAATTCATAAAAGAGGTTATAAATTGTTGAATGGGGTTATAAAGAAGTATACTGGGTTTTGGAAATTGTAAAAGGGAATTTAATAATGATTTCGGAGACTTATGAGATAAGTTACGAAATATTCTCTTAAGTGTTGATATTTGAAATGATTTTGGAAAATAAGACTTATATATTTTCCTAAGTATTAAAATGGAAATTTGGAAATATTTCTAAGTGTTGAGATGGTTTGGAAATATCCTGTTATGGATTTAAGTATTTGAAATTGTTTTCAAATATTGGAATATGGAAAGAAATTTGGATATATATCTTTGTAAAGGTATTTTGAAATGAATATTTTGGAAAAAATTAAATATGGGCCTAGTGACTACTTATGGATTTTATTTGATAGTTAAATAACCGACTATGAAATCTGGCCAAAATTCGTTGATCATTTCGAATCCGATTTGTGCGTTACGAATTATGATATCTAAAAGATAATGGAGATGGTGATCTTGAAGGGATTCGGTTTGTTCAGACCCAGAACAACTTGTATGGATGAATGCTATCAGCACATTATCATTGGAGGGCAATGAGCATTCTAAGTATAAATTCCTTGAAAGGTAATCGTAGACTCAAGCCTCATCAACCGAAAATGACTAAAACATGGGAGATGCAGCAAGGTTAAGTAGGTCGCACCCAATTAGGGTATGTTTTCACCTTTCTAGATACCCTCAGATATACATTATAAAATTATGGATATGGTTGTGCATGAAAAAAAGAGCTCTCCATAAGGCTGGGAATACCTGGGGTGATAACATATTCGGTACTATCCAGGTTAGGGGTAGGCTAGTCTTGTGTTGGCAGGGGATCCTGGCGAGGTCCTCGGTACATTTTTCTAGAGGTGTACTGTGACGAGCGGTACCCCGGTAGCCCAGTCATTGTATGGAATCCAATATCCACTACGAGCCTGTATGGTTTTGATTGTTCCCAACTATGCTGAAACGTGAGATGCAAGCATTTCTGCTATTTTCTAATTTACTTTCTAAAGACATTATTATAATATCTGATGATTTTGATATAAAATGTTTTGGTTATCGTAAGGTAGAAACCCATCAAGTTTATGTGTGATGTGGTCTTATGAGATACCTTTGTTTTTCAAAGGATTTTGATAACGTTAATAACTCAAATTGAGTGTGTTTTCTCACGCTGGTTTTCCAGACTAACTCGGGTGTTATTTTATTATAATGCTCGGGTCAGACTGAGTATTACAAATTCAGGTTAGGATGGTATGGAGCTCAGGAGACGAGCTAGAGGATTTCAGACGTATTTCATGTACTTGATTTTATTCCGCTGTGTGTGTAGACTATATAGTCAGCACCGGTGAGGACAAGTTATAATAACTGTATATATTGATTTGTGATTTTTGTACTCTGATAATTATATGTATAAAAACAGTTACAGTTCCTTGTATAAAAATCTATTATTATATATTATATTTTGTTCCGCTGCAATTGTGAGATTTTGTGTTGTTGTGTCTATTTTCTTATATCCATTTCTTCTTCACCCCTAATGATCCATATTTCCATTCAATTTGAGTAGGACACGTGTGATTTATTGTCGACTCGAAGTGTATGGAGATACGGGTCATTACAGTTGGTATTAGAGCTGAAGGTTAAGCAAGAACCTTAGCTTTGGTGGGGATTACTCATTAGAGATAGGGTCACTAGAACCCTAGAATGAGTTTGATTGTATAAATAGATATGAGCGCATATTTGTTAGTGAATATAAAATGTTTTATACTGTGTTGATTTATCTGTTGAGGGGCTTATAAATTCTGGTCGAATAGTGGAACGCCACAAATTCGAAAGGGGTTTTCAAACACTTGAACATGGTAAACCGACATAGTATGGTTTTGAAGCGGGTAAATGAAATAATTTTACCCAAATTATATTTTGATATAAAAAATAATAATTTTCTAGAAATTATTATAGCATATTGGTGTGTTTGGTTGTTATTATTATAATCCAAAAAAGATTATAAAATTGGAAATGGTTTATAAAAACCAAAATTAAATTGTATAAGTATGAATTATACAAATGAGTCTGAAAATTGATTCAAACCGGAAATTGGAAAATTAAATCCTGGAGATTTTTGGAAATGTTTTCCAAAGTATTTTGAAATGAATAATAGTAATATTATTTTGGAGATATTTTTGAATAGAAAATGTCTTAAATGGATTTTTGAAGTAATATAGCACTGAACTAACTACAGTCGCTTGAAAATAATTCTGATGATTATCGCGACATCATCGGTGTTCATTTTCGAGTTTCTAAGTGACGGATTGGTACCGAAATTGATTTATTTCTGATTTGTTGGGCAAACAAGTTTTGTTTAAAAATTCCGAAAGGAATTGGTTTAGATAAAACTAGGTTGATTTTGAAATTCCAAGGAAGTGGTTTGTTAAACCAAAGAAAGTGTGTGTGTGTGTGTGTGTGTGTGTATTTGATTTCAAAGTGATTTGAAATAAGTACCGGGTGTTTAAAAATTCTGGAATCCTTATTTAAATGTTTTAGAAAGTATCAGAAAATGAGTTTTTGAACTTATAAGTGGAGGATGATATTAATAAGGAAAGAAGTGTGAAAAATTGAATTTTGGAATTAAAAATTAAAGTTGAGTAAGTTTAAATGGATTGAACGAATTGAGAATTAACTCAGGCTAAGTTAAATAAGTTTTGAACTTATAATTGTAAAAATGGTATAAAAGAAAGGAAAATGTGGAGTATTGAAGTTTGGAATTGAAATTCAACTTGAGTAAGTTAAATAAATAGAATAAATTGAATTTAACTTAAGTTATGCAAAATAAAAATTGAATGGGATAGGATTAGAAATAATATCGAATTGAAGTAAATATAAAATTGAGTTGTGAAATAGTTATATAACTATAAGTTATCATTATTGAAATGAAACTTGAATTTAATAGAGTTGGATGTATAATTTAGATGACTAAATGAAATGAATATAGACTTGAATTATGGAAGTCAAATGAATGGTGAATCAAATTGAATTTGATTAAAATAGGGTATAAACTCGAGTATAGAAATTATGGAAATGTGAAAAATAAGTTGTGTAACTTATAAAATTGAAAAGTGGAATAGAAAAACCAAAAATAAAAATGGTTTGATATTTTGGTGAAGCGATAAAAATCCAAACTTGAATTATAAAATAAAATTGAACCCAAGTAAATTAAATGAAGTGATTTTTGAAATAAAAATCAGATATTGAAGTATAAAATGGAAGTGAACTAATTAGATAAATTAATTAGTTGATTGAATATGGAAATGGAACTTAACTTGGTTAAGTAAAATGAATTGTGAATTGAAATTGAAATTTAATGTGGAACTCGAGTTAAAAATGAAAATTCGACTTAAATATAAGCGAATTAAATATATTTTGAAATGTTGTCGAATAAAATAGTAATGGATTGAAATGGTGATGATTTAAGTTATAAATAAATTCAATATAAGTGGAAATAAATTGAATATGGCTTTGGGATATTGTTTAAATGAATTCGAGTATGAAATTAAGTTCTGAAGTGGAAAATGAATATATATGTATGGTATAAAAGGTTATAATAAACCTTAAAATTAATTTTATGAAATGATTCTCAAAATAATATAGTGTAAATTGAGATATACCAAGAAAATGGAAATGCAAATCGATAGAAGGTAAATAAATTGAATAGGAATCAATTTAAAATGAAATGAAATTTGATTGCAATGGAAATGAACTTAAGTTATATAGTTAAAATAATTGGAAATAAACGAATTAACTTAAGTTAATATTTTTGGAATGGATATAAATACAATGTGTGTAATTATGAAGTGAATGCAAGTAAATTTTGTTGTAAATCATTCGAATTGAATGAAATGGTATATGGATCGATTGAAAGTAATTAAATTAGTATCGGAACCTTATAATTGTTTATAAATATATGTTTAACATGCTTGGTTATGCAAAGTATGTGTTAACTATTTAAATAAATGAAATGTTATTAAATTTCATGTTTTTGGTACTTACGTGTTTAAATTAAGTAAGTACAGGTACAAGAAGACTATTGGGCTAGATTTGGGTTGCGAAATTGCATATGAAGTAAACTCGCTTGCTTAATAATGCTTAAAAACGCTAAATAAAGGTACGTTTTCAGATTAAATACCGCAATGAATAAATTGATATATATTGTGTTTTTCGACTCGTGTGGGTCGATGTATATATTTTTAACACTCTTGTCATATTGCAAAAGTCTCTCCGTACAAAGAAGACTCTGCCAAAAAATTTCGAAAATTTAGGGTGTTAGAAAATTTTTGAAATTTTTTGTTAACTAAAGAAGTTGATTTTTGAGTTGAAATTGAAATAAGGAGTTTTGAATTAGAAATGAAACTAAATGTTTGGATGAAACTAAAGGGTTAGAAAAGTGAATGTTGAATTTAACTAAGTATGTTTTGTTAAGTTAATGGGTTTGAAGCATTTTTCCTGCCTTAACAATTTCGGGGACGAAATTCTTTTAAGTGGGGAGGAATGTAACGACCCGGATTTTTCATCACTTGATTTTGAATATTTAAATGGTTTTAAATATTGGATTTGGAATATAAATTGGGTTTTGAATATGAAGATTTGGTTGAAATTATAGAATGAAATTAAATTCCAAATATAGCGATTTATCGTAATACGGAAATGACAAATAATCGAATAGGAGTTGAATATAAATCGAAAACGATTTCTAATGTTGATATAAATTCTATTTAAATTAGAATTGAGTTAGTAAGTTTTTAAAAAAACTAGAATTTTAAGTGATTACGTCAATCTTTGAAATCGTAGATTTAATCAACACGTTAAAATAGCGATCCAGGGCACTATCTCGAAATTCAACGAAACCAGTTCCATTGGATCCATAATAGTGTATTATTATCGGATTTCAAATTTCATAGCGTTTGGATTTACCGGTTGGTCCTGCGATCTGAAAATGCCTGGAAATAATTTAATTGAATTTAATTTAAATTGTCAATTTAAAAAGCTATCTTCTGCATACGATCGAATTAGGCTTTGAAATTTGTTCCATTGGGTTCGAAATAGGGTTATAACATTAGGAACACCAGACGGCACGCCACGATAGGAGTTCGAAGTTTTAAGCTATTATAAACGAGATATTTTGGATATAAAATAAAATAAATTTATAAAAGTCAACTCCTATACTCTGTCCAGCCGCACCCTACATCTGAAACACGCAGACCTATTTCCCCTTCTCGTTTAAAACACGACATTCCCCTTTCAATTCAAAATCACGTTTTCTCCCTCTTTCACAAACAACATCTGTTCTATTTAAAAAAAAGAAAGAAAACAAAATCCAAATCAGTTCATATTCACGAAGAAAAAAAAATTATAACGTGCGCTCGCGCGCGCGAGGGAGGCGCGATCGAATTCGCGAGAGCATAGAGGAAGGAGGCGGTGGCCTGGAGCTCGATGCAAGGAGATGTCGCAAGGAGAGGGGTGAACGATGGCTAGGGTTAGGCGTGCGTTCGATTTAAATTTTGGGAACGACGACGTGGTGACGAGGCAGGGCTGTTCTGATCGAAGAAGGGGAACTGGCAGTGGTCGCGTACGCAGGCATGCACGTGGGATGGCGATATCACGAATTGATGACTGTGGTCGATCGAGTAGAGGGTGCGGCAGTTGATAGAGGAGCGAACGTGAAGGCTATTTTTCATGATGGTTGCGTGAGGCGCTAGGGATGGGTGTCAGTGGAGACGATTCAGGCAATAGGGGAAGGCCAGGGCGAAGTAGTAAGGGATGGGCGGTGGCTCGTGGTCGATGACAATGGTGGTTTATCGATCGGCAGCGATGGTCTTACGTACGCAGCCAGATTTTGGGTAAAGCTGTTAAGGTATATATATGGGTAAATTAAAAATTAATTTTTAAATTAGTTATTAAATTCAAATGTTAAAATTGTATTAACTTTTTGAATGCGAGGTCGAATTCGAGTGTGGTTTGCATTGGATTCGTGATGATGTAGGATACGAAATAAAATTGGAACATATTTGCAAATTAAAATCACCGTGAGTAAATCTCACTCATTCTGAATTGCTGGATCTAATTTATAATAGTTTAAATTAATTATTGGATGCTTGGTTGAATTTATAAATTATTATCGGTTTGGATGTTATATATATATATATGTATGTATGTTAGTATATATTAGTAGTTGGATATATATCCCGCCGTTGGAACAAATGAGACATTATGCACCCCGCATAATAGTGGATGACCCTATATTACCGCGATATCCCCCTCGAAGTGGGATTGGTATTTTATGTTATCTAACATCTATGGATGCAGGGCAAACAGGTTGGAGGGATCCAACTGGATTCCTCAAAAATATATTAACTGTCCATATATATTGATATATGATATGTGTGAATATCCTGTTATGGATTGTGATATGTTTGATTTATTGGATGCTAAAGTAGCACTGGCCTTAATTTGGTATTTTAAATACCATATATATTACTTTTGAATTTGAAGAAATTAAAAGGAGATTTTGGATATAAAAATATTTATATCAAAATTTGTATTATTTTAAAGAAAATTGATTTGGATAAAATAAAATGATTTGATATTGGGGTTTGTACTTATCTATTCGTAAAATGTTTAAAATAGAAATTTTAAAATAACTTATATGAAGGATTTTTAATAATGGACTTTGAAAGTGATATTTCTAAAATGTGAAAAGATGTTGAAAATCGATATTTAGAAGTAGATTTGTAAAATAAATGGATTCATAAAATGAAATTTTATAAAGAGATTAGTTTTATAAACAAGTAAATCTCAGAGAAGTTTGTAAATTTATAAACGATGTTTATAAATAAGAGAAAATGATATCAGTTGATAAATTGGAATATAAATTTACAGTGTGAATTACATCGAGATATGGGAATCGGGTTTTGGGAAAAAATAGTGGTATCTATTTTGAAATGTGGGAATGATTATGAAATTGGAAACGTAGTCGATGTGATATGAACCGAGAGGGATTTATAAATATAGATTGCCAATATTGGATTTTTAAAATAGATTTTTGTCGAGAAATTAAAATTGTTTTAAATGGGATTTTTATTTATTATGCATGTAGCTTAAAAACTATTATTTAGATTAAAATATTTCGAAAAGTTAGTTATTCAAGTATTTAATATTTATTGAAATAAATTCTATTTTTTTATAATCAGCTTTGTAAATCAATTAGTTATTTAAAAATGAATTGGAAATTAATTATCGATGTTATATAAAGTGTTTTAATATTTTAAATAATTACTTAAATATGTTTTAAAAATGAATTATTATTTAAAATACTTATTATATATATATATAGTTTTGAAATGATGGAAGTATTTATAAATCTTCGCGAGATTTGTGAACGTGGTTTATAAAATGGATATGATGTTAGTAAGAGGAATTTTATAAGGGATTTGGAGGAAATGGAATTTCAAAAATGTTGAATATGGGAACTTCAAAAATGAAATCTGAATTCATAAAAGAAGTTATAAATTGTTGAATGGGGTTATAAATAAGTATACTGGGTTTTGGAAATTGTAAAAGGGAATTTATTAATGATTCTGGAGACTTATGAGATAAGTTACGAAATATTCTCTTAAGTGTTGATATTTGAAATGATTTTGGAAAACAAGACTTATATATTTTCCTAAGTATTAAAATGGAAATTTGGAAATATTTCTATGTGTTGAGATGGTTTGGAAATATCTGTTACGGATTTAATTATTTGAAATTGTTTTCAAATATTGGAATATGGAAAGAAATTTGGATATATATCTTTGTAAAGGTATTTTGAAATGAATATTTTGGAAAAAATTAAATATGGGCCTAGTGACTGCTTATGGATTTTATTTGACAATTAAATAACTGACTATCAAATCTGGTCAAAATTCATTGATCGTTTCGAAGAGACCGAGATCGGATTTAATTATCCAAAACCACTTCGATCTGGTTTGTGCATTACGAATTGTGATATCTCGAAGATAATGGAGATGGTGATCTTGAAGGAGATTCGGTTTGTTCAGTTCCAGAACAACTTGTATGGATGAATGCTATCAGCACATTGTCATTGGAGGGCAATGAGCATTCTAAGTATAAATTCCTTGAAAGGTAATCGTAGCCTCAAGCCTCACCAACCGGGAATGACTAAAACAGGGGAGATGCAGCAAGGCTAAGTGGGTCGCACCCAATTAGGGTATGTTATCACCTTTCTAGATACCCTCGGATATACATTATAAAATTATGGATTTGGTTGTGCATGAAAAAGAGAGCTCTCGATAAGGGTGGGAACACCCGGGGTGTTAACATATTCGGTACTATCTAAGTTAGGGGTAGGCCGGTCTTGTGTTGGCAGGGGATCACGACGAGGTCCTCGGTACATTTTTCTAGTGGTGTACTGTGACGGGCGATACTCCGGTAACCCAGTCATTATATGGAATCCAATATCCACTACGAGCCTGTACGGTTTTGATTGTGCCCAACTATGATGAAACGTGAGATGCAAGCCTTTTAGCTATTTTCTAATTTACTTTCTATAGACACTATTATAATATCAGATGATTTTGATATAAAATGTTTTGGTTTTCGTAAGGTAAAAACCCGTCGTGTTTATGTGCGATGTGGTCTTACGAGATACCTTTGTTTTTCAAAGGATTTTGATAACGTTAATAATTCAAATTGAGTGTGTTTTTCTCATGATGGTTTTCCAGACTGACTCGGGTATTATTTTATTATAATGCTCGGGTCAGACCGAGTATTACAGATTCAGCTTGGGATGCTGTGGAGCTTAGGAGATGAGCTGGAGGATTTCAGACGCATGTCACGTACTTGATTTTATTCCGCTGTGTGTGTAGATTGTATAGTCAGCACTGGTGAGGACAAGTTATAATAACTGTCCATATTGATTTGTGATTGTTGTACTCTGATAATTATATGTATAAAAACAGTTACAGTTCCTTGTTCAAAAATATGTTATTATATATTATATTTTGTTCCGCTGCGATTGTGAGATTCTATGTTGTTGTTTCTATTTTCTTCTATGTTTTTCTTCTTCACCCCTAATGATCCATATTTTCGTTCAATTTGATTTGAACATGTGTGATTTATTGTCGACTCGAAGGGTACGGAGATACGGGTCATTACAAGGGATAAAGCGTATACTTATATATAGCAAATACAAGTACGTTACTATAGCGTTATCTCATACCCCAATCTTACTCTAATTCTTTAGGATTATGTTTTAAAAACCATTTTTAGTTAAAGTTTTTCATGAACCGTGCTCTGATACAATGTTGTAACATCACATATCTGGAGGCCAAAAGCTAAGCGCTACAGATGCTGCAGTCATCCATAGTATTAACTTCTGGTGACAAAATACGGTAATGATAATAGTGTCCATAATACCAGAAGCACTTGAATATGAACAAAATCACATATTTTCAAAAAAAAACATTTTTCTGATTACATTTCAATAAAAATTCATATCCAAGTTACATAATCCCATATCGTTTCTCAGGTAAAGATTAATTATAACCATTACAAAAATACGCCAAGAGCGACATATGACAATGCCCTTTGGTTGATCAAAGCAATATAGTCATATCTTACTTAATACACAACGGAAATAAACAAAACAATCTGTAACTCCTAATTAGCTATCGTCAGCCACCTGCTCGTCTTCGGAAGCTTTATTCGCCAAAATGACTAAAACATGAAAACCTTAACCCTCAGCCTACTCAAATCAATTTTGCACACCCGAGGGTTTAAGGAGAAACAAAAACTTCGAGTCAGACATAAAGCTTGGTGTGAATAATTCTGTGACATCTCAGTTTACTCATATTAAGTGAGACCACGCCGCTTAGCGGAACGGGTTTACCCTCACTATTATCCTCTTTAAAACATATATTTTGCAGATCCTTTCCTGCAACCAAACTGGTTAATCAAACTGATTATATCAAAATAGCAATATTATTTATGCTCATAAATGGGCTATTTGTCCATAAAACAGGTAATAAGTGGACAATTGTCCACAACATAATAGCAAGGTCCATTATACTAACAAATGGACTATCTGTCCATAAAACTGGGCCGACTACCACAAACTGGACTAACTGTCTGAATTATTGTCTTAGGGTTAACTACCCATCATCTTTTTCCTTGAAAACCTTTTAAAAAAAAGATTTAATCTTTTAAATCATACTTATACAAGGAAAATATATTCTTAGCTTTACTCTAAGCTATTTTGCCATGATATATATACTTTACTCAAAATAATGTTGATGGATTTTAATGAGGATTAGCTATCCTTCCAAAACAAGTTAAAACCCTTTTTAACTTGAAAACACTTAGGCTATATTGCCTATTTAATACATTTGAAACCTTTGTTTATAACCTTTAAACAACCCTTTCGAAACCCTTGAAGGTAACCCCTTCAAAACCACTGAAAGTGACCCTTTCGAAACCATTAAAATCCTTTCGAAAACATTGGAAAAACCTTTCCTTTCTTTTCTCCGAAAGCTTCAAAACATTAGACATCCTCCTTTAAAACTTTTAAATGTTGCCTTTCGAAAACATTGGAAAACCCCTTCCTTTCAACTCTTTCAAAACCCTAGGGAACCACCCCTTTCGAAACCATTCATTAAAACCTTTCGAAATAGTCAAAACTCAATCCTTTCGAAAGCACTTTGGGTTCAAATTAAACATGTGAAAACTATTCGAAACCATTCGAAAATTTACTCCTTCGAAACCTTTGAAAAACGTCTTGGTCGAAACCATTTAGATTATGCCTTCAAGTAGAGCAAAAGGATCAGAAACCCATTAAAGTCGAAAACATCTGTTTCAAAACCATTTAAAACTATCTCTTTCGAAATCATTTGGGTTTTACTTCAATCATTGAAAAATGGTCTTAAAAACATTTAAGTCGAAAGCATCTATTTCGAAACCATTTTCTAAGTAAAGAAGTGATGGTGTCGAAACCATCCCTTCGAAAGCATTAGAGAAGTGACCATATTTTAAAAACAAAGCAACTCTTTCGAAACCATCTGGGTTGAAAGGTAAAAAGGCGGCAGCAAAAGGTTTTGACTTAGTCGAAAACAATTATTTAAAACAAAAGCACAACCCAATCGAAACAATTTCTTTAAATCCATTAAACCCAGTCGAATGCTAACTAAGTCGAAAGCTACTCAATCGAAAGCTATTTTAGTCGAAAGCAAGCAAGCGCATTTTTAATTTAAAAGCAAAGTAATGCCTCAACCCCATCAGAACCCCTGTTTTGACTCCATACCTTCCGCCTACATCCAATTCACTATGTACTAGTTCCCTGATACCATGTGCATTGGTTTCGACTATGTCGGAAGCGAAGATGAGGAGGCGAAACCTGGTGCCGAAAGCATCGAAACAGTGTAAAACATGTAGCAAATAGTTCTTTTCACCTAACTTGCTTTACGTATCTAATTTTGATTGGTTACTTCTTTCTTTACCAATAAAAAGTACTGCAATTTTTAAAAGTGCTACCGACTTTTCAGAATTAACAAATTTAAATTAATTTACAAAAAGCCCCTTCTCCTTCCTTAATTATATAAAATATTTAAGTCCCATACCTTAAATAATTTTATATATCAATTAAAACACTTAGGAAAAATCTACAAAAATTCTAGAAAATCTCTTTTAATATGTTTTCCAATATATAAAAATTTCAGATCCAAATCTTTTATTATTTAACCGTATATAATTTATAATCCAAATTAACATTTTCTTTACTAGAAATTCCACATAAATTCAGAAAATTCTGAAAATTGAAACCCATCTCCAAAAAAATATTTATGATCTTCATAAAAATTCGTAAGGTATTTGGATGTCATTTAATAGGGTTTTTACCTTAAAACATATCATAATTTCAATGTGAACAAACAGAATTCATCAACAAGTATATATAATCATTCCATCATTCAAAAACATGGCAAATCAATGCAAAATATTCGGAATTCATCTTAAAATCGAAAATAATAAAAATTGGATATGTAAACATTATTCACCTTAGCTTTAGAGATTAAAGAGATTGAGATGTGAATGGAGTTGATTTGAATTAGCTTCTTCCTTAGATTTTCTCTATCTTCTTCCTCTTTCTCTTGCTAATGGTGGCCGGCCTTAGTTAATTTTTTTTTGATAAAATGAAATGGACATGTAGGGGGTAAAAGACCAAGGGTTTAGGGTATAAGAATGGCCTCTTTCCTATTTTATCCCTCCTCTATTTCAATTTAACTCTTGTTTTAACTCATTGTTAAATAGCACGGCTACACCTTAATTAAAATCAAATCTCAATCTCCTAATCAACACATTATTTTATTTTATTTAGCTAATTAAATATCCTAAATAATGTTACTAAAAATCCGGGGTGTTACACTCACTGCATACATAAATTGAAAGTTAGTGATCTAGAAAGGTGATGACCATACCACAATGGGTGCAACCCATACAGCCTTACGGCATATCCCCTATTTTAGTCATTTCCGAGTGTGAGGCTCGTGAGGCCACGATTACCTATTTCTCTTAGCAAATCCCTCTTGGAATGCTAACATTGCCCTCTAAGAAACAATACACTGTCAGCATTCATCCATACAAGTTGTTCAGGATAAGAACAAACTGAAGGCACTACTTCTACTTCATCCTTTTTGTAATCTCCCTCGGGATTAGCAATAAGTAGCCCTTGCACATCAAAGAACTCCGTCTTCAATTTCCATCAACTTCAAGATATCTCCAATTCGATCGCTTATGCTAGTTCAAAGTGGTTTTCGAATAACTCATGCTCATCCATTCTCGATATCTCCGAACCAACAATCGATAGCTTTTCAGTTAACTCAATCCCGGTTCTTTAAGAAGTAAGCGGACGATATGAGATTCCCAAGGAGATCTCGAATATCCACCTTTAAAGCGAGAGACGTTTCACTAGAATGAGTTCTACAAAGAGAATCTCAAACCGTATGAAATTGCGAACCTTTCGTATACTCCTAAGTCAAAAAAGGTCAAATTATCGATAGTGAATAAACCACTATCTGGTGTAGGTATATAGTTTACATATGGAAAATCAAACATCATATACTTATCACCACTTTTCGATAAGCCACTAACTTGACTTTTTAAACAAAACATCTTCCTTTACAAAATTTAACCTCTTGTTTAAATAACTCAAATAAATTCTTAAAAATATATTTAAATCTTTAATCTCCTTTTTAAATACTTATACTGCTTTTATAAAACACATTCGAAAAGAATTTACAAAATATCTAAAGTAGCTAGATAACTCTTTTACTATACTAAAATCATAGATTTCCAAAATGCATCCATATGGACTATCGTTGTATGGACCGTAACTTTTTAAACTTTGTTTTGTAAATCAAATAACTTTTAAAGTTCATTTTAATTCTATAATTTTAACCATTTTAAATATCTTTGCCAAAAAGGTTTAAAAACAAAAGTTAAGTTCGAAAACCATTTCAAAACACTTTCAGAAAACAAAGTGGTAAACCACTTAAAATAAAGCATGAGATTTCAATGTCGCAATAAAACCAACAACAAGTAGGTCGACTATAACTAAACAACATTCACTTTCCACATACACAAACATTTACCATTCTAAAAGTTACTTATGCCATCCCTTTTCAAGCGGGAATAAAATCTAAACAATAACATATAAGCAATACACAACAACCAAAGCAAGCAATTAATTTTACAAAAAATTTCACAATATTAATATGACTTTTAAAGTAAGTTTTCTCACTTCAAAGCTTCTGCCTTCCTTCACGTCCAATCCTTCTAGCTCCTCCCGCTGCTTCCTTATGCTCACGGTAATGGCCTCCTTCCCCTTAACTCACGGCCCAAGGCCCCCTCTCCTTAAATGCTCACGGCCCAAGGCCATTTAGGGTGTTTTAGGTTCGACTTTGGCATTTTGTGATGGTGGTAGTGTTATAAATGTTGATACAAGGTTGCATTGGAAGTTTAAGGAGAAAAGGAGGAGTTTTGAGGTGGTTTCTTTTTATGGAAGAAGTGAAAAAGAATGGAGAAGAGTGGAGGAACATGGAAAATGAAAATGAGAGGCTAAGAGAAGGTATTTATAAAGTGGGAGAAGTGTGGCAAAAGACTCCATTTACCTCTTAGCCAAATTACGAAATTACCCTTCACTAATGTCTTCTTCCCTACGCTTTTCAAACAGCCAACTCATGCACCACTCCCCCTTCATATGGCCTTGTACTTCTATCATGATAACATGTACTAATTAGTACTATATTATAAAAATATAAAGAAGAAAAGTCTTCTCTTTACTTATTACTTTTTAATTACACTTCAAAAGCACTTAAGGACTCTTAACTTTATTTTATCCTTTTTTGTACCTTTTGAATTCTTATTCGTAACACACACACACACATATATATGCACAATATTTGTGTGTATGTCAAACAACGTTTCGACAACTTTTGTTTGATGAAAAGTCAAAAATTCGAAAAACGATTTTCGGTCACATTTTCAATTTTTCATCGAACTATTTATTTTTATAAACAAAATTCCAAAACAAGTTTACCATTATTATTTATTAATTCAAAGAGGGTTATTTGACCATTAAAACCATTACTTAAATATTTAAAATTAATCAAATATCCACAAATTAAAGCGTTAAAATTCTGGGTCGTTACAGTAGAACACCACAGTCTCGTAGAAATATTAAGATCTAGCAGAGAATATATGAAAAACAGAAAGAACAACAAGGTTTCCAAAGTGGTTCAGCAATCTCTTGTCTATGTCTACTGTAATTTATTGATTTGTTTGATTGAGAGTCACTAGTATAAGAGATTGACAAGTTCTTATAGTCTAGAACTACCAATAATATCTAACCTTATGACTATGGTGAGGAGAGATAGAGAATGAAGAAGATAATGAGTTAAAAATTTCTTCTCTGGTTGCTATAGGGTATGTATTTATAGGGAAACCGTCCAGCATAATCGAACGCCCATGAAATACCAAATCCAAATCCAGACTTGAGAGTGTAGGAGGGAAAGATGGGGGCCCTTGGGCCATAAATTCTACACGGTACTGACCAGAAGTGTCAGTACCGACATGAATTTCGGAGGGAACTTACCATTCTTTTTCCCTTTGGTCTTTTATCCCTGATCTATTATGTTTCGAGCACTTTTTCTTTGAGATTAAGTTGTTTCTGAGAGGTTCTGATACTACTTGTACTTGTCTGCTTTCTCTTAGAAAATCCTTAGAGTTGTTTGTCTATTCCTTGAGAAATTCACACCATGACGGTCACACATGTCATCTTTCCATGATCCATAGCTTTGGGGCCCCACAGAGATCAAAATAATTGGTCGGTACTGAGTAGGAGTACTCGGTACCGAGTTGTTTCCTTAGTCCCAATTCCTTTGCAATTTCTTGAGTGTACTTCTTCTTTTTCATAAGCATACTTCCAAGTCCGTGAATCGTTTCGTTTTCACCATGACGTTCAGATTCAACCGAAAACCTTTCAGGCCAAAAAGCCAGATAACAATTACCATCAACTTATACTAACCCGAGTGTCTCTTGCAGCCAAAGGGTGTAACAATAATCTTCTCAATAGTGACCTTATTTTCAAAATTTTCTCTACATTGACATTGTCTTTCAAATTTGAAATCAAGGTTGTAGCATGCCATTAATCCTTTAGAAACGAGCATTAGATCCACGATAGTATTCAATTGACATAAGCGAAACATCACTATACCTCTGTCAGCGAATATCATCTTGACGTCAAACATCGATCAGTAAACAAGACACGGTGACGCAAATCAGTTCCAGTCAAGCATCTATAGATTTTGAGGTGAATTGAATAGAATAGCGCATGACATTCCCTAGCAACGAAAAATTTATAATGACAATCTTTTTAGAGGAAATTTTTTCTAGGATCTGAATTGAAGAGGAAGATATAATATCTTTTGGACATTGTTAAAGGAATTGGGAATTTAGTGGTCTGGAGTACTCTTAAAATGTAGTTAAAAATTGCCGAAAATATTAAGTAATGTTTAGAGGACTCCAAAATATTCCCCTTTTAGTCATTTTTGGAGTTCCTTCAACATTGCCCTTTCTTTTAATTGAGAAACCTCGTTTTTTGATTTACGGAAGATGAGCGTCAGTGGATAAGAGTAAAGAGAAGGGAATTTTGTTATAAAGTTCCACACATTTTACCATTTGGGCTTAAAAACATTTATTTGTTCTAGGGCAACTTTTTATTTGTTGTTGTTTTGTATTTTTATTTGAACTCTAGATTTCTAAGTGGAGCTACGTACTGTAGTTCAGGGATTCTGGTCTCATGGTATTGAGTCCAGACAAGGTTACTAAACATAGGATTAGAATAGTCATTTTAGATAAAATTTCCAAGTTTGCAGGTTTGTAAGTGATCAATTATTTAATTCTAGTAGTGCTCTTTGTGCAATAGTATACACTTTAGGGTATTGCCCGCAGCTGAATATATTTTTGTGTTATTTACTTTTGTATTTTACGTTTTCACTTTATTTTATTTGGTTATCTACAAAATGGTTTTAGTGTCATATTCACCCCTCTATAAGGTATATTTACTATTCTACTAGATTTTCATTACAGATGTTGTTGACAGCTTATTATATATTTACTCTAAAGGATTGATTTCGATCCCACATAAATTGGTTCGGTCAAAATCCCACGATAAGCTTTTGTACCGTACAAGCCTTAGATTTAACTACTTTTTGCAGATATTATGTTGATATACATCACAGGTTTTTGAATTAGTTTGAAATTACAACCCCTTGAGAATTATATTTTAAATCAAGGATTGTAATTTATATTTTGAACAATTCTAGTAATATAACATATAGTTTAGTGAATATGAATAATAGTGTTGTTAATGTGTGCCGTAAGAGCACATGTTAAGACTGATAATTATTTGTTAAAGGATAAGAAAATTTATTTTAAATACTTAGATTACCCGTGCGCAATTTAAAAAAGAAGTGGAATTCAAAGGGGTTATATCGGTAATTTAACAATCTTAATGTGATCTAAGAGCACATTAACATTTTCCATATGATAATAACATGTTGTCTACGAAAAATAGCTAAATCCAAGATCTCTAGCTTCAAAAAAAGTAAAAAAAAAAAAAAAGATGGGAATTCCAGTGTAATTGATAACTCACTGACAAATACAAATTTTAAAACCATTGCCGGCTCACAAACTCAAGATTCTGTAAACACAGAAGATGCCACTTTATTTGCACAATTACAGATACAAAGAAAAGCAACGACTAAACGGCATTAGCTGTTTTCTTCTGATCCAAGAGATACTTTGCGATGGTTTCACTCATTGTAGCAAACGGAGCTATCGAGGCAAACATAGCATTTTCCTTGTGTTCTTCGTCAATCTCATAATCTATGATCGATTTAATGATAGAGACATTGCTGTTCTTTTCTAATATTTGAAAAGCCACCATGTAGGACTTAAAGCCTAAGTCTAAAAATCCGCCTTCTATTACTGCTGCCTCCTTCAGGCGTTTCTCATGATCCACTGTCACAAATTTTTCTTTGTAAAGTGAAACCCCTGGGAGTCCTGTATATATCAATATATCATTGGTAGCTGATTCTCTTTCGAAATTTTATCCCAATACTGATGTATATATACTGATATACACTGTGTGTAGTTAGTAAAATAGTGTTTAATCTGAAGTCTAAAACACTTGGACGTATATTATAATTTCGAAACAGATCCTTATTCAAATACAACTGTTATTCAACAACAATAAAAGTAACCCTTGTCATGCATAAGTCTTGCAGTATTCACAAACTGAAAGCAACTGTGTAGTCTATATTTCATGGCCAATGATTCATATAATACAGTCGGTCCATTGTGACTTTGAATAAAATATGAATAATCTAAGAAGTTGTTACCAGGAGGGAGAGTAAGGCGAAGGACAGTGCCTACACCGCCATCACCTTCTTCTACGTCAGCTTTAGCGATGATATTTGGCAGCAATTCAACAACAAGTTCTCCTAATTTTAGGGTGCCATATACTTCCCATAATTCATTGGCTGGCAAGGCGACTTCGTACTCATGGAACATGCTTCCCTTCATCTTTTATGGTATCTTTACTTGAAGCTTGATTATTACCAGCAACTGTGTGTGTATCGCTTTATAGAGTAATATTTATAGCCGTTTGATTAGACAACATACAAAACAATATAGCTACTTCTGTATTAAATGACTTGTTCTTTTTCGCACGTTATGTGCTTGAAATTGTTTATTAGTTTTTAACATTTGATGATTTATTTTGGAATCTAAACAAGTGGGAAACTCTCTAGTAGAGGATCTTGAAATTAGGTGAGGACAAGTAACCAGGATGGCACATTAACGTATTTTAAAACAGGACAAATTTTTAATATAAGCCTCTCATGAAAACTTGTTCCAATTATAGGTCTTTTTGAAATAAATTTCAAAAATAGGTCTTTTTTGAAACAAATTTCAAAAGTAGGTCACATTTTGAGATTCGGTATTTCATCATGCGCATGTATGAATCCCAAGTTATAACATTTATACAATTGTATTAGTGGTGAAATTGGTAAAACTAAGGAGTTAATGTGTTGTTGATTTTAATCATGGTTCATATGGATTCAATCCCTGTTTTTACTATATTATTATTTGTTGTTAGCTTTATTTAATTATTCATTACCAATCTTTTTTTAAATAACTTTTGCAATATGTTTTTTATCACTTACTATGCGTATTTTTTTTGTAATAATAAATCTGTTTTCATAAAAGCATTATTATATTTTATCGAACTGGAAAAAAATTTCTTACAAACATTTTTCATTATTTAATCTTTTTTCTATAACATTTGTAATATACTTTTTATAACTCACCGACTAAATTGTATTAACGATAAACTTTGTTTTGTAAACTGTTATTATATTTTACATATCGAACTAGAGAAATATTCCAACAAATATTCTTTATTTGTTTTGAAATTTCGATGCAACATGTACGAATATTAATGTTGCTATCAACAAACTTATTTTTTCTTTTCTTACTAAAGTTAATGATAAAATTTTGAATTAATATAATTTTCTCAATTACTAATTATGCTTTATCTTCGTGATTATGAAAATAAGAAAAATGTTCTTTACTTTGCTTTGAAAATGCGACTATTAACTATACTTTGATACTTATATTTAATGTCAATTTGATTATTGATAATTATTGTAATATATAAAATTGTATTACAAAGATTATTAGTAATAAAAATTATATTTTATTACGATTATATAACATAATGAAAAATATTTCATTATATGATTTGAAAATGGAACTACTAACCATATTTTTTTATATTTACTTTTTTTAGTTTCATATTTTATTAATACCATTATAAAATATTATTTCTCTCTTTTACTAATTATATTTTATCATAATACAATATAAGATAAATTTACGTAATAACTAAAACAAAAGTAAATGTAAAATATAATAACGCTTTTAGAAAACAAATTTATTATTATAAATGTAAAATAAAACAAGAACATTTGTTGGAATATTTCTACAGTTCGATAAAATATAATAATGCTTTTAGAAACAAATTTATTATTAAAAAAATAGTCGGTAAGCTATAAAAAGTATATAATAATACTTTTGTGAGAAAAATTTATTAGTACAAAATGATATAGTTAGTAAGTGGTAAAAAGCATATTACAATAGCTATTTAAAAAAAAGGTTGATAATGAAAAGTTAAATGAAGTTAACAACATATAATAATATAGTCAAAGTAGGAATTGAACCCATGACCCATGACTAAAATCATAACCCAATAACTCTTTATACTTACCAACTACACCACTGATACAATCATATATATGTTATACCTTGCACAGTTCATAAATGCACATGATCAAATATTGAATCTAAAAAATAGGCATATTTGTACAATTAGTTTCAACAGAGGCCTATAATTAGAATGAGTTTTTCTAAGAGGCTTATAATAAAAAATTATCCTTTAAATTATTAAAAATTGTTTCTATTGGAAAACGAGAATAGCATTTAGGTATCCAATATTAATTGTATAGTTATTCATCATTTAGAATACAAGGCGGGTATTAATTACATAATCTTGTAGTGTATTTGATACTCAAGTAAATAGTCTTATGAGTTGAATTGTTCAACTTTATTTTTTGTTATTGTTAGTGGGAATGTCGTTTAACTATGAGTAAATAACTGCATACTTATACAACTATGAGTATAACTGCATACTCATACAACTATGAGTTAACAACTTAACTGTTTATCTAAATGTTGTTTAAATTAGTATTGTGTTGCTGAATGCTTACGCAACTAGGAGGTTGCGGATTCACTGTTTACTAATATGCCTAAGAGAATTAAATACAATTTCAACAAAGTAAATTCAATACAGAAATATATAGATACTAGTAAGGTAAAAGATGCAAAAGATTTGCATGGTTCAGATTAGGAAATCCTGTGTCCATGTGGTAAATCAATTACTCTTTTATATTTTTCTGAGTAAACGAACAAAATTTAATGGAGATATTACAGCTTTTTCAGAAATAATTCTTTGTATTTTAAAAGCTCGATTTCATCCTTTTTTAAAAATTCGATTAGTGTGGATTTTCATTCTCACTACATAGAATAATAACAGTAGTAGTAGTGTATCACTACAACTTAGGCAACTATGGGTTAGTAGTTTAATTGTTTGTTAAAATGTCGTTTAAATTAGTAATCGTCAGCTTATGAAATTGGGAGGTTGCTGACTCACTATTTACTAACATGCAGATAATTATATATAATTTTAACAAAGTAAACTCAATACAAAAATATAAAAAACGCCGATAAGATAAAAGACGGAAAAGATTTACGTGGTAAATCAATTACTCTTTTTTTTAAATGGTACTTTATAGGACAACATATCACATGTCAATAAGCGTTCGAATCACGCTACGCAAGTTTCGAACTTATGACCTCTCATACCAAAGCCGAATCACTTAACCACTTGGACAATGGTGCTTGTCAATCAATTACTCTTTTATATTCTTCTGAGTAAAAACATAGAATTTAATGAAGATATTATTTACATATTTTTTCAGTAATAATTCTATATATTCTAGAAGTTAGATTCCATTGTTTTTCTACATTCCTTTCCTTTTATAGGTGATTTAATGACACCACGTGAATTATGGTTACCATTCCTTGTATTTGAGTATTGTCCTTGGGTTCCAGCATATGTCATTCATTGGTAGACTGTCGGAATATGACCCAACCACTAAATCGGCCCATTAGCCCTACCCATAAATGAGTTGGCTTAACTCATTTATGAATCTTTATTAACACTAACAGATATGAAAGAATTAGAGAAATATGCGTGGACATCTATTGGTATAAATAAGGTTGGAGTAATACATTATGCTTCCCCTAAAGTTAAGGGAGGTAGTTTAGAAATTGGCCCAAAAAACGGAGTCCCTAATGGTTGATAGGGGCAAAATCGGATTTATAAATGCCCATAATGTTGATGCTACGACCTAACCATGCATACATAATAAAAGTATGTACTACTGCCTTTACTAATTTGAAACAAATAGGGGCCAATGCATTTAACACTTTTAGTCAATTCAAAATAATATTTAATATATATCCTTAGGCATATATAAAGGCCTCTATTGGAACAAAATCATTATAAGAAAGGTAACAAATAGGCGTAATTTTTTTAAAACTAGGAAAACAACATCATAATGGCATATTCTTTCTACAAACTGAAGATAACAAATGAAATAATAATAACATTACATTTTGGTACAAACTAAAATATGTAGATATTGTGAAGTGCATAGAATTAACTGTACAAACAAAAATAGTGAATATGATTACTATCACAGTATTACAAAAATTCTTTCAAACTGTATTCTAAGCTAGCATAGGATAAAATCATTTAAATCAGTACATGCCCAATTTAGTATTGTTGTAACAACCCACGCATTTGAGTATTGAGAATTTAGTTGTAAATTTATTCAATTAAAATTATAGTTGGTGGGGAGGTGAAATATTCCACTTTTGTAGACATTGGAATTTGAACTCGCAGATAGTCCCATTGAGTTCGGGATGATTTGAATGAGTATAAGCTTCAGTATGTTTTGAGTTCGAAATTTTGAGCGATGAATAGTGTTTTGAGAAAAGAGAGGAAAGGTGTAAGTGTTGTGCTTTATAATCTATTTTCCCTTCTCTCTCCCTTTCTCTTCATTATTTTTCATTCATGATTGTTTGTACCAAAATTGGGCACAACACTCTTCGGAAGTGTTTGAAGAGATAAAATGAAGAAAGTAAATGTAAAAAAAGGATTATCTAACAAACACTCCAAACAATGATCAGAAAAACAGCAAAAGAACACAGAGATTTAGAGTGGTTCGGCATGTTGCCTACGTCCACTATGAAATGATTGACTTTTATTGACTTTTGCTTTCTGGTTACAGCGGATTACAACAGTAAATCTCGAGTACAACAGTGATTTTTGAGTGCAACAATGGTTTCGGTAGAGTCTGGACGTCATAGAGCCAAAAGATCCCTTTTCTGTAGGTTCTGGGCTACTATTTATAGGCGTAGGCTGCAAATATCTCGCTCAGATCTTGGAAGACCTCTTCTCTCACGTGGGTGGGCCCATGCGATCGATCCCATGTGATTTGCACGCGATCTGGGATCGATACGAACGAGCTTCGTATCGATCAAAACCTCACCCAATTGAGTTGGATTCGATTATTGCAGAGGATATACGCAAGCTTCTGTGAAAATTTGGTAGCATTTGGACTGGTAGATTGTGAGTTATGATCGATGCAAACTCGTGTTTTCTTTAGGCTATCGAATTCGTATCGATATCATTCATATCGATCTGTTCGTATTGCTTTTTGTGCACGTGCTCACAAGTTGACGTGGTGCTAACTCCTCGGATCGATCCACTTTTCATGCCGAGTGACTAAGTCTTTCATTGGAGTGTATCTTGTTCGTATCGATGCATTTCGGCCTTGTTCGTATCGATTAGCTCTGCCTTGTTCGTATCGATTGTCATCGTTCTGTTCGTATCGATCGCTTAATGGCTTACTTCGTATCGATAGTTGGCAGCCATTTCGTATCGATCGTTTGATGTTTTACTCGTATCGATCGTTGATCGATCGATATGAGCTGTGCAATTGGGATCGATACGAATTGACTCCAATTGATGGATACGAACAACGAAAAATTGATGGATACGAACAGGTGGCTACGAACAGATGGAGGCGAGCAGATGGAGACGAACAGATGGATGCGAATAGATGGAGACGAACAGATGGATGCGAACAGATGGATATGAACGAATTGATTCCCTTGGTTTGCATCGATCATATCTTGAGCATATGACCTCAGATTGACTTGAAATTTGGAACGTAGGTTTCCATAGCTCTGCATGTCGCGTCATGTTAATTATAGCTTGATCTGGATTTGGACAAAATTTATCGATATTCATAGTGAGCCTGCATATAACCGATCTTTGGGATGAAACGTTCTTGGTTTCCGGTTAAGTTCTTGGTGTCATGGCCTTGCCAAAAAGGTGAGATAACATTTTTCCCCCAAAGTACATCTTGTGAGAACATAACGTGCTTTGAAAAGTTGCAATCTTCATTCTGAACATTTCCATTTGACTTGTCTGAATGGTTGTTGTCTTTTCATCGAAAGATGTAACCTTTGATTGATTCGTTAGAAACATAAATCATGAACTGTTGACTGCCAGTTGTTGTACTGTGTACTGTTGTGACTGAGTGTTGAATGATAGCAAACTGTTGTTCATTGTTGTAATTGTCACCAGGGGAGCATTCAACTCCTGTGAATTTTAAAAATGGGATGTTAGTCCATTATACATGAATGTACGTTAGTTTGACTCCCGTTAGCGTTCGTACATTCACGAGTCATTGTCAGGCTTTTTTTTGTATCGAATTTCATATCGATCCTTTCCTGAATCGGTGTAAAATTCGAGTTGTAATAACGCTTGATGGTTGTTTTAGAGTGTCTCTTCGTATCGATCCTCTCCTGGATCGATGTGAAAAGTTAAAAGAAGAAGTCGCTCTTCGTATCGATGGCAAGCGATACGAATCAGTTGGTTCTTTGAAACATTTCGTATCGATGGATACGAACCCAGACAGTCTTCATAATGATGGACACGAACTTGCCATTCCCTATCGATAGATGTTTGATGGATGCGAAGATGCCGATTTGCATCGATGGATATTTGATGGATGCGAACAGATGAATCAGTCTTCATAGTAATGTTCGTTCTTCATATCGATAGCAGGATGGTTACGAACAAAGGTTGCCTCAACTAGGTGGTCCATGGATACGAATAGCTCTCTTTGGACTGTTTTGGGCTGATGGATACGAAGCAGCGTCTTCGCATCGATGGATATGAAGGTTCCAAGTAGGCTTGCACGGCGCCTTTCGTATCGATTGAACTCTGACCGTTTCAACCGGTTCTTGCCACTGGGATACGAATCTTATTTTCTTTTGAGTTCAAGTCCATATAAATACGCTTAGGACTTAGAAAATTTTCCACTTGCTTTCACTCTCACATACCGCCTTCGTATCGATCAGAGAAAAAGAGAAAAAGAAATTGCCTTCGTCTTTGAGCCATTTAATTCGTTAATGCCTCGAACCAACTGCTCTAATTAGGTAATCCATGGAACAAATCCAACGTGTAAACGATGAGACTCGAAACCTTTGCCATTTCGTTTGTTTCCGTGACCGAATCTGGTGAAGTGGAGGCTGGAGATGGGCCAGAGCAAGGTCGAGGATGGAGGATATGGCATCTGACTGATTTTGGAGAGTATGAAGTGAGGAGGGATGCATAGTTTTAACTTCGTATCGATGAAAAGAAAGAGAAGGCTTGGCTTCGTATCGACTCTGGGCATGGGATTCGTATCGATGAGTAATTGATCGATGAAATAGTGAACTTCGTATCGATCTGGAGTGGTAACAATTCGTATCGATTAGAGACCATCGATACGAAATGAATAGCCAACAATAGATATGAAACTCATGGCAGGTGATCAATAAGAGTCTCACGGTTTGGGGGTTGATTCGAAACCAATAATCTCTGGCCGATGCAAACTCTTTATAACTCGATTGATACGAAGTCATTGAGCTTCGATCGATACGAAATTAATAAGTTTCAATCGATACGAAACCAATTTGCCGATAGATCTGAGCTTGGACCTTGATGGATAAGAAATTTCATGCATACTTGAGTACTAGACTCCGACGAGCTTCTGCCTTGCATAATCGGACTTAACTATTTCACTGCATATTTGACTGCCTTTCGAAGCTCGTCGATGGAACTGTAACTTAACAAAATTTAACGGACTTTAGCTTGGATCGATCTCCAAAGTCTAAATGGCACAGTTGTGACGATCAGCGATGATGGTCACTCTGGTTGAATCTCAAAGTCCTGTCGTTTTAAAACTTTCTCAAATTCTGCAGAATTTCTTAAGCATTATGTAACACTGCACTTCACAACACATCCACGCACTTCACACCGGGGAACACATGGGCTTATTATCATCTAATGCTGGTTTTTAATAAGTTGATTAGTTATGGAGTCTGCAAGCTCACAACAGCAGGAGCTTCAGAGTTCATCTCCCTTAGTCATAGAGATTTCGGTCATCGCGACCGAAGTTATAGATCCAGCTCCGGACGAGCTGCCTAGTGCCAGGTTTATCATGAACCCCAAGATTCTGTGCCATCCAACGTCTCCGAAGATATGCTGGGACGAATATGTCTAAGGCATGGTCTACCGTTGGACGACGTCTTATTACCAAGACCGAATGATAGACCGCATGCTCCCCCGGAAGGGTTTACCGCCTTCAACAGGCATTCATGTACAGCCGGGATGCTTCCTCCTTTCAATCAATATATTCGGGAAGTGTTGTCCTTCTTTGGAATTGCCCCATCAAAGTTACATCCCAATGGATATGCATTGCGAACAGTCTATTTGTTGTATTCATGGAGCATCTTTTCAGACCCCTGACTCCGATCGAAATCAGATATTTAATGTTAAGAGTCGGGGAGATAACCCTTCTTTCACATTTCTAAAGGCGGTCAGCAACTGTCAAGTTGTGACTGGTGCTTTGACCAGATTGAGCTACTTCAAAACTGAGTGGTTCTATGATCGATGCCCACATGGGTTTTCTAGTCGATGGTTGGTTAGACGTAAGTGCTTCGACTTTTCATGTAGTTAACAATATAGTTGCAACTGGTATTGGGACTAATACTCTCTTTCCATTACAGCCGCAATTCCTCGACCTGATGGCGCACACTTTAAAGAAATAGTACGGATCCTCCAAGAAGTTCCAGGCGAGATGAGAGAAATCGAGTCAGTGCTCACCGACGGGAACTTAAGAATTCTTGGGTTAATCGAACGAAAACAAAGCATAAGACTTGAAGGAGTGCTTAGGGCGACCCCGACAAAGAGGGTATAGCGCAAAGCGCCCGGGGTTGTAATTGCTGAGGAAGGTGATGAAGAACACACGCCTATGAACGACGAACCCGTGGTCGGTCCTTTTGACAGTTTTCAGGGTTCAGAGGGAAGGAGAAAAGGCAAGGCAGTTGCACACAAACGTCATAAATCCTCAAGATGGAAATCCATAATAGTGTCCCTGCCAGCCTCCAGTGTTAGAATTTCGGAGGCTCCTCCCTCGCCAGTAGAGAATCCTTTTGAAGGACTTACTGATATTCTGATTCCAGACTAAGTGTGTAACGACCCGAAATTTTCGATCCCGAAAATTCCAGATAGTTAGGGAAAAGAAGAAAAGAGATAGAAGAAGAAACAGAAATGAAACACAGAATCTCACAGTCGCAGTGGATCAAAATATAATATCAAATAAAATAACAGTTATACAAGGAAAAACTGTATTAGTTAATTTACATTAATACATCAGAGTTACAACACTTCACAAACACTGGACAGATAAAATAACTTGTCCCAGATGAATAACAATATCACAACAGAATATACTCCATACGTTCCTGCCATCCAGCTCGCCTCCTGAGCTCCAGAACATCCTTACCTAGAAATCTGTAATACTCGGTCTGACCCAAGCATTACATCAAGGTAACACCCGGGTCAGGCTGGAAACCAGCGTGAGTAAACCCATATAATTTGAAAATACTAAGTTCAAACCATAAAAGTAAAACCCGGGGTAACTCGTACTTCACTACGAGTTCATTACTTGTTATGCTCAACACTTATTTCACAAATCAATCCCTAAGTACCCATACTTAGTTTCAAAGGTCCATATTATTCCATTCCAGCCTATTGATTTCAGATATCAAATCTATATAGATTTATTGGAGATTACAAATCGAAGTGGGTTCGGGTATTTAGTAATAACCGACCCCGGTCTCTTCGAATTCAATATCATCTTAACCCAAGTTATTCAAGTGAAATACAATTCAACTTTAAATATAAGATGCCACTTTATACACAGCAATTTATCTTTGATATATATCCATATTATCACTGTCTACACAAACATATCCTATCACAAACATTTCATATCATAGATATCAATCAATTCAAGGCATTTAACATCATTCAATCATTCATAAGCAAGATTGATCACTTCCGAAATTAATTTAATTTATCTCTAATTAAATTAATTACTAATCTTAATCCCTTAGATTTCCTTTACTTAACATTAATTAATTACAAACCAATTAATTAATCATCATTTAATTACCCATCTTAATTAATCACCTTTGACTATTTATCCTTTAATTACAACAAGTAATTAATTCTTAATTAATTACACAAATTAATTAGCCTTCACCCATTACATTAAATAATTCCTTAAATACCCTTATAAAGTATTTAACAATGATTTATAACATTTATCCTTAATTAATTACTCAAATTAATTATCCCAAAATCACTTACATTGACTAATTATTCCATAATTAATCACTCTTCATTAATTAACTAACCCTTGATTAGTTTCCTTAATATATCCATCTTTACTTAATTACTTCTCTTAAGTCATTTAAATTAATTACTTTCATTAAGTATTATCCCATTGGTTAATTATCCTTAATTAATCAACCTCTGATCATTAATTAATTTAATCTTTAATTGCTAATTAAATTAATTAACCCTCGATAGATTAATCCTTTATTTACTTACAATTAAGAAATTTTCATTTAATAAATCATATTTAGTAATTATCCATTAATTACCCACCTTAATTAAGTAAAAAAAATTCATCATTAATTAATACTTAAATCATTTTAAATAGGCTAAAGTAAACAATTTACTTCTTTAAATAAATTCTTTGCCTAAAATTTAAATAAACATATAAAGAAGATGGGTTTAAATCATTTACTTTGACCAACTATATTATTACAAGTTTAAGGAAAAAGGTTGTCACGGTTAGGTTTTATACTAAAATCACCTTTTAATAATTAAAACAAAACTTAACGGCCCAAAGCCCAAACCCACAACCTAACAATCCTGAACCCTAAAAAAAACAATGCAAACCAGTTGGACCCGAGTCCAATAGGAATGCACAGAAGACAACCCGAAACCCACCTATCCTTCTTCCTCTCGCTACCCCTCTTCCAAACAACAACATCCCTTCCAAAACACCTAAATACTAATGCTTCGCCGGAAGATCATCACCGATCAACTCACACACAACACTCTCTGACGAACACTGCAATGCCATGAACCAACATAACCCAGATCGAACTCGATCCCCTTTCTTCTCATTCATTCCTAGTTCCAGAGCAGGCACCCTTCATGCACGCTGTGCACATGCACGCCCCCATCTCCGACCATCACACCATCGTGACATCGCCACCAAATCACTCATCATCTCTTGACCCAAAAAGCCACACAGATTTGACAAATCATCACGAAAGTACAAAATCGAACGAACCAACCAAATAGGCTCTAGGACCCATTGCCAAAGTTCACCCCGCATCACCATCTCCGACCACCGGAGTCCCAGTCCTCTTGCCAGAACCTTCGCCTGACTTCCATTTGCATTACCCCACAACTCAGACTCAACTCGACACGATGTCGACGCTATAATTGCCTCGAAACTATCCACGACCCAAAACTCATCTTAAACCTTAGATTGATCCCTCGCCGACACCTCGATGGTCGTAAAATCTTGCGACCATTTTTCCGACGTCGCCTTCCTCCAGACTAGCTTCTACCATGAACATGAGTTCCCAAAATATCCCGATCAACAGAAATCGCACGAAAACCCAAATTCCGATCCCAGGCAATATCACACAATTTACAAACTTAAAATTGACGATTTAAATCTTAAAAATCCTAGTTTTTGAAAACGAAATTGCTTAGATACCTGAAACTAATATTTATTATGGTTGAGATTTTGACTTATACCAGAATTCTACTGTACTTCTTCTTATTGTTAAAACTAACTTCAATTATTATCTGTATATATTTTTAGATCAGACATCTTGTTATTACGAACAAGATTTGTTTATATTCTTAAGTCTAAAAAGAGTTGAGGGAAGAGATATAATTTTTTTTACAAAGGTCTATAACCTGAAGAATAAGAACAGAGCAACAACAGACAAGCATACCAATATATTCATATATACATATGATCGTATTAAACAACCATGAAATCACTAATTTACTTCAAGATCACTGCATGCAACAAGACTTAAAACATATTAAAAGCTTGTTTACTCACTTGTTTGATGATGGGCAGAGGGTTTTGAAACAGTTTGAACTGGAGACTTAGTTGTTATTGAGATGATTTAAGCTTGAAACTGTAACTTGATTTTGATTTAAATTCCTTGATGTTTTGAGCTGATCTGCATTTTGTTTCTTTGATTTGAAACTGATCTGAAACTTGAATTTTCATCTGCTACTAGATTGTGATTTTCTTGATGATTGAGATGCTCTTTGGTTTAGCTTCAGGTTTAAATTGATTTGAAGTTGCATATGAATTTGTTTCTGATTTCTTCCTGGTTTTTCTTTTTGAGTTTCTTTTAGGAATTGAAAGATGAAATAAAATGAATATGGGGTAATGATATGCATATACAACTATTTTTAATTGTATATTTTTTTTAAAGAAAATGCCACTTGTATATTTTTCTAAGCTAACACTTGTTTGAATATTAAGAGAGATATTTACATTTGTTTAATGCATGTTCTATATATTTTACAAATGTCAAAACTAATATTTTTATGTCTTAAACTTTTTATTTTAAATATTTCTTATGTTAATATATTAATTTATGTATTATGCTCTAAATGTTTATACACATTTTCTATTCATACATTTCCTTATATAGCTTTTAAAGAAAATGATTTAATGTTAATTATAAATAAATACACATATATACATGTATATTATTAAAAAATGCATAATAAACTCTTTTGTTAAATCTCCTTTTAACTATCATACTTTGATTAATAAATATTTATCTATAGGGATTTAAAAATATAAAAAAAACTAACTTGAAGTAGCTTTTGAAAATTATTATATTAAATTCAAAACATAACCTCCCAATTATAATATATACATTGTATTCTAATTATAATATATATATATATACACTATAATTCTCCATAATACAAGGTTTGCATATATATATATATATATATTTCATAAGATTTATCATTTCCAGATATTTCTAATCCAACCTTTATTATAGTTTTCAATAGTTAAAATCAGATAATTATCCAATTATCTGATGCCAAAATTCAGGTTATCACATTCCTTCCTCCTTTGAATCTTTTCGTCCTCGAAAAGGAACGAAGCCAGAATTTATTAAAAATACTTAATATTAATTAAATTATTCTTTGATAAATTTTAAAACACTTTTAAAAATTCACATAACATTATAAAATAGTTTTATAAAAAATAATTTTTTTAACTCGATGTTTTAACCAGTCCATCCTTGTTCTCATAGAAATTCAGTCATACGTTGATCAGGCGTAGGACTGAAAATCTATAAGTACTTAGCAGACCTATTTTCAACACCCAGTGAAAATACTTGGAAAATAATTTTACTGAAAACATAGAAAACATTTTTGAAAATTAAGGAAACATCTTTGCTGAGAATGCTCTGGAAATCATCACCCCCATCCATGGTCGCAGTTAACCCGATGGTTACATTGCCGTCCCGGCAAAATCCATAAATAACTGTAGGCCTCTGCGCCCCTCGATTACGCCATGGAACCCGCTACAGATCGCAGTTACATCCAGGGTTACGTTGCCATCGCAGCAAAAGTCCATGTAACTGTAGGCATGAGCGCCCTCGTATTTCACTGCCAAAAGAATGAAACTTCTCCACTCCCACATAGGTCGCAGACTACATCAGTCAAGTCCCAATGTAGCCTTAGGCTCTCACGGCGTCTCGACTTTCGCTATGTCTTCATAGATCACAGTCTACCGATGTTACGTTGCCATCCCGGCAAAATCAAATGTAGATCGTTGGCTCTCAGCAGCACACACGACTTCCGCTATGGTCCGCTATGTGTCACTTCAACATGACACCGGATTGGAGGGGCTTCAAAGTGCTCTAGATTTAAGCGAGTCTCTACCCATCAATGCGGCTGGCATTACCGGTTGGTCGGGGGGTTGCACACACACACACACACACTTCACGGCACTACACGGTTTCCAGCCTTAAGTTGCCTGCTTCGAGAATTCACTAACTCCGTTCTTCTTTTACTTTACAGATATGATGAATAGGCGAGATTCTATGCTCGGTAGTCTTTGTTCAGTGCGCCAATCATCGAGTTTGTATTATGAGTTCCGTCGGAGGGAGGATGATAGAAACTGTAATCACGATTATTCCAGCTAAGAGCATTACGAGAGGGATAGAGATAGAGAACAAAGATATCGATCCCGATCACGTTCTCCACCTCCACGGCTCCCTACACAACCTTCTATTCACAGCTCACATCCCCCGAAGCCTCCACACCAAAACCCATCTTCTCATGTTCCACGGTCTAAGTCTCAGCGTCGTAGGACTGAGGCCGAATCTCCCACTGTTGCTGAACAAGCCATCACTGAGCCCACTAGGGAAGGGGCTATCAGAATTTCCCAGTTAAGAAAAGATTTTTCGAACATATGTTTTGACGGCTTCATCTTCCCACCTCACTTAAAGAAAGTTCCATCAGAAGCAAAAACCATGATGCATGACTATATTCATGATATCTATACCCAATATAAGGAGTGGATGAAAGCCGTAGATAAGGCATCAACGGTGGCTTTCGAGCGGGCTAAAATAATTGAAAAGTTAGAATCTGATCTCGCCCAGAAAGACTACATCGTCCAAGTGCTTAACGATGAAGCCGAATCCTCTCGGAAATCAGAAATAGAGGCCACCCAAAAGGCCGACGAGGCGAACTTGGCTATGGAGAGGATGAGGCAGACACACTTCGCTTTGGTGGAAGAGATGGGCCACCGAAACACCACTGTCACAGCTGAATGGGACACTTCTCTGAATGAGATTAACGAGCTCAAATCCAAATTTTCTGATATCACCAAGGAGAAGGATGATGCAAATAGAGCAACTCACGAAGCATGTGAATAGGTCGTAGTGCTTCGGGTCGAACGGGATGCGGCAACGGCTAAGGTCCAGAAAGTGGAGGCTAAGGTTGAAGATGAGGTTAAGATGGCGGAGGCCAGGCTAGAAACTGATATTGAAGATCTCCTCATCACTTACAATGCTAACGTCTTGAAGCATAGGAATCTAGCCTGGCTCGAAAATTATTCGACACATCTATACAATGCCTGGGGCCGATTAGTAGGGGATGAAAAAGCTGCCCACCAAGCTGAATCAATTGACGAGTTTGAGCTTGAGAACCGGGTGTTAAGCGAAGATGAACGGAAAGTTCTCCACGATGCCATGGTTTCATATGATAAGGAGAAGCTTGGCACTAAGCATTCGGAGGTCGGAGAAGGCTCTGGTGTCGAGCATCATGATATAATCTCTGAAACTCTCGTGCCGACTCAGCCTGAACCCACACCTCTAGTTGATCCTCAACACATTCCTACTTATAACCCGGATCAAACACAGTTATCTCCGGCCCGTGAGCAAGTCTTTGAGGCTGTTTAGCCACTCACGAGTCAAACCGAGGAAGGTACTATGAACATTCTCTGTGCTTATCCAAAATTGTAATCATTACTTGAAATAATTACTAACAGTCCTTCCTTTACTCTTATCCAGTGATTGGAGCAACATCGGTTGTGCCTCCTGCAACTCAAGAACAACACCGAGCGCAGGAGGCCATTATAACAGAAGCGACCACCACAACAACCACGACACCAACTGATGGAGCATAGGGAAGCACACTTATCTTCAACGAGCAGATGATGGAGGAACTTCTCGGTCATCACAGTGATCCCTTTGCCGATTTGCCGTTCGTCATGGGTGGAAGCGCACCAATGGTTAGTTCTTCGGCCCCAACCGCGGGAGTCTCCGGTGGTGCTCAAACACTTCATGAGGAGGAAATCATAGCCGAAATCAATGCTGAAATGGAGGCAGCCACGCGGGGTAGCGGTTTTGGTGGTGGAATGGATGGACCTGGTCCAGCCCCTTTGCGGATGATATCTCTGGGAGGAACGGTCGTTGAGATGAATGTGCCTATCCCACCTCCTTCTGTTGATCATGTCCCTCCGACTCCGCCTTCAGGAAGTGTTCTAATACATCTGAGTTTGGAGGAGGATATTGATATAATGCCCCTGACTGGAGATCAACCACCGAAGAGCAAGGGTTCAAAAAGAAAACCGAGTGAGAGCTCAAGCGGGTCCACACCGAAGAGGAAACCGAAGAAGAAGAAAGAATAGATATGTCTCTTCGGCTTTTGAGTAGATAAAAATTTCTTTAGCTTTTGTAGGCCGTGTATAGATGCGGATTCGGCCCCTGCTAGTAGGATTTTTGGGATAAACTTGTACTTAATTCTTTTTCACAAATAGTTGAAATGAAATTCCATTTTGTCTTCAACTCAATTTTGGTTTATTTGCTTAAGTGTTTTAGCAATTGATCTCTAGTCCGGTACGCTTGTGAAGTTTCGACCCTTGGATTGGATCTAAATTTATTTGTTAAGTCCTGGAATCGTAACCATGAGTCATGACCGAACGTTAAGCTGGACTTCGATGTTGCACTACCTCAGTCAGTGATTGGTACTTAAGTTTTGCCCCCAGTTTCAGGGACGAATTGTAAAGATCAGGTGGCAATTATACTTCACCTTTAACACATCGAGCTTAACGTTGTTGAATTAATGCTGAAACAAGGAAATTCGAGTGGTTGAATCACACTCGCTCATCTATTGACGATTGCATCCACACTCTAGGGACCTGCATTCGTACATCGGCGGTCGGTCTCGTCCGCTTAAGTTTCAAGGATACGTCCACGCTCGGGGGACTTAAGTTGTTTTCACAGGTGGTCATTCATGCTCGTTTCATGTTTGCAACCATGTCCACACTCTGGGGACTTTAGATGGATTCGTGAATGATCAGTCACACCTGATTTGCATTTATACTCTGACCACACTCCTGGGACTCAAAGTTGTTTTACGGACGATCGATTCCAATCCGGTTTGAGTTTAAACCCCAATCCGCTCTCTGGGGACTTAGAGTTGTTTCTTGTCGATACTCTAGTTCGCACTCTGGGAATTCGAAGTTAGTCGACGTTTGTACTCCAGTTTGCACTCTGGGAACGTGGAGTTGGTTGATGTTGATACTCATATTTGCGCTTTGGGAATTCGGAGTTAGTCAATGTTTATACTCCAGTTCACACTCTGGGAAATTGGAGTTGGCCAAAAGATGGTCAGTCACATCTATTCAGGCTTTAGGATTTCATTCGCACTCCGGGAACGACGAATCTATCAGGATCATGAATGGTCGGTTCACATCCACCCTGAGTTAACAAGCAAGGTCGTTAGATGGACGGATCCATCCTCCTCAAACTTGGTCAAGATACGGGTGAAGTCGTTAGGTGGACAGATCCACCCTCTTTAAGATCGTATTTGTAAGTTTATACTCCAGTTCACACTCTGGGAATCTGGAGTTGGTTAAGAGATTGTCGTGTATCAATCCTTTTTTGACTTTGGTGTGATGACTTGCCCCCGAGCTCGGGTTTCACTTAGCGAGTAACCGGTCGTATCACAGTCACTCCCTATTTGAATAAATTCCATCGTCGAGTGGAATTTAGCTCTCCGTGCATAGTGATAGTTGTATGACGCATTTAATAAATCACAGCTCTGGCTCGAAGAGATTGCATTTTATTGTTGAAATAAGAAAATATGGCAAAAATCAGTTGCCTTATTACAAATTCAAATTTCGAAATGCAAAAACAAATTGCAAATGAAAAATAAACTGGATAAATAAACAGAGCCTGTCATGTGTAGTAGCGATGAAGACTTTCGTTGTTCTAGGTTCTCGGAAGAGTGAGACTGTCCACGGTCGATAATTTGAATGTACCATCTCCGAGCTTTCATTCGATAACATATGGCCCTTCCCAAGTTGGCTTCACATGCGAAGGGACCGGATAAATTCTCTTAAGGACAAGATCGCCGAGTTCAAAAGTTGGTGTTGGACCTTGGCATTATATAATCGGGCGACTTGACTTCGGTATGCGGCTACCCTCAAATCAGCCTCTTCACGCTTCTCATCCAATAAATCCAGAGATTCGGCAAGAAATATAGATCATAGTATGTCACACGATGAGAACGCACTTCTAATTCGACTGGAATAACAGCTTCTGAACAATAAGAAAGAGAAAACGGAGTGTGGCCGGTCGCGGACTTGTGGGTTGTTCGGTAGGCCCATAGGGCCATAGGAAGTTCATCGACCCATTTGCCCCCGGCCTTTTCCTATCGTTTCTTCAAAATAGACTTTATAACTTTATTAACAGCTTTGACTTGTCCATTCGCTTGAGGGTGTGCGACTGTGGAGAATTTCTTCTGAATGTGGAATCGTTGACAGAAATCTTTAAATTCAACACTATCGAATTGGGTCCTGTTATCAGTGATGATAGTATGTGGGGGACCAAATCGGCAGATGATATTGCACACTACAAAGTTGATCACCTTCTTTGTTGTGATTGTAGAAAGGGGTTCAGCTTCCGCCCACTTGGTAAAGTAATCAACTGCTACGACGGTGTACTTTGCACCACCTCTAGCTAGAGGTAGAGAGCCAATAATGTCGATGCCCCATACTGCAAACGGCCATGGACTAACCATCTGAGTTATTTCGGTAGGTGGGGCTCTTGGAATCTGAGCATGCTTCTGGCATTTGTCGCATTTTCTGGCGTAATCCATGAAGGATAAGAGTTCATGCCCGGTAGTTGAATCTACGATTTGATCAATTCGAGGAAGTGGAAAATTGTCTTTAGGGCAGGCTTTATTCAGATCAGAGTAATCGATGCACGTTCTCCATTTCCCATTTGGCTTTCGGACAAGTACATGATTTGACACCCATTCCGGATATAATGCATCTCGAATAAACCCATTCAATTTAAGCTTATCTACCTCCTCTTTAAGGGAAGCAGATCTCTCTGGATCCATACCACACCTTTTTTGTTGACCGGGATATGCCGTAGGTCAATGTTCAATGCGTGGCTCGCGATGTCCAGCGATATCTCACACATGTCAGAATGGGTCCAGGCAAACACGTTAAGGTTTGCCCAAAGAAATTCAACCAATTTCTCTTGCATTTGTTGGCTTAACTGAGATTCAATCTTTATCATTCTAGAATCATCGCTATCATCGATCAGGACATCGATCGTCAGTTCGGCCGGAGAAGCTTGACTGTCTTTACTTTCGTCTTCACTTTCGGTGTTTCTCGGGTCAAGATCTCTTTGTAATTGGTTGGGGTGCCCAGGCTTAGGCCCAGGCGTCAATTGTCAATTTTTGACAAAGCGGACGCAGAGAGATTCCTCTACGCCCTTTCCTTTTTCTCTTCGTTGAGCATCTCGCAGCTCGGCAACATAACAGGCTCGTCCAGCAGCCTGATCTCCTTGAATGACTCCAATCCCATGATCGGTGGGGAACTTCAGAGTCAGACACCATGGGGCAATCACGGCTCTGAACTCAACTAGGGTCGGTCGGCCCAAGAAATCATTATATGGCGAGTCTATATCCAACACCAAAAATTGTAACATCCGGACTCTCCGGCGTTCTCCAACTCCTAACTCCACTGGCAATTCCACCACTCCAACGGGTATGGTCGCACTCCCATTGAAACCATGGATACGATACTGACAAGGTTTCAAATCTTTAGTCTCCATTTTCACCTGGTGATAGGCTCGCTTGAACAATATATTCACAAAACTTCCACTATCAACCAAGATCCTCTATCCAAGCAGGACCTACTTGAGTTGAAATGACAAGTGGATCGATGGTTGGGGCTTCGATCCTATCGGCATCTCTGTCTCGGAAGATGATGTCGTCGGTCATCATCTTCTATTGCTTGGTCGGAGCCCCATCTTCCAAACTACTACAACACTCGAAGCTCGCATGCCTAATAGAACTGGCATACAACTCCATTTCCTTCCAGCTTCGGTCTGTTGGATGAGGACCACCACTAACAGTATTTATCACTAACCTCCCACCAGTACAAGCGGGTTCCTCCTGTCTAGCCTGATTCGGTACATGATTCTGATTCGATAGGCCCGCACCACCAGACTGCGGCGCCTGCACAAACTGTTCCAACTTCCTTTCACGTATCAACTTTTCAATAAGATCCCACAAATGACGGCACTCATTTGTGTTATGGCCGTAGCTTTCATGGAATCTACAAAACTTCCCTGTCTGGATCTGTTTCTCCGACGATTGCTTCGGAGCAGGCTTCTTGTATCGAATAGTATTGCAAGTTTGTAAATACACATTCTCCAGCAACGTATTCAGAAGAGTATAATTATCAAACATAGGAGCCCTACGTCGCGGACCACGGTTCTGATTCCATTTTCTGTTCTGATTCCCATTGCCTTTTTGCGTAGCCTGTTTATTCTGTATGTTCAACTGTACTTTTCCGAAACTCTCCCCGGTTTGTTTTACAGCAACATTGCTCTGAATCCCTTCCATACTAGGCCCTGCCTCATTTTCCTAGACTGTTTTGCATCCTCCCTTCTCAAGAATTGGGCTGCCTTGGAATAGAAACGGTCCAATGACACAGGGGGTTTTCCGGCCAACCAGTTGCCGAACTCAGAATTGGGGTCAATCCCCTTAGTCAATGCCATTAGAATATAGTTATCATTAGGGTTGCTGATCTCAATGCATTCAGCATGAAATCTCTCTAAATAACGTCTGAATGTCTCTCCTGGAGCTTGAGTGACATTAGACAGAGTATTAACATCTTTCGATCTTGCGACATGCATGCGAAATTGCTCAATAAACTTTGTTGCCAACTGGTCATAACAAGAGATAGATCGAGGTGGTAAATGGGTAAACCACATAGTTGCTATGCCCCCTAGAGAGATCGGGAAGCTTTAGCACTTGACTGCATCATCAGCTCGTGCAGCATTCATCAACCATTCATACTTAAGGATATGTTGATTAGGATCAGAGCTCCCTTCATAAACAGGTAAAGTCTGCATTCTGAATCGCCGAGGTGGTTCAGCATAGAGTATTTCATTAGTAAAAGGGGTATGACTCCGAGAGATTCTCTAGTCATCATTGCTAAGACCCTGACTCTCACGGATCATTTGACGGATCATCGTCGGAATGTCGGACATCTGGACATTTTGAGCATGTTGGGCCAAGGTGTGGTCGGGTTCCACAATACGAGGAGGAGCCGGTCGCTGTCGACGGTCCACGTCTCGCCTCTTTGGTTCTACGTCTTTGGGGACATAAGGCTCGGGAGTATGGTTGCGTTGGTGGTGGGTCGGATCCGTTCGGCTCCGAGCATCAACTCCAAAATTGGTAGCAGTGGTAGTGCGGTTGTCAGTAATATGGTATGGAGTAGCACCTCCTCGGGAGGAGGGTCCAGTCTGATGGCTGGTTGACGGGCCAACTCTTAGTTGCCCAAGACTCAAGGTATGCTGATGCCCAGTGGCATGTGTGTAACTTCCGTCCAGTCACGGGAGCGTGGATCTATGATGGTAGTCGGAAGAGGCTGAAGTCTCGGTGGATGAATAGGAGGCCTGATCCCACATGGATCTCCTTCGTCGTTGACGATTCAGTTAGTTAGTCAATTCCGCATTAGCACGGAGTTGTTGAGTGAGCTGTTGTCGACTCTGTGTCAGCTCTTGCATCAGCATTTGGAATTCTTCCATGGTAACAAGGCCTTGAGGATTTAATGGTCCGGCAGCATTCTGGTCGGCTGGAGGTAGTTGAACGGGGTTCTGTATGTCCCGTCCTTCTAGATCTGCGGCAGTTGAGGTAGTCCTTGTGTTAACCATGAGTGATAGCGAAGCTCTTTCCTAGACTTGATGCAAATCTGAATAGGATGGAAGAACTTTAATCTTTGAAATCTGGATCTTCTTCTTAGATTTGTGCAATCCGATATTGATAGTAGATACAACGAGCATGAGAAAAACTGTGTTTTCTCGGTGAAAGCACCAAAGTGTTTGTACCAAAATTGGGCACAACACTCTTCGGAAGTGTATGAAGAGATAAAATGAAGAAAGTAAATGTAAAACAAGGATTATCTAACAAACACTCCAGACAATGATCAGAAAAACAACAATAGAACACAGAGATTTAGAGTGGTTCGGCATGTTGCCTACATCCACTATGAAATAATTGACTTTTATTAACTTTTGCTTGCTGGTTACAGCGGATTACAATAGTAAATCTCGAGTACAACAGTGATTTTTGAGTGCAACAACGGTTTCGGTAGTGTCTGGACGTCAAAGAGCCAAAAGATCCCTTTTCTGTAGGTTCTGGGCTGCTATTTATAGGTGTAGGCTGCAAATATCTCGCTCAGATCTCGGAAGACCTCTTCTCTCACATGGGTGGGCCCATGCGATCGATCCCATGTGATTTGTACGCGATCTGGGATCGATACGAACGAGCTTTGTATCGATCAAAACCTTACCCAATTGAGTTGGGATCGATTGTGAGTGTTGCTGAAGATATACGCAAGCTTCTGTGAAAATTTGGTAGCATTTGGACTGTTAGATTGTGAGTTATGATCAATGCAAACTCGTGTTTTATCTAGGCTGTCGAATTCGTATCGATATCGTTTGCATCGATCTGTTCGTATCGATTTTTGTGCACGTGCTCACAAATTGACATGGCGCTAACTCCTCGGATCGATCCACTTTTCATGCGAGTGACTAAGTCTTTCATTGGAGTGTATCTTGTTCGTATCAATGCATTTCGGCCTTGTTCGTATCGATCAGCTCTGCCTTGTTTGTATCGATTGTCATCATTCTGTTCGTATTGATCGCTTAATGGCTTACTTCGTATCGATAGTTGGGGGCCATTTCGTATCGATCGTTTGATGTTTTACTCGTATCGATCGTTGATCGATCGATACGAGCTATGCAATTGGGATCGATACGAATTGACTCCAATTGATGGATACGAAGTTGAGTGTATGTGATGGATACGAACAACAGACAATTAATGGATACGAACAGATGGCTACAAACAGATGGAGGTGAGCAGATGGAGACGAACAGATGGATGCGAACAGATGGAGATGAACAGATGGATGTGAACAGATGGAGACGAACGAATTGATTCCCTTGGTTTGCATCGATCATATCTTGAGCATACGACCTCAGATTGACTTGAAATTTGGAATGTAGGTTTCCATAGCTCTGCATGTCGCGTCATGTTAATTGTAGCTTGATCCGGATTTGGGAAAAATTCATCGATATTCATAGTGAGCCTGTATATAACCGATCTTTGAGATGAAACGTCCTTTGTTTCCAGTTAAGTTCTTGGTGTCACGGCCTTGCCAAAAAGCGGGATAACAATGTTCATTCTCAATTTCCATTTGTTAACTAAACCCATTAAGCTCCAATCCTAAATCAACTTCTACAAGCCAAAATAAATTCCCTAAAATCAAATAAAAATCACCATAATTCGAATTAAAGCAAGAGCTATAAATCCAATCTACCTTGGAGCTTGATTTTAAGAAGAGAGCTTCATCCAATTTTTCAAGAGAAGCAAAAGGGGAGTTTTTCTTGATTTTCTTATATCATCTTCTTAGAAGGGTGAGTGGGAATGCTCCTTTATTTATTATGGAATTTATTTCTATTTATTTGGATTTTTTTATTTATTGAATGAAGTTCTTATTTGTTAAGACATTGCACGTGGCTTCATTGAGCTTGTATGAATATACTTAACTTGATTACACACTAAAAGAATCAACTTTGAGATTTATGTTAGTGATTTAAGAAAGTTAGTAACCATTTAGGGTTCAAATTGCTAATTATGTTTTATCGTCATGATTATGAAAATAAGAAAAAATTTCTTTACTGTACTTGAAAATATGACTACTAACTATATTTTGATGCTTATTTTTAATATCAATTTCATTATTGATAACTTTTGTAATAGATAAAATTATGTTACAAAGATTAATAATGGTAATAAAAATTATATTTTATTATGATTATTTAACGCAATGAAAAATATTTCATTATAATGATTTGAAAATTGAACTACTAAGCATATTTTTTTATATTTACTTTTGTTTTAGTTTCATATTTTATTAATACCTTTACGAAATATAATTTCTCTCTTTTACTAATTATATTTTATCATAATACAAAATAAGATAAATTTTCGTAATAACTAAAGCGAAAGTAAATGCCAAATATAATAATGCTTTTAGAAAACAAATTTATTATTAAAAACAAAAGTAAATGTAAAATAAAACAAGAATATTTGTTGGAATATTTCCATAGTTCAATAAAATATAATAATGCTTTTAGAAAACAGATTTATTGTTATAAAATAGTCGGTAAGTTATAAATAGTATATTACAAAAGTTACTAGAAAACGATTGGATAATGTAAAATATTTGTTGGAATATTTCTCAAGTTTGATAAAATATAATAACGCTTTTATGAAACAACTTCTTTAGTACAAAAAAATATAGCTAGTAAGTGATAAAAAGCATATTACAAAAATTATTTTAATAAAAGATTAATAATGAAAAGTTAAATGAAATTAACAACATATAATAATACAGTCAAAATAGGAATTGAACCATAGCCTATGACTAAAATCAACAACACATTAATTCCTTATACTTACCAACTACACCACTGATATAATCATATATATAATATACCTTGTACGGTTCATAAATGTGCATGACCAAATATTGAATCTCAAAAAGAGGCATATGTGTACAATTAATTTCAAAAGAGGACTATAAATGGAATAAGTTTTTCTAAGAGCCTTATAATAAAAATTTATCCTTTAAATTATTAAATAAATACAAAGAATGGCTGCCTAGTCCCCAGAATTGAAAGATGATGGAAGAAAAGTCCTTCCCGAAAATGTTTTGAAAATTAGGTCCCTATTTTTAGTTTTTAGCTAATTTATGCTACTTTTGCCCCTGATTTCAATGCTGGGCCGATTTTCTGAGAGGGGACAGTTTGGTAAAAAATAACAAAGTAGGGACCAAATTTACATGGGTTTATGAGTAGAGACTTTTTGTGCATGAGCTTTGAGAATAGGGACCTTTGGTCCAAAACCCCTAATAAATATCGGTTCTATTGGAAAAGGAGTAGCATTTAGGTATCCAATGTTAATTATATAGTTTATTCAGTGCTTAGAATACGAGGCGGGTATTAATTACACAATCTTGTAGTGTATTTAAAACTCAAGTAAATAGTCTTATGAGTTGAATTATTCAACTATTTTTTTTATTATTGTTAGCGGGAATTTTCGTTCTCACAACATAACAACAACAATAGCGATAACAATAATAATAGATATATCACTGCATAATTATACAACTATGAATCAACAGCTTAACTATTTGTCCAAATTTCATTTAAATTTGTAATTGTAATGCTTAATTGACGCAGCGGATTATCAAAAACAATGTAGATCGATGAATGTAGTGATCGGTGGATTGGAAGATACTGAATTGCCCAAATTCGTTGATCCGAAGATGCCGAATTCTAGCTATCTCTTACACGTTGATCGCGCACGATACCATGAGGAGAGATCTTCAATTCTTCGAGCGTTGATCAAGCGCACTTGATTCCGCGAATCGGCTTCTGCAATCGTTGAATCGAGCGCACTCGATTATCCGAAAGAGGAGATAGGAGATTACACTCAACTACCAATTTGAATGAAAGCACAAAGCTAACAAAAGAGAATTTTATTCAAAAATCAACAACCTTACAAAATGTCACCACTTGACTATTTATAGGCTACAACTCACGCATTACAAAATATTCACAACTCCTAAGTCGGTAACGACTTATAACCTCACGACTCAAAACAACCGATCTACCATAAGTCGTTTACGACTTAACAGTTTACAACACAACCTGCCTCAGCCGACTTAGCAAACACGACTCACGACTTATGTACAGAACGACTTACGACTTAAAAAAGATGACGACCTATGATTTAACAATCTGGAGAATACAATAGAACATTATTCACTTAAGTCGTTGCCGACTTAACATCTTCTCACGACTCATCAATAGCAGTGACTTAAGAATCAACGGTCCAGATTAACTCGGCGTAAGGATCAACGGTCTTCAAGCTTCGGCGACATAAGTTGATACGACTTAACTAAGTCGTAACTCGGTGCCGACTTATCATCTGCCTTAAGTCGTATCTGACTTAACACTTGTGCATTCTTCATTCGAGCTGCTCCTCCTGTATCCTTCTTCTTGAGTCGTTGAAGACTTATCTCCTCGCCTTCGTTAAGTCGTAGACGACTCATGCGACTCATGTCTGTTTCCTTAAGTCGGTCACGACTTAGGCCTTCTCCCCAGTTGAGTCGGTCCCGACTCATGCCTGTTTCTATAAGTCGGTTACGACTTATATTTCCCTCGTTAGCTTTAACTCGTGGACGACTCACAACATTGCCCTTAAGTCGTAGACGACTTATATCTTCCGTGTTAGCTTTAGCTCGTGGACGACTTAGGACTTCATCTCTGGGCTTAGCTGCATCATCCTCCCCAGGTTAAGAAAAATTCGTCCTCGAATTTGTAAATTCTTCCTCATCAGACTGTTCATTCTCATAATATGGCACTAGATGTTTAACATTGAATACGTCAGAAGTGTATACATCTTCCGACAGCTTCAACTTATAAGCGTTTTCATTGATTCTCTTTAAAATTTCCACTGGACCAATCTTTCGTGCTTTCAATTTATTGTACGTTCCCACCGGAAAACGATCTTTTGTTAACACTGCATAAACCAAATCACCCTCATGAAATTCAACACTCCTTCGTTTCAAATCTGCAGATCGTTTATACTTCTCATTTGCTTTCTCCAATCGTTCCTGAACGATTTTATGACATTCCGCCAATCCATCAACAAAATCAGCAGCTTTCTTAACTGTCTTCTTTGATTATGGTACTACCGTTAAATCCAACGGTCCCTTCGGTAAGCTTGAGTATACTATCTGAAATGGACTGAACCCTGTGCTACGATTTACCGCATGATTATGAGCAAACTCTGCCTGGCATAACTTCACGTCCCAACTTTTCAGATTATCTTTCACAAGGCACCTTAACAGGTTTCCTAACGATCTGTTCACCACCTCTGTCTGTCCATCCGTTTGCGGGTGATAAGCACTACCGAATTTCAATTTCGTTCCCACCATTTTCCACAAACTTAGCCAAAAATGACTTAGAAATCTAGTATCTCTATCAGAAACAATGGATTCTGGCAAACCATGTAAACGATATATCTCTTTGAAGAATAACTCAGCAACCCGGATGGCATCAGCTGTCTTTTTACAAGCGATGAAGTGTGCCATCTTGGAAAATCGGTCCACCACAACGAATATAGAATCATTCCCCCTTTGAGTTCTAGGCAAACCCAAAACAAAATCCATACTCACATCAACCCATGGTTTAGTTGGTACTGGTAATGGCATATATAACCCAGCATTAGTTGCAGTTCCCTTCGAAACCTGACAGATATGACATCGCTCCACAAACCTCTCCACTTCTTTCCTCATCGATGGCCAAAACTAAGATTGTGTAATCAACTGCAATGTACGGTCTCTCCCGACATATCCTTCTTCATGTAGCTCTTTCACAATTTTCATTCTCAAACTACAATCAGGTATGCACAATCGATTTCCTTTGAACAGAAAACCATCCACCATTACGAACTCATCCGTCTTTCCCTCCTTGACTTTATCAACAAACTTCGCAAAGTAAGGATCATCGACAAATAATTCTGGTAGTTCTTCAAACCCCGTCACTTCAACCTTCAGTGTAGTCAACACATGACTCCTCCTACTCAAAGCATCAGCCACACGATTCGTCACTCCCGATTTGTGTTTAACAACAAAAGTAAACTCTTGCAGATATCCAATCCACGATGCATGTCTCGCTGAAATCTTGTCTTGCCCTTGTAAATGCTTTAACGCCTCATGATCAGTGTAAAGAACAAATTCCTTCTGAAATAGATAATGTCCAGTGTTTAATAGATTGCACAACAGCATAAAATTCCACATCATATGTGCTGTATCTCATCTTCGCTCCTGATAACTTCTCGCTAAAGTATGCATTTGGACGTCCCCTCTGACTCAATACTCCTCCAATCCCAACCTTGGATGCATCAGCGTGTAGCTCAAACAACAACTGAAAATCTGGTAATGCAAGAATTGGTGCAGACGTCAGTAACTCCTTGATCTTCCAAAAAGCATCCACTGCTTCCTCCGACCATGAAAACTGTTTACCCTTCATACAATCTGTAACCGGCGCCATCACACTACTAAAGTGTGGAATAAACCTCCGATAAAATGAAGCCAACCCGTGAAAACTACGAACTTCCGTTATCGTCTTGGGTTGCGGCCAATCTCTGATAGCTTCGACTTTACTTTGGTCAACCTGTATTCCTTCTTCCGACACAACATACCCCAGAAACAAAACACTATGCATCATGAACACACATTTCTTCATTGTAGCATAAAATTGTTCTTGTCGCAGTACCATTAACACTTCTCTCAGATGATTCAAATGTTCCTTTGGACTCCCACTGTAAATCAGAATATCATCGAAATACACCACCACAAACTTTCCAATGAATGGTCTAAAAATCTGATTCATCACCCTCATGAAAGTACTTGGTGCATTTGATAAGCCAAATGGCATAACCAACCATTCGTATAGACCCTCCCTGGTTTTAAAAGCAGTCTTCCACTCATCACCTGGTCTGATACGAATTTGATGATATCCGCTCTTCAAATCAATCTTCGAAAAGATAGTAGCTCCGCTTATTTGATCAAGCAAGTCATCCAACCTCGGCATTGGGAATCTATATCTCACAGTAATCTTATTCAATGCTCGACTGTCAGTGCACATCCTCCACGTTCCATCCTTTTTGGGTACCAATAAAGATGGTACAGTACAAGGACTTAAACTCTCTTGCACACGCCCCTGTTCAAGCAATTCTTCTACCTGCCTCCGCAACTCTTCATGTTCCTTCGGACTCATTCGATAATGTGGTCTGTGTGGCAACACAGCACCTGGAACAAGATCTATCTGATGTTGTATATCCCTCAACGGTGGCAACTCCGTTGGTAACTCCTCTGGAAATACATCGTCAAACTCTTTCAATACCGGTTTAACTTCTTCTGGTATTTCAACCTCTTCACTGCTTTCTCGCCCAATCAACAAAAACACTTCAGGCTCCTCCTCTACTTCCTTCACAAACTCCTTCAGAGATAATAAAGTTTTCAACTCTTCAATCTCTTCTGACTTACTTTCTCCCTGTTGTCTCTTCTTTGGAACTAAGATAATCTTCGTGCCTTCAAACATAAAACTGTAGCTGTTGGTCCGACCGTCATGTTGTACTGCTCGATCATACTGCCATGGTCTTCCCAAAAGTAAATGACAAACATCCATCTCTACTACATCACACCAGATCTCGTCTTTGTATTTCTTCCCAATAGAGAATGGAACACGAACTCGTCTATCCACTTTCACTTCTCCTCCTTTTCTCAACCATGCTAACTTGTATGGGTTTGGATGCTTCTCTGTCTTCAACTTTAACTTTGTCACAGCCTCAGTGGAAATGATATTATCACAGCTTCCTGCGTCGACCACAAATTTACACACCTTCCCCAAAATAGTACATGTCGACTGAAAGATATTACTTCTCAACCAACTAGCTTCCTCCTGCTTCGGTGTCAAACATGATCTCCTCAGCATTAGATTACAACCTTCATCTCCTAACGCAATATCCTGTTCATCCTCCTCAACTGGACTAGAACAATCTCCATCAACATTCTCATCCTCAACTTCTGCAATCATGGTTCTCTTCTTTGGCTTTGGACACTCATTGCTTTTATGACCCAATTCCTGGCAATTGTAACATTTGAAACCATTGTTAAACTTTGCCTTCTCAGCCTCCTTCACCACCGGTCTACTGATAGGTTTAGAAACACTAGAACTCCCACTAACACCTTTCACTTGATTGTTGGAATTAGTAAACACACCACCTCCTCGTCTACCCTATTTCTCCCAAGCCAATGCTTTCTGATGTGCTTCCGCTACAGATCTAGGATCAAACATGTTAACCATATCTTGAATCTGCATTCGCAATCCTCCAACAAATCTAGCTGTCAATTGTTCCTCTGTCTCCATGATATCGTTTCTTGCAATTAGTTGATAGAATTCATCAGCATAGTCATTCACAGATTTCGTTCCTTGCCTCAAGTTTTGCAACCTCTGATACATAAGTGACTGATAGTTGTAAGGTAAAAATGTAGCTCTCATCAGTTTCTTCATCTTATCCCAAGATTCAATTTTTGACTTCCCTATTCGTTCACGAGTAAGTTTAGTTTGCTGCCACCATGCCATAGCTCTACCCCTCAGTCTTGTAGCAACCAACTTTACTTTACGATTCTCTGGAACTTCCTTGAAATCAAAAATATCCTCCATATTGGACAACCAATCTAAGAACTCCTCAGCTTGCATACCACCCTTAAACTCTGGTATTTCAGTCTTCATCCCAGACTCCCACTTATGATCATACTCCGATTGATTTCTTCCTTGGCCTCGCCCTTGAACATTGCCTCCATCATACTCTTCTTCAAAATCAGATGTATATCGTTGTCTATCTCGTCCACCCACATCTCTACTACCATCACGTCTTCCACCATCATCCCTTCTATCTACATTCCTCCGTTCATGATCATTCACGTTCCTCCCACGCCTTTGATCTTCATCAACACTTCTTTCTCGATTGGATTGTGGTGAGACTCTACTTCCTCCATGGTTAGATTCAGGTGAAACCCTTCTCCGATTTTGATTCATTTCTAACATCATCTTCTCTAACCGTCCAATTCCTTCGTTAAGCTTTTCACTAAAATTTTCATTGATTCTTTGCTCCATCTCATCAGCCTCTTCTCTTCGATACAAAGCTTCTACGTTTTGGTGATGATTAGCTCTCCTTGGCGGCATACTTGAAAATTCACTAAACTCTTCAAATTCAAACACAATTCGAACTTTGATCCAAAATGAAATGGATCAAAAACTCCCACTTTGTTGCTACTTCGCGATGAACACGATGAACACAACTTCTCCAAATGAGGCAAATTTGATCTCCCACTCTTCTACTTAGCTCGGCTTCTCACTTCAAGCTCGGCTATCACTTGATCTCTTCAAACTCCAAAATGATTAGGCTCCAAGTCTCGATCTAGCTATGATTGGCTAGAACAGGCTCTGATACCAAAACTGACGCAGCGGATTATCAAAAACAATGTAGATCGATGAATGTAGTGATCGGTGGATTGGAAGATACTGAATTGTCCAAATTCGTTGATCCGAAGATGCCGAATTCTAGCTATCTCTGACACGTTGATCGCGCACGATACCGTGAGGAGAGATCTTCAATTCTTCGAGCGTTGATCAAGCACACTTGATTCCGCGAATCGGCTTCTGCAATCGTTGAATCGAGCGCACTCGATTATCCGAAAGAGGAGATAGGAGATTACACTCAACTACCAATTTGAATGAAAGCACAAAGCTAACAAAAGAGAATTTTATTCAAAAATCAACAACCTTACAAAATGTCACCACTTGCCTATTTATAGGCTACAACTCACGCATTACAAAATATTCACAACTCCTAAGTCGGTAACGACTTATAACCTCACGACTCAAAACAACCGACCTACCATAAGTCGTTTACGACTTAACAGTTTAAAACACAACCTGCCTCAGCCGACTTAGCAAACACGACTCACGACTTATGTACAGAACGACTTACGACTTAAAAAAGATGACGACCTATGATTTAACAATCTGGAGAATACAACAGAACATTATTCACTTAAGTCGTTGCCGACTTAACATCTTCTCACGACTCATCAATAGCAGTGACTTAAGAATCAACGGTCCAGATTAACTCGGCGTAAGGATCAACGGTCTTCAGGCTTCGGCGACATAAGATGATACGACTTAACTGAGTCGTAACTCGGTGTCGACTTATCATCTGCCTTAAGTCGTATCTGACTTAACACTTGTGCATTCTTCATTCGAGCTGCTCCTCCTGTATCCTTCTTCTTGAGTCGTTGAAGACTTATCTCCTCGCCTTCGTTAAGTCGTAGACGACTCATGCGACTCATGTCTGTTTCCTTAAGTCGGTCACGACTTAGGCCTTCTCCCCAGTTGAGTCGGTCCCGACTCATGCCTGTTTCTATAAGTCGGTTACGACTTATATTTCCCTCGTTAGCTTTAACTCGTGGACGACTCACAACATTGCCCTTAAGTCATAGACGACTTATATCTTCCGTGTTAGCTTTAGCTCGTGGACGACTTAGGACTTCATCTTTGGGCTTAGCTGCATCATTAATGCGTACATAATTGGGAGGTTGCTTATTCACTATTTACTAATATGCCTAAGATAAATATATATAATTTTAACAAAGTAAATTCAGTACAGAAATATATATATATATATATATACTAGTAAAGTAAAAGACACAAAAGATTTACATGGTACAGATTAGGAAACCCTATGTCCATGCGGTAAATCAATTACTCTTTTATATTTTTCCGAGTAAAAGCATAGAATTTAATGGAGATATTACAACTTTTTTCCGTAGTAATTCTTTGTATTCTAAATGTTTGATTTCATCCTTTGTTAAAAGTTCGATTACAGAGAATTTTTGTTCTCGCAACATAAAATGATAACAATGATGATAATAATAACAACAACAAAAACAACAATATATCACTACATACTTAGACAACTATGAATTAGTAGCTTAATTGTTTGTTAAAATGTCGTTTAAATTACTAATTGTATTATCAAATGCTTACGCAATCAGGAGGTTACCGACTTACTAATTACTACGTGCAAAGAATTATATAAAAATTTAACAAAGTATACTCAATACAAAAATATATAAAACATAGTACGATAAAAGACTCGAAAGATTTACGTGGTAAATCAATTACCCTTTTATATTCTTCTGAGTAGAAACATAGAATTTAATGAAGATATTATTTACATCATATTTCATTAATAATTCTCTGTATTCTAGAAGTTAGATCTCATTGTTTTTCTACATTCCTTTTCTTTTATAAGTGATTTAATGACACCATATGAATTGTCATCACTAATCCTCATACTTGGTTATTGTCGTTGGATTCCACTACATCTCATTCATGTGTAGACCGTGGGACAATGATCCAATACACTAACTCGACCCATTAACCCTACCCTTAAATGGGTTGGGTTAACTCATTTATAAATCTTTGTTAACACTACCGGACATGAAAGAATTAGAGGCATATGCGTTAACATTTACTACCATAAATAGGGTTGGAGTAATACATTTGCTTCCCCTAAAGTTAAAGGAGGTAGTTTAGAAGTTGGCTAAAAAATAGAGTCTCTAATGGTTGATAGAGGAAAAATGGGATTTATAAATGCCTGTAATGTTGATGCTACCACCTAAGCATGCACATATAATAAAAGCGTATACTACCGCCTTCAATAATTTGAAACAAATAAGGGCCAATGCATTAAACACTTTTACTCAATTTAAAATAATATTTAATATACATCCTTAGACATATATAAGTGCCTTTATTGGTATAAAATCATAATAAGAAAGGTCACAAATAGGTTCAAATTTTCTAAAACTAGGAAAACAACATCGTAACAACTCATTCTTTCTACAAAGTAAAAATAAGAAACGAAACAATAATAAAATGATACTTTTTGTACAAACTAAAAAAATAGATATTGCAAAGTGCATAGAATTAATATACAAACAAAGACGGTGAACATGATTACTATCATTATATTACAAAAATTCTTTCAAACTTTGTTTTAAGCTAGCACAGATTAAAAACATTTAAATCAGTACATGCCCAAAATAGTATTGTTGTAATAATCCGTGCATTTGAGTATCAAGAATTTAATTATAAATTTTATTCAAGTAAAATTATAATTAATGGGGAGGTGACATATTCAACTTTTGCAGACATTGGAATTAGGACCCGCGGATAGTCCTGTTGAGTCTGGAATGGCGTTCCAAATTTAAATGAGTATAAGCTTCGATATGTTTTGAGTTCGAAATTTTTGAGCAGTGAATAGTGATTTGAGAAAAGAGAGAAAAAGTCTAGGTGTTGGGCTTTATAATCTATTTTCCCTTCTCTCTCCCTCTTCATTATTATTCATTCACGTTCATCCTCAAATTCCATTTCCTAACTAACCCACTAAGCTCAAACCCTAAATCAAGTTCTACAAGCCAAAATAAATTCCCTAAAATCAAATAAGAATCACCATAATTCAAATTAGAGCAAGAGCTACAAACCCAATCCACCATGGAGCTTGATTTCAAGAAGAGAGCTTTATCCAATTTTTCAAGAGAAGCAAAAGAGGGGTTTTTCTTGAATTTTTTCGTTTCCACTTCTTAGCAAGGTGAGTGGGAATACTCCTATATTTATTATAGAATTTGTTTCTATTTATCTGAATTTTGTGATTTGTTGAATGAAGTAGGAATTGGTTAAGATATTGCATGTGGCTTCATTAAGCTTGTATGAGTACACTAAAAGAATCAATTTGGAGATTTATGTTAGTGATTTAAGAAATTTAGTAAGTGTTTAGGGCTCAAATTTCTAATTAAATGAAGAATAGATATATGGAAAGTTATGGAATGATGAAAAAATGAATATAAGATTTTATAAAACTTATTTAGGAATTTTATAATATGATTTGTAGAAGTCATGAATTTTTAATGAAAAGGCTTGAATTTGGGAATTTGAATATATAAATGGATGGTAAATAAATTATTTGGAAATGGTACATTAATGCTTAATAAGTGTAGTATTTGATTGTTGGATGGTAGGAATTATTGTTGCTTGTTTGATATTTTAAATTGCTTATTGAATGATTGTTGTACGTAATGGATTTATTTAAGAAGAATGATTTTATACTTAATATATGAAATATATAAGTAAAAGTGAGTAACTGTATCTATGTGGGTGTGTGTCTCTGTGTGTGTGTAAAAGATGTTTATAAAAGTTAGAATTAAAATATAAAGAGCTTATTTGGAAAACTAAATATTTGAAGAAAACATAAGGAATGTACTTGAATTATATATTTATAAATGTGCATGTGTGTATGGTGCATTTGATGTGTTTGTGCACACTTGGCAAGATGTTGGAAGGCATAGTCGAGTTACCGGAAGTGCGTAGTCGCGATTCGATAGCTAAACAAATGAAGATGCATTCGTAGCGAGCACTTTATGGAATCGCGATGGATACTAAAGTAAACGACACTGAACTTTGACCGTGCGCCCAGGGTGATAAGGCGGGGATAGTATGTGGCATGTTGGAGGAGGTGGCATGGAGATGATGCTTGAACCGGAGCCAAAAGGTGCTTCGAACTGGGCCTGAATTGCCCAGCTCTGTCATCGACCAGTGGGGGTTCCTGGTCCATCGGTTTGCTCTGGATCGAAACTCCTTTCGCTTAAATGACACGGGAGATATTTGGGGTTGTTGTTGATGTGCTTTCGCATGGCATTTCGACAACGAGATGATAAGATGATAGCGTGCTCATTCGGGATACACATGTGCACTACGCGTTGTTGAACGACTTCGATGTTCCTTTGTGGCTTCCGATGGCATATTATACAGGACACACCCGTCGTTCTCTTTTGTAGAGAAGTAACATAAATTTAATAAGAAATCCTTGATGAATAAGAAGAGGGATATGATGACGATCATCTACGAGTGGATCACATATCACTTATGCTCACTAAGAGGTACGATGAGATCCACGTCAGTTTTAAGTAAATAAAGTAGGTTATACATCACCTATGCTCACTGAGGGTTACAGTGAGATCTACACGAGACTTATTACTGTGAATGTCGCTTAGATTCTATGGTACACTGAGGGAGTGAATTTATTTATTCTAAATCCCCGATGGAAATCATTAAATCACGATGGATGTCCACCGCGGACCCCATCTATTAGAAATGATAGGAATAATCACACACACACCATTTGGTCCGTTATGTTGTAGACTTACATTATGATATCTGTGCTACAACCATATTTTTGTATCGAGCTATCTTTATCATTGTATGCTATTAAGTACCAGTCACATTATATTAGTTGTTCCGACTCGCTGATTGCAGGTGAAGAACAGGTTGACGTATATTATTACTAATATACCCTTATCTTTACTGTAATCACTTATATATATTGATTTCATATATCATATTTTGATATTATTGCCCCTCACACCAGGCTTTAAATCTGACCCATGTTTTATCTATGTTTATTTTATGACAACTCTTGGGTACTCGATTGAGTAGGCTGAGAGACAGGTGGCTATGGGGATAGCTCAGGATCGCATTATTTTGGATCGAATCGAGATAATGAAGTTTTTTATACACTTAGATGTATATTTCATAGTACATGACAGACCCGTATTTATATGTACGAGACATGTATTATCAGATGTTATATTCAGTACTCCATATGTATGGAGTCGATATATTATGACCGTTGCTATTTCTATCAATTGCTTTCGCATTTCCATGTCCTATATATGTATATCATATTTTGGTTATGTATCTTTGTATATTATATATTTTCATTTGTGAGAGATACTATAGTTACACCATAGTTAAATTAACTTAGTTATAGAAAACTTTAAATTAACCCTGTGCAGCCTATCTTTGTGGAACTTATGTTCGATCACTGTTTTTCGATGGCGAAATTTTTTGGTTGTCATAGAGCAGGTTGTTACAATTGTATCTCCTATATCAATTCTACTTCCTAAAAAAATGCTACAATTTAAGTGAAGCCATATGTAACCTTGACTAAACAATCAATTATTCCAAGTAAATACATGTTTAAAAATGCGGTAAAGAATACCCAAAGGCAATGAAAATGATAAATACGAGGCGAGTGTTAATTACACTATTTTGTAGTGTTTAGTGTGGCTTAGCGAGAATTTTCGTTCTCATAGCATAAAATAATAGCAATAGTTGTATCACTACATACTTATACAACTATGTATTAGCAGCTAAATTGTTTATTTATATGTCGTTTAAATTAGTAATTGTATTGCTTAATACTTACACAATTAGGAGGTTTTAGATTCACTATTTACTAATATGCCTAAGAGAATTATATATAATTTTTACAAAGTAAATTCAATACAGAAATATAGAGATACCTATAAGGTAAATGATGCAAAAGATTTGCATGGTTCAGGTTAACAAATCCTATGTACATGGGATAAATCATTTACTCTTTTATATTCTTATATAAACGTGCATAATTTAATGGAGATATTATTTACAGCTTTTTTCAATAATAATTCTTTGTATTCTAAAAGTTCAATTTCATTATTTTTCTACTGTCTTCCCTTTTATAGGTGATCAAATGATGTCACGCGAAATGCTCATATTATATCTCATGCTAGATTATTATCGTTGGATTCCACCGCATGTCGTTCATTGGTAGACTTGTCGAAATATGACCCAACCACTATCTCGATCCATTAAAAATGGTTGGGTAACTTATTTATGAACATTATTAAAAGAGTCATAAATGAGTTGACATTTTATTAAAATGGCTATAAATTGATAATCCATTTACCCATTTATTAAAAAACTAAAATTTGATAAATTGAAAAAATAAATTTTGAAAATTAGAATTTTATAATTTTTGAATTTTGAAAATTTGTAAGTTTATACTAGAAAAACTACTCAAAAGTCGCTATTTTTTCGTTCAAAATACAATAATTTCTTCATACTGACTCACAATCGAGTGATAATTCAGGCCAATAACTTGACAGAGTTAAGGGTGTTCCCTAGAGGCAATTATATAATTTGATTATATAATCAAAATCTTATAGAGAATCTTATTCGAAATGAAGCATGATGCTGGTTGTATTTTCTTTCATAGATGTTGTTATATAGAGATATATGTAATACTAATTAACAAATTAAACATATATAATTAGAAAATCCTTTGAAGAAGTATTTTATCAATTGAGAAATGCATTCGTAACCAAGAGTATTGAGTGGTATTTAAATACTTACTCTTTAAATGTTCTGTAACATCCCCTATCTTGAGGCCCAAAGCTAAGTGCTACAGATGCTGCAGTCAGCTATAGTATTTAACCTTTGGTGAAGAAATGTAGTAGAGTAAATGGTACCCACACTTTCAGAAGCACATGAATATCAAATAAAATCAATACAGATTTCAAAACAGCTGTTCTGATTACATTTCAAATTAATATTTCATATTGAATTATATAATCCTAAAACGATCCCTAGGTTTTTGATCAAATATAATTATTACAAGTTACGCCAAGAGAGACATATGAAGATGCCCTACTAGATAGATAAACATATCTATCATAAATACACCACAATGGAGACAATATTAAATAACCCCTATATGGCTAGCTTTGCCTCCTACACGTCTTCGGAAGCTTATTCATCCAACCTACTAAGCCTGAAAAGTCCTTAACTCTCAATCAACTCAAATTTAATTTGAGCACCCAAGAGTTTAAGGAGAAAACATAAAATTCGAGTCAGACATAAAGCTTGGTGTGAATAATTCTATTACATCTCGGTTTACTGATATTAAGTGAGACTACGCCGCTTATTTGAATGGGTTTCCCCTCACTAATATCCTTTTAAAAGCGTATCTTTTACAAATCAAAATCCTGCAATCAAACTGATTATAACAACAATAGCAATAACATATATGAATATAAATCATGTAATCAATGGCATGCCTTAACCACCCAATTTCCTTCAATTCAAACTCAATACACTACATACCAAGACTCTTGTTATCATGTGTATAGGTTTCGATGGCATTGAAAGGGTTATATGGTGACGGAAGCAAGCAGGGTAAGTGGCGATGCTGTATCTAAATTAAAACCTGTATTTTTGCCTTAAAAGTAATTCCTTTTTACCTAATCATCAATATTTGTCAAAATTTCATTTGCTATGAAATCTTAATCATATAATCTTCTAAAAAAATTGCTAGACACATTAATTTAAAATATTTGAAACATTTTATACTTAACAAAATAGTCTAAAATCTTAAATAACAATTAAGCCCCTCTAGCTTGATTAATTTATTTTCCTTAGTAAACACTTATGAAAAATTCCCAAAAATCACAATAATTCACATTAATTATGTTTTCTAACATATATAAATTTCAGACCCGAAAACATTATTTAATTGCCTTAAATAATTTAAACCCAAAATTAACTATTTTCTCTCATAGAAAATCATAATATATCCATAATTACTTAGAAAAGTATGAAACTTGAAACCCACTTCTAAAATAATATTTTTGACCATATATAAAAAACGCAACTCATTTGGATGTCATATGATAGGATTTTTAATCTAAACATATCATAAAATACATATTAAATCATATAAATCATCAACAAGCATATATATATATATCCATTTAATCTATCAAAACATGGGATGATACTTGCGAAAATAATTTAGCTCTAACTTGAAATCGAAATCATTATCAAAAGTGAGATGTAAAATAATTATTCACGTTGGCTTTGTGTTAAGAAGGTTGAGATTTTCCCTTAGATCGATTTCTTCAAGCTTTCTACTTGAATCCTAGCTTATCTTCCCTTTAAATCTTCTTAATGGTGGCCGGCCTAAATTTAATATTATTTTTGTTTAGTTTTTGAATGTAGAATGAATGAGGAAGTAGAGAGAAGGGAACGGTTAAGGATATAAAATAAGGCTCTTCCTATTTTGCCCTTCTACTTTTCCTCCTCCTTATCTTAAGTTTTAATTACTTATATTAGTTCATTCATAAGGCAGTTCTCAAGTTTAATTATCAAATCTTAATCCCTTAACTTTTTGCATTGTTTTTTATTTAATTTACCTAATTAAATGTTCTAAATAATGTTAACTAGAATTAGGGTCGTTACAGATTCCCCTCCCTAAAGAATTTCATCCTCGAAATTACGATAAGGTACCCACATCAGTCAAACATAAAGGTAAATCATACCATCAAACAAGTCGGGATTATTATCCTTAATCTTGCTCTCTGTTTCCTAAGTACAATCTCTCTCATCGTCACTCCACTGAACTTTGACTAATTTGACTGTCTTGTTCCTTATTCTATTCTCATCTTTCGCAACTATACGAACTGGTTTTCTAACTATAGTCATATCTAGTTCCACCACTAGACCTTCTAACATAGTCGGTGTAATAGTAGTCTCTGTATCTTGAATACACTTCCTTGAATGAGAAATATGAAAAACAATGTGGACTTCTGCCAAACTATTCGGTAACTCTACCTTATACGTGAGTTTCTCGATCCTTTCTATAATAGGAAATTGTTCAACGAATCTTGGTGCCAATTTTCTTGACTTTCCAAATCTGATCACACCTTTCATCGGTGACACTTTTACGAAAACATGATCTCCAATTGAGAACTCTAAGTCTTTTCGTCTCTTATTAGCATAATTCTTCTGCCTAGACTGAGCCTCCTTTATTCTAGCCCGAATTAACTTAATTATTTCTGCAGCTTCTTTAACCAAATCCAGACCAAGAACTAATCTATCCCCGATCTCTAACCAACAAATTGGAGATTTGCATGACCTTCCATATAAAGCTTCAAACGGTGCCATCTCTATACTAGTCTGATAATTGTTGTTATATGAAAACTCGACTAAGTGTAGATGGTCTTCCCATGATCCTTCGAAATCTAGCACACAAGCTCTTAACAAATCTTCTAATACTTTGTTAACTCTCTCCGCTTTCCCATCTATCCGCGGATGGTAAGCGGTACTCATACTAAGCTTGGTACCTAAATTATTCTGTAGACTCTTTAAAAACTCACTAGTGAATAAGGAATCTCTGTCGCTTACTATACTACTAGGAATTCCATGCAGTCTACCTATATTTCTCATGAATAACTTAGTTAAATCTGGTGTTATTTTGGTCGTCTTAATGGGTATAAAGTGTTCACTCTTAGTTAGTATGTCCACTATAACCCAGATACTCTCATTTCCTCTATTCGATTTTGGCAACCCATCTATGAAATCCATTGAGATAGAATCTCATTTTCAGACTGGAACATCCAAAGGCTGAAATAACCCACTCGGTTTTTGATGTTCAGCTTTTACCTATTGACAGTTCAAACACTGCATCACCCATAAGCTTAGATCTCTCTTCGTAAACTCCTTTTCATATCCTGAGACATCTTAGTTCCTCCGGGATGAATAGTGAACTTCGAACGATGTCATTCTCTAAGAACTTCCTTTCTAATGTTTCCCACACTCGGAACACACAGTCGTCCTTTCTTCCTCAACCACCCATTCTAGTCAAGACTAAAATCTTTCAAACCACCGCTCTCTGTTCCATTCCTTAACCTTCTGATCTGCTCGGCTAATAATGGATTTTCTCCTTGTTTAGAAGCAATCTATTCAATCATCATCAGTCGAACTTTTAAACATGATAACATGGTGGTTTCTCAACTAGAATTAGTCTCAGATCTCCATTGTACTCCATATGTAGTCAAAGTTTCTAAATCTTTCCACTCAACTATCATTGCTAATACTGCATTCTGATGTTTTCTGCTAAGAGCATCTGCAACCTTATTTCCTTTTCCTGATGTGTACTCAATACCAAAGTCGTATGCAGCTATGAACTCTAACCATCTCTGTTGTCTCATATTCCACTCCTTTTGAGAGAATAAATATCTTAATGACTTATGATCTGTAAATAGCTCGAATCTTTCTCTCATAAGGTAATGTCTCCACTCCTTCAATGTGAAAATTACCGCAGCTAATTCCAAATCATGAGTTGGATATCTAACTTTATGTAGTATGAGCTATCAAGAAGCATAGGCAATCACTTTACTTCTCTGCATTAACACAGCTCCTAATCCTGTTCCACATGCATCTCTGTATACCACTAAGTCCTGATTCCCCTCTGGAACAACTAACACAGGTGCATTAGTCAATAAATGTTTCAACTTCTGTAATGCTTCCTCACATTTATCAGTCCAAACATACTCCACCTCTTTTCTAGTAAGCTTAGTCATCGGGGCTGCTATCCACGAGAAATTCTTAATGAATCACCAATAATATCATGCTAATCTAAGAAAACCCTTTATCTCAGTTACTATCTCGGGTCTTTTCCAACTATTCACTGCCACGATCTTAGCCAGATCTACTGACAACCCTTTCTATGGGACTAACAAGAAACTTCACTTCCTTCTTCCAAAAGTGAGACTTCGAAAACTTTTCCTTCAGATGATGTTGACATAATGTCTCAAGCACTATCCTAAGATGAACTTCATGATCTCTTTCATCATTGGAATATATCAATATGTTATCTATGAATACTAATACAAATCTGTCCAGATGCTCTCGGAAGATTCTGTTCATTAAGTCCACGAAGAATGCTGGCGCATTAGTTAGTCTGAATGGCATCACTAACCATTCATATGATCCATATCTTGTCCTAAATGCCTTCAAAGAAATACTATCCTCTGCTACTCTAAGTTGATGGAACCCTGTAGCTAAATTCAATTGAGAGAATACTTTAGCTCCACTCAACTAGTCGGAAAAATCATCATTCCTAGGTAAGGGATATCGGTTCTTTATCGTCTTCTCATTCAGTTTACTATAATCGATACGCAACATTAACGATCCGCTCGATTTCTTAAGAGATATTGCGGCTGCTCTCCAAGGCGAACTGCTTGGTCTAATAAAATTCTTACCTTCTAAATCCACCAATTGCACCTTTAGCTCCTTTATCACGGTAAGTGTCATTCTACTTGGCGGTCTACTCACAAGTTCAGCTTCTGGTACTAAATCTATCCAAAACTCGATGGCTCATTTCGACGGTAGTCCTATCACAGGCTCAAAGACATTTGTGAATTCTCTAATGAAGAAAACTCGATTCAATTCGTCTTCTTCTTTCTTAACACCCAACAAAGCATTAATCTCAAAACTAGGGTTTTCTATGGAGTATATAATCCGATCAGTACAACTAGGGTGTCTAAGTGATATTTTCCAATCGTGGCAAAATATCCTAGCATCGTACTTACTTAAGTAATCCATGCCCAAAATAATTCTGAAACCTACGAAATCAATCACATGCAAAGTACAAGCAAATATATGACCTAACAATTCAAACTCTAACTACTCGCATCTTATCCCAAGAGTCACATACCTCCTATTGGATTCGTAACCCATAAGGATGTAACTAGGTATGAGGGTTCCAGGCTAAGCTTATCTACCAAACAATGAGATATAAAACAATGAGATGCACTAGTATCAAATAGAACTCTAACTGACATACCATGAATCAAAAGCGTACCTCCCAACACCGCTTTTCATTTTTCCCCTACTGTTGGTCTTGATGTAGCTGGTTCCAATGCAAACACTCTGCCCTTTCCATCCTTGGCCGGTTCCTTGCACTGGTTCTTATAATGTCCAATCTAATCACAATTAAAGCATTTGATATTCTTCTTCATGATCACATTCTTTCCAGCTCCTGAGCAACATTCGTTAGCGAAATGCCCTTTCTTATCACACTTGTAGTAGATAACTTCTGCCTTTCCTTTCTTGGCAGCTCAACTCTTCTGAGCTCCCTTCTTATTGAAAAACTTTCTCTGCTGGTTCTGCCCACCTTGAGTTTCCACTGCTTTGTTACCGTTAAAGAGAGCAAGCATCTCCTCATCCCTCAAAGCCATCTCAACAACTACATTGCATAGATCCCTAATATGTGGTAAAGTTGCTTTGGCAAGCTCGGGTCTTAGTCCATGGATAAACTTCTCATTCCGTTTTATAACTACACTACGCCATAGATGACCTTCTGCAACACAAAAAAAATGTTGGCTCAGGCCCGAAAAATGTTGCCATAGGTCTATGGCAATACTTTTAGGGTGATGCAATTTTTGCCGTTGCCTTAGACCTCAAAGGCAACATTTTGACTATCTAAGGCAACATAAGTAATATTGTTGCAATAGAACCTTATTTGGGTCTATGGAAACACCCATAGGTATCTGTAGCAACATTCAAAAATGTTGCTATAGATATTAACTTTCTGAATTTGTGGGGCCCACAATGTAGAGCATATTTGATTTTTTAATAAAAATAAATATTTATTTAATAAAATGCTATCGCACAGAATTTGATATTTAAACAGTAATTTATTTAAATAAATATTTTATTTCAACATTTGAAATAGTACAAATTCGTGACTCCACTATTTTACAATTCAATGATATATAACACTAATATTCACATATACAGATATTCCTCACTACATCACTCAGTTCACTCATTACATATGCAGTTTCAATTTATAAAGACACCGACACTGACAAATATATGACGAGCCGAGTGCCGAGCCGAAGGCGAGCCGAAAAGCGGGTCCGGGCGCAGCGCCGGCGGGGGTCCGGGGCACCGCAGTCCCGGTTAGGTCGAACAAGTGGGCACCGCCCGATTCATCCGATTTCGAAAGATCGAGCCTTCTTTGAAACGACGTAAAATGATGCACAAATGAACACCTCCTCGATGATTGACTTTTGCAACTCTTTCATGGCTTCTTCTGAATCATCCGACCTTTTTCTAGCCATCATTCTTAGCAAATTGTTCAGTGAAAACTGAAATAACCTTGCTTTTAGCTCTGCCTTAGTAAAAGACCTGAAACCATGATAAATAAAAATTGACAGTTCATCGAACAGGTTGCGTGTTAATAAGTAATACATTACCCTTATGAATTGGAATCACGAGAAAGCTTCTGAATGAGCTCACGAACTTCGGCAGCACGAACCTCTACACTGCCACCATCCACTCCCCAAACTGCTGCAACTTACATCCCCTGCAGCCCTTAACCTATGCCAAAACACTCACCAAACCTCATTACCAACCCGCTACCGCTGCCGCTGCCAACTAAAATCTCACAGTTCCAAATCTTCACCCAAACCCACACATACTTCTAAACCACCAGCCTCCATCCTCTAATTGCCTCACCAACAAACTATTTCAGTTGCCAAATTCGACTTCAGGTTGCCAAATCGCCAAATCGCCTAATCACCTAATCACAATCGCTGGTTACCCATTCCGACAACCCAAACAGACATTTCCAGATTTCGGTAACAAAGCAAACGGCGCTCGACATGTAGGCAAACAGCAGCGAAATTAGAGGTGAGAACGAAATGGGAATGAAGCTTGTTTGAGATCACTACCAAACTTTGAAAAAAGGACGAGATTTTGTTTTTGGAAGAAAAAAAAGAAACGAAAATATGATTTGGAAATTGGGGGTGAGAACGAAAATGATATGAAAAGTAAAGCGGGAAAACAAAAATTTGGGGCAAATTGTAGCGGTGATCCAGTTTAACAATCGGATTAAATGTAGACCGTTGGATCGTATTCACGCGGATTGCTACTTTTATTAATTTTTTAATCTGAATACATCTATAGCAACACTATATAAAAATGTTGCATCGTGTTACACTTTTTTAGCTAGAGCAACACATTTTTATGGCTAAGGTAACACCATAAATACAACGTTGTAGTAGGACCAAAATTTTATATCTATCGCAATATTTTAGCTGGCAACACCTTGCAAAAATGTTGCAGAAGGTCATCTGTGGCGTAGTGCTATATCAACCATAGCATATCCCTATCTCGATAATTCCTCAAATCTGGTTGCATACTCAAGCACTATCATGTCTCCCTGCACCAACTCGGCAAACTTCTTGAGCAGAGTTGACTTGGCGAACTCCAACATGAATCTTTCATCAAACCTCCTTCTGAATTCCGCTCAAGACATAGCCTCTTCAGCTACTCCTATAGTAACACTATTCCACCAGTATAGTGCTACTCTTTGCAACTGTCTAGATGCTAATCTCCTTTTCTGCTTATCGTTAAGTCCTAAATCTGCAAAAAAAAAAACCTTTCTCAATAAAGCAATCAGTTCTCCACTTCAATTGCATCCTCATTCCTAATAAACGGCTTCCCTCCAACCCTAGCATAATCTCTGCTCAATACTGCATAGTTATTAACCACCAGAGCTTCCTGATTTCCTTCTCCAACTAATCCCGCAGCAGCTCCAGCTTGCATCATGTTGATAAAGAACAGATACATAGCTTCCATATCGACTTGCGGTGCTCTAGCGCCCATGTTAGCAGCTTGTGCCCAACCTGGATTCCTTTGAGTATTCAGTTAGGCATTTCCATTAATTATGGTGCTTCCTCCACCAAGATTAACTCTTCCATTCCTAGCATTCATATCTTACTTCCTATAAATCTTCATTCGAGTATTTGTAAGATACAGAAGAATAGCCTAAGGGAGATGGGAGAATAGAGATGAAGCGTATACTTCTATATAGCAAATACAAGTACGTTACTATAATGTTATCCCATATCCCAATCTTTTCTCTAATTCCTTAGGATTATGTTTTCAAAAATCATTTTAAGTTTAAAATTTCTTTTAAGTTTTCATAAACATATGCTCTGATACCAAGTTCTAACATCCACTATCTCGAGGCCCGAAGCTAAGTGCTACAGATGTTGCTGTCATCTATAGTATTTAACCTTCGATAACGAAATATGATAGTGTTAATGGTATCCACAACATCAAAAGCACATGAATATAAAATAAAATCAATACAGATTTCAAAACAGCTTTTCTGATTACATTTCAAATCAATATTTCATATTCAATTACATAATCCCAAAATGATTCCCAGGTTTTTGATTAAATATAATTATTTCAAATTACGCCAAGCACGACTATGAAGATGCCCCTTGGATGATCAGAGTACTAGATAGATAGACATATCTATCATAAATACATCGTAGTGGAAATAATATTAAATAACTCATACATAACTAGCTTTGCCTCCTATATGTGTTTGAAAGCTTATTCGTCCAACCTACTGAACATAAAAAGTCCTTAACTCTCAATCTACTCAAATTTAATTTTGAACACCTGAGAGTTTATGGGGAAAACATAAACTTCGAGCCAGACATAAAGCCTGGTGTGAATAATTCTATTACATCTCGGTTTACTAATATTAAGTGAGAGCACGCCGCTTAGAGGAACGGGTTTCCCCTGTAGGATCGTTTTCACCCTATAGAGGGGGTAAATAGGGTGATACTAATAATAATAAAAATTAATGTGGAAATAAAAATCAATCACAGTTAATAAAACAGAAAGATAATGCAGAAGAGATCACACACAAATTTACCCAACTTCGGCAAAACCCTGCCTACGTGCTGCCCCCAAGGTTTCTACTAGAAATTAAGTAGTCAGACACTTACACACGTAAACTTGCGACACCCGCGAATGAATAACCTAACTCTACGCTCAAAACTATACCACAACTCAGCCACTGAGTTGCAAATTCTCTAACTACACCACCGTAGTTCGTAACCTAGTCACACGACTAGAGAGTTACACAATTTAATAAAGAAAATTACAAAATAAATAAAACAAACTAAACAAAACTCTATTTTAATACTTTAAGCCAATATTAAAAAAAAGCAACCGGCCCACTAATAAAAATAAAAACTTCTTCCCCTTTTCTATGTTTGCTTGTGGCCGTTCTTTCTTCGTTTCTCTTTAATAATTAGGGCTTCGTTTGATTGAAGCTGCCGATTGATTGTTGAGCGATTTAAGCTGTCTAAGTAATCTACATCTCTCTAGTCTGGTTGGTTCCAACCCTTGTTAGCCTTGCATTGTATTCTCTGCTGAAGTGCTTGAACATTTTGTTTTGAATTCTGGTTCAATTTGACTGATTGTGTACATTTGAGTCTGGCCATTGTATTGAACCTTTATTCATGTTAGCTGACCATTGACTCTCATACTTGACCACTCTATTTTTGTTTTTGTATTGCACCTGAGTTGAATCCGGCCTTGGTTTGGGTTTGACCTTGTGCTCACCTGTCCCTGCAATTTTAACAAGCAAGTGTATATCGGTGTGCACGGCCTTGTGGCATGTACAGTGATACACTGTGCATGTCATAAGTTGTTCGTGTATAATGAATTAAAAGAAAATGATGAAGACCAACCCAAATAACTGAGGCAAACAATATTTTCAAAAACACACTTCATTGTACACTGCAAAATATTTCTTTTTCAATTTTACTGCGTCAGTGTTTATTTTGCAGGTTGCTCAAATGCTGGATTCAGGCTGGAACAAAGTTGAAGATAAAAATCCGAGTGTGGAGTGAATATGTAGTGAGGTGTAATATGTAAATTGAAAATTGTATTGTAATTGACAATGTGTAAATGTATAGCGAGAGCTTAAATTTGTACTATTCGAATTTTTTAATAAAATATTTGTTTGAATAAAATATTTGTTTGAATATGAATTATGTGTTATTTATTTTATTCAACAAATATTTATTTAATTATGTGAAAAAATAAAATAGTACAACAACAAATACATTTAAACAAATATATTTATGTTTATTATCATCAAACAAAAATCATAGGCTATTGTATTTTACAATCTCCCCCTTTTGATGATAACAAACATATATTAAGATTTTGACTCTATTAAATATATTTGGTTTTGATGAATTTCATTTGCTCCCCCTATTTGAATGCTCCCCCTACACCAAAGCTCCCCATTCACATATGCATGAAAATAAATAAAAAGAAATTTGCAAATAAAAAACAATAAACCATGCAAATGAGCCTAGATGAGAATATGCAATTAAAAAATAAAATATTTGAACTTTATTTGCCAAAATCTTAACTTTTCTCTCCCACTTTTATTATCAGCAAAAGAGTAATGGTGTTAGAAAAATAGAGATAAAGTGATAGACATTAATACAACATTAATACCTAATCGAGTATAAATATTAAATTTCAATAAAAAATCAAACAAAAATCATAAATACTCTGTTAGGCGCATATTCCACTTTAGAGTGATAGGGGTGATGTCGGCATATAAAACCATATAGTAGTGTTCATTTGTGATACATTTATAACAGGAAATTGTTGAATACTTACTAACCATGCATAATTGTTAGGACTTTAGAATGAGATTAGCAGTATTCCTTAATTTTTTTTAAAATGAATTTTAAGCATCTTCTAACCACACATAACTGTGAAGACTTTAAACGGGATTAGAATCAACTTGCCTATTTAATAATCAATTTTGTTATATGTTTCACACATGCATAACCGTGAGGACTTTTAAATGAGCATGAAAGCACATAATCAAATATTCCAAGTACTTCACTCATGCATAACCGTGAGGAATTTTAAATGAGAGTGAGTACGTTTTGGATAATTTTTATTGCTAATTAATTAAAAAAGAATAATTTCCTGTTTTAAATTCCACATTTTGACATACTATATTGGATTTTGATGAGTGATGGTCGTTAGAAATATGATAGAAATAGAGATGGTCATGGAATTTTCACCAACAAAAGTTATTATAAATTTTGTTTAAATTTTTAAAGAAATTTACTACATATACGGTCTCAAGTCAAAATGTATGATTAATATCAATGCTCGTCATTTTTTCAGTCACTATTTATCTTTTTGAGTAGGGAGCCAGATTAGGTATTATATTCATTTAAGGTCAAATCCTAAAATAAATATAAAATCAAATTTCTAAAATGCCTAATCTGAAACGAAGTCAAAAAACTATTTTCTAGAATGGATTTTATAAAAAAATTATGTTAATTGAAAATCAGTTGAAATGAATTTTATGCAGATATTTTCTTTGTAAATGTGAAGCAACTAATGAATGTCTCAACATAAAACATGTTCCACTAGTACTTTTTCTGTCAACTAGATTACCAGCATAATCTGCATCTGAATACCCTTTTAACTCAAGGTTATTATTAGATGGAAACCATAGACCAAACCGTGATGTGTTCGATAGATACCTTACAGCTTTTAAGTGAAATTCTTTTGGATTTGATTGAAACCATGCACATAAACAACAAGTATAATGTCAAGAAATATACCCATGTGTATCTAGAGTAATCATCAACCAATACAAAACAACATCTCTTACCACCTAAACTTCAATATCGTTAATCCAAACAACTCTATATGAACTAGTTTAAGAACTCTAGAGGTGCTTATAGTATCCTTGGCATGAAAAGATGTTTGGTCAATAATTTTGAACAAATCGGAATACAGAATCAACATTCATTTTCTTATCACATAACTGGCTGATTGAAATCAGATTATGGTGCAGATATTCAACATATAATATATCATTCAAGGTAAATGTACCGTTACCTATTTTACCTTTACCGATAATTTTTTGTTGTTAGCCATTGTGACTCTGCCACCTTTGTACTAGGCTAAGGAACTTTGATTTGTCTCCCGTCGTGTGCTTGGAACAGCCGGAATCTAGGTACCACTCTTGTTGTTCCTTAGCCTGCCACCACACTTACACGAGAAAATATTTTTGTGACCTATTTATTTTTATAGGTCCATGATTGTTAGTGACAAGCAATTTAGAAAAACAATTTTATGTAGAACCAAAGCAGTTTATATTTGTTCCTTTTGGCACCCAGATTTGTTTGATTTTAAGAGATCTAACATTCGTGCCTTTTGGAACCCAAATCAGTATGGTTTTCGTGTGTTTGGATCTAAACCAACAATTGTTTTGATTGTGTCCAATTTTTCTACAAATCGTGCACTTGGAGTTGGCTTGATTAATTTCACTTCTAACACGTTCAGATTGAATATGCCCAAGTCCTTGCCTAATAGAATTAACAGTTTGTTTCCCTAATAACATATTTATCGATTTTTCTCCTTTGGAGAATTTCCCTAAAGTTGTAGACAATTATTGGACTTGTGTTTTGAGAGATTCATTTTCATTCAATAACAACGTGCACTTTTTAATAGAATTTTCTCTCCTAGTGTTTTCACTTTCTTTCAAAATCAGAATTTCATTTTCAAGTGATTTAATTTTAACTTCTGATTTTTTTAATTTCTTTTTCGAATGATGGACACTTATCACACTTAGGCTCTTATTTCGATAGTTTTTAAGCAATTGATCAAGCTGCTTATTTAGTTCTATCAAACTATCTTTTTCTGATTCAAGTTTAGCATACTTCTCCCTAAGTCTTTCAAAACAGCCATTTACCTCATGAAAATATATAAGTAATTCTGAATGAGTAAGTTTTGATACCTCGCTTGGCTCGTCATCATCACTGTCAGTTGTTTCTCCTTGAAGACACAGTTTTGCTTTTTCATTCTCACAGCCAGGACTGTCATCTTTATCATCATCACTTTCATCCTACGTGGCTGCAAAACTTCTCCTCTTCAGTTTCTTTCCTTGGCTGAGTCAATTCTGGGGACAACTTGGCCTGATATGATCGGGTTTATTGCAGTTGTGACAAATGATCTCCTGCTCTTCTGAGTTGTCTACAACTTTGACGATTCTATTCTTCAGTTGTTGATTTAGGGCAGGATGTCCATATTTTCGGTTCCATCTTTTGAATCTCTTTATTATCAGTGCTAATTCAGCTGCTCCATCATTATTATCGCCATCATCACTTTCTGTTGTACCTTTCAGAGATATTGATTTCTTTTGCGTATCACCTCCTTCACGTTCTTTCTTGAATTTGATTTCTAGCTCATAAGTGGTGAGATTTCGGATGAGTTCTTTAACTTTAATTTGTTTCAGATCTTTTGATTCTTGAATAGCAGTCACTTATGCTTCAAAATTTCATGGAAGAATTCTAAGGATTTTTCGAACTATTTCCAACTCTGTGTATGGTCTTCTAAGAGATTTTGATTTGTATACGAGATTAGAAAGTCGTCCATACATTTCTTTGACACTTTCATCCTTTGCCATTGTGAAGTTTTTGTATTCGCTACTGAGCATAGCAAGGCGAGATTCTTTGACTTGGGAGGTTCCTTCGTGAGTCACTTCAAGTGTGTGCCAAATTTCCTACGTGCTTAGTGTTGAATATGCGACTATATGATTTTTGTTTGATGATAATAAACATATATATATATTCATTTAAATTTATTTGTTAATGTACTATTTTATTTTCACATATTAAATAAATATTTGCTGAATAAAATAAATAACACAGAATTTAAAGTCGAACAGATATATTATTCAAACAAATATTTATTACAATTTTGAATAAGTACAAATTCAAGCACTCATTATATATATATACAACTTTCAATTATAATACAAATTTGACTACATCACAATTCTCATCTACAAATGCACCTCACTACATTTCACTCACACTCGTATTTATCTTCAACTCTATTCCAGATTGAATCCCACATCTGAGTAATCTACAAAAATACACACTGACGCAGTAAAATTGAAAAAGAAATATTTTTGCAGTATAAAATAAAATGTAATTTTGGAAATTTTATTTGCCTCGGTTATTTGGGTTGTTCGTCATCATTTAATTCTGAATTCATCATACACGAACAGCTTGTGACATGCATAGTGTATCACTGTACATGCCACAAGGCCGTGCACACCGATATACACTTGATAAATCTACAGGGACAGGTGAGCACAAGGTCAAACCCAATTAAAAGCCGGGTTCAACTCAAGTGAAATATAAATGATGTCACGACACGAGCACAAGGTCAAACTTGAGCTGCAAGCTGGATTCAACTCAGGTGCAATACAAAACTGTCAAGTACAAGTGACTCGACAAACAAGAACACAGATTTAGTACTATACACTTGAAGACATGTATATCAATGTACATATATAAGCACTGAACCAAAGAAATGATACAAAGTGCAACTGACAACTATGAAATGAAGACTTAATTTCGATGCAAACTAGAAATGGGCTTAAAGCAACTCCAGACTCGACCAAATCACTTTAATGATCAGTTCAGGTCAGTACACATGAATACGAGATCAAAGAATAAAAGGAACAGCAATAGCACCAGTACAAAACCAGTGTATAGATCAAACAAAAGTGAAACAGAGGTGGCAACATGGAACCGGAGACAAACCAAGTTAATAATGCAAACTGACTAGGTGGCTCAACAACATCAATATGCACAAGCAATAGTGCAGCAGCCTCGACATCAAAGACCAGACCCAAATCAACATCAAGTATACAAATGGAGATGCAACCAAATCAGATGTCCAGACTAAATGCAAAGACTGGTGCAACTCAAAACTGCAAATACCAAAGTGAAGCAAGAAGACAACAATGCTACAGATGCAAGTTTCAAAAGCACATTAGAGAAACCAGAATACAACCAGATTACATGCAATGCAACTGTAGTTCAAATGCAAGTCAAACATGAATATGCAGTTAAATAGAGGTAATATCATATATATATGAGGAACAGATGCAAACAATGACAGTGTTCAAGACAGGAGACAAAAATCAAAACCATGGCAAGTTTGAACAAATCCTCAAAGCCGAAGTCAATAATCAAATATCATAATTCAAATCGAAGCCGCGAGCAAGTGACCGAAGTCCAGAGTATCAAAAATCCCAAAATGGACGAGCATTGAAAATGTTACAGTAAATTTATCAGTTTTGCAATTCAAGTCAAAAGAAGGAATATTTTTGCAGAGCAATAATCAAAGTCAAAGGCCAGCAAATCGTGGAAGATAGATATCATCACTGAAGTCAAATTAACAATTTCAAACCAACACCGTGGTGGCCAAGAAATCAAGCGAGTTCAAAATCAAAGCCGTGCAAATCAAGTAAACAAGTTATACGACTTTGAACAAGTCAGTAATCATCATCAGCATCCAAACGAAGATCAATGGCCAAACTATATTAATTGACGAATTCAAACAAATGCATACGAACGGAAATATAGGAATTCGAATCCTATATAAACATCTAACATCATCGGCAGAGAAATCATTCGAGTTCAAGCAACAAAGAATAATCAAACAACTCGAATCAAAGTCGAGTATAGTATAAATCAAAAAGGGAACGAACGTACCAATTTTCCCAACATATAAACTCGACTCAAATTGAAGCTACCGTGAAATCGAATCGAAGAAATGTCGATTGCTGACGCAAATCAAAGTAATACCCATTGTAATAGACTTACAATCAAGCGGCGCCTCAATTCGTCAAAGCCCTAATTTCAGAGCAAAAGAGGAACGAGATCAAAGCGCCATTATCACAAACAAGGAACAGGCCGACATATTTAAAGAAATAAAGAGGGACGTTTGTGGGCTGGTCTTGTTTAATTATTTAATTAATTATATAAGGCTTGAGTATATTTAAATTAGGGTTTGATTGTTTAATTTGTTTTTAAATTTAATTTTTTATATTTTAAACATTGTAATTTCTAGTCGTGTGACTAGGGGATAAACTACGTGGCATAGTTTGAGAATTCACAACTCAGTGGCTGAGCTGTGGCAGGGTTTTGAGCGTAGAGTTAAGGTTAGTCGATAGCGGGTGTCGCGAGTTTACGTGTGTAAGCGTTTGAATAGTTAATTTCTAGTAGAAACCTTGGGGGCAGCACGTAGGCAGGGTTTTGCTGAAGCTGGGTAAATCTGTGTGTTCTACTTTATGTTATTTATATTCTGCTATATCTATGCTGCTATTATTCTATCGTGATCTGTGTTGAAAATATTTTATATAAGCTTCTGCAATTAATAGTATCACCCTATTCACCCCCTTCCCCTCTAGGGTGAAATCGATCCTACAGTTAGACAATGTGAGACACGATTAAATTCAATTTGATCTAATGAGAAGATAATAGAATTCATAGCTTTAGCGTTAGCAAATTGCAGTTTATTTTCAAGATCTGTCCATTGATCCATCGATTTTTCGACTTCTTGATTATCTACCACTACAGTTGGTGTCATATATCCTGTTTCAACAATATTCCATGCATCAATTGTTTTTTAAAAAAATTCATTCTAGTTTTCCAATATGTGTATTCACCATTGAACGTGGGTGACCTAACTATGGACTGACCCTCAGCAAAAGCATTATTAAAAGAAGTCATTTAAAAAATCAAAATTTTAAAACAAAAATTGGTTTTTGTTCCTAGCTCTGATACCACTTGTAGGATCGTTTTCACCCTAGAGGGGGGATGAATAGGGTGATAATAATAATAATAAAAATTAATGCAGAAATAAAAATCAATCACAGATAATAAAAGAGAAAGATAATGCAGAAGAGATCACACACAAATTTACCCAGCTTCGGAAAAACCTTGCCTATGTGCTGCCCCCAAGGTTTCTACTAGAAATTAAGTAGTCGGATGCTTACACACGTAAACTTGCGACACCCGCTAATGAATAACCTAACTCTACACTCAAAACCCTGCCACAACTCAGCCACTGAATTGCGAATTCTCGAACTACACCACCGTAGTTCGTAACCTAGTCACACAACTAGAGAGTTACACAATTTAAAAAAGAAAATTACAAAATAAATAAAACAAACTAAACAAAACCCTATTTTAATACATTAAGCCCAATATAAAAAAAAGCAACCGGCCCACTAATAAAAAATAAAACCTTCTTCCCCTTTTCTATGTTTGCTCGTGGCCGTTCTTTCTTCGTTTCTCTTCAATAATTAGGGCTTCGTTTGATTGAAGCTGCCAATTGATTATTGAGCGATTGAAGTAATTAATTTTCCTTTGCTCTTCTTCGTCAATCGTCACTAGGCTTGGTACTTTTGTTCCTTGAGTTGATTACTGCTGTGTTCTTCGTTGCACTTTACGGTTGCTCCAGATCGAGTTCGAATGCTATGAATTTGGTATGTGAATTTTGCCCCCTTTTCGATTGATTATGCTCGAATTATTCTTTGTATATTTGCTTGGGATTGAACTCAATAATTGCCAATGATGATTTTGGGTTTAATATATAGGGTTCGAACCCCTATAATCTCGTTTGTATTTTTGAGTTTGAATTCATCAGTGATTTTCACTTGTCCATTTGATTTTGCTTGAGCGCTTGTGATTAATCCTGACTGGTTCATTTGTTTACACATTACTAATACATTTTCACTTGCTTGAGTCGGTACCATCGTTTGCTCCTACGATCATGGACATTTTAATTTTGAGATGATCTGGAAATTTTGCATCTTAACTTGTTTAATTCGAAATTCACTACAACATTGTTTTGACCACGGTTTTGCTGTTCTATTTATTTGCTGGCAAACTTCAAATTTTTTTTAACTGCTGTTGCATTCTCTTTCGAACCATGACTTTGTTTCGACTACTTGCTTGCATCTGTAGTTGTATCATGACTCATGTAACTGCTTCATTGTTTTATGATTTTTGAACATTTGTATCAATTCACGTAAAACTGCTTGTTGTTTGTTGGTTGAGTCTGGTATGTAGTTCAATTAACTGGGTTGGTAGTCTTGTGTACACTTGTTTAGTTGAGGCTGTGGTTTGTTGAAGTATCCACTGGCTTGCTTTCGTTTGCTTCGAGTTGAACTTGTTTTGTTTCATTCAGTTTGATGTTCATCATGTGTACATTTTGTTGTGGCTTCATGCCTTGACTCCATTGAAGTTTGGTTGACCTGCTTTCCTCTTGTTATTGTAGTCTGGTTCATCACTGTCTGATGCTCTTACTTGTTCTTGAATTTTTGTTCATCATGTGTTCATTTGTGTGGTGGTCTAGGTTGCTTTGTGCATGGTTTTGAAGTCTGGTTTAGTTTCTTATACTATTGATAGTCTTGTTTGGTCTGGTCTGTTCCACCTTCATGTTAAAAACTGAGTGCATGCATTTATGTCTGGTTGCTTTGAGTACTTGATCTTCATGTTGCATGTTGCATTGTTTTGATCTTCACATGTATGCTACCACTTTGGTCTAGTCTGGTGATCTTGACATTTCATTGTTTTGAACCTGCATTTTCTCATTAATGGTCCGGTGGACATATTCATGCATATACGTGCATACCTATGTGAACAAGCATATGTCTCTGGTTTAAGTTAAATTGGTCTTCTTGTTGCTTTGAGTTGTTTGGTGGTTTCATAGGTATGTTTTCATCCCTCAATGCTTGCATAAGAACTTGTTTCTACATATTGTAACTGTGCACATACAAACATGTATATAAATACACACACATATATATATGTATGTACGTATGTGTATAATTATTGTGCCTATCCACTTGGCCGAGACTTGAACTCTATTATAGTTTTGAATTCTTGCTGCATTGTGTTATTTGTTGCTCTGGAAGCTGGTTCATGTTTTCATATTGGTTTTGTTACTGTGCTGCACTGGGTGATTTGTTGACCTGGTTGTATTGCAGTTTGGTCTGGAGTTCATATTAATGTACATCTCTCTAGTCTGGTTGGTTCCAATCCTTGTTAGCCTTGCATTGTATTCTCTGTTGAAGTGCTTGAACATTTTGTTTTGAATTCTGGTTCAATTTGGACTGATTGTGTACATTTGAGTCCGGCCATTGTATTGAACCATTATTCATGTTGGCTGACCATTGACTCTCGTACTTAACCACTCTATTTTTGTTTTTGTATTGCACATGAGTTGAATCTGGCCTCGGTTTGGGTTTGACCTTGTGCTCACCTGTCCCTGCGATTTAACAAGCAAGTGTATATCGGTGTTCACAGCCTTGTGGCATGTACAGTGATACACTGTGCATGTCACAAGTTGTTTGTGTATGATGAATTAAAAGAAAATGATGACAAACAATCCAAATAACTTAGGCAAACAATATTTTCAAAAACAAACTTCATTGTACACTGCAAAATATTTCTTTTTCAATTTTATTGCGTCAGTGTTTATTTTGCAGGTTGCTCAGAGGCTGGATTCAGGCTGGAACAAAGTTGAAGATAAAAATCTGAGTGTTGAGTGAATATGTAGTGAGGTGTAATATGTAATTTGAAAATTGTGTTGTAATTGAAATTGTATTGTAATTGACAATGTGTAAATGTATAGGGAGAGCTTAAATTTGTACTATTCGAATTTGTAATAAAATACTTATTTGAAAAAAAAATTTGTTTGAATATAATTCTGTGTTATTTATTTTATTCAACAAATATTTATTTAATTATGTGAAAAAATAGTACAATAACAAATACATTTATACGAATATATATATATATATATATATATGTTAATTATAATCAAACAAAAATCATAGGCTGTTGTATTCTACATCCCCTCACCAATATCCTTTTAAAAGCTTATCTTTTACAAATCAAAATTCTGCAATCAAACTGATTATAACAACAATAGCAATAGCATATATGCATTTAAATCATGTAATCAATGGACTATCTGTACGAACATTATAGTTTTATCTGGCTGACTATTAACCACTGGCTGACTCAGGCCTACCGACATAACAAATATTCTAACTTCTGTTAGACATAATACTGGACAGTCTGTCCTTAACTTACTTCTCTTAGGGTATCCTAATGGTTTTGCAGGCTCACCAATAACCTGTCTCTACTCTGTGTATTCCTTTCCGTGTGTAACATCATTTTAGTCTTACCAGTGACTAAGCCCTACACATTGGAATTTTAGACTTATATTAGCTAGGGGCTACTAGCTAAAGTATAGGGTGCGACCCCACACCTGTCCCATTTGGTCTTCTAATATCTGAGCCATATACTTAGGGCTAACCACCCTATTCAAATTTCATTTCCTTGAAAATAATCTTTACAAATGATTTACCATTGAAATCATATCCTTTTAAAATAAGGAAATTATACCCTTTGCTTTACTCAAAATACTTATGCCATGATATATGCTTTACAAAACAATGTTGATGAAAACCTAAATCATTAAGATTATCTATCCCTTCAAAATATGGTAAAGCCCTTTTTTTAACATAGGAAACATTAGGCTATAAAGCCAAAATAATACATTCGAAACCATTCTATAAACTTTAAACAATCCCTTTCGAAATCATTGAAAGCATCTCTATTAAAACAAGCTAAATACTTTAACCTTGAAAACATTAGGCTAAAAGGCCAAAATCTTCCTTTCAAATGCATTGGAAATATACCTTTCGAAACCATTACTTAAAATCTAAGAGATCCTCTTTCGAAACCATTAAACATGCCTTTCGAAACACTTGGAAACATTCCTTTCGAAACATTTAAGAACCGATCTTTTGCAAGCATTGGGTTCAAGTAAAGAAATATGGAAGCATAGCTTTGAAACCAATTAAAGGTATTCCTTTTGAAACCATAGTTTGAAAACAAAATAAAATATGTAGCCTTTAAAGGGATTTATTCGAAAGCTTCTTTCGAAACACTTAGGGTGACGATGACATACTTCTGCATGTACACTTGGGTTTAAACAAGCGGCTTCAACCATGTCGAAAGGTATAGGAGCAGCACCTACCCTTTCGCAAGAATAAGTTAAAAGAAAAGCAGCTTTAATAGTTGCGGAAGGGTATTGATTTGAAACCCTACACTTCGAACTCATTGATTGAAAGAGTTATAAAAGCAGCCACTTACTAAGGCGAAAGGTTTTAATGCGGCAGCTAGGGTATCGAAGGGGTTCAAAAGCGGTAACCCTTTCTTAAGCATACTTTAAACAAAGGCGGTCTATAGGTTCGAAAGCTTTGAAAGACAACTTCACCCCTTTCGAATGCATACCTTTGCCACCCAATTTCCTTCCATCCAAACTCAATACACTACATACCAGGACTCTTGTTTCGTATGTATAGGTTTTGACGACATCGAAAGGGTTATATGGTGACGGAAGCAAGCAGGGTAGGTGGCGAAGCTGTAATTAAATTAAAAATTATATTTTTGCCTTAAAAGTAATTTCTTTTTACCTAACCTTTAGTATTTGTCAAAATTTCATTGGCTATGAAATCTTTACCATATACTCTTTTGAAAAAACTGCTGCATACATTAATTTAAAATATTTGAAACATTTTATACTTAAACAAAATAGCCTAAAATTTTAAATAACAATTAAGCCCCTCTAGTTTAGTTAATTTATTTGCCTTAGTAAACAGTTAGGAAAAATTCCAAAAAAGCACAATAATTCATGTTAAATATGTTTTCTAACATAGATAAATTTCAGACCTGAAAACATTAGTTAATTTCCTTAAATAATTTAAACCCGAAATTAACTATTTCCACTCATAGAAATTCATAATAAATCCATAGTTACTTAGAAAATTATGAAACTTGAAACCCACTTCTAAGATAATATTTTTGACCATATATCAAAGATGCAACTCATTTGGATGTCATATGATAGGCATTTTAATCTAAACATATAATAAAATACATATTAAATCATATAAATCATAAACAAGCATATATATATCCATTTAATCTGTCAAAACATGGAATGATACTTGCAAAAATAATTCGGATCACATCGAAATCATTATAAAAAGTGAGATGTAAACTAATTATTCACCTTGGTTTTGCATTAAGAAGGTTGCGATTTGCCCCTAGATTGATTTCTTCAAGCTTTCTACTTGAATCTTATCTTATCTTCCCTTTAAATCTTCTTAATGGTGGCCGGCCTAAACTTAATATTATTTTTGTTTAGTTTGTGAATGTAGAATGAACAAGGAAGTGGAGAAAAGGGAAGGGTGTAGGGTATAAAATAAGGCTCTTCCTATTTTTCCCTTCTACTTTTCCTCCTTCTTATCTTAAGTTTTAATTACTTATATCAGTTCATTCATAAGGCACAGCTCAAGTTTACTTTTCAAATCTCAATCCTTTAACTTTCTACATTATTTTATTTAATTTACCCAATTAAGTGTTCTAAATAATGTTAACTAAAATTAAGGCCATTACATGTTCTTAATCAAGATGAATCGAGAAAAGGACATCGATACTGTCAGAACCACGTCGGTCAGAAGTGGTTGAAATAAGTATATCTTGAAAAAATTCCTATTTTGGTTCATAGTGGGCCAATAAAATGAAATATGTGTACATATCCATTCTAGATTATTTAGATAAAATCATATTTTATTTAATTTTTTTGATTTATTTTATTAAAAATATACATATATTATGAGTATATCACTATATGTTCATATTTGTATAATACACAAGTGCAACATAACATAGGGTGTACATAGTAAATGTATACATATAAAGATGTTGGATTTGCATCTATAAGGTACACTTTGGCCGTGCGCGTGCGCCCGCGTGTGTATATATATTGCCTCATAATTATTTAGTATAAAATACACGCACATATTTTTAATAAGGATTTATATATTAATAAAATGTATTTAAATGAAATATCTATCATAATTGACTTATCATGATTTTAAATTGCAAATGTTAAAAATATTTAAATTTGACTAAGTCAAATACTTTAAAAATCAAATTTAAAGTTAAAAATATCTAAGTTTGATTTTGTAAAATATCTTCAAATTCAAATCTAGATCTAGACTGATTAATTAAAATATCTTTGACCATTAAATGTTATATTATAAAATATGAAATAATAATTTTACAGCCAAAAATGTGTGTGTGTATTATCTTTAAAATGCACGTTACTATAAGAAAAGTTGATTTTTATAATGCTAATAAATAACACTTTATTCCATAGTGTTATTGTTTATTTTAATTTTTTTTATTAAGAGAAGGGATTAGGTACATAACACATTGAAAAAGCGGGCAACCTAAATTATTTAAATGGTCGCCTATTCCTCAAATTATTTACGGCTCCCTCTTTCTCAAATATTTTTCCTCTTCCTTATTCCTATGATTATTTCCTCAAAGAATCGATCACAAAATCTCCTCTTTATCACCGCCTCTACCCCTAACTCCTCCTACTCGCCTTGTGCTGCCGACTACAGCTTGTCTCAGGCACTTTGCTTATCGACCGAAATGACCATCATAACCTTTCACTGAAAAAATAATGATTTGTTTTTTTAATTCCATTTGAGAATCCCGAATTACACTCCTATATAAAATTGAATCTAACGCCTATCTAAGTTGATTCGCTATCGATTTGAAGATGCCATCAACTGCTAAGAAGTCTGGACTAAACTCATTAACTAGGGTTTTGCAATTGCATGATGTCGAGCTATCTGTAAGTCGCATCTACACGTAATCGAAGTCTGGACGTCGCATGGCGTATCAGATGTTGCTCCTTGACTAGAAGATGAACTCGATGTTGTTACATATTATGTCATTAAGATGAGGGTTTGTCCTTGAATTTGAAATTGTGTGCCTAAAAGTTGAAATGCCATTATGCTATTTGTGTCACCTGGACTGGATGCATCTATTACTCTATGCTTAGATTCAGAGATATTGCAGCACCGGAGACTGGGTGTGATATTGTATCGATGCTTTATTTGCTCTAGCTTGGTTTGTTCATTTGTGTGATATTGGCTATATGGATGAGAAAATGAAAGCGGTGCCGTCGGAGTAAGAGAAGTTCATATTGTTCGCTCCTCTCACTATTTTAGGTCAGACCTTCTTCTCGTACAGTAACGTCGATTCAGATTTATCCAAAGCGACTTGCAAGGAGTATATTGTGCTTGGATTAGCTGCTCCATAGAAGATACTACTGTTAAATGAAATCGGTACAAAAAGCACCACCAATCAAGAAAGCATAAGAGAGCGACGACATTGATAAAAAAAATTCTTGCTATTACTACTGGTACTAGCTCAAATATGATTCCCAACCAGGTATATAACATTTTCCATAAGTAGCTTGTGAATCTATTTCAAACGTAATTTGATGTTTTAAACTTAATTAACTAACAATTCGGTTGTTGGTGCATTATAGCTTCTAGAGGTTATGTTTTGGGCATGTTTTTAGTTGGTTTACTGGTTATGGTTTATTTAGGTGGAATATAGTAATGCAAGAAAATACTAAAAAGAAATTTGTGTATATAGTATACAGCTAATACAGCTACATTAATCTATATGATTATAACTAACCAAAAAATATGGACACAAGCACCTGCAGCTGATGTAAACTGGCCGGATGATGTTGCTGCTTTGGGAAACATATTTGATTCTGGCAAAAGCTTGGTTGTGTTACTAAATATAGTAGAAGATGTAAATTGATGTTCTCTATTACAAATTCACTTTCTAACACAAATCTTGCATAGATTTCTTGTATCTTTCTAGCATGAAATAACAATTCAAGTACATATTAAAATTAGACTAAACATACTCGACTCTATAATATCTAGCACTTGGTGATATTCTAAAAAATCTTCATGTAGCTTTACTCTATAAACAACTTTCTATGGACATAATTATATAAGAGATGCAAGACTTAATGAATATGTTTTACATACTAAGAAGTTGCACTGCCATCACGAAGCTTGTTTTAATGTTAGTGCATTGAAAAGTTTATTTTGTTTAAATATGTACCATTATAATTTTGATTATTTTCCTATTTGTTTTATGGTTTAATCTCAATACTAAATTACTGGCAAAGTAGACATGTTGAGTGCAAGAAATTTTTTTAAACTCTCCATACAAAAAATTCACTTAACTATACTTACTAATTTGTTAAACTTGAATTTGTCAATCTACTTTTATATTTGGATTTTGTAATGCCACTTTTGATAGTTTTGGTTCCATGTGTAGGTTAAATCAAACAAAGGGCAACCAAAATTCAACCTGTAGGTATTGTGTAGAATGACATGTGTATTTAGACTAAGTAATAAGATTTGTCCTATTCTATAGCACAATTTTAGCCGTGAGTTGCAAGTTATTTCCTAGTTTATAGCTATTATTGAGATCCTATTTTCCAGATATATTCGTTACTTTATAGCTTTATATAAGGAGGAGCAATTTGTATTTTCAGTGAGTTAGTAAGAAACAAAAACTACAAATTTTATTCTCTTCTCCTATTCTTGTTTTGTAACAGTGGTATTAGAGCTAAGTGCACATGGCTTTTGGAAATTTTATTCAACCTTCAATTCCACGTTTTGATGGCTACTATGATCATTGGAGCATGCTAATGGAGAACTTCTTAAGATCAAAAGAGTATTGGCAGGTTGTTGAGTCTGGAGTAGCAGAACCAACAGCTGGAGTGGTATTGACGGATTAGCAGAAAGCTGAGTTGAATGCATTGAAGTTGAAGGATCTTAGGGCTAAAAACTACTTTTTCTAAGCCATTGAAAGGTCAATCTTGGAGACGATTCTTTGCAAAGATACATCCAAAGACATTTGGGACTCTATGAAGAAGAAATATGGAGGTAATGCAAAGGTGAAACGGGCACAACTCCAAGCACTTCGGATTGAGTTTGAAACATTGCGGATGAAAATTGGAGAGTCAGTTTCAGATTTCTTTTCAATAACAATGACGATTGCAAATAAAATGCCGATCAATGGCGAAAAGATGGATAATACAATAATTGTGGAGAAAATTCTTCGATCAATGACGCCAAAGTTTAATTACGTTGTTTGCTCTATAGAAGAATCTAAAGACATTGAATCTCTTTCAATTGATGAATTGCAAAGTTCTTTACAAATTCATGAACAAAAGATGAGTCAACGGGAACAGGAGGAACAAGCTTTACAAGTCTTAACCAAGAATCATATTTCATCACCTAGCAAGGAAACACAAGCAAAAGGAGGAGGCAAAGGAAATAGAAGTTATAGACAGCCATACCAACAGTTAGAAAATAACCAGTTTCACTATTCTCAAGGGAGAGGAAGAGGTCGTGGTGGTTATCACTCAACAAGCTATAAACCAAAGTCAGTAGACAAGTCAAAAGTTGAGTGTTATAGATGTCATCGGTATGGCCATTATAAATTTGAATGTCACACTAATTTAAATAAGAATCATGGAGAAAATTTAATTTTGTAGAAAAGGATGAAGAAGAAATATCACTTCTGATGGTATGCCATGCAAAAGATGAAACTCATCAAAATAAGTGGTACTTAGATACTGGCTGCAGCGATCACATGAGTGGAAATAAATCTGCATTTTCTCATTTGGATGAATCTTATCATGATACCGTGAAGTTTGGAGATAATTCGACAGTATCTGTAATGGGCAAAGGAAAAGTAACCATTCAAACCAAAGAAGGTTCTACACAAACTATTTCTAATGTTCTTTTTGTACCAGAATTAAAAACTAATTTATTAAGCGTGGGACAATTGCAAGAGAAAGGGTATGAGTTCTCCATCAAAAATGGTATTTGTCGAATTCGAGATGATAAGTTGGGCTTGATAGCTCAAGTCAGCATGACAGCAAATCAAATGTTTCCACTTTCCCTCCACAACACCAACCACGCATGTTTCTCAGCTAAATTAAAGAATTTGGCTTGGCTTTGGCATCTCAGATATGGTCATCTCAACTTTAATGGCTTGAAAACTTTGCAGCAGAAAAAAAATGGTAGTCGGCCTTTCACAATTTAATTGCCCATCGGATGTTTGTGAAGATTGTGTTGTTAGTAAACAACACCATGAATCTTTTCTAAAAAGAAATTCATGGAGAGCAAAAAAGACATTAGAGTTGGTGCACTCTGACATTTGTAGACCAATAACTCCATCTTCAAATGGAGGTAAATGATACATAATCACTTTCATTGATGATTTTAGTCGGAAGACGTAGATTTATTTTTTACAGGAAAAATCGGAAGCCTTTGCTGCATTTAAAAGCTATAAAGCGCTGGTTGAAAAGGAAGTTGGCAATCCAATCAAAGTTCTTCGCACTGATCGTAGGGATGAATACAATTCACATGAATTTGCAAATTTTTGTGAGTCTCATGGTATTAAGAGGCAACTTACAGCAGCTTATACACCATAACAGAACGGTGTATGTGAAAGGAAGAATCGCACTATCATGAATATGGTGCGAAGCCTTTTGAAAGCAAGTGGTGTTCCAAGAAAATTCTGGCCTGAAGCAACTTACTGGAGCATCTACATATTAAATAGAAGTCCTACACTTGCTGTTAAAAATATGACACCGGAGTAAGCATGAAGTGAAAGAAAACCTGCTGTAGACCACTTTTGAATCTTTGGATGTATCACCTATGCTCATATTCCAGATGAGAAGAGGAGAAAGCTAGATGACAAGGGAGAAAAATGCATATTTCTTGGTGTTAGTGATCATTCGAAAGCCTACAAGTTGTACAGCAATAGAAAAAAACAACACTTGGGAGTTAATGGAGCTTCTAGAAGGGCAAAAGAGCATTGGCATGAAATGGGTATACAAGACAAAATTAAAGGAGAACGAAGAAATTGACAAGTACAAAGCACGTTTAGTTGCCAAGGGTTATAAGCAAGAGTTTGGCATCAACTACAAAGAAGTTTTTGCTCCAGTGGCAAGACATGATACAATTCGATTGGTGATCACATTAGCAGCTCAAAACTCATGGCCTATTTTCCAACTGGACGTAAAATTGGCATTCTTACATGGCAATTTGGAAGAACATGTATATGTTAACCAACCTCCCAGTTATATTAAAATTGGAGAAGAGCATAAAGTGTATAAATTAAAAAGGGCATTATATGGACTAAAACAAGCTTCGAGAGCTTGGTATAGTCGTATAGATGCTTATTTTAATAAGGAGGGATTTAAGAAATGCCCAAATGAGCATACACTTTTCGTAAAGACTGGAGAGGGAGGAAAGATGCTCATCGTTTCTTTATATGTGGATGATCTTATTTATACTGGCAATGACAGTGCGATGATTAACGGTTTTAAAAAATCTATGATGGTTGAGTTTGAGATGTCTGACCTTGGTTTGATGCATTATTTTCTTGGTATAGAAGTAGTGCAATCAAAAGGTGAAATTTTTGTGTCTCAAAATAAGTATGCTCAAGAAGTTTGGGACAGGTTTCACATGAAGAATTGCAACTCAGCCAACACTCCAGTTGAGAATGATTGAAACTTAAAAAGGATTCAGGAGGGAAAAGAGTTGACATCACTCTTTACAAGCAGATGGTTGGTAGTTTAATGTATTTGACGGCAACACGACCTGATTTAATGTAAGTTATCAGTTTAATCAGCAGGTATATGGAGCAACCAAAAGATATACATCTTCTTGTAGTTAAGAGGATTTTTAGGTACTTGCGTGGCGCTACCAATTTTGGGCTGTTTTACAAAAAAGGAGAAAAGTCGGATTTGGTCGGCTTTACCGATAGCGATTATGCAGGTGATTTGGATGATAGAAGAAGCACATCAAGATACGCCTTTATGAGGGGGTTAGCAGCTGTCTCATGGTCATCAAAGAAACAACCAATAGTTACATTGTCATCAATCGAAGCTGAGTTCGTCGCAGCAACAGAAAGTGCATGTCAAGTAGTTTGGTTGCGGAAGATTCTTGAAGAGCTGCATTTCAAGCAAGTGAAAGCCACTGTAATATATTGTGATAACAGCTCTACAATTAAACTGTCTAAAAATCCAGTACTTCATGGTCTAAGCAAGCATATAGATGTCAAGTACCTTTATCTAAGGGAGCAGACTATTGAAGGAGTTACTGAAGTACAGTACTGCGGAAGTGAAGAGTAGATTGCTGACATATTTACTAAGTCCCTCAAATGGGCTGTCTTCTAGAAACTTAGACAGATGCTTGGTGTTTGCACTAGACAAGACTATATGAAACATGATGTTTAAACTGAATGTTTGTAACATCAGTTTAAGGGAGGGATTGTAGAATGACATGTGTATTTAGACTAAGTAATAAGATTTGTCCTATTCTATAGCACAAATTTAGCCGTGAGTTGCAAGTTATTTCCTAGTTTGTAGCTACTATTGAGATCCTATTTTCTTGATATATTCGTTACTTTATAGCTCTATATAAGGAGTAGCAGTTTGTGTTTTCAGTGAGTTAGTAAGAAATAAAAACTACAAATTTTATTCTCTTCTCTTATTCTTGTTTTGTAACATACTGCATTAATGCTTACCTGTACATTTTATCATCTTTAATATAAGAGCTTGATTTGTTTTAGTTGCATCAACTGTGAACTTATGTTCTCTAAATTCATTCTAGCTAAAGCACCTGTTCTGAGGAGAATGCATGTTGAGTTAAGAAAATGGGAAGGACTTGTGCAGTTCATAGAGATGATTTGGTATCTAAGAATTTATCCAAAATTAAAGCATAGCTTATTATATCTGAACTTTATATTGCATATTAGATATCTCCAGCGCATGCATTTGTATCTTATTACCTATGTTGTTTAAGATGTTAATAGACTGATAATTTTGGTTATACATGATCTTTGCTTGTATTTGCATCCATTCGAATTAACTAAGTTTCATAACAATTAACTAAATTTATTATTATAATAATAATAATGCTAATAGTAATAATAATAATAAATTAACTATAAGTTTCATCATAATTAACTAAATTTATAATAATACTACTACTAAATATATTAATAATTTACAAAATATTAACCAATTTAAATACGTTTATAAAAATTAACTAAATTTATATAATAATAATAATCGAAATAAATTAACTGTGATTATAAAAGTTAACTTCATTAATTAAGTTTTATAAAAATTAAATTAGTTTATAAAAATTAACTAAATTTATAATAAGAATAATAATTTGGCTAATGTTTATGAAAATTAACAAAGTTTGTAATAATAATACTAACAACAACAACAATCATAATAACAATAAATGAAATAAGTTTATAAAAATTAACTAAGTTTTGTAACAATTAACTAAGTATTGAATAATAATAATAATAGTAGTAGTAGTAGTAGTAGTAGTAATAGTAGTAATAATAATAAATTAAATATGAGTTTTTTAGAAGTTAACAAAAATTATAATAATTAAATACCACTAATAGTTAATTATAAAACATTAATCAAGTTAACGAAGTTACACAATAATTAACTAAATTTATATAATAATAATAATCAAAATAAATTAACAACGATTATAAAAATTTAACTTTGTTAATTATGTTTTATAAAAATTAAATAAGTTTATACAAGTTGAGTAAATTTATAATGACAATAATACTAATAATAGGAACAACAACAAAAACAATAATAATACATTATAAAATATTAAGCAAGTTAACTAAGTATTATAAAAATTAACAAAATTTGTATAATAATAATAAAATAAATTTAATTAATTTTATAAAAATTAACTAAATTTATATTATTATAACAATAATAACAATAACTAGTGTTTATGAAAATTAATTAATTTTATAACAGCGACAATAATAACAACAATTATACTAGCAATAGTAGCAATAAATAAACTAAGTATATAAAAATTAATTAAGTTTCATAATAATTAACTATGTTTGTAATAATACTAATAATAATAATAAATTAAAAAATATTAACTAGTTTAGCTAAGTTTTAAAAAAAATTAACTAAACTTCGATAATAATAATAAAAATAAATAATTAACTAAGATGATTTAAATTAACTTCGTTTATTAAGTTATATAAAATTTAAATAAGCTTATAAAAATTAACTAAGATGATAATAACAACAATAATAATTTAACTAATGTTTATGCAAATTAACTAACATTTATAATAATAATACTAATAACAACAGCAGCAGCAACAATCATTGTAGCAATAATAACAATAATAATAACAAAAAATAAAAGTTTTGTAAAAGTTAACCAAGGTCACCTTTTCCCAAAGCTTTAGGGCACTAGTTCTTGCTGCTTACTGCCTCTAACCATGGTCGGTCTTTCGCTAGAGCTTTAAAAGCAACTGCTTTGAGCCTCAAATTAACTAAATTTGAATAATAAAAATAAAAATCGAATAAATAAGCTAAGTTCATAAAAAATTAACTTCATTAATTAAATTATATAAAAATTAAGTAAGTTTATATTAAGAACACTAACAACAACGATCATAATGCAGTAATAACCATAAATAAACTAAGTTTTATAAAAATTAACTATGTTCAAAATAATAACAACTTATAATGAATTATAAAATATTAATAAAATTAACTAAGTTTTATGAAAATTAACTAAATTTATATAATGATAACAGTAACAAATGTTTATGAAAATTAACCAGTTTTATAATAATAATGTTAAAAACAACAGTAACAATCATAAATGATAATAATAATAAATTAACTATAAGTTTTATAAAAAATAACTAAGTTTATAATAATAATAATAAAAATAATAATAATAAATTATAAAATATTAATCAAGTTAACTAAGTTTTATAAAAATTTGCGAAATTTATATAATAATAATAATAATAAATTAAATAAGATTATAAAAATTAACTTTATTTATTTAGTTATATAAAAATTAAATAAGTTTATAAAAATTAACTAAGTTGATAATAATAATAATAATTTTCTAATATTTATGAAAATTAACTAAGCTTGTAGTAATAATACTGACAACAACAATAACAACAATCATAATAGCAATAATAACAATAAATAAATTAAGCTTTATAAAAATTAACTAAGTTTATAATAATAATAATAATAATACTTATAATGAATTATAAAATATTGACCAAATTAACAAAATTTTAGAAAAATAATAATATTGCTTTTTTATTAAACTAGCTCTTATTTAGAACTTTTCTTTTACCTACAAAATTAATGTTGTTTAACAGTCATAATCTTTCTTCTATGAGTTTAGTTGTATAAATTCATAAATATATGTGCTCGCATGGTTGTTTGAGTTAAGTGTAGGTAATTGATGGATCTTGACTCGCTTTTGGTTCTTTTCATGCTTATGTTTCATTGAAAATGTTAGCGAACTTGCTAATTTTGCTAAATGGTATGTTTTAATGCTTAATAGGTGCGCATGATATGTGACGTACGCACTTTATAAGGTATATATAAGTAAATATTTGGATATTTTACCCATGCGGGTGTTTGTGACTAATATATTATGATTTCAATCATGTTTCGATCATTTATATCTATTTCTTGTGTTTATAATTTTTTCCAATGCTAGCCGCGCAAAGGAGACTTTGACAAATTATTTTAGAAATATAGACACTTAGAATATTTTTGATAAGAAATCTTTAGCAAAAAGTTTTTTCTAATGTAAATACTTCGTTTTCCAATTTTATTCATATTCATTTCTAATGTAGATGTTGTTTCATTTACAAGTCAGAGAATTATAGATTTGGTGTATTTCTTTTTTTCAATGCAAACAACCAGCTACTTGTTTTTTGTGTAACATTAGTTACTACTTTGTGGTTTGTGCTTACATATATAATAGAATATTATGCAGTTAAAATTGTGGGAAATTATATGTATGGATATATGGTTATGTTTATTACAATGCATTAAATCTATATGTTTAATATTTTCTATGATTTTTTATTATTTAAATGAATTTATGCTTTAGAAATATTCTTGCTATGGCATTTTAATATCTATTGACTATCTTGATTTATAGGGACGTTACAGATTTTAAAAATACAAAAAAATAAATCATAGCACTTAAAAAACGCCATAGAAAGCTTACAAGAAAAGCATTATCGAAAGTAAAAAAAATTATAGCGCTTGTTTATGTTATAAATCGTTCAATATCTATCATAACATGTCGATATACACCGTTTATTAAACTATTATAAAAAACATACAAAAGCAGAAGAAAAAAAAGCGCTATAAAAGATGATTTTTTATAGAGGTTTATTTTGTGCTGTAAATAAGCCATTGTTTTTTATAATGTGTCGATATACAACATTTTCTAAACTACTATTTTAGGCTTTTATAGCGTTTTTCAACCGCTATCGTAGCTGTTTTTATTGTAGTGCGATCATGTTTTAAACCATTTTAAGTATAAATGCATTTATACATACATACAATACATATATATATATATATATATATTTATGTATGTATGTATCAATGTATGTAATCCTTTTCGACTAGAAAAATAGTATATGCATGTATGTGTGTGTGTGTGTGTATTTATGATATTAATTATTTTCGTATTTTAAACAATGATTTAAAAATAGTATTATAAATTTATATATATATATATATATATATATATATACAGACACATAAATTTTGACCAGAAAAAAATTCTCTTCTTTAATTATAATCGCCAAATATTTTAAATAATTAATTTATGTATTAGTTTTAACTATAGTATTAATCTATTATGAATTTTAAAATTAATAAATAATTATTTAAAAATTACAAGATTATTTATTTTGTTTAGAATAATATTATTTACATATTAATACATATTTATGGCTGAAAACAAATTTGTATGCATATATATTTTAATTTTGAATTATTAAGTTAGTTCAACTAAAATTTTTCCGATAACAAGAGCGATATTTCATTTATGTCGAGCACTCATTTTTGTGTCTTAGGGGATTGAACCCAAGACCTCTGGAACAATAATCCAGAGATCTCACTATTTGAGCAAGTGGTCACTGACAAGTTAATTCAACTAAATTAATTAATTTAATTGGATAAATGTTTAAAATTAATTTTATAAAAAATGAGACAATAATTTACGTATATAAAATTGTGATTATGATAAATAACTAATGTATAAATGTTAAAATAAGATTTTATTTTGAATATGGTGCCTTTGAATACACCTTGATTGATGAGTTCTTCTAGATCCATCTTGAATCGATCTCCAAATGTTGCAATGAATTGGAGTACCACTGTTTATATTAATTTTGACGTATGAGGGTTAAAAGGTTTTTCGGCCATGATGGGAAGAGGGCTCGTGATTATGATTGCATGGGAGAAAAGAGAGTAGAAAGGAATGAGAGGTATGCTTATTTAAATAAAGAAAAGGCAAAGGCTATTTCTCCTCCTTTTACTATTTTTTTTAACAATTCCAAATCAAATTTATAATCCAAAATTAAAAAAACCCATCTTATGATATGGACGGTCATGATATGGGCTTTATCGGCCTTCAAATCACATCAAACCCGTTATGCAATTAATATCATTTAAATTGTATTTAAATGCGTATCGATATTGTATACCGATATGTACATAAATAACTTTTATGTAAGTACCCAATAAATTACTAATGACACATAGTAAATTACTAACAATGCACAGTACATCAAATAAATAAATAAAGCTTCATAAATATTAATTATTTTTTAACAACTGTAAATCAAGTAAATCCTGTGGTATTTTAGAGAAATCCCCAATAAGGTTGTGCGCCTTTTATGTGTAAATTCGATCAGCGATTAATATCGAATTATTCGAATATTAGTATTCACCCATCATTTTAGTTAGTGGAATGACATTTTGTCCAAATTTATCGCTTATACATCTTTATCATCCAACTTTACAATTTAAGTAGTACCTTTTAGTAACGATTTTTTTACACAAATTATCTTCATTAACACTATATCAAATTAAGGCTTATGGAATTTGATTTTGATAAAAATTCCAATGTTATCCACATTCAACTCGGTTAGTCTTTAAATAATGTCATTGGTTCAATAACAACATTTATTATTAATCGTACTCCTCTCGATAGAGACTATGACATTGAGTAGCTACGGTTAATTGTGATATTAAGCTCATATAATTGAGAAGATGAATTTTCAACCGAATAGTGTTCCATTTCTAATGCTTAAACTTAGGCTCAACTATAAATGTTTGATGGACGTCATGCCATGATTTAACATAGTCAAAGTGGGGTACCCACGTTGAAGTTCAATATTGTTCTCAACTCGAGAGAACTACATAATATCATCACTTTGATATTTCTTGTTTGACCTTTGTTATTATTAGCCAATAGGAAACTCTCAAGCGGGTCATTTCATAGTTATCCGATAACTATCAATATATAACTCATTGGTGCCCCAACAGACATGAGTAATATATTGCCCAACATCTGGAGAGCATTCTTACTCTAGTCTCAACGGATGTATCAATATCCTTTCTCAAAACATCTTGACCATAAATATTTAAAATAAAATGTTATTTTATATTATGATTAATTATTCACGATTGCAACTATTTGCAACTACAATTACATAACATTTCATTTAAGGATTTAGTTATTTCTATACTTTAAATTAATTGCTTATTTAATTATATCACTATATAATAAAATATATAATAGGAATCAAATACTTTTATAATGAACAAGATCGGTTTGGTGTTAGATATAACAACAAATTACATAATTGCTCCTAGGGCTTACCCCTAACTCTATCAATCTCCCACTTGCACATGAGGTCAATTATGGAATATTATTTCCATTCCTCCGATCAGGTTACTCAAAACTGATCGAGCTACTCTTTTAGTGAATGGAGATGCTATATTGTCTTAAATATCAACTTTGTCGCTCAGTTCTGTCTGAAGCTAATAAACCACCTTTATCATGTGAACTTTTCTAAGTATGTTTCTTAACTTTTAGTGAGCTCTGGATTCTTTTGCAATCTATACTGCAACACTGTTATCACGTGATGTGAAGTGATTATCAACATTTGGAATCACCCCTAGCTTTTATAAATTTGTGCATATATATATACAACTTTTATTGTGGCGCTATATAGGGCGATGTACTTAGCCTTTTGGTTGAATCAGCCACTTGGAATGATTCCAACTTAAAGCTCCTTAAATAAGCTAGAATATGAATTTAGGATTAACTTACTATACTCGACATCATTTAGGAAGTTCGAGCTTGAATAATTCTTCATAAGGAGTTCATTTTTTATAAACAGTTGTCTAGTACTTTGCAAATACTCGAGAACGCTCTAAACTATCATTTAGTGATTTTAATTCGGATTTAATACTTGCTTTATGTATAAAATACATAAGCAAAATATGATATTGTAGACAATACAACATGTACGATTATTTGTATTGCTAATGCATAAGGAATCCCCCTTACATGCTCCATATTAAACATTTTAATATGATGTCTGTGTATATATCATTTGGGACAACTCCAACATCCTTTTATACTGATTACAAAAGATGTCATTATATTTTGATCAAAAATCAGACTATTTGATATTTCTATCAAAATGCTTATGCAACTTTGATGCTTATCGAAAGATATTTTTCGTATCATTTCTTGAATCATATTGGAAAACCCACAAACACAGTATCGTTCCCACTGAATTCGAGACATTTTGGTTGTTAAACGCAAATAGTCTATTTTAAATTATTGTTTTGAATTTCTGTTTCAACATATATATATACATATATATATATATACATATATCAAAAAACAAAATCATATCGGATGATAATTTATGGGTAAAATCTGATATAGTTTAAGCAATTTGAATGACGAATCTTTTATGTTAATTTCAATAATTGAAATTTACAATATTATTCTTACCAATGTTGCTTACTATATTCCAAATTTACAATGTGATAATTTGTAATGGTGCTGCCATTGGTCTCATGGTCATTTAAGTTATTACCTTCATTTGCAATGGTTGGTTCTATGGTAACAACCTATAATGGATCTTTTGTAAAGGGAAAGTGATCAAAGGTGAGAGTTTTAGAAGGAGACCCTCCTTCTAGCACCAAAATGTTGATTAGAATTTTAGCTAAACTCAAAAGTGTGAGCAAGGGATGATATTAGAAAAAGTTGGTTGCTAATACTACAGTTTAAAATATAAAATGAGGAGATAGAAAATACATAAAAGTAAAGAGTTAGAGCTTAGAGTGGTTCGATCTAAGATGATCTACATTCACTATGACAAAATTTCTGATTGCTTTACTTTTATTATAATAGCTTAGACGATAAGATATAGCTGCTAAAGAGTAAATACTTAAATACTAATGTTCTCCAACCCTCTTGAGAATGAATGCCTTAGTCTATTTATAACTATTGAAATTGATGATTTAATGGCTGAGATTATGTTGACCAAGTCCGGAAAACTCTCTAGGCCATTAATGGATGTAAATGGTTGATGCACATGCCAACTATGACGCCAGATAGCATGTATGGTGCAGATGAAAAATAGATTGCGAGTCGTATGGTAAGCATGCTTAGATTATGGTAGGCGATGTGGGATCATAGAGTGGTTGTAGTAGAGGTGCTTGGTTAGTAGCAAAGGACATGAAGTCATTACTACACAGTGGTGTCTTTGTCAAATGAACATGGCATGGTTGTGCCAGTCTTTTCAGAGGAGCAGTGCATGCAAAACTTCTTTTGGAAATGGCTATCCGGTGCTCGTAGTTATTACTAAATGATGCCAAGGGAGCTAGTGTGTATAGGCGGATGAGGTTGGGAACGAGCGAGAGAGTTGTTCGGTAGTTGACTAAGTCGTGGGACAAGTCGATGGTAGAAGAGCCATTTGAAGGACAACTTGCTCTAGAAAGGTCATCCAGATCATGCGGTGGGAGGTACTAGTCTTGGCATCTTACCAGTGTGTGTGAGGTGTTCCTTAAGAGAGTCTTGCTGGCCTAGACCAGTCTGAAGGCGTTGTCAAGCGGGCAAGCCAGGTATTGGACTAGTGTAATGCATGGGCATGCCATTGTCATTTGAGCCGAAGCTGACTAATATGCTGGATCATGGGGTATGCAGGAAAAGACGAGTACAGTTAACTATGTGGGTCGGTTGGACAATGTAGGCCGGTTGGACAATGCAGGTCAGTTGGGCTATGCGTGCCGGTCCAACCCACTCTTGCAAGAATTCTAAGCAACATACAAGTTAAAAATTATAATGAAAAATTTACGACCCTTTTGTAGAGATGGATGTCAAAACTTATGAGTATATAATTAATGGGCTTAGTGGTTCCATAACGGTTGAGGTGAAAAAAGTTATAGCAGGGATAAAGCGAGGATATAGCGGAGGTGCAAAAGTTATAGCAGGAATAAAGAGAGGATAAAGTGGGGATATAGCGAAGGTGCAAAAAACTTCATTAAATATAAAATCAAACATTTAAAGTTAATTTATTATCATCCTCACATCATTTGTGTAACAAAAAGAATTATTATTCAATCTTATACAACAAAATCGAAGAATATCATGACTTATGTAGTTCAAATTTGATGACTACAATTAATTTATAACTTTTATTGAGCATCATACCTTAAAATTAGGTCTTTACCCTAACTTTGTTGATTTAGTTCAAAGAAGAACTAGTCAAATCAAATCTTTTATATTAATTGTTTTAAAGTGGATGCTAAAATGCCTTGATTTAGCGGTTGTTGCGGAAAATAGTAGGGCTTAAAGTGGATCTACTGTTTATTAGCGCTATATTGAAAAAGCGTAGCTGTCGATGGATGCTACGTGCTATAGCGGGGATTTTGCTCGGCTTTAACTACGCGGATACATATACGTATATGAGTATGTGTGATAAAATATGTTTATATTTTTCTCTAAGTTGGATTTGAGTTTTTAACCTCTCGTTCGTGTATAAGAGCATTTTTGATATATTCTGGCCGGATCACAAAGTTGCAACTTTATTGGTAAAAAAAGATTGTTATAGGGACTCCACTTTTGGATTAGTGGGTAGGGGGACAATTTTAGGGGTACTCCATTCCTCTTTATAATTGTTGGAGGAGGCTATAATATAATAATATAAATATTTGTACAATTTTACCATTCCGTTTCTCTTCTTTTAACTTCATTACTAGCAAATAAGTTTTCACGCAGTTAAACATTTAGGGTTAACGAGCTTTGATCAATACATCGTTGCCAAACATCACTTAGGGTTTGTGAGCCCTGATCCTTCACGCAAGCAAAGCTAGGGTTTAGAAATTTCGACAATGGTGGGAACGAAGATCACGAAAAGGAAGCGGCGTAATCTCAACACCATGGAGCGAATCTTGGAAAGGTATGTGGTTGTAGGGTTTTTAATTTTGATTTTTTGTCGATCATATTACTTGGTTGAGATAAACGTGTGATTGGGGAAGATGAAGAAATCGGTGGGGGTGGTTGGCATTATGCTTATAAAAGGGTGGAATGGTGCCATATAAAACTTTTATGAACGACCATACCTTGCCAAAGGGAACGTAGAGTAGTAAAGCAATACAATATTTGTTTCGGAAATCCCCTACCGTATTTTTGTATGTTAAACGGCAGTCCGCTGCCATAGTAAACTTAATATGTTAATGTTATTATTTCATGTTTCGTTAAGTTCATACCATTTTTGTTGTAATTGTTCGGCACATCCTTGCCATTTTACCTTTGTCAATTAGGTATTACCCTGTCGTTTTTTACCAATTCAACTCAATGTTTATTTGTAGCAAAAAAATACATATACATCTATCGTGTACCACCCGTGGCTTCTAATCGAAAGAAGTTGGCTATGGAAAGGCAAAAATAATTGCTAGCGCAAAAAGGAAAATAATTGATGTAAATGAGCAATAAGATAGTGAACCTGAACAAAGTTTAAGTGCGAATCAAAGTGGTGATGAGATTTATAGTTTTGATGAGGAGACAAATACTAGTGATGGTAATGAAGGCGATGAAGAGGACGAAAATGTAGAGCATGAAGAGATAGAGGAAGAGACTTGGAAGACAATTTAAAAGAAAGGACAGAGTATGAGACAACAAAAACATAATGAGCCTGATAATGAAACCGATGAAGAGAGTGACAGAGATGAAGGTGACGAAGGTGATGAAAATGTAGAGGAAAAAGAGATAGAGGTGGAGAAAAGGAGTAAAAGTAAAAAAGAAAGGGAAGTGTTCGAGAAACAAGTATCCCATCAGCCATCTAAATCTGAAGTTCAACTATGCTATTGTTCTCATTCAAAGATCATATAGCTCATAAAACCCGAAACTCCAATATAAGTTTTCTTTTTATTGATTGTCGAGAATTAAGTTAAAGTTATTAGTTTATATGTATTGATTTTAATGTATATATAACTTAGGAACCACGAGGAGAAGCCAGAATAGTAAAAGTTCATAGTCACGTTGGAACACAAAGGTTGTGGGATTATAAGAAAGAATGTTCTTTTGTAAAGGATATAGTTGTTCAATCAAGACTTTATCAGTTAATAATGCATGCTCATGAAAACTTAATAAAGTTCTTATCAATCCTTTGTCGAAAGATTTTATCCTAAAATAAGCACTTTTCATCTACCTTTCAGTGAAATGGGAATTACTATTGATAAATTCATTCACATGACCGGCCTTCCAACTGAAGGAAGAGCCATGACAGGACCTCTTAGAGGACCTAGGGGTATTAGTTATACCAATGCGCATGACTTGTTGGATCAGTGTGTTGGGATTGACCAGGCAACTGCTATTATTGTATTAGCGGGTGAAAAGAAGATAAGATTGGAATGGTTAAGAAGTCAGTTTGAAGGTTCCAACGAGTCGGATAGTGATGAATGCAAGATGCATTGTGCGATAGCATACCTTTTGTACTCGATTGGGTATTTAGTTTGTTGTGATAAGTCTAGGAATAAAGTGTCTGCGCATTTTCTCCAATGCCTTAGGGAGTTAAAACAAGTGCATACTTATTATTTGGCAACTGCTTGTTCGAGTTGGTTGTTGCGTAACTTAGGACAAAGTACAAGAAAAGATGTCTACCAAATGACTGGTTATATGACCTTATTTCAAGTAAGTGTACATTTTATACTCATATCATATATAATATTGTCTACTTATACATTTGTTAATTGGTTGTAGGTTTGGATTTTTGAGCACTTCCCAAGTCTCAGACGATATAATCAGTGTGTTGGTACGGTTGAAGGTGATGTGAGAGCTACTTTCTATTTTGCAAAGGAAACTGGTACGAACTTAACTTTTGATTTGGTTAATCTTAGAGAGAGGATCAATGATATACAATGTTATGACGTTATTTGGGATCTTTTTAAGGAGAAACGACAATTTTACCAGTTTCGGCAATGTGCGTTATACAACAGTCAAGTTATTTACTTTGAAACCATAGAATTATCTCCCTCAAATATTTCTACGCTAATTTGGTTATGTTCAGTCCATCCCTACTACTACATTCACTCTTGACAAGAAGAAGTTTAAGCCATCGTCTCGAGGATTTAAAGTTACATAGTATAATTTTAGTGATTTGGTTAGAGTGAATGGAGGAATCATCTCCTTATTGAGAGTCTAACATCACGACAAGTTGCAGATCCTTGGGATCGTGATGAAAGTTATATGGAGTGGTACAAAAATGCATCTCATCCACTTATGGCCAATCCAAAGAAAAAAATTACTGAACCAATGAATGATAGTGAACAAAATTCGCTTTTTGTTCACATTGTAATTATCTTACTTCCAGTAATTTGTTTGAAAAAACAAAATATTCCTACTTCACATAATACTTGTATTGGCTCTTCGTTTTTTCTTTCCAGAAACGTTGACTTCAACACATTGTTAGTTGTATTTGATTGTGAGCCCCTAATGAATCAATGACTCAAGTGTTAGAAAAGGTCGAGTTTATAGAGGAAGCTGAACCATCGGAGCTTTATGGAGAGACCGTATCAGTAGAAGAACAAAATGTAGGTATGAAGGCGAGCAAGAGTAAAGCTACTATTATTGGAGGGAAAGGCAGGCATGTGAAGAAATTTGTAACCAAGAAAAAGTTGATGTGGTATTCTGTTTTGGTTTGTTTTTACTATGGGGTTATCTTGTTGTTATGTTGTTGTTTGAATTTACTATGGGGTTATTTAGACAATGTGGTTTATTTTGTTTGAAGACAATGTAATATGGGGTTGATGTTTGAAGCTACCACTGTTTTGGTTTGTTGTTTGAAAACGATGTAGACAATTGTTGATGGTTTGTTAATTAAATGTGTTATGCTTTGGTGTGAATTGATGTGGTAGTTTGTTGGTTTGAATGTCAATTGAATTGATGTAGACAATTATGTGCTATAGTTTGTTCACTGTGATCTAGTAATTTGTCATTATATTACATTGTCATAGTTTGCTGGTTGTTGGCAAAGCATGACTGAAATATAGTGTGGAAAATGGTATGCGCTGGCCGTATTCATTAAAACGAAAGATTCTGCCATACTTTGCTTACAAATACGAAGACCTTTAACCGTAAACTCTCGGGTTAGAGAGTAATACTATGCACAATGTTCAGATGGCGGCACACTACCGAAGTTTATTCGGTAAAATGGTAACCATGGGCTGTAAATTCTTGGGTAAGAGAGTGATACATACACAATTCTCATACGGTAAGAGACTATTGAAGTATATTCATTACAATGGCAACCCTCGATCGTAAACCTCTGGTAAGAGATTAGTACTGTACACACTGGTCAGACGGCCACAGTACACCGAACTTTATAGTGTAAACGGCAATACGTAGCCATAAAATCTCGGGTTAGAGATGAGTGCTCTGCACATTGGTCAAACTACCATATTTTACCGAATTTTTGAAGGTAAAACATCCATGCAACACCGATTACTATGTGATTTTCTGTTCTTAACTCATCAAACTTGGGCTTAAATAACAATAAGTACAATGCATCCTTTTCAATTCTAATCTGTTATAACAATAATTACAAAATAGCAATAAAAGAAACACAATTATGTTTCTACCAAAATAAAAGTACATTGTCAATTCTACCAACCTCCAAGTACAAGATAATAACAAAACAACATTTGTAACAACCCAAAATTTTACAGCCTTAATTTGCGAGTATTTAATAAATTTTAAATATTAAAATAATATGTTTTATCATTAAAATATAACTCTTTTAAATAATAACAAATGATGGTAAAATAGATTTGTAACGACCCAGGATTTTGCCACTTTGGAATAGCTATTTAAAAACATTTTACATAATCAATAAATGGATTTTTATTAGCAAATAACCCTAATTTAAGTATTTAATAATGATGATAAAATAGTTTTCAAAATTTGTTTATCAATATAGATAGTTCGAATAAAAATAGAAAATATGACCGACGGACGTTTTTCGAAATTTCGACTTTTCGACACTTAAAAGTCGTTGGGAACATTATGCACACTTCGGGCAACATGCACACACTTATTAAAACTAGGATTGATCACATTTACAAATAAATATACATGTATACATAGTAAATACTTAGTGTATATATACACATACATGCATGATTTGACCTTTTATGTATAAGTGTTTATTATATAACCCAAATTAACCTAAGATATCACACATCCATTACCTAAATCAACCTAGAAAGTACACTAAAGGATGGATAAGGGAGGGGGACTGCTAGTGACATGGGGAATAAGGGGTATGGGTGGGAATGGTGTGTTGTTTTCATGGAAAAAGAAATGATATTTTATGCGAAGGATCTTTTAGTAATTCCCTATTATCTTCATGCCTGTATATACCACCTTACATATTCATTTCTCCTTTGTTCATCTCATTCCTATTTCTAAGTTCTTCCATTTTCATGTTCATGAAATGTTTCATGGCTTCCATACACTCCTAAAACAAGTTGTAAAACATAAGTTTCTTCATTTCTAAACTCACTACATCCATTTACCTACCTCCTCTCGACCAAAACAAGCACCACCACCCTAAAAAGCCCTTGGTCGTGCCATTTCCATCTAAGGCCGAGCCCATCTTGAGTGCAATGGTCCACAAAACTTTATTTTTTCAAACAAGGAGTCAAGTGCTAGGTTGTTTCTAGGATCAAGAGGAAGCTAGCTTAGTTTTAAGCAAGTTCGGTGAGTAAAGTTTCACTTTAAAATCCAATTAGTTAACTACATAAAAGTTGTGTAAATATTGTTTTATAACGATGTTTGGATGTGTGGTTATGATTGGGTATTGGTTATGCATATGATTGAATATGGAAATGATTTGGGAGTATATAAGTGTGATGATGTAATGTTAGTAAATGTTTGGAAAATGGAAAGTTAGATAGTAAATGGAAAGTTAGTATATTGCTGATGATAGTGGATTGGATGTAATGAGATGTTTGAGAATTTGATTATGATGTTGTTATTCTTAGTTCATGTTAAGATAATTTAGCGCTTGCTAACTCAAAGCGATATGGAAATCCCTTTATAAAATGGTTTGAAATTTGAGTTTTAAAATCTAAAATATGGCAAGTCTAACCTTTGTTTTGGATTTTAAAAACATTTTTTCATTTTTTAGAAGTGATTAGAGTTCAAAAGTTAAAATTTTAAAAGTTAGACAGTAAAGTTTCAAGTTGGAAAATTATGAGTCCGTATAGCGGTAGTCGCATTATGTGCAGTACGGAAAATCTAACTATATTTATAACCTAAACCTGTTTTCACTTAGAAATGTTTTCTAACGTTAATTTAGTAATTAGAGAACAATTATGTAATTATTTAATTATTAATGATTATTTAATTGATTAATTAATAAAGGTAATAAGTACTTAATCGTATGTTGATAATGGTTTTTAAACTTAAATGTTAATCAGTTAAGTTAATCATGATATGTTACTTAATTAAAGTTAATTTTTAATTAATTAATAATTAAATATTAATTAATTATTATTTTATTATTTATTTAAGATAATTATTAATAAATTATTATTTTAAAAGAGGTTTTATTTAACTAATCTTTGATTAAAGTGTCCACAAGTAGTGGCACAGTGGTAAGATACCTGCTTCTTGGTAATCAGGTCGTGGGTTCAATTCCCGTCTGCCCTACTCTCAATTTCAAGGCGTGGAGTTGGGTCCCCATAAAATCTATAACTAGCTGGGGGCATTAAATATCGGTGCTGGGCTGGCTGACCTCCCTCCTGTCTGTGGTCGGACCAAGCAGGGGAGGCTCCTCCCATCCCTTCGATTTCATTAGGGCTCTAGGTTGAGTTTTTTTTTAAAAATCTTTAATTAAAGTTATTATGTTTTGATAAGGTTTAATTAAATTTTAATTACTTTTAATTAGAATTTAATTACTATTTAACAAGGATTTGATTCTCGTTTACAAGGATTTTAATTTATTTTAAAATCGCTTTGAGTTTAAGTATTGGGTTTGTTTTAAAACTGTTTTCTCTTCAAATTTGCTTTAAATCAAGGCATTTCTGTGTCACTTACTGTAACATTCCCCCTTCTGACCGCCTCCAGTCGGTGATTAAACCAACTAGAAACGTTCAAAAAGACGAATTGTTATTTAGTTTATAAGGTTTAAACAGAATCAGCCACAGAAACACAGCATAATAATATTTCATTTCTATAAATCTTTTTGAATACATCAGAGTTTATACAATTTAATACCGATACAGCGGAATATCTTAAAATACAATTTTCTCTTGAAAGCTTAAGTGATTCTTTACTCTCTCTCTCTCTAACTTCGTTGCTCGAAAATCTTCAAGCTGTAAAAATACTCGATCTGACCCGAGTATTATATTCAAAAGAAAATAATACACAGGTCAGTCTAATTCAAACCAGTTTATGAGTGCATAGAGACAATAATAATTTAAATAGACGACAGTCACAATAATTCCCGTCTATCCAATCCTTTTAACAAAGAAATCGGATAACGAAAATTTTAACACTAAACAGTGTTAAACAATAAATCAGCAGATTTAAAACATCAACAGAGATAGATGGAAAGATTTCTAAATGAAGATGATTTAGAAAAGAATGGGATTGCCGAAAATGGCGATTAACTACAAAGATTATCAATTTAAACCAAATCAAAATACGATTCAAAATATTTTGGATTTTCAACATTAAAACAATTTTAGAAACAACAAAACATCAAGTTTTGATTGGCTGCCGTACACGCACGCGTGCACTGCCTCGCCATAACAGTATGAAATAGGGATCAACACAAGGTCAAATCTAAAATACTGGATTCAACACAGGTGCGGAATGAAACCAAGGCTACACAAGCTATATACAGTCTCAAGTTAAAGACTGCGACACTACGACAACTACGAGTGATCATGTAACCAAGAGCAGACACTACTGGAACTGTCTTGAAGACCAGAGAATTCAAACTACAACATCAAGTACAACACATATGCACGTAGTGTGCAGGTACACTAAACTGGTTCATGCTAAAGAAGAAAGCATATCAAGGCAAACAACCTGAACAATATGGAATGCAAACGACTACAGGGAGGATATAACTCGAGTCTACACTTAAGCATGAAATTAAAACATGCAGTGGCCACGAATACACAGAAGTGGCCCCGATCAAAGATATGATGGCCGAAGTATATAAAGGAAATGTGAAGTCAACTCAAACCCAATTATAGTGAAAACAGAGGCAACAAAGGTCAGGGAACAGGACAGAACCATCAAGTGATGCAACATCACAAAATAAAGTTAGTCAATATGATCAAGGAAACAAGTCCAGTTACGACCAAGAACAAGGTATAGTGCAGTTTCAAGGCTGCAAGACTCTAGTTTACGTGAATACACATATATGGTGACACAACAGTGCAACACGAAGTCAAGGACAGCAACTACAACCTAGATGCAAACTCAATATAACTGCATGAAAGCTACAAAATGAAATGCACCAGGCTAAACTAGTCATCAACCAAATGAAAGGCTTGCCAACACCAGCAGACAATGCAGACAACCGGAGTAATATCAGTTACGTGAAGAACAGAGACAAAATAAGCCTGTACACGAATCATCAATCAAGTCAGAGTATAAAACTCCCAGGCTTCCACAAAAAAAATCAAGTTTGAAATGCAGGTCAAAAGAAAAAAAAAAATCAGACCACCCGTGCAATGAAGACTTCAGGTAACTCGAGCCAGTCCAGACCCCTCAAGTGGAACTAGAAACAGATGTGTACAAAAACAACATGAACTGGACAGTGCAAGTGCAGAGCTCGGCTGGTCAGCCTTAACCAACAGTGAACGTGAACCAACAGTGCATGGACAAGTATACAAGTATATGGAACGTGAACCAAAAGTGTATAGTCTAACTAGAGTTAACAAAGTAGAAGTGACGTAAAATGTAACTGCACTAACCCATATAGCATGAAATGGGCAGTTTATTAACTAGCAGGTGACACACGACAGTGGAAATGCAACAGTTCCAAATAGCAAGCAACAGGAAATCAAGTGAAGACTACAAAATGAACCAAACCCATAAATATAAGTATATGTGTTTTTAACTATCAAACTAATTGAACTTCAAAACTAAACAAAGTCGAACTTTAAGATTTGAAACAAAATGCACTGTCATATATATATATATATATAAGTAGCAAATAGTACTAAATGCATTCAATTGAAAATTGGGTTTTTTTTTATAAAAAAACAAAATTAATTGGCAAGTAATTTCAATACAAGCAACATGGGACAAACAAGACAGAAGTGCAAATTGAATGTGTACAATTTCTTCAACGTGAAGGCTTATATGAACCACTTTCAAGGGAAAGGCACAGGGACGTGAGCAACTTCAAGGCAACAAAACAAGTAGTATATGCTACTATTCACTAAAGAAAAATTTGTATTTAGCTCCAACAAGATGTGTTCCACTACACTTCAAAGCAATAAATTAAAACATAGATTGACAGAGGATGCTGGCAATTATTGGCAAAACAATAGATCATCAATAATCACCTATCACTAGATTCAACTAACATTTTAAATCAGTACTAGAGATGAGTTTTACTCACTTGCAAAACTTGATGAACAGAGATGCATACATACTTATTCACAGACATATAGATACAACAGATTTTATACTTTTTCAAATTATTTTAAAGTAGTGCAATGCAGACTATGATATCAAACTTCGAACGGAAACAACTGGCCAAGACAAAACAATATCAAGTGATGCAACATCACAAAAATCAAAGCTTCCGGTCATTACAAAGTATCAAAATTTGAACGAGACAGATGAAATAAACGACGAAATCAAATTAGACTCAAAGCACAATACTTAGTTGAACTAGATGTGAGGGGCGAAAACCACTCACCTGTTGCTTGAAACAATCGCGAGCAAGGGACGACCTAGCTCCTGCAGTTGAAGTCGTGGCCCTCAAGAAGGCGAGCGCGATCGATCGAAGCCGGCGCCTTTGAATTTGAACGAAGATCAATCCAGATTTGCCATAGAATCGAGAAATCGCCGAAGCCCTAGTTTTTTTTAAGTTGCCACCATTTTTATTTTCTTCGATTTATTTTAGGGCACGAATGAATGAGAGGAGATGTCGTGGTTTTAACAGAGATAAGGGTGATATTCTTCTTCCTTGTAGGGTGGCTAGCAACAAAGAGAGGGTGGCTGATAGGTACGCGACTTTGCAGAGATAAGGGGGGAAGAACGTGGTTTTGCAGAAGGGAACGTGGTATAGGGTATGGGCTGGTATTATATATTTTTTTCTTTTATTTTATTTTCAATTTTCTTTTAATTAATAACTTATGTTATTTGTTTTATAAATAAAATTCACTCAATTTTTAAAACCATCATCTTAAACTTGCAAAATTCTAACACATTCACAATCTAAATCAAAATTTAAATTCAATTATCAATTTAAATAGTTCAAAAATTCGGGATCGTTACAATCTCCCCTCCTTAAAACTTTTCGTCCACGAAAAGGAAAGGTTGTTAAAATTTCATTAATATTTATACCCTACACAATTTTTCTAAGCTCAAAACTTATTACAAATAAATGAATATATGTAGAATTCATTCCATTCGATTTAATCTCACTAGCTTTGTTCATTATCTTCATTGTTTACTGATTTCTAAAATCAAAACGAAAAAGTCTTTTACCAAATTTTTCGACTTACAAAACTCAATTTTTTTTTACTTAAAATTCATCATGTTAGAGATTTATATAATATATCTCTTCCAAAGCTGTGGACTTTCAAAACATTTCAAAGATCCTCTTTCTTAATTTATTTGGTAGGAATTTTGTAATTTTAATTTCAAACTATTGATTTGCTATTTAAAGTTTGAAAATACTTGCTAACTCGAAATTTAACAAGTCCATCTTCGTTCTCATAGACATTAGACATACGCTGGCCAGGCGCAGGTCTAAAAATCTCCAAGTACTAAATATACTTGCTTCAACTTCCAGTGAAAATACTTTAAAAATTCTTTTAAAAATGGATATGGAAAGCACGTTCCCCCATGGATCACAGTTTACCCGGCGGTTACGCTAATATCCCAGTAGAATCGCTTGTAACCGTAGATTTCACATCTCTCTTGAATTTCGCCATGATTGTTGCCATAGATCGCGGTCCACACGGCGGTTACGCTACTATCCCAGTAGAATCCCTTGTAACCGTAGGCATCTCGCCCCTCGAATTTCGCTTGGCATTTAGATTGCAATTTACTCGGCGGTTGCGCCACTATCCCAGTGGAATCGCTTGTAACTGTAGGCATCTCGCCCCTCGAATTTCGCTAACATACATCATAATCAACATGATCCCATCACGAGGGATTCTAGTCCAAATGGACATTCCAACTTATGGAAAATTCTACGTAGCTACGAATTTCAAATGGACACTCATCACGAGTTCCAATACCTTCTCCAATAATAAATGGAAGGTACTTTTCCATATCCTCAGTTTAGAAAACATAATACTATACATATATAGTACTTCATTTCACATTTCGTACATATCATATCCATGTAAACATACATAAGATTTCCATAACAATGTCTTTCTAAACTAACGGTTTTCAAATTTACCGCATTCATATATATAAGTTCTAAAAACTTACATATCCATATTCACAACAAAATAGAGGATTTCAAAATTTTCGTCTAAGTCGATTTGAAAATTTAAGGTTATCTCAAACCTAATTCATATTCATAATTCCATTTATTATCGACTTCACATTCGATTTGAATTACACGTTACATCGTCAATTCTCAACACAGAATTGATGTCTACCGATATATAACCTCTGAGCTCGTACGTCTCAGAGAAGGGTGTTAAGCTAAGAGAATAAATTCTCCGCCACCAACAGATATATATTTAATAGAGATCAATTGCTATGTCATCAATTCACAATGTTAGACATACAATCCAAATCATCATCTAAAATTCAAAACTCATCTTATATTGTCTTTGATGTCGAAGTTAAACTCAATTTTAACTTAACGATTCAATCTTTTTGAAAAATTTCAAATTGAACAAATTGTTCAAATTTCTCATTTAACTTTTCAACTTTGACTTCGAAAATGAATTACAAATCATTTATTCCTTACGGAATATATTCACAACATTTCATATTTGGAAAAACATTTCCATACTTATTTAAAAATAAGTAATTCACAAATCTAATCTATTTTCAACATTTGAAAATATTCAATATACTTAAATCAAAATTAAGCATATATTTCATCTTTAAGGAAATCATCCTCTTTCACATATTTATTTGAGTTAAAACGAATGTTACGTAAAACTTCGTTACGACAACTCAAAATCACTAGTATAGGGATTCGAAATTTAGATAGATGTATAAATCCCAATACTATACAAAACATTTCCTTTCGGAAATCATTTACTATAACAATAGTGTTATAGTCCACAATTTCCTTTTATTCGAAAACATCTATTTCAACAATGACTATTGAAATCTATGGTTTCGATATTCAATGCCTTTTAAAACATCTTTTAAAACCATTAACTTTGTTCTAAAATATCGCTTTTCCCAAAACATGTCCATTCTATTCAATAATATATTCACAACATTTCAATATATTTCTAAAAGATTTATCCACTGTCCAAAATTGTGGATATACTTCTTTTAACAGCAATAAGAATTTACTTATCAAAATAAGTCAGTTTCGGATTTATAAACAACATTTATAAATTCCATTTCTATTTATAAAGACTTCAATTTATAGTTTGAATTCCGCATACTTTTCACAATATTGGTTTTAAACCAACTTCAAATTTTCCAATACTAAGTTTTCCACTTAACTTAATTCTCTGCAAGTTCAAATTTAAATTCATCACTGAATCTATTAAATTTATTATGGATAGTCATGTTGACAACTTCAAAATTTTCAAATCTAATTCCCATTTGAACTTTGCATCCGCTTCCTATTTCCAAAATAATCAACTAGTTCTTTAGTAAATCATTCATCGAATTGATTTTCAATTAAATCACATTTGATTTATTCACATTGGATTTTACTAACATTCATTCATATTCAATTAGTTTACTGTCACTAATTTATATTCAAGTTAGTTTGCTTTCAATTCAAATCAAATTTGTTTCTATTTAGATTTACTTATCATTCAATTTCCATTAATTCAATTTCATTAATACTTAATGAATTTCTATACAATCAACTAGCAAAACCAAATTTATTTACTTTGCTTATATTCAATTCGGTTCAACACATTTAATTTCAATTGGTTTATATTCTAATTCACTTTTACAATTAAAGTTGAATTTCCTTTATATAACTCAATTCATATTCATTACTTCACTTTATTAATTCTTTTTGATATCAAATTCAACCTCTTTCAACATTTCTTAAGCTATGTTTCGTTTTATCTTCACTTGCATTTATTTTCACTATACAACTTAAGTTCGCCTCTAATTTATTTGAAATTCTATTTTATTTAACTTTTACTAAAGTCAAATTCATATCACATTTCAAAATTCAGATTTTGTTTTACTTAACAAAACTGTTTAACCATTTTAACAATTGGTTTTACTTAAATTTTCTCATTTTATAAGTTAAACAACTTATAAATTTAAACTTTCCAATTCATATCATATAATCACTTCTCTTTTAAGTTTAAATTTCCATCTCAATAATTTATCTAATCCAGTTCAATTTATTTAACTTTTCTTAAGTTAAATTTCAAATCCATTCAAACAATTTTATACTTTTTTTAGATTTGAAAAACATTTTCTTTTAAAGTGTTTCTAGTAACTATTCATATTAAACGCCATAAACTAAGCTTTGTGTAAACCAAAGCTCTGATACCACTCTGTAACATTCCCCCTTCTGACCGCCTCCAGTCGGTGATTAAACCAACTAGAAACGTTCAAAAAGACGAATTGTTATTTAGTTTATAAGGTTTAAACAGAATCAGCCACAGAAACACAGCATAATAATATTTCATTTCTATAAATCTTTTTGAATACATCAGAGTTTATACAATTTAATACTGATACAGCGGAATATCTTAAAATACAATTTTCTCTTGAAAGCTTAAGTGATTCTTTACTCTCTCTCTCTAACTTCGCTGCTCGAAAATCTTCAAGCTGTAAAAATACTCGGTCTGACCCGAGTATTATATTCAAAAGAAAATAATACACAGGTCAGTCTAATTCAAACCAGTTTATGAGTGCATAGAGACAATAATAATTTAAATAGACGACAGTCACAATAATTCCCGTCTATCCAATCCTTTTTACAAAGAAATCGGATAACGAAAATTTTAACACTAAACAGTGTTAAACAATAAATCAGCAGATTTAAAACATCAACAGAGATAGATGGAAAGATTTCTAAATGAAGATGATTTAGAAAAGAATGGGATTGCCGAAAACGGCGATTAACTACAAAGATTATCAATTTAAACCAAATCAAAATACGATTCAAAATATTTTGGATTTTCAACATTAAAACAATTTTAGAAACAACAAAACATCAAGTTTTGATTGGCTGCCGTACACGCACGCATGCACTGCCTCGCCATAACAGTATGAAATAGGGATCAACACAAGGTCAAATCTAAAATACTGGATTCAACACAGGTGCGGAATGAAACCAAGGCTACACAAGCTATATACAGTCTCAAGTTAAAGACTGCGACACTACGACAACTACGAGTGATCATGTAACCAAGAGCAGACACTACTGGAACTGTCTTGAAGACCAGAGAATTCAAACTACAACATCAAGTACAACACATATGCACGTAGTGTGCAGGTACACTAAACTGGTTCATGCTAAAGAAGAAAGCATATCAAGGCAAACAACCTGAACAATATGGAATGCAAACGACTACAGGGAGGATATAACTCGAGTCTACACTTAAGCATGAAATTAAAACATGCAGTGGCCACGAATACACAGAAGTGGCCCCGATCAAAGATATGATGGCCGAAGTATATAAAGGAAATGTGAAGTCAACTCAAACCCAATTATAGTGAAAACAGAGGCAACAAAGGTCAGGGAACAGGACAGAACCATCAAGTGATGCAACATCACAAAATAAAGTTAGTCAATATGATCAAGGAAACAAGTCCAGTTACGACCAAGAACAAGGTATAGTGCAGTTTCAAGGCTGCAAGACTCTAGTTTACGTGAATACACATATATGGTGACACAACAGTGCAACACGAAGTCAAGGACAGCAACTACAACCTAGATGCAAACTCAATATAACTGCATGAAAGCTACAAAATGAAATGCACCAGGCTAAACTAGTCATCAACCAAATGAAAGGCTTGCCAACACCAGCAGACAATGCAGACAACCGGAGTAATATCAGTTACGTGAAGAACAGAGACAAAATAAGCCTGTACACGAATCATCAATCAAGTCAGAGTATAAAACTCCCAGGCTTCCACAAAAAAAATCAAGTTTGAAATGCAGGTCAAAAGAAAAAAAAAATCAGACCACCCGTGCAATGAAGACTTCAGGTAACTCGAGCCAGTCCAGACCCCTCAAGTGGAACTAGAAACAGATGTGTACAAAAACAACATGAACTGGACAGTGCAAGTGCAGAGCTCGGCTGGTCAGCCTTAACCAACAGTGAACGTGAACCAATAGTGCATGGACAAGTATACAAGTATATGGAACGTGAACCAAAAGTGTACAGTCTAACTAGAGTTAACAAAGTAGAAGTGACGTAAAATGTAACTGCACTAACCCATATAGCATGAAATGGGCAGTTTATTAACTAGCAGGTGACACACGACAGTGGAAATGCAACAGTTCCAAATAGCAAGAACCAGGAAATCAAGTGAAGACTACAAAATGAACCAAACCCATAAATATAAGTATATGTGTTTTTAACTATCAAACTAATTGAACTTCAAAACTAAACAAAGTCGAACTTTAAGATTTGAAACAAAATGCACTGTCATATATATATATATATAAGTTGCAAATAGTACTAAATGCATTCAATTGAAAATTGGGTTTTTTTTTATAAAAAAACAAAATTAATTGGCAAGTAATTTCAATACAAGCAACATGGGACAAACAAGACAGAAGTGCAAATTGAATGTGTACAATTTCTTCAACGTGAAGGCTTATATGAACCACTTTCAAAGGAAAGGCACAGGGACGTGAGCAACTTCAAGGCAACAAAACAAGTAGTATATGCTACTATTCACTAAAGAAAAATTTGTATTTAGCTCCAACAAGATGTGTTCCACTACACTTCAAAGCAATAAATTAAAACATAGATTGACAGAGGATGCTGGCAATTATTGGCAAAACAATAGATCATCAATAATCACCTATCACTAGATTCAACTAACATTTTAAATCAGTACTAGAGATGAGTTTTACTCACTTGCAAAACTTGATGAACAGAGATGCATACATACTTATTCACAGACATATAGATACAACAGATTTTATACTTTTTCAAATTATTTTAAAGTAGTGCAATGCAGACTATGATATCAAACTTCGAACGGAAACAACTGGCCAAGACAAAACAATATCAAGTGATGCAACATCACAAAAATCAAAGCTTCCGGTCATTACAAAGTATCAAAATTTGAACGAGACAGATGAAATAAACGACGAAATCAAATTAGACTCAAAGCACAATACTTAGTTGAACTAGATGTGAGGGGCGAAAACCACTCACCTGTTGCTTGAAACAATCGCGAGCAAGGGACGACCTAGCTCCTGCAGTTGAAGTCGTGGCCCTCAAGAAGGCGAGCGCGATCGATCGAAGCCGGCGCCTTTGAATTTGAACGAAGATCAATCCAGATTTGCCATAGAATCGAGAAATCGCCGAAGCCCTAGTTTTTTTTTTAAGTTGCCACCATTTTTATTTTCTTCGATTGATTTTAGGGCACGAATGAATGAGAGGAGATGTCGTGGTTTTAACAGAGATAAGGGTGATATTCTTCTTCCTTGTAGGGTGGCTAGCAACAAAGAGAGGGTGGCTGATAGGTACACGACTTTGCAGAGATAAGGGGGGAAGAACGTGGTTTTGCAGAAGGGAACGTGGTATAGGGTATGGGCTGGTATTATATATTTTTTTCTTTTATTTTATTTTCAATTTTCTTTTAATTAATAACTTATGTTATTTGTTTTATAAATAAAATTCACTCAATTTTTAAAACCATCATCTTAAACTTGCAAAATTCTAACACATTTACAATTTAAATCAAAATTTAAATTCAATTATCAATTTAAATAGTTCAAAAATTCGGGATTGTTACACTTCCCCTTAAGTAATCCTATATGATTAGGAAAACTAAACGACATCTATTAGTAGAATAAAACACATTCTGCTACTACAATTAACTTGGACATTTACTTAAGTTGATTGATTGTTACGTGTTGATCCCTTATATAATACCTGTTGTTATGTGAAGCCATGTTAAACTGAATAAGTAAAACCAAATTAAAAGCACCATTATGGTCATTAAGCCTCCATTCGATTTTGTAAAGGTAAATATTTCATTTTCTTTTTGAAATGGTTTCAAAGTTAGTGCATTTGAACAAGATATTTAAAGAATGATTTGATAAATGGTTTTACTAAATATGTTTTTAACTACTGGGAATGATTTTCCATATTATAAAAAAAGTTTTTTTATAATGAGTTTTATAGAGGAATTTGAAAATTTATAAGGTGTTTTAGGAAAATGGATTTGAGTTTTAAGTAAAGAAGACTTCATAAATAAGGGAGATTTATAAAATCGATTTGATTATTAAAAGAAGCTAATTTGACTAAAGGTTATTTAGGAAGTTGTTTAAACATGAAATGTTTGTAAAGAATTTTTATAAATGGTTTGGGAATTTGTAAAAGAAGTTTTAGAAAATGATTTGGATATTCATAAAGGGATTTTATAAAAAGGTTTGAGATTTATGAGAAATTTATATAAAAAGTTTGGATACTTATAAAGGAATTTATATAAATGGTTTCGAATATTTATAAGAGGGTTATATAAAAGAATTTGGAAGTTTTGGAAAGTATTTTGAAATGGTTTTGATTTCAAAAAAACGATTTCATGAATGAAATAGATTTGTTTAAAAAGGATTTATTAAAATACATATAAAAAGAATTTGAGATCTGGGTTTCTCTAAAACCGACCTTTTAAAAATGATGGTATGGAACATACATTCCACACTTAACACTAAGGAAATAGTGTTTAGGGTGGTCTTTACCTCCAATTTAAACAACATTTGTTTAATCCTTTTCAACATGAATTGGAATTAAGAAGTTATTCATAAATGTTTTGTGAATATACTTATATCAGAGAGATAAGTATTTAAATATTTTAGACAAACGTTTTTGGAAGAGATTTATTAAATAAAGATTTGTTTTGAGGCTTAGTGGTTGCTATGGGTAAATAAATCTCAAATGGAAATGGTTGTTGTTTGTTTATTTGATAGTTAAATAACCGACTATCAAATCTGGACCTATTTTAACTTAGAAGGTATGTCGGGTATATTAGAGTTCTCCGGTGAGGACTCGATTGCTTAGTGCATACTTCCAAAAGAACCGAAATTGAGTTAGCGAGAAATTATCGCTTAGATTTGGAGACAACGATCCTCGGATTTATCCGAACCATTGCAAACTAATAGCAAATGATGCTAAATCATATTGTAGTATGCTGTGGAGTTGTACTATTCTTCCTGAGGTTGATTCCAAAATGGAAGATTGTAATGTGGAATGTTTGTTCGATCCTAGAACAACTTGCATGGATGAATGCTAGTATTGTATCTCCGCCTGGAGAGCAGTGTTAGCATTCCAAGATGGTCTGCTAAGAGGAAGAAGGTAAAGCATGACCTCACGAGCCCCACAAACTGGGAAATGGCAAAATCAGGGTATGCAGCAGGGCTATGTGGTCAGCTACCATTAGGAGCCACCATCCTATTCTACATTGTTCATATTCGAGTTGTTTTGCATGCAAACACCGTGGAAGTATAAGGCCTCGATGTCAAAAGGGGATGAGTTTATCCGGTTCGCCATGTTAAAGAGGCGGACGACTTTGTGTAGTAGGGGTACAAAAAGTTCTTGTTAGACTCCGGTGCGTTTTCTAGGGGTGTGCCGTCAGAAGATAGTCCCTTACCTTGTCATAATATGGAATCTAATCTCTAATATGAGCTTTACGGTTTTAGATGTACCCAACTATGTTGAAATGTGAAATACAAGCATTTCAGCTTTATTTATATTTTATTTGAAACTATAGACATTATTATAATATCACTGGATTTTATATACAAATGTTTTGGTTATCGTAAGGTAAAAACCCTTCCATGTTTATATGCGGCGTGGTCTTACGAGATGCCTTTGATTTAAAGGTTTTTATAAAGTTAAAGACTTATGCTTTACTCACACCAGACCCATGTATGACCCGGAGTTTATTTTTCCTTTTACTAAACTCTTGGGTGCTCAAATTTGAATGGGCAGCCAAGTAGTTCAGATTTTTCCATAGATTTACCTTGGACGAGCTTGGAGTAGGTCGCTTCATCGATAGCTAGTTATTTTTCTTATTTATGTTGTATTATATGTATATTTTATCTGTTAGGTAGGGACAGATAGTTATAATTTTCCTAGGGTAGAATTTGTATTAGTATGACTCTGATGTAACATTTTGAACTGACTTTATAATATGTTATGTTGAGTAATATATATCGTTCTGTTGCGTTGTGAGATTCTTTTGTGTTTAGTTTTCTTCTCTTCTACCTTTTCTTTCTTTCACCCCTAATGACCTGTCTTTCAAACGACTAAATGATCGGCACACAAATATTGAGGATGTATTAAGTGTTGTCTTTGGTAGTAAGAAAAGCGGATCGTTACATTTGATATCAAGGCTTGGCTGAGCAAACAATTAGGTTTTGGTGGGATAAACTCACTATAGATAGGGTCGTTAGTGCCCTAGAATGAGTCTGATTAATGAATAAAAATGTTTTATATTGTGTTGTTTGATCTGTTGAGTGGCTTAAGAATTCTAGTCGACGTGCCTGATCAACGTTATCGATAGGGATTTTCTAAACACTTGAACAAGTTAAATTGACATAATATTGTTTTAAATTTGGTAAATAAAATAATTTTACCTAGGAATATATTTTCAATATATAAAAAGGGATGATTTTTAGAATCTATTATTATATATGAGGAGAGTGGGTTAGGAGTTAATAATATTTAAATTATTAGCATTTAGGGTTTAACTAGTCATGGTCGTCCAATTTTGAGCGTTGGCTATTGTCAGATTTAATAGTAAATTTTCTTTTTCCATCATGGGTTGGGTAGATAGAATTTGTAGGAGCATTGACTTGAACACCTTATGATTAAGTTTCACAATTTGACTATAAGGCGTTCAACAATATGTAGGGTTAAAATTTTGAATTTTAATGAAGGTGTTTATTTAAAAGAAAATCTTTAGATAATTTTATAAGATGATTAAGAGAGATGATTTTACAAATTAGAATTATCAAATGTGTTTTAAAAATGAAAAGGGTTTTGAGAATGTTAAATCCTGGTGGCTTTGATAAAGTTTCAAGTGATGTTGGAAAATAGTAGTACTCTTTCTTAAAGATATTTTAAAATATAGATATTTTAAAATAAAGTTTGAGAGTAAGGTTTCATTTGGACAGTTCAGTAATAAGTCTTGATCAATTTTGTGATAAGTCTTGATCCATTTTGTGATGATCAGAATAATCTTCTAAGTGACAATCAAATGTTTGCTTAGGCAGATAAAACAGTGCACTTAGTAAATTACTTTTGGTCATTATACAATCGGGACGAGTTCAAATCCGAATGAATCCAAAGCAAGTGGATGATTTTGTTACAAAATGTTTGTCTATAAATAGTATTGTTTCAAGAAGGAATTTGAAAAAATAATAATTTGTTAACTGGTCTGAGTGTCTTGAAAATGACTAAAAATAGGTAAGAGATGTGTTCAGATGGCAAACACTTTTGGGTATTGTCCTTCTTAGTAAAGGAGTATATGATACTATTTGGTAGCACCTAGTTCCTTGACATCGTTTTGGAGTTACTTGGGCTATATGTATGTTTTCAAAAGATTTTCGAAATAAAACTCGGGTATTGTTTTCTTGGATCCTTTAATGAAAGAGTTTTCAAAATAATAAGATATTTTGAAGATAGATTAATAAATGAATTTTTATTTAGGTTAAATTCAATAAAGGGATTAATAAACTTTGTTTATTTAAATCGTATCTTTTTATTTTAACATCTAGGATGTGTAGAATTATTTGATGTTATTAGGCCGGTTAATAGACATTTTTACCTTAGTAGTGTCTAAGAAAAAGTAGAATCTAGGATGGAATTTGGATACCAACATCTTACTCTTCTTAGCTACTTACCAAAACAATTAGGGTAATGAGGTTATCTTTGGCCTACATCTAATAGTTAAAAATTAAGTAGAATTAAAAATCAGATGTTTGAATATACTCTTATGGATGTAGAAGATTATTATACAAGTTAGTTATATTTAAAAATTGATTCTTATGAAGCATGGTGGGAGGGTAGAAAATAGTTAGATAGCAAGAACCGTTAGATCGGTACATAGGCTGTATGAAGGTCATTTCTCCTAGTTCTCGATCTTAGATTCAAGTAGATGACTGGAGGTGTTTTACACCATTCTGAATAAGGATTTATCACTCGATTTTTTTGCGGTGAGCGTTTGTGAGGATTCTTAATGGGAACCAAAGTTTTTTATCATAGTTTATGGATATGCAAGGAGAATAGAGGTTTCTAATTAAGAGGCCCGATCAAAGTCTATACTAGAAAGTCGGGTGAGTGATACCAGTTCAGAAGTGAAGTTATTTTTCCAAGTGAATGATCAAATCAAATAGGAATGATTTATGTACATCATACGGATTGATGAATAGTTTAAGTGTTTTTGGGAATTAGGTTGTGGTACAATTTCGGGGACGAAATTCTTTTAAGGGGGAAGAGTGTAAAGACCCAGAATTTATAGCCTCAATTTTCAAATATTAAATATTAAAATAGCAGGTTTTATAATTAAAATATAGCTCCTTTAAATAATAAAAAATGATGGTAAAATAGATTTGAAACGACCAGGATTTTGCCACTTTGGAATTTATTTAAAAATATTTGTATAATCAATAAATGGATTTTTATTAGCAAATAAACCTATTTTAATTATTTAAGAATGATAGTAAAATAATTTTCAAATTTTGTTTACCGATATAGATAGTTCAAATAAAAATAGAAAATGTGACCGAAGGACATTTTCCGAAATTTCGACTTTTCAGCACTTGAAAATCGTCGGGAACGTTGTGCACACTTGGTACAACATGCACACACTTAATAAAACTAGGGTTGATCACATTTACAAATAAATATACATTCATATACATGTATACATAGTAAATACTTAGTGTATATATACACATACATGCATGATTTGAACTTTTATATACAATTGTATATTATATAACCTAAATTAACCTAAGATATCACACATCCATTACCTAAATCAACATAGGAAGTACACAAAAGCATGGCTAATGGAGGGGGGATGCTAGTGATGTGGGGAACAAGGGGTATGAGTGGAAATGGTGTGTTGTTTTCATGGAAGAAGAAATGATATTTTATGCAAAGGACCTTTTAGTCATTCCATATTATCTTCATGTCTATATATACCGCCTTACATATTCATTTCTCCTTTGTTCATCCCATTCATATTTCTAAGTTCTTCCATCTTCATATTCATGAAATGTTTCATGGCTTCCATATACTCAAAATCCTAAAACAAGTTGTAAAACATAAGTTTCTTCACTTCTAAACTCACTACATCCATTTACCTACCTTGTCTCAACCCAAACAAGCACCCTCACTATAAAAAGCCCATGATCATGCCATTTCCATCTAAATCTGAGCCCATCTCGAGTGCAAGGGTCCATAAAACTTTGTTTTTGAACAAGGAGTCAAATGTTATGTCGTGTCTAGGATCGAGAAGAAGTTAGCTTAGTTTCGAGCAAGTTCGGTGAGTAAAGTTTCACTTTAAAATCCAATTAGTTAACTACATAAAAGTTATGTAAATATTGTTGTATAATGATGTTTGGATGTGTAGTTATGATTGGGTATTGGTTTTGTATAAGTATGATTGAATATGGAAATGATTTGGGAGTATATAAGTGTGATGATGTAATGTTAGTAAATGTTTGAAAAATGGAAAGTTAGATAGTAAATGGGAAGTTTGTATATTGCTTATGATAATGGATTGGATGTAATGTGATGTTTGTGAATTTGATTATTATGTCGTTATGCTTAGTTCAAGTTAAGATAAGTTAGCGCTTGCTAACTCAAAGCGGCACGTAAATTCGTTCATAAAAAAGTTTGAAATTTGAGTTTTAAAATCTAAAATATGGCAAGTCTAATCTTTGTTTTGGATTTCAATTTTTTTATGTTTTAGAAGTGATAAATTTTCAAAAGTTAAAGTTTTAAAAGTTAGAAAGTAAAGTTTCAAGTTTGAAAATTACAGGTCCGTATAGTGATAGTCGCTATACGCGCAGTTTGGAAAATCTAACTATTTTTCTAATCTAAACTTGTTTTCACTTAGAAATCTTTTTGGAAATGTTTTCCAACTTTAATTTAGTAATTAGGGAACAATTATTTAATTATTAATGATTATTTAATTGATGAGTTAATAAAGTTAATTATCACTTAATCGTTTGTTGATAATAGTTAACTTGAATGTTAGTCAATTAAGTTAATCATGATTTGTTACTTAATTAAAGTTAATTTTATTTAATTATTATTTAAAGATTAATTAATTATTAATTAATTATTTGCTTAATATAATTATTATGTTAAAGGGGTTTTACTTAATTAATCTTTGATTAAAGTTGATTATGTTTTAATAAGGTTTAATTACTTTTAGTTAGATTTTAATTACTATTTAACAAGGATTTGATTCTCGTTTACAAGGGTTTTAATTTATTTTAAAATCGCTTTGGGTTTAAGTAATCGGGTTTACTTTAAAACTGTTTTCTCTTCAAATTTGTTTTAAATCAAGGGATTTCTATATCACTTACCCTTAAGTAAACGCATGTGATTAGGAAAACTAAACGACATCTATTAGCAGAACAAAACACCATTCTGCTATTACAATTAACTTGGATATTTACTTAAGTTGATTGATTGTTACGTGTTGATCCCCTATATATCTGTTGTTATGTGATGCCATGTTAAACTGAATAAGTAAAATCAAATTAAAAGCATCATTGTGGTCATTAAGCCTCCATTTGATTTTGTAAGGGTAAATATTTCATTTTCTTTGAAATGGTTTCAAAGTTAGTGCATTTGAACAAGATATTTAAAGAATCATTCGATAAATGGTTTTACTAAAGATATTTTTAACTAACGGGAATGGTTTTCCATATTATAAAAAGAATTTTTTTTATAAAGGGTTTTATAATGGAATTTGGTAATTTATAAGGTGTTTTGGGAAAATGGATTTGAGTTTTAGGCAAAGAAGACTTCAAAAATTAGGGAGATTTATAAAATAGATTTTCTTATTAAAAGAACCCAATATGATTTATGGTTATTTAGGAAGTTGTTTGAAAATGAAAGATTTATCAAAAAGTTTTATAAATGATTTGGGAATTTATAAAAGAAGTTTTAGAAAATATTTGGATATTCAAAAAGGGAGTTTATAAAAAGGTTTTGATATTTATAAGAAATTTATATAAAAAGTTTGGATATTTCTAAAGAAATTTAGATAAATGGTTTTGAATATATATAAAAGGGTTTTATAAAAGAATTTGGAAGTTTTGGAAAATATTTTGAAATGGTTTTGATTTCAAAAATAAAAAGAGATTTCATTAATGAAATAGATTTGTTTAAAAAAGATTTATCGAAAGAAATATAAAAAGAATTTGAGATCTGGGTTTCTCTAAAACCGACGTTTTAAAAATGGCGGTATTGAACATCCTTTCCACACTTAACACTGAGGAAATAGTGTTTATGGTTGTCCTTACCTTCAATTTAAACAACATTTTTTAATCCTTATTAACATGAATTGGAAGTAAGAAGTTATTCACAAATGTTTTGTGAATATACTTATGTCAGAGAGATAAGTATATGAATGTTTTAGACAAACGTTTTTGGAAGAGATTTATTAAATAAAAATTTGTTTTGAGGCTTAATGGTTGCTATAGATAAATAAATCTCAAATGGAATTAGTTGTTGTTTGTTTGTTTGATAGTTAAATAACCGACTATCAAATCTAGACCTGTTTTGATCCTGGAGGTATATCGGGTATATTCGAGTTTCCCGACGATGACTCAATTGCTTAGTGCATACTTCCAAAAGAACCAGAATTGAGTTAGCCGGAAATTATTCCTAGTTTTGGAGACACCGGTCCCCGGATTTATCCGAACCACTGCAAACTAATAACGAATGATGTTAAATCATATTGAAGTATGCTGTGGAGTTATACTAGTCTTCCTGAGGGTGATTCCAAAATGGAAGATAGTAATGTGGAATATGTTCGATCCCGAAACAACTTGCATGGATGAATGCTGGCATTGTATCTCTGTCTGGAAGGCAGTGTTAGCATTCCAAGATGGTCTGCTAAAAGGAAGAAGGTAAAAACGTGACCTCACAAGCCTCACAAACCTGGAAATGGCAAAAACAAGGTATGCAATAGAGCTATGTGGTCAGCTACTTTTAGGAGTCGCCATCCCATTCTACATTGTTCATATTCGAGTTGTTTTGTGCGTAAATACCATGGTAGTATAAGGCCTCGGTGTCAAAAAGGGATGAGGTTATCTGTTTCGCCATGTTAAAGGGGTAGCAAGCTCTGCGTAGCAGGGGTATAAGAAGCTCTTGTCAAACTCTGGTGCATTTTCTAGGAGTGTACCATCGGAAAGTAGTCCCTTACCTTGCCATAGTATGGAATCCAATCTCCAATACGAGCTTTACGGTTTTAGATGTACCCAACTATGTTAAAATGTGATATGCAAGCATTTCAGCTTTATTCATATTTTATTTGAAACCATAGACATTATTATCATATCACTGGATTTTATATACAAATGTTTTGGTTATCGTAAGATAAAAACATGTCCGTGTTTATATGCGGCGTGGTCTTACGAGATGCCTTTCATTTAAAGGTTTTTATAGAGTGAAAGACCTATGCTTTACTCACAACAGACCAATGTCTGACTCGGAGTTTATTTTCCTTTTTCCAAAACTCTTGGGTGCTCAAATTTGAATGGGCTGTCAAGTAGTCCAGGTTTTTCTACAGATTTACGTTGGAGGAGCTTGGAGCAGGTGGATTCATCGATAGCTAGTTATTTTTCTTATTTTATCTATATTATATGCATATTGTATCTTTAGGTAAGGACAGACTGTTATAACCGTCCTAGGGTGGAATTTGTATTAGTATGACTCTGATGTAACATTTTGAAATGACTTTGTAATATATTATGTTGAGGTAATATATATTATTCTGTTGCATTGTGCGATTCTATGTTGTTTAATATTCTTCTATTCTATCTTTTCTTTCTTTCATCCCTAATTACTTGTCTTTCAGACGACTAAATAATCAGCACACGAATACCAAGGATGTATGTCACGACCCGTCTTTCTACCACCAGAAAGACGCATCATGAATTAAAAAAGAAAGGGATGGAAGAAGAAAAGATAGAGAAGAAAGAACAACAACACATAAGAATCTCACAGCAGAACGAATGAAATTTAATATAACACATAAAATATTACATAGTATCATATACATCAGAGTTACACAACTTATACATCTCATATTAGACAGTTATAAACATCTGTCTTTCATACAACTCAAGTACATCAAAATAATACAAACACTAACAAAGCGGAACCATAATATATCTACTCGCTGAAGCCTCCTGCTCCATATCTCCTCCAGAGTTCGTCAAAGCTAACCTGAATCCCATGGCTACTCGTAAAAATTTGAGTACCCAAGAGTTTAATAAAACAGAAAATAAACACTTGGGTCAGACATGGGTCTGGTGTGAGTAAACGGGTTAAAGTTGCTTAACTTTGAAAACCATTTGGAAACAAAGGTATCACGTAAGACTTCCCACACATAAACATGGCAAAGTTTTTACCTTACGCTAACCAAAACTTTTGATAGGAAATCCAGTGATATTATAATAGGGTCTAGGGTTTTCAAGTAAATAATCACATAGCTGAAATTGTTACATGATTAAATTCCAGCATACTAGCCACAAAGTGGGTTATACAATCAAAACCGTAAGGGCACGTAGGAAGAATGGGTTTCCATCAATGGCAGGGCTACTGGGGTACCGCCCGTCACAGTACGTGGCCTAGATCACCGTACCGAGGATTACTCCCAATCCCCTGCAACACAAGGCCGGAATCATCCCTTACTGGATAGTCCCGAACAAGACAACCCCGCAGTTGGCGTGGCCAACCACACACTAAGACGAAATAAAAAGGGACTTCTAGACAGGGGAAAATCTCGTCCTACTTGAGCGCGACTCACTTAGCCTTGCTGCACCTCCCCTGTTTTAGCCATTCCCGGTTGATGAGGCTTGAGGCTACGATTACCTTTATAGAACACATCTATCTTAGAATGCTCATCGTCCACCTGACGATGTTCTGAAAGCATTCAATCCATACAAGTCCGTTCCGGGTTCGAATGGAACCGAAGGCACTATCTCAATCTGAACAAAACATCAGATCATACTCATCAGGCGATCCTGGGCTACCTCATCTCTTCCTGATCAGCTCAACCTTTGCTGATGCTTCTTGAAACAACTGGACCAAGAAACAAAATGATCGTCAAATCCCATCAACAAGATGATCCTTCCAAAATCTGCTGAAATCCACAAACTCTACTCCACAAGCAATAGAAGACTGAACTTCCTTCTCCCAGATTCCGGAAACTTCTATACACACTCAGAGGTTCACATAAAATTCCTGTAGAAATCTGAGGTTACTTCCTTTCTCGTACAGCTACTACCTTCGCTTCCGCTGCACAACTCTAATTCTGAAGCAAATGACAATGTCGATGAACTCGAGCACAAACTAGATCCACAAACAGGCGGGAACGTTGGTTACCTTAAAGACATAACCAACTACTCAAAGAACAAACGAGTCCTCAGTCAAGGGTACTGTCTTCAGCTATCCTTGGCTAGAGGAAACTCAAAACTAGAAACAGAAGAGAAAAAACAGATACTCCATAAAATTCTAAGATGCTTCACCAAATCCTTCTCTAGGAACCAAATCGATATAAACAAAATCTTCCAATTCGGGCAAACCTTTGACCTCTTCGATAACTTTTACTTTCTCTTGAGATGCCTCAACTCCATACAAAAGATTACTCAAGATGAACTCTCAAACTAATCGCAAGTCACTTTTGCGATCCTATCCATTTCAGATTCCAAAGATACTATTCTCTCTTCTCACTAGAAGAGCTTATCCAACAAGGTTACTCCTTCAGGAATGCCTTATCTACTAGAAAAACTGATAGTTCCTCCTCAAAACAAATATCCTGCTCTGCTGAGCTTCCAAAAGAAATGAACAAGCTTCACCATGTGCCCGGACTGCTGATAAATGAAACACAAAGATTTCTGATCTACCGAAGAAAAGGATCCATACTGCTGCTTTCGAATTCACTTCTAGGTCACTGCTTAACCATAAGACCTTCCTTCAGACAACCCAAGACATCTCCAAATGCACTGCTACCACAGCTTACCAAAGACTTCTTTAACTTGCTCCAAGAAAAACATCTTCTGGAACCTCCATGGATACTGCGTCCCACCACGCAGCTATTCCTTTTTGAAGTCGCCAAGATACCATTACTCACTTCTGCCTAACCGACAGATCCAAACTATAACTCAGCCAAACTTGCACTTTAAAGATGGACTCTGAACCTTAACAGTTTTCCTTCAGAGATTTATGAAATCCTTACACCATAGCAAAGCTTACTCGAGACGATATTGGGTCTACAGTCTCGACAGATACACTTCCAATCTCAACACTCAGACTTCGACCAATGGTAGTCGTGTTATACACACCACTACCATATCTACCTTTATAACTTATGTTGGAAAGCCCGAACAGGTAATCCAACAAATAGGAAGAAATATATATATATATATATATATATATATATATATATTATATATCAAAATTACAAATACGCTCTCTCAAGAAGAAATCACTCCAAAGCCTAGGTATTCACTCAAACTAGAGCTCTGATACCAACTGTCACGACCCATCTTTCTACCACCAAAAAGACGCATCATGAATTAAGAAAGAAAGGGATAGAAGAAGAAAAGATAGAGAAGAAAGAACAACAACACATAAGAATCTCACAGCGGAACGAATGAAATTTAATATATCACATAAAATATTACATAGTATCATATACATCAGAGTTACACAGCTTATGCATCTCATATTAGACAGTTATAAACATCTGTCTATCATACAACTCAAGTACATCAAAACAATACAGACACATACACTGACACAGCGGAACCATAATATATCTACTCGCTGAAGCCTCCTGCTCCATATCTCCTCCAGAGTTCGTCAAAGCTAACCTGAATCCCTTGGCTACTCGTAAAAATTTGAGTACCCAAGAGTTTAATAAAACAGAAAATAAACACTAGGGTCAGACATTGGTCTGGTGTGAGTAAACGGGTTAAAGTTGCTTAACTTTGAAAACCATTTGGAAACAAAGGTATCACGTAAGACTTCCCATACATAAACATGGAAAAGTTTTTACCTTATGCTAACCAAAACATTTGATAGGAAATCCAGTGATATTATAATAGGGTCTAGGGTTTTCAAGTAAATAATCACATAGCTGAAATTGTTACATGATTAAATTCCAACATACTAGCCACAAAGTGGGTTATACAATCAAAACCGTAAGGGCACGTAGGAAGAATGGGTTTCCATCAATGGCAGGGATACTGGGGTACCGCCCGTCACAGTACGGGGCCTAGATCACCGTACCGAGGATTACTCCCAATCCCCTGCAACACAAGGTCGGAATCATCCCTTACTGGATAGTCCCGAACAAGACAACCCCGCAGTTGGCGTGGCCAACCACACACTAAGCCGAAATAAAAAGGGACTTCTAGACAGGGGAAAATCTCGTCCTACTTGAGCGCGACTCACTTAGCCTTGCTGCACCTCCCCTGTTTTATCCATTCCCGGTTGATGAGGCTTGAGGCTACGATTACCTTTATAGAACACATCTATCTTAGAATGCTCATCGTCCACCTGACGATGTTCTGAAAGCATTCAATCCATACAAGTCCGTTCCGGGTTCGAACGGAACCGAAGGCACTATCTCGTTACACTCGTTTTGGAATCACCCTCGGAGTTAACAACCATAGCCCTTGCACTCTGAATCTCTATCTCGAACCAGAAAGTACTATCTCCATCCAACTCATCTTGGAATCACCCTTAGAGTTTTTAACGACGAATAGTTCTTACACTTCGAGTCTTCATCTTCACTTGAGATTCACGACCTATCGTCAATTTGGATCGATGTGGTTTTCGGATATCCAAATCTGGAAACCCGATCCCGGTCTCACCGAAATCCAAAACGTATCTTTTAGGTCCAAGTTGTTTTAAAGTTAAAGCAATTAAATTCAATTCATTATCTATATTCACACAGATAGATAATTCACAATAGATAATCTACATTATCATCACAAATAGATAATTCACATTATCAACACAAACAGATAATCCACATTATCATCACACTTCAACCAAAGCATCCATATCACCCAACATCACTTATCTCATATCACAGATATCAAACAATGCAAAGCATTCAATATCATTTAGCCATTCATAAGCAAGGATTAATAATCACACCATCTATAATTAATTTAAAATGAATTAAATTAATCACTTGCATCTCTAATTAATTTAAAATAAATTAAATTAATTACTTCATTCTATAAATCCTGCTAATCTTAACCCTTAATTAATTACAAACCAATTAATTAATCATTTTCTAATTTCCATCTTAATTAATCATCCTTGATTAATTATCCTTTAATTACATTCAAGTAATTAGCCTTTAATTAATTTCACAAATTAATTACCCTTAACCATTTACAGTAATTAACCTTTAATTTCTTCATTAATTAATTAACTATAATTAATTACATTAATCGTTAATTAATTACATTAATTGATTACTCTTTAATCACTTATTATTGATTTATTAATCTTAATTAATCAACCCTTAATTACATCATTAATTATATTAATTAATGATCCTTAATTACTTCTTTAATTAATTACTCTCTTTTAATTAATTACCTTAACTAGTAATTAATCACATTATTAATTAACCTTAATCCTTTAATTAATTAATTACTCTTTAATTAATTAACTTTCAAATCAATTATGTTAATTAATCCTTTAATTAATAACATCGAGTGATTACCCTTAATCACTTCCATTTAATTACTTCCATAAGTAGTTTCCCACTAATTACTTCCATAAGTAATTTCTCTTTTCTTAATTACATTCAGTAATTATCCATTAATTACTTCACTAAGTAATTATACTCAATTAATCATAAGTGATTATCTTTAATTAATTAAACTAATTAATTAACCTAAAATTAATTACATTAATTAACTAACTAATTAATCATCACTTAATCTCTAATTAATTCATTAACCATCCACTAATTACTTCATTAAGTAATTATCCTTAATTACAATTAAGTAATTAACCTTAAATTTAATTTATTAATTTATTATCCTTAATTAATCTCAACTTAACTAATTAAGAATAACTTTGCATTTATATTAAATACTTACTCAAATCATTTACTTCATTAAAATCAATTTAGAAATCAATTTGAAATATGATTCTACTTTAAACAAAACAATTCAAACACTAAATTTTAATATGCTTAAAATCTTTGAAAATCCCTTTCAAACATATTTAATTAAACTAAACAAATATTTATCTTTGAAATCTCAATTTCCATACCCTTTAAACTTATTCATTTAAATATATTTTAAAATCAAATTTATATATTCCATTATAATTACTTTGGATATAACTTTAACTTGAAACATTCTTATTTCAAACTCATTTGAATTTTCTTAAAACTTAATCTAATATTTTAAATTGAAAACTTCTTGAATTAAGATTCAAAATTTATTTAGCTAATTACTTTAAAATCAACTATTTTAAACATTTCAAAACTTGAAATATATTATATTAAAACACTCTTAAACAAAGTTTGCCATTTATTTAAAAAGATCTTGCCTTTAAAATTTAAACTGATTTTCTTTTCAAAACTTTACTTTATTTAAAAACCAGATTATCCCAACATCTCAAACCCGAGTCAAACCTTAAGAAAACCCATGCTTGCCTCGAGAAATCATCTCATACAACTACTTCGAGTCAATTCTTCATTCGCACGAGAAAAACCCCGAGCCACCACTAAAACCCATCTTCCTAGTCTCGACGTACACGCGGTGCACTTACACCAACGCCGCCGACTTCCGATGATCGTCGCGGCTACCCTCGATGACCACTCGAACCCACACGACCCCTGGCGAGAACCAAGATCGCACGAAAATACACTGAAACAAAATCGAGCAAAACTGTCGACCATCAGGAAACGATATTTGCCGGAAAACCACTCATCCCCTTCGCCTCCGACCTCGAGATCGCCAGACCTCTTCATTGCATCCTCGTCACACCTTCCAGCAACCATCCCCACCATGGCGATTCCCTCCGAACCTTCGCCTGCGTTGGAATTTACTCAACAACCACGTCGAGTACAATACCAGTCTAAAGCCTAGTTCGCAAAAATCCACTCGCCTCGGCCAATTAGTATTTTTCCTGAGTGCATCGATACCCCGTCCATCACTAGCCCAACCCTCGCCGGAATCCTTGCCGCCGATCACTTCAAATCAACGAAAATGTCGAAACCACACTTCTCCCTATATCCCAAAGAATACTACGCTAAAAATCGTGATTATACCATCTAAATTCAAGATTTCCTGCTACAAACACCATCATGCCATCCAAATCTAAAATTAAGTTGAGTGATTTTTATCATAAATATGAATTCCTCTGTTATTTTCATTTTAAACATTATTTGTTGTATTTAAAAATCATGAAACTATTTTATAATCTTCATTATACATTTACAAACAATTTTCATTTAAATACCCAAGGCTAATATGGATTTGATTCGAAGATACTGAATTTTGATAGCAGAACATACATAGTGAACAATAGAGAACAGACTTGTATATGTATAAACAGACAGGCTCACACAACATATTTATACCAATTCATATAAATTCAAGCTGAAGAACTTCAATACAAGCCAATATCATCACATGCATGGTAGCTAAAACCAGATTTAACTATTTTTAAGATGTTTACTGGCCTTTTTAAGCAGAGAACAAAGAACACTACAAGCTTTCAATTTGTTTCCTGGAATTGCATATTTTGAATTTGCTTTGTTGTTGAAGTCTGAAATCCTTGCATGCTTGTTTATTGTTGATTTAGGTGCTGAAACTTGTTGTTGAATTGAAAAATCATCTTGAATGCTTGCTATTAAACTTTGCTTGAAACTTGTTACAACTTTGGACATTTGCTTTGAGAATTGTATAGGTTTTGGAAATTTGCTTTAGATTAAATATCAAGTTTTTGGAAATTGAATTGGTGAAAAGTTTTTACAAGATTTTAGTTTGAAATGTTCTTTGTTTCAGCTTAGAAGAGTTGAAAAGAAGAAGTGTATGTTTGTATGCACTAACTTATGGTTTATTAAAAATTAAAGAAAATAAAATTTTAAAAGATGACACTTGTTAAAGAATTTTACATTTGTCAACTATGCCACTTAGTTTCTCTACACATGTTACTAACATGTGTTAAGGTATTAACACATGTCCTAAGTATTTTAAAATAAATTTTTATTTAAATTAAATGTTAATATAAAGTTTCCATACTTAATTTGTTAATTAATAAACATTTATCTTAATATATGTATATATAATTACTTTAGAGAAAATATTATAAAACCAATTATAATACAAATATACATATATTTTAAATAGAAAATAATTTTTTTAACATTAGTCTGAGAATAATTATATTGAATTTTAAAAAAAACTTCAAATCATAACATATACATACATATATATTACAATTTGAAAATACATCTTTTAATTAAACAAAAGATTCCTATTCACAATATATATATATATCAATATATACATTATAAATAGAATCTATTTTTAGCTTTGAAAGATAAATCTTACCAATTTTAAGTTGTTAGAAAATATGTAAATCAATATTGCCAAATTAAATATTTATTAGCCTTTAAAAGATTAAAATACCCATTTAAATTAAAATTATAAAAGAAAATTATCAAATCAATTTAATTATTAATAAAGATTATTAAATTGATATTGCCCAAAATTCCGGGTCATCACATTCCTCCCCCCTTAAAAGAATTTCGTCCCCGAAATTTAAAAGCAAAGATAATTTAATAACCCAGCAAAGATTTTAATTTCAAACAGCAAAGCATACCTATCATCCAATTACTAATAACCATAACAACCAATCAAACAAACAAACCTAACTAACTAACCTGACACAAATCAGGATAGATCTTACTAACACTATCTAGAGTTTCCCGGGTTTAAATCACTGGGAGACTCGCTCTATAGAAGCTAAACTAACAATACTATGATCCAGAGCTCCTCTCTTCTAGATCCATCAATCTGAACAAAACATCAGATCATACTCATCAGGCGATCCTGGGCTACCTCATCTCTTCCTGATCAGCTCAACCTTTGCTGATGCTTCTTGAAACAACTGGACCAAGAAACAAAATGATCTTCAAATCCCATCAACAAGATGATCCTTCCAAAATCTGCTGAAATCCACAAACTCTACTCCACAAGCAATAGAAGACTGAACTTCCTTCTCCCAGATTCCGGAAACTTCTATACACACTCAGAGGTTCACATAAAATTCCTGTAGAAATCTGAGGTTACTTCCTTTCTCGTACAGCTACTACCTTCGCTTCCGCTGCACAACTCTGATTCTGAAGCAAATGACAATGTCGATGAACTCGAGCACAAACTAGATCCACAAACAGGCGGGAACGTTGGTTACCTTAAAGACATAACCAACTACTCAAAGAACAAACGAGTCCTCAGTCAAGGGTACTGTCTTCAGCTATCCTTGGCTAGAGGAAACTCGAAACTAGAAACAGAAGAGAAAAAACAGATACTCCATAAAATTCTAAGATGCTTCACCAAATCCTTCTCTAGGAACCAAATCGATATAAACAAAATCTTCCAATTCGGGCAAACCTTTGACCTCTTCGATAACTTTTACTTTCTCTTGAGATGCCTCAACTCCATACAAAAGATTACTCAAGATGAACTCTCAAACTAATCGCAAGTCACTTTTGCGATCCTATCCATTTCAGATTCCAAAGATATTGTTCTCTCTTCTCACTAGAAGAGCTTATCCAACAAGGTTACTCCTTCAGGAATGCCTTATCTACTAGAAAAACTGATAGTTCCTCCTTAAAACAAATATCCTGCTCTGCTGAGCTTCCAAAAGAAATGAACAAGCTTCACCATGTGCCCGGACTGCTGATAAATGAAACACAAAGATTTCTGATCTACCGAAGAAAAGGATCCATACTGCTGCTTTCGAATTCACTTCTAGGTCACTGCTTAACCATAAGACCTTCCTTCAGACAACCCAAGACATCTCCAAATGCACTGCTACCACAGCTTACCAAAGACTTCTTTAACTTGCTCCAAGAAAAACATCTTCTGGAACCTCCATGGATACTGCGTCCCACCACGCAGCTATTCCTTTTCGAAGTCGCCAAGATACCATTACTCACTTCTGCCTAACCGACAGATCCAAACTATAACTCAGCCAAACTTGCACTTTAAAGATGGACTCTGAACCTTAACAGTTTTCCTTCAGAGATTTATGAAATCCTTACACCATAGCAAAGCTTACTCAAGACGGTATTGGGTCTACAGTCTCGACAGATACACTTCCAATCTCAACACTCAGACATCGACCAATGGTAGTCGTGTTATACACACCACTACCATATCTACCTTTATAACTTATGTTGGAAAGCCCGAACAGGTAATCCAACAAATAGGTAGAAATATATATATATATATATATATATATATATATATCATAGATATATCAAAATTACAAATACGCTCTCTCAAGAAGAAATCACTCCAAAGCCTAGGTATTCACTCAACCTAGAGCTCTGATACCAACTGTCACGACCCATCTTTCTACCACCAGAAAGACGCATCATGAATTAAGAAAGAAAGGGATAGAAGAAGAAAAGATAGAGAAGAAAGAACAACAACACATAAGAATCTCACAGCGGAACGAATGAAATTTAATATATCACATAAAATATTACATAGTATCATATACATCAGAGTTACACAGCTTATGCATCTCATATTAGACAGTTATAAACATATGTCTATCATACAACTCAAGTACATCAAAACAATACAGACACATACACTGACACAGCGGAACCATAATATATCTACTCGCTGAAGCCTCCTGCTCCATATCTCCTCCAAAGTTCGTCAAAGCTAACCTGAATCCCTTGGCTACTCGTAAAAATTTGAGTACCCAAGAGTTTAATAAAACAGAAAATAAACACTAGGGTCAGACATTGGTCTGGTGTGAGTAAACGGGTTAAAGTTGCTTAACTTTGAAAACCATTTGGAAACAAAGGTATCACGTAAGACTTCCCATACATAAACATGGCAAAGTTTTTACCTTACGCTAACCAAAACATTTGATAGGAAATCCAGTGATATTATAATAGGGTCTAGGGTTTTCAAGTAAATAATCACATAGCTGAAATTGTTACATGATTAAATTCCAACATACTAGCCACAAAGTGGGTTATACAATCAAAACCGTAAGGGCACGTAGGAAGAATGGGTTTCCATCAATGGCAGGGCTACTGGGGTACCGCCCGTCACAGTACGGGGCCTAGATCACCGTACCGAGGATTACTCCCAATCCCCTGCAACACAAGGTCGGAATCATCCCTTACTGGATAGTCCCGAACAAGACAACCCCGCAGTTGGCGTGGCCAACCACACACTAAGCCGAAATAAAAAGGGACTTCTAGACAGGGGAAAATCTCGTCCTACTTGAGCGCGACTCACTTAGCCTTGCTGCACCTCCCCTGTTTTATCCATTCCCGGTTGATGAGGCTTGAGGCTACGATTACCTTTATAGAACACATCTATCTTAGAATGCTCATCGTCCACCTGACGATGTTCTGAAAGCATTCAATCCATACAAGTCCGTTCCGGGTTCGAACGGAACCGAAGGCACTATCTCGTTACACTCGTTTTGGAATCACCCTCGGAGTTAACAACCATAGCCCTTGCACTCTGAATCTCTATCTCGAACCTGAAAGTACTATCTCCATCCAACTCATCTTGGAATCACCCTTAGAGTTTTTAACGACGAATAGTTCTTACACTTCGAGTCTTCATCTTCACTTTGGATTCACGACCTATCGTCAATTTGGATCGATGTGGTTTTCGGATATCCAAATCTAGAAACCCGATCCCGGTCTCACCGAAATCCAAAACGTATCTTTTAGGTCCAAGTTGTTTTAAAGTTAAAGCAATTAAATTCAATTCATTATCTATATTCACACAGATAGATAATTCACAATAGATAATATACATTATCATCACAAATAGATAATTCACATTATCAACACAAACAGATAATCCACATTATCATCACACTTCAACCAAAGCATCCATATCACCCAACATCACTTATCTCATATCATAGATATCAAACAATGCAAAGCATTCAATATCATTTAGCCATTCATAAGCAAGGATTAATAATCACACCATCTATAATTAATTTAAAATGAATTAAATTAATCACTTGCATCTCTAATTAATTTAAAATAAATTAAATTAATTACTTCATTCTATAAATCCTGCTAATCTTAACCCTTAATTAATTACAAACCAATTAATTAATCATTTTCTAATTTCCATCTTAATTAATCATCCTTGATTAATTATCCTTTAATTACATTCAAGTAATTAGCCTTTAATTAATTTCACAAATTAATTACCCTTAACCATTTACAGTAATTAACCTTTAATTTCTTCATTAATTAATTAACCATAATTAATTACATTAATCGTTAATTAATTACATTAATTGATTACTCTTTAATCACTTATTATTGATTTATTAATCTTAATTAATCAACCCTTAATTACATCATTAATTATATTAATTAATGATCCTTAATTACTTCTTTAATTAATTACTCTCTTTTAATTAATTACCTTAACTAGTAATTAATCACATTATTAATTAACCTTAATCCTTTAATTAATTAATTACTCTTTAATTAATTAACTTTCAAATCAATTATGTTAATTAATCCTTTAATTAATAACATCGAGTGATTACCCTTAATCACTTCCATTTAATTACTTCCATAAGTAGTTTCCCACTAATTACTTCCACAAGTAATTTCTCTTTTCTTAATTACATTCAGTAATTATCCATTAATTACTTCACTAAGTAATTATACTCAATTAATCATAAGTGATTATCTTTAATTAATTAGACTAATTAATTAACCTAAAATTAATTACATTAATTAACTAACTAATTAATCATCACTTAATCTCTAATTAATTCATTAACCATCCACTAATTACTTCATTAAGTAATTATCCTTAATTACAATTAAGTAATTAACCTTAAATTTAATTTATTAATTTATTATCCTTAATTAATCTCAACTTAACTAATTAAGAATAACTTTGCATTTATATTAAATACTTACTCAAATCATTTACTTCATTAAAATCAATTTAGAAATTAATTTGAAATATGATTCTACTTTAAACAAAACAATTCAAACACTAAATTTTAATATGCTTAAAATCTTTGAAAATCCCTTTCAAACATATTTAATTAAACTAAACAAATATTTATCTTTGAAATCTCAATTTCCATACCCTTTAAACTTATTCATTTAAATATATTTTAAAATCAAATTTATATATTCCATTATAATTACTTTGGATATAACTTTAACTTGAAACATTCTTATTTCAAACTCATTTGAATTTTCTTAAAACTTAATCTAATATTTTAAATTGAAAACTTCTTGAATTAAGATTCAAAATTTATTTAGCTAATTACTTTAAAATCAACTATTTTAAACATTTCAAAACTTGAAATATATTATATTAAAACACTCTTAAACAAAGTTTGCCATTTATTTAAAAAGATCTTGCCTTTAAAATTTAAACTGATTTTCTTTTCAAAACTTTACTTTATTTAAAAACCAGATTATCCCAACATCTCAAACCCGAGTCAAACCTTAAGAAAACCCATGCTTGCCTCGAGAAATCATCTCATACAACTACTTCGAGTCAATTCTTCATTCGCACGAGAAAAAACCCGAGCCACCACTAAAACCCATCTTCCTAGTCTCGACGTACACGCGGTGCACTTGCACCAACGCCGCCGACTTCCGATGATCGTCGCGGCTACCCTCGATGACCACTCGAACCCACACGACCCCAAGCGAGAACCCAGATCGCACGAAAATACACTGAAACAAAATCGAGCAAAACTGTCGACCATGAAACGATACTTGCCGGAAAACCACTCATCTCCTTCGCCTCCGACCTCGAGATCGCCAGACCTCTTCACTGCAGCCTCGTCACACCTTCCACCAACCATCCCCACCATCGCGATTCCCTCCGAACCTTCGCCTGCGTTGGAATTTACTCGACAACCATGTCGAGTACAATACCAGTCTAAACCCTAGTTCGCTAAAATCCACTCGCCTCGGCCAATGAAAAATACTTCCAGTATTTTTCCTGAGAGCATCGGCACCCCGTCCATCACTAGCCCAACCCTCGTCGGAATCCTTGTCGCCGATCACTTCAAATCGACGAAATTGTCGAAACCACACTTCTCCCCATATCCCAAAGAATACTACACTAAAAATCATGATTACACCATCTAAATTCAAGATTTCCTACTATAAACACCATCATGCCATCCAAATCTAAAATTAAGTTGAGTGATTTTTATCATAAATATGAATTCCTTTGTTATTTTCATTTTAAACATTATTTGTTGTATTTTAAAATCATGAAACTATTTTATAATCTTCATTATACATTTACAAACAATTTTCATTTAAATACCCAAGGCTAATATGGATTTGATTCGAAGATATTGAATTTTGATAGCAAAACATAAACAGTGAATAACAGAGAACATACTTGTATATGTATAAACAGACAGGCTCACACAACATATTTATACCAATTCATATAACTTCAAGCTGAAGAACTTCAATACAAGCCAATATCATCACATGCATGGTAGTTAAAACCAAATTTAACTGTTTTTAAGATGTTTACTCACCTTTTTAAGCAGAGAACAGAGAACACTACAGGCTTTCAATTTGTTTCCTGGAATTACATATTTTGAATTTGATTTGCTGTTGAAGTCTGAAATCCTTGCATGCTTGTTTATTGTTGATTTAGGTGCTGAAACTTGCTGTTGAATTGAAAAATCATCTTGAATGCTTGTTATTAAACTTTGCTTGAAACTTGTTACAGCTTTGGAAATTTGCTTTGAGAATTGTATAGGTTTTGGAAATATGCTTCAGATTTAATATCAAGTTTTTGGAAATTGAATTGGTGAAAAGTTTTTACAAGATTTTAGTTTGAAATGTTCTTTGTTTCAGCTTAGAAGAGTTGAAAAGAAGAAGTGTATGTTTGTATGCGCTAACTTATGGTTTAGTAAAAATTATAGAAAATAAAATTTTAAAAGATGACACTTGTTAAAGAATTTTACATTTGTCAACTATGCCACTTAGTTTCTCTACACATGTTACTAACATGTGTTAAGGTATTAACACATGTCCTAAGTATTTTAAAATAAATTTTTATTTAAATTAAATGTTAATATAAAGTTTCCATACTTAATTTGTTAATTAATAAACATTTATCTTAATATATGTATATATAATTACTTTAAAGAAAATATTATAAAACCAATTATAATACAAATATACATATATTTTAAATAGAAAATAATTTTTTTAACATTAGTCTGAGAATAATTATATTGAATTTTAAAACAAACTTCAAATCATAACATATACATACATATATATTACAATTTGAAAATACATCTTTTAATTAAACAAAAGATTCCTATTCACAATATATATATATATATCAATATATACATTATAAATAGAACTATTTTTAGCTTTGAAGGATAAATCTTACCAATTTTAAGTTGTTAGAAAAGATATAAATCAGTATTGCCAGATTAAATATTTATTAGCCTTTAAAAGAGTAAAATACCCATTTAAATTAAAATTATAAAAGAAAATTATCAAATCAATTTAATTATTAATAAAGATTATTAAATTGATATTGCCCAAAGTTCCGGGTCATCACAATGTAAGTTTCGTTTTTGGTATTAAGAAAGGCGAATCATTGCAACAACCCATTGCAAAATTTCTGTAGTTGTCAATTCTTCTCTACTGTTTGATCTTCATCATTAGTTTCCATCAAAGCCATGTACTTGTCGATTCTGTTTTGGTACTGTCTAATCCAATCGCTTGCATTAATACTGAATATCCTCTGAAAGTATGAAGATAGTGAAGTAAGAGGTAAAGGAGAGTCTGGTTTGACTTAAATACTAACAAAATGAGAATTATCAACAAAACCCAAGACCACCGGCCTCATTTGATTCAACAAATTTGCACATACTGTTGGGGGGACATAAGTACAACTCATAAACTTATTTAACAACACAATAACAGTGCCAAAAGTTTCTGCAATAACATATCCTGATTCCAGCATTTGCATCCGTTCATTCTCTATAATATAATTCTTGGACTATATCCAGTTCTTATGTTCATTGAATCCACAATCATCCCACATTGCCTTGTATATTTCCTTATTTACTATGCAACTTTAATTGGCTAACGATGACCTAATAACCAGAATTATCGTCATTGGGCTTATCTTCCAACCTAATTATGTAAGGCTTTATAATGTCGGGCATTTACATCAAATGATAAGCAACAATATGATTGTTTTCATTTTTTTATTTGCCATGCCATGAGTTCTATGAGAGCGTGTAGGAGCAGAATTAGAATCGCATGACAAATAAGCTTCAACATGCTCGAAGTACGAAGGATCTCGTTTTGTTGATTTGTCTTTTTGTTCCTTGCTTTACAAAAAGGCCTACCTTTTCCTATTGTAGCCACCGGGGGTTCTAAATTTATTGTTGTCGATGGAAAAGCTAGTAATTTTAACTCACTTTGCAACACAACTCGCTCATTATCTTGTGCACTCTCATATTTACTTTGGATGGCTTTAATTTTAGGTAACTCAAGAAACCTAAGAGTCGAACGTTGTACAGTTGAAGGTGTGCATGCTAGTTGCTTCCAAAAAGAATCGATGATGTTGAGAGGAATATAACCGTATGTCAATTTAAAGTCCTCAACCATATGGAAACAAGATAAGCGATTACATTTCCATAGAATACATCCACAACATTCAATAGTTGAACCAACCTGAGAAATGACACTTAATTCATGTAAAGCAAACTCAAAGCTTTATGAGATACAAATCCTATTAGTTCTTTGAACATTGGCTCATTCCAAAAAAGATGCATTGATCTTGTGGCACTTGATTCAAAAGCATGTTCGATTGATACTATTTCATTTTCTACGTATAAATGTGCAGTCGTCCAACACCGTATAAAAGTACCTGCTGCTGAATCAAAATATAATTTTAGATGTTAGTTTGCACTTTCAATAATAATAGTGGAGACACTGTCATAATGTTTATAGTTGTTGGTCCACACCAGCACAAACATTTCTTTATACTTACTCAACCAATTTTTGACCACATATGTTACCGAACTTTTTGCTACGAGGACCATTCTTTTCGAAACAATTTTAAGTTCCATTCACATTCTTCTTCAGTTAAAGAGTTAACGAAATTAGTCCAGCCATCCCAAAATACCCGATATTCTTTTTTACCTGATCATCTTCCACTATAATCTCCATATCACCAACCATCGCTCTTTTATTCTTAATGAATTTTGATTTACAATTTGCTTGCACATTTTAGATATGCGCCATGCACATAGGATATGTAAGTAGTTGGAAATATAGTCGACACTGCTTTAATAAGAGCAACTTTAGCATCCGTTATAATAACATCCCGAATCTGGTTTTCTCTATAAAGACTCCTAACACATTCAAGAGCCTAAATACATGATTATGTGGTTTCTCGACTTATAAAAGCAATTGCAATAGTGAATGTATTCCCCGTTGACGTATGTGACATCATGTAAAAACAAGGGAGCGTATAACGATTTGATGAAAACACTTTGCAAGATCAATACACCTTGGATGACTAAAAATAAGTCGGATGTTTGATTGGTGGCTGGATCAAATCTATGAAACATGGAATAATGACGTTCAATTGACAGTTTCATAAATTATTGCATAACAGATCTCCCTTCAGTATTCTGCAATATCAATTTCACTTTTGCATTATAAACATTTCTTATAGTCGACCAATTTTCATGGTTTTCTATTTTAATTATGGATAATATTTGTCGTGGTCTAGCTCCACTATTAGTCATGGTTTCAACTATCTTCAATTCACTATCTTTCATCTTCGCAACATAAGCATGACCAGTTAGACAATTAGAAAGACGGTGATTATAAAGTCCATTTTTTACCGTAAGTATCCACTTTCCATCGATTCGACAAGTAGCACTTAACCCAAACGGACAACCGCGTTTCTTACTTCCAGTTCTTCTTCGCTTTTGTTTGGATTTCGGTACAAAATTCTTTAGTTTATGGCTGCAATATTCACCATTTCGTTCACATACTAGTACCACCCATGATCCTCTTCCGTTGCTGCTTACATTTCGAAATCTAGTTCTTCTCGTCATAATAACGCGATTGACACTTAATCCATGTTCCATACACCTGCCTCGTACTTCTTCAATCGAATCAAAAATCTGCATTATTTATGAACATATTAATTCAACAAAATTTAACTACTATAAATGGAATTTAATTACTTATAACTCAAAAATGAACTGAAAGTAATCGTACACTATCGATTGTAAAATATTCAGTTAAATCTGGAAATTTAACACGGTACTCATTATTCTAATCTTCTTCCACATTATTATTATCATCATCTTCTCCATTTTTTTCAAACTCATCTTATTTTCAAAGCAAATCGTTGTCAAATTATTCACCACTCTACAGTCGAGTTTTAAAAAAAAGTAAAGTAATCAGGAAGAAAATTATATTTCATTAAAATCGGTAAACAAAGAACCTTTAAATTTAAAAAGAAGGGTCAATGTCCACAATTTTTTTCAAATAATTCGGCCTAGAGCTAGCATTTTGACATTATATAACACGTACCAAAAATTCCAAAAACGACCAACCTTCACCGTTTTGTAAAAATATATTAGGCCGACACTTAACGTTTTTACATTATATGACAAAAGCCCAAAAATTCAAAAGACAGCCAATCTCCACTGTTTTTTTAAAATATATTCGGTTGGAACCCAACATCTATACATTATATCACAAGGACCCAAAAATTTCAAAAAGGGCCAATCTCCACTGTTTTTTTAAAATATATTCGGTTGGAACCCAATATCTATACATTATATCACAAGGACCCAAAAATTTCAAAAAGGGCCAATCTCCACTGTTTTTTTAAAATATATTCGGTTGGAACCCAATATCTATACATTATATCACAAGGACCCAAAAATTTCAAAAAGGGCCAATCTCCACTGTTTTTGTAATAATATTCAGTCAACATTTACAGTTTTACATTATTTCACAGTAACAAACGGCGATGACACTTCGTGTTTTTAAATTATACCAACACTTGTTGTTTTTGACAAAGTTTCAATTTTCATCAAGCCGCAACATCCACCTAGTTCAACCAGCGCTAAAGAAAACAACGTGTAAATTTCTTACCTGAGAGGTCAATCTCCGATCTTCTATTAAACTCTCTCGTGTTTCAATTATTTTGTCAGATTCAATATTCAAATTAGCGTCGTCTTTGAAATTAGTATTTTACTTTAGAAATTAGGGTTTAGATTAGGAGAGATTAGAAAGAATAAACGATGGGGGTTAGTCTTGTAATTGTTATTAATTTGTTTATGAGGAGGCTGATCTATTATATACCCCTCTTAATAATTTTAAATTAAAATTTAGTCCCCTTATCCAAAATGGAGTTCCTATAAGAATCCAAAAAAAAAGATGCTAGGTTAGTTTACATGTGGAGGCTTTGCACAAAATGTTCTTATTTCTAACGTTGTTAAGAAATAGTCCACAAAACAATAGTATGTAAATTAGGTTCTTGTTTTTTTTAGATTAGAAAGCGCAAATTATCTTGCAATTTCCTGATAGAAAGTCCACGTTAATTTGAGTTTTTTCAAAAATTTCAAGAAAAATTCAAAATTCAAAAAAAAGTAAGGTACCTTGCATTTTCTGTCAGAAAAGTGCAAGACAGTCTGAGTTTTCTATTTTTCAAAAAATAACGACCGAATTTACATATTCATTTCTGCAAAGACTTTTCTTATAACAACATAAAAAACATGGACTTGTAGCTCGTTTCTTATTACATGTATGCGTGCAAGGATCTTTTTCAGATTTCACCTATAGACAACCCGTTATAAGTGGAATCCCATAATCAGGTCCGTTGCGAGAATTTGGCTAACATATACGGAGGGGGCCTCAAAGTCGTGGTCGAAAATCGTACCGTTTTCATACTTATCTCCACTTATGCATATAAAATGTCTTCGTTGTCGCCCACGTCTGCTACACCCTAGCGCACCATCACCAATCGTCGTCGCATCCCTCTTATTTAGTTTGGCAGCCGTGCTCTTCTTTATTGTCGCCATACCTAGCCTGCGCCGGTTGCTGCCTCCGCGTTTACTATAGGCAAATCAGAAAATGGAATGTGAGAAAGTTTATTTGTTTCATTTTTTCAAAATTATCCCATTAATGAACTTGCTGAATTGATTGACATTTTAACCCCTAGAAGAAAAAAAATCTCTCTGCCTAGTACATGATGGAAAATGAACATTTAGTTTATAATTCCAATTGTAATGATCACAAAGATGTTAGTTACCTTTTAATGTGTTAAAGTCAAATTTTTTTTGACAAATCAGTTATTGATAAGTTGTTTAGAGTTTTTTGATTATTCAACAAATCAATTAACTTCTACGAATTCAACTGCGATTTGAAAATCTAGGATTTTGCAAAAATAAATAAATAAAATCAATTTGGAGAATGAATACTTACTTGACGATTGCGTAGGTTGTTGAGAGACGGTGAACTTCTAATTTGATGACAAACAATTTTTTCATTTTCCCTCTGGCAGCGTCATTCATTTCGAAAAGAAAAGAAAATGCGTTTTGAATTTTGGATGCATGTTCATGTGAATAAAACAGCAATGGATGTTAGGATAAGGAAAATGAAATTATTTAAGGTGAAATTTAGTTTTGGTGAACAAAAAGAAAATAACTTAATCCCGATAGTAGTAAAGATAATAAATGACGTCAATTACTGAATAGATTGCCTCTGATCGATGCAGAATTCCTGAACAGGTTGTTTTTGGTTAGGTGCCGAATTGCTGAATTTATTATGTTAAACGTACTGTAATTAATAAATTAAATGTGTTTTTTTTTGAAATAAAAAATTAAATGTGTTACATGTACCTACTCTAACATTCTGCACCCATACAATTAAATGTGTTGTGAGAGTTATTTTTGTTCTCTGCCTTTTAGAAAGATCTATATCACATCTTTTAGTCAAAAAAAAGTGAAAGTTAAAAATGCCAGTGTTAGCACCAAAATTGGTCACTAACCTCGTAGAAGAAGATTGTGAAGAGATATAAGTGATGAAATCAAATTAAACAGAGAAGACAGTGCTAATCTAAATACAGAAAGTAAGAACACCAAATTTATAGTGGTTCAGCGTAATTGCCTACGTCCACTTTGAGGTTAAACTTTATTGATCTTCTTTATAGTTGATTACAAATACAATTCGTGAATCAAATGCTTGAATGAAGTTGTTAAGTAGAGAAGATGAGTCTTGAAAATGGCAGAGTCTCCCCCGTGTTTTCTCTCCAAAAAAGGATCCATTTCCCCATGACCCTGCCCCTCTATTTATAGGCAAAAGTGGGCTGGACTACCCAGGTGGGCTTGACAGCCGAACGCTCTAGCCCAGGTGTAGTGGTCGCTGCATGCCGAACCAGGTACGCCGAACGCTTTGATGCCGAACAGTCCTTCCCATGCCGAACGGTCCTTTCTGTGCTGAATGGTTCGTCTGATGTATGGGAAGTGTAGGATGGTTGTAGTGAAGCCGGACGTATCTCTGTTTGAAGCTCTTGACCGATCAATGTATGTAGGTCGAATGATATCGTTACCTTGCGTAGTTGTGCACACTGAATGCCTTCTGAATGCCGAACGCTCTCGTTGCCGAGTTAACCTATTGCCGAGTTCTACTGACGCCGGGTACCATGGGATGCCGAACACTAGTTGACGCTGAGCATAGGTTGTTGCCGAGTGCCAGTTGATGCCGAACACTGCTTGACGCCGAGTCTCCTGGTCGCCGAGCACTACGGATGCCGAACGCTACGGATGCCGAGTCCCACTGGATGCCAAGTGCCACGCCGAACACTCCTGGATGTCGGACACTCTCTGATGCCGAGCAGTCTTGTATGCCGAGCAGTCTTGATGCCAAGCATTGGTTGACGTTGAGTGCCAGTTGACGCCGAGTGCTCTTGTGCCGAGTACTTCTGATGTCACCGGGTATCATGCCGAGTACTCCTGTATGTCAAGTGCTTTGCCGAACACTCCTTGATGCCGGTCACTCTCCGATGCCGAGCATTGATTGCCGAGTACTAGTTGCCTGGTCAAATCCCCAGGAAACACTTGCCCCCCAAAGTGTATCGCGTGGCCGAACGTGATGCGCTTTGAATCTGGTACAATCTACCTCGGAGGTACCTTCTCGAGAATGTTAGCGAAGGAGGTGCAAGACGAACAAAGTTGGGATGCCGAACGATACGTTCGAAGCCGAACGTACCTAGCGTGCCGAACGTCACTCCGCCACGATGCCGAACACTCCGGTATTGACCGGTTCTACCGGGTAAAGCCTCTTCGACTTCTACCTCCCTCTATATAACCAGGCGCTCTCCCACCATTTTTCTTTTACGCCTTCTTTTCTATCACTCCTAGAGACTTTGCAACTCTTGCCATCTTCTCAGATTTGAGACCTAATTGATCCTTCCTCAACTTCGACTTTCGAACTAGGTATCAATCCTTCTGTGATTAGATTACTTCAACACAAGACTTAGGTTGTTTTCATGGGAAACGTGACCTTTCTATGTTCGTATAATATGCATCGAGCAGAAATGGCTCGCATGCTTGGAGTTGTCTAGTTAGGGCTAGCTCCTTCGTGCCGAACAAGACTGGAAGGAAAAGAAAGATGGGATGCTGAACAGCGTAGTCTTCGCCGGGCGATCTGTCCCTGTCGTTCGGCGCAGATGGAGAAGGTGTAGGGTGGAGTTGAAATCGTGGTGGAGCGCCACTTTTAGCCGAACGTAACCCAAACCGAACAGTCTCGAATGCCGAACGGTATCAATGCTGGACAATTACTAAAATGTAGAGCAATAGCTTAGCCGAACGATAACCCAAGCCGAACAATTGACATGCCGAACATTGAATTCAGCCGAACAATACAATTGTCGAACACTCTTTAGACCGAGCAAAACACAGCCGAACACTATACTTAGGACGAACAATCTTGAATGCCGAATCAGAACTCTTAATAGGACAATGCCTTAACCGAACGAGACCTTTAGCCGAGCGCTTGACACGCCGAGCAAACATACATGCTGACCTATACTTAGGACGAACAATACAATTGCCGATCATTACTTAAATGCCGAACAGTATAACTACACTTAGGCCGGTTACTTTAGAAATCATATGTCTTTTGAATCTGGAACTGTAATCGCCTCAAGGCAAGCTTTTTGAGACGGTCAGCGATGACGGTCTTCGAAGGCGATGACTCGAAGCTAATCATTATATCTTTAAAAAACCTTTAGATTCTTATCGCCTGTACACAATTGCCTGCACTAGTTCACACACCACGTGGGGGGGAAAACTCGTGTTGCTAATTCTAACGTTCAACGTTTTTTAAGTATAGCTCTCTCAAGCACTTAGTTATTTATTTGGGATGTCGAGAAAATCCAGCTCCGCTACCATATCCGACAGGCCTGGGCCATCATCGAGGCAAGGAGCCGCAGATACTTCTAACCCGTCAACTTCTCCCGCTCATAACTTGGCGCCTGATGCTCTGGAGGCAACCATCTTATTAGACAATCCGATCGATTCTCAAGCCTCGAAGATCAACGAAGCTGCTCTGCGACGGATATGCTCTATTCACGGGATTCCTTTTGCCGACGTGTTAGTTCCTTCAAGACACGATCGCCCTCATCTGCCCCCAGTCGGGTACACTACCTGTAACAAGTTTATGTGTTGGATGGGCAGCGTGCCTCCATTTAACTTATTTCTCCGGGATGTACTGCAGTACATAGACATAGCTCCGTCGCAGCTGCACCCGAACGGCCATGCATTTCTATATGGGACTTATCTACTTTTCATGGCTGTCTTCTCCAGACCTCCAAACCCAGGTGATATCAGATACATTTATATGTTCAAGAGACGGAAAGACAGTCCTTCATTTATGTTCCTCGAGCCATACCACAAGTGCCAGATCTTGACAGGGGCATATAGCAAATTCGCCCTGTACAAACAGGAATGGTTCTATGTGCGCTGCCCTTCTGGTTTCGCTAGGAGATGGGTTGAAGGCAGTAAGTCTCTTTGCTGAGTCACTATTCGTATTTTAATCGGAGTCATGCTTTTCCTAACTCTTCATTTCATCCTTTCAGGTATCAGCCCACGTCCGGAAGGTCGAGGTTATTCTGAGGCTGTTGAAGCCATTAGAGCTCTTCCTGCCGAGGATCGAGACATTCGGACCATCATTTCAAATGAATCGCTGTCGGGGTTTGGCTTGCTAGCCCCTGGTCGTCGGATCAGCCTTCCAGAAGGTGTTACCATTCCCAAACCTCCATCCGGTAAAGGGAAAAAACTCGCCGGACCGTCGTCGCGTCGCGCTCCCGACACGTACGAAGAAGGCGAGCGCAAAGAGGATGATGCCCCTGAAACTCAGGGCGAGAACGTGGGTCCCGCATGGAATCCGGCAATCGAAGTTCAGGATATTGAGACATCGTCCTCCCCTTCGAAGGGAAAGAAGAAGTTGAAATATACGGTTCAAAAGGAGAAAGTTGGTGGCACCTCAAAGGTTACGCCTATCCCTCCTGAGAAAGAGGCTTTTTCGCAACACCTGGAAAGTTCTCTGAGGGGTCTGTCCAACCTATCCATCCCCGATGATTTACTTAATTACGGGTTCGACGATCCTGAAGCTCTCAAATTCTCTTCGCCCGCTAGAGGCAATGTAGGAGTTCAACTCCCGGCTCAAGGAGACAACACTCCTATTAGCAAAGATAAACGAATGGGTCCATCGGGGGGAACACTAGGACACACACGCACATGCGCATTCCATAATATACTTCAAGTCTTTTTAATTCGTGAATTCTCCTTAACTCGTTGTTATTTCCATTCTTCGCAGGTGATATGGGCCGCTCTCACGGACTTGATCGCCTTCAGGGGTCTTCTATATTCCATCACTCAGGACGGGATTCCGGTTCAGGCAGACGCAGGGACCGAGGTGATTATGAAGATAGGGACAATCGTCCTCGCGAGTCATCTCACCGCAAGAAAGCACATTCTCAATCTTCTCAGTCCCGCGATCTTCCTCCTCCAATTGAGCCGGATAAGGAGAAGTCTTTGCAGAAGGGTTATCAGTCTGATGCTGCTCGAGAACAACACTCCAGTTCATCGAGTACGAGGCAAGTTCGAGAGCAACGTAAAAGAATGGAATTCTCAAAGCCTCCTCCTCTTACTCCTGCAGTGGACCCGACTGTTGCGGAAAAAATGGTCGACCTTAAGGCCAAGTTTCCGAAAATCTGCTTTGACGGCTTGAAATTCCTCCCTGCCATCCATCACATTCCTGGGCACGTGAAGCAAAGTGACATTGCCTGCAACAACGACGTCTATGTTCAATATGACGCGTTCATGCACTTGGTGGAGAAGATCTCGGAAGTGTCCGTCGAGCGTCAACACGAGATCGACCGTCTGAATCTGGAGGCTGACAGCGATAAGAAAATCATCAAACTCCAAGACGAAGAGCTCGCTTCGTATAAGTCAAAGCTAGAAGCCACTGAACAAAGCGCAAAAAATACTGCCGACGCAGTTACTCGTTTAGAGGTGGCTCACAAAAAAGAGCTTGACTAAGCAGTCCAACGCAGCGGTGCCCTCGCCCTGGAAAAAGACTCTGTCCAAAAGGAAAGGGACGCACTTGCTACTCAAGTCAAGGAGCTGAAGGAATTACTTTCCAAGGAGAAGGAAGACAAAGTAGCTGCTCAAGAAGAATCGCAGCGATATTGTGATGAGATTGTTGCTACCCGACTCCTGAAGACAAAGCTCGATGACGATCTGTTAGACACACCTCTTCTTTTGGACGATCTATCCTTAACTATCTGTTAAATACTTCTCTTCAAGACGGTCTGTCCTTAACTTATCATCTTCTAGGGTCACCTGATCCTAATGGTTTTGTGGTCTCACCAATAACCTATCTGTATACAAAATATACTCCTTTCTATGTGTATCCATAATGTAGTCTTACCTGTGCTAAAGCCCTACACAAGGGAATTTTGGACTAAATTAGCTGGAGCTAATAGCTAATGTATAGGGCGCGACCGTATACCAGTCCCATTTGATACCTAATATCTGAGTCATTTTACTTAGGGATATCTTCCCAAAATTTTCTTTGAAAACCTTTCCAAAATGATTTAAGTTCTTTAAATCAAACTCAAACAAGGAAAATATATAATCTCTTATGCTTTACTCAAAACCACCTTGCCATGTTATATATATACTTTACTCAAATATTAGTTGATGAAAACACTTAACTTTTAAAAGTCCCCATTTCAAAACCATTGAAAGTACCCTTTCGAAACCATTAAAAATACCCCTTTCGAAACCTTTGAGAGTGCCCCTTTCAAAACCATGTAAAACCCTTTCTTTTACCTAGGCCGAAAGGTCAAAACCTTCCTTTCGAAACCATTCTCAAAACCCTTTCGAAACCTTTGGAAATCTTCCTTTCGAAAGCTTTAAAAACCTTAAACATCTTTCTTTTAAAACCTTTAAACATTGTCTTTCGAAACCATTGGAAAACCTTTCCTTTCGAAACCATTCAAAACCATCAGAAAGCACACCTTTCGAATCCTTCGAAACCTCTAGGGAACCACCCTTTTGAAACCTCTTTTAATACCTTTAGAAAGCATTTAAACTAAACCTTTTGAAATCATTTGAGTTCAATTTAAAACACGTGGAAACCTTTCGAAACAATTCAAAGTTAACTCCTTCGAAACCCTTCGAAAACGTCTCGGTTGAAACCAAATTGGGTTATACTTCAATTTAACAAAAGGGGTCTTAAAAACATCTTAAGTCGAAAGCCACTCTTTCGAAAGCATTTCCTAAGTAAAAAGTGATGGTGTTGAAACCACCCTATCGAAAGCATTGGAGAGATGGACAGATTTTCTAAAACAAAACAACCCCTTCGAAACCTACTGGGTCGAAAGGTAAAAAGGCGGCAACTAGGTGTTTCAACTTAGTCAAAAACATTCACTTAAAATCAAAGATGCAAGCCAGTCGAAACCATTTCCTTTGAAATCATTTGACTTAGTCGAAACCCAACCAAGTTTAAAGCTTCTTAGTCGAAAGCAAGCAGATGTATTTTTCTTTAGAACCAAAGCAAAACATCAACCCTTTCGGAACCCCATGGTTTCGGCCATATACCTTTCGTCCACATCCAATTCATTACGTACCAGTTACCTGATACCATATGCATTGGTTTCGACTGTGCCGGAGGCTATAGTATGGAAGCGGAACCTAGTGTCGAAGGAGACGAAACAGTGAAAAACATAGGTATTTGTACTTTTAAACTATTTCTTTTGTACCTAACCTGCCTTGTTTGTCTAAATCTGATTGGTTGCCATATTACTTTTTCAAAAGTGCTGCCATTTTCCAGAATTAACAGATTCAAATTATTTTCAAAAAGCCCCTTCTCCATTTTAAAATATATAAAACATTTAAGTCCCATACCTTAAATAATTTTATATACCTATCAAAACTCTTAGGAAAAATCTGGAAAAATTCCAAAAAATCTCTTTTAATATGTTTTCTAACATATAAAAATTTCAAACCCAAACCATATATTATTTACCCGTAAATAATTTATAACCAAATTATCATTTTCTTTACTAGAAAATTCATCACATTAATTCCAAAAATTCTGAAAATTGCAACCGATCTTCAAAATATTATTTTAGATCTTCATAAAAATTCGCAAGGCATAAAGATGTCATTTAATAGGATTTTACCTTAAAACATATCATAAAATCAATATGATCATGTATAAATCATCAACAAGTATATATAAATATTCCATCTTTCAAAAACATGGCAGCACATTGCAAAACAATTCGGAATCATCTTAAAACCGAAATAATTCAAAATGGAGATGTAAACATTATTCACCTTAGCTTTAGAGATTAAGGAGCTTGAGATTTGGATGAATTTATTTTGAATTAGTTTTTCCTTTAGCTTTTGTTAATTCTTCTTCCCCTTTTTCCTTAATAATGGTGGTCGGCCTTGGCTCTGAAAAATTTTGAGAATGAGAAAATGAACGTGTATGGCGTGTACACGGCCATAGTTTAAGGGATATAGGAATGACTTTCCCAATTTACCCCTTCCTCTTATTCATTTTAAACCTTCTTTTAATTCTTTAATTAAATGGCATAGCTACCCTTAATTAAAATCAAATCTCAATCCCCTAATCATTTCATTATTTTATTTAGTTTGACCAATTGAATATCCTAAATAATGTTACCAAAAATCTACGGTGTTACAGACTCCACTCCTTAAAGAATTTCATCCTCGAAATTACGATAAGGCACACAATAAATCAAACAAGAAGGTAAAACATACCATCAAACAAATCAGGATAAACATCTCTAATCCTGCTCTCAACCACCCAAGTACGGTCTCTATCATCGTCACTCCACTGGACTTTGACTAATCTGATTATCCTGGTTCTAAGCCACTTCTCATCTCTAGCAACTATACTATCTGGTTTTCTAACTATGGTCAAATCCAGTTCTACCACTAAGTCATCTAGCACAGTCGGTGCAGTAGCAGTCTCCGGGTCTCTGACATGCTTTCTGAGACGAGAAACATGAAAAACATCGTGGACAGTTGCCAAACTGCTCGGTAACTCAACCTTATATGTGAGTTTTCCGATCCTCTTAATAATAGGAAAAGGTCCAACGAACCTCGGTGATAACTTCTCGATTTCCAAAATCTAATCACGCCCTTCATTAGTGACACTTGACGAAAACCTGGTCTCCAACAGAGAACTCTAAATCTTTCTGTCACTTATCTGCATAACTTTTCTGCCTAGACTGAGCCTCCTTCATCCTAGCTCGAATGACTTCAATCTTTTCTGCAGCTTCTCTGACTAAATCTGGACCAAGAATCAATCTGTCCCCGGTCTCTAACCGACATATAGGAGATTTTCATGGCCTTCCATACAAAACTTCAAACGGTGCCATCCCAATACTTTTCTGATAGTAGTTGTTATACGAAAACTCGTGTAAATGTAGATGGTCTTCCCATGATCCTCCAAAATATAGAACACATGCTCTTAATAAATCCTTCAAGATTTTGTTAACTCTTTCCGTTTGCCCATCTGTCTGCGGATGGTAAGCGGTACTCATCTTAAGCTTGGTTCTCAAAACTTCCTATAGACTCTTCCAGAACTCGCTAGTGAATAAGGGATCTCTATCACTAATTATGCTACTAGGAATCCCAGGCGGTCTAACCACATTCTTCAGGAATAACCTTTCTAAAACAAGTGTCGTCCTGGTTGACTTAACTGGAATGAAATGGGCACTCTTGGTCAACCTGTCCACTATGACCCATATACATTCATTTCCCCTGTTCGACCTTGGCAACCCGTCAATAAAGTCCATAGATATAGAATCCCACTTCCATACTGGAATATCTAGTGGCTAAAGTAACCCGCTTGGTTTTTGGTGTTCGGCCTTTTCCTGTTGGAAAATCATGCACTGCTTCACACACAACCCAATATCCCGCTTCATACCTTCCCAGAAGAAACTCCTCTTCATATAATGATACATCTTAGTAACTCTTGGGTAAATAGAGAACTTTGAACGATGGCATCCATCTAAGACTTCTTTCCTTATGTTTCCTACACTCGGAACACATAATCTTCCTTTCTATCTCAACCTCCCATTCTGGTCAAGACTGAAATCTTTCAAGTCATCGCTCTCGTTTCCATCTCTTAGCTTCCTGATCCGTTCAGCTAATACTAGATCCCTTCCTTCTTAGAAGCAATCCTTTTAATCATCACTGGTCGAACTTCCAAACAAGACAATGCAACTGTATATCCACTAGACCCAGCCTTAGATCTCCACTGCACTCTGCAATCTTCTAATGCTTCCAAATCTTTCCACTCAGCAATCATCGCCAATACTGCATTTTGATGTTTCCTGCTAAGTGCATCAGCAACCTTGTTGCCTTTCCCTAGTGTGTACTCAATCCCAAAATCATAAGCGGCTATAAAATCTAACCACCTTTGCTGTCTCATGTTCAACTCCTTCTGAGAGAACAAATATTTCAGCGACTTATGATTTGTATATAACTCAAACCTTTCTAAATCATGTATCGGATATCTGACCTCATGTGGTCTAAGCTGTCTAGATGCATAGGCAATCACTTTACCTCTCTACATCAGCAAAGCTCCTAATCCTATTCCACTCGCATCGGTATAAACCACCAAATCCTGATTGCCCTCTGGAACAACCAACATAGGTGCATCGGACAATACGTGTTTCAATCTCTGGAATGCTTCCTCACACTTATCGGTCCACACAAACTTCACATCCTTTCTTATTAGCTTGGGCATCGATGCCGTTATCCATGAAAAATCCTTAATGAATCTCCGATAATAACTAGCCAAACCAAGGAAACTCTTTATCTCGGTTACTGTCTCAGGTCTCTTCCAACTATTTATTGCCTCAATCTTAGTCAGATCTACTGACAACCCTTTCTTTGAGACTACATGACCAAGAAAATTCACTTCTTTCTTCCTGAAGTGACACTTTGAAAACTTCGCTTTCAGCTGATGCTGCCTCAGCGTCTCAAGCACCATTCTAAAATGAACGTCATGCTCTCTTTCATCCTTAGAGTATATCAAGATATTATCTATGAAAACCAATACGAACCTATCCAAGTGCTCTCGGAAAATCCGGTTCATCAAATCCACAATGAAAGCTGGTGCATTCGTCAGTCCGAACGGCATAACCAATAATTCGTACGACCTATACCTAGTCCTAAACGCCGTTAAAGGTATATTATCCTCTGCTACTCTGAGCTGATGGAAACCTGTGGCCAAATCCAACTGAGAAAATACCTTGGCTCTACTCAACTAGTCGAACAAATCGTCAATCCTGGGCAATGGATATCGATTCTTTATCTTCCACTCATTCAACTTATGATAATCGATACATAGCCTCAACGATCCATCCGGTTTCTTAGAAAACACTGTAGAAGCTCCCCAAGGAAAACTACTCAGCCTGATAAAAATCTTGCCTTCTAAATCGACCAACCGCACTTTCAAATCCCTAATCCTTGAAGGGGTCATCCTGCTCGGCGGTCTACTCACTGGTTCTGCTCCCAAAACCAAATCTATCCGAAACTCAATGGCTCGTTTCAGCGGCAATCTACTACAGGCTCAAAAACATCTGCAAATTCTCTGACTATGAAAAATCGATTCAACTCATCCTCTGAATCCATAGCACCGAACAAAGTATACATCTCACCGCGAGAACCTTCTACGTATAAACAATCCGGTCGCTACAATCTGGGTGTATAAGCGATATCTTCCTATCCTAGCAAAATATCCTAGCATCGTACTCACTTAACCAATCCATACCAAGGATAATCCCGAACCCCACAAAATCAAACACATGCAAACTGCAAACAAAAGTATGACCTAGCAGGTCAAACTCTAACTGGTCACATCTCAACCCTAGAGTTGCATACCCTCGTATTAGGTTCACAACCTGTAAGGAAGTTACTAAATAAGTGGGTTCAAGATTAAGCTTATCTATCAAACATCTAGATATAAAAGAATGCAACGCACCAGTATCAAATAAAACGCTAACAGTCATACCATGAATCTGAAGCGTACCTTCCAAAACTGCTTTCCTTTCTCCTGAGCTGTTGGCTTAGAAGCAGCAGGTTCCAATGCATACACTTTGCCATTTCCATCCTTAGCGGGCTCCTTGAAATGGTTCTTATAGTGGCCAACCTGATCACAGTTAAAGCACCTAATGTTGTTCTTCCCGACCACTTCCTTAGCCTTCCCAGAACGGCACTCATTAGTAAAGTGCCCCTTCTTGTCACACTTAAAGCAGACAATCTCATATTTCCCCCTCTTGGCTGCTCCACTCTTTTGAGCACACTTCTTATGGAAAAACTTCCGCTTTTGGAAGTTCCCAACCTTGACTTCCTTAGCCTTACTCTTCTTTAGAGAATCAAGAATCTCCTCATGCCTCATGGCCATCTCCACAACCACATCACAGGGATCTCTGATATGCGGTAAAGTAGCCCTAGCCAACTCAAGATTCAGTCCCCTGATGAACTTCTCGCTCCTCTTTATCACGGTATCAACAGCGACATAACCATACCGAGCCAACTCCTCAAACCTTCTGGCATACTCCACCACTGACATCTCTCCCTGCTCTAACTCAGCAAACTTTCTGATCAGAGCTGACTGTGCCATAGCAGACATGAACCTCTCCTGGAACCTCCCCTTGAATTCTGCCTATGTCATCTCTTCCTCATCTACTGTCACTGTTACACTGTTCGACCAGAACAAAGAAGCTCCCTGAAGCTGCCTAGATGCCAACCTCCTCTTATGCCCGTCATTGAGCCTTAAGTCTACAAAGATTCTCTCATAATGCGACAACCAACTCTCTATCTCAATGACATCCTCCGTTCCAATAAACGGCTTCCCTCCGAGCTTAGTGTAATCCCCACTCAGCTTAGCATAATCTTGGACAACTAGAACCTCCGGAACTCCTCCTCCTACTACTCCAGCAGCAACGCCCACTTGCACCATATTCATGAAGAATTGATAAATAGCTTCCATTCGATCCTATGGGACACCAGCACCTACATTCTCTGCTTGTGCCTGACCTTGGTTTCTCCTGGCATTAGGTCTGGCATTCCTTTCGGTGCTTTCCCTTTCTGGGTTAACTCTTCCTCTTCTACTATCCATATCTGTATTCAAACCTTATGAGGTACAGAAAGATAACCTAAGCAAAGATAGAAGACTAGAGATAAAGCGTATACTTATATATAGCAAATATAAGTGCGTTACTATAGCGTTATCCCAACCCCAATCTTACTATAATTATTTTAGGGTTATGTTTTCAAAAAAAAATTAGTTTAAAGTTTTCCATAAACCAATGCTCTAATACCAAGTTGTAACATCCCATATCTAGAGGCCAAAAGCTAAGTGCTACAGATGCTGCAGTCATCTATAGTATTAACTTCTGGTGACAAAATACGACAATGCTAACGGTATCCATAATATCAAAGGCACTTGAATATGAACAAAATAATAGATTTTCAAAAAACAACGTTTAGCTGTACATTTCAAAATGATATCATATCCAACTTACTTAATCCCTTAACCGTTTCCCAAGTACCGATCAAATATAATTTACAATAATATGCCAAGAGCGACATATGACGATGCCCCCTTGGACGATCAGAGAAATATAGGCATAACTGACTTAATATACATAGTAGAATCAAAACAAGTAAAACCAAAACTCCTGTTTAACTATCCGACAGCCACCTGCTCGTCTCCGGAAGCTTTATTCGTCAAAAGAGAAAAACCTGGAAACCTCAACCCGAGAGTTTAAGAGGAAACAAAAACTTCGAGTTAGACATAAAGCCTTGTGTGAATAATATTGTTCATCCCTGTTAATTTATGTTAAGTGAGACCATGTCGCTTAGCGGAACGGATTTCCCCTCACTAACATTTCTTTAAAACATATCTTTTGCAATTCTTTTCCTACAACCAAAACTAGTCAAAAATATCTGTAAAGCATCATTATGTAAATATACATAAATATATCAGGTAATAATATGAACTATATCTTCATGCACAAAGTTTTGTTTGGCTAACTTTTAACCTTTGGTAGACTCGGGCCTACCAAACAATCTCAAAATTTATCTAACATCTATTAGATGCACCTCTTCTTTTGGACAACCTGTCCTTAAATATTTGTTAAATACTTCTCTTCTGGACGGTCTGTCCTTAACTTATCATCTTCTAGGGTCACCTGATCCTAATGGTTTTGCGGGCTCACCAATAACCAATCTGTATACAAAATATACTTCTTTCTGTGTGTATCCATAATTTTAGTCTTACCTATGCCAAAGCCCTACACAAGGGAATTTTGGACTAAATTAGCTGGAGCTAATAGCTAATGTTTAGGGCGCGACGGTATACCAGTCCCATTTGGTACCTAATATCCGAGTCATTTTACTCAGGGATATCTTCCCAAAATTTTCCTTGAAAACCTTTCCAAAATGATTTAAGATCTTTAAATCAAACTCAAACAAGGAAAATATATAATCTCTTACGCTTTACTCAAAACCACCTTGTCATGTTATATATATACTTTACTCAAATCTTTGTTGATGAAAACACTTAACTTTTGAAAGGCCCCCTTTCAAAACCATTGAAAGTACCCCTTTCGAAACCATTGAAAGTACCCCTTTCGAAACAATGTAAAACCCTTTTTTTATCTAGGCCGAAAGGCCAAAACCTTCATCTCGAAACCATTCTCAAAACCCTTTCGAAACCTTTGGAAATCTTTCTTTCGAAAGCTTTAAAAACCTTAAACATCTTTCTTTTAAAACCTTTAAACATTGCCTTTCGAAACCATTGGAAAACCTTTCATTTCGAAACCATCAAAAAGCACACCTTTCGACTCCTTCGAAACCTCTTTTAATACCTTTCGAAAGCATTAAACCTAAACCTTTTGAAAGCATTTGGGTTCAATTTAAAACATGTGGAAACCTTTCGAAACTATTCAAAGTTAACTCCTTCGAAACCCTTTGAAAACGTCTTAGTCGAAATCAAATTGGGTTATACTTCAATTTAACAAAAAGGGCCCTAAAAACCTTTTAAGTCGAAAGCCACTCTTTCGAAAGCATTTCCTAAGTTAAAAGTGATGGTGTCGAAACCACCCCATCGAAAGCATTGGAGAGATGGGCAGATTTTCTAAAACAAAACAACTCCTTCGAAACCTACTAGGTCGAAAGGTAAAAAGGTGGCAACTAGGTGTTTTGACTTAGTCGAAAGCATTCACTTAAAAACAAAGATGCAACCCAATCGAAACCATTTTCTTTTAAACTATTTGACCTAGTCAAAACCCAACTAAGTTGAAAGCTTTTTAGTTGAAAGCAAGCTGGCGTATTTTTCTTTAAAACCAAAGAAAAACTTCAACCCTTTTGGAACCCCATGGTTTCGACCCCATACCTTTCGCCCACATCCGATTCATTACGTACCAGTTGCCCGAAACCATATGCATTGGTTTCGACTGTGTCAGAGGCTGTAGTATGGAGGCGGAACCTAGTGTCGAAGGACATGAAATGGTGAAAAACCTATTTATTTGTACTTTAAAACTATTTCTTTTGTACCTAACCTGCCTTGTTTGTCTAAATCTGATTGGTTGGCATATTACTTTTTCAAAAGTGCTGCCATTTTCCAGAATTAACAAATTCAAATTATTTACAAAAGGCCCCTTCTCCATTTTAAAATATGTAAAACATTTAAGTCCCATACCTTAAATAATTTTATATACATATCAAAACTCTTAGAAAAAATCTAGAATAGTTCCAGAAAATCTCTTTTAATATGTTTTCTAACATATAAAAATTTCAGACCCAAACCATATATTATTTACCCGCAAATAATTTATAACCCAAATTATCATTTTTTTTACTAGAAAATTCATACAATACCCACATTAATTCGAAAAATTCTAAAAACTGAAACCCATCTCCAAAATATTATTTCTGATCTTTGTAAAAATTTGCAAGGCATAAAGATGTCATTTAATAAGGTTTTACCTTAAAACATATCATAAAATCAATATGAACATGTATAAATCATCAACAAGTATATATAAATATTCCATCCTTCTAAAATATGGCAATACATTGCAAAACAATTCGAAATCATCTTAAAACTGAAAACAATTCAAAATAAAGATGTAAACATTATTCACCTTAGCTTTAGAGATTGAGGAGCTTGAGATTTGGATGAATTTGATTTGAATTAGCTTTTCCTTTACTTTTGTTAATTCTTCTTCCCATTTTCCGTAATAATGGTGGCCGGCCTTAGCTTTGAAAAATTTTGAGAATGACAAAATGAACGTGTGTGGAGTGTACACAACCATTGTTTAGGGGATATAGGAATGACTTTCCCATTTTACCCCTTGCTCTTATTCATTTTAAACCTTCTTTTAATTCTTTAATTAAATGGCTCGACTACCCTTAACTAAAATCAAATATCAATCCCCTAATCAACACATTATTTAATTTAATTTGACCAACTAAATATCCTAAATAATGTTATCAAAAATCTGGGGTGTTACAGGAAAGATCGTTACTATTTTGAAATGTTGAAGGACGTCCTCTTGGTAGAAACAAGTCAATTCCGTTGGAGGAGCGGAATGCGGAATTTTAAGGTTCGTAGGAAATTTAAAGACGTTTGCTAGAGAAAAAAAAGAGCATAGTGCGAACTTTTTAGTACAAAGAAGTCGCTATGAAACGGAATTTCAAAAGGCTATTAGGGAAGACCGAGAGCTCAAGAAACAAGCCCAAGAGTGGAAGGAAACTTTGATGCAAGAGAATAATTATATTAGACTGATGACCTATGATTTCAGTAAGCTTTCTCCTCTGCAGCAAGAACTTATAACCGAACAGTTGGAAACTTATAAGCAAGTGAGAGACAGTGGAAGCGGAAGTGGAAGTGGCACGTCTAGGGATGAGTTTTAGATGTGTATTTGTATTATACTTGTTTAGTGCTGCTTTGTGTCTTTTTTTCAGGTGTGTATTTGGTTTTTGTTGTATGAGTTATAATATTATCATATCATTTTGTATTTCCAACTAAGGTCATACAACACTTTATCAAACAAGTTCCACATTAATATTACGAAATGCTCAACATACAAACTTTAAAACATAGTACAATAAACACACTAGTAAACATACAACTTCATCAACAATTCAATAAACAACTGTCATATGCATGACTAAGAATTCCTACCATTCCTTCCTCTGTGTGCCCACAAATGCTCCACCAATTGGTCACACAATTGAAAGTGTGCTGCTTGATTTTCAATATGTTGCACCATGGAAACATATTCCTCCTTCGAATTAATGTTTCTCTCAAGTCTTTTATTATAACCGTTAAACATGTCTGGGTAATTAGTTTTTTGGTTTTTATAACTACCACTTTTGGACTCCATATACAAGCGTACATAATTTCAGATAGAACTGTTGCATCATGAAATCGGGCAGGGTTTCATAAAATCTGAAACCTTGCTTGTGAGACACCGAACGTACGTTCGATGTCCTTTCTGTAGCTTGCCACTTTTTCAGCAAAATTGCTCTTTTTGTCGTTTGTTGGATCCTATAGCCTTGCATTAAAGTTCTCCACTTTGGATAAATGTCATCCACTAGGTAATATTTAGTTCGATGCACGATATTGCCAACTTTGTATGTAACGTTCGTTGATAGTTCGTTAGATAGTTCAGAGAACAAGTATGATTGCTTTAAAACATATATATCATTTGGCACTCCAAAGAAAGCATGCCAAACCAATAAATCATCGGAACTTACTGCTTCTAGTATCATTATTGGCACATTTTTGTATCCGGTGAATATTCCTCTCCATCTAGTCGGACAGTTTTTCCATGCCCAATGCATGCAGTCCAAACTACCAAGCATACCTTAAAAACCTCTAGCTTCTTCTCTAGATAGTATTCGGGATACATCATTTGGTCCTGGCATTCGTAAGTATTCCTGGTCGAACTATTCGATCACTGTCACGCAGAATTCCATCATGCACTCTATCGTCGTTGATGATGTAGTTCATAAATATTCGTCTAATTGATCACTAGATGTTCCATAACTTAACATACGTAAAGTAGTCAAGATTTTGATATTGGACAAAATTCCAAGTTCTAGTGCTCCATTAACCTATAAGTGAAATATTGGTTTTTTTCATGAAGTTTGAGATAGATTTTGGAGAAAACAACCAGGCCAATGCGTAATCGACGATGGAACAAACTTATATCGTAGGTTGGATTGTCAATGAAGCAGTCCTTCATCGGCCTTTCATGTCCATCCTTATAGTCCCTCTTATATCGATAGTCAATCTGTCCAGGCATACTAACATGGTGGTTGCTCATAAATCCTTCGCCAAAAAAGTAAGAATATCCTGGTGCAACTTGTTGCATTTGAAACCCTACGGTTTCATCGTCCACTTCTTGTTCATCCTCGAAGCTTTGGTTCATGTCTTGGTTGTACTGGTAGTAAAGGTAATGATCCATTGTTGTTGAAAGGAGTAAGTAATTTGATTTCTTGGTTTACATTAACTTTCTGCAGTTGTGTGTTGGAGTAGCTCAGAATGAGAGTATATATAAGTGTGGGAGCTAAAAGGATATGGAATAGACAAGACAATGAATGGTTACAGTGTACATATGGCTACAATGTAGGATATGACACAACGTTGAATGGTTATGGTTTGCTCCACGTGGCTAGGACAGGACAAAGCATTAATGACTACAGTGTATGTTTGCAGAGGCTATTGATTGGTTACGAATTCACATTGTGGCTATAGTATAGGATGTGATACAACATTGAATGGTTACAGTTTGCTCCACGTGGCTAGGATTGGATAAGGCATTAGTGGCTATAGTGTACATCTGTAGAGGCCATTGATCGGTTAAGGATTCATAGCGTGGATACAGTGTGGGATGTGACACAACATTGAATGGTTATAGTTTGCTCCACGTGGCCAGTATTGGACAAGGCATTAATGGCTACAGTGTATGTGTGCAGATGTCATTGATTGGTTACGGATTCACAGCGTGGCTACAATATGGGAGAGGACAAGGCATTAATGGCTACAGTGTACATTTGGACAAGGCAATGAATGGTTATGAAATGCATAACGTGGCTACAATTTCTGTCCCCATGATTACTGTTTATACCGTAAGTGTTGGTATGAGAAGTTAATACGATTCCAAATGGAAAATTAGACATGGACTCCTCATGATTATTTGGTGTTGATTGAAGCTTATATTCAGGCTGATCGGAGACATGTGGAAGAGGAGGTCGATGAAGATTTTTGGGTAATCGTCAACGAAGCTTACAACAACCATCCAGAATGTAGGTTAAAAAGACAAAATTTGAATAGTAGAAGTACATTTGTTACGTTTAATAGAGCTTGTCGAAGGTATCGGAAATTATAACCGAAGTAGAACGAGAATTTTTTTTCAAATGACTCATCAACTTTTGACTTCCTGTATTTTATGGACCATCAAACACACTTTATTGGTCATGCTACATATGATTTGTGCGTGAGTTATATTAGATAGTTTGTGTGAGTTCTATGATTTGTGGTTGACACTCTCTATATTCTATGTGTTTGTAACTATCTCAGGTATTTCTATGAGTTGTGCTTGTTCCCATGTCACTATTCTATGAGTTGTATTAGTTCAGCATACGTCACTACGCCATAGATGACCTTCTGCAACATTTTTGCAAGGTGTTGCCAGCTAAAATGTTGCGATAGATATAAAATTTTGGTCCTACTGCAACGTTGTATTTTTGGTGTTACCTTAGCCATAAAAATGTGTTGCTCTAGCTAAACAAGTGTAACACGATGCAACATTTTTATATAGTGTTGCTATAGATGTATTCAAAGTAAAAAATTAATAAAATTAGCAATCCGCGTGAATACGATCCAACGATCTATATTTAATCTGATTGTTAAAATGGATCACCGCTACAATTTGCCCCAAATTTTCGTTTTCCCGCCTGAACTCCAGTAGATCCCTTTCAGTTTTCATTTCTCAAATCAAAAAGCAAATAGAATACTTCAATGGTTTGAAAATCCTAAAATGATTACTCGCACTGTGTTCATCGATTTGAATCGCAAACATCACCGTTTAAATCATGGAATCTGTAGCCCTCTCCACTTTCAACACCCTCTTCTTCCGCCGCCAGATTCATCGTCCTTCCAAACTTGTTAAAATGACAAAGCGTGAAAAGAACGTGTATTTCTCAAATCGAAATAAAAAACACTCAATCCAAACTTGTTCGAACCCAGACAAAATTCTCAATCAAAATAAAATTGTTTGATTTAGGCGACTTAGGTGATTTAAGGTTTAGGGTTCGAAGAATTTGAGGTTGCGGTTTAAGAGTTTCGGGAATTAGAGGGGGCACGGAGGTGGTTTTAGATTTGGAGATCGTGAATTGGGTCTGGTCGCGAATGCAGTCGGCGATTTGTGGCTTGATGATTTGTGGTTTGAATGAAGTCGCTAATGGAATCCGGTTCAGGTCGTTTGGATTTTTTGTGTTTTTTTTGTTTTTTTTTGAATTGGTGGTCGGGATTGCTGAGAAGATGGTCGATGTAGACAGAGTGACGGCTGTTGTGGTGGTAGTCTATGAATGTAGGTGTCGTGAATGCTGTGAGGTGGTTTGAGGGTTTGGGTAGTTTCAGGTGGGATGAAGGAAGTGTTGAATGGTGATGTATGAAGGCAGTGCTAGTTTATTGTATGATATTCAACATGTCTGATCACACTGTCTTCTTATAGATTGTTGGTTTTGTCATTGGACTAATACCTCAAATCAGAAACACATTGATTAGTGAAGGTGCTCCTGTTCGTGTAATTCAAGACTCTGCTTCATTATTAAGGCATTTTCTACTGATTTAACCCAAAGTAAATGCTGATTATTATTCTAAAACTTAGCTGGTGTTGATTATTTTCCAAATTATTCAATGCAGTGATGGAGAAATTCCTGCTACCACTCTGATAATGGGAGGAAACCCTATCAAAGGTGAAGTTTTTATTAGTCAAGCAATGTTTCTTTTTTATAGAAAATGATGTGATAAAAATTATGTTTTTAATAATATGATTTTCAGGTTTAAGGGGATCAAACCTTTGCTTATCGCTCATATTTGGAGTTCTAGCTGTTCGTTATATTTTTCTGCCTTTATTCAGCATAGTTGTAGTCAAGGGAGCAGTGCATATAGGACTTGTGCATGCTGATCCATTGTATCAGTTTATCCTACTGCTGCAGTACTGTTTACCACCTGCAATGAACATAAGTAATGCTTAAGATTTATACATATATTAGTCATATTTCCCGAGATATAACAGTGATTTATAATCAATTTTTTTGATAATGGCAGGTACCATTACACAGTTATTTGGAGCTGGAGAAAGTGAGTGCTCAGTTATATTACCATGGATGTATGCCTTGGCTTCTGTTTCGCTGACTTTGTGGTCTACCCTTTTCATGTGGCTTGTATCTTAAGTAGCTTATACCGGCCTCCTCGGTTTGTATTAAGTTATTGATATCTCATAGATTATTATTCTTTATTCCTTATAAGAACCACAAATACACAGGCTGAATCTATACTGCAATTTTGTGTTATACCCATTGCCTGTTTAAATGTAATATATTAGTAAGGTATTGTGTAACAGATTGAAAGTTATTTTGGAAGTGTTGATATCATACAGACAATATGTAATCATTCAAGACACGGCTATTGTTGATGGTGAAAGTTTTACGTAGGATATACCAGAAACTTCAACAAAGTAATGGCCCATCAGACCCCCACCGACGCTGCGCCCGGACCCGCTACTCGGCTCGCCTTCGGCTTGACACTCGGCTCGTCATATATTTGTCAGTGTCGGTGTCTGTATAAATTGAAACTGCATATGTAATGAGTGAACTGAGTGATGTAGTGGGGAATATCTGTATATGTGAATATCAGTGTTATATATCATTGAATTGTAAAATAGTGGAGTCAGGAATTTGTACTATTTCAAATGTTGAAATAAAATATTTATTTAAATAAATTACTGTTTAAATATCAAATTCTGTGCAATAGCATTTTATTAAATAAATATTTATTTTTATTAAAAAATCAAATATGCTCTACATTGTGGGCCCTACAAATTCAGAAAGTTAATATCTATAGCAACATTTTGGAATGTTGCTACAGATACCTATGGGTGTTGCTATAGACACAAATAGGGTTCTATTGCAACAATATTACTTATGTTGCCTTAGATAGTCAAAATGTTGCCTTTGAGGTCTAAGGCAACGGCAAAAATTGCATCACCCGAAAAGTGTTGCCATAGACCTATGGCAACATTTTTTGGGCCTGACCCAACATTTTTTTGTGTTGCAGAAGGCCATTTATGGCGTAGTGCGTCTACGTGTATTAATATGAGTTGTGTGTATTCTATGTAATTTAGGGATTGTGCTATGTATTTCTTGAACAAACAACATACATAATCAAACAAAATTCTTGAACATACAACGTACTTAAACATACATACGTAACCAAGTAAAATACTTAAACATAAAACATAGTTAAACATCCACATACTTAAACATACGACATACTTAAACATACCACATACTTAAACAAACAACATAGATAAACATCCACATACTTAAACATACATCAGATAAACGAAGCTTGGTTATGTCCACACCAAGCTAAAATTCCAATGAACTTAGCCTATTGTGAAGCGCGGCTAGTTCTTATTCTAGTTCGGTTGCATATTCCACTGCTTGACGAGGGAATGGATCATCAATCCATTCCCATAACCCACAAACATTTGGAAAATTTGTGCATTTATAATGGCGCCGCCTAATGTTGTTTCTGCTTTGTACAACGGAATACGTAAAACAAAACTCCGCAAACACAAAATATTGGAGGAGAATCAACCTCCTGCTCCCTCTCAATCCGATGATTATGAACTTCTCGACATTCTTGTTTGTTTCTATAGTGAAGTCTACGTTCATCTGTAAGTCTTCTTCTCTCCTCTCTCAACTAATGCTCCTGCTCCTCTATTTCTTGATCCCTTAGATCCTCATAGTGCCTTTTTTGCATTTCCATATACCATTCCATCGGTGGTTGCGTAGAAGAAGGATTTGGAGGGAATTTGTGACTTAATGTACCTTCGTATGAGTATGAAGAAGGCAATGAAATGTAGCTGCAGTCCACCATTATGAGATACTATATAGAAAATTGGAAGAAGAGTGTGTATATCTCAATTGGTCGAGGATGTCATTTATAATGAAAGAAGAGCGTGTGTGATAAGTATATGTTACCGTTAGAAAGAAAATTCAAAAGGCATTATAAACAACAACAATGTGGCTACAGTACTGATAAGACTTGTTACTGAATGCTATTTGACAAAAAATACAGAGTCATGTACTGATAAAGGAGTACATAAATTGTAAAATTGCACAAAAAATTCACAAGTCATGGCTAAAGTGTACTTATGGATACAGTGTTGGATAGGACACAACATTGAATGGTTACAGATTGCTCTACATGGCTATAGTGTATGTAAGCACAAGGGAATGAATGGTTATGAATTGATCAACGTGGCTACACTTGCCTTTATTGAGAACTGATTCAAGTAATTATCAAAGCTTTGGAAAGTGGGCTGTGAAAAGGTTCTTATTGAGTACTTTTTTTTTACTTTTCAGTTGAGGCAATCTTCCATTAGATCTTTCTTTTCATTCTTAATTTTATTTATTTTTTCTTGTCATTGAATATTTTTATTTATTAAATTGGTTAAACAATTAGTGTCTATTTATGCAAGTTTACCTACTTTCATTTCAAAGTTGCTAAGATTTATGTAATTGCTAAGTTATAATCAATTATAGATTTGACCATTTGGAATTATTTGTTCAAGGTAATATGCATTGCGTATATTTTAATTGTGACTATGGTATGGTTCGTTTCACATTTTTCAATACAGGGTATAAAAGAGAATGATTATGGATTTGACCATTTGCACACAATAACAATATGGCTACAATATTGATAAGACTTGTCACTAAATGATATTTGATAAAAAGTACACAGTCAAGTATTGATAAATGAGCAAATACAAAATTACAACATACTACAAAATGAAAGACAATCAGACGCAGAAAAATGGAAAATAATGACATCGATGTATAAAATGAACCAGTAGATATACTATATGTCACAGTACATGAATAATACATCAATGTCAACATAAACAACAGATAGTACATAAGATTAATCATCTATACATGGACGTGTATGATGACGATGACGTGTCTCATCATCACCGTCTCTGCCACCGCTCGTGCCAGTTAACTTGTCGTAATACAGACCAAAGTAATTAAATCTACGACACTCTACCTCTAATTGTGCCTGCAGTCGTGTTTTATCCTATGTCTATCGAGGTAGTGCATCCTCGTAATAGTTAATGCTACGCCTATGCTCTACATATCATGTATGCCAGATTCCCATCTGCATGTCGTATATATCAACATATGATATTTGGGTGGCAACTGGATACTGATCATGTGCTGGAGGATGAAACACATCAACATAGCGGTCTGCTCCGGTAGATGTCGACACTGCCATAGTCTAACCAAAGCGAGAAGCAGCTGACACGTGATCTGGTACACGGTCCCCTGACTAGGTTGGGTAAGATCCTCGATAACCAGAGGAGCTATACCATAACATATAGAAAATGGACCCACTAAATCTATTGATGTTGCATGGGTAATGGTATCACTAGATGTAGTGGAAAATCTATGCTAGAACTCAATGTATGATGACCGATAATAACAAAGCTCTCTGCTGCTCACCAACCTATTGCTCTCGTCTGGTCTAGCTGATCTATAGGACAAATCTTACATCGATAGGTATGAGGGTGTGGATCATCGAGAATGGCATCAAAGTCATAAAACTATCTCCAACACCTATCACCAAGGTACCAATATGCACCAAGCTCCAAGGGATACGATAATAGTGGAAAACTCTGCCCGCTAAGCACCCTAGCTATCTGTATAAACTCAAGATCGACCGAAGCACTAGAATGAAATGGATGCCATATAATCTACCCTCTGTACATCCTCAAGTTGATCTAGTTATGGGCAACCGAATATACATGGTGGGATTCATTATCCCTAGGCCCCTTATTGCTCATGCACCAAAATAGTAAATGAGGGAAGAAACTAGATGCATCCGTAGTCAATGTGATGAAATGAAAGTTCCTGGAATACTCAAAGTACCGGTACTGTAATAACTCCCAGAAACCATACAGAGAAACTTGTTACTCTGAAATGGTGTACCATACGTCCAGACAATTTTAAAGGTACACAAGAGTAGGAGTACCCCCGTCACACATAACAGCACCACCAAATTCCAAATGAGATACGGTCTCAATAAAGTCCGATAAACTACTACTGCTGGTGCTGAAAAGCAAGTTCCCCATGAGGTATAAAACAAACAATCTAGTAAGCTCCAAATCATGTCTAGGGAATACTCACTCAGTATGATGTCCATGGTAGCAGTAATTGCGCTACGGTCTGATACAATGTAGGCGAAATGTCAAAATATGAAAGAAGATCCTGAACAAGTGCAGGATCACGCCATCAAATGTCGTATGGGATCGACGGAAAAGCAGTCATTCCTACGCTAATGTCGATGAGCATAGAAAAGTTGAGCGATGTAATTCCTATCTCACTACAAGGGAAATGAAATGTAAGAGTGGTTTTATACGACCGTAGAGTGATAGCAATGGACAATTGCACATCTCCTTTAATAACGTTGCTAATGCCTAGAATTTTAAATTACATAACAAGTTAAAGTAAACTACAATAAATTAAAGGGTTTTTTAACGTTAAAGGTTCATTAAATTACCTAAGAAATGATGGAACCTAAGCTCATGTAGAAGTGCAACGACTCTAGGAATGCTTGCCAAATTCTTATGAAAATATCTTAGGGTGTTCGCTAAGGAACCCCAGGAACGGATATTCCGTGACTATTTAAGTTAAATGAATTCGTAATTATAAATTTAAATTGATAGTTTACTTTAACTATTTTAAATAAATAAAATACTTACAGCCAAGCTCGTCTGTGTGCTGACATGCACTTCCCCTTCTGGAAGTGCCCAAAAGTTAGTAACCAAAAGCGCCTTCACCGCACTCAGATTCAGATCCAGAAAACCACCAGCTCAGTAACTTAGCAGAAGGCTGCCCAACTTCCCTGTGCGTCCTGCCCGCTTAACCACCCCTGCAGCCTTCATGACCATAGCGGCCACCTTCTCCTTCGTCTCCACCCCAATTCTCGATATTTTCGGTGGCCTTGAGCAAATCTTCTAATCCATGCTCCTAACCATACTGCACAATAATCCGACCTTCGCCGCCACCGCTACTTTCTTCGTGCATGAACTTTTTCATAAAATATTTGAGTAATCTAGACATTTCTACACATGTAGATCTCAAAAACAAGCTTTAATTTGTGTACTGATGTACGGATTTTGATGTATAGGAGTGAAAGTTTGTGAAAAGGAGGAGTGGAAGGTAGAGCTCTCGGGTTGGAATGCTAAAGAAAGAGGATGATGGAAGTTTTGTGGCAGTAGGGGGAGGGTTAGTTTATAAACTTATAACGGCGAAAGCTTCACCGTTATAAAATTTTAGCGACGAAGTCTTCACCGTTATAAACTTATAACGGCTAAAGCTTCGCCATTATAAAACGTGGCTATTTTTTCTCCCACTGGTCCATGGCTATTTCCACGATTATCTAGGTACGCAGCTCGTTCGCTCATTCCAAAAGCATGAGAGAGAGAGAGAGTGAAGTGAACATGTTGGATTTTTAGTAATGGTCATATGTATCAATGTGTATTAAGTTTTCTTTTCTTTTGAATTACAGAAGAACCACCTATCACAAATAAAGTGCATAGCACAAAGTAATGCTATTAAAACTCAAGCTTGTACTATGTCTGTGTATTATCCCCTTGCGTTAAGTTCAAGGATATTTGGTCTTGATGTTATGGGCCCTTTTGCGGTTTCTTATTAACTTTGATTTAAGATGTAAAGTAATAATGCAAATCAAAGGATGGTTTGACCTAATTCCATGCCATCTTTTATCAATTCCATAGCTTTTACTATTAATCATGCTAAGTATTAACAAATCAGTGTTCATAATTTCATCTGTTATTCACATGTTTCAGATTTTATGTATCCACGGATGGAATTGACAATGATAAGGAATGATGACTTTGGATGGATCTAAGGGAGGGATGAACGGCTTTTCTGATGGTGCCGATATTCTTGCCCTTTTCTTGTGAAAGTTTAAGCCCGATCTATCACTTTTATTTCATAATGGATAGTAGCCAACTAGCCAGTTGGTTGGACGCACTACTTGGATTGTTATTTTGCTTCCTTTTGGTTCTCTATCATGTCGATCACGGGCACGAAATCTATTGAACTTTTGTGATTTTAGTTTTACATATTACCGTTGAATTACATAATTTTGAACAAAAATATTAATGTAGTTTTTCATTTTAGTTAAACGTCAAATGATAATAAATTGGAAAACGTTTAAATTTTGATAAATTTAAGGATACATTCTCGGAGAAAATATCGAAAAAAGATTTAGGAAGACATGTTAAGATTGTCTTTTTACTTCACAGTTCACACTGTTTGGTTTTGCAAACATATAGTGAAATAACCTCCATATCTAAAATAAGATAATTAATGTATTTTTTTTCCAATTTTAGTTAAACATTAAATGATAATATGTTGGAAAAATTTTAAAATGGAGAAATTCAAGGAGACATTCGTGGAGAGAAGAAAGTAAACACTATTGGGGAGAGATTTAGAAAGACATGTTAAAGAAACGTTGCTCTTTGTTTTCTTCACACTGTTTGGTTTTCTAAAGCTATAGTAAAGAAACAACTCTAACTGTCGGTTTAATTATTAGTTGAGTTGAGAAAGAGCACAACCACTAGTCTTATTGCATTTGCAGTAAAACAACCGAAACTTTGCCATTGTATTACAAAATGGATTTAAACAACAAATGTTTGTGGTTTTAACAAAACAATAAACACTTTGCCGTTATGTTGTATTTTCTTAATAAAACGGCAAAGTGTTCGTTGTCTTAACTCATGTGATCAGTTAACAACTATAGTTTGGAAGTGTGGTTGGTTTTCCAAAGTGAACAAATCATATTTGGGTGCATCTACGTGCATGATGGCTTGTTTAGCGCAAACTTTTTAGTGAACATATCGTTTCTGGTTATGCTCTTAACACAACAAAGTGTTTGTTGTTTTAAATTAAATGGAAAAGTGTTTCTCATTTTGATAAAATGACAAACTATTTGGCACTTTGTCATGTTAACCCTCGCTCCAACCGAAGCTTCTTGCCACCGACCCCACTTGACTTCGTCGTCATCTCGAGCTAGCCCTTAGTGCTTGAAACATCACCTACCTAGATCGTCGTCGACCTTGCCTACCTTAGATCGCCAACAACTTGAGGTTGGTGATATGGATTTTGGCATTTATTTAGCGAGGTGATGAAGTTGTGTTGGTGACGGATGCAATGGGGAATTCGATTTGATTGCGACATGGTGGAAGAAGATAGTAAATCGAGTCTTGAATTCTTCACGAAATGAAACCCGGTCTTTGCCCTGGTGCTTGACATATTTTTCAATCTTCATCCATGGAGTCAGAGTTAACTTGCACCAGGTTACACCGTTTATTCGGCATGGCATCTTGTGGATTGATTTTGATTTTTCTGGAAGGTGATAATTGCTTGGGTTAGCGTCTCTCATTTGCAGTTCATGCTGTTATTACTAGCGATCCATCAAGTTGCAGTCGATTTTCTCCAAATTCACCAAATATGATCTAATATTGTTTGCAAGCATTTGAAAAGTCGTAGGGTTGAAATTGATTTATCGTTACAAGCAACGACGATTCATATAGGTACTCAACAGACGGCTGAATAACCAAAGCCAAATTCGCATGAAGCCTCAATACGATCAGTTGAACATCAGGAAATGGGAACTCAAAAGCAGTTACTTCCAGAGCACACATTATTTCCAACGAAGGTATACACCGGGAGGCAAATGTTGTGAGAAATGCGGATTGCGGATCTTAAGGCTAGAATTAACACTAGAGCGGGGGTGAATAGTGTTTTAAGGAATTACTAATTCTTTTTGAGTTTATATTATTTGAACACAAATGTATGCAATATTCAAACACAGATATGATCACAGAATCAAACACAGATGCGAATATAAAGTAAAAGCAATAAAGGAAAGAACACACCGGATTTTATACTGGTTCGGAGTTACCCTACATCCAGTCCCGCAACACAAGTACGGATTTCCTTTCAAAATCAATTCTTTCAATTACACCCTCGATTTCAAGGCCACGAGGTACACCACTCTAGATTCACAATCCTCTGGGTAGAGATACTTGATTTTACGGGCAACAAGTTCACCCGATTGATTTTCCAGGCTACAATCACACTTTTTCTCGCTCGATTGAATATAAAGAAATCTATAACTCTGAATAGCACTGGGATCTTGTTGAGATAGTGATAGAGAATCAAACTAGAGATGATCTAGTTAGATTCAATGGTGATTTCGGTAGAGTAATGATAAAAATGTATACAAAGAAATGTGGAAGAAGAAGAAGAGTGAAATTATAGAAAAATTGAATATAAATTCATTTAAAACAGCCCCTATTTATAGTAGAACAACAGCCATGTCCATTTGTGAAAGGATATGACGAATTGACACTTCCTTTGAAATTCAAACTTTTGAAATAAACTGTCACCTTGTCGACAAGGGGTCCTTGGGGTTGTCGACACGCCTAAGTTATTTTTAGTAATTTGTTTTTCTTTGAAAATAACTTCTATCTTGTATTAAAACTATTTTAAACTTTATAAATATACTTAACTATAGTTAAAATGCATAAATAAGTATAGAGAATAATATTTTGGTATATATAAAATTTTACTATAATTTTATATTTAAATCTAAGTATAAATATTAAAATTTAAATATATTATAATTAAAAGATAGTTTAAAACCAAGGATAATTTGATATTGAAAATAAAGATTATTTTGAGGCTAAAAGTATTTTAAAACCAGGATAGATGTTTTTGATTTAAAAAGGAAGATTTTGAAATCATTTTGAAAACAAGATATAATTTTGTAAAACATTTGAATAAAAGTTAGTGGATACAAAACAATGTTCCACTAGATTTTTCGTAGGTTCCATCCTACTTAGGGTTCCATTCCTTTAACGGGCTCGAAGTGGATTCCATTCCACGAATAAAATGGATTTTAAGATGTCAGTGCTTTTCTAGGAGTTTTAACCAAATTCCTAACTAAATTACTTATCTTGAAATCTTGAACTCTTGATAATCTTGATACTCACGAGTCTTGAATCTTGATATCTTCAATCTTGAGTTCATCAGTTCTTGAATCTTTATACTGTACAGTCTTCATTCTTTGGTACCTGTATATATATCCTGCATATACATATATATATGTAAACAATAATGTTAGTATTTATATTTTATAATCTTATTCTAAGGTTGTTATCATCAAAACCAACTTCTCAGGGACTAACAATCTCCCCCTTTTTGATGATGACAACCTTTGTTTGTAAAATATTACTTCTATCCTAATAACTCCCCCTAAAACTAATAACTCCCCTTAATCTATGCTTAACTATCTTATTTTATACTTCTTCCCCTTTGTCATCAACAAAAACTAACTCCAAACTATATAACTCCCCCTTATTCTTGTACTAAAGTACATGCATTAATAAAATATATAATGGAGTATATAATAGATAGATTAAGAGATAATTATACTGATAGACATGATAACTAATCAAAGATCATATAAATATCAATGTGTATTTATACATATTATGTTTTGCACACCAATTATCAATCCACACCAAACCAAATCAAATCAAATCAATCCAAGCAATCAATTCAAATCAAACAAAGCAATCAAATAAAATCAAACATTACGAGGAACTTCCACCCATCCTTCTTCTCCAAATATAGGATCTGCTTTAATGGCATCCTAATTTTCATTTTCATTGGTGAGAGAGACTGAAGGATGTGCTTCATTATCATCTTTGTGTATGGAGGAAATCATCCATCGAATCGCATCGAAATGTTTTTCTTGCTCCTTAATTATCTACATTTGACTCAACTCTAAGTGTCGCTGATTACGGAGAATGAAAGAAAGAATATTCTTGAAAGAATTAAGGGTTTCTTCAAGATTCTGGGTCAAACTATGAATTGGATCGGCCATATTTGAGTTTGTGAGAAGAAATATAGATAGAGTAGATAAGAAATGATTTTGAGTGATGAATTCTGGAAGAAATATGTATTTATAGGTGTAGAAATTCGTTTGAAATGAATAGACACAAGGTAGTTATACAAATTTCAAATTTAACATGAAAAGTCATTTCTGACCAGTACTTGTCGACGGGGTCTTTGGGGGGTTGTCGACAGGGGTCAGTTAATTTTGATGACTCATTTTGATTTTGTGAATAATTGTGTGTGTGTGTATATATATTTATATAATATACTAACATTTATTCTGGAGATAAGATAAGCTAGATAACAGAAAAGTATTTCAATTTCATTTCATAATAGAACGATACAATGATTAAACATTAAGAACTACACGAACATTCAAATCAAAACATACTAAAACCAATACAACATGACATGAAAAGGTAGAACTAGTTAGAGGATGACGAAGATGAAGATAATCCAAGCTTCTTGCAGACTTTGGAGAAAAACTTGTTCATCTTGGATGGCATTTTATCCAATTTCTTACTAATGGACCGTTTAAGAGTCCGTTGATTCTCAACAATGGTCTTTTGATTTTTGAGTAAGGTTTTGTTTGTTGAATTAGAGGGATAGTCGATACTTTCCAAGGATGTTTCACCTTCTTCTTCTTCTTCTTCTTCTATTTCCATTTCATCCCCTTCTTCTTCTTCTTCCTCCTCTACCATCTCCTCATGAGCCAAACACTCTTCCTTTTCAGCAAGAGTCTCATATGGTTGAAAAACATATGGAATTTTCATAAGAGAAATGTTTGAGTGATTAAAAAAATTCCTTGAAACAAATTCTTCTCCTTTGAAATCCACTCCAAAATAATTAAAAATCCGAGTGAGATAGATTCCATGATACAAAGTGTTTTCACCCACTTTAAAAATTTTGGGACGAAGTTCATCCAAAATAACTTGCGCCCAATTAATATCATAATTTCCAAAAACAACAAAAAGCGCTTTGCAAACTTTTGAAGTTGGATTGTTAAAACTCCCCGATCTTGGGGTCAAGGAATGTTGTAAAAGAAGATTAACAATTCTTGCTTTTGGTGGAAAGTTTTGATTTATGAATTCAAAGTTATTATCTCCTTCGAAAATGCGATGAAATGTCTCATGATCATTTTCATCGATATTAAAACTAGAAAGATCCATTCCCGTGCTCTTGCAATTGAGAATGGTACCCAAAACATCACAATTTAAAATGATTCTAGTGCCTTTGACACTACTCCAAATTTCATCATCATTTCCATTATAAAATCCACGGTTGAGATTTGGATAGAAAATTTTAACAAGATTTGGATAACAACAAAGTCATTTTGTGAAGCATCAACAAGACTAAGAACTTGGTTGTTTGCAAAAAGAGAATCGATTTCACAAGTAGAGAAATCTTGAAATAAAGCAAACTTTCCAGGATGGACTTTTCTATAGTTAGCATAGTTGATATATGCTTTTATAACCTCCGGATTATTGAAAAGTTACTCTTTTATATTTCTGGAAAGTCTCATTGTGGAAGGGTTGCTTGAAGAAGCCATTAGAGTAGAGAGTAGAGAGCTTGATATTTTGAAATAAGAGTTTGAATTTGAAAAATGAAAGTGAAAAGTTGTTATAAGAGATAATAAATAAATAGATTCTCAAGGGACAGGTTCTCTGGTCAAAAGGTGACTTTTTAGAGACTTGAATGAAGTTAAAAAGATGGAGGGAAATCCAAACATTTGAATTCAAATTTGAATTTCAAATTTCTGTACCCTTGTCGACAATGTGGGGGAGCCCTTGTCGACAGGTGTCTCTGAATTTTCATGCTTTATTTCTCTTAAGTATTCTAATATATATATATATATATATTTATTATTTTTAATGTCTATATAATATCTGGAATATTACTAGAATTATAGTATATTCCATAAAATATTATGATACTATTTAAAAATAAAAATAAAAATAAAATAATAGTAAAAATATAATAAAATAATAATAAAATTTTTAGAATTCAAACGACACACCAATTCAAAATCAACCAATCAAACATCCAATCCTAAGCATGCAATTCAACCAATGTATTGTAAACGTGTACCTTTTTCTGAGTCTGTTTCTCTGAATTCGTCGGAGTCGTGAATTGCCGTGAAACACATATTTGAATTATCTATCTTCTGATCATCATCGCTTGAGGACGAGTCTGAGTCATCTAGAGTAGCGGTAAATGCACGTTTTCGTTTCTTTGCAGAATCATTGTTTATAGGAAGATTTTGCTTATCTGGATGCGGACAGTCTCTTTTGATATGGCCTGGCTCGTCACAGTTGAAACATTTGATATAGTTTGGCACTACATTCTGATTACCAGAGTTCTTATAGTTGTTTCTCTTGAGATTATTCATCTTTTTGTATTTCAGGAATTTCCGAAAGTTCTTGGTCATAAAGGCTATCTCTTCATCATTATCGTTGTTTGAGTCTGATCCATCGGTCAATGCATTGAATGTAATTGATTTCTTTTCAGATGCTTTGCTTTCTCTTCTCCTAAGCATTTGGACTTCAAACGACATTAGATTTCCAATTAATTCTTCTATCTTTAAGGTACTGATGTCATTTTCCTCTTCGATCGCAAGTGTCTTTTGATCCCATTCTGGAGTAAGAGAATTTAAGATTTTTCTGACTTGATCTTCTTCCGAAAATACCTTTCCCAAGGATATTAGAGAATGCACAATATCCTGAAATCTACTATACATATTTGGAATAGACTCATTAGGATTCATTTTAAATAATTGAAACTGATTTGTGAGCATGGAAATTTTGGTCTGTTTAACTTTGCTTGTTCCTTCGTGAGTAACTTGCAAAGTTTTCCAGATTTCATATGCAGACTTACAAACTGACACTCTATTAAATTCATTCTCAAGTAAACAAAACAGAATATTCATAGCTTTAGAGTTATTTTGTGCGACGGTCTTTTGCTCAGCAGTCCACTGTGCAAAACCAGTTGTGGGCTCAAAATATTCAGTCTGTGTGATATTCTAAGTATCTAGTCCTATAGATTGTAAATATATTTTCATCCTACATGCCCAATATGCATAGTTACTGCCATTAAAAAGTGGTGGCCTTACAGCAGACTGACCTTCTACAAATGAACTAGTGACAGAGGTAATAGAACCAGTGTTGGTAGTAGTAACAGTACCAGTGTTGGTAGCCATTTTGAAAATTTTCAAAATTCAGATTAAAAAAACTTTGAAAACCTTGCTCTGATACCAAATGTGAGAAATGCGGATTACGGATCTTAAGGCTAGAATTAACACTAGAGGGGGATGAATAGTGTTTTAAGGAACTACTAATTCTTTTTGAGTTTATATTATTTGAACACAAATGTATGCAATATTCAGACACAGATATGATCACAGAATCAAACACAGATGCTGATATAAAGTAAAAGCAATAAAGGAAAGAACACACCGGATTTTATACTAGTTCGGAGTTACCCTACATCCAGTCCCGCAACACAAGTACGGATTTCCTTTCAAAATCAATTCTTACAATTACACCCTCGATTTCAAGGCCACGAGGTACACCACTCTAGATTCACAATCCTCTGGGTAGAGATACTTGATTTTACGGGCAACAAGTTCACCCGATTGATTTTCCAGGCTACAATCACACTTTTTCTCGCTCGATTGAATATAAAGAAATCTATAACTCTGAATAGCACTGGGATCTTGTTGAGATAGTGATAGAGAACCAAACTAGAGATGATCTAGTTAGATTCAATGGTGATTTCGGCAGAGTAATGGTAAAAATGTATACAAAGAAATGTGGAAGAAGAAGAAGAGTGAAATTATAGAAAAATTGAATATAAATTCATTTAAAACAGCCCCTATTTATAGTAGAACAACAGCCATGTCCATTCGTGAAAGGATATGACGAATTGACACTTCCTTTGAAATTCAAACTTTTGAAATAAACTATCACCTTGTCGACAAGGGGTCCTTGGGGTTGTCGACACGCCTAAGTTATTTTTGGTAATTTGTTTTTCTTTGAAAATAACTTCTATCTTGTATTAAAACTATTTTAAACTTTATAAATATACTTAACTATAGTTAAAATGCATAAATAAGTATAGAGAATAATATTTTGGTATATATAAAATTTTACTATAATTTTATATTTAAATCTAAGTATAAATATTAAAATTTAAATATATTATAATTAAAAGATAGTTTAAAACCAAGGATAATTTGATATTGAAAATAAAGATTATTTTGACGCTAAAAGTATATTAAAACCAGGATAGATGTTTTTGATTTAAAAAGGAAGATTTTGAAATCATTTTGAAAACAAGATATAATTTTGTAAAACATTTGAATAAAAGTTAGTGGATACAAAACAATGTTCCACTAGATTTTTCGTAGGTTCCATCCTACTTAGGGTTCCATTCCTTTAACGGGCTCGAAGTGGATTCCATTCCACGAATAAAATGGATTTTAAGATGTCAGTGCTTTTCTAGGAGTTTTAACCAAATTCCTAACTAAATTACTTATCTTGAAATCTTGAACTCTTGATAATCTTGATACTCACGAGTCTTGAATCTTGAGTTCATCAGTTCTTGAATCTTTATACTGTACAGTCTTCATTCTTTGGTACCTGTATATATATCTTGCATATACATATATATCTAAACAATAATGTTAGTATTTATATTTTATAATCTTAAAGGTTGTTGTCATCAAAACCAACTTCTCAGGGACTAACAAATGTTAACCAGGTTTTTAACCTAATAGAATTCAAAGGAAGTTAGAACATCTATGACAAGACGAAACATCTCAAGAATCAACCAAAAGGACCAAGAGAAGGAACTAGGAAGGACCTAGAAGGAAAGGAGCAAAAATAGGCTATGGGGATGGATCGCTAGCGATCCATAAGGCTTACTCGTGGACCCTCCAAACTTCTTGCATTATGATCCAATATCTTTTCTAAGGATGTCTGCCAAGTTTCATGATATTCCAAGTTTCATTTGATTCCAGTCATAATTCAATGCAACCTGTACACGAATCACCATCAAAATAAGGCAACTAGTTACCAAATTACATAGAGATCATCTACAGAAGGCAAGGAATGCAACCCAAGTGAAACAATCCAATAACATTCCAACTACGTGGATCGCTGGTGATCCATCAATTCTGGTCAGGTCGCCGTGCAATTTTTGGAGCACCATCATATCATTAACTTTAGGTCTTTGGCAAAGCTGCCTAGCCCAGTAGCTCTCTGATCCCTATAAATACTCACCTATCTACAACATAAAGAGGATCTTGTAGACTGGCTACTGGAACCCTACAGAGATTATTCTTCACTCTTCTCCTCCCACACAATAGTCATTTAAGGGTTCACTGTGATTCTCTAGTGAACTCTTACGCTTGTGACTTAATCTAACTTAGAAGATTCAATCATATTGTAATCCTATTAAACTTGTAACATCAGTCAGTCAATAGAAAGTTATAAAGTGGACGTAGGCTTCATTAACAGCCAAACCACAATAAAATCTTCTTGTTTTTTTACTATTTCTACACTTTTACATTTATTTTATATATTATTGCTTTGTAAGAACAGGGCTAGTGCTTTCACACTCAACCAGGATGTTGATCCATATTTTGGGTTAACATTTTGGTGTTTTCACTGAGAGCCCAACTCAGGGTTAGATCTAGCTATCTACTTTGGATCAAATAGGTTCAGAAGTTATATCCTCAAACTTTGCTTAGAAGATCTGCTGTTGAAAATCAATGGCACCAGAAAGAAAGAGAACTACCTCCAGAAAATCCATAGAAGCAACTATTGCCGGAGAAGAAACAAGCCCCCATCAAGTAGAAGTCAACAACCCTGACATCCTGTAACTTAGAACTAACACTGGAGATCAAGTGTCAGGATCCTACGCTCAACACAATGTTGTGACTAAGGAAGAATTGAACTAGATGGTTGATAACTTAACCAGAAAATGAAAAACAGTGAGAAGGCTCATATTGACAAGATAGATGCTCTCTTAGCACTCCAATCACTAATTATTCCCAGAACGGCACCTGAAGCTGAGGCCACAGCGGAGCAATAGAATTCCTCTTTTTTGGCCTAAACAGGAGAAGCGGAAGGCAGAAGCAAAAAGGAGTAGGGGATAAAGTTACATGAATAACCATAGAAGAAAATGCAAGCACTCCATCAACTGCAAAGCAACCTGCTTCAAACTTAAATCCATGGGCAAAAACCCTACGTGAAGATATAGTAGTGGATCTCTCTGACTCTGAAGATGGTGAGCATCTTGATGATGACAAGTTGGAAGAAAATACTAAGGCACTCAATACCGGTAGGGTGGTCTAAATTGCCCCTACCCGATCAACCGCAAGCCAACGGAACTCCAAAGTAATGGCCCTCTCGAAGATAAGAAAGACTAGGCCTCAGCCCACTTACCAAGATCGTTTGCAAAATCAAACACTTGGCATAGTCATTGATAGCCACCTCATGGATCATCGAACATCGAAGGCATATATCGTGGATATGATTAAGCACTTGATGAATGAAAGTAAGGATAGGAGAGATGACAAATGGGGATCTGCTCTAAGCCGCTCTCCCTTCACTGATATCATTCTGAATGAATGATACCTTGGAATGTTCACTATGCCAACCATACCATCTTACGATGGAACTAGAGATCCAAAACCTCACTTGTACAAGTACAGTTGGTACATGGATGGAGCGAATGCTTCAAATGATATTCGATGTAGACGTTTTCCAATTTTTCTAGGGGGGATATCCTCTATGATCACCAGGCTCCCACCAAAATCCATCTCCACTTTTAATGAATTAGCAAGGAAATTTATTGATCAGTTTAGACTCCACATGGCACAACCAAAAGACGTGATGTCCTTATCTGGCCTATTCCAGGGATGAAATAAACCTTTAAAATCCTTCATGAGTCGATTCAACACCGCGGTGACTAAATTAGGTAACCCAAACAAAGATATGGCTTCATAGCCTTGGTCCGCACTATTCACCCTAAAATTGAATCCGAAAAATGGATCAAAATGAAACAACCTACCACTAGGAAGGACTTAACCGAAAGGCAAGCCAGTACTTGAGATTGGGACAGGCAGAGGAGATGGAAGGAAAACCTGCTAACCTACAACCAACCAACGCCGGCCAGAATGGTATGGCAGTTAATTAAGGAGCAAAACCTCCAGGACCACTGCCGATGGAAACCAGAAAAGGAAGAACTAGAATTTCAACAAACCAAATGGAAGTAACAAGCGACTTAAAGGCTTGAGGCCTGGAGATTACACCCCGCTCAATGATACTCTAGAAAACATCTACCTTACAACACAATGGACAGAGGAGTACAAGAAGCCGCCTAAAAAGGAAGCAACTGAACAGCAAAAGCAGTTGGGAAAGTACTGGCACTTCCATGAAATACATGGTTACAATATGAATGAGTGCCGACACTTGAAAAACCTGATTGAAGAGCTGATTCGGGAAAACAAGCTTTAGTGGTATGTGAGGAAACCCTAGAATCTTGACCAGCCTACAGCACCACAAGGCCCTAAAGACCAGGGAAACCAAGCCGGAACTAGCAAAGAAGGATCTAAATGAATCGACCAAAGATTTATTATCAGAACAATATCTGGAAACTCATCCCACACAAAAGAGTTGGAGAGAAATGGAGTGATATGCGAACTCGTTGAAACATGCCCCCGAGAGATTCATGCTTTGCGATTGAAGACGGAACTCCTGTAAGTAGCAGAGAACCCTGAATGATGATATCGTATTTCGAAGCCGAGATACTGAAGGAATGGAAACTCCAACCCTCGACCCTATGGTCGTGTTGATAGGAATCGAATCATCCATGGTCCAATGAGTATTGGAGGATAGTGGCAGCTTTGTCAATATTCTATTCAGACATATGTTTGATCAAATGAAGACCAGTATGAAAGATGTATCCGCCCGTTGAACAAAGATCTAAGGATTCACTGGTGAACCTAACAACCTATCGGAACAATTGATTTGCCTATGGAACTCAGGGAAGGCGACCGAAGAGTCGTCCTCATCCAAAACTTTGTGATCATAGATGAAATGACCGCCTACAATGTTTTCTTAGGTCGGCATGCCTTAGTAGATTTCAGGATTGCTTTAGCCCGGTGGTGCCTAACCATGAAATTCCCAATAGATAATAGAGTTGGAGTGATCAAAAGAGACCAAAGCGTCGCTAGAGAATGCAACATCGCAGAGCAAGTCAGTCTAAAAGAAAAGAAAAGGGGAAGAATGTGGGGGAAAACTCTCTACATTTGTGAACCTTCTTCATAGCAACTACAGAACCGCCCCTGGCTTGGGGACCATAACCGATTCGATAAGGCTTTGGACCCTAGAAAGAAGAGTTCAGGGGAGGATCGGGCAGCACCGACAGAACTGACGGTGCCTGTCCTAGTTCATAGGGATGACCCAACTCAGGTCCCGAAAATTGGGTCACACCTTGGAAATAAGATGCGACAAGAACTAATCAAATTTCTTTGTGCCAACCTGGAAATATTCTCTTGTATGCATTCCGACATATGCAGGGTATCACCAGAGCTAGCATGCCACGCACTTAATATCGATCCCAAGTAAACACCAGTAAGGCAAAAAAGGTGTAGCCTAGGACCCGAATGGTCCAAAGCACTAAGAGAAAAGTGGATAAGCTGGTGGCAAATGGTTTTATCTGTGATGCAACCTATCCCGAATGGGTATCCAACCCAGTCTTGGTCAAGAAATCCAATGGAAATGGCGAACTTGTATCGACTACTCTGACTTAAACAAAACTTGTCCAAAGGATAGATTTCTACTGGCGAGACCAGCTTGTGGATGGGACGGCCGGATATGAACTGCTCACATTCATGGACGCCTACTCGGGATACAACAGATCATAATGCACGAATCTGACCAGGAAAACATCAGCTTCATCACAAATCTGGGATTATATTGCTATAAAGTAATGTCATTCGGCCTAAAGAATGCTGGGGCAACTTACCAGAATAGTGAACACTATGTTCAAACGTCAAATCGGGAAGACCATGAAAGTCTATGTAGATGATATGCTAGTTAAATCGCGCATAGCCACAAATCACTTGGACAACCTCCCAAAAATGTTTGAAATACTCCGCAAGTATAGAATGAAACTCAATCCACTTAAATGTCACTTCGGGGTAGCCGCAGGGAAGTTCTTAGGATTCATTGTAAGTGCCAGAGGCATCAAAGCTAATCCCAAACAAATTACCGCATTATGGAAAGTCGAGGCCCCAAGGAACAAGAATGAGTTGCAAACCTTGAATGGAAAAGTTACAGCGCTAAACCGGTTCATCTCAAAAGCAACCGATAAGCGTATTCCGTTCTTTGACGCACCCGATAAGCGTATTCTGTTCTTTGACGCGCCAAAGAAGGGAAAGAATAATTTTGAATAGAATCAGGCTTGTCAAACTACGTTCAGAGAGCTGCTATGACATATGGAAACCCCGCCAATCCTATCCAAGCTGGTAGATGGAGAAGACTTGTTTATTCAAGTTGGGTTATGTCCTTGCTAAAATCTGAAAATTCTAGCATAATGGTTAATGGTGTTCTAGGAAATAATACAATATAAGCTAAATGTAGTCTTGGACAAGGTAATATTTGTCACTATTATTATTAAACCTAGCAGTGGATGTCTCTCTCTATAATCGTAAAATTATCTATCACTAATGGGGTCCTTGACAGTGTTGGTAACGATATCACTACTGACAGACTTTCGATTTTGCAATTTTTCGATGATAGTATGCTTTTTACCTCTCACATGCCTCACCGCATTACTTCTCTTGAATTTGTTTTATACGATTTTGAAATGCTTTCAGGGCTTAAGATTAACTTTAGCAAGCATTCTGTTATGGACTTCAATGATATAGATAGCATCGAAAATATTATCACCAATACTCTTAATTGTAAAATCATGAAGTCCTCTGTTCAATACTTAGGGTTTTTGATCAAACCTTCAAAGCTAAAAATGTAGATTGACAAATAATAATTGATAAAACAATACATAACTATCTAATTGGAAAAATAGATTTTTATCTACAACAGGTAGACTCATTCTAATTAACTTTGTCTTTTCAGCTCTATCGATTTACTAAATATCTTTTTACCTTTTTCCAAAATAGGTCATTGACAAAATAGATAAAAGTAGAAGAATTTTTTTAGAGTGGGGTTAACTTTTGTAGTGGTATTAATTATCTAGTCAATTGGAAAATAATATGCTAATCCAAAAAAGATGGGGGTTGGGAATTATAAATCTACACAGTCTTAACGTGTCTTTACTAGGAATATGGCTTTGGAAATCTAACAACATCAATAATAAATTTATTTGATCAATTTTACGATGGAACTTATAACCTCCACTACATCACTTCTAATCCCAACAACATGTCTCACATTTGGGAACCAATATTAAAGAACTGTAATATTCTTAACTTTAGGATTAACAATATAGTTCACTAAGGCAACAACACATCTTTTTGGAACGGTAGTTGGATTTTAGTCATTCCTCTCATAATTGAGTACAATGAGCTTTTTTGTAATTTCAAAAATGCCTTAATCTTAGAAGTCTTTACATCTCAAACCAAATTCCTATAGAACTTAACTTTTAATTGTGCTCTTGAAAGAATTACCCTAACCCAATTCGTTTTACTTCATAGCAGACTAGAATATTATAACTTAGATAACGAGAAAGATACCAAAATTTGGTGTCGTGGAAAAAGTAAAATATACTCCCTAAAATCGATGTACAAATTTTTAAATTTTTCTAGGATTAAAACAAATATTTACAAATTTATTTGCTAAGTTGACGTCCTTCGTAATCTAAGCTTCACATGTGGTTAATCCATCATAAGAAATTACATACAATTGAATTTTTAAAGAAAAAGAATTTAATCATAGATAAAAAATATGTTCTTTGCAATCTAGACTTAGAAAGTATAACCCATCTTTATACAATTTTCCTTTAACCAACTCTTCCTTGCTAACACTCTTAACTTGGCTTTAACATGACAAACACTGACCTTAATTATGGGAAATACTAAAACAATCTTAGATTCTAATGGGCTAAAGATTACAAACTTTTACCTGACACTATCTCTACCATTACTTCTTGTTATATATGGTTTGAAAGTACCAAAGAATGTTTAAATGCTATAAATTCTACCAATAAACTTTGGAATTTTAAGTGAATTAATTTAAAAATAAATAATGGTGATAAAATTCATAATGAAAGACATTGTATAACGATAATATATTTATGACTATTATTATTGAGCCACTGCAAAAATTAGTGATAACAATATTTGTAATGAATGACAAAAATTCCAGATCCGTTAATAATCCCTCATTTCCTTAAAGCATACAATTTCCATTCTGCCAATTTAAATGATAGATAGACGGAAATAACAATAGAAGGACACGAACAATTTTCTTTCTTCTTCTTCTTCCTTTGCTATTTCTGTAACACCCCACATTATGATAACGTTATTTAGGATATTTAATTAGATAAATTAAATAAAATAATGTGTTGATTAGGGGATTAAGATTTGATTTTATTAAAGGGGTAGCCGTGCCACTTAACAATGAATTAAAGAAGAGTTTAGAATGAAATATAGGAGGGGTAAAATTGGAAAGAGACCATTCCTACATCCCTTAAACTTAGCCATGTATACTCCAATACACGTTCACTTTTCATTTTCATTCAAAAGTTTCAAGCTAAGGCCGGCCACCATTAACAAGAAAAAGGGGAAAAAGATAGAGAAAAGCTAGAAAGAAGCTTAAGCAAATCAAATCTATTCATATCTCAATCTGTTTAATCACAAAAGCTAAGGTGAATAATGTTTACCTCTCTAATATGTTTTGTTTTCGGGTTTAAGGAGAAATCCGAAATATTTTGCAATGTTTTGCCACGGTTTTGTATAATGGAATGTTTATATATACTTGTTGATGATTTAAACATGTTCATATTGATTTTATGATATGTTTTAAGGTGAAAACCCTATTAAATGACATCTAAATGCCTTGTGAATTTTTATGAAGATCAGAAATAATATTTTGGAGATAGGTTTCAATTTCAGGATTTTCGGAATTTATGTGGATTTAATATGAATTTTATAGTAAAGAAAATGTTGGTTTGGGTAATAAATTATTTACAGGTAAATAATAAAAGATTTGGGTCTAAAATTTTTATATGTTAGAAAACATATTAAAAGAGATTTTCTAGATTTTTTCTAAGTGTTTTGATGGACATATAAAATTATTTAAGGTATGAGACTTAAATGTTTTGTATATTTTAAAAGGAGAAAGGGGATTTTTGTAAATAATTTGAAATTGTTATTTCTGGAAATTGGAAGCACTTTTGAAAAAGTAAAATGGCAACCAATCAGATTTAGACAAACAAGGCAGGTTAGGTACAAAAGAAATAGTTTAAAAGTACAAATAAATAGGTTTTTCACTGTTTCGATGCTTTCGGCACCAGGTTCCGCCTTCATTCCTTCACCTCCGACACAGTCGAAACCAATGCACATGGTATTAGAGAACTGGTACGTACTGAATTGGATGTGGGCGAATGGCACAGGGTCGAAACCATGGGTTCCAAAGGGGTTGAGGCTTTACTTTGTTTTTAAATAAAATTGCGCCTGCCTGCTTTCGACTAAGATGCTTTCGACTTGGTTGGGTTTCGACCAGGTCAAATGGTTTAAAAGGAAATGGGTTTGATTGGGTTGAACCTTTGTTTTAAATGATTGCTTCGACTAAGTCGAAACACCTAGCTGTCCCCTTTTTACCTTTCGGTCCAAAGGGTTTCGAAGGGATTGCTTTGTTTTAAAATCCTACCCATTTCTCCAATGCTTTCGAAGGGATGGTTTCGACACCATCACATCTTTATTTAGGAAATGCTTTCGAAAGAATGGCTTCCGACTTAAATGGTTTAATGACCCTTTTGTTCAATTGATGTATAACCCAAATTGGTTTCGGAAGATATGAGTTAAATGATTTCGAAAGATGTTTTTCCTCATGTTTTAAATTGAACCCAAGTGCTTTCAAAAGGTTTTAAAAGAGGTTTCAAAGGGGTGGTTCCCTAATGGTTTCGAAGGAGTCGAAAGGTATAGTTTTTCTGATGGTTTCGAATGGTTTTGAAAGGAAAGGTCTTCCATCGGTTTCGAAGGCAAGGCTTAAAGGTTCTAAAAGAAAGATGTCTAAGGTTTTAAAACTTTCGAAAGGAAATATTTTCAAAGGTTTTGAAAGGGTTTGAGAATGGTTTCGAAAGGAAGGTTTTGGCCTTTCGGCCTAGACAAAAAAAAGGATTTTACTTGGTTTTGAAAGGGGTACTTTCAATGGTTTCAAAAGGGGTACTTTCAATAGATTTGAAGGGGGGACTTTCAAAGATTTAAGTGTTTTTATCAACTAATATTTGTAAATTATATATATAACATGGCAAGGTGATTTTGAGTAAAGCATAGAGATTATATATTTTCCTTGTTTGAGTTTGATTTAAAGGTTTAAATCATTTTGAAAAGGTTTTCAAGGAAAATTTAGGGAAGATGTCCCTAGTCAAATGACTCAGATAGTAGAATACCAGATGGGACTGGTATAGGGTTGTGCCCTATCATTAGCTATTAGCCCCAGCTAATTTAGTCCAAAATTCTAGTGTATAGGGCTTTGTCACAAGTAAGACTAAAATTATGGATACACACAGAAAGGGATATATGTTTTATGCAGATAGGTTATTGGTGAGCCCGCAAAACCATTAGGATCAGGTGACCCCGTAAGATGATAAGTTAAGGACAAACCATCCAGAAGAGAAGAATTTTACAGATAGTTAAGGACAGAACATCCAAAAGAAGAGGAGTGTCTAACAGATGTTAGATAAATTTTGATATGTTGACTGGTAGGCCCAAGTCAGCCAGTGGTTAATAGTTAGCCAAACAAAACTAAAGTGCATGAATAGATAGTTCATTTATTACCTGATATATATGTACGTTTACATAACGATGCTTTACAGATTTTAACCAGTTTTGGTTGCAGGGAAAGATTTGCAAAAAGGATATGTTTTAAAGGAATGTCAGTGAGGGTAAACCCGTTCAACTAATATTTGAGAATAAAAGTGAGGGGTCTATGATCTTATTTATAGAGTTGAAACGTACCAGAACCGTAGGATGAAAATATATTAAAAATGGATGAATTTGGAACGTTCATTGATAGAAATACCCTAGCCGCCGCCACAAGGAGCGGTCGACCAACCTATACGCAACGGTCGACTGCTAGCGGTCGACTGGTTGGGTCGATGGTCGACCTCTCCGCATATTTTGGAAACGTAATTATTTTTGTATCATTATTTTATTTAATTCATTTACTTTACTATTAACATTAACGATTCCTTAACCCCCAAGTCTAATCTCAGTTAATTTTAAAATTTCAAATTTAATTATTTATTTGAATTTGAATTAAATTATTTTAAACCTAAAACTTCAAATGCTCATAACTTTTTCGTTTGAGCTCGGTTTTCAGCCTATTATATATGGAAACATATTAGAATTTCTCCATGAACCCAACGGTACAACTCTTGTGGCTAAATTACAAAATTTTCCACTAATCTACTGATACTTCTTTGGATTCACACTTTCTTATTACTAAAGAATGCCGAGCCAGTATATTAATTTGGGCTTATGAGTCATGTGTTGCTATAGTCTTCATTCATAACCACTTACTCGGACTGATTGTTCACTGACTAGTTCTTTCCTTTCTATTTTATTACGGTCAGTCGATCGAACAAACAAAGGTTGGAGGGATATGGACTCATCGTGCGAAAGAGGCTAGGGTGGTCATCCATAAGTGCTCCTTATCCGACAACTGGAGTTATAGAAGGCTCCCCTACTTAATTTAATTTAATTTACTTATTTAATTTGTAACATCCCTAATTTTTGATAACATTATTCAGGAAATTTAATTAAATAAATAAATTAAATTAAATAGAATAATGATGATAAGGGGATTGAGATTTGAATAAATCATATATAGGGTCGTGCTTAATAACAAAATAAATTAAATGGGCTTTAAATTAGTTTATAGGTTAATTAATTTATATATGGGGATATTAGTAAATAGCCATTTCATTTTACACGCTATACTCCTTTGTAATTGCCCATCCACGTTTCATTTCTCACTTTCACAAACGAAAACCATAAACCTAAATTAGAGTCGGCCATTAACAAGGAGGAAAAGAGGAAGAAATCAATCTAAAGCTAAGGATCAAAGCTAGGAGGGATTAATCAACCACAAATCTCAAATTCCTTATCATATCTAAGGTGAATGATGATCTTATACCATCTCTATCTTATTCTATGATTATATATTTTCAGAGTTCTGATTAAATTCGTTTTTATGATGACATGGATGATGATATGCTTGAATTATATTATCTTTGATTTATTTTAATTCATTTACATATTAATATGCATGGTTTTAGGGTACAACCGAGGATTATTAATTGTAGAATGCCATAGATTTTTATGTTAAGAGAAACTTGATTTCAAAGATGGGTTTTAATTTTCAGAATTTTCCAAGCTAAAGAAATTTTATTATGAATTTCTGATTGAAAATATGATATAATTGGGTTTAAAATTTAATTTGAGTATTTCAAGAAGAAACCTGGTCTGAAATTTTAATATGTTAGATTGCATGATGAAAGAGATTTTCGGGGATTTTTCCCAGTTGATTTATTAAGGAAAATAAATTATTTTAAAAGAGGGACTTATCTGCAAATATTGGTTTTGCTATATGGAAGGGCTTAAATGTTATATTTCTTTGATTTAGATCTAATTAAATGCAGCATTTTTTAATTGTAAAGTATTTAAAAAGTTTTAAAGTAACCAATCAAGGAATTACAACAGGCAGTTTAGTGTAAAGTGATTACAATGTTTAGCTAAAATCCAATGTCTCTCAGAAAAAGGTGGTTCCGCCTATTTCGGAGGTACCTTTCGACTCCTTTACCTCTGCACCAATCCAGTCAAAACCATTAGAGTCGAAACCAATGCACATGGTATCAATGGTATTGGTATGAAGTGAATTGGTAAGTAGTGGAAGGTAGGGTGTCGAAAGTAATGCTTTCGTTAGAGTCGAAACCTTACTTTGTTTTCAAAAGTTAAATTTCTGCCTTGTTTTATTTAAAGCTTTCAACCTAATCAAAACTCATGCTTTCGAAAGGGCCTTTATAAATAGCTTTCGAAGGGGTACCTTTTTCTTTAGATCAGTGCTTTCGAAAGAAGTGGTTCCGACCTAGTCGAAACCCAACCGCTATCCTACCTTTCGACTGTATTAAAGCCATCAATGCTTTCGAAAGGTTATCCTAGTTTTTATTTAAGTCAAGCCACTTCCTAAACGCTTTCGAAAGAGGTTGAGGGTTTCGAAGGCAATGAAGTCGAAAGGGGGTTTCAACTATATCCTTCGAGGATTTAATTTCTAAAGCTGTTGCTTTTGACTAGATGGTTCCGACACCACCAATTTTTCCCTAAAAATTTTTTTATGAGGGTTTCGAAAGAAACACTTTCGAATATAACCACTTTGACCCCAATGATGTTTTTAAAGAATAAACCCAATGCTTTCGAAATGGGCACTTTCACTTGTTTCGAAGCTATGTTTTAAAAGATGTTCTGATACCATCAAAAGGTATAATTGGTTTCAAAAGAGAATATTTATTAAGGGCTTCGAAAGGTATGTTTATTATGTTTTGAAAAGAAGTTTTTCTATCGACAAGCCATAGGTTTTGTTATCCCGCCTTTTGGCAAGGCTGAGATACCAAGGAATCAACAGATGAAAAAAGGATCACACATTCCTAGTGTCGGGTAATGACAGGTTCAGTATGGATATCAACGAATTTTGTCCTAATCCGGATTAGGCTACGATTGATATGACACGACAAGCACAGGCATGGCAGATAGCATTTCAAATTTAGAGTCAATCCGGGTTCGTATGCTCAAGTTATGATCAACGCAAGTTAGAAGAGACATGGTGTTCGAATCGATCTGATCTATTCGAATCCATCAGGTCTGAGTCGATCCAAGGCTGCGCTATTCATGTGCTTTGAGTTCGTACTGATCATAGAAGTCTTTGTTCGAATCCAACTAGACAAAGCTCTTTGTATCCATCGGCAGAAGAAAGGAATTAGCCTCACGCCTACATGGTTCGTATCCATCAAGTTGAAGTCCTTCGAATCCATCAAGTACAATCATTTCGTATCGATCGATTGAAGCACATCACGATCAATACGAACGAAACCTCATTCGAATCCAGGGACAACAATATGTTTGGATCCATATGTGAACGAGGCCCCTGAATTCATTAGGTCAAAGTGGCAAAAATCATGGAGTCGACCCGGTCAACTCGGAGAAAAGAACGGATTGATGCGAGGTATGCGCGCCACATCACCACGAGAGCACGCACAGGTGATCGATTTGAAAGAATCGATTCGAATCGATCGATTCGAACCACGCAGCCATCGAGAAGCTCCATTTCGTATCGACGATATCTAGAGATCTACCAATCCAAACGCTATGAAATTTTCACAGAAGCTTGCGCACATGTTGAAGAATGTCCACACCAAATTTCAGCTCGATTGGACGTTTTCTTGATCGATTCGAATGGATTTCGAATCGATCCCAAAGTGGGCCCAGATTTCCTGAAGGCAGGCGCATGGGCCCCCTCACGTGCCAGAAGTAGTCTCCTAAAATTTAGGCGAAATATCAGCCTCCTACACCTATAAATAGAGCCCCTAGTCATTCAGAAAAGGGGTCGGACAATTTTAAAAGCTAAAGAGCGCCCAGATTCTGCCAGATTTACTCTAGATCACCATTGCTGCCTTAGATTCAGACTATAATCATAAAATCTGTAGTACTACGCTATAAGAAATTGTAATCTTCAAGTATCGAGCAATAAAATCATCAAACTTCATAGTGGACGTAGGCGAAACGTCGAACCACTCTAAATTGTTGTCTTCTGTGCAATTTACTTTCTGTTATTTGGAGTTTTTGTTAGATAATCCTCATTTTCAATTTTCTTTCTTCACTTTTATCTCTTCAAAAACTTCCGAAGAGTGTTGTGCCCATTTTTGGTACAAACACTTTGGTGCTTTCATTGAGAAAAACCAGTTTTTTCTCCTACTCCTTGGATCTCCCCATCGACACCGGATTGCATAAATCCAAGAGGAAGATCCAGATCTCTAATTCGGAATCCTTCCATCCTATTCAAATTTGCGTAAAGTCTAGGAAAGGACTCCACCACTCAAGATGGTTAGCACAAGAACTGCTTCTACGGCTGCTGATCAAGAAGGTCGGGATAGATAGAATCCTACACAACAGCCACTATCCAATCAAGACAACACTGCTCACTCAGATCCGTCAGGACCAGTCACCAAACAAGAGTTCCAAGTGTTGCTCCAAGAACTGACTCAAAGTCGGCAACAATTAACTGAACAGTTGCGCGCTAACGCAGAATTGACCAACCAATTAAACCGCCGAAGGCGCAGGAGGACCATGAGGGATGATGCTTCCCACTCGTCCATGGAAAGTTCCACCTCATCTGACTATCACGGCAGATCTACCCGTCCCCGATTAGATGTGAGTCACACATAAGCTACCGGATATCAACCTGCCTTAACCGTAGGAAAATTGAGGGTTGGGCCGTCAACCAGCTTCCAGACCGGGCCCTCATCACGAAGAGGTATTGTTCCATAGTACACCACAGACAATCGCACTGCAACCGCCGCGATAAAAACAAGGGTTGATACGCGGAATCTGTCAGATCCGAATAATCAGCAACGTGGGCGTACTCCTGAACCATACGTCCCGGAAGATGCCGAGCCAAGGAGGCGAGACATGGGCCGTCGACAGTGTCCGGTCCAAACTCGCGCTGTGGAACCCGACCACACCTTAGCTAAGCATGCACAGAATGTGGCTATGCCCGATATTTCAACCATGATATGTCAGATGATTCGCGAAAGCCAAGGGCTTACCAATGACGATTGGGGAATCTTCCGTAGTCATACTCCTTTCACGGATGAGATACTATACGCTGATCCCCCTCGACGATTCAGAATGCCAACTTTCCCAATGTACGAAGGAAGTAGTGAGCCCAATCAACATATTTTGAAATATTAGTGGTCAATGAGCGTTGCAAGGGCTGATGATGCAGTAAAATGCCGAAGTTTCCCCATCTCTTTGGGAGGAATCGCAACAATGTGGTTTACAAGGTTACCACCTAGATCTATCTCTTCATTCGATCAACTGGCTAAGAAATTTGTCGAACAGTTCCGTATGCATGTTGCTAGACCTAAAGACGTTAACACCCTATCTAGCGTCACCTAAGCTAAGGGAGAGACACTCAGGCGTTATTTAGAAAGATTCCACGCGACGTGTGTAGAGATCAGTAATCCCAACGATAACTCAATCTTGATGGCATTAACCAAAGGGATCGACCCTGATTCTAAGTTTGGAAATTGGTTAGCTGGGAAACCACTTGCATCGTTGGATCGTTTCTACTCCAAAGCCGCTCAATTCTTACGGCAAGAGGACGCGAAACAGTCTAGGAAGCAGGACGATGTGAGGCCCAGAAGTGAAGGAATACAAAGTAACGTAGCAGTTAAGCAGTCCGGTGAGAATTCCGGAAAAGTTCAGTTGAATATACAAAACAAACAAACCCAGCCGAGAGGCAACAATGGTCAAGATAAGAAAAGAGATCAGAACCGAGGCCCATGGCGTAGGGCTCCAATATTTGATAATTACACGCCGTTGAATATGTCATTGGAAATCGTGTACCTACAAACTTGCAACACTGTGCAATATAAGAAGCCTGCTCTGAAGCCATCGTCGGAGAGGCAGATTCAAACAGGCAAGTTCTGTAGATTCCATGAGAGTTATGGCCATAATACCAATGAGTGTCGACATTTGTAGGACCTCATTGAGAAATTGATCAGAGAAAGAAAGCTAGATCAATTCGTGCGGGTACCGCAATCCGGTGGTGCAGGTCCACCAAACCAAAATCATGCACAGAATCAAGATAGACAGGAAGAACCAGCTCGTGTCGGAGGAAGATTGGTAAGTAATGCTGTAAGTGGTGGTCCTCATCCAGCGGTTCGAAGTTGGGAGGAAATGGAATCATATAACCACTTAGTTAAACGTGCCAACTTCGAGTATGATGGTAACTTGGACGATAGACCTTCAACCAAGCGAAAAAGAATGATGACTAATGACATCATTTTCCGAGACAGCGATGTTGACAGTGTCGGAAGCCCGACTATTGACCCACTTGTGATATCGACTCAAGTAGGTCCGATGTGGATGAATAGGATCCTGATTGACAGCGGGAGCTCTGTGAATATCCTGTTTATACATGCTTACAATCAAATGAAGATGAAAGCCAGGGATCTAAAACCTTGCCAAACTCATCTCCATGGATTCAATGGTAGCGCTACCATGCCTGTTGGGATGGTGGAATTACCAGTTGAGTTGGGAGCCGGAGAACGTAGGAGGGTTCGGACATTGCAGTTCGTTGTGTTGGATATAGACTCGCCATACAACGCTTTTTTAGGACGACCTGCCCTTGCTGAATTCAGGGCCATAATTGCCCCGTGGTGCTTAACTTTAAAGTTCCCTACCGTCAACGGAGTTGGGGTCGTTCAGGGCGACCAGGTTGACTTGAGAATGATCATACGCCGAAATCGAGTCGCCCGATTACGCAATGCCAAGGACCGACTTAAAGCTTTTGAACTCGATGAGCTTTTCACCAAAAAAGATTATCCGACACTCCCACACATGAGATCAACGTGGAGAGGGTCGCACGAAATTAAGCGAAAGCTCGGGGATGGCAAATTTGAGTTAGCGACCGGTGATGGACTAACTTTACCAAGGGCCTGGAACAGCGAGAGTGTCCATCGCTATTACTCATGACAGGCTTTATTTGTTTCATTATATCTTTCCATTTTTTGCAATTTCGTTTCTGCATTTAGAAATTAGAACTTGTAATAAGGCAACTAACTTTGTCATATTTTCTTATTTCAGTAATAAAATGCCATTTCTTCGAGCCAGAGCTGTGATTCATTGAATACAAAATGCGACATCACGACGCACGGAGAGCAAAATTCCATCATATAGTGGAATTTATTCAAGTAGGGAGTGGCTGTGATACGACCGGCCACTTGCTAAGTGAAACCCGAGCTCGGGGGCGAGCCATCACATCAAGGCTAAAAATGGGCTGAAACGCGACAATCCCTCAATCAACTCTGTATTCCCAGAGTGCGAAGCAGAGTATACACATCAACTCCGAACTCCTAGAGCGCGAGTCGGAGTATAAACATCAACTCCGAACTCCCAGAGCGCGAGTCGGAGTATAAACATCAACTCCGTATTCCCAAAGTGCGAGACGGAGTATAAACATACATCAACTCTGTACTCCCAGAGTGCGAGATGGAGTATAAACATCAAACAACTCCGTATTCCCAGAGTGTGAGACGGAGTATAAACATTCATCAACTCCGTATTCCCAGAGTGCGAGACGGAGTATAAACATTAAACAACTCCGTATTCCCAGAGTGTGAGATGGAGTATAAACATTCATCAACTCCGTATTCCCAGAGTGCGAGACGGAGTATAAACATTAAACAACTCCGTATTTCCAGAGTGTGAGACAGAGTATAAACATTCATCAACTCCGTACTCCCAGAGTGCGAGACGGAGTATAAACATTAAACAACTCCGTATTCCCAGAGTGTGAGACGGAGTATAAACATTCATCAACTCCGTATTCCCAGAGTGCGAGACGGAGTATAAACATTAAACAACTCCGTATTCCCAGAGTGTGAGACAGAGTATAAACATTTATCAACTCCATATTCCCAGAGTGCGAGATGGAGTATAAACATTAAACAACTCCGTATTCCCAGAGTGTGAGATGGAGTATAAACATTCATCAACTCCGTATTCCCAGAGTGCGAGACGGAGTATAAACATTAAACAACTCCGTATTCCCAGAGTGTGTGACAGAGTATAAACATACATCAACTCCATACTCCCAGAGTGCAAGACGGAGTATAAACATTAAACCACTCCGTCCTCCCAGAGTGCGGGACGGAGCATAAACATAAAACTAACCCCAGAGTACTCCGAGAGAGCGAGCTGGGTATAAGCGTTAACAAACTCCGAAGTCTGAGAGCGCAAACCAGAGAATAAATAACCAAATGCGGTTGCGAGGAAGGAGGATCCGTCCGCCAAGCGACTTCAACCGCACCTCAACAGAGTTGCATCACACGCTCGTGAACCAAGTTATTAACCAAAAAGCAAAATCCCCAGAGTATGGATGTTAACACTAAACCATGGATAATTTCGTACAACACCTATTACGGCTTATCCCCAAGGCTGGGGGCAGAACCAAAACAAATATTGATTGTAGACAAAAGAGAATATGTTTTCATTTCAATTATCAACAAAAAGGAATCCAATTACAAGCTAATTCAAAAAATTCCTACTAGCAGGGGCCGAGCCCGCATCTATACACGGCTATAGAAAACCAGAAAGACAAAACAAAACACTACCCCCAAATACGACAGAGCAAACTAAAGAAGAGCTCAATCTTTCTTCTTCCTCGGTTTCTTTTTCGGGGTAGTCCCGCTGGATCCACTGCCCGACTTCCTCCGCAGTCTTTTGCTTTTCTCCGGTTTGTCTCCCGGTTGTGGCATGATGTCAATGTCTTCCTCGGAGCTCGTGGCGACAGAAATTCTTCCGGAGGAAGGAATTGAAGGCATGGGAGCTATAACAGGGAGTGGAGCAGGAGCGCTTGCGATTACCATAGTGCCACCTGGCGATATCATCATTAATGGAGCTGGGCCAGACGGTGCCGTGCCACCCCCAGAAATACTACCTGCTGTCACATCCGCCATCTCAGCATTGATCTCAGCAAGAATCTCATCATCACGAGGTACTTGGGCCGCGCTGGATGTACTGGTGGTTGGCATGAAGGAGCTAATAGTTGGAGTATCCCCGCTCATGGCGAAAGATGGATCTACAAAAGGGTCGCTGGGTTGACTAAGAAGTTCCTCAATCATCTGAGCATCGAAAGATAACATGCTCGTTTCTACCCCTTCGCCGACCACGGTAGATGTCATAATCGCCTCGGTAACAATGGCCTCCTGCGTTTGATAAAGAACTTGAGATGCAGGAGGCGCAGAGATAACAGCCTCGGTCACTGAATGTAAAAAAAGTGAAGATTGTTAGCTAAATGTATTGCTTCAGATTCACCACACTAAGTATATACGGGAGGCATTCAAATACCTTCCTTAGTATGACCCGGAGTGTGGGCAGGTGCAGAAACAAATGCTCCAATGGGAGACAACTGCGGCTGATCCGGATTATAAGCAGGGACAGGCTGGAGATCAACCGCGGCAGTGGCTTCGGGCAATGTCGGAATTAAAACTTCAGCACTTGTTTCATGATGTTCAACCCTCGAGCCCTCGTCGGTCTCCATTTGTTGAGCACCAAGCCTCTCTTTTTCCACGGAAATCATTGCCTCGTGGAGAACCTTTCTCTCCTCCTCAGTGAGCAAGCGCGTCTCAAGTTCAAAATCATCCAGTGTTTCGTCCGGACGCGCTGCTTTCTTTTCCTCCATCAGCCTAGTCCAGGCGTTGTACAAGAGCATAGAGTAATCCCCAAGCCAAGATAAATTTCTGTGTTCTAGCATGTTGGCGTTATATGTGACCAAGAGATCGTCAAATCAGCCTCCATCCAGGATTGCTCCGCCTTAATTTTTTCTTCAACTTCTGCCTCCACAGACTTGACCTTTGCCACTGCCGCATCAAGTTCAGCTCGAAGTGATACAGCTTGATCGCATGCCTCCTGAGCGGCGGTGTTTGCATCATTCTTTTCCTTCACCGTTTGAGTGAACTTGGCTTTAAGCTCATTCAACTCTTTAACGGCGGCATCCCGCTCGGCTAATACGGTGGTATAGCGATGGCCCATCCCTTCTACTAAGGAACAATGCGCCTGCTAAATCCCTGCCATCTTCACCATGGCTTCGTCAACCTTTTTAAGTGCCTGGGTTTCTGAACTTCGAGACGACTTAGTCTCTGACTGAAGAACCTGGATGATGCGATTTTTGTAGGCAAGGTCATCCTCGAGTTTCTCAATAATTTTTTCCCGATCAAAGGCTACTTTCGAAGCTTTTGCGGCTGCCTTATACCACTCTTTATATTGAGCATAAAAGTCAGGAATATAGTCATGCGCGATATTCTCGGCATCCGGAGGAATCGTCTTGAGATGGGGAGGGAAGACGTATGCATCCAGACAGATTACCGGAAAATCCTTTTTCATTTGAGCAAGCTTGATGGCTCCTTCACTCGTCAATTCAGCCGGAGCCTGTTCAACAATGGCGGCTGTCTGCGGTTCAACTCTTTGCCGTTGAGTCTCGGGCCTTGAGGATTGAGAAGGTTGTTGTTGCTGCGAAGACTCAGGGGGATCTATAGGTGCCCTAGGAGGTGGAGGAGAACGAGAACGTGATCGATATTGATGGCCTCTGTCTCTATCAGAACGCTCTTGACCAGAAAGGCCACGCCAGTAATCTCGATCTCTGTCATAACGCTCCTAGCTGATATAGCCACGTGCATAATCCCTGTCTGATTCCCTCCTACGGGAATCATAATATGAGGAAGATCGACGAACATTGCGAAGCCTATCTAGTGTGGATCCACGACCTGACATTTCACCTGCGATAAGAAGAAATTGCAGTTAGGCACCCTATAAAAATAATGTCCAATATGCGGAAATCGTATAGTGCTATGGGAGTGTGTATAAATGTGTAAACCCCCTGACCAACCGGAAGTGTTGACCGCACTAAAAGGAAAGGGCTCGCTCATATCTAAAACATCGAATTCTTCCAACCCGGGATTGTGATGAATTGATATATAATCCGGGATGGGAATATCGCCAAGCCCTTTGAAAATATCTCTCGATTGAGAAGGGGTGGCCTCGGAAATTATGATTCCGGAAGTGGGAGGAGACACATCTACAAACTTCGATCCCGTAGATTTAAGTTTTTTGGAAACGACAGCCTTGCTTTTCCGTCTCTCTCCCAATTCTTCAAAATTGCCCGAAAGGTCAGCCATTGGCTCGACATCCGTGTGAGTTCGTTCTTCGTCGTCCACTTCAGTTATCACGACTCCGAGCGTTTTCTTCGCCATTTTCTTCGTCTTTTTCTTCTTTTTCTTATTCTTTGGAACAGGCCTTAGCATCCCTTCGGTGACTATGCTTTGGCTTACTTCAATCAAGCCAAGAGCTCTTAAGTTATAGTCAGTCAACACCAAGTCGATATGCCTCAAATCGCTCAGGACCTCTTGAAGGCTCTGAACCATGCCCTTGTAATACCCGCCGTCGGGTCTGGAGATAATGGCTGTAAGAAAAGTAGGATATCAATACCAGTGCTAAGAAACCATTAATCAAGGAAATCATCGACGGGTTACGACACTTACGCCTAGACAGCCACCGCCTGGCAAAACCTGGAGGACACCAGATATAAAACCATTCGTTCTTGAAGTAGCTAAGTCTGGTCCAAGCTCCGGTTATGACCTGGCAGTTCCTAACTGCCTCCAAAAACGTAAAGGATGGACTATCACCTCTACTCTTGAAATTAAATAGAAATCTGATTTCCGTTGGCCTTGGTGGACGGAAGAGATGGTCCATAAATACGATGAACGCACTATTCAGTAGCGCATGCCCGTTGGGATGTAATTGAGAGGGAGAAATTCCAAGAAATGATAACATCTCCCTAATATATTGATTAAATGGAGGGAGTGTTCCAGCCGCACAAGCATGGCGATAAAAGGCGGTGTACCCTTCGGGCGGACAGTGAGGTCTGTCACTAGATCCCGACAATAGCACATCATCCAAAGAAATGTTGTGTCTTGTGCATATCTTGCCCAACAAGTTTTCAGAAATATTGGATTGGACGGAGTCTATAGGGTCCTCAATAAATATAGCATCTTGTAGCTCGTTAGGAGCTGGATCTACTATCTCCGTTGGGATGTCTGGAATTTCGAGGACCGGATGGGGAGAACTCTAAATCTCCTGCTGTTGAGAGCTCGAAGATTCCATCATTGACTAACTCATCAGAAAGTAACGTTAAGAAAATGAAAAAACCCGTTTATTTCCCGTGTAAAGTGTGTAATGTGTAGTGCAGTGCAACTAATACTTAGGAAATTCAGCGTAGTTGAAAAAAGTATGAGAACAACAAGAAATTCGAAAACCCGGTCGGAGGGACCGTCATCGCTGACCGTCACGACCATACCGTCCAAACCCGTAAAATTCGAGTCAAGTTGGAGTTTTTTTTGTCAAGATACAGTTCCATCGACAAGCTTCATAGGGCAGTCAAGTATGCAGTATAAAAGTTCAGGCCAAATATGCAGAGATGAAGCTCGTCGGAATTATGCCGTTAAACGTGTGAAAGTTTCGTATCCACAGAATCTTGTTCGAATCGATCAAGGACAGAGTAGAAGTCTTCCGATCGATCGAAGAGACGACACTTCGAATCGATCTCATTCAAATCAACATGGTTCGTATCGATGATGACCATATCTTTCGTATCGATCAACGAATCAAGCTTCGCATCCATCTTCAACAAAGCTCTCGAATCGATCTCCGGCAATAATAGTTTGCAAACAGTTAAAAGGCCCGAGGTTCGTATCGATCACATGGGCAAAACGTTCGAATCGATCGCAAGGGGGCGGTTCTATCGTATCGATCACAAGAGATCAATATGACTAGCAGACTCCTGCAACCAATTCAACCCAAAGACTTCCGCTTCGAACAAGTGGATCGATATGAGCGTCGAGGACAAATCTTTGCTTCCCTGATCGATTCAAACGCTGCTACCCCAGATCGACACGAAAGACCCGTTCGTCTTTCTACTCCGACCAGTCGTTCTTGGGTTCGACCTCAACTTCGACTCCCTCAAGATCGACATGAACAACCCTGATGGAAGAGCTTGTATATTGAGGCTTCGAATCCATGTGAGAGTCATCTACCTGAATATGTTAATTGATACAAAAGGGAGGAGATCGATTCGATTCGAAGGAAGGGAAGTCATTCAATTTTGCTCTTGAAGGACCAGGATGGACTCGAAGAAGCAAGACGGCAAAGGTAAAAAGGTAAAAAGTGAAAAGTGAATGGGGTCTCAGTATTTATAAGGGTTAAGCGGCGATTCGTATCCCGATAGACGAAACCGGTAGCCACCGGTGAAACCATTAAACGATTCGAAACCTCAAGTTCGAATCCATAGACTTAAGCACCGTAATCGATTCGAATGAAAGCGAGCATCTGCACATTGTCATGTTTCGAATCCATCACTTTGACTCCATCAAAACGGTACAAAGAACAATGTTAAAGAGACCCAGAGATCGTTCGACCCCATCGACTCGATGACATTCATTCGAATCCATCAAAATCGGTAACAGCAGCGCACGATGAAGGCTGCACTAATGACATTGAATTTTGTCGATTCGAAGTCTCTATTGTGTAACCAATAACTCACAGTAGTGCAGATCAATCGATACGAACATTGGCTGCGTATCCATCAAAACTCATCGATACGAACAGTCATTTTAAGTATCCATCAACAAGACCCACATCGATAAAAAAAATTATTTATTTTTCAACCATCAAAATTTATTACAAAACAAATTTCACATCGATTCAGGAAAAGATCGATACAGAATTCGATAAGGAAAAGAGAGGCTAAACCGACGACGACCCGCGGACGTGCAAACGAGAATCAGCTAATCATTATCGCACAGCAGTCAATTACAGCAATACAAAGTACAACTTTCAACGAGAAATACGATAATTGTTCAGAGAGAAACTGCAACTTTTCAAAGCACGTCATGTTCACACAAGATGTACTTTGGGGGGAAAATGTTATCCTGCCTTTTGGCAAGGCCGAGATACTAAGGAATCAACAGATGAAAAAAGGATCACACATTCCTAGTGTCGGGTAATGACAGGTTCAGTATGGATATCAACGAATTTTGTCCTAATCCGGATTAGGCTACGATTGATATGACACGACAAGCACAGGCATGGCAGACAGCATTTCAAATTTCGAGTCAATCCGGGTTCATATGCTCAAATTATGATCAACGCCAGTTAGAAGAGACATGGTGTTCGAATCGATCTGATCTATTCGAATCCATCAGGTCTGAGTCGATCCAAGGCTGCGCTATTCATGTGCTTCGAGTTCGTACTGATCATAGAAGTCTCTGTTCGAATCCAACTGGACAAAGCTCTTCGTATCCATCGGCAGAAGAATGGAATTAGCCTCATGCCTACATGGTTCGTATCCATCAAGTTGAAGTCCTTCGAATCCATCAAGTACAGTCATTTCGTATCGATCGACTGAAGCACATCACGATCGATACGAACGAAACCTCATTCGAATCCAGGGACAACAATATGTTCGGATCCATATGTGAACGAGGCCCCTGAATCCATTAGGTCAAAGTGGCAAAAATCATGGAGTCGACCCGGTCAACTTGGAGAAAAGAACGGATCGATGCGAGGTATGCACGCCACATCACCACGAGAGCACGCGCAGGTGATCGATTCGAAAGAATCGATTCGAACCACGCAGCCACCGAGAAGCTCCATTTCGTATCGACGATATCTAGAGATCTACCAATCCAAACGCTATGAAATTTTCACAGAAGCTTGCGCACATGTTGAAGACTGTCCACACCAAATTTCAGCTCGATTGGACGTTTTCTTGATCGATTCGAATGGATTTCGAATCGATCCCAAAGTGGGCCCAGATTTCCTGAAGGCGGGCGCATGGGCCCCCTCACGTGCCAGAAGTAGTCTCCCAAAATTTAGGAGAAATATCAGCCTCCTACACCTATAAATAGAGCCCCTGGTCATTCAGAAAAGGGGTCGGACAATTTTAAGAGCTAAAGAGCACCCAAATTCTGCCAGATTTACTCCAGATCACCATTGCTGCCTTAAATTCAGACTATAATCATAAAATCTATTGTACTACGCTATAAGAAATTGTAATCTTCAAGTATCGAGCAATAAAATCATCAAACTTCATAGTGGACGTAGGCGAAACGCCGAACCACTCTAAATTGTTGTCTTCTATGCAATTTACTTTCTGTTATTTGGAGTTTTTGTTAGATAATCCTCATTTTTAATTTTCATTCTTCACTTTTATCTCTTCAAAAACTTTCGAAGAGTGCTGTAACCATTTTTGGTACAAACAGGTTTCAAAAGAGATATTTTTAAGATTTCAAAATATAAACCCAATCTCAATTTAAAGGAATAACCATGGCACAAATAAACAAAGGGTTTTGAAATGAAGAAGTTTTCCTTGATTAAAAAGGTTGAAGGGTTTAACCAGGATATATATAAAGATGATTTCAAGGATAATAAACCACAGGTGTTGGTATTATTTTGTTGCTATGTTTACTTCTTCATATACTTATTCACATTGTTATTAACCCATAACTGTATTTTGGAGAAGCGCAGAATAACCAGCTAGGTTGACCCAGTAGTGAATATAATTTAAGAAATGTTAAAACCTTAAAACTAAAGGTATTGGCACGGGCCAATAGGTTCATAGTAAGCCCATGAAAACTGTGTATAACTAATGATATTGGCAGGGGCCAATAGATTCATAGTCAGCCCATGAAAACTATGATTGATATTGGCAGGGGCCAATAGGTTTATAGTTAGTCCATGAAAACTATATTCGGATTGAGATATTGACAGTTAGTCAATAGGTTCCTAGTTAGCCCATGAAAACTAGGATAAGAGAAAAGATATTGGAGTTACCAGTAGGTTAACTATGAAATCGGACAGATAGTCCAGAATCATTTAATAGGTTAATAGTGACCCTTAAAACTATAATTGAGACAGATAGGCAGAATGAATGGGGATGGGTAATCCAGATTTGATTTACTTATTTTGCATATCATCACAATATTTTGAAATGCTATGTTTTTAACCATTGTGGATGCAGGAGCACAGTATATGGTTTTATAAATGTTTTAGGATACTAGTGAGGGGAAAACCCATTCCGCTAAGTGGCGTGGTCTCACTAGATATCTAAATGGTTTGAGATGGTAGATTATTATTCGTACCAGGCTTTATGTCTGAATCGAAGTTTTTGTTTTCCCCTTAAACTCTCGTGTACTCAATTGATTTTGAGTAGGTTAAGAGTTTAGGTTTCCAGGTGTTCTTTTAGATGAGTAAAGCTTTCGAAGAGATGCAGGAGGCAAGCTTGTTATTAGAGTTCTCTTATTACCACTGTGTGTTTGTTTGTAAAGGCAAATTGTTTTAGTGCCTTAATATATATTTTGATCAACCAAGGGGGCATCTTTATATGTCGCTCTTGGCGTATTTTGTTTTAATTATATGTTATCTGAACGCAGTCTGCGAACTGGGATTATGTAATGAATTTGGAATATTTTGAAATGGAATGTGGAATTTGTTTGCTGTTTAAAATTTTCCATATTCTTGTGTTTCTGTGTATCAATGTATCTAATATCGCCGTATTTGGTCGCCGAGGATTAATAACTATGGATGACTTCAGCATCCGTAGTTGTTAGTTTTGGGCCTCCAAGTAGGGGGATGTTACATAATTCTTACTGATTTTATAGGGTGTTACATTCTCCCACCTAAACTGGATTTCGTCCTCGAAATCTTTTCAAGGGGCGAACAATGTAATGCGCCATAGAATCCATATTATACACCCAAGTTATCTACATAACCATCTACTCAACCAAAGCGAAATGTGATTATATTCTATAGACATGCTATAAATGAGCTCAACCCTACCATAAGTATGTGATCGTGTCATTCAAGTATATATGCAAATACCCTAAACATGCATAAAATTACTACATGAGTGTAAAGTGTTTGTAAAAAAGTGCAGTAACCATCTCCTACCATCCAATCTCATAACCTCGATGCAACCAAAATCCTAATTTTAGAGAGAAAAGTTTACCAAAGAAAAGATTCGGACGAGAAGTCCTCATGCCTTCCACCAGACTTTCTCCCCGTTGTACTCAAACCAATCTAATTTCTTTATTACGGAGCTTCCTAGTTCCATGCTCCACAATGCATGCAGCGACATGGGACATTATTGGCTCCATCTCAATATCCCTCAATTGATTAGGCTCTACCACAATTTCTATTCTATGAAGGTATTTTCTCAAATACAAAATGTGAAAAACGTCATGGACTCCTATCAACTTACATGTTTTCTTATTCTCCCCAATATTGGGAAAAGCCCAATATATCTTGGTGACAACTTTCCAACTTTTCAAACCTTGTGACCTTCACACATTGCCTAACCAACTCTATCTTTTTGAAGTCTCTCAAATCCGTTCTGAGTGGAATTTCGTCGGTGGTTTCCCACCCACAATTCGGTGATTTGTATAACCTCCCTTAAAGTGCTTCAAGGGTGCCCTTCCAATCGTCTATTGGTGACTACTATTAAACGCGAATTCTGCTAAAGGCAAGTGTCGCTCCTCATGTCCACCAAAGTCCATGATGCAAGCTCTCAACAAATCCTCCAAGTTCTCATTCATTCCTTCAGTTTGTCTATTAGTCTTCGGTTGGTAAGCGGTGCTAAGATTTAACGAAGTTCCTAAAGCTACCAGCAAACTCCTCCAACATTTGTTAGCAATTAAGGGGTCCTTATTGCTAATGATGCTAATTGAAATTCCAAGAAGTCGAACCTCCTCCTTAATATTAACTTGTGCTAAAGACGCTATGGTCTTATTGTCCAAATGGGAATAAAATGGTCTCTTTGTTGATTAGTGGCATTCTATGAGCTAAATTTTTATGTTTCCCAAAATTCTAAAAATTTTGGATTGAAACATTCATTTACTTTAGGTTTCTAACCTAATTCCATATTAACTTCTAGTCTTACCTAAGGTTTATCGCTAGTTAAGTGTCCCCACAAAATTTCCTTGTTTACGTTGCTTCTCAATATTTATACAATTATCAAGTGGTTTAATCTCATTTATAAAATCGACACACGAATAAAATAAGGATATATATTACACCACATAACACACTTTTCCAATAACTAAGGGAGACAACTAGGGATCACAACCCAAAAACTCTAAAAGAAAATTTTGCTGGAAGCTGCCATTTATTATCTAGTGGTATAAGTGGTATTGAGGTCCTAACACTACTTATTAAATTAAGATGGGTATTTCTTAATATGCATTTCATTATTACCCTTTTTTAATTTCCTTTATGGTTTCTAATAAATGTGGTTCATATATTGCTTTAATTAATAAATGTGGTTCATCTATTAATTCTTATTTATTCCCTTTAACCTTCTTCATGTTTCAAAATCTATCCATTACTCAGATTCGATTATTCAATGAATGCCATATTTATTTTCTCTAATAGTCTCATTTAATTCTTTTTTTCCTCTCATTAATTAAAAATTTATTTCCCATTAAATTTGTAATTAATGTCCATAAATCCTAATCCGTTAACTATTAAATAATACTCATATAGTCGTCGTTTCAAGTATTTCTATTTTTTTATTTGTAGTTGTTAAGCGTGGTTATACGTGTATACTAATTTCTAAACTAGAACGCATATCTCCACATTTTAAATTTATCAGAGCTATCCTTAAAAAGGACTACCATTACAATCTCTCATAAGTAAACCACAAATGATATTTTTATTTTGTTTGAATTTACAAAGAATTATTTTTTTCTATCGAAAGAGACAGTGTAAATAAATGGAAAGGATATCCATACCCTACACATATCTTCCCGTTTTTGGTGATCCTTTGGTAATTCAAACAACACGCTTTTATACATATTATAGAATATGGTAATTTATGGAAATTATATGGAAACCACTCCAACTTACCCAAAATCTAAGAGTCGATGAGATATGATGTGTATTAGAATGAGTCTAGAATTGACATTTTGTAGACTCCTATCTTATTATGAAATATGTTGTATATTAGCCACTGTAATATGTGACTCTGATTTTGATTTATCTATATTATATAGTGTTCTGAATATTTTTAATCAGTGTGTTTATTACTTTGTATTAATATTGCACACGTAAAATTTTCAGTTTAGATCCTCAAAAAGGTAAATAAGACGTGTCAGTGTTAGTATAAAGATATATTCACCTTCGATTAGCCTTAACCAGCCGTATTCTTCGGATTAGCAGACGACATTACTTGTAGTGTTCTTTGCTAAACTGGGCATAGTTGTGGAGTCGTCAAAAATAAATTAAAACATGGAAATTTACATCCTAAGTTATCTAGGGCAACCTAATTTACAACCCAATTATAGATCTGGAATATCTTTACATTTTATCAACTTCTTCAAATAAAGTGTTTGGACTGATTTCAAATTTCCATATTATGTTGCACACTCTATTCTCATTTTATTCATATCCTAAAAACCTTAGTTTGACCTACCTATGTAGTGATTCCTATCTACTCCATAAAAATTTGGTTTTCACTATTTTTTTATAAAACCACAATTTTAGCTACATACAAAATATAAATAAATTATTTTTATACAAATAAACTTATTTCATTAAATTCAAAATCATCATTTATTATCCCATTTCTTGTAAAACTTGAAATTTTACAAATATGAAATGCCAAATTCAAAATCTCCCACTTTGAAAATATAAACTTAGAAACCTACATCAAGAATTCAGAATTGCTTAGTTCCATGAAGGAGCAAAATAATTTCTCTTTTTAAATCTTTCTTCGTCAAAGACTTATTCCTTTAATAGTTAGACTTTTAATTCATAGTATTCAAAAATTGCTTGGTTTTCAAAAAGGAACTATGAAAAACTTCATTTTTCAATGACTTACTATAATAAAGACTTACTCCTTTTGAAAATAGGATCTTCAACACAAAACATTCAAAGCTCAATTACCATTCCAGAATAATAGACTAGACATTTATTATTCCAAAGATTTTTCTGGTTACAAGAAAATTATATTATTTTAAAATATACATCAACAACTATTGCTTTATTACTCAAAATATACTATCATTTTACCAAATACTTCTTACAACTTTGTTCAACACTCTAAAAATCTTTCGTAGTCCTTTTCTAGTCAATTCCAATAATATTCTTATTCAAAAAGTTCTAAATTCGAATATGAAAAACGTATATATAAAATTCACATATTTACATAGATGCTTTTCCTTATATACAAAAATATCCAACTCACTTATTAATTACCATCCAAATCCATTCAGTTGTCAAAGATACCTTTCTAAAACATTAAACAATGAAAAAATGGAGTAGCCAAAGATAACTTCTATCTTATTTCTATTACTCCTCTCCTATATTATTTATCATTGAATTAAAATTTCCAATTCTATTACTACCTAAATTTCACTATTATTCTCCGTATTTCCTTATATGGAAGTCCCTTCTACCTATCTTATCGAAAATTCTTATACTTTTTATTTTCTATTTCTCTTTTCCAATCAACTGTCATTTCCATTTATTTACCTTTTTAAAAAGAATTTTAAGGAAAAACATCCAAATTTATAAAGTAGAAGAAATCATATAAAATTAGAAGAATCCAAAAGTTGAAAACTTGTTAATTCAACAAAATTTAAATTGAGGAGTTAACAAATTAAAACCTTCTTTTTTTCAACTTTTCAAGTCATTAAATTTACAATTAAAAATGATCCATAATTTTGTTTTTAAGATGTCTCACCACTTTTAAAATTACATCCTCTTTCCAAACTTTTCATAGTACAAAATGGTAGTATATTTCCAAAGCTGTCTAAAATCATTCTAAAAACATTTCAACTTATAACACATAAGATCTTCATTTAATCTTTTGAAAGGCTCTTTCAAAACATTCAAGGAGTTTTCAAAAACTTTTTTATCAAAATTCTTCCTCATGGGGTAGGATTTAAAAATTGGTTTAATTCTTCTTTTCTTTGAACTTTCTTACTCAATTCTCTTAAAAATCCGGTTATCTTCCTGTGATGATAAATGTAAACCTTCTTACGGAAGCTTATTCCATTCTCCTTTACTTCTAACTTTGGATGTTTACAATTATTCTGCCTTATAATATTTATTTAATACCTAACATTTTTATTTAATATTACCATAAATGTCACTTGGTCCGTATTAAATAGTTATTATCCTAACAAACCTTTCGTAAAGACATTTATTTACTTATTCAAACTTCACCCATTTAACTTATTCCTTATCTTCCTATAATTACCATAATGGTCTCATTAATCTATTTAATTCCTGGTAACTTCTCACTTATTGCACATTCATTGCCTATTAAATTTTGGAGTTAAAACCTTTCCATCTACGTTTTCTACCCCTATTATTTAATATGTTCATAGGATCCACAATTATAAGAATGTCTAGGTCCAACAAAGAAGTCAAGTACTATTCAGCTTCTAGGGTGCTTTTATATGTTGTGGTCATGCTCTCTTAGTCCACTTCTTCCTATTCGATCTCTGCTCCATGGGTAATCGGAGTAGGTGTATAAATTTAACTCAATTTATTTTTCAAATCCATGGTCATTTCACTTATCCTTTCGGAATATGGTCCCAACTACTTCTATAGTCGAAATTTATAGATTTAGGCGTATATTCAAAATAAGTATATAAATTTATAGTAAAACCTTTTGAAAACCTTTTTAAAAATAACAAGTATGCCATTCATACATATATTTTCTCTGTTGACTGGGTAACCTAAGCTCTGATACCAAATATAACAACCTGCCCTGAAATAGGCCTAAATTCTGACCCAAAAAAGGCCCATCGAAATTTAGACCCATTCCAAAGCTGGCTGTTAGTTGGTAAAAATAACAAAACAAAGCTATTTATCTATTCTTTCAAAATTCACAGTGGAAGGAACAAAATATGATAGCAATAATAGTACCCATTTATTTCAAACCATTTCAAATGTCATGAAACATAATATAATGTCAATAACAGCCGTTACATCATTTTGTTTCAAAAATACATTTTATGGGTACAATATAAAATAACATAAAAAGATAGATAATTACTATCACAAACTTCACTCTTGTCATCTTCAAGCATCATCAACTCCTTCTCTAATATGTGTTGTAATGAGGAAAGAGTCAAAACAACAAGTGTCCAATGAATAAAAACCTCAAGCCTTACTATTTCAGTACTTGGGAGGTATATGTCAAAATAAGAATATGTCTACGTATTTTGAAACCATTTAATACTTCATATAAGGAAAGGAAGCAGGCTTTCAAATAACCACTTAATATCTTCATTTACCGAAGCAGGTTTCCCAATCCCATAACCCATAACCAACATCATAAATGTCTAATGATGCGAGAAATAGAACCAAACCACTTAATACTTTTTAATGGAAAATAGGCAGACTCTGATCATTTAGGACTGCAATTGAGGGAGGCTCCATCATTTGATACCTATTCCTAAGGCAAACTCCACGCAGGTACCTATCTAGCTGACATTGCACGAAAATCTCTACGGGCACTTAATACTTCCTATTGAAGCGGACTTTTCCAAGATATCCCTAATCATGCCTAAACCCAATTCCAACCATTTAATACTTCATTTAAGGAATAAGGTGAGCCCTCAAACAACCATTTAATACCACCAAAACCCTGAAGCAGGTCCTTCGTCTTATGATCTATACCCACGATGACGTCTCACATTAGCCTAACTATTCGTAGGTATTAGTAGCCAGATTAAGTTGGCAGATTTACCCTACAAAATTGGGACTAACCTCATGTCATCGTAGTTACTTATCATAAGTGATGTCTCACATCAGCCCCAAAGCAACACTGCTGGCAGCTGGATTAGCTGGGCAGACTTTCATGTGTCTCTTGATTAATCTCGCATCACTATGACTTAGTCATATTTATAACACTCTTAATGTATTATCACACACCTCACCATGTCCATTAATTAGGCTATATAAGAATTCCTTCTTATTTTGCCTTAACAAATCAATTACCTTCCTAAGGGGGATTTAATGACAATTATTATCTAATTAACTACTAAATTTTACATTATAATTGTATGCTAATTAATAAATAAATACGTTCTTATTTTCGTGCGGAGATTACGCCCAAACTAACGTTAAATTTCAATTCCTTTCTAACAATAATAATACAAGTCCTTTTCCATGTTATCAATGGTTCCATATTTCCAATATCAATAACAAGGGATCTCAATATCCTTAACAAAGGATTCAACATTCATATCCAAAACTTATGATAAACAGACTTATACATAATAAAAATTTCAACTCAATCTATCACATCAAATCATGGAATAATCTCAAAAATAGAAATTGCAATTCTAGTTTCAATCTCTATTCATCCCCTCTTTTACAAAGAATTTAAACATTTTTCTTTTATTTTCATATGGAATTAATGATGTAAAATACAAATAAATTCATACTTTATACCAAATTCCTTAATTGAGATTTCATAATCAAATTAGAATTATAGAGGAGTGGAATAGAAATTGAAATCACCAAAAACTGCAAAAACTACATATTTTAAGAATTCAATGTAAACAATTGAGAACTCCAACAAGAATTGACATTTCGAATTATAGGAGTTTTTGAGGGTTTCATTTTGTTTTATTTCCGTAAAATCAAAACCCCTAAGGCACATTAAAATCCATAATATACTAATCAACTAATAAAATAAAAATGCTAAAATTGCCACTCACAGTTGGTCCTTAGCTTTGCTTCTTTTTGGATTTTAAACGCCCATTGTAATCTCCTTCAGTCTCTTCTTATTGATATATACAACAAGGGATTTGTATATATATTAGATTCAGAAAGGTTGGAGGAGAAGGATTATAAATTAAATAATAAACAAAGATACGTATATAGGATTTCTTACCTAAAACCCTAATGGAGTTTTCTAAACCTAAGAAGTGATGAACTAAAAGAGCTTCGTGGATGTTCCCAAAATATTTAGGAATAAAAGTGAGGGGTCTAGGTTCTTATTTATAGAGGTTGAATCGTACCATAACTGTAGGATGAAAATAGATTAAAAAAAGGATAAATCTGAAACGTTCATTGATAGGAAAACCCTAACCGCCACTAACAAGAGCGGTCGACGACCCTATACGCACCGATCGACCGATTGGGGTCGGCGGTTGACCCCTCTGCCTATTTTGGAAAAGTAATTATTTTGTATCATTCATTTTATTTAAATCCTTTATTGTACTATTAATGTTAACGATTTCTTAACTCCCAAGTCTAATCTCAATTAATTTTCAAATTTCAAATTTAATCATTTGTTTGAATTTGAATTCGAATTAAATTATTTTAAATCTGAAAACTTCAAATGCTCATAACTTCTTTGTTTGAGCTTCGTTTTCATCATATTATATATGGAAACGGATCAAAAATTTTCCACGAACGCAATGATATAATTTTGTTGCCAAATTCCAAATAAAATTTCCATTTTTACCCTTACTTAATTTTATTTAATTTACTTATTTAGTACTGATTTTATGGGGTGTTACATTCTCCTCCTAAAAAGGATTACGTTTTCGAAATCTTTTCAAGGGGCAAACAACGTAATATGAAATACATGTTATACACCGAAGTTATCTATAGAACCATCTGCTTAACCAAAGTGCAACGTGATTATGTACTACAGACATGCTATAAATGAGCTCAACATTAGCATGAGTGTGTGATCATGTCATGCAAGTATGTATGCAAATACCCTAAACATGCATAAAATTACTATATGAGTGTAGAGTGATGGTGAAAATGTTTAGCAACCATCTCCTACCATCCAATCTCGCAACCATGTTGCAACCAAAATCCTAATTTTGGAGAGAAAAGTCAACCAGAGAAAAGATTAGAACGAGAAGTCCTCATGCCTTCCACAAGACTTTTCTCCCTATCGTACTTGAACCAATCTAATTTCTTTATTGCAGAGCTTCCTAGTTCCATGCTCCACAATGCATGTAGTGGCACGAGACGCTATTGGTTCCGTCTATATATCCCCCGATTAATTAGGCTCCACTACTATTTCTATGCTATGAATGTATTTTTTTGAGTGCAAAACGTGAAAAATTTCATGACTCGTGTCAACTTATAGGTTTACTTATTCCCCCCAATATTGGGAAAAATCCCAATAGGTCTTGGTGCCTACTTTTTAACTTTCCAAACCATACGACCTTCACACACTGAAATCTCTATATTCAAATCTGTCCCGAGTAGAATTTTATCGGTGGTTTCTCACTCATAATTTGGCAATTTGTATCACCTCCCATAAAGTGCTTCAAGGGTGCACAACCAATCATCTATTGGTGACTACTATTATAGGCGAACTCTACTAAGGGTAAATGTCGCTCCTTTTGTCCTCAAAAGTCCATGATGCAAGCTCTCAACAAATCCTCCAAGCCGTCATTCACTCATACAATTTGTCCGTCGGTCTTCGGTTGGTAAGTGGTGTTAAGATTCAACGAAGTTCCTAAAGATGTCACCAAATTCCCCCAACATTTGCTAGCAATTAAGGGGTCCATATTACTAATGATGCTAACTGAAATTCCTTGAAGTCAAACCTCCTCATTGATATGAACCTGTGCTAAAGACGCTACGGTCCTTGAAACACCCCACGCCCTTAGTATACCCAAATAGAGCACACTAAAAGATGTGGTGCGTTGTAGGTGTAGCTAAAAACTTATAGAGACTAAGATTCATAAGACAAAATAAATAAAACAGCGGAAACATTTACATAGTAATCTCATTTTTTAAAATCAAACTTCATAAAAAGAGTCATAAAACCCAATACATAAGATATCTCAAAATACCAAATACAGTCTTATAAAAAGGGAAATATCATCTCGGTCTTACTATCAGAGTACATAAATAAAACCATCCCTCTCATCAGTACCAGCACATCCAAACTCAAAATAAAAAAAGAAAACTGGAAAAGAAGAAGAAGAAGAATACATGGAGAATCTCTAAGAATGTCAGCCTTAGAGAGCTGAAAGTCTACTGCCCTTGTCTCTACTGGCCTATGGGGGAAAAAGAAAATAAAGGAGTGGGTCAGACTAAAAGTCTAGTGAATGAAAGTAATTACTAGTATTCTTAAGCAAGGTAAAGATAATAGACTTTGCAATAGTTCAAGTATAAAAGAAAATAAAAGAATATATAAAGCTGGAATAAAATACGGTTTTAACCGTTTGCTTTGCTTATATAGTTCGATTAGATTGTTTGCACTTGTCTTAGATAACTGCTTTGATTAGGCTGAATTCCTAATCCTACTTTAATTAGGCTGAAGTCCTAATTCTACCCTTTGATCGGCCTTCTATCTCTGTTGTGCCTACTACGGACTAGTCCCATCCTATTGGACCCTACGCAAAAGTCACCTACTTAGCGCTTAGAACTCAATAACGACTTATCAGCCTGCACTAAGGCCGCACGCTCAACCACCATTAGGCTCGTGCTATCTGTTGCTCCCTTATTTGACCTCTTATTTACAATAGCTCTAGCAAAAGCGTGCCCTAGCCTCACCTCTGCTATTGTGAGACCACCTGTGTCTGACTGAAGGGAATGCTGTTGGTACGGGTCCTAACAAACAAAATCTAGTTGCGCCCCTTGCCCAAATCCCCTTGATTTGAGCTTCTGTTTATTGACCACTTATTTACCATCACTTCAGCATAAGCGTGCCCAGAGGGAAATGTTGTCGGTATGGATCCTACTTTTATCTTTGCTTGTTAACTCGGTATAAGTCTGATTAAATAAACCTTTATTGTTATCCTTGCTATATTTGCTTATTAACTTATTCTAAGTCTTAAAAATAAGCCTTTTCTGTTTTCTCAAATTATAACCTGTGTGTTATAATTTTGCTTATTTACTTAACCCAAGGTCTAAGTTTAAAAATAAGCTACTTCTTGCTATTTCTTTTATTTTCTCTTTTTAATTATAATTACATGTTATAACTTTGCTTGCAATTCTCTTAAATTAGCCTATTTCAGTCTATAAGTCCAATTTATTGCAGTTCTTCTTATTTTACATCCCATATTCTGTAAATTCAGTGTTCTTATAATTTTAGTCCATATTAGCGTCTTATTTTCTATTATCTAATCCATTCGCGTAAAAAGGAAATTAAAAGAACAGCATTTACAGAATAAATCCCAACGTAAAATAGATGTAAATAAGACGTAAATAACAGTAAATAACTGTAAAGACTGTAAATAACTGTAAATAATTGGAAAAGCTATAATTAACAGTAAATAATTGCAAATAACCGAAATAGAATAGCTAAAAGAAAATAGACTAGAAAGCAAGTCCAAAATTTAAAAATAAACTGTAAATAAACTTGCATAAATTTTATACCAAAATTGTAGAAAAACTACAACTATTGGAAATCCTATTATTTTAAATTACTTAAAAATATAAAATAATTACTTAAACACCCATCTGTGGTCCTTAGCTCTTTTCCTTGGCCTTCCCGAATCCACTTGTAGAGTATACAATATTTTAATTAAAAAGATCTTCTCCTTGGATAAATATTTCTTTTAGGGTCCAGCCTCAGGCAATGAACCTAGATGGAGAAAACCTGAATGAGAAAAATAGTTAGGCCTAGGTTCTTATTTATAGTGTCACTTATGGATCTCAGACCGTTGGATTTGAAGATTAAATTTGGTGCAATCACGTAATAGGCTCGCTGGGAACGGTCAGATGGAAGCACAGACGCACAGGATTGGATAAAAATCGAAAAACACGTCATTCATTTACCTGGACGAAAGTTCGTCCAAATGCTATGGCGGGTCGACCTTGGTAGTGTGTGGGTCGACCTATAGGTTGAACCTAGGGTTGACCTGACCCTTATATATATATATATATATATATATATATATATATATATATATATATTCTACTTTCTTGTTTATTCCGTAACTTCTTCGTTCTAGCTCCGATTTTGACAATCTATATATGGAAATTGACCAAAAAATTGCCACGGAGACAATGGTGCAACTCCCATGGCTCAATTCTGATAATTTCACAAAGTTATTTTATTATTTAATTAATTGCTATAGCTTAAATTTCGGGTTGTTACATTCTCCCCTCCTTAAGGGATTTCGTCCCCAAAATCTCTAAGGATAGAAGAATGAAATAAATATTTTCATCCAAGTTTTACAACCAACTACTCAACCATCATCCATTGCATCCATTATCCTTAATTTTTTTAATGCGATTTATGTTACATATGCAATTAGTGTAGTGTCAATGTCCCTAACTAATGCAAAAGATTAGGCGGTCTACTGATTCAATTGACCTCCTTTTATGCAATCATGTTTGTGCCATGTATCCAAATGAATGCAAATAATAACCGATAGTTCCATATGCATGCTACAATCATCATCCAAATGCAACAATCATGTGATAATCATCCATTTATAGCAAACATGGAAAATAAAATGAAAATGAAAATGCGCACACATCCATATGCATATGCTCTAGTGTCCTAGTTAGGCCGGTCCCTATGAGATAATAGTGCCTAGTGTAAGTATATGCGTCCATTAGCATCCACTAGCAACCACTTGCAACCACTAGTATCCATCATACATAACACGTTCTAATAATCATGTTTACATCAAATCCTACCGTCCATAAGTTAAATCCTAAGTTCTGCCCTCCCAAAGGATAATTAAGGAAAGAACCTATTCAAACTAAAGATGGAAATAGGAAATTCTAAAACTTACTATCGAAAAGATGCGGATAAGGGGTACGAATCTTCTCTTCAGCTTCCCACGTAGCATCTTCAACATTATCTCCCCACTGCACCTTCACTAACGGGACTTCTTTATTCCTAAGCATCTTGATGTCACGACCAATGATCTTGGTAGGAATATCATGAACTAATGCTTCCCTTTATACTTCCACTTCCTTTAATTGACTAGGCTCCACAATCTCTACTGAGTCATGTAAGCACTTTCTCAAATGCGAAACATGAAAAACATCGTGTACTCCTACAAGCCTCTTCGGTAGCTTCACTTGATACGCCATCTTCCCTACCCTCTCTACGATAGGGAATGGTCCTACAAATCTGGGGGCTAACTTCCCACTCGATCCAAACCTCACCACCTTCCTTAGCGGAGATATCTTAATGAAAACTAAGCCTCCTACCTCAAACTTAATATCTTTCCTCCGCTTGTCTGCATAAGATTTCTGCCTATCTTGGGTTGTCTTCATCCTCCTTCTAATCAAGTCTACCTTCTCCGAAGTCTCCCTAACCATATCAGGACCGAGCAGCAATCTCTCTGTAGACTCCATCCAACATAAAGGTGACATGCAAGGTCTCCCATAAAGAGCTTCGAATAGTGCCAACCCAATGCTAACTTGAAAACTGTTATTATATGCGAACTCCACCAAAGGAAGATGCTCCTCCCATGTTCCTCCAAAATCAAGAATGCACATCCTCAACAAATCCTCAATCACTCTATTAACTCTCTCCGTTCGGCCATCCGTCTGGGGGTGATAGGCTGTACTCAACCTAAGCTGCATCCCTAAAGCCTCTTGCAAGCTTCTCCAAAACTCGCTAGTAAAAATAGGGTCTCTATCGCTCACTATGCTAGAGGGAACTCCATGAAGTCAGACTATCTCACGAACATATAACGATGCCAAATAAGATGTCGTCCTTTTACTCTTGACCAAAATGAACTGGCTCTCTAAGTCAATCGATCTACAATCACCCAAATGTTAGTATTCCCCTTCCTAGACCGGGGTAAACCTTCTATGTAGTCCGTCGAAACACTATCCCACTTCCATTTGGGTATATCCAATGGCTGAAGTAATCCACCAGGCTTCTGCTGCTCTGCCTTAACTCTTTGGCACATAAGACACTTAGCTACAAACTACGCCACATCCTTTTTCATGCCACTCCAATAAAACATTCTCTTTATGTCCCTATACATCTTATCACCACCCGGATAAATAGTCATTCGAGAATGGTGTGCTTCCTCTAGAACTGCTCTCAACAAATCACTAGTGCGAGGGACACAAAGTCTTCCATCTCTCTGCTATCAATGGAATAGCGTTGGAGATGTCTAGAAACTTCTCCTCTGCTAATCCTATCTAAATTATCCATAACCTCTGAATCCTCTCGCTGCCTCGAGCCAATCTGATATATGAGGGTAGGCTTAACCTCAAGTGCCGCCAATAATCCCGGGGTAATGTCCGTAGAGGGCTTAATATCAAAGGTGGAAATAAACTCTAGGCCCTTCCACTCCATGAACATTGGACTAAGGGTTGCTTTCTTCCTACTCAATGCATCTGCAGCCACATTTCCCTTGCCAAGGGTGTAAGCTATCTCAAAGTCATACAATGCCAAAAACTCCATCCATCGCTACTGCCTCAAGTTCAAATCCTTCTGTGAGAATAGGTACTTCAATGACTTATGGTCAGTGAAAAGCTCGAACTTCTCTCCTTGCAAGTAATGCCTCCAAGACTTGAGTGCGAAAACTATAGCAGCTAACTCCAAATCATGGGTAGGGTAGTTCTTCTCATGCGTCCTCAACTGTCTACTTCCATAACATACTACCCTCCCTTCTTGCATCAACACTACTCCTAGACCCATCCCACATGCATCAGTGTATACTATAAAAGGTTTAGCTCCATCGGGTAAAACTAACACTGGTGCACTAGTAAGGGCTCTCTTTAGCATTGTGAAGGAATCCTCACAATCCACGTCCCACACGAATGCTTTATTCTTCTTAGTGAGGCGAGTAAGCGGTGCTGAAATCTTAGCAAAATCACTGATAAACTTCCTATAATAGTCATCCAAACCTAGGAAGCTTCTAACTTGGGTAGTGTTCTTGGGGGCCTTCCAATCTTGCACTGTAATTACCTTAACGAGATCAACAGCTAAACCCTCTCTTGAGACTACGTTCCCCAAGACACGTACCTCCTCTCACCAAAAGTGACACTTCGAGAACTTTGCTCTCAACTAATGAACACGAAGTGTACGAAGAACCTCCTCTAAATGAATAGCATGCTCCTCCATACTCTTGGAAAACACCAAAATGTCGTCCATAAATACTACTATGAACTTATTTAGGACATCTCGAAAGACACGGATCATCAAATCTACAAAATATGCTGGGGCATTGGTTAGCCCAAATGGCATAACCAACCACTCAAAGAATCTGTCGGGTGTCCTAAATGCCGTCTTTGCAATCCTATCGTCAGCGACCCTAAGCTGATGAAATCCAGTGGTTAAGTCAAGTTGAGAAAATACTGAAGAACCAACCAATTGATCGAAAAGGTCATCTATCCTAGGAAGTGGATAAGGTTCTTCTTAGTGAGCTTATTCAACTCCCTATAGTCTACGCAAAGTCTAAGGGAACCATCTGCCTTTGTAGCGAAGACGACTGGTGCTCCCCACTCAGATATGCTCCTTCTGATGAAGCCTTTCTCCAATAGCTCACTAATCTGCTTACTTAATTCCTTCCTCTCCCTAGGTGCCATGTGTCTCATGGGCAATTCCATTGGCTTAGCATTGTCATTCAAATAGATTCTAAAGTCAATTTCTCTCTTAGGGGGTTGCCCTCTAACCTCCTCAAAGACGTCTGTGAAATCTCTGGCGACCAGAACTGAATCTAACTCTACTGATGATGAATCGAGGGAATAAAGGAAGCTCAACATGACTGACCCCTGTGGGTCGCAAGAAACAATGAGAGTTCTACTACTGCATATCTCTAGTCTAACGACTCTCCTCTCGCAGTCCAATATTGCTTTATATAGGGATAGCCAATCCATCCCCAAAATCATCCCATACCCCGAAATCCCAATACATAGGCGTCGCAATCAAACTCTACGCCTAGGATAAAAATTTTAAAACCCCTACAAATCATAGATAAATGTGTCGATCCTCCTATGGGGTTTGAAACAACTATGGTTCCACTACTAAAGAGATATCTAAGTGCAAACAATCAACCAAAGAACTAGAGATGAAAGAGTGTGATGCTCCAAAATCGAAAAGGGTCCGAATGGGAAAATCAGACATAGAAAGCAAACCTTCCACGGTTACTTTCCTACCTCTATCTGGTCCGCTACTGGAAGGTGCTGCATGTTTGATGTGTGTTTAGTGTTTGATGATAACAAACTATATATATCGTATTTTAGATGTGTTTACAGATTATACATATACAGAAATTTTATCATCACAGAATTTGAATTCAAACTGAAATTTTATTCAAACAATCTTTTATTACAAATTTTGAATGGTACAAATTCTGACTCACTATAACTGTACAATTTCTGTATACATCACAATTTGATTTTACAGTCACAGTCCTCACTACATCACTCATACACTCAGTTGTTTGTCTGCATTTGCACTGTCCAGTTCCAGTATCTGTCTTGTTTCCTGTGTACCTGTATAATTGACAATCTACTGCAGTAATCTGAAAATAAACAAATTTGAATTTGCAAAAATATAAAATTTGTTTTTATCGTTGTCTCAGATATATGGGTTAACGTCATCATCTTTGATTGTGTAATATCTGTGCATATCAGTATTCATATCAGGGATAGGTATTTACGAGTGGCTGCAGTACACACGTATGCACGTGTGCACTGCCTCGCCAACTCGAGTGCACAAGGTCAAATCTATATCAGATTCAACACAAAGTGCCAATAGACTCGATCAAAATTCAAAGTGTAACTACAACAAGGCAAATGCATGTACAAGTTCAATAAGACAAGTTCAAACTGGACAACAACAAAACAGCAACAAAGGAACCTGACAAACATAAACAAGACTCAAGGCAACCGTGAATGTGCACCAAATGCAAGCCGAGGTGTAACCGAGAATGCAATCAAGAATGTATGCACACACATGTATGAAGACCACAAAGTCAGTGCACAACAAATGTCAAATGACTCAAGTGAAGATATCAAAGTGGTCTGCAACAATACCATAGTAGTATGAAAAGACAATGATGCACTGCAGTTCGTAAGTACAACATATACAATCAAACAAGTGAATAGCTCAATGCAACATTCAATGAATATATGAAGTAACAGAAGTGAGTGCAGAGAAAATAACTTAAATCTCAAGTGAACAGTTCAACTACTACGGTGGGAAATTAGGATTCACAGAGAAATAACATAATGACAACAGTCAATGAATAGAAGAAGTAACAGAAAAGCACGTATGTTTATCAGTTGAGAAATTCACGGAACTGGGAAAAGAATATATCAAGTTCGTATTTTTGAAAAAGTCAAAAATCGAAATTTAGGAAAGTCTATGCCGTAACCATCAAACAAAATCGAACGATCAAAATCAAAACCGTGCTTATGAAGGAATTTCCCAAATATATCGGAGCTTAAAACAGGAAAGTTTCAACAACGTGAATATCATGTAAACCAAATCAGACGCCTATATAAGGAGACCCAAACCATCATTGACGAGGCGTGGTGAAAATCAGAGAAAAACCAATCATCACCAACAACAAAGCAGAAATATTCAAGTTCAAATCGAGAGAACAACATACCTGAAATCGAGAGATTTCAGAAACCGTAAGGAGCAGCTGCGAACGAGCGCAAGGCCGAAGCAAGTCAGAGAATAACTAATTCCATAAGCAACGAAAAGAAGTAGCCGAAGCTAGCTCGAGGAGTCGGCCGATCAACAGAGGAAAAGGCAAATCAACAAACGTTGGTGACCCCAAATTTTGTCAAGCATAGATCAAAATCTCGAGCCAAGCCGAGCATAAAGGGGAACGAAGCCCCAAATCAGATCGTAAGCCTCCACAAGCAAGCAGAGACGAGATCATCTCAAGGCAATCGAGAAGCACGAAGCTCCAGACAGCAAGAAAAATTGCAAGCCCTAATTTAATCAAAGGAAGAGTCGCCATTTTTTTATCTTCAGAGAAAAACAAAGAAGAGATCGGGTTGAATAATGAAATAAAGGGGCCAGCCTATAAGGGGATAAATTAATTAGAGTTTAAGTTTGTTTGATTAGGGGTTAATTTTAAAATAGGGTTTTAAAGTTTTATTTAAATTTTGGGCCAGGTTTTATTGATCTAGTTTTAGGCCAAATTCATTTGAGGGCAAAAGTGTTTTAAACTGTCAATCTATATTTTGCCCTGGGGTTCAAACTGTATTTTGTATTTTCAGTTTGTATTGTCAAAGTCCAGTCAGAGTGAATCACCACCTAGGGTTTAGGTGTTGTCAGATTGTCTAGTTAGGGTTAGTTCAGTGAGCAGGGAGGCTGCGAGTTTGCAAAGCTCTATAGGCGGGAGCAGAGTTTGCGTGTAAACGAAACTCTATAGGCGGAGCAGGGTGTGCGAGTCTGTAGGAGTGTTTGTGAGCGGGAGCGAGTGTCTGCGAGTCTGTCAGAGTGTTTGTAAGCGGGATACTGTTTAACTCTAATAGAAATCTGGGAATGCAGCAGTAGGCAGGGGTTGCCGAAGCTGGGTAAATTCTGTGTGTGATTTACTTTACTGCATATTTATTTATCTGTTGTTTACTTCCGCGTTTAATTTGAGAAAATTTGCGATAACCCTATTCACCCCCCCTCTAGGGTTAATCTAGATCCTACAAGTGGTATCAGAGCGAGGTAAATTTTTTCTTTAACTCTAGAGTCATGAATCTATCAAATAATGCTTTTTCTGAGGGGCAATCTATTGCTAGGTCACCGATGTTTAATGGTAATGATTATGCTTACTGGAAAGTTAGGATGAGTATCTATCTTAGTTCCGTTGATTACGATGTTTGGGATATTATTGAATCTGGCTATAAAACTCCCACTATAACTGTAGGTGATACTGAGATTCCTAAACCAAAGGATAGGTGGGATGCTAATGATAAGAAATTAAAAACTACCAATGCTAAGGCCATGAATGCTCTGATCTGTGCTCTTGATAAAAATGAATTTAATAGAATTTCTCATTGTAAAACAGCACAGGAAATCTGGCATACTTTGGAAGTGACACACGAAGGAACTTCTCAAGTCAAGGAGTCTTGTCTAGCTCTGTTCAGCAATGAATACGAAAATTTTGTGATGGACAAAGGCGAGAGCATTAAAGACATGTTTGGATGCTTCTCAACCTTGGTATACAATGCTAGAGCGCTTGGAAAAGAATTCTCTGAGGTAGAGCTAATAAGGAAGATACTACGAATCCTACCGATGAACTTTGAGGCAAAAGTCACGGCAATACAAGAATCGAAAGATTTGAGCAAACTGAGCATGGAGGATTTGATCGGAAATCTGATGACGTATGAGCTTGAGTTGAAAGCAAAGGAGGAACGCATCAATTCCGAATCGAAGAAGAAGACTATTGCCTTAAAGAGCAGAGAAGAGAGCGATAATAAAGAAGAGGATCCAATTGAAGGATTTGCAACGGCTGTCAATAATTTAGAAGATGGTCAAAATTCAAGCCACGAAAGAAGAAAACCAGTGGTAATAGATCTAAAGATTCTGACAACTCTGAAAATGAATTAATCTGCTATAACTGCAACAAGCCTGGTCACTACAAACAAAATTGTCCACTTCTCAAAATCAACAAAGGAAAGAAAAAGAAGAAGAAGGCATTCGCAGCGACTTGGGATGATGAGGAAGGAGAGGAAGCTTCGAGTGATAGCTCAGAGAAGGCTAACCTGTGTCTTACGGCCAGATCATATTCAGAAGCAGAATCAGATTCAGAAGTAAGCCCAGAGGTATATAATGAGGTAAAAAACTTTTCTTATAAAGACCTTGCTTATTTCTGCATCGATCTCACTAAAACAGTTGAAGCTCTTGATTCTAAAAATGAAAAACTGAAATCTGATAGAAAAAAACTTGCTCGTGAAAATTTTAGGTTAGAATCTGAACTTGAAAAAATTCAAAACCTAGAATGTAAAAATTGTAAAATTTTAGATTCAGAATTATCAAAACTGAAGAATAATTTTGAGAATCTTGAAAAAGAAAACTTGAATCTAAAGGAAACCATTGAAGCTAGGAAAAAGGATTTTATAAACAGATGCACCTCACTTGTGACTGAAAACACAACACTGAAAACCAAAGTCCAAAATCTTGAGAAATCACTGAGTAACTTTTCAAGAGGAGAAAAATCATTCAATATGTTATTAGGAAATCAATTGTTTGCTAACAATAGAAAAGGACTAGGTTTTGGAAAATCACAAGCTGATGATAGTGCAAAAGGAAAGGGCATCTTTACTGAATGTGAACTAATTGGACATCGTGCTGAAAATTGTAGTCATAGGAACAAGAACACGAAATTTATAAAAGTTTGGGTTCCTAAAAATTCTACAAACAAATTTCAAGTCTATTGGAACAAGAATGAAAGGACAAATCAAGTTTGGGTTCCAAAGGGATTGTTTATTCATAATTATTCTGCCACTAACAACCATGGACCTATAAAAACAAATAGGTCACATACATCTTTAACCGTGTAGGTGTGGTGGCAGGCTAAGGAACAACATTAGTGTTATCTGGATTCTGGCTGTTCCAGATACACAGCAGGCGTCAAATCAACGTTCCTTAGCCCAGTATAAATGTGACAGATTCACTATGAGAAAACAACGAAAGATTATCGTAGAGGTAAAACAGGTAGTTGTATTTATTTTCAAACGATAAATAACCGATAAGAATCTGCACCATAATATGAATTAGATCAGCCAGTTATGATTGATAATGTTAATTCTGATTGTTAATCCAATTATCTTACTTGAAGTGATTATGATGGTTGACAGATTCTAACTTGCTTGATTTATGATCTTATATGACTTGACTTTAATCTGTGGTTAAAAATTGATCAAACCATATCTTGAACTTAAATCTGTTTGGTCAAATTGTGAAGTTGATTGATTTCTGATTACTCGTGCTGTCAAAGTGTTTTTTTGAGAAACTGTTGAAACTGATGCTTCACTGGTGAAAATTTCAAATTACTTTTGAGATAATAATAATGCTTAACAACCCCCTAGATTTGAAAATCATGATTTTCCAAATCATGTGTATAAGCTAGAAAAAGCATTATATGGTCTTACGTAAGTTCCTAGAGCTTAGTATGACTATTTTTGTACATATCTTTTGGAAAACGGTTTTAGAAAGGGAAGTGCTGACACGACACTGTTTACATAAAGAAAGTGATTTCTTGATTGTTCAAATTGATGATATCATTTTACTGCTTCTAGACTCCATATTATGTTTGCACGTTTTTCAATCTAACCCTAAAGAATCACATTTGAAAGCCACTAAACGAATTTTGAGATATCTTTCACACACACAAAAATTTGGACTATGATATCTTACTTGTGAAAGCTTTAATTTAGATGGCTATTTTGATGCTGATTATGCGGGTTCACTGGTTGACAGGAAAAATACTAGTGGGACATGTTTCATGCTAGAATATTCATTTCATGGTCTGATAATCATGTTCACCATTCAATCACGAAACACATTGATGTGAAACACCATTTTTTTTTATCACATTGCTAGGAAAAAACATTTGCATTAAATTCATTTCAACTGAGAATCAACTTGCTGATATTTTCACAAAACCCCTCCCCGAAGACAGATTGTAACGACCCGACTTTCCAGACCCGGAAAATCGAACCATTTGTGTTAAAGAAGAAGGGGTAGAAGAAGAAGAAACAGAAAATCAACAACAGAATCTCACATCGCAGCGGAATAAAATATAATATATACAAAACAGATCTTTACTCAAACAGAAAAATATATCTGTTTATACAATATATTTATAGAATACATCATCAGAGTTCATCACATCAATGACATACATCCAAATACACAGCGGAACAATAAACAAATACGGAAGTACGTATCGCCATCCAGCTCGTCTCCTGAGCTCCACAGCATCATATCCTGAACCTGTTTATCTCGGTCTGACCCGAGCATCATATAAAACAATACCCGAGTCAGTCTGGAAAACCAGCGTGAGAAAATCACACTCAATTGATTATTAAAGTTTCAAAAATCCTTTTGAAAACAAAAGCATCTCGTAAGACCACGCCACAAATAAACATGTCGGGTTTTTACCTTACGATAGCTAAAACACTTTTTATCAAAATCCTCTGATATTAAAATAGTGTCTATTCACAAATACTTATTAAAATAGCTGAAATTGTTACATGATTAAATTCCAGCATACTAGCCACAACGTGGGTAATACAAACAAAACTCGTACAAGGCACGTAGGGAGAATGGATTTCCAACGAATGACTAGGCACTGGGGTACCACCTGTCACAGTACGTGGCCTAGATCACAGTACCGAGGAGTACGCCCGCTCCCCTGCAACACAAAGCCGGAATCATCCCTTACTGGATAATTCCAAATAAAATCACCCCACGGTTGGGATCAGCAACCGCAACACTAAGCCGAAATAAAAAGGGACATCTAGACAGGGATGACCTTACTCTCAAGTGGGGGCTACCCACGAAGCCTTGCTGCATAACCCCTGATTTTCAGTCATTCCCGGTTGATGAGGCTCGAGGCTAAACGATACCTTTAGCACATATCCCTTAGAATGCCCATCGTCCGCTGACGATGTTTCGCAAGCATTCGTCCATACAAGTCCGTCCCGGGTCCGAACGGAACCGAAGGCACTATTCCTACTACATCCATTTTGGAAATATCCTCAGGATTAGTAGCGACTAGCCCTTGCACTTCACTGCTCCATCTTCGACTTCGAACACGTTACACGAAACGTACAAACCGAATCGAAGTGGTATTCGAGTCTCCAGACCTAGAATCCCGGTATACGGAAACTCGATCCCGGTCTCTTCGAAACGATCAGCGCATTTGGCCAATATTGATAGTCGGTTATTTAACTATCAATTTACATCCACAAGCAACCATCACACAATAAATAATTTCCCACATTATTTATTTGCCCAAATATCTTTCCAAGATATATTTCAAATTTTTCAAAGCTCATTTGAAAACAATTTCAAAATAGTTTCCCCTTACGGAATACATTTCCCAAATGATTATTTCCACTGAATCACCAAGTACAAAATACTTATAGATTTTAAAGAAATTTTAAAACACTTTATTATAAATATACTTTAACATTAAATTTGGAAAACTACTTTAATACTTAATTAAAAGTAATACTTTTGAGAATATTTAAAATAAGGTTACTTTATAAAATGCAAAACTAAGTTTCACTTTTTAAATAAAATACTAGTCATCCTTTAAATAATTATTACGATAATAGATTTGGAAAATATTTACTTTAGAATTTAAATATTAGAAATAATAAATTTTCTAAACATGCCTTTTTAAAAACAACATTAAACTTTTAACTTATATTTAAGAATTTTCTTTGAAATCGTACTTGGCTATCCAGGGAATACACTTTCTTCCATATCTTTTAAAAATAAATCACCATTTATTTTTAAACACATTTACATTCCTCAATAAATTCCCACCTTGAATTTATATTTAAAATATCCACCGATATTTCATTTCACTTCATAAACCCAGTTTATACATTTTAAAATCTCATTCTCTTTTAAAAATCCAAGTTTTAAACACTTAAATCAATTTCCAATTGATTTCCAATTTACTTTACTTTGAAATAAATTTCCCTATTTACTTCAATTATTTCAAATACATTAACTTTCATCTTTTATTTCTTTATTATGAGTTGAAACCCTTTTAACTAGAATACCAATTTCGGATTTCCAAACTTCTTCAATTAACATTTTAATTAAATTAAATCTTTAAATTTCAATGAAATCAATTCTTTTATATTTTTAAATAATATCACTTTAGTTAAAGATTTATTTCTTCCCTATTAAATTCTAAATTCTCTTTTCCCATATTTGTTCGAATTAAGAAATTTCTTTATTTCTTTTACAATTCCTTATTTAATTTATTCGAATTCACTAGAATTATTTAACTTAAATTTTACCCTTTTATTTCTTTCCAAAATTCAATTCAATTTCTTTTGATAACTCATTATACTAGGAAATTCAATCCAACCAGATTATCAGATATAAATCATCACAGGATATCAACAATCATATCACAGAATATTTAAACAAAATTAAATATTTTGAGGAATCCAGTTGGATCCCTCCAACCTGTTTCCCTGCATCCACAGACGTTAGCACAATACCAATTCCACTTCGAGGTGGAATATCGCGGTATATGGGTTTATAAAATATCATTCGCTATTATGCGGCGCATAGGGTCTCATCCGCTATACAAATGCGGGAATATCAACAATTCCAATATATACATATGCCAATATGTATATATTGCTATATACTACTATATATATATATAGCACATCAATCAATGCAAACATCCAATCAATTATTTAAATTTAACCATTTAAATTTAAATTAAAAATTCAGCTGAGTGAGATTAACTCACCTTATTCCATTTGCATTCCACTTCCAATATTGCCTTAGTTTCTTGATTTTTGACCTTGAATAATATTATATAACTTATCAATATTCGAAATAGTCAAACAGTTAATTACCATTCAATTTAAATTTCGAACTAGTTTTCCTTTATTAAATCTTTTAGTAACAAAAATGGTTCAGATAGGTCGATTTACACAATTTAATTCCTATAATACGTTATTATAAAATAAATCAGTGGAATTATATTTATTTTACTTATGAACTATATATTAGTGAAATACCTTATATAGATTCCAAAGAAAAATCTAATTCATATAAGTTTTCAAACATATTTTTATATTTCAACATCAATATTTTTAAAATCTACTGTTTTCAAGAAAAAAAATCAACATTTAAATTAAATGTGGACATATCTTACAGAAAATCAAAATCATATCCATCTGTATTATTATTATCATTTACTATTTCAACCCATATTGTTTAAATTTTCTTCATCTACAAATAAATTCTGTTAAATCGGATCAAAGAAAACGAACCTCACCTAAACAATGATCGACTTCAAACCCACAGCAAAATTGCGACTTTCCCTATCGCCCTGAACGACTCGCAACGCCAGCCTACTGTGACGCCGCCCTCGCGAGAATCTCGAAGCCCCAGTCGCGATACCAGTTCGCTCGCCTTCGCCTAGTAGCCTGACAAACCCACCAGATCAAACGCTCTCCCTCGAGTCACCGACCTCAACTTCAAGCCTTCTCGAAATCCTAGCTCAGCCGCCCTCTACGCGAGCGCATGCGAGCCCTAGCTGCGCTTCCCTCACCACTGCCATCGATCGATACCCTCCCTCAACATCGCGTGCGAGCTTGCTCCCTTCGTTCGCGAATCTAAATTCGTTCGCCATGAATCCTCGTTGCTAGTAGGGTTTTCGATTTTAGAAGAGGGAAATGGGATTCAAATTTTCGTTTGCTACTAATTATCAGAGAGTTTGATTTTGATTTGAACAAGAAGGACCGGCCATGAATTCGTTTGAACGATTTAGTTTTGAAGAGAAAATGTTTGTTTGGCCATTCATTTTGAACGATAGATATTTTATCTCTGGAACAAAGACTACGCGAGTTAAAGGAATGGATAGCGTGCATTAAACGCTTTGCTATAGTGCTTGAGAAATGACAGAATATCAGCTGATGTTGACCAAATATAAATTTAAATTTAATTCGATATAGATTTCAACGCGTTTATCTACCGTACGTTCACACAACAACTCCAAATACTACGAAAATTGAAATCCGGTAATAAAATAATATTACGGACCCAATGGAACTGGTTTCGTCAAATTCCGAGACTGTGCCTCGGAAGGCTATTTTTAAATATCGATTCAAACGATATAATTTCAAAACTGAATAAAACAGTTTGAAATTACATTCTGAAGCTTCTATTATCTTTAGTATTATCATTACGAATTTTACGAGCTTTCAAAATATTTTTAATTAGCTTAGAATGCCAGATTTACTATTTTATCCAACCTCAAATAAATTTAATTTAATTATTAAATTCCTCAATAAACAGCGATATTTGAAATTTAAGTTTATAATTAACCTCTGAATATTTTAAATTAATTAAATATTCCAATTTCAAATGCTCAAAAATTCCGGGTCGTCACATTCCTCCCCCCTTAAAAGAATTTCGTCCCCGAAATTACTAGTTAGGAAGAATGATTCAATCCCCGTTAACTATTTCCCAAATTCAAACAGTTTTAACAATACCCAAACAATCTTTTATTAATGATACACTAATCATCTTTTAATTTCCCAAACTTATTCATAAGTTCAACCCATACCACCTACTTATCCATTCAAATTTAAATTTGAATTCAAATTTTGTATTATCAAAATTTTTCTAACTCCCTAAATTTCCGAAAAATTTCGCCAGCGTCTCCTTTGCGCGGCTAGCTCGGTACAACTACAAAATGGCTCTACGGCCTCCCAATCTCAAAAGAAAACAAAAAGCCAAGTGGCTGGATCCAAAACCCAATCAAATTTCATATAGAAATTCAAATACATACCTTTTGTCGGCCATTAAATTTTATCTTCTAAAATCAAAAATCCCAATTATCCATTGCTTTTATACACCTGTATATCCTACTAAGCAATAATATTCAATCACAATTCCAAAGTCATTTTATACTTTCCTTTACAAATTTCCAAAATTGTTTTACTTAAGCCCGTACGATGCACATATATCATCCGTACGCAATATCACATTCGATCGCTCACTCGATCACACAATTTCACTTCCGAACTAGTATCGTCCACCCGACTTCCTAGAGCGGACTCAGATCTGGTTTCTTGATCAGAAACCGTCATTCTCCTTGCATAGCCACAAACTATGATAGAGAATTACCAGAATCAATCAACAATCCATATCCAGGTTCGCCATTGAAAATCGAGCGAAAAATCCTAACTCGGATCGGCATAATTACCTCGAAATTCTATGCTCGAATCCGGATCAAATAGCTATGCGAATAAAATAATATACGTACAGCTTACGTATAAATTCCAATTGATTATCAGTTATATCAATTCTCTTTTATTCACATTCCTTTTTGATTGTTATCCCCTTATTCACAACTATCCCATTTCACAACTTCAGTTTCACCTTAATTCAATTATTCACTTAGCATACTTTCAGTACCACATTTTCTTAAGAAATTCACTATTCATTTCTTAAGTTTAAGATAAACATTTTACATACTGCTTATACATATTTTCACTTCACTATTGAAGTTCATATTCATTTTAATCACTTTTGTCTTTATAATTCCACTTGAATTCAATTTATCTTCCACTTGAATATTTAATTAGTTGCACTTACTAATTAATTTAAATCTCAATTAAAGGTTTATTTGCAACTTTACTTTCTTAAGTCCCTTCGATTGCACTTACTTTACATTCATATTTGAATTAGATTTCAATATCCAGTTTCAATTTCATTTGCTTACAAATTTTAAATCATTTGTTGTTAGTGAAAATTTCCAAAAAATTTCAAAAATTTTCTAACTCCCAAAATTTGCGGAAAATTTTGGCAGAGTCTCCCTTGTACGGAGGGACTTCTGCGATATCGCAGGATGCACAAATATATATATACATCGGCCTCAGGCCGGAAATCACAATATATATCAATATATGCAGTTCATATCTCCTATTTTGAATTTTTTTGCGTAAGCGTACCTTATTTTAGCATTTTAAAGCAAAGCGGTTATTTATTTTAGCATGTTGTGCCATCAGATTCAGCCAACCGGCCTCCCTGAACCTGTACTAACTCAATTACAACATGTAAGTGCCAAATATACAAAGTTTATTAACCTTTTACTTACTTCCAATAGCTAACACTTGTATAACATAAGCAATATCCACTAAACACTTCCATAAGTGAATCTATAAGGTTCCAACACAAACTTACATGCTTTCAATTCATTCACCCACCATCACTCTCAATACATTCTTATTTCGTTCCATTTAAATGGTTTACACTTCATTGCTTATATTCAACTCATCTTAATCCAAATGAACTCATATAATTACAATTGATTTCAAACCAATTTTATTGTTAATATTAGCTCATAGATTTTATACAATCTCATGTGTCAACGACGACCATCTTAAATGGATTCCGTTCAATTTATTTTGCATTCCATAATCGTATTCAATTTATTAAAATCCAATTATTAATCTAGGAACATTCCATAATTCATTTACAAACCTAACATTTGTCACATCAATTTGTATTGAGCTTGCATTTCATTTCATACAACTCGACACAACCATTTCACACTTTACTTAAGTTGTTTATTTTCGCCAAGTTATTTCAACTTCCATTTATCCAATTTAAGTTCCATATTCCATTAACTAGTTAGTTATCAATTAGTTTATTCAAAATTTTATATCCAATATTTGATTCTCATATCAAAAATCATTTTAACTATTTTACTGGAGCTCCATTTATTTAATAAATTAAGTTTTGGATTATATTCATTTCCATTACAAACAATTTTATTTGGCTTATCTATTTCTCTTCCAAATTTTAGAAGTCACAAACTTATTTACATTTTCTTTTAACTTGGAATTTCACATTTTATTTAGCCAATATATTTTTATTATTTCATAAACAACTTTAAATAAGATTCCAGAGTTTAAACAATTTCCCAGAATTTCAAAATCACTTTTGAAATCAACTATACCCAAAACCCTTTTCAATTCCAAAACCAAAAACTCAGTTTTGCAAACAAACACCAGCCCATACATCTAGGTAGCAATTTCTCTTTCAGAAACCCGAAAATGAACATCGATGATGCTGCAGTCATTACCGAAATTATTTCCCAGCGACCGAAAGAGAATTAAATGCTTTTATCTCTTTAAACCATTTCAAATATTTTTAAATTTCAAATCTTTCCAGATTCCAAACTCAACTCAAAATATTCCTGAAATAATACCACTTATTATTTCCTCAAACTCTTTGAAAACTATTTCCAAATCTCAAGAAATTTCAAACCTTTCCCAAAATTCCAAACTTAAAATCCATTCCGATTTATTTTCCACATTTCTCTGGAATTCTATTTTAAAGTACAAATCTCATTTGTATATGAAGTTTATTTCAATTTTATAAATTACATTTATAATTTATATTCTCAAATTTTATTTTATTATAAAATTTTATTCTTTGCTTTGGTTATAAATTTCAATTTCTAGTTAAGTTTCCGTATATTAATTATAATAATTCCATATTATCACTTCTAACATCCAAACAACCATATATATTAACTAGAATAATTTACAAAACTTTTCTTTATATACAAAAATAATTTGGGTAAAATTATTTCATTTACCCTACTTTAAAACAATACTGTGTCGAGTTGTTCTATACAAGTGTTTAGAGATCCCTATCAATGTTGTGGCGTCCCACACATCGACCAGAATCCATAAACTACTCAACAAACCAACCAACACAATATAAAACCATTTTATATCCCCTAACAAATACGCGCTCATATCTATTAATACACTCAAAATTCCCACCAGAGCCAAGGTTATCGCCAACCTAAGCTCTGATACCACTGTAACGACCCGACTTTCCAGACCCGGAAAATCGAACCATTTGTGTTAAAGAAGAAGGGGTAGAAGAAGAAGAAACAGAAAATCAACAACAGAATCTCACATCGCAGCGGAATAAAATATAATATATACAAAACAGATCTTTACTCAAACAGAAAAATATATCTGTTTATACAATATATTTACAGAATACATCATCAGAGTTCATCACATCAATGACATACATCCAAATACACAGCGGAACAATAAACAAATACGGAAGTACGTATCGCCATCCAGCTCGTCTCCTGAGCTCCACAGCATCATATCCTGAACCTGTTTATCTCGGTCTGACCCGAGCATCATATAAAACAATACCCGAGTCAGTCTGGAAAACCAGCGTGAGAAAATCACACTCAATTGATTATTAAAGTTTCAAAAATCCTTTTGAAAACAAAAGCATCTCGTAAGACCACGCCACAAATAAACATGTCGGGTTTTTACCTTACGATAGCTAAAACACTTTTTATCAAAATCCTCTGATATTAAAATAGTGTCTATTCACAAATACTTATTAAAATAGCTGAAATTGTTACATGATTAAATTCCAGCATACTAGCCACAACGTGGGTAATACAAACAAAACTCGTACAAGGCACGTAGGGAGAATGGATTTCCAACGAATGACTAGGCACTGGGGTACCACTTGTCACAGTACGTGGCCTAGATCACAGTACCGAGGAGTACGCCCGCTCCCCTGCAACACAAAGCCGGAATCATCCCTTACTGGATAATTCCAAATAAAATCACCCCACGGTTGGGATCAGCAACCGCAACACTAAGCCGAAATAAAAAGGGACATCTAGACAGGGATGACCTTACTCTCAAGTGGGGGCTACCCACGAAGCCTTGCTGCATAACCCCTGATTTTCAGTCATTCCCGGTTGATGAGGCTCGAGGCTAAACGATACCTTTAGCACATATCCCTTAGAATGCCCATCGTCCGCTGACGATGTTTCGCAAGCATTCGTCCATACAAGTCTGTCCCGGGTCCGAACGGAACCGAAGGCACTATTCCTACTACATCCATTTTGGAAATATCCTCAGGATTAGTAGCGACTAGCCCTTGCACTTCACTGCTCCATCTTCGACTTCGAACACGTTACACGAAACGTACAAACCGAATCGAAGTGGTATTCGAGTCTCCAGACCTAGAATCCCGGTATACGGAAACTCGATCCCGGTCTCTTCGAAACGATCAGCGCATTTGGCCAATATTGATAGTCGGTTATTTAACTATCAATTTACATCCACAAGCAACCATCACACAATAAATAATTTCCCACATTATTTATTTGCCCAAATATCTTTCCAAGATATATTTCAAATTTTTCAAAGCTCATTTGAAAACAATTTCAAAATAGTTTCCCCTTACGGAATACATTTCCCAAATGATTATTTCCACTGAATCACCAAGTACAAAATACTTATAGATTTTAAAGAAATTTTAAAACACTTTATTATAAATATACTTTAACATTAAATTTGGAAAACTACTTTAATACTTAATTAAAAGTAATACTTTTGAGAATATTTAAAATAAGGTTACTTTATAAAATGCAAAACTAAGTTTCACTTTTTAAATAAAATACTAGTCATCCTTTAAATAATTATTACGATAATAGATTTGGAAAATATTTACTTTAGAATTTAAATATTAGAAATAATAAATTTTCTAAACATGCCTTTTTAAAAACAACATTAAACTTTTAACTTATATTTAAGAATTTTCTTTGAAATCGTACTTGGCTATCCAGGGAATACACTTTCTTCCATATCTTTTAAAAATAAATCACCATTTATTTTTAAACACATTTACATTCCTCAATAAATTCCCACCTTGAATTTATATTTAAAATATCCACCGATATTTCATTTCACTTCATAAACCCAGTTTATACATTTTAAAATCTCATTCTCTTTTAAAAATCCAAGTTTTAAACACTTAAATCAATTTCCAATTGATTTCCAATTTACTTTACTTTGAAATAAATTTCCCTATTTACTTCAATTATTTCAAATACATTAACTTTCATCTTTTATTTCTTTATTATGAGTTGAAACCCTTTTAACTAGAATACCAATTTCGGATTTCCAAACTTCTTCAATTAACATTTTAATTAAATTAAATCTTTAAATTTCAATGAAATCAATTCTTTTATATTTTTAAATAATATCACTTTAGTTAAAGATTTATTTCTTCCCTATTAAATTCTAAATTCTCTTTTCCCATATTTGTTCGAATTAAGAAATTTCTTTATTTCTTTTACAATTCCTTATTTAATTTATTCGAATTCACTAGAATTATTTAACTTAAATTTTACCCTTTTATTTCTTTCCAAAATTCAATTCAATTTCTTTTGATAACTCATTATACTAGGAAATTCAATCCAACCAGATTATCAGATATAAATCATCACAGGATATCAACAATCATATCACAGAATATTTAAACAAAATTAAATATTTTAAGGAATCCAGTTGGATCCCTCCAACCTGTTTCCCTGCATCCACAGACGTTAGCACAATACCAATTCCACTTCGAGGTGGAATATCGCGGTATATGGGTTTATAAAATATCATTCGCTATTATGCGGCGCATAGGGTCTCATCCGCTATACAAATGCGGGAATATCAACAATTCCAATATATACATATGCCAATATGTATATATTGCTATATACTACTATATATATATATAGCACATCAATCAATGCAAACATCCAATCAATTATTTAAATTTAACCATTTAAATTTAAATTAAAAATTCAGCTGAGTGAGATTAACTCACCTTATTCCATTTGCATTCCACTTCCAATATTGCCTTGGTTTCTTGATTTTTGACCTTGAATAATATTATATAACTTATCAATATTCGAAATAGTCAAACAGTTAATTACCATTCAATTTAAATTTCGAACTAGTTTTCCTTTATTAAATCTTTTAGTAACAAAAATGGTTCAGATAGGTCGATTTACACAATTTAATTCCTATAATACGTTATTATAAAATAAATCAGTGGAATTATATTTATTTTACTTATGAACTATATATTAGTGAAATACCTTATATAGATTCCAAAGAAAAATCTAATTCATATAAGTTTTCAAACATATTTTTATATTTCAACATCAATATTTTTAAAATCTACTGTTTTCAAGAAAAAAAATCAACATTTAAATTAAATGTGGACATATCTTACAGAAAATCAAAATCATATCCATCTGTATTATTATTATCATTTACTATTTCAACCCATATTGTTTAAATTTTCTTCATCTACAAATAAATTCTGTTAAATCGGATCAAAGAAAACGAACCTCACCTAAACAATGATCGACTTCAAACCCACAGCAAAATTGCGACTTTCCCTATCGCCCTGAACGACTCGCAACGCCAGCCTACTGTGACGCCGCCCTCGCGAGAATCTCGAAGCCCCAGTCGCGATACCAGTTCGCTCGCCTTCGCCTAGTAGCCTGACAAACCCACCAGATCAAATGCTCTCCCTCGAGTCACCGACCTCAACTTCAAGCCTTCTCGAAATCCTAGCTCAGCCGCCCTCTACGCGAGCGCATGCGAGCCCTAGCTGCGCTTCCCTCACCACTGCCATCGATCGATACCCTCCCTCAACATCGCGTGCGAGCTTGCTCCCTTCGTTCGCGAATCTAAATTCGTTCGCCATGAATCCTCGTTGCTAGTAGGGTTTTCGATTTTAGAAGAGGGAAATGGGATTCAAATTTTCGTTTGCTACTAATTATCAGAGAGTTTGATTTTGATTTGAACAAGAAGGACCGGCCATGAATTCGTTTGAACGATTTAGTTTTGAAGAGAAAATGTTTGTTTGGCCATTCATTTTGAACGATAGATATTTTATCTCTGGAACAAAGACTACGCGAGTTAAAGGAATGGATAGCGTGCATTAAACGCTTTGCTATAGTGCTTGAGAAATGACAGAATATCAGCTGATGTTGACCAAATATAAATTTAAATTTAATTCGATATAGATTTCAACGCGTTTATCTACCGTACGTTCACACAACAACTCCAAATACTACGAAAATTGAAATCCGGTAATAAAATAATATTACGGACCCAATGGAACTGGTTTCGTCAAATTCCGAGACTGTGCCTCGGAAGGCTATTTTTAAATATCGATTCAAACGATATAATTTCAAAACTGAATAAAACAGTTTGAAATTACATTCTGAAGCTTCTATTATCTTTAGTATTATCATTACGAATTTTACGAGCTTTCAAAATATTTTTAATTAGCTTAGAATGCCAGATTTACTATTTTATCCAACCTCAAATAAATTTAATTTAATTATTAAATTCCTCAATAAACAGCGATATTTGAAATTTAAGTTTATAATTAACCTCTGAATATTTTAAATTAATTAAATATTCCAATTTCAAATGCTCAAAAATTCCGGGTCGTCACATAGATTTTCCAGATTATGTTTGGATTTGGGGATTATGGAAATTGACTAATCATTTTTCAATTTTTGGTTGAAATATTCTTAGATATTTATTTTCAACTTCAATTTCTAGAATTCAAACTTGTTTTGGATATCATTCAAAGATTGATTCGAATATGGTATTCAGTAGTGGAAATACGTTTGGTTTATGAAATTTCATAATATGATTAATTTGGTAACTTATTCCACGACCATTTCTATTTCTACCATCTTTCTATCATTCATAATGGTTTTGAAAAATGAGAAGAGTAAATTGCTTTTTAAATTAAAAAGGAAAAATCAAAGAAAAATTTAAAATATTCCTTATGCATCCATTCTCATTTAAAAGTCCTTATGGTTATGCATGGATGGATCATTAGAGGTTATCATCACTTCATTCTCATTTAAAAGTCCTTATGGTTATGCATGGATGAAGCTTGATAACTAATGAGTAACTGCTAATCCCATTTAAAAGTCCTTATGGTTATGCGTGGTTAGTAAGTGCTTTTTTTTGTGCTTAAATGTCAAATCTTTTTAAAAAATTATAATAAATAGAAGAAAACATCTCTCTTCTCATTATAAAAATCAAAACATCGATCCATTCTCTAAAATGTGGAAAATGTTATCTTGTTATGATATATTATGGTTTTTTCCCTATTTTTTCCATTTGTTTTCCCCTACTGTTTCATTAATTTTTTGTCTGTCTTTTGATGATAAAAAAGGGGGAGAAGGAAGAGATTTTGATAAGAAAATAACTATTTTTGGAATACTACACCAAATTTGTTAAATGTAGTTAGTTATTTTCTATAGTTCTTTTATTCGTCTGTAATTTCCAAAATCTTCTAAATAGGGAGTAATCTCAGTTGTAGGGGGAGCATACATGTAGGGGAGCTAAATATCTCATGTTTAAACACATCTACTGGAATTTCAAAATCTTTATTATATAGTTTGTCATCATCAAAAGGGAGAGATTGTTTGATGTGTGTTTAGTGTTTGATGATAACAAACTATATATATCGTATTTTAGATGTGTTTACAGATTATACATATACAGAAATTTTATCATCACAGAATTTGAATTCAAACTGAAATTTTATTCAAACAATCTTTTATTACAAATTTTGAATGGTACAAATTCTGACTCACTATAACTGTACAATTTCTGTATACATCACAATTTGATTTTACAGTCACAGTCCTCACTACATCACTCATACACTCAGTTGTTTGTCTGCATTTGCACTGTCCAGTTCCAGTATCTGTCTTGTTTCCTGTGTACCTGTATAATTGACAATCTACTGCAGTAATCTGAAAATAAACAAATTTGAATTTGCAAAAATATAAAATTTGTTTTTATCGTTGTCTCAGATATATGGGTTAACGTCATCATCTTTGATTGTGTAATATCTATGCATATCAGTATTCATATCAGGGACAGGTATTTACGAGTGGCTGCAGTACACACGTATGCACGTGTGCACTGCCTCGCCAACTCGAGTGCACAAGGTCAAATCTATATCAGATTCAACACAAAGTGCCAATAGACTCGATCAAAATTCAAAGTGTAACTGCAACAAGGCAAATGCATGTACAAGTTCAATAAGACAAGTACAAACTGGACAACAACAAAACAGCAACAAAGGAACCTGACAAACATAAACAAGACTCAAGGCAACCGTGAATGTGCACCAAATGCAAGCCGAGGTGTAACCGAGAATGCAATCAAGAATGTATGCACACACATGTATGAAGACCACAAAGTCAGTGCACAACAAATGTCAAATGACTCAAGTGAAGATATCAAAGTGGTCTGCAACAATACCATAGTAGTATGAAAAGACAATGATGCACTGCAGTTCGTAAGTACAACATATACAATCAAACAAGTGAATAGCTCAATGCAACATTCGATGAATATATGAAGTAACAGAAGTGAGTGCAGAGAAAATAACTTAAATCTCAAGTGAACAGTTCAACTACTACGGTGGGAAATTAGGATTCACAGAGAAATCACATAATGACAACAGTCAATGAATAGAAGAAGTAACAGAAAAGCACGTATGTTTATCAGTTGAGAAATTCACGGAACTGGGAAAAGAATATATCAAGTTCGTATTTTTGAAAAAGTCAAAAATCGAAATTTAGGAAAGTCTATGCTGTAACCATCAAACAAAATCGAACGATCAAAATCAAAACCGTGCTTATGAAGGAATTTCCCAAATATATCGGAGCTTAAAACAGGAAAGTTTCAACAACGTGAATATCACGTAAACCAAATCAGACGCCTATATAAGGAGACCCAAACCATCATTGACGAGGCGTGGTGAAAATCATAGAAAAACCAATCATCACCAACAACAAAGCAGAAATATTCAAGTTCAAATCGAGAGAACAACATACCTGAAATCGAGAGATTTCAGAAACCCTAAGGAGCAGCTGCGAACGAGCGCAAGGCCGAAGCAAGTCAGAGAATAACTAATTCCATAAGCAACGAAAAGAAGTAGCCGAAGCAAGCTCGAGGAGTCGGCCGATCAACAGAGGAAAAGGCAAATCAACAAACGTCGGTGACCCCAAATTTTGTCAAGCACAGATCAAAATCTCGAGCCAAGCCGAGCATAAAGGGGAACTGTAACGACCCCGAAATTTAAATTTATTTAAATTTATAATTAAATGAATTTTTGAATTTAATTGAGTCATTAAATAAATTTTTGATAAAAATTTGTAAATTTAATTAGGAAAATCTGAGCGAGTTTCACCGAGTTCCAATTTTATTTGAACGATCATTTAAATTTAATGTTTGTATATATTGGATTTAAAATTGAATCTTTGATAAATGGTTTAATAAATAATTTAAGTTAAAATAGAAGTAAATGTTTGAAATAGAATAAACCTTATAAATATTAAAGCATAAGTATAAAATAAAATTTAACAACATGTTAAATATAGGAGTTTACTCATCTTATAACAATTGAGATAAGGCAAAATAAAATCTAATAACATTATAAAGTGATGAAATATTTACAAACAAAATAATCAAAGCATATGTAATTAAACAAAAGCATAGCAAATAAAAATCTATGTACATACATAACAAAATAAAGTATGCAAACCATCTCATATTCTATCAGCCGAAGTCAATATGTATGGCTAAAGCAAAGCAAAAATACCTTCAGGTATGGCATAAGTGTAGAATGTACTCATGCATTTAATGCAAGTATATCAGCCATACCCTTAGTACAACAAAGGATATCACCTTGTACACATCCCCTGTATATCAGCCTTCCCCTCTCCTTTGGTTCGTTCAAACAAAAGAAAAAAAAAGCAAAGCCTGGAAGAAGAAAAAATAAAATAAAAAGAAAAACAAACATCAACATCAAACAACTTAGATCAAAACAAAGCAAATGCAAACTAGAGGAGTTTCAGCTTGCAAAAATTCCAAAGCCTGTTTCAAATAAACTACTCTGTTCTTCGTTTATGACAGGTGAGTAACTTTTAAAACTTAAATAAATAGGGTTACTTGGTAATCTCTGTTATAAGTATATATATAAGTGAGTAAACAACTTAAAAAGATTTAAGCATATCTAACTGATGATGGTTTAGCCTGAGCTTGGAATTGATTTTTCATGTATATACCAGTATATATCTTCATTATGTAAATAGCAGAAGTGTGCATGTCTGTTATGTGAGGAACTTCCCTGTCTTGGTTTCCAGTATTTAGTTGAAAAGAAAATATATATATCTAATCGATTGATCTTTATTAGACCTTGGTTATTAAAGCAAAAATGCTTGTTTAGGAGTTAACTATTGTTTAAAAATAATTTCAAGAAAAAAAAACATATGTAATTAGTAAAACCTGTTTTACAGAGGATATGCTAAATCTTGATAAAATTCGAGTAATTCGAATCTGAGATTCAATTTTATAATTTGAATCGACTTCGAAAGGTAGGATTTTTAAAATAAAAATGAAGATTTTTAAGCAGGTATTCAAGGTGCAGTTCGAACGTTAAGCATAGAGGCATTTTTGCCAATATCAGATGATCCAAATTAATTTAAAATTCTGGCGTTTGATGAGAGGCAAGTTTGGGAACGTAGTAATACGGGAAAAATGGGAAAAATATTTTCGAATGCATGGGTTTTGAGAATTGATCGAATGTAGGGTTTTAGACTGTGTTGTGGTCGAGTCTGGAAATGTGATCGCGGCGGCGTCTACGAGGCATCGAGTTGCATCGAGTTTGGGTGATGGCTGCGTGGAAGGTTTGTGGTGGTGTGGCTGGAGTGTCAGGCTTTCAGATGGTCGGCGACGAGGGTTTGAGGTGTTTTCCTGGCATAGATTTGGTTCCAGGTTCAGCTGTGAAGTTCGATTTCAATTTGGGTTTGGTAGTGACGAATCAATGGTCTGAATTGATTCTAGGGTTCATCGTTGACTTGCTGAGGATCGCGACAGTTGCCGGTGGTGATGTTGTTCGCCGGAGTGATGGCAAACTCATGTGCACGTGCACGCGTATGCGGGTGTATCTGGAAGTCATGGGAGTGGGGAAGATGAAGAAGAGAGAAGGAATAGCTCGGGTTCAGGTACGGGGGAAACAGGCGTTCGACTCGAAGTCGAACTCGAGTAAAATTGAAAGGCTACCGGGTCGAAAACACTTAAACAAAATTTCGAAAAAATTACTCACTCGGGTCAATTTCTGGAAAAACTCGAAGCAGAGGCCAAATTTTCTCGGGTATGACTCGAAGCAGGCCTGGGGTTGTATATTTCCAGATTTTAAAATTTGATCAAATTTAAATCATTTTAATTTGTAAACTTATTTTTCTTAAAATAATTATTGTTAAGTATAAATATCAATTTGTGTTGAAAGGTTTTGAAATAATAATATTTCTAAAGTTAATTAAGAAATTTAAAATGGTTTAAACTTAGATGTGAAAAGGGGTTTATTTTAAATAAAACTTAATTAAGAAATCAAGAAATTGATTTAAATGTTTTAATGTGTTAACTTAAAAGTTAAGTTAATTTTATATTGATTAATGATTTATAAGTAACTAAAGATCAATTAATTATAAATTTAAAGCTAATTAATTTATAAGAAAGGATAATTAATTAAATGGTAATAAATTAAAGGTTAATTTATTAATTGAAGATAATTAATTAAATAGTGAATTAAATAATTAAAGATTTATTATTTAAATAATTAAAGATTGATGAATTATTAAAGGTTAAATTAATTTATATGATTAGTTAAGAATAATTTGGATTAATTAAGGCAATTGATTAATTAATTTATATCAAATGATTTGTAATTAATAAACCAAGATTGGATAATTAATTCATAAGTAATTAATTTACTTGGAAATAAATTGAATTTATCAGGATTTAACGATTAATTGATTCTGCTTATAAATAACTATTGAATACTTGACTTTACTTATGGATGTTTGGATTCTATTGGATGACTTGATTGTTTGATATTTTCCGATATATGATGCTTTGTGATACACCCTGACTTGTATTGTGATCTGTGATAAATTATCTGTGATGTAATCTATTATCTGTGATATATATCTGTGATCTATACGATAAGCGATATAGTTTATATCGTTTATCAACTATATTCTGTATTTTGATCTGTGATGATTGAATGATGTGCACTACTGTGTAAAACCCCTAGACCACACTGTTACACACACAAATATGGATTTCACGTGGAAATCGGTTAAGTCACAGATAATTTAAATTTGATGTTTTCGAAATTGAAATTTTAATTTCAATTGATTTTTGAAATTAGAAATTTGGGGTTTAAAGTGAAAAACTTTTTGAAATAGAACTTCAAAGATAAAAGTTATTTTGAATAACTTAATCGAGTTTTGAAAATTTAAATAATTTGATTTAAATTTGAATCCAATATTTGAAATTGAAATCTATGATTTGGAAACTAGGGATAAAAGATGATATAAATGTGTTTGTATGAATTAAACCATTTTAACAGTATAAGTTGGAATTTGAAACTTAAACCAAGGATTTCAACTCGTATGGATGAATCAGATTTTCTGAAATGAAACTGTTTGTTTTAAAATGATAAAAGCTTTCAGATAAGAAATGAAATTCCAGTTTAATTAAAGGAATTTCAAGAATGAATTGAAAAATGGTTTTCCAAGTTATGAATGAATTCTTTTTGAAAGCTATGAATTAAATCTGTTTGTTTTTAACAGATTTAAAATGACGATTTATTTAACCCATTCGAAATGAAATTGTTTTGAAAGATATTAGTTAAATCTTTGATTTAAAGATTTAACGAATTAATTAAACTGAAATGGAAATCGATTTGGAAAATCTGTGAATGAATCTTTGTGAAATTAAGTGAACTTTGTGAATTTAATCTTTTTGTTTAAAAAGATTAAAATGGTAACTTGTTTAAACCATTTGAAGAAAGATTTTTGGGTAATAAGTTGTGACTTAATTGAAATCCCAATATCCATATGTTTTAAATATTGCTCTCACTATTCGGGTTAGCCGGGAAAAGACCTTTGGGTCATATAACCCATTCCGAATAGTGATACGTCGTATATGGATGGCATTTGAAGACCGGTGGTGAAGACCGGATATTTTTCGAAAATGAAAGGACAACCTGTCGAATGTCTCTGCACTGAGTTGCTCCGGTATAGAGATTTATATCACTCTTTTGTGACGGGAAGTCCGGACGTGATTGGAAATTACCCGGAATTGCAAGGGCTTCGTAAGAAGTGCCTTCGGTTCTGTTCGATCCCGGAACAGACTTGTATGGTTACATGTCTGACATTACACTTTGAGATATAAAGCTGATTTCTTTCAAATACATTTCTGTTGGTGGCGGAGAATTTATTCTCTAGCTTAACACCCTTCTCTGAGACGTACGAGCTCAGAGGTTATGTAGTTGAAATTTATCAGCGATATATCCCAATTTGGTAATGTGACATGCTGAGTGTTGCTGTGTGATGATCAGTGTTTGATCATTTGCGATATGATCATTTATTTGATTTTATATCTTTGTGATCATAGGTTGATCATTTGTTTGACCCGAAGCATGGCTTTGTGACAAAGCGTAGCTTTGTGGACGAGACTTCGTTGAGCCTCACACCCCGGAAATGGTCGAAACAGGAAGGATGCGGCAAGGTTCTAGGGAGTAGCGCCCCTTAGTGTATGTCATTCCTTCTGGATAAAGGTGGTATCATGGTATGGAGCCCAGATACTTAACCTCTGTGGTTACTGCATTATTATTATTATGTGGTTGTTGGAAATCGAGGATCCTCGGGAAGATCGGTGACGATCGGGGGATGGCATATGCGTGTCAGTAGTTACCTATTTTTGCAGAGGTAACCCGGCCTTGTGTTGGCAGAGATCTAACCGTAACGTTAGGTTCTCGGGTCGTCTATTCCAGGGACGTACCCACCGTGGCATGGGAAGTTCCTTAGCCTGACCATTTGTTGGAAATCCAAAGAAACAATACGAACTGTGTACGGTATTAGTTGTAGAACCTGCCATTCACTTATGGTGGTCACCACTGTTTGGATGGTAGCTATAGTAGGCATAGTTCGGAATGTCTATGCTGGCTAAGATTTATATTCTACTTTCGAAATGTTTTCTACACTATGCACTAATAATAATATCAAGATGATTTGATTTTGCGTAGTAAGCATCTTTGACTATCATAAGAAGAAATCTCCTCCAATTCTGCGTTTGCATTGTGTGTGTGGCGGGAGGTCTTATGGTAGTTTCATTTTCCAAAAGCATAGCGGATTTCAATGTTTAAAACCTTTTGTGTTTGTTTTAAAGATAAACTATTTTTGTTGCTCACACCAGTCCCATGACTGATCCGGAGTTTATTGTTTCTTTCCTAAACTCTGGATGCTCAAAATTTTTCTACACGAGCAGTCTAGAGTTTGGTTTTTCAGATTGTCAGGATTAGTAGATTATCTGGAGCTAGTCCAGTCTTTGGATCAGACTGCACTTGCTTATCTTTGTGCATCGTTATTGGGAGTTCAAGCTATATCTGGATTGCTGCTTTGGAGATGGAGATTTTCCGCTGTTGATGTTATCATTTTCTTTTCCGCTGCTATTTGTTGTATCATATCTCTGATGTATAGATATTCATTGTATCTGGATATTGTATCAGATGTTGTATATCTATATTCTTTTTATTCCGCTATGTTATTTACTTAACTGTGTTATAAGCTCCCAAGAACCAGATTCGGCATTTGAATCTACGGCATTTTGAGTACAAGTGAAGTACGGGTGCCGATTTTCGAAGGTCGATTTTTGGGACTTGACAAGTGGTATCAGAGCTAAGGTTGAATTTTAGCTCAGGAGTGTAACACGTTAAGTAGCTCATTAGAGATAGAGTGAAGTAAACTCTAGAATGAGTAATTCTCAGATATCCGTCTGAACGTCTCAGTAAATTCTCTTACTATCCACTGATAGTAGATATGAGTGCAAGAAGAGGACGAGATAGGGGACAGGGGAGTACGACTATAAATTGTCAATACCCTGCAATAGTGGAAACAAACTTTCTTATCAATTTTCTTTGATTCGATTCCAAATTCTTTTGTTTCTTCGTACCAGCTACAAGAAGAAGTTTCGGTGCGGTGATGGTTCTACGAATCGTTGTGGAAGATCTTACTTTGTATTTTCATCGGTTTCTTTTCAGCTTCTTCATTTAAACCTAAATGAATTTGAAATTTGAAATTTTAAATTGAATTAAATTGATTAATAGAATATGAGGATAAAATTAAATTAAATCGATAAAACGATTTCGTTTAAAAACCAAATTTTGAAATTCTATTCTAATTTCTTGTGAATACCAAAGTCCGAAGAGGGACAAATTGGTATGTATTCTGAGATATTTCGATTTGAATTCGGAATCCGTATCTTGTGTTAGAGGAATTATAGGAGATCGAATCTGTCTATCTCTGCGTTATTTTCGTGCCTGCGAATTTCGAGGACGAAATTCTTTTAAGGGGGGAAGTTTGTAACGACCCCGAAATTTAAATTTATTTAAATTTATAATTAAATGAATTTTTGAATTTAATTGAGTCATTAAATAAATTTTTGATAAAAATTTGTAAATTTAATTAGGAAAATCTGAGCGAGTTTCACCGAGTTCCAATTTTATTTGAACGATCATTTAAATTTAATGTTTGTATATATTGGATTTAAAATTGAATCTTTGATAAATGGTTTAATAAATAATTTAAGTTAAAATAGAAGTAAATGTTTGAAATAGAATAAACCTTATAAATATTAAAGCATAAGTATAAAATAAAATTTAACAACATGTTAAATATAGGAGTTTACTCATCTTATAACAATTGAGATAAGGCAAAATAAAATCTAATAACATTATAAAGTGATGAAATATTTACAAACAAAATAATCAAAGCATATGTAATTAAACAAAAGCATAGCAAATAAAAATCTATGTACATACATAACAAAATAAAGTATGCAAACCATCTCATATTCTATCAGCCGAAGTCAATATGTATGGCTAAAGCAAAGCAAAAATACCTTCAGGTATGGCATAAGTGTAGAATGTACTCATGCATTTAATGCAAGTATATCAGCCATACCCTTAGTACAACAAAGGATATCACCTTGTACACATCCCCTGTATATCAGCCTTCCCCTCTCCTTTGGTTCGTTCAAACAAAAGAAAAAAAAAGCAAAGCCTGGAAGAAGAAAAAATAAAATAAAAAGAAAAACAAACATCAACATCAAACAACTTAGATCAAAACAAAGCAAATGCAAACTAGAGGAGTTTCAGCTTGCAAAAATTCCAAAGCCTGTTTCAAATAAACTACTCTGTTCTTCGTTTATGACAGGTGAGTAACTTTTAAAACTTAAATAAATAGGGTTACTTGGTAATCTCTGTTATAAGTATATATATAAGTGAGTAAACAACTTAAAAAGATTTAAGCATATCTAACTGATGATGGTTTAGCCTGAGCTTGGAATTGATTTTTCATGTATATACCAGTATATATCTTCATTATGTAAATAGCAGAAGTGTGCATGTCTGTTATGTGAGGAACTTCCCTGTCTTGGTTTCCAGTATTTAGTTGAAAAGAAAATATATATATCTAATCGATTGATCTTTATTAGACCTTGGTTATTAAAGCAAAAATGCTTGTTTAGGAGTTAACTATTGTTTAAAAATAATTTCAAGAAAAAAAACATATGTAATTAGTAAAACCTGTTTTATAGAGGATATGCTAAATCTTGATAAAATTCGAGTAATTCGAATCTGAGATTCAATTTTATAATTTGAATCGACTTCGAAAGGTAGGATTTTTAAAATAAAAATGAAGATTTTTAAGCAGGTATTCAAGGTGCAGTTCGAACGTTAAGCATAGAGGCATTTTTGCCAATATCAGATGATCCAAACAAATTTAAAATTCTGGCGTTTGATGAGAGGCAAGTTTGGGAACGTAGTAATACGGGAAAAATGGGAAAAATATTTTCGAATGCATGGGTTTTGAGAATTGATCGAATGTAGGGTTTTAGACTGTGTTGTGGTCGAGTCTGGAAATGTGATCGCGGCGGCGTCTACGAGGCATCGAGTTGCATCGAGTTTGGGTGATGGCTGCGTGGAAGGTTTGTGGTGGTGTGGCTGGAGTGTCAGGCTTTCAGATGGTCGGCGACGAGGGTTTGAGGTGTTTTCCTGGCATAGATTTGGTTCCAGGTTCAGCTGTGAAGTTCGATTTCAATTTGGGTTTGGTAGTGACGAATTAATGGTCTGAATTGATTCTAGGGTTCATGTTGACTTGCTGAGGATCGCGACAGTTGCCGGTGGTGATGTTGTTCCCCGGAGTGATGGCAAACTCAAGTGCACGTGCACGCGTATGCGGGTGTATCTGGAAGTCATGGGAGTGGGGAAGATGAAAAAGAGAGAAGGAATAGCTCGGGTTCAGGTACGGGGGAAACAGGCGTTCGACTCGAAGTCGAACTCGAGTAAAATTGAAAGGCTACCGGGTCGAAAACACTTAAACAAAATTTCGAAAAAAATACTCACTCGGGTCAATTTCTGGAAAAACTCGAAGCAGAGGCCAAATTTTCTCGGGTATGACTCGAAGCAGGCCTGCGGTTGTATATTTCCAGATTTTAAAATTTGAACAAATTTAAATCATTTTAATTTGTAAACTTATTTTTCTTAAAATAATTATTGTTAAGTATAAATATCAATTTTTGTTGAAAGGTTTTGAAATAATAATATTTCTAAAGTTAATTAAGAAATTTAAAATGGTTTAAACTTAGATGTGAAAAGGGGTTTATTTTAAATAAAACTTAATTAAGAAATCAAGAAATTGATTTAAATGTTTTAATGTGTTAACTTAAAAGTTAAGTTAATTTTATATTGATTAATGATTTATAAGTAACTAAAGATCAATTAATTATAAATTTAAAGCTAATTAATTTATAAGAAAGGATAATTAATTAAATGGTAATAAATTAAAGGTTAATTTATTAATTGAAGATAATTAATTAAATAGTGAATTAAATAATTAAAGATTTATTATTTAAATAATTAAAGATTGATGAATTATTAAAGGTTAAATTAATTTATATGATTAGTTAAGAATAATTTGGATTAATTAAGGCAATTGATTAATTAATTTATATCAAATGATTTGTAATTAATAAACCAAGATTGGATAATTAATTCATAAGTAATTAATTTACTTGGAAATAAATTGAATTTATCAGGATTTAACGATTAATTGATTCTGCTTATAAATAACTATTGAATACTTGACTTTACTTATGGATGTTTGGATTCTATTGGATGACTTGATTGTTTGATATTTTCCGATATATGATGCTTTGTGATACACCCTGACTTGTATTGTGATCTGTGATAAATTATCTGTGATGTAATCTATTATCTGTGATATATATCTGTGATCTATACGATAAGCGATATAGTTTATATCGTTTATCAACTATATTCTGTATTTTGATATGTGATGATTGAATGATGTGCACTACTGTGTAAAACCCCTAGACCACACTGTTACACACACAAATATGGATTTCACGTGGAAATCGGTTAAGTCACAGATAATTTAAATTTGATGTTTTCGAAATTGAAATTTTAATTTCAATTGATTTTTGAAATTAGAAATTTGGGGTTTAAAGTGAAAAACTTTTTGAAATAGAATTTCAAAGATAAAAGTTATTTTGAATAACTTAATCGAGTTTTGAAAATTTAAATAATTTGATTTAAATTTGAATCCAATATTTGAAATTGAAATCTATGATTTGGAAACTAGGGATAAAAGATGATATAAATGTGTTTGTATGAATTAAACCATTTTAACAGTATAAGTTGGAATTTGAAACTTAAACCAAGGATTTCAACTCGTATGGATGAATCAGATTTTCTGAAATGAAACTGTTTGTTTTAAAATGATAAAAGCTTTCAGATAAGAAATGAAATTCCAGTTTAATTAAAGGAATTTCAAGAATGAATTGAAAAATGGTTTTCCAAGTTATGAATGAATTCTTTTTGAAAGCTATGAATTAAATCTGTTTGTTTTTAACAGATTTAAAATGACGATTTATTTAACCCATTCGAAATGAAATTGTTTTGAAAGCTATTAGTTAAATCTTTGATTTAAAGATTTAACGAATTAATTAAACTGAAATGGAAATCGATTTGGAAAATCTGTGAATGAATCTTTGTGAAATTAAGTGAACTTTGTGAATTTAATCTTTTTGTTTAAAAAGATTAAAATGGTAACTTGTTTAAACCATTTGAAGAAAGATTTTTGGGTAATAAGTTGTGACTTAATTGAAATCCCAATATCCATATGTTTTAAATATTGCTCTCACTATTCGGGTTAGCCGGGAAAAGACCTTTGGGTCATATAACCCATTCCGAATAGTGATACGTCGTATATGGATGGCATTTGAAGACCGGTGGTGAAGACCGGATATTTTTCGAAAATGAAAGGACAACCTGTCGAATGTCTCTGCACTGAGTTGCTCCGGTATAGAGATTTATATCACTCTTTTGTGACGGGAAGTCCGGACGTGATTGGAAATTACCCGGAATTGCAAGGGCTTCGTAAGAAGTGCCTTCGGTTCTGTTCGATCCCGGAACAGACTTGTATGGTTACATGTCTGACATTACACTTTGAGATATAAAGCTGATTTCTTTCAAATACATTTCTGTTGGTGGCGGAGAATTTATTCTCTTAGCTTAACACCCTTCTCTGAGACGTACGAGCTCAGAGGTTATGTAGTTGAAATTTATCAGCGATATATCCCAATTTGGTAATGTGACATGCTGAGTGTTGCTGTGTGATGATCAGTGTTTGATCATTTGCGATATGATCATTTATTTGATTTTATATCTTTGTGATCATAGGTTGATCATTTGTTTGACCCGAAGCATGGCTTTGTGACAAAGCGTAGCTTTGTGGACGAGACTTCGTTGAGCCTCACACCCCGGAAATGGTCGAAACAGGAAGGATGCGGCAAGGTTCTAGGGAGTAGCGCCCCTTAGTGTATGTCATTCCTTCTGGATAAAGGTGGTATCATGGTATGGAGCCTAGATACTTAACCTCTGTGGTTACTGCATTATTATTATTATGTGGTTGTTGGAAATCGAGGATCCTCGGGAAGATCGGTGACGATCGGGGGATGGCATATGTGTGTCAGTAGTTACCTATTTTTGCAGAGGTAACCCGGCCTTGTGTTGGCAGAGATCTAACCGTAACGTTAGGTTCTCGGGTCGTCTATTCCAGGGACGTACCCACCGTGGCATGGGAAGTTCCTTAGCCTGACCATTTGTTGGAAATCCAAAGAAACAATACGAACTGTGTACGGTATTAGTTGTAGAACCTGCCATTCACTTATGGTGGTCACCACTGTTTGGATGGTAGCTATAGTAGGCATAGTTCGGAATGTCTATGCTGGCTAAGATTTATATTCTACTTTCGAAATGTTTTCTACACTATGCACTAATAATAATATCAAGATGATTTGATTTTGCGTAGTAAGCATCTTTGACTATCATAAGAAGAAATCTCCTCCAATTCTGCGTTTGCATTGTGTGTGTGGCGGGAGGTCTTATGGTAGTTTCATTTTCCAAAAGCATAGCGGATTTCAATGTTTAAAACCTTTTGTGTTTGTTTTAAAGATAAACTGTTTTTGTTGCTCACACCAGTCCCATGACTGATCCGGAGTTTATTGTTTCTTTCCTAAACTCTGGATGCTCAAAATTTTTCTACACGAGCAATCTAGAGTTTGGTTTTTCAGATAGTCAGGATTAGTAGATTATCTGGAGCTAGTCCAGTCTTTGGATCAGACTGCACTTGCTTATCTTTGTGCATCGTTATTGGGAGTTCAAGCTATATCTGGATTGCTGCTTTGGAGATGGATATTTTCCGCTGTTGATGTTATCATTTTCTTTTCCGCTGCTATTTGTTGTATCATATCTCTGATGTATAGATATTCATTGTATCTGGATATTGTATCAGATGTTGTATATCTATATTCTTTTTATTCCGCTATGTTATTTACTTAACTGTGTTATAAGCTCCCAAGAACCAGATTCGGCATTTGAATCTATGGCATTTTGAGTACAAGTGAAGTACGGGTGCCGATTTTCGAAGGTCGATTTTTGGGACTTGACAGGAACGAAGCCCCAAATCAGATCGTAAGCCTCCACAAGCAAGCAGAGACGAGATCATCTCAAGGCAATCGAGAAGCACGAAGCTCCAAACAGCAAGAAAAATTGCAAGCCCTAATTTAATCAAAGGAAGAGTCGCCATTTTTTTATCTTCAGAGAAAAACAAAGAAGAGATCGGGTTGAATAATGAAATAAAGGGGCCAGCCTATAAGGGGATAAATTAATTAGAGTTTAAGTTTGTTTGATTAGGGGTTAATTTTAAAATGGGGTTTTAAAGTTTTATTTAAATTTTGGGCCAGGTTTTATTGATCTAGTTTTAGGCCAAATTCATTTGAGGGCAAAAGTGTTTTAAACTGTCAATCTATATTTTGCCCTGGGGTTCAAACTGTATTTTGTATTTTCAGTTTGTATTGTCAAAGTCCAGTCAGAGTGAATCACCACCTAGGGTTTAGGTGTTGTCAGATTGTCTAGTTAGGGTTAGTTCAGTGAGCAGGGAGGCTGCGAGTTTGCAAAGCTCTATAGGCGGGAGCAGAGTTTGCGAGTAAACGAAACTCTATAGGCGGAGCAGGGTGTGCGAGTCTGTAGGAGTGTTTGTGAGCGGGAGCGAGTGTCTGCGAGTCTGTCAGAGTGTTTGTAAGCGGGATACTGTTTAACTCTAATAGAAATCTGGGAATGCAGCAGTAGGCAGGGGTTGCCGAAGCTGGGTAAATTCTGTGTGTGATTTACTTTACTGCATATTTATTTATCTACTGTTTACTTCCGCGTTTAATTTGAGAAAATTTGCGATAACCCTATTCACCCCCCCCCCCCCCCCTCTAGGGTTAATCTAGATCCTACACTGCATCCAATGCCTGAATCTGTATTGTCGGTGCGCTTGCTCCCTGCCCCGTCTTCTGAAGCAAACTCTACTAAGGTGACCGGGTTGTCCACAATTATAACACCTTCCCTTCATCTTCTCCTTCTTGCAGTCTTTTGCATAATGTCCAACCACCCCACAACAATTGCACTTCCTTACTATCTTGATCTGCTTCTGAGGGCCTTCTCCTTTCTTCTTCTTTTTATTGTTCTTCCACCATTTCTTCTTAGAACCTTCCGACTTAGGGACTTCCTTAGACTCTCCTTCCTTAGCTGTATCAGACATGAAGGCCATCTCCACCAGTGACTCATAGGTAGCTCCCATCGGTACGTGGGTCAATAATAACCCTTGGAGGGGCTGATTCAATCCCTTTGCTAGCTTCATGGCCTTCTCGTGCGATGTATTCACTAGCTCCATCCCAAACCGCGACAACTCATTAAATTGGTTGATATACTCCTTTACAGAAAGACTTCCTTGCTTCAAACTAATAAACCTTTCCAACTGCATACTCTCTTCTACTTGTGACAAAAACTTCCTCTCAAACCTCTCTCGAAATCCAATCCATCCAACGTCTCTTCCTTCTAACTCAACAACCTTCCACCAATAAGAAGCCTCTCCTTTCAGCTGCCAAGATGCAAGATGAACTCTTTGTTGATCCTCCAATCCCAATAGCCCAAATATCCTTTCTATACTCCTTAACCAAGCTCATGCCTCCACAAAGTCCTTCGTACCAAAAAATGTCTTGCCTTCTAGATTGGCGAAGTCCTTGCATAGTTTAGAGAAATTGGTTGATGCAGGTGGATTGATGGGATTTCCACCCGCTGGTACTAGATTAGGTGCTTGCCCTTGCACCTCTGGTGTCGTAGCTTGAAGGTATCTATGAAACCAGCCTGGGACTGGGATACCCTCTGGAGGATTAGAGGCATCCGCCATTCTATGCAAAGAAAAAGAAAATTTAGGCTCGAAAGAATCGAAGGAAGATTAAACTAGACTTTGAGGGGATTTTTATAAAAACTCTTTTATACTTGAAAAAAATTTCTATAATAAGAGTTTCTTTCTGAAAAATACTTCTAGTTTGAAGATACGCTACTTTAAAAATAGGTTACTTTTGGAAAAATATTTTATTTTTAAAACAAGTTTTAGGAATCCTGTAACCTGAGGCTCTGATACCAAATGAAACACCCCATACCCCTTAGTATACCCAAATAGGGCACACTAAAAGATGTGGTGTGTTGTAGGTATAGCTAAAAACTTACAGAGACTAAGATTCACAAGAAAAATAAATAAAACAGCGGAAACATTTACATAGTAATCTCATTTTTCAAAATCAAACTTCATAAAAAGAGTCATAAAACCCAATACATAAGATATCTCAAAATACCAAATACATGTCTTATAAAAAGGGAAATATCATCTCAGTCTTACTATCAGAGTACATAAATAAAACCAACCCTCTCATCGGTAACAGCACATCCAAACTCAAAATAAAAAAAGAAAACTGGAAATGAAGAAGAAGAAGAATACATGAAGAATCTCCAAGAATGTCATCCGTGGAGAGCTGAAAGTCTACTGCCCTTTTCTCTGCTGGCCTACAGGGGAAAAGGGAAAATAGAGGAGTGGGTCGGACTAAAAGTCTGGTGAATGAAAGTAATTACTAGTATTCTTAAGCAAAGTAAAAATAAAAGACTTTGCAACAGTTCTAGTATAAAAGGAAAATAAAAGAAAAGATAAAGCTGGAATAAAATACGGTTTTAACTGTTTGGTTTACTTAGATAGTTCAATTAGATTGTTTGCACTTGTCTCAAATAACTGCTTTGATTAGGCTTAATTCCTAATCCTACTTCAATTAGGCTTAAGTCATAATTCTACCCTTTGATCGGCCTTCTATCTCTGTTGTGCCTACTGCAGACTAGTCCCATCCTGTTGGACCCTACGCAAAAGTCACCTACATAGCGCTTGGAACTCAATAACGACTTATCAACCTGCACTGAGGCCGCACGCTCGACCACCATTAGGCTCGCGCTATATGTTGCTCCCTCTTTTGACCTCTTATTTACTATAGCTCCAGCATAAGCATGCCCTAGCCTCACCTCTGCTATTGTGAGACCACCTGTGTCTGACTGAAGGGAATGATGTTGGTACAGGTCCTAACAAACAAAATCTAGTTGCGCCCCTTGCCCAAATCCCCTTGATTTGAGTTTATGTATATTGACCACTTATTTACCATCACTTCAGCATAAGCCTGTCCCAAGGAAAATGCTGCCGCTATGGATCCTACTTTTATCTTTTCTTATTAACTTAGTATAAGTCTGTTTAAATAAGCATCTACTATTATCCTTGCTATATTTGCTTATTAACTTATTCTAAGTCTTAAAAATAAGCCTTTTCTGTTTTCTCTAATTATGCTTATTTACTTAACCCAAGGACTAAGTTTAAAAATAAGCTACTTCTTGCTATTTCTTCTATTTTCTCTTTTTAGTTATAATAACATGTTATAACTATGCTTGCAATTATCTTAAATTAGCCTATTTCAGTCTAAGTGCAATTTATTGCAGTTCTTCTTATTTTACATCCCATTTTCTGTAAATTCAGTGTTCTTATAATTTTAGTCCATATTAGCATCTTATTTTTTATTATCTAATCCATTCGCGTAAAAAGGAAATTAAAAGAACAATATTTACAGAATAAATCCCAATGTAGAATAGATGTAAATAAAACGTAAATAATAGTAAATAACTGTAAATTATGTAAATAACTATAAATAATTGGAAAAGCTATAATTAACAATAAATAATTGCAAATAACCAAATTGAATAGCTAAAAGAAAATAGACTAGAAAGCAAGTCCAAAATTTAAAAATAAACTGTAAATAAACTTGCATAAAGTTTATACCAAAATTGTAGAAAAACTAAAACTATTGGAAATCCTATTATTTTAAATTACTTAAAAATCTAAAATAATTACTTAAACACCCATATGTGGTCCTTAGCTCTTTTCCTTGGCCTTCCCGAATCCACTTGTAGGGTATACAATATTTTAGTTAAAAAGATCTTCTCCTAGGATAAATATTTCTTTTAGGGTCCAGCCTCAGGCAATGAACCCAGATGGATAAAATCTGAATGAGAAAAAAATCTAGGATTAGGGTCTTATTTATAGTGTCACTTGTGGATCTCAGACCATTGGATTTGAAGATTAAATCTGGTGCAACCACGTCATAGGCTCGCTAGGAACAGTCAAATGGAAGCACGAACGGACAGGATCAGATAAAAATCGAAAAACACGTCATTCGTTCACCTAGACGAAAGTTCATCCAAATGCTATGGCGGGTCGACTGCCAGGTCGACCTTGGTAGTGTGTGGGTTGACCTATAGGTCAACCCATGTATGGGGAAGGTCGACCCTAGGGTTGACCTGACCCTTTATATATATATGTGTGTGTGTGTTTGTGTGTGTGTGTGTGTGTGTATGTATGTATGTATATTTCCTTCTGATTTCTTGTTTATTCCGTAACTTCTTCGTTCTAGCTTCGATTTTGACGATCTATTTATGGAAATTGACCAAAAAATTACCAAGGACACAATGGTGCAATTCTCGTGGCTCAATTCTAATAATTCCACAAATTTATTTTATTATTTAATTAATTCGTTAATTAATTACTATAGCTTAAATTTCTGGTTGTTACAGTCCTACTGCCACAAATGGGAATAAAGGGTTTCTTTATTGGTTAGTGCCATATTATATATGGAAACAGATCAGAATTTCACCATGAATGCAATGGTACAACTTTCCTGGTCAATGTAACGGCCCGTTTTTTTAGTGATAAGATATTTAAATATTTAATCGTTAATTAAATGAAGGTCCATAAATGTGATTTTTTTACATACGACCGAATTAGGACTCGAGACCACTTCCATTGAGTTCGGATTGACATCGCGAATTAAAATGAGTATAAGGACCGCTATAATTGGAGATCGAACGATCTGATAGTCGAAACGATCTCGAAATACGCGAAATCATCATTTCGGGGCCCAATCTCATATGACGACGAGATTAGTACCGTTGGATCTGGAAAAATAAGGTGATGTACGCAGACGAGTTTCGTGAAGATTGGATGCATCGTGTGATCGTGCGGACTCAAAATGTGCAGCCATTTGTTTGAGAATTAAATAAATGGAATATAAGATATTATAAATACCCAAATCAAATTACATCACCCTCCAAATTTATTTTATCATTTCACTGTTCATTGCTTGGGAAGAAAATCAATGGCCGAACTTAAATCCTTCTTTTCAAAAATTAAATTCGACCAGTATACTCCACGAAAAATCATGACAATTGATTCGTTAAGATCGTATCGACGAGAGCTTCGATCTCGTATGCTAGGTCTATGGCACGACGATGTTTGGCCGAGATCCACATTCATGCCATGGATTAGGGTTCAAGATCCTCGAAGGTTAAAGCGACGATTGGTGAAACGGAGATCGTCATTGATTTTTTCTTGTCGAGATCTATCACCACCATGATTTTTAGATGATCCGATCATGCATAGCCATGTGTGATATTCACCATGTTGCGATTAGATCATGGATGACACGATTTAAAGGGAGGCGCCGATTTAGGCGATCTTTATATGGACGTGACGAGCAAGTGGAGAGAAGAACGATGATGCAAATAGCATTCAGTTTCATCGAGTATAGCTCCGTATCACTTTGATTTCGTGCACGACCATGTCTTGCACATGTAAAGGCAATTGGAAGGGAGGAAGAAAGGTTAGTGCTAATAAGGTAATTTGTTATTTTATTTAGTTAATTAATTATCTAGTTAATCTTGATTTTTATATCGATCATATCTTTTGCATACGAGGTCAGTTTTGGATGTGATTTCTTGCGTTGCGCTCATGATGGCGAGATCTACCTTTTGGCACTGGTTTGGATAGATTTGGATGAGGTGAGTGATATTGTCTCTCACTATACCATGACTGGTTGTTTAGTATTATATTGACGCTCGGGAATGATTTTTTATTTTTAAAATGCGATGCTACTATACTAACATAGTAGCTATAATTTTATAAAAGAAAATATAATTATTTTAAAATGATTTATAAAGAATACCACATATTTTCCATCAACGTACCATAGTTAGGGAATTATTAGATTATATCTATTATTGATGTTATTTCCCATATTAATTGATATGGATGGATGGCTTATGTTGCATGTATGTTAGTTTGGATGGATGTGTGGTTGTTTGGTGTATGACAGTTTGGATGTATGTTTGATTATTTGGCTTGTTTGTTAATTGGCCTTTTTGGTTGAAAACACCAATTAGCGTGATTTGATTTTAGGTAGCATCTTGTACGTTGGAGTTCCATACACGCCGAAATCTAATGAATGAGATGAGTTGTAGAAGAGGGTTTGGGATACGTGTCGATGGATTTGAATTTCAGAGTGGATGTCGGACTTTTCCACTTGGTCTGTACTTAACTGTGCGGTTAAGTACAAGACCAAGGTGGATAGTATTGACCATAATAGAGTGTTCAATGTCCACCACTGTAGTCGATTGGCGATTTGGCTGTTAAGTGGCTTGGACGTTGATGAGATATCATGGTGCATGACATGATGGTTTGTTCGTATGAATAGTTTAGAGATTGGATGTTATTAACCTATGATGAATGGTATTGATGGTGAGGCAGTGATGTGGTGTTTCGACCTGGTGATTTTGATGGTGAGGCAGGGATGCAGTGCTTCGACCAGGTAGTCTGATACCATGGATAGTGTGACTCGATGATGTATGGAGTAGGCTCCGAAATGATAGTATTAGGACTATAGGGATCATGTTGGACCTCGAACTTCGGATGGCATGATAGTAGGGTTCTTCGATCGAGAGCTCAAGCGGAGAGCGGGATTGAGGATGGCAGCTTGGATTGGAGTAAGGCTGCGGATAGTGGAATGGGTTGAGTGTTAGGGCTCGCGTCCAGAAACTGTAATGAGCCAGTAGGGTTTGAATCCATATCGAGAAATTAGGGCTTGATGGATGTGTTTGTACCTAGGGGTTGTTGATGACTCGAAGTGTTTTCTGTTGTGCTTAGAGTAGGGGTACTATATGCGGGTAATACCTAAGGGCTAATAGCGATGGTCATGTACCCTAGACCACCCCGAGGGGGTCTAGTATTAGGCGGTACAGAGGTACTGTATGAGACAACCATGCAGGTTTTCAGACCTGAAATATGGTAGATCACAATAGAGAACGGGGATTTCCACTAGTCTTTGACAGTTGAAGATGGTCATATGAGTCATCATATATTTGGCACATTTGGTGACAATTAGTATTGTTTGATGGATGTTATAATTGTTATAGTTGCTCACTATTCACCTATCACCCTAGGTATGTCACACTTGGTAGGTATTGTGGTAAGGATACCTAGATACCTTGATTTGACTTAGTGTGGAGTAGGTATGGGTGGAGATACCTAGATACTTGAAGTTTACTTAGTATGGAGTAAGGACTATATGTGGAGATACCTAGGCACCATGACAGATACTGAGTATGGTGTACCCTTTTTACGATATTATAGGATTGTATATCACTTATGTTTATGTTCTGACTCTATGGTTACAGGGACAGGTCAGATATTGTTTATATACCCTTTGTTCCATATATTATCAAGTTTTATAGTATTTTGAGATTTGATATCACTCACACTAGGCTGTTGTCTGACTTGAGGTTTTATTATTTGCTTTTTATTATCTCGGGTACTCTTAAATGCATAGATTGAGAGGAGGTGGATGATTATGGAGTTCTACAGGTGGACCGACAGGAGATGATGGTTATCTATACTTACATGTGCATTTGTTATTATATTTCCGTTGTGTGACACTATGGAGCCTTAATGGTGTTTATTTGCTATTATGAGACAGTGTACCTTTTGAGTTTACTTTCCCATTGTATAAACTATATTATGGCGTTGTATAACTTTGTGGATCTTTATTCAAATGATTATTTCACATTATTATTACTGTCTCTACTGTTTTATACCTATAATGATTATTATATTTACTCTGATGCGATGTGAGATATGCGAAGGTAATTTGGTTAGTTGATGCTTTCTTTTTCTTCGTTTTCCATTCTTTTCTCTTCTATTTCTTTATCTTATTCCTTTTTCTTTCCTTTGGCTACCGTTCTGCACCATAGGTGTATGGCGGTCGTTACATTTGGTATCAGAGCAAAGGTTACCCGATTAGCCTTGGTTGATACCGCGATCCAGTAAGGAAAAGGTGGGAGTTGTCGCCTTAGACTGGATCTAGAGAGTGTATATATACAAGAGAGTTCATATTTGTTATATATTTTGGTTTTTGAAACTATATAGTAGTATATATAATATATAAGTTGGGTGCACACATAAGCACTATTGATGCAGTTTTCTTTATGTGAGATAAATCATCCTTATTGTAGAATAGGAATGATCTGGCATGGAAGAAAAACTGCTATTGACTCTACCTTTAGAGTTGAGTATTGGGAAGGGTCAACGCTACTATCCCTGATTGATAGGATATGTTCGTAGAGATGGTGCTGATCATTTCCTGGATGCCCAGTTTGTTCTAGATGGTTACGGTGCTCAAGTGCAATAGGCTAGAGTCAAGCTGTACATAGACCATGAGAGTCTAGGAGGTAGCCTTTCCTTGGAACAAAGTCGACTATTGGGAGGCAAGTTTGGTTGGTTTATTGTGAAAGAAACTTCAATCACTTGGAGTTAGATGATGCATGAGGTGGAAGTTAGCCTCTGGATGATTCCAAGGACGGATGAATAGTGGAGTGTTTCTGTTGCTCTGATTCCCGAGGACCGATTTCATTGGGACTAGTTCATAGTGCGCTTCAAAGAAGATTTGTCTCGACTTTCTGAAGTTGGGAATGGTTAGAGAGTTCGTTGATTTGAAGTACGACGATATGTCTGTGTTGGAGTATGTGATCGGGTTAGACATGATATCGGGGTACCATCTATTTTCATTGATACTCTACATAGAAAGGATTGAAGTTTATCATTGGGTAGAGGGATCATCTTGGGAGTCGATTAATTTGTCACATTGACGAGGGCTTTAAGAGATGATCGAGAAGTACCCAGTATTGAAGAGTTATCACATACTAGTTGAGTAGGGATAGACCGGGGAAGCATATGTATTGACTATTGTTCTGATTTCGTCGAGTGCTTCATCGACGAAAGAGAAAGGAAATGACATTACCGTTTGAGATATGTTTTCTAATTGTGGCATTTCCATACGTTTTTTATTTGATGTCGACGTATTTTTTTATATCTAGATCCGATGGTTAGATATTGGGATAGAGACTCGAGATAATTATAGATCTTTGATTGTGACAGATCTATTTAGGGGCTCAGCCAACCTATACGTGATTTGTCGAGACCTTGCCCTTTTGAGTCATAGTTGTTTGTATTTTTAACCATTGATTGTTTTGGGTTTAGTTGGGTTGGTATTATAGTTTAAGAATGGACTACATGAAGGGGATACGGAATAGTGGTGGACTGAGAGAGGCTGTTGATGACGATCAGGGTTGTGGAGGAGTGGATGGTGGTGATTGGCTGCCAGTACAGGAGCCTTATATATTCTCTCGATGTTTCACATGATAGGATGTCATCCGTACCTATAGTTGGAGAGCGTCCAGGCATACTCGAGGAGGTGATCAGATTACCACCATATAGAGATAGAGTTCTGTATCGATCTGGTTAGAGTTGGACCAGAAGATATGCCTTTAAGGTATAGGGTGTCCAAAGAGCTTAGGAGATTAAAGGTGTGAACGGATGACCTATTTAGGTGGTGGTTCATCCATGAGTGTATATTTTGGGTAGGATGTACCTGTTGTGTTTTTTAGTAGGACGATGGCTTTGTGGAGTTGTTTGTTGGCTGTTGTGAGCAAGATGAGATGACAAACATGTTTGTACTCCCATTCATTGATGACTTGTTCGATGAACACTATAGCATGAGGATGTTCTCTTAGTTGGACCCTGTGGTAAGGTTGCACCAACTTAGAGTAATTTAGGTGAGTTGCCGATTATAGTGTTTCACACACTACCTTGATTTTAGTTTGGTTATGCCATTCAGGCTAACCAATATGTCGACATATGTTGTGGACCTTACGGACCATGATTAGAGTGGTCACTTGAGTAGGTTGTGCTTGTGTTCATTGATGATACTTTCGTCTACCCATGGACAAGAAAGGAGCACAAGATACGATTAGTGATGAGATATTGATGGTATCACTCCTGAAGGAAGGGAGTAAGATGTTTGGGTCATGTTGTTTCAAAGTAGGATGTCACTGTAGATCCTTTAGTTACGGCAGTCCGGAATCTGGATAGACCCAAGATAGCGGAAACGTTGACCTATTGTATGGGGGAGGATCAGAATTTGTTTTAGATGGGAGGTGTAGACATGCGTTAGTGAGTCTGATCGAGAGGTTGACGAGTACAATGATGGTACTCATTCTGAGCGGTAATGAAGAGATGATAATACGCACTTGCCTGTGGCACTTAACTAGGTATGGTAGTGATGTCGAGAGGTAATATCCAACTCTTGGTTCGAAATTTGAGGTGATAGAGTTCGCTTTAGGGATATGGAGGCATTGTCTATTAGGAGAGGAATTCGAGCTGTTTAATGATTCCACATCATTGTAGTATCTCTTCTTTGAGAGGATCTCGACCTTCGCCTATAGCAATGGTTGGAGTTCTTAGCCTCTTACAGTTTTGACATTTCCTAAACATTTGAAGGGAAATATGGTGGTTGGTATTCGAGTGGGAGACGTATTAGTTTGGGAGCGATATTCCTAGAATGGGTATTGCTCGATCTTATCATGGTTACGACTCTAGGACTCAATGAGCTTTGGCCGGGTGTGATGGCTAGTTTGACCGTCGGACCTACTTTGATTTAGCTGATTGGAACTAGTTAGAGGCGTTAAACTAGTCTAATGGAGATCGTAGCTAAATTAAATGAGTGAGTAGTATCTAGAGAGATGAAGCAATGTGGACCCAACCAAGGCTTTTGGTTCCGTAGAGATTATTTGTTCTTGAGTAGTGAGAACAAATGTTTTAGGATTGCATCAATGGATTGCCGATGACTAAGGATAGAGAGATAGCATTTGAGTCATAGCCGATTGGTTAACAGATGATGCTAGATTTGTATTCCTTAAGTCTAGTAGTACAACATCTATTTTTGTTGTGTTGTTTGAGGGGTGGTTGATGTGATTCTATTGTCTGCCAAGAGCATTATAAGTAGCCGAGTCTCGTTGTTCGATGGTGTGTTTTGGCTAAGCATTTGGATTTGGCACTACATGGATTAGATGCTATCGAGATTGATCCATAGACTTCAAGACCTCGTAGGCCTATTTGTACCGATAGAGGTGATACAAATCAGGTTGGAAGGAGGACAGTGGAGTAGTAGGAGTTCAGTGGAAAGAAAGCGATCGAAGGCGATAAGGTATAGTAGACTGTGGGGAGCATGAGGACCGTTAGTCCGGAGCTCTTTAGATGATAAGACTTTATTTATGTCATCGGCTTTCACTATAGATATCATATTTGATGTTTTATGCTAGATAGTTTAGTATCCTGCATGCTAGGATAGGCATGGATGTTACTTCTTGGATGATAGGTCTCATGTATGCCTGTTTGATTGGATTGTTAGCATTTGAGATGATAGCCTATGTTTGTATGGTTGTTAGGCATGCGGGATAATTAGGTTTGTTATATCATACTTATTTGAGATGGTTGCTATATATGATCTAGTATATTTAAAGGTATGAGTTGCATACATATCTTTGTTGTATTGAGATTTTCCAGACCTAGCCATACATAGGAGGTTCTACAGAATTTTTCCGAAATTTGACAGATTTTTTAGGGCCGATGGGTTAGGAGATGTTCTATTTGCTTTGGGATTTCAAGGAAGAAATTATTTAAGGAGGGAGAATTTAACAACCCATATTTTTATTGATCGAATATTTAAATAGTTTATTTAAATATTTAATCATTAATTAAATGAAGCCTGAAAATGTGATTTTTTGCATACGACCGAATCAGGACTTGAAACTACTTCCGTTGAGTTCGGATTGATGTTGCGAATTAAAATGAGTATAAAGATCATTATATTTGAAGATCGGATAATCTGATGGCCGAAATGATCTTGAAATACGCCAAATTAGCATTCCAGGGCGTAGTCTCAGATGGCGACGAGATTAGTATCGTTGGATCCGAAAAAATGAGGTGATGTACGGAGACGAGTTTCATGACGATCGAAAAAATGAGGTAATTACCACCGTGTTTTTAGATGATCCGATCACGCCTATCCATGTGTGATATTCACCACGTTGTCATCAGATCGTGGATGATGCGATTTAAAAGGAGGCGTCGATCTAGGCGATCTTGATATGGATGAGACGAACAAGTGAAGAGAAGATGGATGATGCAAATGACATTCAATTTCATCGAGTATAGTTTTGTATCACTTTGGTTTCATGCACGACCATGTCTTGTGCATGGCCATGTCTTGTACACGTACAGGCGATTGTAGGGAGGAAGAAAGGTGTTAGTGTTAATAAGATAATTAGTTATTTTATTTAGTTAATTAATTATCTAGTTAATCTCTATTCTTATATCGATCATATCTTGTGCATACGAGGGGATTCTTGTGTTGCGCTCGTGATGGCGAGATCTACCTTTTGGTGCTGGTTTGGACAGATTTGGATGAGGTGAGTGATATTGTCTCTCACTATAATATGATTGGTTGTTTAGTATTATATTCGGGTTTAGTATTATATTCGGGAATGATTTTAGATTTTAAAATGCGATATTACTATATTTATATAGCAGTTATAATTTTATAAAAGAAAATATAATTATTTTAAAATTATTTATAAAGAATATCACATATTTTCCATCAACGTGCCATAGTTAGGGAATTATTAGATTAGATCTATTATTGATGGTATTTCCCACATTAATTGATATGGGTTGATTGTTTATGTTGTATGTATGTTGTTTTGGATGGATGTATGGTTGTTTGGATGTATATTTGATTGTTTGGCTTGTTTGTTATTTGGCCATTTTGGTTGAAAACGCCGATTAGCTGTAATTTGATTTTAGGTAGCATCTTGTATGTTGGAGTTCTGCACATGTGGAAATCTAATGAACAAGACGAGCTGTAGAAGAGGGTTTGGGATATATGCCGATGGATCTGGGTTTCAGAGTGGATGCTGGACGTTTAGTCTATACTTAACCGTTCGGTTAAGTACAAGACCAAGGTGGATGGTATTGACCATAATAGAGTGGTAAATGTCCATCACTATTGTCGGTTGGCGATTTGGCTGATATGTGGCTTAGACATTGATGAGAAATCATGGTGCACGATGTGATGGTTTTCTCGTGCAACCGGTTTAGAGATTGGATGTTATTAACCTATGACGAGTGATATTGATGGTGAGGCAGTAATGTGGTGCTTCGACCAGGTGATTTAGATAGTAAGGCAGGGATGTGGTGCTTCGACCCGGTAATCTGATACTGTGGATAGTGACTCGATGATGTATGGAGTAGGCTTTGGGATGATAGTATCAGGACTGTATGGATCATGTTGGGCCTCAGACTTCAGATGGCATGATAGTAGGGTTCTTCGATTGAGAGCTCAAGTGGAGAGCAGGATTGAGGATGGCATCTCAGATTGGAGTGCGGCTGCGAATGGTGGACTGGGTTGAGTGTTAGGGATTGTACATAGAAACTATAGTGAGCCGGTAGGGTTCGAATCTGTATCGAGTGAGTATTGCTCGATGGATGTGTTTGCGCCTAAGGATCGTTGATGACTCGGAATGTTTTTTTATGCTTAGAGCAGGGGTATTATATGCGGGTGATGCCCGAAGGTTGGTAGCGATGGTCGTGTACCCTGGACCGCCTCGAGGGGTTCTAGTGTCAGACGGTACAAAGTTACTGTAAGAGACAACCGTGCAGGGTTTCAAACCTGAAAGTACGGTGGAACACAATAGAGAACTGGGATTTCTACTAGTCCTTGACAGTTCCAGAGGGTCATATAAGTCATCATATATCTGGCACATGGGTGACAATTAGTATTGTTTGATGGATGCTATGTTTGTTATGGTTGCTCAACAGTGACATGTCACCCTAGGGATGTCACACTCGGTAGGTATTGTGGTAGGGATACCTAGATACCCTGACTTGACTTAGTGTGGAGTAGGTATGGATGGAGATACCTTGATACCTGAAGTTTACTTAGTATGGAGTAGGGACTATAGGTGGAGAAACCTAGGCACCTTGATAGATACTTAGTATGGTGTACCCGTTTTACGATATTATAGAGTAGCATATTATTTATGTTTAAGCGTTAGCTCTGTGGTTGCTAGGACAGGTCAAGTATGGTTTATATACCCTCGGTTCTGTGTATTATCGAGTCTTACATATTTTGAGATTTGATATCGTTCACACAAGACTGTTGTCTGACTCGAGGTTTTATGCTTTGCTTCTTATTATCTTAGGTGCTCTTAAATGAGTAGATTGAGAAGAGGTGGATGATTATGGAGTTCTACAGGTGGACCAATAGGAGATGACGGTTATCTATACTTATATGTGCATCTGTTATTATATTTTCGCCGTGTGACACTGTGGAGCCTTGCGGTGTTGATTTGCTATTATGAGAAAGTGTACCAGTTGAGTTTACTTTCTTGTTGTATAAACTCTATTATGGTGTTGTATAACATTTTGGATCTTTATTCGGATGATTATTTTGTTATTATTGTCTCTATTGTTTTATACTTGTATTGATTATTATATTTACTCTGATGCGATGTAAGATATGCGATAGGTAATTTGGTTAGTTAATGCTTCCTTTTTCTTCTTTTTCCACTCTTTTCTCTTCTATTTCTTCATCTTATTTCTTTTCCTTTCCTTTGTATATCGTTCTGCACCGTAGGTGTAGGGCGGTCGTTACAGTCAAATTCCAACTTTAACAAAATTTCCATTTTTACCCCTACTTAATTTAATTTACCTATTTAATTCTTACCGACTTTACGAGGTGTTACAACGATAAAGTACATGGCTTCGCTATTTCCAACAGTCGGATCTAACAATTTAAGACGATTCCACTTGCTGCAAATGGCCGTGATCGACGATTTTACTGCAATAGTGCTTCCAAACACTGACAAGCCCTTTAGATTCGAGGAGCTGCACTTAAAAAGATTGAGGCAAAAGATGCAATTTTTCCTGACAATGAAAAAGGCCGTCTATCTTCTTACCACTTACAAACGGCCAATGTTTAATCCACCCACCGAAGCAAAGAGAAAGGAGCAATAATCCTAGATCGAGCATGACTACCTATGCAAAAACTTCATTTTGAATGGCCTACATGATGGCCTATATGACTACTACAACGCAGAGGATAGATCGGGTAAGGAGATCTGTGAGGCGCTATGGAAGAAGTATGACACGGAGGAAGTTGGAGCAAAGAAATATGCAGTCAGTCCCCACCTCAAATAGCAAATGTTCGATGATTGGTCAGTAGAGATGTAGTCTCATGAGCTTCAGAAAATAGCTCATGAGATCGTCTTCAGAGGTATGACTATTGACGAACAGTTTCAAGTTGCGGTACTTATTGATAAATTGCCCCTAGTTAGAAAGAGTTCAAAAATAAGCTTAGACATAAAATTAAAGAATTTTCACTTGAATGTTTGATTACTAGCCTCTGAATTGAAGAGGAATCCAAAAAACAGGATATGAAAGGGGAAGTGCTTGCTGTTTCCAGCAAAACTAGGAAGGCTGCGGTTCTGAAACCGAATCCCAAAAGCTTTAAGAATTAGAACCGTAAGCCTAATCAGAACCGCAACAAGAATGGGAACTTTCAAAGGAACCATACTGCACCATAAAAACAACCACTCTTAAAGAATGATTCTAGTCAGTTTAATTGTTATAACTATAATAAACCAGGTCATATGGCACGAAAGTGTCGGAACATGCCTCCTCCTGCTCCTCAGGCGAACCTGACCGAAGAGTAGGCCTGTCAATGGATACAATCAGATACGGATAGTGCTGTATCCGAATCTGTATCTGAAAATAAAAATACGTATCCGAATTCGTATCCGATATTCGCAGATACCAGTTGAATAATATCCGTATCCGTGGATATTTTTGGATATCCGAAAATATCCGTATCCGGCTCAGCGAATACGGATATTTTCGAATATCCGAAAATATCCGTATCCGAATTTCAAAATGCATATCCAAAAATGCATAATGCATAAATTGCAGCAAATACAACATATAATCGTAGCAAATTCATCATAAAAGCAAATACATAAATTGCAACAAATACAGTAGCAAATTGATCACAAAAGCAAATACATAAATTATAGCAAATACAACATAAAAGCAAATACATCATACATGTCATAAAAGTAAATACATCATACATGTCATAACCTAAAACAGCATAAATCATAAAAGCAAATACATCATACATGTCATAAATTGTAGCAAATACCAAAAATCATCTACAATGCACACATATAATTTAATATATTGCATTCTTTTTCCATTTTTCCACGAAGTAGCAGCTAGTCGATGCTTCAAAAGTTTATCCCTGTAAATTGTAATAGACTCGGTTAGTAATAAAATTTCTGGAAGGATTATACCAGCTAACTTCTGACAGTCAATGTCTTTGATCAAACCAGGCTCCAGCTAACTTTTGACAGTTAGTAATTTTTAAGATTCAAAATTAAAATATTTAAATAACATTTCTATGCTTTGATTAGTAAATGGTAAGTTTGATCTATGATCGGTTGTCTGTTAGAGCGTCTGGTTGTTATGGTTTCAGTTTATCGCATGAACAGTGGTTATAAAATGTTACTTGGTCTAAATTCTCTTATAAACACTAGTAATTATGTTGAATGTTAATAATTATTGCTTGTTGTATTGCTATATATGTACATTGTCAAGTGTTACTGACTATTGCCTATTATGACTAATCTTTATGTGTTTGTCCATCTTCTTGCACCAGTGCACCATACCAAACATTAATTAAACCATTCTTAACCTATATTAATAGTCGAATTAGTTGGTAAATTATAAGCCAATTACCTTTGCAAGTGATATATTTATTTGAAATGTCCCACATCGCTGTGAAAGTGAAATATATGTGAATAGATCAAGACCAGTTTCATATCAAATAAGTAACAAATATTATAGTTGAAAAGTATTGCATGCTTTCTTAATTACCGTGACTAAAACTCTACAACTTTCACTCTCTTTAAGAACAAAATGTCGAATTCAACAATGTTTCAGTATTTCTTACAACATTTTTCTTTAGTATTCTCAAAAATTATGCATCTTTCATTTGAAGAAAAAGAAGAAAGGCATTTGGAAAGTTGCAAAATACTTTGTTTTTCTAGAATACTTGTACAGTTGTGGGCTGAAAGCATGATTTTTCCTGAAGCATGATTTGCTGCTCCAAGCTTGGAGCAGAAAATCATGCTTGCTGCTCCAAGCTTGGAGCAGTAAGCATGATTTTTCATTCTTGCTTGCTGCTTCAAGATTGGAGCAGCAAGCATTCCATGCTTGCAGCTCCAAGCAGCAAGCTTAGCTTGCTGCCGTTTCTTAGAACAACGAGCTTTTTCAAGCTTGTTGTTTACGAGCTTGGACCAGCGAGCTTGTTAAAAACGTACAATGCCACTTATAGACAATAAAGGGTATGGACTTAAATAATTAAACAAAATCATACCATGTGTGAAGAGTACATATAGACTACAGTGTAACTAATGCATCGTCCACAAGCTCAATAGTATTTCCTATAAAAAGAAGAACTGAATAATTATATGAAATAATTATTGCATTTAACCAAATTAAAAAACTAACCAATATCAGATGGTAACCAATCTTTTATACACATCAATGCTTCTACTATATCTGAAGACAATGAAGATCTATTTTCGGTAATCAACCTTCCACCGCTACTAAAAGCCGATTCGGATGCTACAGTCGATACCGGAACTGCTAAGATGTCACGAGCAATCTTTCTAAGAATGGGAAAAGTGGGGCTATTAGTTTTCTACCACATCAAAATATCAAAGTTATCTTCATCCTCACCCATTGGCAACAATTCATCTTCCAAATATTTATCAAGTTCCGTCTTTAAAACTAGTGAACTTCCAACTTTCTGTTCAATGTAGTTTCTCCATTTTAAATCAATTTTTGTTCTCTTTTTAGGAAGATTAGTAGATGAATCTACAATATCACAAGAAGAATTGGTAGATGCATTCATGGATGAAGTACTTTCCTTTCCATATAAAGAAAAAAGAGCCCTTAAAGATGCATTTATTTTTCCAACATGAATATGTGAATTTTCTCCGTAGACTAAGTCAAAGAAAAACTCAATGTAAGTCATCTATAACGGGGATCAAAAACCATACCAAGGCTCATCGTTAGATTACAAGTGCTCCAATACTTGTCAAATTTAATTCTCATCTTTTGTTCCATTGATTGAATATACTCATGTTTATTTAACTCCCAACTTATAATGTTTTCATAAACATCACACACGCTTTTGAAATATAGATTAGCCGTTGGATACTTGACACCAGAAAATTTAAGGGTAACATCGTAGAAAACTCTCAAACATTCACTAATTTCTTTCCCAATCTCCCATTCTTCACTTGATGGCAATGATTTATAATCATATGTCAAATCAACCAATCGCTCAAATGCAGGACGCAGTTGAAGTGCACTTTCAAGCATAAGATACGTCAAGTTCCATCGTGTTGGAACATCATAACAAACTCCTTTTCCACTTAATCTAGTCTGTGCTGATGCATTTTCCCAACTTTTTTTTCTACTCTGTGATGATTTTGTAAAATTGACACTTTCTCTTATTTTTTCAATAAGCCCATGCGCAATTTTTAAACCGTCTTGTACAATCAAATTTAGTATGTGTGTGCAACAATGCATATGAAATAATACACCATCTAAAGGCAAAATACCTTTACCAACTAACCATTCTTTAAAATCTCTTATCAGAACATCGTTATTCGAAGCATTATCAACTGTAAGTGCAAATAATTTTTTATCAATATTCCAATGCAACACTTTTTCCTTCATAGCAGCACTAAGTGCCAATCCGGTGTGTGGAGGGGGTAAATCATGATAAGCAATGATTTTTTTTTGTAATTTCCAATCATCATCAATATAATGACATGTTATGCAACAATAGCCTATATTTTGATGTTTTGATGTCCCTAAATCCATAGTAAGACTAACACGAGCTGATAAACAATCCAACGTATCTTGTACTTTTTCTCTCATGTCAATAAAAAGTTTTAGAACATCGCATTTAATTGTATTTCTAGAAAACATTTTGACCGTTGGATTAATGCTTTTAATATATTCTTGAAAATAAACATGCTCGGTCATATTAAATGGGTAATCATGCTTAGTAACCATACAAGCAAAACACATTCGGGTTCGATTTTGATCAAATTTCCAACTTGATAATTTGAAAGGCTTATTGGGAGAATGTTTAGTAGTCAGTATTCGCTGTCCTACTGGCCTCTTACTATCAACATTTTCGGACAAGATTTTATATGGTTTTTTAAATGAGTTGTTCCCATAGAGGCGGCTCCATTAAATACCCTAGTACAATGTTTGCACGTGGCCTTAATACGGCTAATACCGTCTTCCAATACTATTTTTCTATCAAAATCTTTCCATACTTCAGATTTTAAGGATTTCATTACAGGTTCATTTTTATCCGAATTTGTTGAAACATCTTGAATTACTTGCAAATTATTGTCCGGATTTTGAGTTTCTTGCACAATAGACATATTATCATTGACGTTAGTATTATTCATTGATGAACAATGAATGGACTTACTACTACAGCTTGATGATGTATTTGACATTTTTGCAATCTACAACATAAAAAAACAGTTCAATAAAAAAACAGTTCAAAGTCCTAATTTAATCCTTAAAAGCCACAACTTTGATGAAACAGCAGTCATGCTCTTGCAAATAAAATATGTAGTACATGTACAAACTAATGTATACAAATTGAATCCTTACATTTAATATGTAGTACATTTACAATTCAAAGTCCTAATTTAATCCTTACATTTAATACCTAAACAACTAAGGATAACACACACATACAAGGTAATATAAGTGTGAATGGTAAGCTAATCTGAGTTAATCACTGAAACATGTAAAGTCATATGTAAATTGAATTCATCCTCAAGCCTAAATGCAAGAAAAATGAAAATGTCTGAGGCTTAAGGCCTAGGTCAATATTTATTTACATCCTAATTAGGTTATGCAATATGTTCCCTAATAATTAATGGGATGCCTAAGAATTCATAACTTTAAGTACTTTCAGGTATCAAATCTGATGTATCTTTTTTGTCACCTTTTGGAATTTATTTTGCAATGCATTAACCTATAGTGTTAATGAAAAATTTTAACATCAAATCTTACACATTTATCTTTCCTCCATTATTCAAAGTACTAGATTGCTCTACAAAAAACAGAAACTGACGTTTATATGTTTATTCCATATTTCCCTACTCTAAAGTCTAAAGTGTTGAATACTAGATTTGGATTTGAATTCACTAGATATTAGCTGCATATTGCCGAGTTTTTGGTTTGCCAAGCTAATTTTAACTAAGTTTAAATTATTTATACAAACATTCCTATTTGGGTTTACTGTGCAATAATGTACAACACGTTACGTACGAACAGTTTCATGTTTAATTAGGCTTAGTCCTATATCTATATTTGCACTTACTATACAATCACCATATTTTGTTAAAAATGTTTCCTGGACATTAACTTAAAGCTTATATGAGTGAAAAACAGAGTGTTGTTTAGCTTTACTTTGATTATTAATTTAAATAAAATAAAATTGATCAAAGCTGCCAGCAACAAATATTTACAAGATAGTAAAATGATTTGTTTATATAAAATACTTTGATGATGTATTTGACCAACTAACTGCAATTCAGTTTTCAAAATCACCTAATTAAGTTTAGAAATTATACCGAGTTAAGATTTCCAAGCTATCATTCAAATTGAGAGAAAGATCATGATCCAATCGAGCGATTGATTGATAGGCGCCGCCTCGCCGCGACTCACGAGAGATGGAGCTTCCAATCGAGGGACGAGCTTCAAATCGAGAGATCGATCGATCTCCAATTTGCATGAAGACGAAGTGATGGCGGTTGGAAATTTTTGATTCAGTAAAATGTTAGGGTTTTGTGTGTGGTGTGTTGTGTGTGTTGTGTATAGACTATAGGTAAAGGTAATTTAGGTATACGTTTATACTACAGAGAGAAATGCCTGTGTAATTGGTAACTGGTAAGTATAAAACAAGTGTGGCCCAAATATTATTTGTTCTCAAGGCCCATTCATTTCCCTAATAGTTTAATTAAAAAAAATTGTATATGTATGTATTTTCATGTCAAACAATCAGACGAATATTTTTCGGATACGGATACTACTATAACCATATCCGTATCCGAAAAGCTTTTCGGATATCGGATATCTGTATCCGCTTTTCGGATAACGGATATATTTCATATTTTCGGATACGGATGCGGACGGATATCGGATTTTTCGGGTACCCATTGCCGGCCTACCGAAGAGCAGTCGCTAACTGCTATGATTACAAAGATCAACCTCATAGGGGGATCAAAAGAATAATGGGTAGGTACTGGCGCTATGTGCCATGTCTACCAAGACCGTGTTATGTTCAAAACATACACGAATGCTAAAGACAAGAAAGTGCTGCTGGGAGACTCTCACACCACTATTTTTGCTAGTATTTGAAGCATTGAGATAAAGTTTACCTTTGGCAAAACTGTCATACTGAAGGACGTGATGCACACTCCAGAGATGAGAAAAAACTTAGTTTCTGGTTATCTTCTTAATAAGGTTGGCTTTACTTAAACTATAGGGGCTGATTTTTACGCCATCACTATGAATCGTATGTTTGTGGGTAGGGGTTATTCTATTGAGGACATGTTTAAGTTGAATGTTGAAAGTAATAAAGTATCTCCTTCTGCTTATATGTTGTGTTCATTTAATATACAACATGCTAGACTCTATCATGTTAATAAACGTATATTAAAAAGTATGAGTAACTTAGGATTAATTCCTAATATGTCTTTAAAAGATTTGGAAAAATGTGAATTTTGTAGTCAAGCCAAAATTACAAAACTCCGCATAAATTTGTAATTAGAGAATGTGAAACTTTAGAGTTGATTCATTCTGATATATTTCAACTTGATGGAACTTTAATTAAATGGACATTACTATTTTATCACATTTATTGATGACTGCTATGGTTTTACCTATGTGTAACTAGTGAAAAATAAAAATGATGCATTTGAAATGTTTATATCTTTTATAATTGAAATTGAAAATCAGTTTAGTAAGAAGGATAAAAGATTATGTGGTGATAGAGGCACTGAATTTGAATCCAGTATGTTCATTGAATTTTATAATTTACGCGGTATATTACATGAACGGACTGCATCTTACTCACCTGAAATGAATGGTAAAGCTAAAAGAAAAAATAGGACTTTAACTGAATTAGTAGTAGCTATTTTACTTAATTCAGCTGCAGCATTGAAAGAACTGGGTCAGCCCGCAAAGGAAGAAATGAGTGAATTTCAAAAAAATTACCATTTTTGGATCATTAATGGGCCTATAAAGTCTAAATGTATTTAGATCTTATCTAAATTTATTTTAAATAAAATCAGTATTTTATTTAATACCATATTTGTTTTAATCATTTGTTTCTACTAAGAAACGTTACGAGGAGAGAAAGAGAAAGAATGAATTGTACGTACAAAAGGAATTAGAGAATATATTTTATTTGAAAGAATGAAACATTTCTTATTCTTTAACTAAAACTTCCTAATAAATTCCATTGATTATTTCTCTCTCTCCAATCCTTTTTTTCACATGATATGTCATCAAATACATAAAATTTCCATAAATCATTTCATGCAATTATCTTTAAATTACATCGATATTGTATATCAATGCGCGCAAATATAAATTTTATAAATGCATTCAAATAACTATAAGTAACTTCCAACCATCAAATAAATTAAATAATAATTAATATTATTCAAACATTAATTAATTTAATCCATTTTTAACATTTTATAAATTAATTAAATCACGTGGTTTTTAAGAGAATTCGTCACTATGGTTGTGCGACTCAAAGGTGTAATTTCAATTAGCGGTTAATATCGAACTATTCGAATATTAATGTCCACACGTCACTTAGTAGGTGGTGTGACATTTTGGCTGATTTTATCGCTTACGCTTTTTTTGATAAAATTCAATTTTACTTATTATAAGCAGTACCCGATAGTGACAATTTTTTACACTAATTCTCTTCATCAAAACTATATCACATTATGACTTATGAAATTTGCTAATGATTAAAATTCCAATATCTTCCACATTCAACTTTATAGTCCAAACACAAAGTCCTTGGTTCAATAATAACAATTATTATAAACCAAACTACTCTGGCCAGAGACTTTAACTTTAGTTGACCGTGATACTATCTCATATAACCGAGGAGACGAATCCTCTCTCGAATAGTGTTTTACTTCCAATGCTTTCACTCGACCCAACTATAGTCATTCAATGGATGCAATGCCATGATTTAACTATAATCAAAGCGGAGCTTCCACATTGAAGATCAATAGTATTCTCAAGTCGAGAGAACCGTGTGAATTAGTCACATCGATATTTTCTACTTGACCTTAGTTATATTAACGAATAGAAAACTATCGAGTGATTCATTCCATAGTTACAATAACTATCAGTATGTAACCCCTTGGTGCCCCACCAGTTATGAGTAATATACTGTCCAACATTTAGAGAGCATTACGTACTCTAATCTCAATGAATGTATCGATATCCAGTCTCAATACATCTTGACTATGAATATTTAAAATGGTGAATTTATTTTTATTGTGATAAATTACTCATGGTTACAACACTTTGTAATTACTATTACAAAATATACCATTTATGGATTTTTCAATAAACATACTTTAATTAAATTAATTAATATAACACATTATATTAAGTATGTAATAGAAAGAAAACGCCTTTTAGTTTGAACAAGATTGGTTATCAAGTAAGATATATGCAACAAATTACATAATTGCCCATAGAGCATACCTCTAACTCTATTAATCTCCCACTTGCACTTGGGGTTAATTATGGAATCTTCTTCCAACTTCTCCAATCGGTTTCCGTAAAACTAATTGGGTCAGTCCCTTAGTGAATGGGCATGCTATTATGTTTCAATTATCTACTCCATCAATCAACTCTCTCCGACGATGATAAACCGTTCTATCACGTGGAAAAGTTTGGAGTATGTCTCTCAACTTCAAGTGAGCTCTTAAGTTCTATTACGAACTTTATCTTAACATTGTTATTATATAACAATGTTATGGGATTCTCAACATTTGGAATCACCTTTGGCTTGGTTATAAATTTATGCATTTATATATTTATATACATTGCTTTTATTGCGGCACTATTCAAGGCGATATACTTAGCCTTTTTCATTGAATCAGCCACAGTCTATCATTTCGAACATTTCCAACTTAAAGGTTCTTAACTTGATTTATTATTGACATATTATACTCTGTATCACATATGAAGTTTGAGTCTGAATACTCCTTCATAAGGAGTTTATTATTTCTGTAAACAATTCTCTAGTATTTCAAAAATATGTGAGAACACTTCAAACAACCATTTATTGGATCAATATAGATTTGATATTTTATCAAATATAAAAAAAATCGCGATATCATAGATAATATAACATGTATGATAATTCCTATTGCCTATGCATAAGGAATCAACCTTACATGTTCTGTATTAAACATTCTAATAAACTGTCCATGCATATCGTTTGTGACATTCCAACTATCTTTTATACTTTCTATAAAAGACATCATTTTTCAAATCCAACATCGAGTATTAAAACAATTAAAGCTGATTTTAACACAAGTACATCGTTAAAGATCAGCAGTGTGTTGTTTACTTATAGTTTAGAAATATCAGTGTACTTTTTAACTTTCTTTCTAATGAGCACACGCTTCCTCTGCATTTTGATTGATAATCAAACAATTTGATATTTCTATCAGAACATTTGTTCAATTTTGATGCTTATCGAATGATAGTTTCATATCCGTTCTTGGATCATATCCAAAACACTCACAAACACAATATCGCTTTCACTGACTTCGAGATAATTTGGTTATTATGTGTAAACAATTTGCTCTAAATCATTATTTAGAATCTGTTTCATCACATACATACCAAAACATAAAGTCATGCTATGCGATAATTTTGTGACTAAAATCCGAACCTACTTGAGCACATCGAATGGTGAAATCTATATGTTAATTTCAACAATTGAAAATCTATGGTATTATTCATGTAATGTGATTCACTATATTCCAACTACATTTAGTCTTTCTCTCAAAGACACATTTGCAGCTAAAGGATTATATCCTTTTAGATACAATTATCAAAATCATATTTTGATAATGTACTTGGAATCAATTTCAGATTTGTGCATCATACCACATGATAGAGTCAATACATTTAGTGGTTTAATTGACTGGCGAGGATTATCTATTCTCGATATTGACAAGAAATTCATAGTTTCTCTTCAATATACAAGAATACTCATTAGATATTCTAATGTGTTGTGTTCAATTTGGTTTGTTTAATTTCATTCCATTCCTTGCAATCAGTTTTATCCTTGGATCATATCCAAATCCATTTTATACCAATGATTTCTTAAAGATATTCCTTCGCTACAGAGTTGGTTTTTCTTGAAATGACTATCGTTTCTCAATAAAATGGGACGAATATTCAAAAATGTTTTATGAATTGCTTTATATAGTTCACAATATAATTATGTTCACAACATAAATCAGTCATCTAATGACTACGGTTCCCAAAATTCTCTTGGGACGACTCATACAAGATCCCTTACATATAATTATTACGTGCATTTTTTCGATTTGCACAACCTGCCAACTCCTTGGCCTCTAATATGTTGGGTTTTCTTATAAACCCGTATCTTATATGGTTTGTAAACTATTTTTGGATGATATTATTTTCAAACTAATGTACTACTCTTAAGCATACAACTTATAGAAAGAATTTATCTCAACTTTATTCTTCATTAATCCTATTTTGCCTAACAAAGTTCGATTACTCCTTATCAATACATCATTACGTGTTATAGGGAGGAGTTACCTTTGAGATTGAATCTTTATTCTTTTTCTTGGTACCTTTGGAACTCTTTCCAATATACTCGCATATTCGATCAAACCGAATTATTTTATTTTATAGCACGTTATTTTATCTACTATCATTTTATATACTATGATCTTACCATAGACATACTACATGTGTATCAAATACACATGTCCATGTCAATGACAACTCATTAATGAATATGACAAAGTATGTGGAACCATTTTGTTATTAACAGACCCACGATTGCATAGATCTATATGTATCAATCCAAATAGTTCATCCACTCTTACGATGGTCCCACTAAACGGGTTCATAGCCCATTATTGTTTGAGATATAATTAACTAATATCATTGATTCATAATCATATAATAAAATTATTTCTCAAAACTAAGGCTTAGTTATAATTCCAAAATAACTATAAATAATATTAAATACTTCTGTATTTTTCAATGCATCACTTTTGTTATGAAAACAAATACCACATTATAGTTTTATTTCATAAGAAATATTCATAATATTCAAACTGAAATAAAACTATGTCTATTTTTCAGTCGACATCGAAAAACAGTCATTGTTTCATAAATAATGTTTGGTATGTTTTACGAAAACAATTTTTGTGATTTGATGCAATCAATAAGTGCTACATGGCATGCTCCTACTATTTCCACCATTACTATAATAGCATACTGAATTCGGAGGTCCATCATTCACTTAAAATGGATTATTTCATATACTTCAACTAGTTTACAGCAGAAAGTTCTTTGATCAAATACCTTAAACTCAAAGAAATAAATCTCATAGAAAATGATTTTCTATACGAAATACATTTTGGAATAGAAATAGTATTTCTCATTCCAATATTAAATATCAATTATTATTACTACAATTCTCATTTTCGATGTTTCCTTATGAAGTAGAAGTGATTATCCACTCTTTTCATCCCAACTGTACCTTAAATCACATTTAAATACATTCATTTTTCTTTCTAAACGGTCAAACCATTCAAAAGAAAACTTTACAGCAATATCACAACGAACTCTTTACAAAAACCTATTATATTATCCTCAGCTTTTAAGGACATCAAATATGTTGCTCTTTACGTGATCAAACTACCATTTCGGCGATCGAGTTCTTAGTTTTATATTGCAGTTTTGGTCTAGTGATACATTTAACACAATACGATCTTTTTTTAATCAATCAAATTGAATACTCATCTCGCACTATGGTTTATTTGGTTTTTCGGATGCACAAATTCCATCGAAATATTGTACATTACAAACTTTGACCATTCACCATATAACATTTATATGCGATTGTATATAGATCAAATATATAAGACACGGTCTTGACCAAATAAAACTGTAAGCGACCGAATTATGAACGTAATAAGCAGTTATAAAATTAGGCACTTGCGTGGGTATTGAAACAATAGCATGCAAGAATCATTTATTAATAAGTATGTGTTATATTTCTATTTGTCAATCTTTGATTCAAATCATTTACATATCTTAATTGATAACGTTTTATCAATCGTATTAAATGCATAAATTTATCATTATAGACAATTATAACATTATTTAGCATATGTTCTTACAATATTAGAAATGTTAAATGTTACCATTGCATTTTTCTATTAAGGCTCCCACTAGCCTTTTATGTTTTGCCAAACCCTAAGACAAAACATAAAAGTCTTTCGACTTCACTAGTGGGTATTAGGACTCATATGCCTTGGGATTCTGACCTTGAGGAAAGTTGAACAAATCATAGGCCTGTATACGATGGATAACTCTTTGTCGATTGTATCACATACAACTCTTAACCTTTGGTACCTTCTCTTAATCCTTCCTTTACCTTAAGGAAAGCTTAACAAGTAAAGTGGGACTATTCACTCGGACCTATCATATCACGACGGCCTAAGTATAATGCACGTACCTTAAAGAAAGCTCAAAAAATACGTGCAGTTATCTTACCTCCTCTATTCAATATATAAATAGTACTACACATAACATCCCTAGCTTGAGGAAAGCTCAACAACTAAGGAGTATGCAAGTAATCTATTAATATATAAATGATAGAGGACAACTTTAAATTAAAGATTCATAATCTTTAATATATTATATCGAGTGATATCGACTTATGGAATAATGTATTTCTTATGAAACACTCTCATGATTCAAGTATCGGACACATAAGAAATAAAAGTATATGTGCATTTACGTATGTATTTATTCCTGAAGTCTATTTAGGGTTTCTTTAATGTTCCACCTTTAGTTTATACATTCATATCATATAAGTTTTATTATTATATAACTTTTATATTTCACTTATATAATAGTCTTATGTATAATATTATATTAATTAAATCTTATTTAACTAACTTCAATTAATTAACTCTTTAATTAATTTTAAATTGGTATTCCAATACATCTTTTATATTGGACATATCTACTATAACATTTATAATGTATATTATAACCTTTATAGTGTAACACATATATCTTATATATGTATATGTTTATTTAATTCATTAATCTTTAATTAATTTTTTTAATTAAACAATTTTAATTAAATTATATTAATTTCGAAAATTTATGTTATATATGTACATGTATACTTATGTTATCTTAAACACTTTAAAATAACATATCATATATCAACATATTTAATACATGCAAATAAGTATTAATTAATTAACACATTTAATTAATTTACCTTATTAATCTTAAATAAATTTTAAAATTTGAAATTAATATTTAAATAGTTTTAAACATTTTGAACTTTTCATTACATTTTCAAACATTCTGAAAATTTATGTTATATTATAACCTTTTATAATAAACATGTTGTTATTTTAAATTTAAAATCTTGTCTTAATTTTCTAAACTATTTTGAAAATTAGCTCAAGGCCCAATTCAAATTGGGCTTTTTCTATTAGGGGTAACCTTTGGGCTCACTTAACATTTTAGGCCAAGGTGGGATAGGGTACTTGATTGCCCAATTACAATTCTAGACATTACCTTTCTAGACACTGTACTAAGTGGGAAAGCTTAATTAGTTAGCCCTAACATGACTAATGTAGACCGCATAGGCTATTAGGTTTTGATATCATTATTGGAACTGGGCCAACCAGCGGTGGAAGAAATGGGTTAAGTTCAAAAAATTTACCATTTTTGGATCATTGATGGGCCTACAAAGTCTAAATGTATTTAGATCTTATCTAAATATCTTTTAAATATAATCAGTATTTTATTTAATACTACATTTTTTTCTGCCATGAAAAGTTAGGAGGAGAGAAAGAGAAAGAATGAATCGTACGTATAGAATGAATTAGAGAATATGTTTTATTTGAAAGAATGAAACCTTTCCTATTTTTAATTAAAACTTTCCTAATTAATTCCCTTGATTATTTCTCTCTCTCTAATCCATCTTTTCATATGATATGTCATCAAATGACATAAAACTTCCACAAATCTTGTCATCAAATGTCATAAAATTTCCATTAATCATTTCATACAATTATCTTTAAATTACATCGATATTGTATATCAATGCACGCAAATATAACTTTTATAAATGCATTTAAATAATTACAAACAACTTCCAAACATCAAATAAATTAAATAATAATTAATATTTCTCAAATATTAATTAATTTAATTAATTTACAATATTTTATAAATTAATTAAATCATGTGGTTTATAGAGAATTCATCACTACGGTTGTGCGACTCAAAGGTGTAAATTCAGTTAGCGATTAATATCGAACTATTCGAATATTAACATTCACACGTCACTTAGTAGGTAGTGTGACATTTTAACTGAATTTATCTCTTACACATCTTTTGGTGAAATCCAAGTTTACTTACTATCAGTGGTACTTGATAGTGGCAATTATTTACACCAATTCTCTTCGTCAAAATTACATCACATTAGAACTTATGGAATTTTTTAATGGTCAAAATCCCAATATCATCCACATTCAACTTTATAGTCCAAACACAAAGTCTTTGGTTCAATAATAACAATTATTATTAACCGAACTGCTCTGGCTACTTTGACTATGAGTTGACTTCAGTTGACTGTGATACTAACCTCATATAACTTAGGAGATAAATCCTGTCTTGAATAGTGTTTCACTTTCAATGCTTTCACTCGACCCAACTATAGTTGTTCGATGGACGTCATGCCATGATTTAACTATAATCAAAGCGGAGCTTCCACATTGACGGTCAACAATATTCTCAAGTCGAGAGAACTATGTAAATTATTCATATTGACATTTTTTGCTCGACCTTAGTTATATTAACCAACAGAAAACCACCGGGTGAGTCATTCCATAGTTATCTAATAACTATCAGTATGTAACCCATCGGTGCCCCCCGGGAATCATGAGGAGTACATTGCCCAAAATTTGGAGAGCATTACGTACTCTAATCTCAACGGATGTATCGATATCCAGTCTCGATACATCTTGACTAGGAATATTTTAAATGGTATATTTATTTTCATTGTGATAAATTATCATGGCTACAACACTTTTTAACTACTATCACAAAACATACCACTTATGGATTTTCTATTAAACATACTTTTAATTAAATTAATTAATCAATATAACACTGTTGGCGTCAAAAATGGCCACCAACACCCTATTATATGAAAGCACTAATATCCAGTCATAGATCTCAAATAATATAATGTAGAGAATACAAATTGAAGAATATAAATTGAAAATAGAAAGCTAGTAAATAGAGACATAGATTTATAGTACTTGGCTAACTTCGGCCTACGTCCACTCCAAAGATTTCCCTTTAATTCGTCTATACTACTGATTATAGTTATAAATCCATGAAATCTAAGAATAAAAATTATAGAGTATAGCCTAGGTGGAAGATGAAGTAAAGTAGAAAGAAGCCCCCTTTGATGATGCCATGCCCGCTGTATTTATAGGAGATGATGTGAAGGTATATCGCTCAAAACCCAGATCTGGAGCCTTGAAGCCAAGACGAGCCTACCCAGAAAGTTTGGGGCCCACTAGACCACATCGTAGGATCGGCGCCGGTCCCTATTTTGGTGGAATCATATGGTGCAATCCCTATGATAGGTCCCCTATGATGTTATTTTCTTGCTCTCCAAATTTCATGTCGATCGCACTTACGGATCTCGAGTTAATGACTAATCATTGCCGCATTATGTCGTTAACATGGATGAGGGCTGATCCCTATATAGGGATAGGGGCCGATCATTCTTACTTGCTCCTTTGGGGTTGCAATCGCTATAGTGTGTTCCTTTTGTTATAACATGCTTGTACTCCATATGTCAGGCTGATAGCATTTGTAGATTTTGAGTTATTGACCGATCATCGCTGCAAGTTCAACTAAACCAATCCATGGATAGGGATAGGGGCCGATACCTATAGAGGGATCATAACCGATCCCTCCAAGTTGCTCTATTTTTCATGCGATCCCTAGGGTAGACTCCTTAGGGCCTCCCCTCTTCTTATTTCCAAAGTTTCACTTCAATCTATGGTTGTTGAGTTTTGGAGCGATCATCATTGAGTTGTGTTGTGTGCATCCTGTTTAATCTGATCCCTTTACTCCGATCCCTCTATTCTGATTCCTTTATTTTGATCCCTCTTCTAGGGGAAGTATTAGTTTCATACTTAGCCATTTTTTGAGGGTTGTCCATCTGAATCCATGCAACTATAGTGCATAGTTTCAAATATAATCGATCTTCAATCCTGGTAACCATCTCTCCGAGCTTTCTGCCTTAATGATCGTGAAGTTTTTTGGATTAAATCTGCCTGTATACTGCCTTGACAAAAGGCGGGTTAACACTTTGCCTCCAAAACATGCCCTACGATATGAAGGTGTGTTTTGAATTGCCATAAATCCAAAATCTGAAGTCCATAATCCATCGATAGCCATATTATCCAATTCGAATCTAATCCGTTGCCAATCCAAATCCATGATCTCTCCGGATCGTTAGTGAAATCCATGAAGATTCCGAGTCGATATCAAATTTCGAATCCGCGATCCCTCCAGATCATTTTATCCAAATCCATCTAAAGCCAAAGCCATCGCCGTTCGAGGCTAATATCCAAATCTGTGACCTCTCCAAGTCTTTATCCAAATCCATAACCATTCATAATCTTGGAAGTCGGTAAGCTAGTCCACGATCCCTTTGGATCGTTATCCAAGCTTATGGTCTCTCCGAATAGATCGATGGTCTCTCTGGACCCTTGTTGGACCTCATATTGTCACTCTCCGGTGAAGGGGGAACAACGGTAAGTAAGCCGATCATGTTGCTCCCCGACAAAGCGGAGTTACTTCCTGCACTCCAGTTCAGTGTCCCTGAATATTAAGCAATATCCTGGCCTTCCTAGGCCGATCATAGCCTCTCTGGGCTCCTACCAGACCCCATCCAATCGCTCTTCGACGAAAGGGGAAACATCAATAAATGAGTCGATCCTGTTGCTCTTGGGCAAAACGACTCACTTCCTACACTCTAGTCCCCGACTCTTCGGCCCGGGACATAAAGCGATCAATTCCATACTAACTTCATTTCTCCAACCTCGACTCTTTGATCGAGGACTTAATTCATGTACAAGTTCATCCTGTAGCTCTCCGGTGAAGGGACTCACACCCTGTGGTTATTGACCTGTCTCTCCGGTCGGGTCAACAACCACGAGCTGTTTTATTCATCGCATTAAGGCGAATCAAAAATAAATTAACAAATAAGAGTTTGTACAACCAAAAGTCCAAAAAGCAAGAAAACCAAGAGATGCCTCTCCGGGCACGACGGTTCATCATAATCTCAAAGTTTTCCTAGGAACCGGCCTCGATCCCATACATGCGTAAGTGACATAGCCATTCTATTATGGAGTTGTATTGTTTATTTCATGCCATCCCGATTAAGAGATGATGATCTAACACCTCGATCCAAGGCAATTTCCATTTGATGCTGATGGCGGCTGCTCCTGTTCCACTGCCGCAGCCCGAGTCCTTACATATTGTGGTAACCTGCCATCCCCGACATTCTTCTCAATCATATCCCGAAGATTCCTGCATTCATCCAAAGTATGCCAGTCCAATCCATGGAATAGCCGGTACTTTCTAGACCTACGTTCCCGGTACGTAGGATCCTTCCTAGCCGGTTTCCAATAGGGCAATTGCCCTCTTGTATCTAGATAAATCCGCTCCAAACCTTCCATCAATTTCAAATAAGAGGCTAACTTCGGGTCACATTCTCTCCTTTGCCTTTTCGATCCATCATATCTATTGTCCATTCTCCATTTACAATTATCCTTACTAGGACCTTCTCCAGACGGCCCTTCACCTCTCACAGCATTCACTTCTAGTTTATCAATTCGTGCATCCTCCTACTGCAAGAACCTCTCAACCTTATGGTAAAATTCCCCGAGATCCATTGGTGGATCACGTTCCAATGCAACCTTGAAATCCATATCGTCGGCGATTCCAGATACCACCGCCATCAAAACCATTGATGGATCCGACCGATCCACCGAAGCAACTGCCTCATTAAACCGTGTCAGAAAATTCCTCAGAGACTCTCCTGTTCTTTGTTTCAGTGCTGCCAATGACATAACATTCTTGGGTCTTGTGATGTGGACGTAAAACTGCCTTATGAATTGATCTACCAACATGCTCCATGTCCTTACCAAACCATTCTCCAGCTGCCTAAACCAGAGCATAGCTAACCCCATCATATAAAGTGGAAAATGCCTTGCCATGACCTCCTCCAATGCCCCCAGTACTTCCATGTGTCGTATATATCTCATCATATGCATAGTTTGGTCCGACTTTCCTCATATATTTCCAGCATTGGTAGTTTAAACTCCGGTGGATTCCTAGCATTCCTGGTATTAAGAGGGAATGGACTTCTATTTAAATCCTCCAAATCCTTGTTCACCAATCCTTCATGCATAGCTCGCCTGATCATCTTTGCAAACCTATCATTGTCATCCAGTAGTAGTCTTCCATCATCATTTCCAAATAGACCTCCGAGCGCATGAGGGAATTTTGGAACGTACTCCTTCGGACGAGCATCCAAATTTCGATTCACAACAAGCTCCATAGGATCGACCACGGGATTGGACCGATTTCGGCTTACGTCCACTCCAAAGATTATTCTTTTATTCATTTATACTACTGATTACAGTTACAAATCCATGAAATCCAAGAATAAAAATGACAGAGTATAGCCTAGGTAGAAGATGAAGTGAAGCAGAAAGAAGCCCCTTTGCCGATGCCTTGCCCAGTGTATTTATAGGAGAAGATGTGAAAATATCTCGCTCAAAACACGGATCTAGAACCTTGAAGCCAAGACAAACCTACCTAGAAAGTTTGGGACCCATCAGAGCCCATCATAGAGATCGAGGCCATTCCCTATTTTGGTGGAATCATGGGATGCGATCCCTATGGTGGGTCCCCCATGATGTTTTCTTCTTGGTCTTCAAATTTCATATCGATCGCACTTACGGATCTCGACTTATTAACTGATCATCGCCGCATTATGTCATGAACATGGATAAGGGCCGATCCCTCTTACTTGATCCTTTGGGGTTGCGGTCCCTTTGGTGTGTTCCTTGCATTGTAACATTCTTGTACTCCGAATTTCATGTTGATAGCATCTGTAGATTTTGAGGTATTGACCGATCATCGCTGCAAGTTCAACTAAACCGATCCCTGGATAGGGATAGGGTCGATCCCTATGGAGGGATCATACCAATCCCTCTAAGTTGCTCTATTTGTCATGCGATCCCTAGGGTCCCCTCTTCTTGTTTCCAAAGTTTCACTTCAATCTGCCTTGTGCTTATTGAGTTATGGAGCGATCATTATTGAGTTGTGTTGTGTGCATCCTGTTTAATCTGATCTCTTTACTCCAATCCCTCTTTTATGATCCCTTTTCTAAGGGAAGTATTAGTTCCATACTTAGCTATTTTTGAGTGTTGTCCATCCGAATCCATTCACCTATAGTCCATAGTATCAAATATAATCGATCTCCAATGCTGGTAACCATCTTTCCGGGCTTTCTACCTTGATGATCGTGAAGTCTGTTGGGTTAAATCCACCTATGTACTGCCTTGAAAAATGGAAGGTAAACAAACACATTATATCAACTATATAATAGAAAGAAAACACCTTTTAGTTTGAACAAGATTAGTTACCATGTTAGATATATATAGCAAATCACATAATTTCTCCTAGGGCATACCCCTAACTCTATCAAGCATCACATTGGTGGGGGAGAATCTTGTTAACTGTATGTTATGTGTTGAACAGAATTCCTAAGTCTAAGAGCAAAGTTTCTCTCTATGAGATTTTGAAAAACCATATACCTAATGTGTCATATTTTATAACTTGGAGTTGTTTAGCATATTTTCATATACATGGCCCCTATAAACGATTATTTATTGGCTATGTTATTAGTAGCAAAGCATATAGATATTATGATATAATACATATACTATAATATAATCTAATGATGCTAACTTTTATTAACTGAAATTTCCTTTTAAATTAAGGAATAGTGGGGGCATACGTAGTCTTATTATTCCGGTAAGAAATGAACAAAATGAGTGTTTTGAAAATGAACATAATAGAAGTAAAAGAGCTAGAATTACAAAATGTTATGGTTTAGATTTTTGTGCTTACACTTTAAAGGGGGACTCTTTAAACCTCCAAGAAGCCTTATCTTCATTAGATGCTGATTTTTGGAAAGAGGCTATAAATGATCAGATGGATTCTCTTGAATCCAATAAGGCTTGGAACTTAGTTGATTTACCACCTGGTTGTAAGATCATAGGCTGGAAATGATTACTTAAAAAGAAATTAAAACCCAATGGAACAGTTTGTAAATATAATGTCCGTCTAGTAGCTAAGGGTTCTAAGCAAAGAGAAAATGTAGATTTTTTTGATATATTTTCATCTATAACTAGAATTACATCTATTCAAGTATTAATTTCACTTGCTTTTATTCATGATTTGATAATACACCAAATGGGTGTTAAAATTGCATTTTTAAACGGTGAATTAATAGAAGAAATTTATGTAGACGAACCTAAATGTTTTATAATACGAGGACAAGAACTTAAGGTTTGCAGATTAGATAAATCTTTATATGGTCTAAAACAAGCACCTAAATAATGGCATGCAAAATTTGACAACTTTATTATTACATGGTTTTAGAGCTAATAAGAGTAATAAATGTATTTATTATAAATATGTAAACGTCATTTGAATTATCATTTTATGTAGATGATCTACTTATTTTTGGTTCAAACATTCATGCTATTAATATGGTTAAATCTCTTTTAAGTGCCAACTTTGAAATGAATGACCTAGGAGAAGCGAGTGTAATCCTTGGTATTAAGGTCATTAGGTCTAAAAAAGGAATTTCTTTGGATTACTCTCGTTATATTGAGAAGATATTATAGGAATACAATTACTTTGATTGTAAACCTACTTGTACGCCGTATGATCCAAGTGTAAAACTATTTAAGAACACTCATGAGGGTGTAAGACAGTCTGACTATACAAGTATCATTGGCAACCTTCGGTATGCCACTAATTGTACTAGACCCGACATATCATATGTCATGGGATTATTATGTAGGTTTACTAGTAGACCTAGTATTGAGCATTGATATGCTATGAAAGGGCTATGAGATACCTAAAACAAACCAAGAACTTTGGATTACGTTATGGAAAGTTTCCATCTGCACTTGAAGAATACACTGATGTAGACTAGAATACTTTATTTGATGATTCTAAAGTAGCCAGTGGCTATGTTTTTAGCATAGTTGGTGGGACTATTTCTTGGGAATTCAAGAAACAGACTATTTTGTCTCGGTCCACAATGGAATTTTTTATGATAGCACTAGAAACAGCTAGTGAAGAAGCAGACTACTTAAGAAATCTTCTTGCTGAGATTCTTTTATGGAAAAAACCGATGGCAGGTGTGTTGATCCATTGTGATAGTACCGTGGCTATTGCAAAACTTAGAACTGTTATTATACCGATAAGGGACGACAAATACATCGTAAGTACAACACTGTAAGAGAGTTACTCTCTTTAGGTGTCGTTAGAGTGAATCATATTCGCATTGATGAAAACTTGGCAGATCCTTTGATGAAAGGATTGCCCAGAGAGAAAGTCCATAAAACATCCAAAAGGATGGGACTATTGCCCTTAGACACTAACAATGGTAACCTAACCTATATGATTGAAGATCCTAAGAACTAGATTTAATGGGTAAACAACAAATTGTGAAGTGATACAAGGTGAATATGTTATATTATAAAAAAATTAGAAGCATGTATTCCTGTAGCGATTAGAAAATGAGGTAATGGAAACTCTTAATGAGATCTATACTATATGTGGAGTGTGGTACCTAGCAATAGGAGTACTCTTGGTAGACTCACCTTTGTGAATGTGGGAATGAGGCTGTTTTCTATGAAAACATTGGGGGCAAAAGTTTTCTAGAGCATTCACTAAACCGGGATAGACGTACATGACCATTAATGTGCGGGCTAGTTGAAAGCACTTTAAAAAGACTGTGTATGTTTTGATGTCAGAGATAGAGTTCAAGACTAAGTTTCACTCTAGTATATTCTAAATCTTACTCACCATGCAAAGGTTTAAATCAAAAGATACCTTTGTTTATGACAGTCCTATATTTTCAGAAATTGCTAGGAAATGTTTTTTTTAATTATTCAAGTGAGGAACTATTGGAATTTTAAGTGAATTAATTTTTTAAGAAAAAATTGATGGTAATAAAATTCATAATGAATGATGTTGTATAATGGTAATAAATTTATGAGCTATTATTATAGAATCACTGCAAAAATTAATAGTAATAAAAATTCATAATGAATAACAATAATTTCTGATCCGTTAACAATCCCTTATTTCTGTAATGCATACAATTTCCATTCTACCTATTTAATGATAGATAACCAAAAGGAAAAATAGAAGACAAAAGACAATTTTATTTCTTCTTCTTCTCCCTTTGTCATTTCTCTCTACAGAACTATTCAAAGTAATTAAATTAGAAAGTGCTAAATTCAGAACGATTTGATAATGTGCGAGCAGTAAATCGACCAAATTTTAGAGGCTATTTTATCCTGGGGATGGAGCGGTTGATAGCTAGCCTTGCACCTTGGGGCTAAGCTACAAATCATCTTAAAGAAAGCGACGAAGTACATGACTCAGCCATTTCCAACTGTCAGATCCAACAACTGACTATGCCATTATGCTGTTTATTTACAATTGGTTCACAAATCCTAATATAAACTGGCAAAAATGGTTTCTTTAGAGATTCCCTTAAAAAATTAAAAGTCGTATAGATACCTTGAAGGTAAAATTATTTATAGCAATGGGAGACATAACATGGCCTTAAACATGACTTAGTAGATACTTTTAATGAATATAGCTTTTCGAACACTTTACTGCTAATTGATAACTAATTTTGATTCACTTTGCATTTCTCTTTCTGCTTTGCCTACACACAGATATATATATATATATATATATATATCTATGTGTGTGTGTGTGTGTATGTATGTATGTATTTATGTATGTATGTCTACGTATATGAACGTATGTATGTGTGTGTTGGACTTGTGTTTTTGTTGAGCTTTTTCAGTTTTAGTGGTTGCGGAAGAGTAGACTGCCTATGCTGATAGATCATGGATGCTAGAATGCTACATTTCATGCTTGTTGGTGGCTCTTTTTTGAGTGTATAATAAAATTATATGGGTTTTCCCCTTCTCTAGAGGACCAATCATTTTCCTCAAAAATAAATATGTGATTTTGAAAAAAATATTCATATATAAGTGATTAATTATATTAATATGGATAAATATACAAATTTATATAATGAAATGAATTTAAAAATGATTAAAATGATAACTTTAATTATCAAATATATTTTAAAATAAATCAAATAAAGTATTATTCGATATAAATGAGTCAACAATTAATTGAAGTTAAATAATTATTGACTTTAAATATGTTGTATAATGTATCGATATTTAGTGGAATATATGGTAAATAAAGTTTAATGTAAGAAATTTTTATTTAATTACTTCTAAAGTATTATGATATAAAAATTTAAATGGAAGTTGTATATGAAAATATTTGAACGGTCTAATTTTAAATAATTAATGCAACACATATATTCACTCAACTCTTATTCTTGCCTTCTCCCCAAAAACCCTATCCCAAATCATGGTTGGAAAATTCTCAACCCAAAATCGAGTTCGACCACACAAGAAATTATGACAAGAGGGAGAAACTTGATAAGGAGGAAGTGTGTGCCAGCATCGATTAGAGGCGTGACGGGAGAGTATATGCAACCTAAAGGTGAGGTCACACGAGCGTTGGGTAAAATATATATTAATGGTTAATAAAATAATTGTGAGAAAAAATAAACTTTTACAGGATTATATATCGAACATATATTCTCTTATATATGCATATTGATAGCTACTAAAATGAGAAAAATTTGTTCACAATTTTGACATTGATCGAATTTTTAAAGGAATGTTTAATTTTTTTACTACATAAATATATATATTAATCGATATAGTTAGATATTACATATATGTGTATGTCTATGTGTATGTATCGTATGACTCGCTAACTTAATGCATGATTGTTTAAACCATTCTTTGGAATGCATGTTTGGATGATTAAAACTTATGTATGAACTTTTTTTAAATTGATTGGTTTGTTACTGAATTAAATTATTCCATTTAAATTAGCTTGAGCTGACTTGTTCGAGATTGGATATATTTAATATATATATATATGTGTGTGTGTGTGTGTGTGTGTGTGTGTGAAGTATGAACTTATTTTCGATTGAGCCTATTTAGAACAGTAATATTTCTATTTTATCTATAAATATATTTTTAACAATTTTCACACGTTTAATGGGTATTTGAAGATAAAATGTTTTGACCAAAATGGAAATTTTTTAATAAGTGATTCAATAACGGATTTTATTGATTAGAAAATAGCCAGATTATATCGTAATAAATACCAAAAGCGCATGTCGTACAATTGTAGTACGTATGCGAGTGCGGGTCGATCCACAAGGAAAGCATGAATTTCAAAATTACTCAATCAAATTACCCCAAAAGTTTTGAAAATATAGAAAAACTAAAGAAAATTTAGAAATAAAGCAATGAGATTAAAAGACAATTTAAAAATAAATCCACTCTCATATTCATATAAATCAACACATAATAAATTTATAATCTCTCTTTTAAATACAAGTAAAAATAGTTGATGTATTTATAAGTATAATCTATTCATGATATGAACTAACACAGCTTAAACCATCAAACTTTAATGCATCATCCAACCCACTTATCGAATTTTATGAAAATGATTATGAAGTTAGAAGTAAAATCTATTTTAAGTATGGTCTATTTACTATTTTTTGATCGAGTAACATATAACATCAAATTTTGATTCTATTTTTAACTTCATTATCAAAATCAATTAGTTAGATGAAGATGTAACTTGTGTTTATATTTGATTAAGTATAGCCTATTTGTGATTAACAACATAGGCTATCAAAAACAATAATAAACATCAAACTTCCATCAACATCTATTTTACATTAAGCACAAAAATAAGAGATCATAAATGACACCATTATGTTGAATTTACATGATTCGTAAGAGCTTCATTACTCCTTAATTGAAGGGGTTTAGCCTTGCATCATCGAATTCATATATAAACAAATGGATTTCAACATAAACAAAAAGAAAAGAAATGCTAATAAAAAGAAAAGAGAGCTAACTTATTGCACAAAAGCAAATCCACGTTAATTTGAATAAAAGAAAGAAATTTAACCTACTTGCATTAAATAAAAGAGAGCATGAAATAAAATAGCATAAAAAAGAATATGAAATAAAAGTGCATAAAATAAAAGAGAAAGCTAAAGAGCCATTAAAAAGAAGAGAAACTCTATTTCTATTTTGTGGCTACAACTACATACTCCTTTTTACATGAACATAAGAGGGTATTTAAACATGTCTAAATCTCAAATCCCTTTTTAGGGTGCTACCAAAAATATGGTTTATTTTGTGTGCCCTCTAAGTCATCATTGATAATTAATTAATCCCATGCTAACATGTGCTTTTGCTTTTAATTGTGGTCCATTAGCAAGTGGGTAGGTGAGCTCTTCATAAAGCATTATTTCTTTCTTTTCTTCTTTCTTTGGCTTACAAAATATGTATATGCATTAGTCCATGAAGCCTCTTCCAATTTGCACTCAATTTCCTAAAAATAAAAAAAATGTGCAAATAAATTTTCTTAAAATTAATGCATACACAAAATTACTGTTTTTCCCAAATGTAGATGAGTGAATGATGATTTGAAAACAATTTTATATTCTGTTTAAAAAATGTAAAAATAACTTAATATGTCATTTATTTTGAATGGAAGAAGATTAATTATGAGAGTAAAAATATACATTTTTATGTGCATATCAACAAGTATTCACACTACTAGAAAAGGGCTTGAAACCGACAGCTAGTGCCGACGGCTTCCGACGGCAAATTTCCGACGGCTTCCTACGGGCCGTCGGCGGCCGTTGGAAGCCGTCGGAAATCTGCGATTATAGCTCCAGCCGAGAGCTTTCTTCCTCCTCCTCTTCATACGAAAATTCCCCCAAAAAACCCCCAAATTCAACCTCCAAACTTCCAATTCCTAATTTCTAGCTTCCGGATCTTCCAAGGCTCCCTAATCAACCTTCGTTACTCTTAATCTCAGGTATAATCTCTTATTTTTGTGAAAAATTCAGTTTTTACCCTAATTCTAGATTTGCATAAATTGATAAATTAGGACGAATTAGTGATTGCAATTGTTTCCAATAGTGTAATAACAGTTTATAGCATCACATGGTATACCGATTTCATCTTTTATCGTGAAATTGTGAAAAATACGTATAATTTGTGGTTGTTCATGTATATGTAAATTGTTGTGTATGCCTTGACTCGACGATTGTATACGTTATTTGGAATAAGATAAATTGATTGAATGAACTAGGAGTATTATATTGTGCGCGTATTTACTTATGAAACAAAAAAATGCATTACTCTAAATTATATTGTGTGTATTGAAAAATGACAAAAATGTTAAAACAGCCTTAAGTTGATGTAATACGTTGAATAAATGTGTTAAATTAATATATATTTTTGTAAATGTGAACATTGAGTAAAACTGTATTTTTTCGTAAAATGCGCGCATGTAACTGACAAATGTCCCTTAGAGAGTTTTTGGCCCCATCTGACGAGTGTTGTACATGATCGTTGTATAAATAGTCGTTCTTTTCGAAAAACGACCATTTATATTCATCTGGTACAATGTTTGTCGGATTTGTCCCTGTATTGGACAAGTTATGAACACAGTAAGCATTTACATTTTGTATACTACTTCGTCTCAAACGATTCATAAAATTTCGGCCTAACTTTTCTTTTTTGTTTCCTGCGTACACGCATTTGTGTACAATGTAGGGAACAAAAGGGAAATGCTGCCAAAATTTTGTTGAATCGTTTGAGACGAAGTAATATACGAAATGTAAATGCTTACTGTGTTTGTAATGGGAAGTAGGATGCCTGACCAATGAAAAAAAAATTATATATATTTTTAAATCGTTACGTTAAAAAATAAAATGTGCCCTATTTGAAAATATTTTTAAATTTGTGAAGTTGTTCTTTAAATTCAAAATATTATACGACCATGAAAATAATCTTTTTCGAATTTGTATTCTTCAAAATAAATATTAAATTTTGAACTTCTTATTTTGTCAAATAGGAAAAATGATTGATTATTTTGTTGATCGGAGGAGATGGATGTACCAAAGAAAAGGACTGAGGGGCTCAATAAAAGAAGATTTTTATAATGGTATAAACGTGTTTGTTGAATTCGCTTTAAGTAATAACGGAAACGATCCAGAAATTCGTTGTCCGTGTAGTAGGTGTAGACATTTGAAGTATTTGTTACCAGATATTGTGAAAGTTCATTTGTGCAAACACGGTTTCGCACCCGAATATTATGTTTGGGATCGGCATGGAGAAGTTGTAGCAAATAATTCTGTAGAGTCTGAAAGTGTCGTTAACGAAATAGTTTCAATGACCCGTATAGAAAATATGGTCGAAGATGCAGCACGATCAATGTTTCCTATGGTTGAAGTTGACGACGATGATGGAAATGTTGAAGAACCAAATATTGAAGCTAAAAAAATTTATGATTTACTAGATGCAGCTAAGAAACCTATTTGGGATGGTTGTAAAAGCGGCACTCAGCTGTCAGTAATCGCAGAATACATTGCGATGAAGTCAAAATACAACATCACTGAAGCTGGGTTTACGGCTGTTGTACAAGCTGCAAAAAGACATATGCCGCCCGATAATCAAATGTGTGAAAATCACTACGAAGTTAAAAAACTTATGTCGGCTTTTGGTTTACCGTATCAGAAAATAGATACATGTTTAAAAGGATGCATGTTGTTTTGGAAAGAAGACGCAAATCTTAGAAATTGTAAAGTTTGTAACCAAGAGAGATACAAACCAAGAAAAAAGAAGGGGAAGGAAGTTCCGTACAAGCGTATGCACTACTTACCCATAACTCCAAGACTTCAAAGATTATATGCATGTTCTGTAACTACGTCTAATATGAGGTGGCATAGCGTGAGAACAGAGGAAGAGGGTACGTTGACACATCCGACCGATGGAGAAGCATGGAAGCATTTCGATAAAACGTATCCAAATTTTGCAACGGAGAGTCGAAATGTTAGATTAGGATTATGTACGGACAGTTTTTCTCCATTTTCTCAATTTGGTTCTAAATATTCATCCTGGCCCATTATCGTCACACCGTATAATTTACCTCCATGGATGTGTATGAAAACGCAATATATGTTTCTTACTGTTGTCGTTCCTGGCCCCGACGATCCGACACAAGGAATCGATGTATATTTACAACCGTTGATTGAGGAGTTATAAATACTATGGAACGAAGGAGTAGAAACATACGATGTGTCCAAGAAGAAAAATTTTCGTATGTTTGCTTCTTTGTTGTGGACCATAAGTGATTTTCCTGCCTATGCAATGCTTTCGGGATGGAGTACTGCCGGTCGTCTAGCATGTCCATATTGCATGGATGAAACACGAGCGTTTTCTTTACCTCATGGTAAGAAAATTTCATGGTTTGACTGTCATCAATATTTTCTCCATGTAAATCATCCCTTCAGAGGAGACAAGAAAAACTTTTTAGCTAATAGAGTAGAAACCAGACAACCACCGACGATATGGTCAAGCGAAGACATATATGAACTTGTTAAGGACTATCCAAAGATATATGAAACGGGCGAGCAAACAGAAATTCAAGGCAAATCAGTTGTTCATAACTGGTGCAAACAAACTATTTTTTGGGAGTTGCCGTATTGGAAACATCTTCTGCTTCGCCATAACATAGATGTGATGCACAATGAGAAAATGTATTTGATAATGTTTTTAACACAATTTTGAATGTGAAAGGGAAGACGAAGGATGATTTGAAATCAAGACGTGATATAGAAGAATTATGCAAACGTCCTGAGCTTCATATAAAACCAAATGACAGTAAAAAACCCAAAGCATGTTACGAATTAGATAATAATCAAGTTAAAACTGTGTTAAAATGGGTGGAAGGGTTAAGATTTCCTGATGGGATATCATCAAATCTTCGTAGATGTGTTGACTTTAAAAATGGTAGATTGAGCGGAATGAAAAGTCACGACTGTCACAAAATGATGGAAAATTTATTTCCCGTAATGTTCAAAGAACTACTGCCGTTAAAAGTTTGGAAGGTAGTAACGGAGCTTAGTATGTTTTACAAAGAGCTTTGTTCGACTACTTTAAAAGTGCAACGTTTACGTAAACTTGAAGTGGACATTCCTATATTGCTTTGCAAATTAGAGAAAATATTTCCGCCAGGTTTTTTTTATGTGATGGAACATTTACCTGTTCATCTCCCATCTGAAGCATGACTTCAAGGTCCTGTCCAATATGGATGGATGTATCTATTTGAGAGGTATGTAATATGTTATAACGTAATTTAATTGCATTTGAAAGATGAAGTTAATATAAATTAATTTTGCATAGATATTTGAATCATCTGAAGAAAAAAGTGAGGCAAAAAGCACGAGTTGAAGGTTCGATATGTAAATCTTACATCGAAGAAGAAGCTTCGTTCTTTTTCTCTCACTATTTCAGTGACCATGTGAATATTTCATTTCAAAGTGTTCCTCGTAATGACGAAGGCGACGAACAAGAGTCCTCTCAAGCAATGTTATCTATTTTTAGACAATATGGTCGGCCTTCTGGAAAATGTGTAGAAATATGGTTAGACGGTAGAGATCTTCATGTAACACACACTTATATTCTTCTAAATTGTGTCGAGGTTGTACCGTTTGTTAGGTAATCTGAAATAATAATTTGTGTTTTATTCTTTTCTATAATGCATACGCGTGTATAACCTAATGTAATAATTTGTTTATATAAACAGTGTTTATGAACGTTAACATCCGAACGGAGATCTCAGTAAAGAATTTTCCGGTTGGTTTTCAAATTACGTTTATGAGCCAAGAAATTGTGTTGTTGACGAAGGGTTGAAACATCTAGCGATGGGACCAAAAAGAGTGGTCAAGACATATCCAATATATTTCGTCAATGGATATAAATTTAACACCAAAGAATACGGTACAGAAAAATTAACAAATAATACTGGTGTATTTGTTAAAGGTAGTGACGATCCAGAAAATCATTTAAATGATTTTTATGGCGTTCTGACACAAATTTTGCAACTGACATATTTCTCACGACCCGCGGAGGAGGTGTTTCTATTTAGATGCAATTGGTTTAGCAATGTTCCAGGTTTTGGAATTAATGTGCACAAGGATTATAATCTTATCGAAATAAAGCATACATCGCACTATCACAAGTATGATCCTTTTGTACTAGCCAAACAAGCATTGCAAGTTTATTACGCTCCTTATCCATCTCTAAAAAGAGATAAAGCAGATTGGTCTGCAGTTTTTAAAACAAAGGCCAGATTCACATTTGATGGGAAGAATATTTCGGATGAACAAGCTTATCAGGCAGATCTTGAGCAAAATAACGAAATAATAATTACAGACGATCATACAGATTTTGGTCGTTTGATCGATGAATCAAATGTTTTGGTAGAAGCGTTTGACAGTGCGGAGGAAAATATCGTCGAAAACTAGACCGAATCTGAATCAGAAGACGATGATGACTGATATAAATCTGAATCTGTTTTTTGCAATTGATGTAACTATGTTGAATTCTTGATGTATTATGAAATTGATGTAACTATGAAACCAAATCCGTTTACTATTGTTTGCATGTTTTATGTTATTTCCATTTGTCATTTATTTAGCAATTTTTATTGAAAATGCAATGAACCCTACTTATCGTTGGAATAGTACACCCATTATGAATCAGGTATAACACACTTCCATTTCTATTTCCATTTCAGTTATTAATTAAGCAATTTATACCGTTGATGTCATTTTCATATGAAATATATTAATTATCATGTTTTTATTCTCTTATATAATGATGTGTATATGTCACAGGTTTATCAATATGTCATGTAGAGGTAGGAGCTCTTCCCGATCGTCAGGAGGCGATGGCATTGGCCCATCGCAAGAGCCATAGCGTGCAGTTGTATCGTTAGTCCCTAGAGTAGATGGGTAAGAATTAAATTTTATTCAGCATCTTATTTTTTCTATGATATACGTACGTACTTATCTATATCGTACTTAAAAACAGGGGGTTCGATCTACTTCCTTCTAAGGTTGTGTTGGACATCTCTATAGCTTCTTATCGCAGTAGGATGAGTGCCTGCTGGCCGAAGTGGGATAACATCCCTCCTCACATCATAGAGTGCATATGGCAGGATGTCCTAGTATGCATATTTTTCTGTTTTCCATTTTTAATTCGTTTTTGTCGTTTTTTTACTGTTTATATCGTTTAAAGTGTAATCTTTTTTTTAACATAGGCTGAGATAGACATCCAGACAGATGATATGATGCTGGCACGAGCATACTAGATGAATAAGATGCGCAAGAACTACAGGGATACGATATCTGAGATTAAGAAATCTGGTAAGAAACCACGATGGATGGGAGAGAGCGTGTGGCAAGCTTGGTTGAGATACTGGGAGACGGACGAGGCGAAGGCAAGTATACTAATTTTTTTTGAATTATTAATTTGACGTGATCGAAAAATAATGTATAAAATTTTGAATGTGCAGGCAGAGTCGGATAGAAACTCTGCAAATAGAAATAAGAATCTCGTCACTCATCGCGGAGGATCGAAGTCGTTTCAGCAGTATCGGCAGGAGTTGGTAAATTTACTGAATAATAGATGTAAATAGTTTATACTATATGATTTTAAATGTATAATAATTGTATGTAACAATCAACTTCAGGAAGCCGAGTCACATGGTCCTGTCAGCTACATGGACGTGTTCACCCGTACGAATGCTGTCGAGCATGTTAATCCAGACGGGACTGTTTCGTACACATGGCAGGACGATAAATCCAGCAAAAGCCATGTAAGCATATTTCATTTTATTCAGTATTAGTAATTGTTTTAATTGTTAAACTATGATGACATAAGATATGATATTATTAATTTGTTAATGCAGGAGAAGTTTATGGAGCAGCGGCAGAAACTCCTTGCTGACACGGGTCGAGATCAGCTGACGACCAATGAGGAAGACGTTATTTTTGAGTCCGTTATGGATCCAGCAGACCATGGTCGACGATACGGATTTGGCAATTTAGCGGTAAATAATTTACTTTTTCTTAAAATACTTAAAATATGATATTTTCACCTTTTCAAAACAATAAACTTGAATTTTATTTATTTTTCAATTATTGCAGTCCAGTAGTCAAAGTAGGGGACGGCGGAGTAGACATCAGAGCGATCTTGCAGATATAGAAGAATTGCGGACTAGAGTTGCCCAGTTAGAGGAGCAGAACCGCCAACAGTCCATGCACACCGCACAGTTGTTAGAGTACATGCAGCAGCAGCAGGGTGATGGTCACTTTCCTTCCTCGGCTGGCTCTGGATCTGCAGGAGATTGATTCATTACTTGTTTTCTTGTTCGTTCAAGTATGTTTTGTTTTAATTTAGAATGATTTGTTAGACAGCGTAGGTAATTGTTGATTTATGTATAATTATGTTTGACACATTTGGTTCTATGGTAGTATGAGAACGTGTATGAGAATATTGATGAATTTGTGTATTAACAACATGGTAGAACAGTTATTGTTAGGATTATGTTAATGTTGGAATGGTTATTTATATTTTGATGTAATTTTATTTATTTGTGTGTTTATTAAATATTTTGTGGTTTGGGTTTGAATATTTGGTTGGACTATTGTATATTGGATTGTGCAGTATTGATATTATAGTGTTTGGAAGAGAAATGTGGTTGGAAGGCTAAATTTGCAGCAAATATAAAAAAAACAGCAGATTTCCGACGGCTTCCGACAGCTTACTGGTCAAAATTTCCGACGGCTCACGACGAATAACGGCGGCCTGTTTCAGACGCTTTCCGGCGGTTTCCGACGGTTTCCGACGGGCGTCGGTAACCGTCGGAAACCGTCTGGATCCGTCGGAAATGAATACGACAGCGTCCGTCCGAAGCCGTCGGAAATACTGCTTCCCGACAAAGCCATTTCCGGCGGCTATTTCCGACGGCCGCCGACGGCTTCTGGCCGTCGGAAAACGTGTTTCCCCTTGTAGTGTCATAAGCCATTTTTATTTTATCTACAAATATATTTAACTTATATTTTTTATTATAAAAATTTATTTAAAGCACAAAATTATTTTTAAAGTTTGAGTTAAGGATTATTATTTACTTCTCTTTTAATACGAAGTAAGAATATATTTTTCTAAAGTGAAATAATACACACACACGGATAAGTTTTTTGTGTATAATTAAAAAAAAACATATTTTGGTTAAAGAAAATAAACAATTATTACTATATTAATTGTAGTAGTAATACTCCATGTGAACTCAGTTTAATCGAACAGTTTCTAATAATGTATATGAAGTTTTGATATTTAAAATGAATAATCAGTGTATAATTAAATGGTGATGGGACATTTAGTTTATCAACTATTTGTCCATTTCAATTTTCAATAGCAACACATTGTTTTTTCTAACGGTATAAGCCATTAGTATTTCACTATTATTATATATGTAGTGAAGATTATTATTACCTTTACAGTAAAAAGGTATTTGATGAAAATTAGGTCGAATAAAGTGGATTCCTTAAAAAATTACTAATTTCAAGATTTAATAAATGATATTAGTATGTATGTCCTTAATTTGGTAAGATTTAAAAATGATATTTGCACATATCATAAACTTATATATCTGTATACATATGTGTGTAGCTCTAAAATACTTAAAGTGATACTTTCACATTTCACTAATTTTGGACACCATAATAATACTTTTTTCCAAATATTGTTAATGTTGTGAAATACAATGATATTGTCGTATATCATATAATTTGAGATACTTAATAATGATATTTTCAAATATTTAATTTCTTAGGTATTAAAAATTATATTGTTTATTTATCGTTTAAATGGAAATTTAAAATGATACACTTTCATATATTAATTTGATAAAAGATATAATATGATATTTTCACATATTGTTTATATTGAAATATTTAAGCTAATATTTTTAGATACTAGTTTATTGTTAAATATCAACTGATAATATTACTGTAAAGCAATAAATGATTATTTTGAGGGTAAATGAGAGATTTAGCCATATGAACTAAATATTCATTATTAGCTAACTGATTCGGGAGTCCGACCAGAATTGACGATGACTCGTAGTCAATGACCTGCAACATGGGTGTGTGATGTTTATAGGTATAAATTTACTGGAATTATATGGTTACATATATGGAAAGCATGGTTTCTGCATACAACTTTTATGACCCAGATGTTTCTAGATCCACAGATGGAGAGCGAAGTATTCTTTTGTGTATGGAGTAAGTAGCATGTAGGTCGGAGGAGGCATCCACATTTTCTAGAGTTAGGATTAACTTATGATATTAATGTTCAATACACGTTGAACATTAGTATTATAAGATAAGAAACAGCACACTTTTTGGTTAATTTAGCATTTAACCTTTGAGAGTCATGGTTAACTTATAATATGAATGTTCAATACACGTTGAACTTAGCATTAGAAGATAAGAAGTAACACTCTTTATCTGACATTTGACCCTTCGAATTCGTTTCTTTACTTTGACCATAGTAATTATTTAAACATTTTAAATTGACTTATATATTCAAGAATAGATTTGTTAAATATAACCAAACTATCCTTTTGTACCATGGATTGACATATATAACTTAAGAGCTTATTTATAGTTTATCACTTATTCACTTAAGAAAAATTACACTAAACTCAGTATTACCCGGTGTGAATTTTACACGTCTTTTAATTCACTGTTACATCATATAAGATATGCACTTTTACAGTTAAACTCCTTATGGTTTTGCTAACACTAGACTGTCTTGTCTGACTTGCGTTTTATTTTATACGATACTTGAGTCATTCTGCATATTTTTTTATAGGTTGGGTATTTGCTTTATAAGATACTTGGATACTAATCAGAAGATTCATTATGAGATTCATTTTATCATCTGCCTAGTTCAGACCTTATTGTAAGTTTAGACCTTGTTGTACTTTAGATCTTGGTATGTACTTTTTTATATGCACTATTGTATAGCCTTTCTTGTGGATATGATTTATGTATAGATTTTACTAAATTGATGATAAAGTTAAGGGTATATCCTAAGGATAATTGTATAATTTGATTATATAGCTTTAACTCTTATAGCGGATCTTTTTTAAAATAAAGCATTTTTCGATTATATTTTCTATTGAATAAATTGTTATATTGGGATATAAATGATGGTTTAAACAAATTAAATATATACAATTATAAATCCTTAGGAATGTGTCCATAATCATATGGATATTGAATCGTATGAAATAAATACTTATCCTCAAATGTTCTAAGCCAAAATGTATCAATAGGATATTAATAAATTCATTGACCAATGTACATAATGCTCTTTCTACGATGGACAATGAATAATTTATGGTTGTTTCAAGCACCAAGATGTATATATGTGTGATTGTTTGAAACAATTACAGAACAACTCACCAGAATTCTTCTACATATTAAAAGTCAAATAAAAGATCGTATGTGACAATGTATAGTATTCTTTTTGACTTAAGAATATAATGAATCTTAAGTATCTAAACTATACTTTGATTATGGTCAACCACACGACGATGATAATCTTAATAAGATCATAATTGGGTATACGTTGAACCTCTTAAAGTGAAAAACTATTTAAAAAAGAATTCGTCTTTTTCGAATAAAAAATTATTATCACTATAATTGATGGTCAACTTAAAGCCAAAGTATTCGGCCAAAGAAAATCAGTTAACCGGTAATAATCATACCCATCAAACGGGTTGGATTGGATCATAAATATATTGGGTAATACCCAGTCTATTTTTATACAAAACCAAACCTAACATGTTTGACCCTTTTGTTAAACGGTTTAACTGGACCCAACCCATCATTAAGTGAGGCAACCGAACCAACCATTTAATAGAAATTATAGCAAAAGATAGAAAAACTGCCAGTTGGAAAAAAAGGGGCAAAAGTTTGTATAAAGCGGGTAAAACTATAGTTTCAAATCATAAACTACAGAACATAATATGGAAAATTCCAAAAAACAAAAAAAAAACTGCACCGAAAAGTCAAAAAACTGTACAAAAAAACAGTAACATGCATCGAAAAGTGAAAAAACAGTAACATGCATCGAAAAGTGAAAAAACTAAACGAGATAGCACAAAAACTGCAGCAAAATGATTCAAAACAACGGCGTAATAATCCAAAACTGCAAATTATATAACTACGACATTTAAGACATACAACAGAATAAAACACCATAATATTTTAGCATTTGATTCATAATAAATGTACTGACAAATTACATCAAATAAACAAAAAAAAACATATGTAAATTTGAAAAACCTCATGAGGCTCATGCAACCAGAAAGTTTAAGTGGTGAATTCCTTTATGCAGTAGTTTTTGCCTGTAAGGTTTCAATAGTGAAAACAATATTAACATGTTTTCCTAACTATGTTACTGAATAGATGGATGAGAAAAACCTGTAAATGAACTAAGCATATCAAAGCAGTTTATATTAAGCTTCATACAGTGATATCATCACGAAGGGAGTTCGACGGTGTAGGCAACGACATCTCTAGCGCTTTCTAATGGCGGCCCTAATTCATGGAAGGAGTAGGTGAGTGGCGATTAAGGTTAGATTAAGGAAGAAATGTAGTTTATCAATAGGGAATTTTGCTTAAAGAGAAAATTTCTACCAAATTTTAATGGGGCTTTGCACGAAAGGTCTCTATTTCTAATTTTGTTACAAGAAAAGTCCATGTTGAAATAAGTATGTAAATTAGGTTTATGTTTTTTCTAAATTAGAAAGTACAAATTAGTTTGCGTTTTTTAAAAATTTCAAAATCAGAAAGCGCAAACTTGCTTGCGTTTTTTTCATATAAAGCGCAAATTATCTTTCGCTTTTAAAAAATTTCAAAATTTTCAAAAATTTCAAAAAAAAATTCAAAATCAGAAAGCGCAAACTAGCTTGCGCTTTCCTGATAGAAAGTGCAAGATAACTTGCGCTTTTTGAAATTTTGAAAATTTCGAAAAAAATTTCAGAAACAGAAAAGTGCAAGTTACCTTGCATTTTCTATTTTTCAAAAATAGAGACCAAATTTACATATTCATTTCTACAGAGATTTTTCTTATAACAACATCAAAAACAGGGACCTGTGACTATTTTTTTGAATTTTAATCCTTAGGAAGCCACCTTAATAAATTAGCCAAATGGACAAAGATAGAATATGCATTTTCCTCGCTCTACAGTGCATACCTCACACTGTCAGAATCCACCATCACGACAATATAATATGCAATGGCTCCACCGACAATCGATCCACCCTACCACCGCCACTTCAATCGCCGCCATCAAATTTGTTGCCACCCCTACCACCATCTACATCCTAAAGCTTTTGCCGCCACTTTATTACACATCCTCAAACACTAACCTTAGAAATCCTATTATGGACACATATGTTTTAATGTATGATGCTATTATAAAGTTTGATAGAAAATAAAGTGACCATTTATGTTATAATTATCATAGGATATTTGCACTACAAGATTAAACGGCTATTCCAACGGCTACGAGCCGTTGGCGGCCGTTGGAAGCCGTTGGAATATAATCAACGATTTCCAACGGCTTCTAACGGAACCAACGGATATGTTCCAACGGCAATTCCAACGGCGACCAACGGTTAATAGCCGTTGGAAACCGTTACTAGCCGTTGGAATAAAATGTCCAATATGCCGTTGGAAACCGTTGGAAACCTTCCAGCCACGCCATTTCTAATAAATTTCCAATACATTTCCAATCCATTCCACATATATATATATATATCAATATCAATATAAACAACACATATAAATCAATTAAACATCAATATAAAGAAACCAAACCATTCAAACATCATAAACCGTACCATCAACGTAAATACCAACAAAACATGTCAACAAACCACGTACATACCATCAAAATATCGTTCTCACCCACTCCGTACAAATATGTACAACATTAAAACACATTATAACCATCTCCAAGTCATTATATACATCGTTCAAACACAAACAATAAAAGGCATACCTTCTCAAGCATCTTCGTCGGTGCCTCCGGAAGCACCAGACGACGTAGGAAAGGTACCATGATTCTGCACATACTCCGCAAGCTTTTGATTCAACTGCTCCATCTGTACAGCTCGCAGACGATTCTCCTCCTGTAGCTGATCAATCATACTCTAAGCTCCTTAATTTCTTCTTTGTCTTGGGCCTTTTGAGCTTGTCGAGCCTGCAAATAGAAATAATAGCAAAAGGGTTGGAAACGCTTATAAAATATTATAGCACTATATATCTAAACGCTAATTTGTTGTACATATGTAAAAGGATCAATTACCGTTACGTTCCCGAAGCCATAACGTCTACTCCGCTGCGTCGGATCCATAACAGCGTCAAATATGTTATCTTGCTCCTCCTGTGTCAACTCATCACGACCAGACTGCTGAAGCGCATATGCCCGTGCCTCCTGTAACCTTGACTATAATGGAAAAAAAACAATTTCAGTTGAAAAATAGTAGAATGTAATTTTTATTTTACATAGCTAGTAATTAATAAACTTATTGATGTAAGTATTAGAAATTAAAAAACGCATACATATGCCTCAGTCGCCTTATCCTGATCACCCCACTGATATATGATTTTGCCAGACTCGTCTACTTGCTTAGATGCGTGGGTGTGAGCAAATAAGTCCACTAAGCCAACAGGATGTCCATATGCTCGTTCCTGCAATTGATAATTTGGATAATTTAACTTCACATAACTAATTACTGAACTGATCAATATACAAATGTGATAATAGATAAATTTACCAAATCTTTGCGGTGATGCTGGAAAGATTTGGAGCCTCCACGATGAGTTACTGGATTCCTGCTCCTGTTTGCTGAGTTCATTTCTGACTCCTCCTACAAATTTACAATGAATAATTATTTATTAAACGTTAAAAAAATTGCTGAGATTCATTATAGATTTACCTTGAACTCATCAGAGTTCCACCAGTCAACCCACTTATCCCATACAGCCGCGCTATCCACTTTGGTTTCTTCCCCACTTTTTTAATCTCTGACATCTTCTCCCTATAGTTCTTAGCGATCTTTGAGTTCCAATGTCGCTGAACTAAGTTGATGTCAAACTCTTGCAAATCTACTGCGCCCTGTACAATGAGAAAATATTACTAATTATTTATTTGTATTTAATTAATCATTTTGTAAAGCGGTATAAACTTACTAGAAAATCTTGCTAAATGGTCTCTCTCACATCATCGGGGATCTTGCTCCACTTAGGCCAGCAATCGCTCATCCTGCTCATATACGCCTGCTTAGAAATGTTCAGAACCACTTTAGATGGCTCCAACTCAAACCCACTGTGTTAAATATAAAAAAGAACTTTAGACAATTATAGATATATCATGTACAAAAAATTAAATTGCTATGCTGCTAATTATGATACTTACGCCTGATCAGCCTTTGGCTGCAAGTAAACGACTGGACGAGCTGATGGCTCACCACTACTCTCTCCAATCTACTGGGAAGAGCCACGTCGCCGAGAGCCAGAACCAAAGCCAGACATAATATACCTGCCATATACATACATATACAATTCATAATAATTATGATATGATGAACATTAAAAAATGTAATACAATATGCTACAAATGTGTCATGTTGTATGTATGTGTTGAGTGTGTGAGTATACACTTGTTGGCATTAAAATTGTATAACTTTGGATAAATGCATTATTAATCAGAGATAAATGTAATGTGAATAATTGTAAAAATTACCGGATATTACTCAGTCGTCCTCGTCGTTTTCTGATTCAGACTCGGTTTCGTGTTCTATGTCGTTTTCCTCTACACTCTCAAATGCTTCGACTAATACATTTGTCTCATCATTTAAAGGTCCAAAATCAGTTTGATCGTCTGTAATTGCTATTTCAACATTTTCCTCTAGATTTGCTTGATAGGCTTGTTCGTTTGGAATATTCTGTCCATCGAACGTAAATCTTGCTTTGGTTTTAAAAACCGCAAACCAATCTGCTTTATCTATTTTAGAGATGGATAAGGGGCATAATAAGCTTGTAGGGCTTGTTTGGCTAGTATAAAAGGGTCGTATTTTTGATAACGCGGGGTATGTTTAATTTCTATAAGATTATAATTTGGATGCACGTTAATACCAGAACCTGGAACATTGCTGAACCAGTTGCATCTAAACAAATAAACATCCTCTGCGGGTCTTGTAAAATATGTCAACTGCAAAATCTGAGTTAACAAGCCATAAAAATCATTCATATGATTATTAGGATCATCACTGCCTTTAACAAATACACCAATATTGTTTGTTAATTTTTCAGCACCGTATTCTTTGGTGTTGAATTTATATCCATTAACAAAAAATATTGGATACGTTTTAACTTTTCTTTTCGGTCCAAACGCCAAATGTTTCAGTCCTTCATCGAGCACATTATTTGTGGGATCAGAAACGTATTTCGAAAACCAAGTACTGAAATCTTTGCTTAAATCGCCGCTTGGATTTTGTGATTCAAAAATACTGCAAACACAAACAAGATATATTACATTATTATTTTATTTACACGTGTAGTATTAAATTTAACAAAACTTGGAAGGTGATAATTACCTAACAAATGGTGCAACTTCAGGACACTTAAGAAGAATATATGTGTGTGCTACATGGTAATCTTTATCATCTAGCCATACTTCCACACATTTTCCAGCATGTCGGCCATGTTGTTTAAAAATAGATAATATTGATTCAGAAGAAGAATTTTGTTCAACGGCCTCATCATTACGCGGAACACCTACAAATGATAAGTTCACATGATCATTAAAATAATGAGAGAAAAAGAAAAAAGCTTCTTCTTCGATATATGATTTGCAAATAGAACCTTCAACTCGGGCTTTTTATCTCACTTTTTTCTTTAAATGATTTAAGTACCTAATAAAAAATATTTTGGTTAAGTATTAACTTCTATTTAAAATTAAATTACCATTTACATAATCAGTATAGTAACATACCTTTCGAATGGATACATCCATCCATATTGCACAGGACCTCGAAGACGTGCTTCATATGGAAGATGAACAGGTAAATGCTCCATTACATTAAAGAAACTCGGAGGAAATATTTTCTCCAGTTTGCAGAGAAGTATAGGAATTTCTTCTTCAAGTTTAAGTAGACGATCAACTTTTAACGTAGTTGAACAAAGCTCCTTGTAAAATAAACTAAGTTCTGTTATTATCATCCAAACTTTTACTGGTAACAATTCTTTGAAAGCGATGGGTAATAAATTTTCCATCATTACATGACAATCATGGCTTTTCATTCCACTCAGTCTTCCATTTTTATAGTCGACACATCTACGAAGATTAGAGGAAATTCCATCGGGAAATCGTAATCCTTCCACCCATTTTAACAGTACTTTAACTTGGTTGATGTCTAGTTCGTAGCATGCTTTGGGTTTTTTACTGTCATTGGGCTTCATATGAAGCTCAGGATGATTGCATATTTCCTCTATATCACGTCTAGATTTCAAATCGTCCTTAGTCTTGCCCTTCACATTCAAAACTATATAAAACACAATATCAAATACGTTTTTTTCGTTATGCATCACGTCAATGTTATGACGGATTAAGAGATTTTTCCAATAAGGCAATTCCCAGAATATACTTTGTTTGCACCAATTATGAAACGTCGATTTACCTTGAATTTCAATTTGTTGTCCGGTCTTGTGTATTTTTGGATAATCTTTTACAAGTTCATATATATCCTCGCTTGACCAAACCGTTGGTGGTCGTAGAGTCTCATGCCTATTAGCTATGAAGTTTTTTTTGTCTCTTCTAAAAGGGTGATTAATATGAAGAAAACATCGATGACAATCAAACCATGATATTTTCTTCCCATGCGGTAAGAAAAATGCTCGTGTTTCTTCCATGCAATAAGGACAAGCAAAACGACCGGCCGTACTCCAACCCGAAAGCATTGCATATGCAGGAAAATCGCTAATAGTCCATAATAGAGAAGCGAACATCCGAAAAATTTTCTTTTTTGATATGTCGTATGTTTCAACTCCTTCATACCATAATATTTTCAACTCTTCGATTAACGGTTGTAAGTAAACATCAATGCCCTGTGTCGGATCATCAGGGCCAGGGACGACAATTGTGAGAAACATATATGGACTTTTCATGCACATCCATGGGGGTAGATTGTAAGGTGTGATTATTATAGGCCAAGATGAATATTTAGAACCAAACTGAGAAAACGGTGAGAAGCCGTTTGTACATAACCCTAGTCTAACGTTGCGGCTCTCCGCTGCGAAATCGGGATATTTCTTGTCAAAATATTTCCATGCTTCTCCATCGGATGGGTGTGTCAACGTACCTTCTTGAGGTGTTCTCACACTGTGCCATCTCATATGATGCGCTGTTACAGATGATGCATATAACCGTTGAAGTCTAGGGGTGATGGGTAAATAATGCATACGCTTGTATGGAACCTCTTTTCCCTTCTTTTTCCTCGGTTTGTATCTTTCTTGATTACATATTTTACAATTTCTAAGATTGATGTCTTCTTTCCAATACAACATGCATCCCTTTAAACATGTATCTATTTTTTGATATGGCAAACCGAAAGATGACATAAGTTTTTTCACTTCATAATAATTTTCGCACATTAAATTATCCGGTGGCATATGACATTTAGCAGCTTGAACAACAGCTGTAAATCCAGCTTCTGTAAGGTTGTATTTTGATTTCATTGCAATGTATTCTGTAGTTACCGATAATTGAGAGCCGCTTAAACATCCATTCCAAAGGGGTTTTTGTAACAACCCGTATATTTGGACCATTTAAATTGACAATAATCCACACATGTCAACTTAAATAGTACAAAACACGAATCATAAATGGAGTATAATTATATAAATGAGAATCATCACAGAATCACAGAAAATAAAACATAACAGAATAGTGCATCGGAATTACAACAATGTCATAATAGTAGTTCATGAAGCTACTAAGAAAATACAACAATGTCTCAAGTAAAAGAAATACAACAACAGAGATGTCCAAATAGTCCAAATGGAAAGAACAATACTGATAAAGATAAGATAGTCTTCAAGTCTTCAGCTCCAAATAAGCAGCAGCAACAATCCTCAGTCTGATCCGAGCATATGCACAAACAAACACTCGAATCAGGACATATATTCTTATACAGATAATATGGTTAGAAATTTTGAAATAACAATAACTCAAAGATGATTGGAATAAGCATCTTTCAGGATCCGATAAACTATCTATATGTAGTAGAGTACGATAAGTAGATAATGTCTATCAGTAATAATAAAGGTATCAAAATAGCGTTAAGTCATGGCCCATTCCACCCTTAACACATTTTTATTCCCAAAAGCATATACAAGACCGTAGTTTCCCCAAAACCGGAAGTCACCAGAGGGCAATCCATATACTAAAGGTACAAATCAAAATCGTAGTGGTCGCGCATAAATGGAATACAAGTATGACAAGGCACATGAGGCTATACCCAAGATAGTGATACTACCGTTCGCCTGATCCGGGCTGGTGAGAACGCAACGCCGCAGCGCCCGCAACACCGTGAGACAACACTCCCAATTCAAGGGTGCGCACCAATCAATCACAAAGTAAAAGAATAGTTTACGAAGAAGTGTGTCCACTTGAGGTAGCTAATCCTCCATTGGCCCGGCACAGCTCCTGTTTTAGTCATTTCCAATTTGACACAAGTGTCAAAGCTATCCATTATCGTTCACTTTCTTCAATCATCAACGTTCGTCAATCCAACCACTTCATTCTGGATCATTACTTCGCGTATAGTTATTAAAGTGGTTTCCGGTTTAGACAGTGAGTATGTCCCTAACCGACTCCGGTTCCTTTAATAACCTTTCGTGATTATAACACCGATTGGTCGTTAATATATTTCAAAACCATTTCAATTTCAATTTGAATTCGTAAATCGACAATTCGTTAGTCTTTCGAAATCAATTTCCAAAATTACGTTTCAAACTTTCCAATTTCAATTTCAACATTTCCATAATTCAACCTCAAAGTTTCAATTAAACAATTCAAATATTCATTGCATTTTGTATATAAGTTCATTCCAAAATCATTTAACTAAATTTAACGTTCAAAACGATTTAAATCAATTATCGCTTCCATTCGATATTCATTAAATTTATTTATCATTAAACAATTTCACTTAAATTCCTAATTCATTACGTTACGTCTTAAATTCGATTTCATTATCAAAGTTACAACTTATTTACAATTACACTTATCAAATCCAATTCTTTAAATTACAAGTCTTTCATTTGTTTCGATAAAGCGCATTCAATTTCTTTTAAAAAAGAAATTCATTTCATCTTTTATTTATTTAGTTACAATTTCAAAACTCAGTTAAAGAAACTTAGTTTCACTTGTTCAATAATTCAATTTCTCCCAATAAAGATATTCATTTCAACTTAATTATAATTCGATCTTATCAAATTTACAATAATTTCAAATCTTAAATTTTAATTATTTCAAACTCATTCATTAAAATTTTAAACTTAATTATTAATAACTTCAAAAATTCAATTATTAATTATTTCAAACTCATTCATTAATAATTCCAAACTTAATTGTTAATAAATTCAAAAATTTAATTATTAATTATTTCCAACTAAATAATTTCACAACTTAACTATTAATAATTTCAAAAGTTAATTTATTAATAATTTTCAAACTCTTTTTAATAATTTCAAAAATTAATTATCAAATAATTCTAAGTTTAATTATTAAATAATTAGATTTTAAACAATATTCTTTTTATCAATTACTACTTTAATATTCGTTCCAAATTCAAATATTCACATTTACACTTATTCCAATTTAAATTCCAAATTATTCAAAACTTTGTTATTCGTCAAATAAAACTTTATTTTATTTAAATCAAACATTTGACCAATCGGGTTTTATTTTAATTTTCTATCCTAAGTCAGATTGTTTGGGTATTTATCATTTCAACCCGATTCCATTTAAATTCAAAATCAAATCATACAAAGGGAACTTGCAGTGTGATAGTTGGGATGGTGTCAAAGTAAATAAACAAGCAATAGCATCCATTCACAACAATTCAACAATTTCAAATAATCCCGAAATAATCGTATTAATTCGCGTTTGTTATTTACGCCAATTAATATAACTATTTCTAGAATCTACTCTATCATTTCAAGTAGATTAAAGATTATAATATTTCGGTTTCACTTGTCGTTCAATTTCAATTACGGCAGTTAATTCAATACGTTCAATAGTCCAAAGTGACATTTATCAAATTCTACGTGTAAATTAACTTAACAATTTAAAAGGTCAATTTAATTAATCAATATTCATCATATATAAAGGGGTCAAGTTAACAATCAAAATTCGACATATATAATTCTTTTTTTTAAATCGTTAATCATCCTATATCCAATTTTAACTTGCAATTAATTTATCACTTAACAATAACAATTTACATCCAATTCAACATCACATATCAATCATTTATCAATTCAAACTAGCATAAGAATATAGTCGTGAAAATTAATTCACCTTTCGTGGATAAGAATTTAGACGGCGAAGCGAAAGAAGCACGAAAGAAGTAAGAACAGAGTCGGTATAGCACGAACAACAAACACTGTAATATCGACAAAAAGGAAACGATATTAATACAATGAACATTGTATATAATTTATGAATTTATATAAATGCGCTTACCGAAGACGGAGGAAAGAACAAAGCTGGAGATTGACGATGCTGCAAAAGGACTTAACCGGTTGCTTCTGCACACAACGGGAAAAGTGATTACTATTTCAGCAACCCAAAATAGATATTTACGTACAAATTTCTTCTACAGTATCTAAAACAACAGTGCTACTGTTCAAAAAAAAAATTTTTTTTTTTTTTTTATTATACAAAACAGAGACCAATTCTAAACCGCTTCATTTTGCAATACTGGAACACACGCACCCTATATCTATACCTACTAACACACACACTTATTTGAACATGCACGCGCACCTAAGTTTAAAAATATATATATACACACGCACGCCAACCTTCTCACAAACACACACACACACGGTCCAAACACACACGCACCCATACCCCCACTGACTACCCAGGCATTCGTTCGTGAGGCCAGAAAGGCGTGGCTGAGACGTGGAGGTTGCTGGTAGGTATTGGCGGTGGTTGTAGGTGGCAGCGGCGTCAGGGAGTTGGGCGTGTGGCTGCGCTGACAGGGGACAGTGGGTGGTTGGCGAAGTGGGGAGTTGGAGACGACTGGATGGTGTTGGTGGCAACACGTCAGTGTGGAGGGGAGGACGACTGGGTTGGGTTGGCTGTTGGGCAGTGAGACAGGGTGGTCGGCGACGCGGTGGGTCAGGGGATGAGCGAAGTGAGGCGGGGTGGCAGCGACGGTCTGGGTTGGCTGCGTTTGGCACGGTGGAGGGCAGTTGGACGTGGTGGCCGAGTGGCAGTGTCAGGGTGGAGGTGGTGTGAAGGGGAAAGGACTGAGAGGATGGGGTTTGGGCAGTGCGGAGGTGTGCGCGCGTGGATGTGGTTGCTGGAAGAATTCTACCCCTCTTAATTCAAAGTGAAAAGAAAAAGAAAATAGAAGGAGAAGGGAAGAAGGAAGGAGGCACGTATACCTGAGAGTTGGAATTTGAAGAATGGAGTAGTGAGCAGAAGTGAAATGTTTCGTTTCATATTTGCTTTATAATTTAAAGTGAAATCAATGTTGCTTTGCAAACCGATGCGTCACTTCCTTTTCCAATGCCATCCCTTTAGCTTCCAACTACCCCATTAAATACACCAGTTAACTTTATTTTTAACTTTCCTTTGAAAATGGTTCAAGAATTTTGGGCTGAATTTTTTTGTACCCGGTCCGTCCGAAACCGTTAAAACAACGAGACGGATTTATATCAGACTCCGATTTGTCAGAATAAATATACCATTTTGATCAGCGCGACAATACGCTTCCTACGGTATACAGATTATTGCGATACGATGATTTTATAAAATTTGCATTTTACGCCGCTTAAATTGTGCGTTTTGCAAAATAATATAAACGGAGCAGGCGATTACAGTTTTAGACGAAACGAATCATAAAATCTTGATCAGAATAATTTTTACAAGCGGACTGTGTAAAAATATTTGGATTTGGAAGATAAATTTTACGCAGCTTTATATGGACTGATATACAGTAAAACGCGAACGGACTTTACTGTAATATTTTTCAACGAAACTTTTTCTATGTCCATATCTAACTAGACGTATGTCACAAATAAAGTTTGGACGTAAATTGATGTCGTTTAAAATTTCAAATTTTTTTTATTGAAACGATGAATTTAAAATTTTAAATCGGGTTGGAAATTTAGGGTCGTTACAGTTTTTTAGCATGATCCAATAAATCATATATATTTTTAGCTGCAACATTTGGTTCCTCTTCGACGTTAACATCGTCGTTATCAATTTCAACGGTAGGGAACATTGATCGTGCTGCATCTTCAACCATATGTTCTATGAGATTCGTACTAACTTCATCACTAATGACCTCCACCGATTGTTCTTCATTATTAGGGGCTACAATTTCTCCATGACGATCCCACAACAAATAATTAGGTACGAAACCGTATTGGCGCAAATGAACCTTAACTATATTCGATACTAAATAGTTCAACAATTTGCATCTACTACATGGACAACGAATTTCTTCATCGTTTGCAATATTACTTATAGCAAATTCGATGAACACTTGTACCCCTTTCAGAAAATGTCCACTTATTGCGCCATTTATTTCCCTTCTTTGATACATCCAGCTCCGATCATTAAAGTAATTGACCATTTTTCCTACTTGAAAACCTATGATAAAGTAAAAAAATTATAAATCGTTCATTTTATATTTTGTTTAAATTTTATTTACTGATTTAGTAAACATGTACTATATTTTATATTTTTTCTGAAAACTTTATTTTAAATAAACAACTATTGATTCATTGCCACTTATGTGTCTTCTTTGATGGTCGGTCATCCTACTTCCCATTACAAACACAATAGTAATTATATTCCGTAAATCATATCATTTTAAACGATTTCACAAAATTTCGGCAGCATTTCCCCCGTGTTCCTTATATCGTACACAAATGCGTGTACACAAGGAACGTAAAGGAAATGCTGTCGAAATTTTGTGAACCATTTAAAGTGATATGATTAACGAAATATAATTACTTTATAGTGTTTGTAACTTGTCCAATACAGGGACAAATCCGACAACTGATGTATCAGATGAATAGAGTTGTCCGTTTTGTGGAAAAAACGAATATCCCTAAAACGATCATATACAACACTTGTCAGACGGGGCCAAATATATCTAAGGATTTAAATATTTGTTTATATTAAATTTAAATATATACTTGTTTAATTAATATTGGTTTATATTTTACCGTTTTATTACACAAGTACTAAATTCATTTATACACAAAATTTGTACACAAAATTCATTTATTATAAATTCATTTATACACTAAATCAGTTCGCGTGTTCGCACAAATACAAAACTCGTGTTCGCACAAATGTAATATCTGTTCTAACGGCTTCCAAATGCAATAAACTCTATCACACATATACGTTCAATACTAACCAAATCAACATAAACTAATGAAATATCCTAAATTACAAAATTTTCAATCGGTAATAACTTGTTCATTATGGGATAATAGTTGCAATTAAGGGATACCATGATGTAATATGCATACAGTAACAAGTAGGAATCAATCACAATTAAAAATTAAACCCTAAATAAAAAAAAACCTAAATATTAGGTTTAGCAAAATTACCGATTTGGAGAGCTAGAACGGTGGAGATGGGCTGGAGAAGCTTCTATATGGCGTCAGAGGTGGTTGGGATGGTGTTTGGGGCGGCGGCAGCTGGTTAGGAGGTGGTGGAATGGGGGAATTTGGTGAAAATGTTAATTGGGGAAGAGATAATGAGTTGCAGGTCTGGTCTCGGGAAGTTATGCAGGAAATTTTCCAACGGCCGCAAACGGCGTTATTCCAACGGTTTCCAACGGCTTCAGACGGTTACGTCAAAATCCAACGGGCCGTTGGAAGCCGTTAGAAAAGCTGTTGGAGGCCGTTGGAACATCGCCGTTGGAATACTCTGTATCTCTAGTAGTGTTGGTGTCATGAAATAAATGTGTAGAAATCAAAAGTTGTATTTGCAATTTAATGAGGGGTCAAATTGCAAATATACCATAACTGATTATTATCAGTTAAAAATATACGGTTGTGGTCCCCAAGAAACAGTACGTACATTTTTCCTTTTTTCTCTTCTTCCCCATCAGAGAGAAATTAAAACAACATAAGGGAAACTGTTTTCTTAAAAGATCATAGCCTTTACAAAATCGATTCTATGGACTCTGTGTTAAATTTGGATGATTCAAATATTTGTTGAGTAGGAAAGAAATTGATTAATTGGTTCAATCAATCGATTAATTTGGCTTGTATATGGAAGGATATTTTGGAAGGAAACTAATTAATTAGCCAATCAATTAATTAGTCAATGCATTTGTTATATGAAAAAATAAATGATTAGGCATGGAGAATCAATCAATCAAAGAAAAGATATGGAAACCAAGATTACGCCATCTATTTGTACTAAAATCAAATCATACAATTTGGAAAGATATTTGGGTAATCGGAAAATTGATTTTCTTAATCTCCAAGCAACCCTTCATTATCAAGTCTATTTAAATGAAGGAATTTCATCTTCATATGTAAGTGAGTGTGTGAGGCATCCACCATTATTCTTCTCTCTCTTTTGTACTCTTTTCTTCAATGAAATAAAAGAAGTTGTTGGGTCTCCGTGGACGTAGGATATTCATATCCGAACCACGTTAAATCTTCTGTGTCTTTTATTCTGCTATTGTTTCTATGAGACTGCATAATTGATTTTTCTTTTAAGTTCCATTGATATCTAAATAGAAAATACTAGATCCTGATCAAATAATTCGCTTCCGCTCAAATTAAAACAAATTTCACTACAGTTTGGTATCATAGCTAGTATTATTGTTCCTGTTTGGATATTAATGACTACTTCTAGTAAGTCTGTTGGTAGATCTGGTGTCAATTATGGAGTAACACGTTTTGACGGAAAGGGAGATTTGGTACTTGGAAGATGAATATGGAGGCTGTATTAAAGAAGGAGAAGACTTATAAGGTTGTTTCTGCGCCTGAGAAATTGAAAGGTATTGATGCAGCTGATTTGGAAGAGATGGAAGATGAAGCTCTTACAACAATTCAGTTGAGTCTTTCAGATGAAATTCTTAGAGAATTCTCTCAGAAGAAGACGGCAAAGGAACTATGGGATGCATTATCGGATGCATATCAAGACAAGTCTCTCACTAATTGGATTATCCTTCAGCAACAACTCTATTCATTCAAGATGAAGCCTGGAGCTGATCTCATGGAGCATGTAGATGCTTTGACCACTTTGATTATGAATCTGAAGGTAGCAGAAGTTGATATTACCGATGAGGCTCAAGCCGTGATCATCTTATGTTCCATGCCTAAGGAGTATACTACTTTTGTTAATTCCATGATTTATGGCCGCGGTAAAATTAGCCTGTCTGATGTAAAGGCTGGTCTTCATAATGAAGTATTAAGAGGTAGATTGGCGAGCACTAGCTTGGATAGTGATACCGAAGGCTTATCTGTTCAGAGAGGTAGAGGCCAAAGCAGGTCGAAGAATGGTGGAGGACGGAATTCTTCGCGGTCTCAGTCTAGGGGGGCCTAAGAAGTTGACCTGTCATTATTGTAAGAAACCAGGACACTTCATAGCACAATGTCCCAAGCTTGAAGGTAGAAGAAAAGATCCAAAGCAAGCCTCAGCTTCTACAGCAGAGAAATCAGATACAGAAAGTGACATCGATGTATTTACAGCTTCTGGCTCTTTTGGGAAGAGCAACTTATGGCTGATTGATTATGGCGCATCCTATCATATGACACCTGATAGGAACTGCTTTTCCACTTACCGTGAAATTGATGGAGGAGAAGTTCTGATGGGTAATGATGCTTCTTGCCGTATGGTTGGTGTTGGTAGCGTGATGATTAGGATGTTTGATGGTGTTATTCGTACGATCACCGATGTTAGACATGTACCTGATTTGAGGAGGAGCTTGATTTCCGTTGGGGCATTGAGTAGACTTGGCTTGAAGATTGTAGTGGAAGGAGAGAAAATGAAGATATCAAAGAGTTCCATGATTGTTATGAGAGGTGTGAGGGAAGGAAATCTTTATCTATTAAAGAGCACTACTGTAATTGGTGAATCGGCTTCTGTTACATCTGTTGATTCATATTCTTCCAGATTATGGCACTTACGGATGGGTCACATCGGTGAGCGCGGCATGGATGAGCTGAGAAAATGAGGATTGATTGATGGAGTTCATCATTCAAAACTTGGTTTTTGTGAAGAGTGTGCTCTTGGAAAGCAGATGAAGATTTCTTTTGGTATAGGAGAGCATAAAGCAAAAGCTGTCCTGGAGTATGTTCATATAGATATCTGGGGTCCCTCCCCTTTTCAGTCTTTAATTAGGTGGAGCCAGGTATTTCGTTTCATTTATATATGATTTCTCTCATAAAGTATGGGTATACTTTCTTCAGTCAAAGAGTGAAACCTTTGTCAGGTTTCGAAAGTGGAAATCTATGGTTGAGAAGCAGTCAGGGAAGAAATTGAAAGTTCACCGTTTAGATAATGGCAGTGAATTTGTATCACAGGAATTCATCGATTAGTGTGAGGCTGAAGACATTAAGAGGCATTACACTACACCAGGCGACCCCTAGTCTAATGGAGTTGCATAAAGGATGAATCAGACATTATTGGAGAGAACAAGATGCCTCAAACTGATTGCTAAATTGAAGAAGGGATTTTGGGCTGAAGCTTTATCTATGGCGGCTTTACTCATCAACCGCACACCTTCTACTGCCATAGATATGAAGATCCTCGGAGAAGTATGGAAAGGAGAGCATGTTGGCTATTCATTTCTCAGAGTGTTTGGTTGCCCAGCTTATGTGCATGAGAGTAAAGGGAAGCTAGAATCTAGAGCTCGCAAGTGTATCTTTCTAGGTTATAGGAGAGGAGTGAAGGGATATAGGTTATGGTGTCCTATTAGCAAGAAGATCGTTATGAGCAGGCATGTGACTTTTGATGAGAAGGCTATGTTGAAGGTGGAGCCTTCCTCATCGGATGATAATGCGAGGACATGTGAAGAATACCAGACACAAAGCAAGTCATCTGTTGAATCTTTCCATAGACGTTCAGATGGTGTTTCCGATGACACCGTGGTTGATGAGGGTAATATCGATGTTTGTACAGAGGATCAAACTCAATGTGGAGCTCATTCAGAACCTAGGCCTATCAGACAAAGAAGAAATCCTAAGTGGCTTGATGAGTTTGTTGGATTGAGCATCGAAGACATTAACTTCGATGATATGGCAACATATGCTTTGAATGTTGTCCATGATGAGCCTTGTGATTATAGAGAAGATATCGCATCAGTTAACAGTTCCAGTTGGTTAGTTGCTATGGAGGAGGAGATTGAATCATTGCAGAGAAATCATACTTGGGATTTGGTGCCTCTTCCCACCGACAAGAGAGCTATTGGATGCAAGTGGATCTATAGAGTGAAAGACGGTGAAAATGGTAATCTCAGATACAAGGCAAGATTAGTCGCAAAGGGGTATGTTCAGAAGAAGGGGGTGGAGTATCATGATATCTTTTCTCTAATGGTTATGCATACTTTTATTCGTATTCTTTTGGCATTAGTTGCTCATTATGATATGGAATTAGAGCAACTAGATGTCAAAGCTGCATTCTTGCATGATGATCCGGATGAGGAGATTTATTTAAAGCAGTCGGAAGGGTTCATTGATAGTAGCAGACAAGACTATGTTTGCAAACTCAACAAATCTCTGTATGGACTGAAGCAGTCTCCTAGACTATGGTATAAGAGGTTTGATAAGTTTATGCTTTCACAGGGATACTCCAGAAGTTTCAAAGACCAGTGTGTTTATTTCAGGAGATGTGATGGTGATATGATTTATTTGTTGTTATATGTTGATGATATGTTGATTGCATCTCAGAGTATGCTCAGAATTAAGGACTTGAAAGCGGAGCTCAGTAGAGAGTTTGACATGAAGGATTTGGGAAAGGCATAAAGAATATTGGGTATGGAGATAAGCAGGGATAAGAAGCAGAGAGAGTTAAGGCTCACTCAAGCACAGTACATCGAGAAGGTCCTCGCTCGATTTGGAATGGAGAAAGCCAAACCGAGTGGCACTCCATTAGGCTCTTATTTTAAGTTGTCAAAAGACTTGTCTCACTCATCAGAAGAAGACAAAAGGTATATGGCTGATATACCTTATTCTAGTGCTATTGGTAGTCTTATGTATGCGACGGTGTGCACAAGATCAGATTTGGCCCATGCAGTGGGTGTTTTGAGTCGATCTATGTCTAACCCAGGCAAAGAGCATTGGAAAGCTGTGAAGTGGATTCAAAGATATCTTCGAGGCACTTCTTCGGTGGGCTTGTTATATGGTTGAGTGGATGGTGACATCTTTCTTAGAGGATATTGTGATTCTGATTTTGCTGAGGATATGTCGGGCTATGTTTTTACACTTGGCATAGGCTCAATTTCATGGAGATCAAAGCTGCAATCTATCGTAGCTTTATCGACTACCGAAGCAGAGTTGATATCGATTGTGGAGGCAACAAAGGAAGGATTATACTTACTTTAGTTATTGGATGATCTTTCAATGGTGTAGTGGACAGTAGAGCTATTTTCAGACAGTCAGAGTGTGATTCATCTTATAGAGAATCAAGCTTATAGTTCACGGACGAAGCACATTGATGTTAGAGGTTTCTTTCTTATGTTTGAGGAAGAATGAAGCAAGATCAAATTGTTGAAGGTGAGTACTTTGGATAATCCTTCAGATATGATGACAAAGTCACTTCCAAAGGACAAGTTTGAGCATTGCTCAAACTTGATCAGTTTGATTCATGTTACTTGAGCGCCATGGGGCGCTAGACCCAACAACTTCTATGTTGATTGCTTAATGATAAGGTAATGAAGAGAGATTGTTATATTTGAATCAAGGTGGAGTGTTAAATTTGGACGATTCAAATATTTGTTGAGGAGGAAAGAAACTGATTAATTGGTTCAATCAATCAATTGATTTGGCTTGTATATGGAATAATATTTTGGAAGGAAACTAATTAATTAGCCAATCAATTAATTAGTCAATGCATTTGTTATATGAAGAAATAAATGATTAGGCATGGAGAATCAATCAATCAAAGAAAAGATATGGAAACCAAGATTACGCCATCTATTTGTACTAAAATCAAATCATACAATTTGGAAAGATATTTGGGTAATTGGAAAATTGATTTTCTTATCCAAGCAACCCTTCATTATCAAGTCTATTTAAATGAAGGAATTTTATCTTCATATGTAAGTGAGTGTGTGAGGCATCCACCATTATTCTTCTCTCTCTTTTGTACTCTTTTCTTCAATGAAATAAAAGAAGTTGTTGGGTCTCCGTGGACGTTGGATATTCATATCTGAACCATGTTAAATCTTCCATGTCTCTTATTTCTGCTATTGTTTTTGTGAGACTGCATAATTGATTTTTCTTTTAAGTTCCATTGATATCTAAATAGACAATACTATATCCTGATCAAATAATTCGCTTCCGCTCAAATTAAAACAAATTTCACTACACTCTGGTATGCTTCCTCTAATCTTTGCTTATTTATAGTTTGTTTTCTCATGAATTGATTAGGGCTAAATTCAGATTTGTTAATCAACAATTGGTATCAGAGAACCCTAAATTGATTCACGAGGATTTACTGTAGTACACATTATTTTTACTGTGTAGAGAATAATAAACTTTTAAGTTCAACTTCCGATGTTTGCAAAAGGTAGCCCTTAAACTTGAAGCCTGGTAGAAATTTGATTCAAGTTTTTCTTATGCTTATTTTTTCTTCGGACTGTTTGCTACTTGTTTCCTGTTTTACTTCAAGTTTGCTAATGAATTTCGTGCCTGGTAGAAATCAGCGCCTGGTAGAAATTAATAATAACTTGAAGCTTGAGGAAATCATACGTACAAACAGACTTTATTTGCAAACTTTATTGTGCAACAGACCAAACATTTCGCTTTTACAAGTAATGAATAATAGATTGCCTAATATAATTTAATGTATAGTTTATTTAGATTGTCCAATTGCAATTGACTGATAAAGTCCTTGTGCAAATATATCTTGACAACATCAGTATGCCTTAATGACTGACGCCTGGTTACCATGTCTTGTATTAACCCAAAATAATAATTCAAAAGAGTGGTTGACAATTGGTAATTCTCCACCATCTTGAAATAGGACATGCTACTATACTCCATGAGAATATGTACTGACAGAATTTGCATGCTCAAATTGCTATATATCTTCAATCAATGAATGTGTAAAATAGTAACTGTTGAAATAATTCAATGCATTAAAAAAACACAATTTTATATTCAAATTTGGTTTCAGTTTTTCTTAAGGATATATAACATTTTAAATAGATTAATTGAAACATAATATCGTCAAAGTGATCACTTTTGTGTAGATTAATCTAATTAAAATATCAAACTAATTGTGTGTATGTAATTCATGCATTTATTAACGAACCCAAAGGTGAACTGGTATTTGGCCGAATTTCATGCATACTTGTGGCGATAAATGTGTGACAATTATAAGGTATTTTATGCGAGCAATATGTTAGTCCAAAGATTGCAAATTGTTTGACATAATTTATTGTCAATATTTGATCGCTACAACAAGAGTACCATCTACAGTTAATATTATTGTCCAAAGACTTAATATTAATGATGTGATTGGTACCTTGAGATGGGATTAACCATTATTTGAATTTATTGTTTTATATGTATTCTTATATGAGCGTGTTATTTATATAATTGTCATGTTCTCTTTTCAGCTGTTGCTACTGTATCTGCTAACCTTAATTCAGTACCAGTCCTTAATGGTAATAGCTTTAAGGACTGGAAGGAGAACATTTTCATTGTTCTTGGCTGCATGGATCTTGACCTTGCATTAAGGATGGATCGACCTGCTTCTATTACGGATGCTAGTTCCTCTGAGGAAAGGAGGATTTTTGAGAAGTGGGACCATTCAAATCGCATGAGTCTTATGATTATCAAACGTGGCATACCTGAGGCTTTTAGGGGTGCGGTGTCCAAGGAGATTACCGATACCACAACTTTCCTTGCTGAAATTGAGAAATGCTTTGCAAAAAGCGATAAGGCGGAAACAAGTACTCTTTTAAAGAAACTCATTTCCATGAAGTTCAAGGGCAAGGAAAACATAAGGGAGTACATTATGGAAATGTCTCACCTTGCTTCAAAGCTGAGGGCACTAAAGCTTGAACTTTCGGATGACTTGCTTGTGCATTCAGTACTTATCTCTCTTCCTCGACAATTCAGTCAATTCAAAGTCAGTTACAACTGTCAAAATGAGAAATAGACTCTTAATGAGCTCATTTCATTTTGTGTTCAAGAGGAAGAAAGACTGAAGTAAGAGAACACTGAAAGTGCTCATTTGGCAAGCACCTCTGAGGATAAGGGCAAGAAAAGAAAATTTAAGAATGAAGCTGCTAAGGATCCAGCTCAAAAGAAACAATAGGAGGGTTGTTTCTTTTGTCACAAGGCTGGACATGTGAAGAAGGAATGTACCAAATATCATGCATGGCGTGCAAAGAAAGGTATGTTTCTTACCTTGGTCTTGCTTTGAAGTTAATTTACCTTCAGTACCTAGGAATACTTGGTGGAGAGATTCTGGTACTACTACTCACATAAGTGTTTCTATGTAGGGTTGCCTGAGCTACCGAAAGCCAAATGATGGTGAAAGACACATCTTTGTGGGTGATGGACAATCGGTAGAAGTGGAAGCAATTGGACATTTTAGATTATTATTAGGAACTGTTTTTATTTGGATTTAAAAGACACTTTTGTTGTACCGTCATTTAGATGGAATTTGGTTTCTGTTTCTGTGTTGGACAAATTTGGATATTGTTGTTCATTTGGAAATAATCAGTTTACTTTGTCTTTGAATTCAATTGTTGTTGGAACTGGTTATTTAAATTCTTATGACAATCTTTATTTGTTGGAAACAGTTGCATCCTATAATGAAACCTTGCATGTAGAATCACATGGTAAATGTAAATTAAACAAGGAAAAATCAGCATCATTGTGGCATAAGCGCTTAGGTCATATCTCAAAAGGTAGAGTTGAGTGCTTAGTGTCTAATGGCATTTTAGAATCTCTTGACTTCACAAACTTTAATGTTTGTGTAGATTGCATCAAGGGAAAACAGACCAAAACTAAAAGATTGGGTGCCAATGTATCTTCAGACGTCTTAGAATTAATTCATACAGATATTTGTGGGCCTTTCCCTACGGCATCTTGGAATGGTCAACAATATTTCATAACATTCATAGACGATTACTCACGTTATGGGTACCTATATCTCATTCATGAAAAGTCACAATCATTGGATGTGTTCAAAGCTTATAAAGTTGAAGTTGAGAATCAACTCAACAAAAGGATTAAAAGTGTCAGATCTGATCGTGGTGGTGAGTACTATGGTCGATATGATGGCTCGGGTGAAGGACCGTTTGCTAAATTCCTAGAGGAATGCGGTATTATCCCACAGTACACCATGCCATGATCACCTAGTATGAATGGTGTTGCTGAAAGATGAAATCGCACTCTTAAGGATATGGTAAGGAGTATGATTGCTCATTCCACCTTACCCGAGTCTCTCTGGGGAGAAGCATTAAAGATACCGGCTTATATTCTCAATAGAGTACCAACTAAAGCATCTCCAAAAATACCTTATGAGCTTTGGACAGGTCGAAAGCCTAGTCTAAAACACTTTCACATTTGGGGATGTCCAGCTGAGGCAAGTCCTTATAGGCCACATGAAAAGAAATCGGATTCCAAAACAGTGAGCAGCTACTTTATAGGTTATTCTGAGCGTTCTAGGGGCTATATGTTTTATGATCCCATAGTTAAGAATATTTTTGAGACGGGAACTGCAGTATTTTTTGAGGATGTTGAGTTTGGAGGGAGAAATAAAGTTAAAGACATTGCTTTTGAGGAGGACTTGGATTCAAACCCAGTTCCTATTATCACTTTTGACAATGTTTAGTTGCCTACACCTATCATTGATCAAGAAGTGAATCCAGAACCTCAACAAGACAATGTTATACAACCCCTTATTCAAAATGAAATAATTATTCTAGAAGAACAAACTCAAAAACCTCAAGGACCAGTGCCATTAAGGAGGTCCATGAGAGAAAGGAGAAGTGCTATTTCAGATGATTATATGGTATTTCTCTAAGAACATGAGAAAGACAATGGAATGATGGAAGATGACCCAATCAACTTCCATCATGCCATGAAAAGTTCTAACTCTCAAAAGTGGATAGAGGCCATGAATGAGGAGTATAAGTCCATGCAAGACAATAAAGTTTGGGAACTTGTCCCATTACCAGAAGGTGCAAAACCAATTGGTTGTAAATGGATATTTAAAACCAAGAGGGATGCAAAGGGTAATGTAGAGGGGTATAAGGCACGTCTTGTAGTAAAAGGTTATACTCAGAAAGAAGGCATCGATTTTATAGATACTTTCTCTCCAGTTTCATCGAAAGACACTTTTAGGACAATTATGACACTTGTTGCTCATCTTGATCCTGAGTTACATTAGATGGATGTTAAGGCATTTCTCAATGGAGACATTGATGAGACAATTTATATGGTACAACCAGAAAACTTTGTGTTGGGAGATCCAAAGAATATGGTTTGCAAATTAACGAAATCCATCTATGGACTTAAGCAAGCTTCTCGTCAATGGTACCACAAATTTCATCAAGTAATTATCTCATTCGGTTTTGAGATGAATATTGTTGATGATTGTGTGTATCACAAGTTCAGTGGGAGTAAACATATATTCTTGGTTCTATATGTCGATGACATATTGCTTGCTACTAACGATATAGGCTTATTGCACGAAACCAAGAAATTTCTATCTAAACATTTTGAAATGAAAGATCTTGGGAACGCCTCTTTTGTATTAGGTATTTAGATACTTCGAAATCGTTCTCGGGGTATTCTTGGATTATCACAAAAGAGCTATATTGATAAAGTACTCAAAAGGTTTGGCATGCAAGATTGTAGACCAGGAAATACCCCTGTTGCTAAAGGAGATAAATTCAGTCTAAGTCAGTGCCCTAAAAGTAACCTTGAAATTCAGGAAATGCAAAAGATTCCCTATGCTTCAGCTATTGGGAGTTTAATGTATGCTCAAGTATGTACGCGTTTGGATATTGCGTACATTGTTGGAATGTTAGGGAGATACTTAAGCAACCCTGGTATAGACCATTGGAAAGCAGCCAAGAGGGTTATGAGGTATCTTCAGAGAACAAAAGATTACATGCTCACTTATAGAAGATCAGATCATTTGGAGGTCATAGGGTATTCTGATTCTGATTTCGTTGGGTGCCAAGATAGCAGAAAGTCTACATCAGGCTATATTTATCTGTTAGCTGGTGGAGCTATATCCTAGAAAAGTGTTAAACAGACACTTGTAACATCTTCCACTATAGAAGCAGAATTTGTAGCATGTTATGAGGCATTAAACCAAGAAATATGGCTACGGGACTTTGTATCTGGGCTGTGCATTTTGAAAAATGTAGACCACTGAAGTTATATTGTGATAATAAGTCAGCAGTGTTGTATTCCAACAACAACAGGAGTTCAACTAAGTCAAAGCATATTGACATAAAATTCCTGGTTGTGAAAGAGAGAGTGCAGAGTGGACAAATATCCATAGAGCACATTGGGACAAACTTCATGATAGCAGATCCGCTCACAAAAGGTTTACCATCCAAGGTCTTTCATGAGCATACTGCTCATATGGGTGTTGTATTACTAGAGGATATTATGGTTTAGTGGAAGTTTGTATTTTATTTGCTTTATGTTTGTTTTAAGACATTTATGTATTTGGTTTTCCGATCAGAAGTGAAGTATTCAGTTCATTCACTCTGTTTTATTGTTTTGATTCTGACCCTGTGCAGTTAAAACGCTCGGCAGATTCAATGCGGCGAAGGTGCAAAAAGTCATAGAGGGGATACAACGAGGATATAGCGGGATATAGCGGATGACTCTAAAATAGCATATAAAACTCATACTTAATGTTTTTACAAATATATAAATGGTAATTAAATGAAAAATTAACATCCAATTGAATTATAATCAATACATAAATAATTTAAAAAAAAAACATGTGCGAATATACTGTAAATAAATGTAAAACTGTTATATAACATAATTGAATTTAGTAGAATATTAGAGTATTTTCATTTCTGAAAATATATTAAAAATTCAATTAAATAAATAATTTTCATAATTTTTATAATTTATAAATATCATTTTTTAATTCATTTCTTTTAAAAAAGATATAGCGGAAATAGCGGAATATAGCGGAAATAACGGGATATAACGGGGCTTAAAGCGGAAAGGCTATATTTGGGGCTATATGGAAAAATCGTAGCGGTAGAAATCCACTATGAGATATAGCGGGGCATTAACTGCACAGTTCTGACCTCACTTAAGTTTAAGAAGGACTAATTGAAAATAGACATGTTTGGTTCACATTGCATGTAATTTTCATGCTACGCATCCATGATTGATCTATGTCATTTGACTGTATATATATATGTAATCATTGACGGGTTTAGTCATGATTAATATGGTGAAGACCACCTTGATCCTATATAGATATGGTTGATGGACGAGATTGTTAAATAATACCTTTATTCAATAGTAAATTTTGAGCTAAAAAAAAGTTATACATTTATAAGAAAACATATGTTGCCCAAGTGGGAGATTGTTGGATTAAAATCCTATTATGGGCACATATATGTTTTAATGTATGATGCTATTAAAAAGTTTGATAGAAAATAAAGTGACCATTTATGTTATAATTATCATAGGATATTTAGTGTCATGGAATAAATGTGTAGAAACCAAAAGTTGTATTTGCAATTTGATGAGGGGTCAAATTGCAAATATACCATAACTGATTATTATCAGTTAAAAATATGCGGTTGTGGTCCCCAAAAAACAGTACGTACATTTTTTCTTTTTTCTCTTCTTCCCTGTAACAACCCGGGATTTGCATTACCAATTAATAAATAAAAGTTAGGATTTTATTTATTTTAATGAAGCATAAAAGGATTTGGAATAACAAAATTTATTTGAAAAAGGCTATTTTAATTAAATGGGAAATATGAGATTTTAAAATGAGGATAAAATGTTATTTTTGAAAAGTTAAATATTTTAGGAGAGGATTTAAAATGGGTTTGAATAAGAAAAGTGAGTTTTATAAACATATATGAACACTTAGAAAATTTTTGAAAATATGGAAATAACTCTCTTCATATTGGGTTATTAAACCTTACCCAATAACCCACCCTAAACTTCCTCTATAAATTATTTCAAACTCTCCTAACCTCATTCATCAAAACCCTAACCATTTCCTAAAGCTTTCATAACAAAAATGACCTCCATCTTCATCTCCTTCTAGTTTTAGCTTATGCAAGTCATTCTATGCAAAGGTAATGCAAATACCCACCTCAAATCCATATTTTATATCTTCATAATTTCTGAAATTTGATTAGTAACACATGTTTTATGTGTTTTTTTGATCTTATAGCCTCCTAATCACCTTTTGCTAATTTGGGTTGATGCTTTAATAGTATTTGTTGCTTTCAAGAGAGTTATATTGCTAAAAACCTCTTCTAGCATGTGTTTAATCATCTTTTGATTTCAATAATCATTTAGTAACACGTGTTTTCTTATGTAACATGTGAATCATAGCTCTTTGATCATCTTTGCTTTCATTTTGGGGTTGCACATAAGGTGTTTGTGATATTGCTTCATTAAGGTAATTACTATTTATTAGTAATTATTGCTAGTTATAATATTGGTGAAAAATTGATGCCAAAAAACTGAAAAAAACACTCCAAAATCATCAAAACTAGTTGGCTGGAATGTTTCAGCCTGAAAACAGGCTGGAACAGTGATCTGGGTGCACCAGGGCAGGCCTGGGCTGCACCCAGGCTGCTGCAAACCCCCTAGCCCAGCCCAGGCGGGCTGGGCCGAACCCCCCCTCCCCAGCCCAGGCGGGCTGGGGCAGAACCCCCCAGCCCGCTTGGGCTGGGGCTCCCCAGCCCAAGCGGGCTGGGGCGGAATCAGACCCCAGCCCGCGTGGGCTGGGGCCTCCCCAGCCCAGGCGGGCTGGGGCCAGGAGAACCCCAGCCCGCGTGGGCTGGGGCGTCCCCAGCCCAGGCGGGCTGGGGCTCCCCTTCCACCCAGCCCAGATGGGCTGGGCTCCCCCTTACATCCCCAGCCCAGGCGGGCTGGGGGCTCCCCTTAGCTCCCCAGCCCACGCGGGCTGGGGGCTTCCCACCACATCCCAGCCCAAGCGGGCTGGGTCTACTCCCAACTCCCCAGCCCAGGCGGGCTGGGCCTGCCTCCCCCTCCCCAGCCCAGGCGGGCTGGGGGCCTGCTTCCACCTCCCCAGTCCAGGCGGGCTGGGGATCTGCTCCCACTTTCTCAGTCCAGATGGGCTGGGCTTGTTCTGTTTCCAGATATTTTTACCTCCACTTCGCGATGCCGCCACGATCGCATCCGAAGTCGGAATTCGACGTTTTTGGTCTCGTTGGAAAGGTGGAGTTTCGAACTCCATCTTTGGAAAATTTGAGCATCATTGGAGTTCGTTTGATACTTCGAATTTCGTGTCAAAGTTGAACTCTGGTCTCTGTTGGTAAACCGTATGAATCTTTTTCTGGGTCAAACTTTGAGATGTCGCTTCTACTTCGTCTCAACTCGGAATCCAGAAATTCTTTTTGCATCTTAAAGTAGGGATGTTGGACTACATGCCTGCGAATTTTCATGACATTTGAACAACGTTTGCTGGTCCAAATAAATTTCCGAACTTGGGTTCGTAGCTGTTTTTTGAATGTTTACAAACACAGAATATTTTTCAGTGATTTTCTGGTTTTATTGATTTCTTTGAGATTTGTCTCTAGATTTTGTACACGGGTTTTATGAATCATTTTCAAAAGATTTTTCACTCCTAAATGGCTTTAGAAATTATTATATAATATTATTTTTAATTATTAAATTAATTACTCCATAATAGGAGAGTTTTCAAAAGCCGTTTTAAAGTGATTTCAAAATCAATTATAAATCCGTTTCGCACCATTATTTTCTATAATAAAAATCTCACACTCACTTTTTAGCACGTCGAGCGAAGTGGAAAGGTGCTTAAACGGTTAGGAAATCTCCGGCCTATGGAACCGTGTGTATTTTCTTTCCGGTTAATCCCCGACCTATTCGATTGATCGTTTTGACTTTGGGTCTAGTTTACCGATGATACGAGGTGGACTTTTTATTGTTTGGAGTGTGAGCTTGCTATTGGTTAGTAAACCGTTTAGTGCGAACGTGGGGTATGAGACTCATTGTTAACACTTTACGGGTTCCTCTCCAAGAAGTTGGTGACACATTAGCCTTTGGGCGGCCAGTACTGGACCTCTGGGTCACCATGCCTCTGGGCAACCGTCTCTGGACACCTGCTCTATGGAGCAGTTTATTTTTCGGCATGCGCCTCTGGGCCTTATCCTTCTAGGAAGGATCTTGCCGTCTCGCGCGTTCCGCATCTGTGCGAGTGATCGATCACAACTCTACAGTACTTGGCAACAATGACTCTGGTCGGTGCACGTGCAATATTGATATTATTTGATGATTTTTATATCCATTCGAGTACCGCCATTCGGTGTTGGTTCTATGGAACCATACGATGTAAGTGCGATTGCCTTGTGGATTCACAGTGTCTCTGGACACTGCTTTTCAGTGTTGGATTTCATTGACTTTTCAGTATATCCCCATTGCTCTTTGGAGCATCGATCTTTGCTTGGGCATTGATTACAGACTCTGGTCACTCTTGGGATTATTGCCTATGGGCATCTTTTTTATAGCTTTGGCTACGCCGATGATATGAGGCGATTTTATTTATTCTACACTTTGGTGTTGATTTCTCTTTGGAGATTTTTATTGTTTATTGATGATTAGGGATCGTCATTATATTCATGTGGTTCATAATATACTTCTCTTTGGATAAGTACTGTTTTATTTATGTACCGCATTATTATATATCTCAGTTATTACTGATTGTTTAGCTAGCCTGACCCGAGTGTTTTCGCTCGGGTCAGACCGAGTTGTTTCAGGTTAGGTCTCTAGACTTAGCTTCAGTGCTTCCGCTTGGACATTATCTGCTATGCTGATAGATAGTGCTTTTATTTGTCCACTATTCCGCTACTCTGTTATTATTCAAACTTTGAAATGTACATATTTTTGACCCACATGTGTGGGCAGTGGCTTTGTACCCACTTATAGTATTTGGATCTGTATTGACGATGTATTGTTCTGGGATTTTATATCTGTTATGTGATTCTATTTTGTGATGTTTTATCATTTATTATTATGCTTTGTCCTGATAGATCTTTAGCCATTTGTAATTTCGTTATAAGTATTTACCGAATATGTCGAACCACTTGAGAAAAATATATAGATACCATCCTTTCGACGTATTCAGTAGATAGTTATAGCTTGATTACAAATGGTCGCTTCCACTATACTCTATTCTCCGCTTTAACAGACAGTATTACTCCCGTAATACTCTTTGTTACAATGGGTCTCAGAGTGGGGCGTTACATTCCCCGTCAGAGAGAAATTAAAACAACATAAGGGAAACTATTTTCTTGGAAGATCATAGCCTTTGCAAAATTGATTCTATGGACTCTGGTACGCTTCCGCTAATCTTTGCTTATTTATTGTTTGTTTTCTCATGAATTGATTAGGGCTAAATTCAGATTTGTTAATCAACATAGAAAACAAACCAATACCTCTTCTCACCACATATTTGGCCACCCACTTCCTCTAACACACCACGACATCATTTTCCATCTCACATCATAAATCATCAAATAGAGCAAAAAATAGCAGCACATGCAAACTTAAATTGTACAATATCATTATATGATAAAATTATATAAATAAATAATAATAATAATAATCACATAATGCTTCCATGTCATCGCATTTAAATATTAAATGTTACTGCTATGAAAGATTAAAAAATAATTTTAGTTTTTTCAATTCAATAAATAGAAAACATTACTTAGCAGTGGCATTTAACCACGAAATGTTACTAGAAGGTAAAACTAAAAAAATAAATCCATTTTGTATTCAGTAAATACAAATACAACTTAGCCATAGCATTTAAACATAAAATCTACTACGATTTAATGTCAAAAAAGTAATACAATTTTATAGTTTTGTAAAAACAAAATGCTACCATGGAGTACATTTAAACATAAAATGTTACTACAAGGTAAAATAAAAGCGATGTTATATTTATTTTCTGAATAGTAAATAAAAAACGCTACTAAATAGTAGCATTTAAATGTACCACTACACAATAGAATTGAAAAATACATGATATATTCCATTTTAATTTAGAAAATATAAAAATGCAACTATGTAATAACATTGCAAATTAATTTTAAAAAAAACATTATACAAATATAAAAAATATAATAATAATGATAATATCTTTACATTTGATTCATCAAAAAACTTTAGAGACCTTTTATGTGCTAACTTATACATTAAATTCATTTAAAAATTTATAAAATGTTACCACGAAATAGCAATCTGAAGTATACATACTTCACCTAAAAATAGTACTACTATTTATAAAATTTATTGCAAAAAATAAACTGGTACTAAAAATAAAAAATCCTATTACAGATCAAAACAAAGACATAATTCATAAAATAGTACTATAAAATAGCATTTTGAGCTAAAATATACATATTTTATCTACAAATGCTTTACAATTAACATAATGCTACAACAAAATAGCATTATCATCAAAAATTTATGTAACTACTTTTTCTTAAAAGCATATGTAAAAATGGTACTAGATAGTATCTTTACTGTTGTTATTGAAGGAGCCGGGCCAGTTGGAAGCGGATGAAATAGTTAGATTTAAAAAAAGTTCCAATTTTGGGAGGTATTTTATTTACGATCCAATTAGGTCTAATCTAAAATTTATTTTAAATAAAATCTAGCACCTATGTACTGTCCAATTAGGTCCAATCTAAAATTTATTTTAAATAAAATCTTATTTTATTTAATTTTTTTAAAAAGAAGATTTAATTATTTATATTTTAGTAAATATGATATTTATATATAAAATAGAATATATCAAATGTACTTTTGTATGTGTATTTGAGTAATAGTCACTTATTCAGTTTTTTTTAGAGAAGGAAGCCTTTCGTTTCCCTAAAATTTATTCGATTAACCGAAGGAAGATTTTGTTTTATCTAATGAGAGAAACCTTTCATTTCTCTCTCTTTAATTAAATCGATTGATTTATTAAACGGCATTAATGACCAAATTTATACTTGGCATATACTGTGAGTATATCCAAATATATTCTAGTGTACGTGTAAGTGCAACATATCACATTATGTATATGACTAATATGACCGTAGATAGGTGCTGGATTTACACCACAGTAGACCAATTTTTTCATTTAGATAAGCCTTTTTTGTCTATGGTTTTATTTTAACAAATATAACAGTAACAATGAAACATATAAACACATTTATTTGTTTATTTGTAGGATACTAAACCAATGATTCGTACTTTGGTGGACTTGAGTTTTCAATTTAGCGAAAATTTAGGTCTACTATGGTGCGGGTTGTCACAAAATGAATTAGAGTTCATAGGCTCAATATATATCCAGTAAGGGATAAATTTTGGAAATTCATCCATAACTTGCTATGGGTGTGCCCAGTTTCAACAACCTTAGCCAATGGTGTGACAGTTTGAACAAATTCATCGCTAACACAACTTTTTGGTAAGATCAAGTTTCACATTTCTTATGCGGTACCTTTTAGTAATAATAATATACACACGTTCTCTTTGTCAAAACCATAGCAGTTTTGGATATATGGAATTTGATTATGGCCAAAATTCCAATATTATCCACATTCAGCTTAGTTAGTCCAAAAAATAATGTCACCGGTTCAATAATAACATTTATTATTAATCATTACACTCACCGGATATTGACTTTGAGTTGACTAGTTAACCGTGATACCAACCTCATACAACTAAGCAGATAAATTCTCTATTGAATAGTATTTTACTTCCAATGCTTCAAATCAGATCCAACTATAGTCGCTTGATGGTCCATATGCCATGATTTAACTATAATCAAAGTGAAGTGTCCATATTGAAGTTCAATGGTATTCTCAAGTCGAGGAAAATGTGCAACATCATCACCCTAAGATTTCCTGTCTAACATAGTTGTTATTAACCAGCAAGAAACTCTCGGACGAGTCATTGTATAGTTATCCAATAACCACCAGTATGTAATCTCTTGGTGCACTCAGCAATCATGAGTAATATACTGCTCAACATTTGAAAAGCATTACACCCTTTAGTCTCAACAGTTATATCGACACCCTTTCTCAAAATATCTTGATCGAAAATAATTAAAATAAATGTTATTTTATTTTATGATTGATTACTCACGATTGCAACTATTTGCAACTACAACCACATAACATTTTATTTAAGAATTTCTTATTAATATACATCAAATTAATTGCTTAATTAATTATATCATAATATAACAAAGTTTATAACAAAAATTAAACACCTTTGTTATGAACACGATTGACTACAGAGTTATATATATATGTAATAAATTACCTAATTACCACTATGGTGTACCAGTACCACTAACTTGTTCAGATCCAAAGGCCAAATCTCTTGCTCCATCTATCGATGACCATACCCTTTGTCGTAGCTTCCAGACTTCGGGCCTAATTAATATATTATATATTAATTATTTAAGCCTACATATTTAATTTTAATCAATATATAACAATTATATATTATTTTAATCAATTCTACGGTTTCAAATAATTAAAATGTCATGAAATTCAATACAGCATTTGTATTAATTTTATTATTAATTTATAACATTTATAAATTAATATCGAATTGGTTAACAACGCAGTTGTGTTGACTTCCTAGTGCGAACTCGATCCTCAATCAATATTTAAGCAGTATAAATACTAAAATTTGTACAGATTTTGCTGAAATACAGTATCAAACATAAGTTTAGTTGCTTATATATCATTTAGGCGAAATCCAATTTCTAACTTTATTAAGCTACACCTTCTAACAATATATTGTGCACGTTTTTTTCATCATCACTAGAGATATCAAGAGTTTGGTCAATGACCAAAAGCTCTACTGATATCCATACTAAATCGATAGACCAATTTAAATTTCTTGTTTCAATTCGATAATATTCATTGATTAACCATTTTACTCTGGTCATAGATTTTGACTTCAAGTTGACTACTAATTACGGTGATACTAATCTTCTACAATGAAGGAGACGAATCCCCTATTGTACAGTGTTTCATTTCAAGTAGTTCAACATACCCAAGTATAGTGTGACATGATCGTGATGTCATATGATAGACCAAAATCAAACTATGGTCTAGTTACTTAAGATCAACAGTACTCTCAAACTTGAAGACTGCCGCACGTTGTTGCATGAGACCTTTTATATTTTGACTTAGTTGTATTAACTGCTAAAAGACTCTTGTTGAGCCGTTCTGTGATTGTTCCAAATAACCACAAGTGCGTAATTCGTTGGTTCCTTAATGGTTATGTGTAATTCACTGTCCATTATATCGCGAGCATTACATACACCGGTGCCAATATACACTGGTGTCAACGAATATATCGATATCATTTTCTCGATACATCAGGACTATGAACATTTATAGATGATTATTTGAACATCGATCCAAAACTTATGATTACGAACACATTCGCAATTACAATCGATAAAATAGTTTTTCTAAAAGAAATTCTATTTATACATGTTTAAAATATTATCATCATTACTTAAATATAATAACACATATAAAAGAAAACAAAGCTAAAAACATACTTTATGTCGAACAATATTGTTTTACAAGAGTTGAGTTATATAACATATTGCATAATTGTTCATAAGACACATCCTTAACTCTGTCGGTTCCATACATATGGAGTGGTTGTTTCTGGGTGGTCTTACACTAGATAAAAAGCTTAAACGTGCCTAAAACCATTTGTCATAGTGGCTAGATGTCACAACTAGTATTTTAAAAACATTTAGATGTGTTCTAGGAAAAATACTTTGGCTGAAATATTTAGTGGACTTTATTAAGTCCATAAGTGCTTATGAAAATTGGCATCTCGATACGTTTTTACAATAATATTTTTGTTTGTAATTTATCAAATACGATTCCAAGTATAATTGATGGTTCAAGGGGTGTGTTTTAAAAATAAATAAACTATTTGCTTACATGCTTTTAACTTTCTAAATAATCATTTGATGTTATTGATAATCTATCCAATGACCTCCTTTGTGGCGATGCATTATTACAGCCAAATAAACTTTAAAAACGTTGCATTTCATGCCTCTATCAATGTTCCAACTTCTAATTTTTCATTTCTAAATCGGATATCTTACCATCAGAATACACAAATTCGTATGTTTCAATGGTTCGAAACCAACAACTCTAAAATACAAATCGAAAGATTTACCACTTAAGCCACAAGATTTGAACAAACATGGCAATATGTTAATCGAACACAATCATGAATTGGTAGAATAGTCCATTTTGGAATCCAATTATGTTCGCGCTCATCAATTTTTGATACAGTGTATTGATCCCCTTGCGCAACGGATAATGCCTTAGGTCTTCAACCAACAAATTAAAACTAGCACTGACAAGTTCTTGTATTGATTCAATTCATTCCTGGTCCTTGCTAACTTAATTACATTGTATATACATTTATTTCTTATTTCAGAGATACACTGCCTGCCTATTATTATTGTTTTACTCCTTTATGTTCTACTTTTATTTTTTATTGATTGTGATGAAGTATGTATCATTCTTATTTTCAAGATCTCTTCCATTGAATTCATTGATTATCTAAATAAGCTTTGTTTTTGAAGTTGAAAGACTTATGCGCTTAAATTATAGTTTATTAGTTGTTTTCTAAAAATTGAGATTGGCATGCATCGTACAAAGTTTTGTCAATTGAAATTAAAGTTGTATCATTATCCTTAATGGGCACGTAAGGTATTGAAGTCTTGGATCTTCGTTAATTAATGTTGCTGCCCAGCCACTACGTACAACCATCTTTATATGTCTCCATCTCAATTAATCTCCTGACTTAAACCACCCATAATTTTCTCTTATATTTTATTAATCTTGTTATTGTATGTATATATAGTCTAGTATGCTATAGTTTCACCTTATGTACAAGTCAGTAACACTGCACATATGTTTATATCAGGAACATTGTATATTGTAATCATGAAGTATAAAATAAGCCGACTTCAACTTTGGAAGCCGATTTCGTTTCTGTGTTGTAAGACCTTGAAAGTGCCTATATAATATAAAAATGCTAATTTATTCATTCTCATTTTTTTTACTTATCTGTACTTATGGTGCAATAACATTATTACACAGTTCTATAAATGCATTAGCACATAAATTGGACTTATGCAGGTTGGAATTCTGCTTTTATATCTTTTCCTTTTTACTATTCATCGACAATATATACATATGGTTTAAGAAAGAATGCAGACTGCACTTCCTCAAAATAGTAAAAGTTTATATACCTTTAGTCTTATTGCTATATAAGCTTATTTCTTGAGCTTGTAAATAGCAAGCGTTTTACAGAATTGTAAGAATTACATTTTGCAATGCTAGCGTTTAAAACCTTCTTTTTTAATGTGTTTTGTTTCTGTTATTAAGATTTTGTACTTGGAGTTTATACCATAATCAAAATTTAGGCTTATTGTTTAACTTTTTTTTTATCCCGATAAAATTTAAGCAAAATCATATAAAAATAATAATAACTTACCAAACTCACAAAAATTAAATCCTTGCCTAATATCGACCCTACAAAATTCACTATACCCTGTAAAAAAAAGTTAAACAGGAAAAATAAATAAATAAATAAAGACAGTCAGCAGGAATTATTAAAAACCTGCCACCAAACTAGTCAGCCCAGTAGTTTAAAATTATAAATGAAAAGAAAAACCCACACTTTTTTTCCCCCTTAATTTTCTTTTTCACTACCAAACACAGTGCATTAAAGCCCTGCCTCTTCATCTCTGCCCACATTTCCAAATCAACATTCACATAACTAACTCATTTCAAACTCTCACTCTCTCTATTGTCACACAAATAGAAAGGAACAAAGCATGAGTTTAGCAGTAGGCCCTGAAGACATAGCAGAAGCTGATCAACAACATGCTCAAAGTAAAATGAAAATAGAAGAAGACGAAGAGAACAAAAATAAAAAACAAGTCCCCTTCTTTAAGCTTTTTAGCTTTGCCGATTCTTGGGATTATCTTCTTATGTTTGTTGGTACAATTGGTGCTTGCGTCCATGGAGCTTCTGTGCCTGTTTTCTTCATATTTTTTGGCAAGCTTATCAATATTATTGGGATTGCTTATCTCTTTCCTACCACTGTCACTGATAGAGTTGCTAAGGTTATTCAATATATTTACTCATGATGTATCTTCTTAATAGCAGTTTATTCAATGTGGTAACATAATTAGTTATTTTCTAGTACAGTATTCACTGGATTTTGTGTACCTGGCAATTGTCATATTGTTCTCATCATGGACAGGTTAAATACATATTTGAATAAACATAATTTTTGTTAAATATGCGTGATAAACATATGAATTATTGATTGTTGGGTAATGTATATGTATATAGAGGTGGCATGTTGGATGCATACTGGAGAAAGACAAGCAGCAAAGATGAGATTGGCGTATCTGAGATCACTTCTTGATCAGGACATAAGCTTGTTTGATACTGAAGCTTCTACAGGAGAAGTGATAAACGCCATCACTAGTGATGTGCTTGTAGTACAAGATGCTCTATCCGAAAAGGTAAACTATGCATAATATATCAATTTATATAAAGTTAATTTTTTATCCTTTCTTTTTAGTAACTATTGTTTGTTTGATGGTTAATTTGCTTTTGGAATGTAGTTTAAATTGCAAATTAGGGGGTGCATTAAGATAAGTCACAGAAATTCGGTGGGCAATAAATTTGGGCAGTTAGGCATTAATTTTTATGGATGTGTGAGTTGGTGGGTTTGTATATGATTTTGCTGCCTTTTTTTTATTTATGATGATCAGTTGAGCTTGTTATAATTTGTTTCCAGTTAGTCTAAAAATAACTGGAATTTTGCAATTTTTGCTGTTAGCTACTAGAGAAAAAACTCAATAAACACTAAAAGAAAATGTTTAATATATTTGTATGTAGCTTATGAAAAGTGCAATACATCTATTTTAATTATTACACACTAATATTTTGAGGTACAAAAAAGGAAATCGCAAGCATTTTGATTTTTAAAAATGAAACTGTAAAAATGGTCATGACAGAGGAATAAAACTATTAAATTCCAGAGATACATTTAAGGAGTAAATAGTAGGTTAGGAATGGGGATGGTGTATACTGCCTCTGCCACATATATCTGTAACTAACTTGAGAATACATGCAGCTTAGAATCTACGGGGACTTTCACTTAAAAGGCTTCTTTGTGCAGGTTAATAAGATTTAAGAACATAATTTCTGAAAAATTAGTTTTAGAAGACAATGTACAGTAAAAAGATAAATGTAGTTATCATTTTCAGTTATAAATAACAATAAATTTCTTGTATAGCTTAAAAATAAATGCATTCATCACTTTTCTGTAGATTGTGCTTATAACTAATTATTCAAATGTATTGTCTTTACAACTTATTACCGAAATGAGACCACCTATACAATGGATATCCAAATAAAGATTTGAGTGAAAGTTCGTTTCCCTTCATTTATATTCTGTACACAAAAATTGCATTAAATAATGTGATGGTTTGGTGCCATTACTCACGTACCGTGCCAGTCCCTTTCTATTATCTGTTATTTTTGTGTTGTCCATGTTATGATTTTTGGCCTTTTCTTTAGTTTTACTTCTTTTATGCTTGAATGAATAAATGTTCAAAATGAAATTTACACAAACTATACATGTAGCTAGTAATTAAACTATACTTAGATATTGGGGCTTGATGCATATGATTTGGATGCCTGAAAACAGTATCGTTTAAGCAAGAAACAGAGGTAATGTTCAGTGACTAAAATGCTATTAAATCTTGTTTTTTGAGAAGGCTAATTCTGTTTTACTAGAAAAAAAAATTGTTAAAAATTGCAGAGAAAAAACAAGGGACCGCCTGAATTCCAGGCTTAAAATTTGTATTTACCCATAGTTAAGGCGCAGTCCATGACGCAGGGCATGACGCGGTGCAAAAAAAAAAAGACGCGGCAAATGACGTTTACGGTGCACGGCGCAAAATTGACACGCATTTTTGTGATTTTATTGATTTTTACTTCTTTTTTATTTACTTTTTCGTTTTTCATAATTCAAAATAATTTCCAACGATGGTTGAATAAATTATATATTTTTTATACAATAACACGATTACGCTACGAACTAATCTCCAACAAATTTTTAACTATTTATCTATATTATTGCTGCTTCGAACTATGATGGACAATTGAAATCAAGATCCGCAATTCTAAACCAAACCGATCGAACCTCGAAAATGATCTTTCTGATTCTCGAAGAATGGGGGGCTTAATAAATCATATGTAAGAATCATAGCATTTCGTTCTTTATTGGTAAGTCAACTTTGATTCTTTATCAACCAATAAAGTGAGACCATTAACATGGTTAAAGCCAAACTGTTTGAAGTCCAATAATGTGTCGAACTACTTCAACAAGTCTACGCGTGAGGTATCTAGCATCTGATGTTCGTACAGCAGTATCCACGACTCCTTTTCGAGCTCCGTAGCAGGAAATTATATATTCTGTCAAAGAAAGTCCTTCATGTAAATTGCTTTGAATGGGTAAACCCGACTTGAACCCGATGTGTTCCGGATCAGGTCCAGTTGATGAAAAATAACATGAAGAACCGATCCGACCTAAAAGATAAAAAAAAAAGAGTATACATATTTAATTTTTAGTGTTATTATCCAATTAACCCTAACCAACCCGATCCGGATTCGGACCTCGGGTCATGTTAAAATTTTAAAATATACAAGTTAGAGTTGATAAAACCCAATTCGATTAGAATCGAGGCAAGCCGAGTCGGAACAAATAATCTCGTCGTATTCTCCAAATTAATCTCAAGCGAACTTCGAACTATTTGTTCTAATTACTGTTGCACCGAACAACTAGTCTTAATTGGATGATTTTTTATTCTCCAATGAACTTCGAACTGTCTGTTCGTATTATGGTCGCACCGAATAAACTGCCAATGGATATGAGACAAACGAGGAACATGCTGGATCTTATGAACATTATTATGCAAATACTGATTTAGAAAATATGATTGTTGAATAAAATTCAAATTTCTATTTTATCAGTAGTGTGTACTATTATCTCGGGTTTTAGTTTTAAAGATTATTACGCTTGAAATTCTATACTTATGATATTATATTTGATGATGTTTTTTACAAATGTCAAAAGAAAATTATTACATATATTAAATCTAAATTATATTGAAAATTTTAAATTAATTGTTATATATATTAAATCTATAAAAAAAATTCTAAACATGTGCATTAAATTAAAAAGACATGCATTATTTGTCACGTCGTGCGCAGTGCGTCAACGCTCCAGGGAGGTTTTTCATCTTTTTGCACCATGTGTCAGTAATAACTATGATTCTACCTAATTTTTCAAATAAAATAAAATAAAATATTTTTGTCATTTTAGCATTATTCTTTATCGTAAATGTTCTGCATTTCAAACTAAATAGCGAAGCGTTGAAAAGCCTATTGGGTTCAATGAACATTTCATATCTTAAAGGCCTTTCAGGATAAATTAGTAACGGGGCTTATATTGTGTAAATTAAACTGCTAGTGTGAGTTTGAATAAATATTTGTTCTAAATTTAACTTTAAAATTTATTCTATTAAAGCACCATTGGCTTCAAAATACACCATTTTTTACCATGCTAAATAGTAATATAATTTACATATATTTTTGTTCTCCACTTGTTTGATGATTGGACATTGGATATGTCTAATTTTTTTAATCAACTATAATCCAAATAAAGCGTGTTTGTCAACTATTTATATAAACTGCATATAACTTATTACAGAAATAGCTTATAAAAAGATATGTCCACTAATGTAATTTGTTATATGTTCAGTGCATATAACTACTTACATAAATGTGTTTGTCAATTCATTTTAACAAAAAAAATTACATGTGCAGTGCAAGCGAATATAAAAAACTCTTAGACAATGATGATCTTAAATTATTACATTTTAATTTTACGTATAGTATTGATAAGTATAACCTGGAAATAATGAATAAAATAAATAAATTTTTTGTTGAGATTGGGATTCGAACTTGCAAGTTTATTTATTTATATCAAAATTTTCATTTAAAAATAAATATTAGTTTTGTCGTGAACGAAATTTGAACTTCTTGTTTGTATATATAAGGGTATTTTATGGAAATTCGTGAGTAAATAAAAAAAATTGTAATCTACACACACAACTATCAATACAAATTTAAAGATCAACTTATTTTTAAGTGAATATTAATCAGGCATCCCTAAAACCAAAGTTAATTCAAACGACATCCTCCCTAAAAAAAAGTTGTAAAGCAGGTCCCTATAATTATTTTACTGTAGCAGCATGTATTTTCCATGTATTTTTGCGCCAGTGCATTAAAAAGTTGTAAATATTATAAATAGGTTTCTGCAAAAAAAAAATTGTATTGCAGACATATCTCCAATTATATGCAGATATGTCTACAATTATTCACTAAATAATTGCATTCAATAAACATCTGAATAATTGCAGATATGTATGCAATTATTCTATATAATTGTAGACATGTCTGCAATTATTCACTGAATAATTGCGTTGAATAAAAATCTATATAATTGCAGACATGTCTGCAATTATTCCATATAATTGCAGACATGTCTGCAATTTTTAGTTGCAAAGGAATGCTATCCAGAATAAGTGCAGATATGTCTGTCTGCAATTATTCTCTAAAATTGCATACATGTCTGCAAGTATTCCTAAAACATACTGTGTGTCATTTTTTACACTTTTCATCCTTGGTTTTTGATTTTTTTGACATGAATACGAAGATAAATATTAATTGAAATAATTTTTAAAATTTCGAAATTTTTTTTTGTTTTTCTATATGTTTTTTTTGATGATTTTCGAAAAAAAAATCCTAATTTACATACTTTTTTCCACTGGGTTTTTTTGAATTTTGAAATCTATCAAGGACCTGTGCCAAAAGCACCCTATTTTTAAATACTTTTTACTTAAAAATAACAATTCAAAACTCGAAGTTAATATTCATAACTTATTTAATAAATAAGTTGTTGATAATTTGTATCTTTGTTTTCTTGTTTAGGTGCCACTATATTTATACATGTTGTAACAAGTGCTCTTTAATATAGCTAAAGTCGATTAACGCTATAGCAAGTACTCTTTTAAAATATCTTGTTTACAGAGAACCAAACTTTGTTTGTAAACTCCGATGGGGTATGTAGTGTACCCAGCACATACTCCGGACAGCACATACTCCGGACGCTTTCACATGAAATTACTTTTAATCTAGTATTACTACCATATTCATATTGAGAAAACCCAAATGCTAAGATTCACATAGTAACTAACATTGCATGATGCTGGTTTAATTCTGCAATACATTTCTATCATGTTGTTTGATAGTAAGACTAAATGTATTAACACCTCTTAAATTTTCTTTCCCATCTCATTTATCCTTTTCATCTCAATTTCTCTTTCATTTACTATCTTATTCATATTTTATTCTTTTTCTTATACATTAAAACTGAAGCTAAGATTTATCTACAAAATTACCATCAATCTTTATTAAAATGAACATAAGGGAGGAAGTCAAAAGTTCTATCAGTAATAAAACCTTCCATCTAGAGTTTTGGGTATAAAATAATTTGATTCTTTTTAAATTAATTAATCTATATTTGGAATATGCTGAAGTAGATCAATTTCTTCTTCTGTGAGTTTCATTGAATAGAGTTACATGTAAACATGAAATGTTCAATAAATCCTTCATCGAATTTGCAATAAAAAAAGGAAGAAGACATTACTGTATAGAATGTAAAACGTTAAATTAGAAAACATTGTTTTTAGTTTCAGCCTGTGAGGAAGGAAAATAAAAGAAGGTTAATAGATTTGGGCTGATAGTAAATAATCTTTGTTAATTTTCAGTAAACAGTGAGCATTTCTTTACTAAGACCGTGTTTGGGATCTTTAATGTTTGTTTGGGAGTTTTTTCCCTACCTGTTGACTGGTTAAACGGTTCAATATTACCGGTGTTGTCATAATCTATGATTGTAAGTTTTTTCTCATGGTTCTTATCGGTCATAAAAAGTTTGTAAACCGATGTAGTATAATTTAAGACTAATTCTATTCATACACCAATAATTTCCTAACACACCGAAAAATATAATGAACTAGTATACATCAAAATTCACTTTACATATACCATCACATTAACAAAATTACCGTTATTTCTATTTTCATCATCTTTCCTTTTTAAAACTTAAAGCTTATTGATACAAAACAAGAAATTCCTAACACTAATTGAAGTTAAAATTTAATGAGATGAACTTTGATTTTTTGCATTAGTATTATAAGTTCTTGAAAAAATTACCAAAAAAGATTTCAATTCAATAAAATCAACTCTAATTTTTGGAAAGAAAATAAATACTTCTAAATTAGAGCAATTAGTTATAAAATTGTCTTAACTGATATTTTAGGTTTTCTGATAAAAAAAATCATTAGTTTCTTCACAAAACATGTATAGATTTGATCATATAATTGATTTTAATGTTTTTATATGATGCGTTATTAGAAAAAATCTGAAATTAATAAGAAGGGTAATTTAGTGATATATTATTTTTGCAAAATAGTGGTGTATGTTAAGTGATTTCTGGTATATGAATAGATTTTCTCATAATTTAATTGGTAATTCCCAACCCATCAAACATGAATGTTTCGAGAGGTTCTATTTTTTTTCCAAATATACCTCTAGTAATTATGTTGAAATTTTTATTTTAACACTCATAAATAAATTAGAAAATAAATATAATGATATATAAGTAAGCATACTTTTGTGAAGAGCTCTTAAAATTAGTATATATTAAAATCTTAGTAAATTATATTTATACACCGTAAATTACTTTACCTACACGATAAAAGTTTCAATAAAATCTAGAAAAAAATGCCCTTATTTAACTAAAAATCCATAGCATACACATCGTTTTTGTCTACATTATATGTCGCCAATATAATTTATTTCATAAAGTAACTAAAATTTCTACATATCACTTGAATTAATTTATAAATCTTTTTAGGTATCAGATTCTATTCATACAGCTCCAAGCTGTATTCATGCTAATCGAATTTAATGTTTTCCACTTCAAAATAAACAAAAAATTTAAAATATAAAATCCAATACTAAATTAATTTGATTCATTGTACTAAATTCTTCTCCACCTTGTACTTAAATCAAGCCAATTTAAAATCCAAAATTAAATGGTTTAAAATGTTAACTTAGAAATTAAATTCAAATTGTTGTATATATGATTTATAGAGTACTAAATCCTTCTCCACCTTGTACTTAAATCAAGTCAATTTAAAATCCAAAATTAAATGGTTTAAAATGTTAATTTAGAAATTAAATTCAAATTGTTGTATATAAATAATTGAATAGATTTAAATTCCATTTAAATTACTTGAATTTGAAATCTAAAATTTGCAAAAGCAAATTTGAAGAATTTAAGAATTATGGTTACTCTGTTTGATTAATGCATAAGAAAGAGTTAGTGAAATGAGATAAGTATTTTGTTTTATTTCAAAATGTTAATAGTTGTGCAATGTGTATGAAGTATATTAAGTAAAAAGTGGTGTATACGATTTTGACAAAATTTTTGATGTATGTATAATGATTTATGGTGTATGAATAGGATTAAGAGGGCTGCACACAACCCATATCCAACCCGACCCAACCCACCAACCCGACCCAACCCACATAAACCCAACCCAACTCATCCTAGTTCGGGTCGGATATGGGTTACAATTTATAATCCATACTATATATGGGTCGGGTATGTTATTTTGTTCAACCCAACCTTACTTTAACCCAACCCTATATTAAAAAACGTAATTTAATATCAATACACTTAAAATTAGAATAGTCTAATCCTAGAATAATGTTTATGTATTCTACAGTAAATATACGAAAAAGCATATTTTATGTCAACCCAAACAAGATAGAATTTGGCAAAGATATTCCAAAGGGCATTTTAATGTATTTTAAAATGAAACACTTGTTCTACTATGTAGTAAACTAATTTCATATGATGTGTTTTACAAAGAAATTTTAATAAAATATATGTTATAATGAATTAGTTAGTTTAAGTGGGTTATGCTAGCTAAAATATAATATATTATGTTGAACATTTTAATGTTATTTTTTGAAAATATTTTCTTATATTCTCATTTTTATTAGATTCATGCAACCCAACCCAACCCTACTAAACCCGACCCAACTCATACTTCGACCCAACTCATATCCAACCTCATATAAGGTCGGATACGGGTTGAGCTACCTTAAACCCATACCTATGCGGGTCGGATGAAATATTTGGTCTGACCCGACCCAACCCATACTTTGTGCAGCCCTAGGATTAACATAAAATCTCAAACATGTGTTGATTAGTTATAACCATACTTTGAGTAAACCGGTTCAAAACCACTACGATCATTAACTATCAAAATCGATACTCTCAAAACCCCTCATAATCAGTAATACAAAACTTTCAAGCGGAGCAAAAAAGTAGATAAAACTAATTACAAGTAACTCATTGCAATTTTGATGTTTGAGAGCTTTTAATAAGTAACTTTTAAAATAACTAACAAGCGGAAATTTATGAAATAATTATTTATTGTTTATGACTTGTGAAGCAATTTCATATGCAATTCTGATCAAACATTTATACTTAGAAGTCAAAATAAAGACGGGCTAATACAAAAAACAGTTTGGCCAATTCTATTCCCACCCCGATTTTTAGCTTTCCCACAGAACTTTCCCACCCCGATGTTTTGTTAAAAAAAGGCTCACCCTACTTTTTGCCGTTTCCACCCCATTACATTCTGAAAATACCCCTTATATCTTTTTTTTACATACCGCATTCTCTCCTTTTGTTTTTCTTACTGCCTTCCTCTCTTTCTCTATTTTTTATTTACTGCCTCCTTCTCCTTTCTCTCATAAATCAGTTGGAATCAACGAGATCCAAAACAACAAGCAACCAGATCCAAAACAGCAACTAGATTCAAAACCAAGCGCTGAAAAAAAAGCCATAATTTCGTTTATTTGTGTCGACAGTAGCATGGAGTATTTGTTGAACGCGATTAGCTTGGATGAGGTATCATTGAATACCACGTTGGCTACAAACGCGGTTGTCAAATAAACCTCGCTCGTTATATAGACATGGCCATCATCGAGTCCATGTTTGTAGCAAACATGGTATTCATGCAAACCTCGTCTCTAGATGCACAAAAGTCTCGGGAAAACATGGTATTCATGATCCTTAAAACGTTGAGGTTTTTCTATTAACCACGTTCCACCTTAATGTTGAATCTTTACAAACCTTGTCTTTTGACGACGTTGTTTCGGAGAATTCCTAGTATGCTCCTACCGTTGTTTGGGGAATATCCACGTTAACGTTAGCGTCCACTCCTGTGTATTACTGAATCACTCAAGACAACTATATTTCACAGCAATTATATTAAAGGTAAAAGTGTCCGTTAATTTTTTTTAAATTCGATGGGGTGGAACATACAAAAAAGGGGATGAGAATAGAATTGGCCAGACGCTGAATTAAATAACTGAGCGGTGCTACAACACCCGAATATTTTTAGCAAAAAAATGAGGATCTGGATTTTTGCGGTTGAATTTAGGGGGCTGAAGGAAATCTGACGGCATATATTTCTGCCGTATAAAATGACTAACGGGCTTTCGGTCATAGTAGCATTTTTGTAAATAACTATATTTTACTGGAAAAAATAACTAGATTTTATGGATAATAAACAGTACAACCATCCTTTCACTCTCCTCTCACCTGAAAGCATTCTCCGACTGTCCAATGTTTTGTACTTTTCAATTTGTGATCTCCCCCTATGTTAGTTGTTTAATCGAGATTCTTCCTAATCCCCAATTTTAGCTACCTTCCCCCTTTAAATCAGGCTTGAGAGTTAAAAAAAATCGGTAGTTCAGATTACTTGCCCTGTTTTATCAACATGAAGGGTATAATTTCTCACAACACTTCTTTGTAGGCAAAAGCATTCTGCTTAATTTCCTTCCGTCACATTAGAAGGACCCAAATCCCTAAATTATTAACTGACCCACTATGGCAATGTACTATCGTTTTGCAGGTTGGCAATTTCTTGCATTACATAAGCAGATTCATTGTTGGGTTCGCTATTGGATTTGCTCGTGTTTGGCAAATCAGTCTTGTCACACTTTCGATTGTACCACTTATCGCCATTGCAGGCGGACTTTATGCCTATGTTGCCACTGGACTTATTGCCCGTGTTCGTAAATCTTATGTCAAGGCTGGCGAAATTGCTGAAGAGGTTATCTTTCTTTAGTCTTTATTATTAGATCTTCAAAATATTGCAGATGCCAGGTGTTTCATTTGATCAAAAGAGCGTTTCTAAATAACTTAAATTGATGAATGGTGAGTGACAATCCATAACTAGTTAAATCACAATATCTTCACATTTGTTATATTGAGTAATTTTTTGATGATATAACTTGTAGCATCAAAATGTATGCTCTAAAATTTTATATCCATCATCTGTCTCTCTTGATGGGTATTTTGCACTGGATTTGTATATAATACTAGTGCGAACCCGTGCTTCGCACACGGATTGGCCAAAATATGGAAACATATTTAAATAAATGTAAATACGACCTATTACCATTGTAAATACTGTTTTGGGCTTAGCTTTTTTTTCCGTTCAGCACAAATCCGTACAGTATTCCCTATATAAAAGAACAATAAGAAGAATAAATAGATGAAAATATCCTTTCCGTATATATAAGATGCCTTGTCATATTAATTTCGGTTGTCAAAGGTTGTAGTACAAACATGCGTTACATTTTATCATTAACATATGCTATGTGAATAGAACAGCATTAAATCATGGACACATGGTGGAATAAATCTGCAATATAAAAGTACTACAATAGCATATGTAATACTGTTTATGAACCAATACATCCAATAATCAATTACCAATATAAGAATGTATAGTGAAATATGAATATCGGAAACTTCAACATACATACAAAAGGTTCAAAATAGCAGTTTATGAAACATAAACCGTCAACTATAGCAGCATGATATGCGTAAAAAATGTAGCTATATAGGTTATTTTTATTATTAAAATACCAAACGGAGGTAAATGATAACAAAAATAATTGCGACGCAGCCACGTAAAAAGCACATGAAGTCTAACGAATAGCTTTATTCCATACATTTTGAGTCCAAAACAGCAACAACCTGAAATAAACAAAATTGCTTATTAATAAATTCACTGCATACAGTTCAGCTAATAAAGGTGGAACGAAAAAAATGTACATTAATTGGTTTACCATGAATATAGTTTCAAGGTAAAGGTTGATTACACCTTTGTAGTAATAATTGATTAGGTGAAAGCAAGAACAGGAAACAAATTAAATTTATTAACAATTTATACATTAAAAAAGACACTAACAATTTCCCATAAATTTTTGATAGAACCATGTATTTGCATATCAAGTTAATATACATCCATTTTTATTATCGGTAAACAAACCTCATATTCATAATTATCACTTAAACATAAAAGAAACAGAAATAAAGATGATAAACCTCCTAACCTCAAGAAGCCTGAACAAATTCATGCCTCTTACAATAACATGGATTAAGATGAAAAATTCTTTATTCCTTCTGTTGAAATTGGGTAGTAAAGTTTGATTTATTCTGCAACTTAAATGAGATTAATTTCTCCATCTTACTCTGTTAATATATAAAAAGGAAAAAATGTATATGTTACTGTTTCCAATAATAGATATTAAGTAGAAGTGAAAATGTACGGTAGTGATTCTGCTCTCTTTAACTATTGAAAAATCAATAAAGATCTACAGAAGCCAGCGTAATAAACGACTAAATTGTAGGTTACTTAGTTTCACCTACAACGAAACAAAATATACATGTATAATTTTAGACAACCAAACGGTGAATATTGATTTAGCCGTATTTTATTATTCATATGTAGCATGTTTTACATAGGTAAGAAACATTACAGTTGGTATACATCATTGAGTTAGTATATTTGCTATAAACGGTTGGATGCAAAAACAGAAAATGGAATATTCAGCTAAAAATGGCTTTTTTATCAGGTGTACGTATTGCAAGTAAATGTACAAACAATCTAATATTTGGCAACGGTGACAAATATCTTTTTATGTAAGAAATCCAAATTGTTTGAAATGCTGAAAGAATTTATCCGAAACATGGACAATTGGGTGTACCTCCAAAGTTGTTTAATTACCAGCAGCAAAATATGGTAAGAACAGGTGTGCTCCTGCATGAATTTAATTGCAATGAAGCTAGGAGAGGTTGCTTTAAGCAAAAAAGCACAGATAAAGAAAACGTAGATGAATGATGATGTAGAAGTGTGGAATATGTAGATTGTGAAGTGTAAATAGTGAACAAACATACCTCGCTATCCAAAAATTCCAAGTTGAATCCAGTTACATCATTGGTTTTTAAGTTGACTGAGTTCCACAACCAACCAATCCGCACTCGTATCGTTGCCCCTATAGTGTGAATGGTAAGTGAGTCGAGCGGTGAACGTACAATATCCATTGTTGAAAGCGCTGTAGATAATAGGAATGAAGTAAGTTAGCTAGTGGGAAGTCAGATGAGTAGTCTAGTTTTATAGGAATTAGGTAGTGGTAACTTATGACCTTTAATTTGGAGTAATGTAATTCAGTTTAAAGACAATGTAAAACATTGAGCTTCTAATTATTCTATTCCAATTTAATGGCAATGAATAAAATGAGTAGCTGAAATAATATGGGCTGCAAGCGGTTACTGAAAGTCTGAAACTATATTGCCTGTAGGGCAGCAAATGAAGTATAAAAAGTGGGGAGGAAATAGGCAGGCCCAAAAAGAAAATGAAGAGTCAGCATTAAATGTTATGCATTCAGAATACCAATCAAAGGGAAAGGGACAACACCTGATGATATTAGTGCATTTAAAGAACTGCTGCTATAGCAAGAAATTAAAAATGAATTCAAAGCTTCAAAACGTAAAATTGAATTAACTTCAAAACCTTAAAATTAGTATTCCTAGACTATGAAAAAATATAAATTTTAATGAGAAGAAGCAAAAAAAATTACAAAAAAAGGAAAAAACTACAACTGAAAGAAGCAGGGAGGCTGGTGGAAAATTATGACAAGTAATATAGTAAAGACATGAAAATGGCTTTTAATATAGAGCAATTTATGAAATACGTATAATTTATAAGAGTTTCATTGAGGATATCATGTAGCATATATTAATGTAATTACCATGCTCAATAACCAATAGTGCAAATAGATTATTGTAATAGTGGCATAATACATGAACTTACATCAATTTTTTTAGCTTAACTATATAGCAGGAAATATGCATTTTAAAAAAACTAAACAAATTCAAACAGCTTTACTTTTTGTTGCTATTTCTTTGGCTATATCATGATATGATTCTTTTGCAGGGCCTTGAGAAAGTTTTTTCTATGAAAATAGCAATGGAGAGAAATGGTTGCATCTACAAATGCTTTGAGTTGTAATCCTAATCCGTTGAACCAAAGAAACACACAAAAACAAAAAATGTAATGTCTTTCATATAGTAAATTCAGTATATAGTAAATTCAAAATTGACACATTACCTAAAAGTGTGTTAATGAGGTAAAAAACAGTAGCTTTAGTACATATGGTGTCAAACATTTTGTAATTAGAACCAAAGAAATACACTCTCAAAAGAAACCCCAGGGAAACAGCAGTCAAGAACCACAACTTATTTAGAACAACTGCTAACATTAAGCCACAAACTATAATGTAAGAAACTACCATTATTTACCTTATGTATTAAAAAATTAGAAATAGTTCGCAATTTCTATTAAATGTACAGCGCAACATAACAATGGTTATATAAAGAGAAGAGTAATAATTTATTAGTGTTTCATTGAGGATATTATGTAGCACATATTAATGTAATTACCATGCTCAATAACCATTAGTGCAAATACATTATTGTAAAAGTGGCATAATACATGAACTTACACCAATCTTTTAAGCTTAACTATATAGTAGGAAATCTGCATTTAAAAAAAAACTAAACAGCTTAACTTTTTGTTGCTATTACTTTGGCTATATCATGATATGATTTCTCTTGTAAAATTGACATATTACCTGAACTTGAGTTAATGAGGCAAAAAAACAACAGCTTCAGTACATATGGTGTAAAACATGTTGTAATTAGAACCAAAAAAATACACTCTCAAAAGAAATCCTTATAGTCACCTATAGTGGCAGCCTCAGTTGCTGCAACTGCTTATGGTGTAGTTAAATCTGCGACCCCTAATAGCAGATCCTGTTCCACAAAATCTACTCATTCGGTAACAAACTAAGCCTTCCAAAAAACACACATATTACTTAACCAACATACTCTGAAAACTAACTAAAATTGAGGACATAGTTCATCTGTAACTACAGTCATAAATATCATGACATATTCAAGTGCTCAAATGGTTAGATGAGCAAATATTCCACAACAAATAGCTAAAACCTGGTTGTATAAACCATTTGCACAACAGTTTCTACACTTGACTTATAGGTCCATTTTATCAAACATTATATATATATAAAATGTCATGTGTTGGCTATTTTCATTAACATGTGCTTCCAATAAAGAACAGACGTATCAGATATGGATATCTAGGAAGCATAAAGTTAATGTAAGAAGGGTTGTGGAGCTTCAGAATTTCGACAAAACTTTAGAACTATATATCAGAACATAAATAATCGAGAATAACTTACCATTTCGATGTATTAATTTTTGTTCCCGTCGAACAACTCAATGTCATAATCTTTCTACAATGAACCCTTTGATTATATATGCATCTGATTAGATAGCATGTACCTTATGTCATGAAGAAATATGCAAATAATAATACCCGTGCTTTGAGCTCCTTATTTGCTTTAGCCATAACTCCCAAGAAGTCCTTCACCTTTCCAAAACCTACCACGTTAATATTAGAAGAAAAAAGATTACAAAACTAAAGAGTTGGAAAAATCAGTTTTTGATGTGGTTTTAATTAGACTAATTTGTAATAAAAGATAGATAAAAGGGGAAAAGAATAGTTAAATATGTACTCTAAGCATGTCTGATATTGTTTCGGGTGACTAATAATGGAATAACTAAAGAGCAATTCTCTTACACATACACGATCAATCTATTACCATTGACCAAATCATTTAACCTTTATTTATACTAAATGTTAAATTTTAGTTAGAAACTAACCTTATTCCATGCTTGCTATAGATGTAGACTTTAGATACCTAAGCTTTAAAGTTAAAGGCTAGGTATATTACAGGTGTAGTGCAAAACTGTAAGGTGAAAATTTATGTTCAGGTAAATTATAAAGATTTGAAACTAAGTTAGTGAAGTGCAAAACTGAATCATGATATACCTCAGATTAGACCATGTCCATATATTTTACCTGTAGACATAACTTGAGTTCAAAATCAGATCAATTTTTTTAAATTAAATCATAAATTCTAAAATCCAATTACCTTTGCAATTCATCCAATCAAAAGTTTCGATGGTTCCCTTTGGATACAAAAGTACAACCCTAAAATCAAAATCAGAACTATAATATACATATAGACATTGTTAGGTATATGATGGAATTTAAGGTAGTGTTAGAAAAATTGGAATCCGTAGGAAGAAGAGGTTCTTACATTAGGGAAAGAGCTGGCACCTTGGATTACAACCTGTAGTTTAGGCGCAGTCGAACAATGGGATGCGGTGGTTGAAGATGAGATAGTCGGGTAAACCAATACGAAAAAAAGGGGAGGAGAGCCGTAGCTAATTGTCAATCGTTCTAGATTTGATTCCGACTTGAAGTGGCTGGTGATGGTAGTTGGAGGAGAGCACACTGACAACGGAAACAAAGAATGTTCAATTGGAGGGGGCTATACTTTTTTCGGTTGGAGGAGAAGATAGGAAGAAGAGAGCAGCGGTAGGTTAAAAATTATTTAATACGGATACGGTTGAGTTTAAAATTTGAGCAAAATTGGAGAGTGGCTTCTATGCTGTAGAAACCAAACTCACAGTGACTATGGAATAGGTAAACATAACCTCAAGCCTCCCATTAGGGTATTATGTAACGACCCTCGGTGCAATGTAAATTTATTTTATGCCTATGAATAGGCGAGAAATTGTGATGAATCATTATTTGGGATAATTTTGGAAGCTTACTGAAGTTTCAACGGATTGAAGGATGGACAAAAGGAAAGTCAATATGAATTTTCCTTCGTTAATTGGTAGGTTTTACATTTTTAATGCTTAAGGGGATCACTGAATGAAAACTAAAAAGGAAAGGACCAAACGCTAAAAATGACTTAAAAAATAAGGAGTGTCTAGGATTGAAGCTTGGGTTAAAAGAGGAAAAAGATAAATATAAGTACCATATTCAATTTCTTACAAAGTAGAATAGATTTTTGTATGAAGATTAAAAATCAAATGGAATTTCCTTAGCTCAATGATAACTCACTGCTTAGATATGGTAGTTGCCGAGTTAAAAATCCTACTCCTATTCTATGAAAGAAATGGTACATAAGATCCGCGAACATAAAAAGGAAAAAAAACTATACCGAAGATCCAAAATTATCACAAATGCAGTAATTTAATAAGTAAACAAAAATTCAGTTTTGTTTAGAGTTTGATTATGGATAAAAGGTATTATACACTCAACATGCACAAATTTTTTTTTACAAATTAATTGTGCATTCTAAGCTTTAATTAAAAACACACAACATTCATGAACAAAGGAAAACAAAAACATCCTTTAGCATACAATAAAAAATGGAACAATTGGTAGATCTATTAAATAGAAATATGCATTGTGTTCGTATGAGAATTTGCCATCATAGCCCTTTAGGGTTGTTGCCAAGAATACCTATTTAAGTTGGGTATATTCCCTGCGTTTGGTTTTGTTGCATATAAACATGTATTAAATGTATAATGCAATCTTTATTAACCACTTTTTTTATCCAGGTAATCGTGGTTTGAAAATTTTAAGAGACTTGACAACCAAAAATATATTGCAAGTTATAATAATCTTTATCTCTTAAGGCACAACACACACACATGAAAAAAGAAACAGATATTCTAGTAAAAGCTGGTTGATTATCAACTTCTTTAACCTAGCAACAAACCACCTTTTAGTAGTCAAAATTGTCGGTTATGAATTTCATTTGTTGCATGTTAAGTAATTCTAAAATATCAAGCATATGCAAGAAATCTTTGCATTGTACATAAATCTTTACCACGGTGTGTAAATTTTCGATTCACTTGAATTCTAATCAGTACTCTACGTATAGAAAATACAAAAAAGAAGACAACGGTGATGAATATAATTTTGATGGATCATTAAAAAATGTGTAAAGGCTTCATCCATTTTTTCAGTGGCCTGCTACATGAATTCACTCTAAATTATCTTATTTTTTGGTTTGTAATATATTTAGATGTTTGTTAAAATAAAGAGTTCTTTTAGATCGTAGCAAAACTGGATCATTATGCTATATGGTCTCTAGAAGGCACTTAGGAGGTGGTAAAACCTTTTAACTACTGTATTTTTTTACTCTATATGTTCAATAAATTTTTGATTTACCAAATCTAAGAAGATTAGTGCAGCAACTTAAAATGGTATTTTATAAAAAAATTATTCAAGCATTATGGTTCATCAATCTAAAATATGAACATATGATTCCATATAACCTATGCGTTAATGCACAACATTAACTTGCCCATAACTTTGTAAAAACAGTAGAACAATGCACATATATTTAAAATGGTATATGAAGAGTAAGAGTTCAACTTGTCTTCTTGAAAGTTTGACTCTTTGGATTGTTAGTTATTTTCTAATCTAAAAAAGGAGCAGCTTCATACATTAGATATTCAAATATGTGGAATTCTGAAAATAGAATAGCGATGGGTGAAAAAAACACGTGACTTCCACATAATTAGGCATTTTCTTTATGAAATAATAATCTAAATATATAATGTAAATGCAAAACCATTATATGATATTATCATGGATATCACCTTTTCTTTATAAAAGTTGAAACAATAGAACCTGTGAAAGAGTCTCCTAATAGAGCAGGCAGTTGACATTAGATGTTCAAACAAAGATGCTTGTCAATTTAATAATAGAAGGATTTTTGCAAACGACAACTATCCCTTCATTTTGTTTTTAGCACATGAAAAATCATCATTGGTTACAATAAATCATGCTGAATCATTGAAATTTTTATGTTAAAAAGTAATCGTTCAAATTTACACATAAAATGTCATACAATTGACAGTCCAGCAAAAAGGTACGGTAGTTAAGTAGAATAGCACGATTGGAAGATAAACTTAGTTTATGTCCTATCTAGCAGATCCATTAATATATTGTGATAAAAGTTGTGGTATGCTGTGCCATAGGTCAACAAAACTTCAGTGACGTATAAATAGCATAAAATTCCAAGAAACTTCCCAAAGACTTAAGAAAATCGATAGGAAAAATATATAGATTTTAGAGGTAAACATATAATTTACTATCTGAATCATAGTCAAGGAGCAAACATACCAGAAATGTGCAAAACATATAAGAAGTAAACATTTTTAAACCACTTAAATATCAGTCATCAATAGATTATACTACAGATATGCTGCAAATCAAAATGACAGCTTAAAGAGGCGGAAATTACCTGAAAATATAGCGCAAAAGCTGAAAAAATTGTAGGCAGAACACTGATCAACATTTATCTAGACCGATAAGAAATTTTTTGAAGTTACAGAAGAGATAATTAGTGAGATAATCGAAAGTGTAAAAAGATTGAAATAATTTGAAGAGAATTGAAAAAACTACCTGAAATTGCAATCGAATCCCAAACGAAGGAGTGGAAATTGGAATTGAGTAGTCTTCGGCCATAAACGAATGGGTTGGTATATGGGAACAGATAAATCACAATAAGAAAATTTTAGCTAGTAAAACGATTGTTTGAATCTAATACGATTTATTATGCACCGAACAAAATTAAAATAAACCGTATAAAAGAGGGAAAATGCAAAATTGAGAGGAGCGGTACAACCAAAATAACTAAATTCGAATAGAACACACTTGGATTACAAACTGCAGGCTGAAGCAAAAATCGAACCAAAGAAAAGAAAATATGTAAAAGGAGAGGGTCGAATTACCTACTCACTGCAATTTTGAGAGACGGTTGACTGAGCAAGGCGCTTGAAGTTCGACCATTAAGATTTGGCTTTTCATCAGGAGGAAGTGGAATGAGGACGTTAAAATTTAGGGTTTAGAGGGTAAGGAAGAAACGGAGGATACGAATGTGAGGAAATAAAAATCGCGACTGTTCATTTCAGCAAATTTCAGAAAGAGAGGAAAAAAGAAAAAGAGGGTATATTATAAATATAAATTAGGAGACTGTTCAGTTGCCAAATTTCAAGGGGGCCTGTGTGAGTTTGAAATCTTACTCACTAATAATAATATAGTATAGATTAAACATAGTTTGGGTTTATTTGAAAAATCAATTGGTTTAAAGACACATGATGGACGAAGAAGGTTGGTGCATAAATTTTGATGTTACAAGTATAGCATAAAAAGTCTGGTTATATTTACATGTTGTTATGTTTTATAACTTGGATCCATGTACCCCTTTGAACATATCATGTACACATGAAGCATCACATGAGCATGTACCTTGTAATTGTGCTTTTATATATATCTAGATTCGGACTACTGTAACATTATTCCTTTGCTACCGCTAATTCTAACAAGTTGGTACTTACTGGTGATGCCACAGACAATACACGCATACTGGAGTTGATATAGTTTTATGTTGATAGGTGATTGGAAATGTAAGGACTGTTCAAGCCTTTGTAGGAGAAGAAAAAGCATTAAAGGGTTACAGAAATGCATTAGTTAATACATACAAGTATGGAAAGAAGGGTGGCTTGGCTAAGGGATTAGGGCTTGGTTCTTTACACTGCATTTTGTTCTTCTCTTGGGCTCTTCTAACTTGGTTCACTAGTATTACAGTTCATAAAAATATTGCTAATGGAGGCGAGTCGTTCACCACCATGCTTAATGTTGTCATTTCTGGACTGTAAGTCATTTTCTTATCAATTTTGCACAAGTCATATTAGCTAACTCTACCTAGATGATAAAATATTCTTTTTCTTATGATTTCACCAACATTCTTATTGACAGATCACTAGGTTTAGCTGCACCAAACTTCTCTACATTCCTGAGAGCAAAAACAGCTGCATATCCCATCTTTGAAATGATAGAGAAAACACCGATTACCAAAACAAGCTCTAATACAGGAAAAGCACTGGCTAGCATTGATGGTCACATTGAATTTTGTAATGTTGGTTTTGCTTATCCATCACGCCCTGAAGTTAGAATTTTTGATAACTTCAACCTTGATATACCATCTGGGAAAATTGTCGCTCTTGTTGGTGGAAGTGGGTCTGGAAAGAGTACAGTAATCTCACTAATTGAGAGGTTTTATGAACCAACTTCTGGAGCAATTTTGTTGGATGGACACGATATCAAAGGTTTAAATTTGAAGTGGCTAAGGCAACAAATAGGATTGGTTAATCAAGAACCAGCACTTTTTGCAACCAGCATTCGTGAAAATATGCTTTATGGAAAAGATGATGCTACCCTCGATGAACTTAGTCGTGCTGCTAAGCTTTCTGAGGCCTTGACTTTTATCAACAACCTTCCTGATCGATATGAGACACAGGTGATTCTGATATCTTAAAAGTCAATAACTATCTGGATATCCATAACTAGCATTTGTACTACATACGCGTTGATTTTATTTATGGTATTATACACCAGTTCACGTGTCGGTGAATATCCTTGTCAGAAATACCTTGAGTTTGTTAAGTTGTTATTTAGAGTTTTACTCCTGAGAACATACAATAGAACTTCTAATTTTAGGATGTGGAGCCCCTTGGTTCTCTTTATTTTGCACTGAACATTATCTCGACCTGTTAGCAACTCTGCATTCACATATCTTAGTATGAAACAGGACACAATGTTTGTATCCTTCCATGCAACTTATGTTCTAATGGTAGATGACTCTTATAAGCTAAACGTATGCATACCCAGCTGACCAATGTGCATATAACATAGGTTGGGGAAAGAGGGGTGCAATTATCTGGAGGGCAAAAGCAACGCATAGCAATATCAAGGGCAATCCTAAAGAACCCTTCAATTCTTCTTCTGGATGAAGCCACTAGTGCACTTGATGCCGAGTCAGAGAGAAGTGTTCAAGAAGCACTTGATCGAGTCATGTTGGGTCGCACCACAGTTGTAGTGGCACATAGATTGTCTACTGTCAGAAATGCGGATAAGATAGCAGTAGTTCAAGGTGGAAAAATCGTGGAGACTGGAACCCATGAGCAACTCATGGCAGATTCACATAGTGTATATGCATCTCTTGTTAAGCTTCAAGATGCTGCAGCTGCTGCACAGGACTCTTCCCAGATTATGAATGCAAATGTCATGCGTACACAGAGGTAAACATTTATTTTAACTGCATCTATTTTATGCAAATTTAACAAGCATTATTTGGAAATTGAATAGGTCGCGCAAGCCACAAGCGTAACTGCAGGTTACACTCTATTGTGATGTTTATGTTGCAACATCTTACAGGCTACAACATCTTTGCAGTCAAGTATATTCTAAATTGTGCTGTGTTTAATTTTTTTAGCTTTTCAGTCATTTGAGAATACTTTCTGCAAGCTGTTTGTGTAAATATGCCACTTTCAGCCAGCTAGATAAAATTTAGTGTGTTCTGATTTCCGTTAATACTTGTATCAAGTGCATCTGTCCATTTTTCCGACTTTATACAAAAAATGGTTTATGTTCGTAAATAGTTTTTTTTTTTTGAAAGAAATTGTTTCGGTTCTAAGTTTTGCAAATCAGTCCAAGGTGATTTTTTCTCTTCAATTTTTTGGCATAATATATGAACATGTTATCTCATTAGCGTTTACATTTTTCCTTAATAGCATCAAGTATTCACGAGAGCTCTCTGGTAGAGCAGCAACAAGCACAGGCAGCAGCTTTCGAGTTGGAGGCAGCTTTCGTGTTGGAGGCAGTTTTGTCTCAGACAAGGATTCAGTCAGTCGCTACCATCCAGATGAAATTGAACAGCCACAATCAAAGGCGGTATCAATGAAAAGATTGTATTCCATGGTTGGTCCCGACTGGATATATGGTTTTTTTGGAACTATAGGCGCACTTGTGGCTGGTGCACAAATGCCTTTGTTTGCTTTAGGAGTAACAGATGCTTTGATATCATATTACATGGATTGGGAAACTACAAAAAGAGAGGTAAAGAAAATTTCGCTCCTCTTTTGTGGTGGTGCTGTGATTACTGTCATTGTCCATGTTATTGAGCACCTCAGTTTTGGTATCATGGGCGAAAAACTAACTCTGCGAGTTCGAGAAAAGATGTTTAGAGGTAAGTTGCAGTCTATGTTCATGGAGCAAATAAACCAACATGAACACTTGGATTAATTGTGATTGCTAATTAGTTACAATTTTTCCAGCAATGCTGCATAATGAAATAGGATGGTTTGATGAATCAACTCATAACAGCGCAATACTGTCATCTCGGCTTGAAGCTGATGCGACTCTTCTCAAAACTATCACGGTGGATCGCTCAGCAATTCTTCTTCAAAATGTAGGGATGATAGTGACATCATTCATTATTGCTTTCATCATTAATTGGAGAATAACTCTTGTAGTGTTGGCTACTTATCCATTAATGATCAGCGGACATATTTCTGAGGTATACATATTTATCTTAGTACTAATTACACGAGAGTATCGTTATATATTCAAACTATGAAATTGATTTTTTTTCTTTTCAGAAACTTTTTATGAAAGGATTTGGTGGAAACTTGGGGAAGGCTTACTTTAAAGCAAACATGCTCGCAGCTGAGGCGGTCGGCAACATCAGAACAGTAGCGGCATTTTGCTCAGAAAAGAAAGTAATTGATATGTATGAGAGGGAGCTTGTGGAACCTTCTAAGCAATCTTTTCGACGTGGTCAAGCTGCAGGCATTTTCTATGGTGTTTCACAGTTCTTCCTCTTTTCTTCATATGCCTTGGCCTTGTGGTACTGTCACCCTTTTATTTTTTCACTAGGTTTATGATTATTGTTACATTTGAGGCATTCTTAATGTATCTATCTGGGAAATATTATACATATATTTCTTCAAACATTGAGACCATTTTCAAAAGCGATCGGTAGGTAGAATTGGTCTTATAGGTTTAGAATATTATGTCTGCATCTTTGTGCACAGGTGCATATAAACTTGATGCCAAAATTTACTTGCAAGTTATTGTTGTTATAGATGTTCGTTTAATACTTTTTATAAGAGTCAAGTAGGACTTTCATTAATCTGGAAACTTTCAATTAGTCTGGAATCTGCTGAACAATATGCTAAACTGAAAATTTGTTAGATTTATTTATTTTCAGCGTAAGTGTGCTCAAATGCAATGTACCTGCATGCATACGTCTGTACAACACATAAAAACTTTTTTATGATGCAAATCGGATCCGACAAAGAAATAAAGTGAATCAAAGCTTTGATATAGATTTAGAATATATCTTTCTTTTTTTAAAAAAATTGCATGCTTTTACAGGTACGGTTCTGTGCTCATGGGCAAAGAGTTAGCAAGCTTCAGTTCAGTAATGAAAGCATTCATGGTTTTAATAGTGACTGCATTGGCCATGGGAGAAACTTTAGCAATGGCTCCGGATATAATCAAAGGCAATCAAATGGCAGCTTCTGTCTTCGAAGTTTTAGATCGAAAGACAGAAATTCAAAGCGACGTCGGAGAGGAAATATTAAAAGTTGAAGGAGTAATCGAGATGAGAGGCATTGAGTTTTATTATCCTTCAAGACCCGACGTGATCATATTCAGGAATTTCAACATCAAAGTAAAGGCTGGGAAGAGCATGGCATTAGTTGGTACAAGTGGTTCTGGAAAAAGCACAGTGCTATCTTTGATATTGCGATTCTACGATCCTGTTGCCGGAAGTGTTATTATTGATGGTATGTTACTATGTTCATTATTTCCGTATTTTTGGATACATTTTAACACAATCCTTCTTTATTCGTCGAAATCGCTATTTAGTCCAGAGAGAAGTCTAATTGCTAAATATTGAACAGTATTTTGTTTGTTTGATATAAAGTTTATAATGAGATTCTCTACTCCGGTAGAGAGAATCAGGGTATAGATACATGGACTGTAAGAGTATTTCTACTTTGATTCTCTACTGCAGTGGAGGATCTCATTCCAGTAAGGTTTTATAGTGTAATGAGCTTTGGGAATTTCAATAACCATTAACAAAATCGATCACAGGCAAAGACATAAGGAAAGTGAGACTAAAATCGCTGCGAAAACACATAGGACTTGTACAACAAGAACCTGCACTGTTTGCCACAACAATATATGAAAACATCCTGTATGGAAAAGAAGATGCAACAGAGGCAGAAGTGATAGAGGCAGCAAAACAAGCAAATGCTCACTCTTTCATAAGTGCCCTACCGGAGGGCTACTCTACAAAGGTAGGAGAGCGTGGGGTACAGCTGTCAGGAGGCCAGAAGCAGAGGGTGGCCATCGCACGTGCCATGATAAAGAACCCGAAAATTCTTTTACTGGATGAAGCTACCAGTGCATTGGATATGGAATCGGAGCGTGTGGTTCAGCAGGCGCTGGATAGGGTAATGGGAGGTAGAACTACCGTTATGGTTGCACATAGGTTGTCTACTATTAAGAATGCCGACGTCATATCTGTGCTTCAGAATGGGAAAATTATAGAGCAGGGTAGTCATAATGCCCTCGTGGAGAAGGCTGATGGGGCTTATTATAAACTTATTCATCTACAGCAACGGACTCAGGAGTAGTTTGATTAAAATATCCGTTGATTGTAAAGAATATGATGTGCTGAGGAAGCAAGCTTCTATACAATGTTAGTTCTTTATCATATATTTTTTCTTTTTCTTATAAAAAAAATAGTTCCTTCTTTTTATTTTTGCAATCTTTGCATATTTGGTAACTATGTATATCAATGAAAAACATGGATGGTAATAAGAAGAAAATTGAGTGTGGTACCTATGTTTGTCCTTAAAGTGACATATGTTTGTCCATATGTTACTGTTTTGATTAGTATGGGCTTATGTCCATTACGTTAGACCAATAGGCCCAAAACATCAAAATTTGCTTTGGGTTTTTTGAGTGTTGTACCTATACAGCATAATGCAATTAGATGATACATGCGTGTAATACATACATGTAATATGCTGTTGCTATATTAAGACATGGCACAAGTGCTTTGTTTACTGTTTCATTTAATCAACCAAAGTTTAAGTTCCATATTCCTCAATCTATTTGCTTCAATATCGTTCTCGTTTTCTTTTAAAAACATGTTTGGGGAAAGTCAATTTGCTCACAGTAGACTGCATATGAGGCGCATGGATCTCGTGTATTTGTTTTACATGGCTTTTTCTGTAGTGCAAATTTTAGATCAACATTTCGAAAATATTAGTATTATTGATGTATCATGCATTTATCTTATCCACTCTCCCTTGTTGTGGTATTATCTCACTAAGAAAAACTCAGTATAGTTATTATTTCAAATACAATTATTTTCACAAATAGCTAGGGGATACATATCCTAGTTACCACTAGATATTCGTGTTTCAAAATCATGTCTTCATTTACAGATAAGCAATGATCTAAAATTAGACTATTTTAAGATAAGGTCACATGACAAAATTAAGTGTTGCATGGTTCAAAAAGTCTAAACAAAAAAGAAGGATGAATATGCATTTAGAGTAGAACACACGGGCATTAAGCACCTAACACTGAAATGACAGAACTGGTTGAAATTTCAACCTCAGAATTGATGCAAACCGCAGCAAAATATATTGCTTCACAACATACATGTACTTGTGTATACATCTCAATTTTGACACATGGAAACTCTATTCAAATGCACTTTTCATAGGACACAAGTATTGAAAGGTACGTAAGATGTTGTGCTAATCACACACTATTTGTATATGTGTTTTCTACAAATTCCTTAATCAACCATTTAGGGGCAGTGTTTGAATCCCTGAAGGCACTAATTATCTTCCTATTTTAGCTCCAGTTTTATCTTTATGAGCCGTAAGTACTTTGTTGTTTTGTTTGCGTAATTTAACCTTTATGGGCCCTTTATATCTCTTTTTACCCACCCTACAAAAAGCGGCACGGTAAATAATGTGTAGTAATTAATTAATTGCATTTATTAGCTATTAACTATTTGTCTAAAACTCTCTATATCTATTTATTACTTCCATAGGCTGTCTTATGTGGTAAAGGGTGATATTACCATGGTTTTAACTACTACATAGTGTAGCAGACGTCTTTACTTGCTATCTTTGTTGACAAAGATCTGCAATATTTATTTGGTTCCATTAGCGTATTTAACTTGTCGGAGTTAAACTTCATGCCTTTGGAGATCGATGCATACTTACTAAATGGATAGAATGCCAATAATGAAAATTAGGGACACATATCTATTTTTAAACTTAACGTAAGTTTCTCCCTTTTAATTTAGACCGTCCGTCCGGGTAAATTTTTGCTATAATAAGAAGTTAACTTGCAATATTAAAAACGTGATATTTTTCAGTATATTTATCGAATTTCTATTTCATTTTCACCATTAAATCAAAAATTTTATTATCTTTCTATTAAAATCCATATATGATATATTTTCACAATTTTTATGTATATTTACATGGGAAAATATTTGTCCGGTAAATATTTGCCTGAGTTTACCCAAGAAATTTTTGCCAAACAAATTTAATTGTTGAAATAGGCATCGGACCAAACAAGCAAAATATGCAGGGTGTGATTCGGGTGATGCTACGTGAAGGCGCTAAGATAGATCACAGGAATGCTCGGGAAATGTCGAGGTTTGCCGCATATATGAAGAATTGTTGTCAATGCTTTTTTGGATTGCAGTTGAAGTAAAGAGCTAGATAGTATGGAGTTGTGTGACTGTTCTGCGCATAATATGAAGAAGCGACATGAAGGGGCATGACATATGAAAAATACGGAGGGACTACTTGCAAGAAGGCATGTTGCATATTGCAACATGGAGGTATAAATAACATGGGAAGAAGCTATGTTGCACGATACTTATGAGTGGATAACCACAACATGTTGAAACTCACTGCACATGCATAATAATCGGCACTGCATGTACAAAGTGAGGTAGAATAGGAAAAAAACAAGACAGCGATTGACTAAGTTGAAAGTGATCGGACCCTGAAGTATGAGGCCTGAAATATGTGAGCTGGAAGTGAAGTATGGAAAGTTAGAACAGAACGCAAAGAATGGTGCAACTACAACCATAATCTAAACTACAATGTTTTGTAATGATAATGTTATTGCATCAAAATATCGAACAAATATTTACTTAGGCAATTGGAGAAGACGGGAGGGGTGGGGGTGGGTAAATATTTGCTCCACAGTTGCCCAAGCAGGACAAATATTTGCTACTGTGAATTAAAAAAATAAAATTGTCAAAATATATCGTATATATAGATTTTAATAGAAAGATAATAAAATTTGTTATATATAGATTTTAATAGAAAGATAATAAAATTTGTTGTTCAATAGTGAAAACAAAATTGAAATCCGATAAATCTATTGAAAGATAACACGTTTTTAATATTGAAATTTAACTTGTTTATGATAGTGAATGTTTGACTGGACGCAAAAAGAGGGATGTAACTTGTATTTCATAGTATGGGGAATGTTGGCCTTATTAAAAAAAGAAAGATATGTCAAAAGTTGCCAAGCCAATAAGTATACCCGACCCAGTCCGTTAATAAGCCCACTGATCTAAAAATACAGGTGCTAGTTTTATCAGTGTGTGATGTTGATCAAATTAATTTCAATTGCAGCTTTTCAACGTCTATATTAATTGACTATGTGTCTCCCTGAGCCTTGTTGGTCAAAGCACATATAGTAATGGTAGCAAAATTGTAGAAGTAAACTATTATTTTAATGGCGGCATGTCAGAAGAAACTTTCAACGTTTTACCTTTGTAAACACACGGTTAAAATATTGCACCAAAGAACTAACAAGAAGATCTATTTCCTGAGGTGTAAGATTTCGATGAACATTATTAGGTTGCTGTTATCTATATCCCAGCTGAAAATATACGTTGCTTTCAGCTAAACCTTCAACTCAAATAATATCTGTGCTAGACTATATTTTTGATCAAGCATGTATTTTTAATGTATTGTAATTAACTTTGTATGTAATATGCAAACGATATCTCGCTATCGTGTTAAACAAAGCTAAATTCGATGATTTGTGGGATTCTGAATTTGTGTTACACAGCTTTACACACGTATATGAGTTTAACTGTCACACGAATGTTTGTTTTTTTTCATTTTACTAACGGTCAGAATTAGGGTTAGGTTCCATCTCCAGCGCATCGGGCTTACTTCAATAATCTCTTTTGGTTGTTACTATCTGCAAACGCCAAACTAGCATGCATCATCCATTTATTCCTCCATTCATGCAAACACCTCCCACGTCCACTTACACCCATTTCTTTGTGTTTTTGTATTTTTTTCTTCTTGTTTTACGCGCCTTCGCTTTCGTTTCACTACAAGAATCAGACAAATTTCCGACGGCTCAGAACCGTCGGCGGCCGTCGGAAAAATCCGCTGCAAAAAAATTCGTCGCTGAACAGAATTTCCGACGACTACCGACACAGCCCGTCGTCGAATTTCCGACGGTTGCAAACGGCCATCCGACCACGTGGACGATCACGGTAGGTATCGAAATCCGTCGGGAGCCGTCGGAATTTAGCCGTCCCATGCCGTCGGAAGCCATCGGAATTTTTTGGTCAGCAGGCCGTCAGAAGCCGTCGGATTTCCTGATGCTGTTTTTCGGTATTTCTGCTGCATTTTCGCATTCCATTCACAATCCATAAACACAATATATTCCACCCATCAAGCATATATCCAATTCAAACATTCAATATGAAATCAAACCATACAAAAATAATCAAATCACATAAAGCAATAAATCAAGCCTAATTCATATAAAATCAAAAACAAACTTCGCTACCATAATTTACATACATCTCATTGTACAATATATACATCAATCCTTCATCAACTCCTCACCATCAACTCCCAAATGTCAAAATTACTACCACGAAATGTATCAACAAACAATACACACAACATTTCAAATCCAACTCCACCAACTCAATATGTCATCAAACAATACACACAACATTTTAAATCCAACTCCACCAACTCAATGTATCATCAAAACTTACTAAACCATGACGCAAAAAAAACATACCTATCACTCTGGTCAATCACCTCCAGAACCAGCTGAGGATGGAAAGCGGCCACCATACTGCTGCATGTACTCAACAATACGCTGGTCCAGCAGCTGTGTCATCTCAATGGCCTGGCGACAATTCTGCTCTTCCAGCTACGCCACCCTAGCTCTCAACTCTTCGATCTTTGGTAGATCTATCTCAGCTCCGGTCGTTTGACTGGCTCTCCTCTGTCTGCTGGCCTGCAATACTTATTTAATTTAGTCTATAATCTTACTATCAAAGCTACAACATAATGTGTTAATTGTTATATCTATAAACTTATTACTAAAACTAAAGCGATATGAAGTTTTTTAGAACTAAAATATTACTAAATTGTTGTATCTTAATATATTATTCATTACCACTTGATTGCCAAAGCCGTAGCGCTTGTTCCGTGACGGTGGATCCATGACTGAATCAAAAATAACGTCCTCCTCATCCGTCGTCAGCTGCTCTCGACCGGTATCCTCCAAGAGTTTTTGGCATTGTTCCATAAACCTTGCCTGCATGAACAAATAAAAATGCAGTTAAAATTAATAGCATGATATCTTAATTCATTATGCTTTAATTATTAAAACAATTACTAATAATACATAAACTAAAATATGCTTACATAGCTCTTTCTCGATTTATCGTCGTGCCATGTATACGAAACTGTCCCGTCTGGATTTACATGCTCGACGGCATGAGTACGGGTAAATACGTCCATATACGACAAGGGAACCCTGCGCCTCAGCTTCCTGAAATTGATTATTATGTATTGTTATTGTATATTCAAAATTATATAGCACAATAACTATTTACAATTCACATTTAATAAATTTACCAACTTCTGGCGATATTGCTCGAACGACTTTGACCCTCCTCGATGAGTGATGAGATTTTTGTTCCTATTTGCAGAGTTGTTTTCCGACTTTGCCTGTACATTTAAATTTAATACATTATTTACTTACCAAATATTTTTTGATATTTACGTATCAATCAAATAATTAATAAAAGTTTAGTACACTTACCTTCGCCTCGTCACTATCCCAATGTGCCAGCCACCCTTCCCACGCACTCGTCCCCATCTAATTCGGCTTCTGCCCTTTATGCTTCACTGTCGACATGGAATCCATGCAGTTCTTCCTCATCTTTTGCATCCAGTAATGCCGTACCAACTGCAGGTCATTTGGTTGTACGTCCATCGCGGCCTGCATTTCATGATAAACAAGCAATCAAAAATTAAACAATAAAAGGTGAACAATAAATAAGCGACAAAAAAATTTAGGAAGGGAAATAGAAGATTATACTTACAATGAAATCCTGCCACATACACTTTAGAATGTGGGGAGGGATATTATCCCACTTTGGCCAACAATCCATCATCCACTCTTGTACGAATCTTTCAAAACTGATAGAACTACAACTGATAGCTGTAGGTCAAACTCTGTGTGTTAAATATGATACAGATTAGTATATCGTAGACAAAATATTTAAGATGCTGAAAAAGTTTAATACTAACCCTTCCGCTCTAGGTACTAGAGACACAGCGGGTTGCTGTGGCGGCTGCGATGTACCGCTGTCATCGCCTCCTAAAGAATGGGAAGAACTCCTCCTTTTGGGCCACATGATACCTGTCACAGACACATCATTTTAAAAGAGAACAATAACATAACAATGAAATATAATTTATAGTTAAATGACATAAATGAAATAAAGTACATAAAGTGCAAAGTATACCTAATTCAGATTGGGTCTCATACTCCGACAATAAGCAGAATACATTGCATTTTAATATAAATTGCTAAATAAATGACAGAAATAGTAATGACATAAATGATGTAAATGACGATAAGCAGATTCGGTTTCATAAACGACATAAATTACATAACTAGCAAAATAAATCTCATCAATTACATCAATTGCATAATACTTAAGAATTCAACATAGTATTTATATTAATCCTCATCGTCTTCTGATTCAGATTAGGTCTCATATTCTACGTTATTTTCCTCCCTACTCTCGAATGCTTCTACCAAAACGTTTGATTCATCGTTTAGAGGTCCAAAATCAGTACGATCGTCTGTTATTATTATTTCTTTGTTTTGCTCAAGATCTGCCTAATAAGCTTGTTCATTTGGAATATTCTTCCCATCAAACGTAAATCTTGCCTTTGTCTTAAAAACTGCCGACCAATCTGCTTTATATCTTTTTAGATTTGCCTTTTATCTTCCCATCAAACGTAAATATACTTCTAATTCTTTTTATAGATTTCTTAACTTCTCAGGTGTAGCTAATAACTCTTTTAAATTTATTTGGAAAATAAATGCTCCTCCTAAATCTAAAATTCATATGTGGTTAATCATGCATGGAAAACTAAATACTATTGAATTTTTAAAAAGAAAAAAAATGCAAATTGATAATAAATGTTATTTTTGTAATCTGCATTTTGAAGATATTAAATATGTATACTATGATTGCATGGATACCTACTACATTCTGAATAATACTCTCAAAATCTTTAACTTTAGTCTTTCAACTAAAATTTCTAATTGTGATTATTATTGGAATAATTTTAGATTTAAGTTTAAAAAGGAAAATAGATTTTTACTTGACACTTTATTCATTATAATTTGTTGATATATTTGGTATGAGAGAAATCGGAGAATTTTTAATAATAATAATAGTCATTTTGATAAATTGATTTTTATAATTTCTTTATTTTGTTTTAATTGGATCTCAAATCCTAAATATAAATTAGCTAATAATAATCATTTTAAAGAATATCTTAATAAGGTTTGTAATAATATTAAGTTATTTAAACATAAAAATAATATTTTTGACATTAATAGTTGTAGTATTAACATTTTTTCAAACTTAAATGATGATTTCACTGTTTATCATACTATCCTTTTGATCAAAGGACCATAAGGATTAGTTTTATTTGTTTTAGTTTTAGTTTGTTTTTTGTTTTAGTTTATAGATCTTTAACTTCTTTTGATTATGGATTCTTTTTAGTCTTTTTTTCTAATTTTTATTGTATTTTGTCCTATTATCTTAGCTTTTGTATCTTTACTTTTATTTCATTATACATATGTATGTATATAAATTTCATTTATATACATATATGTGTATTATTCTTATAATTTCTTTAGTTCCTTTTACAGATACAAGCTTGGGCCGAAAATGGTGTTAGATTCTTTTTGCAGGTTCACAGGATTGCTGATAGCAGTGAGAAGTTCTTCTTAGTTCTTTTACATCTTCATCGTGGCGTTCTACTTTCAAGATGATTCACTTTTCAGCGAGGCACTCCCTCCAGTTCTATCGAGTCTACAAAGTGGTGTTTTCCATTCCAGATCATTCGCATTTCCATTTCTACCGAGTCTGCAGTGTGGCGTTTACTTCTCAGATGGAGCTGGCTTCTAGTATCATTGGCTCTGAGATGCTCCATAGTTTTTTAGGTACTTCTAACAACTTAATATCGGGCGTTGGCCTTGCCGGAGCTCGATATTGGGGTGTAATGGGCGGTGGCCTTGCCGGAGCTCATTCTAGGGGTACCCGAGTTATTTTCTTTGTTATTTGTACTTTGATTAGCTACCTGCTAGGCATGTTGGAAACACCTTGTCTTCTGTGATATATACTTATTTACATATGTGCTCTCCTCTATTCTAGAGGATCACACATTGTTCTTATATATATATATATATAAAAGACTTTACATATATGAATTTAAATACATAAGCATATATTTGGATGGGTATATTTATATACTAGAGAGGCTAACATGTCTGTTGTGCTGTAAATCACAATACTTATACACGGGCATGTCAAACCTTACATGGATTTCTATGTTACACATGCACAAACATATATGTGTATATGATACACGTGTGTGTGTATAAAAATATTAGTTATATAATATAAAACTATATTATATATTTAAATAAAACAATGATTATTCAATAAAAATTTAGAAATGTTCTAAATGAATTAGACTACATAGGCCCAACAAAGATCCTAATAGGTAATTTTTTTGAAATTCACTCATTTCTTCTACTACTGGCTAGCCCAGTTCCAACAATGATATCAGAGTTAAATAGCCTATGTGGTCTAAATTAGTTATATTATGGTTAACTAATTAAGCTCACAGCCTAGTTAGTAGAGTGCCTAAGAAAGGTAGTATCTAGGTTGGATTGTTGGGTAATCAAGTACTCTATCTTACTTGGCTACCAGTCTGGTCCAAACAATTATGTGAGTCCAAAGGTTGCCCCTAATAGAAAATGCATAATTTGAATGGGCCTGGGCTAATTTTAAAATTGTTTTGAAATTAAAAATAAAAGTTTTAAATTTAAAAATATTATAAATATCATAGTATATATTTTCAAATTGTTTTGAAAGTCAAAATAAAAGTTTTAAATTTGAAATTTAATTTAAGCTAAAACACATATTATAAAAGTTTTAATATAATTTTTCAAAATGTACGAAAATGTTATAAAATTAATTTCAAAAATATTATTTATTAATAAAATTAATAAATAAATGAATTAATTAAATAAGTTAATTAATTAAATATACACACACATGTATAATATACATAATGATATATGGTATGTTGTCTTGAATTGTTTAAAACAATATGTGTATACATGTGTGTATAAAAGAATATTCGAAATTAATAAAATTTAATTAAAATTGTTTCATTAAATATATTAATTAAAAGTTAATTAATAAATTAAAATGCGTGCGCGCACACACACACATAAGATATATTTGTTACTATAATGGTTATATTATACATATGTGTATTCAATATAATATGTTATAGTTGAATAATAGTAATTAATTAAAATGTTAACTAATTAAATTAACTAAATATGATTCAATTAATATAATGTTATATATAAGATTATTATATGAGCTAAGTAAAAAGTTATATAATAATGAAACTTATATAATATGGATGTATAAACTAAAGGTGGAACATTAAAGAAACCCATCTGGACTTAAGGAATAAATACATACATATAGTGCATATACCATGATTTCCGATGTGTCTGACACTTGAATCATTTAGGGTATTTCATAAATAATGTATTATTCCATAAGTTGATATCACCCGATGTAAAATATTGAAGGTTATGAACCTTTAATATAAATTTGTCCTCTACCATTTATACATTAATAAATTACTTGCATGCTCTCTAGTTGTTGAGCTTTCCTCAAGCTAGTGATGTTATGTGTAGTATTATTAATGTATAGACTAAACGCAGTAAGATACTTATACATATTTGTTGAGCTTTCCTTAAGGTATATATAGTATACTTAGGATATCGCGAAATGATGGGTATGAGTGAATAATCTCATTTTAATTGTTGAGCTTTCCTCAAGGTAAAAAATGGATTGGGACAAGGAACCATGAGTTAGGAGTCGTATATGATACAACCGATAGTGATTTATCCATAGTATATAGAAGCATGATTTGTTAAGCTTTCCTCAATGTCAGAATCTCAAGATATATGAGTCCTAACACCCACTAGTGAAGTCGAATGACTTCTATGTTTCATTTTAGGTTTTGGAGAAACATAAAAGACTAGTTGGAGCCTTATTAGAAAAATAAAATGATTACATTTAACCTTTCTAATATTGTAAGAACGTCTGCTATATAAAGTTATGATAATCTACATTGATAAATTTGTCTAATTAACATAATTGATAAAATTTTATATCAACTAAAAATATGTAAAAGAGATGAATTAAATATTGACAAAGAAATATTAAATATACTTACTAATAAATTTTTGCATGTTGACTCACGCAAGTGCCTAATTATACAACTGGTGAATACGTTCATAACTTGGTCACTTACGAGTTTACCTGCCCGAGATTATGTATTGTCTTTAATGAGTTTCGAACTCTAAAAGCAATAAAAGAATATGGATATTTGATCGATATGTGATCACATATAAATGCTATATGCAAATGGTCATAATTCGTAATGCATGAAATCTCAATGAAATTGGTTTATTGAGACAAGAAAGTAATTATAGTGTGAGATCGTTTATTCAATATGTGTAACAACCCACACCAGAACATGCCTAAATTTTGACCCAGAAAAGGCCCATAGAAACTTGGATCCATTCTAAGGCAAGCTGTTGGTAGAATTAAGAAAATAACAGTATAGAGCCATAACTAAACTTATAGAACTCACAAGGGATGGAGCAAAATATATTAGCAAAGTGTACCCATTTATTTCAAAACCATAAAAATGTCACAATACAAATTCCATAAAACCGTAACATAACATCCGTTAGAACAATTATCTAAATACATGGGTACACATAAAAGCAAGTAATAATAACAAATACCGCCACAAGATAAGCTTCTCCATCTCCAAGCATCGTCACCACCATCACTCCACCCTTAACCTGTGTAGTAACGAGGAGGGAGTCAGAACAACAAGTGCCCGGTGAATAAAAACCTCGAGTCTTGCCATTTCAGTACTTGGGCAGTATATTTCAAATAAGAATATGTCTACGAACATAAAACCATTAAAATCATTTAATACTTCTTTATAAGGAAAGGAGGCGGATGCAACCACTTAATACCTCCATTCCATAAGTAGACCCTGTATCCCAATCATACGTCATAAATAGCTAATAATGTAAGAGACGGTACCCAAGCCACTTAATACTTCTCAGTGGAAAATATGCAGACCCCGTCATTTAAGGCCTATTTTCAGAAGCGTGCTCTTCAATGGTATTATCTAGCTGACATCATATGGAATCTCATATGCCACTTAATACTTCCAAGTGGAAAATAGGCAGACCCCGTCATTTAAGGCCTAATTCAGAAGCGGACCCCGTCATTTAAGGCCTAATTCAGAAGCGGGCCCCTATAGAGATACTACCTAACGTAACCCCTTATCCATTTAATACTTCATCTGAGGAAAAAGGCAGGTCCTACCACTTAATACCTCAAACCCCAAAGCAGGCCCTTCATCTTATGGCCCATACCCATAATGACGTCTCACATTAGTCCACTACTCATAGGAACTGTGTCACATACCGAAATTTTCGACTTTCGAAAATTCGACATCGATACTCACTTTATCGACTGCCGAGAAATCGAGTGCCGGAAACTCCAATAGTGAGGGTTTTAAATAGAAGAAGAAAAAAAGAAGAACAACAATAGAGAACAGAAACAGAACAATATCAGAATCTTACACATCGCAGCGGAACAATATATAATAGATAAACACTAGTCTTTTAAAACAAAGAACTATATCAGTTTATACATACATCAATCAGAGTCAATATACAGAAATGGACAGTTATATAAACTTGTCCTCATACAGAACACAGCGGAATAAATATTATTAGATACAAATACTACGTCTAGTCATCTAGCTTATCTTCAAAGCTCCAGAATATCCAGAATATCCTGATAACCTAACTCTAGACTGCCCGTGTGGAAAATTTGTGGGCACCCAGAGTTTAGAAGGGAAACAATAAACTCCAGGTCAGTCATGGTGACTGGTGTGAGATCGTAAAATAGTTATTTTTCACAAAGAAAATAAAACAAATTCGCAATGCTTTTGGAAAATGAAACTACCATAAGACCTCCCGCCACACACACAATGCAAACGCAGAATTGGGGGAGATTTCTTCTTATGATAGTCAAAGATGCTTACTACGCAAAATTAAATCATTTTGGATATTATTTTTAGTGCATAGTATAGAAACATTTCGAAAGTAGAATATAAATCTTAGCCAGCATAGGTACCATTATAGTATGCTTACTATAGCTGCCATATTAGATGGCAGGTTCTACAACTAAAACCGTACAAGTCACGTATTGTTTCTTTGGATTTCCAACAAATGGTCAGGCTAAGGAACTTCCTATGCCACGATGAGTACATCCCTGGAATAGACGACCCGAGAACCTAACCGGATCTCTGCCAACACAAGGCCGGGTTACCTCTGCAAAAATAGGTAACTACTGACACGCGTATGTCATCCCCCGATCGTCACCGATCTTCCCGAGGATCCCCGATTCGCAACAACCACAAAGTAATAAATTTGCAGCAACCACAGAGGTTAAGTATCTGGGCTCCATACCATGATACCACCTTTATCCAGAAGGAATGACATACACTAAGGGGCGCTACTCCCTAGAACCTTGCTGCATCCTTCCTGTTTCGACCATTTCCGGGGTGTGAGGCTCGACGAAGTCTCGTCCACAAAGCCACGCTTTCTACAAAGCCATGCTTCGGGTCAAACAAATGATCAACCTATGATCACAAAGATATAAGATCAAACAAATGATCATATCGCAAATGATCAAACACTGATCATTTCACAGCAACACTCAGTATGCCACGTTACCAAATTGGGAATATATCGCTGATAAATTTCAACTACATAACCTCTGAGCTCGTACGTCTCAGAGAAGGGTGTTAAGTTAAGAGAATAAATCCTCCGCCACCAACAGATATGTATTTGAAAGAAATCAGCTTTATATCTCAATTTGTAACGTCAGACACACAATCCATACAAGTCTGTTCCGGGATCGAACAGAACCGAAGGCACTTCTCACGAAGCCCTTGCATATCCGGATAAATTTCTAATCACGTTCGGACTTCCCGTCACTAAGGGTGATAAAACCTCTAAATCGGAGATCAGCCGATGTAGAGCAACTCGACGGTAATCCTTCCGTTTTCAAAAATATCCGGTCTTCAACACCGGTCTTCGAATGCAATTCATAACGACGTATCACATATTCGGAATGGGTTATACGACCCCATGGTCCTTTCCCGGCTAACCCGAATAGTGAGCGCTTATTCAAAAATAAGTGTGGCATTCAAATTCATCCAATTCACAACAAATACCATTCAAGGTAATTGTGACGCCCCACCTCTATACCCACGCTAGCCAAGAACACTACGGTGTAGTGCTGTCAACTAGCACGGAGAATAAGGCTGTTGAGGAGCGACCATCTATGTAATTGCTTTGTGCGAGCACCGATATGTCAGATAATAAAACATTGCATTTCATTTTTAGAGGAAACCCGACATACCGATACAAACTCAAAGCTACTACACAGTGGCTATAATAGTTTAGGACATTAGATATAAAAATAACACAGATAACATAAATGCGGAATACAGATGGAACGGAAAGTCTCATATATATAATAACTGATATCAGTTACAATACATTTGACACAGTACAAATGATACAACTACAATTGTCGACTCAAGAAGTTATATATACAAGTACATTATCGACTAATATACATGAATACATTATCATCTTAAAACAGACACACTGACTACTACAACAAGACGAAGACCACTTCAAATGATATAAAAAGTCTTCATAGCTCTAGCAGCAACCCAAAGCTAAAAATCTACAACCTGTAAATACTCGGTCTGACCCGAGTATTACATTCAAAAGAAAATAATACCCGGATCAGTCTAATTCAAACTCAGTTATTAGCGCAGAGAAGCAATAATAATCAATCTCAATATAGATGACAGTCACAGAAATCTCGTATATCCAACTCTCGATACGAGAATTGGATAACGGCAGATATAACACTAAACAGTGTTAATCCACAAAACAGAAATCCAAAGCAGTTTAAGCAATTGAAATGTCAATTTAAAAATATCAATGCTAATTGGCTGCAGTACACGCTAACGTGTACTGCCTCGCCAATACAGCCTACGAATTACGCAACAGGTCGATGAATCAAGAACAAAAGAAATATCGATTAAAATCTGTCAATTCGGTGTGGCTGCAGTGCACGCACGCGTGCACTGCCTCGCCACAACAGAATATAAAGTCACCACAAGGGACAAGGGTAAAACTGCTACGAAAATGCAGCCACCACTTGTATTTAAGGGCAAGGCTGCATCAGTGAAATGAAACAGTGTATCCAATGAAAGGGGCAATAAGTGAAACAAGTTCAACATGACAAGGACAAACTGGACAACAACAAAAGCATGTACCAACATGAATATATACAGTACAACCAGTGTCAACGTCTACATGGATGCGAGCAACTGAGCAAGACAACAGAGTAACAAAAGATGAGCATCAATGCATACTGGAATGAATGCATCAAAGTGACAATATAGGGCAGCACATATATGCAAAGTCCAACATGTTCAAGTTCATCAGACCAAGCTTCAACTTATCTATAACAAATGCAATTGCATATATGCAATGCAGACAGGGACCAAAATGTCCAGATGAACTAAGAAGTGAGATATACAGCAAGGAAATAAAAGAAGCAGTGCATCAATGTAAATGTGCACAGCTACAACATGAATGTCAATACAGAACAGAGAACATTAAGGCCAAGATTACAATGTCAAAGCACAAAGCAATGCACTAACATACAGACATATACAAATGGTCAAGTAAACTGGTAGCAATGCAACAACAATGTCACACTCACAGAAAAGACACAGATCAGCCTCAATAGAAGATAAGGTCACCAGTGAAGCAAAATGACAAAAAATGCAAATGATACAAGGCATCAATGCAATGTATCAGATTCGAGAACAAGGCAGCTGAAGACAGTAACAAGAAAGGGCAGCAATTCAAGGCAACAGTGACAACTCAAAATCAAACAAGGCCGGAGGCTAAGCTCATAGAGGCCAGTAAGTCTAACTAAATCCAGAGAGCGAAAGGAACATGTAATATAACAGTGAAGTCCAACAGCAAGTGCACGTCAATAATGCAAACAAAACAATACCTCAGAGCAGCTTCCAAATGACAGTGAGTTTCAAAAATGACCAAAGACAAATTTCAAAGCAATGCCCAAGTTTATATGCAAATAATAGTGCAGTTATGTACAATAGCATAGGACCAGAGCCATGCAAGAGAGACCATACAACTAAGACTTTACAGTGCGCTAAGTAAGTGGCGATAGCATGAAGCTCCAACCAAGTAATTATTGGATATGTACGCAAGGGTGTACAAAACCAACTGTACATGGCAAAATGAATCAAAGGTGAACAAAGAAATGGCACATGCATGTGCAGGTCTGAAACTACAAGGACAATGGTAGCATTTTCATGCAATACTAGTTGAATGTGAGCAATGTGCCTGGCAACAACTTCAAGTGGACTAAGGCAAAAATGGATAATACATCAAGACCAAATGAAATTGCAATATGGACCTGTCAGTATACAAGTAATACTGTCTCGAGGTAAATAGGCAGTGCCACTAAAACAAGCATAGCTACAATTTATAAAATGACACAAGGATGAACAGCCGACAAGTATAAACTGCACCTAAGACAGCAACTACGAATGCTCTAATGGAGTTAAAATGATGCCGTGACCAAAACATGAACAATATAATACACTAACAACAACAAGTACACTGAAATACAAAGGTGCAACTAGTCTGGAAATCACTCAGAAATGAACACCAAGAATGATCAGACTCGAGTACGCAATGTCTACGGTCATAAGTGATACCAAGTGCACAAACAGTAGTACGCAAGTGCAGACCTCAAAGGCAAAGCCTTGACATCAGATCTGAAACAAAGTTAGTGAATGAACATAGATAGACCAAGCAGTGACATTGCCAAAATCACAGAGTCAAATTCAAATCCAGGCAATACTAAATTCGAACAAAGGCAAAGTCATAAAGTAGGTTCAATTCAAAATCAATGTCGAAGCTACAAAGAAAAGGGTCGATTTCAGGTATCAAAACAGCAGTTTTGAAATCAATGCCGAGAGTATAGAATGTCCAAAAATTTCAAATTTGTTAAAATCAGAGAAATCATGAACAACGACATCAGAGAAATTATCAAAACCGAAACTAAATCAAACGCAAGCATATTACTAAGCTGAATTAGATGTGAGTGGGAACTCACCATTTTTTTCGACGAGGCAGTGAAGCCTTAGCATACGAAGCGAAGACGAGCGCGGCAAACCCTTTTTAAGCGACGTCGATTCGAAGTCTCGAAACCCTAAATCGCCAGGGGAATGAAGATACGAGACCGCCATTTTTAATGCTTTCGACGTTTAGGGTTTGGAATGAGAATGAAATAAAGAGGGACGGTTTACAAGGTTATCACGGCAATCAAAAGAACAAAGGGCTAGCTTTTCTTTAAAGCCCAACAACATTTAACTCAACATCTTAAAGAATTTTACAGCCTAAAAAGTATTTCAATTCGATCAAAATGCCAATAGCTATTAGCAACCAGATTAGATCGTCAAGAGGCGATAATTAAATGGGTACGAAATGTCGGGTTGTTATAGACTCCCCTCCTTAAAGAAATTGCGTCCTCGCAATCTTAAGGGATAAGTGGGAAAAAGGTAACAACCATAAGAACATAGCAATGACGAGTGCATAAGCAAAGCAAATGTCAGCAGGGGAAGTATTAGATATGAAATCAAAAGGTTCGACTGATTCAAATCAAAAGAATCAACATCGAGGGGATCAAGGAATCAAAATCAGACGACTGTCTAAAGCAAGAATCAATCGAGTTCCAGTATTTAAAAGAAAAAGGAAAACAGAGCAGAATTCACATACTGCACGAATTGAATGCGAGTAAATCAAATTACTCACCTGAATCGACAGAGAAAAAGACGAAGCTCAAATCTCAAAATCGCAAATATTCAATCAGCACAAACGATAATCGAATTTTCAAATTGCAAATAGGTTTAACTATCAAAAATGATAATCAAATTTCACAAATATCTGATTATCAAAAATGATAATCAGAAACACAAACATTCGATTAATCAAATCGAAAAATATTTAATTATCTCAAACGATAATCAAATTTCACAAATATCTGGTTATCAAAAACGATAATCAGAAACACAAACATTCGATTAATCAAATCGAAAAATATTTAATTATCTCAAACGATAATCAAATTTCACAAATATCTGATTATCAAAAACGATAATCAGAAACACAAACATTCGATTAATCAAATCGAAAAATATTTAATTATCTCGAACGATAATCAAATTTCACAAATATCTGATTATCAAAAACGATAATCAGAAATCATAAATATTCAATTATCATAAATGATAATCAAATCACACAAATATCTGATTATCAAAAACGATAATCAGAAATCAGAAATATCCGATTATCAAAAACGATAATCAGAAACACAAATATTTAATTATCATAAATGATAATCAAATCACACAAATATCTGATTATCAAAAACGATAATCAGAAATCAGAAACATCCGATTATCAAAAACGATAATCAGAAGTCGTAAATATTCAATTAACGAGTCCGGAATTAACCGAAGTAGTAAAAGTATGGTTCCATACTCCTTACTTTTGCTAAATCGTTTAAATCTCTTTATCGTTTCCTTGAAAGTGCAGGATTGTGTGTTTTAAAAATAACATTTCACATTCTCAAACGGACAAGTCCGGAATTAAGCGATCCAGTAAAAGAAAGGGGTCATAGTCCTCGATTTTTGCTGAAACGTTTAAATCGCTTCCTCATTCTATTGAAAATGCAAACTGTAAGAATTTTGAAAACAATTTTAATTTATATTTTGAAACAACTTTTAAAAATAACGAATTTTGAAAATATGTGATTAAATTAGCAATATCAGTATTGCGGGAGAACCGCTTGTAAATCCATTTCAAAATTGACGGTTACTGAAGTTAACACGTCAAAATCTCATCAAAATAACTGGCATCAAAATATAATACCAATGAATTTTCATTCATAAAAATGTCACAAGAATCTTCTCAAAGATAGAAAGGGATGTCATACCCTAAACTTGTATTCATAACAAGTCAATAACACATGAATTCACCAATGCACAAAAATTGATAAACATATCAATAGAAATCATTAAAATTGGTGAAGCATAAATTCCAGATTTCATCACAAGAAATCCAGAGAACACAAATTCTAGAAATCTACACACGAAATCCAGAAAACACAAGTTCTAGAAATCTACACACGAAATCCAGAAAACACAAATTCTAGAAATCTACACACGAAATCCAGAAAACACAAAGAAGGGGGAAGTCCAAGCACACGGATGAGAAGCTATCTCATGGAAGCTATCCATTTAATTTTCCGAACACACGGATGGGAAGCTATTCATTTAATTTTCCGAACACACGGATGGGAAGCTATTCATTTAATTTTCCGAACACACGGATGGGAAGCTATCCATTTAATTTTCCGAACACACGGATGGGAAGCTATTTATTTAATTTTCCGAACACACGGATGGGAAGCTATTCATTTAATTTTCCGAACACACGGATGGGTTTAATTTTCCGAACACACGGATGGGAAGCTATTCATTTAATTTTCCGAACACACGGATGGGAAAGGCAAGTCCGAACACACGGACGAGAAAGGCAAGTCCGAACACACGGACGAGAAAGGCAAGTCCGAACACACGGACGAGAGACATCGCACATTGCTAGTCTAAATCATAAAAATGATCGTCATGGATCATAAAGAAGTGTCGATTACACTAAGCTAGTAAATATAAGAGTTTAGCTTCATGTCCCATAACCACTTGCTTAACTCAAATATTTACGAACAGATTGTAGATCTGCACTAGGAAATTGTCACAAAAAGAGTTCAATCGAACAAGTCCAAGAGCTAACCGACGAAGTAAACGCAAGCGTTTCATACCACTTGTTTTACTAGGCCGTTTAATTCAATTTCTCATACGAGTGAAATAAAGGCTTGTATATACTAATAGATTGGAAAACGGTTTAAGAAAAAGAGCTTTATAGTAAAATAGTTTTGAAATCGTTTGGAGAAAAGGATTTTAATATTTACTACTAGTATAGAAAACCTTTATATTTTTAAAGTGACAAATCACAAAAATGATTGTAGAAACAATCAATCACAAGAATTCACATACGAAGATGTGAATGGAATCCAAAGAAATCGATACTGAATCCATCAGAAAGTATGTTCACAAAGATCCCGAAGAAAATGTCATCAAAGTTGCTAATAAATGATAGCAACAAATCGGGGAAATAATCAAGAATCGATTAAATTTGGAAACCAAGTCAATTCACTAAAATTTCCCATTCGAAGACATGAATAAAATCCAAAGAATTCGATTCCAAATTCATCAAAGTAGGAATACCCAAAAATTCCAGAAATAGAAGTTATCAAAATCGACAGAGGTGATAACAACTAATTAGAAAAGAAGAATCGATTATCAACTGGAAAAACAAAGCAAAACGAGCAGAAATGCATAAATGACTTCAACAAAAGTAAGAATCAAGTCAATGTCGAAGTCAACAATTAATAGCCGCAGTCGAGTACAAAATGATTCAATCATCATTATCAAAGAAACCAACGGCAAACAAAATCAGAGTCTTAAAAATCAAGAAATTAGCAATTTCTCAAAAACAAAGTGACCAAAGTCGAATGGAATTCAAGATGAGGAAAACACAAAATTTCAAGTTCAAAATCGCTGAGATTCAAACTAGATGTGAATGAGAAATCAAAATTACTCAATTTGCAACTGGTCCAGCTATCTTTCATCACAGTGTAACAGGTACACAATGACACTCATAGCATAGAACAAAAGTGGAACAAAGTCCAAAAGTCAAAATGGCTTTAATTTGCCAAATTAAAACAAAATCAACATCGGCTAAATCAATTCAAAGCCGAAAACACAAGAATAAGCGTTAGGAATTCATACCTAACAGTCAAAAATAATCATATGTAAAGATGAGAGATAAAACATCGACAAATAGTTGTAACACATGCTCCATCTAATTTATGTTTTATAATTGTCCTAAACCCCAGGCTCTGATACCAAGCTGTGACGCCCCACCTCTATACCCACGCTAGCCAAGAACACTACGGTGTAGTGCTGTCAACTAGCACGGAGAATAAGGCTGTTGAGGAGCGACCATCTATGTAATTGCTTTGTGCGAGCACCGATATGTCAGATAATAAAACATTGCATTTCATTTTTGGAGGAAACCCGACATACCGATACAAACTCAAAGCTACTACACAGTGGCTATAATAGTTTAGGACATTAGATATAAAAATAACACAGATAACATAAATGCGGAATACAGATGGAACGAAAAGTCTCATATATATAATAACTGATATCAGTTACAATACATTTGACACAGTACAAATGATACAACTACAATTGTCGACTCAAGAAGTTATATATACAAGTACATTATCGACTAATATACATGAATACATTATCATCTTAAAACAGACACACTGACTACTACAACAAGACGAAGACCACTTCAAATGATATAAAAAGTCTTCATAGCTCTAGCAGCAACCCAAAGCTAAAAATCTACAACCTGTAAATACTCGGTCTGACCCGAGTATTACATTCAAAAGAAAATAATACCCGGATCAGTCTAATTCAAACTCAGTTATTAGCGCAGAGAAGCAATAATAATCAATCTCAATATAGATGACAATCACAGAAATCTCGTATATCCAACTCTCGATACGAGAATTGGATAACGGCAGATATAACACTAAACAGTGTTAATCCACAAAACAAAAATCCAAAGCAGTTTAAGCAATTGAAATGTCAATTTAAAAATATCAATGCTAATTGGCTGTAGTACACGCTGACGTGTACTGCCTCACCAATACAGCCTACGAATTACGCAACAGGTCGATGAATCAAGAACAAAAGAAATATCGATTAAAATCTGTCAATTCGGTGTGGCTGCAGTGCACGCACGCGTGCACTGCCTCGCCACAACAGAATATAAAGTCACCACAAGGGACAAGGGTAAAACTGCTACGAAAATGCAGCCACCACTTGTATTTAAGGGCAAGGCTGCATCAGTGAAATGAAACAGTGTATCCAATGAAAGGGGCAACAAGTGAAACAAGTTCAACATGACAAGGACAAACTGGACAACAACAAAAGAATGTACCAACATGAATATATACAGTACAACCAGTGTCAACGTCTACATGGATGCAAGCAACTGAGCAAGACAACAGAGTAACAAAAGATGAGCATCAATGCATACTGGAATGAATGCATCAAAGTGACAATATAGGGCAGCACATATATGCAAAGTCCAACATGTTCAAGTTCATCAGACCAAGCTTCAACTTATCTATAACAAATGCAATTGCATATATGCAATGCAGACAGGGACCAAAATGTCCAGATGAACTAAGAAGTGAGATCTACAGCAAGGAAATAAAAGAAGCAGTGCATCAATGTAAATGTGCACAGCTACAACATGAATGTCAATACAGAACAGAGAACATTAAGGCCAAGATTACAATGTCAAAGCACAAAGCAATGCTCTAACATACAGACATATACAAATGGTGAAGTAAACTGGTAGCAATGCAACAACAATGTCACACTCACAGAAAAGACACAGATCAGCCTCAATAGAAGATAAGGTCATTAGTGAAGCAAAATGACAAAAAATGCAAATGATACAAGGCATCAATGCAATGTATCAGATTCGAGAACAAGGCAGCTGAAGACAGTAACAAGAAAGGGCAGCAATTCAAGGCAACGGTGACAACTCAAAATCAAACAAGGCCGGAGGCTAAGCTCATAGGGGCCAGTAAGTCTAACTAAATCCAGAGAGCGAAAGGAACATGTAATATAACAGTGAAGTCCAACAGCAAGTGCACGTCAATAATGCAAACAAAACAATACCTCAGAGCAGCTTCCAAATGACAGTGAGTTTCAAAAATGACCAAAGACAAATTTCAAAGCAATGCCCAAGTTTATATGCAAATAATAGTGCAGTTATGTACAATAGCATAGGACCATAGCCATGCAAGAGAGACCATACAACTAAGACTTTACAGTGCGCTAAGTAAGTGGCGATAGCATGAAGCTCCAACCAAGTAATTATTGGATATGTACGCAAGGGTGTACAAAACCAACTGTACATGGCAAAATGAATCAAAGGTGAACAAAGAAATGGCACAGGCATGTGCAGGTCTGAAACTACAAGGACAATGATAGCATTTTCATGCAATACTAGTTGAATGTGAGCAATGTTCCCGGTAACAACTTCAAGTGGACTAAGGCAAAAATGGATAATACATCAAGACCAAATGAAATTGCAATATGGACCTGTCAGTATACAAGTAATACTGTCTCGAGGTAAATAGGCAGTGCCACTAAAACAGGCATAGCTACAATTTATAAAATGACACAAGGATGAACAGTCGACAAGTATAAACTGCACCTAAGACAGCAACTACGAATGCTCTAATGGAGTTAAAATGATGCCGTGACCAAAACATGAACAATGTAATACACTAACAACAACAAGTACACTGAAATACAAAGGTGCAACTAGTCTGGAAATCACTCAGAAATGAACACCAAGAATGATCAGACTCGAGTACGCAATGTGTACGGTCATAAGTGATACCAAGTGCACAAACAGTAGTACGCAAGTGCAGACCTCAAAGGCAAAGCCTTGACATCAGATCTGAAACAAAGTTAGTGAATGAACATAGATAGACCAAGCAGTGACATTGCCAAAATCACAGAGTCAAATTCAAATCCAGGCAATACTAAATTCGAACAAAGGCAAAGTCATAAAGTAGGTTCAATTCAAAATCAATGTGGAAGCTACAAAGAAAAGGATCGATTTCAGGTATCAAAACATCAGTTTTGAAATCAATGCCGAGAGTATAGAATGTCCAAAAATTTCAAATTTGTTAAAATCAGAGAAATCATGAACAACGACATCAGAGAAATTATCAAAACCGAAACTAAATCAAACGCAAGCATATTATTAAGCTGAATTAGATGTGAGTGGGAACTCATCATTTTTTTCGACGAGGCAGTGAAGCCAAAGCTTTAGCATACGAAGCGAAGACGAGCGCGGCAAACCCTTTTTAAGCGACGTCGATTCGAAGTCTCGAAACCCTAAATCGCCAGGGGAATGAAGATACGAGACCGCCATTTTTAATGCTTTTGACGTTTAGGGTTTGGAATGAGAATGAAATAAAGAGGGACGGTTTACAAGGTTATCACGGCAATCAAAAGAACAAAGGGCTAGCTTTTCTTTAAAGCCCAACAACATTTAACTCAACATCTTAAAGAATTTTACAGCCTAAAAAGTATTTCAATTCGATCAAAATGCCAATAGCTATTAGCAACTAGATTAGATCGTCAAGAGGCGATAATTAAATGGGTACGAAATGTCGGGTTGTTACAGTAATTATTGATAGTCGGTTATTTAACTATCAATAAAGATGCACAACATCATCAGATTCCAAATAATTTTCCAAATTATTTATTTTCCAAAATATCTTTACTAGATATAAAATTCCCACACTTCAAAAATAAATCAATATTTATTTTTCTAGACAGTTTCCATTTCCTTTATAAATTCCATAGTGAATTTATATTTCAAAATATCTACTGATATACGATTTTCAAATCGATTTCAATATTCACTTTCAATTTATCTTTACTGAGATAAACCTCAAAAACGTTTCATTTCGTTTTGGAAAACATTTCCATACTTATTTAAAAATAAGTCAGCAATTCACAAATCCATTTATTTTCAACACTTGGAAAATATTCGATATACTTAAATCAAATTAAGTATATATTTCTTTTAAGGAAACCATTTACTATAACATTTATTTGAGTCAAAACGAATGTTACGTAAAACATCGTTACGACGACTCAAAATCACTAGTATAGGGATTCGGATTTTGATAGATATATAAATCCCAATACTACATCAAAACATTTCCTTTCGGAAATCATTTACTATAACAACAGTGTTATAGTCCATCATTTCCTTATTCCTCGAAAACGTCTATTTCAACAATGAATGTTGAAATCTATGATTTCGATATTCATTATATTTGAAAACATCTTTAAAACAATTAACTTCATTTCAAATATCACTTTCCCAAAACCATATCCATTTTACTTAAAAATATATTCACTGTCCAAAATCGTGAATATACTTCACCAACCACATTTCAATCTTTTCTACACATTTATTTCAAGAATTTATCCACTATCCAAAATCATGGATAAAATTCCCTTAATAACCTTCTATATTCAATTCATCAAATTTGATTGATTTTCGAATTTATGAAACAACGTTCATAAATTCCATTTCTATTTTGTAACAACTTCAATTTAATAAATCCCCTTTTTATTAACAATTCGATTCATAACTCAAATCTTATACCAACAATCCATATTATAAGTTAAATACTTATAATTCCTTTATTTTACAAAATCATTTCCATTTATAAGTTCATAATTTATAAATTCCATTTATTTATAAATTCTTAAAAATTCATTTTAACGCTTATAAAAACTCGTTTTATAATACCAACATTTTAAAGTTATAAATATCAATTTTTGTACATCTTTTATATACATCGTTTTAATAATTCAAAAATTCCCATTTAAAACCATTTTATAAATTTCTTAACTATTTATTTCAAAAGAAATTACCTTTTGGTTATAATTCACAAATCTTAACTTTTATAACTTTAAAATCTGAACGTTTATTTATTAATTCAAAAATTAAATAAAACGTCTACTTTCAAAAATCACTTTAAAATCTTTTTAAAGTAAAAGTCGTTATTTTTGAACTTCAAAATTGAATCCGATGATGCAACAGCACCAATTAGTCAATCACAACATCAAACATCATATATCAACATATGATAACAGAATATACATCAATATCTGTAAATAAATAAATACTGGTGAGGAATCCAGTTGGATCCCTCCAACCTGTTTCCCTGCATCCACAGACGTTAGCACAATACCAATTCCACTTCGAGGTGGAATATCGCGGTATATGGGTTTTATAAAAATAATCCGCTTACTAACGGCGCAATAGGGTCTCATCCGCTATACGAGGCGGGAAATCAATCAATCCAATATATACATATGCCAATATGTATATATTGCTATATATATAGATATATCCTACTATATCTAATATCACATCCAAATAGCAATCATATCAGTCAATAAATAACTGCAATACAAAATTTATTTGAGTGAGAAAGATCTCACCTTAGCTTTTTATTTTGCAATCCATTTCCATCTTGACTCGATTTTCTTGATTTATACCTTGTATAAACATTATATAATTTTATTAATATTTGAATTAATCAAATAATTAGATTACTGTTTTATAGATTTAGTTTTATCATATGATTAAATTTGACGAACAGTTAAATTTTAAACTAAATTTCCTTAAAAATCTGATAGTACTTAAAATAATTAAATGAGTTTTGTGAAACAAATAAATCACCCTTACTATATTATTTTTGAAATACCCAGTGGATAAAAATATGAATGTGTATATTTATTTTATTCTTTTTTTTTTCTTTATAATCTATATAGATTTAAAAATCTATTTTTCAAACTTTATTTAAAAAAAAATTTCTGTTTAGTAAAAATAGAACTGGGTTTAAATTTTTGTTTAAAACCTATTATAACTTTCTAAATCTAGATCCATATATATATATATATATATAAACTGCATTTAAATTTACTGTGATAAATCTTTTTACTTTCGGCTTGCAATTTTCTATATATCAAATTATATTTTACTGTAAAAACCTTCACTGTATATTCACATACCTAGACTTCGAATTGAACCCAGAAGAACGACGACCACTGCCCCCTATCAACTGCTCGACATCCCAGCCACGTCGCCAATCACCACTCGCGATTGATAATACGTTCGCGACATTGCTGCTCCTCTCCCCCAAATCCAAAGCCACCACTTCCAGATGCTCGAGACCCCACGACTCGACTGTGCCGCCGACATTCCTGCCACCACGATTGATCGCGAGCCACTCGCTTGCGCCACTAGCCACCAGCATCATGAGAATGCGCCTTCCAGCTTCGAGACCACTGCTCTGACCTAGGTCGCAACCTCGCACTCGAACCCACATCGAACTTCGACCAAACCCACGCGCTTACGCGTGTAGACAGTCGCGACACGCAGCCATCGTGATTTGAGGTAGCTCGAAATTCGATTCGAAATCGAATTGATTTTCACTAAAAAAACTTCAAACTGAATTTGATTTTCTGAAATGGCAAGAGGGAGGCGCGATTTGAAAAACTAGGGATGAGTTTGATTTTGTGAATTTACAGAGGGAAACGAATTGGATTTTCGAAAGAGGAAGAGCGGACATTGTTTTTATTTTCGAATGAAGAAAGTTTTGCAATTGAATTTTTTATCTGGCCTTCATTATTTTTTTCTCGTAAAAGAAAAGGGAGAAAAGGGTACGTGATGCAGCAGAGAATAGGTACGAAGGAAACAATCCGGGTGTGTGATGTACGTATTGTCGTTTAACAAAATTTTAAGTTTAATTTCAAATCGAATTCAGTTTAAGCTTCAACGCGTTTATATGTCGTATGCTCACATAACAACTCCAAATAATGCGAAATTTGAAATCCGACAATAATTCAATATTACGGATCCAATGGAACCGGTTTCGTCGAATTCCGAGACTGCGCCTCGGACGGCTATTTTTAAATATCGACTGAACGATATAAATTTCAAAACTGAACAGAACAGTTTAAAATTCAATTCTGAAGCTCCTGTTATCTTCAGTATTATAAATACGAATTTTAGAAACTTTCGAAATATTTTTCTTCAACTGTAAATTGAAGATTTAAATTCTTATTCAACTTTCAATCGATTAAATTTTAAAGTTTAATCGCAGATTTCAAAATTATATCGGGGATTCAAATTAAATTATCGTTCAAATATTTAAAATTAATTAAATATTCTCAATTTATTTTGTTCAAAATTCAGGGTCGTTACAAACTGGTAGCCAGATTAGCCAAACAGATTTCCCCTATTGAATTTGGAACTAACCTCACGTCATTACAAATATTTATCATAAGGATATCTCAGATAAATAAAAGTGTACACAGCTGCTGGTAGCCTCAAAGTGAAGGACAGACTTCTGGCATGTAACTATATTGACCTCGCATACCAATGACTTAGCCATAAATTAAGTACTATACACACACACATCTCACCGTTTCATAAATAAGGCCTTATAAGGAATCTTCCTTACTACGCCTTAAAATAATAATTAGGTTATATAAGAGTTTCCTCTTATTTTCACCTCAAAATCAATTACCTTCCTAATGGGGGAAAATAAATGTAAATAAAAGCCTAATTAACTAACCATATACACAATAGTTATACGTTAATTACGTAATAAATAAATATTCACGCTTAATAAGTTCTAAACAATGGATTTTACGCCCTAAGATAGCGTTTAATGTCAATTCCCTAATCAATTATTATTACAAGTCATTTTTCTTCAATTTCCCAAAATTTCATGGAATTCAAATGTCCAAGACATGGAATAAATATTCATAATCAAAACTGAAATAACAGACTTGCAAATATAATAGAAACTCATTTTATTACACAAATTCAATGTAATATCTTAACCAATAAGAATTGCAATCTAAATCCCATATTCAATTCAACTCCTCTTTTACAAAGAAATAGATAAGAATAAGTGGTGTAAACTACAAATAGAATTCGTAATCTAAACCCCTTATTTTATTAAAGGATCCCAATTTGACCCAAAGGAAAGGAGAAGTGGAATAGATTATGAAATTATAAAAAATTGCATAAACGAAACAAATTCCATCAAATTAATTTAAATAATTGAGAATCTCAACATAGAATTGACGTTTCGAAATAAAAAGGAATTTTGGGGGATTTTATCTATTATATTTTTGAAATTCCAAAATTCCCAAGGCATATTCAAATCCAAAAGAAATACACTAAACAATTGCTGAAAAGAAATACTATGGTTTTTACTCACAGAATAGCCTTACCTTCACCTTCCTTAGATTTGCATGCCTCACAATTTCTTCCCGAATCTCTCTCTTTTGAAATATGTACACACAATAGGGAAGAGTTATATATTCATTAGATTCAGAATAGTTAGAGGAGAATAAAACAAGAATAGGTTAGAGGAAGAAGAAGTGAATAGAAAATAGATTGGATTCTTACCTGAATTCACTATGAAGTTTCTAAATCTAATTTGGAGAGATAACAATGACAATGTTCCATCGTATTCCCCAAAATAATATGAATAAAAGTGGAGAAGGTATGGTTCTATTTATAAGAGTTGAAACACACCAGAACCATAGGATGGGAGTAGGTAGGAAACGGTAAATCTGGAGTGCACAACCGAATAGGACATAACATAAAACCCTAGCCATCACTGGCAACTATCGTTGCCAAGCGTTCGACTGCCCTTAGGCGACCGGTGAACCGGTTGACCTCCTCAGGTCGACCGCTCTTTTATTCAGGGGCGTTTATTTTTGTTTCCGTTGCCGTATTATTTTATTCCCTCGTTAACCATTTATCATTAAGCATTAATTAAATGTTAACTTAGGCCCCAAGTTAATTTTTGAAATTTAAATCCTAAATTTGATTTCTCATTTAAATTTGAATTCAAACTAAATTAATGTAAATCTAAGAACTTCAAATGCTCATAACTTCTTTGTTTGAGCTTCATTTTCAGCATATTATATATGGAAACATATCAGAATTTCATCACGAATGCAACAGAATAAATTTCATGATAAAATTCCAAATATAAAATTTCCATATTCAACCCTTATCATATTTAATTTAATTTACTCCATTTATTTATGATTCATTTTACGGGGTGTTACATTCTTCCCTTCTTAAAAAGGGTTTCGTCCCGAAATCTTTCAAGGGGTGAACAACGTAATGCCCAATAACATCTATGCTATACAACCAAGTTATCTATACAACCATCTACTCAACCAGTAGTGCAATGTGATTATGTACTGTAGACACACTAAAATGAGTTCAATCCTAGCATGAGTGTGTAATCATATTATGAATTTATGTATGCAAATACCCTAAACATGCATAAAAATTTCTACATGAGTGTAAAGTGGTTGTGAAAAAGTGTAGCAACCGTCTCCTACCATCCAATCTAGCAACCATGATGCAACCAAAATCCTAATTTTGAAGAGAAAATTTTTCAGAGAAAGGTTTTGGACAAAGAGTCCTCATGCCTCCCATCAGATTTTCTCACCATTGTACTTGGACTAATCCAATTCTTTATTGTGGAGCTTCCGAGTTTCGTGCTCTATGATGCATGTAGTGGCACATGACGCTATTGGCTCCGTTTTAAAATCCCCCAATTTATTAGGCTCTACAACAATTGTTATGCTACGAAGATATTTCCTCAAATGCAGAAACGTCATGGACTCTAGCCAATATAAAAGTTTTCTTGTTTTCCCCATATTGGGAAAGGGCACAATAAATCTGGTGCCTATTTTCCAATTATCCAAATCGTATGCTGCCTAATCATTTGTGACTTTCCAAAGTCTCGTGGTACAAATCTGGTCCGAATAGGATTTGTCGATGTTTTTCCACCTACAATTTGTGGCCTCCCCAAAAAAAGCTTCAACGGTGCCATACTAATCGTCCATTGATGACTACAATCCTACCAAATTCTATTAAGGGTAAGCGCTACTCCTAGGGTCATCCAAAGTCCAAAATTCAAGCTCTCAACAAATCTCCAAGTTCCCATCCATTTCTTCAGTTTTTCAATCGGTCTTCAGTCGGTAAGCGATGCTCTGATTCAACGAAGTTCCTAGAACTAGTTCCTAAAGCTAGGGCTGTTATGGTAATGGTTACCATTACCATTTCACAAATACCGTTACCGTACCATTTTTTCTGGTAAGCAAAAATTGCTTACCGTTACCGTTACCGATAGGCTGGTATACCAAACACTGGTATACCGATAATCTGGTAACCGTTACATTGGTAATGGTAAATTACCGTTTTTCTAGAAAAGGTTAGTAACATAACACGTTTTCACACCATAACGGTACTTCATTATACAATTTATAGTGTTACTTAATAAAAGAAATAAATGAGAAAGAAGTGAAGTGTATTTAACATTATCTCACCTGGTTAATAAACTAAATTGAATCATTTGCTTGGTTTTAAATGCCTATAATAAAGCATGTTACATGAATATACATGTATTATAAATTGACTGGTAAAATTACCGTTACCGTTGATATTGAAGAAATGTTACCGATGATTTACCATAGAAAATGGTAAATTTACCGTTACCATACCGATTAAACTGGTATACCGATTGACTGGTAATGGTATGGTAATGGTAAATTTACCGTTACCGTAACAGCCCTACCTAAAGCTACTAGCAAACCCCTCCAAATTTTCTAGTAAACTAAGGGTCCCTAACACTAACGATGCAAAGCGCAACTCTATAAAGCTGTGTTGGAGTGCTGCGGTTCCACTGCTTCTAACGGAAAATTTATGCCACCTTCTTCTTAATCCTTAATCAATAGGAAATTCCATTCTCCTTCCTATATCTTTTCTCTTTTCCTTGCATGGTGGCATTTTGTGGGCTAAATTCCTTATGTTTCTCAAAATCTAAAGTTTTGAGATTGAAACTTTTACTCACTTTAGGCTGCTAACCTAATTTCCTCATTAACTTCCAGTTTTACCTATGGTCTATCGCTAGTTAAGCATTTCCATAAAATTTCCTTATTTACTTTGCCTTCTAACATATATCAAGTGGTTTAAATCCCATTCATAAAGTCTACACAGGAATAAAACGGGAATATCTCTTATACCACATCATCCACTTTTCCAGTAACTAAGGAAGACAACTAGCGACTATAATCCAAGAACTCCAAAAGAAATTTTTATTGAAAGTTTCCATTTATTATCAGTTAATATAAATGGTGTTGAGGTCTTAACACTCCTTTCTAAATTAAGATGGGCTATCTTTAATATTTCATTCCATTGCTACTTATTTTCTTAATTTCTCCCTTTTTTGGTCTTCCATAAATGTTGTCCATTTATTGCTTCAATTAATATCCATAGCAGTTGATCATTACTGTCAAAACTGAACCATCTCCAATTAATCCTTCTTTAATCTTTTTAACTTTCTTCAGGTTTCCAAAATCCTTCCATTACTCAAATTTCTTTCTTCCACAAATGCAATATAAAGTTTACTTAATCAGTCCCCCTTTAGATTACTTTTCCTCTCATTAATTACAAATTTATTGCCTATTAAATTTGTAATGAACATCCATAAATCCTAGTTTGTCAATTACTAACTAATACGCATACAGTCGTAGTCTATGCTACCTATATATATTCTAGTCGTTTAGTGTAGCTGTACGATATCTATATCTAACTACTAATTCTACAACTAGAATACTCATTTCCATATTTTAATTCATTAGAGCCATCCTTCCAAAAAGATTGCTGTCATAAATTAACCACAATTAAGATTTTTGCTTTGTTTGAAATTACAAGTAATCATTTCTTTTCTTATTACTAAAATAAATGTGTAAACTATGTAAAGGAATATCCATCTCTTACACATCTCTTTCCTACTGTAATCTTTGTTACTTCAAACAATGCACTTTTACATGTATTTTGAAATAGGATAATTTATGGAAATTACGTGGAAATTGGTCCAAAATTAAAATATAGAAATTCATATTCTATGGGTTACCTAATTCACAACCCAATTACAGATCTGGAATATTTTTACACTTTACCAACTTCTTCAAATAAAGGTTTGGGACTGACTTCAACTTTCCAAATCAGGTTGTACATTCTATTTCTATCTTACTCATATCCTAAAAACCTTAGTCTATCCCACCTAGGTCATGATCCATATCTACTCCATAAATTTTTTTAAAATCATAACTTTCGCACACGAAATAAAATATCTTCATACAAATAAACTTATTTAAAAATAAATATTTATTACTTCATTTTTTGCAATACATAAAACATGAAGTATCAAATTAAATATCTTCATCATTGAAAATGTAAACTTTAATAAAAATCGTTGTCAAAGATTCAAAATTCCTTTGTTCCTAAATAGGAATAAAATAATCTCATTTTTTTAAAAACTTTCTTTATCAAAACTTTTCTTAAAAGTTAGACTTTCTAATTTATAGCATCCAAAATTCTCTTGGTTTTTGAAAAAGGAACTAATGAAAATTTTCCTTTTCACAATCATCATTTCAAAATAACAGTTATTTCCTTCTAAAGCATACAATAATATTTATTTCCTTATTACTCAAGATATACTATTATTTGATGAAATATATCTTGTAACTTTGATCAAAAACTCTTAAAATCTCTTGCAACACTTTTCTTTATCAAATCCATTATTATTATTATTCGAATAACTTTTTTATTCAAATTAGGAGAAACATATAAAATTCTTATCTTTACATAAATGCTTCTCCTTATACAAAAACATCCGACTTATTTATCAATCATCATTTAAATCCAATCAATGGTCAAAGATTCCTTTTATAACTTTATAAGATAGAAAAGTAGATGGAGTGGACAAAGATAATTTCTATATTACTCTATTACTCCTTTCAATATATCATCTACCAGATGTCACAGTTCTATTATTACCTAAAAACTAGACATTATTCTCTTCATCACCTTATATGGGAATGCTCTTCTTCCTATACTATCAGACATTCCTTTCTTTTATATTTCTCTATTCCAAAATAGGTGTTATTTCTATCTATAAACACCTAAAAAGAGTTCTAAAGAAAGAACTTTTAGGTTTATAAACAGGGAAAAATAGAAGAATCAAAGAACCAAAAATTGAAATCTTTTTAATTATATTAAAAAGGTTAACGAATGAAAACTTTTCAAGTCATTAATTTACAATTAAAACTATCCACCATTTTGTCTTAAAGAAATTCACCGCTTTTTAAAAATTGCATTACCTTACCAAACTTTTCCAAAACTAATGGTGGTATATTTCCAAAGTTTTCTAAAACCATATTTATATTTTCAAAAATTTCCAACTTATACAACTTCTAAGAAGTTATAGAGGAAAGAACTTTCAAATTTATTGCATAGCAAATATAACATAGAAAAATGGAAGAATACAAAAACAAGGAAATTGAAAGCTTTTCTAATTCAATTAAATTTTAAATTGAGAAGTTAATAAATGGAACTCTCTTTTTCAACTTCTCGAGTCACCGAATTTTTAAACTAAAATCACCTACCAAAAATGTTTCACCACCCTTTTCTAAATTTACAACCTCTTTTCAAAATTTTTACAAAACAAACGGTGGTATAATTTAAACGTCATCTAAAGTCACTTTTTACCAAAAATTTCTAACTTATAAGATTTTCATTCCAAAATCTTTTAAAAGGCACTTTTAAAATTTTCAAGGGGTTTGCATAGAAATCTTTTTATCAAATTATGTCACAAAGGGTAGGATTAAAATTTGTTCTTTCTTTTAAACCTTTGTACTCTACCCTTTAAAAATCTAATTTCCTCCTTGTGGTGATAAATGTATTCCTTCTAACGGAATTTTGCTCCTTTCCTTACTCTGTATTTTATTAATACATAACACCTTCATTTGTTACCTCCATAAATGTTAATTTGTCTGTATTAATTGTCAACCTAACGGATGTTTCCTTCAGGTCAATTATTTCCTATCAACCTTTCCATCTACGATCAGTCCTATTATTAAATATGTCTGTAGAGTCCGCAATGATAAAGAAGACTAGGTCCAATCGAGGAGTCGATTACTATCCGGCTTCTAGGGTGCATCCATAATTGGAGGTCATGTTCTCCCTAGTTTTCTCCTAAAGATATAATCTTCGCTCCATGGGTAATCGAAGGAGTAGAAATTACCTCTATTTATTCCTCCAACTCATAATCGCCTCGCCCATCCTTTCGGAATATAGTCACAACTACTTCTATAGTCGGAATTTATAGAGTTAGGCGTAAATTCAAAATAAGTATATATATATAGTATGAGTTTTCAAATTTTTTTTGAAAAACCATTTCAAAAATAACAAGTATGCCACTCATACGTGTAATATACTTTCCCCGTCGATCGGATAACCTAGGGCTCTGATACCAAATGTAACAACCCACTTTGGAACATGCCTAAATTTCGGCCCAGAAAAGGCCCATCGAAATTTAAATCCATTCTAAGGCAAGCTGTTGGTAGAATTAAGAAAATAACAGTATAGAGCCAAAACTAAACTTTTAGAACTCATAGCGGATGGAACAAAATATAATAGCAAAGTGTACCCATTTATTTCAAAACCATACAAATGTCATAATACAAAATTCCATAAAAACGGTAACATAACATCCGTTACAACAATTGTCTAAATACGTGGGTATACAAAAAACAAGTAATAATAACAAACACTACCACAAGATAAGCTTCTCCATCTCTAAGCATCGTCACCACCATCACTCCGCCCTTAACCTATGTTGTAATGAGGAAGGAGTCGGAGCAACAAGTGTCTAGTGAATAAAAACCTTGAGTCTTCTTTTCAGTACTTGGGCAGTATATTTCAAAATAAGAACGTGTCTACGAACATAAAACTATTAAAATCATTTAATACTTCTTTATAAGGAAAGGAGGCAGGTCCAACCACTTAATACCTTCCTTTCCAGAAGTAGATCCCATATCCCAATCATACATCATAAATAGCTAATAATGTGAGAGACGGTACCCAAGCCACTTAATACTTCCTAGTGGAAAGTAGGCAGACCCCATCATTTAAGGCCTATTTCCAGAAGCGTGCTCCTCAGTGGTACCATCTAGCTGACATCATATGGAATCTCATAGGCCACTTAATACTTTCAAGTGGAAAATAGGAAGACCCCATCATTTAAAGCCTAATTCCAAAAGCGGACCCCTATAGAGATACCACCTAACGTAACCCCTTGGCCATTTAATACTTCACCTGGGGAAAAAGGCGGGTCCAACCACTTAATACCTCAAACCCCGAAGCAGGCCCTTCATCTTATGGCCCATAGCCATAATGACGTCTCACATTAGTCCACTACTCGTAGGAACTGGTAGCCATATTAGCTGGGCAGATTTCCCCTATGAAATTTGGAACTAACCCACGTCATAAGGATATTTCACATCAATAAAAGTGTACATAACTGCTGGTAGCCTCAAAGTGAAGGATAGACTTCTGTCATGTAACTATATTGACCTTACAACCTATGACTTAGCCATAAATTAATTACTCGATACACACATACACACACTCATCTCACCGTTTCATAAATAAGGCCTTACAAGGAATCTTCCTTATTACGCCATAAAATAATAATTAAGCTATATAAGAGTTTCCTCTTATTTTCACCTAAAAATCAAATACCTTCGTAATAGCGACAAATAAATGTAAATAAATGCCTAATTAATTACGCCATATACTTAATAGTTATACGTTAATTACGTAAATAGAAATAAATAAATATTCGTACTTAATAAGTTCTAAACGCATGGATTTTACGCCATAAGCTAGCGTTTAATGTCAGTTCCCTAATCAATTATTATTACAAGTCCTTTTTCTTTAATTTCCAAAGATTTCATGGAATTCAAATATCCAAAATAGGGAATAAATATTCATAATCAAAACTGCAATAACAGACTTGTAAATAAAATAGAAACTCAATTTATTACACCAATTCAATGGAATATCTTAAACAATAAGAATTACAATCTGAATCCCATATTCTATTCAACTCCCCTTTTACAAAGAAAATGATAAGAATTAGTGGTGTAAATTACGAATAGAATTCGTAATCTAAACTCCTTATTTTATTAAAGGATCGGATATTGATCCAAAGGAGAAGGAGAAGTGGAATGGATTACGAAATTATCAAAAATTGCATAAACGAAACAAATTCCATCGAATTAATTTAAAAATTGAGAATCTCAACATAGAATTGACATTTCAAAATAAAAAGGAATTTTGGGGGATTTTATATATTATATTTCGAAATACCAAAATCCCCAAGGCATATTCAAATCCAAAAGAAATACACTAAACAATTGCTGGAAAGAAATACTAAGGTTTTCACTCATAGAATAGCATTAGCTACGCCTTTCTTGAATTTGTATGCCTTATAATCTCTTCCAGAATCTCTCTCTTTTGATATACACACATAATAGGGAAGAGGTATATATATTTATTAGATTCAGAATAGTTGGAGGAGAATAGAATAAGAATAGGTTGAAGGAAGAAGAAATGAATAGAAAATAAACCGGATTCTTACGTGAATTCATTATGGAGTTTTTGAATCTAATTTGGAGAGATAACAATGGTAGAGTTTCAACGTATTCCCTAAAATAATATGAATAAAAGTGGAGAGGATAAAGTTTTGTTTATAGGAGTTGAAACGCACCAGAACCATAGGATGGAAGCAGGTAGGAAATGGGTAAATTTGGAGCGTACAACCGAATATAACATAACATAAAACCCTAACCGCCACTGGCAACTGTTGTTACCAAGCGGCCGACCGCCCTTGGGTGACCGGTTGACCGCTACGGTCGATCGGTTGGGTTATTCATTTTGACCGCTCTTTTATTCAGGGGCGTTTATTTTTGTCTTCATTGCTGTATTATTTTATTCTCTCTTTAACTTTTTATCATTAAGCATTAATTAAACATTTAGTTAGCCCCCAAGCTAATTTTTGAAATTTAAATCCTAAATTTGATTTCTCATTTGTATTTGAATTCAAACTAAATTAATTTAAATTTGAGAACTTCAAATGCTCATAACTTTTTTGTTTGAGTTCCATTTTCAACATATTATATATGGAAACAGATCAGAATTTCGCCATGAACGCAAAAAAATAACTTTCGTAGTCAAATTCCAACTTTTATAAAATTTCCATATTATACCCTTATCATATTTAATTTAATTTTCTCCATTCATTTATGATTCATTTTACGGTGTGTTACAATATGATTGATTGCATTAATGGTCCTGTTTTGTTATATGTAACACTGGACCAAAGGTTACAAGATAGATCTAAGTGTTCGATAGATGACCAAATGAACTGTTGTAAAAAGTTCGTTAAGATATTGTAGTAATGATTTCCTTTGAGTCGTTTGACCGTTTAGAAAGGATATCAAATGTATATGAGTGGATGTAAGCTGAGGCATAGTAGGGATGAAGAGAGTGAATGGTCATTTCTGCTTCATAAAGAAATGTTGGAAATGAGAATTGTAAAATAATGATTGAAAACCTAAAATTGGAATGAGAAATACGATTTTTATTCCAATATGTATTTTTGTATAGAAAATTGTTTTCTATGAGATTTATTTATTTGAATTTAAGATATTCGATATTAAAATTCTCGATTGTAAACCAGTTACAATAAATGGAATAATAACCTATATTAAGTGGTTAAATAGAGCTTCATATTTCATATGATTTTATAATAATGGTGGAAATACTGGGAGCATGCCATATGGCACTTATTAGTTGCATTAAATTATGAAAATTATTTTCGTAAATTATACCAAATATTATTTATGAAATAATAACTGTCTTTCAGTGCTGACTAAAAATAGACATAGTTTTGTTTTAGTATAAGTATTATGAATATTTGTTATAAAATAAAACTATAATTGTGGTATTTGAGATGCATTGGAAAATACAGAAGTATCTAATTCATTTGTAATTATTTCATAATTACAGGCTAAGCCATGGTTTGGAGAAATAATTCTTGAATTGTATGATTATAAATCATACGATACTAGTTAATTATACCTCAAACAATTAAGGGCAAAGCACCCATTCAGTAAGAGCATGATAAAATTTGATGAACTATGCGGATTGATACATATAGATGTATGCAATCGCAAGTCTATTAATACCAAAACGGTTCTACGTACTTCGTTATATTCATCGATGATTTATCACCGATGTGGACATGTATATTTTGTACACATGCAGTATGTCTATGATAAGCTCATTGAGTATAAAATAGAAGTAACTAAAATAACGTACAATAGAAAATAAAATTTATTTAATTTGATTGAATATGTGAGTATATTGGAGAAGGGTTTCCAACATACCTAAAAATGAATAAAGATTCAATCTCAAAAGCCACTCCTTCATATGATACATAATGATGTATTGAAAATGAGCAATCAAACTTTGTTGAATATAGTACGAATAATTGTGAGTGAAGTTGAGTTAACTTCTTTCTATAAGGTCGTGTACTTAAAAGTATAGCACAAGGTTAAAATTAGTTTCATCTAAAGAATAGTTTACAAAACCATGCAAGATAGGGGTTTATAAGAAACCCCAACAATATCTTAGGCTAAGAAGTTGGCGGGTTATGCGAGTTGAAAAACTGCACGTAATAATTGTTCATTAGGGATCTTGTATGAATTGCCCCAAAAGAAGTTTCGAACGACTGTAATTGAACGCCCAATTTAGGTTTTGAAGATAACTATTGTAAACTAAAACCGAATCAGTTTTACATGTAAGACAATTCATAAAATGTTTGTAAATACCCATTCCTTTGAATTGAGAAACAATTGTCGTTTCAAGAAATATCAACTTCATAATACAATAATTTCTTTTAGAAATTATTAGTAGTGAAATGGATTTGGATAGGGTCCAAGGATAAAACTGAGTATGAGGGATGAAATAAACTTAAATTGTAACGACCCAATTTTTCGACGCCCGAAAGTCGACATCAATACGTCCACTGTATCAAATGCCGAACCATCGAATGCTGGAAAACCGAACCGTTAGGGTTAAAGAAGAAAGAGGTAGAAGAAGAAACAGAAACAATAACAAAATCTCACATTCACAACGGAACAATATATAATAGATAAATGAATAATCTTTAAACCAAAGAACTATATCAGTTTATACAATACATCATCAGAGTTTACAACAACAACACATACCACTGGCAGTTATAATAATCTGCCCATATGATTGAATACACAGCGGAAAGATAATAGTATATGGAAGTACATCTCGCCATCCAGCTCGCCTCCTGATCTCCATAACATACTTTCCTGACTTCGCTCCAGAACAACGATAACCTGACTCTAGGCTGCCCGTGTGGAAAATTATGGGCACCAAGATTTTAGAAAGGAAACAATAAACTCCGAGTCAGTCATGGGACTAGTGTGAGATCTTAAAACAGTTATTTGCACAAAGGAATAAAAAGAAATCCGCTATGCTTTTAGGAAATGAAACTACTATAAGTAAATGGCAGGTTATACAACTAAACCGTACAGGGTGCGTATTGTTTCTTTGGATTTCCAACAAATGGTCGGGCTAAGGAACTTCCTACACCACATGGGTACGCCTCTGAGGGACGCCCCGAGAACCTAACCGGATCTCTACCAACACAAGGCCGAGTTACCTCACGCTTCTGGTGCAATGAAGCTGTAACTAGATAACTCCACACACAAGTATGCCATCCCGGTCGTTACCAACCTTTATCCGAGGATCCTCAACACCAACAACCACAAAGTAATAAATTTGCAGCAACCACATAAGTTAAGTATCTGGGCTCCATACCATGATACCACCTTTTTCCAGAAGGAAATGAACATACCCTGAGGGCGCTACCCCCAAAACAACCTTGTCGCATCCTTCCTGTTTCGACCATTTCGGGTTATGAGGTCCGACGAAGTCTCATCCACAAAGCTACGCTTTTCACAAAAGCCATGCTTCGATCAACAAATGATCAGCAACACTTAACATGCCACATTACCAAATTGGGAATATATCACTAGTAACAATCAACTACATAACCTCTAAGCTCATACGTCTCAGAGAAGGGTGTTAAGCTAAGAGAATAAATTCTCCGCCACCAAATAGAAATGTATTTGATAGAAACCAGCTTTACATCTCAAAGTGTAACGTCAGACATACATCCATATAAGTCTGTTTCGGGTTCGAACGGAACCGAAGGCACTTCAAAGAAGCCCTTGCAATCCGGGTATTCACTAATCACGTCCGGACTCCCCATCACAAAGGGTGATAAAATATCTATACCGGAGCAAATCGGTGTAGAGACATTCGACAGGTAATCCTTTCGTTCTTGAAAATACTCGGTCTTCACCACCATCTTCAAATGCACTCCCATTTCATCGTATCATTATTCGGAATGGGTTTTATGACATAAAGTCCTTTCCTGACTAATCCGAATAATGAGCATTTATTTTTAAAAACACATGGATACACAAGTCATAAAGATTCACTATTGAGATTCGATGTGGGTTTCGATAACCATCTGGAATCCAACCCCCTGTCGCATCGAAATTAAAATGCCGTTTAAAGGCCAATATTGATAGTCGATTATTTAACTATCAATCACTATTCACAACAATCACCAAATTTTAAATAATTTTTCCCTAATTATTTATTTTCAGAATATCTTCGCAAGATATATTTTAACACTCCAACACTTTGAAAACCAATTTCAAATCACTTTTCTTTTGTGGAATAAATTTCCAAATGTTTAATTACTTCCACTGAAAATTTGCCGAGTCCGAATACTTCAAGTATGATTTAAATCACTTATCCAAAAATATATGTACTTGGATACATTAAAAATAAAAACTATTTTTAAACACTTTATTTAAAACATTAGTTATGAAGTTTAATATCAATATCTCATATAAAAACTCAAGTCCAAATAATTTTAAAAAATGAAATTATTAGATAGAGTATAATTATTTAAATATCCATTTTCTAAATCAAATCTCAATTTCATCTTTAAAATAATCACTTATATAATTAACCAAATAAATTTTTACTTTAAAGATTTAAAAACAACTTAAGAAAATAATTTCTACCAAGTATCCTTTTTAAAACCATCCTTAAAACTTTCAATTTATATTTATTAGCTACTTTGAAAACGTACTCGGCTTTCCAGTGAAAACACACTTTCCATTTCAAAATGATCCATTTAAATCAATTAATAAATCCTTCTTGACTTATTTCAATTTACATTCCAAATCCGTAATTTCTTTCCACACTTTTTAAAATAAACCAATATTTATTTTTAAAACAAATAACCCATTCCTTTATAAATTCCCATTGTGAATTTACATTTCCAAATATCCATTGATATACAATTTTCAAATCGATTTTTCAAATATTCACTTTCAAACACCAAATCAAATTCCAAATTTATTTCAAACACCAAATCAAATTCCAAATTTATTTCCAAATTGATTTCCAAAAATTTGTTACCTTTTAAAATAAATCTTTACTTTAATTTTCAAAAATCCAATTATATTTATTTCTGGTATCCTACGATACCAAAAATATATTCGGCTAAACTATAGCCTTCAAATAAATTCCATTTATCAATATAATCATTCACACCAATATAATCATTCACAGATTATCACATCACAACATATATAAATAAATTCAATAATTCGAGGAATCCAGTTGGATCCCTCCAACCTGTTTCCCTACATCCACAGCTGTTAGCACAACAATTAAATACCAATTCCACTTCGATGTGGAATATCGCGGTATATGGGATTATATAATATCATCCGCTATTATGCGGCGCATAGGGTCTCATCCGCTATATAATGTGGGAAATCAATCACCCCAAATATATATATATATACTATCACAATCAATCAATAACTGAAATTTCAATTATTTTAATTTGAGTGAGAAGGTCTCACCTTTGCTTATGCATGCAACCCATTTTTATTCCAGATTGTTTTCTTCACGGTTCTTGACCTTGTATAAATAATTTATACAATTTATAAATACTCGAATAAATCGAATAATTAATTTTCCATTTACTAAATTTAATTACTAATGATTCAATTTAACTCAAAAATTAAATTTTAAACTAATATTTATTTTTCTCTGTTTAAACATATCTATTACATTTGAAATAAAACAGAATTTATACCTTACTATAAATATTTTCTTCTTCTTCTAATAAATGAAAACCTTACCGTTTCTTTTCTATTTCTGTTCAACTATATACATATTAATTATTAACCTAATAAAAATGAACTGCTTACCACCACGAATCGCCGACCGAGCCACCCAGACCTCGCCATCACCTTGACACGCGCAGCCCCGCCCACGCGCCTCAATAGCCCCTCACGAGCCCTAGCATCCATTGCCGCCTCGACCTCTTTGAGCTCCCACTCTCAGTTGCCTCGCAACCTTAAAGCCCTAACCGCCATGAACGCGAACCCAAAACTCGCGAAAACAATCGCCACCCCCTTGACACGCGCGCCCGCACGACTCGATTCGTACTCGGAGCTTGCTTATCGGCTTCGATCAAAATTGGTTATGTTATGGAATTGTCTTTCGATTTTTTTTATTTATAAGAGATGCTCGGCCGCCATTTTTATTTTTGCTCTGATTTGAATTGGGAAAAAAAGAAATGAAGACACGATTTTTTATTTTTTTAAAATGTTCTGTTGTTTTCATATTGTTATTTTTGAACCGAACGAACGTGTGTAAACATAGGGGCATGAAGATGAACACGTGTTGAAAATCCTATACGTGTAAAAATTGCCCTGAGAAAACATTATATCCAATATATATTATTTTTTAAATTTAAATTCAAATTTAAATCGTTTCGATTATCGCAACTCACAATCTCGATCTCCTATCGAGGCATGCCGCTAGGCGTTTATAGTGTTAAACCCCTAAGCCGAACGCAATGGAAAAGGTTCCGAGTCCAAATTCGATCGTATGGAGAAGATAGCTTTTTGGACCAGTTAAAACATTAAATTTTCAATATAAATTTTAGCGCGTTTGCTTATCGTACGTCCAAACGATCACTCCAAACATCACGAAAATTGAAATTCGATAATAATACAATATTACGGATCCACTGGAACTAGTTTCGTCGAATTCCGAGACTGTGCCTCGGAAGGCTATTTTTAAATATCGATTTAAACAATATAAATTTAAAACTGAACAAATCGCTTTCAAATTCAATTTTAAAAGTTCTATTACCTTCAGTATTATCAATTTGAATTTTCTAAGCCTTTAAAATATTTTTAACGAGCATAAAACTGAAGATTCAATATTTTACCCAACTTCAATAATTAAATTTAATAATTTAATTGCCAAATAAATCCTGATATTTGAAATTTAAGTTAAACTATCTTCCAAATATTTAAAATCAATTAAATATTTCAATTTCAAATGTCCAAAATTCAGGGTTGTCACATAAATAAACCTAAATGAACACAATGCATTAGAATGTCTAATAAGTATTCTCACATAGTGAAGAGAAACTATGAGTTTCTTATCAATATCGAGAATAGATAATCCTCAGTTGTCAATTAAGCCATTAAGAGTATTGAGTCTACAATATGGTATGATGAAAAATCCAAAAACGATTCCAAGTACATTATACCCAAAGGGATATGATCCACGGACCACGAATGCGTCTTCAAGAGCAAGACTAATGCAGTTGGAATATAATGAATAACATTGATAAGAATAACATCGTAAATATCAATTGTTGAAATTCACATAATAGATTCATCATTGAACGTGCTTATGTTATTTCGGATTTACTCAAAAAATTATCGCTTAATATGACTTTGTGTTTTGGTACATATGTGCCGAAATGGAAAATTCTAAATAATGATTTAGAACATACTGTTGTCTCACAACAACCAAAGTGTCTCGAAGTCAATGGAAGCGACATTGAGTTTGTGGGATTTTAAGTATCAGAATGAATAAGCATTTGACATAAATATCGAATATTTTTATTTTCAGTCAAAATGCAGAGGAAGCGTTGTCCATAAGAAAGAACACTAAAAGGTACATAGATGTTTCTAGATTATAAATAAACAACATACTACTGATTGTTAACGATGTACTTATGTTAAAATCAGTAGTAGTTTGGTTGTTTAACACTCAATATTGGATTTGTAAAATATATCTTTTATAATAAGTATAAAGGATGTTAGGAATGTCCCAAATGATATGCAAAGACTCTATATTAAATTATTTAATATGAAACATGTAAGATGGATTCCTTATGTATTGATAATAGGAATAATCATACATGTTGTATTGCCTACAATATCATATTTTGCTTTATTATTCGATAACGAAGCCAATAGAAAATCCGAATTAAAGTCACTAAATGATAGTTTAGAGTGTTCTCAAGTATTTGTAAAGTACTACGGAATTGTTTACAAAACAATGAACTCTTTATGAAAGAGTGTTCGGGCTCGAACTTCATAACTGTTATCAAGTATAATATGTCAATATTAAATTCATGTTCAAACCTTAATTAAGAAGCTTTAAGTTGGAAATATTCCAAACGAAAGGTTGTGACTGATTCAATGAAAGGCTACGTACATCGCATTAAAAAGCACCACGAAAAAGAAATGTATATAAATATAAATGCACAAATATATAACTAAGCTATGGGTGATTTCAAGTATTAAGAATACTACATCATTGTTATATGATAATAATGTAATAATAAGAACCTACTAGAAGTCAAGAAACACACTCTGAATAGTTCCACATGATAAAGGTAGTTTATCAACAAAGGAGAAAGTTGATTGATAAAGTAGTTAATTAAACCAACATAACAGGTCCATTTACGAAGGGTCTAACTCGATCAGTTCTTATTAAATTGACTGAATGGATGGGATAGAGATTATATAATTGACCCTAAGTAGAAGTAGGAGATGATAGAGTTAGAGGAATGACCTAGGATAAATTATATAATTTGTTATATATATCTAACTTGATAACCAATTTTGTTCAAAAAATTGTTTTCTTTCTATTATATGCTTAATACAATATGTTATATTAATTAATTAAACTTATTGTAACAACCCGTAAATTTTAACGATTTAATAACGTAATTATATGATTTTTTGTGAAATTTAAAACTATAAAATTTTGCAATGAAAATTCGATATTTGGAATACGTCTATTTAGACATAGCAAATGGAAAATTCTTATTGAAAAATATGAAAGTTAGTTCTATTGTGTAATTTTTAAGTTCAATTTAAAATCAGTCAATTAGATGAAAATAAATGTTTTCGAAATATGAATATTTTTATACGATAAAAATGTAAACTATTTTCTGAGTGAGACGTTATATTTCGTTTTGTCAAATTTGGACTTCTATTTCTCCGTTTATCTTATTTTCGGCAAATTTGCAGCAGTTTTGGCACCAAAATATCAATTTTTGATAAGATGATCATACCGCTGATATCTGTGTGCCATTCTGTTCATCTCGTCATGCTGATCTCCGCAGTATATTCATTTGTACATTTCAGCACCCGGTACGTGGCGGAATCGACAAAACGATTCGCCGTATCAGTTCAGTACTTGGGCCTTTTAAGTTTCCAATGTCCTTTCCATTCCACCGTGTAAGCCTATAGCCATCTGCAGTTAATATTTTGCAACTTTTGACTTTTGTTATTCCATCTCCATTGCTATTCCACTGGTTGCTTTTATCCGCGTCCCTCTCCATTCCTATTCGTTTGCCCGTGCTTTGAAAGAATTTTTTTATAAACAATATATAAAGTGGTTTATGTCAGAAACATGTCTTCTCTCCTGCTGTCACTTTTTTTTTCTCCCCAACCCATACCTTCTCAATATTTCTTCTTCCATGAAAACTTAAACTATTATTTGTTTTTCTTTCATGCTCACGCATCACCCCTACCTCATCGCGCATCAGAGCGCATCCATCCCTTCCACGGTAACCGCCTCCTCCGCGTGTGCAGCCAAGCCAAGCACATCAACCCACACCATCAAAACCATGCGAACCTCCTCCTTCAAATATCACGGCCACACAAGCATCAACAGCTCACTATATCTAATCCTCTCCGCCTTTGCTCTCCCACACCGCTCCAAGCCCGCCACCATCGTCCCTTCCACTGCCCGTGACAGTAGCCATCCAGCCTGCCGCCTGACCTACCCGCATCACCCTAGTGCCAAGCAACAGCCAGCCGAACTCCCCTGACCTTTTGCCGATCACCTCACTTGTCACAGCAGCCTACCCTATCTCACCTCCGCCATCTCTAATAACTCATCGCCGAGACCTCTGCCACCAACGCCACCCCTCCGTTAGCTTCACCGCCTGCACCCAAGCACAACAGTTTCCACCACAAACCCACCTTCGACTACCGCCTTCTTCGCATGCAAGCCTTCCACCTTCATATCCCTTTACCTCGTCCCATTGATAGAAACCCAAACAACAACCATCCAAACCCGTACTACCCCTCCCCGCTTGCCCGCCCCTTCAATTTCCAGATCTCCCGCATCCGCCTTAGCAGCCGCCACACCATCGTACCCTAGCCTTCCACTCGCCGTGCGCCAACCATGCTCCACCTGTCGCCTTGCTCCACACTCATCCGCTAGCTTTGCAAGAGAATGAACATATATGTATACGAACATGTATACTAATAGGCATTTGGGAAGGATTGTTCGATTCTTTGTCTTGTCAGGTTACTAGCTTTGCAGCATTCTTTATATGTTATATTTTAAAGTATAATATATATGCAAGCTATATTTGTGTATATATTAATTTATATATATAAGTACATGAGTTTGGTTTCCAAATATATGTAAGGTTATATATTTGTTTATATATTAGTTAAATATATATGCGTATATTGTTGTTTAGATTTCACCTGCGACATTATCAATTTTATATTGCCTGAGAAGCAAGTTTTTATATTTGTTTAATTCTAGAAGCAAGTTATATATATATCTACTTGTCTGTTTAGAGTTGCATATACCAACTATTTGAGTATTGAATAATATGTTTAAAAGGGATATATATATATATATTATGTTTAAAGATATATACTTAAATTTATATTCATATATTTTAAATAGATTTTTGAGTACTAGCTTCAATATATATATAGTATGTTAAATATTCATTTGAATTTTTTTGAAGTAATATATGGGTTTCAAAAAAAAAAATTTATGAATATATATATTTAGCATATATATATATATATAAGTTCGCTTATGCAATTGATTTTCATCGAATCTAGTTCATCGTACTTTGTTTGTCTCACCGCTGTCTAGAATTGGTCACAACAGCAGTTCTAGTTTTGTTGCTGTGTCGCCTGTCAATCCGTGTGCGTATCCATCTCCGTACTTTCCACTCTCATTGTGTTCTCTAAGCCTCGAAAGGTGAGCAATCACTCACGATTAACATTCTTATATTTAGTAAATTTAACCCACCTTGAAATAATAATTGAAATATGCTGTTAAATTTGAACTGTTAATTATTTAATTGCTATATATGATATGCCATTATTTGTAACTGTTCACCTGTGACATATGACACCATAATATGTTATTTATATTTTGATTAAATTTGTAATTGATAATATATGCCAGTTGTTGATATGTTATTTTATTGTCGTATTTGTTCTCACTCTGTAAGTTCCCTGTTAGTTTTGAAATCCCTATGGGTTGAAATGATACATACCCGAATGATCTGATAGATTAACGGAGAATCGTTATGGGTTGAAATGATAAACCCAAGCGATTTTCATTGATTTTTAAATTTTGGGATTGCGGGCTGAAATGATATACACCCGTAAATATTAAATTATTGCGGATTGAAATGAAAAATATCCATACCACTTGACCATAGGATAGAGAAATTATATACGGACACCGTTGGTCTATTTGAAAAAATGATTGCAAAAGTTGAAAGGAAATATATGGATTTTATTAAATATTGATTTTTTTAAATTATAATATAAAGAATTTATTTTAATATATGTGTAAAATTTAGATTTGTAAAATTATATGTTTTGGAAATTTAAAATTTATAAGTTAGTTTTGAAAATATAATTTTTAAGATTTTTCTTATAATTTATTATTTTAAAAATATATAAAATAAGATTTAATACAAAATACATTTAATAATAATAAGATTTAATTTAGTAAAATTTAATTTAATTAGTTTATAATATGTTTAAGTATTTATTTAAATTTATATTTTCAAAATAGATTTTTTATAACTTTAATAATAGAAAAATAAAGTAAAATTGACCTGAAATTTGAATTGGTTAAAAATTTAATTTAAACAAGAATTTATTTGAACTTATTGATTTTGAGATTTGAAAGGTATCATTTATAACTTGATTTGATAAAAAGTTATTAAGTGAATATTCTGAATTCTTAATAAAATTGAGACTGAATATTTAATATTGATTTCAATTTATAAATCGAGATTTTATTTAATTGGTATTAAAATGATTAAGTGAATATTTTTCAATTTGAATAAAATTAAAGTTAAATGTTGAAATATGAATGAAATTTATATTGTAAATGTTTGAATATTTAAACTTTGAATTTTATTGGAATTGAAGTGATAGTTCAAACCTGGATTTGAAACCGGTATAAATTGAAATGGTTTATTGAGAATTTGAATTGAATCTTTGACCTTTTAAATTCAAATTGTTAAACAGGAATTGACTTAAATTGAATTTTGGAATTTAAGTTGATTTGAATCGATTTGTAGAATTGGATGAAACAATTCTAATTGGAAAACTATTTCAGTATAATCTCTTTAAATAAATATAAACTATTTTAATTTACAACTATTTTAATATATAAATTATAAACTATTTTAATTTATAAATATTATATATATATATATATACTATTTTCAATATCTAAACTGTTTAAGTTAGAATTGTTATGATTACGGAAGTGTTATGATTACGAAAGTGTTATGATTTCAAAAGTGTTATGATTTCGAAAGCGTTATAATTTTGAAAGTGCTACGATTCTGGAAATGCATATTTTTTTAAGTGAATAATGATATAAAATTGATATGGTTTTAAAATGAATATGATATCTTGATATGAAGTATGAACTATTTGAAATTAAATAACCACGGTGTGAAATAAGCATTTGGTTGTTAAAGAGACCAGGATCAGATATTGTCATACTCTCTGCCAATACCGAAAACCACTTTAACAACTGTTGTAACGACCCGTAAATTTCAACTGTTTTAATAACGTAACTAGTTGAAATTTTTTTGAAATTTTAAACGATAAAATTTTGAAATAAAAATTTAATATTTGAAATACGTCTAGTTAAACATAGCAACTGGTAAATTTTCGTCCGAAAATATGGAAGTTTATTTCGCGCGTAAATTTACTTCATTTAATCAGTTAAAAAGCGTTGAAAATAAAACGTTTTCAAAACCAAAATATTTTTACATAGAAAAATTCTAAACCATCTTCTGAGCAAGATGTCAGTTCGTCATTTTTCCAAATTCGGACATCTATTGCTCCGTCGTTCTTATTTTCTGCAAAATAGCAGCATTCTGGTACTGATATCGATTTTTATCGGATGATCGTACCACTGATATCTGTATACCGTTTTGATCGTCTCGTCGTGCTGACCTCTACGGCATACTCATTTCTGTGTTTTGACGTCTGATGCACGACGGAATCGGTGAACCAATTAACCGTATCGGTACAGATTTTGTGTCCGTTGGTTGTGTGACTTTTCAAGGATTCAATGCAGCATGTAACAGTTAGCAACGGCTAGCAATTAATTATTCTTGAATTCATCTATGACTTTTCCATTTTTCCTTGGTTCCAATTTATTGTGAAAAGCAAACGACTCAGTTTTATTTCGAAATTTAATAATAAAATCTAAACTGTCGTTCCTCTTCCCCTGTTCTCCCTTTCCTCTTTTTCCATCTGAAACTCACTAGCCTGTTCATTTTCTTCTCCTCATCAAAATTTTTTTTTTACTTCAGCCCTCCACGTAAACAGCCTCCCACCTCTCCATGCAAACCCGAGCTGCCACCTATCTCCGCAACTCTGCCTCCACTGCTCTTCAACACATCGGCTTCTCCAAATAATTCACTACCTCTCCTCCATGCCTCTTTGCAACCAACCCACTCCACCTACCTTGTTCCCGCCTACAACCCGAAGTCCGGAGACCCTCCACACATGTTCATCTCGACCACCATCAGCGACAACAGCTCACCCTCCGCTTTGTTCCGCCCATCCCCATCACTTCGTCAGTCCCTCCCTTCACCAGAAGCTCCATCCGCCTCAAGACAACGGGCCTCCTCCTTCTCCATGTCACAGCCCAACAGCCGAGCGTACCCGCGCCACCTTCCATCAACCGAAGCCAAGCCTTCCCACGCAATAGTTCCACCCATGCTTCTCCATTGCTCAGCCCGCCCCTTCTTCTATTTGCTTCCCCTCAGCCGAAGTTTTATCTAAGGTACTATATGTATATAAATATTATATAGTATTTTATACCACAAGTATAGGCATGGGTTTTAATATAATACGTGAATCTTGATTTGCCTAAGAGGACTTCCTGTAGCATCTCATATATTATGTATCTACGTTTTCAAAGTTACAGCATATATTACTATGTATACAAATCATAGTAACCCTTAATTTGTTTACATGAGCAGCTGTATAGGTTCGCATAGATTTGGACAAATAGGAGTTTGCAAATGTAGTTTCAAGTATACATTTAAAATATAAATATATATCCGCTTTTGGGTAAGATATTCGTCATTGTGATGTTACTTTGTAAGTTTATATTATATTAATGGTATACATCAGCTTTAACATATGTCTGTTAATGATTTCATTGTTTTATATTTTGTACATTTGAATGAGCATTTTATGTACATAATTTTTTTTTTACACACACACTGGTCAGCATATAGTCTGCAGAGCTTTGTAAGTCTACACATATAGGTGGGTCTGCATACTAGATTTTTGAAAGAAGTATTATATGTACACGTATATTGATAGAAGAATCTTATCTCTATTTGCATTTTATTTCACCGTAATAACGGGTTACACTGCATGTGCACGTGTTATTTATTTATATCATTCGCATACAACGTTTATAATATAATCTATATAATAGTTCAAATTAATTATAAAATATTGGCTTGCAATCATTTTATAATATATGAGTGTAGTACATTTCATTATATCATACGTAAGTTATATCAAGTATAAATATGATTTTTGTGCTTAATTATATATGTTAGCTTATATCATTTATGATCATCAACCCGTTCTGATTAGTTCCGTTAAATTCTTTATTATCAGCTTCGTTCGTCGATTTGAGTTCTGTCTTGCCCGTTTGAGTTTCGTGCCTGGATTTCATAACTCAATTTTTCGTCTATCGCTCTAGCCTCGGAAGGTGAGCACTCACTCACGATTAACGTTCTTTTATTTAGTAGATTTGATTTCAATTGAAACGACAATTGAAATATGCAACTGTTAGTTAATTACACTGTTATATATGTGATGATAATACAGTTTGGCTGATAATTGATTGATTGTTGATGTTTATACTGGACGTTAAATTGTAAATGTTAAAATGATAAATAGTATGCAATTGAAATTGATATAGGATAGTTAAATGTTAAAATTGATTAAATGACATTGTATAATATGACCCCTTTAACTGTTGAATTTATTGACACGTAGGATTTGTTTAATTACATTTTGAACCACTGAATGTATGTTGTTAAATTGATGATGTATGAAATTGTAAATAGATGACAAGTGAAAAACCGTAATGTAATAATCTTTAATCTACATGAAATGATATTGTAGATTCTAGAAATGATTATATTAATTCGTACAAATAACAATACGAATTAATACGGTTATTTCGGGATTATTTGAATTGATTATTGGATTGTTATTGATTATTGTTATTGCTTGTTTATTTACTTTGACACTATCCCAGTTATCACACTGCAAGTTCCCTTTGCTATGCTATGATTTTGAATTGAATTGGAATCGGGTTGAAATGATAAGTACCCAAATTAAACTTTGACCTTAGATATAGAGAATTAAATAAAAACCCGATTGGTCAATAATTTGATTTAAAAATAAAACGAAGATTTTATTTGAATAAAAATATGGTTTTGAAATGAAGTTGAATTTGAATTATAATGAAAGGAAATTGTTAATATTTAATCATCGAAAACAAAATGTTAACAATGAAATTGATGGAAAAATGTGGTTTAATTTGTGAAATGAATGAATTAAGTTTGAAATGATTAAATAATTAAGTTTGAAATTATAATTGAGTTTGAAATTATTAACTTTGAAATGATTTAATAATTAAGTTTGAAATTATAATCAAGTTGAAATTATTAAACTTTGAAATTATTCAATAATTAAGTTTTGAATTATTTAATAATTAAATGAGATTGAATTATTTAATGATTAAATTGAATTGAATTCTTTAAAAAGTAAAAAATTGAATTTTGGAATAAGTGAATTTTACTTCGTAATAATCGAAATGGAGTTTCTTTATTAATTAAGTTTGGGAAAGTATTTAAGTAAGTAAATAAGTGAAATTGAATTTCTTTAATAAGAAATAAAATGAGATTTATTGAAATTAATGTAAGACTTGAAATTTAAAGAATTTGATTTGATGAATTTAATTTAATTAAATTTGTAAGTTTTGATATAATGAAGTTGAATTTAAATAATGGATTTAATGAATTGGAAGTTTAATAGAAATTGTTTTGAATGATAAATTAATTTAATGATATTGAATGAAATTGATAGATGAATTTAAATTGATTTAAATGTTAAATTAAATTAATTTAAATATTTTCGAAATGAAACTTATATTCGAACTTGAGTTAATATTTGGATTGTTTAAATAGAAATTGAATTTGAATTATAGGATTTTGAAATGAATTTGGAAGTTGAAACGTAAATTTTGGAAATCGGTTTTGAAAGACAAATGAAATGTTGGTTTTCGAATTGAAAATGAAATTGAAATTGATTTGGTTTTTGAAATATATAAACGACCAATCGGTGTAATAATTACGAAAGTTATTAAAGAGACCGGAATTCGGTTATGGATATACTCTCTATCTAAACCGGAAACCACTTTAATAACTACACGCGGAGTGATGATCCAGAATGAAGTGGTTGGAATGATGTACGTGATGACCGAAGAAAGAGAACGATAATGGATAGCCTTGACACTTGTGTCAAATTGGAAATGACTAAAACAGGAGCTGTGCCGGGCCAATGGAGGATTGATACCTCAAGTGGACACACTTCTTCGAACTACTTATACTTGTTGTCGATTGGTGCACCCTTGATTTTGGGAGTGTGTTTCACGGTGTTGCGGGCGCTGCGGCGTTGCGTTCTCACCAGTCCGGATCAGGCGAACGGTAGTATCACTACCTTGGGTATAGCCTCATGTGCCTTGTCATACTTGTATTCCATTTATGCGCGACCACTACGAATTTGATTTGTACCTTGAGTATATGGATTGCCCTCTGGTGACTTCCGGTTTTGGGGAAACTACGGTCTTGTATATGCTTGTGGGAATAAAAATGTGTTAAGGGTGGAATGGGCCATGACTTAACGCTATTTTGATATATTTATATTACTGATAGACATTATCTACTTAGCGTACATTACTACCTAGTAGATAGTTTAACGGATCCTTAAAGGATGGTTATTCCAAACATCCTTTGAGTTACTTGTATTTCAATTGCTATTTCACTTGAGTTGGATTTATTAATATAAGAATGTTAATCCTGACTCGAGTGTTTTGTGTTTTTACTTTACGCTCGGGTCAGACTGAGTAGTTCAGCTTACGAGACTCACCTTTGGAGTTGGAGCTTCGCTTGGAGATCCAGCTATCTATCCAGCTTTCAGATATTCGATGATTCCAGTGATGTATTCTGATTTGTATCTGTTACTCTTCCGTTGTATCTGGTTTAACTCTGATGTATCGTATTACTCTGTTGTAAACTCTGATGTATTTTATATATTCATATAGTAGCTTCATGAACTACTATCTCTTTTATTTCCGCTGCACTTATTACTCTGTGTCTGTGATCTGTGATTATATCTATTTACTGTATATGTTCAGTTTTGCCAAATTTAAATTAACAACGCGGTATTTTGAGCAATTCAACTCCGGCATGAGTGTCTACCTATACACTTATAATGGACGCGAATGGTCCAAAATGGCGGGTCGTTACAGTTGGTATCAGAGCTTTGGTAGCTCTAGGCAAAACTTAACATATAGGGTAAATGTATTTACAGAATCACTCTCATTCGAGTTTCATTCTCTTCCCTTGACTCAAATTCCTTTGAATTTTGGAACATTCCCCTCGGTTTCGAAATTCATTCGTGTCCTTCACCATTCGTCTTCTTTCAATTCTGGAGCACCCCATAACTCCATTTTGAATGATATCTATAATAGATCGGCGGTCTCGCCAATCTTCGAATGATTCGTAAAGGAGCAAAACTCCTTTACAATAGGCATTGATTTACCGGAGATTTCTGTATCCTCGGTTTACGATGCTATCTATCTCCTTCTATACCTGAATTCTATTTCTTGTGATCGAATGTCGATTTTCCTCGGAATTCTACACCTATCTCATCTTGAAGTCACGGTTGACCCGGTTAAGGTTGCCCGCGATTTATATAATTTATCAATCTTCCTACTTAGTTATTAATCATCATATCTTTGTTTCGAACTTAGCTTCGAATCAAATTTCTCTTTGATTTGAGTCCATCAAATTTGAAACCCTATCCTTATTTTGAAAATTCATTCTTGTATCGTCGAGCGAGGAAGTGTATTTGTAAATTTATATAAAAATGTTTTATGTATTGTGTTGTTTGAGTTGTTGATGTTGATTTGGGTTTCCGATCGATTCGTCTGATCAACGCTATCGATAGGATTTCCAAAACACTTGAACAGAGCAAACTGACACAATATTATTTTCAAATTTGGAAAATGAAATAAATTTGCTTGATTATATTGTGAAAATATAAGTAAAAATTTTCTGGAATTTAATAGGTTAATTAAATTGTTGTTTGAAATGATAATATTTGATTATCATTTATTGTTCTGAATAAATTTATAAATACGGTTTATAAATTGATTTGGAATTTGAAATGAATTTAATTCAGAAATTTGAGAATTTAGTTTCCGGTGATTTCGAACTTTGGTTTTTAAAATTTTAAAGTGTATATATTGAAAGTATTTTCGAATAGAAACCGTTTTCAAAAAATTTTAAAAATGTTGAAATCAGTGCTCTTCTCTTTGTCGCTGGAAAATAATTTCGGTGATGGCGGCCGCATCATCGACATTCATTTTCGAGTTTCGAAGTGAAGATACTATTCTGTAGCTTTGCTACGGTTTTGTTTTGAAAATATTTTGATTTAAATTTCTTCAGTATAATTTGATTTATATATATATATAGGTATCTTATTTTAAAATTTAATTTGATTTGATATAAATATATTGTATATATCTCTAAATTGTTTAAAGTTAATCGGAAATCAAATTCTTAAATTTTGTTAAAGGATGATTTTAATTATAAATAAAACCAAAATTTGGAATAAATATTTAAACTTGAATAATTGAATTTGGAAAATTTTATTTGTATATTGTTCAACTGCATTCTAATACAATTTACCTAAATCGTTCAGAAGTTGAATATGCAATTGGATAATATATAATATAAATTGAATTTATAAATAAAATTTGAGTGGTTATAACAAATGTTATACACTTAAATTTTAATTATCAAATGTTAATAGAGATAAATAGAATAATAAGATAATTGAAAATAAATTTGTTTGAAAGAATTAATAAATTTTGTTTTGAAAGAATTAATAAATTGAAATTTGATCAAATTATGAAAATACTTTGAATTTAAAAGCAATTAGTAAATATAAATTGATTTAAAATCGAAACTTTTATGTTTAAATTAATTTATATGGGTTAAATATATGTGAGTAGATATATTAAGTAGAATAAATTTAACAGTAATTTGGAATAAAGAAGAATTTAAATTGCTGAAAAAAAAAATATGATTATAATAAAAGACTATTCAAAATTTATTGTTTTAAAAATTGTAAATTTAAGATAATAAGATAATAAGATAATGAATTTAGAAATAGTTGAGATTGATTTTAGTGAAATCAAATGGATTAAATAAATTATTGAATATCAATTAATTTAAATTTGAATTTATATGGTTTAAATTAATGGTTATTTTGTATTTCAAATCTGTTTCCATTCTGGTTGTTTCTATTCTCCTACCTCGTTCCTTTTCGGGGACGAAAAGTTTTGAGTGGGGGAGAGTGTAACGACCCGTAAATTTCAACTGTTTTAATAACGTAACTAGTTGAAATTTTTTTGAAATTTTAAACGATAAATTTTTGAAATAAAAATTTAATATTTGAAATACGTCTAGTTAAACATAGCAACTGGTAAATTTTCGTCCGAAAATATGGAAGTTTATTTCGCGCGTAAATTTACTTCATTTAATCAGTTAAAAAGCGTTGAAAATAAAACGTTTTCAAAACCAAAATATTTTTACACAGAAAAATTCTAAACCATCTTCTGAGCAAGATGTCAGTTCGTCATTTTTCCAAATTCGGACATCTATTGCTCCGTCGTTCTTATTTTCTGCAAAATAGCAGCATTCTGGTACTGATATCGATTTTTATCGGATGATCGTACCACTGATATCTGTATACCGTTTTGATCGTCTCGTCGTGCTGACCTCTACGGCATACTCATTTCTGTGTTTTGACGTCTGATGCACGATGGAATCGGTGAACCAATTAACCGTATCGGTACAGATTTTGTGTCCGTTGGTTGTGTGACTTTTCAAGGATTCAATGCAGCATGTAACAGTTAGCAACGGCTAGCAATTAATTATTCTTGAATTCATCTATGACTTTTCCATTTTTCCTTGGTTCCAATTTATTGTGAAAAGCAAACGACTCAGTTTTATTTCGAAATTTAATAATAAAATCTAAACTGTCGTTCCTCTTCCCCTGTTCTCCCTTTCCTCTTTTTCCATCTGAAACTCACTAGCCTGTTCATTTTCTTCTCCTCATCAAAATTTTTTTTTTTACTTCAGCCCTCCACGTAAACAGCCTCCCACCTCTCCATGCAAACCCGAGCTGCCACCTATCTCCGCAACTCTGCCTCCACTGCTCTTCAACACATCGGCTTCTCCAAATAATTCACTACCTCTCCTCCATGCCTCTTTGCAACCAACCCACTCCACCTACCTTGTTCCCGCCTACAACCCGAAGTCCGGAGACCCTCCACACATGTTCATCTCGACCACCATCAGCGACAACAGCTCACCCTCCGCTTTGTTCCGCCCATCCCCATCACTTCGTCAGTCCCTCCCTTCACCAGAAGCTCCATCCGCCTCAAGACAACGGGCCTCCTCCTTCTCCATGTCACAGCCCAACAGCCGAGCGTACCCGCGCCACCTTCCATCAACCGAAGCCAAGCCTTCCCACGCAATAGTTCCACCCATGCTTCTCCATTGCTCAGCCCGCCCCTTCTTCTATTTGCTTCCCCTCAGCCGAAGTTTTATCTAAGGTACTATATGTATATAAATATTATATAGTATTTTATACCACAAGTATAGGCATGGGTTTTAATATAATACGTGAATCTTGATTTGCCTAAGAGGACTTCCTGTAGCATCTCATATATTATGTATCTACGTTTTCAAAGTTACAGCATATATTACTATGTATACAAATCATAGTAACCCTTAATTTGTTTACATGAGCAGCTGTATAGGTTCGCATAGATTTGGACAAATAGGAGTTTGCAAATGTAGTTTCAAGTATACATTTAAAATATAAATATATATCCGCTTTTGGGTAAGATATTCGTCATTGTGATGTTACTTTGTAAGTTTATATTATATTAATGGTATACATCAGCTTTAACATATGTCTGTTAATGATTTCATTGTTTTATATTTTGTACATTTGAATGAGCATTTTATGTACATAAATTTTTTTTTTTTTACACACACACTGGTCAGCATATAGTCTGCAGAGCTTTGTAAGTCTACACATATAGGTGGGTCTGCATACTAGATTTTTGAAAGAAGTATTATATGTACACGTATATTGATAGAAGAATCTTATCTCTATTTGCATTTTATTTCACCGTAATAACGGGTTACACTGCATGTGCACGTGTTATTTATTTATATCATTCGCATACAACGTTTATAATATAATCTATATAATAGTTCAAATTAATTATAAAATATTGGCTTGCAATCATTTTATAATATATGAGTGTAGTACATTTCATTATATCATACGTAAGTTATATCAAGTATAAATATGATTTTTGTGCTTAATTATATATGTTAGCTTATATCATTTATGATCATCAACCCATTCTGATTAGTTCCGTTAAATTCTTTATTATCAGCTTCGTTCGTCGATTTGAGTTCTGTCTTGCCCGTTTGAGTTTCGTGCCTGGATTTCATAACTCAATTTTTCGTCTATCGCTCTAGCCTCGGAAGGTGAGCACTCACTCACGATTAACGTTCTTTTATTTAGTAGATTTGATTTCAATTGAAACGACAATTGAAATATGCAACTGTTAGTTAATTACACTGTTATATATGTGATGATAATACAGTTTGGCTGATAATTGATTGATTGTTGATGTTTATACTGGACGTTAAATTGTAAATGTTAAAATGATAAATAGTATGCAATTGAAATTGATATAGGATAGTTAAATGTTAAAATTGATTAAATGACATTGTATAATATGACCCCTTTAACTGTTGAATTTATTGACACGTAGGATTTGTTTAATTACATTTTGAACCACTGAATGTATGTTGTTAAATTGATGATGTATGAAATTGTAAATAGATGACAAGTGAAAAACCGTAATGTAATAATCTTTAATCTACATGAAATGATATTGTAGATTCTAGAAATGATTATATTAATTCGTACAAATAACAATACAAATTAATACGGTTATTTCGGGATTATTTGAATTGATTATTGGATTGTTATTGATTATTGTTATTGCTTGTTTATTTACTTTGACACTATCCCAGTTATCACACTGCAAGTTCCCTTTGCTATGCTATGATTTTGAATTGAATTGGAATCGGGTTGAAATGATAAGTACCCAAATTAAACTTTGACCTTAGATATAGAGAATTAAATAAAAACCCGATTGGTCAATAATTTGATTTAAAAATAAAACGAAGATTTTATTTGAATAAAAATATGGTTTTGAAATGAAGTTGAATTTGAATTATAATGAAAGGAAATTGTTAATATTTAATCATCGAAAACAAAATGTTAACAATGAAATTGATGGAAAAATGTGGTTTAATTTGTGAAATGAATGAATTAAGTTTGAAATGATTAAATAATTAAGTTTGAAATTATAATTGAGTTTGAAATTATTAACTTTGAAATGATTTAATAATTAAGTTTGAAATTATAATCAAGTTGAAATTATTAAACTTTGAAATTATTCAATAATTAAGTTTTGTATTATTTAATAATTAAATGAGATTGAATTATTTAATGATTAAATTGAATTGAATTCTTTAAAAAGTAAAAAATTGAATTTTGGAATAAGTGAATTTTACTTCGTAATAATCGAAATGGAGTTTCTTTATTAATTAAGTTTGGGAAAGTATTTAAGTAAGTAAATAAGTGAAATTGAATTTCTTTAATAAGAAATAAAATGAGATTTATTGAAATTAATGTAAGACTTGAAATTTAAAGAATTTGATTTGATGAATTTAATTTAATTAAATTTGTAAGTTTTGATATAATGAAGTTGAATTTAAATAATGGATTTAATGAATTGGAAGTTTAATAGAAATTGTTTTGAATGATAAATTAATTTAACGATATTGAATGAAATTGATAGATGAATTTAAATTGATTTAAATGTTAAATTAAATTAATTTAAATATTTTCGAAATGAAACTTATATTCGAACTTGAGTTAATATTTGGATTGTTTAAATAGAAATTGAATTTGAATTATAGGATTTTGAAATGAATTTGGAAGTTGAAACGTAAATTTTGGAAATCGGTTTTGAAAGACAAATGAAATGTTGGTTTTCGAATTGAAAATGAAATTGAAATTGATTTGGTTTTTGAAATATATAAACGACCAATCGGTGTAATAATTACGAAAGTTATTAAAGAGACCGGAATTCGGTTATGGATATACTCTCTATCTAAACCGGAAACCACTTTAATAACTACACGCGGAGTGATGATCCAGAATGAAGTGGTTGGAATGATGTACGTGATGACCGAAGAAAGAGAACGATAATGGATAGCCTTGACACTTGTGTCAAATTGGAAATGACTAAAACAGGAGCTGTGCCGGGCCAATGGAGGATTGATACCTCAAGTGGACACACTTCTTCGAACTACTTATACTTGTTGTCGATTGGTGCACCCTTGATTTTGGGAGTGTGTTTCACGGTGTTGCGGGCGCTGCGGCGTTGCGTTCTCACCAGTCCGGATCAGGCGAACGGTAGTATCACTACCTTGGGTATAGCCTCATGTGCCTTGTCATACTTGTATTCCATTTATGCGCGACCACTACGAATTTGATTTGTACCTTGAGTATATGGATTGCCCTCTGGTGACTTCCGGTTTTGGGGAAACTACGGTCTTGTATATGCTTGTGGGAATAAAAATGTGTTAAGGGTGGAATGGGCCATGACTTAACGCTATTTTGATATATTTATATTACTGATAGACATTATCTACTTAGCGTACATTACTACCTAGTAGATAGTTTAACGGATCCTTAAAGGATGGTTATTCCAAACATCCTTTGAGTTACTTGTATTTCAATTGCTATTTCACTTGAGTTGGATTTATTAATATAAGAATGTTAATCCTGACTCGAGTGTTTTGTGTTTTTACTTTACGCTCGGGTCAGACTGAGTAGTTCAGCTTACGAGACTCACCTTTGGAGTTGGAGCTTCGCTTGGAGATCCAGCTATCTATCCAGCTTTCAGATATTCGATGATTCCAGTGATGTATTCTGATTTGTATCTGTTACTCTTCCGTTGTATCTGGTTTAACTCTGATGTATCGTATTACTCTTCTGTTGTAAACTCTGATGTATTTTATATATTCATATAGTAGCTTCATGAACTACTATCTCTTTTATTTCCGCTGCACTTATTACTCTGTGTCTGTGATCTGTGATTATATCTATTTACTGTATATGTTCAGTTTTGCCAAATTTAAATTAACAACGCGGTATTTTGAGCAATTCAACTCCGGCATGAGTGTCTACCTATACACTTATAATGGACGCGAATGGTCCAAAATGGCGGGTCGTTACAACTGTGTACGTGATGGAGATTCTAGAATGATCTAGGATGGTTTATTGTACGATTCTGTATGAGGTATTTACGTAGCCCTGACTCCCGTGAGTCAGCTTGATGTGGCTAAAACAAGAGCTATACCGGGCCAAGTATGGTCATTCCCCCTATCGGGCACATTTCTTCGATACCATTCTATTGCTTTTGTGATTCGATTGGGCGCACCTTTGATTTTGTAGTGTGTCTCGAGGTGGGCGGTAGTAGCTGCTATGCGTTATCACCAGTCCGGGAGTGCAAACGGTATTTCTACCCTGGCATTGCCTCGTGTGCCTTGTCGCATGCCTTATCGCGCCTTCTACGAGTTTATTTTGTACCGTACCTATGGGGTGTCCTCTGGGTAAACCACCGGTTTGGTGGAGCTTACGGCATTGTATAAACTACGAGAATATATAAAATGTGTTAAGGGGGATATGGGTAACGCCTTAACTCTATTTTAATAGTTTACTTTACTATAGACATATTATAATAGCGTATATTACTACATAGTAGATAGTTCCACGGATCCTTAGAGGATGGAAATCCCAAACATCCTTTAAGTTACTCGTATTTCAATTGATATTTCACTTGGGTTGAATTTACTGGTATAAGAATGTTAATCCTGACTCGAGTGTTTTGTGTTTTCTTTATGCTCGGGACAGACTGAGTGTCACAACATTTGGGACTCACCTTTGGAGATTTGAGCCTTGTTTGAAGACCTATCTATCCAGCTTTCAGTTATTTCAGTTTATTTCGGTCATTTATGTTCAGACTTGTAAGTTGCTAATGTATTAGAGATTTATGTGTATTTGAGATTCTGTTCATTTTGTTTCAGACTCTGATGTTTTATAGTAGCTTCATGAACTACTATTTATCTATTCCGCTGCTTATTTTTGTAATACTCTGTGTCTGTGATTCTGTGATTGATTTATTTACTGTATATGCTGAGTTTTGCCAAATATAAATTAACAGTCTGTTGTTTTAAGCAATTCAAGTCTGACATGATTGTCGATTTGAACGGTTCGAAATTCCGGGTCGTTACAAGTGGTATTAGAGCTCTGGTTTAGGCAAAACTTAGCATATGGAGTAAAATTTAATTACAGAATCATCTTCGTTCGAGCTTGAATTTCTTCTTCTTTGACTCGGGTTTCCTTGGAATTTTGGAACTATCCCATTTGTTCTGAAATCCATTCATGACCTTTCCTATTCGTATTCTTTTAGGTACTGGAGCATCCCATAGCTTCGACCTCAACTAGCAACTTCATTCCTTTTGTGTAACTGATCTAATTGGCGGTCCCGCCAGCCTTTGTATGATTGGTAAAGGGAGAAAAACTCCTTTACAATAGGCGTCGATTCACCGGAGATTTCTATATCCTCGGTTCTCATGCTGTTATCTCTTGCGAATCCCAAACCGTTTCTCTAGTAGACGACCCGGGCAATTCTCTTATGATCGAATGTCAATTTCCTCTGGATTAAGCAGACAGCTTCATCTTTCGATTGATTCTCAGCCTAGTGATCTTGACTCCACCAGATAGTCAGGGGTTATCCTGATGTTTCGGTGAAGTTGCTTCTCTTCCTCCCAAGTGGGAAATTGAATTTCGCATCGATCTTATTCCTGGAATCTCGGCTGACCCGGTTAAGGTCGCCGCGATTAATATAAATCTATCCATCTCACCTCTTTTGTAATTTAATTATTTTATCTCCCTTTCAAGCCTATCATCTTTGTTAGAATTCTCTTTGACTAGGGTCCCTCTAAATTTGAATATCTATCCTTGTCTTAAGATCCATTCTTGAATCATCGTGTGAGGGAGTGTATTTGTAATTAATATAAAAATGTTTTATAGTGTGTTGTTTGAGTTGTTAAGTTTGATTTTGGGTTTTGATCGATTCGTCTGGCCAACGCTATCGATGAGAATTCTAAACACTTGAACATAGCAAACTGACACAATATTGTTTTCAAATTTGGTAAATGAAATAAATTTTGTATGATTATATTTTCTTATATATAAGTGTAATTTTCTGAAATTTTGTAGTTAAATGGATTGGTTGTTTGAAGTGATAATACTAGATTATCATTTATTATTTGGTCAACATTCCTAAAACCATTTACTATTGTTGTATATAAAAAGATGAAATGTATAAACATGGTCTATAAATCTGATTTGCAAAATGAAATGAATTTAAATTAAGGATTTGAGAATTTGATTTCTGATGATTTTCAAGATTTAGTTTCGAAGTTTTAAAAATGTAGTATTATAAAGTATTTTCGAATGGAAATTGTTTCCAAGGAATTTTAAAGGGAATAAGTCAGCACTCTCCTCTTTTGTCGTTGGAAAATAATTTTGATGATGACTGCAGCATCATCGACATTCATTTTCAAGTCTCAGAGTGGAGAGACCACTTGGTAGCTTTGCTACACCTTTGCTTTGAAAAATGGATTTGAAGTGGATTTGTTGAGTATGATTTGACTGACAATATATATACATACATATATATATATATATATATATATTTCAAATTGGTTTAGAGTGAAACCAGAAATTTAACTTTCAATCTTATGTTAAGTGATGGTTTTCAATTATTGAAATGAAAGGAAATTTTGAATAATTGGAAGGTCTAAAATGAAAAAATGGAATAAAATAACTTGAAACAGTTGAACTAGGATAAAAATCTATTTGTATAATACTCAATTGCATTCCAAAACATATATAACTTACCTGATTATTCAAAAAGTTAGAATGTTACGCAAATATGTAATTGAAGGTTATACAAGAAAAATTTAAACAGTAGAAATGTTCAAACTAAATTTTGATTAATAGTAATATTGTAAATAGAAGATAAATTTGCATAGTATTCAATTACATTAGAATCATTAATAAAAACTTACCTGGATAGGGTTTGAGTGTAATTGAATAATATATCATATGATGTAAGTAATAATATGTCCTAAAATGATATTTTGTTAAGGGAATTTATAAATAATAAATTGGATAATAAATTGAATAATAAAAAGAGAATAATTTTTTTGAGTAATATAGGGTTATAATAAATGTTTATACACGTAATATATGTTGCAAAATATATATTAGGTGAAATAAATTAAATAAATAAAGGAGAATGCCAGTTAAGCAAATAAATATGAACTGAAGAATAGTTATAATTAATTATAAGTGGAATTAACTTAAGTGAAGTCAAAAGGGATTTAATTAATGAGTTAAACAAAATAAATTTTGTTTCGAAAGAAATTTTTATAACAAATGTTAATAAATTGAAATCAAACCAATTGATTGGAATGCTTTAAATTGAAGTCAACCAAATGAAAATACAATGAATATTTATTGATTAAATAAAATGGATTGAAATCAATTAGTTGAATATAAATCAATTTAAAGACTAATGAAATTTATATGGTTTTAAATTAAATTTTGTACCTAGTGCTATATATTTCAAATCTATTTTTCATTTCTGTTGCTTCTATTCTCCTATCTCGTTCCTTTTCGGGAACGAAAAGTTTTGAGTGGGGGAGAGTATAACGACCCGTAAATTTTAACGATTTAATAACGTTGAATTTTTGTGAAATTTAAAATTATAAAATTTTGCAATGAAAATTCAATATTTGGAATACGTCTATTTAGACATAGCAAATGGAAAATTTTCATTGGAAAATATGAAAGTTAATTCTATTGTGTAATTTTCAAGTTCAATTTAAAATCAGTTAATTAGATGAAAATAAATGTTTTCGAAATCTGAATATTTTTATACGATAAAAATGTAAACTATTTTCTAAGTGAGACGTTATATTTCGTTTCGTCGAATTTGGACTTCTGTTGCCCCGTTTATCTTATTTTCGACAAATTAGCAGCAGTTTTGGCACCGAAATATCGATTTTTGATAGGATGATCATACCGCTGATATCTGTGTGTCATTCTGTTCGTCTCATCATGCTGATCGCCGCAGTATATTCATTTGTGTGTTTCGGCACCCGGTACGTGGCTGAATCGACCAAACGATTCGTCGTATCAGTTCAGTACTTGGGCCTTTTAAGTTTCCAATGTCCTTCCTATTCCACCGTGTACATCTATAGCCATCTGCAGTTAATATTTTCCGAATTTTGACTTTTTTTATTCCATGTCCATTGCTATTCCACCGGTTGCTTTTATCTGCGTCTCTTTCCATTCCTATTCGTTCGTCCATGCTTTGAAAGAAAAAAAATTCTAAATAATATATAAAGTGTTTTATGTCAGAAACATGTCTTCTCTCCTGCTATCACTTCTTTTTCTCCCCAACCCATACCCGCTCAATATTTCTTCTTCCATGAAAACTTATACTATTATTTTTTTTCTTTCGTGCTCACGCATCACCCCTACCCCATCGCGCATCCATCCCTCCCACGGTAATCGCCGTGCAGCCGAGCCAGGTACATCAACCCACACCATCATAACCCTGCGAACCTCCTCCTTCAAATATCACGGCCATGCAAGCATCAACAGCTCACCATATCTAATCCTCTCCTCCTTTGCTCTCCCACACCGTTCCATGTCCGCCCCATCATCCCTTCCACTGCCCGTGACAGCAGCCGTCTAGCCTGCCGCCTGACCTACCTACATCACGCTAGTGCCAAGCAACAGCCAACCAAACTCCCATGACCTTTTTCCGATCACCTCACTTATCACAGCAGCCTACTCTATCTCACCTCTGCCATCTCAAATAACCCATCACCGAGACCTCTGCCACCAATGCCACCCCTCCGTTAGCTTCATCGCCAGCACCCGAGCACAGCAGTTTCCACCATAACCCCACCTTCGACTACCACCTTCTCCGCACGCAAGCCTTCCACCTTCACACCCCTCCACCTCGTCCCATTGATAGCAGCCCAAACAACAACCATCCAAACTCATACTACCCTGCCCCGCTTGATTGCCCCTTCACTTTCCAGATCTCCCGCATCCGCCTTGGCAGCCACCACACCATCGTACCCTAGCCTTCCACTCGCCGTGCGCCAACCATGCTCCACCTATCCCACACCTTGCTCCACTCTCATCCGCTAGATTTGCATGCGAATGAACATATATGTATACGAACATGTATACTAATGAGCATTTGGGAAGGATTGTTCAATTCTTTGTCTTGTAAGGTTACTAGCTTTGCAGCCTTCTTTATATGTTATATTTTAAAGTATAATATATATGTAAGCTATATTTGTGTATATATTAATTTATATATATAAGTACATGTGTAACGCCCCACCTCTATGCTCATAATAACAAAGAGTATTAAAAGAAATACTGTCTATTATTATGAAGAATAAGGCTGGATAGGAGCGACCATCCGTAATTGGCCTTACACTACTATTGGTTATCTCGATAGAAGTAGTATATACTTTTTATTTTTCATCTATTATTTATTTACTCCCATCGACACACCCAATACTAGTATAAAACGAACTACGATGGTTCATAATAGTTTAGGACATTAGATATAACAATAACACAGATAATATAAATGCGGAACACAGATAAAAACAAAAGTCTCATATATATATAACTGATGTCAGTTAATACATAGTTGACACAATACATATGGTACAACTACAACTGTCGACTCTAGAAGTTATATATACAAGTACATTATCGACTAATATACATGAATACATATCGTTCTATACAATGACACGACTACTACAAAATGACACTGACAACTTCAGAAGATGTGAAAAGTCTTCAAATCCTGAACAGCAACTCAAAGAAGGAAATCTACAACCTGAAATAACTCGGGTCTGACCCGAGTATTACATTCAAAAGAAAATAATACCCAGGTCAGTCTAATTCAAACCAGTTTATTAGTGCATATAGGCAGTAATAATTTAAGTAGACGACAGTCACAATAATTCCCGTCTATCCGATTCTTTAAACAAAGAAACCGGATAACGGTCAATATAACACTTAACAGTGTTTAACAAAAATCAGCAGATTTAGATCATCAACAGAGATAAATAAACAATTTATCAAATCGACTAAATCAATTTAAAGCTATCAAATCTGATAGGGCTGCAGTACACGCACGCGTGTACTGCCTCGCCACTATCGCAAGAGATACACAAAAGCTCAGTGAAAGTCAAAAGTGATCACAAGGTCAAACCCCGAAATCGGGTTCAACTCAAGTGCAATAAAATAATGTCGCAATGTCAAATCCAGATCGGATTTACTGAGGAGTAATTCGAAAATCAAATTCGAATTCAATCAAGTGGCCGAAACAGTCTACTCAAATTCAACGAGGCAGCCCACAAAATGAACTCATATACAACGAACCAGACTAACAACTTCAAATCAAGCATGCTACAGAACTGATCAACATAGAACAAGAATGAACAAAATCAAGTGAGGCCAGAACCAACAAAGCATCAAGAACCCAATATATCACATGAAGACACAAGAGAGTGCAGACATGACATGCTCAGGGTTCAAGTGCAACAGATTCTCAAGGTGAAGTTTTAAGTGCACAACAATTAGGAAGTGACAGTAAAGCTATGAAACTGGACTTCAACAAGATCACATGCAACCTTACGATTTCAAGCATGCGAATACAGAATGTAAACAAGTCTCTACCACTGCAACACTAACTGACTCGAAGAAATGCCACCAGAGGAAACACAATGCACTAGAAACTACATGAATGCATCTCAATAATCAGGTTTGGTCAGACCATCGAGAGGAAAAAGAAACAGCCAAGGTCAGAGTTCAACATATATGAACCATCAAGAATATACAAACTCAAGCTTACAAAAATGCAGACTCAACAATGACCAAATGTGTGACGACCGCCCATGACCCCTGCACCGAATCTAGAGATAAAGCGCTGTAAAGTGTGCCAGGCGACCATGGACGATTGTCAAGGTAAGATTTAAAACAACAGAATCTATCGTATTACTCACAGCGCATGGACAAAATACAATAGAACATATGTATAGTGAAGCTTTACAAAACAAAATGACATCACATAAAACTCCATAATAGTTGAATACAAACATCCACATAGTCAATACATCCAGCCTCACTACAAATCTCTCAGGGAATACAAAACAGCGGAATATCCAGTACATATAATAAGAAGATAATATGCAACCCTCTAGCTCGTCTTCGATATCAGCATCGTGAGAAGAGAACAGCACCTGTCACCTGCTACCTAGTCTGCCCGTCCCAAAATGGACGAACAGCCCAAGGCAATAAGAATTAAAAACATAAAGCCTTGAGTCAGACAACAGTCTTAGTGAGTAGTAAATTAACTAACAACATACCAAAAGAGCATAAAGGAAAAGGAATAGGAATACAACCCTCCCACTCCAACCTCATTCTACAGTGATAGCCCCCAGACACACACTAAGTAGAAGCAAACATAGCAGAGCATACAATTTAAAGTAAGACTACTATCACTCGAGTCAAGTGCGATGTTTTCCAAGTACCAAGGCCTAAATCAGATAAGCACCCAGAAAATACCGCTCTTGAGTCCGAATGATGATACAACCAAACATCCATGACTCTGGCTATCACTGTTATCATTGCTTCGATATCACCGTTAATTGAATGACCGGCACATTCTTTCAGCCGTCCGTCAAGGGCTAATGGAAACCCCGGTTCTAGACATAACTCCCGCACGTCGTCGCAGCCCGTGCCTAGGACTATCGAATCTGCCCAGAGTACTCGACCATCAACAGTTGGCCGTTGGGACTATCGAATCTGCCCAAACGTACTCTTGCTTAGAGCATGCTAGAACCTTCAACAACGATGCTATCCAAGCCTCCTAGTCATCCTCCTCGACGACTATTCTCATATCCATTCATTATCCTCAACTCGAATCATATCACCGAGTTATCAACATGCTTGGAATGATCCCGTCTGGATTAGACCAAGTCTTCATCATATGATGCCTCGCTTCATTACATCCTTGCAAAGCTTCATCTCAACTTCACATCGTCAAATCTATGCATAAGAGCTTCATCATCCCGCTACATATGCCACGAGCAGCTTTTCCAATTCAAGAGCCTTTCCCTTAGCTTTTGAATCATCTTCGATCTAATCTAATCATCAATCATCTAGTTCATAACAATCAATCAAATCAAACATCAATCCAAGCAATCAAGCATTCAAATATGATCTAAGTAGACAATTATAACAATAATGGCATTTTCGTAATTAAAGAGTTGAAAGTCCAATAAGCATGAAAACATGGATTATATCTCTACAAACTTGATGAATGAACTTGCATAGGTTAACATATGATAAAATGGATGTAACATCATCATGAACAATGGATCTATATGGATCTACACTTAGGATGAAGAAAATGCATGGAAATCCCTATTTTAACACCAAATCGAGCCAACAATCCGATATACTCCTTTGGATCCGTGTGAGAGATAATCACCACTCACCAAATCACCTAAACAAACCCAAATCAACATGCTTCAGATCTGGACAGCGAAGGGTGAAGCTTGATCTATCACAAATCCGCCTCAAATGAAGAAATCTCTCTTGAAAAGATGAAGATCTTCAATCTAAGCTCTTGAATCTTCAATCTTGATCTTCGATTTGGATGGATGGAAGCACTATATTAGAGGGGAGAAAAGAAGTGAAGAAGTGTAGAAGTCGAGCTCTCAAAATGGCAGCACTTCGTCGCTTCAAAAATCCGGATCCCAAAAAGTGAGAACAACCCCTCCTATTTATAGCTGAAATCTGTCCTTAAGTCGAAATCTGGCTATCTCCCTAAGTCGCTTCCGACCTAAGTCTCTCCGACCTAAGCCTCTCCGACCTAACAGATGTACGACTTAACTCCTTTGCGACCTAACACTTAGGAAACCCAGCGACCTAACAACCTAACGACTTAACTACCTAAGACTCAGTTGGGTTGCGACCTAACACAAGTCGACCTAAAACAACACGCGACCTAACATAAGTCGCAACAAATGGACTTCGACCTAACTACTCAACCAAAGCCCAGCGACCTTACACTCACGCGACCTAACCTTGCGACCTAACACATAGCCTAACTCTTAAGGTCACCAACTTGTTAACTCCTTAGGTCGCTAACACGTTAACTCCTTAGGTCGCTAACACGCTACCCTTCTTAGGTCGCTAACCTATAGGTCGCTCCAAGATACTAAGTCGCTAACCCGGTAACCATTAGGTCGCTAACTCACCCTGCCGACCTAACACTTAGCTCACCGAAACTCTTAGGTCGCTCACAACATTTCCTTAGGTTGTTGCCGACCTAACTCTACCCCAGAATACTTAGGTCGCCTGAATCTCTTAAGTCGGTCAAGACTTATCTCCTAGGTCGGTCACTACCTTAAGTCGGTCAACCACACTCCCTTAACTCGGTGAGTTCCTTGAGTCGGCACCTCGACCCAGACTTGTTGCTTAACTCGTCCAAACTCCTAAGTCGGCTACAACTTAGGACTTAAGCAAAATTCAAGCAAAATTCTGCCAAAACCAGAAATGACTTAACAACCATACAACCAAAGGTCAATCATTTTAGAATGTTTTGATCCGTAAAAATACGGGTCGTTACATTCTCTCCCCCTTAGGAATTTCGCCCCCGAAATTCCAAACAAACAAGGCAATCAAAGCTATTCTGTACGCCTATCATCCATAACAATCAATAAACCATGCATCCAATTCTAGCTTAGCGTACAGAATTCTAAGACTTAGAACAAGTTACAATTTCGTTAGATGACACGACACCTTAGGGCCATACCTTGAAGAGTTCAGGATGAGCTGCTTTCATCCTCTCTTCCACCTCCCACGTACAGTCGTTATCATCGTCACTCCATTGTATCTTGAGCAACTTAACTATCTTCCTCCTAAGCTGTTTCGTGTCAGTTTCAACAACACGAAGCGGCTTACGAGGTCTTCTATCAACTGGATCAACTTCGAAATCTTCACAGCTATCAGCAGAAACTACGGTATTCGAGTCATGCACATACTTCCGTAGATATGATACGTGAAAAACATTGTGCACACCCGACATCTTCTCCGGTAACTTCAATCTATAAGCGAGCTTTCCAATTCGCTCGATAATCGGGAATGGTCCAACAAATCTCGGAGTTAATTTTCCTTTCTTCCCGAATCGAATAACATTCTTCAGAGGAGAAATCTTCACAAAAACCATATCACTAACATCGAATTCCAAATCCTTTCGACGCTTATCAGCATAACTTTTCTGACGGTCTTGGGCTGCCTTTATTCGTTGCCGAATGATCTCTATACAATCTGAGGTCTGTCGAATCATCTCTGGCCCAAGCATCAGCTTTTCTCCAGTTTCCAACCAACATGTCGGAGAGTTACACGGTCTTCCATACAACGCCTCATACGGTGCCATACCAATACTTGACTGGTAACTGTTGTTGTATGAAAACTCCACCAAATGAAGGTGATCTTCCCATGATCCTCCGAAGTCCAAAACACAAGCTCTGAGGAGATCTTCCAAAACTCGGTTGACTCTCTCAGTCTGACCATCTGTTTGAGGGTGATAAGCTGTACTCAAACACAACTCGGTCCCCAAAACTTCCTGGAAGCTCTTCCAAAATCCACTAGTGAACAATGGATCTCGATCACTCACTATACTCTTCGGAATACCATGGAAACGAACTATCCACTTAACATACAACTCAGCCAGCTTTGATGCAGTCCTAGTCGATCGAACAGGAATGAATCGTGCACTCTTAGTCAGACGATCCACAATGACCCAGATCCCTTCATTTCCCGTTCTGGTTCTAGGTAATCCATCGATAAAATCCATCGATACTTGTTCCCACTTCCATGTAGGAACTTCTAATGGCTGAAGCAATCCGCTTGGCTTCTTCTGTTCGGCTTTTACCAACTGGCAATTCATACACTTGGAAATGAAATCTCCAACATCCTTTTTCATGCCTTCCCAGTAGTAGGTTCTCTTCATATCCCGATACATCTTGTTTCCACCTGGATGAATTGTCAGCTTCGAGTGATGACTTTCCTTCAGGACTTCACTCCTCAATTCATCTATATCGGGAACAACTAGTCGTCCTTGCTTTCGAAGCCAACCTTCTCTATCAACCTCGAATCCTTTATCCTTTTCTGGATACAATCCAGATTCTAAATCACGGATAATATTGACAAGCTTATCATCTCGCTTTTGGCTCTCGCCAATCCTTTCCACAAGAGAAGGTCTTATCGATAAGTTTGCCAACATCTCAGGTTCCAATTCGCATCTAGGCCTGAAGTCAAATCCAGCTAAATACTCGAGATTCTTCCATTCAGAAAACATGGCTCCCAATCCTGCATGTCTTCGACTTAACGCATCAGCCACTGCGTTACCTTTTCCCGGAGTATAAGCTATACCAAAGTCATACGATGCCAAAAACTCTAGCCAACGTTGCTGCCGAAGATTCAAATCCTTTTGGGAGAAAAGATACTTCAACGACTTATGATCCGTAAACAACTCGAATCGAACTCCCAACAGATAATGCCTCCACATTTTCAGAGCAAATACAATCGCCGCTAACTCCAAATCATGAGTTGGGTAATTCCTTTCATGCGGCTTTAATTGTCGACTGGCATACGCAACAACTTTATCCTTCTGCATCAGCACTGCTCCAAGTCCAGTACCACATGCGTCGGTGTAAACCACCATCTCATCATTCCCACTTGGAATAGTCAAAACAGGAGCACTCGTCAATCTCTCTTTCAGGATTCCGAAAGCTTGCTCACACTTAGCATTCCAACTGAACACTTGGTTCTTCTTCGTCAATCCTGTTAACGGTGCAGCTATCTTGGAGAAGTCTTTGATAAACCGTCGATAATATCCTGCTAATCCAAGAAAACTTCTCACATCTGATGCATTCTTAGGTCTAACCCAATCCTGGATTGCTGCCACCTTAGCGGGATCAACCGCTATTCCATTTCCAGAAATCACATGACCTAAGAACCTCACTTCACTCTTCCAGAAGTGACACTTCGAAAACTTAGCCTTCAGCTGATGTTTCCGCAAGATTTCCAAAACAATACGCAAGTGCGTCTTGTGCTCTTCTTCCGTTCTGGAATAAATCAGAATATCATCCACGAACACAAGTACGAACTTGTTCAACTGATCTCTGAACACTCTATTCATAAGATCCACAAAATATGCTGGCGCGTTAGTCAATCCAAACGGCATTACCAGCCACTCATAGAAACCGGATGGTGTCCTAAAAGCAGTCTTCGGCACACTATCCTTAGCCACTCTCAACTGGTGAAATCCCGTTGCCAAATCCATCTGAGAAAACACCTTAGCTTCGTGAAGCTGATCAAACAAGTCGTCTATCCTCGGCAATGGATACTTGTTCTTCTTAGTCACCTTATTCAGCTCACGATAATCGACGCACAGTCTTAACGACCCATCTGCCTTGGTTGCGAACACAACTGGTGCACCCCATTCGGACACACTACGCCGAATGAATCCTTTCTGCAAAAGGTCATCAACTTGCACCCTCAACTCCTGCTGTTCCCTAGGCGCCATCCGCCTAAGAGGCATCACAACAGGTCTGGCTCCTTCAACTAGATCTATACGAAACTCGATCTCTCTATGCGGCGGCAACCCTTTGACTTCGTCAAAGACATCCTCGAATCCATTTGCGATTGGCACTAAAGACAGTCCATCCCGTGGAACAACTAGCGAATACATGAAGCTCATGAAGACGCCTTCCTCATGCTTACATCGTATCACAATCTTTCGCCCTTCCACATTCTCGACTGTCACCTCCAGCCTCTCACAATCAACCTTAGCCGCATACTTCCTAAGCCAGTCCATACCCAAGATAATTCCGAACCCCGCAAAGTTCAGAACAAAGCAATCACAAACAAAAGAGCAACCATGACTCGACACAACTAGACCACGGCATAACATACACAAACAAGACGAACCCCCAACTGGATTAGTCACCACCAATGGCCTATCAACAATATCCGGTTCCAAACCTAACCGGCCTACTAGTTCATTACAAACAAACGAATGTGACGCTCCAGTATCAAACAAAACTCTAACTGGAACACCACATAGGAAAAGAGTACCTTGAACAACCACACTCTTTCCCTTCTCTTCAGCAGTAGGAGCTTTCGAAGACGACGGAACAGCTCCCAAAGCATAAGCTTGCACAATCTGCCTGTCCTTCCTCGGTTCTGGACAATTCTTCCTGAAATGCCCCGGCTTGTCACAATTGTGACACTTCATCGGCACCTTAGGATTCTTACAATCCTTAGAGAAATGGCCCTTCTGCTGACAATTGTAGCAAGTCACCTCACCTTTCGGCTTCTTCTGGCCATCCTTGCCCTTCTGCTGCTGTTGCTTCCTCTTCTGGTTTCCACCCTGCTGTGGTTTAGATTCTCCCTTGATAACAGCAACAACAGGTCCTTCCTTAGGAAACAGACTCTCATGCCTAAGAGCTTTCTCCACAAGCTTCTCAAATGAATCATCCAAATGATCCACCAACTGTCTCCCAAGATAACTATCCAAGCCGGTCACAAACTTCTCATTCTTCTGATAAGCAGATTCAATATACGACCAGGCATACTTGGACAAAGCTTCAAACTCAGAAACATACTCAAGAACTGATCTTCCACCTTGCTTGAGCTCCACAAACCTCTTGAACAGAACAGACTTCTGAGTTGTAGAAATGAACTTAGCTTCAAATCTGACTTGGAATTGCTCCCAAGTAATCTCTTCCTCCGGAGTAGTGATGGTAATAGAGTTCCACCAATCAGAAGCTCTCCCTTGAAGCTGCCTTGATGCCAACTTCCTCTTAGTTGCATCATCAATTCCCAAATCACCAAAGATCCTTCTACAAGCATCTATCCACCTGTGGACCTCAATAGTTGATTCTGTTCCCAAGAAAACCTTCCCTCCAAGAGCAGTATAATCCTTGCACAACTTAGCAAAATCCACTGGTTTCGGAGTTTGGACTTGAACTCCAACATCAACCGCTGCCCCCGGAACTGGTATCCTTCTCATGATCGAAGTCATCATAGCTTCGAACATGGCTGCATAATCAGCAGTCTCTTCAGTAGCACGGCCTTCCCTAGCAGCTGGTCTCCCTCTTCGACTCATTCTCAATATCTATAAAAAGGAATGATTAGAACATCTAGAGAAGCAACTGCATAAAGAACTCAAACTCTACCAAGCTACTATATTATATATAGTAATCATCCATCAAAATACAATTACGTCTCTCATACGTGGTTACTTCAGCGAGCGTTGGGTAAAATCGATTAACCAATGCTCTGATACCAAATGTGACGACCGCCCATGACCCCTGCACCGAATCTAGAGATAAAGCGCTGTAAAGTGTGCCAGGCGACCATGGACGATTGTCAAGGTAAGATTTAAAACAACAGAATCTATCGTATTACTCACAGCGCATGGACAAAATACAATAGAACATATGTATAGTGAAGCTTTACAAAACAAAATGACATCACATAAAACTCCATAATAGTTGAATACAAACATCCACATAGTCAATACATCCAGCCTCACTACAAATCTCTCAGGGAATACAAAACAGCGGAATATCCAGTACATATAATAAGAAGATAATATGCAACCCTCTAGCTCGTCTTCGATATCAGCATCGTGAGAAGAGAACAGCACCTGTCACCTGCTACCTAGTCTGCCCGTCCCAAAATGGACGAACAGCCCAAGGCAATAAGAATTAAAAACATAAAGCCTTGAGTCAGACAACAGTCTTAGTGAGCAGTAAATTAACTAACAACATACCAAAAGAGCATAAAGGAAAAGGAATAGGAATACAACCCTCCCACTCCAACCTCATTCTACAGTGATAGCCCCCAGACACACACTAAGTAGAAGCAAACATAGCAGAGCATACAATTTAAAGTAAGACTACTATCACTCGAGTCAAGTGCGATGTTTTCCAAGTACCAAGGCCTAAATCAGATAAGCACCCAGAAAATACCGCTCTTGAGTCCGAATGACGATACAACCAAACATCCATGACTCTGGCTATCACTGTTATCATTGCTTCGATATCACCGTTAATTGAATGACCGGCACATTCTTTCAGCCGTCCGTCAAGGGCTAATGGAAACCCCGGTTCTAGACATAACTCCCGCACGTCGTCGCAGCCCGTGCCTAGGACTATCGAATCTGCCCAGAGTACTCGACCATCAACAGTTGGCCGTTGGGACTATCGAATCTGCCCAAACGTACTCTTGCTTAGAGCATGCTAGAACCTTCAACAACGATGCTATCCAAGCCTCCTAGTCATCCTCCTCGACGACTATTCTCATATCCATTCATTATCCTCAACTCGAATCATATCACCGAGTTATCAACATGCTTGGAATGATCCCGTCTGGATTAGACCAAGTCTTCATCATATGATGCCTCGCTTCATTACATCCTTGCAAAGCTTCATCTCAACTTCACATCGTCAAATCTATGCATAAGAGCTTCATCATCCCGCTACATATGCCACGAGCAGCTTTTCCAATTCAAGAGCCTTTCCCTTAGCTTTTGAATCATCTTCGATCTAATCTAATCATCAATCATCTAGTTCATAACAATCAATCAAATCAAACATCAATCCAAGCAATCAAGCATTCAAATATGATCTAAGTAGACAATTATAACAATAATGGCATTTTCGTAATTAAAGAGTTGAAAGTCCAATAAGCATGAAAACATGGATTATATCTCTACAAACTTGATGAATGAACTTGCATAGGTTAACATATGATAAAATGGATGTAACATCATCATGAACAATGGATCTATATGGATCTACACTTAGGATGAAGAAAATGCATGGAAATCCCTATTTTAACACCAAATCGAGCCAACAATCCGATATACTCCTTTGGATCCGTGTGAGAGATAATCACCACTCACCAAATCACCTAAACAAACCCAAATCAACACGCTTCAGATCTGGACAGCGAAGGGTGAAGCTTGATCTATCACAAATCCGCCTCAAATGAAGAAATCTCTCTTGAAAAGATGAAGATCTTCAATCTAAGCTCTTGAATCTTCAATCTTGATCTTCGATTTGGATGGATGGAAGCACTATATTAGAGGGGAGAAAAGAAGTGAAGAAGTGTAGAAGTCGAGCTCCCAAAATGGCAGCACTTCGTCGCTTCAAAAATCCGGATCCCAAAAAGTGAGAACAACCCCTCCTATTTATAGCTGAAATCTGTCCTTAAGTCGAAATCTGGCTATCTCCCTAAGTCGCTTCTGACCTAAGTCTCTCCGACCTAAGCCTCTCCGACCTAACAGATGTACGACTTAACTCCTTTGCGACCTAACACTTAGGAAACCCAGCGACCTAACAACCTAACGACTTAACTACCTAAGACTCAGTTGGGTTGCGACCTAACACAAGTCGACCTAAAACAACACGCGACCTAACATAAGTCGCAACAAATGGACTTCGACCTAACTACTAAACCAAAGCCCAGCGACCTTACACTCACGCGACCTAACCTTGCGACCTAACACATAGCCTAACTCTTAAGGTCGCCAACTTGTTAACTCCTTAGGTCGCTAACACGTTAACTCCTTAGGTCGCTAACACGCTACCCTTCTTAGGTCGCTAACCTATAGGTCGCTCCAAGATACTAAGTCGCTAACCCGGTAACCATTAGGTCGCTAACTCACCCTGCCGACCTAACACTTAGCTCACCGAAACTCTTAGGTCGCTCACAACATTTCCTTAGGTCGTTGCCGACCTAACTCTACCCCAGAATACTTAGGTCGCCTGAATCTCTTAAGTCGGTCAAGACTTATCTCCTAGGTCGGTCACTACCTTAAGTCGGTCAACCACACTCCCTTAACTCGGTGAGTTCCTTGAGTCGGCAACTCGACCCAGACTTGTTGCTTAACTCGTCCAAACTCCTAAGTCGGCTACAACTTAGGACTTAAGCAAAATTCAAGCAAAATTCTGCCAAAACCAGAAATGACTTAACAACCATACAACCAAAGGTCAATCATTTTAGAATGTTTTGATCCGTAAAAATACGGGTCGTTACAAAATTTACAAGTCCAGATACAACATAGGGTATACAGATGTGCTCGAGACAACCCGGCTATATGCAAGCGAGGACGAAAACAAATGCAACCAGAGACAACTGGCAACGAATAAAATAGTGAACAATCCTACATAATTGTACTAGCATCAGTAGATTTTGGCTCAAAAGAAACTACCACATCAAAACTGGACGAATGAAACCAGAATGCAAGTCCAAACACAAATGTGCAGGTACATGAAGATGCAGTGAAGCCAAAGTCAGATGGTCAGAGGATTACAAACATGAATGCAGACTTTACAATAGTGAAGAATACTAAGGCAGTGCACCAAAATCAGTTGCCTCTAAGAGGTAGTCTGCAAACTCTAGCATATATGCAAATAGATGAATGTATATCCAAGTCAGTAAAATCAACATAGTGTCATGCAAGAAGAATTCGAAACCGTGGCCCATGGTAACCCAATTCAAAGCAAGCAGCACGTGATAAAACAAAATGCCATCATATGTACTCAATGCAAAGTCCACATACTCAAATAAATGCAATTGACAAGTGAAGCAGTTGTGATCAACATGAATGAACAAGTGATCAAATGCAGCATAGTATCAAACTGGAACGAAGTAATGAACCAACAATGCAAAACAAAACCAGATGAATAAAATGCAAACTGCATAAACAAGGGAGTAACAACATACAATGAAGACCAGACAACATGGTAAGAGGAGAGTTCGACAAAGTCGACCGAGTCAAGCATAGAGTCAAGCATCAACATTCAAAGTCGCATGACACAGAGTATACGAAACAAAGATAAAAATCGCATCTTTCTTTTTGAAATAATCAAAGATTTCGAAAATCAGGAAGTATTCAAAGCTAGTTTCAAAATCAAGTCCAGGTTCAAAGCCAATAATCTCAAAACCGTGTCAACCAAGTAATATACGTATATACGCAAATATGAAATGGTCAGAGAAAAATCGCATCGTTCAAACAAAATCGCATGGCCAAAGCACAAATCAGACGAACGTAAATTTAGGGTTTCGAATTCATCAAATACAGCAAAATCAAATGGCCGAAGTCAACAAACTTTAAACTGTCGAAGCATCGTACTACGCCTGAATTAGATGTGAGTGAAAATTAAATCACTCACCTTAGAACGGTGCGCAGATCGAAGCAAAGATGAACGGAGATTGATCGCCCTAGTTGAAGACGAGCGAAGCCGAAGAAAATTGAACGAACGCTGAAGCCCCAAATCACAACGTCGCCATTTTTTTTTTCTTTTTTTTCTTTCGTTTGTTCGATCTGAAGAGGGAAGGGGGGTGCGACGTGTTTTAGCAGAAGAAAGGGGTAAGGGGATGGCAGAAGAAACGTGGGTGGAGTATGGGTTTAAACGTGATAAGGGTATGGGTTTTCTCGAGTGAACGAATAAAAGGGGAAAAGTACCGATAAATGTCACGGCAACAATGAGTGGGCCAAAACAATTTTTCTTTAAAGCCCGCTTCAATATTTACAAATTCAAAAGAATTTTAATCCGATTTGAAAAGAATTTCGCTTGGTTAAACACCAAAAACAACCAGCAACCCAATTAAATCGTCACATGACGATAATAATAATACTGTGAAATCTCGGGTTGTTACAACATGAGTTTGGTTTCCAAATATATGTAAGGTTGTATATTTGTTTATATATTAGTTAAATATATATACATATATAAGAGTTCGTATATTGTTGTTTAGATTTCACTCGCGACATTATCATTTTTATATTGCCTGAGAAGCAAGTTTTTATATTTGTTTAATTCTAGAAGCAAGTTATATATATATATACTTGTCTGTTTAGAGTTGCATATACCAACTGTTTGAGTATGGAATAATATGTTAAAGGGATATATATATATATATTATGTTCAAAGATATATACTTAAATTTATATTCATATCTTTTAAATAGATTTTTGAGTACTAGCTTCAACATATATATATATAGTATGTTAAATATTCTTTTGAAATTTTTTGAAGTAATATAAGGGTTTAAAAAAAATTTATGAATATATATATATTTAGCATATATATATATATAAGTTCGCTTTTGCAATTGATTTTCATCGAATCCAGTTCATCGTACTTTGTTTGTCTCGCCGCTGTCTAGAATTGGTCGCAACATGAGTTCTAGTTTTGTCGCTGTATCGCCTGTAAATCAGTGTGTGTATCCATGTCCGTACTTTCCACTCTTGTTGTGTTCTCTAAGTCTCGAAAGGTGAGCAATCACTCACGTTTAACATTCTTATATTTAGTAAATTTAACCCACCTTGAAATAACAATTGAAATATGTTGTTAAATTTGAATTGTTAATTATTTAATTGCTATATATGATATGCCATTATTTGTAACTGTTCACCTGTGACATATGACACCATAATCTGTTATTTATATTATGATTAAATTTGTTATTGATAATATATGCCTGTTGTTGATATGTTATATTATTGTCATATTTGTTCTCACTCTGCAAGTTCCCTGTTAGTTTAGAAATCCCTATGGGTTGAAATGATACATACTCGAATGATCTGATAGATTAAGAGAGAATCGTTATAGGTTGAAATGATAAACCCAAGCGATTTTCATTGATTTTGAAATTTTGGGATTGCGGGTTGAAATGATATACACCCGTAAATATTAAATTATTACGGATTGAAATGATAAATATCCATACCACTTGACCATAGGATAAAGAAATTATATACGGACACCGTTGGTTTATTTGAAAAAATGATTGCAAAAGTTGAAAGGAAATATATGGATTTTATTAAATATTGATTTTTTTAAATTATAATATAAAGAATTTATTTTAATATATGTGTAAAATTTAGATTTTTAAAATTATATGTTTTGGAAATTTAAAATTTATAAGTTAGTTTTGAAAACATATTTTTTAATATTTTTCTTATAATTTATTATTTTAAAAATATATAAAATAAGGTTTAATACAAAATATATTTAATAATAAGAATTAATTTAGTAAAATTTAATTTAATTGGTTTATAATATGTTTAATTATTTATTTAAATTTATATTTTAAAAATAGATTTTTTATAACTTTAATAATAGAGGTTGGAAAAATAAAGTAAAATTGACCTGAAATTTAAATTGGTTAAAAATTGAATTTAAACAAGAATAAATTTGAACTTATTGATTTTGAGATTTGAAAGGTATGATTTATAACTTGATTTGATAAAAAGTTATTAAATGAATATTCTCGATTCTTAATAAAATTGAGACTGAATATTTAATATTGATTTAAATTTATAAATTGAGATTTTATTTAATTGTTATTAAAATGATTAAGTGAATATTTTTCAATTTGAATAAAATTAAAGTTAAATGTTGAAATATGAATGAAATTTATATTGTAAATGTTTGAATATTTAAACTTTGAATCATATTGGAATTGAAGTGATAGTTCAAACCTGGATTTGAAACTGATATAAATTGAAATGGTTTATGGAGAATTTGAATTGAATCTTTGACCTTTTAAATTCAAATTGTTAAATAGGAATTGATTTAAATTGAATTTTAGAATTTAAGATGATTTGAATCGATTTGTGGAATTGGATGAAACATTTCTAATTGGGAAACTATTTCAGTATAATCTCTTTAAATAAATATAAACTATTTTAATTTACAACTATTTTAATATATAAATTGTAAACTATTTTAATTTATACATATTTTATATATATACTATTTTCAATATCTAAACTATTTAAGTTGGAATTGCTATGATTACGGAAGTGTTATGATTACGAAAGTGTTATGATTTCAAAAGTGTTATGGTTTAAAAAGTGTTATGATTTCAAAAGCGTTATAATTTTGAAAGTGCTACGATTCTGGAAATGCATATATTTTTTAAGTGAATAATGATATCAAATTGATATGGTTTTGAAATGAATATGATATCTTGATATGAAGTGTGAACTATTTGAAATGAAATGACCACGGTGTGAAATAAGCGTTTGGTTGTTAAAGAGACCGGGATCAGATATTGTCATACTCTCTGCCAATACCGAAAACCACTTTTACAACTGTGTACGTGGTGGAGATTCCAGAATGATGTAGGATGGTTTGGTGTACGATTCTGTATGAGATATTTACGTAGCCCTGACTCCCGTGAGTCAGCTTGATGTGGCTAAAACAGGAGCTATACCGGGCCAAGTATGGTCATTCCCCCTATCGGGCACATTTCTTCGATACCATTCTATTGCTTTTGTGATTCGATTGGATGCACCTTTGATTTGGGAGTGTGTCTCGAGGTGGGCGGTAGTAGCTGCTATGCGTTACCACCAGTCTGGGAGTGCAAACGGTATTTCTACTCTGGCATTGCCTCGTGTGCCATCGCATGCCTTATCGCGCCTTCTACGAGTTTGTTTTATATCGTACCTATAGGGTGTCCTCTGGGTAAACCACCGGTTTGGTGGAGCTTACGGCATTGTATAGACTACGGGAATATATAAAATGTGTTAAGGGGGATATGGTTAACGCCTTAACGCTATTTTAATAGTTTACTTTACTATAGACATATTATAATAGCGTATATTGCTACATAGTAGATAGTTCCACGGATCCTTAGAGATTGGAAATCCCAAACATCCTTTAAGTTACTTGTATTTCAATTGATATTTCACTTGGGTTGAATTTACTGGTATAAGAATGTTAATCCCGACTCGAGTGTTTTTTGTTTTCTTTATGCTCGGGTCAGACTGAGTGTCACAGCATTTGGGACTCACCTTTAGAGATTTGAGCTTTGTTTGAAGACCTATCTATGTAGCTTTCAGTTATTTCAGTTTATTTCAGTCATTTATGTTCAGACTCGTTAGTTGCTTATGTATTAGAGATTTATGTGTATTTGAGATTCAGTTCATTTTGTTTCAGACTCTGATGTTTTATAGTAGCTTCATGAACTACTATTTATCTATTCCGCTGCTTATTTTTGTAGTACTCCATGTCTGTGATTCTGTGATTTATTTACTGTATATGCTGAGTTTTGCCAAATATAAATTAATAATATGTTGTTTTGAGCAATTCAAGTCCGACATGATTGTCGATTTGAACGGTTCGAAATTTCGGGTCGTTACACTTATATTTAATAGAAAATTCATATATGATATGTGTTGTGATAGTAGTTACAATGCGTTTTGACCATGAGTAATTTATCACAATGAAATTAAACATAATGTTTTAAATATTTGTAGTCAAGATGTATCGAGACTGGATATTGATGCATCCATTGAGATTATAGTACGTAACGCTCTCCAAATGTTGGGCAGTGTATTACTCAAGGCTACTGGGGTCACCAAGGGGTTACGTACTGATAGTTATTGGATAACTATTGAATGACTCGCTCGATAGTTTTCTATTGGTTAATATAACTAAGGTCAAACGAAAAATATCGATGTGACAAAATTACATAGTTCTCTTGACTTGAGAATACTATTGATCTTTAATGTAGAAGCTTCACTTTGATTATAGTTAAATCATGACACGATGTCTATTGAATAACTATAATTGGATCGAGTGAAGCATTGGAAGTGAAACACTACTCAAGAGAGGATTCATCACCTCAATTTATGAGGTTAGTATCATGGTCAACTGAAGTCAACTCAAAGTTAAAGTCTCTAGTTAGAGTATTCGGTTAATAATAACTTTTATTATTGAACTAAGAACTTTGTGTTTGGACTATAAAGTTGAATATGGGTGATTTGGAATTTTGACCATTGCCAAATTCTATAAGTCCTAAATGATATAGTTTTGACGAAGAGAATTGGTGTAAATAATTGTCACTACCAGTTAATGCTTAACAAAGTAAAATTGGAAATTACCAAAACCAAATAAGTGATAAATTTGGTCAAAATATTACACTACCTACTAAGTGACGTGTGAACGTTAATATTCGAATTGTTCACTATTAATCGCTGACCGAATTTGCACTTAAAGAATTACACAACCAAAACGTTGAATACTCCTTTTACCACACAATTAATCAATTTATAATTTTTATAAATACATTAAATTAATTAATATTTATGAAATATTAATTATAAAGTTTTATTTGATGTATTGAATAATATTAAACAGTGCATTTATAATACTTATAAATATACTGACCGATATACAATATTGGTAGGCGTTTAAATCTGATTTGAATGCGACGTTTATTATTTCGGTTTGGAATTTATTGCGGTCCAAAATGGGGCGTATATGCAGCTGGTCTAGCCTATTTATTGTCGGCCATGGGTTATTTAAAAAGGGGTGTTGATCTAGTTGAAGGAAAGAAAGAGTAAGAGAAAGATACAAGGATCGGATCCACCTTTCTCTCCATCATCTCTTCCTTTATTTTAACATCACTTCCTCTTATTAAAAATGACGATTTTTGACTCTCAACCCCTATCATCTACGGTCAAAAATTGCTGCCCCCATTAATATAAAATTTCCAAACAAAATAACATCAAATTTTATTTTATTTCAATAGCCGATGGTAATAAGTTCATGAGCTAGTAACTTAGTGAGTTAGAATCTTGTTCAAGGAGTCAATCCCTTCATTTCTACATGTATTCAAAAGGCTTTGGTAAAGGTATGTCACTGACCTATAATTATAAATTAATTTTCTATCATTTATATATCATATGATGTTTAGACCGATAGGTGATGAATCTAGCATATCGGTATATCGTCACATTTTTTTATGATCCTTTGTATATGTGTTTATGTATAAATAAAAAAAACTATAACATATACACTCAATAATACTTATGGAATAATATAAATGAAAAAAAATTTAATTCAATATTAAAATAATATTATTTAAATCACATATGTTTCATAAATTTAGATATAAAACTATATCATACAAATTATGTTTTAAAATTTTATAAAATTATTTTTATATCTGAAAAGCTTTTGGAATTAATATATATATATATATATATATATTATTTAAATATTACTTAAATCAAATAAATTTTATAAATCTAAAATATCAATAAATATATCATATAAAATATGTTTTAAATTTTAAAAAATTAATTCTATGCGTAATAAACTTTGGGCACAAATAATTTTTTAAATAGATATATTATTTATTTAATATTATTTAAACCCAATAAATTTTATAAACCTAAAATATCAATAGATATTTCATATAAAATACGTTCCAAATCAAAATCTTTCTCTGTTCCTCATTCAAATTTCTCTAATCTTAATTCAACTTCATATTCTTACACTCAAGCCATCAAGAATCGATAACCATCTCAAACTCAGAGATTGTACAATCGCGACTCAAAAATGAAGTGGATTGCTTCTAGGAAAGGAAAGAATTATTGTTTTAGATGCAGGGATCTCATCACTTTGCAAATCAATGTCGAGACCCTATTAGATGTTTTGCTTGTGGATCTTTTGGCCATAAAAGCAAAGACTATTTGATGAAATCGTCTTTCTCAGTTTCTAGTCCCAAATTGGTCGATCATGGCTTTCAATTTGTATTGAAATGCATGTTGTTGAAGGGAATTTTGCTCGACCATCTTTGGCATAAGAGAGATGAAGGAATTAAGTATCTTGAGGAATTGTTTTATCACTTTGATATCATTAATGCACCGAATATAGGCAAAGGATACAAAGATAGATTCGACGATTCATAGGAGTTTTTTGGTAATTCTGAGTTCTCTTTCAATAATTCAGATTCTTCAAAGGAGAGTCCCATTGATTCGAGCATATTTGAAAATTTTGCTGCTGATTTGAATGAAGTTAGTTTGAATATCGATCCCATTCTTCTTGATCCAGCTGTTTCTAAATGTAAAGAGGAACATCCTTCGTTTTGTTTGGACCCTTCTTTGGATGAAATTGGAAAGGATAAGGAGCTGCGTGATATTAACCATGGTTTCTCTTTATTAAACAACAAAAGACTTAAATCTAAATCTCGAGAACAGGGCTGTTTCAAGATATCTACTTCTAACAAATTTAACTGCCTCTCTTCGTGGTCAGGTTCTGATATTATTTTCGATAGTCTTGGAGATGATAGTGGATTGTTATGTCACTTTGAAAATCCTATTGTAGAGCAATCAAAAGTTTTGAGTGATAGTATAATAATATCTAAAATTAGTAATGGTGTAAGTTCTATTGATAGCAGTTTCTCGAATGTCGTTTGGATGGATTGGTCTGATGACCTAGGTAGTTTGGACTTCGAATTGTTGGAACAAGATGTTATTGTTTATGGCAGCAGCATGTCCGAGGATCGTATGGCCTGTGGTTTTAAGAGTTTTGTTGTAAACACAAATTCAGATGAGATAAATTGTTTTGACAAAGGGTTGGATGTTTCATCTGTGTATATTTCTTATGGGGCTCAATTCCCAGAACTGGTTAGTGCATCAGAGATGCATCATGGAGACATATTCATTGTAAGTTACTCTGATGAAGCTTCTCCTATCACAATTGGTGATATCTTGGATTGGAGTGTTATTTTGTCTGATGATGATGTCAATATATTTGAGGAGGAGGCCTTCGTAAATTTTGAAAAAATGTTGAATGTTAGGAGCGAAATGAGTCTGTGTATGTATGCCAAAGACACAGCTGACATGCACACAGTATTCAACATGATCGAATTTCCAAGTTCGAAACTATCAGAGGGCAACCTAGCTTTCGGTTTTTCTTCGTTTAATGATTATCTGGATGGTGTAGATGTTATATTAAATGAGATTGTAATTCTTAAGGATTCAATTGGCGAATCAGCCAGTGGGGGGGGGGGGGGTGATAGGTTGGAAAAGGTGAATTCAGTTTGTCTAGAGTAGGTAAATTCTGTTGATATAAATAAGGGATCTTTGAATAGTTTGGGTGTAATGGACACGGTGGGACAGGTAGAAAAGAGAAGTCACTTTAATAAGCAAGCAAGTGATGATTGTACGTTAGTTATTGGTGATGCTTTGAATTTGGTAGACACTATTAAAGTGTGCAGTGACACTAATAGTGCACTGAAAGAGAGATCTTGCCTTCTAGATAATGCTAGAGATCCTAGATTGGTAGATTTTCAGCCTCTTGTTCTTCTTCATCGAGGAGAGGTAGGCATAGGTATTCAGCGACAGCTAGTGGTTCAGTTTGGCGGAGTGCCAGGATCCATTGTTGTCGATCTCAGTCTTCGGGTGAGTTTCCTGATTCGAGCACCATGAGTGGTGCTACGAATTCAGGCTCAGGTTTGCATTCTGATTTGGGTAGCGTATATTCATCTTATGCTTTAGGTAGTTTGTCTTCTTCTCAGTTTAGTCAGTTGGCTAGGGATACCGCTTTCATTTATTCTGATGTTAACATAGATCTAGAGTACATTAGAGAAAGGGAACTTGATAGGGCTTGATCTGTTGGTACATGAGGATTATTAGTTGGAATATCAAAGGTTTGAATGATTTAAATAAATGTGACAAAGTCAGGGCTTTCTTTAAAGACTATTCTATTGACATTGCATTATTACAGGAAACTGAAATTGAGTGTCCCGATAATCGTTTTTATAGAAGATTAGGTGGTTTTCATTTTAGGAAATGGGCTCGTTTACCTTCAGTGGGTGCTTCTGGGGGTTTACTTATTGGCTGGCGAGATAATTATTTAAAATGCTTGAATGTATTTCCAAGCAACACTCATTACATATTATTTTCATTAATCTTAGTGAAAATTCTTTTTTAAATATTTCTAACGTTTATGGTCCTAATTTGAAAATAGATCGTCGGATTTTATGGTATGAATGTTTGGATTTTAGATCGTTTTCTCCGAGTTCTTGGATTTTGGGGGGTGATTTCAACGTTACGCATTTTATAGGAGAGCGTTTACCTCGTGAGGGTGATTTCTCTACCATGGAGGAATTTGACCAATTTATTATTAATTCTAATTTGATTGAAATCCCTCTACCTAACAGATAATTTACTTGGAGCAATTCTGGAGAAACCCCATCTATGGCTTTACTTGATAGGTTTTTTATTAGTGATGAAATTGGGAATAAATACCCTATATGTAGAGGTTTTGGTTTGCCTTACTATTATTCTAACATGTGATCAGCATAGGGTTATTAATAAATCTTTCAAATTTGAAAAAATGTGGTTACTAGAATCTAACTTCTTAAATTTAATTAAAAATAGGTGAATTTCTATGAGTTATTATAATATTAGAAATAGGGATAATTCTGCTAAAAATTTTGCCCTAAAACTTAGGGATCTTAGGATTTTTCTTAAAAACTGGAATAAAAACGTTTTTGGTATTATTAAAATTAAAAAAGAAAATATTCTTTCTGAGTTGCTTAAATTAAACAAGATAGAAGAAACTAGACAACTAAATTTAGGTGAGCGTAATGTTCAAGCTAATCTAAAAGAGGAACTTAATTCTATTTTAGAAAAGGAGGAGGTTATGTGGAAATAGAGATCCAGAATTCAGTGGATTAATGAAGGTGATAATAATACCAAATTTTTTCACAATATGGCTAATGGCAGAAAACGTAGTAATATGATTAATTCCATTATTGTTAATAATGAAGAGCTAGTTGATCAAAGAGATCTTAATAAGGCTTTTACGGACTATTATAGAGATATTTTTGGTAATAAAAATATTCATAGAATTAATGCTAGATGGAATGATCTCTATCCGTCTGACTCTATCGTTGATCTTTCTGAGCTAGATAATCCTTTTACCGAGGAGGAAATTCGGAAAGCTATCAATGATTTGCCAAGGGATAAATCCCCGGGGCCGGATGGGTTCCCAATTTTCTTTTATAAAACGTTTTGGGATGTTTTAAAATTAGATTTAATTAATATGTTTAATGATTTCTATAATGGAAATTTACAACTTGGAAGATTTAATTTTGTAAATGTTATTTTATTGCACAAAAAGTAGGTGCTAATAACCTAAAAGATTTTAGACCTATTTCTTTAATTAACTATTCCGTTAAAATTATTTCTAAAGTTTTAGCTAATAGACTTAGTTTAAGAATGAATGATTTAATTGACTGTTCACAAACTGCTTTTATTAAAGGGAGAAATATCACCGATGGTGTAGCTATTGTTCAAGAATACATTAATCATTGTTGTAAGAATAATATAAATTGTGCGATTTTAAAATTGGACTTTGCAAAAGCTTTTGATTCGGTAGATTAGGATTTTCTTATAGATATCTTTCATGATAGAGGTTTTAGTCATAGATGGATTAGCTGGATTATGAATTTGCTTAGAATTGGTAACTCTAGCATAATGGTTAATGGTATATTAGGTAATAAAATTCAATCTAAGCGAGGTTTAAGGCAAGGGGATCCTTTATCGCCTCTATTATTTAACTTAGCTGCAGATGTTTTTTCTAAGATAATTAAAAAAGTAGTTGATAATGGATCTTTAGGATATGTAGGTAATGATATATCGCACAACGGTATATCCGTCCTTCAATTTGCTGATGGTACCTTAATTTTTTCCTCCCATTTACCTAGGCACATTATTACCCTTAAGTTTATTTTATATAGTTTTGAACTACTATCAGGTTCAAAAATAAATTTTGATAAAAGTTCTGTTTTAGTTTTAAATGATTTTGAAAAAGTTAAAAATTTAGTTGCTAATACTCTTAACTATAAAACTATGAACTTTCCATTTGACTATCTTGGTTTTGTGATTAGACCTACTAAACTCAAACATGACGACTGGTTTTTAATCATAGATAAGATCAAAAATAGGATTTCTAATTGGAATGGGAGATTTTTATCAAGAGCAGGTAGATTAGTTTTAATAAATTCTATTTTATCAGCGCTCCCGATCTATTGGATGTCTATGTATCTATTTCCAGATTGGGTGGTTGATAAAATAGACAAAATTAGAAGGGATTTCTTATGGAGTGGGGAAAACTTTAATAGTTGCATTAAATGTTTAGTAAATTGGGAAACAGTATGTAAATCTAAAAAGGATGGTGGTTTAGGAGTCATTAATTTGCGTAATATGAATTTGTCCTTACTAGGTAAATGGTTATGGAAGTTTAAGGATATAAATGATAAAGCTACTTGGAAAGAGATCATTTCTAAATATTACTATAATGGTAGTAGTAATTTATATCAAATTACTTCTCCAGTCATTCGTAAACTATCAATTTTTGGAAATCTATTTTAAAATGTCATGAGATTTTTAACCTAGGTACTAATACAATTGTTCATTCTAGTAATTGTACTTCTTTCTGGCATGATCGTTGGATTTTTGTTTTACCTCTTAGGATAGAGTTTAAAGAGCTTTATGAAATCTGTAATTTTAAGTATGCTTTAATTAATGAGGTTTTTTCTCCCGAAAATGACCCTCCTTGGAAGTTTAGTTTTAACAGTATTTTAGTAGGCTCAACCTATTGACAACTTTCTTTGCTTTATGCTAGATTAAATCTTTATAACATTGATAACGATAATGATATTATTAGTTGGGAATGGGATAAGAGTAAGAAATATTCTTCTAATTCATTTTATAGATTTATTAACTTTTCGGGTATAACTAACAACTCTTTTAAATTTATTTGGAAATCTAATGCTCCTCCTAAATCTAAAATTCACATGTGGTTAATACTGCATGGAAAACTTAACACTATAAAATTTTTAAAGAGAAGAAATATTCAAAATAATAATAAATGTTATTTTTGTAATCTATAACTTGAAGATATTAAACATATATACTATGATTGCATGGATACTTATTTCATTCTAAATAATACCCTTAAAATTTTAACTTTAATATACACACTAAAATTTCAGATTGTGAATTCTATTGGAATACTTTTAGATTTAGATTCAAAAAGAATATTAGATTCTTAATTGACACTTTATTCATTATTACTTGTTGGTATATTTGGTTTGAAAGAAATCAGAGAATTTTTAATAATAATAATAATCACTTTAATAAATTGATTTTTACAATTTCTTCATTTTGTTTTAATTGGATTTCGAATCCCAAATATAAATTTGCTAAAAATAACCTATTTAAAGAGTATCTTAATAAGGTTAGTTATAATATGAATCTATTTAAGCACAAAAACAATATTTTTAACATTAACAATTGTAGTATTAATATTTTTTCAAACTCAAATGATGATATCACTGTGTATCATAATTTACTTTTGATCAAAGGTCTATAAGAATATTTTAAGATTTGTTTTAATTACTGTATTAGTTTTTGTCTGTATTAGTTTATAGATCTTTAGCTTTTGGATCCTATTGGCATTTCTTAATTAGTTCTTTCATTTGTTTTTTAGTTTTTCTTCTCTCTTTTCTTTATTTTTTCTAGTTAGCCTTTCTTAAGTATTTTTATCCCTATCTCATTTACACATATAAATATGTATACATTTTATTTATATACATTTATGTGTATCATTCTAACTATTTTCTTAGTCATTCTGTAGAAACAAGTATGGGTGATACGGTGTTAGATAGGGTGTTAGGTTCTCTTTGCAGGAACACAGGACTACAGATTGCAGGATTCCAGATTGTAGAGAGGCTCACTTCTCAGTACATTTTCAGCTTTATCATAGCGGCTTATTTTCATGGAGATTCGCTCTTCAGCTAGGCGCTACTTCCATTTTTACCGAGTCTTCAGAGTGGAGTTTTCCTTTCAGGATCACTAGCAGTTCCACCTCAGTTTAGTCACATCCTCATTCCTTCCGAGTCAGTAGCATGGAGCTTCCTTATTAGAGATTGTCGGCTTTCCATATCTTTGCCTTTGTGTTATTCTTTAGATTTTCAGGTACTCCTAACACCTTAATATTGGGTGGTGGCCTTGCCGGAGCTCATTATAGGGGTACTTGAGTCCTTATCTTTTGATACCAGTACTTAGACTTGTTACCTGCCAGGCATGTTGGCAGCGCCTTGCTTTTGTTATATATATAATTGCATGTGTGCTCTCCTCAATTACTAGAGGATCACACATTTTTCTCAAAAATTCCAAGTCTAGTAAGCTTTCAAAAAAAAATAATTTTTTCTTAGATGTTTAAATTAAATACACACACACTCACATGCATACACATGCGAAATTAGTAATTAAGTTTAATAATTGTTTTCAAATTATAATATATATATATATATATATATATCTGTGTGTGTGTGTGTGTGTCTGTGTGTGTGTTTAAGTGTTAAAATACTGCATAAGATTTTATTAAAATTTTAATATACAAATTTATGTTGAAAAATAATTTACTTTAATTTTATTAATTTCCGAACATAATTTAATTAGTTGTATATATATATATATTAAAGATTATAATTTTTTTTGAATTTTATAATATAGTTAATTACTTAATTAATTAAATTTAAAATAATTTTTCATTTATTTACACTCATACACACGCACACACATATATTTTTATAAATTATTCAAAAAAAAAATTTGTAAATCTTTACATATAAGAATTTAAACACATAAGCATATATCTGGACGATAAGGGGCTAACATGTCTGTTGTGGTGTTACACGTGCACACACACACATATGTGTATATAATACATGTATATATATAATAAAATATTACTTACATAATATAAAACTATATTATACTTTTAAATAAAATAATGATTTTAGTTAAAAGAATTTTAGAAATATTCTAAATGAATTAGACTACATAGGCCCAACAAATATCCTAAAAGATAATTTTTTTGAAATTCACCCATTTCTTCCGCTACGGGCTGGTCTAGTTCCAACATTGGAGAGTGATGACATTAGCGAACTTATATAGACAGCTTGGACTTACTTCTCTGAGAGATGCGAAGAAGATAAGTGGATGTACAAACCTGTAGTTATACATATGAATATATGTAATAATAGCAAATGATATGAAATCAAAATCAAAAATTTAAATTGAGTTCTTAGTTTAGGCTTGGATATGTGATCATTTTCCAGTGATTCCTGATGCTACTTCCAACACTTCATATAATGAGTCTTAACAATATTTATGTAAGTGGAAAACTCAACTTGGTGGCGATCAAGCATATGCGATATTAAGGCTCAGAGAACAACTGGATATGTTGACATAACGCGATGAAAGTTTATTTTATTTCTGTACACCAACCATTTTATTTGTACATGAAACAATATCTTATTTATACAGTAGTATGTAGGTAATGTAGATGTGGAACCCTACTGGGGTATTCGTGATAGATATCCATTATAGAATTATTCCTTTTTACTAGGTTTTTATTATGCTTTGATATCGCTGAGCCTTATTACCCAAATCATGCGTTGAGGTAATTTGATATTAAAAAACCAATCTCAAAGCCTTCAATGACTCCTATAGCATGTCGTAAAGGTGTAAAGCACAATTAGTATAAAGTTTGATATGACATTGATATTATTTATGTCAAATTTGGGATGATCATGTTTTGTCTACAAATTCGAGCTGAATTTTCATTCAGCACCAACTTCATGTAGTGATAGTTGTTGCGTTTATTAAAGTGATAATTTATCAGCGTTCTCACCTATAGGACATCATTGATATGGATACAATGTTAAACATTGGATGGTGGATTTAAAAATGACCACCCAATGCCATTCTCATTTTCTCAAATTGAGAAACATTTTCTCACATTGAGAAACATTCAAGTGTTTACAATACATAACCTAATGTTTATCCAAATTTGACAGCATTGGTTTCTTTACTTCCACAAAATCACCGTTCATTTCCTCTACCTACTGAGCAATGTAATGAAAACCACAATTAATATTTGTCTCAACGTCCTCAACTTTGATAACAAACGGATAAAGAAACTCTAAAATACGATGAAGGAATTTACTTTTGTAAATAATATCAACCATCTATAATTTATCCATTGCTTTTTTTTACCAATTTGTTTGATTCCAGATTATTTTCAATCGTATTGTCTTTTCTTTTTCGTTTTGGAGTAATTTTTTTGGCAAGACTTTATTGAGACTGTTGTTGCTAATTGTGTTTCAAATCTTTCAAAATTCGATGGATTGCATTTACAACTTTATAGTATTCGGTTTAATTTTCTCTTTGCTATCCAGTGATCGACCTTTACATAATCCAGCTTTAAATTCCAATAGTGAAGTCGTCGAGGGTACTCCAATCTCCTTCAACTATAGCAACATAACTCTTTTTTTATCTGTAATTGCACTCTTGAAATGTTTTTGAATTCTATGTGTTCAGGTGTATGATCCAATTCTCTAGATTCCATAATTTGAGGAACATAATCAAATATTTGCAATGTTCATGAATTACGGTGGAATTGGAACAAAATCATTATAGTTTCATTTAGCGCATATGCACAAGGTAAACCATAGACCATTCGAAGTTTACGATCACATGCAGAATCAAAAAAGCTGTTCTTTTAGTTTTCATCATTTCACCATAAACCATGTCCAAAGCAATCCATGAAACTCTGTATATGATATATTTGAAAACTAGATCTCAATGTTATCTTCGATCCTCACATAAACATTTTTTGAAATCTACCACTAATTTTTGACTGTTGTAGAAGAAATATATCATTCATATTTTTCCAAATCATAACAAATGACCCTGTGAAGTACCAAGATACCGTTTCAATATAGAATGTGCCAAATCAGCACCACTGGATGCTCTATTACAAAGATGTCTAACCTTATTTGTCCATACATGAAAAAATTGCTCCTTATAAGGATTCCGCTAATCAGCAATATATTTCAATGCATTGGGATAGTTTTTACACATATCATCAAAAAAATTATAGCATTTATCATATTCATTTACATATTCTGCTCGAAGAACGAAAATCTGGTTTTATGCAAATAGCCCAAAAATTTCAAAAGATTTAAAATTCTTCCTTGAATTTGTAAGAACATTATTTAATATATACCATTTGTAAAACAAATACGTTGCTTCAGTGATAACTACATTAAGCAATTTGCTTGGAGTATATAAATACTTTAAATCTATAAGAGCCCAATGATAATTATTTTCTCTTTCATGTGGCAAGAAACACTATTCATTTATATATATATTTTATTTGCAAATATAATCGATATCATTTGCAATAAAGGCAACCCAAACTTATTCGTCTTGTATGTGCAATCAAGAATTAGGACGGAAGGAAAGCATTTTTGCACAACTATGGAATTAGTTTAGGGATTAGGGATTTATAAAGGGAGGTAAGATCATGAGAGAAAAAAGAATAAGGTTAGAGATCTATTTATTGGCTGAAAAATATAACATCTAGGCTAAAATCTCGTAATCAATATATTACAAAAATGCTATTGGGCTTGACTTCTAACTTCTAGTCCCTTTAATCAAATTCGGCAAGTTATATATTTTTCTAACTGTACATGGCATTACGAACGCAATAGGATAGGTCCCAAAGCCTAATTCTAGCTTCTGTAGAAATATACTATTTTTCCCTTTATGTTAAAATTACGATTTTATTCTTTTTAATTTAATTATTTAAATTATAAAATTGTAGGGTGTTACATTCTCCCTCTTTAAAAGAATTTTGTCCTCAAAATTCCAAGAGATGGACAATGCAACTCTCTTTACATTGTACAAACATACAGAATATACATTGCTACATCCATCTAGCACCCATTATACAACACAAACAAAAACACAATCAAAAGCATATAATACATTTGATAGATAAAATATGATAATATGATATGAGATGAGTGCAAACACAACTAAATCAACCTCTAATATGAACGCACATGTAGTTGAAACAATATGTATGCAAACATCCCAATATATATATATATATATATATATATATATATATATTCAATATGTATGCGCATCCATACATCCATATGCACCATCCATATCAAAGTGAAAGTAAACAACCACGTCCATGAACACAATTAGTAAACGCATATATAAATTTATCTAACATAAATCGGAACACCTAACTATAGATATTTATTTTAGGTTGGAATGTATATACATACAAACTAACAGTATATAAAGTAAATTGGTATTACTCAAATAAAGCAACCAAAACACATCATAAATGTGCATACAACCAATCCTAGCATCCATACATCTATGTCAACTAGCTAGCTACAACAAACATGCAAACAAACAATGACCTAACTAGCAAACTAACCTATAACTAACTAAGAGAGGAAATTAGCTCGTGATGGAAAACTTAGATTCTCTCCTTGAGCTCCATTATATTCCTATCCAAAAAATTTCCTTGCCATACTTAGACCAACTTTATTTCCTTGTTTTTATGTTGTATCTCATCAAGACTTAAGATGTGAATCCATTACGGAGCATCCTAGAATCCGTCTCTACATTCATCTCATAAGTTGACTAGTCTCTACCAGAAATGCTAAATCATCAACGTACGTTCGCAGATGGAATGAGTAGAAATGTGTGAACACCCGCCTAGCTAAAGGCGCTAGCTTTCCCACATAACATATCTCAATAGAGAGGCCTTCACCTACCTAGCTACTCTATACGAACTCTCTGTGCATGCCTATTCTATGTGACTTTTATTCCTTAGCGTATCCTTGAGGTGCCCCTAATTATATGATGTCCAAGTATAACTTAAATTTAAACAGATTGCGCCATTGGCACATCTCCATCGTCAAATACATTGCAACGTGCTCCACTACTTGCTTCTTCATTCTCAACTAATGGAAACCCACTTCGTATCCTTTAAAATACCCCCACTTTCTTCAAGTATATAAGAACGACAACATGACAATAGATGGTGTCTTCCCTCTAAGTGGACCAACATTTAAGATTCTTTGTCGAACCCCATACTCCATCACTATTACATTTACAATCATCCCAAATGGATGATATCTAAATTTCGATGAACACAATATTACTATAAAAAACCCATAAACTAGGTTGTTCGTTTTTCACTTATTTTCACATGCATCGGGCAGTGAAAATAAGTTATCCATAAAAAGTTACTATTTCGGAAAATTGACTTAATACGATAGTTGTTTCAATCCAAAGGATAACCGACAATAACTAATCTTACTCCTTAGTCAATTTTCTAAAAAATGGCCAAATCTCGCCTTCGTACCTTAGTATGTGCAATCAAGACATTTACTTAATGTCTTGTAATCATATAACACTAGATGTTTCAAAATTAAAATTAACTCCATGTGCTTGTGAAGTCCTATAAACTAACATATGGTTAGAGTACCTTATGTACATCGCCATATTTCAGGAATATTATACCTAGACAAATATAGTTATCCTATATCGGCGACTGTCTTATACAAACAATCTTTTATTATTTAATTTTTTTGGAAACTTTTTACTTAACTATGCTCTCATGCTTCTCACGTCTTATATAAGCTTAACCTAGCCCTTAACGTAAACATACATGTTAATTTCAAACAACATGTAATAACATATGCCTCAACCGTTCAAAATAATAAATTTAAACTTGTTATTTTCTTCTTAATTAAAAATCATCTTATTATTGTTTATTATAAGAATATTATTTTTTCTATCATCTCAAAATAGTATATTCCCCAAATCGATAGTATACTTCAAAATCCCTCTATTTTCAACATATTACTTTAAATATCCCAAACTTTCTTATTTAGTTCAAAAATAATAATTCTCATAAAATTTCCTTAAAAACAATAACATTATTATCACTTTACATCAAAACAATAATAATTATTTAAATCTTTTTTCCATCACCATTTTATTATTATATAATTCAAAAATAACAACATTCTATATTAATTCCCAAAAATCCCTTTTAGTGTTATTTACATCAAAAATAGTACTAATTTATTCCAAAAATATTCATGGAAAATATCTCTTTATTATTACTATTCATAAAATACCTCTTATTTTTATTACTTAAATAATAATAATAATAATAATAATAATTTTTCATAAACTCCGTAGAACAGTTATAATATTATTTACTCGAAATTTAGATAATCTTGCAAAAATCATATTACTATTTATTTAAATTCCACCACACTTGATAAATAATAGAAAAATCCATGATTCAAAAAAGATTTTTTATTATTGTTTCAAAGTTTTTCGAAATTCACAAATAATATCCTTATAAATTTTCAGTATAGATCCTTATATCTCAAATCCATAACGTTCATTTCTAACTATTCCTAAACACAGTGGCATATTGACTATCCTAGCTAGTTCACTTTAATAAATTTAAATTCTATAGGTTGTGTAATTCTTTTCTAGCTCTAATCAAATTTCAATAAAAATATCAATAACTTTTCAGTTCAGTTTTTAAATCAAAATCATTGATCTCAAATCTTATTCAAAAAACTTTTAAGATTTGAAAATCATAATATTCTTAGTAAATTTTAATAAACGTTTAATAAAATCATAACAATTTTTTTTAACAATTCTTAAAAATATCATTATCTAAAAACATTTAACTTTCAAAACACAATTCCTTATATTTAACCAATTCAAGGATTAATTTCGTAATAACTTAGGTTATTTTTCTAAAATACTCATACTTCGCATTTATAACCTTACTTAATTTAAAACAAATTTATAATACATACATATATATGTATGCATGTATATATGTATATCATTTTATTTATCAATTAGCTAATTTCCAACACCTTTAAATAATACATTGTATATGCACATAATAATATATTTTTGAAATTCATTTTTTTCTACTAATTATATTCATATCGGATCTAGAAATAGTTTCCAAATTATCAAATTATTTATTAATGCATATTTTTAAGAGTTTATATAAAAAAATCCCTTTAATTTCAATTTGAACATACATACATATTACAAGTGAAAAATTCCACAAATTTAAAATAGTAATTTCAAATTTCTTTTTTTTTTCAATTTAGATTCTATCCAAAATTATTCATAACCTGACTTTGAAAAAATTATAAATCACACCTTTTAAACTTTATAAATTAGAATTTTTCAAAAAAGTGTAATATTTTAATTTATTTTTCAAACTATGACATAATATTTATAAAATGAAAGATATTCAAAAAGTTTCGTCTTACTTTTTATTTGCCTTTCAAAAGTTTCTTTTGTTGAAAGCAAGGTATACATCAAAATATAAGTGTAAAATGTGCCCTACACTAATTTTTTTACAAAAAATAAAATCTTTAAAATATTTTTGAAAAATTACTTCTTATTAAATTTTCTTATGTTGAAGCTTACTAAAGGGGTTATTATTTTAATATATTAAACACATTTCAACTTCTATAATTTTCCAAAAAATGTCTCTAATTTTTTAGAGAAAATATTTAAATTAATTCAATTAATCTAATTTGGAGTAGATCATAACTTACACAAGCCTAACTACAACTTAAAAAAATGCTTAAGTACCTTCATTACGCCTCATCAACATCACATTATATTCTATGGACTTAAGGATAATTCTCTTCTTATTCATCCCTAGTCCCATAATTTACTCTAATGCTAGATGGGTATAAGATCCTCTAACAGCAATTCCTTATGAAGTAAATTATAATAAATGTGATGAGATATTTTTCACTCCAAAACTATTAAACATCAACATTTATTTAAATCATAGTTGTTTACTTCTATAAGGGATAAGCCAACAACTATCTCTACAAGTCAAAATGTATGGGATGCTGCGTGTATGTATGTATATATATATATATATATGTGTGTGTGTGTGTGTGTGTGTGTGTGTGTGTGTATGTGTGTGCGTAAATAATAAAAATTACAAATATGCTCTCTCATACGTCCTAATTTAGTAGGAATCAGCTAACCTAACTCTGATACCACATGTAACAATCCCCCCATCTACGACATCCTAACCTACGTCTAAAAGTGGCACTAGCATTGTGGATGTCGTTAACGGTGGATCGTTTTTGGTTAAAATATGAAACAAATTACAGGGCTATCTACAATATTCTACACTTTCTGAAACTCGCCACGGAAGGAATAAAGTATAATATAATCAATAATACAATAAACCTACATGAAAAAAATAATATAATATCAAATATACTTTAGTTACCTTATTTCACTACAAAAATTGCCTAATATTTTTGAAATAATTGAGATAAAATAGTAGATACCTAATAGATAAATGTGTGGGTCTCTACCATACCATCACACCTCCAAGTCACCACCAATCCTTTCTATCGACCTGTTAGAGTATAACTAACAATAAGAAATTTTAGAAGGGGTCAGACATAGGTCTGGTGAGTGAAACACATTATATATATAATACTAATAAACTAGTAAATCAACACTTATGCTCGAAAATCATACCTTAACACCCAACAAGTCATATAAACGCAATAATATACTATAGTGACATCATAAGCTAAGGTCTCACTAAAATATTACTGGGTCTAATCATATACCGAAACATTATGTCACGATTGAGCCCAAAGTCCCAACACGCCATCACCATAAACATATGCATACGACCAAGCCCAAAGTCCTAGCTCGTATGCTGCAAACATATGCAAACGAGAAATTCCAAAGTCCTTGCTTGTATGCTAAAAATGTATGCAAACGACCGATCCTAAAGTCCTAGCTCAAATGCTGAAAACGTATGCAAACGACCAAGCCCAAAGTCCTAGCTCAAATGTCGAAAACATATGCAAACGATCGAGCCCAAAGTCCTAGCTCGAATGTTGAAAATGTATGCAAATGACCGAGCCTAAAGTCCCAACTTGAATGCTGAAAACGTATACAAACGACCGAGTCTAATGTCCCAACTCGAACGCCGAAAATGTACATGAGTATTGAGGTCAAGTCAATGTTAGACATTCGCCTAATGATCAACAACACTGTTGGGATCAAGCCCAAAACTCTTCATCGCTCCACCGTTTACAAAGCTACTAGATCAAACCCTAATTCGTCGTCGCCAAACATCACTAGTGCAACCAAGGATTAGTTTCCCTATACGTGTACCCAAAACATCCTGGTAGTACCCCCATATAACGAAATCTACTAAAATAAGACACCTTTTTGAAGTATTTAAAAACACAATAAACAACATACGAAAACGTTTCTCGTCTCAGCACGATCATAATGTCGTGAACCACACGTAAAACGAAGTCCATATGCGAGAGTTATGAGTATTTAAATATGAGGGTATTATTTAATTATTATTTCCCTAATTATATATTTAATTAATTTTTAGAAATAATGTTATGCATTTTCTTTTGTTGCTGTTGGGTTCGCTCCACTTTGCTGCTCCGACTTCAATCATAGATTTGAAGTGCCGCGACGCCAGCCATAAACACCCGACCATAGATCTGACGTCACCATCGATTTGTGCGTCACGTGCTTTACTCGCCCTACCAATGCCACCGGCCACCTTTGCAAGGTCTTTCATCGCCGACTTATACCTCAGATCTACACCACCTTACCTCATTTTAGGGTGATCGAAGACTGGCATAGGGGCCTACTCGGCCTCCTCTACACAACCATGCTTCTCGATTGTTGCATAGTCGCCGTTTCAACATTGGATCAAAATGATCCACGTTCGTTGAAGATCCGATGCATTTTTTGATCAATCTGTACACCCAATTGATGAACGAACACCACTAGTGAATTTGTGTCATCGAGAACTATAATTTTGATATATAATATATCTAGTCTGGAACAATTGTATATTTCACATTTTTACTTAGAAGAATATTAAAATTTTCTAATTACAATTTGATAAAAACATTTTTTTAACCATCTAGCCATGACATACTACATCCTAATCAGGTGTATATATACAAAATTAGTTTTTAATTATTAATTATATCATCTATAAATTTGGTTTAAGATCATAAGGGGTGAGTTACTACGCCTTATCAATATATACACAAATATGATAAATCCCACTCGTTGACTAGCTGTGCATCTTCTCCCATCTGAGGTGAATCGTCCTCCTTCTTTGCTGTCCAGAAACCTCCCATCTTTAAAATGTCAAATCTCTCGATAGCTTTGATTTATTTGCGTAGCTCTCTTCGGGGTGATCGGTTATATAAATTTGTTTAATTTGGTTTTGATTTGTGGATTTGGAATTAGTTTAGAGATTATGGATTATAAGTGGAAGCAAGATTATTAGAGAAAAAAGAATAAGGTTAGAGATCTATTTATAAGCTGAAAAATATAACATCTAGGCTAAAATATCATAATCAATATATTAAGAAAATGCCACCGAGTTTGACTTCCTTTAATTTCTAGCCCATTTAACCAAATTCAACAAGTTAAAAATATTTTTTGACCATGAACGACATTGCGGATGCAATGGGATAGGTGCCAAAGCCTAGTTCTAGTTTCTATAGAAATTTACTATTTTACCCTTTATGTTAATTACGATTTTACCATTTTTAATTTAATTTCATAAAATTGCGGGGTGTTACATGTAATCAATCATACCAAATACACGATCTCACGTTATTATTTACTTTCTCATTTCAAATGAACCAATTTCATTGAGATTTCATATACTATGAACACGACTGTTTATTTGCCACATTTCTATGTGATCAAATGTGGATCAAGTGCCCACTTGTATTGCTTTAGGTTTAAACCTCACAAAAGACAATAATAGTCTTAGGCAAAATAAAATTAAGTTACCATGGTTTTAATGTATTTAGTGGTTGCATTATTTAGCTCTTGCATGGGTCGTGAAGCAACAACGTGCCAAAAGGTTTATTAGTAAGTATACTTTATTTCTTTGTCAATATTAGTTTTGTTCTTTGGAATATTCAATTGATAAACATTTTGTCAGTTATATGAGTTGCACAAATTTATTAAAATTAATTATTTTCACTTTAGCATATGTTCTTACAATATAAGAAAGGTTAAATGTATTCATTTTTTATATTCCTCAAAAACCTAAGAGAAATATAGAAATAGTTCAATTCCTTAGTGATTCTTAAGACTCGCTTGCCTTAGAATATTGCCATTGAGTTTGCTCAATAAATTATGGACCCACAAGCGATGGATAAATCACATTATCGATTGTATCATATAGAGTTCCAAACATGTGGTCTTTGTCCTAATCTCATCTCGACCTTGAGTTTTCTCAACAAATCGAAAGAGATTAATATATGTTGACATTAACTTTGTAAACTTTACTACGTTGAGCATGCACATACACATATGAATATATAATGATTTACTAGTAAATTAAAAAAATATTAATAAATTAAATTCATTAACTAACTAAATCAAAAAATTAAATAAAACTAGTTTTTAATTAAATCAACTAGATTGCATCCAGTACAACCCATTAGACTTCATAGGCCCACTATGATCCAATTAGGGTATTAATTTGATATTCACTCATTTCACCCACTACAGACTGGCTCGGTTATAAGTTATAACAGATTTGCCGAATTGCCTTCTCATACCTATAATTTCACGATAGCCTAAGGAAATGCATGTACCTTGAGTTTGCTTAACAAATACATGCTTGTGCCATACCTCGTCTAGTCAGCATACTAATCGTACTACACATAACATCCCTAACTTAAGTTTTTTCAACAACTAAATAGTAAATCCCTATTTATGACGATCGTACTATACATAACATATGCATTCGTCATTTACATATGCATTGGTTGTCTCAAAACATATTATATATATACGTATAAATTTAAAATATATTTTAAAGTCCAATATTAAATTATCTATATTGATTTTGGACTAAGTCAATATAATCTAAATTCAAATTTACATTAAAAACATTCAAAACAGGACTTGGCTAAACACTTTAAGATTAAAATCTAGATTGGTAAATATCAATCAAAATATCTTAATTAATTTAAAAAAATGTATTTACATATATAAAATTAATATTGTAGTCGATATTTTAAATATTTAAAGTATCATAAATTAATTTACGTATTTTATTGTAAAAAGAATATTAGAATTATATGCATATATATATATAATTTCGTTTCGCCCAAACTTTCTTTAAATAAAATCGAAAGTTTCTATTATTATTATTGTTGTTGTTGTTAATTTATAAATCAAATATATGTGTATTTATATACTATTAAATATAAACAATCTTTGAATAGTGATTAAAAAACTTTTTTTATATTATATTAAAAATATAATTCGACCAAACTTTTTTATTAAATGCTAAATACAATTTTAAAAATTAATTTAATATTTATACATTTTTATACATATTATTAGTTTATTTGACTTTAAAAATAATAAATGCAATCTAAAAATTATTAAAGTTTGTTATGATATTTAGAAAATTATAGAACATTGATATCAAATTAAATATGGTCGAATATGATTATTATATATACATACACACACAAATATATATATATATATATATATATATATGTATGTACACACACATATACACATACACGTACACGGTTTCAAACTTTGATCAAATAAGCATGATTTGGTAATGTAACCAATTAATATAATTTAAACATATATATTTTAGATAGACAATAAATGTGTATATATATAATCGTTTTGTAAATGATCACATGCTATATGAATATACCTTTTGAAGTTCAGCCTTTGAATGCACCTTGTTTGATCAGAACTCCAAGATTCAGCTTGAATGGATCATTAGACCTAGTAATAGCCTAGAGTACCGCTTGAATTTAATTTATTTTGATTTATATTAGCTGTAGGAATGAACGACTTTGAGAGTTAGTGTGCTTAATATGGCTGCCAAGGAGATGTGGGTTTTAAGAAGCAAAGAATGAAAGGATGGGTCGGTTTAGACAGAGATGGAGGAGACAAATTCTCCTCCTTTTACTCTTTCTTATCTTACCAATACTTATATCCAGATCTAGAATACAAACCAAAAATATCCTCTTCCAACCTAAGTCATGGCCGACCATATCATAAGTTTTATGGGCAAATAATAACCCCAAACATATTTGGCAATTAATATCATTTGAATCATATCTGAATGAGTATTGATATCGCTTATCAATACGTACATATATAACTTTTATATACGCGTCCAAATAATTACTAATGGCTCCAGAAAATACTAAAAGAATCCAATACATCACATAAATTAAAAATTAATATTTCTAAAATATTAATTAATATAATTAATATTAATTTATAAAATTATGAAACAATTAAATCATGTGGTACTTCAGATAAATCAACAACACGGTTATGTAACTGTAGGCGTAAATTCAATCAGCGATTAATATCGAACAGTTCAAATATTAATGTTCATGTGTCACCTTAGTTAGTGACGTGATAATTTGACTGAATTTATCGCTTGTAAATCTTCATCGGTAAAATCCAATTTTATAATTTAAGCGGTACTTTTATTACTGCTTATTTACAATAATTCTCTTCGTTAACATTATGTCACTTTAGGATTTATGGAATTTGGTTTTGGTCAAAATTCCAGTATTATCCACATTCAATTAGTTTAGTCCATAAACAAAGCCCTTGGTTCAATAATAACCATTATTATTAACTGCATTACTCTGGCTTGAGATTTTGACTTTGTGTTGACTGTAGTTGACCGTGATACTAACCTCATAAAACCGGGGAGATGAATTCTGTATTGAATAGTGTTTCACTTCCAGTGCTTCAACTCAGACCCAACTATAGTCGCTCGATGGTCACCACACCATGATTTGACTATAGTCAAAGTGGAATATCCATATTGAAGCGCAGCAATATTCTCAACTCAGGAGAACTATGTAATATCGTCACTCCGAGATTTCCTGTTTTTCCTAGTTGTTATTAACAAGAAACTCTCAGGTGAGTCATTCCATAGTTATCCAATAACTATCAGTACGTAACCACTTGGTACCCACAACAACCATGAGTAATGCACTACCCAACATTTGGAAAGCGTTAAGTAATATGGTGTCAACGGATGTGCGATATCCTTTCTCAAAACATCTTAACCAGGAATATTTAATACAATATCTCATTCTATGTTGTGATAATTTTCTCATGATTACAACTATTTATAACTATTATCACATAATGTATTATTTAAGTATTTTCTATTTAATATACTTTGAATTAATTCTTAATTAGTTATATCACAATATAACAAGCATCTAATATATAATAAACACCTTTATTATGAACAAGATTGGCTATAGAGTTAGATATATGTAATAAATTACATAATCCTTAGGCATTACCCTAACTCTCTCAATCTCTACCTCAACTTGCTAACCGCATTCTACCATAAATGCTAAATCATCAACATATGTCCACTAATGTGATATAATGAGTACGTGTGAATGTCCGACAACTTTTCAAGAAGCCCCACTCAAGCGTACTGACTTCCCTACTCACTATAAAATTGGTAAAGAGCCAACAACTCATTGAGCTAACATCCCTTACCACTAAATCGCATACCATGTCTTAATGGTGAATTTTTCACAAATACCATGTCGCTTGTTACGAACTCTAAATCCATACATCTCTTATCAGCATATGACTTCCTTCATGATCAATGGAATAGTGCTCCAAAAGAGTAGATTGCTCATCTTTCTCTAACTGCTAATAAATACTAACTAACTCTACATCCTCTATGATATACCACATTAGCTTCTTCTTTAAGTCCATAGGCATGCCAATAAGATAATATACAATGCCTTAATTTTGGTGAACACAATATTACTTCAACTGAACAAGTAAATAAAAAAACTAAATGCAACCAACAACAAACCCGCTAAGTGCTAAATAAAATAAAAAGGATCTAAGATGTAACATTATACTATCCTAAAATTCGATGTAGCAACCACTACAATGAACTCTTTGACAAAATTGTGCATTTTTAAAGTGCATCGAGCACTGAAAATAGTTTATAAACGCATAGGTCACTACTTCAGGCTATTAACCTAATAAGATATCTTTTCAATCCAAATGATGATTGAGAAGATTCGATCTCACCTTTTCATAAATTTTCTTCCAAATCACCCAATCGTCCCTTCCCAATTGCCTCCTTGGTATATGCACATTAAGAATTTAATTCATGTCTACGAATCATACAATACTTAAAAAATATATTAAGTCCACATGCTTGTGATGCCATGTAAAATAACATACAACTAGAGTACCTCTATGTAAAATAACATTGCCTGACGGAATCTTCTCCAACAGGGAGTCCTCATTCTTTTAAATTATAACAAACGAGGCAACCCAATATCAAATGGTGTCTCTCCACACTAACTAACAAGCATACATAGAACCAGAAAATGGCATTGCCTCTATAAAACCCGTAAACTTCATATAGGAACATTGGAAAATGGATTGATGTCCTAATATAGTGAGCATGACATGAGCCTCTATTACATTCAACTACTCATAAGTGATACCAAGATCACACCGTAATGGTACATACCCAGATGCTAAAATTGTAACCGAAATGGAAACAATTTTCACTCTTTGGGTACTCTATGCATAATCATAACTTAACAAAGGCAACATACTTGCAGTAGATCCAAGTATAATATTTCACAACAATACCTCAAGAGCATTTACTATAAAACAAGAACCAATATGTGGGCGTACTATAAACCAAACAAACATATGTGTCGTAACGCTAAGCGATATATCTATATAACAACACTCTCAATAAACAAGTATAGTCGACCATCTCATGCAACAAATATTCTATTATTCAACCTTTGAGGAAAACTTCACACTCAGCCGCACTCTCATGCTTCACAACATCTTATGTGAGTGTATCCCAGCCTTTAACATAAACACATTACCTGCTGGCTTATGTCTATTCTCTATGGCTTTACAACAAAATATTTTGGCTTACATTATAATTGAATAAGTTTTAACCAAATCACATCTTCCAAGTCAACTTGTGATATGCTCCAAACCCTCAAACCATATTTGGGTAAAATAATGCAAAATGGTGTTTACTCTTTGTTATTATAAAAATTCAATTTAGTACTCTACCCTTCCAACTCAAATGTCGATTGAAAATGCCACCAAATCCCTATATTAAATTTCCCTTTCCCCTAAATCTTCCAATGCTTCACAAATCCATAATGTTTAATACTAGCAAGTCCTTAGCACACTAGTATATTGACTGTTCACGATAATCAATACTTACAAACAGTATAATTCTTTTCTAACTGCAATAAAATTTCAAGCGAAAATATCAATAACATTTTCAAGTCATATTCTTCACAAAACTAGTAAGCTTCAAAAACCATAAGATTCTCTATTAACTTCAACAAATGTTTAATTTTGACAAAAATCATAATACATTTTTTTCAAGTTAAATTCTTTACTTCTACCGTTTAAATAAATTTTCAAAAAATTTTAACTTAAAATTTTCAAATTAAATTATTTCATAGAAAATCATAAAGTAATTTATTTCATTTAAACATATCAAACAGCTAATGTTCCTAACTTTTTAGAAAATATCTCAAATAGTTTAAGACTTAAATTGGACTAGATGAAAATAATCCAATTTACACAAGCCCAGCTACGTCATGCAATCTAACGATACTTTAAGTGCATAGGGTTTTGGCACCTATCATACTAAAAAGGGTTAAATCAAGTCTCTCCTCCGATATAGTGTTAACTCCAATATAGGAAAACTCTTAACTACTCAACCCACGTCAAATGGAATTTCCGCCGCTCTTTCCAATATAAGAACAAAACTCCTAGATTCACCGAGGATTTTTACCCTAACTTTGAGAAGTCCTCCCTCCCTCTATTCCTTCGTTATGCTTGTTCAAAATCACACTTATTTTCTATGGACTAAAGGGTAATACTCTTCTTTTTATTCATCCTTAGAGCTGCAGTTTACTCACTGCTACTAGTTGGTATATGGACCTTTTATCAGCAATTATTTATGGTGTAAATTATATTATATGTGATGGATTTATTTTTCATCCCAAACTGCTATAAATTTAACATTTATTTAACTCATAGTTGTTTACTTATATAAAGGACAAGCTAGCAACTACCTCTATAAATCAAAAATATGGGGTGTGTGCATATATATATAATATCTGTGTGTGTTTATTTATAATTTACTAGAAAATTATTAATACATTCCCTCAAATTGCCCTAATTTAGTAGGAATCGCTTAACCATAGCTCTGATACTACATGTAATAACCACTATCTACGATGCCATGATTCACCCTAAAAGTGGTGCTGACATTGCGGATGCCATTGACGGCGATTCGTTTGGGGTAAAATCTAAAAAAGATCATAAAGCAATCTACAAAATCTACACCTTTAAAACTCACGGCATAAGGAATAAATATAATATTGAAAAATACCATAATCCCAAATAAAAAAAACAACTGTATACGAAAGTATCTAATTACAAAATATCTATAAATACTAAAAAAGGAAATGGTCTGAATGTTTGGGAAATATCAAATAAATAAATAGTAGACAGCTAATAGATAAACTAGTGCACGTCTCCATCACATCAATGCATCTTCGAAATCACCACCACTCCTTTTTACCCACCTACCAGAGTAAAAAAAAAGGAGAAAAGGATAGAGGGGGTCATATATAAGTCCGGTGATTGAAACACGTCATATATGTGTATAATACTAATAAGCTAGTAAAACAAACTTATGTTCGAAATCATACCTTAGTTATGTCACATGCACCCAACAAGTTAGGTAAATATTGTATAATACTATGGAAATAAAAGTGACATTATATGCCAAGATTTCACTAAAATACTAACCGATGTCCTAATACATCTCCGCATGTACCTTTATTGAGGATTGTACTCTCAACCCAGGAACCCAAACTATAGGCGTCACTACTGGAATATAACTCCAACTCGTGTGCCATCGTACAAAACACTATTGGGATAAGGCCCCAACTTGTGTGTCTAAACGTATGCACACTATTAAGATCAAGTCCTAACTTGCACGTCGAGCCATATGTAATACTATTGGAATAAAGTCCCAACTTGCCATCACCAAACCATATGTGACACTATTAGGATCAATTCCTAACTCGCTGACTCCAAATCACTTGCGAGACTTTAGGGTTGAGCCATAACTCGCTGTTGCCAATCATATGCAAAATGATTGGGATAGAGTTCTAACTTGCATACCAATCCATATGCGATGCTATTTAGATCATGTACCAACCCGCCATCTCTGACCGTACATGGCACTATTGAGATTAAGTTAAAACCGGCCATCACCAAATGTCAATTGTACAATCAAGGACTAATTTCTTCATACATGTACCAAAATGCCTAAATGGTAATCGCATAGTAAACCTACCCAAAATAAGATACCTTTTTGAAGTATTTTAGAACACATTAAACAACATACCAAAACGTTCCTCGTCGACCAAGATATCACGAACCACGCATGAAACATAGGTCATATGCAGAAGTTATAAGCATTTGAAGATCAGGGGCATTTTTGTACTATAATAAATAAATAAATAAATTTTAATTTTCTATTCACAGCTACTACAGTATCGGAATGACCCATATATAATTCTTCTACCTCCTTCTACCACTCGTTGCCGCAGCCACAAGCACCCAACCATCGATCCCACGCTACCTAGTCACCGCCACTTATTTGCTAGATTCTGACAAATCCAACGATAATCTCCTTGATCCAACCACACTAACGGACTCCATGGCTGTCCTTTTCATGTCCGTACCCTTCGATTGTCTTATTATCATCGTTTCTCCATTGAATCTTAATGGATGGTTTACATTTATCGAACTCCCAACATGTTTTCTGATTAATGCATTAACCTAGTCAACAAACAAACACCACTAGTGGATTCATATCATTGAATAATACAATTTTGATATATAATATGTTGAATCATGTGTACTTTTATGTTTTACACTTTTTTGATCAAGGAGAGACTTACTTCTCTAATTATAATCGAATAAAAATATACTTGTTTAATTAACTAGTCATGGCATAATATATCCTAATCATTAATTATTATTGATTAATATGACTACTACATGATTTCATAATTTATAATTTGATATAGGACCATATGAGGTAAATTACTACATCTTATCGGTATATAGCCAAATAGAAAGAATCCCGCTCATTGATTAGGCGTGTATCATGTCCAATTTGATGTGAATCCACCGTCTCCATTGCTGGCCTATTGCATCTCTTTTACAATTCATCTTGATTTGCTACATAGTTGTTTTTTATATTCTTCTATTAGCGCTCATTGATTTGATATGTAGTTTGGTTGAATTTGGTTGAGAGTAGATGAAGATTTGTTAATCTCAATGGAGAGGTATTTTGGCTAAGATAGAATATAAAAAAATAATTTTTCCATCTATTTATAGGCTAAGTTTTTCAGTCCCAAGGCACATGTCCCGAAATACAATATATTATGGAAATGCCAATGGGTTTGATTTTTTCAGTTTTTGGCCTAATTTATCAAATTTGACAAGTTATGTATGTTTTTTTAATTAGAAATGGCATTTCGGACGTAATGGGATGGGTTCCAAGGCCTAATTCCGATTTTTGTAAAAATTTACTATTTTTTCGTTTTATGTAAATTACTATTTTACCCTTTTAATTTAATTATTTAATTACGTAAACTTATGAGGTATTATAATTTGACATGTATAATAAATCTTTAGTCAAGGCAATACGATTAATCAATTCTATTAGATTGTACCAAGTAATTTCAAAGGTCAAACTTTGTAATTAATTATGAACAATATCAAAGTATTGATCGTTAATCGAGCTTTAAACGTCTAACTGCATGGTGTTGTCGAAGTGACACAACATGTATAATATATCGTTGCTTAAGAATGCAATTTAAATAATTATGAAGTAGGACTTGACCTAGCTAATTTATAGGCATCTGACATCATGCCTACTATTGTTCTTCAAGAAAGTTCATATAAGCTTTGATGTTTGAACGCTTGTTCAAATATTACTAAGTATCGAGAATCACATCTGGGAGTATCACAACAATAACTCACTGCATTCATCAATAACTAGTTTAATACGATAATTTATACTTGTATAAATTATTGTAAGGAGTATATTACAATGGTCATACAAGTATGTTTGTTATTAATGAACATAGTCCTTTTCTAATCAGTAAATATACAATGGTTCTATATTTAATCATGTAAATGGGCCTAAACTAAATAAATAATTGTAGTTAATATTATTATTCAAAATTTTACTTATTTTAAATAAAATATGCATATGGTCTTAGGGGATAAAAAGGAGAGGTTTGGCTTAGGAAAATAGAAATATTATTCAAGGTTAAAGTAACTATGATATTAGTTACTATATATATGACCCTTGAAGGAACTATGTCGGGTTGCAATGTGTGAAATAGGTAGATTTTAATTTTTTTCCTATATAGATCGTTATGGGCCTATGATTTCTAATGTCTGATACTAGATCTAATCTAATTGTTTAATATAATCAAAATATATTTTGAAGATATATTGCCTTATTTAATTAAATCATTAATCAAATGCATTTAATTTGAATCAAATTCAATTAAATGAATAGGGCATTTTATTTAAAGAAAGAAACCTTTTATCTCTCTCTTAAAACTTTCTTATTAATTAGAGAAAATATTTTTATTTAGAGAGAGAAACCTTTCAATCCTCTCTCTTAATTAAATTAATTGGTTGATTTGTTTAAATGAAACTTTTACCAAATTTATACTTAGTATATTTTACGAGTATATCTAAATATACTCAAGTGTATATAGCCCAAGTGCAACTTTTCATATTGTGAATTTATTTAATGTGTACGCGTATAGGTGCTGTGATTTACACCGCAATTGACACATTCACCCTTTATATATGCATTAGATATCCAAAATTTGTTTGCGAATAAGTGGTATATATATGTGTATGTATATAAATATGTATATGTATATTTCAAAAGAATTTTTAAATTAATTCTCTTAATAAATCTAAGTTTATTTATCCAAATCAATAAATATAAATTCAAAATTTTGTTTCCAATATATCAAGTTGTCTGATTTTGTACTACAATATGAAAACATATCTAGAACTACAAATTCAAAAGAAATTATATATTAATAAACTAAATAAACTAAATGTAAAAAAATGTATTTTGTAAATAATGTTTATTTTCTAAAACCATATCCTTTCATTTTTGATCCAAAAGGAAAGTTTCATCAAACAAGAGAAGTTAATTTATGTATGTTTATACATCAAGTTGAATCTCTTTTAATATATATACATATACATATACATACATACACACACACACACATATATATAACTGTTTTCTTTTCGAAACCACTTACTGTAAAATAATTTTAAATTAATTATAATATATATATGTATATATATGTATGTATATATATCTATGTATGTATACATATATGTGAATTTTGAAACAAAAATAGAATTATGCATCAATGGAAATAACATTAATGTTTAAAAAACTAAATACACAAAAATAAATTAACTACTAGATCTAAATTTAAATCAACACCAACATCAAAAGAAATTAACAATAAAATTATCAACAGACACCATCATTATTAATTTCAAACGCAAATCAAATTTTGATAAATCATAAAATTTTCAGATCTACACATACATATAAAAAAGGGGAAAAATGCGTATATAAATTCATCAAGTAAATAAATATCTAGATCTACAACATGATGATGTATATAGATAAAACTAAATGGAATATATCTTACTGATGTTGCCCTTTTGAGTGCACCTTGATTGATAGATTCAATCCTATATCTGATCTCCTAACTTTATAATAGCTTAGAGTACCACCTTTTATTTAATTGATTTAATTTGATGCTATTAACATATTTCTCCTTTATGTTGCTATAAATTGAAGGTCATGAAAGTGGAAATAAAAATATGGAGGCTAGAGTTTTGGAAGAGAGTGATTAAGTGAGATAAGTAAATGAAAGACTAGGTATTCATAGAGGGAACCTTCCTTATACTCCTCTGTGACGCCCCACCTCTATACTCACACTAGCCAAGGACACTACTGGGTAATTCCATCGACTAGCGCGAAGAATAAGGCTGTCGAGGAGCGATCATATGTGTAATTGCTTTGTGCGAGTACCGTTATGTCAGATAGTATTACATGCATTTCATTTCAAGAGGAAATCCGACATATCAAATACAAACTCAAAGCTACTACACAGTGGCGATGTGGCCTTCGGAAACAAATATAGAAATAAGCATAACACAAATCAGTCACAGATATTCATATCACAAAGGCGGAAACATATATGAATATAACACATAAAAGTGTACATCAAAATAGTGGTCAAACTAGATCCACTACATCACAAAAGAATAGATACAAGTGCTAGACAAAAGAATAAGTATACATATTGGAGTCTCTATCTCGAATGTATAATAAGAAAAATACTAAGCTAAAGTAGTTAGCCAAAAGTCAGGTGACGAACCCTGATTAGAAGTCAAGCAGAAGCACCTGAAATACCTCGGTCTGACCCGAGTATTATTCAAGAAGAAAAATAATAAACGGATCAGTCTAGCTATAAATATCATATAAAATGAGATAGGATAAGAGATATGACAAAAACGTATGATAACAAAAATGCCATACTGTGACAAGTATACTACATAAGGTGACAACAAAAATCATACAATATCTCAAATATTCTCAAACACTAAAAAGAATGTCATATTCTTTAAATTATTCACCAAAACACAAATATTGACAAAACATATCAATGCCAATCACAAAAATCGGTGAAACACAAATTCTAGAAATCATCAACTAGAAATCCAGAAATCACAAAAAGGGGAAGGCCTATCACAAACGGGAGCATGAAAACTCCCCAACACGTGTGTCACAAACGGAACGCTATTCCATGGTTGCTAACCATCAAGTTTGAGCTGAAACTCCACAAATGGCCCGAAGACCACGGGTCGCTACCCCAACAATTTGAGTCGAAGCTCCACAAACGGCCCGAAGACCATGGGTCGCTACCCCACCAATTTGAGTCGAAGCTCCACAAACGGGGTTTAGTCCCCACACAAACAAAGAGACATCGCACATCGCTAGTCTAAATCTCAAAATGATCATCATTGATCGACAAGTGTGAATTACACTAAGCTAGTAAATAAATGAGTTAAGCTTCATGTCCCATAACCACTAGCTTAACTTATATATTTACGAACAAATTGTAGACTTCCACTCGAAAATAAGTGTAAAGTACACTAAGCTAGTAAATAAACGAGTTAGGCTTCATGTCCCATAACCACTAGCTTAACTTAAATATTTACGACCAAATTGTAGACTTCCACTCGAAAATTGTCACGAGAGTTCAATCAAACAAGTCCAAGAATTAACCGACGAAGTAAACGCAAGCGTTTCATACCACTTGTTTTGCTAAGCCGTTTAATTAGATTTCTCATACGAATGAGGTAAAGGTTTGTATATACTAATAGATTGGAAAATGGTTTTACAAACAAGCTTTGTATTAAAAATAACGTTGAAATCATTTTAATGAAAGAGTTTGAGTATTTACTACTAGTATAAAAACCTTTGTATTTTAAAGTGACAAATCACTGGAATGATTGTAGAAACAATCAATCACCAAAAATTCACATTCAACGATGTGAATCAAAACCATAGAAATCGATACCAAACCCATCAAATGGATATTCCCAAAAATCCAAAGAAAGAAGTCATCAAAGTCGATAATAAGTGATAAAAACTAACCGAATCAACAAAAATCGATTAAAATTGGAAATCCACTAAAACAACAGCCAAAATAGGCAAAATGAACAGTTCTAGACGTCTGGTTGTAAATCCAGACGTCTGGATTTGGGTTCTGGATATAATTCAGAAACCTCTAGACGTCTGAAATTTCAAAGTAGACGTTTGAGCCCCAACTAGACGTCTGAACCTATAAATCAGATGTCTGGAATTTGTTTCTGCCATTTTATTTTCTACGTTCTTATATTTTTTTTCTCCAGGGTCCATAACCAGACGTCTGGACTTGACAACCTAGACGTCTGGTCACCTGGTTTGGGCAACAATTTTCCTAGGCCATGATGGCCAAAATGATACGGGAGCGATCGGACGAGCAACGAAAACTAGGGATTTATGCCAAGTGAAAACCCAGCCTTATAAGCTCTTCGATACACCCCAAATATCATATCCAAACATCCATAGTAGGATTTTCATAAAATTGGACTTCAAAAACAAAAATTGGAAAATTCAACAAATCAATTCAAATCAAAAGCAAATGAACATGAATAAATGTTAGCAATTCATACCTAACAATAATGAGAGTTATAGACGAAGCTGTGAGTTCAAAAACTCACCTTTAAACCCAAAAACAATGAATGAGAAGCTAAAAAACAAATGAAAGATCAACTACTCTTCAACTTCAACTCTAGAAGCTCCAATCTAAGATCATAAGCAAATATTTCCTAAGTTAGGTTATAGGAAATTTTTAAAATCGGAGAGAGATTGAGATGGAGAAGATGAAGAGGATGCTTACCTAAGCTTCTCTTTGATTTATCACTTGAATTTGAATTCCTAAGAGAAACCAGGGCTTAGGGATTTTAATTTCCTCTTCCCACCATTCTTTCTAGGGCTTAAGAGTGTTAGGAAATGTTATGAATGAATGAACAGGAGTGGAGTGGAGTTAGGGTATTATGTTGGGTTAGTGGGTTGAAACCCAAACCCAAAGCCCAAAATAGAAAAATAGCAAAATTGTACTCAACTCCAAACATATCAGACTGCTTACAAAAAAGTTGTAAACACCATTTTGGACTCAATGTAAGTAGTCTCGAGTCCCAATTCGACTACTTACAAAAAGTAGCATTTCAGACTTTAATCCGACCAACGATGCTATATTTAAATAAAATATTTAAATATACAATCGTAAAATATGCGGGTTGTTACAGACTCCCTTCCTTTAAGAAATTGCGTACTCGCAATACTTAAGAAGAAAATAAAAAGTAACAACCATATGAAGGCATAACAACACAAAAGAAGAAATTTTGAAATGAGAAGTTCACCTTAAAGAGCACGAGAGAGTAAGTCCGGATGTGTTCGCTCGGTGAATTCTCTGGATTCCCAAGAGTAATCCTTAGGATTTGAGGACCATTGAACTTTCATAAGCGGAACATCTTTATTTCGAAGGCGTTTAACCTCCATAGCAATGATACAAATAGGATGTTGCTCATAAGTCAAATTTGGTGAAACTTCAATTTCTTCAATTACACCGGGCTCAAGAATAGAATCGGAATCCCTAAGGCATTTCCGTAGTTGAGAGACGTGAAATATGCCATGAATAGCAGAAAATTGAGCCGGTAATAAAAGGCGATAAGCCACGGAACCAATACGTTCGGTGATGGGAAATGGACCAAAATATCGAGGTGCTAATTTTCCCAATCGACTGAAACGCACAACACCCTTCATAGGTGAAACACGAATAAACACTAAATCTCCCACAGAAAATTCTAAATTCCTTCTTCGATTGTCGGTATAGGATTTTTGTCTACTTTGAGCTTCTTTCATCCTATGATGAATAAGGTCAATCTTTTCTGTGGCATCACGAATAAAATCTGGACTTAGAACCAACTTCTCACTGGCCTCAAGCCAACAAGAAGGAGATCGGCATGGCCTTCCGTAGAGTGCCTCAAAAGGTGCCATACCAATACTAGATTGGAAGCTATTATTATAGGAAAACTCAACAAGAGAAATATGATCTTCCCAACTTTCACCAAAATCAAGAACACAAGCACGAAGAAGATCTTCAAGAGTTTGATTCACATGCTCTGTTTGTCCATCAGACTGAGGGTAATAAGCGGTGTTAAATTAAGCTTTGTTCCCAAAGATTTTTGAAGACCTTTCCAAAATCCACTAGTAAACGGTGGATCACGATCGCTAACAATAGAAGTAGTAACTCCATGCAATTTAACAATTTCTTTAACATTGAGTTTGGCCAAAAGCGGTACGGTCCGATTGGACCGAACGGGAACAAAATAGGCGGATTTTGTAAGTCTATCTACTATCACCCGTAGACTATCATGACCCAAACGAGAACGGGGAAGACCGAAAATAAAGTCCATGGAAATTTGATCCCACTTCCAAATTAGAATGTCCAAAGGTTGCAATAACCCACCGTGCCTTTGATGCTCGACCTTTATGAGTTGGAAAGTCATGCAACGCTTAATGAAGTTAGCAATATCAGATTTCATTCCATCCCAATAATAAAGTCGCTACTACTACCGAGATGAATGGTAAATTTAGAACGACGAGAATCTTCTAAAATGTCTTTACAAAGATCAAAAATATTTGGCACGATAAGTCTACCAAATTTTCGAATACCGCCACGAGCATCAATATCAAAGTCTTTCAAACCTTCAATATCAATGTTATTCCTACAACTTTGACTAAGAAGAACCAATTCGGGATCTTGCTTTTGAGCTTCAAGGATGCGGTCTAAAAGAGAAGGATGAGCCTCAAGGCTACATAAAACAAGAGATGAACATGAATTGGATTCACGATCTCGAATCTCACAAGCGGATAAAGTCTCGAGATCATTCCATTCAGATATCATCATGGAAACAACCGCTTGTTGCTTACGACTAAGGGCATCGACAACACGATTTCCCTTTCTAGGAGTATAGAGAATATCGAGATTATAAGATGCAAGGAACTCGAGCCAACGTTGTTGACGCAAATTAAGTTCCTTTTGAGAAAATTAATACTTTAAAGATTTATGATCGGTGTAGAGAACAAATTTCTCTCCCAAAAGATAATGATGCCAAATTCTAAGAGCGAAAACAATAGCCACGAGCACTAGATCGTGAATATCCAGTCTCGACAAACTTTAATTGTCTAGAAGTTTAAGTGATAACACGTTCCCTCTTGCATGAGAACGACACCCAAACCAATATGACTAGTATCGGTATAAACAATAAAGTCTTGGTTCCCTTCGGGAATCACAAGAATAGAAGCATCAAAAAATAGTTCTTTTAATTGATCCTCTTTCCCGAAAAGCTAAGACATTCAAAATTATAATTAACTTTGTGTAATCATCTTTTTAGACAAATTTACTTTTTACAAGTCAATTTATTGTGTCTAACTGTCTCATCATAGCGTTTAAGAGATTCCTATCGATAACGTTGATCAAGTGCATCGACCAGAATTCTTAAAGCACTCAATGGGCAAAATAACACAAAATCTTCTTCTATATGATAAACATGTCTCTTAAAAATTTTACGAATATTCTTTGCTCGTTTTAAGAACAAAATCCAATCATACTTATAAATATCTTATTAAAAAGATTTGCAAATTTTAAATTGTTGTTTTCATCCATAATCAATGAATACAAGGATGGTCTCATCGAGATATTCGCAGAATACTCGATTCATAAGATGGATGAAATAAGCTGAACAAACCGAATGACATCACGAGTCACTCATAAGAATCATAACGAGTGCGGAATGCGGTAAGTGGAATGCTACCCTCCGCAACTCGTAGCTGATGAAAACCGGTGGCAAGGTCGAGCTAAAAAGACCTTAGCACCACTCAATAGATCGCTTAGGTGGTAATCCTAAGACAAGCTCAAAAATACCAGAAAATTCACAAACTACTACATGAGAGAAATAACATTTTCCTCATCATATGGGTTTAAAGAATAAAATGATGCCACCGAATTGGAAATCGAAATCATTAAGAAAAATTAAAAATCAGCTTAACAGATTGAGAATGTCGAAGATGGATAGTACTCTCAGGACATAGGATATGGGCTTCATAATGATTAAGCCAATCCTTTTGTAACGACCCCGGATTTTATATATATTTAAAATTGATAATTAGATTAATTTTTGAATTAAAATTGTATAGTTAATTGGAAATTTAAGTGAGTTTCCCCGAATACAGATAAATTCTGTATAAATCATTTAAATTTAAAAATATTGTAAAACAGAAATAAACATATAAATTAAATTCTAACAAACATCTATACATAGTTAAGTATGTACTCATGAAAATAAAGACAACATTATATATATAGACAAATATGAAACAAATAATACAAATATATATGATAAATATATATATACATAGTTTTATTCAATATAAAGTAAATATATGTATCTTAGTAAATCAATACGAAATAATACCAAGTAATAAAACAAACAAATAAAATACAAAAAAGAGGACAAAGAAAATTAATGCAAGCACACCCTATAATCTTCTCAGCAGCACAAAGATATGAAGCAAGAAAGGAAATGTACACAAATGTACTTACCAAATAAAGATAAATATATGTGTAAACAAGAAAATATAAACAAAAGTACTTACTAACATCTTCTCAGCCGAAGTCAACAAGCAAAGATATATTCAAGTAGAAATAAATAGGATATGTATGAACACTTGAACAAAAAAGGACATAAGCATTTAATACAAGCATCTTTAGCCATGTCGTTAGTACAAACAAGATTTTCAGCCACCATGAAGAAAGAAAGAAAAATCTCTACCCTGTTGTACAAACCCAACATAAATTATATCACTTGTACAAGTAATATCATCACCTGTAACCAACATTTTCATATATACATCATCTTCCTTTTCAATTCGACCATTATCTCCTACTAAAATAAAACTTCCATTAAAACAAACTTCGTACTAATAAAAACAACAATTTGTTCTAATTCAAGCCAGAGATTGAAGAAAAAGTTTTCAGCTTGCAAGTTTCAAAACTGGTTCAACCTATCAAACTTTGTTCTTCTTCTTGTTCTTCTTAATCACGGTGAGTAACCACAAAATTTATTTTAAGTGTTAAGATGAATTTAATATGTGTTGACTCATGATTGTGATGTGTATGTTTGGGAACTTTTCTTCAGTTCAACTCTGTATATAGATGATGACACTGTTTTCATCCTCCTTTCTGTTTCTTTGAGATAGGTTGGAACTTGCAAACCAATTCAAATATCTCTTTATCAGATCATTTTTTTTAAACTTCAAGTTTAACATAAAACAGGGTTGTTCCCATCTATATAAAGTTTTAAAAATAGGCTCAAGGAAGAAAAACATATACAGTGAGGAGAAATTGGTCTTTACAGTGCAACTCAAATTTTGCATAAAATTCAAACATAATAAATTTAAGATTCAATATCATATCTGGAATCCTTACTTAAAAATATGATTTTGGAAATTCGTACGGTGATTTTTAGCCGCGTGGTTCAAGAGCAGTTCGACGTTGAACGGGAAATGGTTTTTGACTAATTTCTGGCGACGTGTTGATCTGGGGGTGTCAGGGTTGTTCGAGGTGGTGGAGGAGCCTACGGCGCTGTGGAGAAAAATAGTAGGAGGCGCTCTCGATCATCGAGACGACGGTGGCGAACATTTTAAATTTCTAAACCTAGTTTTGACGTGGGCTTGTATTTGGGTTCGTTCATCGTGGGTGATCGATCGAGTGCAATGCGGTCTTGGGTGATGGAAGAAGGGAAGTTGACTGGTAGTTGGCCGGAGTTGTACGAGTTCTGGTGGTTGGGGCGTGGCGAACGAAACGATGACAGGTTCGGTCGTGATGGAGTTGTGGTTTCCAGGCTTAACTTATGCTCGATTTTAAAATCAAGACGATGGAGGAGTTTTGGCGATTGGGGATGGCTTCTTCGATGGTCGCCGACTTGCTCATCGATGAGGCGATGTCCGGTGGTAACGGCGGTGCCGTGTACGTGCACAGGTGCACGATGTATCTGGTGGAATCAAAGTCTTTGGAGAAGAAGGCTTGTCTCGAAGTAATCTTCGGGGATAAGGGAAGATGGCTCGGGGTTGTCCTCGAGTACGTGAGCGAGTGTTTTAAGGTATAACAGTTTTTTTTGAAATTTAAACTAAACTTTAAAAAGAAAGAGTAAAGGAAGCTCGGGAAAATGAAGGGGAAACTCGGGGTTGGTCTCGGGAGAATGACAGGTTGGCTTGGGTTTTGTCTTGAGTATTTGACGTTACAGTTTTTAAACTTTAAACAACCAAGTTAAACTTTTATTAACAAATTCCTTTAAAAATAATTATTTGTTTAAGTTTGAAGTTAGTTAAAGGTTTTAAAATGAATTATATTAAAGTAATTAAGTTTAAAGCGGTTTAATATCTATAACCGTTATTTTAAAATAAACTTTGAATTTGATTAAGGTTGATTAATTAAGTTATGTGATTAATTAATGAATGTGATTAGTAAATTAATGTGATTAATTAATTAAGATAATTAATTTGAGAATAATTAATTAAAGGTTAGTCAGTTAATTAAAGTAGTCAAAAGGACAATTACTAAATGAATTAATTAAGAATAGTTAATTAATTTAATTAACTAATGATTTTGATTGATTAACTACTGATTAGAGATTTATGAATATTAATTAAAGGTAATTAATGTTTAATTACTGTGAATGGTTAAGGATAATTAATATAAGTAATTAAAGGTAATTAATTATTTAAAGATAATTTCTTAATTAAAAGAAATTAAATAAATGATTAAATTGATTAATTAAATAATTAAAGGATTAATTAATGTAATTAATCAAGGACAATCACTAAAATGGTAATTAATTAATTAAAGGTTAATTTATTAATTGAAGAATATTAATTAAATGTGAATTAAATAATTAAAGATTAATTATTTAATAATTAAAGGTTGATGAATTATAATTAAAGGTTAATTAATTTATTATTAATGGTTAATTAATAAATGATTAAAGAATAATTAATCAAAATGATTTGTAATTTATTAATGTAAATTAACCTGGATTAGAAATTCATAAGAAATAAATCTGATTTGAATTAATCAGATAATTAACTGGTCTTACTTACGGATGTTTGGATTATATTGAATAGTTGATTGTTTGATATCCCTAATATATGATGCTTTGTGATACACCCTGATTTATGTTGTGATCTGTGATAAATTATCTGTGATGTAATTTATTATCTGTGATATTTATATATCTATGGTCTGTGCATGAACGATAAGCGTTATAGTTTATATCGCTTATCAACTATATCCTGTATTTTGATCTGTGATGATTCATTGTGTTGCACTATTGTGTTAAACCCCTGGACTACACTTTTACACACAAATATGGATTTCACGTGGAAATCGGTTAAGTCATAGATAATTTAAATTTAATGTTTTTGAAATTGAAATCTTAATTTCAATTGATTTTGGAAATGGGTTTGGGTTAAGTGTTAAAGCTTTCGAAAAGGAGTTTGTAAAATAAAAAGTTATTTTAAATAACTTAATAAAGCTTCCTATTTGAATAATTCAATTTGAATTTAAATTCAAATAAATAAGGAATTGAATTCCCTGTTTGGAAATTATGGTTAAAAATGTTATAAATGTGTTTATATGAAGTTAAACCATTTTAAAAGTATAATTTTGAGAATTTGGATTTAACCCAAGAACCTTAACTCGTATAAATGAATCAGATTTCCAAATGAAAACTGTTTGTTTTAAAAGAATAAAAGCTTTCAGATAAGAAATGAAATTCCAGTTTAATTAAAGGAATTTCAAGATTGAATTGAAAAATGGTTTTTCAAGTTATGAATGAATTCTTTTTGAAAGCTACGAATTAAATCTGTTTATTTTTAACAGATTTAAAATGATGATTTGTTTAAACCATTTGAAATGGAATTGTTTTGAAAGCTATAAGTTAAATCTTTGATTTAAAGATTTAACGAGTTAATCAAATTGAAATGGAAATTGATTTGGAAAATCTTTGAATGAATCTTTTGTTTAAAAGATTAAAATGTGAAAATTGTTTAAACCATTGAAGGTTTTTAAAAAGAATCTTTTTGTTTAAAGATTAAAAATGGTAATTTGTTTAAACCATTTGAAAGCAAATTTTTGGGTAATAAGTTGTGACTTAATTGAAATCCCAATATCCATATGTTTTTAATATCGCGCTCATTTTTCGGTTTAGCCGGGAGAGGACCTTTGTGTCACATAACCCATTCCGAATAATGATACGTCGTATATGGATGGCATTTGAAGACCGGTGGTGAAGATCGGGTATTTGCGAGAATGATAGGATGACCTATCGATTGTCTCTGCACTGAGTCGCGCCGGTATAGAGATCTCCTAAGTGATGGGAAATTCGATCGGGATTGTGAATACCCAGATTTGTAAGGGCTTCTTCGGAAGTGTCTTCGGTTCTGTTCGAACCCGGAACACACTTGTATGGTTACATGTCTGACATTACACTTTGAGATGTAAAGCCGATTTCTTTCAAATACATTTCTGTTGGTGGCGGAGAATTTATTCTCTTAGCTTAACACCCTTCTCTGAGACGTACGAGCTCAGAGGTTATGTAGTTGAAGGTTATCAGCGATATATTCCCAATTCGGTAATGTGACATGCTGAGTGTTGCTGTGTGATGATCATTGTTTGATCATTTGTGATATGATCATTTGTTTGATCATTTATCTTTGTGATCATTACTTTGATCATCTATTGACCAAAAGCATGGCTTTGTGCCAAAGCGTAGCTTTGTGGACGAGACTTCTTCGGACCTCACAACCCGGAAATGGTCGAAACAGGAATATGCAGCAAGGTTATGAGGGTCGCGCCCTTTAGGGTATGTCATTTCCTTCTGGAAAAGGGTGGTATCAGGTATGGAGCCCTGGTATTTAACCTATGTGGATACTCCGATCTCATTTATTGTGATTGTGTGTTTGATCGAGGCGCCTCGGATAAAGGTCCCAAAGGACCGGGGGATGGCATATTCGTGAGTTACCTGTTACAGGGGTAACTCGGCCTTGTGTTGGCAGAGAGCAGTTTGTCTCTCGGGACGTCCAACCAGAGGCGATCCCATTCTGCAGTAGCAAAGGAAGTTCCTTGGCCTGGCCATTTGTTGGAAATCCAAACAAAACAATACGAGCCCTGTACGGTTTTAGTTGTATTACCTGCCATGGAATGTGGCGGTAACCTACTATTGAACATGGTAGCTATAGTAGACATACGATAATGGTCGTATGTTGGCTAAGATTGATATTCTATTTTCGAAATGTTTTCTGCACTATGCACTAGTAATAATATTTAATGATTGGTTTTGCGTAGTAAGCATCTTTGACTATCATAAGGAGAAATCTCCTCCGATTCTGCGTTTGCATTGTGTGTGTGTGCGGGAGGCCTTATGGTAGTTTCATTTTCCAAAAGCATTGCGGATTTCAATGTTTAAAGTTCTTTTGTTGTTGTTTTAAAGATAAACTGTTTTGTTGCTCACACCAGTCCCACGACTGACTCGAAGTTTATTGTTCCTTTCCTAAACGCTGGGTGCTCATAATTTTCTACATGAGCAATCTAGAGTTGGGGTTTTCAGATATTCAGGTTTAGTAGATTATCTGGAGCTAGTCAGTCCTTAGACGACTGACCTTGCTTTTCTCTAGCTATGGATTGGAGCATTCTATTGGAGATATTCTATCCACTGCTGGTGTTATCTATTTTCTTTTCCACTGCTATTTCTTGTATCATATCTCTGATGTATATTGATATCTGTTGTATCATTCCGTTGTATCATATTGTATCAGATTTTGTATCTGTCATTGTATCAATGTTATATGAATATTGATATTCTTTTTCTTCCACTGTGTTGTTATACTTAATGGTGTTATAAGCTCCGGAGAACCAGATTCGGCGTTTGAATCTATGGCATTTTGAGTACAGGTGAAGTACGGATGCTGATTTTCGAAGGTCGACTTTTGGGTCGTTACATTTGGTATCAGAGCTAAGGTTGAACTTTAGCTCAGGAGTATAACACATTAAGTAGCTCATTAGAGATAGGGTGAAGTATACCCTAGAATGAGTAATTCTCAGATATCTATCCATATGCCTCAATAAATTCTCTTGCTATCCACTGATAGTAAGTATGAGTGTAAGAAGAGGATGAGATAGGGGACAGGGAAATACGACTATAAATGGTCAATACTCTGTAACAACAAGGAAACATCCTTTTCTCTATCAATCTCTTTGATTCGTCATCTTTTCTCAATTCTTCGATGGTTTCTGGTAGATCAAGAAAGGAAATTCGATATATTAAAATGGGACATAAACTCCAGATAGGCCAAATTGTTTGTTTGGATGTACTGGTTGCTTTGTTTGCTATGGTTGATAGATATACTTTAGTTTTTAAACTGAAAATTTTGAAATTGTATCCATATATCTATTTATCTTTGGGTCCGGATATATTCTACGAATGGTTAGTTATCCCTTTGAACTAACCAATGCCATTGTATATTTCGTAGATTTGGATAACCCGGGTATCTTGTGAAAAAAATTAAACAGATTCGTTCTTGTATCTATTATTCATATTCTGATTTGGTAAGCTAAATGGAGAATAGATGTTCAGTTTGATTTGATGAAACATTTTTCATCTATCTTTGTGTCTCCTTGGTAATTTCGAGGACGAAATTCTTTTAAGGGGGGAAGTCTGTAACGACCCCGGATTTTATATATATTTAAAATTGATAATTAGATTAATTTTTGAATTAAAATTGTATAGTTAATTGGAAATTTAAGCGAGTTTCCTCGAATACAGATAAATTCTGTATAAATCATTTAAATTTAAAAATATTGTAAAATAGAAATAAACATATAAATTAAATTCTAACAAACATCTATACATAGTTAAGTATGTACTTATGAAAATAAAGACAACATTATATATATAGACAAATATGAAACAAATAATACAAATATATATGATAAATATATATATACATAGTTTTATTCAATATAAAGTAAATATATGTATCTTAGTAAATCAATACGAAATAATACCAAGTAACAAAACAAACAAATAAAATACAAAAAAGAGGACAAAGAAAATTAATGCAAGCACACCCTATAATCTTCTCAGCAGCACAAAGATATGAAGCAAGAAAGGAAATGTACACAAATGTACTTACCAAATAAAGATAAATATATGTGTAAACAAGAAAATATAAACAAAAGTACTTACTAACATCTTCTCAGCCGAAGTCAACAAGCAAAGATATATTCAAGTAGAAATAAATAGGATATGTATGAACACTTGAACAAAAAAGGACATAAGCATTTAATACAAGCATCTTTAGCTATGTCCTTAGTACAAACAAGATTTTCAGCCACCATGAAGAAAGAAAGAAAAATCTCTACCCTGTTGTACAAACCCAACATAAATTATATCACTTGTACAAGTAATATCATCACCTGTAACCAACATTTTCATATATACATCATCTTCCTTTTTCATTTCAATTCGACCATTATCTCCTACTAAAATAAAACTTCCATTAAAACAAACTTCGTACTAAAAACAACAACAATTTGTTCTAATTCAAGCTAGAGATTGAAGAAAAAGTTTTTAGCTTGCAAGTTTCAAAACTGGTTCAACCTATCAAACTCTGTTCTTCTTCTTGTTCTTCTTAATAACGGTGAGTAACCACAAAATTTATATTAAGTGTTAAGATGAATTTAATATGTGTTGACTCATGATTGTGTTGTGTATGTTTGGGAACTTTTCTTCAGTTCAACTCTGTATATAGATGATGACACTGTTTTCATCCTCCTCTCTGTTACTTTGAGATAGGTTGGAACTTGCAAACCAATTCAAATATCTCTTTATCAGATCATTTTTTTAAACTTCAAGTTTAACATAAAACAAGGTTGTTCCCATCTATATAAAGTTTTAAAAATAGGCTCAAGGAAGAAAAACATATACAGTGAGGAGAAATTAGTCTTTACAGTGCAACTCAAATTTTGCATAAAATTCAAACATAATAAAATTAAGATTCAATATCATATCTGGAATCCTTACTTAAAAATATGATTTTTGAAATTCGTACGGTGATTTTTAGCCGCGTGGTTCAAGAGCAGTTCGACGTTGAACGGGAAATGATTTTTGACCAATTTCTGGCGACGTGTTGATCTGGGGGTGTCGGGGTTGATCGAGGTGGTGGAGGAGCCTATGGCGCTGTGGAGAAAAATAGTACGAGGCGCTCTTGATCATCGAGGCGACGGTGGTGAACATTTTAAATTTCTAAACCTAGTTTTGACATGGGCTTGTATTTGGGTTCGTTCATCGTGGGTGATCGATCGAGTGCAACGCGGTCTTGGGTGATGGAAGAAGGGAAGTTGACTGGTAGTTGGCCGGAGTTGTACGAGTTCTGGTGGTTGGGGCATGGCGAACGAAACGATGACATGTTCGGTCGTGATGGAGTTGTGGTTTCCAGGCTTCACTTTTATGCTCGATTTTAAAATCAAGACGATGGAGGAGTTTTGGCGATTGGGGATGGCTTCTTCGATGGTCGCCAATTTGCTCGTCGATGAGGCGATGTCCGGTGGTAACGGCGGTGCCGTGTACGTGCACAGGTGCACGATGTATCTGGTGGAATCGAAGTCTTTGGAGAAGAAGGCTTGTCTCGAAGTAATCTTCGGGGATAAGGGAAGATGGCTCGGGGTTGTCCTCGAGTACGTGAGCGAGTGTTTTAAGGTATAACAGTTTTTTTTTGAAATTTAAACTAAACTTTAAAAAGAAAGAGTAAAGGAAGCTCGGGAAAATGGAGGGGAAATTCGGGTTTGGTCTCGGGAGAATGACAGGTTGGCTTGGGTTTTGTCTTGAGTATTTGACGTTACAGTTTTTAAACTTTAAACAAAACCAAGTTAAACCTTTCTTAACAAATTCCTTTAAAAATAATTATTTGTTTAAGTTTGAAGTTAGTTAAAGGTTTTAAAATGAATTATATTAAAGTAATTAAGTTTAAAGCAGTTTAATATCTATAACCGTTATTTTAAAATAAACTTTGAATTTGATTAAGGTTGATTAATTAAGTTATGTGATTAATTAATGAATGTGATTAGTAAATTAATGTGATTAATTAATTAAGATAATTAATTTTAGAATAATTAATTACGGGTTAGTCAGTTAATTAAAGTAGTCAAAAGGACAATTACTAAATGAATTAATTAAGAATAGTTAATTAATTTAATTAACTAATGATTTTGATTGATTAACTACTGATTGGAGATTTATGAATATTAATTAAAAGTAATTAATGTTTAATTACTGTGAATGGTTAGGGATAATTAATATAAGTAATTAAAGGTAATTAATTATTTAAAGATAATTTCTTAATTAAAAGAAATTAAATAAGTGATTAAATTGATTAAGTAAATTGATTAATTAAATAATTAAAGGATTAATTAATGTAATTAATCAAGGACAATCACTAAAATGGTAATTAATTAATTAAAGGTTAATTTATTAATTGAAGAATATTAATTAAATGTGAATTAAATAATTAAAGATTAATTATTTAATAATTAAAGGTTGATGAATTATAATTAAAGGTTAATTAATTTATTATTAATAAATGATTAAAGAATAATTAATCAAAATGATTTGTAATTTATTAATGTAAATTAACCAGGATTAGAAATTCGTAAGAAATAAATCTGATTTGAATTAATCAGACAATTAACTGGTCTTACTTACGGATGTTTGGATTATATTGAATAGTTGATTATTTGATATCCCTGATATATGATGCTTTGTGATACACCCTGATTTATGTTGTGATCTGTGATAAATTATCTGTGATGTAATTTATTATCTGTGATATTTATATATCTATGGTCTGTGCCTGAACGATAAGCGTTATAGTTTATATCGCTTATCAACTATATCCTGTATTTTGATCTGTGATGATTCATTGTGTTGCACTATTGTGTTAAACCCCTGGACTATACTTTTACACACAAATATGGATTTCACGTGGAAATCGGTTAAGTCACAGATAATTTAAATTTAATGTTTTTGAAATTGAAATCTTAATTTCAATTGATTTTGGAAATGGGTTTGGGTTAAGTGTTAAAGCTTTCGAAAAGGAGTTTGTAAAATAAAAAGTTATTTTAAATAACTTAATAAAGCTTCCAATTTGAATAATTCAATTTGAATTTAAATTCAAATAAATAAGGAATTGAATTCCCTGTTTGGAAATTACGGTTAAAAATGTTAAAAATGTGTTTATATGAAATTAAACCATTTTAAAAGTATAATTTTGAGAATTTGGATTTAACCCAAGAACCTTAACTCATATAAATGAATCAGATTTCCAAATGAAAACTGTTTGTTTTAAAAGAATAAAAGCTTTCAGATAAGAAATGAAATTCCAGTTTAATTAAAGGAATTTCAAGATTGAATTGAAAAATGGTTTTTCAAGTTATGAATGAATTCTTTTTGAAAGCTACGAATTAAATCTGTTTATTTTTAACAGATTTAAAATGATGATTTGTTTAAACCATTTGAAATGGAATTGTTTTGAAAGCTATAAGTTAAATCTTTGATTTAAAGATTTAACGAGTTAATCAAATTGAAATGGAAATTGATTTGGAAAATCTTTGAATGAATCTTTTGTTTAAAAGATTAAAATGTGGAAATTGTTTAAACCGTTGAAGGTTGTTAAAAAGAATCTTTTTGTTTAAAGATTAAAAATGGTAATTTGTTTAAACCATTTGAAAGCAAAGTTTTGGGTAATAAGTTGTGACATAATTGAAATCCCAATATCCATATGTTTTTAATATCGCGCTCATTTTTCGGTTTAGCCGGGAGAGGACCTTTGTGTCACATAACCCATTCCGAATAATGATACGTCGTATATGGATGGCATTTGAAGACCGGTGGTGAAGACCGGGTATTTGCGAGAACGATAGGATGACCTATCGATTGTCTCTGCACTGAGTCGCGCCGGTATAGAGATCTCCTAAGTGATGGGAAATTCGATCGGGATTGTGAATACCCGGATTTGCAAGGGCTTCTTCGGAAGTGCCAAACCCATTTTTCTTTGTGATCATTACTTTGATCTTCTATTGACCAAAAGCATGGCTTTGTGCCAAAGCGTAGCTTTGTGGACGAGACTTCTTCGGACCTCACAACCCGGAAATGGTCGAAACATGAATATGCAGCAAGGTTATGAGGGTCGCGCCCATTAGGGTATGTCGTTTCCTTCTGGAAAAGGGTGGTATCAGGTATGGAGCCCTGGTATTTAACCTATGTGGATACTCCGATCTCATTTATTGTGATTGTGTGTTTGATCGAGGCGCCTCGGATAAAGGTCCCAAAGGACCGGGGGATGGCATATTCGTGAGTTACCTGTTACAGGGGTAACCCGGCCTTGTGTTGGCAGAGAGCAGTTTGTCTCTCGGGACGTCCAACCAGAGGCGATCCCATTCTGCAGTAGCAAAGGAAGTTCCTTGGCCTGGCCATTTGTTGGAAATCCAAACAAAACAATACGAGCCCTGTACGGTTTTAGTTGTATTACCTACCATGGAATGTGGCGGTAACCTGCTATTGAACATGGTAGCTATAGTAGACATACGATAATGGTCGTATGTTGGCTAAGATTGATATTCTAGTTTCGAAATGTTTTCTGCACTATGCACTAGTAATAATATTCAATGATTGGTTTTGCATAGTAAGCATCTTTGACTATCATAAGGAGAAATCTCCTCCGATTCTGCGTTTGCATTGTGTGTGTGTGCGGGAGGCCTTATGGTAGTTTCATTTTCCAAAAGCATTGCGGATTTCAATGTTTAAAGTTCTTTTGTTGTTGTTATAAAGATAAACTGTTTTGTTGCTCACACCAGTCCCACCACTGACTCGAAGTTTATTGTTCCTTTCCTAAACGCTGGGTGCTCATAATTTTCTACATGAGCAATCTAGAGTTGGGGTTTTCAGATATTCAGGTTTAGTAGATTATCTGGAGCTAGTCAGTCCTTAGACGACTGACCTTGCTTTTCTCTAGCTATGGATTGGAGCATTCTATTGGAGATATTCTATCCACTGCTGGTGTTATCTATTTTCTTTTCCGCTGCTATTTCTTGAATCATATCTCTGATGTATATTGATATCTGTTGTATCATTCCGTTGTATCATATTGTATCAGATTTTGTATCTATCATTGTATCAATGTTATATGAATATTGATATTCTTTTTCTTCCGCTGTGTTGTTATACTTAATGGTGTTATAAGCTCCGGAGAACCAGATTCGGCGTTTGAATCTATGGCATTTTGAGTACAGGTGAATTACGGATGCCAATTTTCGAAGGTCGACTTTTGGGTCTTTACACCTTTCCTAAAAATCAGTTCTGAAGCCTAAGAAACTCATAATATGCAAATCGGCTCGTAAAGAATAATCACATAAAATAATCTCGACATCTTTACAAAGCAAACCGAGTGTTGCAGATCCACCAACCGGATTCACAATTCTCAATGAAGTCATCAAACCCATAATATTAAAGAAAAAGTATCAACAAGTTCTTTTGATATAAAAGAGTGAGATGCACCCGAATCAAAAGAAATTCGAATAGGAAGATCACGAAATAAAATAATGCCATCAAGGACAGAATGAGACATACCTTGACTAAGAGAAGGGTTACTAGGGGCTTGCACAACCTTTAGCTTTCCCTCTCTCCTACTTTGAAGTATGGGACATGAAGATAAAAGATGACCCAAACCTTTGCAATAGCAACAAGTAAGGGGCTTCGGACACTTATTTGCATAGTGGTCCTTATAACTACAATTGTAGCATACTCCACGATTAGGGATTGGAGTCTTTGCTATCGAAATTGCCCACTTCCCTTTCTTGTTGGGATTAGGGCTTTTGAACTTAATATGCCTCTACTTGTTGATGTTGAAGTTTTGTTTGGCATCCACAACTTCAACATCACTTTTTTTATCGGCCTCTTCTAGTCGAAGAGTGATATCTACAAACTGGTCGAAAGGCACTTCTAATTTCAGAGGTAGAACCTTTTTAGGGTTCTTATTCAAAGCACAGATAAACCTTTGATTCTTTACAAGATCCAAAGTTGCTGGGTAGACATGAATACGCCATCCAGAGGAGGACCACTGGATTGACCAGCGCTAGGACTGCCAGTTCTAACCATTTCTCTTCTTTAAGAAAGAAAGAAAGAAGAGGAAAAAGGTTAATCTCAGAATGAAAATCAACCAAACTTGATTGATAAAACAAGGCATCATAAAAGAAAATAGGATAGAACGGGTCGAAGAATCTAATTAAATCCTATGGCACGACTCCTAAAAAAGAGTTAGGACAATGATCCCTGCTAGATTATTCAACATTGTTCTAAAGTTTGGCTCCGATACCAAGCTGTGACGCCCCACCTCTACACTCACACTAGCTAAGGACACTACTGGGTAATGCCGTCGACTAGCGCGAAGAATAAGGCTGTCGAGGAGCGACCATCTGTGTAATTGCTTTGTGCGAGTACCGTTATGTCAGATAGTATTACATGCATTTCGTTTCAAGAGGAAATCCGACATATCAAATACAAACTCAAAGCTACTACACAGTGGCGATGTGGCCTTCGGAAACAAATATAGAAATAAGCATAACACAAATCAGTCACAGATATTCATATAACAAAGGTGGAAACATATATGAATATAACACATAAAAGTGTACATCAAAATAGTGGTCAAACTAGATCCACTACATCACAAAAGAATAGATACAAGTGCTAGACAAAAGAATAAGTATACATCAAGGAGTCTTTATCATGAATGTATAATAACAAAAACTACTAAGCTAAAGTAGTTAGCCAAAAGTCAAGTGACAAACCCTGATAAGAAGTCAAGCAGAAGCACCTTAAATATCTCGGTCTGACCCGAGTATTATTCAAGAAGAAAAATAATAAATGGATCAGTCTAGCTATAAATATCATATACAATGAGATAGGATAAGAGATATGACAAAAACGTATGATAACAAAAATGCCATACTGTGACAAGTATACATAAGGTGACAACAAAAATCATACAATATCTCAAATATTCTCAAACACTAAAAAGAATGTCATATTCTTTAAATTATTCACCAAAACACAAATATTGACAAAACATATCAATGCCAATCGCAAAAATCGGTGAAACACAAATTCTAGAAATCCAGAAATCACAAAAAGGGGAAGGCCTATCACAAACGGGAGCATGAAAACTCCCCAACACGTGTGTCACAAACGGAACGCTATTCCATGGTTGCTAACCATCAAGTTTGAGCTGAAACTCCACAAACGGCCCGAAGATCATGGGTCGCTACCCCACCAATTTGAGCCGAAGCTCCACAAACGGGGTTTAGTCCCTACACAAATAAAGAGACATCGCACATCGGTAAGACTCGTAGCACCTTCCTCACAAGCTCTACCTCAGTGAATACCTTCCCAAGTGCTCTAGCATTGTACACCAAAGTTGAACAGCATCCAAACATGTCCTTTATGCTCTCACCTTTGTCCATCACAAAGTTCTCGTATTCATTGCTGAATAGGGCTAGACGAGACTCCTTGACTTAAGAAGTTCCTTCATGTGTCACCTCCAAGGTATGCCAAATTTCCTGCGCAGTTTTACAATGAGAAATTCTATTAAATTCATTCTTATCAAGAGCACAGATCAAAGCATTCATGGCTTTAGCATTTGTAGTTTTTAATTTCTTATCGTTAGCGTCCCATCTATCCTTAGGTTTAGGAATCTCAGTATCACCAACAGTTATAGTGGGAGATTTATAGCCATGTTCAATAATGTCCCAAACATCATAATCTACAGAACTAAGATAAATACCCATCCTAACTTTCCAATAAGCATAATCATTCCCATTAAACATGGGTGGCCTAGCAATAGATTGCCCCTCAGAAAAAGCATTATTTGATGGATTCATGACTCTAGAGTTAAAGAAAAATACCGGGCTCTGATACCACTTGTAGGATCTAGATTAACCCTAGAGGGGGGGGGGGGTGAATAGGGTTATAGCAAATTTTCTCAAATTTAAACAAACTGCAAAAAAGTAAATATGCTGTAAAGTAAATCACACACAAAATTTACCCAGCTTCGGCAACCCCTGCCTACTGCTGCATTCCCAGATTTCTATTAGAATTAAACAGTCTTCCGCTTACAAAAACTTTAACAGACTCGCAAACCCTGCTACCCCCTATAGAGTTTTGCAAACTCGCAAACCCTGCTTACTGAAATAATCCTAACTAGGCAATCTGACACAACCTAAATCCTAGGTGGTGTTCTACCAAAGTTTGATTTGAAAAGTATAGACTTAAAAACAAGAGCAAAAAATAAATAAAAAATTGAGTACAAAATCCTTTGCCCTTAAACTAAATAACCCGACCCAATATTATTATCACTAAAAAAATGCGGCCCTTAAAACAAAAACACCCCGACCCAAATTATTGTCACTCAAGAAAAAAGTTGCGGCCCTATTTTTATCAATGTTGGCTCTGGTTCCTTCTTTTGTTCGTTCCTTTTAGCTCCGATAATTAGGGCTTGATAAAATTGGAGATGCCGACTTTATTTAGCACGATCGTATGATGATTTCGTTCTTGCTTGATCGATCGATGCTTTCTTTGTTCTTGCTTCACGACTGCTTCAACTTGCTTGTTCGTTGCTTATGAAATTAGGGCTTGTGAAATTTGGTGAAGTCGGCTGGTTGCTTTCGAGTTGATCGAATTCGACTTTTCTCTGGTATGTTATTTGTTCCTTTTTCTTTTTGGATTGATTACTTGAATTCGATGCTTAAAAATTGCCGATGATGATTGGTTTATATAGGAGTTCGATCTCCTTTATTTTCGTCATATATATTTTATTTGAATTCGTCAATTATTTTGCTTGGCTGTTGATTTTCGTATGGATGCTCGAGATTAATTATGACTTTGTCACTCACGTATATTTGATCTTGGTTGACATGGTTTTGTAACTTGGTCATCACGGTATTGAGTTTGAGTCGTACACCACGTCTCTGACCTGTTCATATGCGTATATCACCTGGTAGCTTGATTCACACGGTTTTGCTTGTTTTCGTGATAACCACGGCTTTGAATTTGCTGCGCTGTGAATTTCTTGTTTTGACTTTGTACGTGTTGCTTGAATTCTCTGGCATTCAGTATGATTCTATTTTGACTTCGGCCTTTGTTCGTTGAACTTGCTACTATTGATTTTTGACTTGTTTCAATTCATAGCTTCGGCTTCCATCATTTTTGACTTGTTAATGCGATGTTGTTTACGGCCCTTGTGTACTTCGACTCTGGTCATTTTTGTGTTCATTCCTGAGCATTTTTCGACCTGCTGTTTGACACTACTTCCACTGGCTTGTCTCGATTTGAAATTGTGTTCATATGCACTTAAGTCATGTTGATTATTTGATGTTAACTGACTTGTATTCGAGTTCATACATCTGTTTCACTGTTTATTATTCTGCATCACTTATCACTACACCAAAACAGTCATTTGGCAACACTTTTTTTTTCCATTTGGCGACACTTATATGGGTTGCATTTTAGTCTCGCTAATAAGTGTCGCTATCCAACATAAGTGTTACTGAAAATAAAAATTTACACTTTTAAATACGGCGACACTTATTTTCGTTGTAAGCCTTGGTTTAATTGGAGTTTATTGAAATATACTAGGGCAAAATTGTAATTGAGTTACGTACCACGCTTAACCCTAAACACACTTATCCCTGGCCGCATTTTCCCCAAATCGTTTCCCTCTCTAACGTTCATTCTCCAACCGCCCCTCCTTCATCATCAACCCCAACGATGTTAATCAAAACTTCCACCATATCTATCTTATAGAAATCGAGAATGGAAACCGAATACTAAAGAACAATCGAACGTAACATTTGTTTTATTTTGCTTTCCCATTTTCAATGTACTCATTTACTTCCGCAGCCCTTCTTCCTGAAAAAGGTAAAGACGAAAGGAAAAAAAGGAAACAGAAATCTCTCTTCGTCCATTTGCCAGGCAAGAAGTGTACTTTCCGTCGTAAAGTTTCCAGATCTATCGCCTGTCAAAGTCCGATAAGCACAACCATTGATTTGCACTGTGGATCGCCAAGAAGATTCAACTTTCGAGTCTACTGCACACTATACATAAGTTTGAAATTTCTTCAATTATCTCGGTTGCTTATTTTGATTCTCATGTCATGTTTGATTAGTTCAAGCCGTATCCCTTTTGGATTGATTTTCTGAAATGCTCTCCCTCATGTTTCTCTCATGTCATATGTGCCAAACCGCAGTCATTATTGCAGTGTCGATTAGGTCTGACTCTATGTTGTTCTTGTTACACTTACTTGCTATGTTGTTGAAAATTTCTGTGATATTACTGGTTTGAATCACATCCGATTTTAATTTTTGTTAGATCTAGAGCCATAATGCAGCAGTGGTTACATAACTTAAACCACATCTCTTATCTTGCAACATGTGGCTACCGATTACAAATTAGAGATAAGAGGCTGGGCGGTAGTGGTTATAAATCTTTATCTTAAATCAGTCAATTTGTATTGCAGTAGGAGGTTGAAGCATGCGGTGGAGCAGGCAAGGAAAAGTACACAATTGGGTTGTGACAAGATTGCATTAAATTTGTATATAAGGGGAGGAAGTTATTTCGACGAGGTTGTTTAAGTTTCTAATTTTTTAGTTCCATTGTATCCACATTCTTTGATGTCATATTTGATCTGAAAGTTGCATACTTATTTTTTACCTGCTGCAGTGTGACCATTGTAACCTCTCCCCTATACAAATATGAAATCGTTCAGGAAAGGATTGGAAGATTGGAAGTTGGTACAAAGACAATAACCGATAAGAGTAGATCGGTTAAGACTTGGCTTATGCAAATTTCTAAGGTATAATTTTCTGTCCAAAGCATAAGAATTTATTTTATAATTGTTCTACCATATAGTCGATATGGTGGCACAACTTACTTTGCTGAGCTCATTGGTGGCATCGTAATAAAAGAATAGTTAAAAATAAATATAATTAGATAAATGTGACATGAATTTTTCTATAAACATAATTCAACCATACAAAGCTAATGCTCTACTCTGGGAATGATTTGATATTTGTATGTGGAACTTTGCTTAAATTTGAAAGTTCCTTGGTTTACCCAGCACTTATAAAACTGAAAACACATGAGTCTGGATCTCCAACTCGTCCTCCAGCACCAGGAAGACGCCATACTACTTTTGCAGAGTCTGATCCTACTTCCTCTTTAAGATATAGATCCTTTATTGATGAGGGCTTGGACTGCTGATTTTTCCAGAATTGGTATCCTTGTTATTTGTTTTTCATTTGAATTGTATTCGACATTTGGTCAGTAATTGGTCTATGTATTTGCATATTATTTGTGTTTATGCATATTATGATATTCTATTGTGCTTTTTTGCATATTGTGACACTCAATGCCTTTGCATTTTCACTTTATTCATTCAATCTATATATTCTGTGTTCCGTGATATGCATTCTGGAGTATCATGGTATATTTTCTCAATTTTGTCTTTGCAATTTTTGTTTGGAATTTTTATTTGAATCATTTGTATACTTCAACCCTTCTGTTTTCTGCGGTATACTTGATTTATTGCATAGGCCAACTTGCAGTGTAATTGCTACAACTATATTAGTGACATTGCACAGACAAGAGATGACATTGCAGTGTAATTGCTACAATTAAAATTTACAAACGCTTATAAGCGTCAGCATTGAATATTAAACAATGTTGGATGGTTAATTTGCCAACGTTTATAAGCGTTGCTAAATAATATACACCAACGTTTATAAGCGTTGGCGAATACAACCTTCCAACGCTTATAAGCGTTGGGAAACTAAACTCGCCAACGCTTATAAGCGTTGGCAATAAATTGCGACGCCCATACAGCGACGCTAATAAGCGTTGCTAAAACTGTTTGCGACAGTTATACTCGTTGGGAATCACCTATTTTGGTGTAGTGTATATACCATCTGAAGCTTGATATGCTAACTTGTAGTTCATGTGTTTACTCTGATGTATATGCTTGCTGCCCGATCATCATTGTATGATTTCACTGCTCTTGTATTTGTAGTTTGAACTGGTGCACTTGTTAGTGCAGTCTTCATATATGTGCATACATACATTTATCTTTGAGCCTGCTTTTGGTTTCATTGTCAAGTGTGTCTGGTCGAGTTCATTGTTGTATTGTTGTTATGTTGACATAGTGTACATACATTCATGTACATTTGCCTTGTTGCCATATTGATCCCTCTGGCCTCTGAGTTGTTTGTTGATTTAGCTTGGTCGACACTTTGTACTTCTGGTTTGCTATTGTACTTCACTGGATTGAATACTTGTTATACTGTTGGTGTTGGTATTGCATTTGTGTTGAATCCAGCTTGTCTTTTGGCTCGACTGTGCACACGAGTTGGCGAGGCAGTGCACACGTGTATAAATGTACACGTGTGTATTGCAGCCACTCATAATTACCTGTCCCTTATAAGAATACTGATATGCATAGATATTACACAAAAAATGATGACAATAACCCATATATCTGAGGCACCAATAAAAACAAATTTATATTTTTGCAAATTCAAATTTGTTTATTTTCAGATTACTGCTGTAGTTGCTAATTATATAGGTACACAGGAGACAGGACAAGAACTGGAGCTGGACAATGCAGATAGATGCAGATGTGCAGACAGAGTGAAAAACTGAGTGTTGAGTGTTGTAGTGCGAAAAAATGTGAATGTGAAATGTATGAAACCAGTGTATGTATATAGAGAGGGAGCTGAAAACTTTGTACTGTAAAAGTGTAGAAATAAAATATTATGTTGAATAAAAAATACTGATTGAATTGTATAAATTCTGTGCAATAGTATTATTATTCAATATGAATATTTATTCCTATATGTGTATAGTACAATCTGCAAACACATATATAAATTGATATATGTTTGTTATCATCAAACAAAAAATCACATCAAACACTACTAGTATAAAAACCTTTGTATTTTAAGGTGACAAATCACAGAAATGATTGTAGAAACAATCCATCACCAAACATTCACATTCAACGATGTGAATCAAAATCATAGAAATCGATACCAAACCCATCAAATGGATATTCCCAAAAATCCAAAGAAAGAAGTCATCAAAGTCAATAATAAGTGATAACAACTAACCAGATCAACAAAAATTGATTAAAATTGGAAATCCACTAAAAAACAGCTAAAATAGGCAAAATGAACAGTTCTAGACGTCTAGTTGTAAATCTAGACGTTTGAATTTGGGTTTTGGAAATAATTCAGAAACCCCCAAACGTCTGAAATTTCAAAGCAGACGTCTGAGCACCAACCGGACATTTGAACCTATAAATCAGACGTCTGGAATTTGTTTCTGCCATTTTATTTTCTACGTTCTTATATTTTTTTCTCCAGGGTCCATAACCAGATGTTTGGACTTGACCAACCAGACGTCTGGTCACCTGGTCTGGGCAACAGTTTGCCTAGGCCATGATGGCCAAAACGATTCGGGAGCGATCGGACGAGCAATGAAGACTAGGGATTTAAGCCAAGTGAAAACCCAGCCTTATAGGCTCTTCGATATACCGCAAATATCATGTCCAAACATCCATAGTAGTATTTTCATAAAATTGGACTTCAAAACCAAAAATTGGAAAATTCACCAAATCAATTCAGATCAAAAGCAAATGAACATGAATAAATGTTAGGAATTCATACCTAACAACAATGAGAGTTATAGACGAAGATGTGAGTTCAAAAACTCACCTTTAAACCCAAAAACAACGAATGAGAAGCTCAAAAACAAATAAAAGATCAACTACTCTTCAACTTCAACTCTAGAAGCTCTAATCTAAGATCATAAGCAAATATTTCCTAAGTTAGGTTATAGGAAATTTCTGAAATCAGAGAGAGATTGAAATGGAGAAGATGAAGAGGATGCTTACCTAAGCTTCTCTTTGATTTATCACTTGAATTTTAATTCCTAAGAGAAACTAGGGCTTAAGGATTTTAATTTCCTCTTCCCACCATTCTTTCTAGGGCTTGAGAGTGTTAGGAAATGTTATGAATGAGTGAAGAGGAGTGGAGTGGAGTTAGGGTATTATGTTGGGTTAGTGGGTTGAAACCCAAACCCAAAGCCCAAAATAGAAAAATAGCAAAATTGTACTCAACTCCAAACATATCAGACTGCTTAAAAAAAAGTTGTAAACACCATTTTGGACTCAATGGAAGTAGTCTCGAGTCCCAATTCGACTGCTTACAAAAAGTAGCATTTCAGACTTTAATCCGACCAACGATGCTATATTTAAATAAAACATTTAAATATACAATCGTAAAATATGCGGGTTGTTACATCCTCCCTCCATTTTCTAGAACCAACCATTGGATTTCAAGCCTTCGTTTTATTCTTCTAGCCTGCTATGAATGAGGCTATATGTGCCTTCAATTTGTTTAATAACACTTACATTTGAATCAAATTTGAATACCCATCGACATCGCATATCAATATGTACATATGCAACTTTAAATACAGACCCAATTTAATACTAATGGCATTCAGGAAAATACTAATGACATCACATACATCAAATAAATAAATAATATTTCAAAAAATATTTTTAATATATAACAATTTATAAATCAATTAAATCATGTGGTATTTTGGAGAATTTATTAATGAGGATATGCGACACGCATGTGTAAATTCAGTCAGCGATTAATATTGAACAATTTGAATATTAATGTTTGCTCATCACCTTAGCTAGTGAAGTGATAGTATTGTTGAATTTATTGCTTATACTTCTTTATCAGTAAAATATAATTTTACTATTATAAGCGGTACTCAGTAGTAACGACTATTTACACCAATTCTCTTCATAAAAAATATATCACTATAGGACTTATGGAATTTGGTTTCGATCAAAGTTCCAATATCGTCCACATTTTACTTAATTAATCCAAACACAAAATCCCTAGTTCAATAATAGAAATTTTATTAACCGTACTTCTCTAGCCAAAGACCTTGACTTTGAGTCGACTACAGTTGACCATGAGACTAATACAATATAACCGAAGAGATAAATTCACTATCAGATAGTTTTTTACATCAATGTTCAAGTCAGACCTAACTATAGTCGATGGATTTCCATGCTATGATTTAACTATAATCAAAGTGGAGTGTCCATATTGAAATTCCACAGTATTCTCAAGTCATGGGTATCGTGATATCGTCACTTTGAGATTCTCTGTTTGACCTTAGTTATATTAACAAATAGAAAACTCTCAAGTGAGTCATTCCATAGTTATCCAATAACTATCAGTAACAACCCCTTGGTGCCCTAGCAGCCATGAATAATACACTACCCAACATATGGAGAGCGTTACATACCCTAGTCTCAATGGGTGAATCGATATCCTTTCTCAAAACATCTTAATTAGGAATATTTAAAAAAATATGTTATTTTAATGTGATAAATTTCTCACGATTACAACATTGTAATTACTATCACATAACATATCTCTTAAGGAGTTTTTATTTATATAGTTTAAATTATTACTTAATTAATTAAATCACTATATACAAGTATATAATAGAAAAAATACTTTACTATGAACAAGATTGGTTACCCAACTAGATATACGTAACAACTATATAATTGCCCCTAGAGCATACCTCTAACTCTATCAACCCTAAGCCTCAAGATTTTTGAATGATAGTACATGCCAGCCTCCAATTTTATTCTTTCTTCTATATTCTACTTTTAAAATTTAATTTTAATTCTATATCGTTTAATTCTTCCATTATGTTGGAGAAAATATTCTTGAAGAGGATATACTACTAGTTCTATGTGATAACTTTCAGAAAAACCATCTAACAAGGTGCCTATGTCTACAGTATTTAATTTATAATATATTTTATTGAACGCACACACACACATGTGTGTGTTGTCGACTATGTAAATAAATAAAAGGAAACTTTTACTTTGAACTTATTTAGTATTTATATTTAAGTCAACCTTTTGATTTTGACGTAAGGTTTATAATTTAAATGACTTATACAAGTTATATTTATTTTACACTTCTCAATGCATGAATTATTGTCAAGTTTATATTTTAACTATGGAATGCTATTATTTATGATTAATAGTTATGCTATTATAATTTATTTTTAAACATTACATGTTATAATATTGATTTATATGTCATTGTAAACTATTATATGTTTTAATAGTTCTAAAGGTATAAAACAATAATACATACATACATACATACATACATACATACATACATACATACATACATACATACATACATATATGTGTGTGTGTAAATATGTATTATAATTTTTCTCTCATCTATTTTTTAATATTTAATGAAACAATTATTTTATAATTTAATTATATATGTTTGCATAAAAGTGGGATAAATACCTAATTGATATGAAAGAAGCAGTTAAAGAAATAAAAAAAATAAAAAAGGGGGAAATAACACAAGAGATTCATAGTGGTTCAGCAAATACTTTGTCCTATATCCACTATTAACTTTTTAATGATTTCTGACTTTTTTTACAATAGTAATTATACAACTCGATTGCTTACAACTCGGACAAGAATCTAATAAAGTATCGGGGTAAAATCTATTGGTTCAAAAAGCAAGAAAAAGTTCTCATTATTATGCACCTCTCCCTCTATTTATAGATGGAGATCGAAGCAATAAACTCTAAAACCTTCTCTCCACAGTCTCCATGTCTAGTAGGAGGCTCCACAGTCTCCATGTTATGGTTTAGATATATATGTATATGTAGAATATAAACATGCAAGTACCGAGAATGAAGACTGTATAGTATAGAGATACAAAACTGATGAATTTAAAGATCGAATATATCATGATTGAAGACTCATGAGTTTCAAGAAATCAAGTTATCAAGAGTTCAAGATTTCAAACAGTACAAGATAATGTAGTTAGTCTAGAATTATGTTAAAACTTCTTGAAAGCACTTACGTCTTTATTCGAAATTTATTCATGGAATGGAATCCACTTCGAGCATGTTAAAGGGATGGAACCCACGACAATATCTAGTGGAACATATAGTGGTCCTATTTTGATATCCACTAATTTTATAAAAATGTTTTTCAAAAATATATCTCTTGTTTTTAAAAATGTTTTCAAAACTTTCTTTTCAAAAAGACATCTCTCTTGTTTGAAATATTTTAGCCTCAAAACTATTTTTATCATTTTTAATATTTTGATTTCAAAATTGTCTTTGTTTTTAAACCATCTCTTGTTTTAAATATTTAGCTTTAAAATATTTATATACTTAGATTTTAAATCACTTTATAGATTAAGATTATATATATTAAAAATTATTTTCTAAACTCTTTTATATGTTTATACTATATTCAAATATATTTACAAAGTTTAGAAATTGTTTTGACAAATTATAGAAACCAATTTTAATAAGAAAATCAAAACATCAATTTTGCCTTGAGCATGTCGACATACCTCAACCGCCCATGTCGACATGGTGTTAGTTATTTTCAAATTTCAATTTTCAAAAGAAGTGTCTATTCGTCGTATCCTTTCACAAATAGATATGGCTGTTGCTCTACTATAAATACCAGTAAGTTCTAAATGAATTTTTATCAGATTTCATTTATTTTCTCTCCTCTTCATCTTCCACATTTATTCTAAAGAATCCTAAACTATACTCTGCCAAAATACCAAGTGAAGCAAACTTGATTATCTCTTGTTTGATTCTTTGCCATTCTCTCCATAAGATCTTAGTGCTATTCAGAGTTATAGCATCTTTTGTAAATCAAACTGTTGAGTAAAAGGTGCGGTTGAGCCTTGAAATCAATTGGGTGTGATTGTAACCCCAGAAATCAATTAGGTGATCTTGTAGCCTGGTTAAATCAAGAGAGTTTGCCCTGGACTCGAATACAGGAGGGTGTACCTCGTAGCCTTGAAACCGAGGGTGTAATCTGGGAGATTATTTTGAAAAGAAATCCGTATGATTGTACGTGACTCGATGTAGGGTAACTCCGAACCAGTATAAAATCTTGGTGTGTTCTTTCCTTTACTGCTTTTATTTAGTATTTGTATCTATGTCTGATTATGTGATTATATATGTGTTTATGAATTGCATTTGTTGGTGTTTAAATTGAAAAAAATTCAAAAAGATTTAAAAAATACATAAAACACTATTCACCCTCCCTCTAGCGTTATTCCAGCCTTAAGATCCCAAATCCGCATTTCTCATAGGGAGAATTTGTGACAGGCACGAAATTCCCTTTGAGGACGTTTTAGGCTCGTAGCCCTTTCAACGGGCATATGATCCACCTTAGGAATATACTTCCTTCAATCGTTATATGTGCCTGTCTTGAGGTGTTCTTCCTTTTAATCACTTCATCCAACCCATCTTCCCATTTATGGAGATTGCCCCTCTTCAGCTTCACCCAAATAGTTATGCCTCCCTTTAATCACTTCATCCAACTCATCCTCCCATGAAAATGGTCCGCCCTTCACCATTTTGTAGGGTGCCCACGCTGGAGGAGATTCGATATTTATTTAGCTTCAAGAAGCAAAAGGAAAGCCCTTATCTAACTTACTTGGAATTGTCTAAGGGTTGCCGTGTAATTATTGGTCTCTGGAACAAGCTCAACAACTTTAAAGATGAAAACTTTTTCGTGCGTTGTCCACCCAGTTTTACTAAAAGATGGTTATCGGGACGTAAGTTCTACTACCATGCTTTGTTTCAATGGAGTAAGTTCCACTCATATCGCTAACTTCATTATTTCATAAATTTTTGAATATTCCGAGGGGGCTTGGTAGTGTAGCTCTAGCACATACTCTTCAAGATCCACGTGCCATTCCTATCGAAGAGCAAAAAAATGAAAGTTCTTCTAATGGATGAAATGATGTGATAGTTCCAGCTCCTTGATAATAATCATAGTCATGGCCTTATCCCTACTGTTCGTAGAGGCGCCCAATCCACTCAAGAGGCATAATGACTTTTATTTAAGAGTATTTTCATAAATTAAACTTGGAAAAAAATTATTGTAGAAATTTTATAAGCATTATTATGAGATAATTATTAAATAAGTTTTCGGAAGGTAATGGTATACTTTCATGGCGAAATCGGAGGTAGAGATTGCCTGAAGTTAAGTTTTGATTTCTCTAGGATAGAGACGTAATCATTGAGGTGTGAATCCATGGTTGATACCACGTACTACTTTCCATGTTAAATATAAAAGCTCCAAATATTTTTAAAGGAAATGGTTTATGAATATACTTATTTCAGTGAGATAAGTATATATTTTTTTGAATTAAGAGATTTAATTAAGGAACCCGGAACTTATAGAATCCGTTATAGACGAGTAAGGATTTTACAATATAAATTGAGAAGGGTTTTTAAGAAAAGAGAAATAAGTGAAATTTTCCTTAGTGTTAGGAAGTAAGGGATTAGAAAAATATATTTTTAAATATTTTTCTAAGTGTTGAATTAAGGGAGAGTTTGAAATAGCCCGATATTGATGTATTTGAGTTGTCTCAAATATTGAAAATTGAAAAGGGATTTGAATATATATCTTATAAAGATATTTTGAAATTAATTTTGGAAAATCTATAATAAGGCCTGATGTCTGCTTATGGATGTTTTATTGATAGTTAAATAACCGACTATCAATTTTGGCAAATTTCGTTGATCGTTTCGAAGAGACCGGGATCGGATTTAATTATCCAAAAACCACTTCGATCTGATTTGAGCGTTACGAATGGATACCGTGAAGATTGTGAACACGGTGATTTGGTTTATCCAGACCCAGGACAACTTGTATGGACGAATGCTATCAGAACATCGCCATTGGAGGACGATGAGCATTTAAGTGAAATTTTTCTTGAAAGGTAATCGTAGCCTCAAGCCTCATCAACTGGAATGACTGAAAATCAGAGGTTATGCAGTAAGGCTAAGTGGGTCATACCCAATTAGGGTATGTTATCACCTTTCTAGATACCCTCAAATATACTATTTATTATGGATACGGTGGTGCATGCAAAAGAGCTCTCGATAAGGGTAGAAACACCCGGGGTGATAACATATTCGGTTCTATCTAGGTTAGGGATAGGGCCGGTCTTGTGTTGCAGGGGATCCCGACGAGGTCCTCGGTACATTTTTCTAGACGTGTACCGTGATAGGTGGTACCCCAGTGCTTAGTCATTATATGGAATCCATTCACTGATAAGCGCCGTATGGTTTTGATTGTGCCCAACTATGCTGAAACGTGAGATGCAAGCATTTCAGCTATTTTCTATTTACTTTGTTTAGACACTATTATAATATCAGACGATTTTGATATAAAGTGTTTTGGTTATCGTAATGCAAAAACCCGTCGTGTTTATGTGTGACATGGACTTATGAGATACCTTTGTTTTTCAAAGGATTTTGATAACTTTAATAATTCAAATTGAGTGTGTTTTCTCATGCTGGTTTTCTAGGCTGACTTGGGTGTTATTTTATTATAATGCTCGGGTCAGACCGAGTATTACAGATTCAGGATAGGATGCTATGGAGCTCAGGAGACGAGCTGGACGACGGAAACCTATTACACGTATTTGATTTCATTCCGCTGTGTATTGTATGCAGTATATTCAGCATTTGTGAGGACAAGTTATTATAACTGTCCAGTATTGAGATATTGATTTGTGGTACTCTGATGATGTAATGTATAAATAACATTTATAGTTCTTTTTGTATAAAGACATGTTATTATCTATTATATATTGTTCCGCTGCGATTGTGAGATTTTGTGTTGTTGTTGTTATATTTTCTTCTTTTCCTCTAACGATCTGGTATTTTCGGCACTCGATTGCTGGCATGCTATACAAAGGACATATTGATGTCGATTTTCGAGGGTCGAAAATCCGGTTCGTCACAATTCCTAAACCCTATATTTAAGTTTGATTTGTTAAATTAGGTTTAATTTGTTGTTATAGTTGTATAATGCTCCATTGATTGTTTGGTATACCCTATTGAATGCTAATTAGGTTGTTATTACAATTGTTAATTATTGAAATGGTGAGAAAAAATTTGTGTATATGTGCATTAATTCATGTATATGCGTTGATTAATTACTGCATACACGCATTATGGCTACTTTGGATTAAGTAGAGTCGATGCTTAAAATTTTATGTATTCGTTTTCAAAATGACAAAAACGACGATTTAGTGTTTGCATTTTTTAGAATGTAAATAAATTATTGTAAAAATTGCTGTATAATACGCTTTACCTTTTGTAAATCCATTATAGAGTTTTTGGCCCCGTCTGACAAATATTGTATATGATCGCTGTATGGATATTCGTTTTTATCACAAAACATACATTTATATTCATCCGATACAATATTTGTTGGATTTGTCCCTGTATTGGACAAGTTACAAACACGGTAGTAATTATATTTTGCAAATCATTTTATTTTAAACTATTCACAAAATTTCGACAACACTTTCTTTTTGTTCCATGTGTACACACATAAGTGTACGATACAGGGAACAAAGGGGAAGTGCTGTCGAAATTTTGTTAAATCGTTTAAAATAAAATGATTTGCAAAATATAATTACTACTGTGTTTGTAATGGGAAGTAGGATGACCAACCATCAAAGTGTAAAACAATAACTTAAAAATTGTAGATTATATTCATAATAATTTGTGTAAATCAGTTTAAAAATAAAGTTAAATAGAATAATATTATATATTTGCGAAAATTTAGATATATGATTTATTTGAAAAATAAAATGTCAAGACATAAATGATTAATGCGCTTTTATGTTTTAAAGTAGGAAAAATGGTCAATTATTTTATCGATCGGAGCTGGATGTACCAACAAAGAAGAGAAATTGGAGGCTCCATAAGTGAAAATTTTCAAAATGTGTACACGTCTTTATTGAATTCGCTTTACGTAATAATAGAAACGACGAAGAAATTCAGTATCCATGTAGTAGGTGTAAACTATTGAAGCATTTGATACCGGATATGGTAAAATTTCATTTGCACCAATATGGTTTTGTGCCAAAATATTTGGTGTGGCATCGTCATGGAGAACTTATAACACCTAATCTCATACATTCGGAGGACAAGGTGGATATAAACTTGTTCCGACGAATCTCATAGAAGATATGGTTGAAGATGCAGCATGTTCAATGTTCCTTACTGTTGAAGTTGATGGTAACGATGTTAATGTTGAAGAAAAACCAAGTATTGGAGCAGTTTTTTTTATGATTTATTGGATGCTGCTAAGAAACCTCTTTGGGATGGTTGTACAAGCGGTACTCAACTATTAGTAACTGTAGAATACATTGCGATAAAATCAAAATATGCTTCATAGAAGCCGGGTTTACAGCTATAGTACAAACTGCAAAATGGCATATGCCACCTGATAATTTAATGTGTGAAAATCATTATGAAGTGAAAAAACTTATGTCTGCTTTTGGTTTGCCGTATCAAAAAATAGCTACATATTTAAATGGTTGCATGTTGTTTTGGAAAGAAGATATCAATATTAGGAATTGTAAATTATGTAATGAGGAAAGATACAAACCAAGAAAAAAGAAGGAAAAGGAAGTTCCATACAAGCGTATGCATTACTTATATATCCATCACTCTTAGGCTTTAAAGGTTATATGCATCTTCTGCAACCACACATCATACGAGACGGCATAGTATGAGAACACAAGAAAAAGGTACATTAACACACCCAGCTGATGGAGAAGCATGGAAGCATTTTGATAAGACATACTCCGCTTTCGCAGCGAAGAGCCGTAATGTTAGACTTGGTTTATGTACGGATGGATTTTCACCATTCTCTCAATCTGGTTCAAAATATTCATCTTGGCCTATAATTGTTACACCTTACAATTTACCTTCATAGATGTGTATGAAAACTCCGTATATGTTTCTCACTATTGTCATCCCTGGCCTTAATGATCCAACACAAGGAATCGACGTATATTTACAACCGTTGATTGAAGAGTTGAAAACACTGTGGTATGAAGGTGTTGAAACATACAACATTTCAAAAAAAAATTCGTATGTTCACTTCTCTACTATGGACTATAATTGATTTTCCTACGTATGCAATGCTATTGGGTTGGAGTACGGCTGGTCGTCTAGTTTGCCCATATTGCATGGAAGAAACATGAGCATTTTCTTTACCGCATGGGAAGAAAATTTCATGGTTTTACTATCATCAGTGTTTTCATGGAGATAAGCAGATTGGTCGGCGGTTTTTAAAACGAAAGCAAGATTTACATTTGATGGAAAGAATATTTCGAACAAACAAGCATACCAAGCGGATATCGAGGAAAATGGCGAATTTGCAATAACAGATGATCAAACCGATTTTGGACCTCTAAATGATGAATCAAATGTATTAGTAGAAGCATTTGAGACCATAGAGGAAACAATATAGAGTACGAGACCTAGTCTGAATAAAAAAATGACGAGTACTAATTTAATAGTATACATGTTGAAAAAAGGTAATTTATGAGAGTATTGATGTTACATTTTTTTATGTTACATGCGATTATTGCTGTTAAATCTTGATATGTTTACTCATAATTGAATGATATATTCTGCCATAATAAAATAATATGTATGTCACAGGTATTGCAGATGTCATTTTTTAGACGTCGTAGTTCTTCATGGACTGGTTCTCCCTTTGGGTCTCAGAGAGGGACATGTCATGGTGGTGGCGATGGCAGCGGGCCTTCACAAGAGGAGCCATGTCACGACCGTGGTTTTCGACCTCCGAAAATCGACATCAATACATCCACTATATTACATGACGAGCAATCGAATGTCGGAAATACCAGATCATTAGGGAAAGAAGAAAGAGGTAGAAGAAGAAAATAGAAATAACAACACAGAATCTCACAATCGCAGCTGAACAAAATATAATAGATAACAACATGTCTCTATATAAAAGAAACTATAACTATTAATTATACATTACATCATCAGAGTACAATACATCAATAACACAACACTGGACAGTTATAATAACTTGTCCTCGTAAATGCTGAATATACAGCCTATAATACACAGCGGAATAAATCAAATACGTATGATACGTCATCGTCATCCAGCTCGTCTCCTGAGCTCCATAGCATCCTATCATGTATCTGTAATACTCGGTCTGACCCGAGCATTATAATAAAATAACACTCGAGTCAGTCTGGAAAACCAGTGTGAGAAAACACACTCAATTTGAATTATTAAAGTTTAAAATCCTTTGAAAATCAAAGGTATCTTGTAAGACCATGCCACACATAAACACGACGGGTTTTTACCTTACGATAACCAAAACATTTCATTTCAAATCCTCTGATATTATAATAGTGTCTAAGTACAAATACTTATTCAAATAGCTGAAATTGTTACATTAAATAAATTCCAGCATACTAGGCTCTACAATCAAAACCGCAAAGGCACATATTGGAGAATGGATTCTGTGACGACCCGGAATTTCGAGCAATAACTATTTAATAATTTATATTAAATATTTAATTGTTTTGTTATATCTTTGATTCATAAGGCTTGAATAAATACTTTTCTTTTAATAAATATCGTATTGGTGAGTTTTATCTTTTAAAACTAATAAATTATTTTCTATTTATAATGTATATATTTATATATATTGTAGATAGGAAAGCTTTGTTTTAAATTTAACTAATTAATTATGTTTTCAAATTTCTTTTAGTGATTTGGGAATTTTGATTTATTTATAATAATCCTTTCAAAAACTAGCTAATAAATAAATATGTGGGTTTTAAATATATAAGATAAATGTTTAAATAGTTTTAAAACTTGTTCTAGCTTTAGTATATAATATTAAGTAAGTAGTTATAGTAAAGATATAATTTCTTTTATAAATCATTTCAAATTGTTAAATGTGTAATTTATTTTAAAATAATAAATAAGAATAAACATATAAAATTAATAGATGAAAGTAAATATAGGACTTCACTTATATTTTAAAGCAACTCGACTAAAAATAACAAGAAAATATAAAGCAAGTAACAAAGTAAATGTATCAAACAAGGAAATATAAAATATACATAAGTTAAATTTTAATGTTTGTAAAGTTGTAAAACAAATACACTAAATAATCAAACAACACATTAGAATAACATTTCATTTATACAACATCATCAAACAAGAAATCTGCTTAGGGAAGTGAGCAAAGGAAATTAACAATCACTTACATTCCTTATCAAACTAGTAGCATATGTTGCATAGCACATAAGAAGATTGGCCAGCTTCAAATAAAAATCTGCTAAGTCAAAAATAAAAGTAACTTGTTAGAAAAGCTTGTTAAGATAAGTATGTAAAACAAGTGGCTCAAATATGATATGGATATGCAGTCTTTAGTACAACAAAAATCAGAATGAAAAAGGGTTTGTAGGCTGTAAAGTAAACATACAATATTAAATAAGTTTGTAGGGTATAAAATCTGGTCAAGCATTTAATGTAGCTAAGCAAATATCTTTTCTAAGTACATTAGTATACATCTCGGCCACCAAAATATAGAAAAATCTCTGAGAATTTGTACATTTTGTACACTGTTTTGCAAAAGAAGAGATAATGCCCTGTTTCATATATATCAGCCTGTAGGCTATTTCCCTACCAGTTTTCATTTCTTTCGAGCTAAGCAAAACTAAGATAAAAGCTTCATCTAAAATCCTAAACAAACATTCAAAACAACCAGCAACTCAACAAATCAGAGATCAAGAGGAGCTTCTGTTAGAAAATCCAAAACTGTTTCAAAGGCCTATGCTAAGCAAATCTAGTTTGCTCTGTTCTTTCTTTTGAATCATGGTGAGTAACATTTTATTTAAAAATATAACTGGTCAATATGAAGCATGTTTTCTCTGAGATGCTATATATTTTGTATACATGTGATTTTGCAAGTCTGTGTATGTATGTACACTTGAATACTCTGTTAGCCTGTTACCAGTTGTTTACCTTGTTTAAGTAGATAGGAAAATAAATCTTCATCTCTCGATCTATTAATTATTTGAACTTAGTATGTAAACAAAAACTGTTTGTTTGGTTGAAATCTAATTATTAAAAATGTATTAAAGATTGAACATCATATATTGACCTCTGGTAACTCAAGAACTAAGTACCATTTCAAATAAGTCTAAAAACAAAACTCTTATTTTAGGGATTCAGGAGAATAAATTGAATCTACATCCAAAAACCATGATTTTTAAAACAAGAATTATAATTTTTAAGGCAAGGGGCGAAGAGCAGTTTTGGTTTGTTTGTTTTGTGCATTTGGGGTTGCCGCGGGTGGTCCAGTCGACCGGAGATGGCGAGTTCTGGTCTAGAGATAGAGGAGTGATGGATGGTGCTTGGAAAAATAGTGAAGTGGTGGTTAGGCCAACGTGGAGGCGATGGCAGCGTTTTCTTTTTCCTAAACCTAGTTTTGCGAGTCTTTTGATTTTCGTCTCGTTCGAAGTCGTGAGTGGACCGAGTGTAGCGTGCCTTGGGGTCTTCGTAGAGGGGAGGTAGACGAGGAGGTGGCCGGAGTTTCAACTCTTACGGTGGTCGGAGGAGTGGGATTTTCGCGTTGACAGGTTTCGTGGCGTTGTCGTTCTCGATGTTTCCAGGCTTTGATTGAGGAACTCGATCTCGATCTCGAGTTTGGGGTGTTGATCGGAGATTTGGGTTAGGACGTAGAGGTAATCACCATGAAGAGGAGTTGGTCGTGGTCGATCGGCAGTGACGAATGAAGGCGTGCACGTGCACGGGGCAGTTCAGATAATCTGGAGCTGTTGTCTTTGGTTGGGAAACTCGAGATTTTACTCGTGTAAATTTTTGTTTGGCTCGGGTGGATTCATGTTTGTCTCGAAGCAAACTGAGGGGGAACTCGGGTCATTTGTTTTCAAGTTAACAGTGCCCAGTTTTTAACAGTTTTCAAATTGTTAAGTTTTAAATTGTAACCAATGTTGAAACTGAGTCTAATTTAAATGTTTAAATTTCCAGATTTTTGGAAGAGGAGAAAGTTTAAAATTTAAATACTTTAAATAGGTTTGAATATTTTGAATTAAAGGGAATTTGATTTAAATCCCCTCCTAGCAAAATATTGCTTTGAGTTATAATTTAAAATTTTAAAAGTTAGTTTAAAGTAATTTAAGGTTAAATTAGTGTCTGTTTAAAACTTGGAATCAAAAATGAAGTTTCAAGGAAAAGTGTAATAAATATTTCAAACATATTGGAGTGAAAATTTAAATAATGGAAAATGGGTTTTCTTTAAGTAATGAAGATTAAGATTTAAATTCATTTACTATTAAAATAATTAGAATGATAATCGATAAGTTGAACTGACTAAATTAGTAATTATAAGATTAAAGGTATTAATTAAAGTAAATAATGAGTTAAGAAATTTATATGTAATTAAGAATCATAGATTTGACTTTAATTAATTAATAAATAGTTAATTGAACTTATAATTAAAAATGAGGAAATTGTAAGTTATTATTTAAGATAAAGTAATTAATAAATGTTAATGAAGATTATTAACTAGATTATTTTAAGATTAATTAATATAATTGATTTTTAATAGTTAATTAGATTAATTAATTTGATAATCAACATTGTAAATGTTTAAATTACGTAATGGAAATTAAGTAAGGAATTAATTACTCACTTTAGTTAATTGGGTAATTTGATTTATTTGAGTTAATTAATTTAGTTTAATTAATTTGGATTAATCAATTGATAATTGGGAGATATAATTACTTAGGAAAGTAATTGATGAATAATTACAGGATGTAATTTATTGGATAATGATTTGTTATTAGAAGTAATTTAAATAAAAATTACTTGAAATTAATCAAGGGATTAATTAAATCTGTTTATTGGGAGTAATTAATTAAGGATAATTAATTACTATATGTTATTAATCAAGGTGATTAATATATGTGATTTGGAGATTAGTTTTCTTAATAAAAATTAAGAAATAAAATAACTAATTAAAAGTTAATTACTTGATGTAATAGAATTAAATAGTAAATGTAATTAGAGATCATTTATTATAAATGCTGAAATCTTAAAATGAATTTATTTGGAATTAATTAATAAATGAAGAGATTTATTAATAAAATAAATTAAGTCATGTAATTAATTTAGGTTAATTAATAAATGAAGTAAGGTAAAGGTTATTTCCTATATTTGGTTAAAAATAATTAAAGGATAATTTACCTTAAATATAATTAAAGATAATTAATCGAGGATGATTAATTAAAATGAATAATTGGATGATGATTAATTAATTGATTTATAATTAATTAATAGAAGTATAAGCAAGTTTAATAATGGTGGAGTAATTAATTTAATTTACATTAAATTAATTAAAGATTTGTAATTAGTTTAATTCATTTTAAATTAATTATAAATGAGGTGATTATTAATCTTTGTTTATATATGATGGATGATATTGATTTCCATGATTGATTGCGATCTCAGATATATATCTATTGTGTTATGGATGCTTGGTTAAGTATGATGATATTGATTATCTGTTTGAGTAGATAATATGGATTATCTGTTTATGATGATGATGTTATTATCCATTGTTATATTGTGTTTTATCTATCTGTGTTGATATAGATAATAAATTGAATTGTTTTAAACCTTTAAAACAACTTGACCTTAAAAGATACGGTTTGGATTTCGATGAGACCGGGATCGGGTTTCCGTATACCGGGATTCTAGGTCTGGAGACCCGAATACCACATCGATCCAAAATAACGTTAGGTCGTGAAATCCAAATGGAGCAAGTGAAGACTCGAGGTATAAGAACTATTCGTCAGTATAACTCTGTGGGTGATTCCGTAATGAGTTTGACGGAGATAGTACTTATAGATTCGAGATGGTGGTTCAAATTGCAAGGGTTATTGTCGTTAACTCTGAGGGTGATTCCAAAATGAGTGTAACGAGATAATGCCTTCGGTTTCGTTCGAACCCGGAACGAACTTATATGGATCGAATGCTTTCAGAACATCGTCAGGCGGGCGATGAGCATTCTAAGAGATGTGTTCTCTAAAGGTAATCGTGACCTCAAGCCTCATCAACCGGGAATGGCTAAAACAGGGGAGGTGCAGCAAGGCTTCGTGGGTAGCACCCACTTGAGAGCGAGATATACCCCTGTCTAGAGTCCCTTTTATTTCGGCTGTGTGGCGGTTTAGTAGCTACAACCGCCGGGGTTGTCTTGTTTGGAACTGTCCAGTAAGGGATGGTTCCGGTCTTGTGTTGCAGGGGACTTAGGGTGGGTCCTCGGTACGGTGATCTAGGCCACGTACTGTGACGGGTGGTACCCCAGTAGCCCTGCCATTGATGGAAACCCATTTTCCCTACGTGACCTTACGGTTTTTGATTGTATACCTAGTATGCTGGAATTTAATGAATGTAACAATTTCGGCTATTTCATATTTACTTGAAAACCCTAGACACTATTATAATATAACTGGATTTCCTATCAAATGTTTGGTTAGCGTAAGGTAAAAACATTTCCATGTTTATGTGTGGGATGTCTTACGTGATACCTTTTATTTCAAAGGTTTTTCAAAGTTAAACAACTTTAACCTGTTACTCATACCAGACCCATGTCTGACCCGGAGTTTATTTCTGTTTTTCCTAAACTCTCGGGTACCCAAATTTTTACGGGTAGCCAAGGGATTCAGGTTAGCTTTGACGTATTCTGGAGGAGCAATGGAGCAGGAGGCTTCAACGTATAGATATATAGTGATTCCGCTGTGTTAGTATTTATCTGTATTCCGCTGTGTTGTATCTCTGTATTGTATTGAGATGTATCAAGTTGTATTAACTAGACAGGTGTTTATAACTGTCTAGTATGTGTTGTATTATCTGTGTAACTCTGATATATATGATATTATGTAATCTCTTATGTGATATATTATATTTCATTCGTTCCGCTGTTGAGATTCTGGTGTGTCTTCTTCTTTCTTCTCTATCTTTTCTATTTCTCACCCTCTTCTTTCTTCATAGTGATGCGATTTTCCGGTAGTGGAAGGTCGGGTCGTTACAGTTGGTATCAGAGCGTTAGGTTGAGCGAATACCTAGGCTCTTAAGTAATTTCTTTCTTGAGAGAGCGTATTTGTATTTTGATATATATATATATATATATATTTATATATTCTACCTATTGTTGGGTTACCCGTTCAGGTTTTCCAATATAATTTATAAAGGTAGATAGGATGGTGGTGTGTGTAACACGACTACCAATGGTTGAATTTGTTGAGGTCGGAAGTGTATCGACCGAGACGGTATTGGGTCTACAGTCCTTCTCGAATGAATTTGTAGTGTAAGGATTTAATCAAGTCTCTGAAGGTAATCTGTTAAGATTTGGAGATCATTTTTGTAATGTATAGTTTGGATGAGTAGAGTTGGATCTGTCGGTTGGACAGCAGCAAGTTATGATATCTTGATACCTCAGGATGTTGTAGCTGTGTGATGAGACACAGTGACTATGGATGTCTCCGAAGATGTTTCTTTGGAACAAGTTAAGGAAGTAAGTCTGCTTGGGTGTTGTGGCTGTGTTCAGCAGGATGTTTCTGGTTGGTTTGAGGTCCGAGTTTCTCGAAGAGCTTTGGATTGGGAATTCTTTGGCATTGGTGTTAGCATTGCAGCTCGGAGTATTTTGTGTATTGGCAAGAAGCTTTTCAGCTTAGCAGTGAGTCCAGAAGCAGCTAAGTGGTTTCGTTTCTTTGTTGGATTGGCCAGTTAAGCTTAGGCTGTTCTGTTTGGTAAAGAGAGAACAGTTTTTCTTTGGAATCAGGATGGATTAATCACAAAAGTGACTTGCGAAAGTGGGAGCGTTCTATTGTGTTTCAGATATTTTTCTGGATGACTTTAGGAAGTTAGAGTTTTGTTAGCATCTGGAGATTGAGTTGGTATCGACTGGATTCCAGAAGTGGTACCGATGATTCAGCTTAGTAATAGGATGGTTTTTGGAGGAAGTTTTTAGTGAAGCAGCTCAGGTTTTGGAGGAACTTCTGAGTTTATTTTTGAATCTGTTGAACCATATTTTTGGAATTTGTTGTCCCGTGTTTGTTTGTGTTCGTCATCAGCATTGTTATCTACTCAGATCAGAGTTGTGCAGCGGAAGCAGTTGGGAGTGCATCTACTTTTCTTTCCTGGAGAAGAGAAGTTGTTTTCTACGGATGATAGTAAAGGTTGTGTTCTTGATTTTTCGTGAGAAGATCATTCTACTGGATTGTTTTGGATTCAGATTTGTTCTGAAAGGCATTAGCGGAGATTTAGCTGATCAGTAGGGATGGAGGCAGCTATGGATCGTCCGAAGAGTTTGGTGGATAAGAGACGGAGGAATTTGGATTTCAGAGTAGGAGATTTGATTTTGGATGAATTTTCTCTAATTCAAAGGAGCTCTATAATTTGGTAAGTCTGGGAACTTAGCTCCGAGATGTTCTGGATTTTCTCTGTGTTCTGGAGAGGGTAGGTGTTTGGTCTTCAGATTTGGATTGCCAGTTTGGATAGCTGGGATTCGTTGTATTTCACGTATCTCTGAGGGAGTACGTGTAAGATTCTATCTCTGGTTTTGGAACCAGCAGTTCAGGGAGTCTTGGTTGCAAGTCAGACTCGTCTGTAGTCTGATATCCTCTCTAGTTGTGTAGATCTAGATGAGTAGGAGTTCTGTAGTTTAGTTGTATTGATTGTTTGGATTCTGTAGAGCGAGTATCCCGGTACTTATACTGGGGAAACTCGAGAGAACTCTATCCAGAATTTTGTCTGGATAATTAGATTTGTTTGTTTGGATGAGTTGGTTGATATGGTTGTTAGTATATAGTTGATAAATGCTTCTGTATTAAAAATTAAAATCCTAAATAGATTATTAAATTACCTTTGTTTTAAATTTCGGGGACGAAATTCTTTTAAGGTGGGAGGAATGTGACGACCCGGAATTTCGAGCAATAACTATTTAATAATTTATATTAAATATTTAATTGTTTTGTTATATCTTTGATTCATAAGGCTTGAATAAATACTTTTCTTTTAATAAATATCGTATTGGTGAGTTTTATCTTTTAAAACTAATAAATTATTTTCTATTTATAATGTATATATTTATATATATTGTAGATAGGAAAGCTTTGTTTTAAATTTAACTAATTAATTATGTTTTCAAATTTCTTTTAGTGATTTGGGAATTTTGATTTATTTATAATAATCCTTTCAAAAACTAGCTAATAAATAAATATGTGGGTTTTAAATATAAAAGATAAATGTTTAAATAGTTTTAAAACTTGTTCTAGCTTTAGTATATAATATTAAGTAAGTAGTTATAGTAAAGATATAATTTCTTTTATAAATCATTTCAAATTGTTAAATGTGTAATTTATTTTAAAATAATAAATAAGAATAAACATATAAAATTAATAGATGAAAGTAAATATAGGACTTCACTTATATTTTAAAGCAACTCGACTAAAAATAACAAGAAAATATAAAGCAAGTAACAAAGTAAATGTATCAAACAAGGAAATATAAAATATACATAAGTTAAATTTTAATGTTTGTAAAGTTGTAAAACAAATACACTAAATAATCAAACAACACATTAGAATAACATTTCATTTATACAACATCATCAAACAAGAAATCTGCTTAGGGAAGTGAGCAAAGGAAATTAACAATCACTTACATTCCTTATCAAACTAGTAGCATATGTTGCATAGCACATAAGAAGATTGGCCAGCTTCAAATAAAAATCTGCTAAGTCAAAAATAAAAGTAACTTGTTAGAAAAGCTTGTTAAGATAAGTATGTAAAACAAGTGGCTCGAATATGATATGGATATGCAGTCTTTAGTACAACAAAAATCAGAATGAAAAAGGGTTTGTAGGCTGTAAAGTAAACATACAATATTAAATAAGTTTGTAGGGTATAAAATCTGGTCAAGCATTTAATGTAGCTAAGCAAATATCTTTTCTAAGTACATTAGTATACATCTCGGCCACCAAAATATAGAAAAATCTCTGAGAATTTGTACATTTTGTACACTGTTTTGCAAAAGAAGAGATAATGCCCTGTTTCATATATATCAGCCTGTAGGCTATTTCCCTACCAGTTTTCATTTCTTTCGAGCTAAGCAAAACTAAGATAAAAGCTTCATCTAAAATCCTAAACAAACATTCAAAACAACCAGCAACTCAACAAATCAGAGATCAAGAGGAGCTTCTGTTAGAAAATCCAAAACTGTTTCAAAGGCCTGTGCTAAGCAAATCTAGTTTGCTCTGTTCTTTCTTTTGAATCATGGTGAGTAACATTTTATTTAAAAATATAACTGGTCAATATGAAGCATGTTTTCTCTGAGATGCTATATATTTTGTATACATGTGATTTTGCAAGTCTGTGTATGTATGTACACTTGAATACTCTGTTAGCCTGTTACCAGTTGTTTACCTTGTTTAAGTAGATAGGAAAATAAATCTTCATCTCTCGATCTATTAATTATTTGAACTTAGTATGTAAACAAAAACTGTTTGTTTGGTTGAAATCTAATTATTAAAAATGTATTAAAGATTGAACATCATATATTGGCCTCTGGTAACTCAAGAACTAAGTACCATTTCAAATAAGTCTAAAAACAAAACTCTTATTTTAGGGATTCAGGAGAATAAATTGAATCTACATCCAAAAACCATGATTTTTAAAACAAGAATTATAATTTTTAAGGCAAGGGGCGAAGAGCAGTTTTGGTTTGTTTGTTTTGTGCATTTGGGGTTGCCACGGGTGGTCCAGTCGACCGGAGATGGCGAGTTCTGGTCTGGAGATAGAGGAGTGATGGATGGTGCTTGGAAAAATAGTGAAGTGGTGGTTAGGCCAACGTGGAGGCGATGGCAGCGTTTTCTTTTTCCTAAACCTAGTTTTGCGAGTCTTTTGATTTTCGTCTCGTTCGAAGTCGTGAGTGGACCGAGTGTAGCGTGCCTTGGGGTCTTCGTAGAGGGGAGGTAGACGAGGAGGTGGCCGGAGTTTCAACTCTTACGGTGGTCGGAGGAGTGGGATTTTCGCGTTGACAGGTTTCGTGGCGTTGTCGTTCTCGATGTTTCCAGGCTTTGATTGAGGAACTCGATCTCGATCTCGAGTTTGGGGTGTTGATCGGAGATTTGGGTTAGGACGTAGAGGTAATCACCATGAAGAGGAGTTGGTCGTGGTCGATCGGCAGTGACGAATGAAGGCGTGCACGTGCACGGGGCAGTTCAGATAATCTGGAGCTGTTGTCTTTGGTTGGGAAACTCGAGATTTTACTCGTGTAAATTTTTGTTTGGCTCGGGTGGATTCATGTTTGTCTCGAAGCAAACTGAGGGGGAACTCGGGTCATTTGTTTTCAAGTTAACAGTGCCCAGTTTTTAACAGTTTTCAAATTGTTAAGTTTTAAATTGTAACCAATGTTGAAACTGAGTCTAATTTAAATGTTTAAATTTCCAGATTTTTGGAAGAGGAGAAAGTTTAAAATTTAAATACTTTAAATAGGTTTGAATATTTTGAATTAAAGGGAATTTGATTTAAATCCCCTCCTAGCAAAATATTGCTTTGAGTTATAATTTAAAATTTTAAAAGTTAGTTTAAAGTAATTTAAGGTTAAATTAGTGTCTGTTTAAAACTTGGAATCAAAAATGAAGTTTCAAGGAAAAGTGTAATAAATATTTCAAACATATTGGAGTGAAAATTTAAATAATGGAAAATGGGTTTTCTTTAAGTAATGAAGATTAAGATTTAAATTCATTTACTATTAAAATAATTAGAATGATAATCGATAAGTTGAACTGACTAAATTAGTAATTATAAGATTAAAGGTATTAATTAAAGTAAATAATGAGTTAAGAAATTTATATGTAATTAAGAATCATAGATTTGACTTTAATTAATTAATAAATAGTTAATTGAACTTATAATTAAAAATGAGGAAATTGTAAGTTATTATTTAAGATAAAGTAATTAATAAATGTTAATGAAGATTATTAACTAGATTATTTTAAGATTAATTAATATAATTGATTTTTAATAGTTAATTAGATTAATTAATTTGATAATCAACATTGTAAATGTTTAAATTACGTAATGGAAATTAAGTAAGGAATTAATTACTCACTTTAGTTAATTGGGTAATTTGATTTATTTGAGTTAATTAATTTAGTTTAATTAATTTGGATTAATCAATTGATAATTGGGAGATATAATTACTTAGGAAAGTAATTGATGAATAATTACAGGATGTAATTTATTGGATAATGATTTGTTATTAGAAGTAATTTAAATAAAAATTACTTGAAATTAATCAAGGGATTAATTAAATCTGTTTATTGGGAGTAATTAATTAAGGATAATTAATTACTATATGTTATTAATCAAGGTGATTAATATATGTGATTTGGAGATTAGTTTTCTTAATAAAAATTAAGAAATAAAATAACTAATTAAAAGTTAATTACTTGATGTAATAGAATTAAATAGTAAATGTAATTAGAGATCATTTATTATAAATGCTGAAATCTTAAAATGAATTTATTTGGAATTAATTAATAAATGAAGAGATTTATTAATAAAATAAATTAAGTCATGTAATTAATTTAGGTTAATTAATAAATGAAGTAAGGTAAAGGTTATTTCCTATATTTGGTTAAAAATAATTAAAGGATAATTTACCTTAAATATAATTAAAGATAATTAATCGAGGATGATTAATTAAAATGAATAATTGGATGATGATTAATTAATTGATTTATAATTAATTAATAGAAGTATAAGCAAGTTTAATAATGGTGGAGTAATTAATTTAATTTACATTAAATTAATTAAAGATTTGTAATTAGTTTAATTCATTTTAAATTAATTATAAATGAGGTGATTATTAATCTTTGTTTATATATGATGGATGATATTGATTTCCATGATTGATTGCGATCTCAGATATATATCTATTGTGTTATGGATGCTTGGTTAAGTATGATGATATTGATTATCTGTTTGAGTAGATAATATGGATTATCTGTTTATGATGATGATGTTATTATCCATTGTTATATTGTGTTTTATCTATCTGTGTTGATATAGATAATAAATTGAATTGTTTTAAACCTTTAAAACAACTTGACCTTAAAAGATACGGTTTGGATTTCGATGAGACCGGGATCGGGTTTCCGTATACCGGGATTCTAGGTCTGGAGACCCGAATACCACATCGATCCAAAATAACGTTAGGTCGTGAAATCCAAATGGAGCAAGTGAAGACTCGAGGTATAAGAACTATTCGTCAGTATAACTCTGTGGGTGATTCCGTAATGAGTTTGACGGAGATAGTACTTATAGATTCGAGATGGTGGTTCAAATTGCAAGGGTTACTGTCGTTAACTCTGAGGGTGATTCCAAAATGAGTGTAACGAGATAATGCCTTCGGTTTCGTTCGAACCCGGAACGAACTTATATGGATCGAATGCTTTCAGAACATCGTCAGGCGGGCGATGAGCATTCTAAGAGATGTGTTCTCTAAAGGTAATCGTGACCTCAAGCCTCATCAACCGGGAATGGCTAAAACAGGGGAGGTGCAGCAAGGCTTCGTGGGTAGCACCCACTTGAGAGCGAGATATACCCCTGTCTAGAGTCCCTTTTATTTCGGCTGTGTGGCGGTTTAGTAGCTACAACCGCCGGGGTTGTCTTGTTTGGAACTGTCCAGTAAGGGATGGTTCCGGTCTTGTGTTGCAGGGGACTTAGGGTGGGTCCTCGGTACGGTGATCTAGGCCACGTACTGTGACGGGCGGTACCCCAGTAGCCCTGCCATTGATGGAAACCCATTTTCCCTACGTGACCTTACGGTTTTTGATTGTATACCTAGTATGCTGGAATTTAATGAATGTAACAATTTCGGCTATTTCATATTTACTTGAAAACCCTAGACACTATTATAATATAACTGGATTTCCTATCAAATGTTTGGTTAGCGTAAGGTAAAAACATTTCCATGTTTATGTGTGGGATGTCTTACGTGATACCTTTTATTTCAAAGGTTTTTCAAAGTTAAACAACTTTAACCTGTTACTCATACCAGACCCATGTCTGACCCGGAGTTTATTTCTGTTTTTCCTAAACTCTCGGGTACCCAAATTTTTACGGGTAGCCAAGGGATTCAGGTTAGCTTTGACGTATTCTGGAGGAGCAATGGAGCAGGAGGCTTCAACGTATAGATATATAGTGATTCCGCTGTGTTAGTATTTATCTGTATTCCGCTGTGTTGTATCTCTGTATTGTATTGAGATGTATCGAGTTGTATTAACTAGACAGGTGTTTATAACTGTCTAGTATGTGTTGTATTATCTGTGTAACTCTGATATATATGATATTATGTAATCTCTTATGTGATATATTATATTTCATTCGTTCCGCTGTTGAGATTCTGGTGTGTCTTCTTCTTTCTTCTCTATCTTTTCTATTTCTCACCCTCTTCTTTCTTCATAGTGATGCGATTTTCCGGTAGTGGAAGGTCGGGTCGTTACAGATTCCATACGAATGACTAGGCACTGGAGTACCACCTGTCACAGTACACGTCTAGAAACAGCGTACCGAGGACCACGCCGGGACCGCCTGCAACACAAGACCGGACTATCCCTAACCTGGAGAGACCGAATATGCTATCACCCCGGGTGTTCCCACCTTCTTTCGAGCTCCTTCCATACATCGTAGTAAAATAATATCCGATGTTATCTTGAAGGGTGATAAACATACCCTACTTGGGTGTGACCCACTTAGCCTTGCTGCATCTCCTCTGATTTTCAGTCATTCCCGATTGATGAGGCTAGAGGCTACGATTACCTTTCAAAGGAATTTTCACTTAGAATGCTCATTGTCCTCCGATGACAATGTACTGATAGCATTCATCCATACAAATCCATTCTGCGTCCGAACGGAACCGAAAGCACTATTCCTACTACATCCATTTTGGAATAATCATCTGGATTAGTAGCGACTGGCCCTTGTACTTCACTGCTCCACCTTCGACTCCATGCTCTTGTTTTCACATCGAAAACGTACTCGTTGGATCGAAGTGGTTTTCGGATAACAAATCCGATCTCGGTCGCTTCGAAACAATGTTCGATATTTTCTGATAAACTCAACCCCGGTTTTTTAGGAAATAAACAGACGAAAATAAGATCGAAGAACACCTCCTAACTGTTAGTGGACGGATTTCCTTATAAACGTCCTAGAAGAACGAAACGAGTTTATACGTACAGTATAGCACCTCGAGCGGTAACTGTACCATATAATTCCCGTATTTCTCCTAGATATTCCCAAAGTTATATTTTTGGTCCAGATTTGATAATCGGTTATTTAACTATCAAATAAACAATCATTCAACCAAATGCTTCATTTTTCACCGAAAAATACTAAGTCTTATTCAATTTAAATTTTCAATCACTTAAATCTCTTTATCCAAAATATATATACTTTCTTACCTAATTTAGTATATTCACAAACTATCTTTTTTTCAAAAATATTTGAAAACCCTCTTTTAAAATAATATGGAAAGTACCACTCCGGTATCAAACCATGGATTCACAGCTCAATGGTTACGTCCCTATCCCAGAGAAGTCCAAGACTTAACTGCAGGCACTCACTGCCTCCGATTTCGCCATGCGAGTATACCATTACTCCACGAAAACTTTATTTAAAAAATTTCAAAATAATACTTATGAAATTTCTATAATAATTTTCCAGGTTAATTTTAGGCAGTTATTCTTTTAAAATAAAAGTTAGTATAAAATAATATTAATATACAATAATCTATCTCTTAAAATAATAACACTAATTAATTCTTAAATAATAATTAACTTAATATCGACCATTTCTAAAACTACTTAATTAATGCTTAAATATACTTCAAACAATTTTAAACAACTAAATGATTAATTTTTGAAATATTTTTAAACACTTCTAAATTTCTGGTTAATACTTAAAAATTCTCCTTTTTAAAATAAACTTAACTTCTCATGGAAAATACGTTTTCAACTCCAATATAGCCAGTCTAGTTATTTATAAATCCCTCTCGATTCATTTCCAGTTTGATTTACGTTCCAATTACGTAAATTCCCTTTTTCACATTTCAAAAAAATAAATCTACCATTGTTTTTAACCCGATTTACCTATCTCCTTATAAATCCTCACCGTGAACTTATAACTTGAATTTATCCATTGATAATTTACTTTACATTATTTATAAACTTCGTTTATAAATTCCATAGTCTCATTTCCCGTTTATCACTGTTTCACAACACTCAATCGATTTTAAATTGATTTCTAATTTAAATTTAAATTTTAAATTAATTTCTCAAATAACCCAAATATATCCCACCCACTAAATTCAGATTTCCCTTTCTTTCCATAATCTTAATAAAGATTTCGTATAACAATTTCATATCTTCTTTCCAAATTTCCTTTTTTATCTCCCCAAACTATTTTAAATCTCGATTTTAAAAATAAATTCTCTTTACACTTAAATAGTATCGCTTAGTTCTATTATTAAAATCCTTTTATTTACATTATTCAAAAATCCCTATTTACAATATTCCAAGATCTCTATTTACAATATTTCAAAATTATTAAATACAAATTTGAATCAAATTATTTATTTTTTCCCAAATTCATTTCTTTTAATTTATCCAAATTTCACTATAATTGTTTTACCTTCAATTTTCCATTTTATTTTTCTTTTAAAAATTCAATATTCATATTTATGGTATTTTAAAATACCAAAATATATCCAGTAATACCATAGCATCCAATAAATTCAAATTGCACTATAATCCACCACAGGTTATTTAAACAGATCATATATCAATATATACAGAATTAAATTCAACATTTTTGAGGAATCCAGTTGGATTCCTCCAACCTGTTTTCCGTGCATCCATAGATGTTAATACAATATAAAAATACCAATCCCATTTCGAGGGGGATATTGCGGTATATAGGGTCATTCGCTATTATGCGGGGAATATAAGGTCTCATCCGCTATATATATGCGGGAATATTAATCACTCCAATATATATACTACTATATATAATATCACATCCAACCGATAATAATTTATCAATTCTATAAATCAACCAACAATTAATTTTAACTATTTAAAATTAATTACGGAAATCCAAAGTTGATTGAGATTAACTCACCTTGATTTATTTTCTTTCCGAACATCTAAATTTCGAAAAACCAAAATCCCGACTCACTTCAAAAATCACCAACCAATATTATTGTAAAGTTCTCGACATCACGATCGCGACATAATTTGTTTGTTTGATTTCAACCTTGTATGCATAAGTTATAAATTTTTAAACATTTGAATGAATTTAAAATAATTAATGTTAACATAATTACAATAATTAATAAAAATTAATTACCCTAATTATCTCCTTCTCCCACGCGAAATCTCCCCAGTCATCTCGTTCGAACTCACACCGCTCACACCTCGTACGCCACCATCGCTCAAGTCGACCGGACCTCCACCCCCACCCCCAATTAGATCTCGAGTCTCTTCAACGTTATGCTGCTGTTGCTGTTGAAGCGCGCGTGCCGCTTCCCCTTTCGTCATGGGCGGACCACTCAATGACGCGAGCTCATTGAGCTGGCGGAGGAGGCCGGAGAAGATGGGGTGCTGGTCGCGTCATGGTCTTTGTCGATGATGGAGGAGGAAGGCGTGGATGCGACGGTGACTGATTTGGGTTTGGATGTGGTTTTGGTTGTCATGGTGGATTTATCGAACGAGTCGAATGATGGACCTATGTTTTTAAACGAAGAGAACATATACATTCTTTTATTTCTTTTATTTCTGTGCAGTTTTCATTTTGAATTCAGATGGAAGGGACAACGTGAATTTGAAGGAGGAGGGAAGCGTGTTCGAAAATGTTTATGTGTTTGAATGGGTTAATCTACAGTGACTTGAGGTGATAAAAAAAAGCTGATGTGAAAATGTTTGACTTGACCATATATTATTTAAATTACAAAATGTATCGTTTTACGCTACTTAAATCTCGAACCCCTATCGAGGCATGCCGCTAGGCGTTCATAATGTTATACCTCTATTCCGAATGGAATGGAAAAGGTTTCGAGTCCTAATTCGATCGTATGATGAAGATAGCTTTTTGGACCCAATTATTATATTAAATTTTCGATATAAATTTCAACGCGTTTGTATCCCGTACGGCCAAGCGATAACTCCAAACGTTATGAAATTTGAAATCCGATAATAATACACTATTACAGATCCAATAGAACCGATTTCGTCGAAATCCAAGACTGTCCCCCCGAAGGCTATTCAAAAATGTCAATCTAAACGATATATTTTTAAAACTAAACAAATCACTTTTAAATTCAATTTTAAAACTTTTATTGTCTTCATTATTATCAATATAAATTTTATAAGCCTTTAAATTATTTTTAACAAGCGTAAAACTCCAGATTCAATATTTTACCCTATATTCAATTTTTAATTCAATAATTAAATTATTCAATAAATCTTTATATTTGAAATTCAAGTTAAGAATTAACTTTTAAATATTTAAAATCAATTAAATATTCCAATTTCAAATATCCAAAATTCTGGGTCGTTACACGCCACGTACAATAGTTAGATTACTACCGAAAGCCGACAGCTCGTAAGTATTAAATTTACTTCAGCATTGTAAATATTTTGTATGATATATTAGTCATGATTTGTCTGTATCGTATTTAATCCAGGGGTTTTGAGCTTGAGCCTTCTAACATTGCGCTTTGCATATTCAAGCAGGCGTATATGAGTCGCATGTCTGCATGCTAGCCGAAGTGGAGCAGGATCCTGAACCATGTACGGGAGAGTATATGGCGGGACTTCTTGGTAAGTGTAAAATTATATACCATTATATATAATCACTTTACAATTTGCTGACTAAGTATAAATGTATAACTTATATTTTTTCAATATATATACAGAGTGTAGTAGACTTGCAAGAGGAGGACGTGTCCCTTTTCCAGTGCCACTGGAACTCAAAAGTGGCAAAGAATTACTGGGATACGGTGTCTAGCATAAGAAAAACTAGGAATAAGCCATAGTGGATGGGCACTAGCGTTTGGGATGCTTGGGTCGCATGGTGGGGTAGCGAAGAATTCAAGGTAAGAGCAATAACATATCACCTTAATTTATTCGGTACAGAATACATAATTTATACCTGTAAAATATAATCTTAATTTTTAAATTACAGACGAAGTCGGACAAGAACTCTGCGAACAGGCAGAAAAATCTGGTCACACACCGCTGTGGCTCAAAATAATTCCATCACCATCGTGAGGACCTGGTAAATTAATTAATTGGAATTACGAACAGTTATTACATTTTTATTAAATTTGTATAAACAACAATAATATACACCAATTATTGCAGGAAAGAGCGTGGGGGGAGGGGGGTCTGGTCTCGTATATGGACATATTTGAGCATACACATGCCGTTTTGTAGACAGACCACAAGTGATCAGTGTCGTATGCCTAGCATGAGGATGATAGTGCGTACGCCGCACATGTAAGTATATTTTAAGTTATAAGTTATTAATAATGAACATTTTAGTTAATTAATTATAAAATATTATAATAATGTCATGTAATATTTATTTGTATTTCATTTTGCATTGCAGAAAAAATTTATCCAGGCACGTGCGTAGATGCTTGAGCATTCCGGATGGGAGCAGTTGACCACTGACGAGGAGGATGTTATCTTTGACTCTGTTATGGACCTGAGCCAGAGAAACAGGCGTTACGGCTACGACAAGCAATCAGTCATTTATAAAAATTTACTACGTTGTAAAATTTGCTAAATTTTTATAAAAGTTACGTATTAACATAAACATATTTCTACTTGTTCTGTAGGCTCAGACATCACAAGGGGCTTAAAAAAAGGCTCAGGATAGCACAAACATTAATGAGCTTAGACAGCAGATTGCGCAGCTGTAGGAGCAGGACCGCCTCCGAGCAGTGCAAATGGAGCAGCTCAACCAGCATTTGGCCGAGTATGTGGAGCGTCATGGTGCATTCCCTTCGTTCGGTGGTTCCGGAGTGGATGATGAGTCTTGAGGTACGATTTGCAGTTTTTATTATGGAGATGTGGTGTTGGATGTAGTTTTGTGTATATAAACATTGAGTGATGGTGAGGTTAATTTATGGACATGTATTGTTTGACATTGATTTGGTAGTTGATTTGTGGAGTTTGACATTGGATGTAAATATTAAAGTTGGATGGGTAAAAGTGATGATGGATGGTTTGTTTTGTAAATATTGGAGTTTGATGTTGGATGTAATGATGTTGAGTTTGATATTATGATGTTTGAGTTTTATATTGATATTGATTTCAGTTTATATATTGATTTTGATGAGTTATATATTGATTGTGGTATGGAAGCGAAGCAGGCAGGAAAAAAAATTGCCCAGATTACCGACGGCCACTGACGGCTACCGACGGCTTAAAGGCCACTATTTTCGATGGCAAGCGACGCGTCCGACGGCTTATTGGCCCCATTTACGATGGAGGGCGACAGCTTCCGACGGCAACATTTTGGCTGCTAGCGACGGCTCCCAGCGGATTAATGGAAAAATACTCGCCACATGTACGTTGCCGCCGTCGGAATGTTCGTCGGGAAGAGCCGTCGAAGGCCGTCGCTACTATGCCATCAAAGCCATCGGAAACAGACGAAAGTTGTGGTCCGTATTCCGACGACATTTCCGACGGCTAGCGACGGCTCCTAGCCGTCGGAAATTGCCATGTTCCTTGTAGTGAAAGTCATCGAAAACGTCGTGCACATTTGTATCAACGTGCACACATTTATATATGTTAGGATTAGTAATAATAAAGCACACCTAAATATTTTAACATATACATATTAATTCTTAGCATGGATGTGACATATTATGTTATAAAAGGCATATATATATATAAACAAACTTATATGTATACAAACCATCTCCATACCCTAAGTACATACACATGGAAGGAGTAGCATGATTTAAGGAGGTAGGAGTGAGGGGGTAACGTGTGCTGAGGGTGGGAGAGGCATGGTGTAGCATTCCATTTTTCATCATGGTTGTGCCCTATAGACACTAGGCCGAGCCCTAGAGCACCTCTAAGGCGCACTAAGTCAAGTCCTTTGCATAATAGTGCATTGTTCTAGTCGCGTTCGTGAAGTTAGCGCTAGTTTGGCTAAGTTAGTAAGCAATTTGGTGAGTAAAACTTCACCCTCAAAACCAAAGTTTTTAAACTATATTCATGTTATTATTAGCTAATTAATGCTTGTAGTATGTATTGGATGATGTATTGATTATTGTTTGGTTTATGCTTTGAAAAGTTGTCGTGTTTGAAAGTTAGTAAGAATGTAGTTAGCTATATGAAAAGTTAGTAGTTAAAGTTAATATAATTGTTAGTAAATACTTATTACATGTTGTTTCATAGTAAATTACCATGCATATATGCTCATTTCCTTGCTATGTAATGTTTGGTTGTAACGATAATGCTATAAACTTGTTTGCCGAACTGCCCGTATAGCGATAGCCGCTATATCGGCACTTTCGAAAAATAGCTTTTTATCGAAACTGTTTAGTTTCATCTTCATGCTTGGAATTATTTTATGAGTTAAGAGGATTTTTGATTAATGATGTTTTCAAAAATAATTAATTATTTTAATAATGATTATATTAATTAATTAAATTATTTAATTAATAAGGATTAAGGTTAACTAATTAACTTATTAATGATGTGTTTTAAATTTAACTAATTACTTAGTTAATGATGTTTTAAATTAATCAGTCATTTTATTTAATGATGTAAGGATAAATAATCTTTTAATAATGATGGGTTAAAGTTAATTAATCCATGAATTAATGATGTTTTTAAATTAATTAATCTTTTTAATTATAATCAACTTGTTTTAACTTTAATTAATTTTACCTTCGATGATGTTTAAAATTAATAAATCATTTTTAAATAATGAGATTTAATTTTTAATTAATTAATTTAATTAACTATATTTAAATATTACTAATTAATTAAATTAATGACGTTTTAAAGGTAATTTACCCTTTTAAATTAAAGGCATTTGAAGTTAATTTATCTGCTGAATTAACGAAGTTTCAAAGTGAATGTATCAAAGTAAAAAGGACTTTTTTACTTTGTTATTCGTTTTAAATAATGATAATAAATTATTTATTTATTTAATTTAATTAAAATTAATTTCTATTAATTAATGAAATTAGTGATGTTTAAAGGTGATTAATTTTTTTTGAATTAAATGGTATTGAAGTCAATTAATCAACTAAATTAATGAAGTTTTAAAGTTGACTAATAGATGTAATAATGATGTTTTAAGTTATTTAATCCTTTTTATAATGATGTTTCAGAGTTAGTAAACTCTTTTAACCAAGTTTTTTAAAGCTAATACTTGTAATGTGAAGCCAACTACGAATTCGGTTTTTGAAAGAAAAAGTTTGATTCGTTGATGGAAATGAATTAATTTTGGTAAAGCGATTCACTTATATGGAAACGATTTATTTGTATAATTAGCACTAAATATTGAAGAAGTAGACTTGTGCTATTTCGAATGTTAAGAATAATTGTGAAACATGACATTGAGGTAACACTATCTTGACTTGCCCGGTATTATTATTAACCAAGAAATAGTACAAGTTTGAATTCAACAAGTGGTGATAAGTATACAAGACATAATTTCCATATACGATCGTTTTATATCCTCGATAGTTGTTTTCTCGGCTATCGGTTACTTCAGCTTCTTTATCATCGTCATTCTAAGACGATTTATTGCTCCGTTGAGCATTCTTATCCTTTGTCGGAAATGACTAAACCCAAAGCGCTAGAGGAAGCCAAGCTATGTGGGGTTGCTCCCATCAACTGGGTATTTTCACATCTCATCTAGTTCGGATTCGATTATGCACTTAGATGTGGAAATATTTCAATTCTCGGTAAGGTTTGGCAGGGTCCGGCTTGGTATTGTCTGAGAAGCGTCACGGATTATATGAGCTTCTCAGAAGTATATTACTAGAGGTATACTTCAAGGGGGGGGGGGTGCACCTCCCTAGTCATTGTTGGAAAATTTTCCTCTCCTTATTTGATTTGAACCTTCGAATTGTTTTTCTATAATTGCAACAGGAAGAGTCAACCACTCTTTACGATGTTTAATTATAGGTTTGTCCATTCTATCAAGTTTGTACTGTTATCTTGTTTTATCCATTCTGTTCAATTTTGATTTTGTTCAGACTATTTCCATTTTTTCAAGTCTGGATCTTTATACTATTTTCGCCCATCATTTATGTTTGGATTTTTTTTCTACTGTTCTTTTCCATTCTTATGTTTGGTTGTTGTTTATATGGGAGAAAACCCATTCCGTGTTAGCGGCATGGTCCCAAATATTATTGTTAAATACACTCCATTTTGTTTCAGAGTTTTACTCATACCGGAAATTTTTTCTGACCCGAGTTCTTTATTTTCCCTAAACTCTCGGGTACTCAATTATATTTGAGTATTCCAAGTGTAACAGGTTTTTCTTTGGAGCTCTTTGAAGACGACGGACGAGCAGGCGGCTCCATAGTTATCTAGTTATTTATTTCCACTGTATGATTATGTATGTGTGTTTTGTATCTAAAAATGAAAAGTCAAAATATATAGTTGCAAATCTGTTAGATGTAGTACTTTTATTTAACTCTTGTAGCTCCATGTAAGGAGTAACCTTTTGTACTATATCATTTTTTATTATATGTAACCTTTCAGTTGTGAGGTTTTTTCTATACTGTCTTATTTTGTTCTTTATTTTTCCCTAAGACAACTTGTCTTTCGAATGCTTGGGCAATGACACACGAATACCATGGATGTATTAACTGTCGTTACCACGGGTCACAAAGGTAGGTCATCACATTGACCTTATCTCTGCATTTGTATCAAGTCAACAAAGAAAACTAAGTCTTGGCCTACAATGCGGTCCCTAATCTCTCGATTTTCAAAGTTTCCTCATTAATAGTTTTTCGAAGAGTTTAATTTTCCATAGCAAGATTGTGGTTCCTGTGATGTGCAGACTCGAGCCAAGTCTATTGCATCTAATACCTATCCTTGAAGGATTTTCTTTCCTCTTCTAACTTTTTTTCCAAGGCCACATGGGACCTTTTGATCTCCTCTACCTCCTTATCTAAATTAGGGTGATTTGTTTATTGTCCTTCTTTTCTAACTCTTTCTCTTGAAGAGCTACCTGTTGTCCCTATTGATGTCAAACTAAGCCTATGTGAGTCTCCTCCATATAAAATACTGCTCATATATGTATCTACACAAGCCGTGGCATTTTTGGCCATATCATCCGAGATGTCTTTCAAATGGTAAGGAAATTTAACCCCATTGAAGCAAACTGTGGGAAAGGATCTTTGTACCTCAACTAGTTGTGAGATTGAGGCAGATTCTACCACAGTCATAGGAACATGAACATGAGCGTTTTCTTTGCCAGGCCTTCATTTAGAGGGATCAAAGGTTGCAGACCAAGATTGTTAAGTGGGATGTTTGGAATATTTTTAGAGGACGTTATTAGTTGCATGACAACCAGGATAGAAGTAGGCGTTGTCAAAGCCTCAACTAAGGGAACATGATCAGGTTTTGATGAGTACAGATCCATTCTTATTGGAAAAGGAGAGCAAGCTCTATATTGCAAAGGAGATGTCATACTCGACCCTCTATCATGATCATCGTGATGTTTATGCTCTCCTTCTTTCCTTTCTTGTTCTTTCCTATGATGCTTTGCAGACTCAAATTCATATGATGACTCCCTATATTGGTGCAAGGAATCGTGCTTATGGTAACCAGAAAAGTGACCGTGGATAAAGGTGAGGGCATCCAATTGTACCTGAAAAGAAAGAGAAACTGAGTCAAGATTAGGATATCAAGGAATAGCACATGCAGTGTAAATGTGTAGTGATTGTAAATGTCATTAAGTGTTAATGTGTCCTAGTGCCCCTCATAAACCATGCTCATAAGGTTTGCCATAGGAACTATCTCCCCTGCAACAGTCAAAGGCATGTTTGTAGTCATAAAAATAGGAGAATCAATGTCACTGAGACTGCTATTGTCGAGCCATAAGAAGGAATTTTGTCTAGAATGCTCCCGAATGAACCATATATACCACTAGTTAGAGGAACCGGTGTTTCATCTCGATTGGAGTCTGATGTGGTTGTGGAACCAGATAAGGTGAAATGATCTTTAGCTTTGGCGATGGAGAATAAGTGGTACTTGATCATCACCACCCATCATTCTAGCAAACTCATGACTAAGGTTCACGTTCCCACCGTCACCCATTCTTATCACCATCATCATCATCATCTCCTCCTTCAACGATGTCATCATTACTATCGGTTGCTTCATCCTCTCCTTGATTAGCTGGAGGATCTAGAACATCAGGATGAACTTCATGATTCTCATCTGCCTAAGGTTCAACCCCAGTAAAACTATATTAATATGGAATAATTTACCTTTTAAAATAATAATATTGATTAATTCTTAAATAATAATTAACTTTAAAACAAAACATTTTATGGTAACTTAATTAATAATTAAATATATTTTAAACAGTTTAAAAAAACTAAATAATTAATTTTCTGGAATATGTTTAAACACTTTTTAAATTATCTAGTTAATAATTAAAAATTCTCTTTTTAAATAACCCAACTTCTCGATAAAAGTATACTTTTTTTGATTCCAATATAACCAATCTAATACTTATAAATCTCTCTCAATTTATCACCAATTTGATTTACGTCCCAATTTCATAAATCCCCCTTTTCACATTTCTTAAAGTAAACCTATCATTTATTTTTAAACCGATTTACCCTTCTCATTATAAATTCTTACCGTGAATTTATATCTTCAATTTATCAACTGATAATCACTTCACTTTATTTATAAACTTTGTTTATAAATCTCACCATTTTCAATTTCAGTTTATAATGGTTTCACATCACCTAAATCCATTATAAATTAATTTCTAAGTTAAATTTCCATTTATAAATCAATTACTTAAATAAACCAAACTATACTCCAAAACCAACCAAATCTCGATTCTACGTCCATTTCATAATTTAGAAATCTTATTTAAGATCTAGTATAACCAATTTTATATTTATTTCCAAATTTCCTTTTTATTTTCCCAAACTATTTAAGGTCTCGATTTTTAAAATCCTTTTACACGTAAACAAATATCACTTAAGTTTTATTATTTAAACTCCTTTATATACATTATTCCAAAATCTCTATTTACAATATCCCGAAATAGTTAAGTACAAGTTTTAAGTCAACTATTTATTTTATCCAGATTAATTCCTTTTAACCAATCCAAAATTCCATATAAATATTTCACTTTTAAAATCCCTTTTTAATTTCTTTAAAATTCAAAACATATATTATTGGTATTTAATAATACCAAAATTTAGGCCAAAACCACCCTAGCATCAAATAAATTCAAATCACACTATAATCTACCATAGATTATTCAAACCGATCATATATCAATATAAATGAAATTTAATTCAAAATTTTGAGGAGCCCAGTTGGATCCCTCCAACCTATTTTTCTACAACCATAGATGTTAATACAACATAAAAATACCAATTCCGCTTCAAGGTGGAATGTCGCGGTAATATAGTGCCATCCGCTACTATACGGGGCGCATAGGGTCTCATCCGCTCCAATAGGCGAGAATAATCAATCCAACTACTAATATATACTACTAACTATATTATAACACCCAACTGATAATAATAATTATCAAATCATTCAATCAACCAATAATTTAAATTTTCAACATTTTAAATTAAACTAGCCATCCAAAAATGAGTGAGATTAACTCACCTTGATTTCCAATCCGCCAACGTTTCAAATTTAAATTGAATTGAACAACTTCGATTAACCTAAAATTTTAGCTATCTCCAATCATCTTCAAATTAATTCCAGAACGTAATACCCATCGCCACAATTCCATCGTTGCTTGTTTCGTTCAATTCTAACAACGTATGAGAAAGATACACATTTTTAAACATCGAATATAAATTTATATAAATAAATTTCTCTTTTTTTAACATAATAGATCCGGTCGTTGATCCTGGAGATGAGATCTGGGCTGCACGGTATCCCTCTCCTTTATCTTCTCATTGCCGAACATATACCAGTTCGAACAAACCCTTCATCGCGTAAACCAACTGATCGCCGCACCCACCATAGACAGCCGGAAATCGATCCAACAGCACCACCGTGTAGCTCCAACCACCACGCACCTTCGGCCAGAGTATTGTCAAGCTCTGCCACATGTATGTCTCGATATTCGTGCATGAACGTGTGCCCTTCATGGCGCGATTCTCGATGATCTACTCAATGATATTCGATCATAACCGTTCACATCGAAGAGCTCGACGAGTTCTTCAATTTTCATGTTGAAGATTTCCTCTAATAATCGAAAAAGTATGTCTTTAAGGAAGTCTCGGATCTCCCATCCCATAAGGAGATCGAGTCCGAATAGATATAAAGGACCAAAGCTAGTTTCCCTGCCTTTAAGATCCATGGTCTCCTGTAACATCCCCCTACTTGGAGGTCCAAAACTAACGGCTACGAATGCTGTAGTCATCCATGGATATTAATCTCTGGCGACCAAATACGGTGGTGTTAGATACATTGATACACATATCACAGAAATATGAAAAAAATTTAACAATTCAAAAACATAATTCCACATTCAAAACAAAACATTTCTTGTTCATTACATAATCCCAAATTACGTTAACCATGTTCTGCAAAATATAATTATTACAATTACGCCAAGAGCGAAAAATGAAGATGCCCCCTTAGTTGATCAGAGAATATAGTAAGGCTAATAAGTCTGCCTTTACAAACGAACACATAGTGGAAAGAAAAGCTATAAATATCTATCTGTCTCCTGCACGTCTCTAGAAGCTTTATTCGTCAGAGAAGAAAACCTGAGAACCTTAAATCTCAAACTACTCAAATTCAATTGAGTACCCGAGAGTTTAAGGGGAAAACAAAAACTTCGAGTCAGACATAAAGCCTGGTATGTATAATAATCTAACATCTCAATCCTTTAGATATCTAGTGAGACCACGCCGCTTAGCGGAACGGGTTTTCCCCTCACCAGTATCCTAAAACCTTTATAAAACCATATTCTGTGCTCCTGCATCCACAATGGTTAAAACATACATTTTCAAAATATTATGATGATATGCATGCTTGCAAACATTTATGATTTCCCCATCCCCTATTGGATTTTAATTTTCCTCAAAGAGGGACTATCCATCCCATATTCATTTTACTTAAGCGGATGTGGACTGTCCATCTCATATCTCATAGTTTTCCTAGGATGACTATAAACCCTTCATTAAACATATGGAGACTATCCATCCCCAACATGATGTTGGCTATCCATCAATCATCCCATAGTTGTCCTAGGATGACTATAAACCTTTCATTAAACATATGGAGACTATCCATCCCCAACATGATGTTGACTATCCATCAATCATCCCATAGTTTTCCTAGGATGACTATAAACCCTTCATTAAACATATGGAGACTATCCATCCCCAACATGATGTTGACTATCCATCAATCATCCCATAGTTTTCCTATAATAATTATGAACCCTTCACTTGGCCACTTAACTCATGCTATCCCCATGAATATAATTATCTTATGTTATCCACATGATTAACCTATTTCCATTAGTATCCCTAATTTAGGTTATATCCCATTTATCCCCAACTATTGTGTTGCACTCATTAAGCTCACCCGGTATCCCCAAGGTTAAACGACATTTTATAAGTTCAAAAGAAACAATTTTCCAACCCCTTCGAAAGGAACCCCTTCGAAAGCTTTGCTTTCGACCCTTTCGAAAGCAACCTTTCGACCCCTTCGAATGGTTTGCTTTTGACCCCTTCGAAAGCATAAACCATAAATTTTAAAACAATAGGCACCATCCTTTATAATACTGTAAAACTCCTCCTCCGAAACCTTTAGACCATGTTAAAGTATCATTATTTAAGGGTAGAAGCATAGCTTCAAAACCACTTGAAAGTATCCCTTTCGAAAGCATTGAAGGTTACCCCTTCAAATCCCTTGAAAACCAAACCTTTCGAAACCATTAAAAATCAAACCTTTCAAAAGCATTGGGTTTACACTTAAAATATTACTTTGGGTCATAAGTGAAATTTTTAAAACCACCCTCTACTTTATAAAACATTGGGGAAAACATTTAAACCTTTCGACTGTGTCAAGAGCTCCTGCTTTCGAACCCTTCGGAAGGTTGGGAAGTGACTTGTATTTATAAAACCAGTAAACCTTTCGACTAAGTCGAAAGCTCTTGCTTTCGATCCCTTCAGAAGGTTGAATAAAATAAAGGCGGCAGTTCTTTTCAAAAATCCCTTTGAAACAACCTTTCAAAACCAAACCTTTCAGCCTTGTCGAAAGGTATCTTAAATCCTTTCCAAACCTAACCTTTGGACTATGTCGAAAGGTATTATAAAACAACTTATAAAAACCATACCTTTGACCTTGTCGGAAGGTCTTTTAAAACAACATTTTGAAAGCCAAACCTTTCGACTGTGTCGTAAGGTCTTTAGAAAACCGGCAAGCGATTTCTCAAATCAAAATAAACTAAGGATCCATCTCCTTCGGAAGCAACCCTTCGAATGGAACCCTTCGACACCATACCTTTCGACTTAGATCAATTCACTACATACCACCTAAATGATATCATGTGCATTGCTTTCAACCTTGTTGGTCATTGAAGTCGAAAGGTCTTATTCGAGAGGTCTAAGGCGAAAGGTTTACCAAAGAAGGCGGAACCAACTTTTTCTGGGTAAAAGTTGATTTTTCCAAAATAAGTTAACTTTTTGAAACTAACTTGCCTACTTGTAACATTTGATTAGCTTTCATAGCTTTTTAAATATTTTGGATAATATTTGCCGCAATTTTCTCAGATCTAAACCAATTAGTCATTTAACAAACAAGCCTTTCCTCTCATAAAACAATTAAATCATTTAGGTCCTCCTTTCAAAATAATTTAATTTACATACTACATCACTTAATAAAAATCCCCAAAAATTCAAGAAATTAGCTTTAATCATGTTATCTAACATAATAAAATTTCAGACCGAAATTCTTAATATATTTTCCCAAAATAATTTATAAACCCAGATAATCATATTTTCCTTTGAAAATTCATAATAAATTCTCCACGACTTGGAAAATTATAAAAATTGAAACCCAACTCCAAAATCATGTTTTCTATAACATAAAAATTCCCATGGCATTTGAACATCATTTCATCTCGATCTTACCCTAAAACCGTGTATATATCCTTTTTTAAACAACCTTGTTTAAACTTTTATGAATCAAAATCAAGCATATCATCATTCACATATCATAAAACAGATTTATCCATAAATCCAAAACCATTTGATGTAAAAATCAAAATAGAGATGTAGAAACTATTATTCACCTTGCTTGAGATAAGGAGATTAGAGATTGTTTGAGATTGATTTTCCTCTAGCTTGATCCTTAGCTTTTCTTAGATTTTCTTTTTCTCTTCTATCTTCCTATAGCCGGCCTTGTTGCTTCTTATGTTTATAGTTTTTGTTTGAGAACAATACTGAACTTGTATGGTTATGGGAATTGTATAAGAGTGGGCAAATATGGGTGGAATTTACTCTTATGCCTTTATATTTAATTACTTAACCATTTTTAAGTTCATTAAGTTTAATAAGCATGGCCACTATATTTTTATTAATCAACCTCCTTCTTTTTATCTACATTATTCTATTTAACTTATTCTAATTAAATATCCTAAATAATGTTACTAAAATTAGGGGTGTTACACCTCCAAAGAAAGAAGGGAATTGGATAAGCAAATCTCTGAGCAATTAAAGAAAGGATTCATCCGTAGGAGTATTTCTGAGTGGGGAGCCTCTGTTGTTTTCTCCACTAAGGCAGACGGCTCTTTGAGACTTTACGTCGATTATAGATAATTGAACAAGTTAACAAGGAAGAATAGGTACCCTTTACCTAGGATAGATATGTAACAACCTTGCATTTTGTAACTATTTTTATTGTATATTTCAATTATTTTAATTTGAATTTTTGATTTAAAAAAAACTTTATTTTATTTTGAAATTATTTTTAAACTTGTTTTATTTCAAACATTTCATTTTAAATATAAATTTTGATTATCATATGAAATATAATTCCAAACTTGTATGAATTGAATATTTTCCTGAAAAGTATATTTATGGTCAAACTGGTCAAACTTTGAATTTTAAATTTTCAAACTAAATATTTAAATTCTTAAATTCTATCTTTTATTATGAAAATAGATTTAATAACATGAATACTGCTTTTTGTTTCGTTGAAAATGGATTTAAATTGTGAAAGTTATGTATATTTCAATATTGTGTGTAAATTGATTTATTTAGCAATATTGTCTATTTTAAATTATATAAATTATATTTTTATTGTCATATTTTATTTTAATTTGTGTTAGTATGTTATTTTATGGATACTTTGTCCTTTAATATTTTTAAAAGTGATAATAAATGTTTTTCCAAAATTTATTGCATTTATTTCCTATTTTTAAAAGGCTAGTCTCTATTTTTCTACTATTTTCTTAATTTAAATTATATTTAATTAAAATTTATTTATTTACTTTTGTGAAAGAATTTTTATTTTATGTTATTATCTTTATTTATAAATATTTTCTATATCCATATAAATCTTCCAAAGTTTATCCTGTTTATTTTCAAATTTTCTAGACTAGTTTTCATTTTGTACTATTTTCTTATTTTAATTATATATAATTAATATTTATTTATTTATATTTTTATATTTGTTATATTTTCGAATTTTAACTGAAATTATATGTATTTTCAGATATTTAAACTTATAAAAAGAAAATATGGAAATATGAAGAGTTTGTGACTTTTGTTATTCCTAGTCTTTTTGTATTCTTGCCTTTTCATTTTCTAACCAACACTTGCATTTACTATTGGCTGACCTTATCATTTTCTTCAACTGATTACTTCCTTCCATTTTCACGTAAAAAAATAGTCCAAAAATTTTAGCCTCCACACCTGAACAAAAATTTGGTAAACTTCTTCTTCTTTTCTACTCTTTTTCTTCTTGTTTCTTATGATTTTTGCACTTGCCTTCAACTTTAGGTAGCTTGGCCTTGCTCCTCCATCACCATGGCTGCCTCCACCACCACCACCACATCAGGCCACCATCTTCTCCAGCCTACTGACCATCCATAGCCATGGCCATATATGATGTAGATCCACCAAAAATTGAGAAAACATCCACCTAAAACCCTATAGCCTAGCACCTATTGCCTTCCCCACTCCAACCACCACCATGGCCGCCTCTTGCATCACTTCCACCAGCACCTACCTGACCCAAAGATACTGCCACACCATTCTCCAGTCCACTACAGGCCTGGCCGTGCCCATGTTGCATAGGGTCGAACCATTTGTGGCATAGAAACCACTTGTAGTTGCCTTGTTTTGAAATTCAAGCACATATCCTTCATCTCCTCCTTATATTGCTATGGCCGACCCCTATATGGCTTTAACCTGATCCAAACCTAATCCAAAACCATCCCATAATAGTGCTTTTCCAGCCTATGGCTGAAGCATATGATGTTGAATGCAAGTGCAAAAGCTCTAGCTTTGAATTGGGTAGTTATTCCTAGCATTGTTTTGTAATATTTCAGTTTGTAATTCATGTTTGTATTTGTTTTGTTTGATATTTAACAAGGAAATTAGCTTTGGCTCTCCCACTCTCAAATCATTGTCGTGTTATCGTGCCTTTGAAGTTCCTTGTTTGTGCAATTGGTTGTCATCTCCAGCTTATACAAGTGAGTAAATCTCACCAGACTAATATGTACTTATATAGTTGATAAACTGACATCACTTGAATCTGTAAATGCATATCATCCTGTTAAAACTTCTATATTATAATCATATGATGTTCACACCTGTATTTACACCTGTTATACCATATGTTACTGTTATCTCATGCTATTCTGTTATTTATATTAGTTTATCACACTGCAAGTTCCCTGTAGATTAGAAATCACTATGGGTTGAAATGATACATACCCGAACGGACTTAGAATAGGGAAAAATCGTTATAGGCTGAAATGATAGGCCTTAACGGTTTTTATTTATTTTATATAACTTGGGATTGCGGGTTTAAAATGATAGAACCCGGTTTTCCTTTGTAAACTACGGATTGAAATGATATATATCCGTATCACTTGACCTAGGCTAGAAAATTATATATAGACCCGTGGTTTATATATTTTTCTGAAATTTTTAAAATATTTTAAAAATGTAAATATTATGATATTTTGATTTAAATTTTATTAAAATGATTTCTATAAAATATTAGTGATTTTCTAAAAATTAAATAAGTGAATTAAGTAAATGGTGAAGTAGAATTTGAAATATAAGTTAATTTTGGAATTTATGATTTTGGTTATAAATGGAATTTATGTAAAGTAAGAAAATATGACAAATTTGATTTAAAAGATGAATTTAATGATTTTATTAAGTAATAATAATTTTTAAAAGTGTTAATGATTTTGTATAAATTAAAATATGAAATAAATGAATATTTAAGCTGAATTTGGAAATATAACTTAAATTGAATTTTTGTGAAATTTGTTTAAAGGTGAATTTTTAATTAAGTAAAATAAATGGAAATAAGTTATATTTTGGAAATTTAAACTTAAGTGTTAATTTAAATTTTTAAATAAAGAAATGAAAATTTAATTGTTATTTAATTTGATTTTTTTTATGGAAATTTGACTTTATAAAATCATAGAAATAAAGGTATTTAAATGATTGTTTTTAAATGTGAAAATATATGATTTTATAAGTTAAAATGATTTATATTAAAAGTTAATTATGTGTGAAATTGTAAATAAAACTCTGAATTTGATTTGACAGCATTTTTGAAATGTAATGTAAAGATATTACAGCATTGGAAAATGCTGTAGTTGTTTTAAATGAACTTAATAGCAAATTTGAACTAAGGGTTATTATAGAACTTTGTTAGTGCTATAGTTGTTAAATTTAACTAAAATTTCAATTGAAACTAAATTAAGATATTACAGCATTTTTAAATGCCGTCTTTTGTTAATGAACTGTTTTTACACATAACATTTCGTAGCATTTTCTAAGTGTTGCGAAAGTTGAATTTTCTTTGTTTAATAAATTCAAATGAATAAATGATCTTTGAAAAAGATTAAATTTTGGAAATTAAATATTTAATTATTAAATATAATGAATTGACTTTAAATGATTTAAATGGAATAGTTGATTTGGGAAATACAACTATTTTGAAATATGATTAAATGGTATTTAAATTTAAATTAAATAGATGATGTTTTGAAATGATATTTTGATATTTTGAAATGAATTTGAAATGATATTAAATCTTGGAATAAATAATTGAAGTTTATATTAGTATGAAAAATATTTGGTTTACTTGTAATTTGAATCTATTTAAAAGATATTAGACTTATGAAATATAGGATAATAAAGCTTTGGAATTTATTTTATAATTTGAATAGTTATTTTGTGGATTAAATCTATATTTGAAATTTTATAAGATTTGAAATGGTCTATGGAAATTTAATTGAAATAAATGATTGAATTGAATTGAAACTTTGGAAATTTTAATACTTGATTTGAAAGTATAATAATTACACTTTTAAATGGTTTAAATGAATTATTTGTTGGAATATAAATTATTTAAAAAGGGTGACTTGAAATGATAATAAATGAATGATATCTTTATATTTAAAAAGTATTTAAAGTTGAATATTTAGATTTGTACTCAAATGATATTTTGGTATATTAAAATGATTTGAAATGAAGTTTTGGAAAGATATGATATTTTGATATATTAAAATGATTTGAAATGAAGTTTTGGAAAGATATGATATTTTGATATATTGAAATGATTTGAAATGAAGTTTTGAAATGATATGATATTTTAAATATATTGAAATGGTTTGGAATTGATTTAATCTTTATTTTGATAAAGATTTGGATTTGAAATGATATTCTATTTTGAAGTATAAACTGTTTTAAATTATAACCACGGGTTATAATAACGATTGGTTGTTAAAGAGACTGGGATCGGATATGGACATACTCTCTGTTGATACCGAAAACCACTTTGACAACTGTGTACGCGGTGGAGTTTCCAGAATGAAGTAGGATGGTGGCGACGATCCTAAGGTATATACGTGGACCCAACTCCCGTGAGTTGGCATAAGGTGGCTAAAACAGGAGCGATTGACGGACCAAGGAGGTAGCACCTCTGATCGGGCACACTTCTTTGATACCATTCTATTACTTGTGATTGATTTTGTGCGCACCCTTGATTTGGGAGTGTTGTTCGAGGTGGGCGGTAGTGGCTGCTATGCGTCACCACCAGTCCAGATGCGTAATTGGTATATCTACCCTGGCATTGCCTAGTTGTGCCGTGTCACCTACCATATCGAGCTTTACTACGAGTTTCTATTTGTGTCGTACCTATGGAGTATCTTCTCATAGCCTTGCGAGGTATGCAGGTACTGTGTAGACTATTGGCATATTACGTGTTAAGGTGGAAAATGTAAAGCCTTAACGCTATTTAAAAGTTTGTTTATTTTATGATTAGACATTATTATACTAGCGAATATTACTACATAGTAGATAGTTTAACGGATCCTTAAAGAATGGACGATCCCAAGCATTCTTTAAGTTACTTGTACCTTTATTACAGTTCACTTGAGTTGGTTTACATTGTATAAGTATGTATGTCCTGACTCGAGTGTTTGTATTTTTATTTACGCTCGGGTCAGCCTGAGTATTCATAGATTTGGATTCTACTTTCTAGAGATTGGAATCGATGGAGATTTTCTGCTTATCTAGTTTTATCTATCTCAGTTCTGTTGTTCTATTCAGCTTGTACTTGGTTATCATATTGAGACTTCTGTTGTATTTTATTTCTTCTGTTATATCTTATGTAACTCTGGTATATTTATATAGTAGCTTCATGAACTACTATTTCTTTTACTTCCGTTGCATTATTTTACTCTGTGTCCGTGATTATATTTATTTACTGTATATTCTGAGATTTGCCAAATTTTATTTACAACCCGGTATTTTGAGCAATTCAAGTCCGACATATGCGGATGCGAATGGTTGAAAATATCGGGTCGTTACAAGATAACTTTTTCGATTAGCTTGGAGGAGCTAAAGTCTTTTCTCAATTAGAATTAGCAGCTGGATTCCATTAGTTGAGGATTGCTGAAGGAAGCAAGTCGAAGACTGCATTTTGCACACCAGCTGGACTCTATGAGTGGGAAGTGATGCCTTTTGTATTGATGAATGCCCTAGCATACTTTGTAGATTTGTTGAGTCGGGTATTTAGGGGGAAATTCAATAAATTCGTTGTTGTGTTCGTTGATGATATTTTGGTTTTCTCCAAGAGCAAAGAGGAGCATAAGGATCACCTAATAGAGGTATTAGGAACCATAAGAAGGCACCAGCTTAAGCCCAAATTTGATAAGTGCCACTTTTGAAGAAAAGAAGTTAGATTTCTTTGGCATATTGTTTCTGAGCAAGGATTGGCAATAGACCCAGCCAAAGTAGAAGTTGTTCAAGGATGGAAGACTCCTAGGAATGTATCAAAGGTTAAAAAATTTCTCGGGATGTAGGTTACTATAGAAAGTTCATCAAGAACTTTGCAAGAATAGCTTCCCCTTTAACCCAACTGACTAAGAAGAACCTAATCTTTTCTTAGGACGATAGATGCACTAAGGCATTTGAGAAGCTTAAGAAGTTATCGACTAGTGTACCTGTGCTCACTATTATCGATGGAACCAAACCATTATTGGTTTTCACAAATGCTAGTGGGACGTGGTTAGGAGCAAGTCTAATGTAAGAAGGATAAGTAGTTGCTTATGCTAGTAGGCAACTGAATGATCATGAGAAAAGATATATAGTTCATGACTTGGGGTTGGCAGCTATCATCTTTTCCTTGAAGATGTAGAGGCATTATCTTTTAGGAGAAAGGTTTGATTTATTCACTGACCATAAATCACTCAAATACCTTGTAACATCCCCTATATTGAGGCCCGAAGCTAAGCGCTACAGATGCTGCAGTCATCTATAGTATTAACTTCCGGTGACAAAATATGGTAATGTTAATGGTATCCATAATATCAGAAGCACATGAATATGAAATAAAATCAACACAGATTTAAAACAACTTTTCTGATTACATTTGAAATCAATATTTCATATTCAGATACATAATCCCAAATGATTCCTAGGTTTTGATCAAGTATAATTATTACAAATTACCCCAAGAGCAACATATGAAGATGCCCCCTTGGATGATCAGAGTACTAAATAGATATATCAGTCATAATACATCACAGCGGAAATAAAACTAAATAGCTCCTAACTTTGCCTTCTGCACATCTTCGAAAGCTTATCCGTCCAACCTACTAAACCTATAAAACCTTAACGCTCAATCTACTCAAATCAAATTTTGAGCACCCGACAGTTTAAAGGGAAAACATAAACCTCGAGTCAGACATAAAGCTTGGTGTGAATAATACTATTACATCTCGGTTTACTTATATTATGTGAGACCATGCCGCTTAGCGGAACAAGTTTCCCCTCACCAATATCCCTTTAAAAACATATCTTTTTACAAATCAGAATCCTGCAATCAAACTAATTAAAGCAATAATAGCAATATCATATATCCATATAATTAGGTAATCAATGGACTATCTGTCCGAACAATGTAGTATTGTTTGGCTAACTACTAACCATTGGCTGACTCAGGCCTACCAGACAAATAACTAATCTAACTTCTGTTAGACACACTTCTGGATGGTCTGTCCTTAACTTACTTCTCCCAGGGTCAACTGATCCTAATGGTTTTGCGGGCTCACCAATAACCTATCTTTTTCAGTAAATTCCTTTCTGTGTGTAACATCATTTTAGTCTTACCTGTGACAAAGCTATATACACTGGAATTTTGGAATTATATTAGCTAGGGGCTATAGCTAAAGTATAGGGCATGACCCTATACCAGTCCCATCTGGTATTCTAATATCTGAGTCATTTACTTAGGGTTAACTACCCCGTCAAATTTTTATTGAAAACATTTCTTTCAAATTGATTTAACCCTTTAAATCATACTTAAACAAGGAACAGATACCTTTTGCTTTACTCAAATATCTTTGCCATGATATATGCTTTACACAAAACAATGTTGATGAAAACCTAAATCAATAGGGTTGTCTATCCCTTTAAAAACAAGTTAAAGCCCTTCTTTAACTTATAAAACATTAGTTTTTAAATCCAAGATATCGCCTTTGAAACCCTTGTTTAAAAACTTTTAACAATCCCTTTCGAATTCATTGAAAGTACCCCTTTCAAAATAGGTTAACAACTTTACCTTGAAACACTAGACCGAAAAGCCAAAGCATACCTTTCGAAACCTCTTAAAAATAGACCTTTCGAAATCATTGAAAATATCCCTTTGAAAGCTTTATAAAACCTTAGACATCCTCTTTTCAAAACGCTTTAAACTTGCCTTTTGAAAGCATTGGAAACCTTCCATTCAAATACTAAAAGCAAACCTTTTGAAAACATTGGGAATCTCCCCTTCGAAACCTTTATTATATATCTTTCGAAAGCATTAAAGTCCTTTACTTAAAACAAACCTTTCGAAAGCATCGGGTTCAAGCAAGAGTTTGTGGAACATAGCTTCGAGACCTTTTAAAACCTTTCCTTTCGAAACCGTTGGGTTTAATTTTCAATATATCTAAGGGTCTTAAAAGAACTAGGGCGAAAGCATTGCTTCCAAAGACATATTCCTAAGTAAAAGAAAGTGGATGGTTTCGTAACCAACCTTTCCGAAACCATGGAGAGGCGGCTCCAAAGTTTAAGGCAAAAGAACCCTTTCGAAGGCATTGATTCGAAAGGTTGAATGCAACAGCAGGGGTTTCAACCCCATCGAAAGCTTATTTTAAAAACAAAAGGCAGCAACCCATTCGAAATACTTTTCTTTATATAAACAGAAGCAAATTAGTTAAGTCGAAGCTCCAACCCCTTCGAAAGCCTTATTTGAAATAAAAATAGTTTAAAGTTTATATGAGCTACTTCTACCCCTTCGAAAGCACGTTTCGACTCTATACCTTCTGCCTAACTCCGATCCACTATGTACCAAGGCATTGATACATGTGTATTGGTTTCGACTTGGTTGGAGGCAGATGTATGGTGTCGAAAGGTGGCTGTTATAAGTGGCGAAGCAGTAATCCTTTACAAAACTGATTTTTAACTTTTTAAAGTAATATCTTTCCAACTAACTTGCCTTATTTGTCAACATTGTAGGATCGTTTTCACCCTAGAGGGGGGATGGATATGGTGATACTAATAATAATAAAAATTAATGCGGAAATAAAAAACAACAATAATAAATAATGCAGTAAAGATCATACACAAATTTACCCGGTTTGGCAATAACCTGCCTACGTGCTTCCCCCAAGGTTTCTACTAGAAATTAAGTAGTCAGACACTTATAAACGTAAACTTGCGACACCCGCTACTTGACTAACCGAACTCTATGCTCAAAAATTTGCCACACCTCATCCATTGAGTTGCGAATTCTCAAACTACGCCCCATAGTTTGTACTTATTCACACGACTAGAAAGTTATACAATTTAAAATAGACAATTACAAATGAAAATAAAAAACTAAACAAAATCTAAACAAAACCCTATTTTTAACAATTTAACCCCAAATAAAATAGAGCCGGCCCAATATAGTAAATGATAGAAGACGTTTCTCCTTTATTTGTATATGCTGGTCGTCTCGTTCCTTTTTCTCTTCGGTCTGAAATTTAGGGTTCCTTCTCAATTGAAGTTGTCGATTCAATAAATCGATTTGGCATGATGATATTACTTTGAATTACTTCGTCAATTGATTCCTTGCTTTGATTGGGTTGCGGCTGCTCCAATTTTGTCGAGCGCGAATGATAAGAATGGTATGCAATTTTATCCCTTTTTCGATTTTGATTACAATCGACTTCGATTCGAGTTTCGTGATTTTATTTAGTGCTTGCTCTCTGATTTGCTTGAACTTGAATAGGATGCCGATGATGATAATGGGTTGAATTTATAGGGTTCGAACCCCTATAATCTCGTTCGTATTTTTGAGTTTGAATCTGTCCATTTCTTTGCTCAACCATACATTTTTTGATCGTGCGATTAAGATGATTTTTTACTTGATCTCGATTGACTATATTCGAATTTGAATGAGTTCGAATTCATTCTTTTCTCTTCGACTTGAAATTAAGAAGTTTATTGGTTTACTGTCTTAGTTCCATTCTTTGCTCTAATTTCTGATATATTGAAATATGTTTAAATGTATTCGAATCTGTTAATTCTTCAACTGCGACCTTTGCGGCCTTGACTTTTTGAAACACAACTGTTTTTTACTTTTCATTTATATGCATTGTCCACCCGAGTGTGTTGACTTGTTTATCATGTTTCATTTGATTGATTTCACTACAACATTAAACTGAGTTTATCTGGTTAAACTTGAATTCCAAGTGCTCTGGTTGCATTCACTATATATATATATATATGAACTTCTTTATGTTAAACTTCCAGTTTCTTCGACTCAGTTCATTTCTTGTGATCTTGTTACTGTGCTGTAGAATGGTTCTATGTTTTGGTTTGTATGCATGTACATTTTGTTGTCTACACTTGTTTCTGGTTTGTATTTGCATTGCTTCGAATTGAACTGCCTTTGTTTGTGTGTTCATGCCATGCTGTAGCTTCATTCAAGTTTGGTTGCCACTGTTACTTGAAGTTTGTTTTGTTCTTGACTCTAGTTTGAGTTTTTCTGCATTGTGTAGTGATTGTCTGGCATCATCCATTGTACATATTGATTTGGTTGGACTTGATTGCACTGGCTTGTATGTGTTGTGATCTTTTTGGAGTCTAGTTGTATTTATGATTCTCTTGTATCAATTGGAGGTCTGGTCCTTCATGTTGCATTGTCTTGTATGTGTGTGTGAGTTTTGCATTCACTACTTTGAGTCATGTTTGGTTTCATGTTGTACCGGTTCACTTTCATGGGTCTGCACTATGATTGCTTTGCATCTATTTAACCTGATTTGCTATCATGTTGAGTTCATTCGCATTCAAGTGTTTTCAACTGTGTTGTTGCAGTCTGAAGCCTTGTGTACACTTTTTTGCATGCTCCACTGCACTCATATGCATTGTTCTATTTGAGTCTGTCTAGTGTGGTTGCATGTTGTTGTTGTGGACTTGAACTATACCTCATTGATTTTGAAAAACATGCACATATTCATGTATGTACATGCATACATATGCATGTGTATATATATATATGTGTGTGTGTGTGTAGTGAATGTTACTGCATATGTACATGTATACACATGTATGCTGGTCTGGATCATGTTGAACTAATCTGGTCTCTTTGCTTTGAGTTGAATTCTCTGTACATACCCATGCTGGTCTCTGGTTCCACACGTTAATACATTTTCCTTGAACTTGTCTGGTTTTTAGGTTATGATGATTTGGTCGAGACTCATATGCACTTAAGTTGAATCCAGCTTTTGCTTGGGTTTGACCTTGTGCTCACCTGTCCTTGCAATTTATCAAGCAAGTGTATATCGAGTGATAGACATTAATACAACATTAATACCTAATCGAGTATAAATATTAAATTTCAATAAAAAATCAGACAAAAATCATAAATACTCTGTTAGGTGCATATTCCACTTTAGAGTGATAGGGGTGATGTCAGCATATAAAACCATATAGTTATGTCTATTTGTGGTATATTTATGACAAGAATTTGAATACTTACTAACCATGCATAACCGTTAGGACTTTTAAATGAGATTAATAGTATTCCCATTTTTTTTAAATGAATTTTAAGTATCTTCTAACCACGCATAACCGTGAGGACTATTAAATGGGATTAGAATCAACTCGTCTATTTAATAATAAATTTTGATATGTGTTCCATACATGCATAACTGTGAGGGCTTTTAAATGAGCATGAAAGCACATAATCAAAGATTCAAAGTAATTCACCCATGCAAAACTGTGAGGACTTTTAAATAAGAGTGAATACTTTGGATGTTTTTATTGTTGATTAAATTAAAAAAAATGAATAATTTCCCATTTAAAATACCACATTTTGACATACTATATTGAATTTTGATGAGTGATGGTCGTTAGAAATATGATAGAAATAGAGATGGTCATGGAATTTTTACCAACCAAAGTTAATACAAATTTTGTTTAAATTTTTAGAGAAATTTACTATATATACTATCTCAAGTCATAATATATGATTAATATCAACACTCATCACATTTTCAGTCACTATTTTATCTTTTCGATAATCAGTAGGGAGTCAGATTAGTTAATGTAGTCATTTAAGATCAAATCCAAAAATATAAAATCAAATTTCTAAAATGCCTAATCTGAAACGAAGTCAACAAAAACTATTTTCTGGAAGGGGTTTTGAAAAAAATATCTGCCAATTGAAAATTAGTTGGAATGAAATTTATGCAGATATTTTCTTTAAAAACCGGATGCAACTAACGAATGTCTCAACATAAAACACGTTTCACTAGTACTTTTCTATCAACTAGACAACCAGCATAATCTGCATCTGAAAAAACCCTTTAACTCAAAGTTATCAGATAAAGACCAAACCATGAGATGTGCAACAAATACCTTATAATCCTTTTACAGCTTTTAAAATGTGATTCCTTTGGTTGTTACTAAAATCGTGCACATAAACAAACAGAGAACGTAGTGTCTGGTTTAACAGCAGTAAGATAAAGAAGTATACTCATGTGTATCGAGAGTAATCATCAACCAATACAGAACAATATCTCTTACCACAGTGCATGAAAAGATGATTTTTAAAATTTTCCCATTTGATCACCTTTCCTCTTACTGGCTGATCAAATTATGGTGCAGATTTTCAACATTTAATACATCGTTTGTTGCCCATTTTGACTCTGCCACCTCAATACTTCTCTAGGCTAAGGAACTTTGATTTGTCGCCCGTCGTGTGCCTGGAACAGCCAGAATCCAGATACCACTCTTGTTGTTTCTTAGCCTGCCACCACACCTACGTGAGGATAGACTTTTGTGACCTATTTGTTTTTATAGGTCCATGACTGTTAGTGACAAAAGATGTTGAAAAACAAGTTTGTGTAGAACGAAAACAGTCTATATTTGTTCCTTTTGGCACCCAGATTTGTTTGATTTTAAGGGATTTTACATTCGTGCCTTTGGGAACCCAAATTGGTATTGTTTTTGTGTGTATGGGTCTATACCAGCAATTGTTTTGATTGTGTCCAATTTTTCTACAAATCGTGCACTTGGAGTTTACATGATTAATTTCTCTTCTAACTTTTTTAGATTGAATATACCCAAGTCCTCATCTAACAGTATTAATAGTTTGTTTCCTTAATAGCATATTTAGTGATTTTTCTCTTTTAGAGAATTTCTCTAAAGTTGTAGACAATTGTTGGACTTGTGATTTGAGAGATTCATTTTTATTCAATAATAACGTGCACTTTTTAATAGAATTTTCTCTCCTACTGTTTTCACTATTTTTCAAAATCAAAATTTCATTTTCAAACAATTTAATTTAATTTCTAATTTTTTTTATTTCCTCTTCAAATGATGAACACTTATCACACTTAGGGTTTTATTTTGATAGTTTTTAACCAATTAATTAAGCTACTTATTTAGATCTATCAAACTATCTCTTTGTGTCAATCTTAACATACTTTTCCCTAAGTCGTTCAATACACCCATTTACTTCATGAAAATATATTTGCGAGTGAGTAAGTTTTGATACCTCACTTGGCTCGTCATCATCGCTGTCACTTGTTTCTCCTCGAAGACACGGTTTTGCTTTTTCACTCTCACTACTAGTGATTTTATCTTCATCTTCATCACTTTCATCCCAAGTGGATGCAAAACTTCTCCTCTTTGGTTTCTTTCCTTTGCTGAGTCGATTTTGAGGACAATTAGGCTTGATGTGACCAGGTTTATTGCAGTTCTGATCTCCTGCTCTTCTAAGTTGTCTATAATTTTGACGATTCCGCTCTTCAGTTTTTTATTTAGGGCAGGATTTCCATATTTGTGGTTCCACCTTTTGAATCTCTTTATTATCAGTGCCAATTCAGCAACTCCATCATCATCATCATCTTTACTTTATGTTGTTCCTTTGAGAGCTATTGATTTCTTTCGCATATTACCTCCTTCACGTTCTTCCTTGAATTTTATTTCTAGCTCGTAAGTGGTGAGATTTCCGATGAGTTCTTCAACTTTAACTTGTTTCAGATCCTTTGATTCTTGAATGGCAGTCACTTTTGCTTTAAATTTTCGTGGTAGAATTCTGAGGATTTTTCGAACTATTTCCAATTCTGCGTATGGCTTTCTAATTGATTTTGATTTGTATATTAGATTAGAAAGTCGTCCATACATTTCTTTGACACTTCCATCCTTGGCCATTGTGAAGTTCTCATACTCGCTACTAAGCATGGCAATGCGAGATTCTTTAACTTGGGAGGTTCCTTCCTGAGTCACTTCAAGTGTGTGCCAAATTTCCTACGTAGTTAAAAAATATGAGACACGATTAAATTCAATTTGATCTAATGGGCAGATAATAGAATTCATAGCCTTAGCGTTAGCAAATTGGTGTTTATTTTCAAGATTTGTCCATTGATCCACCGGTTTTCAACTTCTTGATTATCTACCATTATTGTTGGTGTCCTATATCCCATTTCAACAATATTCCAAGCATCTATGGTTTTCAGAAAAAATTTCATTCTAGTTTTCCAATAAGTATATTCACCACTGAACATGGATGGTCTAACTATGGACTGACCCTTAGCAAAAACATTATTAGAAGAAGCCACTTAAAAAATCAAATTTTTAAAACAAAAATTGGTTTTTGTTCCTAGCTCTGATACAACCTGTAGGATCGTTTTCACCCTAGAGGTGGGGTGAATAGGATGATACTAATAATAATAAAAATTAATGCGGAAATAAAAAACAGTAACAATAAATAATGCAGTAAAGATCACACATAAATTTACCCAGCTTCGGCAATAACCTGCCTACGTGCTGCCCCCAAGGTTTCTACTAGAAATTAAGTAGTCAGACGCTTACACATGTAAACTTGCGACACTCGCTACTTGAATAACCTAACTCTATGCTCAAAACCCTGCTACAACTCAGCCACCGAGTTGCAAATTCTCAAACTATGCCCCGTAGTTTGTACCTAGTCACACGACTAGAAAGTTACACAATTTAAAATAAACAATTACAAATGAAAATAAAAAACCAAACAAAATCTAAACAAAACCCTATTTTTAACAATTTAAGCCCAACTAATATAGAGCCGGCCCAATATAGTAAATGATAGAAGACGTTTCTCCTTTATTCGTATATGCTAGTCGTCTCGTTCCTTTTTCTCTTCGATCTGAAATTTAGGGTTCCTTCTCAATTGAAGTTGCCGATTCGATAAATCGATTTGGCGTGATGATAATACTTTGAATTGCTTCATTAATTGATTCCTTGCTTTGATTGGGTTGCGGCTTCTCCAATTTTGTCGAGCACGAATGATAAGAATGGTATGCAATTTTATCCCCTTTTCGATTTTGATTACACTCGACTTCGATTCGAGTTTCGTGATTTTATTTAGTGCTTGCTCTCTGATTTGCTTGAACTCGAATAGGATGCCGATGATGATAATGGGTTGAATTTATAGGGTTCGAACCCCTATTATCTCTTATGTATTTTTGAGTTCGAATCTGTCCATTTCTTTGCTCAACCATATGTTTTTTGATCGTGCGATTAAGATGATTTTTGACTTGATCTTTGGTTGACTATATTCGAATTTGAATGAGTTCGAATCCATTCTTTTTTCTTTGACTTGAAATTAAGAAGTTTATTGGTTTACTTTCTTCGTTCCATTCTTTGCTTTGATTTCTGATATATTCAAATATGTTTAAATATATTCGAATCTGTTAATTCTTCAACTGCGACCTTTGCGGCCTTGAATTTTTGAAACACGACTATTTTTTTACTGTTCTTTTATATGCGTTGTCCACCCGAGTGTGTTGACTTATTTATCATGTTTCATTTGATTGATTTCACTGCAACATTAAACTGAGTTGATCTGGTTAAACTTGAACTCCAAGTGCTTTGGTTGCATTCAAAATATATATATATATGTGTGAACTTCTTCATGTTAAACTTCCAGTTGCTTCGAGTCAGTTCATTTTTTGTGATCTTGTTACTGTGCTGTAAAATGGTTCTATGTTTTGGTTTGTATGCATGTACATTTTGTTATCTGCACTTGTTTTTGGTCTGTGTTTACATTGCTTCGAATTGAACTACCTTTGTTTGTGTGTTCATGCCATGGTGTAGCTTCATTCTTGTTTGGTTGCCACTGTTACTTGAAGTATGTTTTGTTCTTGACCCTGTTTTGAGTTTTACTGCATTGTGTAGTGATTGTTTGGCATCATCCTTTGTACATATTGATTTGGTTGAACTTGATTGCACTAGCTTGGATGGTTGTGATCTTTTTGGATTCTAGTTGTATTTATGATTCTCTTGTATCAATTGGAGGTCCGGTCCTTCATGTTGCATTGTCTTGTATGTGTGTGTGAGTTTTACATTCACCACTTTGAGTCATGTTTGGTTTCATCTTGTACTAGTTCACCTTCATGGGTCTGCACTACGATTGCTTTGCATCTATTTAACCTGATCTGCTGTCATGTTGAGTTCATTCGCATTCAAGTGTTTTCAACTATGTTGTTGCATTCTAAAGTCTTTGTACACTTGTTTGCATGCTCCATTGTTCAATTTGAGTCTGCCTAGTGTGGTTGCATGTTGTTGTTGTGGACTTGAACTGTAGCTCATTGATTTTAAAAATCACACACATATTCATGTATATACATGCATACACATGCATGTATATATGTGTGTGTGTGTGTGTGTTTGTAGTGAATGTTACTGCATATTTGTACATGTATACACATGTATGCTGGTTTGGATCATGTTGAACTAATCTGGTCTCTTTGCTTTGTGTTGAATTCTCTGTACATACCCATGTTGGTCTCTGGTTCCACACGTTAATACATTTTCCTTGAACTTGTCTGGTTTTTGGATTATGATGACTTGGTCGGGACTCATATGCACTTGAGTTGAATCTAGCTTTTGCTTGGGTTTGATATTGTGCTCACCTGTCCCTGCAATTTTATCAAGCAAGTGTATATCGGGGTGCATGACCTAGTGACATGTACAATGATACACTGTGCATGTTACAAGTTGTTCGTGTAAGATGAATTCAAAAGAAAATGATGATGAACAACCCAAATAAATGAGGCAAATAATATTTTCAAAACACACACTTTAATTTGCACTGCAAAATATTTTCTTTTTCAATTTTACTGCGTCAGTGTTTATTTTGCTGATAGTTCAGATGCCGGATACAAACTGGAATAGAGTTGAAGATCAAATACGAGTGAGAGTGAATATGTAGTAAGGTGAAAATTGTAAATTGAAAATTATGTTGAAATTGTATTGTAATTGAAAATGTATAAATGTAGTGAGAGCTCAAATTTGTACTATTTGAATTTGTAATAAAATATTTGTTGGAATTAAATATTTATTTGAATATGAATTCTGAGTTATTTATTTTATTTATCAAATATTTATTTAATTATGTGAAAAATAAAATAGTACAACAACAAATACATTTAAACGAATATATATATATATATGTGTGTGTGTGTGTGTGTGTTTATTATCATTAAACAAAAATCATAGGCTATTGTATTCTACAAACATATAATTGGTTGCTAATTCTTTTTCAAAATCTTTCTTAAAGTGCTGCCGAATCTAGTAATTAACAATTTAAAACATTTAGCGAATTGCCTCTTCTCCTTTTATAAACGTACAAAACATTTAAGTCCCAACCTTAAATAATTTTATATCTTTAATAAAATACTTAGGAAAATTCTTCAAAAATTTCCATAAATCACTTTTAATATGTTTTCTAACATATTTAAATTTCTGACCCAAAGCTAACATATAATAGCCGAAAATAATTTAAACCCAATTTAACCATTTTCTTTACTAGAAAATTCATAATAAATCCACATTAACGTAGAAAATTTTGAAACTTGAAACCCATGTCTAAAATAATGTTTATGACCTTATATCAAAAATGCAAGCCATTTGGATGTTATTTATTAGTTTTTTCAAATCAAATCTTATCATAAAATATATATGAAACAACATAAATCATCAAAAAGCATATATAACCATTTAAACAATCAAAACATGGCATTTTTCTTGCAAAATAAATTCGGATCTTATCTAGAAACCGAAAGTAATAAAAGTGAGATGTAATCTATTAATCACCTTAGCTTGATTGTTAAGAAGGTTGAGATTTGCTCTTGGATTGATTTGATTAAGATTCCTTCTTAAATTCTTGCTTATCTTCCATTAAATTTCTTCTAATGGTGCCCGACCAAGCTCTAGGTTTAGTTTTGTTTGTGAATGTTGTAAATGAAATTGGAATAAGGGTTTAGAGTATAAGAACATAACGTATTCCTATTTTCCACTTATCTTATTACCTTTACTTCATTTTGAATTTTCATTTGTTCATTCATTAAGGCACGACTACCTTATTATCATACAAATCTCAATCCCTTACCCATTTACATTAGTTCATTTAATTTATCTAACTAAATGTCCTAAATAATGTTAATCAAAATCAGGGTCATTACATACCTGTTTTCCCAAAAAGATTTGAATCTTAGGCAGTAGAGATGGATGGATCGCATAGACCACCCTTAATGGTAGTGAGAGTTCCTCTCAAATTTTAACTTCCAACCACCAGCAGAACCCTTCCAAGGCTTTTTATCAGTAATGGAGATTAGACCACCCTTGATGGATCACATAGGGTTTGAGCAAGTGAAAGACGTAAAGTTAGTAGAGATTTTGGAGAAGTTGAGGAGAGGAGAGCATTTTCCCATGCTAGTAAGTATCAATTGATAAGAAGGGGTGCTTAAAAGGGATGGACGCCTTTGTGTCCCTATGGTTGATAATTTGTTAAGAGAGGGGCTTATGAAATATCACTACTGAAAGATGACCATTCACTCCGGAGGAGATAAGATGTACAAGGATATGACTTCTTTTGGCCTAGAATGAAGAAGAGTGTAACTGAGTTTGTTTCTAAGAGCTTAACATGTTAGAGAGTAAAAGCTGAGCAAGGAAATCTTGGTGGATTACTATTACCTTTGGGAATTTCAATTTGGAAGTAGGAACATATTTCGATGGATTTTGTGGGGATTGCCTAGAAGTCAGAGGGGTAATGAAGCTATTTGGGTTGTTGTGGATAGACTCACTAAGAGTGCCTATTTTATCCCAGTTAGGAATAATAAAACTACTACTTCTCTCGTGCAAATCTACAATAAGGCGGTAGTTCGGTTGCATGCAGTTACTGTGAGCATAGTTAGTGATAGGGACCCCCGTTCACTAGTGTGTTTTGGAGGAGCCTACAAACCGTGTTAGAAACTTCTTTGAATCTCAACACTGCATATCACTCAGAGACTGACGGTCAAACGGAGAGGGTGAATAGGATTTTGAAAGATTTGTTGAGGGCTTGTGTTTTGGATTCTGGAGGACATTGGGAGCAGCCCCTACCAGTAGTTGAGTTTATGTATAATAATAGCTATCAAGAGATGACTGGCATGGCCCTTTTTGAAGCACTTTATGGGAGGCCATGCAAATCGCCAAATTGTTGGTGGGAAACCACCGACAAAGTATTGCTCCGACTCAATTTGATCCGTGATACCATGAAAAAAGTAGAGTTGATCAGACAATGAATGAAGGCAAGGTAAGACCGTTAGAAATCTTACACGGATTGTAGAAGGAAAAAGACTGAGTTTGAGGTTGGAAAATGGTATTTGTCAAAGTATACCCTCTTAGAAAAGTGGTTAGGTTTGGTAAGTCTAGAAAATTGACGCTTAGATTCATTGGGCTATTTAGAGTTTTGGAAAGGATAAAAAAATATGCTTACCGCATAGGGCGTCCTAACAGATTGGTAGGAGTCCACAATATATTCCATGTTTCTTACCTTAGGAAATGCCTTCATGACACAACTATTAGAGTTGAGCCAGATCAATTGGGGGAATTAGAGACAGAGCCAACAGTACCCCCATGCCATCACATGCATTGTGGAGCATAGAACTAGGAGACTCTGAAACAAAATAATTAGGCTTGTCCGAATATAATAGGGAGACAACCCGGTGGAAAGCACATGGGAAACCAAGGAGAAGATGAAGATCACTCATCCAGAACTTTTCACTTGTAAATTTTCTCTCCAAAATTAAGATTTTGATTGCATCATGGTTGCTAGATTGGATGGTAGGGAATGGTTGCCACACTTTTTCACAACCACTTTACACTCATATAGAAGTTTTTATGTATGTTTAAGGTATTTGCATAAATGCTTGCATGACACGATTCACACACTCACGCTAGGTTGAGCTCATTTTAGTATGTCTGCAGTACATAATCACATTGCACTTTAGTTGAGTAGATAACTTGGTTGTGTAACATGGATGTTATTGCGCGTTATGTTATTCGCCACTTGAAAGATTTTGGGATGAAATCCTTTTTAAGGGTGAAGAATATAACACCCCGTAAAATCAACGATAAATGAATTGAGTGAATTAAATTAAATAAGGTAGGGTTGAAAATGAAAGTTTTATAAAAGTTGGAATTTGACCATGAAAGTTATTCCATTTCGATCGTGGCGAAATTATGATCTTTTTATGTATATAATATTCTTAAAACGGAGCTCAAAAGAAGAAGTTATGAGCATTTGAAGTTTTCATATTTAAATTAGTTTAGTTTGAATTCAAATTCAAATGAGTATTTAAATTTAAGGTTTGAATTTCAAAAATTAACTGTAGGTTTACTTGGGGTTAAGTAACCGTTAAGTTAAACAATTAACGTTAAAAGTTAATTAGGGAATAAAATAAACAAGCAACGAAAACAAATCAGCGCACCCTAAATAGGAGTAGTGGTCAACACCTCCAACCATAAGAGGTCGACCCATAGCAATCGACCGGACTATGGAGGGTGGTCCACCCCTATTCTGGATGGCGGTAAGGGGTTTTCAACATTAAATGCTCCATATTTATCCATTTTTCACCTAACTCCATCCTACGATTCTGGTGTGTTTCAACTACTATGATAGGACCCATCCTCTCTACTTTCTGTTCATAAATATTTGGGAAATACCTCAAACCTATGCCATTTTTTTCTCTTCAAATAGATTCAGAAATTCTATTAGGGATTCAGGTAAGGATTCTAATCCTTTTCTAATTATTCTTTCAATCTATTTTCTTCTCCTCCAAGCTCTCTGAATCTAACAAAATTATATATATACTTGTCCTTTGCTATGTGTATATATCAAAAGAAGGAGACCTAGAGGGCCAGAAAAGAGTTGCTTTGGCGTTGCAAATCCTTACAAGACAAGCTAAGGACAATCTGTGAGTGGAAACCTTAGTATTTTTATTTTAGGAATTGATTAGTTTATATCTATGGATTTGAATATGCCTTAGGAATTTTGGGATTGTGAAAACAAAATAGATAAAATCCCCAAAAATTTCTTTTTATTTTAGAAATGTCAACTCTAGACAGATATTCTCAATTATTTGTGTTAATTTGATGAAATTTATATTGTTCTGCAATTTCTGATAATTTCATAGTCTATTCCACTTCTCCTTCTTCTTTATTTTAAATTGTGAGTTTTTAGTTGTAAAATAAGGGTTTAAAATACGAATTCTATTCGTAGTTTACACCACTTATTCCATACAAATTTCCTTCGTTTATTTCTGTGTAAAAGAGAAATTGAATAGAACGTGAAGTTAGGATTGCAATTCATATTGTTTAGGATATTCCATTTGATTGATGTATTAAATTGGGTTTCTATTTTTACAAGTCTATGTATAGTAGTTTTGAATATGAATATTTAATCCCTTGTTATGGATATTGCAATCTTGAGAATTTGAAGGAAAAGGACTTGATTTATCATTATGATTAAAAGAATTAATATTTAACACTAGTTTAGGGCGTATAAACGGTACGCTAGAATTGATTAGGCATAAATACATATTTATTTCTATTAGTGTAATAAACGTAAAATTATGGTGTATAATTGCGTAGTTAATTAGATAGTAATTGTCATTAATTTCACCCTTTAGGAAGGTAATTGATATTTTAAGGCGTAATAAGGAAGATTCCTTATAAGGCCTTAATTAAGAAATGACGAGATGAGTATTATATATAGAGAGTATTTAAATAAGGCTAAGTCATAGGAATGCGAGGTCAGTAGAGTCGCACAACAGAAGTATGCCCTTCACTTTGAGGCTACTAGCAGTTGTGTACACTTCCTATTGATGTGAGACATCTCCTGTGACATATATTTGTGACAACGTGAGGTTAGTCCCAAATTCTACAGGGTAAACCTGCCCACTAAATCTGGCTACCAGTTCCTATGGATAGTCGGACTAACGTGAGATGTCATTATGAGTATGGTTCATAATGCGAAGGGCCTACTTTGGGGTCTTGAGGTATTAAGTGGTTGTTTAAGGGCCCGCCTCTTTTCCTCAAATGAAGTATTAAATGGCCAAGGGGCTAGTTATTAGGCATGATAGGTAGTATCTCGAAAGGAGTTTACTTCGGGATAAGGTATTAAGTGACTGATTAAAGGTTCCCCTTTCCATAAAGAAGTATTAAGTGGCTCAAGAGATTCCATGCGATATTAGCTAGATAGTCACCTTTGAGGGGTCTGTCTTTGGAATATGTATTAAATGATGGGGTCTGCCTCAATTTAAGGTCTTATATTACCATAATCTACTTATTTTCCAATAAAATGTATTAAGTGGCTTGGTTACTATCTCTTGCATTGTTAGACATTCATAACATGGGATTTGGTTTATGGGATTAGAAACCTGCTTCGGTAAAGGAAGGTATTAAGTGGTTGATTATGGACCCGCCTTCTTTCCTTATAAGAAGTATTAAATGATTTTATGTACGTTAGACATATTCTTATTTTGAAATATACTGCCCAAGTACTGAAATGGTAAGACTCGAAGTTTTTACTCACTAAACATTTGTTGTTTTGACTCCCTCCTCATTACAACACTGGTTAAGGATGGAGTGATGATGATGACAATGCTTGAAGGTGGAGTGGCTTAAGCTTTTGGCAGTTATTATTATCTTTTATGATATTTTCATGTTGTGCCCATGTATTTGGACATATAATGTAACAGATCTTATGTGAGAGTTTTATGATGTTTTTGTATTATGACATTTCAAATAGTTTTGAAATAAATGGGTACAATTTTATAATATATTTTATTCATCCACTATGAGTTCTGAAAGAATAGTTATTGCTCTATTCTGTTACTTCATTTTCCAACAAACAGCTAGCCTTAGAATAGATCTATGTTTCGATGGGCCTTTTCTGGATCGAAATTTAGGCATGTTCCGAGGTGGGTTGTTGCACTTCTCACTCCTTACTCTTTTGAAAAATATACTCTGCTCTCTTCAAAATCATATAAAATAAATTCATACTTTGTTGTATTGATTCTCTACTATTTACTTACTGTTTTGAAAGCATCTCTCATCTCAAAGATAAAGGTGTTATCGAAGAGGCTATATAATACATTGTATCCAAAGAACAACTGTTTGTCTTTGGAAGACTCTACTCTTGTTTGTATGGGTATGCTTGTAGCCCATTCAAACAAGTGGTTGTGCTTAGCAGCTCGTTCAAATCTAGTGGGTGATCTTGTAACTCGGTAAATCAAGAGAGTTTTCCCTGGACTTGGAATACAGTAGGGTGTGTCTCGTAGCCTTGAAATCGAGATTGTAATTGGTTTGCATTCTACCATATAAAGTAGATGCTTAAAAAGAAATCTGCATAAGAAATTGTATGGGACTGGATGTAGGAGAAATCTAAATCGGTATAAAATTCTTGATGTCATCTCTCTAACCCTTTACTTTCTACTTTACTTTTTATATTTATTTCTATGATTGACCGTAAGTTTATTTATCTGTGATTGATTATCTATGTTTTGATTCTATTGTTAAACAAGTTAAAAAGATTCATAAAACATTATAAAATATTATTCACCCTCCTCTAGTGTTATAGTAGCCTTAAGATCCTTATTATGTAACCCACATTTGGTATCGAAGCACTAAGTTTTCAAAACTTGCAATCTGATTTTTGAAAACTTTAAATGGAAAGTAATATTGTTAGTACTCTTTTTAACTTTTTTTTATAAAAAATAATTTTATGAAACCAATATATTTGAATCTAATTATTTTGAAAAGCCACTTTATATTTTAGAAAGGTATAATGTTAAATTGCAGGAACAAATATGTTATATGGCTGATGGTGAACAGACACTTGATAGTCATACATCAAATGTAGGTTACAGAATAATGGATCTTAAGGCTAATTTAGCACCATATGGGTGTTAATAGTGTTTTCTTACTTATGTAAATCCTTTTAAAATTCTTTTAAGATTAATATCAGTCCATAGATTAACAACACAAATTTATATTAGTAATCAGTCACGGATGCAATCACAAATAACTATAAAAGCAATAAAGTAAAGTAAGAGTTAGAGAGATGACGCCAGGGATTTTATACTGGTTTGAATTTCTCCTACATCAAGCCACTTACAATTGCTTGTACATATTTATTTTTAATCGTCAACTTAAGCTAGGTAGATGGCAAACCAGAATACAATCTCGATTTCAGGGTAACTAGATACACCCTCCTGTCTCACAGATCTGGGACAAACTCTCTTGATTTATCGGGCAACAAGTGCACCCACTAGATTTATCGGGCTACCAAGCACGCCCACTTGATTTGAATGAGATACAACTACACACACAAACAAGAGTAGAGTTGATGTTTTTCCAAAGATAAATAGTTGTACATTAGATACAACGGATCTTATGGCCTCTTCGGTAACCCTTTGATTTTTGAAATTAAAGGGAGATGCTTGCAAAATAGTATGCAGTGGTGAATCAATACAATGGAGTATGAATTGATTCTATATGATTTAGAAGAGAATAGAGTATATTTTTCAAGAGAATTCTCAAGGGAGCAAGAAGTGAGAAGAAAGCATGTTATTAGTTGATTAAAAATTTGTTTGCACTCCACTTTATATAGAGAATAAATAGATGCATCTATTCATGTGTCCAAGCGACACTTCCACTTAAAATTTAAAAAACAATTTAATGGCCTATATGTCGACATATTAAAATATGTACGTTGACATATGCTAATTAAAATTGAAAAAATGTTTTCTTTTAAATGGTTTTGAAAATTCTTTACTTTGTAAAATAATTTGAATATAGTTTTTAAATATTTTTGAACTCCTAAAAAGCTTTTATAAAATATTTAAAAATATATTTTGAAATTAAAATAATTTATTTTTGTTTAAAATATAAAAGATTTTAAATTGGACATAAGGATCAGAAATTGCTACCAAGGACTTTAACAATATATTCTAATGACTCTAAACACTAAATTATAATCTTCAGCTCTTTATATCTTTATCTTTGAACTCATAAATCTTTGTAACTTTTATCTTGAGTCTTAATATTGTACAGTCTTCGATTCAGCACCTATGTAATATTCTTCACTATACACCATATAACTTAACAAAAACATTAGTATCACATTTTTTATGGTTGTTGTTATCAAAATCAATAATTAAGGTATTAACAGTCCCCCCTTTTTGATCATGACAACCATTAAATATTCCTGCATATAAAATATGATATAGCTCTCTAATTATATGCATGTATATATTTTATATATTTCTCCTCATTTGTCATCAATAGAAATGGATGAATAAATAAAACTCCCTTAAATGATATACTTATATAGTCAAAATCAATCATTAAGAATTAGGTGATATGCTAATCAATATGAGTTTAACTATATAATTGTGATTGGATGAAAGCAATTAAAGCTTAAAAGTAAGGACATTAAATATGACATATTAAGATGTAATATTTAAGACACATACTTAAAGAAATACTGATAACTTAAAGTGATATAATTATGGCATATATATGATAACGAAGGCATTAAATATGACAAACCAAACCTTATTATTTTAACAAACTAAAATACTTATATAGCCAAGTGCATACACTCCAAGATAAACAAATCAAACCAAACAAATCAAGCCAAATGTACAAAATAACAATCCTATCAAATAATACTATACTACAAATTCTAATGTTTTGGCTTTATAATGAGAGATTTTTGAATGGAACAATTAGTGTAATGAAGGCAGAAATTTCTGTTTCTGTTCAACCAAGTTTCCATTGCATTGAGTGTGACTTCTTCTACATAATTGATCTCATCATCCTCTACTTCATCGTCTTCCTCCTCTTCCTTTTCTTCCTAATCATCCATTGGGTTATGAATGACAAGATTTGGGGTGTCTTCCACAATAACTATTGCATTGACCTAGTTATCCAATATATGCTTTTGGAGAATTTTGCCTTTCTTCTCTTGTTCTTTAAGAAGGCGGATTTAGACAACCTCAACTTCAGAAAGAATGTTAAGGACATGGATCAGGTCATCTTCTATTTTAGCGACTTTGGCATGGGTAGTGTTTTGGAAGGGTCCTAGAGTAGGAGTATTGAAGTTTCGGTTAGATTCTACTCTTGGCCTTTTGGAGTCTGAAGGATCCATGATTTTTTTTTGAGTTTTGAAGAAGAAGAAGAAAGAAAAATGAGAGTAAATTCAAATTTTGGTGGTTATATAAATAGATTTTGAATTTTGAATTTAAGAGGGAAAATCAGTTTTCAAAATACTGGCACGTATGTCGACATATAAGATTATGTATGTCGACATATGCAGGAAAATTTGATTTTTCATTTTCATTTAAATTTGGAAATTTAAAAGCTATTATACTTATATCTCAGTGAACGAACATATTCCTAACTCTCTCCTAAGTTTAATAATATTTTTGAGGTAAAGGTTTCGTTAATATCTCGGCTATTTGATTTTCAGTACTTATAAATTCGAGTGAAATGACTCCTTTATTTACATTGTCTTTTAGAAATGATGTCTTATGTCTATATGCTTGGTCTTAGCATGATGTGTTGGGTTTTTAGAAAAATTTATTGCACTAGTATTATCATAGTATATTGGTGATTCTTTTAAATTCAAACCAAAATCTTTTAAAGTTTGTTGCATATAAATAACCTTTGAACATGCTAATGTAGTTATGATGTATTTTGGCTCTGTTATGGATACAAATACATAATTTTGTTCTGAACTAGGAAACATGAGAGTGTCCCAAAAAGTGACAAGTTCCGCTTATACGTTTTCGATCTGATTTGCATCCAGCATAGTCAGTGTCACTATATGATATTAAGTTGAAGGATTCTTCTTTTGGATATAAGAGTCCATAGTCTAGTGTGTTGTTTACATATCTTAAAATATGTTTTACAGCTTTTAGATGAGTTTTCTTCGGTTAAGATTGATATCTAGCACAAAGACAAACACTATGCATTATATTAGGTCTACTAGAGTTATATAGGTCAAAGATCCTATCAATCCTCTATATAGATTTTAATCTACATCTTTTAAATTTTCTTCCTTATTTAGTTTTCCATTAGTTGCTATTAGAGTTGGCTTTCCACTAGCATTAGACATACCAAATTTCTTTACTAATTCCTTAGCATATTTTTCTTGACTTATAAATATACAATTATATAATAGTCTTATTTGTAATCCTAAAAAGAAGGTTAATTATCTCATATGACTCATTTCAAATTCCTTAGTGATTATATCCGAAAATTCTTTATTCAGCTATTCATTTGTTGACCCAGAAACGATATCATCCACATATATTTGTATAAGTTGAATATCATTATTACTTCTTTTAATAAATAATGTATTATCTACTTTTCCTCTTTCAAAGTTAGATTGAATTAAATAAGATTTGAGTCTTTCATACCAGGCTCTAGGATCTTTTTAGTCCATACAAAGCTCTCTTTAATTTATAAACATGATTTGGAAGTTTTTCTTCGACATAAGAATCTTATTTAATAAAGCCATTCAAAAAGGCACTTTTAACATCTGTTTGAAATAATTTAAAGTTATTATAATTTGCAAAAGCAAGTAATATTCTAATGGCTCTAATCTAGCTACAGGGGCAAAGGTTTCATTAAAAGCGAATAAACAACACACTAGACTATGGACTCTTCTATCCAAAAGAAGACTCCTTCAACTTAATATCATGTAGTGACACTGACTATGCTAGATGCAAATCAAACTGAAAAAGTATAAGTGGAACTTGTCATCTTTTGGGCCACTCTCTTGTTTTATGGTTTAGAAAAAAGCAAAATTTTGTATCTCTATCCATAATAGAGGCAAAATATATCTCAGCTGGATTAGCTTGTTCACAGGTTATCTATATGCAACAAACTTAACAAACTTTAAAAGATTTTAGTTTGAATTTAAAACAATCATGAATTACTGTGATAATACTAGTGTAATAAATTTGTTTAAAACCCAACACATCAAACTAGGACTAAGCATATAGAAATAAGACATCATTTTCTAAGAGGCAATGTAAATAAATGAGTCATTTCACTCGAATTTATAAATACTGAAAATCAGATAGCCGAGATATTAATGAAACCTTTACCTCAAACATCTTTTATTAAACATAGAAGAAAGTTAGGAATATGTTCTTTCACTGAAATATAAATATAATAGCTTTTAAATTACTAAATTTAAATGAAAATCAAATTTTCCTACATATGTCCACATACATAATCTTATATGTCGACATAGATGCCAATATTTTGAAAACTGATTTTTCCTCTTAGATTCAAAATTCAAAATCTATTTATATAACCATCAAATTTTGAATTCACTCTCATTTCCCTGTCTTCTTCTTCCTGTAAACTAAAAATAAAAAATAAAATCATGGATCCTTCAAACTCCAAAAGGCCAAAAGAAGATTCTACCCTAAACTTCAATACCCCTACTTTAGGATCCTTCCAAAACACACCCTTTCCAATGTCACTAAAATAGAGGATGATCTTAAGCATGTCCTTGACATCCTTTCTGAAATTGTGGTTGTCCAAATCTGTTTTCTTAAAGTGCAAGATAAGCAAGGCAAATTTTCCTAAAAATTCAAAAGCATATATTGGATATCGAGGTTAATCCAATAGTTATTGAGGCAGATACCCTTAATCTTGTCATTCATAACCAAATGGATGATGAGGAAGAGGAGGAAGATGATGAAGTAAAGGACAATGAGGTCAAATGTGTAGGATAAGTCACATTCGATGCAAATGGAAACTTGGTTGAACTAAAAGGGAATTTTTGCCTTTATTACCCTAACCGTTCCATTCAAAAATCTCCTATTATAAAGCCTAAACATTAAAATTTGTAGTATAGACTTGTTTGATAGGATTGTTGTTGTGTGCATTTAACTTGATTTGTTTGGTTTGATTTGCTGATCTTGGAGTGCATCATTTGGCATTATAAGTATTTTAGTTTTTTAAAATAATAAAGTTTTGTTTGTCTTATTTAATGACTTCATCATCATATATATGCCATAATTATATCAGTTTAAATTATCCAGTATTTTTTTTAAGTATGTGTCTTAGATATTGCATCTTAATATGTCATATTCAATGTCCTTACTTTTATGCTTTGATTACTTTCATCCAATCACAATTATATAGTTAAACTCATATTGATTAGCATATCATCTTATTCTAAATTATTGATTTTGACTCTATAGCTTATAAGTATATCATTTAAGGGGAGTTTTATGTTTTCACTTGTTATCCAGCCTTTTAGTCCGGCTATATACGAACTAATTAGATAAGTTAGACTTGACTATCATAGGGATCGACACGCCAGATTAACAATCACGAAGCCCGAAGATCAGGCACGGATGATAATATGGAGCAGGGACGAAGTAAAAGCAGAAGATGGATTCAATAGAATGATAGAAGTATGAAAATATACCGTCTACTGAAAATGGATTAGGTATGATACATATTAATCGATAATGGATCACACCATATCGATATTACAGTTCAACTCAATGGAAAATGGTCGGTATCTCAGAATCTACAAGTCAAATACAGATGAAACTTTAGGAACATCAATATATTGAAGAGTGGAGCCCACCATATCGATTGCACGCCAAAATAAGCCCATAGAATGATCGGTACCGATTATTATTGTTGAAGAAGTAGGACCCACAATCGATAGCATGACTTCTTCCATATCTGGAGACTCTACTGGCAAAATTTTAGGAAGATTTCACAGTCTTCCCCTATAAATATAGACGTAATTATTCATTAGGGGGATTTTTACACTGCTTGTTGCTTTGCACTTCTTTGTAACTAAGGGTTTTACTTCGATCCATCCTCCTGTATTCAGCAATTCAAGTATTTAATTAAGTTATTTTCTCCAAAGTGGACACAGGCTTTCAACGCCGAACCATTATAAATCATTTTTTTGTTATTGCTTACTTTCTGTTATTTAATTGCTTGCTTCTTCTATTTACATTTAATACTCTTCATTTATTTCTCTACATAAATACTATTTGGTGTTTGTGCTAATTTTTAGTGCAAATATTTTGGTGCTCCCATTGAGAATGAAGATTTTTAGTTCTATTTGGATCCCTTTGCTGCTACTAGATTACATAAACCCCCAAAAGAGATCCATAACTATATTCAAGAAGCTTATTCGTTCTATTCGGATTTGCAAAAGTCTAAGGAAAACTATCGACAATGGTTAGGAACACTAGATCGATCTCTCAAAACGCAGATTGAAATGAGAACGCTAGCATCCGACAAGGAGGCCAGAGCAATCCACCAGTAGATGTTAATGCTACCAATCCAGTTGAAGCTTAGAATCCTGCTGATTTCATCACAAGGGATGATTTCCAGAAAATCTGATGAGAGAGCTAGTGGATAGCCGTCGACAATTGAACCTGCAGATTCAAGCTAATATCGATCTAATGAATCAACTCAAGGATGAACAATGTAGGATGACTAGGAGGGAGCAAACTCCCTATTCTGCATCAAAAAGCTCAACTTCATCAGATGACTATCACAGATGAAGGCATCGCCAAACCGATGGATACCACGGTGAAATATCGACCTGCCATCACCCGACCGATAACGATCGGCACTGATCCATCTGGAACGGTCGACGCTGATCCAACTCTTGGAGGTGGCTCACATCAGATAACAAAAGGAACACACATTGGTGATGTTTTGATCGATCTGGATGTTGATGTTCAAGTAAATGCAGATTAGTCACCTCTTCGGAATGACGATAATGTGAATGCACATAACGTACATCGAGAGGATTTTAAGACAAGAAGGCATGGGACGACATATAGACAACAACCAGACCATTCATGTTAGGTGGAGCACGACTACCGTTTGGCTCCAACTATCCAAATGCTGAACTTGTCGGCTATGGTCAGACAGCTAGTGAGGGAGAACCAAGGTTTGACCAATGATGATTGGGGGATCTCAAGAAGCCATACCCTATACATAGAAAATATTTTACACGTGGAGTATCCAAGGAGATTTAGCATGCTGTCGATGCCTGCCTACGAGGGAAAAACCGACCCCAGGCAACATATCATGATATATGAATGGGTGATGGATTCCACATGAGCTGATGATGACACAAAATATAGGTGTTTTCCTATCACTCTCTCTGGCATAGCGACGATGTGGTTTACAAGATTACCCCCATAGTCAATCTCTAGATTTGACGATTTAGTAATAAAGTTTATGGAGCAGTTCCGTATGCACGCAACTCGCCCCAAAGATGTAATGTCTCTGTCAAGTATGATCTAGGCTTCAGGAGAATCGTTGAAAGATTAATTGGAGAGATTACATACAGCTGTCACAGAAGTCAGTAATCCGAATGACCATTCAATATTAATGGTGATAACGAGAGCGATTGATCTAAACCTGACTTTGGCGATTGGTTAGCTGGCAAGCCACCCCCAACATGGAATGTTTCTATGCAAAAGTAGCTCAGTATTTGAGGAAAGAGGAAGCTAGATGCTCTAAGAAGAAGAATGTTGTGCGACCAAGTGGAAAGGGAGTGCAGAGTAACATTGCAGTGAAATAGTCCGGGGAGAGTTCCAAAAAAGTTCAAGTAAATGTCCAAAGTAAACGAAATAAGCAAAAGAAAGGCAGTGATAGGAACTATGAGGGAAAGAGGAATTCTGGAAGAGGAAACCCTACAATTCCAATGTATGATACCTACACATTGTTGAATACGTCTATTTGTCTACATGCAATACCATGCAATATAGGAAGCCACTTTCGAAGGAATCGGTGGAGAAGCAAAAGCAGACTGGAAAATATTACCGGTTCCATGAATGCTATGGTTATAACACAAATGAGTGTAGGCATCTTCAGGATGTTATCGAGAAAATGATCTCGTTTTTGAACTATTTTGATTTTTGTGAATAACTGGTCTAAGTTTGGCTCTTACAGCATCGCTTCGGCATGCAATCAGAGGAATTTGTTAATGTTTTTTATGTTGTTTTTTATCGGCTTGATCCTAAGATGGAAGAGCCAATATTACCACTTATCCATATTTCGGATTGGTGAGTTTTTTTAGGAGATTTTTGTATGACAATTTTATGAATAATTTCATTGAATTTTTGTTGTTTTTTCTTTGCACATGCTTTCTAAACCGTTTTCGCAAGGTTTTTTTAGCTTTCAAAATAAATATTTTACAATATTTATAATTAATTTAAAGCTATTAAAATTATGTATTTTCTATAATAAGAGAATTTCAAAAGTTATTTTCTAAACGATTTCGAAAATAGTTTTAAAAGCTTGCTTTCTATAATAAATTATTTTATATATAAAATACACGTTTTTGCACTATTCGAGCGAATGAGAAGGAGAATTAAATGGTTAAGAAAGTTACAACAATTTGTTAAAGCCCCGCAAGATGGCGGGCCGGGGACATCTGACCCGAATCGAGGACAAGCGCCGCACAGGGTTGAGGAGCCCGCATAGACTGGTGGAAGGTTAGTGATTAATACAATAGTTGGAGAACCGCATCCAGTTGATAAGAGTTGGTGTGAGATGGAGCGCTATGCTAGCACGATCAAGCATAAGAATTTTGAAAGTTGTTCGAGTACAGAAGATGGAGCTCCAGCAAAGCAGCAACGTACTATGATAGATGACATTATGTTCATAAACATATATCAAACAAGGTGGAGGCACCGTATGTCAACCCAATGGTCATTTCGGCCACGAAAAGCCCCACCTTGGTGAGGTGGATTATGGTTGATCAAGGAAGTTCTGTAAAAATAATTTTCAAAAAGGCTTACGACCATATGAGGATGGAAGCCAAGAACTTGAAACCATCTAAAGCCTGCATTTATGGCATTAACGGTGTTGCAGCCAAAGCTATCGGATATGCCGAATTACCCATAGAGTTGGGAGAAGGTGACTAAAGAATAGTACGGATGTTGCCATTTGTTGTCTTGGATGTTGACTCTCCATACAATGCTTTCCTAGGCCGACCAGCCCTAGCTAAATTCCGGGTAGTTCTTGCCTCATGGTGTTTGACTTTGAAGTTCCCAACTGATAACGGTGTTGGAGTTGTGCATGGTGATCAGGCGACCGGACGTGCCTGTTATGTAGCTTAATTGAGAGATGCTCAACGGAAGGAGAAAGGTAAGGGTGTGGACAAGTCTCCATGCATCCCAACCACCGAAGATTGACAACCAGTGCCTGGGCCTTGGCTCGGGCGCCACAGTCGGTTCTATAAAGACATAGATCCGAGGGATGATGAGTAGGAGCCTAAAATGACCAAGGCTGCACCGGTTGAGCTGATAATTGACATCATAGTTAGCCAAGATGACCCATCACGGGTCCTAAAGATCTGATCATAGTTCTTCCCCCCGATGATGAAAGAACTTGCTGGTTTTCTCCAAGCAAATCTTGACGTGTTCGCTTGGACTCACTCTAACATGTGTGGAATCTCGCCTACCATTGCGATTTACGCATTAAATATCGACCCAAGGCATGTCCCGGTGAAGCAGAAAAGGCGCGGCATGGATCAAGATAGATCTACCGCCCTTAAAGAGTAGGTGGATAGACTCAAAAACAACGGGTTTATACGCAACATCCTCTACCCTAAATGGGTATCCAATCTTGTACTTGTGAGAAAGGCAAACGGAAAATGGAGAACGTGTGTTGACTATTCCGACTTGAACAAAGTGTGTCCAAAAGATAGTTTTCCCCTTCCAAGGATTGACCAGTTGGTGGACTCAACCGCAGGACACGAATTGCTATCTTTCATGGATGCATACTCTCGATATAACCAAATCCCGATTCGCATCTCCGACCAGGAGCACACCAGTTTCATTACCGAAGTTGGATTGTATTGCTATATGGTAATGCCATTTGGATTGAAGAATGTTGGAGCAACTTATTAGTGCCTGGTCACCCGAATGTTTAAAGATCAGATTGGAAAGATGATGGAGTATACGTGGATGATATGCTCGTGGAGTCATGACGATCAAGCGACCACATTAAGGATCTAATGGAAATGTTGATATTACAAAATGAAGAACAATCCTCTAAAATGTTCTTTTGGTGTTGCATCAGGAAAGTTCTTAGGTTTTATTGTCAAAGCTAACGGAATTGAAGCTAATCTTGAGAAGATTCGAGCAATTCGTAAGATTCATGCCCCAAAGACCATTAAACAAGTACAGAGCTTAATGGGAAGGTTGCTACCCTAAGTCGATTTATTTCCAGAGCCACTGATAAATGCATTCCTTTCTTCGATTTCTTCGATTTGATTAGGAGAGGGAAAAGGAACTTTGAATGGATGTAGGATTGTGAAGACGCATTTCGAGCTTTGGTAAACCACTTAGAGAAGCCTCCCGTCTTGTCAAAGCTGGTGGATCATGAAGGCTTGTATATCTACTTAGCCATATCGATACACGCGATAGTGTCGCACCGCTTCGTGAGGATAATCAGATCCAGAGACCGGTCTATTATGTTAGCAAGCAATTAACAAGAGCTGAAAGAAATTATCCGAAGATAAAGAAATTGGCGTATTGCTTATTGATTGCTTCACGAAAGCTCTGCCCCTATTTTCAGGCTCACACATTACTTTTTACACCGATCAACCGTTATGACAGGTCCTATAGCAACCTGAGGCATTTGGAAGGTTACTCAAATGGAACATCAAACTGAGCCAATTTGACATCACTTATCTCCCTCAAAGATCCATCTAGGGACAGGCACTGGCAGACTTTATAGCAGAATTTACCGCACACGATGATCTTCCCGGGAGCGGTGGAGCCCCTTCCATTCGATGGAAAATGTATACAAATGGAGCATCCAATGATCGTTGTTCTGGGGCAGAAACGTGTTAGTAACTCCAAAATATTAATCAATTTGCAACGATTTGAAGCTTGACTTCCCTACAATGAACAACGAAGTTGAGTATGAAGCTCTGAGTGCTGGACTCAAACTTGCCAGAGAACTGGGAATAAAATATCTTAAAATCTTTTGTGACTCACAAATGGTAGTATACCATGTCAAGGGAGATTACCAAGCTAAAGGAAAATGACTTGCCCCATACCTTACCCAAGTCCAAGAGTTATTGACTGGTTTTGAGTATTATGACATCATGCATGTTCCTCGAGATCAAAACAAAGAAGCTGACTCATTGGCAAAGTTTGCTAGCAATGAGGATGCATAACAAATGGGCTTGGTCCTTGTCGAAGTACTAGATGCTCCGAGCATAAATCAAATGCAAATCGACTGGGTACTAGAGACGAAGCTTGATAAGGAGTCGTGGATGACTCCGATTAAGGACTATTTGCTGCAAGGAGTCCTTCCCGAACAGAGGAATAAAAGGCGACAAGTCCTTCGCAAAGTTTCGCAGTATACCATTTAGGAAGGAGTCATATATAGAAAGGGTTTTTTCGTTCCCTTGCTCTGGTGTATCACTCACGATGAAATAAAACAGTCCTAAAGGAAGTTCATAAAGGGGAATGTGGTGATCACAATAGGGGGCAGACCCTAGCAAAGAAAATACTCCATTGTGGATATTATTAGCCAATTGTCAACCGAGATGCTGCTGATTACGCTAAGCGATGTGACAAGTGCCAGATGTATGCCAAAGTTTCGAGAGCTCCGCCGACGAAAATTACACAAATGATCAAACCATGGTCGTTTTCCATATAGTGGATAGATATCATTGGTTCCTTATCGATCTCAAAAGGTGGTGTGAAGTGCGCCATCATCGTAGTTGATTACTACACCAAATAGGCCGAAGTGGAAGCTTTAGCCACCATCATGACAAAGAAAGTAATCAACTTCATCATCCGGAACATCATATGTCGTTTTGGCATTCTATGAACTATTGTAACTGACAATGTAACCCAATTTGACAGCGCTGAATTCAAAGACTTCTGTCATCGACATCATATTGAAAAGAGATTTGCGGCAGTTGGTCACCCTCAAGCAAATGGACAAGTTGAAGCTTTGATCAAAATCATAAAGTCCATTCTGAAGAAGCATTTGGAAAAGGCTAGAGGCAAGTTGGTGGATGTCCCAACAACATTATATGCTTACAGAACCACCCACAAGTCTATGACTGGCCATACTCCATTCGCCCTTGCTTACGGCTTCGAAGCCGTCATCCCAGAATAAATAGAGATCTCCTCTTGGAATGTCTAGACTTTGTAGATGAGAAGCGCGAGGAAGCTGATTTGAGGGCAGCTGCACATCGACACCTAGTCGCCCGATACTACAATACTAAAGTTCGACCTAGAACCTTTGAAATCGGTGATCTCGCCTTGAAATGGGTTTTTCTTGCCCCGTCGCATATGAATCCTACTTGGGAAGGACCATTTGTCATTGAACAGAGGCTTAGAGAGGGAATTTTCAAGCTAGTGACTGTTGATGGCGTTACACTCCCAACAACGTGGAATAACGAGCATTTACAACGCTATTTCACTCGGTTTATTCTTTTTCGTTTAGTTGTATTCAATTTTTGAATTTGTTTTAGCATTTGATTTTTCAAATATGTAATAAGACAAATTATGCAATTCCTTTCCATTTGGAAAATAAAAGTTTGGGATTTCCTTAATACCTGTGATTACAATAGCACAACATGTTAGCCGCGATACCCGATTAACTAATATTGACATGCTCGAGCAAGTTCCTAGAGTTTGGAGCCAGCCGATTACATAAGTTCACAATTAAACTAAAAAAAATGAGCATGGTCCGAACATTTATATGATGGTTCTTGCTCGCGTCCGTTCAAATTACCTAATGAGGAATGGATGGGACTTGACCATCCAATAACCAAATTAATCCTACCAAGTGATAGAACAGACATGAATCAAAAGCGATTGTGACATGACCGTCGCTCGGTAAGTTAAACCCCGGACTTAGGGGGCAAATCAATTACTTGAGGAAATTATGGTCCGACTATTTTCTAAATAACTCAAACTCCCCATAGCATGGACTGGAGTGTAAACATGAATTTTGTGTGATCCAACCACCTACCAACTGACTCTTATCCCTAGAGCGCGGATATGAGTATAAGCAAATAGATGAGTGTGATTTGACTACTCATTGTTCCATAAACTTCAACCTAAAACCGACAGGAGGGGTATAAATTCGATAAAGATGGAGTTCGACCATCCACTATCTAACTCCGCTAACCAAAGATAGGGGTAGGAATATAATCACTTAAACCCTTGAATCTGAAAGTGTAACACTAAGGTTCAAGCCCATTGTTTAGTACAACTTGAGGCCATGACCGCATGGAAGCCTTGAGTATAAATTAATAAATGATTGTCCGAATTGACGAGTAATGAATTACAAGTACATTGAGTGGAGAAGTAATAGCTCAGCTACTTAGATAAAATTTACACAAGAGTTTGACAAAAGTGAAGGAACTTTATTTACGAAAGCTTGGAAATTTAAGTACAAGTATTCACAGTAAAACAATTAAAAAATGGGGTCGATCATGACAAATCCGGCCAACAAAAACCTAAAAGACTTGGGAGCATGAGTGCAAGTGAAGAATCACTTCCTCATCGGCTTCCTTTTCTTCTTCTTGGAATCGGAAGACATTTCACTTGAGCTTTATCCAGTCCTCTTATCCCCTCTCTTCCCACTTCCTTGGCCTTTAACTGGAGTAGACTGCGTTGACCCGATAGGTTCTGGCCAAGGAGCAAAGGCCTCCATAGTTTCTCCAGGCAAAATAATAAAGATGGGAGGGGGATGATCTCCATTTTCTCTTGATTCACTTTTTCTTCAAGGGCAGTGTCCGCTTCAAGTTTATGTGCCATTTCTTGCACGGAGGGACCTGACAAGGATTGAGAAGTTCTAATAATCACAACCTCATCATCAGTAGGTATCTCTTGACGCGGATCGCATTCTTCCCTCAATAAAGCGTCCACTAGGTGCTCGTCAATAATAAAAGTTTCCTCTTTTGGGACATTTTGGGCTGTTGCCAAAGCCGTGACTGTAGCGGACTCCGCCGATGGGACCTGAGGTCCTGGTTGAGATTCTTCGGGAAAGGGTGGAACTGGAGCCAACATATCTAAAGCCGAGGAAACATAACTAAAAAGATTAGATATATCGGCCAGCGACACTCCAGCTTTTTGGAGGATATGTGAGTTTAAGGAAATACCTTTTCTAGACTGATCTCCCATGTGAGCGGAGTGCCATTGGAACCTCCTTCCATAATCAGGGAGAACCCACTAGATGTAGCAATATGCGGTTTCTCTAAATTATAACCGGGCTTGATAGAAGGACTACCAGTGGTGCCGGGAATAGCTTGGGTAACCGGATTCTGGTAATCTCCGACACTGTGTGATATGGACCCAGAAACTTCACCAGCTTCATGTTGAGAAGTTGTGGCATGCTCTTTCTGAAGTATAAGCTGGGTTTCATGAAGAACTTTGGGTTCATCACCCAGTAGAATTTTTCCCTCCAGCCTCATCAAATCGATTTGTTCATGTTATCCCGCCTTTGGCAAGGCCGTGATACCAAGGAATTGACTAGTAACCAATGGCGACCCATCCTAGAGATCGGTTATACACAGGCTCACTATGGATATCGACGAATTTTTCCTGAGTCCAGATCGAGCCAAAATTGGTAGGACATGACAAGCTAAGCCATGAAAGCCAACGTTCCAAATCCCAAGTCAATCCGAGTTCGTATGCTCAAGTTATGAACGATACAAAATTGGGCGAAAATCAATTACCGGTCGACTCGCTCCCTTTGACTCGCTCCCTTCGACTCGCTCCACATCTCTCAGATGCCAACTTTGACTCGCTTCGCAACACTCAGAAGTGACAACTTCGACTCGCTTCGCTCAGAGGCCAACTTCGAGTCGTTCAGGTGCGACTCGCTTCACAGCCATCTGGAGTACCTACTTCGACTCGCTTCGCTCAGGTGCCTTCTTCGATTCGCTCTATTCGAACCACTGATCGACTCCATCAACTTCGACTCCATTGGTGAAGCCACTGCTCAAACCTCTCAGGATGCTCCATTTCGACTCGCTCGACCAGTGCGTACTTCGACTCGCTTGATCTGGGCAAACTTCGACTCGCTCAATCAGTAAACATTTCGACTCGCTCGAAACAACAGCAAGGGCAGAGTGAGATTCAAGCGCCACGTCACCGAGTCGAATGGAAGCGAGTCGAAACAGAAGCGAGCCGAAGGAAATAGCCTACCGAAAACCTCATTTCGTATCGATCATATCTCCCAATCTGCAGGTCCAAATGCTATTAAATTTTCACAAAAGACTACGTGCATGCTAAAGAATGTCCACGCCAAATTTCGACTCCACTGGATGGAATCTCGAGCGATACGAAATCCGGTCGTATCGATCACGGATCAGACCGAAACTTCACGGGCTTGGGCGTACGGGCCTGGTCACGTTCCAGAGAGGGTCTTCCGAGATCTGAGCAAAATATCAGCCTCCTACACCTATAAATAGACCCCCAAAGCCAACAGAAAAGGGGTTCTTCTTCCTCTTTGAGATCTCCAACGCCCGGACTCCGCCAGATCCAGATCTGAACTCAATTGCTGCTGCTACCAATGAAATTCATTGCTGCAAATCATAATTGCCTGTTGTAAATCATTGAATTCACTTGTAAACACAAAAGAAAGATCAATAAAGCAAACTACTTCATAGTGGACGTAGGCGATACGCCGAACCACTCTAAATTCTTGTGTCTCCTTGCACTTTAATTATTCTCATATTTGAAATTTGGAGTTTTTGTTAGTTAATTCCTCTTTTTTCATTTAATTTCTTCACTTTATCTCTTCAAAGACTTCCGAAGAGTGTTGTGCCCAATTTTGGTACAAACACTTTGGTGCTTTCACTGAGAAAAATCCAATTTTTCTCCTGCTCTTTGGATCTCCTATCTATATTGGATTGCATAAATCTAAGAAGAAGATCCAGATCTAGAACTTTGAAGCCCTTCCATTCTATTCAGATTTGCAATCAGATCTAGGAGAGGACTTCACCAATTCATTATGGTGAGCACACGTACCACTGCTACAACTGCTGATCAAGGAGCACGGGACCGACAGAATCCTGTGCAATCACCTCCCTCCAACGAAAATGCAGTAGGACCTTCAGATCCATCCGGTCCAATCACTAGACAAGAATTCCAGACATTGCTTCAAGAGTTGACCCAATATCGACAACAGTTAACTGAACAACTGCGCGCCAACACAGAATTGTCCAACCAGCTGAACCGTCAAAGGCGTAGAAGATCTAGGAGAGACCAAGGTTCCTATTCTTCCACAGAAAGTTCAGCCTCCTCCGATGGCCAAACCAGATCCACACGTCCACGGCTAGGTGTAAACTACACCCAAGCCATGGGACACCAACCTGCCTCTAACCTTGGGCAACCAAGAGCTGGACCATCCGCTAGTCTCCGTACAGAGCCTTCGACTCGAGAAGGAGCTTCTCCTTACCGTGTTACCGGCACATTGCTACTACCACCACTGCCGAACGGGTATGTGATGCCAGAAACCAAGCAAACCCTCAACGCAACCAACGAGAGCAGACTCCTGAGCCTTATGTCCCCGAGGATGTTGAACCAAGGAGGCGAGGCACGGACCGTCGACCGCATACGGTCCAGACTCGCATTGTGGAATCCGACCACACCTTGGCACAACATGCTCCAAATACCCGAACGCCGGATATACCAGTGATGATCCGCCAAATGATCCGTGAAAGTCAGGGTCTCTCTAATGACGACTGGGGAATCTCCCGAAGTCATACCCCTTTCACCGATGACGTTTTATATGCTAAACCACCTTCGCACTTCAGGATGCCAGCTTTGCCAGTTTATGAAGGAAGTTCTGATCCCAATCAACACGTCCTGAAATACGAATGGCTGATGAATGCTGCTAGAGCTGATGATGTAGTAAAGGGCCGTAGTTTACCCATTTCCCTAGGGGGCACCGCTACAATGTGGTTCACTCGTTTGCCACTGCGATCCATCTCTAACTTTGACCAGATGGCCACCAAGTTTGTCGAACAGCTCCGTATGCATGTGGCGAGGCCTAAGGACATTAACACTCTGTCTAGCGTTACACAAGCTCCCGGAGAGACACTTAGACGATACTTGGAGCGATTCCATGCTGCGTGTGCAGAAATAAGCAATCCCAATGATAACTCTATCCTGATGGCACTGACTAAGGGGATTGATGCTGATTCCGAGTTCGGAAATTGGTTAGCTGGAAAACCACCTGCGTCATTGGACCGTTTCTATTCCAAGGCAGCCCAATTCTAGAGAAGGGAGGATGCGAAACAGTCTAGGAAGCAGGAGGACGCAGGGCCCAACATCGAAGGAATCCAAAGTAACATCGCTATTAACAGTCCGGGGATAGTTCTTGAAAAGCTCAGTTGAACGTACAAAATAAACAAAATCAACAGAGGGACAATGGGAATCAAAACAAGAAACGCGATCAGAATCGCGGTCCACGGCGTAGAGCTTCCATGTATGATAACTACACTCCGTTAAACACGTCGCTGGAAAATGTATATTTGCAGATCTACAATACCATGAAATTCAAGAAACCTGCCCCTAAACCACCAACTGAAAGACAAATCCAAACGGGAAAATTTTGTAGATTCCACGAGAGTTATGGCCACAACACCAATGAGTGTCGTCACTTACAAGACCTCATTGAAAAATTGATACGTGAATGGAAGTTGGATCAGTATGTGCAGGTGCCGTAGTCCGGAGGCGCGGGCCCATCAAATTAAAATCGTGCGCCAAATCAGGAAAGACAGGAGGAACCCGCTCGTACAGGCGGGAGGTTGGTCATCAACACAATAAGTAGTGGTCCTCACCCAGCAGATCGAAGCTGGAAGGAAATGGAGTCGTATGCTAGTTCTATCAGGCACGCAGACTTTGAATGTTATAGTAACTCTGATGAAGGGGCTCCGGCCAAGCAACAGAAGACAATGACAGATGACATCATGTTCAGGAGCAGATACACTGATAAAGTCGAAGCTCCCACTATCGATCCACTGGTCATCTCAGCACAGATAGGTCCCGCTTGGATGAAAAGGATCTTAGTTGACAGTGGAAGCTCTGTGAATATTTTGTTCAAACGAGCTTATGATCAAATGAAAATGGAAGCCATGTACTTGAAGCCTTGTCAATCCCGAGTCCATGGTTTCAACGGAAGTGCAACTATACCCACTGGAATGGTGGAACTGCCAGTAGAATTGGGAGTTGGAGAACGACGGAGAGTACGGATGCTTCAGTTCATTATTTTGGACATAAACTCCCCTTTCAATGCTTTCTTGGGCCAACCGGCCCTCGCTGAATTCCAGGCGGCCATCGTCCCGTGGTGTTTGACTTTAAAGTTTCCCACTGATCATGGAATAGGAATCATTCAGGGAGATCAGGCTGCTGCCAGAGCCTAATATGTTGCGGAGCTGCGGGGAGCACAGCGAAAGGAGAAAGGAAAGGGCGTAGAGGAATCTCTCTGCGTCCGTTCCGCCGATAATTGACAATTAACGCCCGGGCCCAGGCCCGGGCACCCCAGCCAATTCCTCAGGGATCTTGACCCAAGAGAAACTGAAGACGAAGTAGAATCTAAAGAAAGTCAAGCATCCTCGGCCGAACTGACGATTGATGTCCCAGTTGACAGTGACGATGACTCGAGAATGATAAAGATTGGATCTCAGTTAAGCCAGCAAACTCAAGAGAAATTGGTTGAATTTCTACGGGTAAATCTTGACGTATTTGCCTGGACACATTCCGACATGTGTGGGATCTCGCCAGACATCGCGAGCCACACTCTGAACATTGACCCGCAGCATGTCCTGGTCAAACAGAAAAGGCGTGGTATGGATCCAAAGAGATCTGCCGCCCTTAAGGAAGAAGTAGAAAAGCTTGAAGCAAATGGATTCATTCGGGATGCGCTATATCCTGAATGGGTGTCGAATCCCATGCTCGTCCGAAAGCCGAATGGAAAGTGGAGAACAAGTGTCGATTATTCCAACCTAAGTAAAGCATGTCCCAAAGATAGTTTCCCACTTTCCAGAATTGATCAGCTAGTAGATTCGACAACTGGACATGAACTCTTATCCTTCATGGATGCGTACTCTGGCTACAATCAGATACCGATGCATTTACCCGATCAAGAACATACCAGCTTCGTAACCAATCTAGGAATTTATTGCTATAAAGTTATGCCATTCAGACTTAAGAATGCCGGGGCTACTTATCAACGTTTGGTCAATCAGATGTTTGCCAATCAAATCGAGAAAACCATGGAAGTGTATGTAGACGACATGCTTGTGAAGTCACGACTCTCCACTGACCATGTTAAAGACCTGGAGACTATGTTCAACATACTTCGAGAATACAAAATGAAGCTAAATCCACTGAATTTTCACTTTGGAGTTGCATCCGGGAAGTTCCTTGGGTTCATCGTTAACGCTCGAGGAATCGAAGCTAATCCTTAAAAGATTTGGGCAATCAGAAATCTTGAAACTCCCAAGACCATAAAGCAAGTCCAAAGTCTCAATGGGAAAGTAGCAGCATTGAGCAGGTTCATTTCAAAGTTCGCTGACAAATGCATTCCCTTCTTCGATCTGATCCGAAAAGGAAAACACAACTTTGAGTGGACCACGGAGTGCGAGGGCGCTTTCCAAGCGCTAGTCCAACATTTATCCACACAACCTATCCTGTCGAAGCCCATCGACCATGAGAAGTTGTTCGTATATTTGGCGATATCAGAGAACGCTATTAGCGCTGCATTGATTCGAGAATAAGACAAGATACAGAAGCCGGTATACTACGTCAGCAAATGGTTGACTGGGGTGAAAGAAATTATCCAAAGCTAGAAAACTTGGCCTACTGCCTTGTGATTGCATCAAGGGAACTCCGACCATATTTCCAGGCACATCCCATTGTTGTTTACACCGACCAGCTGCTACGACAGGTCCTTTCGCGGCCTGAGACGTCTGGTAGATTACTCAAGTGGAACATCGAACTGAGTCAGTTTGATATTACTTACACTCCGAGATGAGCAATCCATGGACAAGTCCTCGCTGATTTCAAAGTTGAATTTACCATTCCAGAGGACTTGCGCGAAACCAGTAAATCCCCCGGATCCATCTGGAAGCTGTATACTGATGGTGCGTCAAACGACCGGTGTTCGGGCATTAGTGTTGTACTCGAGACCCCCGAAGGCCGATCTATATGCTACGCTTTGAAGTTTGACTTTCATGCAACCAATAATGAAGATGAATATGAATCCCTCTTAGCTGGCTTAAAACTTGCTAGAGATTTGAGAATTATCACAGTGGAGATTTACTGTGACTCACAATTGGTCGTGTGTCAAGTACGAGGAGAGTATCAGGCAAGAGATCGAAGGTTGGCTGCTTACTTAGCTCGAGTTCAGGAAATACTAAATCAGTTCGATTACTACGCCATCTATTGTATACCTCGGGAGCGCAACCAACAGGCCGATTCATTGACAAAACTAGCCAGCACCGGTGAAGCTCAGCAAATGGGACTCGTTCCCGTAGAAGCGTTATCCTCCCCAAGCATTGACCGGGCAGAAATATACAGGGTATGCGAAACCATCATCGAAAAGGATTCGTGGATGACTCCACTCAGAAAATACATCGAACACGGAATCCTGCCGGAACGCAGGAGTGAAAAGAGACAAGTTCTCCGAAAGGCCTCATGATTCGTCATTCAGGATGGGGTCATGTATAGAAGAGGGTACTCTATTCCTCTACTCCGGTGTATCTCTCACGATGAAATCAAACGAGTATTGCACGAAGTGCATGAGGGAGAATGTGGCGATCACACCGGGGGTCAAGCACTTGCCAAGAAAATACTTCGATACGGATATTACTGGCCAACTGTGAATCGCGATGCGTCGGATTATGCAAAGAAATGCGATAGGTGTCATAAATATGCCCGAATTCCTAGAGCTCCTCCAACCGAAATAACAAAAATGGTCAGCCCATGGCCATTTGCAATGTGTCGACATCATTGGCGCTTTACCTCTGGCAAAAGGTGGTGTGAAATACGCCATCGTCGCAGTTGATTACTTTACTAAGTGGGCTGAAGCCGAAGCTCTCGCTACCATTACAACGAAGAAAGTAATCAACTTTGTGGTTCGTAACATCATCTGTCGATTCGGTCTCCACACACCATTATTACGGACAACGGAACCCAATTCGACAGTGCTAAATTTAAAGATTTCTGCAAGCGATTCCAAATCCAAAAGAAATTCTCTGCAGTCGCACGCCCTTAGGCAAACAGACAGGTCGAAGCTGTTAACAAAGTCATAAAATCCATTCTAAAAAAACGACTGGAAAATGTCGGTGGCAAGTGGGTTAATGAACTTCATATGGCTTTATGGGCTTACCGAACAACCCACAAGACTGCGACTGGTCACACTCCGTTCTCTCTTTCTTACGGTTCAGAAGCCGTTATTCCAGTCGAGCTAGAAGTACCTTCTCATCGTGTGACATACTATGATCCAAAGACAAATGCTATATTACTTGCGGAATCTCTTGATCTACTAGATGAGAAGCATGAAGAAGCTAATTTGAGGGCAGCTGCGCATCGAAGTCGAGTCGCCCGATTGTACAACGCCAAGGTCCGCCCGTGAACCTTTGAACTAGGCGATCTCGTCCTCAAAAGAATCTATCCGGTTCCTTCGCATATGAAATCGACATGGGAAGGACCGTATGTTATCGAACGAAGGCTCGGAGATGGCACATTCAAATTATCGACTGTCGACGGTCTAACTCTGCCAAGAGCCTGGAATAGCGAAAGCCTTCGTCGCTATTACACATGATAGGCTATCTTTATCCATTTAAATTACTTTCCTTTGTTGTAATCTATTTCTGCATTTCGAAATTAGAACTTGTAATAAGGCAACTAACTTTGCCATACTTTCTTGTTTCAGCAATAAAATGGAATCTCTTCGAGCCAGAGCTGTGATTTACTTGAAATGCTTCATGTGACCATCACTATGCACGGAGAGCTAAGTTTCACCAAACGGTGGAATTTATTCAAAAAGAGAGTGACTGCAATGCAACCAATCACTCGCTAAGTGAAACCCGAGCTCAGGGACAAGCCATCACATCAGAATCAAAAAAGGATTGATACACGACAATCCATCACTCAACTCCGAGTTCCCAAAGCGCGAACCGGAGTATAAACATCAACTCCGTATTCCCAGAGCGTGAAGCGGAGTGTAAACATCCAACTCCGTATTCCCAGAGTGCGAAGCGGAGTATAAACATCAACTCCGTATTCCTAGAGCGTGAAGCGGAGTGTAAACATCTAACTCCGTATTCCCAGAGTGCGAAATGGAGTATAAACATTCAACTCCGAGTTCCCAGAGCGTGAATCGGAATATAAACATCAACTCCGTATTCCCAGAGTGCGAAGCGGAGTATAAACATCTAACTCTGTATTCCCAGAGTGTGAAGCGGAGTATAAACATTCAACTCCGAGTTCCCGGAGCGCGAACCGGAGTATAAACATCAACTCCGTATTCCCATAGTGCGAAGCGGAGTATGGACATCCAACTCCGTATTCCCAGAGTGCGAAGCAGAGTATAACATCCAACTATGAACTCCCAGAGTGCGAGTCGGAGTATAAACATTAACTCCATGTTCCCAGAGTGCGAACCGGAGTATAAACATTAACTCCATATTCCCAGAGTGCGAAGCTAAGTATAAACATCAACTCCGTATTCCCAAAGTACGAAGCGGAGTATAAACATCCGACTTCGTATTCCCAAAGTGCGATGCAGAGTATAAACATTCAACTTCGAGTTCCCAGAGCACGAACCGGAGTATAAACATCAACTCTGTATTCCCAAAGTGCGAAGCGGAGTATAAACATCCAACTCTGTATTCCCAGAGTGCGAAGCGGAGTATAAATATCCAACTCCGAACTCCCAGTGTGCGAGTCGGAGTATAAACATCAACTCCGTGTTCCCAGAGCGCGAACCGGAGTATAAACATTAACTCCCTATTCCCAGAGTGAGAAGCGGAGTATAAACATCAACTCCAAATTCCCAGAGTGCGAGTTGGAGCACGAACATCAACTCCGGATTCCTAGAGGGCAAAACGGAGCGTAAACACCAACTTCAAGTTCCCGAAGCATGAATCGAAGTAAAGGTATCAGCTCCAGACTGCCAGAGCGCGAGTCGGAGTACAAATGTCAATTCCGGGCCTCCGGATCGCGGACATATGATTAAAACTTAAGCCGGCGTGACCAACCGCCAGTAAGCAAATAAGAATCCTCGGAGTACGGATATGATCATCGACAATCAAACAAGCATGGATGCATTATTCAATCTCCGCTTGCCTCAGACATCCGTTCGGTGGCACAAGGCTCTACATGTCATAAGTAAGAAGTGATCATCGACTGACGTTCTACAACTCATCCCCAAGACTGGGGGGCAGGACTTAAGCATCAACCATTGATTGAAGCGATGCAACGTCAGAATTCAACTCGCTTCCCGGTCACAAGCCATGTCCACGGTTTCCGAACTTGGCAAACCAAAACAAACTTGGTTCGGAACCTGAAACTTCACAAGTGCACTTCAGATATTTAAACACTTAGACAAATACACAATGATAGAAAAGAAATCAAAAAAGAGAAGTTTCATTTCTATTGTTTGTAAAGGAAGTTCGTATACAAGTTTGTTCCCAAAAAATTCCTACTAGAAGGGGTCGAACCCGCATCTATACACGGCTAACAAAATGTAAGTCAAAATACATCGGATGAGCATGCCTAATCTTTCTTCTTCCTTGGCTTCCTCCTCGGTGTGGACCCACTGGAGCCATCGCCAATCTTCCTCTTCGAGCCTTTGTTTTTCGACGGTTGATCTCCAGGCGAGGGCATTATGTCGACATCCTCCTCCAAACTCAAGTGAATAGGAACGCTCCCTGCGGGCGGAGTCGGAGGAACAGGATCGAATACAAAAGGTGGAACGGGCATGCCGGTGAGAAAAACAGCACCACCAGGAGATATCATTCTGAGCAGAGCAGGCCTTGATGCTGCCATCCCACCTCCGAAGCTTCCACCATGAGCCGCTGCTGCCATTTCAGCGTCAATTTGAGCGAACATCTCCTCTTCGGTTATTGCTCGAGCCCCGCTGGGGGCATCGGCAGTCGGCGTTGAATAACTTGTAGCAGGATCGGTTCCGCTCATGACAGGTGGCAAGTCAGCAAGAGGATCTCCGTGACGGCGAAAGAGTTCATCCATCAGTTGATCTTCAAACGCCATTGTATGCCCCTGCATATCATCGATCGGGGCAGCTGTGCTCACGGTGATCGCTTCGGTCATGATAGCCTCCTGTGTCTGATATAATTCTTGAGTAGCAGGAGGCATGTGCGGTGCAGCGTCGATCACTGGACAAAGAATAAGAGAATTGTTAGAACTTAACTCGATCAAAGACTTCGACTCAGGAAAGATATGTGGAATGTTCGAAGTACCTTCCTCAGTTTGACTTGTAAGCGGCGGGGCGGCTTCAGTCATTTGCGCGGTAGCCGGAGACATCTGCGGCCTTTCCGTATTATAGGAAGGAACAGCTTGAGGATCAACCGCAGGAAAAGATTCAGGCTGGGTTGACACCGGAAGTTCAAGACTTGCATCGCGATGCTCAACCCCGGAGCCTTCTCCTACTTCCAGGTGCTGGGTGCCGAGTCTCTCCTTCTCATAAGAGATCATTGAATCGTGGAGAATCTTCTTTTCATCATCGGTTAACAGACGATTCTCGAGCTTGAATTCATCCACAGACTCACCCTGGTGCGCCTCCTTCTCTTCCTTAACCAGTCAGCCCCAAGCACTGTGAAGATGCATCGAATAATCATTGAGTCAGGCTAGACCCATGTGCCTCAGCACATTAGCGTTGTATACGACAAGGAGGTCTTCAATGTCAGCCTCTAGCCTGGACTCGGCCAACTTCACCCTCTCCTCGACCTCAGTCTCCACCTTCTGGACTTTAGCCACAGCCGCATCCCATTCTCCCCTGAGCAGAACACCCTGATCGCACGCCTTTTGGGCTGCGTTGTTCGTGTCATCTTTTTCCTAGGCCAAGTCGGCGAATTTGGCCTTAAGTTCATTCAGTTCCTTGACCGCCGCATCCCGCTCGGCGGTAACTGTAGTATTCCGGTGGCCCATCTCCTCCACCAAGGTGACATGCGTCTGCCTCAACCTCTCCATGGCCACATTTGCCTCGTCAGCCTTCTTAATGGCCTCGATCTCAGATTTCCGAGAAGACTCGGACTCAACGGAGAGTACCTGAATAATACGATCCCTTTTTGCGAGCTCGGTCTCCATCTTCTCGAGCACTTTGGCCCGCTCAAAGGCCACTTTGGAAGCTTTTTCAGCAGCCTTTTCCCACTCTCGGTATTAGGTGTAGATGTTGTGGACATAATCATGCATCGTGCCCTCTACCCCTGATGGAATTCTCTTCAAGTGGGGAGGGAAGACATAACCGTCGAAGCAGATATTTGGAAAATCCTTCCTCATCTGAGCCAACTTAAGGGCCCCTTCTCCAGTGGGATCAACGGGGACCTGCTCTGTAACCATGGAGGATGTAGTCTCTTCTCTCTGAAGATGAGTCTCAGATCTAGAAGAGTGAGAAGACGGCCTGTGACGAGGAGGTTCAGGTGGATGTGAGGCAGAAACAGGGGGTGGAGACAAAAGTCTGGGAGGAGGAGAGTGTGATCTGGATCAATGTCTATACTCTCTGTCACGCCCATGCCTGTCCTGGTTAGAGTAATCACGATCGCAATCTCTATTTGAATCCCTCCTGCGGGAATCATAGTAACCAGAAGCTTTTCGGGCAGAGCGAAGATTCTCAAGCATCGATCCTCTTCCAGACATAGTACCTGAAAATGAGAAACGAAGAAAGAGTTAGTGACTTCCTAAGTGGAGCGATTTACAGTTGTGAATCATGCAGTGTAGTGAAGTGTATGCATGTGCAATCCCCCGACCAACCAGAAATGTCGGCCGCACTCGTAGCAAGCGACCCACTCAGTTTGAGAGCACTGTCAAGCTCCTTCATACTAGCGTCGTGTTGAGACGACACAAAGTCCGAAATCGGAACATCGGGAAGCCTGTAAAAAAGATTCTCTAGTACTGGCGGGGAAGAAGCCTCTGAAGTTATAATCCCCTAAGTAGGCAGGGACATAACAACAGATTTAAATCTCCCAGATTTAGTGCGCTTTTGAGCAGCAGCCTTGCCTTTTCTTCTTCCACCCGAATCATGGACATCGGCAGAAGGCCCAACGTGGGAGTTCGGTATCGGTAGGCGTTCTTTCTGAATCAACTTCTTCGACGATCACGACTGCGGGCGCTTTGCACTTCACCCGTTTCTTCGGGACCACTCTATGTGCCCCTTCCAGATGTATGCTCTGCCTCCGCTCTATTAGCCCGACGGTCCTCAAATTTCTATCAGTCAGGACCAAGTCAATATGCCTCTCTTCGCTCGGATATGCTTGAAGAATCCGAACAAGCTCTCTGAAGTACACGCCATCGGGACGGTAGATTGAGGCTATAAGAAAGGAAAAGTATGTCAGTTTTGAAGTCAGTTACTGGTATCTTAATGATTCGAAAGAGAAATGGCAACACTTACATCTATCCAACCACTGCCCAGCAAATCCAGGGGGGGCACCGAACATAGAACCATTCAGTTTTATAGTAACTTAGCCTCCCCCAGGAGCCCAGTACAATGTGGCAGTTTCTGACCGCCTCCAGGAAAGTGAAAGAAGGGTTGTCTCCACAGCTCTTGACGTTGAATAAATATCTGATTTCGATCGGCTTCGGCGGTCGAAAGAGAATCTCCATAAACAGGACGAAGGTGCTGTTCAAAAAGGCATACCCGTTCGGATGTAGCTGAGATGGAGCTATGCCAAGAAACGATAACATCTCCCTTATATATTCATTGAAGGGAGGGAGTGTCCCCGCTGTGCAAGCGTGGCGGTTGAAAGCGGTAAACCCCTCCGGGGGATTGTGTGGCATGTCACTTGGCCCAGGAAGTAGCACGTCATCAAGCGACAGACCGTGCCTTCAACAAATCCGGCTTAACACGTCTTCGGAGATACCCGACGGCAGCAAATCTGGTGGACTACAAATAAACCGAGCCCCTAGACGCTCGTCCGGAGCTGGCTCTATAACTTCAGCTTCTATGACCGGTATCTCTATGGTTGGAGGAATAGAACTCGGGAGTTCCTGCTGTTGAGAACTGGAGGGTTCCATGAATAGCTAGCTTATGAAAAATCATTGTTAAACAAACGATAACGCTCATACATCCCCCAGTGTAAAGTGTGTGAGTGTGTGCTATGCAATGCAATACTGTATATTATTTGAGAAAATCAATAGGATTGAAGGAAGCGTATAAGCGACGAGACTTCGGAATTCGGTCGGAAGGACCGTCATCGCTGACCGTCACAACCATACCATCCAACTATTGACCATCATTTCAAGTCAAAGTTTGTTGTCATTTTTTTTAAGTTGTAGTTTCATCGACGAGCTTCGATAGGAAATTAAATATGCAGTGAAATGGTTAAGTCCAGTTATGCAAGTTTGAAGCTCGTCGGAGGCAATTGTTCAAGTATGTGAGAAGTTTCAAACTTTTTGATGATCAAATTTGTATCGCTCGCAAGAGTCGTGTTCGCGTCAATAAGCTATGGTCGTATGCATATAAGTCAGACTCGGTCAGAAGGTTGGCATGCAAGTTCGACTCGAACTAGAGGGCTCGATTTAAAATCCCCAGTTCGACTCGCTCCCAAGACCATCGAGTTCGACTCGGTCCCAAGACCACGCATTTCGACTCGCTCCCTGGACCACACAGTTCGACTCGCTCCCCAGGACCATCGAGTTCGACTCGGTCCCAAGATCAAGCATTTCGACTCGCTCCCAGGACCATATAGTTGACTCGCTCCTCGGGAATATCGAGTTTGACTCGGTCCCAAGACTGCATACTTCGACTCGATCGAAAATCACCCTTTTCAACTAAATCCAAGGCCATCGTTTCGAGTCCATCAGGCGCGACCCCTTCATATCGATCCATGAATTCAAAGCACTCGATTCGATGTGAAGCTCCGCCATCGATCGATACAAAGACCTTCGCCTCATCATCTCGAAACCCATATTCCAGAGCGACACGAAGCTGAGGCTAGAGAGCTTTTGATCGACCACGGCTCCGATTGATTTGATGTTAAGAAAACCTGAGCCTCATCGTTTACGCATGGATTCGCTTATTGGATTACCTAGATCTGTCAGTTAGTTCAAATGATTAAAGATAGGAATCGGTTCGAAGGCAGGAATATTTCGTTCATTCTTCTCGAGTTTCTGAGCGATACGAAGAAAAGGAAGGATAACGAAAGGTAAAAAAGTGAAAAACGGATAAGTACAGAGTATTTATATGGACTTGGAAACAAAGGGAATAAACGCTTTGTATCCCGATGGATTCGAACGCACGTTTCGACTCCCTCTCCAATGCGTCAATACGAAGATCTCCTTCGTATCGCTCCCTTCGACTCCATCCCCGTGTTCAGTTCGACTCCATCAGTACGAGGCCACCCTTTGTATCAATAACCCATTTCGACTCCGACCCCTAGGCAGCTCGAACCCCAGACCGAGTCGAACGAGCAATTCGAATCCATCAGGGAGTCTACTTCGACTTGCTCCACTTCGACTCGCTCAATTCGAGTCCGTCATCAAGTTGAATAAGCGCTTCACGTCCATCAAATCCATCAGATCATGACTTCTAGAGGCCAACTCCGTCAACTCGACATACTTACTTCGCATCCATAAATCCAATGAAAATCATCTTCAATGTTACAACCCTTCTCATCGATTCAGGAGAGGATCGTTGCGAAGGAACATTCAAAAGCAGCCATCGAGCGTTGTTGCAGCAAATTTCACATTGGTTCAGGAGAGGATCGATACGTAATTCAAAAAGTAAAATAAACTGACAACGACTCATGGACGTACGAACATCAAAGAGAGTCAGGTTAACGTATATGCATGAATGTCAGACTAGTATTCAATGTTCTAGATTTTCAAGAATCAGAAACTCATCCAATAACGATTGCAACAACAAATGGGTAACCGCTAGCATACAGCAATCAGTTGAAACAATACATGGTACAGTAGTCGACAGTCAACAGTTTACATTATCAAGAAGAACGGTCAAAGGTTACAGCTTTCATCGAAAAGACAATAACTATTCAGAGTAAAGATGGCAGTATTTCAAAGCACATCATATTTCCACAAAACGTACTTTGGGGGGCAAATGTTATCCCGCCTTTTGGAAAGGCCGTGATACCAAGGAATTGACTAGTAACCAATGGCGACCCATCCTAGAGATTGGTTATACATAGGCTCACTATGGATATCGATGAATTTTGCCCGAGTCCGGATTAAGCCAAAATTGGTAGGACATGACAAGCTAAGCCATGAAAGCCAACGTTCCAAATCCCAATTCAATCCGAGTTCGTATGCTCAAGTTATGAACGATACAAAATTGGGCGAAAATCAATTACCGGTCGACTCGCTCCCTTCGACTCGCTCCACATCCCTCAGATGCCAACTTCGACTCGTTCACAACACTCAAAAGTGAAAACTTCGACTCGCTTTGCTCAAAGGCCAACTTCGAGTCGTTCAAGTGCGACTCGCTTCACAGCCATCTGGAGTACCTACTTCGACTTGGTTCGCTCAGGTGCCTTCTTCGACTCACTCCATTCGAACCAATGATCGACTCCATCAACTTTGACTCCATTGGCGAAGCCACTGCTCAAACCTCTTAGGACGCTCCGTTTCGACTCGCTCGACCGGTGCGTACTTCGACTCGCTCGGTCTGGGCAAACTTCGACTCGCTTAATCAGTGAACATTTCGACTCGCTCGAAACAACATCAAGGGCAGAGTGAGATTCAAGCGCCACGTCACCGAGTCGAATGGAAGCGCAAGTCGAAACATAAGCGAGTCGAAGGAAACAGCCTACCAAAAACCTCATTTCGTATCGATCATATCTCCCGATCTACAAGTCCAAATGCTATGAAATTTTCACAGAAGACTACGTGCATGCTAAAGAATGTCCACGCCAAATTTTGACTCCATTGGATGGAATCTCGAGCGATACGAAATCCGGTCGTATCGATCACGGATCGGACCGAAACTTCATGGACTTGGGCGTACGGGCCTGGTCACGTGCCAAAGAGGGTCTCCCGAGATCTGAGTGAAATATCAGCCTCCTACACCTATAAATAGACCCCCAAAGCCAATAGAAAAGGGGTTCTTCTTCCTCTTTGAGATCTCCAACGCCCGGACTCAGGCAGATCCAGATCTGAACTCAATTGCTGTTTCTACCAACGAAATTCATTGCCGCAAATCATAATTTCCTGCTGTAAATCATTGAATTCACTTGTAAACACAAAAGAAAGATCAATAAAGCAAACTACTTCATAGTGGACGTAGGCGATAAGCCGAACCACTCTAAATTCTTATGTCTCCTTGCACTTTAATTATTCTCATATCTGAAATTTGGAGTTTTTGTTAGTTAATTCCTCTTTTTTCATTTAATTTCTTCACTTTATCTATTCAAAGACTTCCGAAGAGTGTTGTGCCCAATTTTGGTACAAACACTTCAGTACGAAGAGCTTCCTTCTCTTGAACAAGATGCTCCCAAGCACGTACAAGATGGTAAAGGTAGTCACCTCGGATCCACTCCATGTTTCTGTACTTTAAGACATTGGCATTATAAAGAATGAACAATGGATCTAATTCCCCTATAACCTCCTTCCTGACCTTTTCTTTCGTGGCCTCCACCTCTCGTTTAACAAGGGCATAAATGTCTTTAGCCTTTTTGACAGCCGCGTCCCTTTCAAGCTTGATGGCAACCAATTCCTCATAGGCATCCTGACTGATTTTCTATGCTTCTTCTTTGTTGCTGGATTCGTGCTCGAACTTATTTTCATACTCAGGTACGCTTCTTTGAGCCGCATCCCTTTCTATCACCAGTTTATGATTCCGATGATGAAGTGCTTCAACTTGGCCAAGTACCCGGCTTTCTCATCTTCCAGTGCCTTGATGGCTATCTCTGCTTTTCTCTCGGCTTCTTCCTGTGAGCTCCTTAAAGATTCTAACTCATTGGTTAGAGTTTCGATGATCCGCTTGTCCTGGGCCTCTTGGCGTTTTAGTTTCTCAATTTTTGCCGCTCTCTCCCAAGACACTTTGGAAATCCTCTCCACTGCTTTCATCCACTCATTATACTGCTTGTGGATATCAATCACACAATCAATAGTCGTTTATTGGACTTTTTCATGAACTTTCTTAAGATTAGGTACAAAGAAATATCCATCAAGTTATACATTTGAAAATCCGACTTAAGTTGGGCCATGCGAGCGGTGGCATCGGCTTGTTGAGCTTCGATGAAAACTTGGGTGTCGCCGCTTTCTTTGCCTGACCTCTGTTGGTGAACATCATGATGCTGACGATCAATGGGTCGCTGAGGATGGGATAGAACAATAGACTGTGAAGAAATTGAAGTAGAAGGGGGCCTACGGGAGGTGTCAATAGGAGGAACATCGTTGTGGCGATCTTGTTGCCTTTCAGAATCTTTAGGAGGAGGAGATCTATATTTGGACCGATATTTGTCACAAGAGGACCTGTCTCTGTCACCTTTATTCTGACAATCACGATCCCGGCTGGATCTATAGCTAGGGCCATATTCACGACCACTACCTCGGCGATACGAGCTTGAGCTAAAACCATGATTTTGGAGTGATATTTCCTGCAGAGATTGAAATATATGCTTCTTCCTCATCATTGTTTCTGCAAAGAAAGACAAAAAAGAATCAGTTCTAAGTATTAAAGGACTTGCAATAAGTGCAATGCAACATTGTGAAGTGCGTGCGAATGTGCGTGTCCTTGTGTCCCCTGTAACGATCTTGAATTTCATTCATTTGAATATGAAATATTTAACTGATTTTAAATATTGAAAAGTTAATTTTATAAGTTAAATATATTAGATTTCAAATATAAGGATTAGTTAAATAATTGGAATTATTTAAATAATTGGAATTGTTTAAATAATTGAATCATGAATTTGATTTGAATAAATGGATTTCAGAAGATTGTTTAAATTCTATTTTAAATAATAAATGGTTAGTGTAAACTGTAATTTGAATTTAAAGTGATTAGAATGGTTTTAACAATAATTCATTTTAATTAATGTATGAAAATAGCCTTCCGGGGCACAGCCTCGGATTTTACTAAAACTAGTGTCATTGGATCCATAATAGTGAATTATTATATGTTAACGAATTTCATGATGATCGCACGTATCGTTTAGTCGTGTAAGCTTGAAACGCGTAGAAATTAATTAAAGGAATTTAATTTAATATAATTTGATTTTGAAAGCTAACTTCTGTAAATGATGGAATTGGGTCGTGATATTAGTTCCATTGTATTCAGAATATGGGTATTACATAAAGAACTCCAGGCGGCACGCCTGGTTTGGAGTTCCAAATTTTTAGGGATGAATAACACTTTGAAAATTTGGTATAAAATGGCCCTCACTTCTTTCTTTTTCGTTCTAAACCCTTACCCTAGCCGTTCCATCCAACAGCCACGAATCAAATTTGTGATCGAAGCAAAATTAGCCAAAACAATATAAACGAAACTTGTTGCTCTCCTCTCCATGAATGCATCCATATCTATCGATTGTCGATCGGAGGTCGGTGACACTAGCTAGGTCAGCTCAAATTCACAGCAAACATTGTCATTTTTCTAATGATGGACGAGGCTATGGGGGTTCGGACCTCCAGCGATGGGTGGAGGAAGGCCAGGAGCGTCAGCGGCTTAAGCATGGCAGCGTACGATCAACCGTAGTGGCGGCATTTTTTAGATGAACATCGAGTATCAAAGTTTGGCCTGGGTTTGTAAACGTGAATAGAAGAAAGGTAATTAAGTTTAAAACTTAATTAATTAAAGTTAAATTATAATTTAATTATCTCTAGTTCTAGTGGCCATATCTTGTCCATACAAGATCAAATTTGGACGCGGTCGGTCGCGTTATGCTCGTGTCAGTGATATCTACGTTATGGAGTTGGATTGAAATAGTTTGGAGCTTGTAGGAATTTGTGTTGAAATCGACTGCCCGTTCAATTTTAATTCAAACCTGAACGCTTTAGTGATAACTGGAATTTCGGTGAGTTAAACTCACCTCTCTGGCCCACTTATATTTTATATAAGTGTGGATATTTTTATTGTTGCTATTCGTTGCTTGTTTGGATGATTTATTGTTTATCAGTTGGTTTGGATATTTTTGCACCATTGGAGCAGATGAGACCCTAGTACCTTCCCATGTAAGAGAAGATGACCCTTTATATACAATCCCGCCTCGAAAAGGTTGATTTATATTATTTGATTATATACTGTATGTGATGCAGGGGGACATGTTGGTAGGATCCAAAAGGATTCCTCACACTTTTGATTTAACTTTTCACATATTGTGATATATGATGTGTTGGATGCCATATTTGATGACATGGATGATTTCCCCTATTTAGTGCTATAGTAGCACTAGGCCTTATTTTAGTATTTTGAAATACTATAAAATAACGATTTTGAATTGAAATGATTTAAAATGATTTTGGAATTTTATATTTTTTAATAATTATTATCGAATTATTAAAAGGAATGAATTTATTTTAAATAAATAAAAATGTATGATTTTTGATGTTATAAAATTAATAGTTTTGTGAAATATTTTAAATAGAGATTTTTGAATAGTTTATATAAAGGAATTATAAAAGTGATATTTTATAAATAAAGTATTAAATTTATGAACGGTGTTTTATAAATATTATAAATGGATTTGTAATCAATATTTTGTAAATGGATTTATAAATGGATTTTTATAATGAATGAGATTTATAAAGAATGGATTTATAAATGGATTTTTATAAATAAAGAGATTTTATAAAAAAAATAGAAGTTTTATAAAATAGTATAGAGATTTATAAACATAGTTTTATAAATATGGAAATGATATTTTGTGATTCAAATATGGATTTTGTATAAAGGAAATATGTCCACGTTTTAAAGTCAGAATAATCTTTTAAAATGAATGTTTTGAAAGTGATATTTCCAAATGGAGTTTAGATGGTTTTTAAAACTGATTTAGAATTTATTAAGTGACAAAAACATGTATTTCAACATTTACTGTTGTAATAAACGTTTTCAAGGAAAGTAAGGAAGACATGGACTATAACTAAACTGTTATAGTAAATGATTTCTAAAAGGAAATGTTATATATAGTATATGGGGTTTATATATATATATATATATATATATATATATATATATATATATATATCCTATATTTGATGTTAATATTTGAGGTGTGTAACTTCTATTTAATTAGAAGTTAAAAATGTTGTTTAATCAAGGTCTTAGATGTAATGATACCCAAACTTGAATGGCTTCGTTGTTAACTAATAAATAGTTGAAGTTCGACATCGAAGATTAATGTTAAGTATAATAAGTCGAATCCCTATACCAATGTTTTTGGGTTGTCGTAACGATGTTTTACACAACATTCATTTTGACCCAAATAAAGTGCATTTTGAAGAATGCTTTCCCCAAGATTTTTATATATACTTATTTCCGTTTTAAGTATATAAAGATATTTTCCAAGTGTTGAAAATGAAATGGTTTGTGAATATACCTATATAGTTGATATAAGTATATGAAAATGTTTTCCAATATCAAAAGATTAAAGTGGTTTTGAGAATATATCTTTTTAAAGATAATTTGAAGTAAATATTTGGAAAATGATTTAATTATAAAAGATTAATTAAATAGGCCTAGTGACTACTTATGTGCTAGACTTTATTTGTTCTTTGATAGTTAAATAACCGACTATCAAATTTGCTAATTTTTGGTACCTTGACTTGATGTGGGAACTAATTAGTCATGCACTTAGCACGAAGCCGACTGAGTAGGTTCGATTATCGTTTGCTGTTAAGAATGATGATTCGAGTAGGGCGGAGTGACTAACTCCAATCTACTGAGCTTCCTTCTTGGCAGAAGGATAGCAAGTTGAGAGTTGGAAATGTGATAAGTCTACGAGACTTGGTTTCCAAATGAGGTTGAGGGCCTTTTATCGATTGTTGGTTCAGAGAGACAGGGATTGGATTTATCCGAAAACCACTTCGGACCAACATATGCATTCGAAAGTGCAGATTGTTGAAGACAATGATTTTGAAGATGGCGAACTTCTTGATGTAGGGCTGCTTGCCACTAGCCCTGCGATTGCATATTATATACATATATATGGTGGAAATAGTGCTATGTTATGAAAATCTTTGATATGTAAGGACTTCTCGCTACTAATCCTAGGGATGATTCCCGATAGGATGTAGTAGGAAAGTACCATTTGTATTGTTCCTGGACAACTTGTATGGACGAATGTCCGACGTTGCATGCCTAGATCACATTGATTGATCTTTATCAGTGTATCATCTGTTTGGTGGTGGAGAAGGCAACTTCTCTTAGCTTAACACCCTTTCTTGAGACATAAGAGCTCAGGAGTTATACATTTGTAGAAATCAATTGTCTGGTTATGTAATGACAATGTGGCATTCAAAGTGGAATGTGCTATATGAAAGGTCAACGTTACCTTAAGCCTCATTATCCAGAAACGGCTTAAATAGGGCATGCCGTAAGGCTAAGTGGGTCGCTCCCATTAGGGTATGGTTATCACCTTTCTAGATTACCCTTTATATTTCTGGTACGTTGTGTATGTTTTTGGCCACAGATAGGTCGCGAATGACCGAGGTGATGTCATATTCGGTTCTATCCGCCACCAGATGGGTCAGCGGGTAGGCCGGTCTTGCCAGGTGCAGAGGTTTCAAAGTTGTTGATCCTCGGTACATTCCTTTAAAAATGTACTGTATGGAAGGTAGTTCCTTACCTGCCATTGTATGGAATCCAAACTCCAATATATGCCTACCATTTTGTTTGTAGTACTTACTTTGTAGCTAGTATGCTAGAATTTAATCAATGTAACAATTTCGGCTATGATTAATATTATTTATATATTAGACATTAGTATAATATAATAGAATTTGATATGAAATGTTTTGGTTATCGTAAGGTAAAAACTCGTTCGTGTTTATGTGCGGCGTGGTCTTACAAAATACCTTTGTTTTTTGAAAAAGAAAGTTTTTGACAACTTTAAAATTCAGTTCAAATGTGTTTCCTCATGCTGGTTTACCAGACTGATCTGGGCATTCTTCCTTTTTAATGATCGAGTCAGACCGAGTATATGTATAGATTCAGTTTGTATGCTTTGGAGCTTCCGAAGATGAGCTGGACGTCTTCAATTTGTACACACATATATGTTTATTTTTTGCTGCATTGGTTATTTAAATTATCAGCAACTGTGGGACAGATTATTATGACTGTCCAGACTGATATTTGTGATTTGTTGTGTACTCCGATTGATGTATGTATATTACAGTTTCTCTTTTGTAAATATCATTGATATTATATTATATATTGTCCCGCTGCGTTGAGAGATTCTGTGTTGTTTGGTTTTCTTTCTTTCTTCTTTCTTCTTTTTTTCCCTTAACTATTCACCTTTTTGTTCAATTCGAGTTAGACATGTGTAGTTTATTGTCAACTTAAAGTGTGCGGGTTTGAGGGTCGTTACATACCCGCATTATTAGCAGGAGTAAACTATCCACCATTGGTAGGAGGGATTCCGACCCCATCTCTGGAGGGAGATTCTGATCTTTCGATACTTATGTCAGTAAAATGAAAGGCATCAATGTCGTCCGGTATTAGAAGATTAGATAATGCCTCGAATGTTACATTAAGTGTTCTGACGGTTGAGAAGCAGATTGATCCAGGGTCGATGGGTAGCTTTGGTTGTTTAAAGAGACGACTCTTGGGGAACCTGCACACAAGCTTCTTCCTTCTTCTTTTTTCAAGAATGGGGGGCTGTGAAGTTTGCAAAGATCTGACCGCAGCCCCAAAACTAGAACCCACCTCATCGCTACCAAGGTCGTCACCCTTATCTCCTGGTGCGTCTTTATCAGTAGCTTCCTGAGCTACCTCAACCGAGGGCATGATAGGATTGGCTTGATGGCCTTCGTCACCATCTGCATCCACTGTAACTCCAGTGGTGATCGGTATCCCTATGCTACGAACCTCTTCCATCAGGCCATAAGTAATCAGACGTTCATCGTTAAGGAGATTCTCAATATCTCTATCTTCTGATGGAACCCTTTTTATCATCGAGACCGCGTTTGAATCTTGTTTCCCATTAGGTCGTGGATTAGAACCTGCACAAACCGAAGAAATTACTTATTTTGGGATACGACCTGGATACAAGCACTCAAGAAATTAAGCAAGGTGTAACACTTACGTCCTTCTAACCACCGTCTAGGAAAGCCGGGCGGGCAGTGGATATTGAACCACTCAATTTTAAAGGCATTCAACTTGTTTCAAGTACTCAGGGTCTGGCACTTCTTGGCTGACTCGAGAAATATAAATGAAAGGTTTCCATTTCGACGCTTGAAGGTGAAAAGAAATTGAATATCTTCAGGAGTTGGAGGGTGAAATAAAAACTCCATGAATGCCATGTAGGTATAGTTCAGCAAGGAATAGTTGTTTGGATGCAGTTGTACCAGTGCTAGCCTCATATGATGTAACATTTCTTGAATGAATGAGTTAAAGGGTAGGACGCATCCTGCCTAACACATGAATTTGTTGCATGTAGTGAACCCTTTAGGGGGGATATGAGCTTTATCATCCTGGATCGGGACTCTCATGTCGTCAAACGAAACCCCGTGTGTGGCACAGATTCTGTAAATAGAGGCTTCATTAATCTTCAAAGCCACAGAATCCTCCGGATCTTCCAAAAGTATAGCGTCTTCTACTGTATCAGGAGTGGGGTCTTTCACTTCTTCTAGAAGAATGAGAATGACAGAGAAGAGGTCAAATGATGGATAAGAACTTTCCAGTTGTTCTACTTGATGACTGGTGAAAATTCATCAGAAGCAGCTACGAAGCTCGATTTTTCACTCGTACTATTATGCGATGATATATGTTCAGAAGATATGGCAGCTAAATTTCCCCGAGCGTCCGGAACCCATGACTACTAAACTCAGTAGATACTCATCATTAGAAAAAATAACATGTTTCCTCCCATACGAAGTGTATGCTATTGTAGAGTGATGTATGTCGTGTGATGTATGTCGTGTGATGCAATAAAAAAGTTCAGAATTAAAAACTATGATTAGGACGAGACTCCAGGGTTCGAATCAGAGTGACTTTAATGGCTGACACTCTCGATCGATTTTCCACGTCAATGGCAAGGGGTTTGATCTAGTCATTGGGATCAGTTGTTGGCATGTTGAAGTTCGCGTTGTATGTTTAAAAGTGGATGTGCTTCAGAAATTTATCTAAGGCATTGGAAACAAACGTAAATATGCAGAGAATTAACCAAGTTCATTCCACGGTTCGATTGTCATATACATCTAATATGCAATTCATTTTCATATGAAAGTCATGTATGACAATTCAAGTATTCAAGGTTGAAGCTCAACAAGAAGTTTAGATCTAAATTTGAGAGTTTTAAGTATGTTTATTAAGATAAACCAACAACCGATACAAAAATAATGTTCGACCGATTGGTCCCAATGCCTATGGTCGATCGTTTCTACGCAACTGTTTCATGATCGATCGTTCTACAACCGATCATTCCCCAACTTTTGACCCCGGTCCACACTTCACTCCAATTCGAAACTCGAAGCATCGATCCAAAATCGATCGACCAACAACCCTAACAAATAATGACCGGTCCAAATCCTCCTCATATTTTCAAATACCAATCCATCACAACAATCAGTCGAACACCGCTATATTCCCATATGCCAAAAACTTTGCCACATCCACCTCATTAGAAACGATCAGCTGATAACAATCTCCCCCCTTCACTCCAACTAATTGAAATACCATGACTTGGATTATGCAAGCTAGAACGATATCCCATTATCTCGTCACTAAATCCTAGCAAGTGAAAGGAAAATCGAACCTGCCTAGGTTAGAAATTTAGGAAGTGGAGGCGGCGTGAATTTATGTATGGAGCAAGATATGTTGGAGAAAGCGACGGTGATGGTTTGTGTAGCAATGAGTTTGACCAATCTATGAAGATGGTTGTGAGATAAGTGTTTGATTAGATCGGAAGGCTCGGTGGATCAATGGTGAAGGGGAAGATGAAAATGGGTTTTTTCTCTTTTTTGGTTCGGGTAGCAGTGATGAAAAATGAAATGAGGTGAAGGAAATAATCTAGGCACATGGGTATATATATGAAGGATGTGATATGAACCGTCAAAATTTATAGTCCAATGGAGGCCCAGCCGATAAACGATCGGATACAATCATTTTATGATGGCCTTAAGCCAATCTATTCTTCAAAAGCTACAGTTCATTCAGATGGCCGAACCAGGGAAAGATCGGGCGAGATCGTTCTGTGATGGATTTATACCAATTCATCCCCAAATAAAAAAAGAGGGAAGAGAGAGAAGGGGAAGAACGATCGGAACCGAATCAATCTCTTGGCCCGATCCATACTAGAAACGGGTCAAGTACGATCCATTTCATCAAAAAAGGAGAAATATGTAGATAATTGAATTACATTCCATCAAATTGGCAATGACACGTGAACGTATGAATGCGTCCGGAAACCAATGACAAGAACAGGTACTGAACATGCACGTGTGCATCCTAAAAATTCGATTTCTTGAGATTGACAGAAATTGGATTCACACCTAGAGTTATCAGAGAAAGAATCGGATTAGGCGACCGGGGTCCACTAGATCAATGGAACTGGGCACAGCTATTAACTGGTAAATAAAAATTTAGAATTTATGCTATCGGAAATCATTCTATCCTCATGTCAAGCAGAAAGAGATACGACTCTTCAAGAAAAGCGATTCATCGAAGGGTTGATAACCATTCAGAAAGCTGAATGAATTCCTTTTCGACGACTCAAACTTGCATCGATTCAAAGCATGTCATGTTGAAATAAGACATACTTTGGAAGGGAACGTGTTATCCATACTTTTGGCCCAGCTATATTCAAACTGATTAGATAAGTTAGACCCGATTATCATAGAGATCGACAAATCAGATTAACAATCACGAAGCCCAAAGATCAGGCAAAAATGATAACATGGAGCAGGGACGAAGTCAAAGCAAAAGACGAATTCAATAGAACGATAGAAGTATGAAAATATACCATCTACTAAAATGGATCGGGTACGATCCATATTCATCAATTATGGATCGTACCATATCGATATTATAGTTCAACTCAATGGAAAACGATCGGTATCTCAAAATCTAGAAGTCAAATATAGATGAAACTTTGGGAACATCAATATATTGAAGAGTGGAGACCACCATATCGATCGCATGCCACAATAAGCCCATAGAACGACCGGTATCGATCGTTATTGTTGAAGAAGTGGGAGCCACGATCGATAGCATGACTTCTTCTGGATCTGGAGACTCCACTACCGAAATTTCAGGAAGATATTTCGTAGTCTTCCCCTATAAATATAGACTTGATTATTCATTTGGGGGATCTTTAAGCTGCTTGTTGCTTTGCACATCTTTGTAACTAAGGGTTTTACTCTGATCCATCTTCCTATATTCAGCAGTTTAAGTATTTAATAAAGCTATTTTCTTCAAAGTGGACGCAGGCTTTCAATGCCAAACCACTATAAATCGTTGTCTTCTTGTTATTGCTTACTTTCTATTATTCAATGCTTGCTTCTTCTATTTAAATTTAATATTCTTTATTTATTTCTCTACACAAACTCTATTGAGTGTTTGTGCCAATTTTTGGTGCAAACATCACTTATTTTTGTTAATGAAAAAGGGGAGAAAATATAAAATATACACATGCATATAATTAGGGGGTTTATGTAACTCAAGGAAATTTATATCATATTTTATATAAAGGAATATTTAATGGTTGTCATCGTCAAAAGGGGAGAGATTGTTAATGCCTCAATTATTGATTTTGATAAGGAAAACCATATAAAATATAGATACTAATATTTTGCCAAGTTATATAGTTATAGTGCTGAATATTACATAAAAACTTAAGATAAATATTTGAGGATTCATGAGTTCAAAGACAAGATACGAAGAGTTCAAGAATAATTTAGTGTTAACAGTTATTAAAATATATTGTTAAAGTCCTCGACGACAATTTATGATCATTGATATTTAAATTCAAAATATATTTTTAAATTTTTTATATAAATATTTAAGAGTTCAAAGATATTTAAAAATCATACTTAAATTATTTTATAAAGTATAGAATTTTCAAAACCATTTAAAAGAAAATAATTTTGAATTTTAACTAGCATATTTCGACATACATATTTTAATATACCGATAAATGGGCCGTTAAATTGTTTCTTAAATTTTGAATGGAAATGTATTTTCGATACAACCCTTTACGAATGGATACATCTTTTTATTCTCTATATAAAGGGGAGTGCAAACAAATTTCTAATTAATTAATAACTTACTTTCTTCTCACTCCTTACTCTCTTGAAAAATCTCTTGAAAAACATACTCTACTCTCTTCAAAATCATATAGAATCAATTCATACGCTACTATCTACTTACTGTTTTAAAAGCATCTCTCTCTCATTTCAAAAATAAAAGTGCTATCGAAGGGGCTATAAGATCCATTATATCCAAAGAACAGTTATTTGTCTTTAGAAAATCATTAACTCTACTCTTGTCTGTGTGGGTGTGCTTGTAGGTCATTCAAATCAAGAGGGTGTGCTTTGTAGCTCGGTAAATCTAGTGTGTGATCTTGTTGCCCGGTAAATAAAGTGAGTTTGCCCTGGACTCGTGATACAAGAATGTGTGTCTCGTAAACATGAAATCGAGATTGATTCCGGTTTGCCTTCTACCTGGTTTAAAGTTGGCAATTGAAAAGAAATCTATACAAGCAATTGTGCAGGACTGGATGTAGGAGAAATTCGAACCAGTATAAAATCTCCGGCGTCATCTCTCTGACTCTTTACTTTTTACTTTACTGCTTATATTTATTTTTTTGATTCTCTGTAAGTTTATTTATCTATGATTGATTATTTGTGTTTTGATTCAATTGTTAAACAAGTTAGAAAGATTCATAAAAAGTTATAAAAAAACTATTCACCCCTCATCTAGTGTTATAGTAGCCTTAAGATCATTTATTCTATAACCCACTGTGACGACCCACCTTTTTGGATAATTTAAGTCAGCAATAAACCACACATGTCTAACTCAAACCATCCAAAAGAGCAGATTATCAATGGGTTTTAATAAAGAAAATAAGAGAAAAGAAGAAAAGCAATACATAGAATCTCGCAGCGAAATGACAAAATATAATAATCAAATAAAACATTTCATGAAGTTGTTTACAATATACATTTGATTACACATTTTTACGACATCAATCAGAGTACAATAACCAAACATACCGAATAATGTAGAAAAATATATTAATAAATGCGGTGTTCAAACTCCATCTTCATCTTCAAGAAATAATATCTTCGAAACACTGAAATACTCAGGCTGACCCAAGCGTAAAGAACAATAATACACTCGAGTCAGAACTAAAATTCTTATGCAAATTAAATCAAAATCAGATGAAATAAGGAATGCAGATAATACAGTTTTAAAGTTTTAAATTATTCGGTAAAGTTATTATTTTCATATTCAAAATACAACAGATTTCACAATAGATCTATTCTAATAACTTACAAATTTACAGAAAAATTCCAAATTGAATTTCAAAGTTCAAGAGAATTGATTTATGAAAATTTTCCAAAGTTTCAAAATTCAATTTATGAAAACTTCCCAGAGTTTCAAAATTTAAATTCGAAAACTTTCAAATAAGGTAACGGGAGTTTATTTCTCAAAAATCATTTTTATGGTTCAAATAGTAATTCTAAACATACTAATTTTTTTCACATGTAAATATATGAAATCCAAGAGTTTTGTATCCTTATTCGGTGTTCAAATAATCAATAGGTAAATTTATATGATTACAATAAACTATAGGGTGATAAAAAGGATATATTAAAATAAATGAACAAACACACATTCAATCACAATAGCATCCCTCACAACATACAATCAACATTCAAATCAACCAATTCAATAACATGTCACAATAATTATTAGTTATCACATATTAGAGTTTAGGTATTCAAATTAAATGTCAATTAAAATTCCAAACCAATAATCAGTAATTTTATCACTATATGACTTGGTTTAACTTACAATAAAATTTTAGTATTTCGTGAGTGAGTTTAAATACTCACCTTTAGGCTTTCCATTTTCTAGTTAGATTTGGATCCTCTGCTACTTTCTCCTTTTGTTTTATTTCCTTGCTATCTTTTTAGAAAGTTTTGGAAGAGACAGAAAAGTTTGTATAGATCTAGATTTAAAGAAAAAGAATGGGAAAGAAGAAGGTTTAAATAGAAGAAGAAAATTTAAAGAAGAAGAAGAAGGATTGAAAAAGAAAACGAAGCTTTGAAAAAGAAGAAGATGTTTTGAAGAATAAGAATAAAAAAGTGAAGCTTTGAAAAAAAGGAGAAGGAGGAGATTTGAAGAAGAAAAATGAAAAAGGAAGGAGGAAGGTGAAGAGAGAAAATAAAATGAGATGGAAGTTTTGTTTGGAAAAATGAAGCTACAGAGGATGAGATTTGAAAAATGAAACGAGGCTACAGGAATGAAGATGGAAACAAATGAAAACCTAATAAATTATATATAAACAAACTAGGAATTGAAATAAAGTAAAAATATGAATAGCCTTGAAAATGGTAGTATTAAAAGAGGTGAAGTAAAGGAATAAAAATATGAATTAAGATAAAAATAAATCTTCCATTTTTAAATATGAAGCTTTAGGAGACTGAATTGCCAACGAAAGGAAGCTACAAGAACTAATAATGCATAAACAAAATGAACTTTAGAAATGGAGAATAGTAAATGCTAATGAGGTGGCATGAATATTAATTTGGATGTTTGCATTTGTTTCCTGGAGATTTGACCAGGCAACTGAGTACTCGGTATCCAAGAATGTTCGGCATCTAGGAGTACTCGGCATATAGGAATACTCGGCATCCAGGAGCGCTCGGCATTAGCAAGCGCTCGGTATTAGGCAACGATCGGCCAGAGGCATCGTTCGGCCTGAGACATCGTTCGGCTAAAAGCAACGTTCGGCCAGAGACGTCATTCGGCTAAAGGCATCGTTTGGCTAAGGGCATCGTTCGGCCAGAAGGCACGTTCGACCAGAGACGTCGTTCGGCTAAAGGCATCGTTCGGCTAAGGGCATTGCTCGGCCAGAAGGCACGTTCGACCAGGTACTTCGTTCGGCCAGAAGGCACGTTCGGCTTCGTTGGCTATTCGGCCTACTTTTCCCACACAGCATGCGCCTCGTTCGGCATGAGGATAGAGGTTCGGCATCTGACCGTTCGGCCTATTTTTGTTCGGCATACAGCGACCACTCCTTTTGGGCCAAGGTGTTTGGCTGCCAGGCCTGCCTGGGGAGTCCAACTCATCTTTGCCTATAAATAGAGGGGCAGGGGTACAGTGAAAAGGGACCTTTTTTCGGGAACACTGGGGAGACTCTACAGCTTTCAAGACTCATCTTCCTTAATTAGCAATTGTATTCAAGTATTTGAGCTACAGATTGTATCTGTAATCAATCATTAAGAAGAGCAATAAAGTTTAACCTCAAAGTGGACGTAGGCAATTACGCTGAACCACTATAAATCCGGTGTTCTTACTTTCGGCATTTAAATTAGCATATTCTTCCTTGTTTAATTTATCTTCATCACTTATATCTCTACACAATCTTTCTCAACGAGGTTAGTGACCAATTTTGTTGCTAACACTTTGGTGCTTTCACTGAGAATTGAATTCTCAGACCTGAAGGATCTGCTTTGAAGCTACTGGATTGGATAAATCCCCCAAAGAAGATCCGACTCATTCATTAGACGTCCGTTGATTCTACTCAGAGTTCATACCAATAACACTACAATGGCAAGACCATGTACCAAATCAGCTTCTCATAATGCGGACGCCCATGAGACTGCCAACGTGCAACAAGCTGGACCTAGCAATCAGCAAGCGATTCCAAGTGCAGGGACTACCGCCTAGGACCAAACGATGGTTGTCACCAGAATAGAGTTCAACGACTTGATGAGAGAACTCAGAGAAAGCAGGAGACAACTAGGAGAGCAGATGAAAGCTAACGCCAACCTCATGGCACAACTCACCTAACAACAGCAACAGAATGCTGGGGGCAATCCTGCTCCTTACTCCTCCTTCGACAGCTCAACTTCCTCCGATGAACCTCCTAGGCGTAGACGCCGTAAGACCGAAACTGCGCGGACAGGTGCTGCTGTCCGAACAACTGGAGACCGTAACCATGTCGGAGCTGGAAACTTAGGAGCTGGAGTGCAGGTGGAGGCTGGAGGCCCAGACCATCAAAACGCTAACGATGTCGAACCTCAAGATGCACATTTGGCAGATCGCCCGGAGAGGAGGCATCAGCATGGACAGTCACGTAGAACAGACTCTAACCTTCCGCCTTCCATATAAATACCAGATCTGACAGCCATGGTCAAGCAATTGATGAAAGAGAATCAAGGCTTATCGAATGACGATTGGGAGTGTCAAGAAGTTATACTCCATTCACAGACATTGTTCTATAGGCAGCATACCCCAGAAAGTTTAGTATGCCAACTATCCCTGCTTATGAGGGAAAGACTGATCCCAGATAGCATGTCATGAGGTACGAGTGGATGATGGATTCAGCTAGAGCAAATGATGCAACCAAGTGTAGATGCTTTCCAATTACTCTATCAGGGATCGCTACTATGTGGTTCACCCGACTTCCTTCGCGGTCCGTATCCAGTTTCAAAGAGTTGGTGAAGAAGTTTATTGAACAGTTCAGGATACACACTACTCGTCCAAAGGACGTGATGTCTCTATCAAGTATTATCCAAAATCCTGGTGAGTCATTGAAGGAGTATTTACAAAGGTTCCATGTTGCGGCGACTGAAGTCAGTAATCCTAATGATCATGCAATTCTAATGGCTGTGATGCGAGGTGTCTAACCGGATTCCGAGTTTGGAGACTGGCTGGCAGGAAAACCTCCAACTACGCTAGAGAGTTTTTATTCAAAGGCACACCAGTTCATAAGAAGAGAGGAAGCCAGGTGGGTAAGGCGAGATAAGGAACCGGGACCTGTTCAGGAATCCGTAAAAAGCAACATTGCTGTGAAGCAGTCCGGAGACAACTCGGGAAAAGTCCAAGTCAATGTCCAGAACAAACCCGGGCAGCCTAAGGAATCCGAAGGAAGAAGTCAAGGGAAGAAGAGAGAAGCGGGGAAGTGGAAGCCAAGAATTCCAAGCTACAACGAGTATACCCCGCTGAATTCGTCTCTAGAGAACATTTATCTATCAACCTGCAATACCTTTCAGTACAGAAAACCACATCCAAAGGAGTCAACCGAGGAACAGAAGTGGACTAGAAAATACTACAGCTTCCATGAGACTTATGGGCACAATACGTAAGAGTGTAGACACTTACACGATGCTATAGAGAAGTTGATCAGGCAGAAAAATTTACAGGAGTTTGTGAAGGATCCGCAGGAAGGAGGACAGGGAACATCCAACCCAGGTCATGCACCAGCTCCACGTCATCCCGAGGAGCCTGCCCGGACTGTGGGTAGACTAGTCATAAACACGATCATCGGCGGGCCTCACCCCGCGGATAAGAATTGGCAAGAGATGGAGCGGTATGCTAGTTCCCTGAAGCACGCAGATTTCGAGTGTTGTCCCAACGTAGAGGATGGGACCCCTGCTAAATAGCTGCGCGTGATGAGAGACGATATAGTATTCAGAAACAGAGATGCTGACCAAGTCGAGGCTCCTACCATCGACCCGATGGTCATATCTGCGACAATCGGACCGGCTTATGTGAAAAGAATTCTGATTGATTGTGGAAGTTCTGTCAACATCATCTTCAAGAAGGCTTATGACCAGATGAAGATGGAAACGAAGGACTTGAAACCGTCCAAAGCTCGTATACATGGCTTTAATGGCGCAGCGACCGATGCAGTGGGGTATGTTGAATTACCAGTTGAACTGGGACAAGGCGAACGTCGGAGGGTGCGAATCCTACCCTTCGTAGTTTTGGATGTGGATTCTCCGTATAATGTGTTCTTGGGCCGACCGGCCCTGGCTGAGTTTAGGGCAACATTAGCCCCATGGTGCTTAACTTTGAAGTTCCCAACTGACAAAGGAGTAGGTGTTGTTCATGGCGACCAGGCGACTGGTCATGCCTGTTATGTGGCTGAGCTCCGAGAGGCCCATCGGAGGGAGAAAGGAAAGGTTGCGGACAATCCGGTCCGCATCCATAATACTGATAATTGACAAGTAGTGCCCGAGCCCTGGCTCGGGCATGATTCTCGGATCTTCAGAGACATAGATCCGAGAGATGACGATGAGAAACCCAGGGAAGAAAAGGCGGCGCTGACCGAATTACTGTTGATATTTCAGTCAGCCGAGACGACCCATCGCGAGAACTGAAGATCGGATCACAACTCAGTCCCGCACTAACAGAATACCTTAGTGATTTCCTCCGAGCAAATCTTGATGTTTTCGCCTGGACGCATTCTGATATGTGCGGGATTTCTCCCGCCATTACGAGTCATATGTTGAACATAGACCCGAAGTACGTCCCGGTTAAACAAAAGAGAAGAGGAATGGACCCAGAGAGGTCCGCTACTCTCAGAGAGGAGGTGGACAAACTCAAAGCCAACGGGTTTGTCCGCGACGCCCTCTACCCTGAATGGGTATCGAACCCCGTGCTGGTGAAAAAGGCGAATGGGAAATGGAGAACTTGCGTAGACTATTTCGATTTGAACAAGGCATGCCCCAAGGACAGTTTCCCATTGCCCAGGATTGACCAGTTGGTTGACTCCACTGCAGGACATGAGCTGTTATCATTCATGGATGCATACTCGGGCTACAATCAAATCCCAATGCATATTCCGGACCAAGAACACACCAGTTTCATCACAGACGTTGGGCTATATTGCTATGTAGTAATGACCTTCGGATTGAAAAACGCAGGAGCGACTTATCAGCGTTTGGTGAATCGAATGTTCAAAGACCAGCTTGGTAGAATGATGGAAGTCTATGTGGATGACATGCTCGTGAAGTCACGACAGTCAAACGACCACATTCGAGACTTGGCAGAGATGTTCGATATACTCAGATATTATGGGATGAAGATCAACCCTCTGAAGTGTTCCTTCAGCGTTGCGTCGGGGAAGTTTTTGGGATTCACTGTCAATGCTAGGGGAATTGAAGCTAACCCAGAAAAGATCCAAGCCATTCGAGATGTGCAAGTGCCTAGAACTATAAAACAGGTGCAAAGCTTGAATGGAAAAGTGGCTGCGCTGAGTCGATTCATATCCAGAGCCACGGACAAGTGCATTCCTTTCTTTGATATAATAAAGAAAGGGAAGAGGAATTTCGAATGGACATCTGACTGTGAGGAAGCATTCCGGGATTTGGTGAGGCATCTGGAGAGTCCTCCAGTGCTGTCAAAACCAGTAAACCACGAGATGTTGTACGTATACTTGGCCGTATCCCCACATGCTATAAGTGCAGCTTTGGTCCGCGAGGAGGACCGAGTCCAAAAGCCGGTGTATTACGTTAGTAAGCGTTTAATGGGGGTAGAAAGAAATTACCCTAAAATCGAGAAATTGGCCTATTGCTTGGTGATTGCATCACATAAGCTGCGCCCATACTTTCAAGCACACTCAGTCAGTGTCTATACCGATCAGCCCCTACGGCAGGTACTCCAACGACCAGAAACTTCTGGGAGGTTGTTAAAATGGAATATCGAGTTGAGCCAGTTCGATATTATCTACTTTCCACGAAGAACCATACAAGGACAAGCATTAGCAGATTTCATCGCTGAGTTTACTGTATCTGACGAACCAGATAACCACAGTGTCATTCCCCCTGTTCGATGGAAATTGTACACCGATGGGGCATCAAACGACCATTGCTCCGGAGCTGGCATAGTTCTGGTAACTCCAGAAAATCGATCGATATATTACGCTTTAAAGCTCGATTTCCCGGCTATGAACAATGAAGCAGAATATGAAGCATTGATTGCTGGCTTAAAACTCGTTGGAGAACTTGGGGTTAAATCAGTCGAAATCTTTTGTGACTCACAATTGGTGGTCTACCAAGTGCGGGGAGATTACCAAGCAAGAGGACAGAAGCTTGCTCCATACCTTGCTCTAGTTCATGAACTATTGGAGAACTTGGAGCACTATGACATTTCACATGTCCCACGTGAACAGAACAAAGAAGCTGACTCGTTGGCTAAATTCGCGAGCACTGGCGATGCACAGCAAATGGGATTGGTTCCTGTTGAAACTTTACACGCTCCAAGCATAGACACAATGAAAGTTGATTTTTTGTTTGAAACAGGAATCGAAAGAGAGTCATGGATGACCCCATTCAAACTATACCTGACAACCTGGACTTTACCAGAAAAAAGGAGCGAAAGACGACAGGTCATTCGAAAGGCCGCGCGATATGTGATACAAGATGGACTAATGTATCGAAAGGGATTCTCGGTCCCCTTATTACGATGCATTGCCCATGATGAGGCAAAACGGGTCTTGAAGGAGGTTCACGAAGGAGATTGTGGCGACCATACTGGGGGGAAGACATTAGCAAAAAAGATCGTCCGCTATGGATATTATTGGCCAACCATAAATCGGGACGCTGCAGACTACGCAACAAAATGTGACAAGTGTCAAAGATATGCGAAAATCCCGAGAGCTCCACCAACAGAACTCACACAAATGGTTAGTCCTTGGCCATTTGTGATCAGAGGAATCGACATAATCGGCTCTCTGCCTATATCCAAAGGTGGTGCGAAATATGCAATAGTTGCAGTCGACTATTTCACAAAATGGGCCGAGGCAGAACCTTTAGCCACAATCACCTCTAAGAAGGTCATTAATTTCGTTGTACGAAACATTATATGCCGCTTTGGCCTCCCTCGAACCATCATTACAGACAACGGAACGCAGTTTGAAAGTAGAGAGTTCAAAGAGTTCTGTTTAAAGTATGGCGTTGAGAAGAAGTTCGCCGCCATTGCGCATCCAAAAGCTAACGGACAAGTCGAGGCCGTAAACAAAATAATCAAGTCCATACTGAAGAAGCATTTGGAAAAAGCCGGAGGCAAGTGGGTAGATGAACTCCCGACAGCATTATGGGCTTATAGAACTACCTACAAGTCCACGACTGGCCACAATCCATTCGCCTTGGCGTACGGCTCGGAAGCCGTTATACCCGTGGAACTTGAAGTTCCATCGCATCGAGTGACATATTATGATCCCAGGACGAATCAGGATCTCTTATTGGAATCGCTGGATTGCATTGATGAAAAACGTGAAGAGGTTGAATTAAGGGCGGCAGCACATAGGCACCGAGTCAAACGATATTACGACGGCAAAGTCCGCCCAAGGATTTTTGATGTGGGTGATCTCATTTTGAAACGAGTTTTCTCGGTACCATCACATATGAATCCCAACTGGGAAGGTCCATACGTTGTTGAACGGAAGCTTGGAGAGGGAACATTCAAGCTAGCGACCGTTGATGGCGTGACACTACCCCGAGCATGGAACAGTGAACATTTGCGACATTATTACATTTAGCTTGTTTCTTTCTTGTTTTAGGCACAGTTATTTCCTCTATGTTTTTTGTTCTGTTGTCACTTAGTTTCTTTTCGACCTTGTAACCAGGCGATTTAGTTGTTTTTCATTAATAAAGGCTTGAAGCCGTCTTTCCCACGAATTACTAATGTTTCTATATCTCACTGTTGGGTGACGAATTGCTGGAGTTACGTTATTCTGTATGATGTACGAACTCGTATAAATGATTCAAATCTCCCAGTCCCCTGAGTGCGGACCGGAGTACTCTAAGTCCCCGGAGCGCGGACTAGAGTATAAACGATTCAAATCTCCGAGTCCCCGGAGTGCGGACCGGAGTACTCTAAGTTCCCGGAGCGCGGACTAGAGTATAAATGATTCGAATCTACAAGTCCCCGAAGTGCAGACCGGAGTACTCTAAGTCCCTGGAGCGCGGACAAGAGTATAAATGATTCAGATCTCCGAGTCCCCGGAGTGCGGACCGGAGTACTCTAAGTTCCCGGAGTGCGGACTAGAGTATAAACGATTCGAATCTCCAAGTCCCCGGAGTGCGGACCGGAGTACTCTAAGTCCCCGGAGTGCGGACTAAAGTATAAATGATTCGAATCTCCGAGTCGCCGGAGTGCGGACTGGAGTACTCTAAGTCCCCGGAGCGCGGACTAGAGTATAAATGATTCAAATCTCCGAGTCCTCGGAGTGCGGACCGGAGTACTCTAAGTCCCCGGAGCGCGGACTAGAGTATAAACAATTCAAATCTCCGAGTCCCCGGAGTGCGGGCCGGAGTACTCTAAGTCTTCGGAGCGCGGACTAGAGTATAAACGATTCAAATCTCTAAGTCCCCAAAGTGCGGACCGGAGTACTCTAAGTCCCCGGAGTGTGGACCGGAGTACTCTAAGTCCCCGGAGTGCGGACCGGAGTACTCTAAGTCCCCGGAGCGCGGACTAGAGTATAAACGATTCAAATCTTCGAGTCCCCGGAGTGCGGACCGGAGTACTCTAAGTCCCCAGAGTGCGGACTAAAGTATAAACGATTCAAATCTCCGAGTCCCCGGAGTGCGGACCGGAGTACTCTAAGTCCCCGATGTGCGGACTAGAGTATAAACGATTCAAATCTTCGAGTCCCCGGAGTGCAGGCCGGAGTACTCTAAGTTTCCGGAGTGCGGACTAGAGTATAAACGATTCAAATCTCCGAGTCCCCGGAGCGCGGAGTAGAGTATAAACGATTCAAATCTCCGAGTCCCCGGAGTGCGGACTAGCGTATAAACGATTCGAATCTCCGAATCCCCTTAGTGCAGATCAACTTACTCTAAATCCCTTGAAAGCGGATTTAGAAATTTTTTTAAGTACTCAAGAATGTAGAACAAGAAGTATGCCACTCCAAAGAATGTTTGAACAACGCGAGAATGGATTGGGAAATTATGCAACTCATAAGTACTTGAGTTTTGACTACAGTTATTCAGAAAGCTAAAGAAGCAAAAGAATCGTTCAAATGACTAAGGAACTAAACTTTATTTAATAGTCCAAAATGGGGTTACACAGTTATTCCTCCAAAACTTGGAGTCAAGAACCTATCTACACAAACTACGGAAACAAAAGATAAAAGTAGTTACAAGACTTAAGCAAAATCTCGTTGAACGAGTATAGCGACTATTTCTTCGTTTTCTTCTTCTTGTCTTCTTTTGTTTTCTCCGATGACTCCTCTCCCTCACGCTTCTTCTTGGATTTTTTTCTTGCCAAGGAAGCAGAGTCAGGAGCGGGAGAAGGAACATCCAGCGGTTTGGATTTGCCGGGGAGAATGATTTTCAAAGGTCTATTCCGCGGGTCGGTAAGTTCCAGTATTTCAGGCTCGACTTTTATCTCGACTTTCTTTTTCTCTTCTTCGGCGAGACGCTCTTTCATGCTCATCTTCTAAGTATGTTCGGAGGCGCCAGTGATCTCGATTTCATCACTCCCTTCGACGGGAGATGAAGTGTCAGACTTATCATCATCTAGCGCCCCGATCACTTGAGCGTCAAGGCCGGGAGTTACACCCGCATGAGCGATATCACTACTTTTCTCTGCCTTCTCCTTGGTGTCATCACTCCTCGGAGTCGGTTCGGGATCAGAGCAGCCTGCATAAAAAACATAAAGAATGAGCATTAGGACAAATAACCGCTACCAGAAAGTGTCATATCTTTTAACTTCTAGAAGAAGAGTTTTGTATCGGGTTCTGGCTGGCTATCGGTTGCGCATGGAGTTTCGCCCTCTAAGATAGGGGATATCACGTGAACGCCAAGCCCGTGATCTTCTGGATCATAGCCGGCGTGCTGCTCGAATGGGTCAAGTGTTGGCCGACCGGCCGATTGAGCAGAAGGAGGAGCAGCAAGATGAGAAGCTACAGCCTTCGCCCTAGATGTGCCAGCTTCGTCATTTTTCTCTTTTGGTAGGGGAGAGCCTTTGCTATAAAGAGCCAAAGCTGTAGATAAGTTCGCTGGCTCGTTCCCCCTGAGAAATTCTTTCACCAGGGCATCCTTATCAACTTCCTCAGAGCCCGACTCGATCTTTCTGATCTTCACTAAAGTTTCCCAGGCCTCAGAAAGAGATTCAAGATAGCCCTCGCCTAGGAATGTCAAGTCGCGGTGCATGAGGACGCGGGCGTTGAATTCAGCAATTAGCGGGTCAAACATGCACTTGATCTCTTCTCTACCGGCCTCTGCAGCTACTTCGAGGCGAGAGTCAATCTCCTCAGAAGCTTTTCTCTTGCCATCCTCGTGGGCTTCATTTTTCACTATCTCAACCCTAGCAAGTTCATCATCGAGCTTCATTTTCAAGAGCCGAGTAGCAACGATTTCGTCACAGTATCGTTGGGACTCTTCCTGAGCAGCTGTTTTCTCCTCTTTCTCTTTAGAAAGCAATTCTTTCAACTCTTTGACTTGCAGGGCAAGCGCGTCCCTTTCTTTCTGGATAGAATCTTTTTCTAAGGCAAGGGCTCAGCTGCGCTGGACTGCTTCATCGAGTTCCTTTTTATGAGTCGCCTCTAAACGTGTGACGGCCTCGGCAGTGTCTTTTGCACTCTGCTCTGTAGCTTCGAGTTTCGACTTATATGAAGAAAGCTCTTCATCTTGACTCTTGATGATGTCCTTGTCAAAGCCAGCTTCCAACTTCAAACGATCAATTTCATGTTGTCCCTCAACAGATACCTCCGAGACTTTTTCGACCAAATGTGAAAACGCGTCATGTTGAACATAGACGTTGTTGTTGCAGGCAAGAGCGCTCTATTTGACATGCCCTAGGATGTGATGAATAGCTGGGAGAAATTTCAGGCCATCGAAACAGATTTTTAGGAATTTGGCCTTAAGATCGACCATCTTCTCTGCCATAGTTGGGTCAGCTGCAAGAATAGGGGGAGGAGGCTTTGAAAGTTCTGCTCTTTTCCGATGCTCCCGAGTTTGCCTTGTGCTCGACGAACCAGAATGTTGTTCTCGGGAGACATCGGGTTGGGACCCCTTATGTGAAAGCTTCTCTTTATCTGTCTCAGTTTGAGGAAGAGGATCACGAGAGTGTGAAGATTGGGAATATGTTTTCTTTCGATAAGACGAATCGCGAGGACGGTTGTCTCGATCCTCGTAATCGTCTCTATCCCTACGTCTACCCGAGCCTGAATCCCGTCCGGGATGGTGAAATATAGAAGAACTATGGAGGCGATCGAGTCCATGGGAACGCCCCATGTCACCTGCAAAGAATAAAAAAAACAACGAGTTAGGAAAAATCGGGGTAGCGAAAAAACTTGAAGTGTATGGTGAAGTGCGTGTGTGCGTGTGTGTCCTAGTGTTTCCCCTGACGGACCGGTTCCTTTGTCTTTACTGATTGGAGTGTTATCTCCCTGGACTGGGGGTTGAACTCCCGCGTTGCCTCTAGCGGGCGAATGAAACTTAAGGGCTTCCGGATCATCGAAACCATAATTGAGTATATCGTCGGGGATGGTAAGGTTCGACAGACCCTTTAAAGAACTTTCCATATGCTGTGAAGAAGCCTCTTTCTCTGACGGGATGAGCGTAACTTTTGATGTGCCGCCAGCTTTCTCCTTTCGTATCTTGTACGTCAATTTCTTCTTTCCCTTCGAAAGGGAAGACGACGTTTCAATGTCGTGCACTTCGAACGTCGGGTTCCAAGCGGGACCCACATTCTCGCCTTGAGTCTCGGGAGCTTCATCCTCCTTGTGTTCACCCCCTTCATGTGCATCGGGAGTATGGCGTGATGACGATCCAGCTTGTTTTTCCCTTTAGCGGGAGCGGATTTGGGGATGGAAACGCCCTCTGGAAGGCTAATCCGGCGACCACTTGCTAACAGTTTGAACCTCGATAGTGATTCATTTGAAAGGAGGGTTCGGATGTCCCGTTCCTCGGCAGGAAGAGCTCTAATGGCTTCGACGGCCTCAGAATATCCTCGGCCCTTAGGACGCGGGTTAATACCTTAAAAAGATGAAACAAGGAGTTAAAAAAAGCATAGCTCCGGTTGAGCGTGAATGTCGACTCAGGGAGGAGACATACTGCCTTCGACCCATCTCCTCGCGAAACCGGGTGGGCAACGCACATAGAACCATTCCTGTTTGTATAGGGAGAATTTGCTACATGCCCCGGTTAAAATCTGGCACTTGTGGTACGGCTCGAGGAACATGAAAGAGGGGCTATCTTTCCGCTTCTTGATCATGTAAATATATCTGATGTCGCCAGAAGTTGGAGGCCTTGAGAAGACGGCCATGAAGAGTAGGTAGGTCCCGTATATAAACGCGTGACCGTTTGGATGCAGCTGCGATAGGGCGATGTCTATGTACCGCAACATGTCCCGAAGAAATAAATTGAATGGAGGCACGCTGCCCATCTAGCACATGAACTTGTTACAAGCAGTATATCCGATTGGGGCAGGTGAGGACGATCATGTCGCGACGGGACCAACACATCGGCAAAGGGGATTCCATGGATGGAGCATATTCGCCGAAGTGCGACTTCATTAATCTTCGAAGCCTGTGAGTCGATCGGATTGTCCAAGAGAATCGTTGCCTCCAGATCATCAGGAGCTAAGTTATGAGCAGGGGAAGTCGACGGATTTGAAGTGTCCGCGACTTCTTGCCTTGATGACGGCCCAGGCCTATCAGATATAGTGGCAGAGCTAGATTTTTTAGACATCCCCAATAAATAGAGAATCTGCCTAAGATCCTGTGAAAACTATACTTGAAAAACGTTCAACGTTAGAATTAACAACATGAGTATTCCCCCCACATGGTGTGTGAAACTAGTGCAAGCAATCGTGTATAAGCATTGAGAATCTGAGGGTTACAAAGATATGAAAATGGGCTTCGAATCGTCGCCTTCGAAGACCGTCATCGCTGACCGTCTCAAAAAGCCCGCCTTGTGGTGATTACAGTTTAGATTTAGAAAACGTATGTTAATCTAAGTTCAGATTTATGTCTACTAAAGCTAGGAAGTTAATGATCCGGGTCAGTTTCATATATGCTAGTATGCTTAGGTCTTGGTCCTTGTTTTGCTATATGAATAGGCATGGTTAAAAAGTGTTCGGCCTAATTCCTGCTCGGCTAAAGGTAACATTCGGCATGTTCGGCTAAGTTTTGTCCGACCAAAGTGGGTTTCAGCATTCACAATCGTTCGGTGAATTGTGGTTCGGCATTTATGTTGTTCGGGTTTTATGTTGTTCGTCATTTGTATTGTTCGGCATTTTCATTGTTCGGCATTTATGTTGTTCGACATTTGTGTTGGTTCGGCAGTTAAGTAGTGTTCGGCCTTGGTATTGTTCGGCTGAGATATTGTTCGGCATTTAAGTAGTGTTCGGCCTTGACATGGTTCGGCATTTACGTTTGTTCGACTAAGATATTGTTCAGCATTCGTAATCGTTCGGCATCCCCACTAACTCTTGCCTTCACCTTAGCCTTCCATTTCCATGTCCGGCGTATGATAACATACGCCGAACCAGAGTTATGCCGTTCGACACCCTTACCACCTCCAACACTTCCATTATTTTTTCTTCTCCTTTAGTTTCGATTCGGCACGAAAAATGCTGGTCACCCAATGATCTTATGTGCGATCACCCCTGGGCATTCCTCCTCGCCTCGCATCGTTCAGCAATAAAGATGACCTAATCAAAAGTTTTCCACATGACCCTCTCGGCTATCTCGTGTTAAAGCTATTTAAATCATAGAAGGGATAATACCTAGTTTGTTGATCGAAACTTTGGAAGGATTGATTAGGCTTTAAGTCTGATTGACTAGCGAGGATTGCAAGTCTTTATGGAGTGACAGAAGTAAAAGTGTAAAAGGAGAGAAGAGGGAGGGTACCTGGTTTTATAGGGAGAAAGTAGAAGTCAAAAAGGCTATATCCGGTAAAACCGGTCAAAGCCGTAGCATTCGGCTTCAAATCGTAGAGTTGCTCGGCACATAAGGAACGTTCGACTTCGAACGTATCGTTCGGCATTTATACCACATCAGGCGCACACCACAACCACTGATTTTCTCAAGAAGGCATCTCCATTAGGATTTAGTCAAGGATTTGAAACGAAACATGGAGGTTACGTAATTCAAAGCGTATCACGTTCAGTCACGTAATACACTTTGGGGGGCAAGTGTTTCCTGGAGATTTGACCAGGCAACTGAGTACTCGGCATCCAAGAATGTTCGGCATCTGGGAGTACTCGGCTTAGGAGTACTCGGCATCCAGGAGTACTCGGCATCCAGGAGCTCTCGGCATTAGCAAGCGCTCGGGATCAGGCAACAATCGGCCAGAGGCATCGTTCGGCCTGAGACATCATTCGACCAAAAGCACCGTTCGGCCAGAGACGTCATTCGGCTAAAGGAATCGTTCGGCTAAGGGAATCGTTCGGCCAGAAGGCACGTTCGACCAAAGACGTCGTTCGGCTAAAGGCATCGTTCGGATAAGGGCATCGCTCGGCCAGAAGGCACGTTCGGCCAGGTACTTCGTTCGGCCAGAAGGCACATTCGGCTTCGTTGGCTATTCGGCCTACTTTTCCCACACAGCATGCGCCTCGTTCGGCATGAGGAGAGAGGTTCGACATCTGACCGTTCGACCTATTTTTGTTCGGCATACAGCGACCACTCCTTTTGGGCCAAGGAGTTCGGCTGCCAGGCCCGCCTGGGGAGTCCAACCCATCTTTGCCTATAAATAGAGGGGCAGGGGCACAGTGAAAATGGACCTTTTTTCGGGAACACTGGGGAGACTCTTCCGCTTTCAAGACTCATCTTCCTTACTTAGCAATTGTATTCAACTATTTGAGCTACGGATTGTATCTGTAATCAATCATTAAGAAGAGCAATAAAATTTAACCTCAAAGTGGACGTAGGCAATTACGCTGAACCACTATAAATCCGGTGTTCATACTTTCGGCATTTAAATTAGCATATTCTTCCTTGTTTAATTTATCTTCATCACTTATATCTCTACACAATCTTTCTCAACGAGGTTAGTGACCAATTTTGGTGCTAACAGCATTAAAAATGAAAAAAAAACTTCAGGTAAAGTACTTGGAAAGGAGCAAATGAACAAATGAGAAACAAATGAAAAGAATGCGACAATTATTAATTTGAAATAAATCAAATGAGGCTATTATTAATTAATAAGAAACGAATGATTAGTCTAACAATGAAATGGATGCTCAAGTGGAACCTACATGGAGAACTTGAAAACGAAAAGAAAGAGAATGTGGATGTGATAATAAATATAAAGCAAACGAAGGGACCACTTATATACAATAAACAAACTTTTGGGGTCCAAATTCCAAAACTTACTCCAATTAATTCATTTCAATAAACCCAAATATACACATATTTATATCATTTATTTCTTTATTAAAACATTATTTTATGTTAATATATGTGCACATTCCATTAACACAATCAATCAATTAACAATGAATCAATCAATTAAGCAACCGATCAATCTATATATTTATTTATGTTACTCAAACCAATTTTATTAATTTATGAATATATATCTATCTATGCACTATAAAATGATTTACTTTACCTTTTAGTTACTGTAACGGTCACATTAATGCAACCAATTTACAAGTTTTAACCATATATAAAATGAAAAAATAAATATATGTGAACATGTGTAGTGTACAACTGTTAATACAAGGTAATTTCTAATTGATTCCACAACATTTACACAACCATGAACTCTCTGATATATTTTAAAATTTGAATACTATTAAGTGTGTTGTTTATATATATTATTCTAAAATTCAACTTTTTTTCTTTTTACAAAATCATACTTATTCAAAAATGAAAATTTTACTTTAAACGTCTCAAAACATGCATTTATTTTAATTAAAATGTTCATTCCATTTTGACACAAAAATGCAAGTTCCTATATTAACTCATTCATTACAATTTCATTCCTGTTTCTTTTTAATTGAAACATTTCGATTAATCTAATTCCAATTCATTTCATTACTAATTTCAAATGGATTCTAATTATAAAACACTGTTTTCTTTTCATTTATACCAATTTAAACATGTTTTACAAAATTTCATATACAATAAAATTTATACACTATTTACAAAGTAAATGTTTTATCTTATTGAAAATCAACTTCTCCAATTTACATTTCAAATAACAACTTATGTTATTCTTTCATTAAAACATTCACTCAATTCTTTATTTAAATTCAACATTTGTAATTCTGATTAGAGATAAACATCCAGTTTATTCTTTTCAAGTCAAAGCTTAAACTTTATTAAAATGTTCATTTTAATTTAATTTAAAATGTAAGTTCTTATGTTGAACTTATTAATCACAATGCATTTGTCTTTTCTTTTTAATTAAAAGGTTCCAACAACTCTTATTGCAGTTTATATTCAATATTAGATTTCAAACGAATTCTCATTATACCATAACCATTTTCTGTTCATTTCACATATTCCAACATTTACTTCTTAAATTATTCCATTCTTATATTAACATCTATTATTACAATCAATGGAACTTACATTCAAACAATTAGTAAATAAATCATATTCAAATTAATATCATTAAATTATATTCTAATATGCATTACAATCTTCTACCTCATTAAAAATTAGTTGTTTTAGCATTTATTTAAGATCATGTTTTATATCCTAAAAAAATTTACATCAATAAATCATAAATTTTTAATTCCTGAAATTTTTTAGTTTCAACCCTTATTTAATTTAGTATTTTTAATTGTCAAAAATACGAGTCGTTACAATCCTCCCGCTGAAAACTTTTCGTCCTTGAAAAGGAACAAGAAGGAATCAATTTATCAAACTATTTAAACTTAATTAGTTTTAATATAAATCTGAAAATAAACCAATTTTCACGAAAAAATTCCTAAGTCCTAAATATACAAAAAAATTCGACAGTGTCTCCTTTGCGCAGCTAGGTCCGGAATAAAATTATCAAAAATTACATGGTATACATCTTATTTTAATAATGAGGCATCCTAAACCATTGGGGAAATAATAAAGTACTGCTACAAAAACCATAATCCGAAAACGTACCTATTTGTCGGACAAACAAAGCTCTATTTATGAAACCAAAAGCAACAGCTACCTTTTGCTTCCATAAACCTGAATCTTACTTACATAATTCAAGAGAATTAAACATGATAAAAGGACAATATCCTAACTATTCTATCATAAATACCAGCAATCATATGCAATAAAGCGATGTAACGCAACTGATAAGTATGGTGCACTTCTACATGCAATTCTAATGGAATGTAACAGTTACATGCAACCAAAATAGTATAGCAATCAGAAGCAACAATCATAACACAATATTTAATTATTAAAGTTCATACGATGTACATAATATCAATTCCGATCACTTGCTTGAATACATAAATTCCACTTTCGAACTAGTATTGATAACCCGACCACTCTAGTGCGGACTCTGATTTGGTTCCTTGATTAAAAATCTATGTTCTCCTTACATAGCCATAAACTATGATAGAAAACTTCAAAATCATATCAAAAATCCGTATCAAGCGTTCGCCGTCAAGAATCGAGTTAAAAATCCTAACTCGGACTGTATGAATTACCACAAATCATGTATTCGAATCTGGATCGGAACTGTTGTGCAAATAAAATGATCTATACACAACTTACGTATTTTATTCTATTGGTTTCTTTAACACATCATTTTCTTTTCATTCATTTTTAATACTCGTTTATTTATATAAAGATCAATCTCTTACATAATTTATTTTCCATTAAATATTTAAGTCATTAATGAATCATGTCATAAAATATTACTTAAGCTTCTACTTCATTTACTTAAGTTTATAACCTAACTCGATTATAGAATAAAAATTTAATTTTTTGGTATTCGTCTTTGAAGAGGAAAGAAACATTTCAATATATCTTAAAATTCAACTAAAACATTTAACCTTATTCACTTAGTATAAATAGAAGACATATTTAAAATAACCTCATAGCATTATGCAAAGATTTTCCAAAATGTTTAAAATACTGTTAGAAATTTATATCAAAACATTTTAACAAGCTTTAAAATAAAGTTCTTTAAACCCGATAATTTATTAGACTCGTTATTTTAAAATAAATATAAACTCAAAGATTATTAAACTGAAACTAATAGTATACTCAAATCTTACATTAAATTTTCAAATCAAGTATAAAATTTCATATCTTCATAATTAGTTATAAATACTTGTTTTAAAATGAATATTCAAATCATGGAAAACATTTATTTCAGTTTAATACAAAATTCAAATAGTAAATAAACTTATAAATTTCATATTACTACTTCGAAAACCAAGTAAATATTTCAAACCATACTTTCAAAAATAGAGATTAAAATTTATTTTTCAAACATATTACTATAAATAAAACTTCCCAAATCGTTTATTTTTTCATAAAATTTTAAAACAGATTTTTTTTTAATATATAGTTCATTTATATAATATCTCTAAATTACATATTCAAAGAAGCTTATATAAATTCTATTTGAAACATTCATTTGAAAAATTCATTTGCAAATCAATCATCTTTACTACTTTAATACTTTACAAAAATTCATTTGTAAAATTTCTTGCTTCATTTATAAACACCATTTAAATATTTTAAATAACATCTTTATAAATATATGTAAACTATTTGAAAATAATTATTTACATCATTACTTATATTTAGAAAGGAGCTATTGTGAACCTTAAATCCATTATTTATAAATTTATTAGTTTTAATCTCAAAATATTTTTCAAACATTATTAATAAATTAATAATCATTAACTTTAAATATGTTTTATTGAACTAATAACTTCTCGCAATATTTACAACATTGGTAATTAACTTTTAAACCATGTCGTACATAAATAAACAACCTTTTAAAAAAAATTAAAGTAGTTAGATAAGAAAAAAAATCAATATATCCTTTATATAATACTTTTATCAATATACTTTTATAACTCGATGTTTTAACAAGTTCTTACAAACTCTAGCCATACGTTGATCAGGCGCAAGACTAGAATTCTCCAAGTACTTAGTAGACCTATTTCAACACCCAGCGAAAATACTTAAAAACAGATATGAAAGTACCACTCGAACACCGCAGATCGCAGTACGCAATGGTTACGTCGCTATCCCAACAGACACCATAGTATTGGAGGTAATCTCTACCCTCGATTTACGCTACGATCTAAATCATAAGACCATAGGTTACGCTATGAAATTCAAAGGAACTCATGAGTTTATGTCCGGAAGACCGAAAATCAAATCAATAGAATGAACCTACAAAGTGGGTTATTGAATTTTGCAGAGGGTACTTTCAATATCTTCAATTTTGAAATATATCATAATATACATAGTACCCTTTCATATCATAAACTTTGAATATCATACTTATATAGATTCCATTATATATAAGGTCATCACTTTTCAAATCGAGTAACTTTCAAATCAATAGTCTTCGAAATAACTTCATACTTATGTAAAATCATTTTTATATAAAATCGAAAATTTTCAAATAAAATATTTATGAAATCAAAGGTCTTGGAAAATCAATCAATTTCAAAATATCGGTTCGATTTCAAATTCATATAGGATTTCAACAATCATTCTCCTTTTCAAAATCGAATAACATTTAAAATTCAAAATTTCCATAATCAATAGTTTTTAGAAATACATTCAATTTATATTTATGTCAACTTTAAATCAAAAATTTCTTTTCCAAATCAAATATGTATTAGAAAAAATCATTTTGTACATAAATTACTTTATAAAACATTACTAAGTTCATAAACATTTCTTAAAACAAAATTTCATTTAAAACATTCAAAACTACATTTCATATTTGTATAATACAAAATAACCTTATTCACTTTACTTACCAAAATATTTAATAGTTTAAAACTTGTTTAAATTATATTATCCTTTAACTTAAGGGTTACAAAACTAAACTCTTATATACCTTTCTAAAATACTAAGCTTAAAATTTTAAACCTCAATTTGGCAGTGTCAGACTATTTAAAATAGTTGGAAAAATCAAATTCTAATTCAAACAAATTGGAAATCGACAATCAATCATCTCAACGAGATGCACAATCAATCAATCCTAATGCATAGGATACATGTGTCCATAATATCATTCAACCGAAATTTGAGAACTGAACACCGAGTTTATTTCAATCATTTGAAATAAATATATACATATCTTTTGAATATCAAATCATACTTCAGGGATTTGAATCAAAATTAGTTTCATCAATTCAATCGTGTAGGAAAGCTACTATAGTGGCCTTCCCCACTTTGAAAATTGAAAATGAATGCCGATGATGTTGTGAGCATCATCAAAATTATTTTCCAGCAATAGGAGTGAGTTCTGCACTTTATTTCTTTCAAAATCATTTTGAAAACATTTCAGTATGGAAAATACATTCAAACAATACTACTATATTTTTTCAAAATCTTAGAAACCAATTTAAAAAACCCCAAAATTCAAGTTCTCAAATTTTCAGTTTGAATAACTTTTTAGTTATAAATCATATCTATCTAAACCATATTTTATATATCACTTTCATATATGGTATCAAATACTCGATATAATAATACGGTGGGGAATTCAGATATGTATTTATTTTGAAATCTCATGTTGAAAATAGCAATTCCTTATAAACTGTTTAAACCCATTTCGAAATTTCATGACAATAGCCAAAAGCTCAAATAAACAACCAATATTCGATGCTCATAAACTGGCCGAGCACAACTAATCAATCAATAAATGTTAATAAGCACCACCATTCCAATCAATCAATAAGTAAAGTGATAACAGTCACTAATCATGAAACAATCATAAAGTAGTATATCATTTTATTAAATTCATTCTTGTATATATACAAAATAAAATCCGAGTTAAAATCGTTTCATTTACCAATTTCAAAAACAATATTGCGTCGGTCTGCCCCATTCAAGTGTTTAGAAATCTCTATCGATGCCCTGGTGTTCCAAGTACGACCAGAACTCATAAATACTCAACATGACAAATTAACACAATATAAAACATTTTTATAGCACTAACAAATACGCTCTCTCATATATATACTCTCAACACATAATATGGCATTCTATTACCCTATCTCATAATGAGTTTACCCCAACGGGCTAAGGTATCTCTAAACCCAAGCTCTGATACTGTGACGACCCATCTTTTTGGACGATTCAAGTCGACAATAAACCACACATGTCTAACTCAAACTGTAACAGCCCGGGGTTTTGCTGTTAATTTATCTTCGTCATTAAACGATTAATTTTCTAGCTAATTGCTGTTTGAAGTTTTCTAAACCCGGTTTAAATTCCTTTCAAAAAAAATTTGAAGAGTTTGTGGGCTTTAAATTTAAATGTTAGCCCACGTTTTCAATTATTTGTTTTGCCGTGATAACAATCAAAGGAAAACCCAGCCCTTCTTTCTTTTTTCCCTCATTCAAAAACGCTAAAACAAAATAAACGAAAAAGAATGAAAATGGTGGCCGCACTCGTTTTTGCTTCAGAATTTAGGGTTTCGTTTGTTTTTGGCTTCGCTTGTTTTGGGATACCGAGACTTCAATTTCGATGTCAATACTTGGATCTTTTTCTTCAGTTGATTTTGGTTGCTCGCGGCTCCTTCTATTTGGCGAAAAAGGTGAGTGATTTCTCACTCACTTCTAATTCAAAGTCGTATAATCCTTTGTTAATTGATTTCCTTGGCTTTGATTTTGGTTTGAATCTGTTGTTTTGAGTTCTCTGGTAATTTGATTTTGTGATAGCATTTTTGGCTGTGACTTTGTCAGTGATGAGTGGGTTTGCTCTGAACTTCACCACACTCGACGATGAGGTTTGGGGTTGTTTATATCATCGTCTGATTTTGTATTCATTGATCTTTAAGTTGTGGATTCCTTCCGATTTTAAGCTCTGATAATTTGGGAAATTTCTTTTAATAGCACGACTACGATCACTTAGATCACGGCTTTGACATTTTTCTGGTATCATACTCGCCGACATTGCTATCCTCTTCACTGTGAATTAAGATTTTGGTTTTTCGGCCCCTGTTTGGTCTAACTGAACTTCACTTGAGCATCTTATTCTTAAAGTTTGATATTGTCTGGTTGTTCGCTTGGTCCATGAGGCATGTTGCATTGTTGTCTGATTGTTGTTTCATCTCTACTCGTTTGTAGCTGCTGCACTGCTCTTCAATTGTCTGGTTGTACTGTGATGTTGTTTATGAGTCCACCCTGATTGCATGCATGTGAGGTTCAGTGATGATACATGGGTTGGTAGTCTTGTTAGTAGAAGGTGTTAATTAAAATTTAAAGTGAGTATTGAAATTGATACAGTTGTTCTCCTGTTATGTATAGCAGTAGTGCAGAGTTATATTATATGATGAGGAATCTACGTCCACTCTTTAAATTTACATCTTAGATCCTCATCAGCCAGTCTTTAAGGGTTGATATTTTAAAGATTTTGATTTGCAAATATGATCATATTATCCTTAGAGGCATCAATATTAGTTTGGGATCATTCTACATTTTCTGAGTGGTTTAAAACCCCATACGTATGTAGTTGAAACATTAATTCATACGTGCATTAGTTCACTGAAGTTGTAGCCTTTGTGCATTGTTCACTTGAACAAGTCTTGTCGTAATTGGTCCTGAGTCTGAGTCAGGGTCCTCTCTGACTTCGATTCATTGTTGATTTCACTTGCACTGCCTCTGACCTTTTGGCACTCTGTTGCTTTTCATTCTGATGTTGGTGGGTCAACAATTGATGTTGTAGTTTTCACTGCAACCTTAGTTAGACATTAAGTTGTACTCATATGCTGTTTGCTTATATTCCTTTTGACCTTGTTTTGAATTGTTAGCAGTACAGCACTTGCCTCCCTTGTTAATTCATTTTACAGATTTGCCTTTGATCTTGGTTATGGTTTAGAGATGCACTTGCTTGGCTATTTTGTACTTCTCTATTGACTGTGCAGTGTCCCATATATATGTATTCATATATGTTGCCTGGTCCCCCTTTGTTGTTGGTTTGAGTATTGTTGCCTTCATGTCTGTAGCATGTTCACCGATTCAAGTTTGGGCTTCCTGTAGTCTGATATGCGTATATTGAAGTCTTCTGCAGTTTGATTTATGATGAGTGCTTCTTTACTTTAAATCGCAGCCTGGTCTCGGTCGAGACTTGATTTTATGTCTTAAAAATTTCAATAAAATTTGTACCTTGAGTTGAATCCAGTGAATGCTCGGGTTTGACCTTGTGGTTGCGTTGTGATTTTAATTGAACTTCATTTGTGTTGAACCTGATTTTGGGTTTGACCTTGCACTCGTTTGTGAGCTTTTAATTGAGCTTTTGTGTATTTCATCACTGTATTGGCGAGGCAGTACACGCGTGCGTGTACTGCAGCCAATGCAGAATCTGACGTTTTAAATTGATGTTTCGATTTGTTGAATTATTTTGTTGCTTAATTTCAATGTTTTGAAGCTATGTTCTGATTTGGATTTGCTGATTCGCTGATTAACACTATTTAGTGTTATAATTGCCGTTATCCAATTCTCGTATCGAGAGTCGGATATACGAGATTTCTGTGACTGTCGTCTATTTGATATTGATTATTATTGCTACTGTGCATTAATAACTGAGTTTGAATTAGACTGACCCGTGTATTATTTTCTTTTGAATTTAATACTCGGGTCAGACCCGAGTTATTCCAGGTTGTAGATTTCCTTCTTTGAGTTGCTGTTCGGGATTTGAAGACTTTTCACATCTTCTGAAGTTGTCAGTGTCATTTTGTAGTAGTCGTGTCATTGTATAGAACGATATGTATTCATGTATATTAGTCGATAATGTACTTGTATATATAACTTCTAGAGTCGACAGTTGTAGTTGTATCATATGTATTGTGTCAACTATGTATTAACTGACATCAGTTATATATATATGAAACTTTTGTTTTTATCTGTGTTCCGCATTTATATTATCTGTGTTATTGTTATATCTAATGTCCTACACTATTATGAACCGTCGTAGTTCATTTTATACTAGTATTGGGTGTGTCGATGGGAGTAAATAAATAATAGATGAAAAATAAAAAGTATATACCACTCCTATCGAGATAACCAATATTAGTGTAAGGCCAATTACGGATGGTCGCTCCTATCCAGCCTTATTCTTCGTAATAATAGACAGTATTTCTTTTAATACTCTTTGTTATTATGAGCATAGAGGTGGGGCGTCACAGTTGGTATCAGAGCTTGGGGTTTATGGACATAATATAAAACATAACTTGGATGGAACATATGTTACAACTATTGGTCGATGTTTTATCTGTGATTTGAGTCAAAACTAAAGTTTTGAAATTTGGATGAAATTTTTAAATATCTTTATTTAAAAATAAAAGTGGAATTGTGTTTTGTTGTTTTGATGAAATTGTGTTCCGATGATTTGATTGATTTGTGTTCTATTTATCAGAGTGCGCAGCGGAAACAGTGAAACTGTCTTCGCTGAGTACAACTGATAATCTTTTTGATTTAAAAATCGAAATACGAAATTGATATGAATTTCATTTGTTGTTTACATAGCTGTGATTATTTTGTTTCTTGAGAATTTCGAATCCGAATTGAGGATTCGAAGAAATTACAGTTATGTGATTTTTGTTGAAATTTCCGCTGACTTTCTTTTGTACTAATCATATATTGATTAGATTTTTGCTGTTTTGAATTATCTTCATTGAAGATACCTTCGAAAGATTTCTTTGTTCATTTTGTAGTACGTGCAAAATTTGAATTGCACGTTATTGCATTTATTTTACGTTGAACCGATGCTTGGTTATGAAACGTATTTTGTTGCCGTTATTTTTATAACGGGATTTTACACCAATGCTATATTTTGAAGCACGGTGTTTTGTGGCATTTTGATGAATGAGAATTCACTGATATTACATTTTGATGTAGATTGTTTTGATGTGATTTTGACGTTTTAAAACTACTGTCGCTTCGGCTTCAGTAACCGTCAAATTTTAAAAGTGGATTTTCAAGCGGTTATTCCGCAATGTTGTTTTGTGACCGTTTTACGATATTTTGAGAAGTACAATTTTCTTATCGAAATTGTTACTGATTTGCTGTTTTAATCAGGTGATTGGAAAATCGTTTTAAAAATGAAAATTGTTTTATAAATTTTTAACGATTTGCGTTTTCAAAAGAATGAGAAAGCGACTTAAACTATTCAGCAAAATCGAGGATTATGACCCCTTTCTTTTACTGTTTCGCTTAACTCCGGACTTGTCCAGTTGAGAATGTGAATTGTTACTTTTACAAAATAAATAAAATTGTTTTCAGGAATTTTAACAGTTTGCGCTTTCAAAAGAATGAGGAAGCGATTTAAACGTTTCAGCAAAATCGAGGACTATGACCCCTTTCTTTTACTGATTCGCTTAATTCCGGACTTGTCCGTTTGAGAATGTAAAGTGTATTTTTACAAAATACACAATTTTGCACTTTCAAGGAAACGATGAAGTGATTTAAACGATTTAGCAAAAGTGAGGAGTATGGAACCACACTTTTACTATTTCGGTTAATTCCGGACTCGTTAATTGAATATCTGTTGTTTTGATGATTTTGATGATTTCACACTTTCAAGGAAACGACGAAGAGAATTAAACAATTTAGTAAAACTCGTGGTTATGGGACATGTGCGTTTGCTATTTTGGTTAATTCCGAACTCGTTAATTGAAACATTTTGATGCTTTCGTGTGCTTTCGAGCCACTATGAGGACCTTCAGGTCATTTGTTGGACCTTCGGGTCAAATACCAGTACTAGACCTTCGGGTCACTCTACGGACCTTCGGGTCATTTGTTGGGCGCCAAAATTATGTTGAGTACTTGGTAGGCTTAGGCCATTTGTTGATGCACGTGCGGCGAATTAAAAACTCGCCATCTGATGGGATCGATCCAAGCTTTTATGTTGATTTTCTAGTCTTCTTAATTGATTTCTAGATATTTGTTGTTTCCAATTATCTGTAGGTAATTGGATATTTGTTGATATGAGTTCTGATTATCGTTTTTGATAATCGGATATTTGTTGTTTCTAATTATCGCTTGTGATAATTAGATATTTGTTGATATGAGTTCTGATTATCGTTTTCGATAATCGGATATTTGTTGCTTTTAATTATCGCTTGAGATAATTAAATATTTGTTGATTTGAGATTTAATTATCGCTTGAGATAATTAAATATTTGTTGATTTTAGATTTAATTATCACTTGAGATAATTAAATATTTGTTGATTTTAGATTTAATTATCGCTTGAGATAATTAAATATTTGTTGATTTTAGATTTAATTATCGCTTGAGATAATTAAATATTTGTTGATTTGAGATTTAATTATCGCTTCAGATAATTAAATATTTGTTGATTTGAGATTTAATTATCGCTTGAGATAATTAAATATTTGTTGATATGAGTTGTGATTATCGTTTTTGATAATCGGATATTTGTTGTTTCTAATTATCGCTTGTGATAATTAGATATTTGTTGATATGAGTTCTGATTATCGTTTTCGATAATCGGATATTTGTTGCTTTTAATTATCGCTTGAGATAATTAAATATTTGTTGATTTGAGATTTAATTATCGCTTGAGATAATTAAATATTTGTTGATTTGAGATTTAATTATCACTTGAGATAATTAAATATTTGTTGATTTTAGATTTAATTATCGCTTGAGATAATTAAATATTTGTTGATTTGAGATTTAATTATCGCTTGAGATAATTAAATATTTGTTGATTTGAGATTTAATTATCGCTTGAGATAATTAAATATTTGTTGATTTTAGATTTAATTATCGCTTGAGATAATTAAATATTTGTTGATTTGAGATTTAATTATCGCTTGAGATAATTAAATATTTGTTGATTTTAGATTTAATTATCGCTTGAGATAATTAAATATTTGTTGATTTTAGATTTAATTATCACTTGAGATAATTAAATATTTGTTGATTTTAGATTTAATTATCGCTTGAGATAATTAAATCTTTGTTGATTTTAGATTTAATTATCGCTTGAGATAATTAAATATTTGTTGATTTTAGATTTAATTATCGCTTGAGATAATTAAATATTTGTTGATTTTAGATTTAATTATCGCTTGAGATAATTAAATATTTGTTGATTTTAGATTTAATTATCGCTTGAGATAATTAAATATTTGTTGATTTTAGATTTGATTATCGCTTGAGATAATCAAGTAACTTATTGAATTTGAAATTTGATTATCGTTTTTGATAATCGAACATTTGTTGATTTGGAAATTTGGTTATCGTTTTTGATAATCGAATATTTGTTGATTTGGAAATTTGATTATCGTTTTTGATAATCGAATATTTATTGATTTGGAAATTTGGTTATCATTTTTGATAATCGAATATTTGTTGATTTGGAAATTTGATTATCGTTTTTGATAATCGAATATTTATTGATTTGGAAATTTGGTTATCGTTTTTGATAATCGAATATTTATTGATTTGAAATTTGATTACCGTTTGTGGTAATTAAATATTTATTGATTTGTTTTTTGACTATCGTTTAGATAATTGGTTGATTGCTGATTTTATTGATATGAGAATTTCTAATCTCTACTTGAGCTTAGAGTATGCTGATTTTATTTAAATCGCTATTTTCTATCTATCTCTGTTGATAGTTAGAGTTTACTGATTTTGAAATTTGTGTTTTCCAGTTAATTGTTGAATAACTGGAAATTGTCAGTTTTGCGAGTTGTGATTTGTGCTTTCTAATCATCTTTGTCGATAATTAGACTTTTGTTGTTTTCTAATTATCGTATCGATAATTAGATGTTACTCATTTGGGATTTCTGTATTTTGATTATCTAATTGGCAATTAAAAGATTTCTATGGCATTTGAATACTTGACTTTTATTTTTCTAGCTTAACCAGTTTATGTTAGAAAAGTAATTGTTACTGACGACCTTAATTATGGAAATTGCGGGGGCGCAATTTTTATAAGGAGGGGAGTCTGTAACAGCCCGGGGTTTTGCTGTTAATTTATCTTCGTCATTAAACGATTAATTTGCTAGCTAATTGCTGTTTGAAGTTTTCTAAACCTGGTTTAAATTCCTTTCAAAAAAAAATTGAAGAGTTTGTGGGCTTCAAATTTAAATGTTAGCCCACGTTTTCAATTATTTGTTTTACCGTGATAACAATCAAAGGAAAACCCAGCCCTTCTTTCTTTTTTCCCTCTTTCAAAAACGCTAAAACAAAATAAACGAAAAAGAATGAAAATGGTGGCCGCACTCGTTTTTGCTTCAGAATTTAGGGTTTTGTTTGTTTTTGGCTTCGCTTGTTTTGGGATACCGAGACTTCAATTTCGATGTCAATACTTGGATCTTTTTCTTCAGTTGATTTTGGTTGCTCGCGGCTCCTTCTATTTGGCGAAAAAGGTGAGTGATTTCTCACTCACTTCTAATTCAAAGTCGTATAATCCTTTGTTAATTGATTTCCTTGGCTTTGATTTTGGTTTGAATCTGTTGTTTTGAATTCTCTGGTAATTTGATTTTGTGATAGCATTTTTGGCTGTGACTTTGTCAGTGATGAGTGGGTTTGCTCTGAACTTCACCACACTCGACGATGAGGTTTGGGGTTGTTTATATCGTCGTCTGATTTTGTATTCATTGATCTTTAAGTTGTGGATTCCTTTCGATTTTAAGCTCTGATAATTTTGGAAATTTCTTTTAATAGCACGACTTCGATCACTTAGATCACGGCTTTGACATTTTTCTGGTATCATACTCGCCGACATTGCTATCCTCTTCACTGTGAATTAAGATTTTGGTTTTTCGGCCCCTGTTTGGTCTAACTGAACTTCACTTGAGCATCTTATTCTTAAAGTTTGATATTGTCTGGTTGTTCGCTTGGTCCATGAGGCATGTTGCATTGTTGTCTGATTGTTGTTTCATCTCTACTCGTTTGTAGCTGCTGCACTGCTCTTCAATTGTCTGGTTGTACTGTGATGTTGTTTATGAGTCCACCCTGATTTCATGCATGTGAGGTTCAGTGATGATACATGGGTTGGTAGTCTTGTTAGTAGAAGGTGTTAATTAAAATTTAAAGTGAGTATTGAAATTGATACAGTTGTTCTCCTGTTATGTATAGCAGTAGTGCAGAGTTATATTATATGATGAGGAATCTACGTCCACTCTTTAAATTTACATCTTAGATCCTCATCAGCCAGTCTTTAAGGGTTGATATTTTAAGGATTTTTATTTGCAAATATGATCATATTATCCTTAGAGGCATCAATATTAGTTTGGGATCATTCTAAATTTTCTGAGTGGTTTAAAACCCCATACGTATGTAGTTGAAACATTAATTCATACGTGCATTAGTTCACTGAAGTTGTAGCCTTTGTGCATTGTTCACTTGAACAAGTCTTGTCGTAATTGGTCCTGAGTCTGAGTCAGGGTCCTCTCTGACTTCGATTCATTGTTGATTTCACTTGCACTGCCTCTGACCTTTTGGCACTCTGTTGCTTTTCATTCTGATGTTGGTGGGTCAACAATTGCTGTTGTAGTTTTCACTGCAACCTTAGTTAGACATCAAGTTGTACTCATATGTTGTTTGCTTATATTCCTTTTGACCTTGTTTTGAATTGATAGCAGTACAGCACTTGCCTCCCTTATTAATTCATTTTACAGATTTGCCTTTGATCTTGGTTATGGTTTAGAGATGCACTTGCTTGGCTATTTTGTACTTCTCTATTGACTGTGCAGTGTCCCATATATATGTATTCATATATGTTGCCTGGTCCCCCTTTGTTGTTGGTTTGAGTATTGTTGCCTTCATGTCTGTAGCATGTTCACCGATTCAAGTTTGGGCTTCCTGTAGTCTGATATGCGTATATTGAAGTCTTTTGCAGTTTGATTTATGATGAGTGCTTCTTTACTTTAAATCGCAGCCTGGTCTCGGTCGAGACTTGATTTTATGTCTTAACAATTTCAATAAAATTTGTACCTTGAGTTGAATCCAGTGAATGCTCGGGTTTGACCTTGTGGTTGCGTTGTGATTTTAATTGAACTTCATTTGTGTTGAACCTGATTTTGGGTTTGACCTTGCACTCGTTTGTGAGCTTTTAATTGAGCTTTTGTGTATTTCATCACTGTATTGGCGAGGTAGTACACGCGTGCGTGTACTGCAGCCAATGTAGAATCTGACGTTTTAAATTGATGTTTCGATTTGTTGAATTATTTTGTTGCTTAATTTCAATGTTTTGAAGCTGTGTTCTGATTTGGATTTGCTGATTCGCTGATTAACACTATTTAGTGTTATAATTGCCGTTATCCAATTCTCGTATCGAGAGTCGGATATACGAGATTTCTGTGACTGTCGTCTATTTGATATTGATTATTATTGCTACTGTGCATTAATAACTGAGTTTGAATTAGACTGACCCGTGTATTATTTTCTTTTGAATTTAATACTCGGGTCAGACCCGAGTTATTCCAGGTTGTAGATTTCCTTCATTGAGTTGCTGTTCGGGATTTGAAGACTTTTCACATCTTCTGAAGTTGTCAGTGTCATTTTGTAGTAGTCGTGTCATTGTATAGAACGATATGTATTCATGTATATTAGTGGATAATGTACTTGTATATATAACTTCTAGAGTCGACAGTTGTAGTTGTATCATATGTATTGTGTCAACTATGTATTAACTGACATCAGTTATATATATATGAGACTTTTGTTTTTATCTATGTTCCGCATTTATATTATCTGTGTTATTGTTATATCTAATGTCCTAAACTATTATGAACCGTCGTAGTTCGTTTTATACTAGTATTGGGTGTGTCGACGGGAGTAAATAAATAATAGATGAAAAATAAAAAGTATATACCACTCCTATCGAGATAACCAATATTAGTGTAAGGCCAATTACAGATGGTCGCTCCTATCCAGCCTTATTCTTCGTAATAATAGACAGTATTTCTTTTAATACTCTTTGTTATTATGAGCATAGAGGTGGGGCGTCACACAAACCATCCAAAAGAGCAGATTATAAATGTGTTTTAATAAAGAAAATAAGAGAAAAGAAGAAAAGCAATACACAGAATCTCGCAGCGGAATGACAAAATATAATAATCAAATAAAACAGTTCATGAAGTTGTTTACAATATGCATTTGATTACACATTTTTACGACATCAATCAGAGTACAATAACCAAATACTGAATAATGCAGTGGAAAAATATTAATAAATACGGTCTTCAAACTCCATCTTCATCTTCAAGAAATAATATCTTTCGAAACACTGAAATACTCAAGTTGACCCGAGCGTAAAGGAAAATAATACACTCGAGTCAGAACTAAAATTATTATGCAAATTAAATCAAAATCAGATGAAATAAGGAATGCAGACAACTACATTTTTAAAGTTTCAAACTTTTTGGAAAATTTATTATTTTCATATTCAAAATACAACAGATTTCACAATAGATCTATTCTAATAACTTACAAATTTAGAGGAAATTCCAAATTGAATTTCAAAGTTCAAGAGATTTGATTTATGAAAATTTTCCATAGTTTAAAAATTCAATTCCCAGAGTTTAAAAATTTAAATTTGAAAACTTTCAAATAAGATAACGGCGGTTTATTTCTCAAAATCATTTTTATGGTTCAAATAGTAAATCTAAACATACTAATTTTTTCGCATGTAAATATATGAAATCCAAGGGTTTTGTATCCTTATCTAGTGTTCAAATAATCAATATGAAAATTTATATGATTATAATAAACTATAGGGTGATAACAAGGATATACCAAAATAAATGAACAAATACACATTCAATCATAATAGCATCCGTCACAACATACAATCAACATTCAAATCAACCAATTCAACAATCAACCAATTCAATAACATGTCACAATAATTATTAGTTATCACATATTGGAGTTTAGGTATTCAAATTAAATGTCAACTAAAATTCCCAACCAACAATCAATACTTTTATCACTATATGACTTGGTTTAACTTACAATAAAATTTTAGTATTTCGTGAGTGAGTTTAAACACTCACCTTTAGGCTTTCCATTTTCTAGCTTGTAACGATCCAAAATTTTGGATATTTGAAATTGGAATATTTAATTGATTTTAAATATTTAAAAGTTAATTTTTAACTTGAATTTCAAATATAACGATATATTGGATAATTTAATTATTGAATTTTATAACTGAATATTGGTTAAATTTTGTATCTTGAGTTTTAAGCTTGATAAAAATAATTTAAAGGCTTATAAAATTTATATTATTAATAATGAAGGTAATAAAACTTTTTAAATTGAATTTAAAAGTGATTTGTTCAATTTTCAAAATAGCTCGATTTAATTGACGAGTAAATAAAAAATAGCCTTCCGAGGCACAGTTTCAGAATTCAACGAAACCAGTTTCATTGGATCTGTAATCGTGTATTATTAGCGGATTTCAAATTTCATAGCGTTTGGAGTTATCGTTTGGTCGTACGGAATATAAACGCGTTGAAATTAATATCGAAAATTCAATATAATAATTGGGTTCAAAAAGCTATCTTCTCCATACGATCGAATTAGGTCTCAAAACATTTTCCATTGCGTTTGAAATAGGGGTATAACATTATCAATGCCTAGCGGCATGCCTCGATAGGAGTTCGAAAATTTAAGCTGCTTTTAAATGAGATATTTGAAATTAAACAATATTTTAAATTATCTTAAGTCAATCCTACCGTATATTCTCTCCAATCGGAGGTGATCGTTACTTCTACTGTACGCTTCCCTCTCTCCTTCTTTTAAATCATGCGTCCTGTCCCTCTTCATCTTTTTAAACATGGCCGAGCATTCACAATGACCTCCTTTATAACCAAATCACTTCCGCCATCAAAATCCCGTAACCTCCTCCTCCAAAATTATTTCATGCTTCATCCCCAAATCGAAAAAAAATAGAGAGAGAGAGAGCAACGCACGTGGATTCGAACGATGGAAGCAGGCAAGGAGCGACGCATTAATTTGCGCGATGGTGATTGGGATGGTGACCGCAACTAGGTGATGCGGGCGAAGAAAGTGAGATGGGGTGTCCTTAATTCGGAGTCTGATGTGGGGACCTGCGTGGGCGTTTTGGGGCGATTTGGGAGGATCGGTCGTGACCTGATGCTTTTCGAAAGGGAAAGGAGACGTCGACTTTTGATAGGAGAGGCTAGAGGTCAGGCGAAGGGTGCCGTTGCAAAAAGGAGTAGATATGGAGTTCGTAGGTGGAGTCAGTTCGACGAACGACGGTAGATTCATGGTGTCAGGATTATCGTGCACGGCCAGGGTTTCGTTCATGTGCAGGCACGAAAAGTAGGCGGTTGGAAACGAGGAAGAAGGAGCTTCTCTTGGGCCGGGTTTTGAACTGTATGGGTATGGGTTTGTTTTTCTTTAAAATTAAAAAAAATTGATTTATTTTATAAATTGTTTTATAAAAATTCAAATGCTTATAAATGTCACAACTCGAAAATGCTAGGTCAGATTGGAACGCAATTTTTGTGTTGTGATCGTAATAACGTATTCTACGACATGAAGCTGGTTCGGGTGAATTTGGAGCTTCTGAGATTTTTAGCTAAATTCGAGGTGAGGATTTATAATGAGATGGGTAAATCGGTTTAAAAATAAATAATAGATTTACTTCTAGAAAAGTAAAAAAGGGGATTTACAAAATTGGGACGTAAATCAAATTGTTGATAAATCGAGAGGGATATATAAGTATTAGACTGACTATATTGCGACTGGAAAATATATTTTATCGATAAGTTGAGTTTGTTTTAAAAGAGGATTTTTAATCATTAAACTAGGTAATTTTAAAGTGTTTAAAAATATTTCAGAAAGTTAGTTAGTTAAATATTTTAAAATTGTCAAAATGGATTATAAGTTATAAACAAACATTGTAAACCAATTAGAATTTTATTAATAAATCAAAATTAATTATTGTTTCAAAGTCATGCAATTATTCTAAATTGTTTAAAGTATATTTAGTTATTAATTAAGTTAGTTTATATTAAGTCAATTATTATTTAGAATTAATCGGTATTATTATTTTAAAAGATAAATTATTCAATATTATTATTATTTTACATAATAACCTTTATAAAAGAGTATTTGCTTAAAATAAACTTGGAAATTTATATAGGAATTTTATAATTATTATTTTGAAAAAAATTATTTATTAAAGTTTTCGGAAAGTAATTGTATACTTTCATGGCAAAATCGGAGGCAGTGAGTGCCTGTAGTTAAGTTTTGGATTTCTCTGGGATAGAGACGTAATCATTTAGCTATGAATCCATGGTTGATACCGCGTGGTGCTTTCCATAATTATTTTAAAAGTTTTCAAATATTTCTGAAAAGAATGGTTAGTGAACGTACTTACTCCGATGAGATAAGTACATAACTTTTGATAAAAAGATTTACTTTATTTAAAATTAAATTAAATGAGACTTGGTGTTTTTAGTGGAAAATGAAATATTTGGTTGAATGATTGTTTATTTGATAGTTAAATAACCGACTTTCAAATCAGGACCCAAAAACATAACTTTGGGAATATCTAAGGGAAACACGGGAATTATATGGTACAGTTACCGTTCGAGGTGCTATACAGTACGTATAAACTCATTTCGTTCTTCTAGGATGATAATAAGGAATTCTGTCCACTAATGGTTAGGAGGTGATCTCCGATCTTATTTTCGTCTGTTTATTTTCTAAAGAACCAGGGTTGAGTTTACCGGAAATATCGAACGTTGTTTCGAAGAGACCGGGATCAGATAAGTTATCTAAAACCAGTTCGATCCAACGAGTACGTTTTCAAAATGAAAACAAGAGCATGGAGTCGAAGATGGAGTATTGAAGTGCAAGGGCTAATCGCTACTAATCCTGAGGATTTTTCCAAAATGGATGTAGTAGGAATAGTGCCTTCGGTTTCGTACAGACCCAGAATGGACTTGTATGGATGAATGTTATCAGTAGATTGCCATTGCAGGACAATGAGCAATCCAAGTATAAATTTCTTAAAAGGTAATCGTAGCCTCAAGCCTCATATCCCGAGAATGACTGAAAATCAAGGGAGATGCAGCAAGGCTAAGTGGGTCGCACCCAATTAGGGTATGTTTACCACCTTTCTAGATACCCTTGGATATTATTACTACGGTGCACGGAAGAACTCGGAAAGGGTGGGAACACCCTGGGTGATAGCATATTCGATCTATCCAGGTTAGGGGTAGTTCGGTCTTGTATTGCAGAGGATCTCGGCGTGGTCCTCGGTTCAATTTTCTATATGTGTACTGTGATAGGTGGTACCTCAGTGCCTAGTCATTCGTATGGAATCCATTCTCCAATACGTGCCTTTACGGTTTTGGTTGTAGAGCCTAGTATGCTGGAATTTAATTAATGTTACAATTTCAGCTATTTGAATAAGTATTTGTACCTAGACACTATTATAATATTAGAAGATTTTGATTTAAAATGTTTTGGTTATCGTAAGGTAAAAAACCATCGTGTTTATGTGTGGCGTGGTCTTACGAGATACCTTTTTTTCAAGGGATTTTGATAACTTTAATAATTCAAATTGAGTGTGTTTTCTCACGCTGGTTTTCCAGACTGACTCGGATGTTATTTTATTATAATGCTCGGGTCAGACCGAGTATTACAGATACAGAATATGTAACGACCCAGAATTTTGACCAAATTAAATTGAAAATATTTAATTTATTTTAAATATTTGAACGACGATTTAATTTGAATCCCCAATTTAACTTTGAAATTGGCGATTAAATTATAAAATTTAATCGATTGGAAGTTGAATAAAAAATTTGTATCTTCAATTTAAAGTTGAAGAAAAATATTTCGAAAGCTTTTAAAATTCATATTGATAATACTGAAGATAATAGAAACTTCAGAATTGTATTTCAAAGTGTTTCGTTCAGTTTTGAATTTAATTGTTTGAACCGATATTTAAAAATAGTCATTTTTCAAACAGTCTCGGAATTAGACGAAACTAGTTCCATTGGGTCCGTAATATTGTATTATTACCGGGTTTCAAATTTCGTATTAATCAGAGTTGTTATGTGAGAATACGACATGCAAACGCATTAAAATTTTATTAAATTCAATTTAAATTTAAATTTAAACTGGTCAACGTCTACACGTTTTGCTCCTTTAATCGCGCCCCTTGTTTCAGCCTAAAATCACGCGAATGAATCGTGATAAGTATGGCTCCTTCATATTTTAAAATATCCCTCGTTAGAATCGAAAATCAAATTCCCCAGCAAATAGAAGAAATCGAAGTCATGGCCGAGCAATTAAATCAACAAATCTCGCTCGTTCCCCTCTCTTTCAAATGCATTCACGAAAATAAAACCCCATTCCTTTCTCCCAAAACAAAATCAAATCACGACCTAAAGACTGCTCGCGACTCAGTCGCGATATCGAAGCCGAGTTCAACTCGAGCAGGGCAGGAGGCGCGTCGCGATTCATCGCGTGAGGTGGAGGCACTCGCGAGTGGGCAGTGGCTGTCGACTGGGCGCGCAAAGCTGGGGAGTAGCGAGGGGGTTCGCGTGTTCGTCGCGACTGGGTGATAGGTAGATGGCGGCAGGCGAGATAGGTCGCGCGAGCCTAGGGCTTCGAGAAATGGTGATGAGGGGACTCGCGATTCAAGCTCTCGCGTGGAGGAGAAACAGTTTAGGCAATCGTGATTTGGCGACAGTAATGGAATTCGTGGTGATCGAGTTCACGTAGGGAAGGCCACGACATGGACGAGGGGTTTGATTTCTGGAACTCGAGAACGTTTCCAGGCAATTTCTCAAAGTCAGCGACGAGATGATAAAGTCGCGATAAGGGTTTGAGGCATCTCGATTCGAGGTTGTTCAGTAAGGTAAACATATTTAGTTTAAATTTGGAATTTTATATATATATAATAATCACAGTAAAGAGTTATATAAATTTATACATATATAATAGTTTCTGTTTACAGATATATATGTGTTTGAACAGATGATTTTTTTTTATGTATATATGAAATCATAAAAGGAAGATATGTTACAGTGATATATATATGTAGAATTTTATGTACAGGAATTTAAATCCAGTTTTTATTTTTACTAAAACAGTGAATATACATATGTATATTTTTGTGAAAATAAAATAGATAATAGATATATGATAAAGGTAGTTTTGTTTAATAAAACTTATTTAATTATTTTTATCAAAGGGTTAGAAAATTAAATTTATTAAAGGAAATGTAGTTTTTCAATTTAATGTTTCGTTAAATAAATTATTAAAGGAGAAATTGATTAATTAAAACTATCAAAATGGAAATCGATTTATTTAATTGGTTCGAGTGTTAATTTATTTGTATAATATTTATGCAAGGTCAATAAATCGGGAAAACAAGTCTGGGATATAAATGGATTGCCAATAAAAAGCTAAGGTGAGATTTTCTCACTCGAAGGAAAATTGTGTTTTACAGTTATTGATTGATGATATGATTGCTATGTTGATGTGATATTAGATATAGTAGGACATATCTATATATATAGCAATATATACATATTGGCATATGTATATATTGGATTGATGATTTCCCGCCTCGTATAGCGGATGAGACCCTATTGCGCCGTTAGTAAGCGGATTTATAAAAACCTATATACCGCGATAATTCCGTACTGGAGCGGAATTGGTATTGTGCTAACATCTTTGGATGCAGGGAAACAGGTTGGAGGGATCCAACTGGACCCCTCACATTGATTGAATTTATTTCTACTGTGATATGATAATCTGTGAATGATTATTGTTGTTATTGAATTGATATCTGGAAATTGTTGAAAAGCTAAAATTTAGCTGAATGGATGTTTTGACATCATTGGATTCCAAAAATAAACGAAAATTGAATTTTTGAAATCAAAGTAGAAATTTCTAAGTGAATCAATTTTTGAAATTGAATAAATTTTGAAGAAAGAAAATTTTAAAGTATAAAAAGTTAATTTTTATAATCTTATCGAATTAATTCCAGAATCAAGTGAAAATGTTAAATAAATGGATTTCGTAAAATAGTGATTATAAATTGAAGAATTTAATTTAAGAATTTGGATTTTTAAATAGACTGAAAGAAACAATTGAAATATATTTTCTTTGAAAGGAATTTATTTAAAAGGAGATAAGTTGGAAATCCAATTAGAAATTTAATTGGTAAGTTGAAACGATTTGGGAAATCAATGTAAAATGATTTCAATTTAAAGAATCCATTTAAAAACAGGATGTTGAGTAATTTGAGAAAAATAAGGAATTTATTTAGTAGTGATAAATAAAATTAGAAATCAATCTGTAATTGATTTAGTATTTGGAGAAGAACTTTGAGAAATCAGTATGGAATCTTTTATTTAAAGTTGAAAATAAATTTAGAAATCAATATTGAAATTGATTTGGTATTGAAGTTTTAATAAATGGAATTGGAATTTATAAAAGTTGGTTATAAATCCGAAATCACTTATTTTGATAAGTAGAGTATAGAAGTTGATAAAAAGAAGATTTACAAGTCGAAGTGTTATTAAAATAGAAGTAGAATTTACAACCGTGTTTATAAATTCGAAAGCGATGGAATTTGATGAATTAAATATAGAAGATTATCAGAGTAGATATATTCGCGATTTTGGATAGCGAATTCCTATTGAAATGAAAATGTGTAGAAATGATTGGAATTGGGTTAAATGAAGTATATTCACGATTTTGGACAGTGAATATATTTTTAAGTAAAAATGGTTATGTTTGGGAAAGCGATATTATAAATGAAGTTAATTGTTTTAAAAGATGTTTTAAAACGTGTTAAATATCGAAATCATAGATTTCAACATTTATTGTTGAAATAGACGTTTTCGAGAAATATAAGGAAATGATGGACTATAACGCTGTTGTTATAGTAAATGATTTCCGAAAGGAAATGTTTTATATAGTATTGGGATTTACACATCTATCTAAATTTTGAATCCCTATACTAGTGATTTTGAGTCGTCGTAACGATGTTTTACGTAACATTCGTTTTGACTCAAATAAAGGTGTTAAAAGAATGTTTTCCTTAAAGAATGAATATATACTTAATTTGATTTAAGTATATCGAATATTTTCAAATGTTGAAAATAAATAGTTGTGTGAATTACTTATAATTAAATAAGTATGGAAATGGTTTTCCCATATGAAACGAAGGGTTTGAAATTTTATCTTTTAAAGATAAATTGAAAAGTGAATTGATTTGAAATTGTTTTCAAACGGTTAAGTGTGGAAATTTTATATCTAGTAAAGATATTTTTTGAAGATGAAATAATTTGGAAAATTATTTGGAATCTGATGTTGTTGCGCATCTTTATTGATAGTTAAATAACCGACTATCAATAATTACTCTGAATGGTATTTGTTGTGAATTGGATGAATTTGAATGCCATACTTATTTTTGAATAAACGCTCACTATTCGGGTTAGCCGGGAAAGGACCATGGGGTCGTATAACCCATTCCGAATATGTGATACGTCGTTATGAATCGCATTTGAAGACCGATGTTGAAGACCGGATATTTTTGAAAACGGAAGGATTACCGTCGAGTTACTCTACATCGGCTGATCTCCGGTTTAGAGGTTTTATCACCCTTAGTGACGGGAAGTCTGGACGTGATTAGAAATTTATCCGGATGTGCAAGGGCTTCGTGAGAAGTGCCTTCGGTTCTGTTCGATCCCGGAACAGACTTGTATGGATTGTGTGTCTGACGTTACAATTTGAGATATAAAGCTGATTCCTTTCAAATACATTTCTGTTGGTGGCGGAGAATTTATTCTCTTAGCTTAACACCCTTCTCTGAGACGTACGAGCTCAGAGGTTATGTAGTTGAAATTTATCAGCGATATATCCCAATTTGGTAACGTGGCATACTGAGTGTTGCTGTGAAATGATCAGTGTTTGATCATTTGTGATATGATCATTTGTTTGATCTTATATCTTTGTGATCATAGGTTGATCATTTTGTTTGACCCGAAGCAGGGCTTTTTTAGAAAGCGTAGCTTTGTGGACGAGACTTCGTCGAGCCTCACACCCCGGAAATGGTCGAAACAGGACGAATGCGGCAAGGTTCTAGGGAGTAGCGCCCCTTAGTGTATGTCATTCCTTCTGGATAAAGGTGGTATCATGGTATGGAGCCTAGATACTTAACCTCTGTGGTTACTGCATTATTTTTTCTATGTGGTTTGTTGGAATCGGGGATCCTCGGGAAGATCGGTGACGATCGGGGGATGGCATACGCGTGTCAGTAGTTACCTATTTTTGCAGAGGTAACCCGGCCTTGTGTTGGCAGAGATCCGGTTAGGTTCTCAGGTCGTCTATTCCAGGGACGTACCCATCGTGGATAGGAAGTTCCTTAGCCTGACCATTTGTTGGAAATCCAAAGAAACAATACGCGACTTGTACGGTTTTAGTTGTATTACCTGCTATGGAATGTGGCGGTAACCTGCTATTGAACATAGTAGCTATAGTAGGCATAAGTGCGGAATGCCTATGCTGGCTAAGATTAATATTATACTTTCGAAATGATTTCTACACTATGCACTAATAATAATATCAAAATGATTTGATTTTGCGTAGTAAGCATCTTTGACTATCATAAGAAGAAATCTCCTCCAATTCTGCGTTTGCATTGTGTGTGTTGTGGGAGGTCTTATGGTAGTTTCATTTTTCAAAAGCATTGCGAATTGACTTTAAAATTATCCTGTTGTTTATTTTAAAGAATAACTGTTTTACGATCTCACACCAGTCACCATGACTGACTCGGAGTTTATTGTTCCCTTCTAAACTCTGGGTGCCCACCAATTTCCACACGGGCAGCCTAGAGTTATATTATCAGGATATTCTGGATATTCTGGAGCTTTGGAAGCAAGCTGGATGACGAGACGTAGTATTTGTATCTGATAGTATTTATTCCGCTGTGTATTCTGTATGAGGACAAGTTTATACAACTGTCCATTGTTGTTTATTGACTCTGATGATATGATGTGATGTAATGTAATAACAGATATAATTCTTTTGTTTTTAAATGATATTCATTTATCTATTATATATTGTTCTGCTGCGATATGTGAGATTCTGATATTGTGTTTCTGTTTCTGCTCTTGTTCTGTTGTTGTTCTTCTTTCTTTTTCTTCTATCTTCTTCTTCTACCTTTTTCTTCTTTCTTAAAACCATAACTTTTCGGGTTTCCGGCATTCGATTCTCGGCAGTCGATAAAGTGAGTATCGATGTCGAATTTTCGAAAGTCGAAAATTTTCGGGATGTTACATTTGGTATCAGAGCATATGGTTAAACGACAACCCTGCTCTGTTGGGTGTTACTCATTAGAGATAGAGTCAGTAGTACTCTAGAATGAGTTTGAGTGTAATAATAGATATGAGCGCGTATTTGTTATTGAATATAAAATTGTTTTATATTGTGATGATTGGTTTATTGAGTGGTATATGAACCTACGTCGGCACAGTCTTGCAAAACTGTATCGAAGGGGTTTCTAAACACTCGAATAGAACAATTCGGAACAGTATTGTTTTAAATAGGGTGAATGAAATAATTTTACCCAAAACTATTTTTGTATATAAAAGAAATGATTTTCTGTAAATTATTATGATATGGATGCATGGTTGTTAGGGAGTGATGGTGTTAATTATCATCATTGATATATATATGTGAAAAATTATATATGAAATTGAAATCAAAAAAATAAAGAATTAAGAAATGAATCCATATACAAGTAGAATTTGAGAATATAAGTTATAAATGTGATTTATAATTTGAAACGGAATTCCAGAGAAGTTTTTGGAAATGTTTTGAAAGGAGTTTGAAAATTTTGGAGATTTGGAAAGTTTAAATCTTTTGGATTTGGAAATGAATTTCAAAGGTTTTGAAAAATATTTTGGAAAGATGAAAGCTCTAAACTCTTTTCGGTCGCTGGAAAATAACTTCGATGATGACCGCGGCATCATCGGTGTTCATTTTCAGGTTTCCAAAAGAGAAATTGCTGCCAAATTTGTTTTAAATGGAAGTTGTTTGAAAATTTGGGTTTTGTTTTGGAAATTCAAAGGATAATTTGAATTGTTTTCAAAAATGGTTTTGAAAAGATTGAAAAGACTCTGGGATCCTATTTAAAATATTTATGAGAATAATAAATGAGTTGATAACTTATACAATTTGTTGTGAATTTAGATTGAATAAATTTAACTTAAGGAATTTTGAGTTAAATTAAAGTAAGTATAAGTGAATCTATAAAAAATTCAAGTAGTAATTTTTGAATATAAGTTATATAACTTATAAAATTGAGAATCTGAATTGGATTGATAAACGAATTAAGCTATTGAACTAATTGAATGTTGAATCAGTCTAATGTAAATGAATTAGTGAATGAGTTTCAGAATGAATAGATAAAAAAATTGCAATTGTAAGTGCAAGAGAATAAAATTGAAATGTTAAGATTCATTTTGAATTTGTAAGAAAGTAAGACTGAATTTGAATTTGATTGTGAAGTATTAAACTAAAATTAGTAAGTGAAGCTAATTGAATGAAGATAAAATTGAAATTGTAAACTGAATCCAAATTAGATTGAAATTGTGAATTGAATTCACATGAATGTGAAATGTAAAATTAAATGATAATGAATATGTATAACTTCAACAGTGAAGTAAAAATGTATAAGCAGTTTATATTGAAAATTTTGTAATAGAATTTGCAAAGTGGTTTGAATGTGTAACTAGATATTATGGCTAGTAGGACATACAGGTGTAAATGAATTGGGATTTTGATTTCAAAGATAAATTTGAATTGCTCGACAAAAGGTACGTATTTGAATTTCAATATGAGTTTTTGCTGATTTCTTGTCCGCCGCTTGGCTTTTTCTTTTTCTTTTTGAAATCTGAGAGTCCGTAGGGACGATTTGTAGTCGTACCGTATTAGCCGCGCAAAGGAGACGCTGGCGAAATTTTTCGAAAATTTAGGGCGTTAGAAAACTTTTGAGAAAATTTTGAAAGTTTAAATTTGAATTTGAATTGTTAAGGTAAACAATGTTGTCTGGAACTTATAATTTGAGTTGGAAAAGTTAGTTGAATTGATAACGAATCTTTAGTAGAAAGATTTGTTTGAGAATTTGATAAAACTATTAGATGTTGAAAGATAATAGTAGACGAGTTAAGGACCTTTTTTTCCTAACTTGTAATTTCGAGGACGAAATTCTTTTAAGGGGGGAAATCTGTAACGACCCAGAATTTTGACCAAATTAAATTGAAAATATTTAATTTATTTTAAATATTTGAACGACGATTTAATTTGAATCCCCAATTTAACTTTGAAATTGGCGATTAAATTATAAAATTTAATCGATTGGAAGTTGAATAAAAAATTTGTATCTTCAATTTAAAGTTGAAGAAAAATATTTCGAAAGCTTTTAAAATTTGTATTGATAATACTGAAGATAATATGTAACAACCCGCATATCTATCGATTTTATATTTAAATATTTTATTTAAATATTTTATCGTTAGTCGGATATTAGTCCGAAAAGCTACTTTTTGCATACGGTCAAATTAGGACTCGAGACCACCCCCATTGGGTTCAAAATGACGATTGCGATCTTTTTGAGTGTAAACTTCGATATGTTTGGAGATAGTGAAATTTTCGTCACTTTTCCCGCTTGAGACTTTGGTTTGGACTGCACTTCCTTAGTTCAGCCCAACCCTCTTCCTCACTTCATTCACCCTTTGTTTTAACATTCAAGCTTCATCAAAAATGGTGGTGGGAAGTGGAAATTAAAACTCCAAACTCCAATTCTATTGCAAATCCGAGATTCAACTCCAAATTCAAGGTGAAGAACATAGATTCAAACTAGGGGTTGATTCTTGCTTCGTTCTTAAGCTCTCCAACATCAAATTCGTGGAAAAGGTGAGATTTTTGATCTCACATCTTACCTATATCTATCTTGGACTGTTGGGAATGATCCCCTATTGCATTTGCATCAACATTTGCATTTGGTTTGGATTGGATTGGCGAAAAACTTCAATTTTCAGCGTTTTGGTGATTTTTCTGGCCTTAAGTCGTTTCTGGCCTTCGCTGAGTCGTCCACGAGTTAAGCCTAAGTCGTAAGTCGTTCGCGAGTTAAGGGCTTAAGTCGCGCGCGTTGAAAAGTCACCGCCTTTGTATTTCTGTTCGCCTGGCTTGAGTCGTTCACGAGTTACTGGCTTGAGTCGTTCGCGAGTTAAAGTGTTAAGTCGTTCTGGGTGTTCTGCCTTCGCTAGGTCGTTCGCGAGTTAAGTGCTAAGTCGTTCGCGAGTTAAGTGATAAGTCGTAGCTCGTATTTGAGCTTAAGTCGTAGCTCGTATGGCTCTTAAGTCCTAGGTCGTTGGCTTTTAAATCGTTAAGTCGTAGGTCGCTGCTTCTACTATGTCGCTAGGCCATGCCAACTCCGCTAGCTCGCAACTGTTAAGTCGTATGACCTTAAGTCGTAGGTCGTCCCCGACCTAACTCCACTAGGTCGTTCCAGCCTTAGCTCGTAGCTCGAATTCAAGGCTTAAGTCGTAAGTCGTTCGCGAGTTAGTACTTGGTCGTTTGACCTGTTTTTCCCCTAGGTCGTTCGACCTGTTCTTCTGCTAAGTCGCGTGGCATTCTCCACTTAGGTCGTATGACCTTATCCCTTAAGTCGTAAGTCGCTTGCCTCCCTTAAGTCGTAAGTCGTTCGCGAGTTAGTACTTGGTCGTTTGACCTGTTTTTCCCCTAGGTCGTTCGCGAGTTAGTACTTGGTCGTTTGACCTGTTTTTCCCCTAGGTCGTTCGCGAGTTAGTACTTGGTCGTTTGACCGGTTTGGCTTCTCGAGACTGCTTGCCTTCACTAGGTCGAACCCCGTATTACTCTGCGTAGGCAATCTCATCTGAAAAACATTTGTCAGAATTTCTACTTTGATGGTTTTGGGACTGACTTCTTTGGACTTTACTCACGTCTTCGAACGTGAATTGATTTGTTTCTACAATCGTTTTATGACTTGTCACTTTAAAGATATATGAAGGTTTCAATACTAATAGTAAATATCAAAACTCTTTCATCAAAGCGATTTCAACACTATTTTAAATATCAAAAGTTCATTTTCTCAAACCGATTTTCAATCTACTAGTATATACAAGCCTTTACTTCACTCGAATGAGAAATCGACTTAAACGACTTAGTAAAACGAGTGGTATGAAACGCTTGCGTTCACTTCGTCGGTTAGCTCTTGGACTTGTTCGATCCCTTTTTGTGACAATTTCCTAGTGAAGATTTACAGCTTGTTCGTAAATATTTAAGTTAAGCAAGTGGTTATGGGACATGAAGCTAAACTCATATATTTACTAGCTTGGTGTGATTGACACTTCCTTATGATCATGACGATCATTTTTGTGATTTAGACTAGCGATTGAGCGATGTCTCTTTGTCTACGTGGGAGACTATACCCCGATCATGTGATGTTTCGCCATCACATTTCCTACGGTCTTCGGGCCATTCCTGTGTGAAAATTTAATGGATAGCTTCCATGAGATATCTTCTCGTCATGTGTTTACGCGTAGGTGAGTTTTCATGCTCCCATTCATGTGTTAGGCCTCCCCCCTTTTATGTGTTTTCTGGATTTCTGATGATGATTTCTGGAATTTTGTGCTTCACCAATTTTCATGATTTTCATTGATATGATATCAGTTTTTGTGCATTGGTGAATTCATGTGTTATTGACTTGTTATGAATACAAGTTTAGGGTATGATACCCTATTTTATCTTTGAGAAGATTCTTGTGATATTGATTAATCTTTTGTTGATTATCATTTACATACTTATAGTAGCATGTCGCTATGGTTATTACATGTTCATGTCATGCCTTTTACTGTATACCATATCATCTGATATTTATAGTTAGACTGATCCGTTTATTATTTTCTTATAAATAATACTCGGGTCAGACCGAGATGTTACAGGTGCTTCTGCTTGACTTCTCTTCAGGATATTTCTGACTTTTGGCTAACTACTTAGATTAGTAGTTTTTGGATGTACACCTTTGAGATATAGACTCTATGTTGTGTACTTATTCTTTTGTATAGCACGTGATGCTATTCTTTTGTATTATCGTGGATCTTTCTGACCACTACTCTGATGTACACTTTCATGTGATATATATTTATTCATATCTTCTTCCGCCTTTGTGATATGGATGTCTGTGACTGATTTATGTTATGATTATTTCTATGTTTGTTTTCCGAAGATTATATATAGCCACCGTGTGATAGCTTTGTGTTTGTATCGGTATGTCGGATTTCCTCCTTAAAAGATATGCATTCTATTCTATCTGACGTATCGGTGCTCGCACAAAGAAGTTACATGGATGGTCGCTCCTCCACAGCCTTATTCTCCGTGCTAATTGACAGCACTACATCGTAGTGTTCTTGGTTAGCGTGGGTATTGAGGTGGGGCGTCACATAATAGAAACTTCAGAATTGTATTTCAAAGTGTTTCGTTCAGTTTTGAATTTAATTGTTTGAACCGATATTTAAAAATAGTCATTTTTCAAACAGTCTCGGAATTAGACGAAGCCAGTTCCATTGGGTCCGTAATATTGTATTATTACCGGGTTTCAAATTTCGTATTAATCAGAGTTGTTATGTGAGAATACGACATGCAAACGCATTAAAATTTTATTAAATTCAATTTAAATTTAAATTTAAACTGGTCAACGTCTACACGTTTTGCTCCTTTAATCGCGCCCCTTGTTTCAGCCTAAAATCACGCGAATGAATCGTGATAAGTATGGCTCCTTCATATTTTAAAATATCCCTCGTTAGAATCGAAAATCAAATTCCCCAGCAAACAGAAGAAATCGAAGTCATGGCCGAGCAATTAAATCAACAAATCTCGCTCGTTCCCCTCTCTTTCAAATGCATTCACGAAAATAAAACCCCATTCCTTTCTCCCAAAACAAAATCAAATCACGACCTAAAGACTGCTCGCGACTCAGTCGCGATATCGAAGCCGAGTTCAACTCGAGCAGGGCAGGAGGCGCGTCGCGATTCATCGCGTGAGGTGGAGGCACTCGCGAGTGGGCAGTGGCTGTCGACTGGGCGCGCAAAGCTGGGGAGTAGCGAGGGGGTTCGCGAGTTCGTCGCGACTGGGTGATAGGTAGATGGCGGCAGGCGAGATAGGTCGCGTGAGCCTGGGGCTTCGAGAAATGGTGATGAAGGGACTCGCGATTCAAGCTCTCGCGTGGAGGAGAAGCAGTTTAGGCAATCGTGATTTGGCGACAGTAATGGAATTCGTGGTGATCGAGTTCACGTAGGGAAGGCCACGACATGGACGAGGGGTTTGATTTCTGGAACTCGAGAACGTTTCCAGGCAATTTCTCAAAGTCAGCGACGAGATGATAAAGTCGCGATAAGGGTTTGAGGCATCTTGATTCGAGGTTGTTCAGTAAGGTAAACATATATAGTTTAAATTTGGAATTTTATATATATATATAATAATCACAGTAAAGAGTTATATAAATTTATACATATATAATAGTTTCTGTTTACAGATATATATGTGTTTGAACAGATGATTTTTTTTATGTATATATGAAATCATAAAAGGAAGATATGTTACAGTGATATATATATGTAGAATTTTATGTACAGGAATTTAAATCCAGTTTTTATTTTTACTAAAACAGTGAATATACATATGTATATTTTTGTGAAAATAAAATAGATAATAGATATATGATAAAGGTAGTTTTGTTTAATAAAACTTATTTAATTATTTTTATCAAAGGGTTAGAAAATTAAATTTATTAAAGGAAATGTAGTTTTTCAATTTAATGTTTCGTTAAATAAATTATTAAAGGAGAAATTGATTAATTAAAACTATCAAAACGGAAATCGATTTATTTAATTGGTTCGAGTGTTAATTTATTTGTATAATATTTATGCAAGGTCAATAAATCGGGAAAACAAGTCTGGGATATAAATGGATTGCCAATAAAAAGCTAAGGTGAGATTTTCTCACTCGAAGGAAAATTGTGTTTTACAGTTATTGATTGATGATATGATTGCTATGTTGATGTGATATTAGATATAGTAGGACATATCTATATATATAGCAATATATACATATTGGCATATGTATATATTGGATTGATGATTTCCCGCCTCGTATAGCGGATGAGACCCTATTGCGCCGTTAGTAAGCGGATTTATAAAAACCTATATACCGCGATAATTCCGTACTGGAGCGGAATTGGTATTGTGCTAACATCTTTGGATGCAGGGAAACAGGTTGGAGGGATCCAACTGGACCCCTCACATTGATTGAATTTATTTCTACTGTGATATGATAATCTGTGAATGATTATTGTTGTTATTGAATTGATATCTGGAAATTGTTGAAAAGCTAAAATTTAGCTGAATGGATGTTTTGACATCATTGGATTCCAAAAATAAACAAAAATTGAATTTTTGAAATCAAAGTAGAAATTTCTAAGTGAATCAATTTTTGAAATTGAATAAATTTTGAAGAAAGAAAATTTTAAAGTATAAAAAGTTAATTTTTATAATCTTATCGAATTAATTCCAGAATCAAGTGAAAATGTTAAATAAATGGATTTCGTAAAATAGTGATTATAAATTGAAGAATTTAATTTAAGAATTTGGATTTTTAAATAGACTGAAAGAAACAATTGAAATATATTTTCTTTGAAAGGAATTTATTTAAAAGGAGATAAGTTGGAAATCCAATTAGAAATTTAATTGGTAAGTTGAAACGATTTGGGAAATCAATGTAAAATGATTTCAATTTAAAGAATCCATTTAAAAACAGGATGTTGAGTAATTTGAGAAAAATAAGGAATTTATTTAGTAGTGATAAATAAAATTAGAAATCAATCTGTAATTGATTTATTATTTGGAGAAGAACTTTGAGAAATCAGTATGGAATCTTTTATTTAAAGTTGAAAATAAATTTAGAAATCAATATTGAAATTGATTTGGTATTGAAGTTTTAATAAATGGAATTGGAATTTATAAAAGTTGGTTATAAATCCGAAATCACTTATTTTGATAAGTAGAGTATAGAAGTTGATAAAAAGAAGATTTACAAGTCGAAGTGTTATTAAAATAGAAGTAGAATTTACAACCGTGTTTATAAATTCGAAAGCGATGGAATTTGATGAATTAAATATAGAAGATTATCAGAGTAGATATATTCGCGATTTTGGATAGCGAATTCCTATTGAAATGAAAATGTGTAGAAATGATTGAAATTGGGTTAAATGAAGTATATTCACGATTTTGGACAGTGAATATATTTTTAAGTAAAAATGGTTATGTTTGGGAAAGCGATATTATAAATGAAGTTAATTGTTTTAAAAGATGTTTTAAAACGTGTTAAATATCGAAATCATAGATTTCAACATTTATTGTTGAAATAGACGTTTTCGAGAAATATAAGGAAATGATGGACTATAACACTGTTGTTATAGTAAATGATTTCCGAAAGGAAATGTTTTATATAGTATTGGGATTTACACATCTATCTAAATTCTGAATCCCTATACTAGTGATTTTGAGTCATCGTAACGATGTTTTACGTAACATTCGTTTTGACTCAAATAAAGGTGTTAAAAGAATGTTTTCCTTAAAGAATGAATATATACTTAATTTGATTTAAGTATATCGAATATTTTCAAATGTTGAAAATAAATAGTTGTGTGAATTACTTATAATTAAATAAGTATGGAAATGGTTTTCCCATATGAAACGAAGTGTTTGAAATTTTATCTTTTAAAGATAAATTGAAAAGTGAATTGATTTGAAATTGTTTTCAAACGGTTAAGTGTGGAAATTTTATATCTAGTAAAGATATTTTTTGAAGATGAAATAATTTGGAAAATTATTTGGAATCTGATGTTGTTGCGCATCTTTATTGATAGTTAAATAACCGACTATCAATAATTACCCTGAATGGTATTTGTTGTGAATTGGATGAATTTGAATGCCACACTTATTTTTGAATAAACGCTCACTATTCGGGTTAGCCGGGAAAGGACCATGGGGTCGTATAACCCATTCCGAATATGTGATACGTCGTTATGAATCGCATTTGAAGACCGGTGTTGAAGACCGGATATTTTTGAAAACGGAAGGATTACCGTCGAGTTACTCTACATCGGCTGATCTCCGGTTTAGAGGTTTTATCACCCTTAGTGACGGGAAGTCTGGACGTGATTAGAAATTTATCCGGATGTGCAAGGGCTTCGTGAGAAGTGCCTTCGGTTCTGTTCGATCCCGGAACAGACTTGTATGGATTGTGTGTCTGACGTTACAATTTGAGATATAAAGCTGATTCCTTTCAAATACATTTCTGTTGGTGGCGGAGAATTTATTCTCTTAGCTTAACACCCTTCTCTGAGACGTACGAGCTCAGAGGTTATGTAGTTGAAATTTATCAGCGATATATCCCAATTTGGTAACGTGGCATACTGAGTGTTGCTGTGAAATGATCAGTGTTTGATCATTTGTGATATGATCATTTGTTTGATCTTATATCTTTGTGATCATAGGTTGATCATTTTGTTTGACCCGAAGCAGGGCTTTTTGAGAAAGCGTAGCTTTGTGGACGAGACTTCGTCGAGCCTCACACCCCGGAAATGGTCGAAACAGGACGAATGCGGCAAGGTTCTAGGGAGTAGCGCCCCTTAGTGTATGTCATTCCTTCTGGATAAAGGTGGTATCATGGTATGGAGCCCAGATACTTAACCTCTGTGGTTACTGCATTATTTTTTCTATGTGGTTTGTTGGAATCGGGGATCCTCGGGAAGATCGATGACGATCGGGGGATGGCATACGCGTGTCAGTAGTTACCTATTTTTGCAGAGGTAACCCGGCCTTTTGTTGGCAGAGATCCGGTTAGGTTCTCGGGTCGTCTATTCCAGGGACGTACCCATCGTGGATAGGAAGTTCCTTAGCCTGACCATTTGTTGGAAATCCAAAGAAACAATACGCGACTTGTACGGTTTTAGTTGTATTACCTGCTATGGAATGTGGCGGTAACCTGCTATTGAACATAGTAGCTATAGTAGGCATAAGTGCGGAATGCCTATGCTGGCTAGGATTAATATTATACTTTCGAAATGATTTCTACACTATGCACTAATAATAATATCAAAATGATTTGATTTTGCGTAGTAAGCATCTTTGACTATCATAAGAAGAAATCTCCTCCAATTCTGCGTTTGCATTGTGTGTGTGGTGGGAGGTCTTATGGTAGTTTCATTTTTCAAAAGCATTGCGAATTGACTTTAAAATTATCCTGTTGTTTATTTTAAAGAATAACTGTTTTACGATCTCACACCAGTCACCATGACTGACTCGGAGTTTATTGTTCCCTTCTAAACTCTGGGTGCCCACCAATTTCCACACGGGCAGCCTAGAGTTATATTATCAGGATATTCTGGATATTCTGGAGCTTTGGAAGCAAGCTGGATGACGAGATGTAGTATTTGTATCTGATAGTATTTATTCCGCTGTGTATTCTGTATGAGGACAAGTTTATACAACTGTCCATTGTTGTTTATTGACTCTGATGATATGATGTGATGTAATGTAATAACAGATATAATTCTTTTGTTTTTAAATGATATTCATTTATCTATTATATATTGTTCTGCTGCGATATGTGAGATTCTGATATTGTGTTTCTGTTTCTGCTCTTGTTCTGTTGTTGTTCTTCTTTCTTTTTCTTCTATCTTCTTCTTCTACCTTTTTCTTCTTTCTTAAAACCATAACTTTTCGGGTTTCCGGCATTCGATTCTCGGCAGTCGATAAAGTGAGTATCGATGTCGAATTTTCGAAAGTCGAAAATTTTCGGGATGTTACAGAATAGGATGCTATGGAGCTCAGGAGACGAGCTGGATGACGAAGACGTATTACACGTACTTGATTTTATTCCGCTGTGTATTGTAGGCTATATATTCAGCACTTATGAGGACAAGTTATTATAACTGTCCAGTATTGAGTTATTGATGTATTGTACTCTGATGATGTAATGTGTAAATAATAGTTGTAGTTCTTTTTGTATAAAGACATGTTATTATCTATTATATATATTGTTCCGCTGCGATTGTGAGATTTTGTGTTGTTGTTTTCTGTTTCTTCTTCTGCCTCTTTCTTCTTTTTCCCTAATGATCTGGTATTTCCGTCATTTGATTGCTCGGCATGTAATACAGTGAACGTATTGGTCTCGATTTTCGAGCGTCGAAAATCCAGGCCGTGACACGTGGTATCAAAGCTGAAGGTTAAGCGAGAATTTTGGCTTTGATAGGGTAACTCATTAGAGATAAGTTCAGTAGCACCCTAGAATGAGTTTGAGTGTATTAATAGATATGAGCGCGTACTTGTTAGTGAATATAAAGCTGATTTATATTGTGTTGATTGATCTATTGAGTGGCTTATGGTTTCTGGTCAATACGAGTAATTAACGTTATTGATAAGTATCCCTAAACACTTGAACAGAGCAATTCGACATGATATTGTTTTGAATGGGGTAAATGAAATAATTTTACCCAGATTATTTTTATATATGAAAGAAATAATTTTTTAGAAATTATTATAGTTATATATGGTGTGTTTGGTTGTTAAGAAATGATAATATTAAACTATTATCCTTTGTTGCTGTAGTGATTGAGTAGAAATTGATATTATAATCAAAAGTTAAGAAAGTAATTCATATAACAAAATGGGATTTTGTAAATATGATTTTGTAAATGTGATTTATAATTTGAAATGAAATGAATTCCAGAAGTATATTATAAATATGATTTATAAAAGCAGTTTATGAATTTAAAAAGGATTTAAAAGCTGGGAATTTGGGAATATTAATTCCCATTGGTTTTGAAATGTTTTTTTAAAGGTTTTGGAAAAATAATATAGTGATATTATTTGGAGAATATTTTTGAATTGGAAGTATTTGAAAGGATTTTAGAGGAATAAAAGCACTGAACTCACTTCGGTCGTTGGAAAATAATTTCGGTGATGACTGTAGCATCATCGACGTTCATTTTTGAGTCTCCAAGGAAGGAATTGCTACCTTAATGATTTGCAATTGGAGTTTTGTTTTGGAAAAACTGGTTTTCGTTTGAATGCAATGGAATAATTTGATATACAAATGGATTGTGTATATGTATTTAATTTCAAAAATGATTTGAAATAATTTGGGAATAAGGAGTTAGACTCTTGGATTTTCATTTAATGTTATTTGGAAAATATGATAAAATAGTTTGATAACTTACAAGAATTTGAAATTTGTTTGGAATGAAATTTAACTAGAATTAAGTTAAATAAAGTGAATTTTGAGAAATTAAGCCTTAATAGGCTAAATGGAATAGTTATTGAAATAGAATTTATTAAGTTGGAAATAAATTAGTGGATGAACTAATTAATTTAATTAGTAAGTAAATGAAATCGAAATTGAATTTGAATAGAAATGGATACAAACTTAAATGGTGAAGTGAAAATAAATCAAAGAACATTTGTATAAAATGTTATAAATTGACTTAAGAAAATTGATATGTAATTCTTAAGTGAAGTTGGTATTGAAAAACAAAATGATATGATAAGTAAATAGGTAAATGGAATGAAGGTAAATGAAATAAATACGTAAGTTGTACGTATATTATTTATTCCGCATAACGATTTGATCCAGATTCGAGCACATAATTTCGAGATATTTATATCGATCCGAGTTAGGATTTTTCACTCGATTTTCCACGGCGGACACTGGATATGGATTTTTGATTGATTCTGGAATTCTCTATCATAGTATATGGCTATGCAAGGAGAATGACGGTTTCTGATCAAGGAACTAGATCTGAGTCCGCACTAGAGGGTCGTGTGGACAATACTAGTTTGGAAGTGAAATTGTGTGATCGAGTGAGCGATCAAATTTGATTTTGCGTATGGCTGATATATGTACATCGTACGGGTTTTGGTGAAATAAATATTGGAAATTGAAAAGGAATAAATAAAATGTTTTTGGAATTATGTGATTGGATATTATTGGTAAGTAAGGTGTAGGTATTTAAAAGCAAAAGCTAAATTGATATCTTCGTTTTCAAGAGTAAAATTTGATTGCCCGACAAAAAGGTACATGTTAAATTGTGTTTGAAATTGATGATTTTATGATTGAGCCACTTGGCTTTTGTTTTCTTTTGATGAATTAAGCCCGTAGAGGCGATTTGTAGTTGTTCCGATCTGGGCGCGCAAAGGAGACGCTGGCAAAATTTTTTGGAAATTTAAGGAGATAGAAATTTTTTTAATACCTGGAATTTGATTTTGAATTATAACTTGAAATGGTTAAGTAAATAGTATTATTTGGTATCTATGAATGGATTTGGAAAATTAGTAAAAGTGATAACGTGGTTTCAATAAAATTATTTTCGAAAGGTTGTTTAAACTGTTTGGGTTGGGAAAATAGTTAATAGGTTTTATGCTATTCTTCTTACCTAGCAATTTCAAGGACGAAATCTTTTAAGGGGGGAGGAATGTAACGATCCAAGATTTTGGATATTTGAAATTGGAATATTTAATTGATTTTAAATATTCAAAAGTTAATTTTTAACTTGAATTTCAAATATAACGATATATTGGATAATTTAATTATTGAATTTTATAATTGAATATTGGTTAAATTTTTGTATCTTGAGTTTTAAGCTTGATAAAAATAATTTAAAGGCTTATAAAATTTATATTAATAATAATGAAGGTAATAAAACTTTTTAAATTGAATTTAAAAGTGATTTGTTCGATTTTAAAAATAGCTCGATTTAATTGACGAGTAAATAAAAAAGTACCCTTTTGAGGCACAATCTCGGAATTCGGGAACCAGTTTCATTGGATCCGTAATAGTGTATTATCATCTGATTTCAAATTTTGTAGCATTTGGAGTTAACGTTTGGTCGTACGGAATATAAACGCGTTGAAATTAATATCGAAAATTCAATATAATAATTGGGTTCAAAAAGCTATCTTCTCCATACGATCGAATTAGGACTCGAAACCATTTCCATTGCGTTTGGAATAGGGGTATAACATTATAAACGCCTAGCGGCATGCCTCGATAGGAGTTCGAAAATTTAAGCTGCTTTTAAATGAGATATTTGAAATTAAACAATGTTTGAAATTGTTTTAAGTCAATCCTACTGTATATTCTTTCCAATCGGAGGTGATCTTTACTTCTACTGTACGCTTCCCTCTCTCCTTCTTTTAAATCACGCGTCCCTTCCCTCTTTATCTTTCTAAACACAGCCGAGCATTCACAGTGACCTCCTTTATTACCAAATCACTTCCGCCATCAAAATCCCATAACCTCCTCCTCCAAAATCATTTCGTGCTTCATCCCCAAATCGATAAAAAAAAAAGAGAGCAATGCATGTGGATTCGAACGATGGAAGCAGGCAAGGAGCGACACATTAATTTGCACGATGGTGATTGGGATGGTGACATGACTAGGTGACGTGGGCGGAGCAAGTGAGATGGGGTTTTCTTAAAATTAGAGTCTAATGTGGGGACCTGCGTGCGCGTTCTGGGGCAATTTGGGAGGATTGGTCGTGACCTGATGCTTTTCGAAGGGGAAATGAGACGTCGCTTTTTGATAGGAGAGGTAGGGGGTCAGGCGAAGGGTGCCGTTGCAAAGAGGAGTAGATATGGCATTCGTAGGTGGAGTTAGTTCGATGAACGGTGGCAAATTCGTGGTGTCAGGATTCTCGTGCACAGCTAGGGTTTTGTTCCTGTGTAGGCACGAGAAGCAGGCGATTGGAAACGAGGAAGAAGGAGCTTCTCTTGGGTCAGGTTTTGAACCGTATGGGTATGGGTTTGTTTTTCTTTAAAATTTAAAAAAAAAATTGATTTAATTTATAAATTGTTTTATAAAAATTCAAATGCTTATAAATGTCACAACTCGAAAATGCTAGGTCGGATTGGAACGCAATTTTTGCATTATGATCGTAATAACGTATTCTACGACATGAAGCTGGTTTGGGTGAATTTGGAGCTTCTGAGATTTTTAGCTAAATTTGAATGCCATTCGAATTTAGTTGGAAATCAGAAATGAAGGCGATAACTGGAATAAATGTGAGTTAATCTCACTTAATTTTGGATTACTAGTTTTTAAATAGTTAAAATTAATTATTGATTGATTGGTTGAATTGATAAAATTATTATCAGTTGAATGTGATATTATATATTGTAGTATATATATTAGTAGTTGGAGTGATATTCCCGCATATTTTTAGCGGATGAGACCCTATGTGCCCCGCATGATAGCGGATGACCCTATTTACCACGATATCCCCCTCGAAGTGGGATTGGTATTGTTATATCGTATTAACATCTGTGGATGCAGGAAAACAGGTTGGAGGGATCTAACTGGATTGCTCAAAAATGTTGAAATTATTTTCATATTCAGTGATATGATATGTTAAATAATCTGTGATAGATTATAACGTGATTTGAATTTATTTGGTGCTATGGTATTACTTGTTTAGATTTTGGAATTTTAAAAATACCATAAATATGTGTTTTAATTTGGAAAGAAATCAAAAAGAAAATTTGGGAGTGAAATGTTTATAGTGAATTTTGGATTAATTAAAAGAAAGGAATTTGAAAAAATAAATAAATAAATAGTTTGTCAAATATAAAAGGTTTTAAAAACAAGATTTAAAAATAGATTGAAAAAAAATAGAAGTGGATTTGGAAGAAAATATGAAATTGAATATACCGGACCTTAATTAAGATTTCTAAATTTCGAAATAGAAGTAAAAATCGAGATTTGGTTTTGTTTTGGCATATTGTTGGGTTATTTGAGAAATTGATCTATAAAGGGAATTTAATTTATATTTCAAACTATAATGGATGTAAGCGATGTGAAACCGTATAAAACTAGAATTGAAACGGTGAGATTTATAAACAATGTTTATAAATAAAGTGAAGTGATTATCGGTGGATAAATTGAAATTATAAATTCACGGTGAGGATTTATAATGAGATGGGTAAATCGGTTTAAAAATAAATAATATATTTACTTCTAGAAAGGTGAAAAGGGGGATTTACGAAATTGGGACGTAAATCAAATTGGTGATAAATCGAGAGGAATTTACATATATTAGACTGGCTATATTGGGATTGGAAAATATATTTTATCGATAAGTTGAGTTTGTTTTAAAAGGGGATTTTTAATCATTAAACTAGGTAATTTAAAAGTGTATAAAAATATTTCAGAAAGTTAGTTAGTTAAATATTTTAAAATTGTCAAAATGGATTATAAGTTATAAATAAACCTTGTAAATCGATTAGAATTTTATTAATAAATCAAAATTAATTATTGTTTTCAAAGTCATGTAATTATTTTAAATTGTTTAAAGTATATTTAATTATTAATTAAGTTAGTTTATATTAAGTCAATTATTATTTAGAATTAACCAGTATTATTATTTTAAAAGATAAATTATTCAATATTAATATTATTTATATAATAACCTTTATAAAAGAGTATTTGCCTAAAATAAACTTGGAAATTTATGTAGGAATGTTATAAGTATTATTTTGAAAAGAATTATTTAATAAAGTTTTCGAAAAGTAATGGTATACTTTCATGGCGAAATCGAAGGCAGTGAGTGCCTGCGGTTAAGTTTTGGATTTCTCTGGGATAGAGACGTAATCATTGAGCTGTGAATTCATGGTTGATACCGCGTGGTGCTTTCCATAATTATTTTAAAAGTTTCCAAATATTTTTGAAAAGAATGGTTAGTGAACGTACTCACTCTAATGAGATAAGTACATACCTTTTGATAAAGAGATTTAATTTATTTAAAATTAAATAAAATGAGACTTGGTGTTTTCAGTGGAAAATGAAATATTTGGTTGAATGATTGTTTATTTGATAGTAAATAACCGACTATCAAATTTGGGCCCAAAAACATAACTTTGGGAATATCTAGGGGAAACACGGGAATTATATAGTACAGTTACCATTCGAGGTGCTATACTGTACGTATAAACTCGTTTCATTCTTCTAGGACGATAATAAGGAAATCCGTCCAATAACGGTTAGGAGGTGATCTCCGATCTTATTTTCGTCTGTTTATTTCCTAAAGAACCGGGGTTGAGTTTACCGAAAATATCGAACGTTGTTTCAAAGAGACCGGGATTGGATAAGTTATTCGAAAACTACTTCGATCAAACGAGCATGTTTTCGAAATGAAAACAAGAGCATGGAGTCGAAGATGGAGTATTGAAGTGCAAGGGCTAATCGCTACTAATCATGACGATTTTTCCAAAATGGATGTAGTAGGAATAGTGCCTTCGGTTTCGTTCAGACCCAGAACAGACTTGTATGGATGAATGATATCAGTACATTGCCATTGGAGGACAATGAGCATTCCAAGTATAAATTTCTTAAAAGGTAATCCTAGCCTCAAGCCTCATCAACCGGGAATGACTGAAAATCAGGGGAAATGCAGCAAGGCTAAGTGGGTCGCACCCAATTAGGGTATGTTTATCACATTTCTAGATACCCTCGGATATTATTACAACGGTGCGCGGAAGAACTCGGAAAGAGTGGGAACACCCGGGGTGATAGCATATTCGGTCTATCCAGGTTAGGGGTAGTCCGGTCTTGTGTTGCAGGGGATCCTAGCATGGTCCTCGGTACATTTTTCTAGATGTGTACTGTGATAGGTGCTACCCCAGTGCCTAGTCATTCATATGGAATTCATTCTCCAATACGTGCCTTTACGGTTTTGGTTGTAAAGCCTAGTATGCTGGAATTTAATTAATGTTACAATTTCAGCTATTTGAATAAGTATTTGTACCTAGACACTATTATAATATCAGATGATTTTGATTTAAAATGTTTTGGTTATCGTAAGGTAAAAACCCGTCGTGTTTATGTGTGGCGTGGTCTTATAGGATACCTTTGTTTTTCAAGGGATTTTGATAACTTTAATACTTCAGTTTGTTTTCTCACGTTGGGTTTCCAAACTGACTAGGGTGTTATTTTATTATAATGCTCGAATCAGACCGAGTATTATAGATACATGATCGAATGCTATGCAACTCAGGAGAGGAGCTGGATGACGAAGACGTATTACAAGTATTTGATTTTATTCCACTGTGTATTGTAGGCTATATATTCAGCACTTGTAATGACAAGTTATTATAACTGTCCAGTATTGAAGAAGAAAATCCAGGCCGTGACATAGTCAGATTTGGATCCGCTACTACTTTCTCCTTTTGTTTTGTTTCCTTGCTATCTTTTTAAAAAGTTTTGAAAGAGACAGAAAAGTTTGTATAGATCTGGATTTGAAGAAAAAGAATGGGAAAGAAGAAGGTTTGAAAAAGAAGAAGAAAATTTAAAGAAGAAGAAGAATAGAAAAGGAAAATGATGAAGATTTGAAAAAGAAGAAGAAGTTTTGAAGAATAAGAATAAAAAAGGAAGCTTTGAAAAAAAAAGGAGAAGAAGGAGATTTGAAGAAGAAAAATGAAAAAGGAAGGAGGAAGGTGAAGGGAGAGAGAAAATGAGATGGAAGTTTTGTTTGGAAAAATAAAGCTACAGAAGATGAGATTTGAAAAATGAAATAAGGCTACAGGATTGAAGATGGAAACAAATGAAAATTTAATAAAGTATATATAAACAAACTAGGAATTGAAATAAAGTAAAAATATGAACAGCCTTAAAATGGTAGTATTAAAAGAGGTGAAGTAAAGGAATAAAAATATGAATTAAGATAAAAATAAATCTTCCGTTTTTAAATATGAAGCTTCAGGAGAATGAATTGCCAACGAAAGGAAGCTGCAAGAACTAATAATGCATAAACAAACTGAACTTTAGAAATGGAGAATAGTAAATGCTAATGAGGTGGAATGAATATTAATTTGGATGTTCACACTAAAAATGGAAAAAAAATCTTCAGGTAAAGTACTTGGAAAGGAGCAAACGAACAAATGAGAAACAAGTGAAAAGAATGCGACAATTATTAATTAGAAATAAATCAAATGAGGTAATTATTAACTAAATAAGAAACGAATGAGTAGTCTAACAATGAAATGGATGCTCAAGTGGAACCTACGTGGAGAACTTGAAAACGAAAAGAAAGAGAATGTGTATGTGATAATAAATAAAATATAAATGAAGGGATCACTTATATACTATAAACAAACTTTTGGGGTCCAAATTCCAAAATTTACTCCAATTAATTCATTTCAATAAACCCAAATATACACATATTTATATCAATTTAACTCTTTATTAAAACATTCGTTTTATGTTAATATATATGCACATTCCAATAACGCAATCAATCAATTAACAATGAATCAATGAATTAATCAACTAATCAATCTATATATTTATTTATGTTACTCAAACCTATTTTATTAATTTATGAATATATATCTATCTATGCACTATAAAAATGATTTAATTTGCTTTTTAATTACTGTAACGGTCACATTAATGCAACCAATTTACAAGTTTTAACCATATATAAAATGAAAAAATAAATATATGTGAACATGTGTAGTTAATTATACAACTGTTAATACAAAGTAATTTCTAATTGATTCTACAACATTTACACAACCATGAACCCTCTGATATATTTTTAAATTTGAATACTATTAAGTGTGTTTATATATATTATTCTAAAATTCAATTTTTTTTCTTTTTATACAATCATACTTATTAAAAATGAAAATTTTACTTTATACGTCTTAAAACATGCATTTATTTTAATTAAAATGTTCATTCCATTTTGACACAAAAATGCAAGTTCCTATATTAACTCATTCATTACAATTTCATTCCTGCTTCCTTTTAATTAAAACATTTCGATTAATATAATTCCAATTCGTTTCATTACTAATTTCAAATGGATTCTAATTATAAAACACTGTTTTCTTTTTATTTATACCAATTCAAACATGTTTTATAAAATTTCGTATACAACAAAATTTATACACTATTACAAAGTAAATGTTTTATCTTATTGAAAATCAACTTCTCCAAGATACATTTCAAATAACTACTAATGTTAATATTTCATTAAAACATTCACTCAATTCTTTATTTAAATTCGACATTTGTTATTCCGATTAGAGATAAACATTCAGTTTATTATTTTCATGTCAAAGCTTAAACTTCATTAAAATGTTCATTTTAATTTAATTTAAAATGTAAGTTCTTATGATGAACTTATTAATCACAATGCATTTGTCTTTTCTTTTCAATTAAAGGATTCCAACAACTCTTATTGTAGTTTATATTCAATATTAGATTTCAAACGAATTCTCATTATACCACAACTATTTTCTGTTCATTTCACATATTCCAACATTTAATTCTTAAATTATTCCATTCTTATATTAACATCTATTATTATAATCAATGAAACTTACATTCAAACAATTATTAAATAAATCATATTCAAATCAATATCATTAAATTATGTTCTAATATGCATTATAATCTTCTACCTTATTGAAATTAGTTGTTTTAGCATTTATTTAAGATCATGTTTTATATCCTAACAAATTTTACATCAATAAATCATAAATTATTAATTTCTGAAAATTTTAGTTTCAAGCCTTATTTAATTTAGTATTTTTAATTGTCAAAAATACAGGTTGTTACACCCATAATCAAAGATCATGATCGGCTTGAAGCACACAAAGGAGACGTCGATTGTGTTTCTGAGTTTTGAGGAATGAGGCGGCTATATAAAGTGGGATGTTTACTAATTTAGGGTTTTGTATAAAATGAATGGTTAGGGAGGGAAATAAAAATTTTGGGCCAGGAAGACTGGGCGCCTACTGAAATATTAGTACCTTCCTCCAACATATGTTTACCAAATATATAAATAAGATAAAATTTATTTATTTATTTATTTTCTGAGCAGGTATATGATTTATTTTAAAATTATATTTATTTTTCAAGAAAATTTCAAAAATTGGAAAGATTATTCAAAATTTACAAAGTTCTTATTCTGCATTTTATTATGCTTCTTGAATTTTTTGCACGATCGGTTGGCACAAACAATAAAATCTTTGAGCGGATTGAAATATTCTGAAGGATTGACATATTAGATGCATACTAGTTTACAAAATTTATGTAACATAATTTTTTTTCATCAAATAGATGTATTATTTATTTGAGTAATATATTTACTTTTCAAGAAAAAGTCTTGACCAAATAACTTAGTAATATCAATTTTTTAATTTTTTTATAATCTTTGGGAAAATATCAATATTTAAAATGGTCAAACTAATAAGTAGTTATTGATCTTTGTTGCAACTGACTAAAACAAATAGTTGTAAAAGATATATTTTTACAACTATCAGGAAAAACCAGTATTGTATTTTTATTTATACATTATTATTCTAAATTATTAACTATAATTTATTTATTAATAATTAATTATAGTAAATTATTAATTATTAACTATAATTTATAAATTATTTATCATACTCCTTAATTATAATGAACTAAAAACATTAACAATATAAGTTATCATTTATAAATTACTAATTATATATTATCGCTTAAAAATTATTAAGTATTAATTAATAGTTATTAAATATAAATTTTTAATTATAGTAGAATTTTACTATAAATACAATAGATTGCTTGCTTGTATTTAATGAACATGACTGTTTTTAAGAAAAATTCTCAACCAAATAACTTGGTAATATCAAATTTTTAATTTTTTATAAACTTTGGAAAATATCGATATTTATAATGGTCAAAACCAATAAGTCATTATAGATCTTTATTATAACTAGCTAAAACAAACATTTGTTAAAAATACATTTATTACAACTTTTAGAAAAAATGAATTTTTTTAAAATATGTTTATTACAACTATCAGAAAAAATGGTTGTGATAAACCCTTTATTACAACTGTCAGGAAAAAGCAGTTGTTAAAAACACTTTATTACAACTGTTATTTTGTGAAAGTTAAAAATAACTAGTTTTAATAGGGTAATTTTCTTGTGGTGGTGATACCAAGCTGTGACGCCCCACCTCTATACTCACACTAGCTAAGGACACTACGGGTTAATGCCGTCGACTAGCACGAAGAATAAGGCTGTTGAGGAATGACCATCTTTGTAGTTGCTTTGTGCGAGTACCGATATGTCAGATAATATAACTTACATTTCATTTTAAGAGGAAATCTGACATATCAAATACAAACTCAAAGCTACCACACAGTGGCTATGAGGCCTTCGGAAACAAATCTAGAAATAAACATAACACAAATCAGTCATGGATATTCATATCACAAAGGCGGAAACAGATATGAATATAACACATAAAAGTGTACATCAAAATAGTGGTCAAACTAGATCCACTACATCACAAAAGAATAGATACATGTGCTAGACAAAAGAATAAGTATACAACAAGGAGTCTCTATCTCAAATGTATACCAACAAAAACTACTATGCTAAAGTAGATAGCCAAAAGTCAGGTGACGGACCCTGATAAGAAGTCAAGCAGAAGCACCAGAAATACCTCGGTCTGACCCGAGTATTATTTAAGAAGAAAATAATAAACGGATCAGTCTAGCTATAAATATCAGATAAAATGAGATAGGAAAAGAGATATGACCAAAAACGTATGATAACAAAAATGCCATATTGCAACAAGTATACATCAAATAACAAAAAAAATCATCCAATATCCCAAATCATCTCAATCATCCAAAAAGAATCGCATTCTTTAAATTATTCACCAAAAACACAAATAATTGATAGAGCTCATCAATGCCTATCATTAAAATTGGTGAAACTCAAATTCTAGAAATCATCAACTAGAAATCCAGAAATCACAAAAGGGGGAGGCCTATCACAAACGGGAGCATGAAAACTCACCAACACGTGTGTCACAAACGGAATGCTATCCCATGGTCGCTAACCATAAAGCCGGTGCAACGGCGTAGTGTAATAACGGTACGCTCGAGGAACCTGAAACTCAAATGAGTTGGAACAACGACATAGTGCAATAATGGTACGTCCGATGAACCTAAAACTCAAATATTTCGGAACAATGACGTAGTGCAATAACGGTACGCCCGATGAAACCGAAACTCGAATAATTCGGAACAACGACGTAGTGCAATAACGGTACGCCCGAAGAACCAAACTCCATAAAGCCCGTAGGTCGCTAGCCTATAAAAAATGAGATGAAGCTCAATAGAACTGGGTACAGTCCCCTACGCAGACAAAGAGACATCGCACATCACTAGTCTAAACCATAAAATGATCATCATTGATCAATAAGAAGTGTCAATTACATTAAGCTAGTAAATAGACGAGTTTAGCTTCATATCACATAACCACTGGCTTAACTTAAATATTTACGAACAAATTGTAGATTTCCACTCGAAAATTGTCACAAGATTTCAATCGAACAAGTCTAAGAATTAACCGACAAAGTAAATGCAAGCGTTTCATACCACTTGTTTTGCTAAGTCGTTTAATTAGATTTCTCATATGAATGAGGTAAAGGTTTGTATATACTAATAGGTTGGGAAACGGTTTTATAAACGAGATTTGTATTAAAAATAGAGTTGGAATCATCTTTGTGAAAGAGTTTGAATATTTACTACTAGTATAGAAACCTTTGCATTTTAAAGTGAAAAATCAAAGAAATGATTGTAGAAATAATCAATCACCAAAATCCACATTCGATGATGTGAATTAAAACCATAAAAATCGATACCGAATCCATCAAAATGGATATTCCCAAAAATCCCGAAAAAGAAGTCATCAAAGTCGATAAATGATAACAACAATTCGGATCATCAAAAATCGATTAAAACCGGAAATCCACACAAAACTGCCTCAAATAGGCAAAATGCTCATTTCCCAGATTCAGTCGACTAAACTAGAAGGTTAGCCGACTGACACAAGGCCAGAAACTCTCGGGTCCCTGGTTCAGTCGACCGACCCTCTGGTTCAGTCGACTGATACAAGGCCAAGAGCATTCGGCTCCCAGTTTCAGTCGACTGAACTAGAAGGTCAGTCGACTGATACAGGGCCAGAGAAATTTCTGGTCCCTGGTTCAGTCGACTGACCTTCTGGTTCAGTCGACTGAACTGTCATTTCTAGTATTTCCAACCTAGCCCCCGAAAGGGGCAAAAATCCAAATGAGAGCGACCGGACGAGCATCGGAGACTAAGGATTTATGCCAAGCGACAACCCAGCCTTATAGGCTTTTCGATACACCCCAACAACGTAGTCAAACATCAAAGATAGGATTTTTAAAGATTTGACTTCAAAAAACCAAAAATTGGAATATTCATCAAACCAATTCAATTCAAAATCAAATGAACAAGGAATAGATTTTAGGAATTACTAACTAACAACTATCAAAGATATAGTCATAGATGTGAGTTCAAAAACTCACCTTTTAAACTCAAAACACAAGTGAGAAGCTTTAAAACAAAGGAGAGACCAATTCCTCTTCAATCTCAACTCAATAAGCTCCAATCTAAGCTAATAAGCAAATATCTCCTAAGTTAGGGTTTAGGAATTTCTGAAATTGAAGAGAGATAGAGATGGAGAAGATGAAGATGATGCTTACCTAAGCTTCTCTTTGATTTTGGAGCAAGAACTTGTGTTTCCAAATCAAACTAGGGTTTGGAATTTCTATTTCCAATCTTTTTCCCCTATTTCTCTTGAGCTAGAGTGTTAGGAAAAGGAATGAGTGAATAAAGAGGAGTTGAGTGGAGTGTTAGGGTATTAGATGGGTTGGTGGGCTGAAACCCAAACCCAAAGCCCTAAATGAAAATATCAAAATTTCACTCAACTCCAAACATACCGATGTTTATACTCAAAAAGGTCGCAAATACCATTTTGGACTTAATGGAAGTGGTCTCGAGTCCCAATTCGACTGTTTGCAAAAAGTGACATTTCGGACTTAAATCCGACTAACGATGTTATATTTAAATAAAACATTTAAATATACAATCGTAAAATATGCAGGTTGTTATAGACTCCCCTCCTTAAAGAAATTGCGTCCTCGCAATAATTAAGAGGAAAATAAAAAGTAACAACCATAAAAGCATATCAACTCAAAAGAAGAAGTTTTGAAATGGGAAGTTCACCCTAAAGAGCACGAGAGAGTAAGTCCGGATGTGCTCGCTCGATGAATTCTCTGGATTACCAAGAGCAATCCTTAGAATTTGAAGCCACTGAACTTTCACAAGCGGAACATCTTTATTTCGAAGGCGTTTAACCTTTGAAGCAATGATACGAATAAAATGTTGCTCATAAGTCAAATGTTATGAAACTTCAATTTCTTCAATAATACCAAGCTCAAAAATAGAATCGGAATCCCTAAGGCGTTTCTGTAGTTGAGAGACGTGGAATACGTCATAAATAGCAGAAAATTGAGCCGGTAATAAAAGGGACAAGCCACAGAACCAATGCGTTCGGTGATGGGAAATAGACCAATATATCGAGGTGCTAATTTTCCCGATCGACTGAAATGCACAACACCCTTCATAGGTGAAACACAAATGAACACCAAAAAAGTCTGGACCTAAAACCAGTTTCTCATTGGCTTCAAGCCAACACGAAGGAAATTGGTAACACGATTTCCCTTTCCGGGAAGATAGAGAATATCAAGATCATAAGATGCAAGGAACTCGAGCCAACGTTGTTGACGCAAATTAAGTTCCTTTTGAGAAAATAAATACTTCAAAGATTTATGATCGGTATATAGAACAAATTTCTCTCCCAAAAGATAATTATGCCAATTTCTATGAGCGAAAACAATAGCCGCGAGTACTAAATCGTGAGCATATCTAGTCTCGGTAGGCTTTAATTATCAAGAAGCATATGTGATAACACATTCCCTTTTTAAGAGAATGACACCCAAACTAATACGAATAGCATCGGTACAAGCAATAAAGTCTTGGTTCCCTTCGGGAATCGCAAGAATAAAAACATCGAAAAAGAGTTCTTATCCTCTTTCCCGAAAAGCTAAGACATTCAAAACGATAATGAACTTTATGTAATCATCATTTTAGAAAATTAACTTATTACAAGTCAATTTACTGTGTCTGATTGTCTCATCATAGCGTTTAGGAGATTCCTATCGATAACGTTGATCAAAAGCATCGACCAGAATTCTTAAAGCACTCAATGGGCAAAGCAACACAAAATCATCTTCTATATGATAAACATGTCTCTTAAATTTTTTACAAATATTCTTTGCTCGTTTAAGAACAAAATCTAATTAGGCTCATAAATATCTTATTAAAAAGATTTGCAAATTTTAAATTGTTGTGTTCATCCATAATCAATGAATACAAGGTTGGTCTAATCGAGATATTCGCAGAATACTCGATTCGTAAAATGGATGAAATAAGCTGGAAGGTTCGTCAAACCGAATGACATAACGAACCACTCATAAGAATCATAACGAGTGCATAATGCGGTAAGGGTAATGCTACCCTCCGCAACTCGTAGCTGATGAAAACTGGTGGTAAGGTCGAACTGAAAAGACCTTAGTACCACTCAATAGATTACTTAGGTGGTAATCCTAAGGCAAGCTCAAAAATACCGAGAAATTCACAAACTACTTGAATGAGAGAAATAACATTTTCCTCATCATTTAGGTTTAAAGAATAAAATGATGCCACCAAATTAGGAATCGAAATCAATAAGAAAAAAATAGAAATCTGCTTAACAGATTGAGGATGTCGAAGATAGATAGTCCGCTCAGGACATAGGATATGGGCTTCATAATGATTAAGCCAATCCTTTCTCAAAAATCAATTCCGAAGCCTAAGTAACGCATAACATGCAAATCGGCTCGGAAAGAATAATTACATAAAATAAATCTCGACATCTTTACAAAGCAAACTGAGTGTTGCGAATCAACCAACCGGATTCGCAATTCTCAGTGAAGTCATCAAGCCCAAAATATTTAAAGAAAAAGTATCAACAAGTTCTTTTGACATAAAAGAAGGGGATGCACTCGTATCAAAAGAATTCAAATAGGAAAATCACGGAATGAAATAATGCCTTCAAGGATAGAAGGAGAAATACCTTTACCATGAGAAGTGTCACTAGGGGCTTGCACAACATCCAGCTTTCCCTCTTTTTTGTTTGGAAGTTTGGGGCATGAAGATAAAAGATGTCCGGAACCTTTGCAATAACGACAAAAAAAAGGTTTTGGACACTCATTTGCATAGTGGTCCGTAGAACCACAATTGTAGCATCGTCCACGACTAGAGGTAGGAGACTTTGCTATCAAAGTTTCTTGCTTCCCTTTCTTGTTGGGATTGGGGCCTTTGAACTTAATAGGCCTCTTTATGTTATTGTTGAAGTTCTATTTGGCATGCACAACTTCAACATCACTTTCTTTATCGGCCTCTTCAAGTCGAAGAGCGATATCTACAAGCTAATCGAAAGAAACCTCTAGTTTCAGAAGTAAAGGCTTTTTGAGGTTCTTATTCAACCCATAGACAAATCTCTGATTTTTCTTCAATGGGGTATTAATATACTCGACCCTATATTTAGAAAGAGATTCAAAAGATGCGACGTAATCCATCACAGAAGATTCACCTTGAACAAAGTCAATAAAGCGTTGGGCTAAAGTTACCTTTTCAACTTCCGGCACAAACTTCAATTCGAATCTTTCTCGGAATTGCTCCCAAGTAAGATCCGCTTCAATAATTTCTGAAATCAAAAGCTCATACCAATCTAATGCTCTTTCTTGGAGCATGCTAGAAGCCACTTGGACTCGAAGTGGATCAATAAGATTCATGTGGGAAAAGATGTAATCGCATGATCTAAGCCAAGCTTGAATTTCAATAACGCTTTCGGAACCCTTGAATAGCCTTCCACCCAAAGCGGTATAATCTCTGCACAAGCGTGCAAACCCGGATTTAGGGTGAGTAGGCTCTGGAATAGGTCCGACAGCTTGAGCATTCTTTAATAGATCTAGAAGTTGTTGGGCAGACATAAATACTCCATTCTGAGGAGTAGCACTAGATTGACCGGTGCTGGGACGGCCTGGTCTAACCATTTCTCTTCTTTAAGAAAGAAAGAAGAGGAAAAAGGTTATTCATAGAATGAATATCAAACAAACCTTATTGATAAAACAAGGCATCATAAAAGGAAAATAGGATAGAATGGTATGAAGGCTCGAATTAGATCCTATGGCACGATTCCTAAGAAAGACTTAGGACAGTGATCCTTGCTAGATTATTCTACATTGTTCCGAAGTTTGGCTCTGATACCAAGCTGTGATGCCCCACCTCTATACTCACACTAGCCAAGGACACTACGGGGTAATGCCGTCGACTAGCACGAAGAATAAGGCTGTTGAGGAGCGACCATCTTTGTAGTTGCTTTATGCGAGTACCGATATGTCAGATAACACAACTTACATTTCATTTTAAGAGGAAATCCGACATATCAAATACAAACTCAAAGCTACCAGAAAGTGGCTCTGACGCCTTTAGAAACAAATATAGAAATAAACATAACACAAATCAATCATAGATATTCATATCACAAAAACGGAAACAAATATGAATATAACACATAAAAGTGTACATCAAAATAGTGGTCAAACTAGATCCACTACATCATAAAAGAATAGATACAAGTGCTAGACAAAAGAATAAGTATACAACAAGGAGTCTCTATCTCAAATGTATACCAACAAAAACTACTATGCTAAAGTAGTTAGCCAGAAGTCAAGCAGAAGCACCTGAAATACCTCGGTCTGACCCGAGTATTATTTAAAAAGAAAATAATAAACGGATCAGTCTAGCTATAAATATCAGATAAAATGAGATAGGATAAGTGATATGACCAAAAACGTATGATAACAAAAATGCCATACTGCAACAAGTATACATCAAATAACAACAAAAATCATACAATATCCCAAATCATCTCAATCATCCAAAAAGAATCGCATTCTTTAAATTATTCACCAAAAACACAAATAATTGATAGAGCTCATCAATGCCTATCATTAAAATTGGTGAAACTCAAATTCTAGAAATCATCAACTAGAAATCCAGAAATCACAAAAGGGGGAGGCCTATCACAAACAGGAGCATGAAAACTCACCAACACGTGTGTCACAAACGGAATGTTATCCCATGGTTGCTAACCATAAAGCCGGTGCAATGGCGTAGTGCAATAACGGTACGCCCGAGGAACCTAAAACTCAAATGAGTTGGAACAACGACGTAGTGCAATAACGGTACGCTCGATGAACCTAAAACTCAAATATTTTGGAACAACGACGTAGTGCAATACGGTACGCCCGATGAACCCGAAACTCAAATAATTCGGAACAACGATGTAGTGCAATAACGGTACGCCCGATGAACCGAACTCCATAAAGCCCGTAGGTCGCTAGCCTATAAAAAATGAGATGAAGCTCAATAGAACTAGGTATAGTCCCACATGCGGACAAAGAGACATCGTACATCGCTAGTCTAAACCATAAAATGATCATCATTGATCAATAAGAAGTGTCAATTACACTAAGCTAGTAAATAGATGAGTTTAGCTTCATGTCCCATAACCACTGGCTTAACTTAAATATTTACGAACAAATTGTAGGTTTCAATCGAACAAGTCTAAGAATTAACCGACAAAGTAAACGCAAGCGTTTCATACCACTTGTTTTGCTAAGTCGTTTAATTAGATTTCTCATATGAATGAGGTAAAGGTTTGTATATACTAATAGGTTGGGAAACGGTTTTATAAAGGAGATTTGTATTAAAAATAGAGTTGGAATCATCTTTGTGAAAGAGTTTGAATATTTACTACTAGTATAGAAACCTTTGCATTTTAAAGTGACAAATCAAAGAAATGATTGTAGAAACAATCAATCACCAAAATCCACATTCGACGACGTGAATTAAAACCATAAAAATCGACACTGAATCCATCAAAATGGATATTCCCAAAAATCCCGAAAAAGAAGTCATCAAAGTCGATAAATGATAACAACAATTCGGATCATCAAAAATCGATTAAAAACCAGAAATCCTCACAAAACTGCCTCAAATAGGCAAAATGCTCATTTCCCAGATTCAGTCAACTGAACCAGAAGGTCAGTCGGCTGATACAAGGCCAGAAACTCTCAGGTCCTTGGTTCAGTCGACTGACCCTCTGTTTTAGTCGACTGATACAAGGCCAGGAGCATTCGACTCCCAGTTTCAGTCTACTGAACCAGAAGGTCAGTCGACTAATACAGGGCCAAAGAATTTTCATGTCCCTGGTTCAATCGACTGACCTTTTGGTTCAGTCAACTGAACTGCCATTTTAAGTATTTCCAGCCTAGCCCCCAAAAGGGGCAAAAATCCAAATGAGAGCGATCGGATGAGCATCGGAGACTAAGGATTTATGCCAAGCGACAACCAAGCCTTATAGGCTCTTCGATACACCCCAACAACGTAGTCAAACATCAAAGATAGGATTTTTAAAGATTTGACTTCAAAACAACAAAAATTGGAATATTCATCAAACCAATTCAATTCAAAAGCAAATGAACAAGGAATAGATGTTAGGAATTACTACCTAACAACTGTCAAAGATATAGTCATAGATGTGAGTTCAAAAACTCACCTTTTAAACTCAAAACACAAGTGAGAAGCTTTAAAACAAAGGAGAGACCAATTCCTCTTCAATCTCAACTCAAGAAGCTCCAATCTAAGCTAATAAGCAAATATCTCCAAAGTTATGGTTTAGGAATTTCTGAAATTGAAGAGAGATAGAGATGGAGAAGATGAAGAGGATGCTTACCTAAGCTTCTCTTTGATTTTGGAGCAAGAACTTGCGTTTCCAAATCAAACTAGGGTTTGGAATTTCTATTTCCAATCTTTTTTCCCCCATTTCTCTTGAGCTAGAGTGTTAGGAAAAGGAATGAGTGAATGAAGAGGAGTTGAGTGGAGTGTTAGGGTATTAGATGGGTTGGTGGGCTGAAACCCAAAGCCCTAAATGAAAATATCAAAATTTCACTCAACTCCAAACATACCGATGTTTATACTCAAAAAGGTCGCAAACACCATTTTGGACTCAATGGAAGTGGTCTCGAGTCCCAATTCGTCTGTTTGCACAAAGTGACATTTCAGACTTAAATCCGACTAACGATGCTATATTTAAATAAAACATTTTAATATACAATCGTAAAATATGCGGGCTGTTACATTAATAGTTCTTTAATATGGTATAAAAACTATATCAAATTTTTTGTGAGCTTGCCTTAAGATACACCACACGTGCAGGGTGGAGGTTTTGAGATTATAATATATTTGGCTTTCCATAAGTTCTAAGAGTCTACCCTTCACATTACAAATTGGCATTATAACAAATAAGTAGTAGAACAGATCAGTTGTCCCTATTTTTGTGTTTCTCATGTTCCTAGTTAATCACATCTACGCCAACATCACAATAATTAACCGTTTTGATAGACAATGAATGGACATGCTGGAATGGGAACATGGGAACATGTGATTTAGGGATAGATTATCTCATCTCTAATAAATAGCTTTATAATGAACACTTATATGACTTATATATCTTAAAAATTACTACATGCAATAATAAATAATACATTCTTGGATTCTCCAAATGTTCCAACTACGGTGATTGGAGATTTTACATTGGGCGTTACTCATTTTACGTCCAACATAAGTCTAATGTCGATGTTTCGGTATTAAGTACTTGCTTTTTCAAAATTGTAGAAGCTTTTGAGATGTAAATTTTAAGCTTGATGTAAATTATGTTGCATCGGATGTAAATATATTTTTCACATATAAATTTCTTTCTCACCATTCAACTTTTACTAACTTAAACTGCCAGACTCTCTCACTTTTTAAAAAGTAATTCAATACAACTACAGAAATGAATACCATACGAGCTGGATCAAGTAAAAAAACTACTATTTTAGGCTTTCGAGTTGTACATCACATTTACAGGATTAACGTGGGTGAACTTTTGATTATTTCAAAGAATGGTATGATATATTCACGAATTTCAAAGAGAATTAACTTGAAAATTGGATATTAATAAATGTTACATAAGCAAAAAAATAAGCATAATAAACTTGAAAGACATACAAAATAAAAAACTAAAAGTAAAAAAAATTTAGTTAGTTAGGGTGTTGCATGAAGCACATTTGCTAGCAACCACAAATGATGGGAAGACTGAGATAAGGTACTTGAAAATTTACTATTTTTTAGATAATCATTTATATACTAATCATTTAATCATTATTGTTAAATTTATAAAGCATTGGTACCATACTATTGAAATGGAATCTTGCACGAATACCGATTTGGAGTATTTATAAACAATATTTAGGAATATGACACTTGTAAGGCTGGGGAAACTCAAAAGGTCATATATACTCGAGTTTTTAGGGATAATAAAGATGATTCGACTATCGATTTCAAAGAAATGGATCAAATCTCACTATTGAAAACATTTGGAATTGTGATCCTCTTCCATCCAAACTGGAATGATCTTTCGACCTTCCAACCATCCCTACCATCCTAACCCTTCCAACCGATAAACGAAAATGAACAAGGTGATGATGATATTGAGAGTCTTCTTTGGATTGTCACTCAGGTAATGCTTCTTTTTCAACTCATCGAGATAGAAAACATTTAGAAAATACGTTTTACATTAACATTCATAAAATGATGGGATTGACAGAAATAAGAACACATTTTAAGTCAGGTTAAGTTCTTCTGTAGGTAGCTAGTGTGATATTCATGAGCTTATCAATCGTAAATTGGAACTTTAAGGGAGATTATGAAACCATATCCATATAAAGGTTTTCAAATGTCTTAAAAATGTTGGATGGTGATAAGGAAACACATGAGTGGATTGAAGAAGAACCTAGGGTAATGAGAGAGAGTTGTTAGAGTTATGTTGTTATTATTTATTTGACTTTTCTTTTATGTGAGAAGTGTAGTACAAATTTGTTGTTTCATTAATTATTATTAACTGCTAAATATTTTTAATTCATCAATAATTGATGTTAATAATCAATCAAATTATCAATAATTAATTAAATAATTTTAACTAAATATTTTAGTTACTAAATTTAACTATCTAAATTAATAAAATAAACATAAACATAAACCTTTCATCCAACTGTTAAATCTGATCCAACCACTTGTCATAATACTCTCTGCACTACTAGAAAAGAGGGAAATAATAACGGACCGTTCTAACGGCCGCTAATAGCTTCGTCCCTTCTTCTTCGACGGCTTTCGAGTGCTTTAGTTTAATTAATTTAATTTATCACATTATTTTAACTTATTAATTATAGAAGTTTGAAATTTGTTTAAAAATATTAATTAAATTTCTAAAAATTAAAGAAGATATTTTTATTCAATTCTTCAATTTTATAAAGGTTTGTGGTTAATTAAATTAGTGTTTTCGATAATGTTTTATTGTGTAATTCGATATTTAACTTTATTGATAATTGAACTCAAATGATCAGTCTATGCATCTTTTAGTCCATCCATTATACAACTTTGGTAAAATTTATGGTGTATAACTATTTTATGAATTTAAATATATATTTTTTATCATTGTGTAACAAATTATGAATTTTAAAATATATTTAACATTATAAATTCATATAAAAAATATTCGTAGAAAAATATATTTTGGATCTTATGTCGATCCAAAGTACTTTGGACCTACTTTCAAAATATGATAAAAAAGTAAATAAATTTAAGGTGATGATCTTGATTCTCAAATTTCTAGCCATATGTCTACATTCGAACTAAAAACCTTCGTTCGAAGGCCAAACGATCTTCAAACGAGACAAAATTCGGGTCACATATACTTTATAATGCATTTATCCAATCCATATGGCTAGAATAAAAAAAGGTAGGAACAAAAGTTAGACTCTAAATATATCATTTTTCAAGGAGTTTTATAACGCTTGATATATATTATGAGGACAACTTCTATGAAAATGACATGTTTGAAGTCTAATTTTTTTTTTCTATATGTTTTTTTAAATCCAACCAAACGGGTTAGATAAATACATAATATAATATATATGGTTTGAATTTCATCTCGCGTGAAGATCGTATGTCCTTCGAATGAAAGATTTAAGTTTGAATGTCGACGAACGGCTATAAATTTAAAAAATCAAGATTGATACCATAAACCAGTTTATTTTCCTTTCATGTTTTAACCATATGCACAAAATACTTTGGATGGACATAAGATTCAACAAATTTAATTTTTTTACCAAATATTTTATTTTATATGAATTTATTATGTTAAATACTTTCAAATTTCACAATTAATTATCAAATTGTTAAAAAATTGTTGTATAACAAATAAAAATAACCTTTTAATTGTTAGAAACAAAAGTGAGTTATTGTAAACTTTTTAAAAAATTTATAGCAAATTGAATTTTGATAATAAATTAAACTAAACTAAATTTATTTTAAATAGGGAGAGAACAAAAATTATTATATTCAACAGCTGTCGAAAGCCGTTGAATTGAAACCGTCGATGATAGTCGGAAGTCGTCGATAAGTCGCATATACAGCTGCAGCCGAACTCGTTTCTTCCTCATCTCTAATCTCCAAACCATTAACAAAAATCCAAACCCCAATTCTATTCAAATCCATCCCTAGCCACCGTAGGCCGCCACAATCCATCGAATTCATCATCAATTTGCAATCTCCAACCATCTATGCCTTCAATTCATCAAAAATCAAGTATATTCTTCCACTAAACTAATTAATCTGAATCATGATAAAATTAGTGTTAATTTGTGCTTATATTTGTTGATAATAGCCATTGATTGTTATAATGTGTATTGGTTGATTAATTCGGGTTATTAGCGTTTAAATCCGATAATTAGTGTATAATTAGAGCTAATTTGGGTTTATTAGTGTATGTGTGTATTACTATAGCATAATTTAGTATTAATTAGTGTATGTGTTAGCTAAAATGTCGACAAAAACAATTTATTTACATAACCCCTTTATAAATTTATACCCTTAATTATATATAAATTTACGTATATGTGGTAATATATATAAACAAATTAGTATATAACGCTAATTTTTATTACTGTGTAATAAACTGAAAATAATGTTAGCTAAAATAAGTTGGAAAAAAACAATTTTTTATTAGTTTTTAATTGTTAAGAAATTTAAATAATGAATTAGTGTAAAATGTTAATATAAAAAAATTAGTGTATTGTGTACTTTATTTTTTAAATCTCTTAGATTTATTGGTCCCGTCTAACAAGTATTGTATACCGTCATATAGACGTTCATTTTTACTACAAAACAGACATCAATGTTCATCTGATATTGTATTTGTTGGATTTGTCTCTGTATTGGAAAAGTTACAAACACAATATAATAAGTACATTTCGTAAATCATTTCACCTTAAATATTGGATCACAAAATTTCAACAGCACTTCCTTTTTATTCCTTGTGCACGCACATTTGTGTACGATACCGGAAACAAAGGGGAAGTACTGGTTGGTTCATTTAAGATGAAATGATTTGTGAAATGTAATTATTATATTTTGTTTGTAATGGGAAGTAGGATGACTAACCATCAACAATTAAAAATAATAATGTGAAAATATAATATTATAATTTATAGTATGTAAAAATTGAAAATAAGATTTTATAAAAAAAGTAAAAAGAATAATATTAGATATAATTAATAAAACAATAAAATATATGAATGAAATGAAAAATAAAGTGTCGATCTAAAAAATAATAATTTTTTGAATCTTACTATAAATTTTCAAATTTCTATCATATTTTCTGAAATAGGAAAAAAATGATTAATTATTTTGTCGAAAGGAAGAGCTGGATATATCAATGAAAGGAAATGAAAGGCTAAATAAAGGAACAATTTTATAATGGTATACATGAATTTATAAATTCGCTAAAAGTAATAAAGGAAATGACGATGAAATTCGTTGCCCGTGTAGTGGCTGCAAATATTTGAAGCATTGAAAATCGAAAATGGTCATTGTACATTTATGTCAAGATGGTTTCGTGCCAAATTATTACATGTGGGATCATCATGGTGAAGTTGTTGTGCATAATCATGTAGTATCGGATGAGGAGGTGGATAATGTCAACGACAGTGAATCCCATAGAAGAAATGATTGAAGATACAGCATGATCAATGTTTCCTACTATTCAAGTTGATGATGAAGATGTAATGTCGAAGAAAAACCAAATATTAAAGCAAAGAAAATCTATGATTTATTGGATGCTACTAAGAAACCCCTTTAGGATGGTTGTAAAAGTGGCATCCAATTATCAGTAACCGTTGTAACAACCCCGGATTTTAAATAAATTAAAATTGATAATTAAAATTAATTTTCGAATAAAATTTGTGAAATAATGGGTAATTAATATAAAGTATTAGTTAAATTATGAATTAATTTGGATATTTGAAAATAAATAATAAAATGTTGGATAATTAAACTTTAAAAGGAATTCAAATAAGTGTTGATGTTAAACAGATTTTTCAAATAAATTTATAGTTGTATAACATATGAAATGAACATATAAACTTCTAGGAATAAATATTTGAGATAAAATAGAAGTAAATATACAAAGTAAAATAAAACATAAACAAAATGTACTTACAAAATACATCAAAAATAAATGTACAATATAAACTATTGAAATAAATATATAAAGTAAATATGTATTGATACAAACAAAGTATATTCATAAGATAATAAAAATAAATATATATATATATATGTAGACAATAACTATTTGGGTTAGAAATGAGTGTTTACGTTAAAAATAGGATTTCATTAATACTACAAAGCCATAAGATAAGTAAAAACCCGTATACATTCAAGTACATTGAACTATAAGTATGTAGGCTGGTAAAACAAGGCTAAAGAAAATACAAGACAACAAAACATATATACTCATACATGCACAACCGAAATAAAGGAAACAAAAAAATATACATAAGTATGTAAACAAGTAGAGGCTTCCAATACAAGCCAAGTAATAAATGCAAATATCCTTAGTACACAAGATAAATACCATCAGCCCCCAAATGAAAAAAATCTCTACTCATATTTGTACTAGAGAGGAAAAAAAATATCATGTTGTACAAAACCTATTATCACCTGAAAACTCATTTTCTATACATACATCATCTTCTTATTTCAAATTCGTTCCATCATAAGCTATGGAAAAAAAACTGAGGCAAACACTATCTAAAACTAAAACAAACAAATCAACATACAACTTCATATTAACCAGAGATCAAAGAGAAAGATTTCAGCTTGTATTTTCAAAAGCCTGGTTTAACAATGGAACTCTGTTCATTCTGGAAATCACTGTGAGTAAACAAGCATTAACTCTGTTATAAATCCTGATTTCATGCAAATAAACCTGAATTTAATTGATGATATTTTCTTGCATGATTGATTATATGATTACTTATATATACATATGAATATATTGTGTACATGTCTGTGATTCAGTATCCTTTCCTACTATGTTCTTCATTTCCAGGTTGCAAATGAATCTTAAAAATTATCTGCTCTTCATCTGATTCTTTTTAGATTTAGAATTTAAACAAAACTTGTTTGTAATGACAAGGTGCTTGATCTAAAAATACTTTCAGATAAGATTTAAGGGTAGTTTTTAACATAAAGTAAGAATGACAGTAGAAATTCACACATACCAAAATCTCGATTTCAGAAATTCATTGTTTCGGGTATATAATCAAGTTCGTATTCGAAAACTAGGATTTTTAAGATTGAAATCATAAATTTTAAGATTGTAAATCAGGAATTGCATGTTGGTCGAAAATTAGGTTTCGAGCATTCTCCGACGATCGGCGTGGTTGGGAAAGTCATGGTCATGGCTGAAGCAAGGTAAGACATGGGGGAACTCAGGAAAAATACTCGATGATTTTTCTAATCATCGTGGATGGCGAATAGGGTCGATTTAGGGTTTTGTGTCCAGTATGGTTCGTCGTGGTTCTGGAAACGATTGCGATGTCGATAAGGCACTGGGGACGATCGGTCAGTGGGGGATCAGTGCGTGGTTGAACGGTGAGGCTGTGGCCAGAATTTCGAGGCCTCTGATGGTTGGGATCGTCGGCGGCATGGTGTTTGTTGATCAGGGTTGGGTTCCAGTATCTGATCATGTAACTCGATTTTTATTTCCAACTTGTTTAGATGTTTTGGGTGGTCGGGATTCTCGAGTAGGTCACTACAAGAAAACTGCTCATTAATGGCAAAATAGTACGGCGTTGTTTCTTTGAATGCGGTCGTTATTCATTTTTCCTTTCCTAATCCCTTTATCGAACGCTGTCAGATCATTATTTTAGTAGAAAGACATATACAGGCACTTCGATTTTTTATAGGCCGCCCATTTCATAATTTAACCTTTCCTAATTTTTTCGTTTCCCTCTTCCATAGCCCTAACCTAATTTTCCACCATCTTTATCCAACTAGCAACATCCACTTCCATCTCTATCGCCTCCACTCTATCACCTTCACCTCAGCTTGCATCTTCACCGCTGCCAAGGCCTGTTTTTCGGCAATCCCTAAAGAAAACATCGACACAAAAAACAACCTAAATACAAATCGCAACTTACTCGACTACATCATCCAAATCGTAGTGTGTAGCTGGCGGTGACACCGCAGTAGCTCCTGTAGTGCTCCCCTAAACTTTGTGCTAACGGGCTAGTCGACTTTACCACCTGCCTCATCCGATTGCAATTTGTGAATTTCTCCAACTGTTGGTTGATTTGATTACTGAATGAATGTGGTATATTTTCTATATTTACATGATTTGTTGAGTATTAGATTTCATTATCATGATTACCAAATTTATGACGTGTTTCATATCGACCTCACTTATTAATGGATGTGGACATTCTAGACAAAGGCAGAGAGATGAGGAAATGGTAGAAGAGACTTCCAGACAAAGGCAGAGAGCTGTAGAAAATGAAGAGGAGGTTTTTCGTATGGAGCATGATTTTGAAGCATTAAGGTCATATTTAAGTAGTCTTATTAGTGTTCTAGAAACCCTCCATCCTTCCGAAAAGCAATTTCCAAAAATGGAGAAGCTCTTTGAGAGGTATGGCCACATATCAGATATTCGATTTGTTTTAGTACGTTATTTTCTTGATCTCTCCTTTATCAATAGATGGTTGTATTTGTTCTTTTTTAAACTGCATTATCCAATATCCAAGATAATTTATTGTGGTTTGTTGCTAAATTGGGGTGTGATTGAAAATAGGCACGTCCTAAAAATAATCATCTAACAATATCAAAGTTTTAAACACCTTATCATTTGTATTAGGAAGTACCCTTTATCTATTTTCTCCACATGTATGTCAGTAAAATGGCATATGGCTTTACTGTTCACTTTTAAGGCTACAGGATTCAATATTATGGAGACTAACATACAATTTAGTTTCCGATATAACTAATGATGAAGGGACATTTTAAACTTTGACTAAAATTTATATTCAATTTGTTGAAGATTATGCATATAAACCCTAATCGAAGTTTGAAAAATGACGGAAGTACTATAGTGTACACATTCGACTATTTGATTGTAGATACCATAATTCATAATGAAAATTGGTGTCAAATGCCTTAGTGAGGTTTTAGTGCACCTTCATATAGGCTCCTTCATCTACATAATTCAGGTGAATAGGATTGTTAAATGTTAGCCTTGATATGATTTTTTTTAGCATTCTTTATTAACAGTTTTCTAATGCATCCTTCCAAAATTGTCGATATAGGCCCCTCTGTCATCTTTGCCTTAATTGCACTGAATTGAGATTAGTGGAAACAAACATACAATTGTGTAGTGGAATAACAGTTTTCCATTATCCAGTCTTAATTTTGACTCCTAGTTCAGACCTAAGATTATCACATCCTTTTTTGTTTCTTCCTCTTCTTCTTTAAGTTTGTGCCTTTGTATTTTTTCTTCATAGGAATTTACTTGATCATGAGGCCCTAAGCTATGTGCATAGCAACTGAAAATGGCTAGACTGCTGAAGTAGGAGAAGACACATGAAGGTACTAATTGAATTATCATGTTAGTTGAATTATCATGAAGTATGAGGAAAATTACTCAGGCAATTAATTGAATTTTCATATTAGTTTATAAAATGTGATCTAAAAATCATGTTTATTCTATGTAGGTATATTGTTGCAATTACAATATTGGGGTATCTTTATACATTGATGTAGCTAATTGTAAGATTTATGGGCAGTGAGAAGGTACTTAAATATGGTATTTTATTTTATTTTGTAGCAATGTATTCTGATAATGAGTTGTAGACTTATGGATGATGTGATTCTTTAGTTTTAGATGTTCTCTTCCAAGGAATTTTATAAGACAACAGCCGTATCTCATGAAGGATAAAATTTGAAGAATCCTAATATATTGGCCATAGTCCATGAGGAAGAAATGGATATGGCAAAAGGGGATATGCTGCTTCACACATAGGCAAGTAATAGTATGTAATGTGGTGTTCGTATACCCTTTTTAATGTATTTTGTTTTGGCCTACATTATATGATTGGAAGGTAGTAGTATACGTTTATCAACATCTAACATAGGAGGATTTTCTGAAAACTGATAAGTCTACATGCATTAGGTTGCTGGAAAAAAAGGAAGGAACGATCACCTAAGGTATATTATGTAGTACATTAGAAAGATAAGCTCTGTAGTTAATGCAGAAAAGAATACCACTTGCCTTCATTTGTCATATACAGTTTAGTATATAGTGAGATTTAAAAATTATTTTGTGTACATGATGAGTAGGCATTATATTGTCATATTTCTAATGTTCACATTTGCATGAACACCCATGGTTTAGTACATTTGTGGTTTTTGATTTCTGTTTATAGGCATGATTACTGAATATCTGCATGTAACTATTGAAATGTGTTTAATGTATGTGTTTCTATTGCTAGGAGCATACGATACTTGCTGAAATCATTCAAGTTTTTCAAAATTAATTACAACTTAAAACGTAAATAAATCTAAAATTATCATCCTCGGTTTATATTTATAGACTAGCTAAATTATATTCTTATAGCCAACCATGGACAGTATTTTGCTTAGTCAAAAATACATGTCAACGGAGGTAAAAGGCATGTGGATTTTCTTGAATCCAAACAAAAGATATAATGCATTTATCACATAGACTGAGACCCAGCAATGAAAATTTTAAGATCACAAGTTTGATGCTTCTTTAAAAAATAATAATTATTGAAACTGAATTCATAACCTTATAAAACCAGTAAACCATACGCTAGACTGTACGTAGATACATATGAAATTGAAATAGAACATTATTAAATGTGCTGTATTTAAAAGATTCAAAAGGTAAAAAAATATAAGGGTTACAGTTTTGATAGCCTTGGATCAGGATCTGACCTGGTTAATAAAAAAGCAAAGTGTTTACGGTAAGCAAAAAGAAAAATGATGGTTGTCATTTATAATCAGTTAGGTAAGGACATTCATGAACATGACAAGTAACACATAAATCTTTAATGTGTAAAAATAAAAATAAAAATATAGAAGAGAAAAGGAGTGGAATAAATTTGAGCAAATTCTACAAGAATTAACCTATTAAATGATAACAATATATAACAAAAATATGTCTCGTTAAAACTAAATCGCCCTCTCAATCAAAAAAGAAAACTGAGTAACTCTTCAGTCTAGTTCAATGATTTAGTAATGGCTACCCAAACTCATGCACATTTCAATCAAGTAAATATGCAAGTAATCTAACTTTATTTGCCTAGAAAAAGAGAAAGAACAACATATATTCTGGCAATGTATATTTTACTCTTGTTGTCTTATCCCAATACTTCTCAATTCTCTTAGATGACAGAAAATCTCCTGTATAAATTGTATACCACAACTTCCATTTCTAAGTGAATTAACAGCATGTTCAAGAAAATTAGTACCAGAAAGGTATAATTATAGTGTACATTTTTACAAGGCAGTGCTACAAAGGCAGTACACGAACTTCCTTTTACAAGGCAGTGCTACTGCCTTCTACAAAGGCAGTGCACGAACTGCCTTTTACAAGGCAGTAGCACCGCCTTGTAAAAATGTACGATATAATTTTTTACAAGGCAGTGCTCAGTGCTACTGCCTTGAACGAAGGTAATGCTACTGCTTTGTACAAATGTAGAAAGGCAGTACATGCACTGCCTTTTTCTAGGTATTGTATTATTTCTATATTTAGTTGAATTAAGGAAGCATAGCTCATGTTGCCTGCAACTGACAAATAAGACAGATCAATATATAGCATTTAAGGTATTTAATGTTCATATTTTGCTTAAGATATTAATTTTACTAACTTTAATCTTAAACTGTTAATTTAGAACTGTGTTTGGAATTTGTAGGTGAGAACAATCAATCCATTTTTTTTAACAAGACAGAGCAATTTTTTTTTAAATGCACAATCAAACATTTTTTGCATCCATTTTTTTAATTGATTCTTTGTTTTTGCAGATCAAATCTTTGGTAGCAGTCACAAAACCCATTAACTTAAAGGATTCAACATATTCATGGAATGACGTAGTATTGAGATGCAAGTGTATAATTCCTTATTGTTTTTAATTGGTGAATGCATATTTTATTCTATCAATCAAAATTATTTTTACCAGGTTTATAACTGTTGAACTTGCAACTTTGTCCGAAGCAACAGCACTTGAAGTAGCAGCAACTGAATAATTGGTTAGTTTCATTTTCATTACATTTTATTTCGACTAATAGCAGTTAATTATTTCCCCTGGAATTTGTTTTTCCTGCTGCCTCCTTTTGCTGTTTGAGTTGTTACATGTACATTTATTACTTGAAGTTATGTAATTATTTTATTAACTATAAATTTAAACTCGGCTATTTTGTTAACTAAATGGAATAGCGGTTACTAAATGGAATTATACATCATGCTTTGATGCCAAACTTACCAATGCTTATTTTATCAAGGAACCCTGAGGAGATCCCATGGGGCAAGGCTGGTGCTCATTTTGTTGTTGATTCAACCGGTGTCTTTACCGACAAGGATAAAGTTGGAGGTCACTTGAAGGTAACTATTATCTCAACTCACATTGAAAATAAAGTCACTTTTGTTAATGGTGTAGAGTTTGAGAAACGATATGCATAGATTATATGGTGGCACAGCTAAACCTTTATTGTAAATTAAAGGAGTTGTCTACTTCAAACAAACGGTAAACTTGTTTTTTCTGAATCTTCAAAATCTTAAATGTGAGAATAGCAAACTATATGATCACTGAAAAAAGCATTTAATTATGCTTACACTTATTGTATTATTTTCTGAAGTTGTTTATCAAAATGAATCTCAACAAAATTACCAAGTTGGATAGAAGTACCTCAATTGATGGTTCAATAAATGATTTGCAAAGTAGGAAAAATAGTACAATAGTTTAATAAGCTGTAGGCACTAAGACATAACTTATATGCAGGAACCAAATTCACACTTTCAATTCAACTCAAAATATATCAATGATTAATTTAAAGTAGTATACTGGAAAAGGACATTTCTGATTCTGTTAATTTAATGTAGTAAGTCATTTTAGCTTTTAGCCTCAATAGTTCGATTTAGTTCAGTAGTTCGCAGCATGCAAGTTTGGAATTTTATTCAGATAACAAGTTAGAATAGCAATGATGATAAACTTTTGCATAAATTTTCTTCATATATTTTTTATTTTTGTAATGTCTCTTCTCTTATAAGAGCATCTTCAAAGATTCGGTAGGTCTAAATTACATTTTAATGAGTTACAAAAATAGTAACTCCACAAATTTTCCAACGGAAAAATGAAGTGGACATTTGTTCAACATACGTTTGAACCTTAGGCGTCTGTTGAAAAAAAAACTCGTATCTGGAGCTAGTGTCTAAAAATGAGGCTCTTGTAACGGACACCCTATTACGATCGCAAATTTTGAAACATGTATGCTCATCATGATTATAGATTTTGAACCAAAGGGTTAAATATGCACACAACAATGTATATTATAAGAATGTTGTCACTGCTTTGTAGTAAATAGATAATATCTTTCACATTATCGAACAACGATAGGATAATGTATTGCCATTGTATCTGTGGTTTGAATTGGGTATCATCCTCAAAAGCCGTAAATTGAGTAGAACATTTTGATGTTTGCTACAGTCAATATGAAGTATTCATTTGTATATGTTTGGTCCTGGAATAGTAAATACGAATCCATTTCGTCAATTAATTTTTTCCTGTTTTTGAAATCAGAACCCATTTGGAAACCAATCATTTTAAATATTCTTAAAGTGAGTTTTGAATAACAGCTATAAATAATTTTGAACTAGTTTTAAACGGAGGCGTTCCAATGTAAGAAAACAATTGAGGATCAGGAACTAGGTTTCAGCCAATATTGTAAGAGGACGATAAAGACTTTTTTAGACTGAGGAGTTTAATAGGTTAGATATTAATGCTATGGTTAATTTCAGGCCGGGTGGGCCGAGTATCATATGATACACATCCTTTTGCAATTGTTTTGGAGTTGCTTTTTCTGTGTTACTGCTAAAGTACGTTATTTTCTGACATATTTTAACGAAATTTAGTTATCTATATAGATAAAAATACTGTATGGGTGCAGTGGATTAATGGAAAGTCCAATTGTTATTTCATCGACAAACTTTCTATTGGTTTTTTATAGTAGCTACAATTATGTTTTTCAAGTAAATTAAAGTGTGGTTCGCACAAAAAAATATTTGTTTTTGTTGAGAACAGATAGTAATTAGGTGCATGTGATACTGACAAAAGGGTTTGAAGCATTGGTTGGCCATGTGAAAACTAAAGTTTTGAATCTATGTGTTGCTGTCTATTATTCTCAGCTGACGTTTTATTCATCTTGGGAGATGGTTCAGTGCAAACAAAATTTTATAATAATAAAACGTTTTTCATGTCAAGAAGTATACAATAGGCCACTCATACAAATTGTTGTTCACTTGATTGCAGCAGATTTTTTGTTTGGAATATAGTTATCCTTCTTGTAACTGACATTTCAAGTTAATCTCAATACATGTTGGACTGTGAATTCAGGTCGACCAATGGTTACTGAAGTTAACAAATCATACTTTGACAATTAGAGGTAGCATCCACCTGTATGATATTTGTATACTGATAACCAAATTCATTTTGGTTAGGTTCAAACTACTATTGATGGTCTTAGAGCAAGTTCTTCTGATAGAACAGACGATTTACAGAAAGAAATGTCAACAGCTCATGTTTTTATATCCACTGTCAAAGAACAATGGTCACGGTACATGGAAGACACTTAAATCCGATACAATGAAGATACCGCTTCAGTAGAAAGAGGAAGGTCTGGCTTGAAACAAGGTCTTCAAGATTGGTATTGACGCTGTGCCAAATCTATTTTACTTCTCGTTTTGATTATACATCAAGATTGTATGCAGTTGGTTTATAAATTTTATCTCTCTTTACGGGTTTATGTAAACTTTGTTCATGGATATTGTATTCAACTTATTTTATGGAAGTGATTAATAGTTATGCTTTTATTTTACAATTTTTAGTTTGATTTGTTTATGTTATGTACATTAACTGATTAAAATATAATTAAATGTAGTTTATATTAATGATATGTGTGAATATTGCAATGGCACAACATTGCTGCCAATTCTTTGGAAAAAAATGCATATCCCTACGACAGCGTTTATACATTGCTGTCAATTCATTGGAAAAAAATGCATATCCCTACGACAGCGTTTATACATTGCTGTCAATTCATTGGGAAAAAAAATGCATATCCCTACGACAGCGTTTATACCTTGCAGTAGAAAACTATTAACAGCGTTTATACCTTGCAGTAGAAAAATTATTAACAGCGTTTAAAAAACGCTGTAGAAAGTGGGTTTTTGACAGCGTTTATATTTTGCAGTTAAAAATTTAGGGTCAACGGCCGCATGTCGTTATACAGCGTTTTTAAAAACGCTGTGAAAAGTCATTTTTGTTGTAGTGGGTCAACGATGACTTGTGGGAGGTGGAGGCGATGCTCGAAGCGCTGGCAATCGTTGTGCATGTGTACGTGCATCTGTGTGTATCTGGGTTGAGGAAGAAGATGTTGCCTCGAAGTCGATCTCGGGAAATTTGGTTATTGGCTCGAGTTTTAGCGTAAGGAAAAAAGATCGAGTGTAGCCCGGGTTTCGCTCGGATATTCTTGTGTTTGGCTCGGGGTTCTGATAGTTTGGGCTCGGGTTTAAGTATTTCGAGCCAGGTTTTTTTATTTAAATGTAAAATGTTGTTTAGGTTTTAAAATTTTTAGAAGTAAATATAGTTTCCCAAGATTTAAAGCAAATAAAACCAAGTTTTAAAGGGTTTGAAAGATTAAAGCTATTTAAAATGATTTGTTTCAAAAGCAAAACGTTTTCAACAAGTTTTAAAGTGTTTAAAGATTTTTAAGTTATTTAGATAATTTGATTTCAAAAGAAAAGTTAGAATAAGTTTAAAGTTTGGAAATTTTGGAAGTGATTTAGTTTTCAAAAATGTTTAACTAAGTTTTTAACATATTTAAAGTGGATAAGTTTTAAAAGGGAATGATAATTAAGTTTCAAGGATTTAAATAATTAATATATAATTACTTAGAGTAAGTAATTAATGGGTAGTTAAGGTTGGGATCATTAACTAGTGGTTATGAGATGATTAATTTAGGTAATTTATTTAAGAAAAATAATTGGTTTAATTAATTAAGGATAAGCTTGAAATTAATTACGTGAATTTCTTAGTATAAAGAAATTAATGTGTAATTACTGAATGAAATTAATTTAAGAGGATAATTGCCTAATGAAACTAATTAAAGGATAATTAGTTAAGTAAAGGTTGATTGGTTAATTAATTTAAGGTTAATTAATTATAATTGAAAGTTAATTATTTAATAATGAAGGGATAATTACTCAATGTAATTAATTAAAGGATTAATTAATGAATGTGATTAATTAAGATTTATTAAATAAATTAAAGTTAATTGATTCATTAATTAAGGATGATTAGTTAATAATTAAAGGTTAACTAATAAATGATGAAAGGGAAATTTATTCCAGATAATTTGTAATTAACTTATGACAATTAACCCAGATTAACAATTTATTCATAAGTAATACATCTAATTTGAATTAATCAGTTGATTAATAAATTTACGTGTGAATGTTTGGACCTGACTGAATGATTGAATTGTTGATATCCTCTAATCTGTGATGCTGTGTGATATATTCTTATTTGTGTGTGATCTGTACCGTAGTTCATTTATCTAGGATGAATGTAATATGTTATGTGTAATTTATATATCTGTGATCTGTGAATAAAAGATAAGCGTTATAGTTTATACCGCTTATCAATTATATCTCTGTATTCTGATCTGTGATGATTGAATGATGTTGCACTACTGTGTGAAACCCCTGGACCACACCATACACACACAAATATGGATTTCACGAGGAAATCGGTTAAGTCACAGATGATTTAAATTTAATGTTTTTGAAATTGAAATTTTAATTTCAATTGATTTTGAAATTGGAAATTGGGGTTTAATATGAAAAGCTTTCGAAAGGAGTTTTAAAGATATTTTGAATATCTTGAAATTTAAATAATTAAATTTGAATTTGAATTCAAAATAAGGAATTGAATTCTATGTTGAAAATTATGGTTTAAAAATGTAATAAAAGTTATAAATGTGTTTATATGAATTTAAACCATTTTAAAAGTATGGTTTTGAGAATTCGAATTTAACCCCAGGAGTTTAACTTGTATAAATGAGATCAGATTTTCCGAAATGAAAACTATTTGTTTTCAAATAATAGAAGCTTTCATATAAGGAATGAACTTCCAATTTGTGTTAAAAGAATTTCAAGTTTGAATTGAAAATGGTTTCCCAAGATACGAATAAATCTTTGGAAACGTGTTTTGAAAGCTATAAGTTAAATCTTTGATTTAACGAGTTAATCCAATTAAAATGGAAATTAATTTGGAAAATCTATGAATAGATCTTTGTGAAACTGGGTGAACTTTGTGAGATGAATCTCTTTGTGTAAAAGATTAAAATGGTAATGTGTTTAAACCATTTAACAGAAAGTTTTGGGTAATAAGTTGTGACTTAATTGAAATCCCAATATCCATATGTTTTGAAATATTGCGCTTACTATTCGGTTTAGCCGGGAGAGGACTTTGTGTCATATAACCCATGCCGAATAGTGATACGATGTAAATGGATAGCATTTGAAGACCGGTGTCGAAGACCGGGTATTTGTGAGAACGATAGGATAACCTATCGATTGTCTCTGCACCGAGTGGCCCCGGTATAGAGATTCCCTAAGTGATGGGAAGTCCGATCGGGATTGTGAATACCCGGATTGCAAGGGCTTCTTCGGAAGTGCCTTCGGTTCCGTTCGAACCCGGAACAGACTTGTATGGTTGTATGTCTGACACTACACTTTGAGATATAAAGCTGATTTCTTTCAAATACATTTCTGTTTGGTGGCGGAGAATTTATTCTCTTAGCTTAACACCCTTCTTTGAGACGTACGAGCTTAGAGGTTATGTAGTTGAAGGTTATCAGTGATATACTCCCAATTTGGTAGTGTGGCATGCTAAGTGTTGCTGTGTGTTGATGATCATTTGTTGATCAATTGTTGATCAAAGCATGGCTTTGTGAAAAAGCGTAGCTTTGTAGACGAGACCTCGTCGAACCTCACAACCTGGAAATGGTCGAATTAGGAAAGATGCGGCAAGGTTATGAGGGTCGCTCCCTTTAGGGTATGCCATTTCCTTCTGGAAAAAGGTGATATTATGGTATGGAGCCCAGATATTTACCTATGTGGTTGCTCCAACCTCATTTACTGTGTGATTGTTGCTGTGTGATCGAGGCCTCGGATAAAGGTCCCAAAGGACCGGGGGGTGGCATATTCGTGTAGTAGTTACCTAGTGTAAGAGGTAACCCGGCCTTGTGTTGGTAGAGAGCTAGTTAGTTCTGTGGACGTCCCTCCAGAGGCATTTCCATGTGGCATAGGAAGTTCCTTAGCTTGACCATTTGTTGGAAAATCCAAAGAAACAATACGAACCTTGTACGGTTTTAGTTGTATAACCTGCTATGGAATGTGGCGATAACATGCTATTGAACATAGTAGCTATAGTAGGCATAAGTGCGAAATGCCTATGCTGGCTAAGATTAATATTATACTTTCGAAAGGTTTTCCTACACTATGCACTAGTAATAATATCAAAAGAGTTTTGTTTTGCGTAGTAAGCATGTTTGATTATTATAAGAAGAAATCTCCTCCAATTCTGTGTTTGCATTGTGTGTGTGGCGGGAGGTCTTTTGGTAGTTTCATTTTCCAAAAAGCATTGCGGATTTCAATGTTTAAGAATCTTTTGTTGTTTGCTTTAAAGATAAACTGTTTTTGTTACTCATACCAGTCCCATGACTGACTCGGAGTTTATTGTTCCCTTCCTAAGCTCTGGGTGCCGATAATTTTCCACACGGGCAGTCTAGAGTTGGGTTTCTCAGATATTCAGGTTTAGTAGATTATCTGGAGCTAGTTCAGTTTTGGAGTTCACGCACGACTGACGTTGCTTATCTTGGTGCAACGTGATGGGGGTTCGAGCTTGATGTTGGAGTTGTTGGAGCATTCTCTTTTGTAGATCATTTGGAGTGATCTCTTCCATTGTTGCATTGTATCATATCTCTGATATTGCTGTGTATTATTGATATCATTGTTGTATATCATTCTAGATATTGTATTCATTGGAGTTGTATATGATATCATTGATTTCTTTATTCCGCTGTGTTGTCATACTTACTGTGTTATAAGCTCCGGGGAGCCAGATTCGGCGTTTGAATCTACGACATTTGAGTACAAGTGAAGTACGGGTGCCGATTTTCGAAGGCCGAGTTCAGGAATCTTACATTTGGTATCAGAGCTAAGGTTGAACTTTAGCTCAGGAGTATAACACATTAAGTAGCTCATTAGAGATAGGGTGAAGTATACCCTAGAATGAGTATCTCTGAGATATCCGTCCGTGTACCTCAGTAAATTCTCTTACTATTCACTGATAGTAAGTATGAGTGCAAGAAGAGGATGAGATAAGGGACAGGGGAATACGACTATAAATGGTCAATACCCTGTAACAACAAGGAAACAATCTTTTCTCTATCAATCTCTTTTGTTCAGCATCTCTTTTCAATTCTTTGATAGTTCCTGGTAGATCCAAGAAGAAGATATTAATATGGGACATAAACTCCAACTGAGTCAGAAATTGTTGTTTGGATGTATTGGTTGCTTTGGTTGCTATGGTTGATAGGTATACTTTAGTTTCCAAACTAAAAGTTTTGAAATTGTACCCAAAAATAGACAGATATATGAATACAATTTGGGTCCAGATATGTTCTACGAATGGTTAGTTATCCTCTCGAACTAACCGATGCCACTGTATACTTCGTAGATCCGGATAACCCGAGTATCTTTTGTAAAATTTAATAGATTCGTTCTCGTATCTATTATTGATATTCTGATTTGGTAAGCCAAATGCAGAATAGATGTTCAATTTGATTTGATGAAATATTCTTCATCTATCTTTGTGTCTCCTTGGCAAATTTCGAGGACGAAATTCTTTTAAGGGGGGAAGGTTGTAACGACCCCGAATTTTAAATAAATTTAAATTGATAATTAAAATTAATTTTCGAATAAAATTTGTGAAATAATGGGTAATTAATATAAAGTATTAGTTAAATTATTAATTAATTTGGATATTTGAAAATAAATAATAAAATGTTGGATAATTAAACTTTAAAAGGAATGCAAATAAGTGTTGATGTTAAACAGATATTTCAAATAAATTTATAGTTGTATAACATATTAAATGAACATATAACCTTCTAGGAATAAATATTTGAGTTGAAATAGAAGTAAATATACAAAGTAAAATAAAACACAAACAAAATGTACTTACAAAATACATCAAAAATAAATGTACAATATAAACTATTGAAATAAATATATAAAGTAAATATGTATTGATACAAACAAAGTATATTCATAAGATAATAAAAATAAATATATATGTAGACAATAACTATTTGGGTTAGAAATGAGTGTTTAAGTTAAAAATAGGATTTCATTAATATTACAAAGCCATAAGATAAGCAAAAACCCATATACATTCAAGTACATTCAACTATAAGTATGTAGGCTGGTAAAACAAGGCTAAAGAAAATACAAGAAAAAAAACATATATACTCATACATGCACAACCGAAATAAAGGAAACAAAAAAATATACATAAGTATGTAAACAAGTAGAGGCTTCCAATACAAGCCAAGTAATAAATGCAAATATCCTTAGTACACAAGATAAATACCATCAGCCCCCAAATGAAAAAAATCTCTGCTCATATTTGTACTAGAGAGGAAAAAAAATATCATGTTGTACAAAACCTATTATCACCTGAAAACTCATTTTCTATATATAAATCATCTTCTCATTTCAAATTCGTTCCATCCTAAGCTATGAAAAAAAACTGAAGCAAACACTATCTAAAACTCAAACAAACAAATCAACATACAACTTCATATTAACCAGAGATCAAAGAGAAAGATTTCAGCTTGTATTTTCAAAAGCCTGGTTTAACAATGGAACTCTGTTCATTCTGGAAATCAGTGTGAGTAAACAAGCATTAACTCTGTTATAAATCCTGATTTCATGCAAATAAACCTGAATTTAATTGATGATATTTGCTTGCATGATTGATTATATGATTACTTATATATACATATAAATATATTGTGTACATGTCTGTGATTCAGTATCCTTTCCTACTCTGTTCTTCATTTCCAGGTTGCAAATAAATCTTCAAAATTATCTGCTCTTCATCTGATTCTTTTTAGATTTAGAATTTAAACAAAACTTGTTTGTAATGACAAGGTGCTTGATCTAAAAATACTTTCAGATAAGATTTAAGGGTAGTTTTTAACATAAAGTAAGAATGACAGTAGAAATTCACACATACCAAAATCTCGATTTCAGAAATTCATTGTTTCGGGTATATAATCAAGTTCGTATTCAAAAACTAGGATTTTTAAGATTGAAATCATAAATTTTAAGATTGTAAATCAAATGTAATTGCATGTTGGTCGGAAATTGGGTTTCGAGCATTCTCCGGCGATCGGCGTGGTTGGGAAAGTCGTGGTCATGGCTGAAGCAAGGTGAGACATGGGGGAACTCAGGAAAAATACTCGATGATTTTTCTGATCATCGTGGATGGCGAATAGGGTCGATTTAGGGTTTTGTGTCCAGTATGGTTCGTCGTGGTTTTGGAAACGATTGTGACGTCGATAAGGCACTAGGGACGATCGGTCGGTGGGGGATCAGTGCGTGGTTGAACGGTGAGGCTGTGGCTAGAATTGCGAGGCCTCTGATGCTTGGGATCGTCGGTGGCATGGTGTTTGATGATCAGGGTTGGGTTCCAGTATCTGATCAAGTAACTCGATTTTGATTTCCAACTTGTTTAGATGTTCTGGGTGGTCGGGATTCTCGAGTAGGTCAACGATGACTTGTGGGAGGTGGAGGCGATGGTCGGAGCGCTGGCGATCGTTGTGCATGTGTACGTGCATCTGTGTGTATCTGGGTTGAGGAAGAAGATGTTGCCTCGAAGTCGATCTCGGGAAATTTGGTTATTGGCTCGAGTTTTAGCGTAGGGAAAAAAGATCGAGTGTAGCTCGGGTTTCGCTCGGGTATTCTTGTGTTTGGCTCGGGGTTCTGATAGTTTAGGCTCGGGTTTAAGTATTTCGAGCCAGGTTTTTTTATTTAAATGTAAAACGTTGTTTAGGTTTTAAAATTTTTTGAAGTAAATATAGTTTCCCAAGATTTAAAGCAAATAAAACCAAGTTTTAAAGGGTTTGAAAGATTAAAGCTATTTAAAATGATTTGTTTCAAAAGCAAAACGTTTTCAACAAGTTTTAAAGTGTTTAAAGATTTTTAAGTTATTTAGATAATTTGATTTCAAAAGGAAAGTTAGAATAAGTTTAAAGTTTGGAAATTTTGGAAGTGATTTAGTTTTCAAAAATGTTTAACTAAGTTTTTAACATATTTAAAGTGGATAAGTTTTAAAAGGGAATGATAATTAAGTTTCAAGGATTTAAATAATTAATAGATAATTACTTAGAGTAAGTATTAATGGGTAGTTAAGGTTGGGATCATTGACTAGAGGTTATGAGATGATTAATTAATTTAGGTAATTTATTTAAGAAAATTAATTGGTTTAATTAATTAAGGATAAGCTTGAAATTAATTACGTGAATTTCTTAGTATAAAGAAATTAATGTGTAATTACTGAATGAAATTAATTTAAGAGGATAATTGCCTAATGAAACTAAAGGATAATTAGTTAATTAAAGGTTGATTGGTTAATTAATTTAAGGTTAATTAATTATAATTGAAAGTTAATTATTTAATAATAAAGGGATAATTACTCAATGTAATTAATTTAAGGATTAATTAATGAGTGTGATTAATTAAGATTTATTAAATAAATTAAAGTTAATTGATTCGTTAATTAAGGATGATTAGTTAATAATTAAAGGTTAACTAATGAATGATGAAAGGGAAATTTATTCCAGATAATTTGTAATTAACTTATGACAATTAACCCAGATTAACAATTTATTCATAAGTAATACATCTAATTTGAATTAATCAGTTGATTAATAAATTTACGTGTGAATGTTTGGACCTGACTGAATGATTGAATTGTTGATATCCCCTGATCTGTGATGCTGTGTGATATATTCTGATTTGTGTGTGATCTGTACCGTAGTTCATTTATCTGGGATGAATGTAATATGTTATCTGTAATTTATATATCTGTGATCTGTGAATAAAAGATAAGCGTATAGTTTATACCACTTATCAATTATATCTCTGTATTCTGATCTGTGATGATTGAATAATGTTGCACTACTGTGTGAAACCCCTGGACCACACCATACACACACAAATATGGATTTCACGAGGAAATCGGTTAAGTCACAGATGATTTAAATTTAATGTTTTTGAAATTGAAATTTTAATTTCAATTGATTTTGAAATTGGAAATTGGGGTTTAATATGAAAAGCTTTCGAAAGGAGTTTTAAAGATATTTTGAATATCTTGAAATTTAAATAATTCAATTTGAATTTGAACTCAAAATAAGGAATTGAATTCTATGTTTAAAATTATGGTTTAAAAATGTGATACAAGTTACAAATGTGTTTATATGAATTTAAACCATTTTAAAAGTATGGTTTTGAGAATTTGAATTTAACCACAGGAGTTTAACTTGTATAAATGAGATCAGATTTTTCGAAATGAAAACTATTTGTTTTCAAATAATAGAAGCTTTCATATAAGGAATGAACTTCCAATTTGTGTTAAAAGAATTTCAAGTTTGAATTGAAAATGGTTTCCTAAGTTACGAATAAATCTTTGGAAACGTGTTTTGAAAGCTATAAGTTAAATCTTTGATTTAACAAGTTAATCCAATTAAAATGGAAATTGATTTGGAAAATCTATGAATAAATCTTTGTGAAACTGGGTGAACTTTGTAAGATGAATCTCTTTGTGTAAAAGATTAAAATGGTAATGTGTTTAAACCATTTGACAGAAAGTTTTGGGTAATAAGTTGTGACTTAATTGAAATCCCAATATCCATATGTTTTGAAATATTGCACTTACTATTTGGTTTAGCCGGGAGAGGACTTTGTGTCATATAACCCATGCCGAATAGTGATACGACGTAAATGGATAGCATTTGAAGACCGGTGTCGAAGACTGGGTATTTGTGAGAACGATAGGATAACCTATCGATTGTCTCTGCACCGAGTGGCCCCGTATAGAGATTCCCTAAGTGATGGGAAGTCCAATCGGGATTGTGAATACCCGGATTGCAAGGGCTTCTTCGGAAGTGCCTTCGGTTCTGTTCGAACCCGGAACAGACTTGTATGGTTGTATGTCTGACACTACACTTTGAGATATAAAGCTGATTTCTTTCAAATACATTCTGTTTGGTGGCGGAGAATTTATTCTCTTTGCTTAACACCCATCTCTGAGACGTACGAGCTCAGAGGTTATGTAGTTGAAGGTTATCAGTGATATACTCCCAATTTGGTAGTGTGGCATGCTAAGTGTTGCTGTGTGTTGATGGTCATTTTCTCATCAATTGTTGATCAAAGCATGGATTTGTGAAAAAACGTAGCTTTGTGGACGAGACCTCATCGAACCTCACAACCCGAAAATGGTCGAAACAGGAAAGATGCGACAAGGTTATAAGGGTCGCTCCCTTTAGGGTATGTCATTTCCTTCTGGAAAAAGGTGATATTATGGTATGGAGCCCAGATATTTACCTATGTGGTTGCTCCAATCTCATTTACTATGTGATTGTTGTTGTGTGATCGAGGCCTCGGATAAAGGTCCCAAAGGACCGGGGGGTGGCATATTCGTGTAGTAGTTACCTAGTGTAAGAGGTAACCCGGCCTTGTGTTGGCAGAGAGCTAGTTAGTTCTCGGGATGTCCCTCTAGAGGCATTTCCATATGGCATAGGAAGTTCCTTAGCCTGACCATTTGTTGGAAAATCCAAAGAAACAATACGAACCTTGTACGGTTTTAGTTGTATAACCTGCTATGGAATGTGGCGGTAACCTGCTATTGAACATAGTAGCTATAGTAGGCATAAGTGCGAAATGCCTATGCTGGCTAAGATTAATATTATACTTTCGAAAGGTTTTCCTACAATATGCACTAGTAATAATATCAAAAGAGTTTTGTTTTGCGTAGTAAGCATGTTTGATTATCATAAGAAGAAATCTCCTCCAATTCTGCGTTTGCATTGTGTGTGTGGCGGGAGGTCTTATGGTAGTTTCATTTTCCAAAAAGCATTGCGGATTTCAATGTTTAAAAATCTTTTGTTGTTTGTTTTAAAGATAAACTGTTTTTTGTTACTCACACCAGTCCCATGACTGACTCGGAGTTTATTGTTCCCTTCCTAAACTCTGGGTGCCCATAATTTTCCACACGGGCAGTCTAGAGTTGGGTTTCTCAGATATTCAGGTTTAGTAGATTATCTGGAGCTAGTTCAGTTTTGGAGTTCACGCACGACTGACGTTGCTTATCTTGGTACAACGTGATGGTGGTTCGAGCTTGATGTTGGAGTTGTTGGAGTCATTCTCTTTTGTAGATCATTTGGAGTGATATCTTCCATTGTTGTTATTTCCACTGTAGCATTGTATCATATCTCTTATATTGCTGTGTATTATTGATATCATTGTTGTATATCATTCTGGATATTGTATTCATTGGAGTTGTATATGATATCATTGATTTCTTTATTCCGCTATGTTGTCATACTTACTGTGTTATAAGCTCCGGGGAGCCAGATTCGGCGTTTGAATCTACGGCATTTGAGTACAAGTGAAGTACGAGTGCGGATTTTCGAAGGCCGAGTTCAGGAATCTTACATTTGGTATCAGAGCTAAGGTTGAACTTTAGCTCAGGAGTATAACACATTAAGTAGCTCATTAGAGATAGGGTGAAGTATACCCTAGAATGAGTATCTCTGAGATATATGTCCGTGTACCTCAGTAAATTCTCTTACTATTCATTGATAGTAAGTATGAGTGCAAGAAGAGGATGAGATAGGGGACAGGGGAATACGACTATAAATGGTCAATACCCAGTAACAACAAGGAAACAATCTTTTCTCTATCAATCTCTTTTGTTTAGCATCTCTTTTCAATTTTTTGATAGTTCCTGGTAGATCCAGGAAGAAGATATTAATATGGGACATAAACTCCAACTGAGTCAGAAATTGTTGTTTGGATGTATTGGTTGCTTTGGTTGCTATAATTAATAGGTATACTTTAGTTTCCAAACTAAAAGTTTTGAAATTGTACCCAAAAATAGACAGATATATGAATACAATTTGGGTCCAGATATGTTCTACGAATGGTTAGTTATCCTCTCGAACTAACAGATGCCACTGTATACTTCGTAGATCTGGATAACCCGAGTATCTTTTGTAAAATTTAATAGATTCGTTCTCGTATCTATTATTGATATTCTGATTTGGTAAGCCAAATGAAGAATAGATTTTCAATTTGATTTGATGAAAAATTCTTCATCTATCTTTGTGTCTCCTTGTCAAATTTCGAGGACGAAATTCTTTTAAGGAGGGAAGGTTGTAACGACCCCGGATTTTAAATAAATTTAAATTGATAATTAAAATTAATTTTCGAATAAAATTTGTGAAATAATGGGTAATTAATATAAAGTATTAGTTAAATTATGAATTAATTTGGATATTTGAAAATAAATAATAAAATGTTGGATAATTAAACATTAAAAGGAATTCAAATAAGTGTTGATGTTAAACAGATATTTCAAATAAATTTATAATTGTATAACATATGAAATGAACATATAAACTTCTAGGAATAAATATTTGAGTTAAAATAAAAGTAAATATACAAAGTAAAATAAAACACAAACAAAATGTACTTACAAGATACATCAAAAATAAATGTACAATATAAACTATTGAAATAAATATATAAAGTAAATATGTATTGATACAAACAAAGTATATTCATAAGATAATAAAAATAAATATATATGTAGACAATAACTATTTGGGTTAGAAATGAGTGTTTAAGTTAAAAATAGGATTTCATTAATATTACAAAGCCATAAGATAAGCAAAAACCCATATACATTCAAGTACATTCAACTATAAGTATGTAGGCTGGTAAAACAAGGCTAAAGAAAATACAAGACAACAAAACATATATACTCATACATGCACAACCGAAATAAAGGAAACAACAAAATATACATAAGTATGTAAACAAGTAGAGGCTTCCAATACAAGCCAAGTAATAAATGAAAATATCCTTAGTACATAAGATAAATACCATCACCCCCCAAACGAAAAAAATCTCTGCTCATATTTTTACTAGAAAGGAAAAAAATATATCATGTTGTACAAAACCTATTATCACCTGAAAACTCATCTTCTCATTTCAAATTCGTTCCATCCTAATCTATGGAAAAAAAAAACTGAGGCAAACACTATCTAAAACTCAAACAAACAAATCAACATACAACTTCATATTAACCAGAGATCAAAGAGAAAGATTTCAGCTTGTATTTTCAAAGCCTGGTTTAACAATGGAACTCTGTTAATTCTGGAAATCACTATGAGTAAACAAGCATTAACTCTGTTATAAATCCTGATTTCATGCAAATAAACCTGAATTTAATTGATGATATTTGCTTGCATGATTGATTATATGATTACTTATATATACATATGAATATATTGTGTACATGTCTGTGATTCAGTATCCTTTCATACTCTGTTCTTCATTTCCACGTTGCAAATGAATCTTAAAAATTATCTGCTCTTCATCTGATTCTTTTTAGATTTAGAATTTAAACAAAACTTGTTTGTAATGACAAGGTGCTTGATCTAAAAATACTTTCAGATAAGATTTAAGGGTAGTTTTTAACATAAAGTAAGAATGACAGTAGAAATTCACACATACCAAAATCTCGATTTCAGAAATTCATTGTTTCGGGTATATAATCAAGTTCGTATTCCAAAACTAGGATTTTTAAGATTGAAATCATAAATTTTAAGATTGTAAATCAAATGTAATTGCATGTTGGTCGGAAATTGGGTTTCGAGCATTCTCCGGCGATCGGCGTGGTTGGGAAAGTCGTGGTCATGGCTGAAGCAAGGTGAGACATGGGGGAACTCAGGAAAAATACTCGATGATTTTTCTGATCATCGTGGATGGCGAATAGGGTCGATTTAGGGTTTTGTGTCCAGTATGGTTCGTCGTGGTTTTGGAAACGATTGTGACGTCGATAAGGCACTAGGGACGATCGGTCGGTGGGGGATCAGTGCGTGGTTGAACGGTGAGGCTGTGGCCAGAATTGCGAGGCATCTGATGCTTGGGATCGTCGGTGGCATGGTGTTTGTTGATCAGGGTTGGGTTCCAGTATCTGATCAAGTAACTCGATTTTTATTTCCAACTTGTTTAGATGTTATCGGTGGTCGGGATTCTCGAGTAGGTCAATGATGACTTGTGGGAGGTGGATGCGATGGTCGGAGCGATGGCGATCGTTGTGCATGTGTACGTGCATCTGTGTGTATCTGGGTTGAGGAAGAAGATGTTGCCTCGAAGTCGATCTCGGGAAAATTGGTTATTGGCTCGAGTTTTAGCGTAGGGAAAAATGATCGAGTGTAGCCCGGGTTTCGCTCGGGTATTCTTGTGTTTGGCTCGGGGTTCTGATAGCTTGGGCTCGGGTTTAAGTATTTCGAGCCAGGTTTTTTTTATTTAAATGTAAAACGTTGTTTAGGTTTTAAAATATTTTGAAGTAAATATAGTTTCCCAAGATTTAAAGCAAATAAAACCAAGTTTTAAAGGGTTTGAAAGATTAAAGCTATTTAAAATGATTTGTTTCAAAAGCAAAACGTTTTCAACAAGTTTTAAAGTGTTTAAAGATTTTTAAGTTATTTAGATAATTTGATTTCAAAAGAAAAGTTAGAATAAGTTTAAAGTTTGGAAATTTTGGAAGTGATTTAGTTTTCAAAAATGTTTAACTAAGTTTTTAACATATTTAAAGTGGATAAGTTTTAAAAGGGAATGATAATTAAGTTTCAAGGATTTAAATAATTAATAGATAATTACTTAGAGTAAGTAATTAATGGGTAGTTAAGGTTGGGATCATTAACTAGAGGTTATGAGATGATTAATTAATTTAGGTAAATTATTTTAGAAAATTAATTGGTTTAATTAATTAAGGATAAGCTTGAAATTAATTACGTGAATTTCTTAGTATAAAGAAATTAATGTGTAATTACTGAATGAAATTAATTTAAGAGGATAATTGCCTAATGAAACTAATTAAAGGATAATTAGTTAATTAAAGGTTGATTGGTTAATTAATTTAAGGTTAATTAATTATAATTGAAAGTTAATTATTTAATAATGAAGGGATAATTACTCAATGTAATTAATTTAAGGATTAATTAATGAGTGTGATTAATTAAGATTTATTAAATAAATTAAAGTTAATTGATTCGTTAATTAAGGATGATTAGTTAATAATTAAAGGTTAACTAATGAATGATGAAAGGGAAATTTATTCCAGATAATTTGTAATTAACTTATGACAATTAACCCAGATTAACAATTTATTCATAAGTAATACATCTAGTTTGAATTAATCAGTTGATTAATAAATTTACGTGTGAATGTTTGGACCTGACTGAATGATTGAATTGTTGATATCCCCTGATCTGTGATGCTGTGTGATATATTCTGATTTGTGTGTGATCTGTACCGTAGTTCATTTATCTGGGATGAATGTAATATGTTATCTGTAATTTATATATCTGTGATCTGTGAATAAAAGATAAGCGTTATAGTTTATACCACTTATCAATTATATCTCTGTATTCTGATCTGTGATGATTGAATGATGTTGCACTACTGTGTGAAACCCCTGGACCACACCATACACACACAAATATGGATTTCACGAGGAAATCGGTTAAGTCACAGATGATTTAAATTTAATGTTTTTGAAATTGAAATTTTAATTTCAATTGATTTTGAAATTGGAAATTGGGGTTTAATATGAAAAGCTTTCGAAAGGAGTTTTAAAGATATTTTGAATATCTTAAAATTTAAATAATTCAATTTGAATTTGAATTCAAAATAAGGAATTGAATTCTATGTTGAAAATTATGGTTTAAAAATGTGATACAAGTTATTAATGTGTTTATATGAATTTAAACCATTTTAAAAGTATGGTTTTGAGAATTCGAATTTAACCCCAGGAGTTTAACTTGTATAAATGAGATCAGATTTTTCGAAATGAAAACTATTTGTTTTCAAATAATAGAAGCTTTCATATAAGGAATGAACTTCCAATTTGTGTTAAAAGAATTTCAAGTTTGAATTGAAAATGGTTTCCCAAGTTACGGATAAATCTTTGGAAATGTGTTTTGAAAGCTATAAGTTAAATCTTTGATTTAACTAGTTAATCCAATTAAAATGGAAATTGATTTGAAAAATCTATGAATAGATCTTTGTGAAACCGGATGAACTTTGTGAGATGAATCTCTTTGTGTAAAAGATTAAAATGGTAATGTGTTTAAACCATTTGACAGAAAGTTTTGGGTAATAAGTTGTGACTTAATTGAAATCCCAATATCCATATGTTTTGAAATATTGCGCTTACTATTCGGTTTAGCCGGGAGAGGACTTTGTGTCATATAACCCATGCCGAATAGTGATACGACGTAAATGGATAGCATTTGAAGACCGGTATCGAAGACCGGGTATTTGTGAGAACGATAGGATAGCCTATCGATTGTCTCTGCACCGAGTGGCCCCGGTATAGAGATTCCCTAAGTGATGGGAAGTCCGATTGGGATTGTGAATACCCGGATTGCAAGGGCTTCTTCGGAAGTGCCTTCGGTTCTGTTCGAACCCGGAACAGACTTGTATGGTTGTATGTCTGACACTACACTTTGAGATATAAAGTTGATTTCTTTCAAATACATTTCTGTTTGGTGGTGGAGAATTTATTCTCTTAGCTTAACACCCTTCTCTGACACGTACGAGCTTAACCAAATGACACTAAAAGACCCAAAGCATGTTATGAGTTAGCCAATAACCAAGTAAAACTTATGTGAAAATGGGTGAAAGGATTAAGATTTCCTGAATGGATTTTTTTTAATCTTCGTAGATGTGTTGACTTTAAAAATAATAATCTGAGTGAGATGAAAAGTCACGATTGCCACGTAATGATGGAAAATTTGTTACCTGTAGTTTTCAAAGAACTATTACTCGTAATAGTTTGGACGGTTATAACAAAACTTAGTTTGTTTTATAAAGAGCTTTGTTCGACTTCGTTAAAAGTTGAACGTCTACATAAACTTGAAGTAGATATCCCTATACTTCTCTACAAACTGAGAAAATATTTCCTTCAGGTTTCTTTAATATAATGAAGCATTTACCTGTTCATTTTCCATCTGAAGCACGTCTTCGATGTCCTGTGCAATATGGATGGATGTATCCATTTGAGAGGTAATATATTAAGTATGTTAAATATTAATTTAATTACATAAGTAAAATTTAATTTGAAATAATATTTTAATAGGTATTGAAATCATCTGAAGGAAAAAGTTAGACAAAAAACACGAGTTGAAGGTTTAATTTGCAAATCATATATCGAAGAAGAAACTTCATTCATTTTCTCTCATTATTCAGTGACCATGTTAACTTATCATTTGAAAGTGTTCCACCTAATGATGAAGGCGTTGAACATGATTCTTCTCAAAAGTAATCTTATCCATTTTTACATAACATGATCGACCTGTAGGAAAATGTACGGAAACATGGTTAGACGACAGAGATTACCGTGTAGCAAAAATATATCTACTTCTTAATTGCGCTGACATTGCACCATTTGTTAGGTATTGTTACTTAATAATTCTCGATATGTGAATTTTTAAATTTATATCTATTTCAACCATACTTAAAGAATGTGCAATATAATTTTTTTGCAGTGTTTACAAATCACAACATCCACGTGGTAATCTCAGTAAAGAAATCGCTGATTAGTTTTCAAATTACATTTACGATCCGAGAAATTGTGTAGTCGACGAAGGATTGAAACATCTTGCGTTGGGACAAAAAAGAAATGTCAAGACATATCTAATATTCTTCGTCAATAGATTTAAATTCAACACCAAAGAATATGGTGCTTGAAAAATTAACTAACGATACCCGTGTATTTGTTAAAGGTAGTGATAATCCAAATGATCATATAAATGATTTTTACGGCATGTTACCCAGGTTTTGAAATTGACATATTTTATGTGAACCACAGAGAAAGTTTTTATTATTTAGATGCAATTGGTTCAACAATGTTCCAGATTCTGAAATCAACATGCACAAAGATTGTATTTTTATTGAAATAAAACATAACTCGCATTAACATCAGCATGATCCTTTTGTACTAGCCAAACAAACACTACAAGTTTATTATGCTCTATATCCATCTTTAAAAGAGATCAAATAGGCTGGTCGACAATTTTTAAAACAAAGGCAAGATTTACATTTAATAGAAAAATATTCCAAACGAACAAGTTTATGTGGTAGATCTTAAGCAAAATAATAAAATAATAATAACCGACGATCATACTGATTTTGAACCTCTAAACGATCAATCCAATGTTTTAGCAGAAGCAGTTGAGACTATAGAGGAAATCGATATAGAGTACGAGGCCAAGTCTGAATCAAAAAACAACGAAGTCTGATTATTAATGTACATTTTGATAAAAGGTAATTTATGTGATTATTAATGTTACACTTTTCTCAAAAAAATGATATATTTTCCCATAATTAAATGATATGTTGTCGCTAAATAAAATGAAATGTCTATGACAGATATTATGTTTGGCCATTGAAGATCTTCACATTTATCAAGTACCCCCTCTTCTAGTCAAAGAGGGACCAACATGGGAGGTAATAACGGTGGCCCATTGCAGTAGGTAAATCGTCCGATAGTCACCTTAGTAAGTAAAGCGAGTGGGTAAGTATCAAATTTATTGCAACATCATAAATATTTTGTGTATGATATATTACTATTCATGATTTATTAAAGGTCTATATCATAATTAATATAGGGGCTTTAAGCTGGAGCCCTCAGATGTTGTTCTCGATGTTTCCAAGGCTGTTTATAAGAGCAGAATGACCGGGTGCTGGCCTAAGTAGGATAATATCTCACTCCACATTTTTGAGTGTATCTGGTAGGATTTCATCGTAAGTGTAAATTTGTATTTCAGTTTATATATAACCATTGTACAATTTGTTGATTAAGTATAAATGTGTAACTTATTTTTTTTCAATGTGTAAGGGACGGTAGACTTACAGGAATCCGAACATTCCCTTTGCAAAAATTACTAGATGAAAAAAATACGAAAAAACTACCGCGGTACGATGTCAAGCTTAAAAAAGGGGGGAACAAGCTCGACTAGATGAGTGGAAGCATATGGCAAGTTTGGGTTGATTGCTGAAAAAGCCCAAAAGCGAAGGTAAGTTTATTAGCCTCGTATATTTATTAAAATTTTAGTAGAATTAGTATAATAATTGCATCAAATTTACAAATGTGAAATATAATGTTCATTTTAAATTTACATGCAGAGTCGGAGAGGAACTCTGCAAACAGAAATAAACTCCTATCACACACCGTGGGAGTTCGAAGTCATTCCAACATTATCATCATGAGCAGGTAAATTTATTAATTGCTATCATAGATACTTATTACATTGTATAATCTTATTATATATAATAATAATACATAATACATAATAATTTCAGGAAAGAGAGCATGGTCATCCCGTCTCGTACTTGGAAGTGTTTACTCATACTCACATCATCGAATGTGTCAATGAAGATGGTTCAATAACATATACATGGTATGACACGAAATCATTAGAGACCATGGTAAGTATATTTTAAATTATAAGTTATTAACACTCACTTTAAATTATAAGGTACAAGTAACTAAAATAATGTAGTATGAATTTTAATTGTAATTTTATTTGTAAACGCAAGTTAAATTCATCCAAGCACGAAAGAAAGTGCTCGAGGAAACAGATCGGGACCAGCTGATCGCTGAAAAGGACTAGATTTTTGACGTTGTCATGGAACCGTCAATGCGGAATATGCGTTATGGCTTCGGTAACCAAGAGGTATTGTTTATGTGTAATATATTTATTAATATCGTATAACACATTGATTTTATTAATCGGAGTATATGAAACTCATACACTTTGGTAAACAATGTTATAGGCTAGACCCGGGCAAATTAGCTATCAAAAAACCCAAGACGATCATGAGATTGCATAGTTGAGAGCTCGAATTGCTGACATCCAGGATCAAGCGAGGCATCAGATTGCTAACCTCGAGGAACGAGATAGATATCAGACTGCGGAGATGTACCAGATGCTGGATGAGCGCATTGCTGCGAATATGCAACAACATGACACATTTCTTTCATCAGTGGGTTCTGGAGGCGATGAGGATCTGTAGGTATGATTTTTTTTGTTTATGTTGCAAGGTAGTTTTACTATGTATATATATGCACTTTGAGATGGGTGAGGTAGTTTGACTATGTTGTTAGGTAGTTTGAGAGTCACATATACTTTGAGATGGATGTGGTTGATGTGATTTGATATATATGATACAATTCAAGATGTTGTTGGATGAGTGAGGTTGATGTGAGGTGATATTTAATATATTTTGGGACGTTGAAAGATGTTTGTTATTTGTGGTATATTGTTGAATGCTTGAGTTTGGTTTGTCGTATACATTAATGTTTTTTTAATTGTTAATGTGATATATATGATTTATATGTGTGAAATTGAGTCGCGATATAAATTGTTATATATGTGTTGTATGGGGTTGAGGTACACCAGACATACAAAAACTCTATATTTTCGACGGCCGGCGGCGGCTTATAGTGATATTACAACGGCTTGGGGTGCCTCGCGACGGCTACTTGGTGAAGGCGTGGTCTTCCACGCGTACTAGACGGGATGTCAGAAGCCGGTGGAAATGTCAACTATAGCCGTCGGAAATATGCCGACAGAGCCGTCGAAAAATGTGTCGAAGAACATCTGTTCAATGTCTTTTTCCGTCGTCTCCCGACGGCTTTCGACGATCGTCAATGGATATTAGCCGTCGGAATCGTTGTTGCTTCTTGTAGTGCTATAAGTTAACATTTAGAAGCTGTCCATCTTTTGTTCAAAAACACACCTAAGTTCAAAATTGTCTTTGTAACCTTATATTTTGTATGAGCGAACCCATTTTGCTTTTCTTTTTTCTAATTCTTTTTCTTTCGTTTTTTATTTACTCGCTGAAAGATCAAGTATTATTCATAATAAATTAGTGATCACGTAAGTGTGTATGTAACTAGAAGATACTGAACAAATCTATATAGTTAATCGGGTGTTATTTATTATATATATGCATTTATCAATACATATATAGTCTATAGATATCAGATCCTATACCCTACATTGTGTAAAGGAAGATTATAGCGATGAAGTTAGGAGAGAAGTAGTTCCTCTCTTGCTTGTGATTTTGAATAAACCCTGCATTATTTTCTAATATTGTGTCTCGTGGCAACAATATAATACCTAAACTCACTTGGTTTTTCTCTCGCTTACGTCAAACTTCAAGGCTAAAAACTTTTGCTTCCTTTACAAGAGACTAATTACTTACCCACTCTCTTAATTCTTACCTCATCCTGAATGTTATATAATAATTTTGACCTAGACTTCATTTGGATCATTCGATGATCAGATTAGACTATTCAAATCAACTAACATTTTAAGTATATTTATAAATTTAAATCGTACTATATTATTTGAATTACAGATTGAATAAACCAGCGTTTATTTTGACATGTGTGTATAAAAAATATTTAAAAATAAAATAAAAATAATAGATCACTTTAAAAAATAAAAATATGCACATTTAGGATTACATTCCAAATCCTTGTACATATACTTCAATTTTCACAACGAAAAATCAGGTGGTTTAAAAATGTATTTTTAAAACATTTGCGCTGTAAAAATTATGAAAATATTATAACTAATATTGAAAAAGATTTCAAACAATTACTTTTCATAATCCAGTGGTTCAAAATAATGACTCGATAATCAAAATAATATCGTAATGTAATTTTATTTGGTCAAGACATTTCCATGCAAATATTTGGTACGTGGGTTCATAAGCATCTAGTAGACTAGTTGGAGATAAATAATAAGTAAACACAATCCATATAATTAATGACATAATTATTACAAGAAGAACAAGTGATGACCCACCTTAAACTTCCTATAAATTCAAACCAATACATCAACAAGCCACCAATTATATCTAACCAGATTTCTCTTTTTCATAACTAATAACAACATTTCAAACTATATCATCATATAATTTTAAGCATGGGAAGAGCGCCTTGTTGCGATGAAATTGGAGTGAAGAAAGGTCCATGGACTCCGGAAGAAGACAAGTTGTTGATTGATTACATTCAAGAACATGGTCATGGAAGTTGGAGAAACTTACCTAAGAGCGCAGGCTTGAATAGGTGTGGAAAAAGCTGTAGATTGAGGTGGACTAACTATCTTAGGCCTGATATCAAGAGAGGCAAGTTTACTGAAGATGAAGAAAGACTTATCATTCATCTTCACTCTGTTCTCGGTAACAAGTAAGTTGTTAATTATATCTAGTTTCCATACCTTATTTTCTTCAATATAATTATGATATACTACATAAAAGTTGTGATGTTGTTTTCACGTTGAATTATGTACTTAATGCATCTCAGCAATAAATAGTTAATCATGTCTCATTTAATGATAGTTTTAGAAAAGGACCTGCATATTTTCAATGTTTTAAGCAAATATAAAGAGTCTCATAGCATTTCTTGCTTTGACCTTATAACAGATGGTCCTCAATAGCAACGCGTCTAGAAGGAAGAACAGACAACGAAATCAAGAACTACTGGAACACTCACCTGAAAAAGAAGCTCCTTTTAATGGGCATCGACCCAGTGACCCATCGGCGTAGGACTGACCTAGACATTCTTTCCAACTTACCTTCACTCCTCGCTGCAGCTACCAATCTTGGAAACTTATCTATAAGTCCGAACACTTGGGAAAATCTCAATGCACTTAGACTCCAAGCAGATGCAACACACTTGGCCAAGGTTCAAATCATGCAAAGCATGATCCAACTCATAGCTTCGAGCTCTAACCCTTCTCCTACATTGGAAGCAATCGGTCTATTGGGCTCATCCCTTTCTCTTAATAATAACAGTGGAAACAACAGTACCCAATTTGTAGGTGATGTTATTCAAATGAATAGGCAAATCGAGGCGGTGCTTAACGGTTCTTTGAGCCTTGGTACCCAGAGTTTGGACACTTCTTTGATGTTCAGTGGTTTACAAAGTCAAGAGAATGATGTGAATCAGATGATGAATAACAATCCTTTGTATGATAGCGTTTCCGGTGAGAATTCTAATGTGCCTGCTTTGGTAAGCGCTTCTCCAGAACATGTTAGCACGTGCCATGGAATGGGCGATAATAAAGTAGTGTGCCAGAACGATGTGTCTGGTAATTCTTCGAATTCTAAACAGTTTGATGCTTGGGAAAATATCAACACTGAGGAGGACTATGGGTGGAATGATATCTTCGAGTAAGTTTTCTTAACTTTTAGCAAAAATTATCTATAATAGTAGGTTTAATCACAATTGTTCTGGTTTGACATCTTAGTGTATTGGCCATTATTTTTAATAATATGTCTTAAAATTTGTGAATTTGCAGCCAGGTGTCTTTTACTGGATGAGAAACTGGATAGCAAGAAGAGATGAAGATGGACTAAATAATGCACAGATTTTAGTTATGTTTCTGTTTGTGAATTGAGTATTTTGGTATACATGCAGTTTGAAGTTTATGATTCAGTGGCTATGATCAGCAGCCAAAAGAAAACATTATGTATTATAATGTACAAAAAGAAAACTATCTAGTCTGTATAGTTCGTGATATGTTAGATGGCATTACTATACATTTGTTGTGTGCATATTATATTTATTTGTTCTAATTGTTTGATATCAATGAAATTCCTTGTTCTATGGAAAGAAGTAGATGAAAGATTTGACATTAAATATGTGTTTGAACGTAATTAGCTATTGATAGATAGGTTAAGGCTGTATGTAGGTAGAAAGTGACAATGACAGTGTTTTCAACATATTTTGGAATATTCCATTATTTTAATAGAGAGAATTTTGAACTTCGGTAAAAGACAAAATGGGTTTCTTGAAGATTTAGAGTGGACGGTTAAGCTAAAAAAATCTTTGGAAAATCTGAATGCCATGCACTTAAAAGTTCATCATAGTAATAATAAAAAAGTCTAAATCAACCACCAAGTTGAGAAGTAGAACTTGCAAAATATAAAGCATGGCTATATGAGAGTTTTCAAAAGAAAATGTTTAATAAAGATAGGACCATTATATCTTTGATCTTCTTGAAATAAATAGTAAAAGTTTCAGATGATTTTCCGAGACACAGAATACAAAAGCATGTAGTCTACTGCATAGTTTCTCTCTTGCTTCCAAATTAGAAGTCCAATTATTAGTTACTGGTTAGGTAAAAACAAATTGCTTTATCTGCAAGTTATTGACTTTATCTGCAAGTCCAATTACAGTGTCTATACTTCGTATCTCGATCGTTATGTCAAGCGATGGCTTTTGATGATCCTTTCGCCAACTGCTTCTGTTCAGGTTCTTCTGACTAAAAGGAAAAATATTCATCTCCTACCGTCAACAATATTGTGTTATCAGTAAACGGGTTTTTGAAGAAAATCACTCCTCCACAAATTGATAAACAAGTTGGAGCTGACACGTCTACTAATCCAATTTGACTTCTCGTCTTTTATTTCTAGTCCCTAAAACTAAACCTAAATTAAAATAAAAAACAAAAGGATGGAATGAATATCGGAGGATTTTTGTCTCGGGTGCTTGATTCTAAAAACCCTTGATCTGGGTTCCCTAAAACCAATGTAAATCAAATTCCTAATGTATGCAATTATTGTTCAAACTGATATTAGAATCGATGTTAATTTCGATTAAATCTTATAAATTTCAAAAGTTTATGAATATAAAATTTGGAAATGAATGTAATCGTAAACTGTTATTTATTTGTTAAAAAAAGTAATGCCATGTAAATATTTTCGTATATTATGTTTGTCCTGTAATGCAAAATAATTGCTGGATAATTATTTGTCATTTATAAAACTGTAGTATACAAATATTTGCATTATCAACATTTACTATTGCACAATAACCCAAAATGAGTGCAAACCTTTTTTATTATGCAACAACTATATGCATGAGCGAGCATTGTTGTTGTACAACATTTGTATTTCCACAAAGATTTTGCAAGTCAAATAATGGCAAATAATTTGGACGGTGAATATTTACACGAAATATATTTAGAGAGAATTAGAAAGTGTTAAATTTTGACGACACTATATGAAGAATTGTGGAGATCAGAAGTAGTTTCGTAACGGAGAAAACAGTTCGCAAATCGGAGTTCGGATGTGGAAGTTATGAAAGAAAAGGTGAAGCGGTGCTGAATTGACAGCGACGGACGTCTGTCGCTTCAACAATCCTACATCCTAAGACATTGGACATGAGTCTGTGAAAAAGGACAAACGTCTGTCGCTTCGGCAAACCTGCATCCCGGGACATTGGACAGACGTCTTTCGTATTATGACAGACGTTTGTGGCGACTTCCGCCTGTTTTCAGGCATGAGCTTGACGTGAAGATCTGTGATATTTGCAGGGGCAATATTGAAATTTTGCCTAGGTTTTCTAGTCTCCTATATATGTTAGCTTCAGGTTCCAGATTTACAAGCGACAAAAAAGACTGCAAGAAGATTAGCCTCCACTAATTAGGGTTTATCAAAACCTAATTTTTCTTCAATTCTCTTCTCCACAAAATCAATTCTGTTAGAATTTTGATCATTGTAATCAATCTCTTGTATTCTTCTCAGTAAAATCAATAAAAGCTCTCTCTTAAAGTGCATGTACACTAACACAACGTTAGTGGAACCACTATAAATCCATCTACGATTTATTTTTCGTTATTGCTTGTGATTTTTATATTGCTTGTTTGGCGATTGTGATTTCTTTTGGACTGGATTGATTGGAATTGAGATATTGATTGGTTGTTTTTACACTTCTTACCACGATCTCGCTTTTCAGCTGCATCCGGGTTTTGATTTGAGTGGTCTCGAGTTAGGAATCCCGTCCCAGCATTTGGTATCAGAGCTTTGGTGTTGGTATGGTTGTAGAAATGCCGGAATCAAGTAATACCTGAAGTAGTTCCTCAATGGGTAATCCAAGTGGTGTAGTGCCTTATGTACGTGGATCGTATGCGGCTTCAGGATCACAATTAGTAATCGACAAGTGGAATGGCGATAATGATTTTGAAAAATTGTAATGGAAGATGAAAGCGGTTCTAAGGAGGAATCGGGTGCATCGGGTAGTGTTTGACACACATTTGTTGTCGGCAGACATCTCAGATGTTGAGAGAGAGGAGATGAAAGAGTGGGCATTCACTACACTTCAACTTGCTATGGGAGAATGTTATCTCTGAAATTAGTGGTCAGACCACCACTAAGGGTATTTGGGACAAGTTGGAGGAGTTATATATGAAGTAGTCACTGACTAATCGTTTGATCTTACTACGAACATTCTTCACCTATAAAACGAAGGAAGGTACTTTGCTAAAGGCGCACTTGAATACTTTTGATGATTTGCTAATGATGATGAAGGCGGTAGATCTGAAGATTGAGGAAAAGCAAAAGGCGATGATATTGTTGTGTTCGTTGTCGGACCGCTATACAGGTTTCTCATAGTTGGATCTATAGCCGGGATACATTGACTCTAGTTATGGGATCAAATGAAGGAGTTAGGTGATGGAAGCAGCGGTGCTAGTAATGGTCATGGTTTATTTGTGGAGAAGGAGAGGTATGTAAAGAAGGAGAACCGGGGGTGTTCTAAATCAAGGAACCCCAGTTGGAGAGGAAAGTCGAAGGAAAGAAAATGCAAGTGCTATATTTATAGGAAGCCCGGTCATTAGAAGAATGAGTGTCCGGACAAGGAGAAGGCAAAGAAGGAAGTAGCATCTTCATCGGTAGCAGTGGAGAGTGGAGTTAGTGAGGGAGACATAGATGTGTTGTCGGCAGTAGCATCATATGTTTTGGATAGCGAATGGGTGCTCGATTCTGGGGCGTCTTATCATATGACGCCAAATAGGAATTGTTTTTCTTCTTACATCGACAAAGAAGAAAATTCAATTGTTATGGAAATGGTGCTATTTGCAAGTCGAAAGGCATTGGTTCCGTGCAAATTCGGATGTTTAACAGAGTGGTTCGTACTCTCACTAATGTGCGCTATGTTCCGGGACTTAGGAAGTCTCTTATCTTTTTGGGGCAGCTGGATTCTTTAGGTTGTAAGATCACTATTGAGGGTGATAGCTTGCGGGTTTCAAAGGGTGCACTTGTGGTGATGAAGGGTGCTAGGACTCATGGTATTTATTTGCTTTAAGGAGTGACAATAGAAGGTGAAACTTGTATAGGAGTTGATAGTTCTCGTGGCTTGAATACGACTAGGTTGTGGCATTTGAGGTTAGGTCATGTCTCGGAGAGGAGTTTGGATTTTTTTCGGAAGAGGGAGGTGATCGATGGAGAGAGTTTCAACAAGCTAGGGTTTTGCGAAGAATGTGTCATGGGGAAGCAAACTAAAGTTTCATTCAGTGAGGGAAAACATGATTCGAGAAGGGTTCTTGAGTATGTTCACACGGATGTTTGGAGACCAGCACCGTTAGCTTCTTTGGATGGAGCTCGCTATTATATTTACTTTATAGATGACTTTTCTCAAAAAGTTTGGGTGTATGTAATGAAGGCCATATCGGAGGCATTTGCAAAGTTCAAAGCATGGAAAGCTTTTATTGAGAATGAGAGTGGCAAGTCTTTAAAGGTTCTAAGGTCCGATAATGGCGAAGAGTATGTTTCCGGAGAATTTTTGGAGTTTTGCAAGCATCATGGTATTCGGAGGCATTTTACTATACTTGGAGATCCACAGTCGAATGGTGTTGCGGAGAGGATGAATCGTACTCTACTTGAGAAAAATCGATGCTTGAGATTGACATCGGGTTTGGCTAAGGGATTTTGGGCTGAAGCTTTGTCAACCGCAGTGCATATTATTAATCGAATTTCATGCTCAACGATTGGTAACAAAATTCTGGAGGAAGTGTGCAAGGGAAAGAGCATTGACTTGAGTTATCTTCATGTGTTTAGTAGTCCGGTTTATGTGCATGATCCGGGAAATGATCAGCTTGAACCTAGAGCTTTCAACGGGATTTTTCTTGGTTATATGGATGGAGTAAAAGGCTATCGGATTTGGAATCCAGAAATGAAGAAAGTAGTGAATTCTCGTCATGTTACTTTTGATGAGTCAGCGATGTTCAAGGAGAATGTGAGCTCATCGGATGTTCCAGATTTGGTTCATAGTGAATCAAAGGAGAAGGAAGTTATTTCCACATTTTGTCCAAGGAGTAGAGAGAGTAGAGTAGTTAAAGATGCTTGCGAGGAGGTAGCGCTTGATGTTACGTCACATAGTCCACATAGTTCCTCTAGTAGTGTTGGTGATGTGCATAATTATAGAGAAGATTCGGTTCAAGGTGGAGCCGAAGGAGGTTTGGGTGATGGTATTGCTACTCGGGTTGGTCGACGTACTATAAGAACACCCGAAACATATGGTGATTGGAACTATCTTAGCTTTTGTGATGGTTTGGACTATGCACTTCATGTAGTCCAAGATGAGCCGATGGACCTTGATGACGTCACGAAGTCGAGTGATAGCTCGAAGTAGATTTGTGCCATGGAGGTAGAGATGCAATCATTGTTGAAGAATCAAACTTGGGATTTGGTTCCACTTCCTAAAGGAAACCGTGCTATTGGGTGCAAATGGATATACAAGATAAAGGACGATGGGAGATACAAAGCTAGGCTAGTGGCTAAGGAGTTTGCACAAAGGAAGGGGAAGGAGTATGATGAGATATTCGCACCGGTAGTGCGCCATACTTCTATCCAGATATTACTTGCTATAGTTGCTATTCATGACTTGGAGTTGGAGCAACTTGATGTGAAAACCGCCTTGTTGCATGGTGACTTGGATGAAGACATATACATGGAGCAATCGGAAGGTTTTGTTGTGGATGGTAAGTCAAATTTGGTTTGCAAGTTGAAGAAATCACTATATGGTTTAAAGCAATCACCTAGACAATGGTACAAGGATTTGATCATTTTATGCTTGAAAATGGTTTTGATATAAACATCAAGGATGCTTGTGTTTATTTCAAGAAGTTGAAAAATGATTGTTGGGTGTATTTACTCTTGTTCGTGGATGACATGCTCATTTCTTCTAAAGACAAGAATGAAATCAACAAGCTAAAACTGAGTTTGATTTCGGAGTTCGAAATGAAGGATCTTGGAGAAGCAAGGAGGATATTGGGCATGGAAATTGAAAGGGATCAAAAGCATTTTGAGTTGAAATTGACTCAAAAGGAGTACATTGAGAAAGTGTTTTGCCGGTTTAGCATGGAGAATGAAAAAGCATCAAATACACCTTTACCTTTGCAAATGAAGCTTTCAAGTAAGGGATCACCTATTTTGGAGAAAGACAAGACTTATATGGCAAAGGTGTCATATGCTAGTGCGGTTGGAAGTCTAATGTATGATATGGTGTGTACAAGGCCTGATATTGCAAATATGGCTAATCCGGGGAAATCACATTGGGAAGCTGTGAAGCTTGTATTGAGATACCTTAGAGGTACATCATCTCATGGTCTTGTTTTTGGCGGTAGTGATGTGAAGAATTGCAAGTTGGTTGGTTATTGTGATTCGGACTACGCCGGTGATATAGGGATCGAAGAAAATCAACTTCCGGATATGTCTTCACACTTAGGGGTACAACCATAAGTTGGAGATCGAGATTGCAGACCGTAGTTGCTTTATCCACTACGGAGGCGGAGTTGATAGCCACGGTGAAGGCGACAAAGGAGGAAATCTATTTGAAGCGATTGTTGTGTGACTTGGGATTCAAGCATGATAGCATCGATGTTCGATGTGATAGCCAGAGTGCTATTCATTTGGCGGAGAATTTGGCATTTAGCTCACGAACTAAGCATATTGAGGTGAGAGATTCATTTCTAGTAGCCATGGATGAGGATAAGCAGGTATATCTTCGGAAAGTGCACACAAAGGATAACGCGGCGGATATATTCATTAAGGCATTGCCGGTTGGGAAGTTTGAGCATTGTTCGAACTTTATTCGCTTGAAGAAATGTTAGGTGCCACGGGGTGGCACGCTTGAGGGAGAAGCTTGGTTATGGATGGGGAAGAGTATCGGTGAGAGATTGAGGATCTATCTTCTTGGTAAGCGATAGTTTACACTCCTCAACACTTTAGTCTTTGGTGAGACGGTTTAGGATTGGATGTTTTCAACATTTCATTAGCGAGCGGGGGCTACGCCTGAGCTCGTTGGTGGAGTGCAATGAGCGGTGGCTTTGCCGGAGCTCATTAGGAAAGCATTCGTGTTTGATTGGAGGTAGAAGAAGTGATAATTGGTGCTATCGGTTGTTGTTGATGGTATGATACCATTGGAGTTGGAGATGGATATAGTGTCGAGGTGGAGTGTTAAATTTTGGCGACATTATATGAAGAATTGTAGAGGTCGGACGTAGCTTTGTAACGGAGAAAACGGTTCACAAATCGGAGTTCGGAGGTGGAAGTTATGGAGGAAAAGGTGAAGTGGTGCTGAATTGACAGCGACAGACGTCTGTGAAAAAGGACAGACGTCTATCGCTTCAGCAATCCTACATCCCAAGACATTGGACAGACGTCTGTGAAAAAGGACAGACGTCTGTCGCTTCAGCAAACCTGCATCCCGTGACATTGGACAGACGTCTGTCATATTATGACAGACGTCTGTGGCGACTTCCGCATGTTTTCAGGCATAGGCTTGACTTGAAGATTTGTGATATTTGCAAAGGAAATTTGAAACTTTGCCTAGGTTTTTTAGTTTCCTATATAAGCTAGCTTTAGGTTCTAGATCTACAAAGCGATTGTAAGAAGATTAGCCTCCACTAATTATGGTTTATCAGAACCTAATTTTTCTTCAATTCTCTTCTCCACAAAATCAATTCTGTTAGAATTTTGATCATTGTAATCAATCTCTTGAACTCTTCTCAGTAAAATCAATAAAAGCTCTCTCTTAAAGTGGATGTACACTAACACAATGTTAATGGAACCACTATAAATCTCTATGTGCTTTATTTTTCATTATTGCTTGTGATTTCTATATTGCTTGTTTGGTGATTGTGATTTCTTTTGGATTGGATTGATTGGAATTGAGATATTGATTGGTTGTTTTTACACTTCTTACTACGATCTTGCTTTTCTGCTGCATCTGGGTTTTGATTTGAGTGGTCTCGAGTTAGGAATTCCATCCCAACAGGAAGAAGGACAAACTTTGAAAAAAAATTAGACTGAAGAACACAAAGTTTCATTTTTTGACTGAAGGAAAAACCTTGAATAAAAATTAGGCTGAAGGATAATGTCAGTTATAACTAGCATTATATTTAGTTTTTACACTATATAAAATGTTAGTTATAACTAGCATTATATTCAGTTTTACACTGTATAAAATGCTAGCTATAATTAGCATTGTCCTTCAGCCTAATTTTTTTCAAAGTTTGTCCTTCAGCCCAAAAATGAAACTTGTTGTCCTTCAGCTTAATTTTTTTTCAATGTTTGTCCTAGTGCCTATTTTCCACATATATTTATATGCATGATGAAATATGGTGAATTCCAACCAAATTATGACAATCTTTGATAATGTATCTGGTGATAGTGGAGAACACCGACAGTCGTGAATCTCAACGTGAACTTGATCTGTCGTGATCTAGGGGTGCAACAACATTTATAGTGATAAAAATAAGTAATTTCGACCAAAGATAGTTAGAATTTGATGATCTATAAACAATGATAAGAGGATCTTGGTTGAGTTTAAGAAGCTGTCGATTTTGATGAGGAACCGATCGGTAGTAGTTGAAGCAGTTATAGATGATGTTGAAGGTAGAGTTCAACGATTAAAAGTTGGTTAAAGTTAAAATTATAGATAGTGCTAATTATAAGGTCTTGAAAAATGAGATAAGTAGTAGGATAAACTTTTTACATAGTTATTATTCAAAAAAGATGTGTGCTATATTTCGATGTAAGTATATATAAGCTGACTTTTGCTTTATTTGTATAGATTAAAGGAGTTTGCTATATTTGAAAATGTTACTTAAGTACATGTCACTTTAAAATGACCAAAGTACCCCTAAATTGATTTATTTTTCATTTTTTTCTTTATTTATTTTATCTTAACTAAAATGAATTGAAAACAAAATAATAAAAATTAAACAAATGTTAAATTGAATTTCTATTATAAAAGATTTGCTTGCACCATACACAATGCAACCCAATATTATTGATGTATAGCAGAATTTGGTTTGCACTACATATAATGCAAGCAAATCCTTTACGTTAGTACTGAAATTGTCATATACGATATATAATGCAGCCAAATACTTGCAAAGAACTATAAAAATGGAATTTTGATATACATATTTAAGCTAATCCTAATAAAGAACTATGAAATTGGATTGTACAATAAATAATGCATGCAAATACTTATAAAGAACTATAAAAATTAGCTTGCACTACGTAAATTCAAGTCAATCCTGATTAAAAAAACTACAAAAATTGGCTTTTGGTATATTTAATGCAGTCCAACATTGATAAACGAATTATAAAAGTTGGTTTCTATTATCATACAATTGAGTCTCACACTAGAAACTAGATTACACTACAGATAATGCAAGCCAATCTGCTCTGATCAGCATTCTTCTTTCTATCTTTACCATTACCATTACTATTTTTCATTCTCACTCCTCATTCAAATCAATATTCCTCTCTTCTCTACTTCTTTTCACTTAAATCCACCTTAATCTATAATCATTTCTCTCCTTTTATCACCAAATCCAATCTGTATCTCCTCTCCAATATAGATTTCAAAAACCCGAATTCAAATATAGAAAATAAGGAAAAAAGAGATGAAGTTGCTGATGATCATTTATCATGATTTGAATGTCATGAAAAGTTGATCTCACAACTACTGTCTAACTACTGCGAAAATTATCTCAGAGATCTAACTTGTCGGATAGAAACAATAAACCAATTCAACCAACTATATTATGAATCGCGGGTAATGATAAGAATAATAAAAATTAAAAAAGAGAGAACAAAGAGATTTAATGTGGTTCGACGAACTACCTACATCCACTGACTCAACAAATATCCTTTTATTTCTTTCCTTATAGATATTACAACAGACTGGTCTTTAAAATTGATTTCACTTAAAACGGCGAATTGCCTACATCTTTGGGTCTAACAACTATCATTTTATTTCCTTCTCTAAACAAATTACAAGAGATTACAAAAGAACTATTTTCAAACTTGATTTCGCTTAAAATCTCTAATTTAGTTTGATTTACAAATTAGGTTTTATTAAAAGAGGAATAATGAAAGATTTACTCTCAATTCTTTTCTTGTTTGCTTGAATTATAATGGAGGCTATAGGGATGTATTTATAGCTTCTCTTATGAATAGATATGGTAAGTTAGCATATGGAAAGTCTGAATATATGGTAAGCTAAATATATGGCAAGTTAAAAATATGGAAAGCCCTGAAAGAGCCGTTAGAGAATGTATAGTAAGTCCAAATTTACCTATATTTTTATTAGATAGATTTATCACTTCACCTCGATTCAAATGTCATCTTTCTAAATAACCACTTCTCAACTAATGTTGAGTTTATATCCCATTATACTTAAGCTCTACTCGAAGAGCTATGGGTTTAGGTACTACCATCCAAACTAGATTTCCTCTTCATCTTCATTCACAAGTATAAGAAAGAAATCAATATCTAAATAAGAAAATCTCTCAACAAAACTGACATAGGAGATGAAACTGTATATACCATACTTCAAGAGACCAATAAAGAAATCACTATGTGCTTCGCCTTCCCCAATCCATGTTGATAGAGGATATTATCATTATTATCTATGTTAATCTTCTTCCCAAGAATGTTGCTCGATTTCTCAAAGTATACACTATCGAACTCTCCAACAATCTCCATAACACTACATGAATAAGCAGTAGAATCACCGACACTATTATGCTTACCGATAATTGTAATTGAAGCACATGACTGTACATGTGACTAATCTCAACTAGAGTCCAAACTTATGAAACCTTCTCATCAACTATGATATCATCGAAAATACCAGTAACTCTCCTAATATGGAAACAATATGAGGTTCTCAAATGTGTTTGACTATTTTTTTGTCCTCCCAGTGTCATTAATAGAAAGAGTATCCACCTTCAATTAAGACCTCTCATCTATCATTACATGCCTACTAGTCATAGTTCTCTAAGTTGTTGTACACCATAACTCATACATCCTCGTCTGTTCACTATTACCCAACAAAATGTGTTTGCTTCCTCTATGCTTTGATTTCCATGTCTATCACAAAAAATATAAGCTATATAATCATACACTCTAAGGAATGAGATACTTACAGGTTTTAATAGAGTTAAGGGTATGTCATAAGGGTAATTATGCTATTTGATTATATAACCTTGCTCTTATAGTAAACCTTGTCAAATTGGATCATAGACTTTAATGTTAGACTTTGTAATTAACTACGGATATTATTAGTGGTTTGACCATTGATTAAGCTCTAGATATCTATGTGATGTAGTGATGACGTAGAGAAAATATGCATAATTTATTGTTACTTAAGAGTGTCGTTTAAAAGATAGGAAATTTGATTTGACGTAGATAATTTGTAAACAAATAAACTATTTTCCACTATTGTGCTTCATGAAAGTCCATAAAGGCTTTGATATTTAAAATTGTCAAATATTACTAAAGGCCGAGTTCACAAATGACCATCACACAATCGCAACTCTCAACTTCTAAAAATAGTTTAATAAAATGCTTTATGAAAGCTATAAATTATTATGGAGAAGTTAATATAATTTTTATATTGGTCTAATTATTATTTTAATTAATAGTATTAGTAGAGGCTGAAAAATTAAATGATAATATAAATAACTGTTATATATTTATTTAATTATTTACATAGGATGAAAATAATATTTATTAAAAAAACAATTATTGTAATGGATTCAAATTATTAATATTGATTAATAATTAGAGGACAAGCCATAATTATAATAATTAAATGGTTTATTACCAATGCTGTAAAAATCGCTAGGTAGATGTTAGGTGGTTTAGTATGGATGAGGGATTAATCATTTAGGCAGGGATTAAACGAGGATTAATGGAAATTAGGAATTCTTAATAACTCATATATTTTGATTAAAAATTTTAGTGTTTTGTTCAGGGTCGATCGATATAAATTTGAATTTTTGGATTTCGAATGTGCTTAGGAGTAACCAAGTAGGCAAGATCGTCTAAAACTAGCACATTAATGCTTATATACGGCATTGAATCTTAAATAACGCCTAGTTAGTGCCTAAATACATGTTTTGATTCTTACATAAGGCAGTAAACCTTGATTAGGTGGGCCTAGGCAAAATCGTTAGGCAGTAAGTCTTGCATAGCACCCAGACGGGGGCTAGGTGGGGCCTAAGCAGACGCCTAGAAGGATTTTAACAACAATATTTAATATTTAATTGGATTGATGGACCTAACTATCAAATAAAACCTGGTCTATTGAAATATATTAATGAGATATTTTCGTAGCATCTGGTGTTATAAATAAACCCAGAGATACTACCATTTAGAAATATACATTTTTCTTTTCTCCTTGTCTATTCATAATTTTATCTTAATCTTGGATTTTGCAACTTCAACATTGAGTTAAAGAAGTGTTCACGAAAAGGTGAAAGCTGATGGTACAAGGTGCGATCAACGGGTAGGATCATTGAACGTAAATCTTATTACATGGTTATTTACACACACTTATTTTGTATTAAATATTTATAAAAAAAAGATGTATTAGACTGAAATCATATTGGATAAATAGGTTTATTTGTACATTTTTTTATAAATTTAAATTGATTCTAAAATAAATTAAATTAATTTTGACAAAAAGTGTGCATGTATGTATCACATGCATGTACACATACATTCGCATAAGCGACCATGATCTTCGACCACCGTTGTCATCGATCGGTGTAGCATTGTCGAATTTCATCGGCATTAGATAAGAACGATTTAGAGTTGATGGTGATGGTTGTAATCATGACATGACCTAGAAATTTGGGTCTTTCCATGAGGAGATGGAGTTTGACATTGGGTATACTTGTGAGAATTAGCTCGTCAAGACGAAAGTGGAAGCGTTGGCGATGCTAGGTGAGGGATTTACGCGTACTGGATCTAAAGGGTCACGTAGCCTATTAGAAGGGTTGATTTAAAAATAAGAATCCTTTATATTAAATTCAGTCGTGAGTCAATTTGTGTTATTATGAAAAAATGTGAAAATTATATTAAATCGTATTTAATATAAATTAACTTTGATTTGATTTTAAAATTATTTTGTTAAATAAGTTAAATTATATCATGTAGGTATCAATATACTCAGCATATGTACTAGTTTAATTTCATACAGACATAACAATATAATAATAGAGGTTAATGTGTGTACCTATTTGTACCAAAATTGGGCATAACACCCTTCGGATGTGTTTGAAGAGATAAAATGAAGAATATAAATGAAAAAGGAGGCAGATCTAACAAACAAACCAAAATTAATTAGAAAAACAGCAGAGAAACATAGAGATTTAGAGTTATTCGGTGCGTTGCCTACATCCACTATGAAATGGTTGACTTTTATTAACTTTTGCTTGCTGATTACAATGAATTACAACAGTAAAACTCGAGTACAATAGTGATTTCGGCAGAGTCTGGATGTAGAAGGGCAAAAAGTCCCTTTTAAGTAGGTTCTAGGCTGCTATTTAAAGGCGTAGGCTGTAAATATCTCGCTCAGATCTCGGAAGACCTCTTCTCTCACGTGGGTGGGCCCACACGATCGATCCCATGTCCTTTGAACTCGATCTATGATTGATACGAACGAACTTTGTATCGATCAATACTTCATCCAATCGAGTCGAGATCGATCATGAACATTCTTGAGGATGTACGTAAGCTCCGATGAAAATTTGGTAGCATTTGGGCTTGTAGATTTTGAGTTATGATCGATGCAAGTTTGAATTTATTAAAGGCTGCTAAATTTGCATTGATCTGCTTTGCATCGCTCTGTTCGTATCGATCCGAGCATGTGCCTACATGTTGACGTGGCGTTAAATTCTTGGATCGATCCACTTTTTAGGCCGATTGACCGGTTCTACCATGTTTACGTGTTATCTTCATATCGATCACTTGAGGCTCTATTCGTATCGATGCACACAGGTTACTTCGTATCGATGGCTGAGGGCCATTTCGTATCGATAGAAGGTATTGCTTCGTATCGATCGTTCGATGGTTCATTCGTATCGATCGTTGATCGATCGATACGAACTGTGCAATTGGAATTGATACGAATTAGCTCCAATTGATGGATACGAAGCCGAGAAAATGTGATGGATACGAAGTAGAACCAGGTCAAGTGGATACAAAGTAGAGTGTATATGATGGATACGAATCGATGGATGTTTGATGGATGCGAAACCGATCGACGTGAAATGATGGATGCGACCCGATCGATGCGAAATAATGGATGCGAGTGAGTTGATTTCCCTGGTTTGCATCGATCATATCTTGAGCATTCAAACTTCGATTGACTTGAAATTTGGCATGTCGGCTTTCATAGCTTTGCTTGCCTTGTCATATCAATTGTAGCTTGATCCGGACTTGGTCAAAATTTACCGACATCCATAGCGGACCTGTACATAACTGGCAATCGAGGAGAACTGTCTTTGGTTTCCAGTCGATTCCCTGGTGTCACGGCCTTGCCAAAAGGCGGGATAACATTTTCCCCCCAAAGTACGTCTTGTGAGCACATGACGTGCTTTGAAAAGTTGCAATCTTCATTTTGAACATTTCTATTTGACTTGTTGAACGGTTCTTGTCTTTTCGTCGAAAGATATAACCTTTGAATGACCTTCAATGATATAAATAATGAATTGTGGGCTGCCAATTATTGTACTGTGCACTATTGTAACCGAGTGTTGCATGATCGCTAACTGTTGTCCATTATTGTAATTGTCACCAGGTGAGTTCAACTTCCGTGAATTTTGAAAAACAGATATCAGTTCAACAGATATGCATGTATGTTAATCTGACTCTCGTTAACGTTCGTACGTTCACGAGTCGTTGTCAGTTTAGATGTTGGTTTGTTTTTTTTTTGAATCGAATTCTGTATCGATCCTCTCCTGAATCGACGTGAAATTCGAGTTGTAACAACGCTTGACGGTTGTTTTGGAGTTTCTCTTTGCATCCATCCTCTCCTGGATCGAGTTTAAATGTCTGAACGCATACTTCGTATCGATGGACCTGAAGCTTGGGTCATTGAGCATATGGATACGAAGTAAGCATTTCGAATCGGTAAGATTCGAGTTGATGGATACGAAACAGATGGTAACTCGGTGATGGGTACGAATAGTTCAATCGATCTTCAGAGTATAGTTCGCGCTTCATACCAATTGTTTGATGGTTACGAATAAATGTTGCCTCAGATAGATGGTTCGGGGATACGAACGGCTCTCTTCGTATCGATTAGAGGAAAAACTGCTTCAACCGGTCATAGTGACTGGGAGACGAATGGACACTTCCTTAGTATATAAGGCTCTGTACTTAGAATATTTTTCACTTTTACCCACTTTCTTGCTTTGCTTTCGTATCGCTCCAGGCATCACAGAATTGAGAAACCGCTTTTGCCTTCGAATCGAACTGATTTCTAATCCTTCCACCTAATTACCAAAACTAGGTAATTAAAACATGAGTTTGTATCTAAAAACGATGAGACATGAAATTCTGTGTCGCCCTACTTTCTTCCATGACCGGTTCTGATGAAGTGGTAGCCGGAGGCGATCGTCATGAGGTCGAGGAAGGAGGAGATGCCATCTGAGTGGTTTTGGAGAAGATGAAGTATGGCCTTAATTTCGTATCTATGGATTGGGGAAGAAGACATTTTGTTTTGTATCGGTCTCAACTGGAAATTTCGTATCGATCTCCTACCTTAGATTTCGTATCAATCTTTGATCCTTGGATTTCGTAACGATTATCTTCACTTCGGTCGCCTACCTTTAATTTCGTATCGATTGTGGAACAACAACTTAATATTGATCACTTCGGATCAATATCGATACGAAGCCAACAAACCTTGATCGATGCGAAGTTGGTGCCTCTTTGATCGATACGAAGCTGAGCCGTCTGATCGATACGAAATTGATAACTTTGGATCGATACGAAATGGATGTTAAATGATCGATATGAAATGGGTGTCTTTTTATCGATATGAAATGATCATTTTGGATTGGTTCGAAGTCGTTGGCTTTGATCGATACGAACTGAATGTTCTTGGACCGATAAGAAGTTAAGGTCTTTGTAATGAATGATCTAAGTTTGACTTTGATGGATACGAACTTCATGCAAAATTCGAACACTTGACTCCGACGAGCTTCTACCTTGCATAATCGGATTTGACTGTTTAACTGTATATTTGACTGCCCTTCGAAGCTCGTTGATGGAACTGTAACTTGACTGAATTTAATAAACTTTAACTTGGATCGGTCCTAAAGTCTGGATGGCATGGTTGTGACGGTCAGTGATGACGGTCACTCTAATTGAATTCTGAAGTCTCATCGTTTGAATGCTTCTCAAACTCTGTAGAATCTTTTGAGTAACATGTAGCACTGCACAACACGTTTATGCACTTCACACTGGGGAACACACGGGCTTATTATCATCTAATGATGGTTGTTGATAAGTTGATTAGTTATGGAACCTACAAGTTCACAGCAGCAGGAGCTTCAAAGTCCACCTCCCTTAGTAATAGAGATACTGGTCATCGTGGCCGAAGTTATAGATCCAGCTCCGAAAGAGCTGCCAGGTGCCAGGTTTATCGGGAACCCACAAGATTCTGTGATGTCCAACATCTCCGAAGATATGTTGGGGCGGATATGCCTAAGGCACGGTCTGCCGTTGGACGACGTCTTATTACCGGGACCGAATGACAGACCACATGCTCCCCCGGAATGGTTTACGGCTTTCAATCGACATTCGTGCACAGCTGGAACACTTCCCCCATTCAACCAGTACATTCAGAAAGTGTTGGCTTTTTTCGGAATTGCCCCCTCACAATTAAATCCCAATGGATACGCGCTGCTGAACAGTCTATTCATTGTATTCATGGAGCATCTTTTTCGCCCCCCGACCCCGGTCGAGATCAGATATCTGTTTAATGTTAAGAGTCGGGGAGACAATCCTTCGGTCACATTTCTAGAGGCAGTTAGGAACTGCCAAGTGGTGGCCGGATCCTGGACCAGACTTAGTTATTTCAAAACTGAGTGGTTCTATGTTCAATGCCCTCCAGGGTTTGCTAGTCTATGGTTAGCCAGACGTAAGTGTTGCACTTATTCCAGTAGTTAACGAGATAGCCATAGTTGATGTTGAAACTAATATCGTATTTCCTTTACAGCTGTAATTCCATGACCCGAAGGTGCTCACTTCAAAGAAATAGTGTGAATTCTTCGGGAAGTGCCGAGCGAAATGAGAGATTTGGACTCGGTGCTAACAGACATAAACTTGAGGATCGTTGGGCTAATCGAACGAAAACAAAGCATAAGACTTGAAGGAGCGCTTAGGGCAGCCCTGACGAAGTGGGTGAAGCGTAAAGCGCTCGGGGTTGTAATAGCTGAGGAGGGCGATGAAGAAAATACGCCTACGAACGATGAACCCGTAGCTGGGCCTTCTGACAGTTTTCAGGGTTCAGAGGGAAGGAGAAAAGGCAGTAGCACACAAGCGTCACAAATCCTCGAGATGGAAATTCGTAGTTGTGTCCTTGCCAGCCTCCGGTGTTAGAATTTCGGAGGCTCCTCCCTTGCAAGTAGAGAATTCTTTTGAAGGACTTGCTGATATTCCGATTCCGGACTATGTGTCACCTCAACACGATACCGGATTGGAGGGGCTTCAAAGTGCTCTAGATTTAAGCGAGTCTCTTCCCATAAGTGCGGCCGATGTTACTGGTTGGTCGGGGGTAGCACACACATTTACACTTCACGGCACTACACGGTTTCCCGTCTTAAGTTGTTTGCCTCGGGAGATTACTTACTCCGTTTTTCTTTTACTTTACAGATATGATGAATAGGTGAGATTCTATGCTTGGAAGTCTCCGTTCAGCGCGCCAATCATCGAGTTCATACTACAAGTCCCGCCGGAGGGAGGATGATAGAAACCGCGATCGCGGTTATTCTAGCCAAGAGCGTTATGAGAGGGATAGGGATAGAGACAGAGAATATATATATCGATCTCGATCACGCTCTCCACCTCTTCGAGTCTCTACACAACCTTCTACTCACATCACACTTCCCCCAGAGCCTCCACGCCAAAAACCATCTTCTCACACTCCGAGGTCTGAGTCTCAATGCCACAGGACCGAAGTTACAGCTCCCACTGTTGCCGAGTAGGTTATTACCGAGCCTACGGGGGAAGGGGCAATCAAAATCGCCCAGCTGAAGAAAGACTTCCCCAATATTTTCTTCGACGGCTATATTTTCCCTCCTCACTTAAAGAAAATCCCATCTGAGGCTGAACAAACGATGCACGACTATATCCATGATATTTATACCCAATACAAGGAGTGGATGAAAGCCGCGGATAAAGCGTCGGCGGTGGCTTTTGAGCAAGAAAAAATAATTAAGAAGTTAGAGACCGGCCTCGCCCAGAAAGACCGTATTATCCAAGTGCTTAATAATGAAGCTGAATCCTCTTGGAAATCTAAAATAGAGGCCACCTAAAAAGCCGATGAGGCAACTCAATCTATGAAAAGAATGTGACAAACTCATTTCGCCTTGGTTGAAGAGATGGGCCACCGAAACACCACCGTCACAGCCGAAAGGGACGCTACTCTGAAAGAACTCAATGAGCTTAAAGCCAAATTTTCTGAGATCGTCAAGGAAAAGAACAACGCAAACAAAGTAGCCCAGGAGGCATGCGAGAAAGCGGTGGTGCTCCGGGACGAAAAGGATGCGGCCGTACTTAAATTTCGGGAGGCCGAGGCCAAGGTTGAGAAAGAAGTTAAGATGGCTGAAGCCAGGTTAGAGGCAGATATTGAAGATCTTCTCATCACTTACAATGCCAGAGTGCTGAACTATAGGGATCTAACCTAGCTCGACAATTATCCGACACACCTATATCACGCTTGGGATCGGTTGGTGCTGGATGAAAAAAATGAGCAACAAGCGGAATCGGTTGATGAGTTCAAGCTCGAGAACCGGGTGTTGAACGAAGATGAACAGAAAGTTCTCCATGATACAACGATCTCATACGAAAAGTAGAAACTTGGCGCTCAACGCTCGGAGGTTGGAGAAGGCTCTGGTGTCGAGCATCATGATATAAGTTCTGAAACTCTTGCACCGACTTAGCCTGAATCCACACCTGCGGTTGATCCTCCGCCCATTCCTGCTTATAACTCGGATCAACCGCAGTTATCTCCAGCTGCGAGCAAGTCTCTAAAGCCGATCCGCCACCCGCGAACCAAACTGAGGAAGGTACTCTGAACATTTTTATGCTTATTCGAAATCTAAAGCTTTACTTGAAGTAATTACTAACAGTTTTTTTCCTTTGTTTTTATCCAGTGATTGAAACCACATCAGTCGTGCCTCCTACAACTCAAGAATCACATCATGTGCATGAGGCCATTATAACAGATGCAACCACCATAATGACCACGACACCAATTGATGAGGCACAGCGAAGCACACTTACTTTCGATAAGCAGATGATGGAGGAACTTCTCAGTCATCATAGTGACTCCTTTGCCGATTTGTCGTTCGTTATGGGTGGAAGCGCACCAATGACAAGTTCTTCGGCTCCAACTGCGGGAATCCTCGGCGATGCACAAACACTTCATGAAGAGGAAATTATAGCTGAAATCAACACTGAGATGGAGGCAGCCACGCAGGGCAGTGGCTTTGGAGGTGGAATGGCAGAACCTGGTCTAGCCCCTTTGTGGATGATATCTCCGGGAGTGACGGTCGTTGAGACAAGTGTGCCTATCCCACCTCCTAATGTTGGTCTTGTCCCTCCGACTCCGCCTTCAAGAAGCGTTCCAATACATTTGAGTTCGGAGGAGGAAATTGATATAATGCCCCCGATTGGAGATCGGCCGCCGAAAGGCAAGGGCTCAAAGAGAAAACCAAGTGACAGCTCCAGCGGGTACACCGAAGAAGAAACCGAGAAAGAAAAAAGAGTAGATACATCTCTTTGGCTCATTTTTGAGTAGAAAGGAATTTCTTTAGCTTTTGTTGGCCATGTATAGATGCAGGTTCGGCCCCCGCTAGTAGGATTTTTGGATAAACTTGTACTTGATTTTCTTCCACAAATAGTTGAAATAAAATTCCATTTTGTCTTCAACTCAATTTTCATTTATTTTCTTAAGTGTTTCAGCATTTGAACTCCAGTCCGGTACGCTTGTGAAGTTTCGACCTTTGGATGGGATCTGAGTTTATTTGTTAAGTCCTGAAATCACGACTATGAGTTATGACCGAACGTTAAGCCGGACTCCGATGCTGCACTGTCTCAGTTAGTGATTGGAACTTAAGTTCTGCCCCCAATTTCAGGGACGAATTGTAAAGATCAGGTGGCAATTGTATTTCACCTTCAACACATCGAGCTTAACGTCGTTGAATTGATGCTGAAATAAGGAAATTTGAGTGGTCGAATCGCACTCGCTCATCTATCGACGATTGCATCCATACTCCAGGGATTTGCATTTGTACATCGGCAGTTAGTTACGCCTGCTTAAGTTTCAGGGATATGTCCATGCTCCAAGGAATTAAGTTATTTTATGGGCGGTCACTCACACCCGCTTGATACTTAGCAGTTTCGTTCGTACTCCGAGGACTTAAATTAGTTTGCAGGTGGTCAGTCACACCTGATTCGCGTTTACACTCCGGTCCATGTTCCGGGGATTCGGAGTTGTCCTACGGGTGGTCGATTCACGCCCTGTTTGTGTTTAAACTCCAATCCGCTCTCTGGGGATTTTGAGTTGATTAGTGTTACGAATGATCGATTCGTATCCAGTTTATGTTCAAACTCCAATTTGTGCTCCGAGGACTTAGAGTTAATTGTTGTCAATACTCTGGTTCGCACCCTAGGAATCTAGAGTTAGTTGACATTTGTACCCCAGTTCGCACTTCGGGAATCTGAAGTTAGTTTATGTTTATACTCCAGTTCGCGTTCTAGGAACTTGGAGTTGGCCGACAGATTGTCAGTCACATCTGCTCAGGCTTTAGAATTTCGTTCGCACTCCGAGAACGATGACTCTATCAGGATCGTGAATGGTCGGTTCACATCCACCCTGAGTTAACAAGCGAGGTCGTTAGATGGACGGATCCATCTTCCTCAAACTTGGTCAAGATACGGGTGAAGTCGTTAGGTGGACAGATCCACCCTCTTCGAGACCGCATTTGTAAGTTTATACTCCAGTTCGCACTCTAGGAATCTGGAGTTAATTAAAGGATTGTCGTGCATCAATCCTTTTTTGACTTCGGTGTGATGACTTGCCCCCGAGCTCGGGTTTCGCTTAGCGAGTAACCGGCCGGTCGTATCACAGTCGCTCCCTATTTGAATAAATTCCACCATATGATGGAACTTAGCTCTCCGTGCATTGTGATGATCGAATGATGCATTTTATAAATTACTGCTCTGGCTCGAAGAGATTGCATTTTATTGCTGAAATAAGAAAATATAGAAAAATCAGTTGCCTTATTACAAATTCAAATTTCGAAATGCATAAACAAATTGCGAATGAAAAGTAGATTGAATAAATAAACAGAGCCTATCATGTGTAGTAGCGACGTAGACTCTCGCTGTTCCAAGCTCTCGGAAGAGTGAGACCGTCAACGGTCGATAATTTGAATGTGCCATCTCCGAGCTTTCGTTCAATAACATACGGCCCTTCCCAGGTTGGCTTCATATGTGAAGGGACCGGGTAAATTCTCTTAAGGATGAGATTGCCGAGTTTAAATGTTCGGGGTCGGACCTTGGCATTATATAATCGGGCGACTTGACTTCGATATGCGGCAGCCCTCAAATCAGCCTCTTTACGCTTCTCATCCAATAAATCCAGAGATTCGGCAAGTAGTATAGCATTTGTCTTTGGATCATAGTATGTCGCATGATGAGAAGGCACTTCTAATTCAACTGGAATAACGGCTTCTGAACCATAAGAAAGAGAGAATGGAGTGTGCCCGGTCGCGAACTTATGGGTTGTTCGGTAAGCCCATAAAGCCGTAGGGAGTTCATCGACCCATTTGCCCCCGGCCTTTTCCAATCATTTATTCATAATAGACTTTATAACTTTATTTACAGCTTCGACTTGTCCATTCGCCTGAGGGTGTGCAACTGCAGAGAATTTCTTTTGGATGCAAAACCATTAATAGAAATTCTTAAATTCAACACTGTCGAATTGAGCTCCGTTGTCTGTGATGATGGTATGTGGGAGACCAAATCGGCAGACGATGTTACGCACTACAAAGTTGATCACCTTCTTTGTTGTGATTCTAACAAGGGGTTCAGCTTCCGCCCACTTGGTAAAGTAATCAACTGCTACGATGGCGTATTTCGCACCACCTTTGGCTAGAGGTAGAGAGCCAATAATGTCAATGCCCCATACTGCAAACGACCATGGACTTACCATCTGAGTTATTTCGGTAGGTGGGGCTCTTGGAATTCGAGCGTGTTTCTGACATCTGTCACATTTTCTGCCGTAATCCGATGCATCGCGATTTACGGTCGGCCAATAGTATCCATATTAGAGCACTTTCTTGGCAAGGGCTTGCCCCCCAGTGTGATCGCCACATTCTCCTTCATGCACATCATGTAATACGCATTTGATTTCATCATGAGCGATACACCGAAGTAAAGGAATAGGTATCCTCTTCTATACATGACTCCATTCTGAATAGTGAACCGCGAAGCTTTTCGAAGAATCTATCTCTTTTCAATCCTGTGCTCTGGCAGGGTTCCATGCTCAAGATAATTTTTGAACGGAGTCATCCATGACTCCTTCTCGATAATTACCTCTAATATCCAATCTGTCTCCATTTGATCGATGCTCGGGGAAGCTAACATCTCCATGAGGACGAGTCCCATTTGTTGGGCCTCACCTGTACTGGCTAACTTTGCTAATGAATCGTCTTTCTAATTACACTCTCGAGGAATGTAGCAGATGGCATTATAATCGAACTGATTTAGTATCTCCTGGACCCGAGCTAAGTAAGCAGCCAGTCTTCGATCTTTGGCTTGGTATTCCCCCTGAACTTGGCATACGACCAATTGTGAATCATAATAAATCTCCATAGCAATGACCCTTAAATCTCTGGCGAGTCTCAATCAGGCAAGCAGGGCTTCATACTCAGTTTCATTGTTGGTTGCATGAAAATCAAACTTTAAAGCATAGCATATAGATCGACCTTCAGGAGTTTCAAGCACAACTCCAGCACCCGAGCAACGGTCATTTGATGCACCATCAGTATGCAGCTTCCAGATATATTTGGGAGATTCACTAGTTTCGGGCAAGTCCTCTGGGATGGTAAATTCAGCTATGAAATCTGCTAGGACTTGTCCTTGAATGGCTCGCCTTGGAGTGTAAGTAATATCAAACTGACTTAGTTCGATGTTCTATTTGAGTAACCTACCAGACGTCTCAGGCCGCGTAAGGACCTGTCGTAATGGCTGGTCGTTGTAAACGGTGATAGGATGAGCCTGGAAATACGGACGGAGCTTCCTTGAGGCAATAATAAGACAATAAGCCAACTTCTCTAGCTTCGGATAATTTCTCTCAGCTCCGGTTAGTCATTTGCTAATATAGTAGACCGCTTTTTGTACTTGGTTTTCCTCCCGAATTAGGGCAGCAATGATTGTGTTTTCTGACACTGCCAAGTAAATGTACAATTTCTCATGATCAATAGGCTTTGACAGAATAAGCGGTGTGGAGAGGTGTTGGATTAGCACTCGAATTGCGCCCTCACATTCCGTAGTCCATTCAAAGTTCTGTTTCCCTTTTCTGATCAAATCGAAGATGGGAATGCATTTGTTAGTGGATTTGAAATGAACCTGCTTAATGCTGCTACTTTCCCACTGAGGCTCTGGACTTGCTTTGTAGTTCTCGGAGTTTCTAGATTTTTGATTGCCCAGATCTTTTTGGATTGGCTTCGATTCCTCGAGCGTTGACGATAAACCCAAGGAATTTTCCTGATGTGACCCCAAAGTGATATTTCAACGGATTGAGCTTCATTCTGTATTCTCGGAGGATATTAAACATTGACTCCAGGTCTCTGATATGATCAGTGGAGAATCATGACTTAGACTAGCATGTCGTCCACGTATACCTCCATGGTTTTTCCAATCTGGTTAGCGAACATTCGATTAACTAACCGTTGATAAGTTGCCCCAGCATTCTTGAGTCCAAAAGGCATAACTTTGTAGCAGTAAAGCCCCATATTTGTTACGAAGCCGATATGCTCCTGGTCAGGCAAGTGCATGGGTATTTGATTGTAGCCAGAATACGCGTCCATGAAGGATAAAAGCTCATGCCCAGCTATTGAGTCTACGAGATGATTGATTCGGGGAAGTGGAAAACTGTCTTTAGGGCAAGCTTTATTCAAGTCCGAGTAATCGATGCACATTCTCCATTTCCCGTTCGGCTTTCGGACAAGTACAGGATTTGAAACCTATTCCGGATATAATGCATCTCGGATAAACTTGTTCAATTTGAACTTTTCTACCTCTTCTTTAAGGGTGGAAGATCTCTCTGGATCCATACCATGCCTTTTTTGTTTGATCGGGACATGCCGCGGGTCAATATTCAATGCGTGGCTTGCGATGTCCGGCGAGATCCCACACATGTCAGAGTGCGTCCAGGCAAACACATCAAGGTTTGCCCAGAGAAATTCAACCAATTCCTCTTGCATCTGTTGACTTAGCTGAGATCCAATCTTTATCATTCTAGAATCATCATTATCGTCGATCGAAACATCGATCGTCAGCTCGACCGGGGAAGCTTGACTATCTTTACTTTCGTCTTCACTTTCAGTATCTCTTGGGTCAAGTTCCCTGGGGAATTGGTTGGGGTCCTGGGCCTGGGCCCAGACGTCAATTGTCAATTCTCAACAAAGCGGACGCAGAGAGATTCCTCTATGCCCTTCCCATTTTCTTTCCGCTACACCTCCCGCAGCTCCGCAACATAACAGGTTCGTCCAGTAGCCTGGTCTCCCTGAACGACTTCGAATCCATTGTCGGTAGGGAATTTTAAAGTCAAACACTAAGGGGCGATGGCAGCCCTGAACTCGGCTAGGGCCGGTCGGCCCAAGAAGGCATTATATGGCGAATCTATATCCAACACAACAAACTATAGTATCTGGACTCTCTGGCGTTCTGCGATTCCAAATTCCACTGGTAGCTCCACTATCCCCGTGGGTATTGTCGCACTTCCATTGAAGCCATGGATACAATACTGACAATGCCTCAAATCCTTTGCTTCCATTTTCATCTGATCATAAGCTTGTTTAAACAATATATTTACTGAGCTTCCACTGTCCACCAGGATCCTCTTCATCCAAGCAGGACCTATTTGGGCTGAAATGAAAAGTGGATCAATGGTTGAGGCTTCGAATTTATCGGCATCTCGGTCTCGAAACACGATGTCATCAGTCATCATCTTCTGTTGCTTGGCCGGAGCCCCATCTTCCAAACTACTACAACATTCAAAGTCCGCATGCCTGATGGAGTTAGCATATGACTCCATTTCCCTCCAGCTTCGATCTGCCGGATGTGGACCACCACTAATAGTATTTATCACCAATCTCCCACCGATACGAGCGGGTTCCTCCGGTCTCGCCTGATTCGGTACATGGTTCAGATTCGATGGGCCCGCACCTCCAGATTGCAGCGCCCGCACAAACTGCTCCAACTTTCTCTCCCATATCAACTTTTCAATGAGATCCTGCAAGTGATGGCACTCATTTGTGTTATGGCCGTAGCTTTCGTGGAATCTACAAAACTTTCCTGTCTGAATCTGTTTCTCCGATGACTGTTTCGGAGAAGGTTTCTTATACTGAATGGTATTACAGGTCAGTAAATACACATTTTCCAATAACGTGTTCAAAGGAGTATAATTATCAAACATAGGAGCCCTACGTCATGGACCACAATTCTGAACCTGTTTCCTATTTTGGTTTCCATTGCCTTTCTGTTGATTCTGTTTATTTTGTATATTCAGTTGCACTTTTCTGGAACTCTCCCCAGATTGTTTAACAGCAACATTGCTCTGAATTCCTTCCACACTGGGCCTTGCGTCATCTTTTTTCCTAGACTATTTCGCATCCTCCCTTCTCAAGAATTGGGCTTCCTTGGAATAGAAACGGTCCAATGACGCAGGAGGTTTTCCGGCCAATGTCGGTCCCCTTAGTCAGTGCCATCAGTATCGAATTATCGTTGGGGTCACTAATTTCAGCGCATGCAGCATGAAATCTCTCCGAATAACGTTTGAGTGTCTCTCCAGGAGCTTGAGTGACACTAGACAAATTATTAACATCTTTCGGCCTTGCGACATGCATGCGAAACTGCTCAATAAACTTTGTTGCCAACTGGTCAAAACAAGAAATAGATCGAGGTGGTAAACGGCTAAACCACATAGTTGCTATGCCCCCTAGAGAGATCAGGAAACTTCGACACTTAACTACATCATCAGTTCGTGCAGCATTCATTAACCATTCATACTTCAGGATATATTGATTAGGATCAGAGCTCCATTCATAAACGGGTAAAGTCGGCATCCTAAATCATCGAGGTGGTTCAGCATAGAGTATCTCATCAGTAAAAGGGGTATGACTCCAGGAGATTCCCTAGTTGTCATTAGTAAGACCCTGACTTTCATGGATCATTTGATGGATCATCGTCGGGATGTCAAGCATCTGGACATTTTGAGCATGTTGGGCCAATGTGTGGTCGGGCTCCACAATGCAAGGAGGGGCCGGTCGCGGTCGACGGTCCATGTCTCGCCTCCTTGGTTCTATGTATTTAGGGACATAAGGCTTAGGAGTATGGTTGCGTCGCAGATGGGTCGGATCCATTCGGTTCCGAGCATCAACTCCCAAATCAGTAGCAGTGGTCGTACGGTTGTTGGTCATGTGATATAGGGTAGCGCCTCCTCGGGAGGAGGGTCCAGTTTGATGACTGGCTGACGGGACAACTCTTGGTTGCCCAAGATTTAATGTGTGTTGATGCCCAGTGGTCGGTGTGTAACTTCCGTCCAGTCGCGGGCGCGTGGATCTATGATTAAAATCTTAAGAGGCTGAAATTTCGATGGATGAATAGGAAGCCTAATCCCTTCTGGATCTCCTTTGTCTTTGACGGTTTAGTTGGTTGGTCAGTTCTGCATTGGCTTGTAGTTGCTGAGTTTGCTGTTAACGGCTTTGAGTAAGCTCTTTCATTAGCATTTGAAATTCTTCCCAAGTGACAGGGCCTTGCAGATCTGATAGTCCGGCAGCATTCTGATTGGCAGGAGGTAGTTGTACAGGGTTCTGTCTGTCCCGTCCTTCTGGATCTGCGGTAGTTGAGGTAGTCCTGGTGTTAACCATTATGGGTAGCGAAGTTTTTTCCTAGACTTGATGCAAATCTGAATAGGATGGAAGAACTTTAAACTTGAATCTGGATCTTTTTCTTAGATTTATGCAATCCGATATCGATAGTAGATCCAACGAGCAGGAGAAAAACTGGGTTTTCTCGGTGAAAGCACCAAAGTGTTTGTACCAAAATTGGGCACAACACCCTTCGGATGTGTTTGAAGAGATTTGATGAAGAATATAAATGAAAAAGGAGGCAGATCTAACAAACACACCAAAATTAATCAGAAAAACAGCAGAGAAACACAGAGATTTAGAGTGGTTCGACGTGTTGCCTACGTCCACTATGAAATGGTTGACTTTTATTAACTTATTCTTGCTGATTACAACGAATTACAACAGTAAAAATCGAGTACAATAGTGATTTCGGCAGAGTCTGGACGTAAAAGAGCAAAAATTCCCTTTTTAGTAGGTTCTGGGCTGCTATTTATAGGCGTAGGCTGCAAATATCTCGCCCAGATCTCGGAAGACCTCTTCTCTCACGTGGGTGGGCCCACCCGATCGATCCCATGTCCTTTGCACTCGATCTGTGATCGATATGAACGAACTTCGTATCGATCGATACTTTGTCCAATCGAGTCGAGATCGATCATGAACATTCTTAAGGATGTACGTAAGCTTCTGTAAAAATTTGGTAGCATTTGGGCTTGTAGATTTTGAGTTATGATCGATGCAAGTTTGAATTTATTAAAGGCTGCTGAATTCGCATCGACCTGCTTCACATCGCTCTGTTCATATTGATCCGAGCATGTGCCTGCATGTTGACATGGCGCTAAATTCTTGGATCGATCCACTTTTTAGGCCGATTGACCGGTTCTACCATTTTTACGTGTTATCTTCGTATCGATCACTTGAGGCTCTATTCGTATCGATGCTCACAGGTTACTTCGTATCGATGGTTGAGGGACATTTCGTATCAATAGAAGGTATTACTTCGTATTGATCGTTCGATGGTTCATTCGTATCGATCGTTGATCGATCGATACGAACTATGCAATTGGAATCGATACGAATTGGCTCCAATTGATGGATACGAAGCCGAGAAAATGTGATGGATACGAAGTAGAACCAGGCCAAGTGGATATGAAGTAGAGTGTACATGATGGATACGAATCGATGGATGTTTGATGGATGCGAAACTGATCGATGCGAAATGATGGATGCGACCCGATTGATGCGAAATGATGGATGCGAGTGAGTTGATTTCCCTAGTTTGCATCGGTTATATCTTGAGCATACAAACTCTGATTGACTTGAAATTTGGAATGTCGGCTTTCATAGCTTTGCTTGCCTTGTCATATCAATTGTAGCTTGATCCGGACTCGGTCAAAATTTACCGACATCCATAGCGGACCTGTACATAACTGGCAATCGAGGAGAACTGTCTTTGGTTTCCAGTCGATTCCTTGGTGCCACGGCCTTACCAAAAGGCAGGATAATAGTATCGTTATTAGGATCTATAACACACACACACAGATATATATATATATATATATATATATATATATATATATATATATATCTGCGTGCGTGTGTGTTAAAATCAAGCACATTATGCTTATATATTTAGTGAAAATTATATACATACAAATTTACACTTTATACACACACGCATGCACTAATGTACACATATTAATTCTATTCTGCCATGATTTTTTTAGAATAAAAGTGGTACTTTATTCAAGAACAACACTCATTTCAGTATATATTTAGGACTCGTTTATTATGTACTCATGACCTTGAGTGTGCTCAAAATATCATGGTATTCGTAAATGATGGGAGAGAGTTAGGGGTATGCCCTAGGGGCAATTCTATAATTTATTGTAAATTATTAACTCTGTAATAAAACCTCATTTGAAATAAAAGATTTTTGTTTTTCTATATACACACGTTATATTGTAATATATTAGATAATTAATTAATTCAATTATATTTAATAGAAAAATCCTTAAATAATATGTTATTTGATAATAATTGCAAAGTGTTGTAATCATGAGAAAATTATCACATTATTGAATAACATACAATTTTAAATATTCTTGGTCAAAATGTTTTGAGAAAGGTTAACAACACATCCGTTTAAACAAGAGTACGTAACGCTCTTCAAATGTTAGGAAGTGTATTACTCATGGCTGTTGGAGGGTACCATGGGGTTACATACTAATAGTTATTTGATAAGTATGGAATGACTCATTCGAGAGTTTCCTTTTGGTCAACAACAACTATATCAAACAGGAAATCTAAAGTTATGATATCATAAAGATCCCTCGATATGAGAATGTTGTTAAACGTTAACATGGATACTTCACTTTGGTTATAGTTAACTCATGGTATAACGACCATCGAGAGACTATAGTTTAGTCTGAGTTGAAGCATTGAAAGTGAAACGCTATTCAATAGAGAATTTGTCTCCTCGATTATATGAGGTTAGTATCACGGTCAACTGTGTAAATCTAAAGTCAAATCTCTGCCCAGAATAGTACGGTTAATAATAAATGTTATTACTAAACTAAAAACTTTATTTATGGACTAACTGAGTTGAATATTGATGATATTAGAATTTGGACCAAAACCACATTGCATAAGTCCTAATATGATATAATGTTGATGAAGTGAATTATTGTAAATTATCGTTACTAAAAGGTACCGACCAATTTATAAAATTGGATTTTACTAATGAGATTTGTAAGCAATGAATTAAGTCAAACTATCACACCACTAGCTTAGGTGACGAGTGAACATTAGTATTTGAATTGTTCGAATATTAATCGTGGCTAAATTCGCACATGTGAGCCATACAATCGTATCTATTCAATCATTGAAACACCGCTTGATTTAATTGATTTATAATAGTTACAAATTAATTAATATTTATGAAATATTAATTACTACTGTATTTATTATATGGGATATATTTAGTGAAATGAAATAGCCTCTAGAATTGTTTAGGGTTCTGTTAGTAAATTATTGGGTGCATATGTAAAATTTATATATATACACATTTGGATATACGATATTTGCGTATTTTTAGACTGGATTTAAATGATATAAATTGCTAATGATTTTATATTTAATTGGTCCATTTAGGACTTGATATTTTGGTTGGCTAAAAGATGACAATGAAGGGGTCTTTGAGTTTTGAATTGGCAGGAGAAAATTAGGCAAACATTTTTCACCGTTCTTCATTGTAAGTTCAAACCTTAAGCACAACTTTTCATAAAAAAACTATTTGACTAGTCCTCTACTACCTTTGGTCAAAAATAAAAGGACAAAACCCCACCTCCATTCCAACTTTATTCAATCCAAATTAATCAAATTCATTCAGATTTGGTATTTGCATGCTTTTAGTTTGCAGCATAATATGAAGAACTGACAAATCAAGGAGATTATCTACATCAGCATGTGTTTTTATGGTTGTATCTCTCAAGGTAAAATTCATTCTAAATTACTCAACGATCACTATGTTTTGTATACCATATCACCTTTCATACACACACAGAGATACACACACATACATATACATATATATGCATATATTTATATATACATATACATACATATACATATATGTATGTATGTATGTCTATGTATATATATGTATATTGACCGTCATTCTTATATCAATTTAACATTTAAATATCGATTTATGTCAATCATCTTACTGTTTTTAGTATAAAAAAATTATATATGTATATATTTGTGTTTTGGCTAGGAATTAAAAAAATATTTAATATATAGGTTAGTTAAACCTAAACAGTATTTATTAATTTATTTGGTTTGTTCTAATTTAACTTAAATTAAAATATTATCTAAATATTTTGTTCTTTAATAAAAGCATTCAAAAATAAAAATAAAAATAAACCTTTTAGCTAAAATATTATACATATATATATACACTTTTTTTCTAAATTAAATAAAGTTAAAATATATAAATATTTTACCCATTAATTCTTTTAGGAATATAAAAAAAACTCGATTGAATTAATTTTTTAATGTGTATAACTATACATATATATATTTTACAAACAATTACATTTATTTAGTGATGCATTTTATAAATAACAAAATTTACTTTCGAGTTTAAAAAAATATGTCGAAACATATATGCATTTTTACATTTATTAATATATATGTATTAATAAATAATATATATTAATAAATATATATTTATAATATTATTCAGTTAATAAAAATGTTTATATAAATATTTTTTATAAATTTATTTAGGTTTTATTTAAATAAGAATATATATATAATTTTAAAATATTACTAAGTCAAACTATGAAATTTGATATTTTGAGCTTATATTTCATATCTGGATTTTAAATTTGAATTTCTTTACTAAATCAAATCAGATTTTTAATTTGAAACTTAAAATTAAAGACTTAGTGAGAATTTTACATTATGTTTAAAATATATTTATAAATACTTTAATTTATAGTTTCAAAATTATATATATATTATGAAATATTTCAATCAGGCTATGTGTGTGTGTAGAACCTAGGTATATACATAAGAGATGTAAATCCAACATCTACTTATTTATAAACTTAACCATGTACACCCTATACTATATTGCATATGCACATCACACATATATGAGTATATAATGATATAGTTGTAAACTATACAAATATCTTTAATCAAATTTATTAATTAAATAAATCAAAAAAATTAAATAAACTATAATTTTATTTAAATTAATTAGATTGGATATAATATAACCCTTTTGAATTTACAGGCCCAATATAATTCAAAATAGGAAGAAGAAAAATAAAAATCTACCTATTTCACCCATTGTAGATCAACCCAGTTCCATCAACAGTTCAGAGCCTGAATGGTCTATGCGGTCTAAGTTAGAAACTTTAGTACTAAATAATAAAGCATATATATCATATTGGAGTCTAAAATACTGGTGTCTAGGTTTGGAATTAGATAATCGAGTACTCTCCCCTCATTGGCTACTAGCCTGACTCAATGGGGTGTAAGTTTGGAAGGTTGGCCCAATTATAAAGGCCCAAATTGATTTGGGTCTTGGGCTACAAAATTTAATTTTAAAATTTTAAAATATATTTTAAATTTAAAATATAAAATAATTTTAATAAATATATAAAGTATTTTTCAAAAATTATTTTTTAAAACTAATTAATATTTACAAAACTATTTAATAATTTAAATGATTGAATTTAATAAATAAATAATTAATTAAAAGTTGATTATTTAAAATTAACATATATACTTATGTGTGTGTGTATTTATAAATGTTATAGTTGAATATATATATGTTGTTTAAGATAAATTAAAAATATATATTTTCAAGTTTATTCAATTAGTTAATTGATAAAATAAATATTAAATATAAATTAATTAAATATTATTTAATAATACATATGTATATATTTAATGATATATCTATATGAAAGCTATAAATATTATAGTTAATTTCATTTTAAATTGTTTAGGACAGATAAAAAATAAAATTCTAAATTTAATATAACTTAAATAATTTTTTAGTTAAATTAATAAATTAAAAGTAATTAAATATGATTAAATTAATAATATATATAAGAATATTATACAACTTAATTAAATTATAAACTATTATAAATAAATTAAACTTGTATAATATGAATGTATAATATAAGTGGAATTATAAGAAGCCTAACTTAGATGTAAGTACATATGTATTGTACATATACCGTGATTTCAAATATGTCCAACACTTGAATTACGATGGTATTACAAAAGATATACTTTATTCCTTGTATCGATCTCACTAGATTAAAAGTATGAATTAAAGATTATGAATTTAATGTATAAAGTTATCCTCTATAATTTATATGATAAAAGATTACTTTATTTGATTCCATAACTATGAATTTGAACTTGTTTTATACTTAACAAATACTTGATATCACCCTTCTATTAAGATTGAAAGCTTTGGAATAGTTTTCAAAGCATTTTAGTTTACTGTATTTATGAAAATATTTTTAGAAAATGGTTATTGTTTTTTTCCTTGATTTGAACTATTGTGTAATGCTTTGAAGTTGATATAAATTACATACATAAAGTATAAATTATTGATATCAAGGTATACTGTATAAAAAAGGGTTTAGAAAGGATTTTTAACTTACTTTATATTGGAAAAGTAATATGAGAATAATGAAATGATAATTGTTTGGTAAAATAAAGTGATTTGTATAAAGTAAACTAGAGGTATTTTGATGATATTCTTATGACTGGTAATTTCCTTATTTGAAATAATTTATAATTTTGTGTAAAATAAACCGATTGTATATAATTGTTTTTCTATAAATATTGCTTAAAGGTAATGCCCGGTGTATGTGGTGCCTAGATCGTAGGGTTTGGATTAAAAGGTTTATTCCTTGGGTGTCGATTGCAGATGATTTGTTATGGTATGGTATGGTATGTTATGATTTATTGTGATGGGCATTCATCATACAATGATATATATTTTGTAATAGATTCGTTGAAACCATATTGTATTTTGAAATCTAGTTTTGATGTAATTGCTTAATATTATGAAACTGGTTTTGTTAAATGAAAGTAGCATTTTAAACAAATAAGGGTAAATATTATTTTGCAAAATGTTTTGAAAAGATGTTTTGGACAAATTTGGATTTGCAAATTGATTGAGAAATATATTGCAAAGATTGCGTAATGTCCCCCACTCTAAGACTCGAAAATAGACACCGATGATGCTGAAGTCATCACTGAGATCATTTTCCGATGACAAAGTAAGTTCAGTATTATTTTGCACAACATAAGTAAATAAAGCGGCTAAATAATTTTTCCATTACATCAATTTGAATTATAGAATTCATTACATCATTTTAACCCTAATCGTTGCCCAAGCAAGGGTAATTATAAATAGAATATAGATAGAGTAGTGTTGTATCCGACATATGAAGATGCCAACACGACACATAACCAGTTATAAATCCATAAACTCAGCCTACTCGAATGAGTACTAGTGAGTTTATGGGAAATAATAAAAATATGAGTCAGACATAAAGCATAGTATGAGTAAAACCTTTAGCCTAATCATCCATAGTGAGACCATGCCATGCTGAATGGTTTTCCCCTCACTTTATTATCATAGCCATATAGATCATATCATATAAACAAGCATGATCATTAATTCATCATAAGTATGAGAATTCTTTCATATGAGCACGACTATCATCTATAGTCTTATTTTAATTTGCCACACAAGCCTAACTTTACTAGTTCAAATTCCCATTCTTAACAGTTATGGGTTATTCTTATATGTTTTATCCTTAAGTTTTCGTAAATAGAGAACTAGGTTTCCATATAGGCCTTCAATCATTATTCCAAAAGTTTGTCGCAGATAGACAATTGGATGTTACACAAGCCTTACCCCTACGTTCACACATTAGTGTTGTGAATAGACATGGGTTGGCCACATAGGCCTTCCATTAACGATACCAATTATAATGTCGTGAGTTTGACATTTGTTAGCCACACATGCCTTCCTTTATATACAATGTCGAATTTAGACATATGATCAACACTAAGGCCTTCCATTATAAATCATCAAGAAGTTGGGTTTATACATCTTACTGCCACAAAGGCCTTCCATTTTCATTTATATCCTTACAAATGGTTCCATACATCATCCTATAATTTAATTAAGCTTAATCCCTTTTTCATCCTTTAGTTAAGTCATTCTTTATTAGCTTACCGTTTCCTAAATCCATTTCATACTTAGGATTCACCATAACTTACACTTAGCCTTCATAACTCATTTGGTTTATTAATTCAACCTAGCTTTACTAGGTCGTCGAGAGTTAAATCTCCTAGGGACATCGCGTGATAAGATAACCCTAGCTATTGCATATCAAAATAGCTTTCGAAAGCAAAAATGTACCTGTCCAAGGTTGATATAAACATAGTGTAACACCCCAAAAATTTAAGTGGAAATTTAATATATGAATTAAATTTAAATATAATAAGCGGAAAAAAATGAAATTTTCACAAACATCCTAATTTGACTATAAAACTTGCACCGTTGTATTCGTAGTAATTTTCTAATCAATTGTCATTTATAACATTATGAAATTGGAGCTAGTATGAGAAAGTTATGGATATTTGAAAATTCATAGTTGGAAATAATTGAATAAACCAAATTTGAAAATAAATATTATTAAATAAGAAACCCACTAGTCGAAGGATAGATTGGGACCGGTTGACCCTTAGCGGTCGACCACCTCAATCTATAGTGGTCGACCTGCCATGGGGAAATTGCTAGGGTTATGAGTGGCAAGCGGCCCTGATTTTATAATCTTAGATCGTGCAACTAATATTGCTTTCTACCCTTATAAATACAACCCTAACGTAATTGGCAAAACCCTAAATTACCTATTGTACGTCTCTACGCCTCTTCAAATCATAGATTTTTTCAAATTAAATTAAAATAATATTAGAGAGATTGAAGAAGAGTAAATCAAGCAGAGTAGCAAGGGGAGGAGATTCCAGGCGTAATTCGAGGGGAATAGCTTTGGTTTAGGCTGAGTAGGTTCATTGTAAATTAGATGATTTACATAAAATCAATTTTAGTATACTTATTTTGATCAAGAACTATTTTAAATTGAATTGGGAATGTTTTTAAATTGAATTAGGAATTTAACTGTGATTATATGAATACGACTTCTTTCTTCCAATCTATATCTGATTAATGAAAAATTGAAAATTAAGAAATTGATAATTTTGACTTTTGGATGAAACATTTTTATCAAATTTGATAAGAATTGATATAACCTGTTGATGTTAAACCTTGGTTAAACTGATTTAGGGAAAATTTAAATTGAATAGCAAGTTTTGACAATTACAAACCATAAATTCATTAATTTGGTTAATTGAAATCAAAATTACTGTATGACAAGTTATAATAATCTACTGTAATGGAGTTTGGGAGCAACAGTAATTAATAAACAAAACGAATGATAATCGTTAACTAAAATAGTAAACAAACGATGAACAGCAAGCGGTCGACTGCTCTAGGAGCAAGTGGTCGACCAGTTGCTGAAAATGGAGTGCGGCCTGAACCTCGGCCTAAGGCCCAAGTTATAAATAAAATAGTGGTGTGTGTGTATATATGTTAGTATAAGTAAGGAAGCTAGTTCCCTATGTGGTGACACTAGGGCATTACGGGACTGGGTAAATACTATTTATCCAGTTGGGTCGATATTCAATTGGGGTGATTCTATCGCAAATTACACTCACAGGAGGTTCTACAGTGGACACACAATACTGACGATGATGCCTAATGAAGCATGTGGTTTGGCAGTAACAGGAGTTCCTTGGTATCCATAGTGACATGACATGATGTTGTATTGTTGATGGACCCTGGCGTAGTGCAATAAGAGGCGTTGCATTACTATTGAGAGATGGACATGAATGCAGCGGCGAGGAGACACTTTGGCGAGTCGGCATTGTGGGCTCCCTTTACATGCGTAATGAGGATACATGTAGTTGTATTTGTGGGAACATAGTCTTATGATGGAAATTGTAGGGAATCTATGTGGAATAGTTCTAGTAGCTATTAGCTGATCATTAGTTGTCTTGAGGTTCGATTAGTTGTTCGACCCTAAGTATGAGCATGCCTAAGTAATTAGTGTAGGTGCGTTTTGAGCTAAACCCCTTTGAATAAAGAAAACAAATAATTCACTGACACTTCTAGGATATCCTAGGTCACATAGAGTTCTACTAAAATCAATTGCATATGATCATCATATATTAATGATGTGACTCATTTACTAGTCTTTTGTCTGACCCACCCATTTTCCTTTCTTTTTCCTTGCCATAGGAGGACATGGCAGCAGGTGATAGGCCCTACAATAGTACATGGAGAGGCGAGCATGACATCAGAGTTACTTTTTATTTCCTATTACTCTCCGTATATTGTTTATAATATTTAGTATCCTATCAGGCTACTTGATGTATTTCTATATACTGTGGATTTGTCCACATACTATTTTAAGACCGTGTTTTGGATATTTTCTGAGACGACTGTTTTTAGTATTTATATATTTTCTTCCTTCCACTATGAGATCTAAAAGTGTTATATGTCTTAGATTTTATCCTTGTATCTTTAGTCTATAAAATGTTTAAAATCCTCGACAGCTCATACTTCTTTGCACAGACATGATTCCAAAAGTCACCCTAGACTTTAGATTGATGTGTCAGAAGGTGCGGGTTGTCACAATTGGTATCAGAGCCTAAGTTTGAAATTCCTTAGGGATTAGGGACGCATTAAGAGAACGTATTTGAAAGAAAAAAAGTTTTTCAAATGTTTTTCAGAAGGTTTTCAAAATTGGTTTCCAGATTATGTGTGTGTGTATATATGTATAGATAAAGACTTTTCAAAAATTATATATATAAGTGTAATATGTAAACTCTTTCCTTTATTCTTGCCAATGCTATTTGTGGGAATGTTTTTAATAAATTCCTAAATCGCATATAAAAAGAATGAACGATCATGCTGGTTGCGGCTTAGGCGATGCAGTTGAGATTCCGGCTGTGAACATTCCTATGTGGTTCCATTGGTATCTGCAAGCAAGAGGACAATCCAAGCTTAACCCTAACAGAGGACCCATAGAGCAGTCACCAGGTGAAGTTCCCGCCTACCCATCTTCCATCGATTTTACTAAGCTATGTAAGGACTTTGCGAGTCTAGGAGGGAAGCTGTATGTGGTGACTGAGTCGTATGTAGATTCAATGGCATGGATTTTACTTATGAGAGGATTTCTGGAATTGATGGATCTTAGAGATGACGTTAGGAGGCAGCTTGCCACTTGGCATTCATAAAGGGAGGCTCTGAATTAGTGGGATGTGGAAGTTGCTAAATGATGAAGGAGAGATTACTTGGGGGAGTTTAGTAGACGATTTGAGGTGAAGTTTTTATCCAGGGAGGAAGAGGGAGTACAGTTGGAAAAGTTTATTCATTTACAGTAAGGAGAGAAGTTGGTAAAAGAGTATGTTAATCAGTTTAATGAGTTGGCTAGGTTTAGAATGGAACTGATCAATACCCCTTACAAGAAGGCTCTGAAGTTTACGAAGGGACTGAATTAGCCTCTTCAAGATTTGGCCCTGAGACATATTCCTACAGTGCAACCTTTGAGATATTGGTGGAGATGGCTTTGCTGATTCTTTTTCCAAAGAGGAAGTAAAGAGTGAGCCTAAGATGACAGGAAGAAAGACACCCCAACAGAACTAGCAAGGGCGGAATAGGACCCAAGGCTAAGATAAGAAGCAAGAGCTGCAATGTAGGAAGTTTGATAAGAAGGGGCATTTTATGAGGGAGTGCAGGATGGACAGTTCGAAGATTAAGTGTTATAACTGCAATCAACTCGGACACATGAGGCAGGAATGTCCAGCACCTCAAAAGACCTCTACCCAAGGTGGTTTCATCTTATGCACTAGACGTTGTTCCTAGCTTGAGTGTGCCTCTAGTTGTAGATAAGGGGAAGAAGTTCATGATCGAAGGTGTGTTAACTATATCTGATTTACCTGTTTGTACCTTACTTGACATGAGGGCATCACACTCTTTTATATCTAGTAGACTTGTGGATGAGTTACACATAGGCACTAGCGTATTTATGGACCTTGTAGTTGTATCAAACCCTATAGAAGGATCACTTTATTTGTCTATGATATGTAAAGGTTTGAAATTTTTCATTTTGGGGGTCGAGTTCGATTACGATGCTTTTGACTTAGGATTTTATGGGTTTGGTTTTATTTTGGGCATGGATTAGATGATGATTTATGGGTCGATTTTAGATTGCGATAGGAAGGTTGTTAAGCTGGTTACTTATGGTGGACGTAGTCTAGAGGTTTTTTGCGATCCCAGAGGTTTGGTTCTATTGAGTTACCTATATTCATTAGACCTAGCACATGACGAGTTAAATTCAGTGCCTGTAGTTAGAGATTATCTTGATGTGTTTTTCGAGGTTACCAATCTTCCACCCCCGAGAGGGATCGAGTTCCGAATTTATTTTGTAGAGAACACCAGACCTATTGCCTTACCTTTAAGGCATATGGCTCCAAAGAAGAGACGCAAGTTGAATAAGAAAGTGAATGAGCTGTTGGATAAAGGCTTTATTAGGAGGAGTATTTCAGAAAAGGGAGCACCCATTGTCTTTTCCACCAAGGTAGATTGTTCTTTGAGGCTTTGCGTCGATTATCGGGAGTTGAATAAGCTAACAAATAAGAATTATTACCTGTTGCCCTGCATAGACAATCTTTTTGATCAGTTGGTTTGCGTGAAGGTGTTCGCTCAGCTTGACTTAGCTAATGGATTCCATCAGTTGCGTATAGCTGAGGATAGTATTCAGAAGACTGCTTTTCGAATACTCGACAGACTATATGAGTGGTTAGTCATGCACTTTGGACTAACCAATGCACCCGTCTACTTTGTTGATTTGATGAGTCGAGTTTTTAGAGGGTTTCTTAACAAGTTTATGGTGGTATTTGTGGATGACATATTAGTTTATTTGAAAAGCGAGAAGGAACATAGGTTGCATTTAGAAGAAGTGCTCAGTATACTCTGTGAGCATAAGTTGAAGGAAAAGTTTTCTAACTGTAACTTTTGGCACAAGGAGGTACACTTGGGACACATCATCTAGGAAAGTAGGCCGATGTTCGATCCTAGTAAAGTAGATACAGTATAGGATTAGCATGTGCCGAAAAATACCACAGAAGCAAGGAGTTTCTTTGGTTTGGTTGGATACTGTAGGAATCTCATTAAGGACTTCACAAAGGTCTCTGCCCCTTCGATCCGCCTTACCAAGAAGAATTTGGTTTTCTCATCAAACGAGAAGTGTGAGGATGCTTTTATTAAGCTGAAGGAGGCATTGACTAGTGCACATGTTCTAGTGTTACCTGATGGCATAAAGGCATTCACAATATATACCGATGCTTGTGGTATGGGGTTAAGCGCGGTGCTGATGCAGGAAGGGAGAGTGGTGAGCTATGCTAGTCGACAATTGAAGGTCCACGAGAGAAGCTATCATACCCATGATCTTGAGTTGGCGACCATTGTCTTTGCACTCAAGTCATAGAGACACTATCTTTTAGGAGAGCGGTTTGAGTTGTATACGGATCATAAGTTTCTGAAGTATTTATTCTCCTAGAAGAATTTGAACTTAAGGCAGCAGACGTGGGTGGAGTTTTTAGCATCGTATGACTTCGATATCTCATATACTCCGGGCAAAGGCAATGTTGCGGTCGATGCCTTAAGAAGGTAGTATGCGGTGTTCAGTCCTTTGTTCTTAGAGTGGAAGCATTTGGAGTTCATTTCTATGTTTGATTTTCAACCATCATTAGACATCATTCCAGGATCATTAGCGGCTTTGGATGTACAACCTACACATATGGATCGTATTAGGTCAAGCCAATAGCAAGACAAGGAGCTCTTGGTTATTTTCAAGAGAGTAAGTAAGGAAAGCAGTCGAGTCATTTGAGGCATTATGCCATTGACTCGAATGGATGGTTACAGAGAGACGGTCGGTTATGTGTTCCTCCCGTTATGGATTTGATTGACATGGTACTAGCCGATTCTTATCGTTCTAGGATGACCATTCATCCTGATGGAGAATAAATGTATCATAACATAAAGAGAGCCTTTTATTAGCCTCATATGAAGAAGCATGTGGCAGAGTATGTGGCTCAATATATGACTTTGCCAGAGGGTAAAGGCGGAGCAAAAAAAGCCTGGAGGATTGTTACAGCCGTTGGAAATTTATCAGTGGAAGTGCGAGAGTATTTCTATGGACTTCTTCGATGGACTACCTAGAAGTAGGAGGGGGAATGAGAGTATTTGGGTCATAGTCGGCCGACTAACCAAATGCGCTCATTTTATTTCGGTTAGGAGTACGAGGACTGCTGCGTCTTTGGCAATACTATACGTGAAAGAGATCATTAGGTTGCATAGAGTTTCTTCTAGCATCGTTAGTGACAAAGATCCACGTTTCACAAGCGAGTTTTGGAGGAGTCAACATAAGGCTTTAGGCACTGAGTTGAGCTTGAGTACCGCTTATCACCATAGACAGATGGAAAGACGAAGAGGGTGAACCTAGTGTTAGAGGACTTGCTTCGAATGTGTATCTTCGATTTGTAGGCTCTTAGGAGGATCACTTGACTTTTTTTTAGAGTTTACTTATAATAATAGCTATCGGGCGAGTACTGAGATGGCACCATTCAAGACATTATATGGGAGGCCTTGTAGGTCACCATCTTGTTGGTGGTATACTATGGATATGATTATTCTTGGATTGGATATGGTGAGGGAGACATCAGAGAAGGTAGACTTGATCTGTAGGAGAATGAAAACCGCATAGGATAGACAGAATTTTTATGCTAGTAGGAGATGTACGGAGTTAGAGTTTGCAGTGGACGTCATGGTTTTTATGAAGGTCTCACCACTTAGGCATGTTATGTGATTTGGTAGTTCAGGAAAGTTGGCACCAAGGTTTGTAAGGCCTTTTCCGATTACTGAAAGAGTTGGGAAGTTAGCTTATAAGAGGAAGCTAGCTTTCTAAGAAGTTAGCAGGAGTACATGACATTTTCAACTTGTTACACTTACGGAAGTGCCTACATGATACCACCATTGTAGTCGAGCTGTGTCGGCTAGAGGAGGTGGAAGTAGAGAGGGAGTCACTTGTTCATCATTCACCCACTCGTATACTTGAACGTAGTACGAAGCGATTCCGCAAAAAAGTTATCAAGCTTGTTATGGTCCAGTAGGGACCCAATGGAGAGTACTTAGGACCCTAAGGAGAAGATGCGATCGACCCATCCACAAATCTTTTCTGGTACATTTCCATTTTAGTTTAATAAATGTAAACTACTTATATGTTAGGTTCTAGCTTAGTATACTCCATAAATATAGACCATTGGATGTTAGGAATGGTTATGAACGTGTCACTAGGACATGTTTTAGATGATGGATGCTAATAGATGTATTTGTTTGTTCTCTGTACATATAGGTAAATATATTATTGAGTTAGCATACATATACACCATTACTTGTTTTATTTCATTGAGTTATATGCATATGGTTGTTGCATATTGATTGAATGGTTGTGCATACAAGTAGAATTGCTAGTATATATTTACATAAGATGTTGCATATTTGCATACATGGCATAAGCACTTGCATTTCAGGAGGTCGAATAGATCAAGAGACCACCTAATTTTTGCGTTATTGTAGGTTCATATGCATTCCACGGCTGCATATGCATCTTGCTTAGAGACTTAACTAAGGACAATGATTGCCAGTGGTTGATGAATGAGTAGATTTGTGGTTATTGATTTTGGTACGCACTAGTTACATTTTTCCATCCTTGGATATTTCGAGGACGAAATCCTTTTAAAGGGGAGAATGTAATACCTCGAAAATTTAATATAAGAATCAAATTTAAATATAATAAGGGGAAAATGGAATTTTTCACAAACGTCTAAATTTGGCTATGAAACTTGCATCGTTGTGTTCGTAGTGATTTTCTAAACAATTTTCATATTTAACCTTTTGAAATCGGAGCTAGTATGAGAAAGTTATAAATCAGAGCTAGTATGAGAAAGTTATAAATATTTGAAAATTCAAAGTCGAAAATAATTAAATAAACAAAATTTGTAAATAAATATTACTAAATAAGGAAACCCACCGATCGATGGATAGATTGAGACCAGTCAACCGCCACCATATATAGCGATCGGCCGACCATGGGGAAATTATCAGGGTTTTAAACGGCAATGGCCTAAATTTTATGATCTTAGGTCGTGCGGCTAATATTGCTTTCTGTCCCTATAAGTACAACCCTAATCTACTTGTTAGAACCCTAAATTATCAACTGTACATCCAAACTCTACTCTTATGAAAATTAAAATCTTCTTCCCCCTTAAATCACAAATTTCTTCAGATTAAATTAGAATAAAAGTAGAGAGATTGAAGAAGAGTAAATCATGTAGGGATCTAATGAGCGGAGGATATTCCAAGCGTAATTTGAAGGGAATAATTTTGGTTTGAGGTGAGTGGGTTCATTCTTAATTGGATGATTTACATATAATTAATTTTAGTATATCATATTTTGATCTAGAATTGTTTTAAATTGAATTAGGAATGTTGTTAAATTAAATTTGGGAATGTAACAGTGATTACATAAATATGAATCCTTTCTTCTAATCCAGATCTGATTAATGAAAATTTGCAAATTAAGAAACTGGTAATTTTGAATTTTGAATATACCTTTTTTATCAAATTCTATAAGAATTGATATAGTCTGTTGATGTTAAACCTAGGTTAAACTGATTCAGGGAAAACTGAAATTGAATAGGAAGTTTTGACAATTACACATCATAGATTCACAAGTTTGGTTAATTACGTACATGCGGTTGTATGAAACAATCACAGAACGACTCAACGAGAGTCTTCTATAAGTTAATATAACTAAACCAAAATAGAAAACTTCAATTAGCTACGTGCACTAATCTTCAGACTTGAGAAGACTATTGATCTTAAGTAGCTAGACATTTTTTTGATTATGGCTTATCACAATTATGTTATGACTATGGTTGGGTACACATTGAACTACTTTAAATGAAATTTTACTCAAGAGAGGAGTCATCTTCTTCATTGTAGAAGGTTGGTATTAACATAATTGGTAGTCAAATTAAACTCAAAATACTGGCTAAAGTAAAATGGTTGATTGGTAAATGTTGCCGGACTGGACTTCAAAGTGGTATATACAATTAACTATGGATATTATTGGAGTTTTTGACATTTGTCCAAACTCTAGATATCTTAGGAATATAATGACAAAGAAAAGAAAATGTGCATAAAATACTATTAAAAAGTATATCCTAATAAAAATTAGAAACTGCATTTCACCTGAATGATCTGTAAGCAAAGTCTGTATAGGATTTAGTATTTAAATTATTTAAATATTAATTGAGAACCGAGTTCACGTTAGAGAGTCAAACCAACCGAGTAGTTCGCTAATTATTGAGTTCAACAAATTTAAATTAATTTATAAATGTTATAAATTAATAATAAAAGTTAATACAAATGTTATGTTAAATTTTTTGGTATTTAGTTGTTTATTTGAGGCCTTACAATTAATTATACTAATATATAATTTTTTTATACTGGTTTAATTAAATATATGAGTTTAATTAATTAATTAATTAGGCTTGCCATCATGGAAGCCCATGTGTGGTATGACTAGCCATACAATAGGAGCTATGATGGGTCGTGGCTTGGTATATAGCTAAAGATTTGATCAAGACTCAAAAGAGGTATTACTGGATTTTTAGCCAAGCAGAAGTCAACAGAAGTTAGAACGTCGAAACGAAGACAAAATGATTCAAGGACTTTGGAAATATCACAAAAGGCAAGAAGAAGGAAATACCAAAAAATGAGCGAAAAAGGTTGACTTGAAATTTTCAACCTGGCGCTTGGTGTCGGACCCGAGTCGTACCAGAGCTGAACCAAGGAAAATTTAAGGAAAACCCAAGTTATGATTTTACTCAGGTACGACTCACAAAAGTCTCGGGTCAGACTCTAAGTAACATAACTCGGTGCCGACCTGTTTTTTCTTGATTCTAACTCACATAACTCTCAAGTCGGACTTCAAGCAATGGTTTTTGAATATAACACGGGTCCGACTCACAAAATACTCAGGTTTGACTCAAAGCAATAACTCGGTATCAAGCTATGGGGATAACTTAGTGCCGACTTGTTTTTTCTAAAGTCTGACTTACAAAATTCTCAGGTCAGACTCCAAGCAATCATTACAGAGTAGAACTCTGGTCGGACATACAAAACTCTCAGGTCGGACTCCAAGTCAGTTCAACCCCGATCTGAAGCTCATGATTTTCACCAACGTCGCGATTAAGACGAAACGACTTGAAAATAGTAGACACACCCAATGGATTAAGAAAATAGCTCGCAAAAATTTCAACCAAAAATAAGCTAAGGAGATAAATCCGGGATGAGTTATGACCGACGAGTTATGGCCGATGAGTTATAACTGACGACTTATCACTGATGAGTTATCACTGACGAGATATAACGGTCGAGTTCTAACTAATGGCTTATTGTTGAGGAGTTATAACCGACGAGTAGTAACCGACGTCTTATCACTGACGAGTTATAACCAACGAGTTATCACCGATGACTTATCTTCGATGACTTATTTTCAATGACTTGTCTCCGACAACTTATCCCCGATGACTTATCTATATCTTATCTTGGACGACTTGTCTTGGATGACGTATCCCAAAAATTGAAGAGTTAACTTCTATGAACTGCAGAACAAATCAAGTCATGAAGGATCACCTATCAAAACAAGTCAAAGAACTATGAAAACATATGGTGCACCCCAAAATGAAGCAAGTAACATGATGCAAGAGAGTTGGGTAAGATTCCCACTAAGGGGATAACTTGACGTCGAGTTATAGACATAACTCGGTACCGAATTATTACCATAGCTCGTAAGACCCTGCAACTTCTCACACTACTTCATGCCAATATTTGGACCTCGTTAGTGGCGGGCTTCTGACCCAATATGACTGATACCCCTATAAATACAAACCTTAGAGCAACCAAAATAGGACTGGTTTCTATCATCACTACGCAGAAGCTCTGTCTCTTCTCCAACTCCTTCCTCTACACAGTAGTCACCAAGGCAGCAACTGTAGGCAATTCTAGGACTTAGAATCTGTTTAATCTCTATACTTATGACTTATTCTCTTTCAAATATCTTGTAATCTAGATCAAACTACATCAAATTAATAAGCAACAAAGCTATAAAGTGGACGTAGGTAATAGATTGCCGAACCACTATAAAATTCTTGTATCTCTTTGTTATTTCTATGATTTCCCTTTTATTTGTACTATTATCTGCTAGATCTAGTCTCACAAGTTCTACACAACATATCTTTGGATGCTGATCCATTTTTCACGTTAATATTTTAGGGCTTTCACTTAGAAAACTAAATCCAGGCTTAGATCTAGCTATCCACTTTGGATTGGATAGATCTAGAAGTTAGATCTAGAAATTTTACTTAAAGAAATTGAAGATTTACTACTTTAATGGCTCCAAAAAAAATTCCGCATCCAGAAGATCCATAGGAGCAACTATTAGTGATGATGAAACAAACACCCACCAAACTTAAGCAAACAATGGAACCTTGCTCTAGGCTCTTCTTCTCACCAAGAAGTTGTCACAAGAGTTGAATTTGATAAGATAATCAATGATCTTAACCAAAAGTTCATGGATAGTCAAAAGGCTCTTATAGAGAAAATGGACCGTTTGCTAACTATGCAGCCACTAACTATAAGAAGGACAAGAAGGGAAACTTCTCCTGCAATGGAAATAGAGAATTCCTCCATTTTTGGCCTAAATCAAAAGGATGGGAAGAAAAATAGGGGAAGAAATAGCTGTTGTTACTCGAAATGCTACAGGAGGAAGTAGGAATCTTACCTTGTGGGAAAACAACCAAAATCTTGAGGTGAATGCTCACCAACAAGGCGATGCAACGCTTGTTTCTAACTTTGAGGATGATATGCAACTTGGTGAAAATGATTTTGAACCAGTAGTTGGAGGAAATGCTGCCAAAGCTCAACCAACCCCATGGTAACGGAATCCCGTAGGAATTGTTCTCCTGAAGGCTGGAGGACCTAGATCCCAGTCGGAAAACCAAGATTGTTTGCAGAGCCAAATGCTCGATGCAGCCCCTGGCAGTTGCCCTACGGAATACCATGCCATGGAAAAACATATAGCCGAAATGGTTAAGCGATTGGTTAAGGAAAGCAGGGGCAGGAAGAAGGAAGATTAGGGTTCCGCTCTAAGCCGAACTCCATTCACTAAAAACATCTTAAAGGAAGAATATCCCCACAAATTCACCATGTCGGCCGTGCCATCATACAATGGCACAACAGATCATAGACAACAATTGTTCAAGTATGAATGGCACATGGACAGAGCTAGAGCTACGGATGCCGTTTGATGCACATGTTCCTATCTTCTTGGAAGGAGTCGCTTCCATGTAGTTTAGTAGACTTCCATCGAAATCCATTTCCACTTTTGACGAATTGGAAAAGAGGTTTCTAGAGCAGTTCAGGCTCCATGTTACACGTCCTAAGGATGTGATATCTCTCTCTAACCTATCACAAGGACCTAAACAATCACAAAAGGGTTTCTTAAACTGATTCAATATTACTGTTATAGAAAAAGCCTTATGGGGACACTAGGGGCATTGTGGATAGGCAGGACTTTCCTCTCTTTCTATTTCATCAATAAAATTAGCTTTTTGAACCAATGGAGCTGCTTCTTGCAAGCTAAACCGCGAAGTCGATGGGAAAAATCAACTCAACTACCGGATCGATAGGAAATTGATCCCTGCCTTTTGAGAACTCGTGTTGCTCCAACAACATCGGGAAGGCCCCTCAATCCTCAAGCCTGGTGTTGCTACGGCGACATCAGGAAATTTCTTACTCCTCAAAAGCTTCAATGTCGCTCCAGCAACCTTGGGAAACTTTCTATCTTCCTAAGTATCGGCGTTGTCCCTACAATGCCGAGAAGACTTCTCAACTTCCAAAGCCCCGATGTTGCTCCGAAAACATCAAGGAAAGTCCTATTTCTTGAAGTATTGGTGTTGCCCTGGCAATGCCAATGCAGCATCAAAGCGCTCAGGATTTTCCTTTCCTTTCACTTATAGATAAATCTTGCTTCTGGACCAATGGAACCGCATCCTTGCAAGCACAAACTCTCATGCACATCCATAAGCTGCATATCGCTACTTAAGCCGATGAAACCATGCTCTTGCAAGCAAATCTCCTTGTGTACATCCATTAGCCGCACATCACTTCTTGAGCTGATGGAATCACACTCTTGTAAGCAAATCTCCTCGTATGCATCCATAAGCCACAAATCGCTTCTTGAGCCGATCGAACCGCGCTCCTGCAAGCAAATTTTCTCGTTCGCATCCATAAGTTGCACATCGCTTCTTGAGCCGATGGAACCGTGCTCTTGCAAGAAAATCTCCACATGTAAATCGATAAGCCGCACGTTGCTTCTTGAGCTGATGGAACCACGATCTTGCAAGAAATCTCCTTATGCGCTACCAATAAGCCGCACGTCACTTCTTGAACCGATGGAACCACGTTGTTGTAAGCCATTTTCCTAGGCGCCATATAATAAGCCGCATGTCGCCTCTTCAACCGATGGAACCATGTTCTTGTAGGAAATCTTCCTATGCACCATACAATAGTTGCATGAAGTTTCTTGGACCGATGGAATTACGTTCAAGAAAGTAACAATTAACATGCACACACTATATATTGCGCCCATGAGGAAACACTCCTCTATCTCCGAACAAGACGTGTGTACTCAAAACCACCGGATTGACGAGCAAATTTGGAACGATCCACCAATTTATCAATTTGATAAAATGAATTTATTATTAATTAAAGATGATAATATAGATAATATCGTTTTAAGTAATGATAATTAATAGTAAACTTATTTTGAATAAATATTTACGAGAATATTTTCCTCAAAGAATTTATGTCGATTAGGGCATCGTATTTAAATATAGATTTATTCAAATTTAATCAAGATTTAATGATTTAATAATTATTTTAATTATTCAAATAATGATGATGATTCATTTTGAATAGTTATAAAGTGAAAATAAATCATTTATAATAGTTTATAAAGATATATATTTGATTTGAAAATATAAGGAAAAATCAATATCGCTTTATCGGTATAATAGAAATTTTTACAAATAATTGTAATATAAAATTTTATGGTTTTATAATTCAAATGTAATCATTTTTATTAGTTTAAAATGATAAGAATTTTTTTTATGAATTTTGTTTACAAATATATGAACATTAAAGTATAAGTGAAAATGTGACCGATAATCAGTTCTCCAGATTTCAACGATTTAACGAACAAAAGTTATTCAAACACGTTCGAGGTATTATGTACCTACATGTACATAAAATATATGTTACATATAAATGATAACATGCACATAAATATACATATATAAATATAATTATGTATAAGAAATATAATATAAAATAAATAATGTATTTTAATGATTTCTTACTCTTTAAGCATAAAGAAGTCAACATATGTATACATGAGAGGATGGAAGTGATGTGCACATGGGGGGCGGCTTTGGTCGTGCATTGTGAAGGGAGGTACTATGTTGGAGTAGCTTAGAAATAGTGACAAAAGTGATGTGCACATGTCTTCTTTTATACTCTTCCTTTTTCCTATAAATACCCTACCATCTTCTCTTCCTTTTCGTTCCTTTTCTTCTTCATAATTCTCAAGCTTTTGCCTCCATATTAATGGCTTCCATCCTAAAAGAAATAATGTCCAAATTTATTTCAAAAAAAGAAATTAAATCATAGTATATAGTTATACATAGTTAAACACCTCAATACAAGCTCGAATCTCCATCTCTCCACCTCCTAAACCCAAGACACCACCATTCACCACCCTAGGTCGTGTGCTCCATCTCTTCACCACCATAGGCTGTGAGAACCAAGGCTTGGCCAAGCCATTTCAAGGATCCAAGCTCAATTTCATAGAGTTTCATTTTGAGATAGCGGAGCTATAGCCATTTTAAAACTAATTCGAATGAAAATGAAGGTGGGAACTCCTAAACTACTATATTATATTTTGAATGACGATATGATGTTTGTAAATGGATGTTTAATATGCTTTGATCATCAAGTTTGGTTGTTTTCATATCAATGTTGAATATACATGTAGGTCACGAATATACACGTCGATAAACACAAAGGAAATCACTTTCCTTGAATTAATGAAATGGTGTATATGGAAGTATTAAACCTCTTAAAAATGGTCTAAAATGTATTCAAAATGTTTTATAAACATTTAAAAGTGTTTTGGTGAAGTTTGAAAAGAAATGAAAATTTTAGTTAAAAATAAGCGCGTCGTGTAACGGTAGTTCGCGATTTCGCGCTATAAAAGTCAAACAGGTGTAAAAGTTGGAATATAGCTCGGAATTCTTCGAGATAAGAATTTTCTGAACTATTATATCCATAGTTTTCCAACGAAGGAAGAAAATTGAGATTCCGATAAGTGGATTTTAAAATATGAGTAAAACAAGTGTTGGGAAAATCCCGAATTTGCAATTCGGAATCCACTACTTGATTTCTTTCAAATGATGTTTTAAATTGTTTAAAAATGTGGAATAAATCTTATAAATGTTTTAAAATGTTTTAAAAGTGATTTGAGTAATAAAAATGAATTTTCAAATAATAAAAAGTCGTTTTGATCAATATAGCTTAAAAAGGCACTTTCCGCAGCACTTCTCTAAAACTTTTGAAATATAGTTTTAAACTTAACAATTCTTTTCCAAATATTTTCTAAATGTTTTCAAATGGATAATTAAATGGTTTAATAATGATTTGGTGGTTTTCTAGCTTATTGAAGAAAGTTCAAATAAATGAATTAAAGAAAAAGCTATTATAAATAGTGGTTTAATCTTGGCTCTAAAAGCCGACGGGTAGACAGGGTTTTTCTATTCGTGAGATCAGAATGTGAGGTGCTTAAACTAAGGAGAGGTTCAGGAGCAACCAGTGCCCTGGCTCACCTGGCTTCTTTCCTGGGCGAGGGATGGATAAGGTTGAAATGTCGTAAATGAGTTAAGTATAAAAGATTTAATTTTCCAAATTTAAATACAACTTGGATTTTATAGAGATCATCTTCTTGTGCTTAGTGTTAAAGCCCGAAGAGGGAACTCGTACTATTCATGGAATTTAAAAGGTGATTTCACCGTTATTCCGCCTATAGTATTTGTTGAATACGGGGATTGATATTGAGTAGAATTAGATGATTTCTATAGATTCTGCTCATTTGATATTTAATTATTTTAGATTGACATCCTAGATAACATGGTTTTAACTCAATCGAAATTGAGAGTTTTAAATTAAGAAATCTTTGTTAAGATTTAAATAAAATGAGTTGGGAATATTTCCCTAAGTATAAAAGAAATGATTTCGAATTAGTCTAAGTTTAAAAAGGGTTTAAGTAATCAAAGATTTGATAAGAGAGGTTTAATAGTTCTGTATATACCGGAAAGAATGTTTTAAATATATATATATATATATATGAAGGATATTTTTTATAAAAAGAACTCAGTCAATTAAAGAATGATTCCCTATTCACAAAACCTCTTTTTATCGATGATTGGATTCGAAGAAACCGGGGTCGGATGCGGGGAAATCCCTATCTGAAAACCACTTCGAACCGATGTATGCATTAGAAAAATGAAGACCTGATAGAGAGAATGAAGAATGAAGACCAAAGATTTTCGGGATGAAAGGACTGCTTGTTGATAATTCTGGTTAGCTCCCAAATACTAAAGTAGTAGTGGTCCCTTCATTTTTGAAATTCTTTGGGTTGATTCTTGCTACTAACCCTAAGGTTAATTCTCGACAGGATGTGGTAGGAGAGTACCTTCGGTTTCGTTCAATCCCAGAATGAACTTTTATGGATGGATGTCTGACATTACATTCTTGAGATTTACATCGTTGGATTTTATTAACGTACATCTGTTTGGTGGCGCAGAAGGCTACCTCTCTTAGCTTAACACCCTTCTCTGAGATGTATGAGCTCGAAGGTTGTATGTTTATGGAAGTCAACAAGTGATCGATGAAATGGTAGTGTGGCATTCAAAGGAAGATGATGCACTATGTGAAAAGGTAATCATTACCTCAAGCCTCACACCCAGAAATGAACGAAACAAGGTAGATGCAGCAAGGCTATGTGGTTCGCAACCATTAGGGTATGGTCATCCTCTTCTAGATATATTTCTTCCCACTATGACGTTCGGGATGTGAATTATTGTGGATGTATGTCATTAAAAATAATATCAATTATTTTGACATAAAATGTTTTGGTTATCATAAGGTAAATACTCGTTCCGTGTTTATGTGCGGCGTGGTCTTATGAGATACCTTATGTTTTCAAAACACGTATTTTGAGTTCTCACACCAGTCCCATGACTGACCCGAAGTTTATTTTCCTTATTCTTAAACTCTGGATGCCCAAATTTCCCCGGGCGGCCTAGTAGTCAGGTTTAGCTTAGAAGAAGCTGGATGGAGCCCGAAGCATGGAGTCAGAAGATTTACTGAATATTTTGTCTATTTCCACCACATTTTGTACTATAGTATTCCACTTTTGTAAGGATGAGGTTTATAACTGTCCATATTTTTACTTTGATAAATGTATTTTAATTTCCGCTGTAAAGATTATTTGTCAAAATAATGTATGTGAGATTCTGTTCTGTCTTATTTTTCTTTCATACCCCTGAGGATCCGCTTCTCCGGCACTTGGATTTGCGGCACATGAATACTGAGGATGTATTAATGTCGATTTCTGGGAGTCGAAAAAAGGGGTCGTCATAGAATTGATCTTAACTTCTTAACTACTTGTGTTGCCCCAACAATGCCAAGAAATTCTCTTACTCATAAGTATCGGTGTTATCCCAGCAATGCCGACAAATTCTCCTACTCTCAAGCACTAGTGTTGCTTCGGCAACGCTGGGGAGCGATCCGACATTACAAGTACATGTGTTGCTTTGGCAAGGTCAGGAGATCTTTCAACTGAAGAATTGGAAGGAAAGTTCATCCAGCCTCCTAGGCACCATTGTTGGCCCAGCGACATCAGAAGTCCAAACTATCATATTGATAAGAGAATCAAACTCCTTAGAATTCGGGGTCGCCCAGAGGTAGGCGATAATAGGGAGAACTTAGCATCGCCCAAAGATAGGCGATGATGGAAGGCAATTGCACAATCAAATCGTTGATGCACCAGTTTTCGAAAACAGAAGTAGGTGCTCGACAGAGTTCTTAAACTCTAACCTGCACGAATCCAGCGTACCCTTAAGACCGACAACTTTTGTAGGAAATTACTTGATTTCCAGGAATCTGATGTCGCTTGGAGACTAGCGACGTTAGGAAGGATAACCCTTAATTGTCATAGAGTCGCCATGGCCTGGACATTAGCCGCTCTTGGAATAATCATCCATGTAGAGATCGATCAGGTATTTCGACTCCTGCTTATGGAAAACTAGCTTTGTCCAAAGACAGACAACAGCAAGGAGAGAATGCTCGAAATCGAGCAACTAAAGCGTAGATTCTCGAAAATTAGAACCAATGAATAAACCAGATATCTGCTACAATGCTATTGGCCTAGCAGAATGCATTTGGCTCGAAACATGCAAGGTTAATTATCAAGATGGGAAGAGTGCAGTCATACCGGGGGCAATGTAACGACTCGCTCCACTGTGTCTAATTTTCTATAAGTGCCTGGAGTTTGGCACTTAGAAATAACGGGTTTCGCAAATGGAAATCAGATTGCAAAAAAAAATCGATCGGAGGAAATCCGATCCTACGTGAATAAGAATAACCATGGAGTTGGTTAAGCAATGGCCCTACATCGCCAAAGGGAGCACCTGACGATTATAAAGAAAGAAAAGTAACAGAAACGCTTGAGACACTCATTCTTTCAGAATGTGGCGTAACCCAAAGTTAGGTAATGTTGAGAAAGCAGCCACATTAGTTCGAAAGGAATCCACCCTACTTATAGGATTGGATGAACGATTCCATCCTAACTTATAGGACTTTACATTGCTTGGAGACCGATAGCACTAAGACAACACTCTTACGATCCAATCATCAAAGGTCTAGTTTCGAAGACTAAAACTAGTACCCAAGTGAAATACAACACCCCCAAGTCGACGAGGAAAATCGACTCAAACCGCTGGATCGATGGGAAAATCAATCCTAGCCTTCTGAGAACCAACGTTGCTCCAGCACAATCAGGAAAGCCCAAAACCACTAGTCGATGGGGAAAATTGATCCCTACCTCCTAATATCGGTGTTGCCCCGGTGACATCGAAAAACTCACCCATTTTTAAGTACCGGTGTTGCCTTGGCAACACCGAGAAAATTTCCAACTTTATAAGTATCAGCATTGCCTCCACAATGCCAAGAAAACTTCAAACTACAGCATCGACGAGAAATACTCACAATAGTAAACCATCAATGCACTAGCTTTCGAAGAAAGAAGTTGATGCTTAACTGAGTTTCTACCCTTGTCTTCAAAAAACTACTGTTTCTCGAAGATAGGCGACAACGGGAAGACATAACCTTTCATAGGTCAATCGAATGGTATGACCCTTCATTATAGGAATCGGCTGCTGCTCAGAGATAAAGCAGCGCCGAAGGGAAACCCCTAGAATCGAATCGCTCATGTACAAAGATAGAAGCTGGTGCACAACTAAATTTCCAACATTCAACTTAGAAAGAATTTTGATGCAGCCCAAAGATAGGCAGCCTCGAGAAAATGTTGCTTGGAACCAAGTAGCTAAGTCACTAGTTCTCGGAGATAGGAAGTGGCATATGAAAAGGACTTCCATGACAATGTTAGCAATCAAGCAAGGCACGCATGGCTAAGGACAAGCAGGGAAAATCATGGAAAGTTTGAAATTAAATCATTGGACTTCCTCAATCCCAGGGTAGGATTGAGTGCCAAACCAGGGCAATTGAATCATTTGCCTTACACCTTTCCATCTCGTACAAACGCCCGAATAGAGGCATTCGAAATTCTAGTCCAACGAACAGGGATGGGGGTATAAATACTTGGTAAAAGGGATCCTCGCTAAGTCCAAACACGAATAACCATGAAGTTCGATAGATAATAGTTTCGTTTTGCAAAACATATCATTTTGGAAGCAACTTGCTATCCAGGGAAATGAAGATCTTAATGCTCAAGAATTTGGCATTGCTCGAAGATTCACAACATCAAAGAAAAATCCACAGAGTTGAGTAATTTGTGTGCAAGTTTCTTGAGATAGAAATTGATACATGATCAAGATCTCAATAATTGACTTGGAAGGACTTACTATAACAAAAGATGATGGTGATGCATCTGAAGTAGTGGAAGTTCCTTTGCCAAACTAAAGATAGGATGATTGAAAAGTCATTTTGAACAACAAAACTTGGCATTTAGCATTGTCAAGTATGTTCTACTTCGAATAATATTCCCGTATAAACAACGATCGGAATCCAAGGGAAGTCGATGTATGTTGACCAGTCGAATTTTGAGCGTTAATTGGGGAAAGTGTAGTGTGTTATGTGTTTGAACTTACCCGTTGTCGATGAATAATGGATAACAGAGTCGCTGTCTAAAGTGATGTAGAAAGTGTTTCTTTTTTAGGAACACGAGGAGTGCAACAGTAGGAAAAGCATAGTGGTGGAATCATCCAACACGACCGTTCCTAGAGTGAACTAAGACAAGCTCGGGGTCCGCCATAGATCAAGCATGACTCAAACTCTGACTATCTCCCACTAGCAAGCAATTGCTGCTCCTTCGACCTTAGACGAATCTCACTCAATGACATGAGCCAAAAGCCCTTAGGGGAAACAAAAACGGAAAAAACAAAAAAATTCACTACAAGGAGGAATATTGCTCGCCTAATGCATGAAACAATCTCTAAAGCGAAGATCGGAACTCAAGAGCGTAGATCAAGTCCTTAGCATGAGAAATGAAATTTCAACTACAACCAAGTCAAATGGTTAAAGGAAAATCCACCAAGCAAAAGCGACGTCCCGAGATGGAACTTAAGCAATCTACTGGAATTCACAGGATAGCAGTCCAAACTTATCTCGATCCAGAGCACACTTTGTTTCCAACGAAAGCATACTCTGGGGGGCAAAAGTTCAATAGATTTTTGACCAAGCAGAAGCTAATGGAAGTTAGAAAGTAGAAACGAAGACAAAATGATTTAAAGACTTTGGAAACATCATGAAGGAAATATCAAAAAATGAGTAGAAAAGGTTGACTTGACATTTTCAATCTGGCACCTGGTGTCGGACCCGAGTCGGACATGAGTTGTACCTGAGCCGAACCTAGGAAAAATGAAGGAAAACCGAGTTATAATTTTACTCGGGTACCACTTACAAAATTCTCGGGTCAGACTCCAAGAAACATAACTCAGTACCGAGTTATACAGATAACTTGATGCTGACCCATTTATTCTCGGGTCCAACTCACAAAACTCTCAGGTTGGACTCCACGCAGTGGTCATTGAATATAACTGAGTCTGACTCACAAAATTCTCGGGTCGGACTTGAAGCAATAACTCGATACCGAATTATAAGGATAGTTGGTACTAAGCAAAACTTAGGTTGAACACACAAAACTCTCAAGTCGGACTCCAAGTCAGGTCAACCTCGACTTGAAGCTCATGATTTTCACCGACGTCAAAATGAAGACGAAGTCGAAGATGAAACGACTTGAAACTTGCCATGCACACCAAAATGGACTAAGGAAATAGCTCAAGAAATTTTCAATCAAAAATAGGTAAGGGGATAAGTCAGAGACGACTTATAACCGATGAGTTATAACCGATGAACTATAACCGATAACTTATCACTAACTACTTATCACTAAGGAGTTATAACCGAAGATTTAAAACCGACAACTTATCGCTAACGAGTTATAACTGACGAGTTATCATTGATGAGTTATAATCGACGAGTTATAACTGACGAGTTATCAACGACGACTTGTAACCGGACGATTTATCTTTGACGACTTGTGTTTGACAATTTATCTTCGACGGTGTCTTCGATACCTTATCTTGGACGACTTGTCTTTAATGGCATATCCAGAGAATCGAAGAGTTAACTCCTGTGAACTGCGGAACAAACCAAGTCATGAAGGACCGATCATCAAAACAAGTCAAAGAACTATGAAAACACATGCGGCACCCCAAAACGAAGCAAGTAACACGATGCAAGAGAGTTGGGCAAGATTCCCACTAAGGGGATAACTTGGTGCCGAGTTATAGAAATAACTCGGTACCGAGTTATTACCGTAGCTCATGGGCCCCTGCAACTTCTCACACTACTTCATGCCAATATTTGGACCTCACTGGTGGCGGGCTTCTGACCCAATATGACAACTACTCCTATAAATACAAACCTTAGAGCAACCAAAACAGGACTGATTTTTGTCATCACTACCGGAAGCTCTGTTTCTTCTCCAACTCCTTCCTCTACACAATAGTCACCGAGGCAGCAACTCTAGGAAATTCTAGGACTTAGAATTTGAAACATCCCCCACTTGGAGGCCTAAACCTAACGGCTACGGATGCTGTAGTCATCCATAGTTATTAATTCTTGGTGACTAAATACGGTAATGTTAGGTACATTGATACATAGAAACACATGAATATGGAAAACTTTTAACTCATCAAAACACATTCCATATTCCATTTCAAAAACATTTCAAGTTCATTACATAATCCCATAATCGTAACTACGTTCATACAAAATATACTTACTACAACATACGCCAAGAGCGACATATGAAGATGCCCCCTTGGTTGATCAAGTATATAATAGGGCAATAAAACAGGTTTGCTTTGCAACCAAAACATAGCGGAATATAAAGAACTCTTATTAACTAGCTTGCCTCCTGCACGTCTCTGGAAGCTTTGTTCGTCCAAAAAGAACCTGAAATCCTCAACTCTCATACTACTCAAAATCAATTTAGTACCCGAGAGTTTAAGGGGAAAAACATAAACTTTGAGTCAGACATAAAAGCCTGGTATGAATAATAATCTGCCATCTCAAACCATTTAGATATCAAGCGAGACCATGCCGCTTAGCGGAACGGATTTTCCCCTTACTGGTATCTTAAAAACTTTATAAAGCCATATACTGTGCTCCTGCATCCCCAATGGTTAAAAACAATTCAAAATAATATGATAATATGCAAACAAGTATATTAAATATGGATTACCCATCCCCATTCATTTTGACTATCTGTCACAATTATAGTTTCTAGGGTTACTATTTACCTATTAGTTTTCATAGGCTTACTAATAACCTGTTAAATGTTTATAGACTACCAATCTGATTTCATAGTTTTCATGGGATTACTAGGAACCTATTGGTAACTCCAATATCTTTATTTCTTATCCTAGTTTTCATGGGCTGACTAGAAACCTATTGACTAACTGTCAATATCTTAATCTCTTATACTAGTTTTCATGGGATGACTAGGAACCTATTGACTAACTATCAATATCTTAATTTATTATCCTAGTTTTTATGGGTTGACTAGGAACCTATTGACTTACTGTCAATATCTTAATTCGGATATAGTTTTTATGGGCTAACTATAAACCTATTGGCCCCTGCCAATATCTTTTGCTATACATAGTTTCATAGGCTTACTGTGACCTATTGGCCCCTGCCAATATCTTTAATTAAGATTTTAACATTTCTTAAGTTATATTCACTACTGGGTCAACCTAGTTGTATTCTACCTTTCCCCCAAAGTACCGTTATGGGTTCATAATAATGTGAACAAATATATGAAGAAGCAATCATAACAATATAGTAATACCAACACATGTGGTCAAATATCCCTGAAATCATTTTATATAAAACTTGGTTAATCCCTTTAACCTGTTAATCAAGAAAAACTTCTTCAAAATCTTCATTTCAAAGATCTTTATTTATGCCATGGTTTTTCTTTTAAAATGATATTGGGTTATTTGTTTTGAAATCTTAAAGCATCACTTTCAAAACCCCTGAATAACCTCCTTCGAAAGCATAGAAAACTTCTTTTCAAAACACTAAGTATATACCTTTCGAAGCTCTTTAAATCATCTCTTTCGAAACTAAAATATACCTTTCGAAAGTATTAAAGCATTACTTATAAACTCTTAGAAGCCTAGCTTTGAAACTATTGAAAGTACCCCTTTCGAAACCATTGTGTTTATCTTTAAAAATATCTTTTGGGTCAAAGTGAATATAAAAAAAGTAACACTTTCGAAACCATTAACCTTCATATAAAATTGTTTGGGGAAAAATTTAATGGCTTTGGAACCATTCTTTCAAAAGCTTAAATCATTTAAGCAAAGGATAGCATCGAAACCCCCTTTCGAAGCCATTGCCTTTGAAACCCTTGAACCCTTTTGAAAGCTTTTAGGAAGTGGCTTAGTACAATTTTAAAAACAAAAGCTACCTTTCGAAAGCATTGATGACTTTAATACCTTCGAAAGGCATAAGATTGGCAGCAAGGTTTCGACCAAGTCGAAACCACCCTTTTCGAAAGCATTGATTTAGAACTCATTCGAAAGCTCCATTTAAACAAAGAGGCAGCAACAGATTTGAAAGCAACATCTTCGAAAGATTAAAAAGGTTTTGACTTGGTCGAAAGCATTCTTTTGAAAACAAGGCAGGCGCTTATTTTTGGAAAGTGAAACAAAGGTTTCAACCCCATTGAAAGAAATGGTTTTGATACCATGTCTTCCGCCTTTCTCCAATCCACTACATACCATCATTGTGATACCTTGTATATTGGTTTCGGCTTTGGTAGGTTTTGACTTGGCCGAAGTGAAAGTAATGGGTCGAAAGGTGCTTCTGAAAGAGGCGAAACCAACTTTTTTTTTGGGTAAAGGCTGAATTAATGCTATTTAAAGTAATAACTTTATAACTAACCTGCCTATTGTAAACATTTAATTGGTAGCCTTAATCTTTTCAAATTCTTTCTCAAAATAACTGCCACATAATTTCAGATCTAAACAAAGATTAGTTTTCACAATTAAGCCCTTACATTAAGAAAAAATAATTAAAACAATTACATCCTCCTTCTAAAATAATTTAATTTCCATGGTGAATCACTTGGGAAAAATCCTCAAAAATTACAGAAATTCACTTTCAATATTTTATCTAACATATAAAAATTTCAGACCCAAATTCTTTATAAAATAACCGAAATTAATTTCTAAAACAAAGTATTCATAATTCCTTTGAAAGTTCATAATAAATTTTCCATAGCTTGGAAAATTATAAAAATTAAAACCCATCTCTAAAATCATGTTTTCCATAACATAAAATTTTCTCATGGCATACGAAAATCATTATAATCAGTTTTTGCCTCAAAACAGTGTAAATCATTTATCAAATAAGCTTATTTGAGATGATTTAGATTATTATTCACCTTGATTACGATAAGGACTTCGAGATTAGATTGAGATTAATTCCCCTTGCTTAAATTCTTAGTTTTAATTTCAATCTCTAAATACTGTATTTCACTTGGGTTTGGTCCCAATCCTACTATTTTCCTTCCCAGATTCGCTCAATCTTCTCTCAAATCGCTAGATCTTCTTTATTCTCGTTCTTTGATTTTGATTTTATTTTTGTTTATTTATATGTAAATATAAGAATTAATGGAGGCGAGGTAAGAAGATGACAACAACTAGGATTAGAGAGAAGAGTCAAGAGTTAGGTTAGGTTAGTGGTTTAATTTATAGGAGATCTATATTAATCCTAACCATTGATTTAATCCTATCTTGTTAAACCTAGACCATTAGATTTAATCTAATGAACCTAGACCGTTTTTAAATAATATGTCAAATCTCCTTCTAAGGTTAAGAATATGTGTACATGCCTATAACATCAATCAATCCATAAATCAATAAATCAATTTTTATTTACTTTACTTTCTAAATAAAATCTTCCCATTACCATCATCTAAGTTACGCTAATTAATTCATTTATACCAATTTAGTCTGTAATACGTATTCACATTTTACACTTTACTACTAAAATTAAATATGGCAAAGTACCATGTATTTAATTCAGAAGTGTATTCATATATACACACACACACACACACACACACACACAAACATACACATACACATACATACATATGCACACACATGTTGGTTTTCTCTTTACTTATTGAAGAACGCCAGTGAAGATTTTTTTATACCAAAAATCAATTCTTTATTCGTGTCCCTTTATTTGTATAAATAAACCCTTTTCCAACAATTACATTGCCCAAATCAGTGCAACAAATTTACCACTTAAGTCAGTCAATTAAGATTCTAATCTTAATTAATACTCTAAATTTCCATTCCATATTTTGTTAACTAACATCTTTTCTCTATATTTTCCTTAAAACAGTTTATTATCTAAACATATAACTTTTAAACATATCTTTCAAAATGTTTAAATTTTATTAAATGCCGATTTTAACAATAAACCTTTTCCTCTTGCATAAATGTTATTCTTTTCAAACATGCATTAATATCTTCCTTTTCTTATTACCTTAATTTGTTGCCTAAATAAACATTACTCCTTTTCCCTCATTAATGTGATGGTTACATAATTCTCATTTATGTCATTAATTTCATTTTCAATCAATCAATTTGAATTCATACCAATTTTATTAATTGATATCTAACTACATAAGCATAAATAATAAATCTTGCATTACGCGTTTTAATTACGCAATCAATTTTGCAATTGATTGTATTTATAACGCCTACAATTCAAATCAGCATTATCCTTTTTAATTAATATCATATCTTTCCTTTTTTTCTTCAAGAAACGCTTCCCTTAATCAATCAGTAAGTAAATTAATTCATATCCTAATTTGCATTTGATAAATCGGATTTATTAATGCATGCAAGTACTATTAACCGTTTTAAAAATATATACGTATACATTAATAACTGGCACTTTTTATCTACGCATTTCCTTTCAAATAACCCTTTATTTAAATGTATACACATTTATCCTAATTTCAAATAATTACAAAAAGGGTAATTAATGCTCCCTCTCTTTGCATTAATTATTTTCGTTCCATTCTTTTTAACATATTCAATCTTTCAAGTGCAGCAATTAATACTTTCCACTTGAAGCATTTTCATATTTATGCGCATAAACACCCTTTTCTTCTCATCTTTTAAATGCATATTGAACTTGTTTCTTAACAATTAAGTTTTACCATATTCTAGCATAAATCCCTTATTTTCAGAATAGACGCAAAACAAAAAATGCAAGCTACAGTAAATGCTTCGTATCTTCTTTATACGGTATCCATTTCTGACAATTTATATATGAATTCGGGCTAGAAAAATCTACTTACTACAATGGAAAAGTCAAAATTACCAAATTCATTTATTTGTGAAAATTTACTATTTCGTCCTTTTATGTAAATTTACTTTTTTAACATTTTAATTCATTATTAAAACTCACGGGGGTTACAGAATATGTTTAATCCCTGTACTGGTGACTTATTCTCTTTCAAATATCTTATAATCAAGATCAAACAACATCAAACCAATAAGCAACAAAGCTATAATATGAACGTAGGTCCTAGATTGCCGAACCACTATAAAATTCTTGTGTCTCTTTCTTATTTCTGTTATTGTCCTTTTATTTTTATTATTATCTGCTAGATCTTGGTATCACAAGTTCTACATAATATATCTTTGGGTGTTGATCCATTTTCGGCATTAACAAAAGGAAATAATGGTGGAAGATATATTTTCTAGTGGCTACAAATAGCCTCACCTTCTCACAATTAATACATAGAACAAAAACCTAAAACCCTATCCTTTATTAGAAAATTTGTTAAAGACTTGGAGCTAGGAGTTGTACACCAAGCCCAGTGAGAAGGAACAGTGATTCGAAGTGGAAAAACTAGCAACCAACATGCCAACAACTAGCAAATCAAATGGTATGCAGTTCCTTTTAAATATTATGAATATACATATATATATATTTCATTTTTTTATTTTCAGCAAAACTAAAAAAAAATTATATAAATAATTTGTTTACATATAAGCACAAAAAAAAATACATATTTTATTAACCTATAACTAACTTGTGTGTGTATGTATATGTATATGTATGTGTATATATATATATATATGTTTAATGTGTGTATATATATGCTTTAATGTGTATATATATATATGCTTATAACCTATATATTATATATATATAGGATTTTAAAATAAAAAAATTGGATTTTGTTCTTGGGTTTCTAAGATTAAAAAAATTAACTTTTCTTCTAAGTTTTAAATAAAAAGAATGTTTTTTATTTTTGGATTTTAAAACAAATTATACATGTGTGTGTGTTAATTTTTAAAACATATGTAAATATAAATTTAAAATCGAAAATATTTTTTATTGTGGTTGGAAATTATTATATTTATATACACTTATATTATTAACGGTCGAAAAATAAAAATTATATATATATATAAACATTTATATATATTTATGATATTTCCTATCATCATGAGATTATTCAAATTTGTTAAAGAATATTTCTTAATATTACTACCCATATATAACCATAAAACACAATGGTTATATATATATATATCATATAGTAGTGTCCATATTGGTGCCCTAGGTCAGTTTCTGATATCTATAATATTCACATTGTGAATGTGAATTCCTAACAACTAAAATTAAATAAACTAAAATTACAAATACACACACACACACACACAGAGAGATTTAAATCTTAACATACATGATAGATACTTAAATTGTTCATGTGAACACAAAATAAGATCTAGTATAAAATTAACGAAAGGAATTTTTTGAAATTTCTCCTTTTTGCCCTACTGATGATGCATATGATCTAACAGAAGCATGAAATATCATTAACTCGTGCCCCTTTCATCACTACCAAGTAATCCTTTGCCACTTCTAATCTATTATCTTCCACTACTATCATCATACTAAGCCTATTTAAAGATCTCACTGACAGCAAACTTTTATGCAACGTTCGAACATGCCTTACATCTATGATAGTGCTTACAACACTATTAAACATCCTAAACCACACATCCCAATGGCTACAACATGAAAATATGTATTATTCACCATATGAACTACCTCACCATCAATATTCCTGTAAATGGAAAAAATAGCTCCTATCTATAAATGAAAAACAGCTCCTAGCTGGTGTCATAAGATAAGAGTCCAAACCTAATCACTCAACTTATACTTCATAAAGATGAAATATTGGCTAAAAACACTGATGTATCACACACTACTATCTACACCTAAATTAATTGTTGTTGAAACTAAATCTTTTCCTTTTTACTTTCTCTCCTTCTTAAGAACCTGACACTGTCGTATGAAATTCCCTTTTTCCTTACAATGGTAAAAATCACTGGATTGGCACAAGTGTATAATCATGTCAACTTCCTATTTTGAATGTATGAGACAAATTGTAAACAAAGTTCGTAAAATATACAAATTTATAATATAAGATATTAAATGATTACCATTAGTTTAATCAGGTATGACATAACGTATAAAAACGTTAAATACTATATTAAAATGAAGTGAGACCTGATCCACTAGAGTGAAATGTAAGTTAAAATAACGGGCAAATTCTACTTCGGTGTTGGAAATAACATTCATTTCTATTTATTAAATCTACCCTATAAACTGTGTTTATTTATCGGATCGACCTAATATGATGAACCCAGAATAAAGGTAATAACTTAAAATCCTTTTAGTATAAAAAATAGTAAATAACCATTGCAGTTATCGATCGAGGTAAAAATCAAGCGGAACCATAGGCGGAACTACGAGCAGAGATGGAGGCGATTGTAGAGGGCGGCATTGGTGGTTTTTTTATTTATCGGGTGAAGTATAAATAGATTAGTGCATGGTGGAGGAAAGTTTGGCCAAGGAGTTGGAGATTTAGAAACTAACTTTAGGGAAGAAGATTTCAAATATATGTTTGGTTTTAGAGTTTTCGATAAAAATTCAAGACGTGAAAACATGAAAAATAATAAACTAAAATTGCATATATATATATATATTAATATACACATATGTACTTAAATTTTTCATGTAAACACAATGTAAGATTTAGTGCAAAATTAACGAAAGGAATTTTTTGAAATTTCTCCTTTTTGCCTGTTATCAATGCGCCTAATCCAATAGAAGCACTTAAATATCATCAACTCACACTCCCTTCATCATACACGTAATTCTTTGCCACTTCTGGTCTATTGTGTTCCACTACTATCCTCATACAAAGTCTATTTAAAGCTCTCACTGATAGCAAACTTTTATGCAACATTAGAACATGCTTTACATCTATGATAGTGCTTACAATACCATCAAACATCCTAAATGTAACGAACCAGATTTTCGACCCTCAAAAATTGACAGTAATACATCCACTGTATTATATGCCGAACGTTCAAGTGCCGGAAATACCGATTTGTTAGGGTTAAAGAAGAAGGTAGAAGATAGAAGAAAACTACACAACATAGAATCACACAACGCAATGAATAATATATAGTACAACAATGATCTTTACAAAAAAGAAAACATCTTTATTCATATATACAACAGAGTGCATAAGACTTATCCGAAATTTGGACAGTTATAGAAACCTATCCTTACATTGACAAACATACATACTCTATAATACAGCGGAAGAAAAATATACGTGAATACGTCTTGACCATCCAGCTCCTCTCCAACTCCAAAGTATCCAGCTAAACCTAGGAAAACATGCTCGATCTGACCCGAGCATTACATGGAATAACGCCCAGGTCAGTCTGGTAAACCAGCATGAGTAAAACTCGATAACAAGTAACAACCAAACTGATTTCTATATTTGAAAACTATTCACAAAGGGTATCTCATAAGACCACACCACACATAAAAGTAGATCGATTTTTATCTTACGATAACCAAAACATTTTATATCAAAATCCAGTGATATTATTATAGTGTCTAGGTTTAAAGTAAATAGATAAAATAACTGAAATGCTTGCATCTCACATTCCCATATAGTAGGCTCTACAATCAAAGCCGTAAGGCATGTATTGAAGATTAGATCCCAATAATAGCAAGGTAAGGGACTACCTTCCGATGATACACCTCTAGAAAATTCACTAATGCTAACACTGAGTCGGCTACCACTTTAACATGGCAGACGGATTATCTCACCACCTCGACACCGAGGCCTTATACTACCACGGTGTTTGCGTGAAAACCAACTCTAAAAGGGACATCTAGAATGGGGTGACCACTCCTAATGGTAGCTAACCACATAGCTCTACTGCATGCCCTGCTTTTTCCATTCCTCCCGGTTGTGAGGCTTGAGGATACGCTTTACCTTTCTGAATAGCAATCCATCTTGGAATGCTAACACTGCCCCTCCAGACAGTAATGCAGTGCCAACATTCATCTATATAAGTTGTCTAGGATAAGGACAAACCGAAGGCACTACTTCTACTACATCCATTTTGGAACCACCCTCAAGATTAGTAGCAAGCAGCCCTTGCACTTCAATGGCTCCGTCTTTGGTCCCATGCTTCAGTATGTCTTCATTCGAAACGCTTGAGTTAGATCGAAGTGGTTTTCAGATAGCATATCCGATCCCGGTCTCTTCGAAACAACTTTCGATATTCTCAGTAAACTCAACCCCGGTTCTTTAGGAAATAAGCAGACAAATGAAAAGAGCGGAGTTCACCTCCTAACCGTTTGGTGATGGATTTCCTTATCTTTCGTCCTAGAAGAACGAAACGAGTTTATACGTACAGTATAGCACCTTCGACGGTAACTGTACCATAAATATCTCATGTTTCTCCTAGATATTTCCAAAGTTACGTTTTGTCCAGATTTGATAGTTGGTTATTTAACTATCAAATAAACAAACATCCAATCATGGTATAATTTCCATATGGGATCCACTAAGCCTTTATTAATTCTCTTTAATTAATAAAACCACTTTATAAAACTTGATCAAAAGATCCTTTCAAAACACTAGTTCCAAACACCTTACATTTCATTTATACTTGGAAAACATTTATATACTTATCTCAAAGTTATAAGTATATTACCAAAACATTTTACTTTTCATGCCTTGAAAAAAAATTATATACTTATCAGTATAAGTATATTAACAAACTTTTCAAAGTTTTCTTCTTTCCAAATCCTATATTAAATAATCAAACATTTCTTCCAAATAAAACATTCTGCTTATCCTTTATCAATAATTCCCTTTTTAAAAGGTCATCATATTTCAATTAACTTATAACTTTCAAAATAAAGTTATAACCCACTTTTATAAACCTTTAAGTTAATTTATAAACCTCTTTCCAAATATTTGAAATAATTTATAAACCTTTTTCCTATTTCTAAAACTCTTTATATAAACCTTTCTATACTCCTTTATAAATGTCGTTTATAAAACATCATTTGTAAAACACCTTAATTACCCTTTCTGATAGTAAAACCCCTTTCTATACACAAGTTATCATTTGTAAATACCTTTATAAGAATTATATAACTTGAAAAACCATTTATAGACCCTTAGTCTCAGACTGATTAAAGAATTTAAGTAAATTCAAAACCATACATTATAAATTTCTAATGAGGCTTAGCAGTCCCAATGGTACTGATTTAAGTTACTATTTTATTTCAACTTAATTCCAAGGCACTTGTCAATTATTTACATAGGCCAACATATATGTAAATCCAAACAATTATAAAATCAAGGAATAACATGTCAATACAGCTCAACTAGCATATACATGTCTAAACAATATAATAGCAAGATGGTGATTTGTCATGCTAAATAGATGTCCAAAACAATTTAATCAATTAATAGCAGAACGGGGATTTATTTTGCTAAACACATGTCCAAACAATCCAAACAATTATGCTATAGCAAAACGGTGTTTTATTCAGCTAATGAATGTCTGTAAAACACAAACAATCACATTCTAACTTATTCATAGTTTTTTGTCTATTTAATATCGTGGACAAGAGATCCTTTGGTTAAAATCAAACCACTTAGAAAAGAACCCAACTTAAAACATAACCGATAAAGTTAAAATAACTTCTAATGATTAAATCATAATTAATATAAATTAAAGCTTACTTAAATCTTAACTCATCAAAATCAAATCATAATTAAGTCTTAATTAATTAAAAGTAAATTGATAATTAAACTTTAAACAAATAAACATTTACTTAAAATTAATCCCTAGTTAAGTAATAATTAAGTAAATAATTAATCTTTAATTAAATATTAATTAAATAAATAATTCAACTTTAATTAAATGATAATTAAAATAATTAAACTTGATTAAGTAAAAATAATTAACCTTTTTAACTTAATTAATCATTAATTAAAACTTCTTAATAACTTACTTAATTATCACTAATTAGTCACTAATTACTTAACCTAACTATTGATTAATGAATAAATAATTATCATTAATTATTAAATTAATTAATTATTAAACATACTTAATCAAGTTATAATTAACTTATGTGTTGCTAATTACGTTTGAAAATAGGTTTTCAAATCATTTTTAAAAGAAAACTTTAAAGTTAGAAATCAACTTTTCCAAACTGCATCCATAGCGACTATCGCTATGGACGCAATAACTTAGAATTACTTCTCTAAATTACCATCTAAAATTTTAACCTTACTTTGGATTACTTTTTAATACATGAAAGAAAAGGTTTTGAAAACCTTAACTCGAGTTAGAATTTAAACAAAAACATTTACTAACTCAAAACTAGTAAATGATTAAATTTCCAAATGGATCTCAAGTCCCTTACTACACCTCAAGTTCCTATCTTACATACCATTCAACCATAATCCGAGCATATATGAAAGATACCAAATCACATCATCATCATATTGTAGTAAAATCACCACATTCATATCCAAACACATCACCTAACCATCAATCTCAAATCAAATGCTAAACTACAAGTTAGCACATACACAAAACATCCAAGCCATATCATAATCCAAACACAACATCATATATAAATATATGTGTGTGTGTGTGTGACCATATAACCAACAAATATATATAAAGGTAAGATCTTTCCCAAAAAGTTAAGAATTTACTCACCATAAAGCTTTCCTAAACTTGAATGCTTTAGAACTTGTAAACTTGAAAAACTCAAAAAGCAATCCGAGCACTTTGCCAAACTTGAAAAACATCCAAGCCATATATCAAACAAAGTCAAAACTAAACCAAACTTTGCCAAAGACCTTAGAATATCACCAAAACATGGTTTAGAATCTAAAAAGTTGAAGGATGGTAGAGGATGGTGGAGAACCTATTGTGGCCGAGCCTTATGGATGTTTAAAGGTGGTGGCCGATCACTTTGAAGCTTGGTGGAAGAGTTTAAATGATGGTTTGGGGAAGTTAAGATGATTTAGTGAAGTCTTGGATTAAATGAATGTTGGTAGGAGGTCAAACGATTTGGTTAAAGGTGAGTACTCGTATTTACTAATTAATCCATAAATTATTTCAAGTATAAGAAAGTTTAAATATGTTGGATGATTAAATGTTTGATAACTTGGTCGTGAATTGGTTGATTATGTGATTGTTATATGGTTGATAACTTGGTTTGATAATGATAAGAGAAATGATTAGTAATTAATCACAGTTAATTAAATGAGAATTAAATCCATACAAATATGTGTATGGAAATTATTTAGCCTCTTAATAATTTTAAATAATCTAAAAAGGTAAAAAATGATATTATAATAATATAATTTAATGAAATGAAATGAAATATGAGTTTGAAATATAAAAATATTGTTTAAAATGAGTTTAAAAATGATTTAGAAATGTTTTATAAACATTTAAAAGTGTTTCCAAGAAGTTTGAAAAGAAATTGAAAAACAAGTCAAAACTAGGCGCATCGCATAACGGTAGTTCGCGATTTCGCGCCATAAAAGTTAAATGAGTGTACAAAGTGGAATATAGCTTGGAATTCTTCGAGATAAGAATTTTCCGATCTATTATATCCATTGTTTCCCAACGAAGAAAGAAAATCAAGATTTCATTAAGTAGGTTTTGAAATATGTCCAAAACAATTTTCTAAAAACATCGCGGTTTTGTAGTTCGGAATACAAAACAGGATTTCTTTATAAATGATATTTTTACATGTTTTAAAAATATGAAATAAATTCTAAAAATCTTTTAAAATGTTTTAAAAGAGATTTAGTTGAAAAGATGGATTTCTAAATGATATAAAAGTCATTTTGAAGAATATAGCTTTATAAAACACTAGTTGCAACGCTTTTCACAGTAGTTTTAAATAACTTTTGAAATGTAGTTTTAAACTTGACAATTCTTTCCTAAATCTTTTGTGAATGATTTTAAAAGAATAAATAAGTATTTTAAAGATGATTTGAAAGTTTCAATAAGAGTTTGAATAAATGGTTATGAGAAATTGTTTGTAACACTTGAGTAAAAAGTGAAGAATATTGAATATAATAACAAACTGAGTATGCGAAAACGGCTAGTACATTTGTCCCACCTGTGAGATCGGGAAAGATAAAACAAGGTGTTTAACTAAGGTTAGGAATGGAGCAACTAGTGCCCTGAACTTACCTGACCTATATTTTCTCTTCTTAGGCGAGGGGTGGAACAGATCGAAAGGAAAACCCGGATGCTCTAAAAAGATCATATTTAAGTTTTTCCAAGATAAAAAGTAACAAATTTTTGAATATTAATTAACTAATTAATTTCTTTTTATCAATGATTAGTACGAAGGAACGACGATCGGATTTGGGTGATTCCTATTCGAAAACCCCTTCAAACTAATTTTCAAAATAAAACATATCGAGGACAAAGATCTTCATGATGTAGCATTACTTGCCACTAGTCTCTAGAGGTGAAATTTACCAGATCTAAGGTGACAGTAGTGCTCTATTATGAAAATCTTCGATTTGCAAGAATATGATTTGAAGTTAAGAAAGAAATCTTTGATTAAAATTTAATGAATGATTTGGGAATATTTTCCCTAAATTTAAATTTCTAACTTAAATATAAGAAATCTTGGATTTAGATTTAATGCATGATTTGGAAAGGTTTTCCTAAGTAAAAGAGAAAATGATTGGAATTATCTCAATATCTAAAGAGGTTTAATAAATCAAATGATTTAATAAATGAGGCTTAATGATTCCATATACTCTTGAAAAGAAAATGGAATAAATTGAAAAGAATATATCTAAGAAAGATATTTGATTTGAATAAAGGATGAAGTAATTGATTGATGATTGATATCCACATATGAACTTAACATCTTTTAAAGCGATGATTGGCTTCGAAGGAACTGGGGTCGGATTTGGGCGATTCCTATTTGAAAACCACTTTGAACTAATCTACGTTTGAAGTAAAAAGTGTATGAAGACAAATAATTTTGAAGATGGAGATCTTCATATGTAGGGTTGTTTTCCACTAGTCCCTCGAGGTGAAAATTACCATATCATATATCTCAGTTGTTTGATGTTTGTCAGCATTTGTAAGGACGGATGTTTATAACTGTCCAAGCTGAATTTAGGTTAGACTCTGATATTTGTATCTTGAAATTTTCTGCAGTAAAGATTATTGTTCAATATTATATGCTATTTCATTCGTGTGAGATTCTGTTCTGTCTATTTTTCTTTTTCTACCCCTAAAGATCCGTTTTTTCGTGCAATTTGAGTTGGACATGTGTGGTTTATTATCGGCTCAAAGGGTACAGAAAAATGGGAATTTACATTTGGTATTAGAGCCGAAGATTAAGCGAGAACCTTGGCATTGGTGGGGTAAAGACTCATCAGAGATAGGGTTAGAAATACCCTAGGATGAGTAACTCATTAGAGATAGGGTTAGTAGCACCATAGAATGAGTTTGAGTGTATTATATATATATATATATGAGTGCGTATTTGTTATTGGATATAAAAAAATTTGTGTTGATTTATCGGTTGAGCGGTTTATAAATTCTGATCGATATGGAAAGTACAACTATATCGATAGGTATTTCTAGACTCTTAACAAGGCACATTGACACATTATTTTAAAAGGATTATATTTTGAATATAAAGAATATATTTTGAAAAGTTATATAGTTAGAAATAAATGATCAAGGTTAGTAAAATTTAAATATGAACATCTTGTGGTTATAATTTCATAGTTTGACTATAAGATGTTTCATAAAGATAATCGATAAGTAAGAAATCTGATAAGGAAATTAAGATCTATAATACTTATTCCAAAATAATAAATTAAGAAATGATAATGTTAAGTTACTATCATAAATTGATCAATTGTTTGATTTAAAGGTTTAAGTACAAATACCTTGTGAATTAAGTTTCACGATTTGACTATAAGCTGTTTGATAATAAAATTTATTTAAGGAATGGACATCTAAGATAAAAATGTATTTAAATAATAGAAAATGATTATGTAAAAGGAAAAAAAAAGGAATGAAGATTTAAATTCGAGTAATTTAAAAGAATTGTGGTAATTTAAATGAAGTTAATTAATATAAGATAAAAAGAATTTATAAAATAGGTTTTATAAAAAAATTAATCTCTAAAGAATTTTGAAAATGGTATTATTTCAAATAAAAAGAGATATTTTATGATAACTAGTTCGAATGGCTCGAAAATAAACTAAAAATGGGCGAGAGATGTGTTTGGATGGTAAACACTTCTCTTAAGTATTACTCTTCTTGTTAAGAGAATATATGATACTATTGGTAGTACCCAGTTCCTTGGTATTGTTTTGGAGTTACTCGATCTATATAACTTTCTTAAATTAAAGAAATAATGTGAATCGTTAAATAATAAATTGATTAGTAATCTTTATAAAAGTGTTTAAACCAAAGATAAATTTGGATCACTAATTGATAAGATAAAACAAAATTCTCGACGATTTTGGACAGTCAAAAATTTTTGAATCACACAAAACTCAAAGCTAAGGAATTTATGAAAACTTTTGGTAAAAGATAAACAATTGTGAGATGTTTAGAGTAAATGAAATTGGATAAGTATAATTTATAATGTGATTATAAATAAGAAGGATTTAAAAGTATAGAAATTTATAATAGCATTAAATCAAAAATAAATTTTATAATTATGAATTTGAAATGATAGAAAATTTTAAATCTGTAATTCACCCAGATATAAAACCAATCAGAAATTTGGGATATGTATATATATATTATTAGGATGTAAAAGGGTATTATACAAAATAGATTTAAGTCATGAACTATTTATATACTTAAGTAAAATAATGACTCTTTAAAAAAGGAAATTATAACTTTGAAAATATTTTAATGAATCCTAGCATTAATTAAGGATTTGGACTTAAGTTTTTAAAAGTAATGGATTCACATAGTTGTGTTCATAAGATATAATAAACTTAAGTAATAGTTTTACGAAATGATTCATAAACAATATTAGTATTAAAGAAAATATACTAGAAAAATGAATGTGAAATATAAAGGATGTGAATAAAGAGAATTTGGTATAACTGAGAAAAACCAATAGGAATAAATACATAATTTATATGTAAATCATTTCGTCACACAAATTTCGATCTAATATCCGAGTACGGAACTTTGAGGTGTTTACACTGATCCGAAAAAGGATTTATCACTCAATTTCTTGACGACGAGCATTAATGATGGTTTGTAGTTTGTTACTCGAATTTTCTATTGTTAACGTAAAAATCAATGCTAACACCCTGGTGTAAATGATAGTAATGTGAAAGCACCACCCGTTGGTACGGGAACAGAATATAGGCAGAAAATAGCAGAAAAGTAAAGATACAGCAATTTTATAGTGGTTCGGCTTGTGATTAAGCCTACGTCCACTTTATATTCTTTATTGTTGATTCGATTACAACTTTTACAACAATACACTTTGATTACAACACGCTTGAGACGAGTAACTAGAACTTTGATGTAAGAGAGATATTTGAATCCATGTCGGATGTGTAGATCTCCTTTTGAAGTTCATTGAAGTGTCTTCGGTGTTTGAAGTGTCGGTTGAGTCGAGAAAACAGCAGAGTATAGGCGTTTCAGAAATGAGCCAAAAGTCCCTCTCAAGTAGGAGTTGGTGCTGTATTTATAGGGAGATTTCGGAGTTAGGTCGTAGGTCGTGAGCGACCTAAGGGTAGGTCGTAGGTCGTTGGCGACCTAGTAGGCACGGTTTGTGACTTAACAGGGTGCACTTGATCTGCCTAAACGAAGTGGTGGGTCGTGAGCGGCCTATGGAGTAGTTGTAGGAGCTTTAGGTCGTTGAACTGTTCCATCTTTAGGTCGTTGAGAGCTTTAGGTCGCTGGCCTCTTTCTGGAGTTAGGTCGTTAAAGACTTTAGGTCGTTAGGTCGCTCCCTCCTTTAGGTCGTAGGTCACTTAGTCCTTTAGGTCGATAGGTCGCTTAGTCCTTTAGGTCGTTAGGTCGTTGGAGAAGTTAGGTCGCTAGGTCGCTGAGTGTTAAGTCGTAAAGTTTTAGGTCACTCCAAAAAGTGGAGTTAACATCTATCATAGTTGAGAGCTATGCAAGAAAAGCAAGTGTATCTGATCTAGAAGCTTGATCAGAGTCCGCACTAGAGGATCGGGGGATCGATACTAGTTTGGAAATAAAGTTGTGGATTCGAATAGAAGATCAAATAAGATATTTTATACGAATGATTTGGGTACATCTTATGGCTCTAAGTTTGTAAAATAATGATTTAGGTAAAATATTGTAGGTTTAGGTTCAGCGTAATTTCGGGGACGAAATTCTTTTAAGTAGGGGAGAATGTAATGACCCGTAATTTTACCACTTTGAAAATGGAATATTTAATTTATTTAAATATTAACATGTAGAATTTTCAAACTTAAACAATCATGTTTATATGACAAATAAGAATGGTAAGCTTATTTTTGATATTGAATAAAGGTTTTGGATTTCCATTGTAAAATTGACAAAAGTCGGATTCCGATAAAGTATGATAAATATTCGAGAAATTTGTTTTAAAGGATAAATAATTCTTTTTTATATATATAATACATATCAAACTCATTTGATAATAATAGTAATTTAATTTATAATGGTTCGATAAATATATAAAACTTGTTTTACAAAAGTTGACAAATTTCGTCGCATATCGATAAATCGATGTTGTATTTTTACAAATAGATTTGGATATTGTTTTATATTATTTTATAAGTAAAATATACTTGTTTTAATTATTTAAAGATAATAAGAAATTTATTTTGAAGTTTGGTTTACATGAATAAATAGTTTAACTAAAACGTCAAAATGTGACAGTAAAACATTTTGTCGAAAATCAACGTTTTATCGATTAAAAGTTGTCGCGCCTTTATTTTCTTATATAGAAACATATATTCAAATAGTATAAGTATTAATTAATTCTCTAATCGAGTTTACTTTTACTAAACATACTTAGAAAATTCTACAATTTCATTAAAAAAAAGTAAGCACAAAATTCCAAAACATGTCAAATCAAACCAAACATAATTATTACTTTACTTTTCTTACTTCTTAAGTGAAATGAACATAAAGTTTTGAAGTGACATTTGAAGTTAAGTGTTACTTTGCTTAAAATGTAAGTAAGAATATTTTGGTCATTTTACATAATAATATTTTATTCCAAACTTTTTCCTATAAATAACCATGCATACCTCTTCCATTCGCACATAAACCATTTTCTTCTCTTCTTCTTCTTCTTCTTCTTCTTCTTCTTTCTTAGAGCTTTAATGGCTTCTTCTCTTCCATTTCCTTGCGGAATTTTTCAAAACCATATCAAACAAAGTCAAAACTCCACCAAACTTTTCCAAATACCTTAGAATATCACCAAAACATGGTTTAGAATATAAAAAGTTGAAGAATGATGGAGGATGGTGGAGAGCCTGTTGTGGTCGAGCCTTATGGATGTTTGGAGGTGGTGGCCGAGCACTTTGAAGCATGGTAGAAGAGTTTAGGTGATGGTTTGGTGAAGTTAAGATGATTTAATAAAGTGTTGGATTAAATGAATGTTGGTAGGAGGTCAAACGATTTGGTTAAAGGTGAGTACTAGTATTTACTAATTAATCCATAAATTATTTCAAGTATAATGATTTGAAAGTTTAAATACGTTGGATGATTAAATGTTTGATAACTTGGTTGCGAATTGGTTGATTACGTGATTGTTTATATGGTTGATAACTTGGTTTGATAATGATAAGAGAAATGTAGTAATTAACCATAGTTAATTAAATGAGAATTAAATGCATACAAATATGTGTATGAAAATTATTTAGCCTCTTAATGATTTTAAATAAACTAAAAAGGTTAAAAATGATATTATAATAATATAATATTATAAAATGAAATGAAATGGAATGTAAGTTTGAAATATAAAAATATTGTTTAAAATGAGTTTAAAATGATTTAGAAATGTTTTATAAATATTTAAAAGTATTTACAAGAAGTTTGAAAAGGAATTGAAAAACAAGTAAAAACTAGGCGCGTCGCGTAACGGTAGTTCGCGATTTCGCACCATAAAAGTTAAATGAGTGTATAAAGTGAAATATAGCTCGGAATTCTTTGAGATAAGAATTTTCGGTCTATTATATCCGTAGTTTCCCAATGAAGAAAGAGAATCAAGATTTCATTCAGTAGATTTTGAAATGTGTCCAAAACAAGTTTCTAAAAATATCGCGGTTTTGCAGTTCAGAATCCAAAAAAGGATTTCTTTATAAATGATATTTTTAAATGTTTTAAAAATATGAAATAAATTCTAAACATCTTTTAAAATGTTTTAAAAGAGATTAAAATTGAAAAGATGGATTTTTAAATGATATAAAAGTCGTTTTGAAGAATATAGCTTTTAAAACACTAGTTGCAATACTTTTCGCAACGCTTTTTGCAGCAGTTTTAAATAACTTTTGAAATGTAGTTTTAAACTTAACAATTCTTTTTTAAATCTTTTGTGAATGATTTTAAAAGAATAATTAAGTATTTTAAAGATGATTTGTAATTTTGAATAAAAGTTTGAATAAATGGTTAAGAGAAATTGTTTGTAACACTTAAGTAAAAAGCGAAGAATATTGAATGTAATAACAAACTGAGTATGCAAAAACGACTAGTACATTTGTCCGACATGTGAGATCTGGGAAGATAAAACAAGGTGTTTAACTAAGGTTAGGAATGGAGCAACCAGTGCCCTGAACTTACCTGGCATATATTTTCTCTTCTTAGGCGAGGGGTGGAACAGATCGAAAGGAAAGCCCGGATGCTCTAAAAAGATCATATTTAAGTTTTTTCAAGATAAAAAGAAATAAATTTTGAATATTAATTAACTAATTGACATCTTTTTATCGATGATTAGTACGAAGGAACGGGGATCAGATTTGGGTGATTCCTATCCGAAGAACCAGGATCGGATTTGGGTGATTCCTATCCAAAAACCCCTTCAAACTAATTTTCTAAATAAAATATATTGAGGACAAAGATCTTCATGATGTAGGATTACTCGCCACTAGTCCCTGGAGGTGAAATTTACTATATCTAAAGTGGAAGTAGTGCTCTGTTATGAAAATCTTCGATTTGCAAGAATATGATTTGAAGTTAAGAAAGAAATCTTTGATTAAGATTTAATGAATGATTTGGGAATATTTTCTCTAAGTTGAAATTTCTAACTTAAATATAATAAATCTTTGATTAAGATTCAATGCATGATTTGGAAAGGTTTTCCTAAGTAAAAGAAAAAAATGATTGGAGTTATTCAAGATCTAAAGAAGTTTAATAAATCAAATGATTTAGAAAATGAGGCTTAATGATTCCATATACTCTTGAAAGGAAAATGTAATAAATTAAAAAGAATATATCCAAGAAAGATATTTGATTTAAATAAAGGATGAATTAATTGATTGATGATTGATATCCACATATGAACTTAACATCTTTTAAAGTGATGATTGGCTTTGAAGGAACTGGGGCCGGATTTGGGTGATCCCTATCCGAAAACCACTTTGAACCAATCTACGTTCGAAGTATAATGTGTTTGAAGACAAATGATTTTAAAGATAGAGATCTTCATGATGTAGGGCAGTTTTCCACTAGTCCCTCGAGGTGAAAATTACTATATCATATGGTGGCAACAATGCTCTGTTGTGAAAATCTCTGATGCAAGGACTTCTCGCTACTAATGGAGTAGGAGAGTACCTTCGGTTTTTCCTGTTCCTGGATAACTTGTATGGACGTATGTCTGACATGGCATTCTAAATTGCATTGAGTGATCTCTATAAAATGTATATCTACAAGGTGGCGGAGAAGGCAACTTCTCTTAGCTTAACACCTTTCTTTGAGACATACGAGCTCAGAGGTTATATGTTTGTAGAAATCAGTCATGTGATTATGGAATGGCAATGTAGAATTCAAAGAAGAAAGAAGATGTGTTATGTGAAAGGTAATCGTTTACCTCAGGCCTCATAACTCGAAAATGACAGAAATAGGGTAGAAGCAGCAGGGCTAAGTGGGTCGCTTCCATTAAGAGATGTCATCACCCTTCTAGATTACTCTACACATGTCTAAGTATGTGGTGAATGTATGACTCGGGATCCCATTATAGGTCGGTAACGGCCGGGTTGATGACATATTCGGTACTATCCAGGAAGGGGTAGGCCGGCTCTGTGTTGGTTTAGGCGCCCAGTATCTGGACCCTAGGTGCATCCCTCTAGAGGTGTACTGTCGGAAGGTAGTCCATTACCTTGTCATTTGTATGGAATCTATTCTCCGATAAGTGCCTTCGAACTTGATTGTAGAACTTAGTATGCTGGAATTTAATAATGTAACAATTTCGGCTAAGATTATTAAGTTTATTTGCATATGTTTTCAAAGATTGTCATTAGAAATAATATAAAATGTTTTGATATAAAAAGGTTTTACTTATCATAAGGGAAAAACCCATCTGTGTTTATGTGTGGGTGTGGTCTTATGAGATACTATTTCTTTTCAAAGGATTTTATTTCCAAAGCTGATATATGACACTGTCATTTAATAGTTGAGTTTTCTCATGCTGGTTTATCAAGCCTGATCCGGGTATTTTCAATGCTCGGGTCAGAACCGAGTAATTTCAGGTTTAGTTGATGACGGTTGGAGTTTCTAGAGGAGAGCTGGAGATATTAATCTACGTATAGACATATTCTATTATCCGTTGGAGTTGTTTAATGTTTGTCAGCATTTGTAAGGCCAGATGTTTATAACCGTCCAAGCTTAATTTAGGTTAGACTCTGATATATGTATCTTGAAATTTTCCGCTGTAAAGATTATTGTTCAATATTATATGTTAATCCATTTGTGTGAGATTCTGTTTTGTCTATTTTTCCTTTTCAACCCCTAAAGATCCGTCTTTTCATGCAATTTGAGTTGGACATGTGTGGTTTATTGTCGGCTCAAAGGGTATGGAAAAACGAGCCTTTACAACATCACTCTTATAGATATATATATAATTATGTTTAGTCACATCACTTTCTTATATATATATAATTATTATGTTTAGTCACGTCGCTTTCTTTTATATATATATATATAATTATTATGTTTAGTCACGTCACTTTCTTTTATATATATAAGTTAAATTATTAATTAAAGCTAAGACATGACAAGAGATAATGATGGTTAATGATTACAATCTAAGATGTGACGATACTCAATATACATATAACCTAAGATGTGACAATAATTATATATATTTATATATATATATAAGTTTATTATTTTTAAAACTATGTCTTGTTACATCACTTACTAATCCAAATTAACATAAGATAATTTATTTCTAAGTGCACTATTATTTCGTTAATGAACTATTATATATGTGTATATATGGTGCACAAAGACAAACAACGTTCCTCACAACTTTCCGGTGTCGAAAGGTCGAAATTTTGGAAAACGTTCTTCGGTCGCATTTTTTATTTTCCTACGAACTATTTAATTTGGTAAACAAATTTTGAAAACGATTTTATCATCATTATTAATTAATAAAAATGAGTTTATTTTCATTATAAAACCTACATTTTGAATTTTTAAAATTAAATAAATATTCACTAATCAAAGTAGTGAAATTCCGGGTCGTTACATTCTTCCCCCCTTAAAAGAATTTCATCCCTGAAATTACACCTCGACCTATCCCAGAAAACACTTAACACCATACATCAGCTTGTATGATATACATAGATCATTCTTATGCAAAATATAATTCGATCTCAACTCGAGTACACAACTTTCCCTCCAAACTAGTATCGCTCACTCGATTCTCTAGTGCGGATTCCGATCAGCTTCTTGATTTGGAACCTCTATTCTCCTTACATAGTTGTAACTATGATAGAAAACCTTGGTCCCACATCAAGAAGCCTCATCAAGTGCTCGCCATCAAAGGTTGAGTAATAGACCCTTATTCGGAATGGTGCAACACCTCAAAGCCATGTACTCGAATCTTGGATCGCTCTATATGGAAAGAGAAATGATCTACGTCCAACTTACACGCTTACTTAATTAGTCCTCCCTAATTCCAATTCTATTTCCACCAAATTATTATGAAAACATTTCATAAACTACACTGGTTCAACTTGGATTCTACTCCACTACATCCTAAGATCATATATTTCTATTTGATTCCATTATTCCATTTCGAATTTATCTCTCAAAGGGAACTCAAGATCCAAATATCCGCTTTTATTCAAAACTTTTTCAAATAAAACTCTATATTTCAACCATATAAATATAAATATATATATAGCCCAAGTAACTCCAAAATGATACTAAGGAACTGGGTACTACCAAACAGTATCCTACATTCCCTTACCAAGAAGGGTAATACTCAAGAGAAGTGTTTACCATCTAAACACATCCCTTCCCAAATTTTATGTTATTTTCGAGCCACTCGAACTAGTTAACTTAAAAATATTCCTTTTATTTCAAAATCTCATTTTTGGAACAATACTTTACATTTTTCAAAAAAACATCTATTTTCAACTTACTTTGGGTTCATTTGGGTTGAGCTTGTTTTGACTGTACAATGATAAAGAGAATAATTTACTAAGTGCACTTCAACGTTCACCTAGGCAAACATTTGATCATTACTTAGAAGATTATCTGATCATCATAAAACAATCAAGACTTGTTCCCCATACCAATCCAAAGATAACACTTCTTACTTACACTTTTATTCCCAAAAATTTATACTTAAACCAAATTGGTTTCAAATATTATTAATATTATTTCCCCAAAACCTTGAAAATCATTTTTCAAAAGCACCGTGATTTAGGTTCCCAAGTTTTCAACCTAAATTTCTTCTAACTTAAATGATACATTTTATAAACCCATTTTATAAATCACTTCCATTAAACCATTTTTATATATTTATCTCAAAATATTCTAACTTTTAAATCAAATTCTACCTCAACTTTAATATCGAACGCCTTTTAGTCAAACCGTGAAACTTAATTCATAAGGTGTTCATTTCCATATTTTCCCAATCCTTATCTACCCAACCCATATCTTAAAAATGGAACATACTAACAATAGCCAATGCTCAACTAGACGAGCATTATTAAACAAACCCTAAATGATAATAATAATAACATATTATTATCTCCTAATACCTCACCCTACTATATTACACTATTTGTGAAAATCATTCTTTTATATATAAAATATACCCTGGGTAAAATTATTTCATTTACCCAATTCCAAAACAATACTATGTTGATTTGCCTAGATTAAGTGTTTAGAAACCCCTACCGGTACAGTTGTACACCCTGTATCGACTAGAGTTCATAAGCCACTAAATAGATAAATCAACACAATATAAAACATTTGATAATCACTAACAAATACGTGCTCGTATATATACACTCAAACTCATTCTAGGGTTCACATACCCTATCTCAAATGAGTTAACCCCACCAAAGCCAAGGTTCTCGCTTAACTTTCTACTCTGATACCAAATGTAACGAACCAGGATTTCGACCCTCAAAAATCGACACTAATACGTCCACTGTATTATATGTCGAATATTCAAGTGCCGGAAATACTGATTTGTTAGGGTGAAAGAAGAAGGTAGAAGATAGAAAAAAACTACACAACACAGAATCTCACAATGCAACGAATAATATATAATACAACAATGATCTTTACAAAAAGGAAAACATCTTTATTCATATATACAACGGAGTACGCAAGGCTTATCCTAAATTTAGACAGTTATAGAAACTTGTCCTTACATTGACAAACATACATACTCTATAATACAGCGAAAGAAAAATATACATGAATACGTCTTGACCATCCAGCTCCTCTCCAACTCCAAAGTATCTAGCTAAACCTGGGAAAACATGCTCGGTCTAACCCGAGCATTACATGGAATAACGCCCAGGTCAGTCTGGTAAACCAGCGCGAGTAAGACTCGATAACAAGTAACAACCAAACTAATTTCTATATTTGAAAACTATTCACAAAGGGTATCTCGTAAGACCACACCGCACATAAAAACAAATGGATTTTTACCTTACGATAACCAAAACATTTTATATCAAAATCCAGTGATATTATAATAGTGTCTAGGTTTAAAGTAAATAGATAAAATAGGTGAAATGCTTGCATCTCATATTCCAGCATACTAGGCTCTACAATCAAAACCGTAAGGCATGTATTGAAGATTGGATCCCAACAATAGCATGGTAAGGGACTACCTTCCGATGATACACCTCTAGAAAATGCACTGATGCTAACACAGAGTTGGCTACCCTTTTAACATGGCAGAACGGATTACCTCACCCCCTTGACACCGAGGCCTTATACCACCATGGTGTTTGCGCATAAACCAACTCTGAAAGGGACATCTAGAATGGGGTGACTGCTCCTAATGGTAGCTAACCACATAGCACTGTTGCATTCCTGCTTCTGCCATTCCTCCCGGTTGTGAGGCTTGAGGCTATGCTTTACCTTTCTGAATAGCAATCCATCTTGGAATGCTAACACTGCTCTCTAGGCAGTAATGCTGTGCCAACATTCATCCATACAAGTTGTCCAGGATAAGGACAAACCGAAGGCACTACTTCTACTGCACCCATTTTGGAACCACCCTCAGGAGTAGTAGCAAGCAGCCCTTGCACTTCAATGGCTCCATCTTCGGTACCATGCTTCAAGATGTCTTCATTTCCAAATGCTTGAGTTGGATCGAAGTGGTTTTCAGATAGCATATCTGATCCCGGTCTCTTCGAAACAACTTTCGATAATTTCGGTATACTCAACCTCGGTTCTTTAGGAAATAAACAGACAAATGACAAGAGCGGAGTTCACCTCCTAACCGTTTATGGACGAATTTCCTAATCATTCACCCTAGAAGAACGAAATGAGTTTATATGTACAGTATAGCACCTTCGATGGTAACTGTATCATATAATTCTCGTGTTTCTCCTAGATATTTCCAAAGTTACGTTATGTCCAGATTTGATAGTTGGTTATTTAACTACCAAATAAACAAACATCCAATCATGGTATAATTTCCATATGGGATCCACTAATCCTTTATTAATTCTCTTTAATTAATAAAACCACATTATAAAACTTGATCAAAAGATCCTTTCAAAACACTATTTCCAAACCCCTTACATTTCATTTATTCTTGGGAAACATTTATATACTTATCTCAAAGGTATAAGTATATTACCAAAACATTTTACTTTTCATGCCTTGAAAACAAAATTATATACTTATCTTATCAGTATAAGTATATTTACAAACTTTTCAAAGTTTTCTTCTTTCCAAATCCCATGTTAAATAACCAAACATTTTTTCCAAATAAAACATTCTGCTTATCCTTTATTAAAAATTCCCTTTTTAAAAGGTCATCATATTTCAATTAACTTATAACTTTCAAAATAAAGTTATAACCCACTTTTATAAACCTTTAAGTTAATTTATAAACCTCTTTCCAAATCTCTGAAATGATTTATAAACCTTTTTCCTATTTTTAAAACTCTTTATATAAACTTTTCTATACTCCTTTATAAATATCATTTACAAACCATCATTTGTAAAACACCTTAATAACCCTTTCTGATAGTAAAACCTCTTTCTATACACAAGTTGTCATTTATAAATACCTTTATAAGAATTATATAACTTGAAAAACCATTTATAAACCCTTAGTCTCAAATTGATTAAAGAATTTAAGTATATTCAAAACCATACTTTATAAATTTCAAATGAGGCTTAGTAGTCCCAATGGTACTGATTTAAGTTACTATTTTATTTCAATTTAATTCCAAGGCACTTATTAATTATTTACATAGGCCAACATATATGTAAATCCAACCAATTATCAAATCAGGGAATAACATGTCAATACAACTCAAATAGCATATACATGTCTAAACAATATAATAGCAGAATGGTGATTTGCCCTGCTAAATAGATGTCTAAAACAATTTTTAACAATTAATAGCAGAACGGAGATTTATTCTACTAAACACATATCCAAATAATCCAAACAATTGCGCTATAGCAGAATAGTGTTCTATTCTGCTAATGAATGTCTGTACAACATAAACAATCACATTCAAACTTATTCATAGTTGTTTGTCTATTTAATATCATGGATAAGAGATCCTGTGGTTAAGATCAAACCACTTAGAAAAGAACCCAACTTAAAACATTACCGGTAAAGTTTAAAATAACTTTTAATAATTAAATCATAATTTAATATAAATTAAAGCTTAATTAAATCTTAAATAATCAAAATCAAATCATAATTAAGTCTTAAATAATTAAAAGTAAATTGATAATTAAACTTTAAACAAATAAACATTTACTTAAAATTAATCCCTAGTTAAGTAATAATTAATTAAATAATTAATCTTTAATTAAATAATAATTAATTAAATAATTCAACTTTAATTAAATAATAATTAAAATAATTAAACTTGATTAAATAAAAATAATTACCCTTTTTAACTTAATTAATCATTAATTAAAACTTCTTAATAACTTACTTAATTATCACTAATTAATCACTAATTACTGATTAATTAATTAATAAATATCCTTAATTAATAAATTAATTAATTATTAAACATACTTAATCAAGTTATAATTAACTTATGTGTTGCTAATTACGTTTGAAATAGGTTTTCAAATCATTTTTAAAAGAATACTTTAAAGCTAGAAGTCAACTTTTTCGAACAGCATCCATAGCGACTATCGCTATGGACGCAATAACTTAGAATTACTTCTCTAAGTTACCATCTAAAATTTTAACCTTACTTTGGATTACTTTTTAATACATAAATGAAACGGTTTTGAAAACCTTAACTCGAGCTAGAATTTAAACAAAAACATTTACTAACTCAAAACTAGTAAATGATTAGATTTCCAAATGGATCCCGAGTCCCTTACTACAACTCAAGTTCCTATCTTCCATATCATTCAACCATAATCCGAGCATATATGAAAGATACCAAATCACATCATCATCATCATATTGTAGTAAAATCATGACATTCATATCCAAACACATCACCTAACCATCAATCTCAAATCAAATGCTAAACTACAAGTTAGCACATACACAAAACATCCAAGCCATATCATAATCCAAACACAACATCATCATATATATATAACCATATAACCAACAAATATATGTAAAGGTAAAGATCTTTCCCAAAAATTTAAGAATTCACTCACCATAAAGCTTTCCTAAACTTGAATGCTTTGGAACTTGTAAACTTGAAAATCTCAAAAAGCAATCTGAAAATAGCTCAACTTCCTCTCGGCTTTTGGATATGGTAATCTCAAAATTTTGAAAAGTTGTCAACATTAAAGTTTTAGAAAATTCTTTCTCTATCATTTCAAAAAAATAATCACTTGATATGGATCATTTTTGAGAAAGTTATGGTCAAAAGAAGAGGTGGTATTTTCGGCCTTCAAAACATAGGTCCGAAAATGGGTCTTAAAGACAAGCATTTTTGACATAGCTAGACTAAAAACTTGAGGAAGTGTCAACATGAAAGTTGTAGCCACTAGATTTTTATATGGTTTGAGAAAAAGGAAATCATGATTTGGAGCAAAAAGATGGAAGTTATGGCCGAAGGAAGTAGGATGAAAATGGAGAAGATTTTGAGTGGATTTTGAACAAGTTTTCTAAGGATTTTTTTTCTTTTTTGTTTTTTCTTTTCTTTTGTTTAAGAGAAAGGAGAACATGAATGGAATGGAGAGGTTAGGAAAATGAATATGGAAAGTAATATGAATAAGTGAGATGTATGTGGGTATATATATAGATAAAATGAATTAAATAATATAACTTGTCATAATTATATCTAGTCACATCACAAATCTTTTATAATATATATATATATATATATAATTATGTTTAATCACATCACTCTATTATATATATATATATAATATGTTTAGTCACATCACTTTCTTTTATATATATATAATTATTATGTTTAGTCGCATCACTTTCTTTTATATATATAAGTTAAATTATTAATTAAAGCGAAGACGTGACAAGAAATAATGGTGGTTAATCATTACAATCTAAGATGTGACAATACTTAATATATATATATATATAACCTAAGATGTGACAATACTTTTATATATATATAAGTTTATTATTTTTAAAACTATGTCTTGTCACATCACTTACTAATCCAAATTAACATAAGATAATTTATTTCTAAGTATATTATTATTTATTTAATGAACTCTCATATATGTGTGTATATGGTGCGCAAAGACGAACAACGTTCTTGATAACTTTCCGGTGTCGAAAAGTCGAAATGTCGGAAAACGTTCTTCGGTCACATCTATGTTTCTACGAATTATTTAATTTGGTAAACAAATTTTGAAAACGATTTTATCATCATTATTAATTAATAAAAATGAGTTTATTTTCATTATAAAACCTACCTATTGAATTTTTAAAATTAAATAAATATTCACTGATCAAAGTAGTGAAATTCCGAGTCATTACACTAAACCTCACTTCCCAATGGCTACAACATGAAAAGATGTATTATTCACCATATGAACTATCTCACCATCGATATGCCTAAAAATAGAAAAAATAGCCCATGTATATAAATGAAAAAATAGCTGCAAGTTGGCGTTATGAGATAAGAGGATCGAAAAGTAATCACCCTACCTATACTCCATAAAGATGAAATTTTGGCTTAAAACACTGATGTATCACACACGACTATCTGCATCCAAACTAATAGTTGTTGAAATCAAAGCTTTTCCTTTCTACTATCTCTCCTTCCTAAGAACCCGTGACTACCGAATGAAATTCCCTTTCTCCTTACAATGTAATAAGCACCCCTTCTATGATCCTTGGATAGGGACTTATGCTTATATCTCATACTTCCAGGGTGCTTCTAGTACTTACCTTTACCTAGAATAACCTACATTGTTACTGTGCAGTTAAAGCGCTCGGCAGACTCAATGCGGCAGAGGGGCAAAAAGTCATAGCGGGGATACAGCGAGGATATAGCGGGATATAGCGGATGACTCTAAAATAGCATATAAAACTTATACTTAATGTTTTTACAAATATATAAATGGTAATTAAGTGAAAAATTAACATTCAATTGAATTATAATTAGTACATAAATAATTTTAAATAAAAGCATGTGCGAATATATTGTAAATAAACGTAAAACTATTATATAACATAAATGAATTTAGTAGAATATTAGAGTATTTTCATTTCTGAAAATATATTAAAAAATAAATTAAATAAATTAATTTCATAATTTTTATAATGTATAAATATCATTTTTCAATTCATTTCTTTTAAAGAAGATATAGCGGAAACAGCGGAATATAGCGGAAATAACGGGATATAGCGGAAATAGCGGGGCTTAAAGCGGAAAGGCTATATTTGGGGCTATATGAAAATATCGTAGCGGTAGAAACCCGCTATGAGATATATCAGGGTTATAGCGGGGTAATAGCGGGGCATTAACTGCACAGCATTGTTATCAACACTTCCATTACTAACCAAACTAACCCTCAAATCCTTATTGTGAAAACCTGCATACACATCAGATAGACTAACGGAAGTTCTCCTATAAATTATGGAGTTCAGAAACACCGTATAATTTGAAGCTAATGAATATAGCAATACGATTGTCTACACCTCATTAATAATGTCAGATCCACTACATTCAAATCCATGATCAAGGTAGTAAGGGGATTCATATGCTCTATAAGTGTAACTTCTGGCTTCATTACGATGGAATATATTGTGCCTGAATAATAATGTGGTTGGTAAAAGACTTATCATGATAGGCTACCTCCAATTCATCTCATTATTCCTTAGCCTTCTTCTTATGAGAAAATTCTTTTAGATCTTCATCTAATAGGCTTATGTGAATGGATGTAAGAGAATCATCTTTCATCTCTTCCAATTTATCTGCATTTAGACCTTTTAATTTATTCGAAGCTGAAATTTTCTTAAAGTTCTTCCCCTTCTTCGACACTATCTCCTTCTTCAACTTTGATGTTTTGAATATCGTTTCCCATCAAAATTGCCGACTCCATTTTATTTATACAACTTCTAGAAGAATTAGTCATCAATAATTAATCTAGAACAAGATAACTTATGTTGTGAAATTTATCTCACAACTACCGCAGAAGCTATCCCAAGGATCTAGCTTATTGATTAGAAACCATAAATCAATTCAACCAATAATAATATCAATAGCGCACAATAATTCAAGAAAACCAAAGAACAAAAGGAAGAGAAAATGATTTAACATGGCCCGACAAGTTACCCATACCTACAAACCTAACAACTACCTATTTATTTCCTTCATTGCAGAGATTGCAAAAGAGTTACCATTTGACTTGATTTCACTGAAAATCTCTAATTTAATATGATTCTACAAATTAGGATTTACTTCCATGAGGAATAATGGTGGATTTACTCTCAAATTTTTTCTTTGCTTGCTTGACTTAGGTGGATGTATTTATAGTATCTCTATTCAATATATATTGTAAGTTAGCCTTGAAAAGCTTAGAAATATGATAAGCTGAAGATATGACAAGTTCTGGAAGAGTCATTGGACAAAATATGGTAACTCCCAATTTATTCATATTTGAGTCGCATAAATTTAACATTGAAGGCAAACTAAAAGATGGGTTTGTGATTGAAAACAGAAGAGGAGAGACTAAGGACCCGCTTGGTATTATGGAATGAAATGGGGACTTATAATCCATTTTAAAATAAACAAGACCTATAATTCATTTTCACTAAATATAACGTATGTCACATTATGAGAGACTTTCTTTTACCAAGAAATGGACTACTTTGTAAGTGGTATGGGTGGCTTGTATATTATTATAATTCAAGTAACAAGTAATATATTGCGATTTGCATTTTATGCGTAGCAAATTAATTTTAGTACAATGTAAGCCTAGTTTTTGTACAAATTTTCCTTAACACGTTAGATCCAACTTTTAGTGTAAAGCACCCAAAAGCACGATATGATTTTTTTTATTTACTATAAGCGCATGCACATGGACTGCATGATGCATAAGAAATTCACATACATACATACATACATACATATATAATTTGCATTTTGTACCCTGCAAATAAATATTCTGCCCAACATGAACAAATTAATATATTTTTTAAAAATGCTCATCAAACTTATCAACAACTAAAGGCATAAAATATCAAAAATCAAATCAAATCAAAAATTTGCATTAATCGAATTATGTGCATGAATAAGATCTTTAATAATAACTACGAAAGTCAAATATCTATTTGGATACATTTTTTTAATAAGGGTAAATTGACAAAAAAAAATAAGTTAATAAAACAGTTATAAATCAGAAACTTATTTCGGTTAATTAGAAATCGAGAGTGGAAACTGATATTTAAAATTAAGCAATTGATTTGGGGAAGGGGAAGTTAATTGATTTTGGAAAAATGAAAATGGCTTTGAGATAGATCGATCTAATTAAATTCCTTCTGTCATCAAACGATAAAAATAAGAAAGTGGGATTGTATTAGTTTAACGTTGAGGTCCTTTAAAATACAAGTTTGGAAATTAGTAGCCTTAGTTCAATTCCCACTTTTCGCCAAATCAACGGAAGAAAGGTTTCTCTACATAATGATGAAATATATAATTTATTATCTTAACAAAAAATTATGGAAAAGGATATTTCGTTAAGCACAGTGCTAAGTCTCTAAATCGTTGATTAGAGATCACGAAATCGAATCACATTGGCATCAATTGATCAATGCTAAAAAAAATCTAGACAAACAATATTACCTATAACATTTTCTAATTCATTAAATATCTCGATGAATCTTTTTCAGGGCTTTTCACAAATTTATTGAACCAATTTTTTGTCATAACATTTTAGAAATAGAGTGAAATTTCAGTATAATTATAGTTTTTTTAAACAAAACAAACTAATGTCTAACATTCATTGTTCGAAAAATTAAAAGAATTCAATAAACAACAATAAAACTTCTAGAAAAAATCATTTTCCTTTAAAAATAAAGAATTCACCCATTTTCCAAAAACTTAAATATTTTCTAACTAATCAGTTTTTTTTTACAAATATGTATTTCAAAAATACAAATGTTCTCAAGAATTATTATTTCAAAAAGCATTTTTTCAATCAAATACCAAGAAAATTATCAAAAAATGTATCAAAAATCATTCTTTTAATCAAAGAATTCAAATTTATCCTTTTCCATAGTTTTAAAATAGTGGATTTTAGAATCCGCCCCTTATTTTGAAACTTAATACCTGGAAAACCCTTCTCAAAAATAAGTATCACGAAATCCCCTTATTAATGTTTTAAGAGAAAATATGCATTTTAAACTGCACATATTTGTAGTTAAAACTGCAAATACTTACAGTTTAAAATGTACATATTTGTAAAATAAATCTTTGAAGTGGAGATTGTAAATATTTAAAGTGTAGAATGTGTACTCTTGTGGTGTAGACTACATTTTTTAATTTTACAAAAATGTGCAGTTGGAACTGCAAATATGTACGGTTTAAAATGCATATTTTTGCAGAAAATATTGACATGAGTTTTCCATGAAATTTTTTATGACAGGGGACGGAAATGGATTTTGAAGTTTTGAAGGGTGTTTGAAAAAACGTCCCTTTAAAATAATTCAATTTTTCTTGAAATTGGACAATTTATAGAAACTCTAAAATAAAAGATGACAAAAAATAAAACTACTCATAAAAAAAAGAACCACAAAACTTTCCGAAAAGTTCCAAGAAAATCAAGTATTTCAAGAATTCTCAAAAACTACCAAGAACAAAACTTTGGAATTTTCAAAAAAATAATAATAATAAAGTTTTTCAGTAAAATTCAAAGTTTCATATAATATTGAATTCAAGAAATTCATTTTCTAATATTCGAATTTTTATGAAAAAGTGTTTATTTATAGAAAAATAAAAATTATTTTCTAGCATTTGAATTCAAAAGTCTTCATAAAATGTCATTATTTATAGAAAATGTTTTTTTAAACTCCTATTTCTACATAAAAAAACAATTCTAAAATTTAATTTTATGCTATTACTTTTTACTACATTAAACTGAATGATAAACATAGCTGATTTTGTAAAAGGATCATCGTTGAGTCTTTTAAAAAATTAATAAAAAGTGGATTTTTTTTCTAAAAAATTTAGCCCACAAAAAATCAAATACAATTACATAGTTACCGTCGTTCGATTATAGTTTTTATGCAACTTTTCATCATACCACCAATGTTTTATAATTTTCTTTTAAGTCAAGTCCCGTCGAATTTAGTGTTTTGATAATTTTCGAAATGACTACCAATTTATTGTTGTTATTTCGGTGCAACTCTATCGAATATTGTGCACTCGTGATTTTTTAATAGATCTGTGTAGTGTTTGTGATTCACGATGAACATCCATTGTCTTTTTTTTGCACTCGATGGTACAGTTAGTTAAACAATATATCTCGAGTATAGATTGGTTTCGTACGTACCCAATTAGGCTTGACATCCAGTAAACTTTTACATTCATACGTACCCGATTAGGCTTTGCATCCGGTTAGCTTTTACATTCGATGGTGCGCTCGGTTAAACAATATATCTCTAATACAGATTAGTTTCATATGTACCCAATTAGGCTTGACATCCAGTTAGCCCTTGCATCCGTACGTACCCGATTAGGCTTGGCATCCGGTTAGCTTTTGCATCCATACGTACCCAATTAGGCTTGGCATCCGGTTTGCTTTTGCATTCGATGATATGCTCGGTTAAACAATATATCCTAGGTATAGATTGGTTCCATGTATACTCGATTAGGCTTGGCATCTGTTTAGCTTTTGCATCCATATGTACCCGATTAGGCTTGGCATCCGGTTAGCTTTTGCATACGTACCCGATTAGGCTTGGCATCCGGTTAGCTTTTGCATACGTACCCGATTAGGCTATCTCGGGTATAGATTGGTTTCATATGTACCCGATTAGGCTATCTCAGGTATAGAATGGTTTCATATGTACCCGATTAGGCTTGGCATCCAGTTAGCTTTTGCATCCATACGTACCCGATTATTGGTACATTTCATGTAACCTGATTCATTAAATATACAAATGCTATTTTTAACTATCATTGGCACATTTCATTCAACTTGATGTTTTTAAAAATATAAATGCTATTTTTAACTATCATTCAGCATATTTGGTTCATTCTAATGCACTTTAAAAATACTAATGTTATTTTCAACTATCATTCAACACATTCGATTCATTCTAATGTATTTTAAAAATAAAAATGCTATTTTTAACTATCAATCGGCACATTCAATTCATTCTAATGTATCTTAAAAATAAAAATGCTAATTTTAACTATCATCCAGTTTATTCGGCACATTCCATTCGTCCTAATACATCTTAAAAATACAAATGATATTTTTAACTAGCATTCGGCATATTTCGTTCATTCTAATGCATTTTAAAAATACAAATGTTACTTTTAACTATCATTCAGCACATTCCATTCAATTTAATGTGCTTTAAAAATACAAATGCTTTTAAAAATACAAATGCTATTTTTAACTATCATTCAGCATATTTGATTCATTCTAATGCACTTTAAAAATACAAATGTTATTTTCAACTATCATTCAACACATTTGATTCATTCTAATGCACAATAAATTACAAATGTTATTTTCAACAATAATTTGGCATATTCGATTTATTGTAGTGCACTTTAAAATTACAAATGTTGTTTTAGCTATCATTCAGCACATTTGATATATTCTAAAGTACTTTAAAAATACAATTTCTATTTTAAAAATAAAAAAGCTATTTTTAACTATCATTTGACACGTTCGATTCATTCTAATGTATTTTAAAAATAAAAATGCTATTTTTAACCATCATTCAGTTATTTGGCACATTCCATTCATTTTAATGCATTTTAAAAATACAAATGATATTTTTAAGTATCATTTGGCCTATTTTATTCATTTTAATGTATTTTAAAAATACGAATGTTATTTTTAATTATCATTCGGTACATTCCATTCAATCTAATGCACTTCAAAAATACAAATGCTATTTTTAACTATCATTCAGCATATTCCATTTATTCTAATGCACTTTAAAAAGACAAATGCTATTTTTAACTATCATTTTGGTGAAATTTAGGGTGATAACGATTACAAGAAACGTTGGATGGTGGCTTGGATGACGATTGCTTGGGCGATGGAGTGAGAACGACAAGGGAGGTGAGATCTAGGTTTCGGTGAGATCCATGATGGCAACGGCAAGAGAGTGGCATGGACTGTGGTGGCTTGGATGACGGCGATAGCTTGGACGACGGTGGCGGACTGGACGACGACGACGGCTTGGACGACGGCGACGGCTTGGAAAATGACAGCTTTAGACAACAAATGCTTGGGTGGCGACGGCTAGGGCAAGCAATGGCTGAAGGTAGATGATGATTGCGGAGAAAAAAGTCGAAGTCAGAAAATTGAAAAAACGGACTACTGTCCTTCTGCCTAAATTTGAAAAGTTAGGTCCTAGATTTAAAAATTAGTTTAAAGTTTTTCCTTTAAACTAATTACCTCTATATAAAACTCAAAATAATACTTGATTTTGTTTTTATGCTTTAGGACATGTACACATGTGTTCAAAGTGACTTTTAAACTCAAATCATATTATATAATTGTAGAATAAGATAACTTACTCTTCTCCTTCTTATTCTCTTATAATATTTTCATTTACATCATCCATAATTTCAAAAAATTTGCATGTTTTCTTGGTCCACTCATTAATTATTTTAAACTAAATTCTTCATATTCTAAATTCTTATCCAATCACTTCAAATTACATATATTTTCACTTAAGTATTTTCAAGTTTAAAACTTTAACTTAATTAATAATATTTCAACTACAAATGTGTCATTCATTTATCCAAAAAAAATTGTTATGCATAATTAAGAAACCTGAAATTTATCAAAATAATTATTTGCTTCTACAAAAATTAATAACATTCACGTAACGAATAAATGCTTTCTAAAAGTAATAACAAATTCAGATAATATCCTACTTACCTAATGGAATTTATTTCACGTACACAATCTTAACAAAAAATAAATCTCTAAATAAATACATAAATTCAAGATTATATTCTACATTCCAGCCATGTTAAACTTTAGCTAGACATGGACATTCCTCAAAAACTCATATACACCATGTGTATTACTTACATACATTTTGTTTTAGACTTTCATATAAATTTTATAAATATTGAATAACTTTCTTGATCCAGTCATTGGTTTTTCTAATTCATTTGTTGTTTACTTGATACTAATAAAGATAAGGAAGTAGTAAAGGAGAAATGAGACAAGGATCTAATTTAAGGATTTGGAAAGCTCCGCTGCCGTTATTTCCCATTTAATTTGATCTTTCATATGTTTCCAACACATTATATTTTAATATCAATCTTTGTACTGTACTTTCATCTTAATGACTAACAATATAAGTTTCCTTAGTAACTAAAATTGTGGGATATGAAACATTGCTTGGAAGAGTAAACTAGATAATTATGTATTATCATTAGACACTCCTAAGGTTTTTAGTTTTGTTGCAATATGTTTTATAGCTCAAATTTTTTGAATGTTTGATATTATTCCTTTTACGTCTACTAATCACACGTAAACAACATTTCCATTATTGTACAATGATAGCGCATGCGTAATGCAATTCTTTTTTTATGTTTTTATATGTGCACATCGTTACTTGAATTGAGCCATTATGTTTGAGTTATTTTATAAAAATGATCTCTCAAATTAATATTTCAGCCTTATAGCTTAAAATTTGATGTGTGCATCTACATAATTATTTATAGTTGTATTAAGTAATTATTTTACTCTTCTTTTGTATGGTGCATATGTACAGACGTATATATTGATATACAAATATGTTTTTTGGATAAATAATTTTGACTATTCAAAATATAATATTTAAATGTAAAAAATATCTTGAAAATAATGGTTTTACTTGAGTTAATCATAATAAGTATATTCAACCATATTCGCAAAAAATATAGTTGCAATCCGTGTACGTAGCACGAGTTCGCACTAATTCATTAAATATCTCGATGAATCTTTTTCAGGGCTTTTCACAAATTTATTGAACCAATTTTTTGTCATAACATTTTAGATATAGAGATGAAATTTCAGTACAATTATAGTTTTTTTAAATGAAACAAACTAATGTCTAACATTCATTGTTCGAAAAATTAGAAGAAATTCAATAAACAACAATAAAATTTCTAGAAGAAATCATTTTCCTTTAAAAATAAAGAATTCACCTATTTTCCAAAAACTTAAATGTTTTCTAACTAATTAGTTTTTTTTGTTACAAATATGTATTTCAAAAATACAAATGTTCTCAAGAATTGTTATTTCTAAAAGCATTTTTTCAGTCAAATACCAAGCAAATTTTCAAAAATATGTATCAAAATTCATTCTTTTAATCAAAGAATTCAAATTTAGCCTTTTCCATAGTTTTAAAATAGTGGATTTTAGGATCCACCCTTATTTTGAGACTTAATACCTGAAAAACCCTTCTCAAAAATAAGTATCATGAAACACCCCTATCAATGTTTTCAGAGAAAAAGTGCACTTTAAACTGCATATATTTGTAGTTAAAACTGCAAATATTTACAGTTTAAAATGTACATATTTATAAATTAAATCTTTGCAATAAAGATTGCAAATATTTAAAGTACAGAATATGTATTCTTACAGTGTAGACTACATTTTTTTAATTTTACAAAAATGTGCAGTTGGAACAGCAAATATGTGCGGTTTACAATGCATATTTTTGCTGAAAATATTAACATGAGTTTTCTATGAAATTTGTCTATGACAGGGGACGAAAATGAATTTTGAAAGTTTTGAAGGGTGTTTGAAAAAACGTCCCTTTAAAATAATTCAATTTTTTTTTATATTGGACAATTTATAGAAACTCTAAAATAAAAGTTGACAAAAAATAAAGCTACTCATAAAAAAAAGAACAACAAAACTTTCCAAAAAGTTCCAAGAAAATAAGTATTTCAAGAATACTCAAAAACTACCAAGAACAAAACTTTGGAATTTAAAAAAAAAAATAAAGATTTCAATAAAATTCAAAGTTTCATATAATACTGAATTCAAGAAATTCATTTTCTAATATTCGAATTTTTATGGAAAAGTCTTTATTTATAGAAAATAAAAATTATTTTCTAGTATTTGAATTCAAAAGTCTTCATAAAATGTCATTATTTATAGAAAATGTTTTTTTTAAACCCCTATTTCTACACAAAAAAAACAATTCTAAAATTTAATTTTATGCTTTTACTTTTTACTATGTTAAACTGAATGAAAAACATAGCTGATTTTGTAAAAGGATCATCGTTGAGTCTTTTAAAAAATTAATAAAAAGTGGATTTTTTTTTTAAAAAAAAAATTCTAAATAATTTAGCCCACAAAAAATCAAATACAATTACATAGTTACCGTCGTTTGATTGTAGTTTTTATGCAACTTTTCGTCATACCACCAATGTTTTATAATTTTCTTTTAAGTCAAGTCCCGTTGAATTTAGTGTTTTGATAATTTTCGAAATGACTACCAATTTATTGTTGTTATTTTTCGGTGCAACTCTATTGAACATTGTGCACTCGTGATTTTTTTTAATAGATCTGTGTAGCATTTGTGATTCACGATGAACATCCATTGTCCTTTTTTTTTTTTTGAAGTTTTCGATATAGTATTAATGAATTTGCTTTGAAACGAGGATAAATCAGTAAATTTCTTGATTCGGATCTTCTTATCATGTCCATCTTATAACATTATTTCAGGAAGAATTCCTCTAAAATCATACCTTATTTATCCAAAATCATGAATAGTTATACTCTTTACTATGTTCAGTTACGCACGTTTTCCCATCTTAATTTTATGATAAAGTCTAAACCCTGCACATTTATACCTTAGGCTTGATTTATATTATGATGATGCCATATTAAAAGCTAGTTTACTAGTGCCTTTCATTTTCTTAGCACTATACTAATATCTACTTATATACATCAACATCATCCAATATTACGTTCCTGTTTTGTGATGGCGAACTCCACATTGGTAAAAGGTATGAAAAGAAAAGAAAAAACAACTCTCAAAACGTTATGCTTCCAAATCATGTAACAAGCTCACAAATTGTAGTAAATATATGATTTCCGCTACATATGATTAGTATGCAGTCAGTAAAAAGAAAAGCGCCTGGTTTCTGCCATCAGTAGATTAAAATTCAGCTTTACCAACTGAGGATATAAGTACCAATATATGGATAAATCTAATTATTTAATTACAAATCCATATACGTTCAAAGAAAAATGAAGTTAGAAGAGTTTTAGTATTCTAAGATTATGTGTCCAGACAACTACAAAAATAGCTAATGCTTGAAGAATCAGGACCATATAAACTAAGTTTAGTTCCCACATGTATAAAATGACATATCACATTTGGCAGGTGAGTTCTAAACCTATAAAAGACAACTAACTTACCTACTCATTAAGAATATCATGCTACCTTCTAACCAAAAGCTTTCAATACTTGCATCACTTGTGTGTTATGAGAGAAAAGCTCAATGTGTCAATTTTTATGATTTGAGTATTCATGATATATATATTAAATCTCTTACTTTATTACCAATTTATATTGGAAAATACTATAGCTATCCTAGCATGTATGTTCTAATTTAGCTATCCAGTCACAATAACGTGTTGATGTGAATCAGTTTGAATACCAACCTTAACTGAAATCGAGACTCCATTTTCAAAGATTAAGATAAAATATGATCTTGTATCTTTCTATTTTAAGTGATGCAAGTAGTTAGTATATACTAATTCACATTCTTATTACATTAATGCATAGGTTATAGGTTAAGAAACTCACACAAGGTGAATTAATCTATTTGTGCACAGGTTAAAATGGTTTAGGTGAACTTGCTTTTTTTAACCATTTGGTATTGGATTATGCATTGGATTTGTACTACTTTCTGGATTAACAAGGACATGTAAATGGATAAGCTATTTTGACTTTGCTCATTGAAAGAATTTAATGTAAATCAATGGTGGTAGTTATGAAAATTTTGTAGTTCGATAAAACTCGGTAAAAAAGCACAACAAAGAATACGTACACTATAAATTCAACTAAATTTGTTCCAATAAATTAATATTCCAAGTCGTCCATTGTTTATTTGAAACCATGATATAAATCAACCCCAGAAGCATCCTCAGAAATATCCTTTGCAAATAAACAAAAAAGCAAAGGCATTACAACAATCAAAGTGCAAGGGTTGAAAAACCAATTGCAGAATTACATTTGATTCATATAATGGAATACATTACCTATTTAAACTTAGTATTTTCTAAGTCCACATAATCGTATATGGAGTTGGCTAATGTCTCTGCAGCACCAATATAATTCTGAGGAGTCAAGTTTGAGAGGATAGCTTTTGCATCCTCAGGCAAATCCAAATCATTAATAAACTGTTTTATACTCTCTTTGTTAACTGTTCTTCCTCTAGTTAAGTCCTTGAGCTTTTCGTAAGCTCCCTCTACGTTATATCTACGCATCACCTGTTACAAAAAAAAAGAATAATAATAAAAAATAAAAAATTTACCCTTGTATAGGTCTTGATTATATAAAACAATTTTTTTGAAACAGATGGCCATTATGCTTCATAACATAACAAGATAAAAAATACGTCAAGTACAGAATGTATTAAGCACTAATGTTTTGCGCTGAAAACTTATAGGCTACAAGCATTACGGCACGCGCTTCAAGCGTGATAATGGAACACGTTTCGTGCGTAAATTGTTTTTTCACACATTGTATATGTTACATTCAAGAGAAAATGATATGCATAAATATTTAATCATGTTTTTACGCTAAAATCATGTGTAGTTGGTTTGAATTTTATTTTTAAGTTGCAACTTCTAATTTTTGCTTAGTTTGAATTTTTATTTATATTATTAACTAATAAGGAATGGATATGTAAATAAAGTTTATTTGTTAGATCCTATTTTTAAGTGATATTAGGGTTTGATAATATCTGTAGAGAGTTTTGAATTTGTAAAAGAAATTTAATTGTTATTTCATTTGTAAATGATATTCTATAGAGGGGCGTTTTTGGTAGTTCATGGTAACACAAAAGAGAGTTAGTATTACAGATATCATTACAGACGAGATTTTATGGCACGTGCATATAAAAAATTCTTATAAAATTTAATATTTCAGCGTAGTTCTAATAAAAATATATAAAGAAAAAATTATAATTTTTTTTATTGGAACAGAGTTTTGAACTTGTAACCTTAGTTACATTTTAAATTTTCCATTTGAAAATAGATATTTGTATTTGTTCATTATGAGATTCGAACTTCCGCCATCTTATTTGCATACCAGGGTATTTTTGGAACTTCGCTTTCGGACCAAAAGATTGTGTTTCTACTTCAACTATTATTACAGATATTAAAACTAAAACACTTTGTGTATGTTCAGTTTCCAATATATTAAAAGTTAGACATTCAATTGAGCTATAATATGACTGAATATTCTTTTTTTAAAAGCCTCGATTTGCTAGTGCAATTGTGTACACTAGATGAGTTTTACCTTTTAACTACTTTCTGTGTCTCTACTCTACTAGCGAAATTCTCATAATAACATGACAGCCATCTCTACTCTAAAATTTAACATTTCTGATTGTACCGAAAGTAAGTTTGTTAGGTCATAGAAAATACAGCCAATGTTGGGCACATTTCTTCTAAGTTCTGGCAACACAAATTTACATTAGCTATTTCACAGTTTGATATGTTGGACACCCTCGACAAAAAGGAAAATATGTACCCATCCATGATGCAGTAGAATTATAATTAGTATGTATATCTTATACAAACCACTATAAGATGCGCATAATTGTTGTTGTTATTTTATCAATTTCGTGGAAAGCCAGTTATTTATGAAGTTCACATGTAAATATTTATGGTTTTGATAGTACATATACTCTGCTAAATCTTACCGTTTGTATAGGTTCAGCCAACACCTCCCATGTTTGCTCTAGGTCTTCATTTAAGCGGGATTCATTCACCTAAAAAACGACATATCACGGAATAAATTAAACAAAAGCCAAACATTGATAGAGGATGTTCTAACATAGAAATCCAAAATTAATTATAAGGATCAAAAAACAAAACTATGTATTATTAACCTGAAGTTTCCCAATTCCTCGAAGTGCACTTTTGTAAGCTAAGAGAGAATAGCCTAAGGCAACACCCAAGTTCCTCAGAACTGTTGAATCAGTTAGGTCCCTCTGTGTAAATACACATATTGACCCATGAAAAAACAATGGAATCTACTTAAACGAAAGAAGAAGAAAGAAAAGAAAGAAAAAAACAATTCAAAAACGATGCAAACCTGCATGCGAGAGATGGGTAATTTTGCGCTAAGAGCGGACAAGAGAGGGTTTGCCAAGCTCAAATTGCCCTCGCTATTTTCAAAATCTATAGGATTTACTTTGTGAGGCATGGTAGAAGATCCTATTTCTCCAGCTTTTGTTATCTGCCAATAAAACCATTCACTGAGTACAAATTCCACAAGATATAATAGGTTGGTTGCAACAGATTATTACCTGCTTGAAGTAACCCAGTGAAATATAGCTCCATATATCTCGATCAAAGTCGATTAATACGTTATTGAACTGAACAACAGCATTGAAAAGTTCTGCAATATAGTCATGAGATTCAATCTGCATGAGAAAAAATAGAGTGGGATTAATTTGGCAAGCATGCGAGATTATTTCAGTGTTAGGGTTTATCAAAATAACAAGCATTGCAGTTCAATGATAGATATATCCAAGGGCGCCACTTGAATGTATAAAGATCCCAACATTCGAAAGAAATAATACTCAGAATAAAGTCAAGCAAATACATGCTGAAAGTAAAATTGTCAATTGCATTACTAATGCATTGAAAGTTCTCAAGTCAACTTTATAAGTAACCTTCAGGTGTTCTACCATATTCTGGTTTTGGTTATGAAATTACTTTAAAGAGAAATAAACAGAGAGAAAATTATATAACTCTGAGGGAGAACGAAATGCATATAGTTTACCTCCATGCCCTTGAAATGTTCATTCTAAAACAGTTGCAAAATCAATTTGCTATTAACCTTTTGTTGATGTTCTCATTTGTGATTTAAAAGTTGCATCTGGAAAAGGAAAATAAAAGGATAAAAGAGAAAGAAGATGGCCTTTCAAAGGTTTGGTGAGCTGAGTTAGAGATGAACCGAATTCAAACAGCACTGAAGTTGCCATAGATAGCTAAAATAGATATTCGAATATCTGACAGAAAACATAGTTCAACTTCTCACTACTGTAAGCTATGATAACCACTTTCAATTTTGAAAATCTTGAACATGTGCAAATAGCATAATCTGACAGAAGCGTATAACCTTGCAAGCATGTACTATATATTTCATAGAACCGGACAGGAAATTCATATCAATTTTAGTTGAAGCAAATAAAGTGGATTCAAACAAATCATATTTCTTAAATTGAAAAGATAAGCAAAACACACACACACACACACACACACACACACACACAAAATAAGAAATTCTCTCCTGCTACATAAATATCGGTTTTCTTTTACAGCTGTATCGTTTTGCAATTTTCTTATCGTCAACTCTCCATTGACAGCTTAAATTTACTCAGGTACCAAGCAACGGTGCGGAAGAAGCAACCCATTGATTAACGAAACTTTTTGACATATACTCCTTGAATGGGATAGATACTAGCTTCGACCCATCTTCACTTTGTTAGACTTAAACCATTTCCTTGCCATTAACAATAGAAATTTTCATAATTTGGTTTTATTTTTATTATTTATTTATTTCGTAGATTATGATATACAATTTGAGACATAAGAGAAAGCCTTATAAAACAAACTTTGGATAGACTGAATCTATTATCCCTATTTAGCATATTTATCTACCTTCTGATGCAGCACAGTACACCAGATTGGATAAAGGGATAACTAAATGCCATCCCAGACTATTTTATTTTATTTTATTTTTATTTATTTATTTATTTGCATTCTGCCACAACTAGATGAAAATATAGCAAATGTTATTATAGAACCATTAAAAAGGGATAGAATATGTAGCTTATATGCAATGGAGTAGAGTATAAACGGGGCACTGTGTAGCACATGTATGTTATATGGACTGATCGAGGTGCTTAGAAGAAGAAAACAGATAATAGTATTGCTTCAACCAAACATTGTGAACTTACAATGCCTGTTCTCAAGACCAATCATAGTTTGGAGGCAAAACAGTTATATATATGGGCAAGGATTAGCTACACCTCAATTCCCCCATGATTTCAACCGCGCATTCCCATTTAAATAATTATAGTTTCTCTCACTTGTCACTTCACCATATTATTTAAATGGGAACGTGTGGTTGAAATCAGGGGTAATTAAGGTGTAGCCAAAATGAGGTACACTATATAGAAAGAGAGTACCACCCATAATAGAGATTAGTTTTTTTTCTTTTTAAAAAAGTGGACTAAGAACTAAAAAAGGTGTCATTCTAATGACAAGCCAACCAGAAGAAGGCTAGTCAACTGAGGGAGACCGCGATAAGCAATGAAACTAAATATAAATAATATACAACCAAGCAGTGAAAACTAAGTAAAGTGGCACATACCTGAGTCACATAAGGGTTGAAAGTTAACCCCAAAGAACTTACGAACTCTGATGCCATGTTTTGCCAGTTAATATTAGGATATGCAACCATATGTGCATTATAGTTACCAACGGCACCAGCAAATTTCCCCAACATTTGCACTTTAGTTATTTTCTTCCCTACTTCACTTAACCTATAAGCAAAATTTGCCATCTCCTTTCCTAAAGTAGTAGGTGAAGCTGGCTACAAATTGAAAATAAAAGATACTGAGTTTTCCATATACAACTTCAAAATCTCCATATGGACATCATGTGAGAGAGAATAACGAGCAATAAACTGTCATATAGTTTCATATTTCTGCTTTATCATGTTCCCAAAAGTAGAAAGGGTGAAATAAAGGCCAAAAACCATTACTGTGTAGCTAGCTACAATCTCTCATCGATATGTATTAGTAACAAGGATTACTGTAATTATACAACATTAAACTTACATCATTAGACATGGTTATAGGAACCAATCGATCATGGATACAGACCTCGGTGGTGGACTCCAAAATAATGGCATGGTTTTTACAGCATAAGCATTCCATTTGTAATTTCAAAGTCAAATATTTGCATATTTGGCCAACTTTAGTAAGAGACAGGGATGGGTACATTGGTTGTCTCTAGTGTTCAATGGTACACTTGTTGCATTTACTACACAGCAAAATGTACAAGTGGAAGCATAGACATCATCATGCTTCACAAATATTATAACATTCTTAAATGCGTTACAGAAAATTAAAATCTCCATTGGTATTGAAAAAGAACAAAGCCAAACAATATAGTCTTAAGTAGTTAGGTAGTGGTAATAATGCAAGCCATATAAGCCACATATGATACAATGACAAAATAATTGCACTTAAATAGCAATTAGCGTGATATTTGTATGAATACTATTCAATTATTTATGTTATAAAAAACCATGGCTGCTTGCCTGCTTGAACGTTATGGATTACCTGTCCATGAGTGCGAGACAACATAGGAATATGCGCATTGTCCTTTGCCAATTCACATATTGCTTTCAGTAGTTCAGACATTAAAGGAAATATTACAGAATTGCATGCTTCTTTTAGCATCAATGCATAGGCCAAATTATTTATATCCTCTGACGTACATGCAAAATGAAAAAATTCAAGTACCTGAAAAATTATACAAAAAATGCCTTATTTCAGAATAATAAGGAGAGGAAAACCGAACCAGGAAGAATAGCAAAAAACTCACTTTACATATCTCTGTACTGGGTTTGCACTTTTGTTTCAGAAAATATTCCACTGCCTTAACATCATGGTTTGTCACCTTTTCAATTTTTTTAACTTCCAATGCATCATTTTGATCAAAGTCGCTAATAATATTTTCCAAATAAGATAGAGCATCCTTACTGAATTTTGGAACTTCTTTAACTTCAGCAATTTCTGATAGTTTTACAAGCCATTTGACCTGCATACCCAAAAAACACACACAATTTAAATTATATTTATTACCAGAAAATGGATGACATGATTTGCCTTCTTTCATAAAATTTAACGGTTAAGTTAGACTCCCAGTATAAATAGATTCATTAGACGTAGTTTGACATTAATCACCTATAAATATTGTTGTGTTCCATTACTGGCAGATTAAACTGCAGGTGATACTAGTATATAAAAGGATAAACCAATATATTGGGCCACTTCATCTGTCTGTTATAATTTGCACAACTGAGTTGAACCACTGTTATCAGCCATGATAACCTGACAACCTATCAAAGAAGAATCTACAAAAGCTAAACTTCCAAATTGCAATTTGCATTTGATTGTGAAATAATATGACCTAGCTTTCCATTCCTAAAAACTTATTAGAATCGTTTGTATAGTTTTTTTTCAATTCTGTGACAAACAAGTAAAATTTTAAAATTCATGTATTCTTCTCTATCTATGAAGCAATTTTGGTATATCATATATTGATTTTCCTTTACCATATCATATTAAAATATAATTTTTGAATTTACGATTGAAGCATAAAGTCATAATGAACAGATCTTTAGCGCTATGACAAGTAACCAAATTATGACATCGGTCATTCACGAATATAGTAGAGATTACCGGCTTATCCATATACCAAGTAAAACATGTTTGAAATACCGATGAACAAAGATGAATGTGTTCCAAGTATAAAGTTGTTCATAAACTATAATGCCAAAACTGCATACATTTAAGAAAATCGATTGAATAACATGATTTTATTGAATACTGGTTGGTTAACAATTAATTTAAATTAATCCAGAATATAGTGCTGACGAACTAATACCCTGAAGGTCAGTAGATGGTAATGTTTATTAACCAGTGAATTGTGGAAACCTACAGAATAGCAGTAGTACCTCGACTATAACTCGATATCTGATTAAACCATATTCACTGAAGAATGGACGCAATTCCTTCACAAACTGCATGTATCTGCCATCTAAAGGTGATAAAGCCATAATATTGTCTTGGTCACCAAGGCCTTGAGGAATTTTGGGCTCCATCTAAATATCGAAGGTTGTACAAACAAATTTGATGATTTGTTAACTGAAATTAATGCAACAAACTATCTAGGATTGAACGTTAAATAAATAATATCAAATTACACCACGTTCTATACATATTTTCATTATAATAACGTAAATAATTATACACCGTGTTTTTTCTTGTAATAATTTTCCTTGAAATTACTCCCTACTAAGATTAAATATTAACTACAATCAAAAAACAAAGCAACAGACTAGGTCATCTGAATTCCACAAACAAAAACTCGCAAAATTATAGAATAAATAACTAATTCTTTAGCAAATAAATAGACGAACTAAAATGCAGAACTTTGCTCAACCCATAAAAAGGTAGCTTTAGTAAAAAAAAAATCATCTAACCAATTTTAGTTACCGTAATCTCCTGAGTTCCCGAATCCTTCAAAGAAACCCTAAGTGGATTAAACCAGCGATTAGCAGTTGGTTTACTGATAAACCCCAATTGATTTGATCGTGAATTTGAGACTGACTGCGACGGTGGCAATGAAGCGATCGGGGCTCGAACTGAAGACAACACCTTCTCCATTTCCTGATTTGCAGAATGACTCGGTAAATTATAATTACGTTGGCTTAATACAAAATTAGGTCTTAGAAGAAAGCACGGCTGGTCCAAGGCTATGGGTTGCTCGATGCCATTACAGTTTCTGTTGTCTTTTATGCAACAATCAATATAAAACCAATGTAGAATAAATATAAATTTTTTGTTTTCTACTTACTGATATTTTACTAGTTGAGTAATTGAATCTATGGAAGAATCTTTATGCTAATTCACTTATACAAGGCTGTACTATATGAACCTTATTACTAGAGAAAAAAAGTTAAGTATACAAAGAGAACAAAGTAATTATCAAATCGTGAAGTAATTTAATAGTTCCCTAAACCTCATACCAAACTACTTCACTCATGAAAGAGACATGTGAATAATAATCAGGAGGGTAATTAAGCTTTAACAATTAAAAACTACCAAACTTTTGACTTATCCAATCAAAAGCATGTTATTGAATTAGCTTTAAATCTTAACAGTAATTACCTTATTCCAATTAATAAACACTCATTCTAGCTGTAATAAGTAATAACCGGTTGTACCAATTCATTTGAAACAAACTTTACTCATTTTTATATCAATAGCGTTTACTGTAATAAGTACCACGCAACAATTGCTACTGATAATGATTCCTAATTCCTAAACTAGCAAATCAACAATTTCTCAAGCTATATGTAAATGATAGAAAATGAAGTGATACAGGAGGAAAAATATATGACAAACTAGACATCAGGAATTCAGCGATTGTTGTTATAATAAGTTCTGAATCCAAGTTCTGATTTAAAAATCAGAACTTCTATGATGTCTGTTTTTTATCAATGTTCTGAATAAATCTATCTATTCAGACAAAATAATTCAGAACTTTTTAAGCGCTTATTTTTTGTTCTAAATACTGAATGTTATTTTGAATGAAAACAAGCCATAAATGGTTATTCAGAATTCAGCCTTCAGACTTCAGCGATCAGAATTCAGAATTCAGTCCTTTAAACAAACGGAGCCTAAGTAGAGTTATATAGGAAAATTAACAAACAAATTCCTTTCACTTACAGATACAGTTGGGGAATAGTGAATTTCTAAAGAAGCTTGAAGACTGGAAGGGAATCGAACTGAGCGATAAAGGAAGTGGAGCGGCAGGTGGCAGCGTGGAGCGCAAGCGGTAGACGGCGGCGGTAGCGTGGAGCGCAGGGGAAGGTCGATTTCTTTGTCTGATTTCTTTTTTGTCGCTCATAACGGGAATTTGTTGTCATAGGGTTGCCAGATGGGCCTTGGACCATGGCTGATCGGGCCAAAATTAGAAGTTTAGGGCTGTTTGGTTTGCATACGGAATTGAGTTTTGCGTTTTCAGCAAGTGTCCGTGGAATAAAAGGATGGCCCGGAAAGGAGGACGTGGGAGGACTGAGACGGCGTGGGAGGGGATAAGAAGAGGAAGGGAAATGACTGAAAATAAAAAAAATTGTTTTCAGTTTTATATGTTAAACCATTTTCTAAATTGATCGTTTTTTGAAAATCTAATGCATTTTGTCACGTGAAAATCCAAAATTGAAAATTACAAATCAAACGGACCTTTTAAGGTTTCAGAGTGCTTTTAGTTTTGGTTTTGAAAAATAACGAAAATTCAATTTGTTTACCATTTTGTAAAATTCATTTTTTAGAATAGCCATTTTTCAAAAATGGGTTCAACACATAGATTTGAAAAATAGTCTGTATGAGTCAACTTATCTAATCTATACTATATTATTATTAGTGAGTTGAATTTCAAGTTCACACAGGCCCCCTTGAAATTTGGCAGCTGAACAGTCGCATTTTTAATTTCTTTATATTCCAAACTTTAAAATGCGATAACTTTTTCTACATTGATTGGATTTAAGAATCGTTTTCACTATTAAATCTCAAATTTAATTTGCTTTCCAATGATATCCATTGTTGATAGCTAAAAATAAATTTTTTAAAATCATAATTTTATATAGCAGCTTTAATTGCACAATTATTTTGTGTCACCGCTGTGTACCGCGTTTCTGTAACAGCATTATTATGATGATCATAAACATTACATAGTAGTTTTACCTAGATTATTATAATGTATTTATTATCTTTAACATATTTGAAAGGAATATTTTTTTTGAATTATACAATTATGGTTGCCTTTGAATATTGTAACTACATTATGTAATAAAGTAATAATCTTGATTGTGTTTGATAGTATTCAAACTTAGTGCAGTTATAATTTAACCCCATCAAAAAATGGTGTAATAATTTATAGGCATTTTTTGAATTAATTTAACTACGTTAGCATTTTTTATTGCATTTACTATTGATGATTTTGACTATATTTGATAATTTTATTCAATTTTAAATCAGTTATAAATTAATGAAATTAAGAAAATGCAATTATAATTTACCAGCAAGTTTTGGGTAAATTTAACTATATTTGAAGATTTTTAACCACATTTATGTGATGAAGTAATAAATTTGGCTACATTTCAGGAATTTATTCAATCTTAATACAATTAAAATTTAACTACATTAATAAAATGCAGTTATAATTTAATGACAATTTTGAATTATGCATGGTAGAAATTGAATATTTCAGCTATATTTATGTGATGCAGTAATAATTTTGGTTGTACACGATGATTTATTCGAGCTTACTGTAGTTAAAATTTAAATGCATTAAGCAAAAGCGGTTATTATTTTGCAGTATTTTTGGAATTAAGCAATTATTGTTTTTGAATATTTTAACTGCATTTGTGTGATGCAATACTAATTTAGCTGTAGTAATAATTTTGTTTGATGTTAACGATAGTTGTTTAACCGCATTATGAAAATATAATTGAAAAATGAATTTTGATTTTTGATAGCTTGAGATGATTAAATAACGACTTCACATAATTAATGCTTGATTCAACCGTGCAGCTCAGCGTTTAATACATTGCTTCCAGGTTTGATGACATAATTTGGCTAAGTTTACTCAATTTCGGTTACAATTACGATGATCAATAATACAATAAGCATATAAGTTGTTGTGTTCGGGCTTAAGGTAGATGCACAGTTTAAGTGCTGGGTCAAAACATGTGTTGTAGTGAGAATAATGTTGATAACCACCTAAAAGAGTTTATTTTTTATTTTTTGCAGTAAATTCTAAAATCACTTGCACCACCACCGTTGGAAAACTTCTAGAAAACAATTGATGAATGTATCTTTGTATAGATGATTATGTAGTCATAGTTTGATTATTAGATATAGTTAATAGGTCAGACGAGCAGTGAGAGAATTTAGTAATAATACTGCATCAATGACACTTTTGTCTTTTTTGGCTGCAAGTACAAATACCTTCAATGGTTAAAATAATTGACTGATGTAATGCATCTATTAAGGCCAAGAAAACATCACATATTTGCGCTCAAGCCAATATCATACACTCGTTGCTAGCAGTTATTTCTGAGGCTAAAAAATGAATGGACTTCTCACAATTGTTCTCTTCTGTATGTTTTGGATATTTTCAAATATTGGTTACTGCGACCAGCTGTATGCCGTGTTTTGTACCCTGCATCGACATAGATCAGATTCGGTGAACAATAGTAATTTATATTGGAACCCATATTATTTTCTTATTGCATCATCATTTCTATTTCAATTGAATCTTCTGTTTTACTACTTTTCCCCTGTACTACATTTGTTGCTTTTTTCTTTTTTCTTTTGCTCCCTTTTTTCAGCTGTTGACAAATACTTTTCCTGACTGTTTACAAATTTCATCCTATTACTATATTTCTCCCCATTGCAAAAAACTTTTGTTACTCTTATTTAATTGAATCGAACTGCACTGTGTCTTTGTGTCTGTAGTTCACAGTGAATACTTCAACTATATCTATGCACATTGAAGCAGCTGTGTAATTGCAAAGCAACAACATTGGCGTTATATGCCACAGTGAATATATCTATGCATTAGCAGATAAATTTTTAACACATTATCCTCTAAATAGTCTATGAACTTTAACATATTCACTGTAATTGTTTTGTTCGATTTTAATTGTGATTATCATAACCAAATATATCTATGTATTCTTTATCCTACCAAATTGTTATTCATGATGTAACACTATCGTTCAACAATGTTTTTTCATTACCACCGTATTAAATTTATTATACATTTGGATATGACCTATGCAACAACAATATTTTTTCAACATCCGTGTGCGAAGCACGGGTTCGCACTAGTTGTATAAAGAGCACAAAGATGATTTGCAAAGTAGGACAGGTGAGCATGCAGATTTTACTCAAGCTTAAATATTTTTTCTTACACAAACTTAAGTCAAGTTCACATCACATAAGTTTGCTAGCCTCAAACTATAACCTTTAATTCTCGAGAATGAACATACTTTCTATATGACACTAAAATTATTAACGATGCATGGTTTGACAATATAAACAAAAATATTTGTAAGTGTCCGTATAGAATGTAAGATATTGAAAACTTTATATTTGGATGGACTTCAAGTATTTTTTTATGAATGAGCAAAGTTGGTTCCTATGTTCTATTTAGTGAACATGCTATGTGAAATAAAGTTTTTGCAAACTACCAAATTGTTTTTTGATAACACAAACATGAAGTGAACATAGATTTTTTTTTCTTTCATTAAAGTTAAATTTGAAGATTTATCTTTATAATTATTTACATAGAATATGGGTGGTCATAGTAAGGCAAATGAACCAATGTTACTACAACAAAAATACCTTATTACAACGCCTTTTTTACAACGGACATTGACTACCCGTTGTAATAGAAGGCTTTACAACGGTCCTTTCAAGCCCGTTGTAATAGATGCCCTATACAACGCCCTTTTTACAACGGGCAATGTATGCCCGTTGTAATAGAATGCTATTACAACGGTCCTTCCAGGCCCATTGTAATAGATATCAATTTTACAACGTTCACAAAATGCCCGTTGTAATAGATGTCAATTTTACAACGGTCATAAAATACCCGTTGTAAGAGGTGCCAATTTTACAATGGTCATAAGGCCCGTTGTAATAGGTGTCAATTTTACAACGGTCAAAACATGCCCGTTGTAATAGGTATTTTACAATGGTCGTAAAATGCCCGTTGTAATCAATACCAATTTTGCAACGATCATAAAATGCCCGTTGTAATAAATGTCCGCTGCCAATTTTCGATAATCAATAATCAATAATTACAATGCTTTCTTAAAATTAATATTTATTATTTATTAATATTTAATCATTAATCATTAATAAAATTATATTAATCATAGGTTACTAATTACTAATTATAATATTATATTACTAATTACTAATTACTAAACATTGATAATATTATATTATTTATTAATATTTAATAATTAATCGTTAATAATATTATATTAATCATTTATAACTTATAATAATTAATGATTATTAATAAATAATCACTAATTACTAATTATTAGCCTTTTTAGTTTACCAGCTGTAGTAGATGCTAATTTTCAAAAACTCTTAACCGATCATTGTTTTCTTCGATTATCTAATATCTTAGACATCGTAGGAGGATAATAATAATTCAATAATTAATTAGAAATATTAATTAATTATTATTATTACTGACTAATATTAATAATTATTATTCAATAACTAATAATTAATTAATAAATAAGAATTAATTTTAATAATTAATTAAACAATAATTAATCAAAAAATATTTATATAATGAATATATATATATAATTATCTTATATCTAATCTCTACTATTAATAAAGAGTATTCAATGAGTAGATTTGCACAGTGTTTTTTTGAAATTTCAAAAATACCCTCATCCATCAACAGAACCTTACCATCAATTTACAACAGACAACAGCATCCACTTTTCGACCATCTATCAATGAAATTTTGCTAATGATTTGCCACCAACATAATCAATAAAATTGTTTGAAATAAAAGTGTTGGGACTACCAAATGTTTTGCACTTATAGCACATATCCATCCATTGATTTTTTTATTTAATAAAAATTAAATATTTATTATTATTAGATGTACGTACGTGCGTTTTATACTAGTTAGAATAAATAAAATAATTATTTTATTTAGTGAATGTAGAAATAAAATATAGATGAAATATTTTACAAAGATGAAATATACAGTACGTTCATGTCTTCTCATAGTGACATCCCGCCCTTACCTACTCCCATACCTTCCCACTCTCTCCCTGCCATCAACCATACCTTTGACCATCTCCTCTCGAACTTCCCACCGCCTACCCTTCCTGATCCTCCTCCCCCTCCTGCCACTGTTGATCCTTTTCCCCCTCTTGTAGCTTCCTCTGATCCTCCCCCCGTCCCTCCTCCTTGCTCTTCATGGTCTTCGCTCTTCAGTTCCAAACCTAGAAATGCTGGTGCTTATTCACCTGTTCATTTTGATGTTGATTACTCTAGCAGACCTCTTGAACCTCCCAGGAAGTTGTTGCAAAAGGCATAAAGGCTTGGTATGGATGCCTAGTGGGTTTCTTCTTGGCTGGCAATGTCAATTTTATGGCAGTTAAAACACACTTGGAGAAGGTCTAGAAACTTAAAGGATCATTTGAAATATTCTTTGATAAACAAAATTACTATTTCAGATTCTCTAATGAAGAAGACAAGATGAATATTCTAATGAAAGATCCTATTTTTATAAGGGGTCAGATGTTTATTATATCCAAATGGAACCCATTATTTTCTTCTGTTCAAGCTTCTGTTCGATCTGTTCTTTTTTGGGTTCATTTCTATAGAATTCCTATACTGACTTGGTCTCTTTTAGGGATTAATTAGCTGGCATGCCACCTAGGTAGGCTTATCTGTTTTGATGAGAATACTGAAAAACTGAGAAGGTTCGAATATGCTAAATGTTTAATTTAAATTGCTCCAGATCGTGAACTGCCTGAATTTATTGCTGTTGGTGATGATTCTTGTCCTAATATTCAACTTGAATATTCATGGAAACCCCTAATATGCACTCATTGTAAGATATTTGGTCATTCTACAATTCATTGTGAAAGCATGGTAGAATTAGAGAAAGTATTAGAAAATAACATTTTGTCAGACATCAATTCAAATGAAATAATGAAGTCTAAAAATCCTGATGATGTTGGCATAACTCCTAAAATTATGGAGGATTATGTTGGAAAAAAGAAAAAATACCACATTGTTAAAGAGAAGAGAAAATTGAAATCTATTCGAAAAATTTTGAGGAAGATTAAAAAGGTTGGTGAGGTGGATGTTATTGATTCTGTAGTTAATGATAAGATTGTTGATGATTCTGTTATTGATGATAATGTTGTTAAGGATTCTATTGTTAATGATTCTGATGTTAATGATACTGCTAGTGATGATGTTTTTGGTGATGATCAAATTCAGGTTGAAGTAAATGAACAAGGTAACGAGTTGGTTAATATTGAAACTGAGCCTAATGATACAAATATGAAGTATTCTTCTAGTGAGGTCACAGCTGGTATCATCAACTCAAATGCAAGCATACATTCAGTTATTCATGTTCCTGTACCAACCCACAATCCATTTTAAATTCTCCAGCAACTCACTAAAGATTCTATGGAAACTGATACTATAGTTTCTAGTTAATATGAATCCCCTCTCCAAAACAACTTGGATTGTTCATTGAATGTTAATTGCATTTCCTCTAACAATAATCAAAGCATGTGCATGCACACTAATATGCACAGTGACATGCATCACTCCTCAAATAAACTTTCTACATCAAATCTCTCTACTTCCACTCCTCGATTACACTTTCAAACATCTTCCCCTTATTCATCTATTACACTTCTAAATCAAATTTTCAATGATCTACAACCATCTTTACCTCTCATTCCTCCTCCTCTTGAAGTCACTGCCATTGAACCACCTTCTGAATTACATACCTTTGTATCCTCTTCCAAGAAGCAAAGAGGAAGACCCAAAAAAGTTGTAGACTTGCAACCATCCTCTCTTGATTTAGACTTGATAGAATTTATCAAAACTTTTCTTCTATTTTGAAATGGCCATCACTTAAAACCATTATACCACCCTCATCCCTATCTGACCACTCTTCATTGGTTTTGGAATGGGACAAGGTCACTGTGAGAAGACACTCCTCTTTTTCATTTTTCAATATTTGGTTTGATTACCCTAATGTAACAACCCGAGATTTCGCAATTATCTGGTCATCGTCAAATGACGATTAAAATCGTTGGTTAATTGCTATTGCAGTTTGAATCGATCTGAAATTCCTTTTGTAAATTTTGTAAAGATTGTAGTGGGCTTTAAAGAAAAAGAATAATGTGGCCCATACTTGTTTCTGCCGTGATATCTAACTAAAGAAAACCGTTCCCTTTACCCTCAATTCATTTTTAGTTCTACAACCCTAAAGCGTAATAACGAATAGGAATGGCGGCGACGATTTCCTCTTTGCAACTGAATTAGGGCTTTGGTTGAAGTTTCGATCTTGTGCTTGGCTTCGGCTTTGCGCGCTCCTCTGTTGATCGATTCTGGAATTTGAGTGTTGCACTGTCGATTCTTATTCGAGGCTACGGCTTCATTCAATTTGGAATTGAAGCTACGGCTCTGGAATTGAGTTATTTGATCTGCTTGGCTTGGCTTCGGCTTCTTCTATTCGTCAATGACGACTTCTGTTCTCGGTCAAAAGAGGTGAGTATCATTCTCACATCTAATTCAAAGTCTAATTGATTTCTGTGTTGTGCAAAAATTCGTGACATCAGTTGTCGAATTCTTGGGGTATTAGTGGGATTTGATTACTTGGTCGAGATGATTTTGAATTATTCTATTCGTATATTTTCGTAGTCCCCTTTCTGATGCTCCCGGCTTGTGTTGATGTCATGATTGCCACGGCGTTGACTCTTAGTGACGAGATTGTTTTACTTTCAGTTCGAACATGAATCTTGTTATGGTTTATTTTGTTTGGCTTCTCAATTCTCTGTCATTTTTCAAGCTGCCACTTGATTTTTGATATTACTAAATGCTTTTGCTCAGTATTGTACACTTGATTTTGTTAAACTTGTATCTCGACTTTCATTTGTGTCTTCGGTCTGGATACTTGTAATTCCTCGGGAAGTTTTGCATTGTTTTGCTTTGAGCTTTGATATCGTAGTTGATATGATACTTGTTGCTGCCTATTTCTTAGCTTTTATAGTGAACTTGTTTCTTGAGATTGTGCTTATGTTATACAGTTACACTGGTTCTCTGTCTTGCTCATAAGTGATACTTTCATTTATGCCTTCAGGTATGCTTGTCGAGTCTAGTTTATGAGTCTGGGATGCTTTAGTTCTAGCCTCATCCTCTGTATTTGTTATGTGCATACTGTATTGATTCTACCTCTGTCCTCTCTGTTGGTATTACGGTGCTCTAGTAGTTGATGTACTGGTAGGGTTTAGCTTGGTTCATTGACGAGTTCATTTGCTTTTGCATTCACCCTATCACGTTGGTTGGGTGGTTTAGAGTTTGATCTGCACTGAACTTATGCTATCTGGTCTTGCAACACTTTTATGCACACTGTTGCCTTATGCTACAACTGTAGTTAGATTGAGTTCATGGTGTTACTAGGACTTTTGAGTCAGTGACTTTAGACCTTCATTTACAATTCGAGTCACGTTGGCGTTGCTGGTCTTGGTTGCAGTTTGTACTTTGCACACTTTGTAGCCTGAGTTACTGTTCGAGTTCATTTGCATTTGAACTACTCTCTGGAGTGGTCGTACACTTGTAGTTGAGTTGCAGTTTTGTTCACTGATCGATTTCGTTACTTGGTGCTATTTGATCTGTTTCACCGTTGTACTCCTGATTCATTTGCCATGTGCAGTTTGTAATGTACCATCACTTGTGTACATATTTCGTATTCTCTTAGTTGAAGTTTTTCGCTGCTGCACTGCCTTGTTCTCGAATCTGATACATTGCATTGATGCCTTGTATCATTTGCATTTTGTCATTTTGCTTCACTGATGACCTTATTCTCTAATGAGGCTGATCTTCGTCTTTTCTGTTGAGTGTTGTAGTGCCATATCTTTGGCGCTCTCGCCTTCAGTTAGCTATTTTCCTGTGCCTTACGTTGCGACATGTTGAACTTGTTTCACGTGTTGCCTCTGATCTTGTTAGTATTGCTTTGAGTTGTTCTGTATTGGCGAGGCAGTACACGTTAGCGTGTACTGCAGCCAATCAGCATTGTTGTTTTTAAATTGGCATTTCAATTGTTTAAATTGATTTGGATTGTTGATATGTTGTTTAACACTGTATAGCGTTATATCTTCCGTTCTCCGACTCTTTTATCGAGGAGTCGGATATACGAGATTTCTGTGACTGTCGTCTATTTGACTATTTGATTATTATTGCTTTTGTGCATTAATAACTGAGTTTGAATTAGACTGACCCGTGTATTATTTTCTTTTGAATGTAATACTCGGGTCAGACCCGAGTTATTTCAGGTTGTAGATTTTCTTCTTTGAGTTGCTGTTCAGGATATGAAGACTTTTCACATCTTCCGAAGTTGTCAATGTCATTTTGTAGTAGTTGTATCATATGTATTGTGTCAACTATGTATTAACTGACATCAATTATATATATATGAGACTTTTGTTTTTATCTGTGTTCCGCATTTATATTATCCGTGTTATTGTTATATCTAATGTCCTAAACTATTATGAACCATCGTAGTTCGTTTTATACTAGTATTGGGTGTGTCGATGGGAGTAAATAAATAATAAAGAAAAATAAAAAGTATGTACCACTCCTATCGAGATAACCAATATTAGTGTAAGGCCAATTACGGATGGTCGCTCCTATCCAGCCTTATTCTTCGTAATAATAGACAGTATTTCCTTTAATACTCTTTGTTATTATGAGCATAGAGGTGGGGCGTCACACCTAACTTCTTTAAAATTTTCACCGACTGTTGGAAAACTCATGTTTTTGGAAACCCTATGTTTATTTTTGCAGGCTAAGCTTAGGTATCTTAAAGGTATACTTAGAAAATGGGCTCTTGCTACATTTGGGAATGGTAACAGCTTGTCTTTTGTTGCCAGAGGAAAGCTTCTTCAACTGCAAAAGGACATTCATCTATGCTCTGATACTTCTACTCTTAAAATCCTTGCTGCTCAAGAAAATATCCTTAGTAAAAGTCTTGCAAAATCTCTTTTACATGAAAACAATATGGCCAAACAGAAGACAAAGCTTAACTGGCTTGGTCATGGAGACAAAAACACCTCCATATTCCATGCCCCCCCTCAAAATTCAACAGTCATGTGCTAATATTCATAATATTCATGATAAAAATGACAACTTATGCTCTTCTCCCGAAGACATTCAAGCAGCCTTTTTGGATTATTTTCAAGACATTCTTGCTTCTTCTGACTATCCTAATATGCACATGCATCAATATGCTCACTCTAATCTCCCAACTATTTCTGATTCTAACAAGTATATTTTGCTTAAGGAGGTAAAGGAGGAGGATATTAAGAAGTCAGTTTTTGGTATGAAATCTTCTAGTTCCCCAGGTCCTGATAGGTATAATGCTCACTTCTTTAAGGTTACTTGGCATATTATTGGGAATGATGTGGTTAGAGCAATCAAGAATTTCTTTACACATAACAGAATGATTACTGGCATTAATGCCACTCGGATTGCACTAGTTCTTAAATCTCAACAGCCAAATTCAGTTAAGCACTTCAGGCCCATTGCTTGTTGCAATGTCATATACAAAATTATTTATAGGATCTTGGCTGAAAGATTGAAAGCTTCTCTTGTTGAGGTGATTTCTCCTAACCAAAGCGCTTTCTTATCCTCTAGAGATATCATTGATAATATATATTGCTTTCAAATGAACTCTTGATGGATTATAATAGGAATAATATATTGCAAAGGTGTGTTCTTAAGTTAGATATCCAAAAAGCATATGACACAATTCAGTAGAAGTCTATAATTTACATTCTTCATAAAATGAATTTTCCTACTCCTTTTCTAGCATGGATCTATACTTGTATTTCAACTGTAAATTATTCGCCGAGCTTAAATGGCAGTACTTTTGGTTACTTTCATGCTACCCAAGGTATTAGACAAGGAGATCCAATGTCTCCTTACCTTTTTGTTTGTGTCACGGAATTACTTACTTACTTAACTAAGTCTGTTGTGTATGACAATCTCCTTGAATACCACCCTTACTATAAGACCATGGGTATCGCTACTTTACTATTTGCTGATGACCTCATGTTGTTTACAAAACCCACTGTTAAATCTATCAATTGTGTCTTGAATGTATTGGCTGATTTCAAACATATGACTGGTTTATCTATCAATAAAGACAAATCTAAAATTAATATTAGTGGGTTATCTGCCATTGATATGGAAGGCATTTATATCTCTCTGGTCTATCTCCATTTGATAATACTAAGGATTACCTGGGTGTTCCCTTGTGCTCTTCAAAAATAAGAACTGGTCAATGCCTCCAGCTCTATGAGAAGATTATTGCTAGAATTTCCTCTTGGCCTAGCTCAAAACAGTCTTTGGCAGGTAGACTAGTCATTGCCAAGTCCATTGCCACCTTAATGTGTCTGTATTTTGCAAGAATCTTCATTCTGCCTTGTAAGCTTATATCCATGATCAACTCTGCACCGAATCACTTTCTATGGCATGGTAACCCCTATTCTAGGAAATTAATACCTATTGCATTTAAATCCTTGTGTTGTCCTTATCAAAATGGCGGTCTTGGTATTATGAACATCAAGCTTTGGAACCATGCTGCTCTTTCCTCTCACATTGACAAAATTGTTAGGTATGACACTAATCTTTGGGTAGCATGGACGAAAAGCAATTTGATCAAGCATAAGAACTTCTGGACTATGGGCATACCAGCTGACTGCAGTTGGTCTTGGAGGTGTATTCTACGTAGTACATCTGTGTTTCTTCCAATTTTTCAAAGATGTATGAAGCATAGAAAGGAAATATCCTTCTGGTTTGACCCTTGGCCCAAGCAAGGAGTGATGCTGGGTGATATGATAAGCTACAATTTGAGAAATTTGGCTGGCATTGCAGAGAACTCTCCAGTTGATAAATTTTGGACCGATGGGGTGTTTAACTTGCCATATTCCAGCTCTTACCTTGTCAGAGATGTCTGGAACATTGTTCAGACCAATACATATAACACTCCTGATCTTCATGCACTATGGAATGGCAAGGAACATGCAATACACACTGTGTACAAGTTTATGCTTCATAACACCCCTCTTCACTACTTTCCCTGGCACACCAGAATCTGGACTTCATCCTCCCCCCTAAGGAAAACATTTTTTTGTGGAAGGTGCTCAGGAATGGTCTTCATACTCTTGACAAGCTTAAGGGGAAGGGTTTGGTTCATTCAGACATTTGTTTGTTATGTGGTAAAGAAGAGGAGTCTGTTGCACATCTGTTCTTTAATTGTGAGTATGCTTATTTTGTCTGGGATAAATCTTTGCCTTTGTTGCATTTGCATAAACCTAATAGAAATGCATCACTGGAATGGTACTTTATTTTTAAAGCAACGAGATGGAAGAAATCTAGATCAACGAAGCTGCTATGTTTGCTTAAGAATGTTTTATACTGTCTTTGGAGGGAGAGAAACAATAGGGTGTTTAGTGCAAAAATGGTGGCTAAACATATACTGGTTCTCCTTATCTCCAAACAATTTAATCTTTAAATTATATTATTCTGTCATGTGGATGAATTGTGATCTGCCTTGTAACTTGCTTGGTGACTTTTCATTGATACTTCAGGCTCTACCTGCTGTCTGGCGTTGGTTTCTTTGGGTCATTTATATGCTTGATTGCTTGGAGCTATTTCATTGCTTGGAGGCTTGCTTGGAGCTCTTGGTCTCTTTGCTTCGGGTCATTAGTGCTATTTGATATCATCATTCTTGGAACTGTTTTTATGGCTATTTCTTTGTTTTCTTTCCTATGTTCTCTCTGTAACTCTTCATTTATACTTGTAATATTTACATGCTATAAATAAAGGTAGGGGCCCTTTTAACCCCACTGGCTTTGCAAAAAAAAAGAAATTATTATAATTAATTTAGATATTAATTTGTAAATTTTAAGTCGGATGACCCATCAGCATATTTTTGTATACGGACGTTTTCAAGCTCGAATGAGGAGTTAATTGTCATTGAGTAAACGATTTTATAAAAGAATTAAATAAACCTTTTTATTACTAAATAAAACTATTACCACCATGGAGACGAAGCCCATTATTCGTTTATTTAACCCAGCCTGACACTTTCCTTACTCTCGTTCTTCAGCCAAAATCATCTAAAACCCTAGCCTACTTTCTCCCTCTAATTCCATCATGGTCAAACGTCGAAAAGTTCTTCATCCATGGCCTCGGTTGGGACAGCACTGCTGAATCCCTAACCGAATATTTCTCCCAGTATGGCGAGACTCAAGATCTGAAGGCTGTTAAGGAACCACATAAGAATTTTGATGGGTATATTTTGCATTGTTCGAAGGCAGTGGATGGACCAAAGGGGAACAAGCCAGGTGCTTTTGGTGGAGGGCATATGATGACGCCTACGGCAGGGCAGATGGTTCCTCCTGTAGGGTAGGTACCTGGATTTGGACCGAGATTGATACACTATAAAAGTATTTTGGAATCGTAAGATCCCCGTCAACCTCCATGGATTTGGAGCTCATAAATTCTCAGCTACATCATTCAGGTCTAATTCCCTTCGCACCATGATTTCTCGGTTCGCGTGTGAGTTTTCCGCACTTTTTTTCAATGCCTTTGATTGGCATGTTAAGTCTAGCAGTATTTTTTTGCAAAACTTCCATTTTAATGCATCTAATATTATTAGATAATCATGAATTGCATACTTGCTATATATGATATGTAGAATTTGTGATGCAGCAGTAGGCCATGTCTCTGGTTTGATTATAAACTATAAGATTGGAATCATGTTCCCATATTTTTTTCCATGAGGTCCAAAGAACTTTGCGGATATAATTTAAGTTTTATTGTTAAGGAAACCCGTTTATATGAACTGAAATCACATTTATAGAAAATATGATTTATACTTTCATTATCTTGTTCATAATACACACCTTGAATTGATCGAAACATCTCATCCAATTACTCTATCTTTAGTATTAAGCTTCTCTGGTACTACTTGGTAAGCACAAAATGCCATCTTTTGAATATTTATATTACTCTAGGTTATGTTAGCCCAATCTTGTTTATCATAGTGGGTTCTCATTTTATCCATGCATCCTTAATTTTTTATTACCACATTCCCAAAAGTCTTCTTTTTCCATCTCCAAATATTATAACTTCTTTAATTAAATCTTCCATCTCTTTGGTTTCTGATGGAATGTGGGGAACTAATTGATTATTTTTCGCTTAGCTGCTAACTTCAAGATTTGTGTTACCACTTATTTCTACTCCATCCCAACCAAGTAGATCCAAATTAATATGTTCAATATACTTGTTTGGATCTACAAGTCCAATACTAATCATCTTTAAACAAAATAAAATTGGAAAAAGAGAGAAATTGAAGTTTTAAATTTAGATGTAGAAGTTCAAACATTGTTAGTTATGTTGAGTGTACCATATCTTGCAAAATCTTATTGGCATCTCCAATTTTAAAAATGAGTAGCATCTAATTGATATTTCAGATTCATCCGGAAGCTTTAAATCTGTCATATGAACAATATCTGATCCAGTGCCATGTAGACAAATTTAGCTTTAGTCATGCAAATTATTATTGGACTAAGGTATGTTTTTAGTTGCTTTGGTTTTTGTTCGTGGACAAGTATGCTGATTTATGTATCATATGATGTTTTGGTGTAAAAAGTGTTCCTAGAATATTAGTATGCATGCTATCGTAATTTTTTGCAATGTTTGGAATCCGAAGTGTCTATATTATCTACATGCTTGTATTGTTTAAAGTTTCCTGGAGAGTACATATTTATACAACAGCTTACAAAGAAACAAAATGAGTAAATTTGAAATTACATTTTCTGTTATGTTTACAGATGAGATTACAAGCATAATTTGGGAATGAAAAAGAGAACAATATAAGAAAAGAAGAAACTTCTTCAGATTCTTTTAGTTGCTAATTAACAGGTTGCTACTTAACGGATTAGAATAGTGGTAATCTAATGGAAAAAGAGATTAAAAATCTATTTCTAGTGGAGTTCTCCTCGTCACCACAGTGTAAACTGCAATCGGAGATCGAACCACATGAACATCATCACTCCACACAATAGACCCAGACATGATTTCCCTCTGCGATATAACTCCTCCAGTTACTGTCACAGTAAAAGATTTCCTTTCCATTTCCTCCAAAAAATGAAGCTCAGGTGGATCCACTATCACCTTAAAATCAGTAGTTTCATAGACCGTCACATAGTAAGTCGAGTTACCTGGTCCCACATTAGTTACAGTTCGATAAAACACTCCTTTTATCTCTTGCCCATCCACAACAACAAGTGCAAAAGATGAATAGTTAAGTTCACGTGCATAATCATCCATGCTTACTCATTTGTGTTAGGATATGCATGTTTATCATTCTAACACACACATATGTATGTATGTAATTTACATTATCTTTGTATGTATTGTAGGACGTAGCAGAAACAAAGGAATTTTTGAAGAAAAAAGGTGTTATGTGGGTTTTGATTAACTAAAATATTATGGTTCAAGGTTTGCTTCAACGTCGTTCGGTCTAAATTTTAAATCTTGTATTATTATTTGTATGTACTACGTGTTATGTTAGTTTAGGGTTGTATTCGATGTTTTGTAACTATGTAAAATTTTATGAATGATGTGAATAGATAAATCTTTTTGTTATTTTGAAATATGAATTTCTTTTGCTATTTTTAGTAAATATGAATAAATATGGTTGTCATTAGTATAATAATTTTGTTTCAATTCAAATTAGTTTAAAATTTACACATGCATTGTAGTAGTTTTTTTTTCTCATTTGAATTTTTTTAACAACGGGCAAAAAAAGTTGCAAAAGACCCTTTTGCAACAGGCAAAAACAGTTGTAAAAGGATTATTTGCAACGGGCAAAAATAGTTGTAAAAGACCCTTCTACAACGGGCAAAAACCATTGTAAAAGACTCCTATTGCAACGGGCAATAACCGTTCTAAAATTCATCCACTCTATTACAACATCGCATAATACAACGGGCCTAGGCCCGTTGCAAAACCCCTATTACAACGGGCATTGCCCATTGTAAAAGGTGCATTTTGTTGTAGTGTGTCATGGTAGTACGAGAATGAATCCACTTTCATTGGAATACTTTATGAATATGTAAAAGTGGAAAAATTGCAATGCTCTACTTTCACTAAAGACCGATGGGGAAACATTAATCAACAGATGATTGGAGCAAAAAAAAATCTGAATATGGGTGGAGAGATTAAAGGGAAAATGGAAATGTTTACGTAATGAACATTGTTATCCGGCCTTTTGATCCGGTTATATACAGACTGATTAGACAAGTTAGACTCGATAATAGCCAAGGCAAGCAGCCCGAAGAGGTGATCACAGAAACCAGAATTAAGCATTGACAATAGTGTGAAGCAACGATCAACATTGACCAGCTTTGTGCCCAATTGCTTGACCTCCTCGTCCAGGTACTTGATCTCCTCGTCCAGGTACTTGATGATGTTTTTTCCTTAAGAGTTAAGCGATCAATTTCATGTTTCCTTTCCATTGAAACCTCAGAAATTCTCTCAACCACATGGAGAGTTGTACTGTGCTGGACATAAACATCATTAACGTAGGAGAGCACTGTGTCCTTGGCCTCTGGAGAAATTGAATGCAAAGCGGGAACAAATTTGAACTTATCTAAAATGTGGCCTTGAGCTCAGCCATCTTCTCAACAGCAATGGTAATAAGGGTAGTCGGGGCTAAGTGGTCCCATCTATCGTGCTAGTAGGATGAAGTACCAGGACCTTCTACGCCAGACTAGCGTTCCAAAGATCGACGGGGACTGGAAGAACCCGAATGTTGCTTGGGCACAGTAGCCGAAGTGGGAGCATGAGGTAGTGACTTGCTGCTACTATCCGGCACCCTTGTCATGAGAAGATTGAGGTCTTGACTTATGCTTGGATGATAAGTCCTCGGCACTACACCAGAAAAGCCATTTTGTCATGGCTCTGGGCCGTGGTTAAATCATTTTGCCATGGTCCAGAGCCGTGGCAAAATGGGGAGTGACAAAAATTTTGCCATGACTCCAAGCCGTGGCAAAATTTTATTTAGCCGTGGCGAAATTAATATTAGCCATGGCTGAATGAAATTATGGTTTAGAGCCATGGCTAATTTTTATTTCATTAAAATTAGCCACGGCTCTGAGCCATGGCTGAATGAACCGAAACACAAACATCACAATAAAAGCTGTAGTACATCACCAATAAACTTCAGACAACATAATAAAATTAGCGAGGGCTCTGTATAAAAGCTTCAGACTACACAAGCAAGCTAGAATCAAGAATAGCTATACATAGAGATATTACAACCAGAAACAGGAGCACATACATCACAAATAAACTGAAGTACATTAGCATTTTACAAGGATCAAGTCCTACAATACTTGCGCATGAAATAACTTGTTTTGCAAAGACCAATGTATCTGTGCTAATTCAAAATACAAATTCATATTTCTCATGCCCTCAAATCACACATGACGATAATACAACAGAATGCAGACGGTAAAAAACAATAAAAAGGACATGCTTTAATCCATTCTTCCATTGATGGTCATATCCCTTGCTTCATTAAGTGTCCTGTAAGCATCAAATGCACATATTAAAACTTCAAAACGAATCAAATAGTAAATGTTCAGACATATGAGCTAACATACAAACAAATTGACCATACTGAACTGCATCTGCAATAAGTTTTTCATTATTTACAAACAACTTCAATGCTACCATTACCAATTAACATAAAAACTTTGTACTATAAGAATTTCTATTCAATAACATAAAAGCTTCAGCTTTATTTTCCTATTAGGCAAGCATAATCAACAAAAGCACCATTTCACAACTAGTTATGTCATTTACTCATCAAATCAGAATAAGAGGTAATCAAAAGATTAGGTGTTAACAACAAGTTCCATACTCGGTTATTAAGGTTATATTCTATTACATTCCAGTTATATTCTACAAATTCTGCGGCCACTCATATTTATTTCAACCATCTCACATAATCTTTTAGATATCACCTCACATGTCCCTTTTCTAGTGCTCCAATCTTCATTTCAAAGTGTAATCATAATTTTATCCCCCTTCGCTCTGATACTATATTTTATTAAGAATTATTTTTATTGGGCCTTCTTTTGATATAATCACATGCTTATATACTACTTTAGACAACTTTCCAATAGATATGTTCATTCAGACACTCATTTTCATTAAAAGGAAATGACTACCTACAACACAAATTTATCTAATGGACGCGACCTTCACTAGATGATAGAATGAATATGACTTTCCATTTAAAAAAAATTAACTTATTAAAATACATAAATTTATAAATAGAACAATATGTAAATTGGACTAATTTTTAAGAAGGGTTTCATTTTATTTTTGTTTTGCAGAGATTTACATTGTTGGGTTGCAGTACGGAAGCTGTGCAAACCTGGGTATGTTGTTTGTGTTTAATTGTTCGAGTCGATAACTAAATAATTTATCTACCGAGAGAATACAAGAAAAGAGTCACAAGTCCATGTTTTTGATGTTGTTATAAGAAAAGTCCTTGTACATATGAATATGTAAATTTAGTCCCTATTTTTGAAAAACAAATAACGCAATGCGCCTTGTACTTTTCTGACAGAAAATGCAAGCTAACTTGCAATTTTTTTACTTTGAATTTATATTTTTTGAAAATTTTGAAACTTTTGAAAAGCGCAAGTTAACTTGCACTTTCTATCAGGAAAGCGCACGCTAGTTTGCGTTTTCTAATTTTGAATTTTTTTTAAATGTTTAAAATTAATGAAATTTTTGAAATTTTTGAAAAATGCAAGTAAACTTGTGCTTTCTATCAGGAAAGCGCAAGCTAGTTTGCGCTTTCTGATTTTAATTTTTTTTTTCAAAATTTTCAAAATTTTAAAATTTTTGAAAAGCGCAAGTTAACTTGCACTTTTTATCAAGAAAGCGCAAGCTAGTTTGCGTTTTTTGATTTTAAAATTTTTTTTCAAAATTTTGAAATTTTCAAAAATTTTTGAATTTTTAAAAAGCGCAAGTTAACTTGCATTTTCTATCAAGAAAGCGCAAACTAGTTTGCGCTTTTTGATTTAGAAAAAACAGGGACCTAATTTAGGTACTCATTACCACGGAGATTTTTCTAACAACGACATCAAAAATAGGAATCTTTGTTGCAAAGCCCCCAGAGAATATGCATGTTAAAAACCTGCCTATAATGCGATCAAGGTTCTTAACCTGGTCATCATATGCATTTCTTTTTTTCCTTCTATCCATATGACTTTTAGTCATGACAAGGTTAGTAAAATGCTACACTCAATATTAAGCACAAGGAAAAAATCTATGTATAACTGCAGAAAGTGAACAAACTATCAAATCAACTTTTTTCTCTTTTCATAAAAAAGATACAGATGTGTGCACTGAACATTAACTTAAACAACGAATCAAAGTACGCACAGATATTACGAGAGTGCTTGGTTATTGTCTTGGATCCACCAATGATGATGGCCTACAGCTTAAATTATATTATCTTCAACGACTTAATTAAGGGGTTCAAAAGCAAAATCACCATGAAGAAGTAATCTATAATTAGCAACCGATAAATAATTCAATAGATTTATAAGTTAAAAAACGATGGATCCTACATCTATATAGTGGCCACTTGTAGCCTTAGTATATACTAAGCCAATTTCAAACTAACCTTGATAACAAACGTCCCGATACAGCTGAAATATAAGCAGAACAATTGGCTAGGGATTCGTGGAGGATATGGTGAAAGATTTTAGCTATTGTTTCTTGATTATAATTATATATTTTTAATTAAAATTAAGAAAAGTAAGACGACGGGAGGTAGAATAAAGAGAATAAAAAGGAGGAAGGACACGTGTCGGTTTCCGATGAGCTGGAATTGAATTATTATGATTTTTATTTACGTATATGTTGAGCTGTTCATGGTAACACAGCTGGACTTACGAAACCAGTAACTATTTGGGTAGGTCAAACTGTAATTCCTCGCTAACGATTGTTTTGCGACGGTGCAATAAAGGATTAAAGGAAAAAGTTGTACACTTGCTTCTAAATTTGCAATTAAGTTTAGGAAACCTATTTATGTTCATGAAAATGGTGAACCTGACTAATTTGATTTCATAAACAATCAAATATTTATGTATCATGCTAGTACCTCATCATGAATGCAAGCCACAAAAAGTTTTATGTTTTACAGAATAACCGAACTGGAATTCAATCCTTCAACTCTTTTGTAAACTCTTTTGCTTATTTCAAAAGTTATTTAGTATATACTGTAACTTTTGATAGGACTATAGACTTTATTTTATGCTCTAATAACTGAAGTTTATGGTCTAATTATGGCTATTAAGAGTAGCATGTCAACATTATATCTAAGCATAATCCACAACAAATTGGTAGGAACTGACGGGAAAAAGTAATGCAACTTATATCTATTCATACGCCAAAGTATAATAATACATACATACCTGCTTCTGGGTCTACAGATATCGAATATTACTCTTTGGATGACACATATATCCACCGATTCCAACTTCACCAAAGGTCATAGCAAGAGGATGATTTTGTTTGCATGTTTTCTCTTTTGGTAGCAGTATTTTGTCCACAACTAACTTCTTATGTGTTGGAGGTAAAGATTTTCCGTGTATAATGGACGATGTCGAATCTCTGCAGATAGTGGCTGTTGCAATGACCTCTAGGTCAATGTTTATGATTTCACATTTTTTATTGTTTTGGCCAGACGAATTCAATGAATTGGTAAACTCATTATTCGACATTCTTCCAACACTTCCGCGTGGTGTACCACTTCCTCCTTCATTTGAAGCAATGCATGGTAAATGATTTCCTTGACCCTCATATTGTCACTTCAACAAGTCGACCAATGACTTCAATATTCCCTCCATATTATCCATTCTAGCTTTCAAGTCTTCTGAGCCTCCTTAAGCCTTTTTGAGTTGTTTATGCGTAATATTAGAAGCCTTAACTTGGGTCCTTGATATCTTGGCCCCAATACTTCTAGTCCGACCTCTTTTATCCTTGCCAAACACTTGTGATAAGATATCTTCATCCAATGGCAAGTCTTCTTCATCGCTATCAATGATTGATTCCTTTGCTTTTGCAATTTTTTCCAAAAATATGATAATACTTGTGATGTTATTTATTACGAAAACTTCATAGAATAGTTGAATTATTATGTGTTTAACTTACGAAGTATGAAGAAGCCGAATCTGATATGGTACCGTCCTTTTTGGTGTGAGTCTTCTTCCATACTTGACGACGTGTGATTTCTTTTGTCGGATTTGCACTAGCCTACAACAAAAAAGAATCATTCTTTAACTGTGCAACAAAACAGAATCATGTGAAACACTTGTTCTTCGTGTTATCAATTTTACATTAATTTAATTGCTTCAAAAATAAAAAATAATTGTAAATGGGATATAATAGGTACTAATATGGGCTAGAATGTGACTATAATATTGCATTCCTAGAGAACATGATATAACATGAACAATAGTAAAGGGAGTATAATTAAAATCTAACTAAAAAGCGGATGTTTGTTTTATCTTGGTAGACAACATTTGCAGCTATTGTCGATTCTAGATCTTTTGCAACTGAGCAGCTTTCACCTATAAAGGCATTGGGCTAACATTTAGCTAACAAATAATGTTATCCGTGAGAAAGCATTTAAAATTAAGTGAAATAACAGCTATAGTATGAAGAGAAAAGTATTTAGAATTCATATTTAAAGAGGAACCAATTCTTAAAGGAATGAAAATTGTTTACAACCTGCTTCTATTCCAAAACAAAAGGCATTCACATAATGTGAGTTCCTACCTACCATAAAACTAATCTATCTGAAGGTATCACAAAACCAAGAAAACAGTCATAAATATGAAGACGATGTATGTTAAAAAATGATAAACACATAAGAGAGAAAAACAAAATGCCAACATATTAAAATATCGCTAGTTGAATAAGTATCAAAGGGTCCCAAAACAACTAAATCACAGGAAGAAGATTTAAGAATAAACAACTAATGCCAGTAAAATTAATTGATCCATCTGCAAGTTTTGAGGGGGCTGCAATGGCCGACGGTAGGGATAGAGGCAGAGTTCGGTGATCAGAGTAGACCACCTTTGTTTCATTAATATACAATCCCAGAAAGGAGGAGGAAAAAAAAGAGAAAAAAGAGAAACAAACCATTAACATAATTAACAGGAAATTATTGTCAAGGACAAAAATTTTCAGCATTTTTGCCTCAATGACAGGCCTTCAATATTTTATCCTGAAGGACAACTTTCTTTAGGTATCAGTTTTTAATCATTAATAGTATCAGTTTGTAGTTATCGGTAGCAGTTTTTAGGTATCAGTTTTTAGCTTGGTAGCAGTTTTGTTGTCCTTATGAATAATTTTGTAAAATATTTGTCCTTATGAATAATTTTTAGAAGAATGTTTGTCCTTATGGTAAAAATATTGAGGTAGTGTCCTTGAGGCAAAAAATATACAAATCTTTGTCCTTTAAATTAATCCCCCATAATTAAAATAGCTATTAGAATATATTATGATGAACATACCATTTCATGTGGAAGGAAAGTCCTCTGCTATTAGCTATTAGAATATATTATAACAATCCATTTAAAATTCTGTAAGCAAGAGCTAATAACTTAGATAATGCATAATTCCTCGGGCATATCTAATTATTACGAAAAATATAGCAATATAGGAATCATGGTGAACGGGAAAATCTTTCCAAAATAATTAAAATATGCAATGATCTAACAAATGTTTATGGAAATACTAAAACCCAACAATTCAATGTGTGTGTCTATATATATATATATATATATATATATATATATATATGAATTATATGTTTGCCTCTATTTACTTGTATTTAATATAAAAAATGAAACAAACATACCATTTCATGTTCTACTACAACGTGACTTGTACGTCCAGTATGATGATCATAGTTGTACAGTGATCTGTTTTTTTTTTCCTATATCTCTTCTTTCCCTTGCATTGGATTTTGCTTCATTTTTCACAAACTCATTCCAATCTTCTTGGGCGATTGTTGGTGGACAGTTTTTCAACGTATCTTCGTCATTATCGTGTTTGTCATAATAGTTTATCCTCAATTCGCTCTTGTGTTTCCTAAACGACTCGGTCATTTTTTTTTTAAAACAAGTCCTTTGAATCTGACTCTACATCATAAAATGTCTGTAAAGTTAAGAGTTGTTTATATAAAAAAAGAAATTATGTGGCAAAATATATATATTTATGCAGAAAACTGTAAGTGGTACAAATCAATTTTAGCTTACCAGCAATTCATTCCAAACGTCAGTCTTGTATTTTTCGGGTACTTTATCCCAACTTTCATATGAGATCGGCATATGAATTCGTACCAATTTACCAACTCGACTGCTTACTTTTCCAGTGTTTTTTGGAATAGGAGCACCTAATGCATTTATTTCAACTTTTTCGGGTTGTGTAAAGGATGATTGTGTAATTAAATGGGTTGACGCTTCTGTAATTTCATTTGCTCGCTCCTTTGATTGCATTTAGTATTTGTAATTTTGTGTCCACCAGGCGTCTGCTTTCATAAATGAAAATGATCATTAGGGCAATTTTATATACATCTTAACACTTATGCGGGTTAAGAAAATCATTTTGCTTAATTACAACAAACACAATATGTATATTTTTTGATATGTAAATTTCAATCACTACAAAACTATGCAGTTAAAGCGCTCGGTAGATTCAATACGGCGGAGGTGCAAAAAGTCATAGCGGGGATATAGCTAGAATATAGCCGAATACATCAGATGATTCTAAAATAGCATATAAAACTCGTACTTAATGTTTTTACAAATATATATATGGTAATTAAATAAAAAATTAACATTCAATCGAATTATAATTAATACATAAATAATTTTAAATAAAAATATGTGTGAATATACTGTAAATAAACGTAAAAATGTTATATAACATAATTGAATTTAGTAGAATATTAGAGTATTTTCATTTCTAAAAATATATTAAAAATTCAATTAAATTAATTAATTTCATAATTTTTATAATGTATAAATACCATTTTTCAATTCATTTCTTTTAAAGAAGATATAGCGGAAATAGCGGAATATAGCGAGAACAACGGAATATAGCGGAAATAGGAGGACTTAAAGCGAAAAGGCTATGTTTGGGGTTATATGGAAAAATCGTAGTGATAGAAATCCGCTATAAGATATAGCAAGGTTATAGCGGGGCATTAACTGCACAACTACAAAATAATGAAAGCAAAACAGTAGTTGTTTGTCGTATACGAGTTTGCCATTTAATAAAAAAATGGAAAGAGGTGTACTTTATACTGTGAGTCAATTCTACCGATGCAGATGAGATCTAATAAACAACTTATGTTGGTCTTATTCAATTGTTAATAACTATATTAAATATTTTACAGTAAACACAAATGACCATTGACATTAAATATTGGAATTAATTTGCATAGCAACTCAATATGAAGAGGGTGAATGTGAAAAGTGCAAGTATATGATGGGTCTTCTTCTTCTTTTCCATTGGAGTATGTGTGCAAAGGAAAAGAGAGGAACAAGAGGGCTTTATAAAGTTTGGAGCAAGGAAGATCTTGGTGTGATTTATTAAAACTTAGACTTGGACTAAGTATTCATTATTATAAAATAAATAAGGGGTTAGGTGTGACAGTGCATGGAATACTTGAACTTGTTTATTTTGATTAAACTGAATAGTCTTCTAATTGTCGGACAGTGCTCATGTGTCTTAAACCAAGTGTAGTAATGCTACAAAGATTCAAAGCTTGTATTTTGAAACCAAATGCATAAAGTAAAAATAATAGTAACAACATGTTGAAATTTGACAATAGGGTCTCCTCACGTGAAGCTATTTTGATTGAATAAAGAATATGTTTGTGTACTGTAAGTGATCCACAAGATCATTTTAATCAATACCAACCTAAGTAAATCAAGTAATGGCATACAACTAAATAATATGTTTGTGTATTGTAAGTGGTCTACAAGATCATTTTAATCAATATTTAACTACGTAATCACCTGCCACAGCAAAGAGGTTTTTTACAAATAGTAAAAGAAAAGTTCAGTGAATCAACCGGTGTAAAAATATTATAATTGATGTATTAAACGTTAAAGGGGAATTTTTTTTAAAGGACAAATTATTTAAAAAAATTATTCATAAGGACCGGCACAAAAAATTTTCTTCCAAAGGACAGGCGCAGAGCCCATTCGCGCTTCAAAACATATTTCCATTCCGTTCATTCGTCTTCCAGTGCAATTTTGAAATCCACACTCATCTTCACGGTACAAAATTAAAATTAAGAAAAAATGACGAACGAAACCACATCAAGATCGCTACCTCCATCTCAATCGCATTCATCAGAAAATAAAGAACAAGCAGAGTTTGAGAACGATTCTGATACCTTATCCCCTCAATATGATATTCGACAAAAACCTAATACCCTAGCGCCTCGTTTTGATCATCAGCTCGAATCTGCAAACAAAGAAACTAAATCTAAGAATCGAGACGAAATTGAAAACCTAGCAGTTGAGACGCAGCAGAAATCAACAAAATTAAAACTATCAAAAAGCCTAATGGAAGAAGGTATACAGCAACAAAGGGAAAGAAGAACAAAAAGGAAACATGAACAAAACAGAACAGAAGAAAAGGTAAATGATATTATTAAATGTAGCATAACAAATCCATTGTACATTGATTATGATACTATTGAACTTATTTTACAGAAGAATGAAGAAACCATGCAGGGAAAAACAGCCGGTGACAAATCAACTGGACAACAAATGCAAAAAAGAGAATTAAGATCAAAGAAAAAAAATGAGAAAATAATTCAGCAGCAACTTCAAAAGGCAATTAATACCATTCAGTTATAAAACTGATACTATTTAATCTTTAGATGTATTTTAATATTGTTAATATGTATAACAGGAAAAAGCAGAAACAAATAAGGCAAAGCAAATAGCTGTTGAGGAATCTGAAGACGAACAAGCGAACACGGTAAATGTACAAGCCATATCACTAAAAAAGATTTTCATGTTCAAAAAGTGATAGTTATAGTTTGTTTGGTAGAAGTCAAAGATTAGTTGGTTTAAAAATAGATTTCATTGCTATTTGTTACAAAATTGATACTAATATATTGAAAATATGATACCAAACATCTGTTAGAATTAATGTGATACTTTGTATTTAGGAAAATTAAATTAAGCACACAAATAAAAACTGATACCAACATACTGCAATAATGATACCTATAGTCTAATTGTGTGTAGCTGTCTCATTTTAGTTTACAAATTATTTCACCATCTTTTTTCTAGTACAACTGTTGTGTGCATTTCCACCACGACCGAACCAAGAAGAAGGAAGCAATACCAAACTCCATCTCCATACCTCTGCCGAACCATACCCCGCATCTACCACCGATCCAGGAGAAGGAGACCACCAGTCCAACTCCGTCTCCATACCTCTACCGAACCAAGCCTCACCTCCCACAACTACCGGTCCAGGCCACCTCCTACCGGACCAGTTCATCACCGAATGAAGCATCTCCAACCATTACCGGACCAGCCACCTTCTCCAACCACCGGACCAAGCTACGTCCTCACCACCGAACCAACCTGTCTCTAGGGCGCTACCGAATCAAAGCATTGCAGAACTAGAATCACCAATTCAGATTGCCTCAGCCCGGGCCCGCCAGTAGCTATATACTTCCAAGACCCCTACCCACATCCTCACTCTATAAATAGAGGGGCAGGGGTACAACAATGGCAGACAAGTTTGAGAGCTCAAGCACGGAAGGAACTTTCAAACAACTTTCTTTTACTTGTATCAAAGCTTTGTACTTGTAATCAGAAAAAAAAGAAGTGAAATAACATATAAAGTGGACGTAGGCACATTCTGGCTGAACCACTATAAACCTGCGTGTCTTTTTACAGTTTAGCCCCTGTTTTTCATATATTTGCATAAATCGCTCAAATCACTAAGAATAATATAAGATCTATTAAATCATACAACTTCGAGGTGTTTGTCCATTTTTTGTGCAAACATTTTTGGTGCTTTCACTGAGAACTAGAAGCTCGAAGCTTCAGCTTCATCCACTTAAACGAGTTTTCCTAACAGCATCGTCCGCCACTTGGAAAACATGCCTCCCAAACAGAGAAAAGATGTTAACAAAGGAAAAAACATCGCATCCAGCAGTCTTCCAGATCCAGCTGTCACGAATCAAGTAAATCGTCCTCCTCCAGCAACAGTAACAAATGAAGAACAGGCTAACCCAACTACTCCTGCCACAGAACAGCCTGCAGCAATTACTAGAGCAGATCTGGACAGAGTTGTGGTTGAAGTAACTAACCGCTTCATGTCCCAGCAGGAAGCCTTGGTGGACCATCTCATGTCACGCTTAAGGGACGCTGAAGAATCCAACCGCAACACTGAATCATGGGGCGAGTCCCAGTCAGGAGGATCTCAGAGACAACAAAGATCTTCCTTCTTCGAAGGAGCTAACGGCAGAAGTAGCCATGGTAGGAGCCGAGACCGAGCACAGCCCGAAGTTAGGCCTGAGGAAACGTTTGGTACCGAACCCAACGGGGGAGGTACCGGGCGAAGGTCAACTGTAGCTGAGCCTGTCATGCTGCCTAACCACAGAAACGCCAGTGAACTGGGCCGAGCTAGAGTCCAGCCCGAAGTTGGACCCGAGGAAGTGCTTAAATCAGAACCCAGCAAGGGGAGATCGAGGCAAGGGCCAACTGTAGCTGACCCGAGCATGCTCCCAGAAGATCAAAGGCAGCCTCTGGAAAATATGAGGAATGATAGACGATACCATCCCTACAGGTCATCTGGACGGAATCAATCCCACAGAACAGAACCAAACTCATTTCTATCTGCTCCTAGTTCTGATGAAAGGATGGCACGCTTATTCAGAGAGTGTGTCCAACGGGAACAAAGAGATCGAGGGATAGGTGCTAGGGTAACCAGCCCTTTTGCCCGCAATATCGAAATTGCTATCACCCCCCGAGAATGGAAGATGCCAACAATGGAACCCTACAAAGGAACCTCCGATCCCGTTGTCCACTTACAGAGGTACACGCAGCATATGCTCATGAGTGGAGCGACAGAGGGAGTACTGTGCAAATGCTTTCCGCTCTTCTTAGCAGATCTTGCTACCTCCTGGTTTTGTCATCTACCCCAAGGCTCCATCAGCTCGTGGGAAATGTTGAAAGAAAAATTTATCAGTCAGTTCCGCATTCATGTGGAGCAACCTAAGGACGCTTATTCCTTATCCAGCGTCAAACAGAAACCTGGAGAAAAGCTGCAGCAATACCTAACCAGATTCAACGCCGCAGCAGCCGCAGTCCAAGATGCCGATGAAAAGCTTATCCTAATGGCCCTCTGCAGTGGTGTGCATCCGGACACTAAATTTGCTAGAAGGTTGACAAAGAAAAACCAGCTACTTTACCTGATTTCTTCCATGAAGCCGGGAAATACATGAGGCTTGAGGATGCTGCCGTTGAAGGGCAGTCAGGACAACAAAATAAGACTACCCATGGCAACGCCCCTGCTGTGGCAAGGGATGTTCGAAGAAATGATTCCAGAGACAATGTTGGGGGCAAGAAGGGAGAAAAGCGCCTATATCGGCCAGGACCAAGATTCGACACTTACACCCCTTTGAACGAGACCGTCGAAAATATCTTCCTTGCCACCCAAGGCGAAGTTAGATACAAACGCCCACCATACAAGAAAGAATCAGATAACGCACAGAAGTCTGGAAAATTCTGCCGCTTCCACGAATCTCATGGGCATGATACCAACGAATGCCATCATCTCCGAGATCTGATTGAGGAACACATCAGAAGAAAGAAACTGGAACGTTATGTAAAAGGTCAGGACAGGATCCCAGCTCCTACCAATGAAAACCCAAGGCTACCCTCACCGGGGGCCGACAGAGGAAACCGCAACGCTAGCAGCTCTAGCCAAGAAAAGATAGTGGTCCATACCATCTCAGGAGGACCGCACATTGCAGACAGAAGCTGGAAAGAGATGGAGAGATACGGAAAGTCGCTTAGAGACAATAAAGACTATGTCAATTCGGTTATAGAAGAGCGCCACCCGAAGCGGAAAGAAAGTAATGACATCACGTTCGGTAAGCGTGATCTAGAAGGAAGGCAGTACCCTCACATGGATCCCATGGTCATCTCTGCCCGGCTTGGTCCCGCCGAAGTATACCGAATCCTGGTAGACACTGGAAGCTCGGTAAACATCCTGTTCAAACACGCATTCGACAAAATGAAGCTATCAATGAAGGATGTATCCCCCTGCGATAAACCACTGCACGGCTTCACTGGAGTTGCGAAGATGCCCCTCGGGCAACTGGACCTTTTTGTTGAAATTGGAAGCCATCCCCGCTCTGCTGTACGGAAACAAACGTTTGTGCTAATAGAAAACCAGTCGGCCTACAACGCCTTCTTAGGAAGGCCATCCTTGTCTGACTTCCAAATTGTCTTAGCCCCATGGTGCCTAAAGATGAAATTCCCAACAGACAATGGAGTGGGGGAAGTGGAAGGAGACCAGGACGTTGCTCGAGACTGCTATGTAACTGAACTTCGCAACAACCACAGGAAGGATAAAGGGAAGGGTGTAGAGATTGCCCTCTGCACAAAAAGCCTAGAAGCATAGCAATTAAAGAAAGCCCCTCCTCTTCGATATACCAGCGACCCTTTCAATGAATTAGACCCTAGGGACAAAGAGGAGGAGGCCACCGCCGAGCCTGCAGAGGCTATGGAGTTTATATCTGTAGACAAGCACGACTCAAGTAGACTATTGAAAATTGGGTCCCAACTAAAAGCCGAATTGAAGGAACAACTCATCGATTTTCTCCGCCACAACTTGGACGTATTCGCATGGTCACACGCTGACATGACTGGAATCTCCCCCGACATAGCCTGCCACGTATTAAACATTGATCCTACCAAGGCGCCTGTAAAGCAAAAAAAGAGAAGTATGGGGGCAGAGCGATCAGCAGCCCTCGATGAAGAAGTAAAGAATCTACTCGCCAATGACTTCATACGAGAAGCTGTTTACCCGGAATGGATCGCCAACCCGGTGCTGGTAAAAAAGGCTAATGGAAAGTGGCGAACCTGCATTGACTTTTCCAACCTAAACGACGCCTGCCCAAAGGATTGCTTCCCACTTCCCAGAATCGACCAACTTGTAGACATCACAGCCGGGCACGAACTCCTATCTTTTATGGATGCATACTCAGGATATAACCAAATTCCTATGCATGCTCCCGACTAAGACCACACTAGTTTCATCACCGATCGAGGTTTATACTACTATAAGGTGATGCCTTTCGGACTTAAAAATGCAGGAGCCACCTACCAGCGCCTCGTCAACAAGATGTTTGCGGGGCTGATAGGACAAACTATGGAAGTATATGTGGATGACATGCTGGTAAAGTCAAGGAAAGCCAAAGATCACGTAAGCCACCTAGGCAAGATGTTTCAAGTACTTCGACAATATGGAATGAAGTTGAATCCGCTGAAATGCTCCTTCGGAGTGTCATCTGGGAAGTTCTTAGGATTCATCGTTCATGCCAGAGGGATAGAAGCAAACCCTGAACAAGTCCGAACGCTAAGGGATATCAAGATACCTTCCACCCGAAAGGAAATGCAAAGCCTAAATGGAAAAGTGGCCGCCCTAAGCCGATTCATCTCCAAGGCAACGGACAAGTGCGTCCCCTTTTTCGAAGCTCTAAAGAAAGATAAAGGAAAGTTCGAATGGACGGACGAATGCTTAACCGCTTTCCTTAACCTAATCGAACACCTCCAGAAACCACCAGTACTCTCGACTCCAAGCGAAGGCGAAGAATTATACCTATACCTTGCTGTGTCATCTCACGCTCTAAGCGCTGCCTTGGTAAGAGAAGACAACCGCACGCAACAACCAGTTTACTTCGTCAGCAAAAGGTTTACTGGGGCAGAAGTCAGATATCCTAAACTTGAGAAGTTAGCATACTGTTTACTAATCACATCACGGAAATTGCATCACTACTTCCAGTCCCATTCCATCAAAGTTCTGACCGATCAACCGCTGAGGCAGGTACTCCATCGTCCCGACACTTCTGGGCGATTACTTAAGTGGTGCATTGAACTGAGTCAGTATGATATCACCTATCACCCTCGCACCGCCATCAAGGGACAGGCCATAGCTGATTTCATTGCAGAGTTCACTACCAACGAAGATCAGGAGCGACTGGAAATAACAGAAGATGTCAAGTGGAATCTCTTTGTGGATGGGGCATCAAACGAACAAGGCTCGGGGGCAGGTGTGGTAATAATCACTCCCAGGGGAAATAATCTGCACTATGCTATAAGGTTGGAGTTCGCTGCCACCAACAACGATGCAGAATATGAAGCAGTGATAGCTGGACTAGAAATTGCCATAGAAATCGGGGCCAATTCTTTGTGTCTTCACAGCGATTCTCAACTTATTGTTAATCAAATACTAGGAGAATTCCAAGCTCGAGAAGAACGACTCATAGCATATCTAAAGAAGACCAAGTTACTTCTCAAACGATTGGACCACTACTTAGTCAAACATATCCCTCGGGAGGAGAACCGAGAGGCCGACGAATTAGCTAAGCAAGCAAGTGTGAGAGACATCGCCATCTTTGGGGCAGTAACCATCTCAAAGCAACTAGCCCCAAGTTTTGAGCAAGTAAATCTGATAGCTGCAACCGAAGAAGCAACTTGGATGACTCCCATCCGAGACTACCTACAAAGTGGCACTCTACCCAACGGGCGTAACGAAGTCAAGAAAATCTTGAGGAAAGCATCCCGCTACACAATACAAGAAGACATCCTCCATCGATGCGGATTCTCGAACCCGTTATTAAGGTGTGTCGCCGGGAGAGAAGCCAAGGAAATCTTATCCAACATCCATCAGGGGAGCTGCGGAGATCACACCGGAGGGCAAACATTAGCAAAAAAGATACTCCAATACGGATATTTCTGGCCCACCTTAAGCAAGGATGCCTTAGATTTCGTCAAGAACTGTGACAGATGCCAGAAATTTGCTAAGATTCCATGGCTACCAACAACTGAGATTACTCAAATGACCAGCCCTTGGCCCTTCGCAATATGGGGAATTGACTTAATCGGCGAGCTACCGATGGGCCGAGGCGGGGCCAATTATGCTATAGTGGCAGTTGATTACTTCACCAAATGGGTGGAAGCGGAACCACTGAATAAAGTATCTTCAGCAAAAGTTATTAACTTCTTAATCAAAAATGTTCTATGCAGGTACGGAGTCCCACTCAAAATCATATCGGACAATGGACTTCAGTTTGACAGCGAAGAATTCGCCAACTGGTGCCAAGAACACGGAATTCATAAAAGCTTCTCATCCGTAGCATATCCCCAGGCAAACGGACAAGTCGAAGCAGTCAACAAAATTCTGAAAACTCTGATAAAAAAGAAGCTCGAAAAGTCAAAGGGCGCTTGGGTGGATGAACTCCCTACGGCACTGTGGGCCTACCGCACATCTTTCAGAACATCAACAGGGCACACTCCTTTTTCTTTGGCATACGGATCGGAGGCTATGCTCCCAGTTGAAACCATTGTGCCTTCCCACTGTAGGATCCACTATAACCCGGAAGAGAATGAAGAGCTCCTCCACATGTCTTTGGATCTAGTTGAGGAGAGAAGAAACGATGCAGTCCTTAAAACAGCAACCCACAAGCAGAAAGTGGCAGCGCAATACAACTCCAAAGTCAAGCATCGTACCTTATAAGAAGGGGATCTTGTCCTCAAGCGAATCTTCCCTCGCCCCGGAGCACTAGACCCAATCTGGGATGGACCATATGTAATTCATAAAGATCTCCACAATGGAGCCTATATTTTGTCAACAGTGGACGGAGAGGTGTTCCAGAGGGCATGGAACATCCAACACCTCCGTCGATACTTTTCTTAACTTGTATTGCCCATATGAAGTGAATTAACAAAGAGAATCAGTGGACGTAGGCCTTTTCATGCCGAACCACTTTAAAAAACTTTGTCTCTTTTTTAACTTGTTCCTTTATATCTTGGCTACTTGTTAACTTTATCCTTTTCTGTTGAACAAAATCCTATGCGCATAACATTTCCACTCAAAGCACTCCACGGCGCAACTTCGCCTGGGCAAAACCTAATAGGTACTATGCGAATCTATGCCCTCGCCAATGAGACACTTTCGCTCCAGCATCCCTCTGTTGTAGGTTAACTCATTGCTCGCGACGGCCCTTAAAGCCAACTGTAATGAGCCGATTATAAGCCACCGAGAAGGCCGACTATAGCCGAGGCAGCTCATTACGGCGTTAGGCTCGCCGGCAACTGTGAACCGACTATAAGCCCTAACATAAGGTGTGGCCAGCCAGGGGCAGTTCACAGTTGACGATCGGCACCCACGCTAGCCGGCCACAGTAAATCGAATAATACCCACGATTACGGGCCATAATGGCCCGGGTAGTTACTGTGCGCGATCTCGGCTCCGATGTGTCTTAAGTGCGGCTGTGGTAAAAAAGAATTAACTCCCCGCGGAGGCGTAAGATGGGTGACAAATGTCTCCAAGACCCACAGCTAGGGAAAGTGACTACAAAACCCGTTTGCCACGAACTTAAGCACATCGAAGGCCTTCCGTGATTGGAAGTTTTACTATTTCACATATTTCAATTTTACTTAAAAAGCTTTCCTCCTATCCTCTATAACAATCCATAAAGTACAGGATACAGAATAGGAGATACTCGCCAATGGATGCAGGGATTCACAATCGGATGGAAGGGCATTCAACTGCTTTCCATGCTCGGTCATACAAGATATTCGAAACGGCCATCTACAAACAGAACATGAAAGGCGGTATTTTCTTCCTTTATGTACAAATACATGGCTATAATTTGTTCACACCACACACTAATATTACAAGTCATGAAATTATGTTTTAAAAGCAGAACCTGACATCAAACACAATTCAATTACAAGAATATGCATAGCTATATTTCTCATACAACATGTCAAAATAGCAACAAAACATTCGAAAGACGACAAAATCAGCTTAAGTTAAAGAATTACACATCAAGAATAGAGCTGTTTATTACAAGCAGCAAAAGAATTACAACTTAAAAGTTACTCTACCGTTTTAAGACTAACGTATACGGCCATGTCAAGTCTACAAAAAGAATTTTCCAGGTCTGATCAAGGGGTCGGCTGTATTGGAGTTTTATCCTTGTCCTGTTGACCAGCTGTCCAGTCAGAGAAAGGATTCATTAGTGATAAGCAACCAAAGTTAATGGAGAGACTAAAAAGGAAGACTTACCAGCACCTGCTTCTTGACTATCCTGGTCGTCATCCTCTACTTGCACACCTGCCTCCTCAGCAGCAAGCAACCGCATACCCTCCTTCACCGCCACCTTCTCCTCCTTGGTAAACTGGGCAGTGACCACATCCATGCTGAAGGCCACACCACCCTCTTTATCCGCATCCGCCTTAGCTTCCTCCAGAGCCCGAAGATAAATCTTAGCCATAACCCTAGGATAGTCATACATCCAGGATAGGTTGCCCTGCTTCCAAGTTCGGAAGTACATGTCCTGAAGCATTTCATCCATCATCCCCTCATTCTCCTCGAACTCCCTCATCCGGGCCTCGGAAGCCGACAACCTTCCAACATCAGTTTCTCTCTCCAAGCGGTATCTCGAGTAGTCAGCCTGAAGGGATTTCCGCATCGCCTCCATCTCCTCCTTCAGCCTAACCTGAGCGAGCTCTGCGGCTTCAAGCTTCCCCGACAGCTCCTCTACCCGCTCAAGATCCGCCCTCCGAACCTCATCCACTGTCGAGATGGCCATATTTATCTGTTCCTTGCAGGCGGCCTCCATCTTCTACAGTTCCGCCTTACTAGCCTCCTCCATAGCCTTCCTCAATCGCCCGGAGGCAGCCTCATGCTGAGAAATCTGAATGGCCTGGTCAGCGAGCTGTTTGGCCTGGTCCGAAACCATCAATCTTAGTCGGATGTTGGCACTCCCAATCTCCTCTCCAGCCTTAACCAGCCGGGCATGATGCCCCATCAGCTTCCTAGTCTCCTCCGCCACCCGATCAATACTAGCCTTGGCCTCGTCTCCCATGGTAACTATCCGAGTGGTAAGTAGATCAAGATCTAAGGACTTAGCCTCATCAAGCACCCGTACCATGGGATTGCGGGGAAGAAGGTGCTCACCAGTAACCTCGTCAAAGATGATGTCGTGGGAACTTGGATCCAGATCAGGATGACCCGCAAATGGGTTACGAGCCAAGTCAGGACGGTCGATATGAGTAACAGAAGGGTTTCCGGACGGGTGCGGAGAAGGTGCGAACTCGCTGTCCTCCTCCGTGATATCATGAAGAGGCTGAGCTGGGAGCTGAGGACCGGGCGAAGGTTCGGATAAAGGATGACTCCTCTTTCTTTGCTGAATACCCTCTTCGATAACCCCGAGAAGAGGACGGTAGCCGACTACATCCCCGGAGCGGTGGGTCGAAGGCTTCGGCTTGCCAGAAGTTTTGGAAAGCTTGTACTGTTCAAGCCTGTGCCGAAGATCTGAGGCCTTGGCCGTTTTACCTGCTCCTGATATGAAGAAAAAGTGTCACAAGCATATATTGATCTATAATTCGAGAAAACACGACAAATTAAAAGGTAATAAGAAAAGAAACACATCTGTGGTTGTACAAACCCTGGGGAGGAGTAGGATACTGCAATAAGTCCTGGATTTCATTCCAGGACGGGAGCGGGTCATAAAATATTCCTAAGTCCCTATCATAAATGGAGCCCGCAGGAATCAAAAGTTCACCTTGAGTCGTCGGAGCCACCTTGGCTGGGATGGTCTGAGAAGACTCACTTGCACCGGTCCCGGCCTTGTCCGCTTTCCCAGTTTTCTCTACCAAAGCCGGATCTTCGTCCAGCCCCTCGAAAGCCTGGTGGAACGCATCGTCCGTCCACTCCTGAATCTCGCCCGCTTGCCCAGGAAGCAAGGCCCCGATGCCATCGCCACCTTTATCACCTTCCCGAACATCTCCACCCTCACCTCTTTCCTCCTCTATGTCTTCCTCCTCCTGGGTAAGTGGACAATTGCTGGGGGAGGGACCGTCCGACTTCTTGAGTTTCTTACCTCCGACGGCTGGAGGTTTCGTGAAAGTTTTCCTCTTGCTACTCTCTACCGTAACACCTTCCTTGGTCTAAGCAGCCGCCCTCTCCTCCGCCGTTTCCCTCAGCTTAACTACTGACTGCTGTGGAAGGATTAAGTTATACTCCAGAAGGATTGCATTTCTGATCAGGAAGGCAGATGATCTATATTTCCCGAGAATAGCTTCTATCTCAGCCGCCGTCTGAACCAGGCGGTCAGTCTCCACAATCGCAAAGCCACCTGTCGCTAGCAAAAATGAGAAAGTATGAGAAGAAGCATCGCAATGGGGATGGAAATTATAAGTAAAAGCATCAACTTACATCCAGAAGTAAAGCGCCGAATTGAAACGGAGTCGTCCCTGACAAAGAACCACTCCTTCTTGAACATGTTGAATTTAGAATACAGATCCAAGACCGGCTTAAAGGTCACGGCTGACTCCAAGCTAATGTATGGGGACCCCTTCTTATAGCCCCTCAGATTATACAAGTATCGGATCTCCCGGTTAGAAGGAGCACGACCATACTTCCTCTGGAAAATGACGAAGAGGCTCACCAGTATAGCATAGGAGTTGGGTTGAAGCTGGAATGGGGCCACCTTGAGATATGTGAGGAAGCTGGTTACCCAAGCATGAAGAGGCGGAATGGCACCACACATGCAGTGGTATCTGCTGTAAGCAAAGTACCCTTCAGGAGGGTCGTATGGCATAACATCTCTCCCTGGCAACAGCATTCGCGCCCTATCAATTCCGAAAGAACGAGAGATGACATCAAGCTGCTCTTCCTTAAGGGAGCTAGGAAAGCAATCGGGCGGGGAGTTCAGAAGTTCCTGAGGGCCGTACCCGTCCACTAGCGATCTCGGGGTTGGTCCGTGACGTTCTTGATTCGGCTGAGCTGGGGGCACGGCAGAGGAACCTCCTTCGCCCCCGGATTTCTTTTTGTCTGATCGAGTTTCCACTTTACGAGACATTATCTGCAAACACAGAAAGTACATCATTAAAATGCATGAATTATGTAACCTAGAACTTCACTGATAATACAAGTATAAAAGCTCATCCGGTATTAGATTCATTTGGTACTTAGAAACCATCGGTTCCATTCGGAAAATCAAAAAACATATGTCCCATTCGGCATTCCGAATACGAAGACTTATTTGGCTATCACGCTCTCACATGTTCATTCGGTAGAGTAGGGCCCCGAGCTCGTTCGGTAAAACACAACTTTCATGTCCATTCGGTGGTAAAGAACAAAGGCCCATTCGGTAATCAGCATCACCAGTGCCATTCGGCACTCACACTCCCAATATCATTAGGCAGTTAAAAAAAAAATCTCACCTGGTTCGGCTAAATTATTTGGACCGGCTAGGTTACTTGGCTTGGCAAACCTGAGTTCGATTCGGCAAGGAAAAACAGACTGATTCGGCAGATAAAAAACGGAGGCCCTAGCCCTCTACTTATAGATGAAGGCGGGCTACCGAACCGATTGGCTCGGTAATGAAAACCGGATGAAAAGTCCCCCAAGCTCAAAGCAAAGCATGCCATGCGCACGCACATGCCCTACTTTGGGGGGCAAGTGTTGTGTGCATTTCCACCACGACCGAACCAAGAAGAAGGAAGAAATACCAAACTCCATCTCCATACCTCTGCCGAACCATACCCCGCATCTACCACCGATCCAGGAGAAGGAGACCACCGGTCCAACTCCGTCTCCATACCTCTACCGAACCAAGCCTCACCTCCCACAACTAACTACCGGTCCAGGCCACCTCCTACCGGACCAGTTCATCACCGAATGAAGCATCTCCAACCATTACCGGACCAGCCACCTTCTCCAACCACCGGACCAAGCTACGTCCTCACCACCGAACCAACCTGTCTCCATGGCGCTACCGAATCAAAGCATTGCAGAACCAGAATCACCAATTCAGATTGCCTCAGCCCGGGCCCACCAGTAGCTATATACTACCAAGACCCCTACCCACATCCTCACTCTATAAATAGAGGGGCAGGGGTACAACAATGGCAGACAAGTTTGAGAGCTCAAGCACGGAAGGAACTTTCAAACAACTTTCTTTTACTTGTATCAAAGCTTTGTACTTGTAATCAGAAAAAAAAGAAGAGAAATAACATATAAAGTGGACGTAGGCACATTCTGGCTGAACCACTATAAACCTGCGTGTCTTTTTACAGTTTAGCCCCTGTTTTTCATATATTTGCATAAATCGCTCAAATCACTAAGAATAATATAAGATCTATTAAATCATACAACTTCGAGGTGTTTGTCCATTTTTTGTGCAAACAACAACCGAAACTAAATTCTTACAAAATGGTACCCACTGTATATACATCCCATCCAAATCCTTCTTCAATCAACTTATCTAAACGTAACTCCATAGAAGGACATAGATTTGTTCTCCACAAACGACATTCTTCTCTTCTTCTAGCCATTTGTTCCATAATCTTAACACGAATACCATCTAAACACAAAGTAATAGGCAATGTTCGTTCATTTAAAATCCAACTGTTAAAACTTTCTGCAACATTGGAACTATATTCGCCATAATGTTTCCCTGGAAAAAATAAATCCACCCACTTATCAAATGGCTTATCCTTTAAAAAATTAACACCAGCAACACCACTAATTTGACAAAACTTAGAATATGCTCCTTCAAATTCATATAGATTTGAAGCTCTAGAACACATTTTGAATAGATCAACAATAGACACATTTGCATTTTTGGCTTTCACTGCTGAAAGAAGATTTTGTTCCATATGCAAATAGCAATAACTGTGATAATCTGAAGGAAAAACATCACGAACACCTGAAAGCAAACCTTGATGGCGATCTGACATAAAAACTAAAGTACACTCTTCTTGAAGCATTTGTTTTAAATGGTTCAAAAACCATGTCCAGTTATCCACATTTTCTACAGAAACTACACTCATAGCTAAAGGGAAGAAACCTGCAAATGCAAAAATAATTAGTAAAAAAAAAAAAGTAATTATGACCATAAATATAAAACAATTCATAAAACTGATACTGACAGTAACAAAACTGATACCTAAAACCTGATATGACCATTATAAAAAATATTAATAACCACAACATTATGCACAGTAATCTTCATTCTAAAACAACAAAGAAACAAAAATTGACATATATTATGATACAAAGAAAATTTCAATACTACATAACTATAAATGATACTATATATGAACATACTTGAAACTGATACTAAGATTATACAAAAACTGATACTAATCTCCTGTTTAGCAGTATGAAATTATTATACCAAATAAAAACTTACAATTCAATACAATGAAAATTCTGATACTAGAAACTTGCTACTTATAAACTACATTTCTTAAAACTGATACCAACAGAATACAAATTATGATAAAAAATGTATATTAATGATTATGCCAAGTATTATGATCTCAATACAAATAACTCAAATCTGAAAACAAAGACATACCTTGATCACCATTTTTTGTAGTAGCACCCATCAACACACCAGGACGTCCCTTCAAGTGAGTAGCATCTAAGAATATCATAGGACGACAAGACTTGAAACCAAGTAAACAAGCGCCAAAAGCAATAACCACCCTTTCAAATTCATTACTACAAGGATCAACATTCATATCAACATAACTATCTGGATTAGATTTCTTCACTGCTTCCAAATACCAACTCAAATCGTTATAAGACAAAGCATCATTACCGTGCAACTCCATCAATGCAAGTTGTTTCCCATGATAAGCATAACCATAAGACAACTGAAAATTGTATTCTCTTTTAAAATCAAGTATAATATCCTTAGGCTTTTTACTTGGACAATCGCGGATCTCATCAATAATCATCGATTTAACAAACGAACTAGATATATGTGGATTATTCACATGTCTAAGACCAGCCCCACAAGAATGATCAGGAACCAAATTTCTCATAAAGAACCTTTTCAATTCTCCAGAATCACAGGAACCATGGACTTTGAAAAGACAACCATCCTTCTATGAAGAGCAAATCACAGTAACTCTTGTAGCACAATTCTTTAAAAATACTAATTCATACCCCTTTTGAATTTGATATGCCATAAAAAACTCTCTAAAATGTTCAGCTCCTCCAAAACAAAAACCAACAAAATTGGAAATGCTTAATGTCGATCCTCTCCTCAACATATCTTTTAAATAACTTTTACTGTTAACAACAACATTTGAACAGACAGATACAGTAGAAGATGAAGAAGCACAAACAACGAATGAACTTGAAATAGAAGCACCATCAACATATTCCAATTCAGAACCCTTAAACTTAACAGTAAAACCAAAAAAAGAACTTTTCTTGTATAACTGAAAACAAATTATACTCTGAATATCAGAATCAGTGTCAACCATAATAACTTTGTCCTCAAGTACATAAGAAATCTGAATAGAAAGAGGAGTTAATTGAGACCAACATCGACATATCTCATTCTTCAAATCATACAAAGAGCAATCAATAGACAATCGAGTGCTAAAAGTGTTATTATTCAACACAAACAGACAAAGAAGACTGTTATCCCCACTGTCAAAAATAAAATAAAAAATAAACATTAGTAAAAATACATTCAATTTAGAACATTAATTATTCAATTTCACAAAACTGATACCTACCGTATACAAAACTGATACCTAGTTACTGATAAAAAAAAATGATACTAAGAAAAAATAAAAATGATACCCAGAAACTGAACCTAAAGTACAATAGTTTTCCACTATATCACAACTTTATATACAACCCAAGCAACGATACTTTTCCAATCATCCCAACATTAATGCAAGAAAATGCAAGATAAATTAAATGAAAAGCTAACTAGAATACAACACTGCATAAAGAAACGAGTATAATAATAAAAAACTTGCTGCTACTTCCACAATTTTCCATCGACGAACGAACAAACAATGAGAAGAACAACACTGCATATCATTCAAAAAAATGAACACAAATAGAAAGCACAGACAAACTTTTTTAACTCGAATAGAAAATCAACAAAAAACAGAATAATATAAGCATACCTAAAAAGAACGAGATCACGGTACAAATATGAAAAGAACGAGATCAACAAACGCACGTAAGAAAAAAAATGATCGATGAAGTACAATTTTCAAAAGGACGGAATTGAAAAAAACGAACAAAGTTGATCGATATTATTTTCAGAAGGACGGAATTGAAAGAAACGAACGAAGGTGATCGATTTTATTTTCAGAAGGACGAATTTGAATTAAACGAACGAAGTTGATCGATATTATAATTGGGAGAAAGAGATTTGATCGCGATTGAAAAAATTTAATCGAAAGGAAGAAGAAGAAGAAGCGCGCGAAAGTGGGCTGGAAGGTAATACGATAATTTGTCCTTTAAAGAAAATTATTAATGGGCTGTCCTACATCCAAAAAAAGCCCTAAAAATTGTCCTTGAGGAAAATTTCCTGAACGTTAAATTAGTAATAAAAGGTACCCGTGTTTCATTTTTTTAAAATGTATGATAAATCTAAGGTAGTTTATATCTATATAACAAAAAAAACAAAACAGAATTAAGGCTGCAAAATTGTGTGTGTGTGTATAATATGATATTGTTAGGACTTAGGTGCAATTTGGTAATCTTCATAAAGTAGGACTGATTTACTTTTATACTCGCCTGCTACAATTGCCACAACAAAGGCGTAAAACATTAAACTGAAATAAAAAGGATAAAAACCATTATGAAAAAAATAATGATTATGTACATAGCTCATAAGTGAAAAGTATATTTTCCATTATGTTCGTTTAAGTGTAATATACTAATATGAGAAATGTATATTACAATAAATGACAAATCTATTATATAAAGCAATATTTCACCTTTTTGAAGTTTTTTTTGCAATACTCAAATTGCTTTTGGCATAAATTATGTAGGAAAATAAAATCAACGCACTTTTCAAAAAAAGTGTTAATTTTAACTTCTTAATACATTTTTATCAAAATATACATTCGATCTCATTTGAAATATAATTGACTCCATTTCACTAAATAAATTATTAAGTAATCGTATTTTAACTTTTAGCGAGAATTTAGTATTCTATTTTGAAAAATTAATGTTCATATTACATGCACATGAATAAACCATAAATAAAGCAAATTATAAGTCTAGGGTAACGACAAATAAGGTTTGTGCTCTATGCAAGATACTTTCTGCCATGTGGATAGAATTGATTTTAAGTTTTTACTCTGTACAACATATATAGTTCGTTAATGTGATCGTTTGACGACTGCCAAAACTTTGAGATGTCATTACCAGCTGAAAATCTGGAGGTTTTAATGATAGTTGATAAAAACTAGTAGAAGTCAACGAACTATATCAGTTTACTAAACCTGAACAATGTGGATAGAATTAATATTATCCTTTACTTTGTACAACATATATAGTTTGTTTATGTGATTATTTGGTGATTGCCAAAACAGCGAGAAGTCAATTACTAGTTGAAATTTGGAGGCTTTGATGAAAGATATGAAAAAGTTCTGGAAGTTCCATTTAAAAATATGAACTCCTAAAATAACTCAATTAGAAAACAGTGAGAGCATAGTATCATGTCCTCATCGAATTTCTTCCAAAATTTCTAAAACAATTTATTTCATGTAATTTTTTTAACAAATGAATAAAGGCGAAAGTACTTAAACTCAAAACTTTTCAAAAGAAATTCAAACAATCCCTTTTTGAATCTCTCCTCAAATCAGTCAATCCAATTGTTTCAAGTTTTTTTATAACAAGTAAAGAAAGATAAAATTCAAATATTATAGATTTAACCAACAATTTTATTATTTTGTGCATAAAAAATTTGATTTCTAGAATATGGTACAATATATTCAGAAAATTTTAAAATGTTTCCATAAGAACATAAAAAAGAACAAGTAAAGGAAGACAGTTTACATTGTTGCAAGATAGTACTTGCTGTACTACTTCAATCTTGTTTGCCCTTGCACAAAATAATAAAATTAAGTAAAACTAATGTTAACTTAACCAAATGAGCCAAAAAAATTGCACTTATCTATTTGTGCTTACCTTCTTGAGTGAGTTTGCAAATGGAAAAAATATACGTTGGAGTACAAGGACGGGTTTGCATTATTAAAACATTGATTCTCAAACAAAAGTTCATTATTGTGCTTGCTTTGTGCGGCACAAAACCTGATTTAAGGCCAAAATAATTAATGAAGTAAAATAAGAATGTTAAACTCTTACTATAACCCACTGTTAAACTCTTGCTTTTTAGGCTTTCTATGCATAAGAATGTTATGTCTTTTAGCTCCAGGAAAATGTTGCTTTATTCTCTTTATATTGTTTTCCTCCTTTTTCAGCATCCTTGGCCACCAAGGTAATGTTAATACCATGTACAACACATGCTATAACCCACTGCACAAGATTTTATTTAAAGACATTGGTTGACTGTCGACAAAATTGCTAACATCTTCAAAGTAAAACTGAAAATATCATGAGTAAAAATGCATTGAAGTCCAGTAAAGTTAACCCATATTTAAAAATAGTTAAATGCTGGATATTTACAACATACCTGTTTGAGCTCCTTGAATTGAAAGGGCCCAAGCAACTTAAATTTATAGCTGCAGTCATCAAAAAGTAACACACAATATATTAAATTAATGACAAAATTTGACATCCAATTATAAAAGCCTCAAAAAAAAAAAAAAATGACATTCCACCTCATAAAATAAATTGTATAAGATGAGTATGTATATAATTGCCTATTATTTTCTGAATATTGTTCATATAGTTGTTAAGGTATCATTAATTTATGTGTTTATTTCGATGCTCAAAAAGATAAATTGGTTATTCACTCAGTCACCTGTAAACTAAAGATCAAAACTGAAGCCGGCTGTTGTGTTTAAATCATTCTGGTCTATTGGGCTAGCTAAACAGCGACCAAAAATGGGAAAGATAAAATAAACACTGAGTTTTATAATACTAAGATCTCTACATACACAAAACATGAGAACTAAATGGTAACATATAATTGTTAGGCTATCAACAAAGCAAATGAAATAAGCAAGTACAATAGTGACAAAATTGTTACAGGTTTAAGTACACCTTCAGGTTTAAAGAATCCATACACAACAAACATTACAGCGCTGAATACCCATAGCGAAGAAATTCTAAATTCAATCACACTTGAAATTCAACTCATTTCAATTAAGAAATACATCTTATATTAACATATGCATTTGGTAAGATCTTCTAATTTTTGATTGTCTTCGAAAGCTGATTGATAGACAATAGGAAATTCAGTGTCATCCATAGTTGTAGTCAACTGTTTTGGTGTATGCAAAACCACAAACCATCCGTTACTTTTTAAATCTTTTGAGTAGAACACTTGACTCGCTTCTAATGCAAGAATAGATGGTTCATCATTCACCCTATCTTTGGCCTTTAATTTCTCTAAGTTAACTGTAATCAAGTTTGAAACGGGATCTATCTTACAACCATTGACCTTATCTTCGACCTTTACCCAATCATAATAAAAAACCATTTGTTTGAAGTCAATGTAATCCAACTCAATTATTTGCTGAATAACTCCATAATACATTGTTTCTGCTTCCTTGTAATTTTTATCCTTCCTGCTCGCTCAAAATTTCATAATTGCTCTCATACAAACATCACTATCTTGTGTTACCATCCGTTCTTCGTAGCTTTTTGGAGAAAATATGAATCCATTCACTAGGTACTTCGTATGTAACGACCCACTATTTTGGACCATTCAAATCAACAATAATCCACACATGTCGGACTTGAATAATTCAAAATAACAAATTGTAATAAAATTTAGAGCAAATAAAGTCAATCACAGAATTACAGACACAGAAATATCAGAATAACTCGCAGCGAAAGATAAAATACCATAGTAGTTCATGAAGCTACTATAACAAAGTCTGAAAACAAATACATAATATCAGTTTGAAAACAAATACAAAAGAGATCCCAAATACATAGAAGTTCACTAATATAAGAGCTGAAATAGAACAACTGAAACTGAAATAGATAGATAACTAGATAAGCAGAATCTCCAGCGATTTCTAGCTCCAGAAAGTGAAACCAAAGCTGTGAATACTCAGGCTAACCCGAACGTAAATAAAAACACAAACACTCGAGTCAGGACATACATACATACCATGTAAACCAACTCAAGTGAACTGTAATAAATGTGCAAGTAACTTAAAGGATGCTTGGGACCGCCCATCCTCTAAGGATCCGTTAAACTATTTACTATGTAGTAATATTTCGCTATTATAATAATGTCTAATAGTAAAATAAACATACTTAAAAATAGCGTTAAGGCTTTACATTTTCCACCTTAACACATAAATAGTGCCAGTAGTCTACGCAGTACCTGCGTACCTCCAGATCGGGAGGCTACGAGAAGATACTCCATAGGTACGACACAAATCAAACTCGTAGTAAAGCTCGCTATGGTAGGTGACACGGCACACAAGGCAATGCCAGGGTAGATATACCAATTACACACACGGGCTGGTGGAAACGCGTAGCAGCCACTACCGTCCACCTCGGAACACACTCCCAAATCAAAATCGAAGATGGCCGTCAAATCAATCACAAGGTAAGAGTATAATATCGAAGGAAGGTGCCCGATCGGAGGAATGACCTCACTTTGTCCGAGATCGCTCCTGTTTTAGCCAGCTTATGCCAACTCATGGGAGTCGGGTCTACGTTCATACCACAATAGGATCGTCGCCACCATCCTACTTCATTCTGGAAACTCCACCACGTACACAGTTGTTAAAGTAGTTTTCGGTATCGACAGAGAGTATGCCCATATCCGATCCCGATCTCTTTAACAACCAATCGTTATTATAACCCGTGGTTATAAATTTCAAAACTAGTTTTTATTTCAAATCAAAATTCTTCATTTAAACCATTTAAAAATGAAGTCATTATACTTACAAACCAAATATTTAATTCCCAAAATTTTAGCCCTTTCTGAGCTCATTTATTCACTTAAATACATTAAAACATTAAAATTCCAGCTTTCGCAGCATTTAGAAAGTGCTGCGGTAAGTTATATTTGAAAACAATTCAATTCAGCAAAGACATCATTTAAAAAAAACTGCTGTAATAGTTCAGGGTTTAATTAAAAAGGTTTAATTCAATTCAGCAAAGACAGCGTTTACAAAACTGCTGCAGTAGTTCAATTATATTCAAAAATCTCATTTCAGCCAACTACAGCACTTATCAAGTGCTACTGTAGCTCTTTAATTAGTTTCTAGTTTTAGTTTTAAATTCAGCAACCACAGCACTTACCAAGTGCTGCAGTAGTCCTTAGTTAATTTAGCCTTTAGTTCATTTGCATCAACCACAACACTTGCAAAGTGCTGCAGTATCCTTTACTTCAGATTTCAAGTTAATTCCAGAAACGATAGCATTTCTGAAGTGATACTAAAAAAATTCCAGAAACAATTAAACTTCAATTTTAACCATTTTAACTTATAAAAATCATATTTTTCCACTTCAAAAATGTACATTTAAATACCCTTTAACTTATAATTTTATAAAGGAAAATTTTACAATAAAATCACATTTTCCAATAATTTCACTTATTAAATTCAAGTGTACAATTTCCCATTCTTTGCATTTTTAACAATTTACTTTAACACTTAAATTTACATTTCCATTTCAAAATAAAACTTAATTTCCATTTTTTTCTTAAAATTTCATTTTAAACCAAATCACAAATTTCCAATTTAAGTTATATTTCAAATTATAATTTAACCATTTATTTATTTAACCCTTTTTAATTCATAGAAAAAAAATCATTATCACTATATTAAATCATTTTAAATTCAATTTAAATCAAATTATCATATTTTTACATTTTAAAATACTTAAAATTTTCCAGAAAAATATATAAAATAACCACGGGTCTGTATAATATTTTCTAACCTAAGTCAAGTGATACGGATAATATATCATTTCAATCCGTAATTTACAAAGAAAAATCCGGGTTCTATCATTTCAAACCCGCAATCCCAAGTTAAATAAAATAAATAAAAATCGCTCAGGCTTATCATTTCAGCCCATTATGATTTTTCCCTATTCTAAAGTTCGTTCGGGTATGTATCATTTCAACCCATAGTGATTCTATTCTACAGGGAACTTGTAGTGTGATTAACAGAAATAAATAAACAGTATAATAAAATATAACATAGCAGATGATGTGACAAGTTTATAACAGGGTTTAACATCATATAATTTACATCACAGGCAGGTATAACATGATATAATATTTTCTACACATTCACTTGTTGTCACTTCACAAATTATATAAGTATAAATGTCATATGTGAATACTCACCTCTTTAAGCTGGATTTCGCAAATCAAGACACACAGATAAATGCAGAAAGCATGATATAGCACGACTTTGGATTTGTGTGGAGAGATAGCCAAGATGTTAATCTTGTATACAACAATAAAATAAAGCAATATAAATATAAATTCAACAAAAAAAAATATTGAAACAAATTGAAACTTAGAAATCAAATGACATCACCAAGCTTTTAAATCGAATTTGCTTGACCACAAGCCAATGTTTGCTCGACCATACATGTTATAGGCTCGGCCATGACATGTTTTATGATGGAAAAGGTTCGGGTTTGGCAACACAAAGGCATGGTTAGGCAAGAATGCAAAGGGGTAGGAGTTTGTAAGCAAGGAAGGCAAAGAGACAAGGCTAACAAGGGGGTTTGGTTCAACATCTAGGCTCGGCCTATGTCAAGTGGGGCTCGGCCAGGTGCTGCTACAGGTCTGATCAGATCTAAAACAAGGCTAGGGTGATGGTCACGTGCTGGTGGTGGCGGCTAAGGGGGTGGCCGAAGTAAAAAATGAAGGCTATGGTGAACAAGGCTCGGCTATGTAGTGAATTTTGGAGTTTTATGCAATTTTTGTGGTGCTTGGTCCATGGGGTGGTCACGGCCTGGTTTGGTCAGAGGAGGAGGAGATGTTGTTGCCGTGGATGATGGGGATGGTGGTGGTCGATGGAGATGAAGGAGGGTATGTGGCCGAACAAACATGAGATGATCTAGGCAAAAACAATGAAAAAGAAGAAGAAAAAGTGAAGAGAAAAAGAGGCCATTGCTCACCAAAATGTTTTCAGAAATGAATTAGCCATGAGTTGTGAAGAGAATGGGAAAGTTTTCACATGAGAAACAAAAGTAATATAGGGCCAAAGCAAGAGAAAATGGAAGGCCAAGACAATGAAAAGACTAGAAATGAAAAGTCACAAGCAAATGAAGAGACTTTGCCTCTTTGAATTTCCATTTTCTTTTAATTCAATATAAACAAATAAAAAATCAAGTAAATAAAATAAAAGACAAACAAAAATAAAGTGAAAATGAAAATAAATAATTATATTTAGGAAAAATAAAAAAGTAAATAAAGAAAAATAGTTTATTATATTGAAACTAGAATTAAAAATTGCAAACAGAATACAATTAACTTTAGAAAATTATAACTATACTTCTAAAATGTTTTAAAAATAAAACATTGAATTAAAATTTAATTTAAAATAATTTAAAAATAATTGCAAAAATATTGGGTTGTTACATCGTATAACTATGCGCCTTGAACTTCGGCCCGTTCACCAACCGCCAAAGAGTTGAATCATCTTCATTGGTCTTGACTAACTAAAAAACACAATAAGCAAAAAAGCATGATCATGATGGTGTATGATCCACTTAAATACACATGAATACCTAAGAAGATGTAATACCTCATCACGTAACCATAGAGTGAAACTTTGACAAGTTTCCACGGATGTAACCCTACTTCGAGATTTAGATTTAGTACTTTTCACATAGATGTTATACCTCTTGCGATAGACATTTCAATACGTATATATGAGTTAATTTATTTTACAATAGTGGGAATTCAGGATAAATTAGTGAACTTATTTGTCCCTTTCATCCAATCCATCGTACTTATTAAGGACCCACTACGAACTTGTTCAAACTGAACTTGGGTCAAGGTTATATCTATACCACTATCTAGAGGCATCTCACCAGCAAACTTATCATCCTCGTCTAAAAAAGCTTTGCGGGTATGTGTATGAGTGCCATCACCTCCTTTTGGCATATACTCCATGCAGTAATAACTAGCTTCTTGTACAATGTATCCTTCTGCAATACACCCTTTAATATATCTTTTGTTGCACACATATTCTTTATATGTTTTCATCAACCTATTTAGGTAATTAATTATAATAACTAGTAGCTATTTAAATCGAATGATGAAGAATAAAACAAAAATTAGTAATTTACCGTTCAAAAGGATACATCCATCTACATCTAACAGGGCCGCAAATCAATGCTTCATCGGCTAGATGAATCATAAGGTGGATATTGATATCAAAAAATGCGGGTGGAAAATGTTTTTCAAACACACACATTGTTTCTACCAAACTAGCCTTTGCTTTTAAAAGATGTTCCCTATTGATCACCTTTGAGCACAAAATGTTAAACAATAGACTTATACGGTGTACAGCATTACGTAGATCCTTATGTTGTGGATAAGAATGTTGAAGCAATACTAGAAGTAATTGTTGCATTATGACATGATAATCATGTGACTTCATATTTGTTAGCTCAGGAGGATTGATGCTCACACTGTTGTGGAAGTTAGAAGAGAATTTGCTAGGTACTTTAAGGTTTTTCAAAATGGTGCAAAACTGTACCTTTTCTTCTTTGCTCAAAGTGAAAGTTGCTTCTGGTATAGTTATTTTATTTGTTTCACGATCTTCCCTCACCCACAATTTTTGTTTTATACCCATGTTTTCAAATCCTTGCGTGCATTGGTGCCGTCTTTTGGCTTGTTTTTATGACACATAATTGTACTGATGAGATGCTCAGTGACATTCTTCTCTGTATGCATAACATCAACATTATGTCGGACCAAATTTGCTTTCCAATATGGCAAATCAAAGAGGATAGATCTTCTATACCATGTAGGAACATTGATAAGGTCTTCGTAATCGGTTTTCTTTTTTCATTTTCGATCGATTTCTTGTTTGTTTTTTACCAACTTTCATCTTGATATTAGCTACCTTTTCTTCAACTTGATAACCATTCAATGGCCATGGAGGACAACGATATTCTTGTTCGTTATTGAAGTTTGCCTTATCATCTCGAAACTTGTGTTGGGAAGGAAGAAAACTTTGATGTCCCATGTAACACATCTTCTTACTTTCAGGAAGTTAATAAGAACAAGTATCTTCCCTACAAATAGGACATGACAAAATATCCTTGAGTTGTGCACCCCGATAAAGTATTGAGCGTAGGATGATCATGAATTGCCCACAACATCCTAGCTCTCATTATGAATTCAGAATTATTAAATGAGTCAAATGCATTGACTCTTTTCCATATCTGCTTTAACTCGTCTATCAACGGTTGTAAATAAACATCGATATCCTTTCCCGGTTGTTTTGGCCCGGAAATCAACAATGTCAACATTGATAACTATCTTTTCATACACATTGATGGAGGAAGATTATATGATACTATAATTACTGGCTAACAACTATAACGACTAGCTAGAGACGCATGTGGATTGAAAATCAGTTGTTATTCCAAGCGTGATATTCGTGCAGCAGCAAATGTTTCATCAAAACAATCTGCAGCTCGCCATTGAGAAGTGTCACATGGATGACGCATTACATTTGAATCGGACTTGGCACGAGCATGCCAAGTCATAACATCTGCTATCCATGGTATGGTATACAGTCTCCTCAATCAAGAAATTAAAGGGAAATGTCTCAACGTCTTTTGAGGTACTTTGGTAGCTCTTTTCTCTTTATTGAATGTTGTCTTATATCTTGGTTCATTGCAAATTGTACAAGAAACTCTGTTTGCATCATCTTTCCAGTATAACATGTAGTCATTAATGCATGCATCATAAGTCTTGTAATCCATCCCAACTTGTTTAATCATCTTCTTCATGTCGGGGTACTTTTTCAGTAGTATGTTACCTTCAGGGAGTAACTCCTTTATAAATTCGAGGAGTGCGGTCACACCATTTTCGGAAAAGCCGTATTGAGTTTTCAAGCTATTCAGTTTTACAATGGCATACAATGTTGTTATACCTTTAGAACATGAGGGATACAATGGCTCTTTTGCACTATCAAAAAGTGATTTACACTTCTTCCTTTGATTGGTTGGCGATCAACATCATCAGTAGACGGTTCCCCAATATTATCGGGCAACAGACTAGTAGGTTGAAAATGATGAAATCTATCAGCATCATTGACCATGTCTTCCATCCTAGGATGTTCAGTCTCATCAGTACTTATGGCTTGACTAATAGATTGTTTTTGCTTCTCTATCGATTCTTCTCCATGAAAATGCCAAACGGTATATGACTGAACAATTCCCCATCCGAGTAGATGATAATGAATGTCATCTAATTTAATCTTCATTTTCATATTTTTGCATTGTATGCAAGGACAAGAATAGATTTCCTTATCACCACCATTTTCCACAACAAATTCAATAAACTTCTGCACACCTTCTACATATCGTGTGGATCTTCAATTGGATTCTTTCATCCATTGTTTGTCTATACTAGACGACATATTTCCCTGCTATATCATACATGATATACAACATTATGATTGATGAAGATTTAGATTCACCATTCTATTAAATTTGATTCCATTTTTCAACTTTTCACAACATTAGCCTTAACTTTTCATTTTGTATCTATTTGGGATATATTTAGGATCTGTATACATGTTGGAAACTTTATTATTATGTGCAAAACTAGCATTTTCGAAATTCATGTATGAAATAGTGCATATTTTTAACTATCAGTTTTAACATATAGGCGCACAAAAGTATTGAGGAATTTAAGAAACTTTGAAAAGTACGTAGTATGGTAGGTGAAATGTATTGAGGAATTCAGCTGTTTTCTTTGAAAAACCGACGAAGTGTTGCTCAAAATACGATAATATTTTCTTGTAGTATTTGGTTTAAAAAATAAATAAATAAAAAACCCCTAAAGGCAGTAATAGAGGTTATTCTTGTTCATTAAATCTTAGGCAAAATGGCCTAACAATAAATAGACTGTCTCACTTTTTATTTAAGGTAACATGTTTAGATGCAAATAGTTATGTCAAATGGCTTGCTGTTCTTTCTCTTTCTTTTTTTGTATTTTTTTTGTTTTTGTCAATCCAGTATAGCACAAACTCAACCTCATATGTATTTTTTTTGCTTTCAGTCCTGAATCAGAAGGTCCTACAAAAGATGATGATGATGAAGTCTGCAAATCAGCTTCCAGAAAGACTGAAGAAACTTCCAACAAGCACAACAATTCTTCAAATAAAAATAAGCGTCACGTGCCCGATTCAGAGCCAAAAGAGTTCGAATCATAGACAAAGAAGCAAAAAAGCTCGAAAAGCAAGAAAACGATGAAGCAAAAGCGAAACCTAATGAAAGCGCCAGTGAAGGTATTCTAAATCCCATTCTTACACTGCAGAAGCATAAAATTTATAATTGATACATCAACATAACACTTAGGACTAGTTCAGATGGTAGTAAGTAGACATACAGTTGATTTTTATTATTATGCACAAAACTTAGAAATGAATTATAAGGAAGATATTATGGTTCAAACTAATTTCTTATTATCATTTATAAATGATATTTTAGCAGTTGCACTGATATTTATAAATGCTTATAAATATTAGTATAACTGGTATTTATTTATAATCGCTTTATTTATACCAATATGTTTGTACAATAATTGGACAAACACCTCTAAGTTCAATTTTAGCTAGGTGCCGTTTAGGTTGATTGATTTGGAGTTTTTAATGTTCTAACAAGTTAAGGGATAATTTTTGTAGTCACAGAACAATTCACAGACTCAAAGTCGGAAAGCAGTTAAGGAAAGTAAATCACAAAGGGTTTTATAGTGCTTTGACCAGAATGTGCCTACATCCACTGTCCATCTTATTATTCTTACTTTGATTTGATTATAGACACAAGTTTGTTCGGAAAGAGTAAAAACTTGAAGTAGCTGGAGTGACTGAGTCTCAACAGAGTTTTCCCTCTTTTCTCCCAAAACCTGTCCCCATTGTTGTTGAGAAGCTCTGGAATTTATAGAGTGGAGTTGTGAAGTGTAGAGGTAGAGATTATAACCCTCTGAATCTGGTTCGGCATCTGGCCAGGAGTATTTGGATCGGCATTTGGGCTATGGAGCTTGCTTGGCCTGGTTGTTCTTCCTTGTCTGGTTCGGTGCTTCTGCTTTGGAGCCTCCTATTTGCCGGACCAAACATTTGATCTGGCATGCCTGTGTATCAGACCGAATGTTTGGTCCAATGACGGATATGTCGTGCCAGACCAAATATTTGGTTCGGCATATTAGAGGATGCCGGACCAAATATTTGTTCTGGCAGACCAGATGTTTGGTCCGGCATGCCGGACCATAAATTTGGTTCGGCATTTTAGTGAATGCCGAACCAAGCATCTGGTCTGGCAGTTCTGTCTTCCATGCCTTTGTCTGCTTTTGCTCCCTTTCTTCCTTTTTCCTCTGCTTGCTGAAAAACCGAGCCAATACTTGCCCCCAAAGTATGACGTGTAATTACACGACATGCTTTGTTTGGTTCGGCACCGAGCTCCTACCACCGATCGAAAACTGGCGACCGTTCGTCTTCCTTCCTTTTCCTCTTTAAATACTGCCTTCTCTCCTTATTCTTTTCCTTTTATTTTCTTAAATTAATTTCTCCATCTTATTTTCGATCGGTTGGGGTCCGCTTTGAACTCGTTTATATTGCTTGGATTCAAATATCTCTGCGCCTTTATTGCTTGAGGTAAGCTTTTCTAAAACCCGTTCTTTTGGCCTGGGGTTTTTAGTTTCGGATTTGGTGAAGAAGGGGATCATGCTTAGTGAAGGTGGGTTTTGTTTCGATTGTATGTAATCTATGAATGGAATTTTTATGAGTCGATGGAGTTTGAACATGTTGGCGGTCGTGACCCTAAGGTTTAGTATTAGACTGGAGAGAAATGGAGAGGGATAGTGGCTAATCGAGGAATTGCTGTGGATATGAGGAAGATGAAGCAAATGATGTAAACATAGATGGTAGGGATGGAGTGGTGAAGTCCAGGCGACTGGTTATGGGCCTGTGATCGATTGTTGTGCTAAGGATGGATTAGTAGTGTTTGGTTCGGCATTGGGATGCCGTTCGACTTTTGGTACAGGATAATGTCGGACCAAATATCCCGAGCACATGGTTCATAGGTATGCCGAGCTTGAGATGGTTAGGTTAGGAATATGGTTTCAACTGGGCTAGACGATAGGAGGTTCCCCGTGAATGTTTTAACTTCCATTTGCGATTGTACCTCTGTTGGACTTACGCTTGTCTTTTATTTCTTTGTGCATGAATATGTCGTCTGGTCGCGAGCTTCGGTCCAAGCATGCGTCTTCACAGCCTGCCGGGGCTGGTCCTTCTTCTTCTGATGTTCTTGTCAATCCTCCTAAACAACCCAGTTCTGCTTATTCTTTGGGGAGGGCTACGCTCCTAATCAGACGCTGGTTAGGCCTTCAGATTGTTACCCCAGCGTGTAGATGATAGAAAAGCTTAATTCCATAGCTACTATGTTCGGGATAGCTTGTCGGAACATGATACTACCCGACCCGGATGATAGAGCCTGCTTTCCCCCAGGTGGATATATGGCATACAGTAAGTACCATTGTATGTGCGGCGCAATTAATTTCTCCGCTTACCAATTGGATCGCCAGCTTTGTGATTTACTTGAAAGTCGCTCCCATGCAGCTTCAACCGAACTCTTACGCCATCCTGACATACTTATATCTGATATTTGTGAAGCGTTATCAGAGACCCCCTACCCATAGAGAGGTCAGATACTTATATAATGTGAGGAGTTATCGAAAGGGGAGTCCCTTTATTAGCTTAGAGTCCGCTCACAAATTTAAGTCTGTCCTTGATTTATACTCCAAGTTTAGCATGATGATGTCGTTCCCTAACACACTTTCACTTCTGGCTGTAAGTCATCGTTATATCTTTTTAAGCTTTCTGTCGACTCAGTTCCTTATTGCTCCATATTTTTTAGGTTGCGTGAAGGCGACAGAGGACGAAGGTTTGAAAAGGATGGCCAAAGAAATATTGGCAGGGAAGCCTCGTCCCTACTCCGTGATACAGCCCTTCGCTTTTACAACTTAATCGACCCTGGATAGTCCGTGTATAAGATCAGGCCAAGCTCAGCCGAGAAAGTAGCGAGGGCTGGAGGAGAAGGGTGAGATGTGGATAAAGGCAAGGCTCATGAGGAAGAGGGTGATGGGGTCGGAGCCTCGAAGAAGTTGAGGCGTAAGAAGAGCACGGTTCGTCCTCCCCGTTCGGGGAAATCTTTGCGTATACGGGATGCTCCTTCCCCCGACGATGAGGAGGGTTCCCATTTGGAGGGAGAGAGTGAAGAAGAGGAAAGGTCGGAGGGAGATTCTGAGTTAATGAAATCAGAGGCTCGTGCTTCTCCAGATGTGGATATCATAGGTAGCGAAGGCTTGGGTGCGACTCCCTTGAAGAATGTCGAAGCTGTGCCGAAGTGGCCCGAGCAGTTAGATCAATCTGAGCCGGCACCTGGGCCAACTTTTGTAGCTGACCTCTCCCAAGAGAGTGTAGCTCCAGGTGACTTGGGTAGAATGCCGCTTTTTCTAGTGGAAGGCGAAGCGGGAGTTGGCGAGGCATTTGGGCTTTCCCCAGGTACTTTTGATTACTATATGGATTTTAGGACACTTCTTGAGAACTTTTTGTTTTTTGACGAGTCCCAGTCTCCACCTGCTCCTCAATCCCATGAAGCCCGATCGCCGTGTGTCCTCCTTCCTCTGAGTGGAGTCCCGTCCCAATGTATTTCCTACTTGAGTGAGACCCCGTCCCGACCACTTGATCCAGTCTACCCTAAGGGTTTGTAGTAGCTCGTAGTGTCCCAGTGTCTTGCACGTTTTGTTTTTATGCTTTCTCCATTTCTCTATTATGACGTTATTATTCGCATTGCAGGGAAAAAGAGGAATCCGAAGAGGAATGAAGTGTCTCGGCGGCTCGAGCAGTTCAAACAGGTGAAAGGGGCTTCCGTTTCTTCCAAGATGGTTTTTCAAGAGGAAAAGACCACGCAAGGGAGTATTAAGGATACTCCGTCAGGTTTGGGTAGAGGAGAGAATCATGAATCATCTCAGAAACATGCGAGGTCTCCGGATAAGGACGCCACCTCCCCTGGTTCCCAAACTTCTTCTCGGCATCACCGCCAAAATCCAATGGGTCCTGAAGTGCACGAAGTGCCTAATGATTTAGGGGAGGGCAATGTCGATACTTATTTCTCATATTATCAGCAGCTGATGCGGAATCCCTTTGAGAGTTATCCTGATATTAATCCCGACTTTACGGGTCGTCATCTGGTGGATCTTGATATCGTGTTTCTTCTGCCTCGAAATCCTTTGGTCTGGATTTTGGATGAGGCAAAGACTCTTGATTTCGCCAACTTGACAACGAGGATGGTCCAGATTACGGATGAGACCAGAAACATTATTGATTATCAGTCCCGCTTAGCCAAGGCTAGTGAAGAAGTTGGGAGCGTCAATGTACGGCTGTGTTTGGAGGTAGAGGATCTTCGTAAGGCACTTAGGGAGAAGGAGGCTAAGTTAGAGGCGGTCGAAGCATCTCGCGCATCCGAAACAAGGAAAGCCAAGGAAGAAGCAACGAGAGAGGCCGCTGACCTATACAAGGCACAGATTGATGAGGCTATCAGCTCAGTAGATGAGGCTCGGGAGAAGGATCTGGAGTGGATCCGCTCCCTCAAGGGTAAGGTGAAGAAATCGGAGGAGGCTTTGGCTAAGCTGAAGGAGTATCGGGGCGAGTGACAAAAGGAAAAGGACTCATACCAGGCTAAGATTGATAGGTTGTAGGCGGAGTAGGCCCGATTGAGAAGGATAAGGAATAGTACATGAATAGGTCGTGTCTCTCCATACCGAAGTCGACATATCCAGCGACTTTTGTGATACAGTCAATGAAGGATACTTATTATATGTTTTGGAAACAGAGGAACCTTCAGTGGATGGATGATTATCCTCAGGTGATGGCAGGAATCCACTCTCGGCTTATCGAGGAGACTAAGGCTGCGGTCGCGCAGGAGGGAGGAGTCGTGTATGATGTTGGGATGGTGAACAGCCAGTTCATAGTGGAAGAGACCAAAGCCATCGCCAAGAGTTATGATTTGTTGGCAGAGGATGAGGATGATGTGGATGGGTTGGATTTTGAGGGGCTTGGTGATCCACACCACATTACCATAGGCATCTCGTCTTTTTTTTTGCTTTAGCTCCATTATCATTTATCTTGGAATGCGAAGCTTACGATTCCTCTTACGTGCATCGTACAGGGACTTCTTTGGGATAGGTTGGGCCTTTGCAAAAGAGGGGCGAGTTTCTCGAGCGGTCCGAGACTCCAAGAGACATGGTCGGATGGAGCAAGCCAAGCGACAAGGCCATTGCTCCTTCCGAGCCGAGGAAATTTTCTTTTCACTTTCTGCTTGTATTTTTGAAGGATATACGGTGGTTTAGTATTTGTATATATAAACAAAAAGCTTTGTACGTAAAGATTTTAATGTTGTAATGTTCAACTTCTGTCTTTTGCATGTTTATCTGGAATGACTTTTGTGACGCGTGATTTTTATAGTATGCTCCGTCTATTTGTGAACTATTTACGACTTAGTTAATCGTTATAGTGTTCAGAGACGTAGAAAACCATAAAAGCGCTATTATATTCAAGGCCGACCACGAACGATAACTACTCAGGATATTGCCCGTGTCATGAGTATTATTCGATTTATCATTGCCGGCATGCATAATGCCGATCATCAATTGCGAACTACCCCTGGCTGCAGCCACTCCTTAATCGTCGGGTTTATAATCGATTCGTAGTTGCCGGTGAGCCGAATGCCAATGATGAACTGCCTAGGCTATAAATCGTGTCCAATCCGTAGCTTATGATCGGTTCATCATTACCGGGTTGGGGGTGCCGATCGTCAGTAGTGAACTGCCAAGGCTTGTTTCATGCCTCTTATCGTGGCTATCTTACTTTCATTGCTGCCGGCAAGCGCCAGCAATTGCTCACGGTAGGAATAGCCATCAGATAAATAATTAAATAAAAGAACGTTCAAATAAGACAAGTAATGCGAGACACCAAATTTTATAGTGGTTCGGCCGAAATATGCCTACGTCCATTGTCTTTCTTTTATTATTTCATTTAGTACACATTTCTTTACAGCTCAAGAGAAATAGCGGCGGAGATGTTGGAGATTCCATGCTTTCCCAAACACCTCTCCATCTACTGTTGACAAGATGTAGGCTCCAGTATGAAGATCCTTATGAACGACAAACAGCCCTTCCCAAATTGGATCCAGTGCTCCTGGTCGTGGGAAGACTCACTTGAGTACCAAGTCTCCCTCTTGCTGCGCTCGAGGCTTCACCTTAGAGTTGTATTGCCTTGCCACTTTCTGTCTATGAGCGACAGCTTTGAGGGCGACATCGTTTCTTTTTTCCTCGATCATATCGAGTGATATGTTTAAGAGCTCCTCGTTTTTTTCGAATCGTAATGCATCTTTGATGCGAGGGGACGACTGTTTCGACGGGAAGCATGGTATCGGCTCCGTATGCCAATGCAAATGGTGTGTTCCCTGTTGCAGTCTTGTAAGAAGTTTGGTAGGCCCATAAAGCAGTAGGCAGTTCGTCGACCCATGCCCCCTTGGATTTTTCTAGCTTCTTCTTAATCAATGTTTTCAACACCTTGTTTACTTCTTCGACTTGCCCATTTGCCTATGGATATGCCACAACCGAGAAGCTTTGGGCAATCCCATGTTCATGGCACCAACTGGAGAATTTTTCACTGTCGAATTGGAGTATGTTATCCGATATGATCTTTTGCAGCACCCCATACCTGCACATGATGTTACGTATTAGGAAGTTTATCACTTTAGTAGACGAAATTTTGTTCAAAGGCTCCGCTTCCACCCATTTGGTGAAATAATCCACTGCCACTATAGTGTATTTCGCTCCTCCTCGACCCATGCAGAGTTCCCTGATCAGATCAATTCCCTAGATGGCAAAGGGCCAGGGGCTGACCATCTGGATTAAACCGGTAGGTGGTAATCTCGGGATTTTGGCACATCTTTGGCATTTTCACATTTCTTAGCAAACTTAGCCGCGTCCTTCTTCAGTGCGGGCCAAAAGTATCCATAGCGTAGGATCTTTCTGGCAAGAGTTTGCCCTATGGTGTGATCGCCGCAACTCCCTTGGCGAATGTTATTAATGATATCTTTTGCTTCGTTCCCGGTGACACATCTTAGTAGTGGGTTGGAAAAGCGACGACGGTACAGTATGCCGTTCTGGATGGTGTAGCGGGATGCCTTCCTTAGGATTTTCCTGACTTCGTTCCGATCTGTTGGTAAGGTTCCTTCTTGCAAGTATCTGATGATGGGGATCATCCATGTCTCCTCCTTGTCTGCGATCGCTGTGATTTGTAGACACTCGAAACTCGGTGTGGATTGTCTCATGACGGGGGTTGTCCCCGGCATTGGCTCGGTTCTTACGCTAGTCCCTTTGGCGAGGGCGTCCGCCTCTTGATTTTCCCCTTGCGGAATGTGTTTTATTACATAATAGTCTAGCTCTTCAAGGATGGTTTTGGCCTTTTTGAGGTAGGACGCAAGTTTATGTCCGCGAGTCTGGAATTCTCCAAGGATCTGGTTAACAATTAGTTGTGAATCGTTGTGTATACATATCGACTTAACTCCTATTTCTTTAATGATTTCTAAGCCGGCTATTATTGCCTCGTATTCAACTTCGTTGTTGGTTGCAGCAAACTCTAGTCTTAGTGCATAGCTTAATTTCCTTCCTCGGGGTGTGACTATTATGAAACCTGCCCCCGAGCTGAGCTCGTTCGATGCTCCATCAATGAACATATTCCATTTGACAGCTTCCTCAACCCTTGCTGCAGCCTCCTCATCTCGCATTGTGAACTCAACTATGAAATCAGCCAAGGCTTGTCCCTTAATTGCGGTGCACGGGTGGTAGGTAATGTCATATTGGCTCAGCTCAATGCACCATATTAATAGGCGCCCTGACGTGTCTGGTTTATGTAGGACTTGCCTTAAAGGCTGATCCGTTAAAACTCTAATGGAGTGCGATTGAAAGTAGTGTCATAATTTCCTGTATGCTATCAGCAGACAGTAAGCCAACTTTTCGATCTTTGGGTATCTAGCTTCTGCCCCTGTGAATCTTTTGCTAATGAAGTATACTGGTCTTTGGATATGATCATCTTCTCATACTAATGCAGCACTTAGCGTGTGGGAGGATACATCTAGGTATAGGTAGAGGCTCTCTCCGTTTACCGGAGCGGAGAGCACTTGCGGCTTCTGTAGGTGTTCTAGCAGACTCTGGAAGGCTGAGTAGCATTCATCAGTCCATTCAAACTTTCTTTTGTCCTTTTTGAGTGCTTCGAAGAACGGGATGCACTTGTCCGTGGCCTTGGATATAAACCTGCTCAGAGCAGCTACCTTCCCATTCAGGCTCTGCATTTTCCTTCACATGGCTGGGATTTTGATGTCTTTCAAAGCTTGTACCTTTTTAAGATTCTCCTCTATTCCTCTAGCGTGCACAATGAAACCTAAGAATTTACCCAAAGACAACCCAAAAGAGCATTCCAGAGGATTCAGCTTCATTTGGTATTTGCTTAATATTTGGAACATCTCGTCTAGGTGGCTTAGATGATTTATTTCTCTTCTCGATTTGACAAGCATGTCGTCGACATAAACTTCCATGGAGTGACCAATTTGCTGCTTAAACATCTTATTAACTAGACGTTGATAGGTAGTGCCGGCGTTCTTAAGCCCGAAGGGCATGACCTTGTAACAATATAGGCCTAGATCCATAATAAAGCTAGCATGTTCTTAATCCGACACATGCATGGGGATCTGGTTGTATCCTGAATATGTGTCCATGAATGACAACAACTCATGTCCTACGGTTTCGTCTACCAGTCGGTCGATTCGGGGCAAAGGAAAACAGTCTTTGGGGCAAGCATCATTGAGGTTGGAGAAGTCAATGCAGGTCCGCCACTTCCCATTAGGCTTTTTCACTAAAACCAGGTTGGAGATCCATTTTGGGTAGATGGCTTCGCGGATAAAGCCATTGGCGAGCAGGTTCTTCACCTCTTTGTTGAGAGCAGTTGACCATTTTATCCCCATGCTTCTTTTCTTTTGTTTGATCGGGATCTTGGTTGGGTCAATATTGAGGGAATGACAAGCTATTTCTGGGGATATTCCCACCATATCTTCGTTGGTCCATGCGAATACATCCAAGTTCCTACATAGAAATCCTATCAGCTGGATTTTTAGGTTCTGGTTCAATTGAGAACCTATCTTTAAAAGCCCTGTTTTGTCGTGTTCGTCTACTATCACATGTTCCATAGCCTCCACGGGCTTGGTGTTGACCTTCTCCTCTCTACCTCTGGTGTCTAACTCGTTAAATGGGTCACTAGTATATTTGAGAGGAGGGGCCTTCTTTGATTGCTATGCTTCTGCATTTTTGGCGTAGAGGGTGACCCCTACGCCTTTCCCTTTTCCCTTCTTCTTGTTTTGGCGGAGTTCTGTCATGTAGCAATCGCGAGCCGCGTCTTGGTCGCCTTCTACTTCTCCTATTCCATTATCAATTGGGAATTTCATCTTCAAATACCATGGTGCCAAGACTATCTAGAAATCTGACAACGCAGGCCTTCCCAAGAATGCGTTGTAGGAAGAGTTCCCGTCCACCAGCATGAATGTTTGCTTTCGGACGATTGATCGGAGGTGACTTCCTAGCTCAACGAACAAGTCTAGTTGTCCAAGTGGCATCGTGGCTTCCCCAGTGAACCCGTGCATGGGCTTATGGCACGGGGATACATCTTTCATTGATAACTTCATTTTGTTGAATTTTGTTGAATGCATTTTTGAATAAAAGATTCACCGAGCTTCCCGTATCAACTAAAATGCGAAACACCTCCGCCGGGCCGATCCAGGCGGAGATAACCATGGGATCGGTGTGCGAATATTGCTTTCCAACCAAGTCTTCATCGTTGAAGGTTATGTCGACCTTTTCTCTCCGTTTAGTGATGCGTCCTTCAGTTATGGAATGAACATATCCTTCCTTGTCTTTCAAGGATCTCCCATACCTCTCTATTTCGGCCCAACTTTCGTCGGCTATATGTGGGCCTCCAGATATGGTGTGGACAGTTATCTTCTCTTGGTTGGAGCAGCTCGTACTCGCTCCCTCCTTATTGTTCCCTTGCGAGTGTTGCCTAGATCCTTCGTGGACCAGCGCGGGAGAGTTGTGCCCTTTCTGCACGTATCGTTCCAGTTTCTTTTTTCGGATATATTCCTCAATGAGATCTCGCAAATGTTGGCATTCTTCGGTGTTATGCCCATGAGACTCGTGGAAGTGACGATATTTTCCTGTTCTAATTGCGACTTCTGACTCTTTTTTGTACGGAGGGCATTTGTATTTCAACTCGTGTTGAGTAGCCATGTAAATGTTCTCCACAGTGTCGTTCAGAAGAGTGAATGAATCGAATCTCGATCCAGGCCGGTATCTTCGCTTATTGCCTTTTTCAGTTCCAGAGTTGCCTTGGTGGCCATCTTTTCCTTCGTTGTTCGGTTTATTTCATTCCCCTCGGAGTGGAGCATCCATGTTTCCTTGGATGCTAGAAGCTTTTGTAGGTTGCTCGCTATGTCGGTGGGCCGCTGCATCCTTCAATCTTATGTACTTTCTAGCTTCATGAAAGAAATCCTGAAGAGTTAGAGGCTTTTTCTTCATCAATCTTCTTGCAAGGTTTGAATCCGGGTGGACGCCTTCGCACAACGCCATCAGTGTAAGCCTTTCATCGGTGTTTTGTACTGCTGCTGCGGCAGCATTAAAACGGGTAAGATATTGCTACAACGGTTCTCCTGCCTTTTGTTTTACATCTGATAAGGAATAGGCATCCTTGGGCTGTTCCATGTGGATTCAGAATTGACTTATGAACTTTTCCTTCAACATTTCCCAAGAGCTAATGGAGCCATGAGGCAGGCGACAAAACCATGTGGTTGCTAAGTCTGACAGGAACAGTGGAAAAAATTTACACAGCACACCCTATGTTGCTCCATTCATGAGCATGTGCTGGGTGTAGCGCTGTAAGTGGATGATTGGGTCGGATGTGCCTTTGTAAGGATCCATAGTGGGCATCTTCCATTCTCGAGGAGTGGCTGTCGCTTCTATGTCCCTGGTGAAGGGGCTGGACACCCTTGCCCCTATCCCTCTTTCGAGTTGTTCGCACCTGATTTATTCCATGAAGAGGCATGTCATCCTCTCCTCGGATTCTGGGGCGGCCCTAGGAGAAGGGGGGCTTCCTTTTGATATTGATGGCGTCTGGGACCTTGGTTGAGGCTAGATTGGAAATGGTTGGCTCGAAGCATGACAGGGTCAGCCACAGTCGGTCCTTGCCTGGTGGCTCATTGACTGGGCCCAGCTCTTGATGCTCTTTCCGGATCGGCTTCAGACTGAGTCCTGGCTCGGCTTCAAGTTCTTGTATCTTCTTGATTGAATTCTTCCTTTATAGGGGATCTGTTCCATCTACGTGACTCTTCATATTGAGACTCACCTCAAGATTCAGTGTTGTGACTGGATTCCTTCGTGCCTCTCAAGCGTGTCATGAGTTGGTCCACTAAAGCTTTTTGCTGGGCAGTGAAGCGGTCAATCATCTCATTCACAACCCTATCTAAGTCTTCTCGGGTGACAGCCGAGTCTGGAGGTTGAGAGTGGGTAGCTGGGTTTTCTTGATCTTCTTGGATAGGATTGAGTGTACTGGCAATGGCCGCGTTCTTAACCTTATCGGTGTCGCGCTTAGAGGGAGCCATGTTTTAATGCTGAATTAAGGTTTGGAAGGAGGGTGGACAGAATAGTTCGGCTCTCCACTCCGCCCTCTTAGTGAAAGCACCAAAAATGTTTGTACAAAAATTGGACAAACACCTCTAAGTTCGATTTTAGCTAGGTCCCGTTTAGGTTGATTGATTTGGAGTTTTTAATGTTCCAACACTCTAAGGGATAATTTTTGTAGTCACAAAACAATTCACCGGCTCAAGTCGGAAAGTAGTTAAGGAAAGTAAATCACACAGGGTTTTATAGTGGTTCGGCCAGAATGTGCCTACATCCACTGTCCATTTTATTATTCTTACTTTGATTTGATTATAGATACAAGTTTGTTCGGAATGAGTAAAAACTTGAAGTAGCTGGAGTGACTGAGTCTCAGTAGATTTTTCCCTCTTTTCTCCTAAAATCCGTCCCCATTGTTGTTGAGAAGCTCTGGTATTTATAGAGTGGAGTTGTGAAGTGTGGATGTGGAGATTATAACCCTCTGAATCTGATTCGGCATCTGGGCAGGAGTATTTGGATTGGCATTTGGGCCATGGAGCTTACCTGGCCTAGTTTTTCTTCCTTGTCTGGTTCGGTACTTCTGCTCTGGAGCCTCCTATTTGCCGGACCAAACATTTGATCCGGCAAGCATGTGTACCGGACCGAATGTTTGGTTCGGTGATGGATGTGTCATGCCGGTCCAAATATTTGGTCCGGCATATCAGAGGATGCCGGACCATAAATTTGGTTCGGCATTTTAGTGAATGCCGAACCAAGCATCTGGTCCGGTAGTTCTGTCTCCCATGCCTTTGTCTGCTTTTGCTCTCTTTCTTCTTTTTTTCTCTACTTGCTGAAAAAACAAGCCAACATAATATAAATATCAATAGTATAGAATGATACTGGTATTTATCTATATTGCATATATCATTATAATTGATATTTTTCTATTGCTCATATCATTCTATATAGATATTCAATTATTTTGTTAAATATATCGTTCTATTGCCCATAATAGAATGATATACGCAATATAAATAAATGAATATCGGTATAGAATGTTATTTATTTATACCTGTATAACTAATATTTATTTATATCAGTGTAACTGATATTTATAAATGAACAATTGGTGATATTTATACTAATGTAACTATTATTTATTTATAATGCTTATAAATATCTGTGCAATTGGTATTTTTCTATTTAGAAGTTTCAAAATATTATGAACAATAGAATGATATATGCAACAAACTATAGCAACTTGCAATTAGTACTTAAAATAATATGAAATAGAAAACAAAAATCACTCATCTAGATATAAAACTTCAAATCTCAAATAGTCACTGTAGAAACTCAAGTTTGTTATATCCCAATTGAAAGGTACTTCATCTCTTTAAAACAAACAAAGTAGAAATAATCTTCGAACGTACATATTCAAACTGATAAATATCATTCATAATATTCACACATCAAACTAATATTTTGCAATTAGTAATATTCAAAATGCTATATTTTCTATAGTGGATAAAATTCATAATATTCAAACTGATATTATATCAGTTCATATATATATGATATTTATGTTCATTTATCGTAATATCAGTTCATAATTTCAGTTCGAATTTAATATAATTTTAGTTCAAACTGATATTATGAATTTACCATTATAAACTGATATGTAACTGTTTATAATATTATATATATATATATTAGTTAATATATATAATATAATTATATATAAGTTCATATATATATGATATATTAGTTAATACGATATATAACAGTTCATATATATGAACTGTTATATCAGTTCATATAATTCTACATGTATTTTCTTTCATATATTTAGATTTTCATGCACACATCCAAACTGTAGTATTCATATACTTACATGTAACAACCGATAATAACCAATTCTACGTGGACTACAAATGGCAGTAATAAAACAAGCCTAATAATATCGATTTGAAAACAAATTTTTAACTACAAAAAAAATCATCAAATTGAATATCATGAAATAATTGTCAATTTTATTTTATTTCAGTTGCATATGTCAGTTGTGAATCATGTATACCAGTTCATATGCAATACACAGTTTATACGCACAGTTTAATATAGATGTAAATTAGATGTAACTGAAGAAGAAAAATGAAGAAGGGCAATTTAGTTCATATGCAATACATAGTTTAATTAAATACAAATTAAATGTAAATAAATTAATTCATAGTTTAATACACACTTTAATACAAATTAAACTGCTAAACTAATTATATGAGTTTGAACTATATCAGTTTAATAAACAGTCGCAATTTAGTATCAGAAACTATATGAGTTTTTAGACACTATATGAGTTAATTATATGAGTTTAGTAAACTAATTATATGATTTTGAACTATACCAGTTTAGTGAACTAATTATAAGAGTTTGAACTATAATAGTTTAATAAACAGTCGCAATTTAGTATCAGAAACTATATCTTTGCTGACCATCCCAACCGGTCTTCATGTTAATGGTTATGAATTTTTTGTCTAAGTTTCAAGATCAGTTATCGGCATATAGGAGTACGATATTTACATCCAATTTCATTCAAGTCCCGTATGTTATACTTGTTCAAGTTCAAGTCATATCATAAGTATGGGACCTTAAGTTCCATGTGCTCAAATCATATGTCATACGCAAGTTTACAAGGCAAATCATTATGTTCGAGTGAGTTCAAGTTTTCAAATTCAAGTGCATATATTCAATAGCTGAAAATGGTTATGTCCTCTTAGGTGGAGGGATCATACATGATCCCTCCCTAAGGTAGTTTTGCCTTATGCATCTTCGAACTCCCAAATGCCTAAAATGATTCCTACATTCATCTCCTTAACACATAAAACTGATCTCCTCCTATCACCAATCCCTCAGTGTCACAAAACCATTTCCATCCATATAACTGATCCCTCATTCCTATGTCGGCCGATCCCACCATCATCGATCGCTCCACACCGTATCAATAACTGAACCCTCATTCCTTACAAAGCCAAGTCAGCACTAACTCCATACAACCGATTACTCGATTTTATGTGATTCCACTTCATCCTCCTCATGTCCACACTAACCCCTCCTTTAACCACTAACCCACTTCGTTCTTGTTCGATCAATCACAGAACTTTGAGTTCACATCCACCAACACGATTCACCCATTATCTCATCATGTTAAAGCACTAAATCGCATACTACAAGGTCAAAAACCCACCTATGTATGTAAGGATGAACACAAACAAGGATCAAGGAAAGGGATAGGGGCGGTTCGGGTTTAAGCTTAGACCTAAAATTGAGCTGGCAAAATCAGAAGGAGATTTGATTTTAGGTGATAGCAAAGGCTTCTAGCAAGATGAATGATGGGTTCGCCTTGGAGATTGAATGGATCAACAAAAGAGTGGATGAGAATGTTGAATTCACAAACTTTTTTAATGGCGGCGGTTGAAAAGGAAGGGGGATCGGTTCGGTTGCTAAACCAATAAAGTGAAATAAAAAATAAGCTAAGTGTTTAGCTTACATACGAACACGGCCTGCTCTTCTTTCGGCTTAACAATTGACTACGTCTATGAGGGTGAAAGGATCGGATCAGATCCCCCCTAGGGGATTAACACCATCCTTCCCAATGTAAAAAAAATTGAAAAATAAAAAGTGCAATGCAATTATATTTTTACTACATGAAACCAACAATGACCCATAATCATATGAACATGTTCGGAAGCCATTAAGAAAGTGTGTGCATAAACATGTATGCACCCTTAAAATTTGGTTTCAAGAATTGATAAAAGTTGAATTCTCACCTGGATTTCACAGAAAAGAAGTCCCTACAGATTGCCGAGGCCAATTAACTTGATCAACAAGCTCAATGGAATCGAGCGTAAATAAAGACCGGGGATTACATTTTGGATTTATAGTAAAATATATCGATCGAGCGTCACAATGAACAGAGAGAGATACGACTCTTCGAAAAACAACTCAACGGAAGGATAACGACTGTTTAAAAAACTGAATGGAATCCTTCCCCGCGAATTTAACTTGCTTCGATTCAAAGCATGTCATGTTCGAAACAAGACATACTTTGGAGGACAAGTGTTATCCAGCCTTCTGACCCATCTATATCTAGACCGATTGGACAAGTTAGACTCGATGATAGACAAGGTAAGCAGCCCAAAGAGGTGACCACAGAAACCAAAGATCAAGCATTGACAATAATGTGAAGCAACGATCAAGCAAAACTAAGAGATAGACTCTATGGAACATTCTAAGTATGGATTAGTACTTTCCCTAGGAAGGGGATCAGAATGAATCACTATGAACAGCATGAATCAGCAGTTCAACTCAACGGGAATCGATCGATATCTCTGAAAACATGAAAGTAACTATGCAAACAAATTTGGAAACATGAAGCTAGCATGGACGGGGACCCACACAACCAATTTCGCGCCGCTACGAGGACATCTCAACCGATCGGCCCCGATCACTTTCCATTAAGAATTAGGCCTTGAAATTTTCTGGGTAACCTCGTCTACATCTGGAGATCCTACCAGTGAATTTTCAGTAAGATATTCAGTCATCTACACCTATAAATACAGGGTTCATAGCTCATTTGAAGGACCTTTAAGCAGTTGTTTTCTTTGTACTCCATTGTAATCACAGATTTCTATATGATTCCTCTTGTACTCGGAGATTCCAATGATTAATAAAGCTATTTCTTCAAAGTGGACATAGGCATTCAACGTCGAACCACTATAAATCCATTTGTCATTATTTTTCACTTGTTCTTTGTTTGATTCCTCTATTTGAATTTTGATTTCTTCATTTATTTCTCACATATAAGCTATTGAGTATTTGTGCCAACTTTTGGTGATAACAAACGGTATTTGTTATCAAAATTATTAGGACATACAAGCATTACATAGGATCCAAATACCAACAAGGTTAACGTTGTAGAAGAAGTTTGGCAACGCTTTTATATGGTATGCGTCATAGATGTCAAGGCGAAAAGGCCCAAAGCCCTCGCCTAGCACTTTTTTCACCTAGGCTTTTTTAGACGCCTTGAGCATCACTTTTTCTGCTTTATAGCAAAAAAAATTACAACTAAAATTACACTAAATCTCAATTTTTGACTTTAAAAAATTGCATATAAATGCAATGTTGAGAATAAAATATCATATAATCATCATAAATCAAAATAAGAAGGCGCAAAGCCATTCAATTCAAGTCTACAAACAACAAAATACTTAAATACAAAAATTGCCTAAGGTATTTTTTTGTTTGATTTTGAAATAACGATGTTTTTTACCGTTCGATGTTGAAGTCGAGATGAATAAACACTTTTTATTTACTTGAGTTGGATTTTGAAATGTGGTTGGACTTTATATGGGTCAAATACTGAAACTTCCTTTTCTCATTAATAATGCTGCACAATGCGTGATTTTTCAATGCTTTAAAACTTAAGCGCTTTAGCGCCTTTGGGAATTTTTTAGCATCTTGTTAGCCGGTACCCTGACCGGTCTATATTGGGATGATCACGTAAGACAGACTCGAAGAAGGATGACCGTGAAGCAATGGTTATAGGACCTAGAAATAGAGTTCAGACAGTTATACGAAACCCGGATTGGACATAGTTGAAAAATAAACAACGCAGAGGTCAGGAATATGGAAATTAGCTTGGATGGCAACATAGTCATTTGTCAACATAGATGGTATACCAGAGGGGTCAGCATAGCAAATGAGTAGTATGAAAAAGGGAATGACATATGTGGTGGTGCAAAAGGTTCAACGTGACTTGTTAATGATTGAGGGATAGACATAGTATCCTAGAACAAGAGGGATCGACATAACATTCTGGCGCGAAAGGGATCAGCTTGGTGTTGTGACATAGGAAGGATCGGCATGTTATGGTGAAGAACAAGGGTTATATGCGAATGACTAGGGATCGACATAATATCCTAAAGCAAGAGGGATATGCATCATGTGATGAAGTTTGAAGAATACAAATGGATGGCGTATCGAAGGGTTCGGCAGAGCATAATGGAATCGGAGGGATCGACATAGCCTATTGGAGGGATCGGTAGAGATAAATTTAGTGTAAATTCAAACCATAGATCAAGTGAGAACTCGAGCTTGATACATCCAATCATCATGACATTTGAGATACCATCATATTCGAGCATGAGGAGGCCACCATAGGGATCGCTGCCCCAAATTCAATATGTGGAGGGATCGATATCGATCCCTCTCCATTGAGATTTGGGCCTAGCGCTCGCTATGGTGGGCCCATATGGATGAGGAGGTCCTGTTGCTGAAGTTCCAATCAGATTGGTGGTCGCCTTCACCTATAAATACAGGCCTAGGGGGTCATTCTGAGGATTTTTACGCTGTTGGTTAAATAGCAGTATTATTGTAATCAACTTCCTCCATTATTCTCTTGTTTCTTGTTGTTTCTTACTGTAATCAAGGTTATTATGAATCAATAAAGAGAATATTCAAAGTGGACGTAGGCAATCAACGCCGAACCACTATAATTCTTGTTGTTCTTGTTTTCTGCCATGATTTTCTTGTTAATTTGATATATTCCTCCGTTATAATTTAGTTTCTTCATTTATTTCACTGTAAAAATATATTCTTGGGAGTTTGTGGCCAATTTGGTTGCAAACACGTCTTACACATCGTCGGCGTTTTGAAAGGAAAAAAAGCCCCAAGCTGGCGCCTAGGGTTTTTTGATGCCTAGGCGTGCCTAGGCGAGGGCTTTAATAACAATGGTATGCATTTGAAAATACAGTTCATGAATATAAGTGTGTTATCAATATAATTTTTAAAGGATTCAAACCAGGAAAGTCAATGTCGAGGCTGAAGGATTATGTCGAAGTTCGAAGCCCCGGATGCTAGGATAGCATTAAGGAAGTAATGTTGACTTCAAGGTCTCCGCAACGTCGAAGACATAAACATTGCACCAAGGGGTGATAATACAAAAGGAAGCAACACCAGAGAAATAACACCGAGCCAGAATCAAAGACCATAAGATCATACCACTCTTTGATCCCGTCAACATTCTTCTATGTCGTAAACATCTATGTCGAACTTAGTCAATGCAGCATCAATTCCATACAAAAATTACCTTCATCTACATTGCATCCTACCACATCGCGATTCATCAACATCACATTTGACTAACGGGGTTGATATCACCAATATTGTATTCGAAGGCATGCGATATAAGATAGAAGAATAACATCGTTTTCCATGAATCACGACAGGTGCCGAATATTATTATGATTAACATCGAGACTCATGATTTTCGAAGCAATGTTGAATGAAGTCATATCCTATCAATATGACTCTACCAAAGTCAACCATTCTTAATACTACTTGTGATCAGATTTATTAAATACTGATAGCGTTCTCCATCCCAACGTCGCTACTCATCGAAACTGCTTTATAAAGGGAAACACAAGTTATAAATGTTGCCAAGGTTCAATACTATTACCACGTCGACTCTTATGAATATGATTGGGAGACACCATACATCCATATATCCAATATTGATGGCCATCATCATAAATATCCATAAGTGTAGTTAATGCTGCATTTAGTAAGCTACTAAATATCAACAACGAGGATCATCAACATCTACATTGTTCAATGCCATCAACCATCAATCAAAGAAGGTTTCAAGATATAGAGTCGTCAATATTCATGCCGAGAACCATCAATACACCTAAAGGGTTGTCGAAGATACTTTACTAAAGCTGCTTTTCATCAATGTTGATATGTGGTGATAGAAAATTGATCGACAAATAAGAAACTATCAATGCCAAGTTTATATATGCCAAGTATCGACCCTATTAAATCAATGTCGAAGTTTAGCTATATGAATACAATAATGCTGGCTTTGATGCTCGACGACGTTATTAACGACGAAGCCGATAGAATATCAACCTTGATGATCAACGATGCTGCTAATGCCGATGGATGTCGAAGCCTGTCATTGGCCGAACCCTATAAATATGGACATAGGGGCTTCGTGGAAGAGAAGAGATTTTCATTTCTCACTTTCTCTTCTTCATAAAAGCCTTATAACCCTAAATTGAATTAGGGACAAACCTTCCTTGACTGTAGTCATATTTAAATAATAAGAATATGAACTTGATTATGCATATTGATTTCGATTATGACTTTATTTTGACATTATGGTTTTAGACTTGCACATATATAAGCTCATCATGATTAAACTCGATACGAGTTCAGTTGAGATGTCTTGGACTGTGACGAACTCCTGTATGCCTAATTATATGAACCATGGACCTTGAAAATAAGGACTGTATTGTGCATAACCATATGCCCATATCATGCATAATGGACTATAGCATGAACACGTCACTTATTTTTTATGTATCTATTGAACATATGATATGACTTAGGCCTTTTTGAATTATCTTGTCTAAAAGCATAAATGACCATTCATGTATACAAAATAACCTTCAAAACCTCGAGCATAATGACTCTTATGATCTTAGAGAATGCTGACCTCAGAGGACATCGAGTATAATAGCCTTAATGAACTTTTAGACCTCAAGCACAATGATTCTAGGACAACCAATGGACTTTTGTATAAAATTCCTTCATAATATCATCCATTCAATAATGACTCTATCATAAGACTAGTCTCAAATGATGTGTTAGCTCTTTATACACCATTAAAGCGATGTTGGTCAACTTATACTTGATCATGCCTCCGTAAATGACAAAATCAAGAGTTAATTTATCATAATTGGTACCTAGAGTGTTAAACCATTTTTTGGTCTAACATATTTGGCACTAGAAGGAGGGCCTGAACCTCCGACTAGTTTAATTCCTTCATTATCTAGACTAATTAAGTGAATTTTATTTCAGGAAAATGAGATCATGAAGACTCAATACTTAGACCGAAGAGGTCATATAGACAACGACAATAATCGGTGCAACTAACTAGGAGGGAGACCAAAATCCAAAACTTGGAGCAACAACTACTGATGATGACAGAATAATTGGAAGGGGTGCTTGCTTAGAAATCTTCCAAAACTACCAGGGTAACCGGAGGGGATGAGGTGGAATTTCCAAGGAGAAACTTGAATGCTTCCCTACTTATAAATAAAAGCAAAAGCAAGTTTACCCAAATTCTATAGAAAGAGAGAGACGATCAACATGATAGGGTAGATTATCAAGGAAGTATGAAGGAAAACTCGAAGAACAATTCGAGAGCTCAACTTTTGAGGGATATAAACCAGAAAGGAGCAATTACCATAATGACGAGTCTTACTTAAGGGACTTGGCAAAGAAAGTGGCAAAAGACATGCTCAACCTCAAGGGGAAGATGACTTCGGATGATCGGACCAATAATAACCAACGGGAGGCTCATTTTACTAATGAGATCATGACCAAGAAGATCCCATCTTACCTCAAGATTCCTTCTATCAGATATAATGGAACCACTGATCAATATGACCATCTATTTGCTTTTGAGAGTCAAATGGATCTGTATAATACATTCGGAGCTATTCGCTACAGACTTTTCTCAACCACATTTCAAGGAGCAGCAGCTAAGTTGTACTGGTAATACCGAGATAGGACCATCTATTCTTGGAAGCAGTTTCCTTGCGAGTTCTCAGCACAATTCTACATCTGCAAAGACCCTACTATTGACTATACTGTGGTAGCCAATATTAAGCAAAGACCTTTGGAACTACTGGCGATTATCTCAAAAGATTCAATACAGAAGCTTTGAAGACAAAGAATATGACCGACAAAGACAAGTTAGTAACGGTATACTCGAGATTAATTGAGCAGACTCTATTTTGGTGGGAGCTTTACATTTATGGAAGCAAAGACTTGCAGGACTTCCATTTCCAGGCCGATAAATTCATCCACATGGATGAAATGTACCATGCTAGAAAGATGGCTCAGATTAAGAAGGAAACAAGGCAGTTTAACAATAGCCATAATCATAAGAAGCCAAGGTAGGAGGAAGATTCCAATGCTAGTCATATCGTTCTAAATAAGCCACTCTCTTATATATATACCACCATGAAGGGGAAGGATTACTGCCTGATTTCTTATAAGACCAAAGCCGATCGCGAACCGAGAAGGGGGAGATTACTGCACATATCACAATTCAAATGGGCATAAGACAGATGGGTGTCGGGTATTGGCAGACATAATTCAGTGGATTATCCACGCTAGACAGCTGAAGGAATTAATCAAAGATGGACAAAATACTGCCTATTCTAGAAACAACAATCAAAGGCCGCCAAGCAACACTGCAATATGGTTGAAGATGGTATTCAACCTGACATCATTCCATTTCTTAACTGGATTGATGTAATCCATGGAGGTCTACATTTGGCTGGGAGCAGCAAAGAGGCTAGAATCCGATATGTAAGGAAGAAAAAGAAGGAATTTTCTCCATCCAGGAAGAACCATCACTCAAGAATCCAAGATTTTAGATCCAACTGCACACTTTAACAATTGCTCCATCAGAGTTAAGAGGAGTTCGCCATCCACACATTGATCCGCTGATGATTACCGCATATATTGGACTCTCTGTAGTCACCAAGATTTTAGTGGATATAGGCAGCGTGGTTAACATTATTTTTGAACACGCTTTTGACTAGATGTGGATTCCTGAGGAGAAGCTGGAACCAATTTTAGAGCCTATCTTTGGATTCACCAATAAGAGGTCAACTCTGGTGGGGCAAATAAAACTTATTATATAGATGGGAGTTCTGCTATGCTACAGAATGTTTGAAACCCTCTTTGTCGTTATGGCTAATTACCCTACTATAACGCTTTCTTTAGAAGGCCAGCTCTAGGTGAAGTCAATACTTTTGTGTCACCAAAATACTTGATGGTGAAGTTTCTAACAAAAAATGGGTGAGGAATAATAAGGAGCGAGCAATTCAGTGCTTAAGAGATGTATTTTGAAACTGCTGAACAAAATGAGCGAAGTTACCTTTCTCGTTGTGATTTGGAGGAAAACAAATTATAAGCCGAGTCTGATATAAAACAGTCTTTGGATGATGATTACTTAAACTCATCATGCAAAGCTAAGAAAAAACCTGATAAGACAACTAAATACGCACTGAGGAAATTCAACTTCTCCGAAAAGAAAAGGAAGTGGAAAGAAGCAAACTTGATAGAAGATGAAGAGATTGACACCGAACTAGATTGCAAAAACGAGCAAGAAAGAATGAAACCGATAGAAGGTCTTGAAGAAGTATGCCTAAATTTGGCTGATACGAAAAAGACAGTCAAGATCGGAGAAGAGTTGGATGGTAAAATCAGGGAAGAACTGATGCAATTTCTTTAATCTAGCAAATATATATTCACTTGGACTCATTCTGATATGGTCAAAATCAATCCCACCATCATGTATCACACCTTGAACATAAACCCGAATGTCACACCAGTTCGGTAGAAGGAGAGACGATTTGATAAAGTCTGGTACAATTCTTTAAAGAGTAGGTTAAGACTGCTTTAGAATAGGTTTATCAAAGAAGTTTTCTACTCAAAATAGTTAGCTAATTCGATGTTAGTTAATAAGTCCAATGGAAAGTGAAGAACGTGTGTTGATTACACTGACTTAAACAAAGCATGTCCAAAAGACTATTATCCACTTTCAAGGATAAATCAGTTAGTCGATGCAACAAGCGGACATCAACTCTTATCCTTTATGGACACATATTTTGGATATAATCAAATTTCAATATTCAAACCAGATGAAGAAAACACCAGTTTTACAATTGATTAGGGAACGTATTGCTACAAGGTAAAGTCCTTTGGATTGAAGAATGCAGGAACAACATATCAGAGGCTAGTAAATAGAATGTTCAGAGAGCAAATCGGTCAGAATATGGAAGTATATGTGGATGACATGTTGTTCAAGTCTTAGGTAAAAACAATCATCTAAAGATCTAGAAGAAATGTTTGATGTGTTGCGAAGGTACTAGAGGAAGCTTGACCCACAAAAGTGTTATTTTGGACCCGGTTCGACAAATTCTTGGGATATATCATTAGTGCTAGAGGAATTAAAGCAAATCCTAACCAAATTCAAGCCATTAGAGGAACGGTGGAACCAAAGACAAGTAAAGACCTAATGAGCCTGAACGAAAAAGTGGCAGCATTAAATCGATTTATTTCCAAAGCTACCAACAAACACATTCCCTTCTTCAACGTAATTAGGAAGAAGAAAGGCTTCTAATGGAGTAAAGATTGTCAAAATGCTTTTCAAGACTAAAAGATCATATAGAAAAGCCACCAATTCTCTCTAGTCCTGTACATAGAGAAAGTCTTTATCTCTATATGGAAGCTCTAACATGCGGTTAGCTCGGTATTGATAAGAGAAGAAAAGGGAATTCAGCTTCCCATATATTACATTAGTAAAAGACTCAAAGATGCGGAGACTAGGTACCCAGTTGTAGAGAAATTGGGATACTGTTTAATGCTTACTTCGCATAAGCTAAGAGCTTATTTTCAAGCACATCCAATCAAAGTCTTAACCAATTTCCTACTCAAGCAAGTTTTTGGTAAACTAGAAGCTTCAAGAAGGTTGGTTAAATGGGGAATTGAACTTAGCCAATACGATATCGAATTCCTGCCCCAAACGTCAATCAAAGGGCAAGCACTAGCTGATTTTGTTAACGAATGTACAAAATTCATTAAAGAGCGGTCAGAGAAAAAAAAAGACCTAAAGCCTAAATGGAAACTGTTAGTAGAAGGGGCTTCAAATGAACAAGAAGCTGGAGCCAGATATGTGATTATAACTCCTGATGGACATTGCCTGACTATGCAATGAAATTAGGGTTTCCAGCCACCAACAACATAGCATAATATGAATCTATGATAGCAGGACTTACCTTAGCTCTCCAGTTGAAAATCCCAAGAATTGAAACCTTTAGTGATTCACTGTTGATGGTAAACCAGCTAAACCAGAAATATCAGACAAAAGATCCCAAGTTGACATTATATGTTAAGAAGATATTGAAGATTTGACTCAATTCGAAGACTTTTCAATACACCAAGTGCCTAGAGACAAGAACTCTTAAGACGGTGCTTTAGCTAAGCTAGCTAGTGCACGAGGAGCGCCCGAAGCTTGAATTGTGACGGAGGGATATTAAGTAAATGCTAGCATTGAGGAGAATAAAACTAACTCAAAAAATAAAACTTTAGTATTGACTAGGTCTCAGGTTCTAGCATATACAGAGAGGGGAGGCGAAACTAAGGTTCCTAAAAAAACCTCGACCAGGGTTCAGTGATCAATACGAGGACTATTGGATGACTCTTATTGTCGAGTATTTAACAGAGGAAAAACTGTCAGTAGAGCAACAAGGATAAAACACCAGGCTCCAACCTTTATCATGATAGATGGAATACTCTTTAAAAAGCGATACTCACTTCCCTACTTGAGATGTGTTAGTCCAAAAGTAGGAGCCAAATTACTAAAGGAAGCTCACGAAGGATTTTGAGGAGACCACTCCAATTAGGGATGGCAATGGGGTGGGTCTAGGGTCTAAACCCAGAAGATCCATCCCTATTTTAATTTGCCAAGACCCGCCCCATTGGGTCATCATCATGGATAGACCCATGACCCGCTCTTAAGAGCTTCGGGTCTAGGGTTAGGTCGAGGCTTGGCTGACCTGCCCCAACCAGACCCGCACTACTGAGATACCATAAAATTGCTTTATTACTATAATGATGATTTATTGATCCTTTTACACATAATCAGTTATAACATGGAAATCTAATGTTTCATTCAATAAGTTATATGATTTTTATGGTATTAAGTTGCATCACTAATAATTATATAATAATATATGCATGCTTTTCTTGAACCATTATCATACACCTCATTTTTATTACTTATGATTGTAAACACATTGATATTTATATTTATTGTATCATTTAGTGACAATACCTCGTAGAAACAAAATAAATAAGTATACGTACATTAATACATATTTTTGAATGAATATGTAAAGTCTCACCCGATCTTGGGGTAGGGCGAGTCTACCCTGTCCCGTATGGGTTCCGAGAATGGGGCAAAAGTCCAGACCCGCACTGGGTCTAAGGGGGTGGGTATGGGGAAGGGTTTAAAAAAACCGGGGTAGGTATGGGGCATAAAAAACCTGCCCTAACCCACCCCATTGCCATCTCTAACTCTAATGGACTAAAACTAGCTAAGAATTTTATGAGGCAAGGCTTCTATTGGCCTCAGATGACCAACCAAGCTAACAACTATGTGAGAGGGTGTGATAAATGTCAATTTTTTCCTAAAATCCCTCTTTTGCCTCCAAGCGAATTGACTTCTATATCAAGTACATGGCGCTTCGATGTATGGGGAATTGAGTTATAGGACCACTACTTGTGTTTAAAGAAGGAGCTAAATATGCGGTGGTAGCCATCGATTATTTTACAAAATGGGTAGTAGCTGAACTACTCCAAAATATCACTTCAGGAGAAGTTCTCAAGTTTGTAATCAAAAACACCGTCACTCGATTTCGAATCCTATAAAAGATAATATCCGACAATGGAACTCAATTTGAAAACAAGGAATTCACTCGATTCTGCAACAAAAATGGAATTGTCAAAAGTTTTTCATCAGCAGCCCATCCTAAAGCAAACGGAACTGTTGAAGCAGCTAACAAAACTGTAAAGATATTTTGAAGAAATGGTTGGACAAGTAAAAAGTGAATTGGGTAGAGGAGCTTCCCCTTGTTCTGTGAGCATATAGGACCTCTACCAAAACAGTGACAGGACATACCCCATATTCCCTTACATACGGATGTGAAGCCATGCTCCTAGTTGAAGTCAAGGTTCCTTCTCATTGGAGAATCACATATGCATTTGACCTAAATCAAGAGCTAAGGAAAGAGTCCTTAGACCTAATCAATGAGCTAAGAGATGAAGCAGTCGTCCGAATGACTGAATACCAACGAAGAATAACCAAATATTACAACTCAAAAGTAAGAGAATGGTCAATTCGAAAAGGAGATCTAGTGTTACGAAGCGTCATGGAAAATACCAAAAATCTAGCAGATTAATCGTTAGAGCCAATTGGGAAGGACCCATAATAGTGCACAAAGTAATCCCGTCAGGAACTTATAAACTTTGTCGTCCGGATGGCAATGTCATAGTAAGAACATAGAATGCCGAGCATTTGCGGCCATACTTTCCAACAATAAATGAATAAAAATAATTTGTTGAAACAGAGTAAGATTCTCCTAAAAGCCATCAAAGGCTTGACCGCAAGAGGTCCGACCATCAAAGGCTCTAACCATCAAATGCTTGACTACAAGAGGTCCCGGCCATCAAAGGCCCTAACCATCGGAGGTTTGACCGCAAGAGGTCCCAGCCATCAATGGCCCTAGCCATCAAAGGCTTGACCGCAAGCGGTCCCGCCATCAAAGGCCTCACTAAAATGCCTCCTAGAGGGAGGTCGGGTAAGCCTTTAGTGCTTGCCATCATATGGCCTCACTAAAGCACCGGGAAAGCCTTCAGCGCCATCATCAAAGGCCTCGTTGAAGCGCCCCCTAGAAGGAGGTTGGGTAAGCCTTTAGTGCCATTATCAAAGGCCTCACTAAAGCACCAGGAAAGCCTTTAGCCCTTTCCTACATAGCTTAGATAAAGTGCCTCATAGAGGGAGGACGGAGTAAGCCTTTAATGCCTGCCATCAAAGGCCTCAATAAAGCATCGAAATCTTCAAAAGGAAGATTAATCAAAATCAAGAACCAAGTAGTGCTCCCATATCAATCAAAATCAAGAGCTAGTTAGTGTTCCCAAGTCAATAAAAATCAGAGCCAAGTAGTGCTCCCAAGTCACTCAAGATCAGAGCTAAGTAGTGTTCCCAAGTCGATCAAAATCCAAGCCTAGTAGTGCTTCAAATCAAATCAAGTTTTCTAAATGAAGGTTCAAAAAATATAGGTTATTTATTCTTAGCCACTAAACAAGAGATTCCGGTCATCTTCTACTATTTCCATATATGGCTTTCTGGACTTCTATTATTGATTCTAGATATGGATTTTTGGACTTCTATTATTATTGTCAGATATGGATTTCTGGTCTTATATTATTATTGTCAAATTTGGATTTCTTGTCTTCTCCTATTAATTCTAGATATGGATTTCTGGACTTCTACTATTATTTCCATATATGGATTTTTAGACTTATACTATTATTTTTAGATATGGATTTTTGGGCTTCTATTACTATTACCAGATATGGATTTCTGGTTTTCTATTATTATTGCCAGATTTGAATTTTCTGTTTCCTTCTATTATTTCCAGATAAGGATTTCTAGACTTCTATTTTCAATGCCAGATGTGGATTTTTAGTCTTCCATTATTAATGTTGAGCAAGGATTTTTGGTTTTCTATTACTATGATCGGATTTGGGTTTCTGGTCTCCTCTTATCATTATCAGATAATAAATTCTGGTCTTTTATTATTATCGGATAAAGATTTTTAGCTTTCTATGATGGTCTGATATGGATATTTAGTCTCCTCTCCTTGCTAGAAGGACATTTTATTATCAATTGTATTTCTGATTTATTATTACCAGAGAATATTTCTAATGCCTCTACCTATAACATGACCAGATAATCTTCTAGGCTTTTGCTTGAAACTTATCACTATTTATTGATCTCTTATAATAAAGTTATAAACATAAGTTCGCACAAATAATATTAGCAATAGATGCCGATTTGTAATCAAGCTCAGAAGGAAAATTGCTAGCAAAAAATACCATTTACTTCGTGTTTTACAGGAAAATAAAGCTAGCAAGAAAATCTTATTAAAGATTAGGCAATATAAGGGAATTCTCGGTTTTACCCTAAAGAGTAAAAGGCTTCCTTTACACAAAGGGGAGCTAAATGTTTTCCATTTAATTTTCAAAGGATTCAGACCAGGAAAGCCAATGTCGAGGCCGAAGGATTACGTTAAAGTTTGAAGCCCTAGGTGCTAGGATTGCATTAAGGAATCATTGTCGACTTTAAGGTCTCTGTCGACGTCGAAGACATAAACATTTCACCAAGGAGTGATAATACAAAAGGAAGCAATACAAGAGAAATAACACCGAGCCAGCCTCGAAGATCATAAGATCATACCACTCTTGGACTATGTCGACATTCGTCCATGTCGTAAACATCTATGTTGAACTTGGTCAATGCAACATCAATTCCATACAATACTTCCCTTCATCTACACCATGTCCTCCCACATCGTGATTCATTAGCATCACATTTGACTAACAAGGTTGATATCACCAATATTGTATTCGAAGGCATGCGGTATAAGATAGAAGAATAACATCGTCTTCCATGAATCATGACGACTGCCGAATATTACTATGATTAACGTCAAGATTCATGATTTCCAAAGCAATGCTTAATGAAGTCATATCCTATCAATATCGATGTTACCAAAGTCAACCATTCTTAATGCAGCTTATTATCAGATTATTAAGTACCAACAACATTCTCCATCCCAACATCGCTGCTCATCGAAACCGCTTTATAAAGGGAAACACAAGTTATAAATGTTGCTGAGGTTAAATACTATTACAACATCGACTCTTATGAATATGCTTGGAAGACACCATACATCCACATATGCAATATTGATGACCATCATCATTGATATCTACAAGTGCAGTTAATGCCGCATTTGAGCTACTAAATATCAACGATGAGGATCATCAGCATCGTCGATGTTTAATGCTGCCAACCATCAATCAAAGAAGGTCTCAAGATATCGAGTCGTCGTCGTTGATATTCATGCCGATAACCATCAAAACACCCAAAAGGGTTGTCGAAGAAGCTTTACTAATGCCGCCTTTTATCAATGTTAATAAGTGGTGGTAATGAAAATTGATCGACAAAGAAGAAACTGTCAACGCCGAGTTTACAGGTGCCGAGTTTACAGGTGCCGAGTATCGACCCTATCGAATAAATGCTGAAGTTTAGCTATGTGAATACAAGAATGCTGCCATTAATGTTCGACAACTTGTTAATGACGAAGCCGATAGAATATCAACCTTGATGATCGATGACGCTACTAATGCCGAAGCCTATCACCAGCCGAACCCTATAAATATGGACACTAGGGGTTTTGTGGAAGATGATGGATTTTCATTTCTCTCTCTTCATAATCAAAGCCTTATAACCCTAAATTAAATTGGGGACAAACCTTCCTTAACTGTAATCATATTTGAATAATAGGAATATGGACTAGAATATGCATATTGACTTCGATTATGATTTTATTTGGACATTATTGTTTTGGACTTACACATATATGACCTCATCATGATTAAAATCGATATGAACTTAGTTGAGATGTCATGGACTATGACGAACTCCTTTATGCATAATTATATGAACCATGGACCTTGGACATAAGGACTGTATTGTGCATAACCATATGCCCATATCATTCATAATGGACTATAGCTCGAACACGTCACTTATCTTTTATGTCTCTATTGAACATATGATATCACTTAGGCCTTTTTGAATTACCTTGTCTAAAATCATAAATGACCATTCATATATACGAAATAACCTTGAAAACCTCGAGCATAATAACTCTAATGATCTTAGAGAATGTTGGGCATAATGACTCATTTGGCCTTAGAGGACGTCAAGGACAATAGCCTTAATGAACTTTAAGAACATTGAGGACAATGATTCTAAGATAATCAATGGACTTTTGTATAAAATTCCTCAAAGGCTTAATGTCGTCCATTCAATAATGACTCTATCATAAGGCTAGACTCAAATGATGAGTTAGCTCTTGATAAACCATTAAGGCGATATTGGTCAACTTACACTTGATCATACCTCCGTAAATATCAAAATCAAGAGTTAATTTATTATAATTGGCATCTCGAGTGTTATACCATTTTTTGGTTTAACAAAGTGCATGTTGTACTAATATTTATTAAATTATTATAGATTAATGAGACTGAATTTAAGATATTTATGAAAGATGGTTGCAAGAATTACGAATTCTAGGTGCAAAACCATAGGGACAGCCCTCACAATTAAAGCTGAGATAAAAAGAGAAGAAAGTTGAATCGATTCGATTGATACCATAGAAGAGGGGGTTGGAAATCGCAACAAGCTATGAGAAAATGCACTCAGTTATTCAAGAGAAGACTTAATATTGTCGACAAGAACATTCATAGAACATGAGAGCTAGCCTACAGTCGCAATCTTTGATCCAACTAAAAGAACTATAGGTAAATGAGCATGAAGTTACAACAAGATGAAGTATTGTGCTCATAAACCAGGCTGAAAATATACCAGATCTGTGCCAACATAATGCTCTACCCTTAGAATGTTAAAAACGTGGTAGTAAAAAGAGAAAGACAACAGAGGGAATCTTCTCTGCTTCCAAAGGGCCCACCAGGTCTAATTACTAATTTTAAGAACATACGTGTTACTAACTCTTTCAAGCACAGATCTGCCTTGCAATCATAGAGAACCCCTTGAGCAGTACCATAAGGAACCAAAAGCTTCCATGTGTTGCACACAAGGTTGCCCAAACTTCACTCCACCATAGATCTATGCTAGTTAGGGAAGAGCAAATAAGTAGGCGTCTGATAATAATAACATATACACTCTCATGCCAAGAGCACCCTATAACAAGCCAGAGAAAAAGCATGCCAACGTTAAACAAGCACTGTAGCTCAAACTAGACAACTCATCCACATCACAAATATCAAAATCAACACAATAGATTGAGGGAAGACAGTTCAGCTACAACCATCTCAGCGCAGTACCATACTGTTGGAACTAGGCCAGCTTGCAGTGGAAGTAATGGGTGAATTTCAAATTTTTTACAATTTTGGAACATTAATGGGCCCATGAAGTCTAAATGTATTTAGATCTTATCTAAATTTCTTTTAAATAAAATCAGTATTTTATCTAATACCATATTTTTTATTATTAATTTAATTCTAAAACAATCAAGAATAGGATATAAAAATAAGGTTTGAATATATCAAATATATTCATTCCTTAATTGTGTGATAGAATAGTTAAACATAAGGCAAGTATGATCAATTGATAACATGATGTATATGAATAAATAAGAATAGTTTAAAGGAAATCACATAAGGGACAAAAGGGAAAGAAATAAAAGATGACAAAGGTGATTGATTCATCATTCCCTTTTTGGCAAACTTGATTTATGCAGCATTCAATTAGCAACCAATGAATCATTATGACATAAGAATAGGAATAGCCAACAATAATTCATATGCATATACTACTGCCTCATTTAAAATTGTTTGATATTAATAAAGCATTTAAATTATACAATTTGAAATATAAACATTAAGTTTTATATGTACGTTACATATAGATGTAATTATTTGTATATAAATATTAACCTAAAACTTCTTAATTAATTCAAAACGAACCATATTAGATTTAAATTTTCTGATGTATTTATGAACTTATGTAAACTTAAATTAGTTAACAAAATATATATGTATACAATTAAATCTAGAGATTTGACCTATATGAAAAATGTTTTTTTAAACAAAATTGAAACATATTAAATTGAGTAATATATTAACAATCCTATGAATACTTAAAGAAATATATTAGTCATGTCAAATATGGTAACAAATTTATAAATTTATTGTAATTAATTTATTATCAAAGCATCCTTTAATTATGTGTAGGTTTCAATTATAATAAGATGCAAATAATAAGAACAAATAAACTTTCAAATCTAAGGAGATTCAACCTATATAAATAATTTTTTTTTCATTATTCTTATAAAACAAAAGGTGATATATACTAAATTAAGAAATATGTTAGAATCCTTTGAATACTTAAAGAAGGATAATTATGATGTGAAATAGGATAACAAATTCAGAATTTATTGTTAACAATTTATTATCAAAACACAATTTAATCATATGTAAGTTTCTATTACAGCACAAATGCAAACAATAAGAACATATAAACTTTCAAATCAAAAGAAGTACAATTTGATTTGAATGGTTAAACATAGATCTAAAATTAAAAAAATTGTCTAATCATATACAAGTTTTAGTTTTGATTTATCTAAATAAAAAACCAATCAATTCATATAATAAACAATTCAAACTACATAAACCATTTCAAATCAAATAAGGCAATATTATAAATATATAAATTATGATATTCAATTTTATTCATTAAAACATTATATCAAAATTATTAGAATAAGAAGATCATACCTTAATTCCATAGCCTTGAAGTACACCTTGAAAGATTGAAATTTTCCTTTAGATGTAGCCTACCTTGAACGATGAATCAAACCTCCTACATTCAAAAATCAGCCTCTAGATGTTGCAAGGATCAAGAGATAAGAACCATCTTGAATTTATTTGTTTTGTTTTAATTTGTTTAATGAAAATTTTATTTTCACGGAGGCCATTAAAGGAGAGGAGGAGAGCTTAAGAAAGAAAGAAGGAAAAATTATCTGTCTAAAACAAAACGTGAATTAGGATGAGAGAGCGAATATGTTATAATACAAAACATTAAAACCTTTTCAATTTTCTCCTTTAAAACCTTCCTTATTTAATTCTAAAATTAAACAGCCAAATCCTCTTCTATCCTCTTCATATATTCGACAGAATTAAATAAAGAGAAAAGGACAAAGCTCATTTCATAAATGATATTTAAGTGATTCATAAAGAGGAGCCTCCTTTAGATTTTTAGATCACATTTTAAACCTCTCTATTTTTTCACCATGCATGTGAGCCTCAATGAAAAATTCCAAAAAACACTTAGCAATTAATCTATTTAAAAACAATTTAAATATTTTATTGATATCGAATATCAATACGCGCGATTATAACTTTTATAGACGCACTTTATTAAGTACTAATTCAAACAAATCAAATGAAGTTTAATAATTAATATTCATAAATACTGATTAATTTAATTAATTTACAACAATTTATAAATTAATTAAATCACGTGGTTCATTTAGAGTATTCATCATTGCGGTTGTGCTATACAAAGGTGTAAATTCAGTCAACGATTAATATCAAACTATTCGAATATTAACGTTAACACGTCACTTAGCAGGTGCTATGATATTTTGGTTGAATTTATCACTTACACATCTTTTGGTAAAATCTAATTTTACTTATCATAAGCGGTACCTAATAGTGACAATTGTTTGCACCAATTCTCTTCGTAAAAAACATATCACATTAGGACTTACGGAATTTGGTAATGGTCAAAATTCCAACATCGTCCACATTCAACTTTATAGTCCAAACACAAAGTCCTTGTTTCAATAATAAAAATAATAATTAGCCAAAATTCTTTTGCCAGAGACTTTGAATTTGAGCTGGCTTGAGTTGACCATGATAACCCCATATAATTGAGGAGACGAATCCTCTCTGGAATAGTGCTTCACTTCCAATACTTCCACTCGACCCAACTGTAGTCACTCGATGGAACGCCATGCCATGATTTGACTATAATCATAGCGAAGCTTTGATATTGAACATCTACAATATTCTCAAGTCAAGAGAACTGTGTAAATCAAACACATCGATATTTTCTGTTTGACCTTAGTTATATTAACCAACAAATAACTATCGAGTGAGTCATTCCATAGTTATCAAATAACTATCAGAACGAAACCCCTAAGTGCCCCCTGCAGTCATGAGTAATACATTGCCCAATATTTGGAGAGTATTACATACTCTATTCTCAATGGATACATCGATATCCAGTCTCGATGCATCTTGACTAGGAACATTTAAAATGGTATATTTGTTTTACTATGATAAATTACTCACTTTACAACACTTTGTAACTACTATCACAAATATACCATTTATGGATTTTCTATTAAATATACTTTTAATTAAACTAATTAATTAATATAACCACATTATATCAAGCATATAATAGAATAAACACCTTTATTGTGAACAAGATTGGTCAACGAATTAGATATACGTAATAAATCACATAATTGCCCATATGGCATACCCCTAACTCTATCAATCTCCCACTTTCACTTAGGTTCAATTATGGAATCTTATTCCAACTTCTCCAATCGGTTTCTCAAAACTAGTTGGGTCAGTCCCTTTGTGAACAGTTATGCTATTATGTTTCAATATCTACTCTGCCAATCAACTCTCTTCGACGGTGATAAACTGCTTTATCACATGGAAAAATTCAGAGTATGTCTCTCGACCTCTATTGAGCTCTAAGTTCTACTACGAACCATATTGCGACATTTTTATCATATAACAACGTTATGAGATTATAAACATTTGGAACTAGCACAGTTATAAATTAGTGCAATTATAATTTTATATACATTATTTTTATTGCGGTAATATTCAAGGCGATGTACTTAGCCTTTTCATTGAATCAACCACCGCCTTTTATTTGGAACATTTCCAACTAAAGGTTCTTTATTTGAATTTATTATTAAAATACTATACTCATATTTATTATGACGTTTGAGTTTGAACACTCCTTCATAAGGAGTTTTTTAATTTTATTTCTGTAACAATTCTCTAATATTTCATAAATACACGAGAATACTTCAAACAACCATTTAGTGATATCAAATTGGATTTGATATTTGCTCCATGTATGAAATACATAAAAATCATGATATCGTAGACAACATAACATGTATGATAATTTTATTGCCGATGCATAAGGAAGTCATCTCACATGTTCCATATAAGACAATTTAATAAGGTGTTTTTGTATATCATTTTGGGACATTCCCTATATATTTTATACTTTTTATAAAGGCATCATTTAAAAATTCAAAGTTGAGTACTAAAACAACCAAGGTTAATTTTAACACAAGTACATTTCTAAAATCAATAATGTGTCGTTTTATAGTTTAGAATTATCAATGTACCTTTTAACGTTCTTTCTTATGAACACACATTTCCTCTGCACTTTGATTGAAAATCAAATTATTTGATATTTCCATCAAAATACTTATTCAATCTTAATGCTTATAAAATGATACTTTCGTATCATTTCTTGGATCATATCCGAAGACTCAAAAGCTCAATATCGCTCCCACTGACTTCGAGACATTTTTGGTTAATATGTGTAAATAGTTTTCTCTAAATCGTTATTTAGGATTTTCTATTTCAATACATATGTACCAAAACACTAAGTCTTATCAAGCAATAATTTTGTGAGTAAATCCGAATTGGCTTGAGCATGTTGAATACTGAATCTATTATGCTATTTTCAATAATTGAAATATGCGATATTATACTTATTGACATTGCTCATTTAATTACAACTGCATTTGTCTTGCTCATAAAGACATAATTGCGGTCGATGGATCACATCCCTTCGGTTACGACCACCAAAATTATATTTTGATAGCGTAATTGGAAATCTTTTGGATTTGCGCATCATACCATATAGAGTCAACACTCTTAATGATTTAATTAAACAACCGAGGATTATATATTTTCGACATTGATAAGAAACTCATAGTTTCCCTTCAATGTGCGAGAATACTTATTAGACTCTCTAATGCAATGCGTTCATTTAAGTTAGTTAATTTCATTTCATCTCATCTAATTAGTTCTACCTATGGTTCAGTTCATAGCCAATTCCATTTCCTACCATAATTCCTCAAAGAAATTCCTTCACAATGAAGTTGATATTCCTTGAACAACAATTGTCTTTCAGTGCAATAGAATAGGTATTCATAAACGTTTTATGAATTTCTTTATTTATAAAACCGATTTGGTTTTAATTTACAAAATTTATGTTTAAAACATAAATATGTCATCCAATGACAGCCATTTCAAATCCTTTTGGGGAGATTCATACAAGATCCCTCATGAACAATTATTACGTGCAATCTTTCGACTCGCATAACCTGCCAACTCCTTGGCCTATGATATGTTAGAGTTTCTTATAAATGCTTACCTTGTGTGAGTTTGTAAATTGTTATTCAGATGAAAAAACCTTGTGTGCTACCCTTAAGTACATTACCTTATAGAAAGAAACCAACTCAACTTCACTCACAATTAATCATACATTGTCCAACAAAGTTCGATCACTCCATATCAATGCATCAATATGTATCACATGGAGGAGTAATTTTGACATTGAACTTTATTCATTTTAGGTACGTTCGGAACATTTTCCAGTATACCCACTCATTTGATCAAATCAAATCATTTCTATCATATGTTATTTTATTTACTTCTATTTTATATTCTATAAGTTTACCATAGAGATACTACATGTGTATCAAATACACATGTCCATGCTCACGGTGAATATGACAAAGTACCTGGAATCATTTTGGTATTCATAGAATTAAGATTGCATATATCTATATGTATTAATCCGAAGGGTTCATCAACTCTTATCCTACTCTCACTAAATGGGTGCATAGCCCTTTATTGTTTGAGATATAATTAAAAGGTATCATATGATTCAAAATCATACAATTAAATTATTTCTCAAAACTACGGCTTAGTCTATAATTCCAAAACAACTGTAAATAATATGAGATACTTTTGTTTTTTTCCAATGCATCACTTTTGTTATAAAAAAATTATCACATTATAGTTTATTTCATAAAGAATATTCATAATATTCATACTGAAATATAGTTATCTTTTTTTTCAATCGATACAGAAAAATAATCATTATTTCATAAATAATGTATGGTAAGTTTTACGAAAATAATTTTTGTACTATGATGTAATTAATAAGTGCTATATGGCATGCTCCCACTATTTCTACCATTACTATAATAGCGTACTAAATTCGAAGGTCCATCATTCACTTAATACAATTTGTTCATTTCATACACTACAACTATTTACAGTGGAGAGTTCGTCGATCAAATATCTTGAGCTCAAAGAAATAAATCTTATAGAAACAATTATATATATAAATACATTTCAGAATAGAAATCATATTTTTTATTTCAATATTATGTATCAATTATTATTACAATTCTTGTTTCCAATGTTTCTCTATGAAGCAGAAGTGACTATTCATTCTCTTCATCTTAACTATACCTTAAATTACCTCATTTCTTATACATTCGTTTTCCTTTCAAATGGTCAAACTATTAAAAAGAAAACTCTACTTCAATATCATAACAAACTCTTTACAAAAGCGCATTCAATTATCCTTAACATTTAAGAGCATCAAATATGTTGCACTTTGCGTAAACCGATTAAAATGACATTTCAACGATCGATTTCTTAGATCTATCTTGTAGTTTTTGGTCTTGTGTTACATTAACACAATATGATCCTTTTTGTAATCAATCATGTGGAATACATGATCTCAAAATATTATCTATTGGCTTATTTTTAATGAACAATATTCATTGAAGTATCGTACTGTAACATCCCGTATTTGGAGGTCAAAAGCTAAGTGCTATAGATGTTGTAGTCATCCATAGTACTAACTTACGACGACGAAATATGGTAATGCTAATGGTATCTATAATATCAGAAGCAGTTGAATATGAACAAAAGCACATATTTCAAAAAGCAACATTATGCTGATTACATTTCAAAACAATAATTCATATCCAAGTTACAAAATCCCAAAGCGTTTCCCAGGCAATGATCAAATATAATTTACAGTAATACGCCAAGAGTGACATATGACGATGCCCCCTTGGTTGATCAAAGTAAATATAGTCACATCTGACTTAATATACACACAACGGAAATAAACTAAATAAAACTACAACTCCTATATAGCAATCCGTCAGCCACGTACTCGTCTCCGGAAGCTTTATTTTCCAAAATGACTAAAATCTGAAAAACCTCAACCCTCAGCTTACTCAAATCAATTTTGAGCACCTGAGAGTTTAAGGGGAATCAAAAAATTCTAGTCAGACATAAAGCCTGGTGTGAATAATACTGTTACATCTCAGATATTTTATGTTAAGAGAGACCACGCTGCTTAGCGGAACGAATTTCCCCTCACTAACATCATTTTAAACATATCTTTTGCAAATCTTTTCCTGCAACCAAAACTGATTAAAATCTGTAAAGCATCATTATGTAAACATACATATCAGGTAATAAATGAACTATCTGTTTGAGCTTTATAGTTTTGTTTGGCTAACTATTAACCTTTGGCTGACTCGGGCCTACCAGACAATATAACAAAATTTTATCTAACATCCGTTAGACACTCTTCTTCTGGATGGTCTGTACTTAACTATCTGTCAAATACTTCTCTTTTGGATTATTTAACCCTAACTTAACATCCACCAGGGTCACTGATCCTAATGGTTTTGCGGGCTCACCAATAACCTATCTGTATACAAACATATATTTCTTTCTGTGTGTAATCATAATTTTAGTCTTACCTGTGAGAAGCCCTACACATTGGAATTTTGGATAAAATTAGCTGGGGCTAATAGCTAATGTATAGGGTGCGACCCTATACCAGTCCCATCTGGTATTCTAATATCCGAGTCATTTTACTTAAGGATCCCTTCCTAAATAGTTTCCTTGAAAACTTTTCAAAACGATTTAAAACCTTTAAATCAAACTCAAACAAGGAAAATATATAATCTCTATGCTTTACTAAAAAATTACCTTGCCATGTTATATATATACTTTACCCAAATCTTAGTTGACGAAAATGGTAAAACCTTTGAAAGTACCCCTTTCAAAACTGTTGAAAGTACCTCTTTCTAAACCAAGAAAAACTCTTTATTTAATCTAGGCTGAAAGGCCAAAACCTTCTTTTTGAAACCATTCTCAAAACCCTTTCAAAACCATTGGAAATCCTTCCTTTCGAAAGCTTTAAAAACCTTAGACTTCTTTCTTTTAAAACCTTTAAACATTGCCTTTAGAAACCCTTGGAAAAACCTTTCCTTTCAATACTTTCGAGATAATCAGAAAAACCTTCCTTTCGACTCCTTCAAAACCATTGGGGAACCAACCCTTCGAAACCTCCCTTTAAAACCTTTCGAAAGCATCAAATGTTTGTAAACACAAACCTTTTGAAAGCACTTGGGTTAAATTTAAAACATGCGGAAACCTTTCGAAACTATTAAAAGTTTATTCCTTCGAAACCCTTTGAAAAATGTTTCGGTCGAAACCATTTGGATTATGACTTCAAGTAGAAAAAAAGGATCAGAAACCCATTAAAGCCGAAAGCACTTCTTTTCGAAATAATTCTTCGGTAAAGAAGTGATGGTGTCGAAACCATCCCTTCGAAAGCACCAGAGAAGTGGCCTCATTTTAGAAAACAAAGTACCCCTACGAAACCCTCTGGGTCGAAAGATAAAGAGCTACAGCAAAAGGTTTCGACATAGCTGAAAGCAATCATTTAAAAAAAAGCACAATCCAATCGAAACCATTTCTTTTAAAACCATTTGACCTAGTCGAAAGCTAACCAAGTCGAAAGCTATTTTGTCGAAAGCAAGCGGGCACATTTTCATTTAAAAGCAAAGTAAAGCCTCAACCCCTTCAAAACCCATGGTTTCGACCCTTTACCTTTCGCCTACGTCTAATTCACTACGTACCAGTTCCTTGATACCATGTGCATTGGTTTTGACAGTGTCGGAGACGAAGGTAAGGAGGCGGAACCTGGTGCCGAAAGCATCAAAATAATGAAAAACATGTTTATTTGTCCTTTTAAACTATTTCTTTTGCACCTAACCTACCTTGTTTGTCAAATTGTGATTGGTTGCCAGTTTACATTTCAAAAGTGCTGCCAATTTCCAGAAATAACCAATTCAAATTATTTACAAAAAGCCCTTTCTCCTTTTATAAATATATAAAACATTTAAGTCTCATACCTTAAATAATTTTATATATCCATTAAAAATCTTAGGAAAATTTTACAAAAATTCCAAAAAATCACTTTTAATTTGTTATCTAACATACTCAAATTTCAGACCGTAACCATTAATTATTTGACCGTAAATAATTTTTAACCCAAAATAACATTTTCTTTACTAAAAAATTCATATAAAATCCACAAAAATTCAGAAACTTCTGAAGATTGAAAATCATCCCCAAAATATTATTTTTGATCTATATAAAAATTTGCAAGGCATTTATATGTCATTTAATAGAGTTTTTACCTTAAAACATATCATAAAATAAATATGGACATGCATAAATCATCAACAAATATATATAATCATTCCATCATTCAAAAATATGGCAAACATTGCAAATAGGTTCAGATTCCACCATAAAACCAAAAAAAAAATGAGTTGTAAACATTATTTACCTTAGCTTTAGATATTGAGGAGTTTGAGATTTGAATGGATTTGATTTGCTAAAGCTTCTTCCTAGCTTTTCTCTATCTTTTTCCCCTTTGCTCTTGTTACTGGTGGCCGGCCTTAAGCATTTAAAATTTTGATAAATGAAAAGTGAACGTGTATGGGGATACACCGCTAAGGTTTAGGGATATAGGAATGGCCTATTTCCTATTTTACCCCTCTTCTATTTCATTTTAAATCTCCTTTTAATTCATTGTTTAAATGACACGCCTACCTTTTAATTAAATCAAATCTCAATTCCCTAATCAACACATTATTTTATTTGATTTAGCTAATTAAATATCCTAAATATTGTTATCAAAAATATGGGGTGTTACAGACTCCCCTCTTTAAAGAATTTCGTCCTCGAAATTACGATAAGGTACACAACAAATCAATCAAGAAGGTAAAACATACCATCAAACAAGTCAGGATAAGCGTCTCTAATCCTGCTCTCAACCTCCTAAGTACAGTCTCTGTCATCGGTTCTCCACTAGACCTTAACTAATCTGACTGTCTTGGTTCTAAGCCTCTTATCATCTCTCGCAACAATACGAATTGGCTTTCTAACTATGGTCAAGTCCGGTTCTACTACTAAGTCCTCTAGCACAGTCGGTGCAATAGTAGTCCCCGGGTCTCTAACACACTTTCTGAGATGAGAAACATAGAAAGCATTATGGACTCCTATTAAACTGCTTGTTAACTCTACTCTGTATGTGAGTTTCCCGATCTTCTCAACAATAGGAAAAGGTCCAGCGAATCTCGGTGCCAACTTCCCTGATCTTTCGAATCTGATCACACCCTTCATTGGTGACACCTTGACAAAAACCTGATCTCCAACTGTGAACTCTAAGTCTTTCCATCTTCCATCTGCATAACTCTTCTGCCTAGACTGAGCTTCCTTCATTCTAGCCCGAATGACCTTAACCTTATCTGTAGCTTCTTTAGCTAAATCTGGACCAAGAACCAACCTATCCCCCGTCTCCAACCAACAAACGAGAGATTTGGATGGCCTTCCATACAAAGCTTCAAACAATGCCATCCCAATACTAGTTTGATAACTGTTGTTATACCAAAACTCGACTAAATGCAGATTGTCTTCCCATGATCCCACGAAATCTAGAATACAAGCTCTTAACAAATCTTCCAAGATTTTGTTAACTCTTTCCGTTTGCCCATTTGTCTGTGGATGGTAAGCGGTACTCATCTTGAGCTTGTTTCCTAAAAATTCCAGTAGACTCTTCCAGAACTCGCTAGTGAATAAGGAATCTCTATCACTTACCATACTACTAGGAATTCCATGCAGTCTAACCACATCCTTCAAAAACAACTTCGCTAAAACAGGTGCCGTCCTAGTTGACTTAACTGGATGAAATGGGCACTCTTGGTCAATCTGTCCACTATGACCCATATACTTTCATTTCCTCTGTTCGACCTTGACAACCCCTCAATAAAATCCATAGTAATAGAATCCCACTTCCATACCGGAATATCAAATGGCTAAAGCAATCCACTTGGCTTCTGGTGTTCAGCCTTTGCCTGCTGGCAATTCAAGCACTGCTTTAACCATAAGCCAATATCCCACTTTATACCTTCCTAGAAGAAACTTCTCTTCATATCCTGATACACCTTAGTTCCTCCTGGATGAATAGAGAACTTCGAACGATGGCATTCCTCCAAAAATTCTTTCCTTATGTTTCCTACATTCGGAACACATAACCTTCCTTTCTTTCTCAGCCACCCATTCTGGTCAAGACTGAAGTCCTTCAAGTCATCGCTCTCGGTTCCTTCCCTTAACTTCCTGGTCCGTTCAGCTAACACCAGATCCTCCTCTTGTTTAGAAGCAATCTTTTCGATCATCTCTGGTCGAACTTCCAACCAAGATAATATAACAGTCTCTCCACTTGACCCAGCGTCGGATCTCCATTGCACTCTGCAATCTGCCAATGCTTCCAAATCTTTCCACTTAGCAATCATCGCTAACTGATGCTTCTTGCTAAGTGCATCTAAAACCTTGTTGCCTTTCCTTGGTGTGTACTCAATCCAAAAATTATAAGCGGCAATAAATTTTAACCACCTCTACTGTCTCATGTTCAACTCCTTCTGAGAGAACAAATACTTTAGGGACTTATGATCTGTATATAACTCAAACCTCTCTCTAAAAGGTATTGTCTCCACAACTTCAAAGCAAATATCACTGCAGCCAACTCATGCGTCAGATATCTGACCTCAAACGGTCTAAGCTGTCTAGAAGCATAGATAATCACTTAAACTTTCTACATCAACATAGCTCCTAACCCTGTTCCAGACGCATCAATATAAACCACCAAATCCTGATTCCCTTCTGGAACAATCAACATAGGAGCATGGGTCAATAAGTGTTTCAAACTCTAGAATGCTTCCTCACACTTATCGATCCACACAAACTTCGCATCCTTTCTCGTTAGCTTGATCATCGGTGCCACTATCCGCGAAAAATCCTTAATGAACCTCCGAGAATAACTAGCTAAACCAAGGAAACTCTTTATCTCAATCACCATCTCGGGTCTCTTCCAACTATTCACTGCTTCAATCTTAGTCGGATCTACTGACAACCCTTTCTCTGAGACTACATGATCCAGAAACTTCACTTTCTTCTTCCAGAAATGACACTTCGAAAACATCGCCTTCAGCTAATGCTACCTTAGCGTCTCAAGCACAACTCTAAGATGAACTCCATGCTCCTTCTTATCCTTAGAGTATATTAAGATATCATCTATGAAAACCAATATGAACCTATCCAAGTGCTCTCGAAAAACCCGGTTCATCAAATCTACAAAGAATGCTGGCGCATTAGTTAGTCCGAACGACATCACCAGCCATTCATACGATCCATATCTAGTCCTAAACGCTGTCAAAGGTATACTATCCTCCGCTACTCTAAGCTGATGAAAACCAGTTGCCAAATCTAACTAAGAAAATACCTTGGCTCCACTCAACTGGTCGAACAAATCGTCAATTCTCGACAATGGATATCGATTCTTTGTTATCCTCTCATTTAACTTACGATAATCGACACATAGCCTTAACTGTCCATTTAGTTTCTTAGCAAACACTGCTACTGCTCCTCAAGGCGAACTACTCGGCTTGATAAAACTCTTGCCTTCTAAATCCATCAACTGCACCTTCAACTCCCTCATCTCTTTAGGGGTTATCCTGCTTGGTGGCCTACTCACTGGTTCTGCTGCCAGAACGAAATCTATCCGAAACTCAATGGCTCCTTTCGGTGGAAATCCAACTACAGGCCCAAAAACATCCACGAATTCCCTCACCACAAAAAATCAATTCAACTTATCATCCAACTCCATAACACCCAATAAAGCATTCACCTCATCGCTAGAACCTACTACGGTATAAATAATCCATTCACTACAACCAGGGTGCCTAAGCGATATTTTCCTATCATGGCAAAATATCCTAGCATCGTACTCACTTAACCAATCCATACCAAGAATAATCCGAAACCCCACAAAATCAAATACATGCAAACTACAAACAAAAGCATGGCCTAACAAGTGAAACGCTAACTAGTCACATCTCAGCCCTAGAGTTGCATACCCTTCTATTGGATTCGCAACCCGTAAGGAAGTAACTAAATATGTGGGTTCTAGGTTAAGCTTATCTATCAAACATCTATATATAAAAGAATGCGATGCATCGGTATCAAATAAAACGCTAACAGGCATACCATGAATCTGAAGCGTACCTCCCAAAACCGCCTTTCCCTTCTCCTAAGCCGTCGGCTTCGAAGTAGCAGGCTTCATTGCATACACCTTGCCCTTTCCATCCATAGAGGGCTCCTTGCATTGGTTCTTATAGTGGCCTATCTAATCGCAGTTGAAGCACCTGATGTTCTTCTTCCTGATCACCTCTTTAGCCTTCCCAATACGACACTCATTAGTGAAATGACCCTTCTTGTCGCACTTAAAACATACTACCTCAGACTCTCCCTTCTTAGCTGCTCCATCCTTCTACGCACCCTTTTTGTGAAACAACTTCCTCTTCTGACATTGCCCAACCTGGACCTCCTTCGCCTTATTCTTCTCTTGACAAATGAGCGTCTCCTCGTGTCTAAAAGAAGTCTCCATAACCACATCACAGGGATCTATAATATGAGGTAAGGTAGCCCTAGCCAACTCAGGCTTCAATCCCTTGATAAACTTCGCATTTCTCTTCATCACTAATCAACAGTGGCATAACCATATCGAGCTAACTCTTCGAACCTGCTGGCATACTCCAGAATAGTCATCTCTCCTTGTTCTAACTCCACAAACTTCCTGATCAAAACAGACTGTGCCACTACCGACATGAACCTCTCTTGGAACCTCCTCTTAAACTCTGCTTATGTCATAGTCTCCTCATCCACTGCCACAGTCACACTATTCAACCAAAACAAAGTAGCCTCTTGAAGCTATCTTGATGCCAACCTCCTCTTGTGCTCATCATTAATCCATAAGTTTGCAAAAATCCTTTCGCAGTGCAACAACCAGTTTTCCACCTTGATAGCATCCTCGGTTCCAATAAATGGCTTCCCTCCGAGCTTAGCATAATCTCCACTCAACTTAGCATAGTCGTTGACAACAGGAGCTTCCTGAAATCCTCCTCCCATTACCCCAGCAGCAACTCCCGCTTGCATCATATTCATGAAAAATTGGTACATAACTTCCATTCCAACTTATGGGACTCCAGCACCCACATTATCTGCTTGTACCTGACCATGGGTTCTTCTCGTACTAGGTTCGGCATTCCCATCGGTGCCTCCCTATCCTGGGTCGACTCTTCCTATTCTACCATCCATATATGTATTCAAACCTTATGAGATACAGAAAATAGCCTAACAAAGGTAGGAGACTATAGATAAAGCGTATACTTATATATAGCAAATACAAGTACGTTACTATAGCGTTATCCCATACCCCGATCATGCTCTAATTCCTTAGGATTATGTTTTCAAAATCATTTCTAGTTTAAAGTTTTTCATAAACCTATGCTCTAATACCAAGGTGTAACATCCCGTATTTGGAGGCCAAAAGCTAAGCGCGACAGATGCTGCAGTCATCCATATTATTAACTTCTAGTGACGCAATACAGTAATGCTAATGGTATCCATAATATCAAAAGCACTTGAATATGAACAAAATCACAGATTTCAAAAAACAACATTTTGCTGATTACATTTCAAAACAATAATTCATATCCAAATCACAAAATCCCAAAATATTTCCCAAGCAAGGAACTAATATGATTTACAATAATACGCCAAGAGCGACATATGATGATGCCCCCTTGGTTGATCAGAGTAAATATAGTCATATCTGACTTAATATACACACAACGGAAATAAACTGAATAAAATTGCAACTCTTAAATAGCTATCCATCAGCCACCTGCTCGTATCTGGAAGCTTTATTCACCAAAATTACTAAAACCTAAAAAACCTCAACCCTCAGCCTAATCAAATGAATTGTGAGCACCCGAGAGTTTAAGGGAAAGCAAAAAATTCAAGTCAGACATAAAGCCTGGTGTGAATAATACTGTTACATCTCGGATATTTTATGTTAAGTGAGACCACACCGCTTAGTGGAATAGGTTTCCCCTCACTAACATCATTTTAAACATATCTTTTGCTAACCTTTTCCTGCAACCAAAACTGGTTAAAATCTGTAAAGCATCATTATGTAAACATACATATTAGGTAATAAATGAACTATCTGTTCGAACTTTATAGTTTTGTTTGGCTAACTATTAGCCTTTGGCTGACTCGGGCCTACTAGACAATATAACAAAATTTTATCTAACATCTATTAGACACTTTTCTTCTGGACGGTCTGTCCTTAACTATCTATTAAATACTTCTCTTCTGGACGATCTGTCCCTAACTTAACATCTCCTAGGGTCACCTGATCCTAATAGTCTTGCAGGCTCACCAATAACCTATCTGTATACAAACATATATTCCTTTCTGTGTGTAATCATAATTTTAGTCTTACCTATGACAAAGCCCTACATACTGGAATTTTGGACAAAATTAGCTGGGACTAATAGCTAATGTATAGGGTGCGACCCAATACCAGCCCTATCTGGTATTCTAATATCTGAGTCATTTTACTTAGGGATCCCTTTCCAAAAATTTTCCTTGAAAACCTTTTCAAAATGATTTAAAACCTTCAAATAAAACTCAAAGGAAAATATATAATCTCTATGCTTTGCTAAAAAATTACCTTGTCATGTTATATATACTTTACTCAAATCTTAGTGTATGAAAATAATTAAACCTTTGAAAGTACCCCTTTCGAATCCATTGAAAGTACCCCTTTCGAAACCATTGAAAGTACCTCTTTCTAAACCAAGAAAATATCTTTATTTAATCTAGGCCGAAAGGCCAAAACCTTCCTTTTGAAACCATTCTCAAATCCCTTTCGAAAACATTAGAAATCCTTCCTTTCGAAAGCTTTAAAAACCTTAACCTTTAAACATTACCTTTAGAAACTCTTGGAGAAACCTTTCCTTTCAATCCTTTTGAAATAATCAGAAAAACCTTTCTTTAGACTCCTTCGAAACCACTGGGGAACCACCCCTTCGAAACCTCTCTTTACAACCTTTCGAAAGCATCAAATCTTTGTAAACACAAACCTTTTGAAAGCACTTGGGTTCAATTTAAAACATATGGAAACCTTTCGAAACCATTAAAAGTTTATTCCTTCGAAACCCTTTGAAAAATGTTTGGGTCGAAACTATTTGGATTATGCCTTTAAGTAGAGAAAAAGGATCAGAAACCCATTAAAATCTGAAAGCACTTCTTTTTGAAATCATTTCTCAGCAAAGAAGTGATGGTGTCGAAACCATCCCTTCGAAAGCACAAGAGAAGTGGCCTCATTTTAGAAAACAAAGTACCCCTTCGAAATCCTCTGAGTTAAAAGATAAAGAGCTGCAGCTAAAGGTTTCAACATAGTCGAAAGCAATCATTTAAAAGCAAAAGTGCAATCCAATCGAAACCATTTCTTTTAAAATCATTTGACCTAGTCGAAAGCTAACCAAGTCGAAAGCTACTTAGTCGAAAGCAAGCATGTGCATTTTCATTTAAAAGAAAAGAAAAGCCTCAACCTCTTCGATACCCATGGTTTTGACCCTTTACCTTTTGCCTACGTCCAATTCACTACGTATGAATTCCCTGATACCATGTGTGTTGGTTTCGACAGTGTCAGAGGCGAAGGTAAGGAGGCGGAACCTGGTGCCGAAAGCATCGAAACTGTGAAAAACATGTTATTTGTCCTTTTAAACTATTTCTTTTGTACATAACCTGCCTTGTAAAACAGTGATTGTTTGCCATTTACTTTTCAAAAGTGCTGCCAATTTCCAGAAATAACAAATTCAAATTATTTACAAAAATCCCGGTAACACCCTTATTTTCATTGACATTATTTAGGAGATTTAATTAGAATAAATTAAATAGAATAATGTAGATAAGGAGATAGAGGTTGATTAATAAACTAGGTAGCCGTGCTTATTTAAAATCAAATGAACTTATATAAATGGTTAAGAAATTAAACACAAGGGCATTAGGGTAAATAGCCGCCCACCCTTTCCACTCTTATACTATCTTTCTTACTTCTACACGTTCATTTTACAAAAATCGAAGGACTTGCTTTAAAAAGGCGGAGGTCTATAGTTTTAAATGAAATGATTTAAACATTTTGAAGAAGACCTTTCGACTAGGTCGAAAGGTTGCTTCCATTGTAGCCGAAAGGTTTTAAAAGAGGACCTTCCGCATATTTTAACTTGAATCCAGTAATTTTTCGAAAGGGTTAATCCACTGGTTTCGAAAGGTTTATGTTATAAGAGTTAAATGATTCAAAAGGTTTAAATTGCTTAAGTCTTAATGGTTTCGAAAGGTTGTTTTATAGACCTTTCAACAAGGTCGAAAGGTTTGGTTTAGACAGGTTTGAAAACCCATACTCTAAATTTTAAAGGAAAAACCCACGGCTTATATATAAAGAAGTTTTGTAATGGCTTCAAGAATGTAATTTTGTAGAAGTATTTCCTTGATAAAAATATAAGTTAAGAGTGTTAACTATGTTATGACATGTATTTCAAGGACTTAAACCCACAGGAGTGGTATTGTTAAATTATTTTTTTCTTATTCAATTATGAGTATATTCACATGATAACCCATAACTGTATTTTGGGGAAAAGGGGTAGAAAAACTAGTAGGTTAACTCAAATCGTGAATATAAATTACTTAAACTCCGGAATGATTAGAATTGCATCCATGGAGTCAGGTTGACCAAAAATATAGGATGCCTAAGCTTTTTAGTTATTGGTGCATACCAAAAGGTTCATAGTAAACCCATGAAAACTATGATAAGGTAGTTATTGGTGCATACCACAAGGTTCATAGTAAACCCATGAAAACTATGATAATGTAGTTATTGGTGCATACCAAAAGGTTCATAGTTAACCCATGAAATCTATGTATTAAGAGTAGTTGGCAGGGGCTAATTGGTTTGTAGTGTATCCATGAAAACTATATCCGGATTAAGGATTGACTTCAGTAAATAGGTTCCTAGTAAACCCATGAAAACTAGGATAGTAAGTGGTTAATGGATGTATCAGCAGGTTCCTAGTCAACCCATGAAAACTAGGATGTGCAGTGAGTTACTGGATAATCCATAGGTTCCTAGTCAACCCATGAAAACTTAGATAAGATGATTAGTTGTTGGAAAGACCAATAGGTTCAGGAGGACCCATGAATTAATTAAGTTAACAGGCAGAAGCCTATAGGTTCCTAGTGATCCTATGAAAACTATGAATAGGACAGGGTGTCCATTAATTGTAACAAGGTTATTAGTAAACCCATGAAAACTAAAATTGTTAATAGTGACCCAGGAACTATAACTAAGACAGGGTGTCAGTTTAAACTGGGAAAGGGAAATATTAATTATTTTCAAGTATGCATATCATCATAATGTTTTGAAATGTATGTTTTAACCATTGTGGATGTATGAGCACAGAATATGGTTTTATAAAGGTTTTAGGATACCAGTGAGTTGAAAACCCGTTCCGCTAAACGGCGTGGGCTCACTAGATATCCAAAAGGATTGAGATGTTAGATTATTATTCCTACCACGCTTTATGTCTGACTCGAAGTTTTTATTTTCCCCTTAAACTCTCGGCCTCGGGTACTCAATTGATTTTGAGTAGTTTGAGATTTAAGGCTTTCAGGTTTCTTCTTAGACGAATAAAGCTTCCGGAGGCGTGCATGAGGCAGATATTTATTTAGAGTTTTTCTTTCCACTTTGTATTTTGTAAAGGCAGATTTATTAGCCTTTCTATATACTCTGATCAACCAAGGGGGCTTCTTCATATGTCGCTCTTGGCGTATTTGTAATAATTATATTTTGCTGAACATGGTCAACGTAATTTGGGATTATGTAATGAACATGAAATGTTTTAATTTGAATGTGGAAATGTATTTTTGAATTGTTAATTGTTTTCCATATTTCTGTGATCTGTGTATCAATGTATCTAACACCGCCGTATTTGGTGCCCGAAGATTAATAACTATGGATGACTGCAGCATCCGTAGCCATTAGTTTTAGGCCTCCAAGTAGGGGGATGTTACAAGTTGGTATCAGAGCATAGGTTTATGAAACTTTAAAAGAAAATTTGAACCTAAAAGCTTTATCAAACATAATCCAATGAATTGAAAAATAAGATCGGGGTTTGGGTTAACGCTATAGTAACGTACTTGTATTCTATATATAGTTATATATCTAAGTACATATTCCCTTCTCTCTTAGACCGTTATTCTGTATCTTACCAAGGCTCATATGCCGATATACGAGAAAGAGGATATGGAGGCAGGAAACGGAAGAGGAAATCTGGGTGGAGGAAGCACCATAACTAACGGAAATGCTTGACCTAGTACTTGGAGAAACCAGGGTCGACATTCTAATGCTAATCAAAATTCTGAGGCCAATGTAGGTGCTAGAAATCCGCCAATAGATGCGGGGATGGTGTATCAGTTGTTGGCTAATATGTTGCAAGTGGGAGATGCTGGGAATGTTGGTGGAGCTAATCCTGTAGTTCCGGTTGGATATAATTATGCTAAGCTGAGTGGAGACTATGTCAGTCTAGGATGAAAGCCATTTGTTGGAATAAAAGATGCTGTTGAAGTAGAGAATTGGCTATTGAACTATGAGAGGATCTTTACAGACTTAGGCTTGAATGATGGAGATAAGTGAAGGCTAGGCTCTAGACAGCTACAAGGGTTAGCACTTCATTGGTGGAACAGTGTGACGACAGGAGTGCCGGAGGAGGAGTTAACATGGGCTGACTTCAGGAGGAGGTTTGAGCAAAGGTTCTTGTCTGAGGTTGCCAAATCAGCATTGATGAGGAAGTTTATGGATCTTGTCCAAGGAAAAATGTCTATGATCGAGTATGCTGCTAATTTTGATGAGCTATCTCGTTATGGTTATGCTTTGGTTGACACTGATGTCAGGAGGAATGAGAGATTCATTAGAGCTTTGAGGCCAGAGCTAGGCAGGATGGCTATGATTCATATTAGAGAGCCTTATCATGTGATGGTGGAGATGAACGTTCGCCATGAGGAGATGCTTGCTATTTCAGCCAAGGAGAAGCCAGTTGAGTCCTAGGGTTTTCAAGGAAGAAAAAGGAAATTCTTTAAGAAGAAAGGAGCCTAGAAAGGGGAGGCCGCTAAGAAGGTGAAGGCTAATTTGGTGTGTTATAAGTGTGATAAGAAGGGCCATTTTTCCCACGAGTGCGGAACTGGTAAATGAAAGAAGCCTGTGGAGAAGAGGAATGTGAAATGCTACAACTGTGACCAATTTGGGCATTATAGGAACCAGTGTCCAGAGCCAGTTAGGGCAGACAGAGGGAAGGTGTTTGCTATTGGACCACCGTCATCTTCTAAACTCACTGCATTAGAGAAAGGGAAAACTGTGATGGAAGGTACACTTTTGATTCAGAATATACCAGTTAGGGTACTTTTTGATACTGGTGCATCGCATTCATTTATATCACAGTATTTGGTTGATAGGTTATGTATAGAATCCACGTACCTTGTTACTTCCTTAAGGGTTGCGAATCCAATAGGAGGGTATGCAACTCTTGGGATGAGATGTGACCGGTTAGAACTTGATTTGTTAGGTCATAAGTTTGCATGCTGTTTTTATGTTTTTGATTTCGTAGAATTTGGGATCATCTTAGGTATGGATTGGTTGAGTAAGTATGAGGCTAGGATATTTTGCCAGGATCGAGATCATGGAGACACCCAGATAGTCATAACCGAATCATTTTCCCGGTGGAGAATTCTTGTAAGAGTATCTGTGTTCTGTTGAGTACCATAGAGGTCGGAGAAGAACTTAGTCGAGTTCATATGGCTAGAGAGTTTGCAGATGTCTTTGAGCCGGTTACTGGATTACCATCGAAACGAGTTGTTGAGTTTTGGATAGACCTTTTACCGGAGCTGAACCTGTCAGTAGACCACCTAGCAGAATGACACCGACAGAGATGAGGGAGTTGAAGGTGCAGTTAGTGGATCTTGAGAGAAGAAATTTTATCAGACCAAGCAGTTCTCCTTGGGAAGCAGCTGCAGTGTTTGTAAAGAAACCAAATGGGTCGTTAAGGATGTGCATCGACTATCGTAAGTTAAACGAGAAGACGATCAAAAATAGGTACCCTCTGTCGAGGATAGATGATCTGTTTGATCAGTTGAGCGGAGAGAGTATTTTCTCAGTTAGATTTGGCGATGGGGTTCCATCAGTGGAGAATGGCGGAGGATAGTATTCCTTTGATGGCATTTTGGACTAGGTATGGTTCATATGAGTGGTTAGTAATGCCATTTGGATTGACGAATGCACCTGCTTTCTTCGTTGACTTAATGAATTGGGTTTTCAGAGAGCATTTGGATAGGTTTGTGTTGGTGTTCATAGATGACATTTTGGTGTACTCTAAAGATGAGAGAGAGCATGAAATTCATCTTAAAGTAGTGTTGGAGACGTTGAGGCAGAATCAGTTGAAGGAGAAGTTTTCCAAGTATAATTTCTAGAAGAGAGAAGTTAAGTTTCTTGGTCATGTGGTTTCAGAGGAAGGGTTGTCAGTTGATCCTGTTAAGGTCGAGGCAGTCAATAATTGGAAGAGACCAGAGTCAGTAACCGAGATCAGGAGTTTTCTTAGACTTGCTGGCTATTACCGGAGATTCATTAAGGATTTCTTGTGGATAGCAGCGCCTTTGACTAAGTTGACCAGGAAGGAAGTGAAGTTTGTTTGGTCCGACAACTGTGAGGAAGCATTCCTTAATTTAAAACATTTGTTAACCAATGCGCTAGTGTTAGTAGTCCCGAATGGTAACCAAGGGTTGGTAGTACACACTGATGCATGTGGGATTGGATTGGGAGCAGTATTGATGCAGAAGGGCAAAGATATTGCTAATGCATCTAGGCAGCTTAGACCGCACGAGGTAAGGTATCCTACTCACGACTTGGAGATAGCTGCAGTGATATTTGCCTTAAAGTTTTGGAGGCATTATCTGTTGGGAGAGAAATTTGAGTTGTATATCGATCATAAGTCATTAAAATATTTATTCTCTCAAAAGGAGTTGAATATGAGGCAGTAGAGATGGTTGGAGTTTTTGGCTGCTTATGATTTCAGTATAGAGTATACTCCGGGAAAAGGAAATAATGCAGCAGACGCTCTCAGTAGAAAACATCAGAATGTGGTGTTAGCAATGTTGGTAGAATGGAAGGATCTAGAAGCTTTAGCCAGTTGTGGTGTGCAGTTGGGATCTACTGCTAGTTCTAGTCAGGGTACTGCCATGATATCTTGTTTAAAAGTTTGACCAGTGCGGATTGAGAGGATAGCTTCTAAGCTGAGAGAAGATTCAATTTTAGCCGAGAGGATTAGAAGGCTTGAGGAAGGATCAGAGAATGATGACCTAAAGGATTTTGGTCTTGACCAAAGAGGATGGTTGAGAAAGAAGGGACGACTCTACGTTTTGAATATAGGGAACTTAAGGAGAGAAATTCGAGAGGAATGTCACCGATCAAAGTTTACGATTCATCCTGGAGGAACCAAGATGTATCAAGATATGAAGAGGAGCTTTTATTGGGAAGGCATAAAGAGAGAAAGTTGGCTTGTGGGTTAGGCAGTATATTAACTATCAATAAGTGAAAGCCGAACATCAAAAGCCAAGTGGGTTACTTCAGCCTTTAGATATTACAGTTTGGAAATGGGATTCGATATCGATGGATTTTATATATGGGTTGCCAAGGTCAAGAAGAGGAAATGAAAGTATATGGGTTATTGTGGATAGGTTGACCAAGAGTGCCTATTTCGTTCCGGTAAAGTCAACCAGGACGGCACCTGTTTTAGCAAAGTTGTTCAAGAAGAACACAGTTAGACTTCATGGGATTCCTAGTAGCATAGTCAGCGACAAAGGTGCATTGTTCACTAGCGAATTTTGGAGGAGTCTGCAAGAGGTATTAGGTACCAAGCTCAAGATGAGTATAGCTTATCACCCACAGATGGATGGGCATACAGAGAGAGTCAATAAGGTACTTGAAGATTTGTTGAGGGCTTGTGTATTGGACTTTGGTGGATCTTGGGAAGATCACCTACATCTGATTGAGTTTTCCTATAATAATAGTTATCAGACTAGTATAGGGATGGCGCCTTTTGAAGCATTGTATGGGAGACTATGCAAATTGCCAGCATATTGGTTAGAGACTAGAGACAGATTGGTCTTAGATCCAGATTTAGTAAGAGAGGCATCAGAAAAGATTGAGATAATCCAAAAATGGATGAAGGAAGCTCAATCCAGGCAGAAGAGCTACGCAGATAAAAGGCGTAAGGACATGGAGTTCTCAGTGGGAGACAGGGTTTTCATTAAGGTATCACCAATGAAGGGTGTGGTATGATTTGGAAAGTCGGGAAAGTTGGCCTCGAGGTATGTTGGTCCATTTCAGATTATAGAAAGGATTGGAAAGATCGCTTATAGAGTAGAGTTGCCGAGCAATTTGGCAGGTGTCCATAATGTATTCCATGTGTCTCATCTTCGTAAGTATGTGCATGATCTAGAGGCTACTATTCCACAGACAGAGTTGGAGGATTTGGTAGTAGAGCCCGATTTGACTTTTGTTAGACAACCAATTCGGGTTGTAGCGAGAGGTGAGAAGAGATTGCGGACCAAGACAGTCAAGTTGGTAAAGGTTCAGTAGAGCGACAATGAGAAAGACTGTACTTGGGAGACTAAAGACAGGATTCGAGAGGCTTATCCCGATCTGCTTTGATGGTATGTTTATGTCAGATTTATATAGATTGGTTGCTAGTCAGGTAGGATAGTATGATTGTTAGGAGATGTTACAGATAATTGCTATGTTTGCTAGTTAGTCCTTACTGAATTTCGAGGACGAAATTCTTTAAGGAGGGGAGCCTGTAACACCCCTATTTTTATTGACATTATTCAGGAGATTTGATTAGAATAAATTAAATAGAATAATGTAGATAAGGAGATTGAGGTTGATTAATAAACTAGGTGGCCGTGCTTATTTAAAATCAAATGAACTTATATAAATGGTTAAGAAATTAAACACAAGGGCATTAGGGTAAATAGCCGCCCACACTTCCCACCCTTATACTATCTTTCTTAGTTCTACACGTTCATTTCACTAAAACAAAAATATTCATAACCGTGAGAAGCAAGGTCGGCCATTAGAAGAGAAAATAAACTAAAAGCTAGGATTCAAGTTAGAAGGAATCAATATCAATCATACTTCAATTTCCTTATCCAATCTAAGGTGAATATTAGTTTCTACATCTCTATTTTGATTTAAACATCATATGGTTTCGGATTTAAGGATACATCTATTTTTATGATATGTTGAATGATGATATGCTTGTTTATGATTTATATGTGTTTAAACAAGGTTGTTTAATAAAGGATTTACACGGTTTAGGGCAAAACCGAGATGAAATGATTTTTAAATGCCATGGGAAAATTTTAAATTATAGAAAACATGATTTTGGAGATGGATTTTAATTCTCATAATTTTTTGAGTTTATATGGATTTTATACGAATTTTCTAGTGAAGAAAATGATTTATTGGGTTATAAATTATTTACGGCAAAAATAATGATTATTTGGGTTTGAAATTTTTATATGTTGGAAAACATATTAAAATAGATTTTCTTGGATTTTTCTAGATTTTTCCTAAGTGTTTTGTTGAATATATAAAATTATTTAAGGTATGTGACTTAAATGTTTTATATATTTAATTAAGGAGAAGGGTTTTTATAAAATAAAATTATTATTTAAATCTGAAAATAGTGGCAGCATTTTTTGAAAAGAAATTATTAACCAATGAGAATTTGATACACAAAGGCAGGTTTGTTGAAAAGTTAACCTTTTTAAGTTAAAAACAAAGAAATCATACTTTTAGCATGTTTCAGTCTTTTACGGTAGTAAACCTTCCGACCCAGACCTTTCGACAAGGTCGAGAGGTTCATAGATTTCGACAATGTTAAACCAATGCATATGGTATCAAGTTACTTGGTGCGTAATGAATTGGACAGAGTCGAAGGGTTCGAAGTTGAAAGGTTGATTGCCAAAGAGGTTGAGGTATGTTGTTTTATAAACTAAAGCTTTCACCTGCTTTGCTTTCGAATTAGAGCTTTCGACTTGGTTGCTTTCGACCAGGTCAAATGTTTAAAAATAAAGGTTTTAAACCTTTCGACAAAGACGAAAGGTTGCTGCTGCTTTACTTCTATTTTGTTTTGAAACCTTCCGACACAGTCGAAAGGTTACTACCACTTATCATTGTTTTGTTTTGAACCTTCCGACACAGTAGAAAGGTTATAGCTGCTTTTTCCAACCTTTCGAAGTCGTTGCTTTCGACAAAGACTAAGGTTTACTTGTTTTAGAAACCAGCCGCTTCTCCCATTGCTTTCTAAAGGTTTCAAAGCTTTCGACTTAGATGATTTACCCCTATTTTATAATTGAAGTATAACCCAAGCTTTCGAAGGAGTTGCTTTAACAGGGCAGAGGTCTATGTTTTAAAGCTTTCAAAGCAGACCTTCCGACTAGGTCAAAAGGTTGCTTCCATGGTAGCTGAAAGGTTTTAAAAGAGGACCTTCCGCATATTTTAACTAGAACCCAGTAAGTTTTCGAAAGGGTTAATCCACTGGTTTCGAAAGGTTATGTTACATGTGTTAAATGCTTTCTAAAGGATTAAATTGCTTAAGTCTCAATGGTTTCAAAAGGTTGTTTTGTAGACCTTTCGACAAGGTCGAAAGGTTTGGTTTTGACAGGTTTGACATACTCTAATTTTAAAGGAAAAACCCACAGCTTATATATAGAGTTTTGTAATGGCTTTAAGAATGTAATTTTGAAGAAGTATTTCCTTGATAAAAATATAAGTTAAGAGTGTTAACTATGTTATGACATGTATTTGAAGGACTTAAACCCACAGGAGTGGTACTGTTAAATTATTGTTTTTCTTCTTCAATTATGAGTATATTCACATGATAACCCATAACTGTATTTTGGGGGAAAGGGGTAAAAAAACCAGTGGTTAACTCAAATCGTGAATATAAATTACTTAAACTCTTGAATGAGTAGAATTGCATCCATGGAGTCAGAGTGACCAAAAATATAAGATGCCTAAACTTTGTAGTTATTAGTGCATACCAAAAGGTTCATAGTAAACCCATGAAAACTATGATAAGGTAGTTATTGGTGCATACCAAAAGGTTCATAGTAAACCCATGAAAACTATGATAAGGTAGTTATTAGTGCATACCAAAAGGTTCATAGTTAACCCATGAAAACTATGTATTAAGAGTAGTTGGCAAGGGCTAATTGGTTTGTAGTGAACCCATGAAAACTATATCCGGATTAAGGATTGACATCAGTCAATAGATTCCTAGTAAACCCATGAAAACTAGGATAAGTAAGTGGTTAATGGATGTATCAGTAGGTTCCTAGTCAACCCATGAAAACTAGGATGTGCAGTTAGTTACTGGATAAATCCATAGGTTCCTAGTCAACCCATGAAAACTAGGATAAGGTGAATAGTTATTGGAAAGACTAACAGGTTCAGTAGGACCCATGAATTAATCAAGTTAACAGGCAGAAGCCTATAGGTTCCTAGTGATCCCATGAAAACTATGAATAGGACAAGGTATCCATTAATTGTAACAAAGCTATTAGTAAACCAATTAAAAATAAAAAGGTTAATAGTGACCCAGGAACTATAACTAAGACTGGGTAGCAGTTTAAACCGGGGAAGGGGAATATTAATTATTTTCAAGTATGCATATCATCATAATGTTTTAAAATGTATGTTTTAACCATTGTGGATGCAGGAGCATAGAATATGGTTTTATAAAGGTTTTAGGATACTAGTGAGGGGAAAACCCGTTCCGCTAAGCGGCGTGGTCTCACTAGATATCCAAAAGGATTGAGATGTTAGATTATTATTCATACCACGCTTTATGTCTGACTCGAAGTTTTTGTTTTCCCCTTAAACTCTCGGGTACTCAATTGACTTTGAGTAGTTCGAGATTTAAGGCTTTCAGGTTTCTTCTTAGACGAATAAAGCTTCCGGAGGCGTGCAAGAGGCAGATATTTATTTAGAGCTTTTCTTTCCACTGTGTATTTTGTAAAGGCGGATTTATTATATATACTCTGATCAACCAAGGGGGCATCTTCATATGTTGCTCTTGGCGTATTTGTAATAATTATATTTTGCTGAATGTGGTCAACATAATTTAGGATTATGTAATGAACATGAAATGTTTTAATTTAAATGTGGAAATGTGTTTTTGAATTGTTAATTTTTTTCCCCATATTTCTATAATCTGTGTATCAATGTATCTAACACCGCCGTATTTGGTGGCCGAAGATTAATAACTATGGATGACTGCAGCATCCGTAGCTGTTAGTTTCGAGCCTCCAAGTAGAGGGATGTTACAAGCCCCTTCTCCTTTTATAAATATATAAAACATTTAAGTCCTGTGACGCCTCACTCCGAGACCCACATTAACAAAGAGTATTACGAGGTAACACCAGCGGCTCGCATCCGGACGGTGTTTATATGTCTGCCGATCAGTTCTTGGAGTTATTTAGGAGCACTCAGCCTCCAGCTCTTATTCGTGCATCTCCTCCACACAAGTCTGCCTTTGCACGCCTGTGCAGTGATTTCTCTCATCTTGGAGGAAAGCCATTCAAAGGCTCCGAGTCCGTTCTTGAGGTCCAAGCTTGGATTCGCACATGCGAGCGTATCTTCTCTCGCATGGATCTTTCTGACCATGATCGAGTTCTTGTAACACCGTCTGCTAATGTGGGACATGGTCAGAAAGAGTATTACGAGGTAACACCGTCTGCTAATGCGGAGAATAGAGCTGGTTAGGAGCGACCATCTATAGCCATGTCTTAATTATATATTGAATACGCCGACAATGCCACTTCTTACTTAAATGGATCTACATGTCCAATATATACTTAATACAAAGCCATAGGTGGCTGAGGATCTATTAGAATAAAATATAACAACTCAAATGTAATACACATCACAGAAACAGATGCATCACAAAGTTTACAAAATGATACATGTCAAGTGGTAATGCAAACCACAATATACAGGCGAGTCAATAGAATACATATCAGAGTTACAGACAAAATGGACTACACAAAAAGCTATAACAAAAAGGAGCTAGCGGAATAGTCCATGTGGAAGCAAAATAGGCTAAGTCCAATGTACCTAACCTGAAACATCTCGGTCTGACCCGAGTATAAAATACACGGGCCAGTCTAGCTAAACAAATCAGTTAGATATACTAATGATAATGAACATACAAAAATCATAAAGTACCACAAATATCCCCAAAGGAGATAACCAAATCATCTAACATAAGATGAATCAAAACAAGCCTCATATCATCGGCAATCCCAACAGACAAAGGATATCATATCCCAAAACACGCCAAAAAGGCAAATAGCAAATACCAACAAAGGTAACACAAGTTTCCACAAGGTAATCGCTATATATCGTATGGTTCAAAGGACCTACACCGAAGGCGATACACTAGGGAAATATAATAATCAAGGGAACCAAAGATGCTCGAGCTCAGTACTATAACAAGGATCCACACGCCCAAAGGCAACAAACCCGAATATCACTCGAGCAGTGGCGAATGATTAACTCCAAAAGCGATACTATATCACTCGAGCAACGACGAATGACCAACTCCAAAAGCGATACTATAGGTCAACAAACCCAAATATCACTCGAGCGGTGGCGAATGACCAACTCCAAAAGCGATACGATAAGGCAACAAACCCGAAGGCAACGCCAAAAGGCAACAAACCGTAGTGGCGGTACTGGACACCACTGTCTGACGGAATGTGTCACAACTCTCGGTAAGGAACCCGGAAAATGTTAACGTGAGTCCCATACCCCACGTTCGCACTAAACGGTTTACTATCCTTTAGTCAATTTCACACTCAAAGCAGTATAAAGTTCACCTCATATCATCGGTAAACCAGACCCGAAGGTCAAAACGATCAAACGAATAGATTAGGAATTAACTGAAAAGATGAACGCACGTGTTCATTGCATGCATTTTATTTAATCATTTAATTCTCCTCCCTCTTCGCTCGAAGTGCAAAGTTGTGTGTGTGTTTTGAATAGAAATTATAAATTGGAGAAACGAGACAATTTGAAAAGATCATTTTATAAAACCCGTGTACGAAGTCAAAAAGGAATCATCAAAATGCGATAACAATAGATTGGAACGACACAAATCGATCAAAATTGGAAATCAAAGCAAATAACAAATTGGACAGAGACAAGCAGGTCAGTCAACTGGACCAGTGGGTCAGTCGACTGGCCCAGAGCCTGGAAACAATTTGTTTCCAGGTCAGTCGATTGATACAGGGGTGCGCAGATTTCTGCCCCAGAGTCAGTCGATTGACACAGAGGGTCAGTCGACTGATACTGGCCCAGGCAAAATCCTGGGTCTGGTTCAGTCGACTGACCTACTGGTTCAGTCGACTGAACCTGCTACCATAGCAGAATCAACCTAGCCCCTTTTGGGGAAAATCCGAAAACACAAAACGGGAGCAACGAGCGAGCGACCACGACCAAGGACTTACGTCAAGTGACAACCCAGGCTTGTATGGCCCTCCGAAACACTCCGCTAACGTGTTCAAACATCAAAGATTGTATTTTTACCAAATTGGATTCCAAAAACCAAAAATTGAACAATTCACCAAATCGATCCAAATCGAACACAAATGAACATGAATTGATGTTAGGAATTCTTACCCAACAACAATAAAAGCCATAAGCTTTAGATGTGAGTTCAAAAATCTCACCTTTAAACTCAAAAACACAAGAGAGAAGCTACAAGCAAAGCTAGAACAATCACTCTTCAATTTCAACCCAATGAGCTTCAATCTAAGCTCAAAAGAAAACATTTCCTAAGTTAGGGTTTAGGAATTTTCTGAAATAGAAGAGAAGAAGAGATGGAGAAGAAGAAGAGAAGGCTTACCTAAGCTTCACCTTAGATTTTGGAGCAAGAAATGGAGTTTGCAATTGAATCTAGGGCTTGGAAATTTCAATTTCCCATTCCTCTCCCCATTTTCAGTTGAGCTTGAGTGTTAAGAGAAGTGAGAGTGGAATGAAATGAAGAGGGGGCTGAGTTAAGTTGTTAAGATGGGTTAGTGGGCTTAAACCCAAACCCAAAGCCCTAGAAGAAAACATCAAAATTCGCTCGCTCCAAACATATCGAAGCTTATACTCAAAAAAGTCGCAAACGCCATTTTGGACTCAATGGAAGTGGTCTCGAGTCCCAATTCGACCGTTTGCAAAAAGTAGCTAATCGGACTTCAATCCGATTAACGGTTCTATATCTAAATAAAATATTTAAATATTCACTCGTAAAATATGCGGGTTGTTACAGACTCCCCTCCTTAAAAAAATTGCGTCCTCGCAATACTTAAGAAGAAAAATAAAGAGTAACAACCATAAAAGCATAAGTGATAGAACGTTCCCTTTTGCAAGAGAACGACACCCAAACCAATACAACTAGTATCAGTACAAACAATGAAGTCTTGGTTCCCTTTGGGAAACACAAGAATAGAGGTATCGAAAAGGAGTTCCTTTACATGATCACCTTTCCCGGAAAGCGAAGACTTTCAAAATTATGATTAACTTTATATATTCATCTTTTTAGAAAAATTAACTTTTTACAAGAATTTACTGTGTTTGACTGTCTCATCATAGCGTTTAGGAGATTCCTATCGATTACGTTGATCAAGCGCATCGACCAGAATTCTTAAAGCACTCAATGGGCAAAACAACACAAAATCATCTTATATATGATAACAAGTCTTTTTTTTTTAAAAAATTTACAAATATTTTTTGCTCGTTTAAGAACAAAACCCAATCATACTTATAAATATCTTATTAAAAAGATTTGCAAATTTTAAATTGTTGTTTTCATCCATAATCAATAATATAAGGATAAACTAATCGAGATATCCGTAGAATACTCGATTCCCAAAATGGATGAAATAAGGTAGAAGGTTCGTCATACCGAATGACATAACAAACCAAACACAAAAATCACAACGAGTGCGGAATGTGGTAAGAGGATGCTATCTTCCGCAACTCGTAGCTGAAGAAAACCGATGGCAAGGTCGAGCTGAAAAGACCTTAGCACCACTCAAAAGATTGCTTAGGTGATAATCCTAAGACAAGCTTAAATATCCCGGGAAATTCACAAACTACTTGAATGAGAGAAATAACACTTTCCTCATCAAGTGAATTTAAAGAATTAAAATGATATCACTGGTTTTAGAAATCTAAATCATTAAGAACAAAAGAAATCTGCTTAACAAATGGAAGATGTCGAAGATAAATAGTCCACAATGGACATAGGATATGGCCTTCATAATAATTAAGCCAATCCTTTCCCAAAAATCAATTTCGAAGCTTAAGTAACGCATAACATGCAAATCGATTCGAAAAGAATAACCACAAAATAATCTCGACATTTTCACAAAGCAAACTGAGTGTTGCGGATCCACCAACCGGATTAGCAATTCTCAGTGAAGTCATCAAACCAAAATATTTAAAGAAAAAGAATCAACAAGTTCTTTTGATATAAAAGAGTGGGACGCACCCGTATCTAAAGAAATCAAATAGAATGATCACAAAATATAATAATTTCATCAAGGATAGAAGGGGAATTACCTCTGGACTAAGAGGAACCTCCAGAAGCCTTAGCAACAGAAAGCTTGCCAGACTTGGCACTAGCAGGAGCAGTAGGGCAAGTGAAAATACGATGACCTTCCTTCTTGCAATAACGGCAGAAGATAGGCTTAGGACAATCTCGGATCATATGATCAGGAGAACCACAATTGAAACACTTCCGAATGGAAGGTGTTCCAGCAGACTGAGAGTTAGAACCAGATTCAACAGGCTTTTTCTTCTTGGAAGGGAAAGATTCCTGCTCATGAAATGGAAAATCCTTCTTATTGGGGTTCTTACGAACCTCAACATCATCACCACTATCGATCTCCTTCTCGACGGCTTCGAGATGAAGCGCCGAGTCAACCAACTCCTCAAAAGAAAGCTTAAGCTGCAACATTAGAACTTCTTAAGATATTTCCTAAGACCAGAGACAAACTTTAGATTCTTCTTATAAGAAGTGCTAATGAATTCAAGACCATACTTGGATAAGGCCTCGAAAGATGCAACATAATCGGAAACGGAAGACTTCCCTTGCTTCAACTCAAGGAAGCGACGGGCTAATAAAACTTTCTCAGATTCAGGAACGAATTTGAGTTCGAAGCGTTCCCGAAACTGAGTCCAAGAAAGAACAGACTCATCAAGTTTGGATATAAGAAGCTCGTACCAATCAAGGGCACGCTCTTGCAATAAGCTAGAAGTTACAAGAACTCGATCATGGTCAGAAAGATCCATGCGAGAGAAGATACGCTCGCATGTGCGAATCCAAGCTTGGACCTCAAGAACGGACTCGGAGCCTTTGAATGGCTTTCCTCCAAGATGAGAGAAATCACTGCACAGGCGTGCAAAGGCAGACTTGTGTGGAGGAGATGCACGAATAAGAGCTGGAGGCTGAGTGCTCCTAAATAACTCCAAGAACTGATCGGCAGACATATAAACACCGTCCGGATGCGAGCCGCTGGATTGCCCAGCATCCGAGCGTCGTCCTCGGCCACTTCCGGCCATTAGCTGAAAGATAAGATAAGATTATTCACTAGGTATATATTATTAATTCAAATATGGAATACTACGGAATAAAATGCATTCCTAGACGTATTCCCAAAATTCTATCTACCCCAAAGGCACGGAAGGAAACAAGGCACAATGATTAAAAGAATCGTAACATTCGTACAATACTTTAATGTACCGTAATATGTGTCTCTGTTCTATGTTTATCATATTTTGTTCTAAACTCAGCTCTGATACCAAGCTGTGACGCCCCACTCCGAGACCCACATTAGCAAAGAGTATTACGAGGTAACACCGTCTGCTAATGCGGAGAATAGAGCTGGTTAGGAGCGACCATCTATAGCCTTGTCTTAATTATCTATTGAATACGCCGACAATGCCACTTCTTACTTAAATGGATCGACATGTCCAATAAATACTTAATACAAAGCCATAGGTGGCTGAGGATCTATCAGAATAAAATATAACAACTCAAATGTAATACACATCACAGAACAGTAGATCATCACATACATTTTCACATAAACAGATACATCACAGAGTTTACAAAATGATACATGTCAAGTGGTAATGCAAACCACAATATACAGGCGAGTCAATAGAATACATATCAGAGTTACAGACAAAAAGGACTACACAAAAAGCTATAACAAAAAGGAGCTAGCGGAATAGTCCATGCGGAAGCAAAATAGGCTAAGTCCAATGTACCTAACCTGAAACATCTCGGTCTGACCCGAGTATAAAATACACGGGTTAGTCTAGCTAAACAAATCAGTTAGATATACTAATGATAATGAACATACAAAAATCATAAAGTACCACAAATATCCCCAAAGGAGATAACCAAATCATCTAACATAAGATGAATCAAAACAAGCCTCATATCATCGGCAATCCCAACAGACAAAGGATATCATATCCCAAAACCCGCCAAAAAGGCAAATAGCAAATACCAACAAAGGTAACACAAGTTTCCACAAGGTAATCGCTATATATCGTGTGGTTCAAAGGACTTACACCGAAGGCGATACACTAGGGAAATATAATAATCAAGGCAACCAAAGATGCTCGAGCTCAGTACTATAACAAGGATCCACACGCCCGAAGGCAACAAACCCGAATATAACTCGAGCAGTGGCGAATGACCAACTCCAAAAGCGATACGATAGGGCAACAAACCCGAAGGCAACGCCCGAAGGCAACGCCAAAAGGTAACAAACCATAGTGGCGGTACTGGACACCACTGTCCGGCAGAATGTGTCACAACTCTCAGTAAGGAACCCGGAAAATGTTAACGTGAGTCCCATACCCCACGTTCGCACTAAACGGTTTACTATCCGTTAGTCAATTTCACACTCAAAGCAGTATAAAGTTCACCTCATATCATCGGTAAACCAGACCCGAAGGTCAAAACGATCAAACGAATAGATTAGGAATTAACTGAAAAGATGAATGCACGTGTTCATTGCACGCGTATTATTTAATCATTTAATTCTCCTCCCTCTTCGCTCGAAGTGCAAAGTTGTGTGTGTGTTTTGAATAGAAATTATAAATTGGAGAAACGAGACAATTTGAAAAGATCATTTTATAAAACTCGTGTACGAAGTCAAAAAGGAATCATCTATCAAAATGCGATAACAACAGATTAGAACGGCACAAATCGATCAAAATTGGAAATCAAAGCAAATAACAAACTGGACAGAGACAAGCAGGTCAGTCGACTGGACCAGTGGGTCAGTCGACTGGCCCAGAGCCTGGAAACAATTTGTTTCCAGGTCAGTCGACTGACACAGGGGTACGCAGATTTCTGCCCCAGAGTCAGTCGACTGACACAGAGGGTCAGTCGACTGATACTGGCCCAGGCAAAATCCTGGGTCTGGTTCAGTCGACTGACCTACTGGTTCAGTCGACTGAACCTGCTACCAGAGCAGAATCAGCCTAGCCCCTTTTGGGGCAAATCCGAAAACACGGAACGGGAGCAACGAGCGAGCGACCACGACCAAGGACTTACGTCAAGTGACATCCCAGGCTTGTATGGCCCTCCGAAACACTCCGCTAACGTGTTCAAACATCAAAGATTGGATTTTTACCAAATTAGATTCCAAAAACCCAAAATTGAACAATTCACCAAATCGATCCAAATCGAACACAAATGAACATGAATTGATGTTAGGAATTCTTACCCAACAACAACAAAAGCCATAAGCTTTAGATGTGAGTTCAAAAATCTCACCTTTAAACTCGAAAACACAAGAGAGAAGCTACAAGCAAAGCTAGAACAATCACTCTTCAATTTCAACCCAATGAGCTTCAATCTAAGCTCAAAAAAAACATTTCCTAAGTTAGGGTTTAGGAATTTTCTGAAATAGAAGAGAAGAAGAGATGGAGAAGAAGAAGAGAAGGCTTACCTAAGCTTCACCTTGGATTTTGGAGCAAGAAATGGAGTTTGCAATTGAATCTAGGGCTTGGAAATTTCAATTTCCCATTCCTCTCCCCATTTTCAGTTGAGCTTGAGTGTTAAGAGAAGTGAGAGTGGAATGAAATGAAGAGGGGGCTGAGTTAAGTTGTTAAGATGGGTTAGTGGGCTTAAACCCAAACCCAAAGCCCTAGAAGAAAACATCAAAATTCGCTCGCTCCAAACATATCGAAGCTTATACTCAAAAAAGTCGCAAACGCCATTTTGGACTCAATGGAAGTTGTCTCGAGTCCTAATTCAACCGTTTGCAAAAAGTAGCTAATCGGACTTCAATCCGATTAACGGTTCTATAATTAAATAAAATATTTAAATATTCAATCGTAAAATATGCGGGTTGTTTCAAGTCCCATACCTTAAATAATTTTATATATCCATTAAAACTCTTAGGAAAATTCTACAAAAATTATAGAAAATCATTTTCAAAATGTTTTCTAACATATTCAAATTTCAGACCCTAACCATTAATTATTTGACTGTAAATAATTTTTAACCCAAAATAACATTTTCTTTACTAGAAAATTCATATAAATCCACAAAAATTCTGAAAATTGAAAGTCATCCCCAAAATATTATTTTTGATGTATATAAAAATTTGGAAGGCATTTAGATGTCATTTAATAGGGTTTTTACCTTACAACATATCATAAAATTAGTATGAACATGCATAAATTGTCAACAAGTATATATAATCATTCCATCATTCAAAAACATGGCAAACATTGCAAATAGATTCGGACTCTATCATAAAACCAAAAACAAAACAAATATGAGATGTAAACATTATTCACCTTAGCTTTAGAGATTGAGGAGTTTGAGATTTGAATGGATTTGATTTGCTTAAGCTTCTTCCTAGCTTTTCTCTATCTTTTTCCCCTTTGCTCTTGTTAATGGTGGCCGACCTTAAGCTTTTAAAATTTTGATAAATGAAAAGTGAACATGTATGGGGATACACGACTAAGGTTTAGGGATACAGGAATGGCCTCTTTCCTATTTTACTCCTCCTCTATTTCATTTTAAATCTCCTTTTAATTCATTGCTTAAATGGCACGGCTACCTTTTAACTAAATCAAATCTCAATCCCCTAATCAACACATTATTTTATTTAATTTAGCTAATTAAATATCCTAAATAATATTATCAAAAATATGGGATGTTACACGTACATTACGAACTGTGACCGTTCACCATATAACATTTATAAATGATAGTATATGGATCCAATATCCATAGTCTTGTATTGCTTTTAGAGTTTGAAACTCATAGAGTGCAATACATGGTCTTAACGAAATAAGAACGTAAGTGACCATTTTATGAATGTATTAAGTAGTTGTAAAAATTAGACACTTGTAGGTGTATATAAAACATTAACAAGCAATAGACATTTAATAGTGGGTATTATATTTCCATTTGTTAACTTTTAATTCAGTTCGTTTTTATATGTTAATTGATAAACATTTTATCAATCATATTAAATGCATAATTTTATCATTGTAGATAATTATAACATTATGTAGCATATGTTATTATAATATTAGAAAGGTTAAATGTTACCATTTTATTTTTCTAATAAGCCTCCCACTAGTCTTTTATGTTTCTCCAAACCCTAAAATGAAACATAGAAGTCTTTCGACTTCACTAGTGAATGTTAGAACTTATTTATCTTGGTATTCTAACCTTGAGTTTGCTTAACAAATCATAGCCCCACAAACGATGGATAACTCCTTATCGGTTGCATCACATACTATCCCTAACCCATATTTCAACGTCTTAACCTCATTGCGACCTTGAGTTTGCTCAACAAATCGAAAGAGATCATTCATGCATACCTACCATATCGCGACAGCCTAATACAGTATATTTACCTTGAGTTTTCTCAACAAATACATATAGTTATTTTACCTCGTCTATTCAATATATTAATAATACCACACATAACATCCCTAGCCTGAGTTTGCTCAACAACTAAGGAGTATGCAAGTAATCTATTAATATATATATATATATATATATATATATATATATATAAGGTAGAGGACAACATTATATTGAAGATTCATAATCTTTAATATATTATATTATATTGAGTGTGACGACCCACCCTTTTGGACGATTCAAGTCGACAATAAACCATACATGACTGACTCAAACATCCTAAAAAACATATTATCAATAGGGTTTATTCTAAAGAAATAAGATACAGAAGAAAAAAATACAGAATCTCGTAGCGGAATGACAAAAATATAATAATTACATAAACAGTTCATTAAGCTGTTTAACAGTATACAATAAATTCAATTTAAAATATCATCAGGGTTATACATTTAACATATATAATAAAGTAATGCAACGGAATAATATTAATAAATACGGTCTTCAAACTCCATCTTCATCTTCAAGAAATAATATCTTCGAAACACTGAAATATTCAGGCTGACCCGAGCGTAAGGAAAATAATACACTCGAGTTAGAACTAAAATTCTTATGCAAATTAAATCAGAATTAGATTAAATATGGAATGCAGATAACTATATTTTTAAAGTTTCAAATTTTCCAGAAAATTTATTATTTTCCTATTCAAATACAACAAATTTCACAATAGATTCATTCTAATAACTTACAAATATACAGAAAAATTTCAAATTTAATTTTAGAGTTCAAGAGATTTGATTTATGAAAATTTTCCAAAGTTTCAAAATTTAATTTATGAAAATATCACAGGGTTTTAAAATTTAAATTTGTAAACTTTCAAATAAGCTAACGGTAGTTTATTTCTCGAAAATCATTTTTATGGTTCAAACAGTAAATCTAAACATACTAATTTTTTCACATGTCATTATAAGAAATCCAAGGGTTTTGTATCCTTATTCAATGTTCAAATAATCAATCTGAAAATTTTATGATTACAATAAACTATAGGGTGATAACAGGGATATATCAAAATAAATGAACAAATACACGTTCAATCACAATAGCATCCATCACAACATACAATCAACATTCCAATCGACCAACTCAACAAATCAACCAATTCAATAACATGTCATAATAATTATTAGTTATGACATATTAGAGTTTAGGTATTCAAATTGTCAATTAAAATTCTCAACCAACAATCAATAATTTTATCACAATATGACTTGGTTTACTTGCAATAAAATTTTAGTATTTCGTGAGTGAGTTTAACACTCACCTTTCGGCTTTCCCTTTTCTAGTCAAATTTGGGTCCGCTACTACTTTCTCCTTTTGATTTGTTTCCTTGCTATCTTAATTTTTTTTAGAAAGTTTTGGAAGAGACAGAGAAGTCTGTATAGATCTGGATTTGAAGAAAAAGATTTGGAAAGAAGAAGAAAGTTTGGAAAACAAGAAGAAAATTTAAAGAATAAGAAGAATTGAAAAAGAAACTTTGAAAAAGAAGAATAAAAAAGGAAGCTTTGAAAAAAGGAGAAGAAGGAGATTTGAAGAAGAAAAATGAAAAAGGAAGGAGGAAGGTGTAGACAGAGAAAAAAATGAGATGGAAATTTTGTTTGGAAAAATGAAGCTACACAAGACGAGATTTGAAAAATGAAATGATGCTACAGGAATGAAGATGTAAACAAATGAAAAGTTAATAAAGTATATATAAAAAAACTGAGAATTGAAATAAAGTAAAAATATGAATAGCCCTAAAAAAGGGTAGTATTGAAAGAGTTGAAGTAAAGAATAAAAATATGAATGAAGATAAAAATAAATCTTCCATTTTTAAATATGAAGCTTCAGGAGAATGAATTGCCAATGAAAGGAAGCTACAAGAACTAATAATGCATAAACAAAATTGAACGTCAGAAATGGAGAATAGCAAATGCTAATGAGGTGGCATGAATATTAATTTGGATGTTCACATTAAAAATGGAAAAAAACTTCAAGTAAAGTACTTGAAAAGGAGCAAACGAACAAATGAGAAACAAATGAAAAGAATGCAGCAATTATTAATTAGAATAAATCAAACGAGGCTACTATTAATTAATAAGAAACGAATGCGTAGTCTAACAATGAAATGGATGCTCAAGTGTAACCTACATGGAGAACTTAAAAACAAAAAGAAAGAGAATGTGGATGTGATAATAAATATAAAGTAAATGAAGAGACCATTTATATACTATGAACAAACTTTTGGTGTTCAAATTTCAAAACTTCCTTCAATTAATTAATTTCAATAAACCCAAATATACACATATTTATATCATTTAATTCTCTATTAAAACATTCGTTTTATGTTAATATATGTGCACATTCCATTAACTCAATCAATCAATTAACAACCAATCAATCTATATATTTATTTATGTTACTCAAACCAATTTTATTAATTCGTGGATATATAACTACCTATGCACTATAAAATGATTTACTTTACCTTTTAATTACTGTAACGGTCACATTAATGCAACAGATTTACAAGTTTTACCATATATAAAATTGAAAAATAAATATACGTGAAGTAATGTACAACTGTTAATGCAAGATAATTTCTAATTGATTCCACAACATTTACACAACCAAGAACCCTCTGATATATTTTAAAATTTGAATACTAATAAGTATGTTTATATATATTATTCCAAAACTCAAATTTTCTTTTTATAAATCATAGTTATTCAAAATGAAAATTTTATTTTATACGTCTCAAAACATGCATTTATGTTAATTAAAATGTTCATTCCATTTTGGCACAAAAATGCAAGTTCCTATATTAACTCATTCATTACAATTTCACTCTTGTTTCCTTTTTAACTGAAACATTTCAATTAATCTAACTCCAATTAGTTCCATTACTAATTTAAAATGAATTCTAAGTATAAACACTGTTTTCTTTTCATTTATACTAATTCAAATTGTTTTATAAAATTCTATATACAACAAAATTTATACACTATTTACTTTATCTTATTGAAAATCAACTTCTCCAAGATACATTTCAACTAACAACTTATGTTATTCTTTCATTAAAACATTCACTCAATTCTTTATTTATATTAAATATTTGCTATAACAGTAATAAAATCTGTTCATTACATTCTAAGTTCCAACAAATTTTTTTATTTTGATTTAAATTCTTATTATTAAATCAAAAAATACCTCATGTGTTAATTAATTTATTGATATATATCTATCTACGCTCAAACCTATTTAATTAATTTATTGATATATATCTATCTATGCACTATAAAAATGATTTACTTTACATTTTAATTACTGTAACGGTCACATTAATGCAACCAATTTACAAGTTTTAACCATATATAAAATGGAAAAATAAATATATGTGAACATGTGTAATTAATGTAAAATTGTTAATGCAAGTTAATTTCTAATTGATTCTGCACTATTTACACAACCGTGAACCCTCTAATATATTTTAAAATTTGAATACTAATAAGTATGTTTATATATATTATTCTGAAACTCAAATTTTCTCCAACTGGATTCCTCACCACTATTGATTTTTGTTTATAGATATTGATATATATGTTGTATCATGTGATGATTGATGTGTTGGATGCCATGTTTGCTATTATTCATGTGAATCACCTTATTTAGTGCTTTTGTATCATTGGGCCATATTTTGGAATTTCAAAATAATAAAATGATGTTTTTTATTTAAAATGGATTTCAAAGTGATTTTTGAATTATATACGTTTTAATAATTTGAATGGATTAAAAGAGAAAGGATTTTATTTAAATAAATAAAGGCATGATTTTCAATGTTATTAAATTATAATTTTGTGAAATACTTTAAATAGAGATTTCGAATGGTTTTATAAAAGTATATTTTATAAATAGCGTAATGCTTTTAAACGGTGTTTTATAAATTTATATAAATGGATTTGAAATTGAAATATGATGAATAGTTTTATAATTGGATTTGAAACCAATATTTTATATTGGATTCGAAGTCAATGTTTTATAAATGGATTTTTCAAATAAATTAGACTTTTGTGAAAAGAGTTTATAAAGGAATTATATTCACATTTTCAAAGTGAATAATCTATTAAGAAAATGATTTGAAAGTGATATTTATAAATGGAGTTTAAATGGTTTTGAAAAGTGAATTAAATTGTGTTGAATATTGAAAACATAAATTTCAACATTTATTGTTGAAATAGACGTTTTCGTGAAAAGTGAGAAGGCATGGACTATAACAATTTTGTTATAGTAAATGATTTCCGAAAGGAAATATTTTCTATAGTGTGGGATTTATTTATATATCCTATATTTGATGTTGATATTTGAGATGGTAACTTCTATCAGTTTTGAAGTTAAGAATGTTGTTCGGTCAAGGTCTGAGAGGTAATGATACCCAACTTTATTGGCTTCATTGTTAACTAATAAATAGTTGAAGTTCAATTTCGAAGATTAATATTAAATATAGCTAGTTGAATCCCTATACTAGTATTTTTGGGTTGTCGTAACGATGTTTTACGCAACATTCGTTTTGACCCAAATAATATATGTTTTGAAGAATGTTTTCCTTAAAGATTTGAATATATACTTAATCATCGATTTAAGTATATGAAATATTTTCTAAGTGTTGAAAATGAAATGATTTGTGAATTCACTTATTATTAAAATAAGTTTATGGAAATGTTTTCCAAATATTGAAATGGTTTTGAGAATATTACCTTTTAAAGATAATTGAAGTGAATAATTGGAAAGTGATTTGATTTATAAACGATTAATAAAATCAGGCCTAGTGACTGCTTGAGTGTTAAATTATATTTTTGGCCATTTTAGTTTCTCGACTTGATGTGGAAACTAATTAGTCGTACACTTAGTACGTAATTGACTATGTAGGCTTGATTATCATTTGTGTTGAGAATGTTGATTCATGTAGTGCGGAGTGATTAGTCCAATCTATCGAGCTTCCTTCTTAGCCGAAGGATAGCAAGTTGAAAGTTGAAGATGAGATAAGTCTATGAGACTTGGTTTCTATGTGAGGTTGAGAAACGCTTTTGCGTTGTTGGTGTGAAGAGACTGGGATCCGATTTATCTGAAAACCACTTTGGACAAACATATATGCGACGATTGTGCAGGTTGGTCGATGATATTGATATTTAGGATTTTCAAAGTGAAGGACTGCTTGTTGATCATTTGGTGTTAACATCCCGATATACATATAGTAGCAGTAGTCTCTTCGTTATGAAATATCCATTGCAAGGGCCGTCGCTACTAATCCTATAGGATGTGGTAGGAGAGCACCTTCGGTTTGTCTTGTTTCTGGACAACTTTTATGGATGAGTGTCTGACATTGCATTTATAAGATTATGTACATTGGTTTTTACAAACGTACATCTTATGGTGGCGGAGAAGGCAACTTCTTTTAGCTTAACACCCTCCTTGAGACATACGAGCTCAAGAGTTGTATTTTTGTGGAAGGCAATTAGTAGTCAACGGGAATGGCAATGTGGCATTCAAAGATGAAGATGATGTGATATGTGAAAGGTAATCGATACCTCTTTTGGCCTCACTCCCTGGAAAATGACTGAAATAGGGATAGAAGCAGCAAGGCTAAGTGGGCCACTCCCATTAAGGGGTGGCATCACTCTTCTAGATATATATTTACACGCTATAACATCGTGTGTTGGGTGCATTTCCTACACACCACCGACCTAGGAAGAGGAGACCACCGGTCCAAATTAACTCCATCTTCATCATCACCGAATCAAACCTAAAGCACACCTACCGAACCAACATCCTTCTCCGTCTTCTACTGAACCAGACCTTGCTTGCTGCCGAACCAAAGCTCACAAGCTCCACCGGTCCACCATACTCCTACCACCGAACCAAAGCTCCACCGGTCCACCATACTCCTACCACCGAACCAAAGCTCCACCGGTCCACCATACTCCTACCACCGAACCAAAGCTCCACCGGTCCACACATCTCCTTCTACCGAACCAAGGTAAACCGGACCAACTCCACTAGGCCAGATTACATCAGCCCAGGCTCGCCAGCTGCTATATACATCCAAGACCCCTGCCCCCAACCTCACTCTATAAATAGAAGGGCAAGGGTACAACAATGGAGCACAAGTTTGAGAGCTCAAGCACGGAGAGAACTTTCAAACAACTTTCTTTCACTGGTATCAAAGCTTTGTACTTGTAATCTAAACAAGGAAAGAGAAATAATATATAAAGTGGACGTAGGCACATTCTGGCTGAACCACTATAAATCTGCGTGTCTTTTACAGTTTAGTCCTCGCTTTTCATATATTTGCATAAATCACCAAAATCACTAAGAACAACATAAAATCAATTAAATCCTACGACTTTGAGGTGTTTGTCCATTTTTTGTTCAAACATTTTTGGTGCTTTCACTAAGAGCTAGAAGCTCGAAGCTTCAGCTTCTTCCGCTTAACCTTCTTCCTAACAGCATCCAGTAGTCTTCCAGATCCAGTGACAGAAGAAAGATGTTAACAAAGGAAAAAACATCGCAACCAGCAGTCTTCCAGATCCAGTGGTCACAGATCAAGTAAATCGTCACCCTCCAGTAGCAGTACCAAATGAAGGTCAGGCAAATCCGACCACCCCTGCCACAGAACAGCCTGCAACAATTACTAGGGCAGATCTAGACAGGGTTGTGGTTGAAGTAACTAACCGCTTCACGTCCCAGCAGGAAGCCTTGGTGGACCATCTCATGTCACGCTTAAGGGATGCTGAAGAGTCCAACCGCAACACTGAGTCATGGGGTGAGTCCCAGTCTGGAGGATCTCAGAGACAACAAAGATTTTCCTTCTTCGAAGGAGCTAACGGCAGAAGCAGCCATGGTAGGAGCCGAGATTGAGCACATCCCGAAGTTAGGCCTGAGGAAACGCTTGGAACCGAACCCAACGGGGGAGGTACCGGGCGGAGGTCAACTGTAGGTGAGCCGGTTGTACTGCCTAACCACGGAAACGCCAGCGAAAGGGGCCGAGCTAGAGTCCAGCCCGAAGTTGGGCCCGAGGAAGTGCTTAGATCAGAACCCAGTAGGGGAAGATCAAGGCAAGGGCCAACTGTAGCTGACCCTAGCATGCTCCCAGAAGACCAAAGGCAGCCACTGGAAAATATGAGGAATGATAGACGATACCATCCCTACAGGTTGTCTGGACGAAATCAATCCCATCGAACAGAACCGAACTCGTTTCTATCTGCTCCAAATTCTGATGAAAGGATGGCACGCTTATTCAGAGTGTGCGTCCAACGGGAACAAAGAGATCGAGGGATAGGCGCTAGGGTAACCAGCCCTTTCGCCCGCAATATCGAAATTGCTATCACCCCCCAAGAATGGAAGATGCCAACAATGGAACCCTACAAAGGGACCTCCGACCCCATTGTACACTTACAGAGATACACACAGCATATGCTCATGAGTGGAGCGACAGAGGAAGTACTGTACAAATGCTTTCCACTATTCTTAGCAGATCTCACTACCTCTTGGTTCTGTCATTTACCCCAGGGATCCATCAGCTCGTGGGAAATGTTGAAAGAAAAGTTTATCAGTCAGTTCCTCATTCATGTGGAATAACCCAAGGATGCTTATTCCTTATCCAGTATCAAACAGAAACCTGGAGAGAAACTGCAGCAATACCTAACCCGATTCAATGCCGCAGCAGCCGTAGTCCAAGATGCCGATGAGAAGCTTATCCTAATGGCCCTTTGTAGTGGTGTGCATCCAGATACTAAATTTGCTAGAAGGTTGACAAAAGAAAAACCAGCTACTTTACCCGATTTCTTCCATGAAGCCGGGAAATATATGAGGCTTGAGGATGCTGCCGTTGAGGGGAAGTCAGGACAACAAAATAAGGCAACTCACAGCAACGCGCCTGCTGTGGCAAGGGACGTTCGAAGAAATGATTCCAGAGACAATGCTGGGGGCAAGAAGGGAGAAAAGCGCCTATATCGGCCAGGACCGAGATTCGACACTTACACTCCTTTGAACGAAACCATCGAAAACATCTTCCTTGCCACCCAAGGCGAAGTTAGATACAAACGCCCACCATACAAGAAGGAATCAGATAACGCGCAGAAGTCTGGAAAGTTCTGCCGCTTCCACGAATCTCATGGGCATGATACCAATGGGTGCCATCATCTTCGGGACTTGATTGAAGAACACATCAAAAGGAAGGAACTGGAACGCTATGTAAAAGGTCAGGACAGGACTCCTGCCAATAAGAACCCGAGGCTACCCTCACCGGAGATCGGCAGAGAAAACCGCAACACTAGCGGCTCTAGTCAAGAGAAGATAGTGGTCCACACCATCTCGGGAGGACCGCACATCGCAGACAGAAGCTGGAAAGAGATGGAAAGATATGGAAAGTCGCTTAGAGACAATAAAGACTGTGTCAATTCGGTTATAGAAGAGCGCCACCCGAAGCAGAAAGAAAGTGATGACATCACATTCGGTAAGCGTGACCTAGAAGGAAGGCAATACCCTCACATGGATCCCATGGTTATCTCTGCCGGCTCGGTCCCGCCGAAGTTTACCGAATTCTAGTAGACACTGGAAGCTCAGTAAATATCCTGTTCAAACATGCATTCGACAAAATGAAACTATCAATGAAGGATGTATCTCCCTGCAATAAACACTACACGGTTTCACCGGAGATGCGAAGATGCCCCTCGGTCAACTGGATCTCTTTGTTGAAATTGGAAGCCATCCCCGCTCCGTTGTATGGAAACAGACATTTGTGCTAATAGAAAACCACTCGGCCTACAACGCCTTCTTAAGAAGGCCTTCCTTGTCTGGCTTCCGAATTGTCCTAGCCCCATGGTGCCTAAAGATGAAATTTCCAACGGACAATGGAGTAGGGGAAGTAGAAGGAGACCAGGACGTTGCTCGAGACTGCTATGTGACTGAACTTCGCAACAACCACAGAAAGGATAAAGGGAAGAGTGTAGAGGTTGCCCTCTGCATGAAAAGTCTAGAAGCGTAGCAACTAAAGAAAGCCCCTCCTCTTCGATATACCAGCGACCCTTTCAATGAATTAGACCCTAGGGACAAAGAGGAGGAGGCCACCGCCGAGCCTGCAGAGGCTATGGAGTTTGTATCTGTAGACAAGCACGACTCAAGTAGACTATTGAAAATTGGGTCCTAACTAAAAGCAGAGTTGAAGGAGCAACTCATCGACTTTCTCCGCCACAACTTGGATGTATTCGCATGGTCACACGCTGACATGACCGGAATCTCCCCCGACGTAGCATGCCACGTACTAAACATTGATCCTACCAAGGCGCCCATAAAACAAAGAAAGAGAAGTATGGGGGTAGAGCGATCAGCAGCCCTCGATGAAGAAGTAAAGAATCTACTTGCCAATGACTTCATACGAGAAGCCATCTACCCGGAATGGATCGCTAACCCGGTACTGGTAAAGAAGGCTAATGGGAAGTGGCGAACATGCATTGACTTCTCCAACCTAAACGACGCCTGCCCAAAGGATTGCTTCCCACTTCCCCGAATCGACCAACTTGTAGACAGCACAGCCGGGCACGAGCTCTTATCTTTTATGGACGCATACTCAGGATATAATCAAATTCCTATGCATGTTCCCGATCAAGACCACACTAGTTTCATCACTGACCGGGGTTTATACTGCTATAAGGTAATGCCTTTCGGACTTAAAAATGCAGGAGCCACCTACCAGCGCCTCGTCAACAAGATGTTTGCAGGGCTAATAGGACAAACTATGGAAGTATATGTGGATGACATGCTGGTAAAGTCAAGGAAAGCCGACGATCACGTAAGCCACCTAGGCGAGATGTTTCAAGTACTTCGCTAGTATGGAATGAAGTTGAATCCTCTAAAATGCTCCTTCGGAGTATCATCAGGAAAGTTCTTGGGATTCATCGTCCATGCCCGAGGGATTGAAGCAAACCCTGAACAAGTCCGAGCGCTAAGGGATATCAAGATACCTTCCACTCAAAAGGAAATGCAAAGCCTGAATGGAAAAGTGGCCGCCCTAAGCCGATTCATCTCCAAAGCAACGGACAAGTGCGTCCCCTTTTTCGAAGCTCTAAAGAAAGACAAAGGAAAGTTCGAATGGACTGACGAATGCTTAACCGCTTTCCTTAACTTAATCGAACACCTCCAGAAACCACCGGTACTCTCGACTCCAAGCGAAGGCGAAGAGTTATACCTATACCTTGCTGTGTCATCTCACGCCCTAAGCGCTGCCTTGGTAAGGGAAGACAACCGCACGTAGCAGCCAGTTTACTTTGTAAGTAAGAGGTTTACGGGGGCAGAAGTCAGATATCCTAAACTTGAGAAGCTAGCATACTGTTTACTAATCACATCACGGAAACTGCATCACTACTTCCAGTCCCATTCCATCAAAGTTCTAACCGATCAACCACTGAGGCAGGTACTCCATCGTCCCGACACTTCTGGGCGACTACTTAAATGGTGCATTGAGCTAAGTCAGTATGATATCACCTATCACCCTCGCACCGCCATCAAGGGACAAGCCATGGCTGATTTCATTGCAGAATTCACTACCAACGAAGATAAGGAGCAATTGGAAATAGCAGAAGACATCAAGTGGAATCTCTTTGTGGATGGTGCATCAAACGAACAAGGCTCGGGGGCAGGTGTGGTAATAATCACTCCCAGGGGAAATAAGCTGCACTATGCTACAAGGTTGGAGTTCGCTGCCACCAACAACGATGCAGAGTATGAAGCAGTGATAGCTGGATTAGAACTTGCCTTAGAAATCGGAGCCAATTATTTGTGTCTTCATAGCGATTCTCAACTTATTGTTAATCAAATACTAGGAGAATTCCAAGCTCGAGAAGAACGACTCATAGCATATTTAAAGAAGACCAAGTTACTTCTCAGCCGATTGGACAACTACTTAGTCAAACACATCCCTCGGGAAGAGAACCAAGAGGCCGACGAATTGGCAAAGCAAGCAAGTGTGAGAGACAGCACCATCTTCGGAGCAGTAACCATCTCAAAGCAACTGACCCCAAGTTTTGAGCAAGTGAATCTGATAGCTGCAACCGAAGAAGCAACTTGGATGAATCCCATCCGAGACTACTTACAAAGCGGCACACTACCCAACGGGCGTAACGAAGTCAAGAAAATCTTGAGGAAAGCTTCTCGCTACACAACACAAGAAGACATCCTCTATCGGCGCGGATTCTCTAACCCGTTATTAAGGTGTGTCGCTGGGAGGGAAGCCAAGGAAATCTTATCCAACATTCATCAAGGAAGCTGCGGAGATCACACCGGAGGGCAAACTTTAGCAAAAAAGATACTCCGATATGGATATTTCTGGCCCACCTTAAGCAAGGACGCCTTAGATTTCGTCAAAAAATGTGACAGATGCCAGAAGTTTGCTAAGATTCCGCGGCTACCAACAACTGAGATTACACAAATGACCAGCCCTTGGCCCTTTGCAGTATGGGGAATTGACTTAATCGGCGAACTACCAATGGGCCGAGGCGGGGCCAAATATGCTATAGTGGCAGTCGACTATTTCACCAAATGGGTGGAAGCAGAACCCCTAAATAAAGTATCATCAGCGAAAGTTATTAACTTTTTGATCAAAAATGTTCTATGCAGGTACGGAGTCCCATTCAAAATCATATCAGACAATGGACTTCAGTTTGACAGCGAGGAATTCGCCAACTGGTGCCGAGAGCACGGAATTCACAAAAGTTTCTCATCCGTAGCGTATCCCCAGGCAAACGGACAAGTCGAAGCCGTCAACAAAATTCTGAAAACTCTAATAAAAAAGAAACTCGAAAAGTCAAAGGGCGCTTGGGTGGATGAACTCCCTACGGCACTATGGGCCTATCGCACATCTTTCAGAACATCAACAGGGCATACTCCTTTCTCTTTGGCATACGGATCGGAGGCTATGCTCCCAGTTGAAACCATCGTGACTTCCCACCGTAGGATCCACTATAACCCAGAAGAGAATGAAGAACTCCTTCACATGTCTTTGGATCTAATTGAGGAGAGAAGAAATGATGTAGTCCTCAAAGCAGCAGCCCACAAGCAAAAAGTGGCAGCACAATACAACTCCAAAGTCAAGCGTCGTACCTTACAAGAAGGGGATCTTGTCCTCAAGCGAATCTTCCCTCGCCCCGGAGCTCTAGATCCAATCTGGGATGGACCATATGTAATTCATAAAGATCTCCACAATGGAGCTTATATTTTGTCAACAGTGGACGGAGAGGTGTTCCAGAGGGCATGGAACATCCAACACCTCCGTCGATACTTTTCTTAACTTGTACTGTCCATATGAAGTGAATTAACAACGAGAATCAGTGGACGTAGGCATTTTCACGCCGAACCACTTTAAAAAACCTTGTCTCTTTTTTAACTTGTCCCTTTATATCTTGGCTGCTTGTTAACTTTATCCTTTTCTGTTGAACGAAATCCTATGCATGTAGCATTTCCATTCAAAGCACTCCACAACGCAACTTCACCCGGACAAGACCTAACAGGTACTATGCGAATCTATGCCCTCGTCAATGAGACACTTTTGCTCCAGCATCCCTCTGCTGCGGGTTAACTCATTGCTCACGACGGCCCTTAAAGCCAACTGTAATGAGCCGATTATAAGCCACCGAGAAGGCCGACTATAGCCGAGGCAGCTCATTACGGCGTTCGGCTCGCCGGCAACTGTGAACCGACTATAAGCCCCAACATAAGGTGTGGCCAGCCAGGGGCAGTTCACGGTTGACGATCGGCACCCACGCTAGCCGGCCACAGTAAATCGAATAATACCCACGATTACGGGCCATAATGACCCGGGTAGTTACTGTGCGCGATCTTGGCTCCGATGTGTCTTAAGTGCGGTTGTGGCAAAAAAGAATTAACTCCCCGTGGAGGCGTAAGATCGGTGACAAATGTCTCCAAGACCCACAGCTAGGGAAAGTGACTACAAAGCCCGCTTGCCACGAACTTAAGCACATCGAAGGCCTTCCGTGATTGGAAGTTTTACTATTTCTCATATTTCAATTTTACTTAAGAAACTTTTCTCCTATCCTCTATAACAATCCCTGAAGTACAGGACACAGAACAAGAGACATTCGCTAATAGAAGCGGATACTCACAGCAAGATACGGGACCACATTCCGTACTCGGTCGCACAAGACATTCAAAGCTGCCATCTACCAGCAAAATATAAAGGGCGGTATTTCCTTCTTTCATGAGTAAACACGTGGCTATAATTTATTCACACCTCACGCTAACATTGCAAGTCATGAAATTATGTTTTAAACAAGAACCTGACATCAAACACAATTTAATTACAATAATATGCATAGCTATATTTCTCATACAACATGTCAAAATAGCAAAAACATTCAAAAGACAATAGAATTAGCTTAAGTTAAAGAATTACACGTCAAGAATAGAGCTATTTATTACAAGTAGCAAAAATTACAACCTAAGAGTTACGTTACTGTTTTAGGACTAACATATACAACCATGTCAAGTCCACAAAAATTTTTTCCAGGTCTAATCAAGGAGCCGGCTGCATCGGAGTCTTATCCTTGTCCTGTTGCCCACCTGTCTGGTCAGAGAAAGAATTCATTAGTGATAAGCAACCAAGTTAACGGAAAGACTAGAAAGGAAGACTTACCAGCATCTGCTCCTTGATCAACTTGATCATCATCCTCCACTTGCACACCTGCCTCCTCAGCTGCAAGCAACCGCATGCCCTCCTTCACCGCCACCTTCTCCTCCTTGGTAAACTGGGCGGTAACCGCATCCATCCTGAAGGCCACACCACCCTCCTTATCTGCCTCAGCCTGGGCCTCCTCTAGAGCCCTGAGATAGATCCTAGCCATAACCCGGGGGTAATCATCCATCCAGGACAAGTTACCCTGCCTCCAAGTACGGAAGTACATATCCTGGAGCATCCCCTCCATCAGCCCCTCGTTCTCTTCAAACACCCTCGTCCGGGCCTCGGAAGCCGACAACCTTACGACGGCGGCATCTCTCTCCAATTGGTATCTCGAGCAGTCAGCCTGAAGGGATTTCCGCATCGCCTCCATCTCCTCCTTCAACTTGGCTTGAGCAAGCTCTGCGGCCTCAAGCTTCCCAGATAACTCCTCTATCTGTTCAAGATCTGCTTTCCGAACCTCATCCACCGTGGCAATGGCCATATCGATCCATTCCTTGCAAATAGCCTCCATTTTCCGCAGTTCGGCCCGGCTGGCCTCTTCCATAGTTTTCTTTAGTCGTCCGGAGGCGGCCTCGTGCTGAGAGATCTGGATGGCCTGATCGGCGAGTTGCTTGGCTTGGTCGGAAACCACTAACCGCAATCTTATATTGGCACTCCCAATTTCCTCCCTGGCCTTGACCAGTCGGGCATGATGCCCCATCAACTTCCCGGTCTCCTCAGCAACTCGGTCGATATTTGCCTTAGCTTCATCCCCATAGCGACAATCCGAGTAGTAAGCAAATCAAGGTCCAGGGACTTGGCCTCATCAAGCACTCTTACCATAGGATTGCGAGGAAGAAGGTGCTCACCAGTAACCTCATCAAAAGAGATGTCATGAGATGCCAGGTCCAGGTCCGGATGACCCGCAAACGGATTGCGTACTAAGCCAGGATGATCTATTGGGATGACGGTTGGATTCTCAGACGGATGGGGGGAGGGCATAAGCTCGGTATCCTCCTCTGTAACGTCGTGAATAGGCTGGAGTGGGGCCGGGGGTTCAAGAAGAGGCTCAGACGAAGATCGACTCCTCTTCCTCTTCTGTATATCTTCTTTAATAACTCTGAGAAGAGGATGATAGCCGACTATGTCTCCCGGGCGGTTAGTAGAAGGCTTCGGCTTGACGGGAGCTTTGAGGAGTTTGTATTGTTCGAGCCTGTGCCGAAGATCTGAGGTCTTGGCCATTTTGCCCACTCCTGGAGTGAAAAACAAGTGTCACCAGTATGCATTAAGCCATCATTCGAGAATAAAAAAGAACAGAGGGAAATTCACCTTGAACCGCAGAGGTTGCCTCAGTAGAAGCGCTCCCGGAAGATAAATCGACGCCGGTCCCAACTTTCTCAGCTTTCCTAGACTTCTCTGTTCCCTCCAAACCTTCGAAGGCTTGGCGGAAAGCGTCATCCATCCACTCTTGCATCTCGCCTACTTGCCCAGAAGACAAAGCCCCGACACCGTCGCCACCTCCAGCGCCCTCTCCTCCATCTCCGCCTTGCTCCTCCTCCACATCTCCCTCCCCCGGGACATCTGGACATGTGCTGGGAGAGGGACCGTCAGACTTTTTGAGCTTCTTCCCCCCGGCAACTGGATGTTTCGGAAAGGGCCTCCTTTTGCTGCTCTTCGACTCGGCCCCTTCTTTAGCTTGGGCAGCCTTCTCTTCGGCCGTGTCCCTCTGCTTGACCACGGACTGCTGTGGAAGGATCAAGTTGTGCTCCAAAAGTGTAGCGTTCCTGATCAGGTAAGCAGCCGACCTATCTCTTCCAGTAATAGCTTCTATTTCTGCTGCCGTCTGAACCAAGTGATCATTCTCCACGACCGCAAAACCACCTGTCGCTAGCAAAAAATAAAAACACATAAGAAGGAGCATTGCAACCAGAACGGGAGTTAAAAATAAAGCTTTGACTTACATCCGGAGGTGAAGCGCCGAATAGAAACGGAATCATCCCTGACAAAAAACCATTCCTTCTTGAACATGCTGTACTTGGAGTATAGATCCAGGACAGGCTTAAAGGATACGGCCGATTCCAAGCTGATGTATGGAGACCCCTTCTTATTGCCTCTCAAGTTGTACAAATACCGGATCTCCCGGTTGGAAGGAGGACGCCCATATCTCCTCTGGAAGATGACGAAGAGACTCACCAGAATGGCATAGGAGTTGGGCTGAAGCTGGAATGGAGCTACCTTTAGATATGTGAGAAAGCTGACTACCCAGGCGTTGAGAGGCGGGATGGCACCACACATGCAATGGTATCTGCTGTAGGCGAAATATCCTTCGGGAGGATCATACGGCATCACTCCCGCACCCGGCAATAACATGCGCGCTCGGTCGACCCCGAAAGACAGAGATATAACATCAAGTTGCTCGCCCTTGAGTGAGCTAGGGAAGCAATCAGGAGGCAAGTTAAGAAGTTCCTGAGGACCGTATCCATCTACCAATGATCTTGGGGTGGGCCCATGACGGGCAGATCCTGGCTGAGCTAGGGGCACTGAGGAAGGCTCTTCTCTATCCTGAGATCTCTTTTTCTCTGATCGGGTTTCCACTCTTTGAGACATTTATCTGCAGACACAAGAAAGTATATCGTTAAGACACATAAACTATGTAATCTAGAGTTTCACTGGTGATTCAGGTATAAAAGTCCATCCGGTAAAGGGTTCATTCAACACTCGGAATCCCCGAATTCATTCAGTAAGGCCCAACCAAGAGCTCATTCGGCATTTCAAATATGAAAGCCCATTCGGCATTCCAACTCTCGGACACATTCGGCGATCATACTCTCCAATACATTCGGTACTCAGAACCCTAAAACCCATTCGGTAGTACGATATAAAAATTCATTCGGCGGCAAAGAGGTCTCACCTGGTTCGGCTAGCACTTTGATTAGGCGAAAATGAGAGTTTGATTCAGCAAAAGAGTTGGCTCGGTTAGTGAGAAATAACGAAGGCATGTGGTCCCTATTTATAAGCAAACCGGATGGCTCGGCATCAGAGACCGGATGGGAATAACCACGCTAAAACAAAGCACGCCATATACAGGCATATGCCCTACTTTGGGGGGCAATTGTTGGGTGCATTCCTACACACCACCGACCCAGGAAGAGGAGACCACCGGTCCAAATTAACTCCATCTTCATCATCACCGAATCAAACCATAAAGCACACCTACCGAACCAACATCCTTCTCCGTCTTCCACCGAAACAACATCCTTCTCCGTCTTCCACCGAACCAGACCTTGCTCACTGCCGAACCAAAGCTCACAAGCTCCACCGGTCCACCATACTCCTACCACCGAACCAAAGCTCCACCGGTCCACCATACTCCTACCACCGAACCAAAGCTCCACCGGTCCACCATACTCCTACCACCGAACCAAAGCTCCACCGGTTCACCATACTCCTACCACTGAACCAAAGCTCCACCGGTCCACTCATCTCCTTCCACCGAACCAAGGTAAACCGGACCAACTCCACCAGGCCAGATTACATCAGCCCAGGCCCGCCAGCTGCTATATACATCCAAGACCCCTGCCCCCAACCTCACTCTATAAATAGAGGGGCAGGGGTACAACAATGGAGCACAAGTTTGAGAGCTCAAGCACGAAGAGAACTTTCAAACAACTTTCTTTCACTGGTATCAAAGCTTTGTACTTGTAATCTAAACAAGGAAAGAGAAATAATATATAAAGTGGACGTAGGCACATTCTGGCTGAACCACTATAAATCTGCATGTCTTTTACAGTTTAGTCCCTGCTTTTCATATATTTGCATAAATCACCCAAATCACTAAGAACAACATAAAATCAATTAAATCCTACGACTTTGAGGTGTTTGTCCATTTTTTGTGCAAACATCGTGTATCTAATTGTTATTGATTGTATGCTTGTAGCCACGGATTAGGTCGGTAATGACTGGAGTAATGACATATTCGGTACTATCCAAGAAGGGGTAGGCCGATCTCGTTTTGGTTTAGGCGCTGAGTATCTCGACCCTAGGTACATCCCTCTAGAGGTGTACCGAGATTTGGTTCGGAAGGTAGTCTCTTCACCTTGTCATTTGTATGGAAATCCAAAATCCACTACGTGCTTGCCATTTTGTTTGTATACCTTAGTATTGCTGGAATTTAATAATGTAACAATTTCAGCTATGTTGATTATTATTTATATAATAAACACTATTATAATATAACATGATTTGATATGAAATGATTTGGTTATCGTAAGGTAAAAACTCATTTGTGTTTATGTGGGGACATGGCCTTACGAGATACCTTTTGTTTTGATAAAGGAAAAGTTTTGGTAAGTTTATAAATTCAGTTAAGATGTGTTTTTCTCACGCTAGTTTACCAGACTGATCCAGGCGTTCTTCCATTTCAATACTCGGGTCAGACTGAGTATATTTATAGGTTCAGATTTGGTGCTTTTGGAGCTTCAACAGGCGAGTTGGAGATCTTCATGTCGTATCCACGTATCTGTTTATTTTTCCGCTGCATTGTTGTTGTTGTAAATTGTCAGCATTTGTCAGGATAGGTTATTATAACTGTCCAAGCTGATGATTACTTATTGTGTACTCTGATATTTATTTATGTATATTACAGTTTCTCTTTGTAAAGATTATTGATATATATATATATTATATGTTATTCCGCTGCGATGTGAGATTCTGTATTGTTTTGGTTCTTCTTCTCTCTTCTTCTTCTCTTCTCTTCTTCTTTCTTCTCTCTTTCTTCTCACCCTCTCTTTTCTTTCTCATGATTATCTGCAATCAGTTCGCTCTGGGTCGGACACGTGTGGTTTGTTGTCGGATTCAGAGAGTGTCGGGTGCGGGTCGTCTCAGTTGGTATCAGAGCTTAGGTTTAGTATACTCCTAGGCCTTGATGTGTACTCATTATAGATATGGTTAGTAATACCAAAGAATAAGTTGAGTGTGTGTGTGTGTGTGTATGAGCGCGTATTTGTTAGCGATATAAAAATGTTTTATATTGTTTAAAATTGGGTAAATGATATAATTTTACCTTGATTATATTTATATAATTGTATATAATTTGTTGGTTGTTAATGAATGGTAATACTTGATTATTATCATTTGTTATTTGTTGTTATGTTTAAATAAAAGCTATTATTATAAATCTAAACAAAGATAACCAAAATTGAAATGAACTTATATAAGCAAAGAAGTAAAGTGAAATTATATAAGTATAAATTTGTGAAAGTGATTTATAAATAAAAAGAATTAAAAAAAATATGTATAAGGAAAGAACATTTGAAATTAAGATATGAAGTTAAAATTTAACATAAGTAAAGTTAAATACATCGAATTAGTAAAATAAATTAGTAATTGAATAGTTGTAATGAATTGAATTGAACTAATGAAATAAGTAAGTTAATTGAATATGATTTCAAATGTGTTTGTTAGAATTGAATATAACTTAAGTTGTGAATTAATAATGAAATGTTGTTAAACATGAATTGGAAGTAAAGTTAACAAAATTTAAGCGAATGTTAATAAATTGAAAGAAAATGTATGTTAACAAATGAATGTTAATAAATGAATTGGAATGAATATAAATTAGTAGAATGTGAACTGATTAAATATGAAGGAATGAATGCAAACTAATTTGATGAGAATCAAATGAAAGTAAAATGAGAATGAATATAATAAAATGATCGTTAGCTAACTTGAATGTGAATTAGTTGGATGAAAACGAAATAGTAAACGAATGAATTGATTTGTTAGATGTTAGTTGTTCGATAGTTGCTTATATTGCATATGTATCATTTGCATATGATTATTGTATTAGTTATGTTGTATATTGATATTATTTTCTATATACAAGTTTCTCATTGGTTGTTGAGTAATTTAGTAGGTGCAGACGACATATGCTTCGCATTTGGAGCTCGCTTTCGCGCTATATTGCTTATATATGCTCGCTAATAATATATAAGGTACATATCTTGAATTACATATCATACTTTTACACTTTTTCCCTACATGATGCTTCATCATTGAGATGAGATGTATATTTGTGATATATATATTGTTATATTTTTTTTTCAAATCGTACCGCGCATAGGAGACTCTGGCTAATTTTTCTAAAAATTTAAGGCGTTAGGAAATATTTTAGAATTTTGGAAATTTTTTTTGATAACTAAAAGTTTTGATTTTTGAGTTATAAATTGAAATGATATTAGTTGATTTTTGAAGTGGTATTAGTCAATAACTATAAATGAATTTGGAAACTTAGAAAAGTTTTTATAAAAAGTTACAACTAGATGATTTTGGAAAAGTTAAACACTTAAGAGAATTTGTAATCTATTTCAACTAAAGTTGTTTTGAAAGTTAATGGAGTTGTAGTATCTTTCTTACTTAGTAATTTCGATGACGAAATTCTTTTAAAGGGGAAAGAATGTAACGACTCAGTTTTTCAGTCGCCTGAATTTAGAATATTTAATTGAATTTAAATATTGAAAAATGAATACTATAAGTTAGATCAGTTAATTAATTGAATATTGAATCTAATATGAATAAAAATGATTTCTAACGTTGTTTTAAATTCTATTTGAATTAGAATGGAGTTAATAAACTTTTAAAGTTGAATTAAAAGTTAATAAACAGAAATTGGAAATTTTGATAAATTAATACGTGGAAAATAGCCATTTGGGACACAGTCTCAGAATTGGATGAAACTAGTTTCATTGGATCCGTAATAGTATATTATTATAGGATTCCAAATTTCGTGTCGATCGGACTTACGGTTTGGTCGTGCGAAGCTAAAACACCTAGAAATTTATTTAAGTAATTTAAATTAAAATAATTTGATTTGAAACTCTATCTTCTGCATATGATGGAATTATTCTCTGTTATATATTCCATTGTGTTCAGAATATGGGTAAAACATATAAAACGCCAAACGGCACGCTTCGTTTGAAGTTCAGAATTAATTTTTAGTGAATAGTAATTTATATTGCCTATAAATAGAGGACCGTAATTTACAAAACCCTAACCCTAATTGTTCACAGCCGCCACTCTATATACGAACGGCCTAAAATAATCAATCTTCCTCTTTCAATATTTCTCAATCCGTAAGCTATTAGCAAAAACTTCCAACTTGGAAATTGTAGAGCACGCCGAGTACTTCACATCCAACGGTGGAGATGGGCTATGGCAGCCGATTGCGACCAAAAAATCGCTGCGTTTGTCGTGCGTTCGAACTGGAATTGCACAAGGTAGGAGGGGCGGAGCTGATGTGGTTGGAGGCGGTGGTGCGTGGGGCCATAGGCTTTCGAATGGTGAGGTTTGATCGTGTTCTAGTTGAGGGTGGGTGGTGCGGCGATGGATGAAGTCGGTGGTGTGATGGGTTCGTGCGCGTGAGGAAGAACCTGGGAGGGGGAACGAACGAATTAGTGGAAGGTTTAAAAATTTAAATTATAATTTATATTAAGTTAATTAATTATCGAATGATTAATAACTCGTAACTTTTGCATACGAGGTCCGTTTCGCACGAAACGAATTGCGTTGGATTCATATTGTCGAGCATTACATTCTAGAGCTTGTTTGGATGGATTTGGAGCTAGTGAAAATTTTGGTTAAAATTAAACACTCATTTAATTTTAATCGAAATAAAACGCTGCAACGACGATTGCGATCAATGTGAGTAAAACTCACACTCTTTGGCCCGCTTATATTTTTGTATAGGTAATATTTTTATTATGCTATTTTGATGACTGTTTGGATGTATATTATATATATATTGGTTGGTTGGATATATTCCCACATATTTTAGCGGATGAGACCCTATACTTTCCCATGTATGAGTGGATGACCCTATGTACGCACGTCTGCCTCGAAGCAGACATTGTACGTATTCTCATATGCATATTTGTTGTAGGCTACAAGTTGGAGAGATCCAACTGGATTCCTCACCACTATTGATTTTTGTTTACAGATGTCTATATATATGCTGTATCATGTGATGATTGATGTGTTGGATGCCATGTTTGCAATTATTCATGTGAATCACCTTATTTAGTGCTTTTGTAGCATTGGGCCATATTTTGGAATTTCAAAATAATAAACTGATGTTTTTGATTTAAAATGGATTTCAAAGTGATTTTGGAATTATATACGTTTTAATAATTTGAATGGATTAAAAGAGAAAGGATTTTATTTAAATAAATAAAGGTATGATTTCCAATGTTATTAAATTATAGTTTTGTGAAATACTTTAAATAAATATTTCGAATGGTTTTATAAAAGTATATTTAATAAATAGCATAATAGCTTTTAAACGGTGTTTTATAACTTTATATAAATGGATTTGAAATTGAAATATGATGAATAGTTTTATAATTGGATTTGAAACCAATATTTTATAATGGATTCGAAGTCAATGTTTTATAAATGGATTTTTCAAATAAATTAGACTTTTGTGAAAAGAGTTTATAAAGGAATTATATTCACGTTTTCAAAGTGAATAATCTATTAAGAAAATGATTTGAAAGTGATATTTATAAATGGAGTTTAAATGGTTTTGAATAGTGAATTAAATTGTGTTGAATATCGAAAATATAGATTTCAACATCTATTGTTGAAATAGATGTTTTCGTGAAATGTGAGGAAGGCATGGACTGTAAAATTTTTGTTATAGTAAATGATTTCTGAAAGGAAATATTTTATTAAGTATGGGATTTATTTATATATCCTATATTTGACATTGATATTTGAGATGATAACTTCTATCAGTTTTGAAATTAAGAATGTTGTTCGGTCAAGGTCTGAGAGGTAATGATACCCCAACTTGATTAGTTCCATTGTTAACTAATAAATAGTTGAAGTTCGATTTCAAAGATTAATATTAAGTATAGTTAGTTGAATCCCTATACTAGTATTTTTGGGTTGTCATAACGATGTTTTACACAATATTCGTTTTGACCCAAATAATATATGTTTTGAAGAATATTTTCCTTAAAGATTTGCATATATACTTAATCATCGATTTAAGTATATGAAATATTTTCTAAGTGTTGAAAATAAAATGATTTGTGAATTCACTTATTATTAAAATAAGTTTATGGAAATGTTTTCAAAATATTGAAATGGTTTTGAGAATATTACCCTTTTAAGATAAATTGAAGTGAATAATTGGAAAGTGATTTGATTTATGAACGATTAATAAAATCAGACCTAGTGACTGCTTGAGTGCTAAATTATATTTTTGGCCATTTTAGTTTCTCGACTTGATGTGGAAACTAATTAGTCGTACACTTAGTACGTAATTGACTGTTTAGGCTTGATTATCGTTTGTGTTGAGAATGTTGATTCGTGTAGTGCGGAGTGATTACTCCAATCAATCGAGCTTCCTTCTTGGCCGAAGGATAGCAAGTTGAAAGTTGGAGACGTGATAAGTCTATGCGACTTGGTTTCTGTGTGAGGTTGAGAAACGCTTTTGCGTTGTTGGTGCGAAGAGACCGGGAACAGATTTATATGAAAACCACTTCAGACCAACATATATGCGACGATTGTGCAGGTTGGTCGATGAAATTGATATTTAAGATTTTCATAGTGAACGACTGCTTGTTTATCATTTGGGGTTAAAATCCCAATATACATATAGTGGCAGTAGTCTCTTCGTTATGAAATATCCATTGCAAGGGCTGTCGCTACTAATCCTATAGGATGTGGTAGGAGAGTACCTTTAGTTTGTCCTGTTCCTAGACAACTTGTATGGATGAGTGTCTGACATTGCATTTCTAAGATTACGTACATTGGTTTTTACAAACGTACATCTTGTGGTGGCGGAGAAGGCAACTTCTTTTAGCTTAACACCCTCCTTGAGACATACGAGCTCAAGGATTGTATTTTTGTGGAAGGCAATTAGTAGTCAATGGGAATGGCAATGTGGCATTCAAAGATGAAGCTGATGTGATTTGTGAAAGGTAATCGATACCTCTTTTGGCCTGACTCCCCGGAAAATGACCGAAACAGGGATAGAAGCAGCAAGGCTAAGTGGATCGCTCCCATTAGGAGATGTCATCACTCTTCTAGATGTATCTTTACACGCTATTACGTCGTGTATCTGATTATTGTTGATTGTATGCTTGTGGCCATGGATTAGGTCGGTAACGACCAGAGTAATGACCTATTCGGTACTATCCAGGAAGGGGTAGGTCAGTCTTGTGTTGGTTTAGGCACCGAGTATCTCGACCCTTGGTACATCCCTCTAGAGGTGTACCGAGATTTGGTTTGAAAGGTAGTCCCTTCACCTAATCATTTGTATGGAAATCCAAAATCCACCACGTGCCTGCCATTTTATTTGTAGAGCATAGTATTGCTGGAATTTAATAATGTAACAATTTCAGCTATGTTGATTATTATTTGTATAATAGACACTATTATAATATAACATGATTTGATATGAATGGTTTGGTTATCGTAAGGTAAAAACCCATTTGTGTTTATGTGTGGACATGGTCCTACGAGATACCTTTTGTTTTGATAAAGGAAAAGTTTTGGTAACTTTATAAATTCAGTTGAGATGTGTTTTTCTTATGCTAGTTTACCAGACTGATCTGGGCATTCTTCCCTTTCAATGCTCAAGTCAGACCGAGTATATTTATAGGTTCAGATTTGGTGCTTTTGGAGCTTTAGCAGGCGAGCTGGAGATCTTCATGTCGTATACTTGTATCTGTTTATTTTTCCGTTGCATTGTTGTTGTTGTAAATTTTCAGCATTTGTGAAGACAGGACGTTATTATAACTGTCCAATCTGATGATTACTAATTGTGTACTCTGATATTGATTTATGTATATTACAGTTTCTCTTTGTAAAGATTATTGATCTATATTATATGTTATTCCGTTGCGATGTGAGATTATGTATTGTTTTGGTTCTGCTTCTCTATTCTTCTTCTCTTCTCTTCTTCTTTCTTCTCACTTTTTTCTCAGCCACTCTTTTCTTTCTCATGATTATATGCAATCGGTTCACTCTAGGTCGGACACGCGTGGTTTGGTGTCGGATTCAAAGGGTGCCGGGTGTGGGTAGTCTCTCTTCCCATGCGTGAAAAGGTAAATTACTTACAACTGGTTATGCACTATTTGAAAGTCAAAAACAAAAGTCAAATGCTCATAAACTGGCCGAGGACAACTAACTAATCAGTAAATGATAATATGTGTAATCATATCAATTGATCAATCAACCAGCAAAGAGATAACATCCCATCATCAACAAATAGTCACGAATGATATTATTAGTTTATAGAATTAATTCTTTTGTATTCTAAATACAATCCAGGTGAAAATCATTTCATTTATTAATTTCAAAATATTTTTACATCACTAACAAATACGCTCTCTCATATATGTATATACACTCAGTGAGCTTATCCTACATGTTTAGGCATATGCTAAACCAAAGCCCTGATACCAACTGTGATGGCCCACCCTTTTGGACGATTCAATCGACAATAAACCACACATTTCTAACTCAAACAACAAAAAAAAACTTATTATCAATAGCGTTTATTCTAAAGAAATAAGATATAGAAGAATAAAAATACAGAATCTCACATCGGAATGACAAAAATATAATAATTACATAAACAGTTCATTAAGTTGTTTAACAATATACAATAAATTCACTTTACAATATCATCAGAGTTATACATTTAACAGATATAATAAAGTAATGCAGTGGAATAATATTAATAAATACGGTCTTCAAATTCCATCTTCATCTCCAAGAAATAATATCTTTGAAACATTGAAATACTCAGGTGGACCCGAACGTAAAGGAAAATAATACACTCGAGTCAGAACTAAATTTTTTATGCAAATTAAATCAAAATTAGATTAAATATGGAATGCAGATAACTATAATTTTTAAAGTTTCAAATTTTCCAGAAAAGTTATTATTTTCATCTTCCAATACAATAGCTTTCACAATAGATCCGTTCTAATAACTTACAAATTTACAGAAAAATTTCAAAATTAATTTTATAGTTCAAGAGATTTGATTTATGAAAATTTTCCAAAGTTTCAAAATTAAATTTATGAAAACATCCCAGGGTTTCAAAATTTAAATTTGAAAACTTTGAAATAAGGTAACGGAAGTTTATTTCTCGAAAATCATTTTTCTATTTCAAATAGTAATTCTAAACATACTAATTTTGTCACATGTCATTATAAGAAATCCAAGGGTTTTGTATCCTTATTTAGTGTTCAAATAATCAATATGAAAATTTGTATGATTATAATAAACTGTAGGGTGATAACTGGGATATATCAAAATAAATTAACAAATACACATTCAATCACAATAGCATCCGTCACAACATACAATCAACATTCAAATCAACCAATTCAACAAATCAATCAATTCAATAACATGTCACAATAATTATTAGTTATCACATATTGGAGTTCAGGTATTCAAATTAAATGTCAATTAAAATTCCCAACCATCAGTTAATAATTTTATCACTATATGACTTGTTTTACTTGCAATAAAATTTTAGTATATCGTGAGTGAGTTTAACACTCACCTTTTGGCTTTCCCTTTTCTAGTCAGATTTGGATCCGCTACTACTTTCTCCTTTTGATTTGTTTCCTTGCTATCTTTGTTTTTTTAATAAATTTTTTGTAGAGACAGAGAAGTTTGTATAGATCTAGATTTGAAGAAAAAGATTTGGAAAGAGAAGAAAGTTTGGAAAAGAAGAAGAAGAATTGAAAAATAAAAGGAAGCTTTGAAAAAGAAGAAGAAGATTTGAAGAATAAGAATAAAAAAACAAAGCTTTGAAAAAAGTAGAAGAAGGAGATTTGAAGAAGAAAAATGAAAAAGGAAGGAGGAAGGTGAAGGAGAGAGAGAAAAATGAGATGGAAGTTTTGTGGAAAACTGAAGCCATAGAAGATGAGATTTGAAAAATGAAATGAGGCTACAGGAATGAAGATGGAAACAAATGAAAAGCTAATAAAGTATGTATAAACAAACTAGAAATTGAAATAAAGTAAATATATGAACATTCCTAAAAAAAGGTAGTATTGAAAGAGGTGAAGTAAAAGAATAAAAATATGAATGAAGATAAAAATAAATCTTCCGATTTTAAATATGAAGCTTCAAGAGAATGAATTGCCAATGAAAGGAAGCTACAAGAACTAATAATGCATAAACAAAATGAACTTCAGAAATGAAGAATAGGAAATGCTAATGAGGTGGCATGAATATAAATTTAGATGTTCACATTAAAAATGAAAAAAAGACTTCAGGTAAAGTACTTGGAAAGGAACAAACGAACAAATGAGAAACAAATGAAAAGAATGCAGCAATTATTAATTAGAAAAAAAATCAAATGAGGCTACTATTAATTAATAAGAAACGAATGCGTAGTCTAATAATGAAATGGATGCTCAAGTGGAACCTAAATGGGGAACTTGAAAACAAAAAGAAAGAGAACGTAGATGATAATAAATATAAACCAAATGAAGGGACCATTTATATACTATGAACAAACTTTTGGGGTCCAAATTCCAAAACTTACTCCAATTATATACTATGCACATTCCATTAACTCAATCGATCAATTAACAACCAATCAATCAACCAATCAATCTATATATTTATTTATGTTACTCAAACCAATTTTATTAATTCATGGATATATAACTACCTATGCACTATAAAAATGATTTACTTTACCTTTTAATTACTGTAACAGTAACATTAATGCAACAGATTTACAAGTTTTACCATATATAAAATTGAAAAATAAATACATATGAAGTAATGTACAACTGTTAATGCAAGATAATTTCTAATTAATTCCACAACATTTACACAACCAAGAACCCTCTGATATATTTTAAAATTTGAATACTAATAAGTATGTTTATATATATTATTCCAAAACTCAAATTTTCTTTTTATAAATCATACTTATTCAAAATGAAAATTTTATTTTATACATCTCAAAACATGCATTTATGTTAATTAAAATGTTCATTCCATTTTGGCACAAAAATGCAAGTTCCTATATTAACTCATTCATTACAATTTCATTCTTGTTTCCTTTTTAATTGAAACATTTCAATTAATCTAACTCCAATTAATTCCATTACTAATTTCAAATGAATTCTAAGTATAAACACTGTTTTCTTTTCATTTATACTAATTCAAATTGTTTTATAAAATTTTATATACAATAAAATTTATACACTATTTACTTTATCTTATTGAAAATCAACTTCTCCAAGATACATTTCAACTAACAACTTATGTTATTCTTTCATTAAAACATTCACTCAATTCTTTATTTATATTAAATATTTGCTATAACAGTAATAAAATCTATTCATTACATATGTTTATAACAGTGAACCCTCTAATATATTTTAAAATTTGAATACTAATAAGTATGTTTATATATATTATTCCGAAACTCAAATTTTCTTTTTATAAAATCATACTTATTCAAAATGAAAATATTATTTTATATGTCTCAAAACATAATTAAAATGTTCATTTCATTTTGACACAAAATGCAAGTTCTTATATTAACTCATTCATTACAATTTCATTCTTAATTGAAACATTCCAATTAATCTAACTCTAATTAATTTCATTATTAATTTCAAATGAATTCTAATTATAAAGCACTGTTTTCTTTTCATTTATTCTAATTCAAACATGTAACGACCCGTATTTTTCGATAATTAAAAATATTAAATTTAATAAGTTTTGGAATTTGGTGTTGTGAAAAATTAAAAAATTTAAGATTTATTAATGAGAAATTAACTAGAATGAAATGTAATAATGTTAATTTAAGGAAATTGATAACTAGTTGAATGTAATCTCAAGAAGTTGAAATAATTGCAGAGTTAAATTGGTTAAAATTGTAAATAAGGAAATAAATTAAATATTATATTAAATGGTGAGATAATATGTAATTAATTGAAATTGAGTATAATCAGTGCTGTGTAGGGAGTTATAATATTTGTTTGTAGTAATAAACTTATAAATGTGATTAAATTAAGTAAAATGTAATAATTGTTACTTATCACCTATTTATTTAGTCTGTTGAAATTAATTTGGGAAATTGATAAAAATTTAGTATAATTGAAATATTGTAATTAATATGGAAAAAGATGGTAACTGTGGACCATTGATGTAATAAGATGTAAATTTATGTTAGTTGCATTCATAAGTAATAATTGATTAAATAATAAGAGTGGAATCAAATAAATGAATTTATTGGAATTTAAATTTAAATTTATGGATTTATTTCAATTGAAATTAAATGTTGTAATTTTTGCAACATTTAAATATTTAATTTGACATGGGAATTTGTTTTAAAAGGATGATAATCTCTGTGTAATTAGAAAAGGATGAAATTGTTAGTTATAAAATTTGGATTGAAAAGTGATTTAATTAATTTAATAATAATTTATTTAAATTAATGTGAAAATAGCCATTTTGGCCATTGTCTTGGATTTCGAAAAAACAAGTTTCATCGGGTTCGTAATGGTGAATTATTGTAGGATTTCAAGTTTGGTAGCGATCGGACTTGTCGATTGATCGTACGGGCTCGAAACGCGTAGAAATCAATTTGAATTAAGCTGATTTTGAAAGCTAACTTCTTCATACAATGGAATTAGGACTTGAAACCTGTTCCATTGAATTTAATAATATCAAAAATATCTATTTCGATATACTGGATGATCCACTTTCGTTTCGGAAGCGAAACGGACTTTCGGGTTGTTATTGTCATTTTAAACAGATTCGATATGATTATTCTTTCTTGTCGGGCCTTGTCTATATAAATAGATTTTTCTAAACCCCAACAGTCTTTCTATTTCTTATTATAGTACTTACAACTCCATTTGTCTATTCCTTCTTCTCAAATGGCAGAAACCCTAATTCCCAGATTTAATTGCAAATCAAAATCAAATCGAAAAATTAAAATTCCTCAAACTATATCATATTATATATCGTTGGAAAGCTCTCGATGAGCGCAATCCGCTGCAACAATTCGTTTTTCGATTTGGTGCATCGTTTGATCAAAAATCGAGGATGAACCTCGACGTCCATTTCTAGGGTTTGCTATTCGACGGCGGAACTTCGACTATAGAATGATCGGGAAGCGCCATTGGGTGGAGGGGACAGAGCAGCGCCGATCCATGATGTTAGTCGTCGTAAACGTCGCATCGATTCACCAAAAATCTAGCATGTTCATTCACGTTGGGGGGCGATAGCGTTGGCCGTAGGGGTGGTCGGGGGTGATGGCTGTCTGGGCATAGACACGCCTGGTCGTGGGCGAGAAGGTGGCGGGGTCTGATTGGGTTGCAGTCGATCATGGCAGTCGGCGTTTTGATCGAAGGCATGGCGGCTGTGAAGAGAAGCTCGATCGATATTGTCTGAAGAGGTTAGGGCTTACGTGTTGTTTCAAGTGACGTGGCACCACTTTCTTTTTTTTATTTTCCTTATTTTAATTTAAATATTTTAGTTCAATCGTTCAAACATTAATATCTTTTGCATACGAACTCGGATTCACGCGCGGTTTTATCTGCTGCAATCGTATCGAAATTCCAGACATTTTGGAACTGGTTTGATTGGAATATGAGACTGTTAGATTTTCGGACTTTAATTGGATTTTAAACCGATTTGAAATCAATGGTGAGTGTTTTAACCCACTCACAAGTACTAAATTGCCTTATGTTAGTTAAATAAAATTTATGATGTGATTAGAAATTGATTGGTTGACGTTTGGTATATTTAAATTGTCATTTCAGTTAAATCTGAATTTTATTGAATTTAGTCGCCATTTAATTTAATATTGCATTTTTAATTGTTAGTTAAATACATATGAATGATAATCAGTTAATTGATGTTATTTATTAGTGGATTTGAATGGTGATTGTGATGGATGTTTGATTGTTGATATCGGATGACTAGATGTTATATTTATATTGTTATAACACTACAAGTTCCCTTAGTCTATTGTTAGAAAAAGTTCTATGGGTTGAAATGATACATACCCGAATGATCTATAGATTAGGGAAAAATCGTTATGGGTTAAAATGATAAACCCAAGCGATTTTATGGATTTTGAATTTTATTCGGGATTGCGGGTATAAATGATATATATCCGTAAATATAAATAATTGCGGATTGAAATGATAAATATCCGTATCACTTGTCCATAGGGTAGAAAATTATATACGGACACCGGATTGGTTAAATTAAATGATTTTAAATCTTTAACATTTTGAATTCAGTTAAATGATATTTTGGAATAAAATTTGATTTATATAAACTGAATTATTTTTCGAAAATCCAAGTTTAAATGTTGAAATTGAAATTGGATTAAATGAATTGTTTAAAGAACTAAAATTTAAATTTCAAAGTTGAATTGTGAAATATAAATGGAATTTATCGTAATTGGGTTATTGACATGTTTGAATATTTAAACTTGGAAATATATGAATTTGAAGTGCTTTAAAATTGTAGTTCAAACATGAATTTTGGAAATTTGTATTGAAAGAAAACGTAGTTTGTTGAAATCTGGATACGGTCCAGATTCGTTGGAATGGAAGAAATGGTTTAATTTGATATTAATTTCAGATTAATTATTTTAATGTAAACTGTTTAAAATATATTATTTTTAAATTCATATTTATTTAGATTTTCAAATCATTTTATATTAAACTATGTTAAACCTATTTAAATTATTTTAAACCATTTAAACTAATTTAATCTATTTTAGGCTATTTAATCTATTTTAAACTATTTTAACCTATTTAAACTATTTTAATCTAATTTAATCTATTTTAAACTATTTTAATCTCATTTAATCTATTTTAAACTATTTTAATCTAATTTAATCTATTTTAATCCATTTTAAAACTATTTTAAGCTAATTTAATCTATTTTAAACTATTCTAACTATTTTGAACTGCTTTAAACTATTTTAAAGTATTTTAAACTATTTTAACTATTTTAAACCATTTATGACTATCTAAACTATATTTCAAATTTCAAACGGTGCAAGTTTAATTGGTTATATTTAAATCCTTGATTTAAAAGTGAATATGGTTAAATGATGTTATAATCTAAGTTGGGATTTGAAATGATATTTTCTAGTGAAATAACCTATTCAGAGTAAATATGATGATTTTAAAATGAGGGTTTAACCTATTTTGGAAATATGATTTCGAAAGTAAATATGATTTTGAAAGTGATATGATTTCAAATGTGATATGATTTCGAAAGTGAATATGATTTCGAAAGAGATATGGTTTGAATTGAATATGATATTTTGATATCAATTATGAATTGACTTTTGAAAATGTAAAAGAATCATCCGGTGTGAAATAAGCAATTGGTTGTTAAAGAGACCGGGATCAGATATTGTCATACTCTCTGCCAATACCGAAAACCACTTTAACAACTGTGTACGTGGTGGAGATTCCAGAATGAAGTAGGATGGTTTGGCGAACGATTTTGTATGAGGTATTTATGTAGCCCTGACTCCCGTGAGTCAGCTTGATGTGGCTAAAACAGGAGCACCCAAGTGCCGGGTCAAGTGAGGTTACTCCTCCTATCGGGCACATTTCTTCGATACCATATTATGACTTTGTGACTGATTTGGTGGCCACCCCTCGATTTTGATTATGGGAGTGTGTTCCGAGGTGGGCGGTAGTAGCTGCTATGCGTTACCACCAGTCCGGATCCGCAAAATGGTAGTATCCTATCATGGCCATTGCCTCGCGTGCCTTGTCACATGCCTTATCGCGACTTCTACGAGTTTGGTTTGTACTGTACCTATGGAGTGCTTCCTGAATATCCCATCAGTTTGGTGGGGCTTACAGTATCTATAGTGACTACAGGAATTTATAAAAATGTGTTAATGGGGATATGGGTAACGCCTTAACGCTATTTTAATACTTTACTTTACTGTAAAAACTATTATAATAGCATATTGTACTATGTTTGTAGATAGTTTAACAGATCCTTAGGAGATGGAAATCCCGAGCATCTCTTAAGTTATTGCACGCACGTTAGACACTGGATAGGAGATGCCAAACCCCATAAACATTTCTGACACCATTACACTCATATTTATTTACTATTGATTTAACTTACATAAGATCTTTTAGTTCCGACTCGAGTGTTTTGTCTTTTCAATTCGCTCGGGTCAGTCTGAGCTTTTTAGTGTACCGAAGACTGCTTTTCTGGAGGACAAAGACGAAGATTTAGTACTATTAATATTTATTATATTTATTCCATTGTATCATGTTGTTCCGCTGCAGTTATTTATTTATTCTTGTAGTATGTAACTCTGATCTGTATTGTAAAGGTGTAATTAAATGTTATTTGTAAAACAGCTTAATGAACTGTTATTTGATTATTATATTTTGTCATTCACTATGAGATTCTGTGTTTGTTTTCTTTCTTTTCTCTTCTTTTTCTTATTAACCTCGTAACAATCCTCCCTTTTAAATGGTTTGAGATTGACATGTGTGATTTATTATCGATTTAAATCGTCCAAAAAGGCGGTCGTTACAGTTGGTATCAGAGCTTTGGTTTAGCGATAACCTTAGCTTTGTGGGGTCTGACTCTTTCGAAGATAGGGTAGTTATATCCTAGAATGAGTTTGTTTGAGTGCATATATGAGATAGCGTACTTGTTAGTGTTATAAAATATTTTTATATTGTGTTAATTTGTTTTGTTTAGTATTTATAGATTCTGGTATGTACATAGGATGCTATGGCATCGATAGGAATTTCTAAACACTTAATAGGGCAGACCGACATAATATTGGTTTTGAAATATAGGTAAATGAAATAATTTTGCCTAGTATTATATTTTGTATATAAAAGAACAATTTTTTTATAAAAGGTATAATTGGATGTGATATATTGTTGTTAGGTAGTGAAATTTTATAAATATTGATTGTAAAATAGGATTTACAAGTAAAATAAATACAAATTGGAATTTGGGAACTTAATTTCCGGGGTTTTTGAAATTTGTTTTCAAAGGATTTTGGAACATGATATTAGTATTATTTGGAAGTATGTTAGATATAAATATTTTCAATGCGATTTAAAAGAAATGTTTTTAAAGGAAATTTTAAAGGAAATAAGTTATGTACTCCCTTCTCTGTCTCTGGAAAATAATTTCGGTGATGAGTGCACGCATCATCAACATTCATTTTCGAGTTTTAAAGTGGGAAGACCGCTGTAGTTGTTTTACTAGACATTTGTTTTGATAAAGAATCTTAAATTTTAATTCCTAAATATGATTGATATATATAAAGGATATGAGTATATATTATTTTAAATTGATTTGAAATGGGATCCGGTATTAAGTTCTTAAGTTTCTGTAAATTAGAAAATTTTAATTATTATAAGGAATGAAATTTTAACTATATTAATAATTGGAAACTTTTAAAATGAAAAATAAGAAATTTGATGTTAAGTGATTAATGAAATATATAAGAAATTGAAAATCTGTAACTTATAGATATGAAAATTCAGAAGATGTAATTATTGAACACTTTATTAACTAAAATGAATAAGATAAACTTGTGTAACATTCAATTACATTCTAAAAGACATATATATAATTTACCAAATTGTTAAAAGGTGTAATGTTAAATAGAAATATGTGATAGAATATTATACAAGTAAAACTTAATTGGATTTTAAATCAATTTTCGGGCTTGTGTAGCATTCAATTACATTTTGGAACTTGTGTAACATTCAATTACATTTTAGAACTAGTTTGGTTGGAATTTGAGACAGTTAGATTTTCGGGCTTTAATTGGATTTTAAATCGATTTGGAACCAAAGGTGAGTGTTTTAACCCACTCACAAATACTAAATTATCTTATATTAGTTAAATAAAATTTGTGATGTGATTAGAAATTGATTGGTTGACGTTTGATATATTTAAATTGTCATTTAGAGTTAAATCTGAATTTTATTGAATTTAATCGCTATTTAATTTAGTATTGCATTTTTAATTGTTATTTAAATACCTGTGAATGATAATCGGTTAATTGATGTTATTTATTAGTGGATTTGAATGGTGATTGTGATGGATGTTTGATTGTTGATATTAGATTATTGGATGTTATATTTATATTGTTATAACACTACAAGTTCCCTTAGTCTATTGTTAGAAAAATCCCTATGGTTTGAAATGATACATACCCGAACGATCTATAGATTAGGGAAAAATCATTTTGGGTTGAAATGATAAACCCAAGCGATTTTATGGATTTTGAATTTTATTCGAGATTGCGGGTTGAAATTATATATATCCGTAAATTTAAATAATTGCGGATTAAAATGATAAATATCCATATCACTTGACCATAAGGTATAAAATTATATACGGACACTGGATTGGTTAAATTAAATGATTTTAAATCTTTAAAATTTTGAATTCAGTTAAATGATATTTTGGAATAAAATTTGATTTATATAAACTGACTTATTTTTCGAAAATCCAAGTTTAAATGTTGAAATTGAAATTTGGTTAAATGAATTGTTTAAAGAACTAAAATTTAAATTTCAAAGTTGAATTGTGAAATATAAATGGAATTTATCGTAATTGGGTTATTGAAATGTTTGAATATTTAAACTTGGAAATATATGAATTTGAAGTGCTTTAAAATTGTAGTTCAAACATGAATTTGGAAATCGATATAAATTGAAATGATTTTGGGAATTTGTATTGAAAGAAAATGTAGTTTGTTGAAATCTGGATACGGTCCAGATTCGTTGGAATGGAAGAAATGGTTTAATTTGATATTAATTTCAGATTAATTATTTTAATGTAAACTGTTTAAAATATATTATTTTTAAATTCAGATTTATTTAGATTTTCAAACCATTTTATATTAAACTATGTTAAACCTATTTGAACTATTTTAAACCATTTAAACTAATTTAATCTATTTTAGGCTATTTAACCTATTTAAACTATTTTAATCTAATTTAATCTATTTTAAACTATTTTAATCTCATTTAATCTATTTTAAACTATTTTAAACTATTTTAATCTCATTTAATCTATTTTAAACTATTTTAATCTAATTTAATCTATTTTAAACTATTTTAAAACTATTTTAAGCTAATTTAATCTATTTTAAACTATTCTAACTATTTTAAACTGCTTTAAACTATTTTAACTATTTTAAACCATTTATGACTATCTAAACTATATTTCAAATTTCAAACTGTAACGACCCGCCATTTCGAACCATTCAAATCGACAATCATCGACTTATGTCAAACTTGAATTGCTCAAAACAACAGATTGTTAATTTATATTTGGCAAAACTTAGCATATACAGTAAATAAAATCAATCATAGAATCACAGACACAAAGTAATATAACAATAAGAGTGGAATTGATAAATAGTAGTTCATGAAGCTATTATATAAACAACAGAGTCAAACAAAATACAAAAGATAATCCCAAGTACAAGAAGTCTCAAATACAAAAGTAACATATAGGACTGAACATAAGCAACTGGAAATAACTGAAAGCTGAATAGATAAAGGCAGATCTTCAAGTAAAACTCCAAGCTCCAAAGGTGAGGCTCAAATGCTGTGACACTCAGTTTGACCCGAGCATAAAGCAAAACACAAAACACTCGAGTTAGGATTAACATTCTTATATCAGTAAATTCAACTCAAGTGAAATGTCAACTGAAATACAAATAACTTAAAGGATGTTTGAGATTCCCATCCTCTAAGGATCCGTTAAACTATCTACATATATAGTACAATACGCTACATATATAATGTCTATATTAAAGTAAACTATTACAATAGCGTTAAGGCGTTACCCATATCCCCCTTAACGCATTTTATATAATGTCGTAGTCTATACAGTACTGTAAACTCCACCAAACCGGTGGGCTATCAGGGAGCACTCCATAGGTATGACACAAACCAAACTCGTAGAAGGTGCAATAAGGCATGTGACAAGGCACGCGAGGCAATGCCTAGAGTAGGATTCTACCGTTTTGCAGAACCGAGCTGGTGGTAACGCATAACAGCTACTACCGCCCACCTCGAGACACACTCCTGTAATTAATCGAAGGTGCACCCAAATCAAATCACAAGGTAATAGAATGTTATCGAAGAAATGTGCTCAATCGGATGTATGACCTCACTTGGCCCAGGTATAGCTCATGTTTTAGCCACATTAAGCTGACTCGCGGGAGTCAGCGCTGCATTAATACCTCATATAGAACCGTCGCCAAACCATTTTACTTCGTTCTGGAATCTCGACCACGTACACAGTTGTTAAAGTGGTTTTTGGTATTGGCAGAGAGTATGACAATATCTGATCCTGGTCTCTTTAACAACCAAACGCTTATTACACACCGTGGTCGTTTATAAATTAAAACAGTTCATACTTCATATCAAAATATCATACTTATTTAAAAATCATATCACATTCAAAATCATATCACTATCAAAATCATATCACTTTCAAAATCATATTTACTTTCAAAATCATATTTACTTTCAAAATCATATTAAAGTATTCACATTTAAATCCATTTAATCTAAATCATAACAGTTCCAACTTAAACAATAAAAAAAGGTTTATATATATTAAAATAGTTATAATTTAAAAATAGTTTATATTTAAAAAAGATAGGTTATATATTTAAAATAGTTTATATATTAAAATAGTTTATATTAAAAGGGTTTATATCAAAAATAGTTTCAAATTAAAATTGTTTCGTCCAATTCCACAAATCGATTCAAATCAACTTTAGTTCCAAAATTCAATTTAAAATAATCTTAGTTCATAAATTGCAATTCAATTCAAATACTCAATAAAACCATTTTTGTTTATATCGATTCCAAATCTAGGTTTGAAACTACAAATTTAATAAATTTTCCAATTCAATAGGTTTCAAAGTTAAATATTCGATAATTTACAATAACTCACTTTTATAAATTTCATTTATATTTCAAAATTTAACTTTAACTTTACTTAAATCTGAAATATTCACTTAATCATTTTAATAACATTTAAATAAAATCTCTAATTACAAATTTGAATCAAACTAAATATTCTATTTTAGTTTATTAAATTCGAAAATGTTCATTTAGTTACCTTTTATCAAAATCAAGTTATCAAGTTATAAATTTCATATCTTTAAAATCTCAATCAATAAGTTTCAAATCAATTTTATTAAATTCAATTCTCAAATAAATTATATGACAAATCAACCTTAATTTATTTTTCCCAACCTTTATTTTATTAAATTTATTACAAAAATCTATTTAAAATATTAATATAAAATTTAAATAAATTATTTAAACATATTTTATATATCAGTTAAATTAAATTTTATTGAATTAAATCTTATTATTAAATATATTTTATATTAAATATTATTTTATATATTTCTAAAATAATAAAATTATAAGTAAAATCTTAAAATTATAATTTCAAAACTAACTTATAAATTTAAAATTTCCAAATATATATATAATTTAAAATCTAAATTTTCACATATATTAAAATAAAATCTTTATATTATATTTTAAAATCGATATTTAATAAAACTCATATATATATATATATTCCTTTCAAAACCTTGGAAATCATTTTCGAAAATAGACCAACGGTGTCCGTATATAATTTTCTACCCTATGGTCAAGTGATACGAATATTTACCATTTCAATCCACAATTTAAATATTTACGGGTATATATCATTTCAACCCGCAATCCCAAAATTTAAAATCAATGAAAATCGCTTGGGTTTATCATTTCAACCCATAATGATTTTCCCTTAATCTATAATATCATTCGGGTATGTATCATTTCAACCCATAGGGAATTCTGAACTAATAGGGAACTTGCAGAGTGAGAATAAATATGATAATAATATAACATATCAACAGCAGGCATATATCATCAGTAATAAATTTAAATATAATATATACAACAGGTTATGGGGTCAATCTGTCATAGGTGGACAACTGTAGATAATGGCATATCAAATGAGTTAACAATTAAATAACTTAACAATTCAAATTTAATAGCATATTTCAATCATCATTCCATGTGGATTGAATTTACTAAATATAAGAATGCTAATAGTGAGTGATTGCTCACTTTTCGAGGTTAGAGAGATAACAAGAACAAGATGCGATGCATCCAAGCACACCTTCCAAAGCCAAGCACGACGGACACGAATTTGACGAACAAAGCTGAACATGAATTCGAAAATCGATGGAAACGAAAAATATATATATATTTTAAAATCTAATATTTACTTATATAAAATCTTTATAACGTATATTTTCCTTTAAAATCCATATTCGCTTTGAAACACAAATCAAAATAAATTCTTTATATATTTATCCTAAAATCAATACTGAATTCATACACATATATAAATAATATATATATATAATATTATAAAATCATCTCTTAATTTAAAACACGTATTTTAAAATAACATATCAATATATTATAGTTTACTCTAAAATCAAAACATATACTGAAAAAATTAATATATTTGCAGACTATATCTTTATGAAAACAATACATGCATGCTACTCAAAATGTATGTAGCTATATTCCAATATATACACGCTACAAAAATATTATATATATATATATACAGACTATAGGTATAGATAAACAGACAGGTCACATATCATATATATAAGCTAATATATACAAACTATATATATATAAATGATTTGAGAGATTGGCCTTGAGATAAGGTCTGACCGAATGATCTCGGCTGTTGGAGGGTAGTGGGAACCGCTCGGTAATCAAAAAAGGATGGAAGGTGTTCGGGTGAGGCAAGCGCTCGGCTGGTGGTGGTTAGTCTCGGCGGTGAGATCGGAGGTGATTTGTGAAGATTGACAGCTGCTGTGGGTAGGCAGGCCGAAGTTGACAGAGGAGGGAGGTGGTGCGTGTTATCGGGTGGAAAGGCATGCAGGCGGTGGGATCTAGGATGGTGGGTCAGGTGTTTGGGCTGAGGTACTCAGTGTTAGGGCGGGAGCTGCTTGGTTCGTGGAGGCTTAGGCGGGGCTGGTTGTGAGAGTTTGGTGACGTGGAAGCTCAGAGGTGAGCCGGAGATGGCCGATGGTGTGGTAATGGAGTGACAAGGAGTGGTGGTAGCGGAGCTTCATGGAGATGGTGGCAGCGACAAGGGTGTGAGGCCTATAGGCGGCGGCCATAGGAAGGTGGAGGGGCGCTCGGGTGTGCTAGGAGGAGCGGTGATGTGGAGGGTCTCGGCTGTGGCAAAGTGATGGAAGGACAGGCGATGGAGTGAGAGATGCGGGTGTGGTGGTGGACGAGGATGCAAGGTTTTGGCAGAGAAAGAAAAGAAAAAAAACAAGGGAAGCATGGTTTCAGGAAGAAGGAGGAGGCGTGCAAAATAGGTGAGAACAGTTTGAAGAAAAAGGAGTAGGCTAGTAGAGAGGAGAAGAGCAGGCAAATAAAATTATAACTTATATATATTAACTTTATAATATATGGTTTCAAAAGTAGGATTGGATTTGATTCAAAGCACATGCGGAGGAGTTTCATAGCAGGTAAAATATGATACTCAGTTTCCTTTTTTCTTTTTTTTTTAGAATGAAAGCACGACAAAACAAAGAAGGAGGGGAGACAGAATGAAAGGACGAACCAATATAATATTGAATAGAATAGGGAATAGCAAAGGATAGAAGTTGAACCAGAAAATATTAATAGCAAACGGCTATTTGGTTTACACGTTGGATAATGGAAAGACACAAGGAAAATAAAAAAGGTTCAAAAACGGGTACCGATACGGGTAACCGTTTCGCAGATTTCGCCGTGTACCAGACTCTGAAATGCACGAATGAATATACTACGGAGATCAGTATGGCGAGATGAACAGAACGGTACATATATATCAGTGATATGACTATCCTATCAAAAGTCGATATTCGCTGCCAAAACTACTCCTAAAACGCCAAAAATAAGACAAACAGGGATAGAGAAATCCAAATTTGGCAAAACGAAATATGACGTCTCACTCAGAAAATAGTTTACATTTTTATTATATAAAAATATTCAGATTTCAAAGATATTTTATTTTCATCAATTTAACTGATTTAAATTGAAATTGAAAATTACACAACAGAACTAACATTCATATTTTCTGATAAAAATATGACATTTGCTACGCTTAAATAGACGCATCACAAATATCAATTTCATTATCAAATTTAATTGTTTTAATTTCAAGAAAAATTCAGACGTTATAAAAATCGTTAAAAATTATGGGTCGTTACACTAACGGTGCAAGGTTGAATTGGTTATATTTAAATCCTTGATTTAAAAGCGAATATGGTTAAATGATGTTATAATCTAAGTTGGGATTTGAAATGATATTTTCTAGTGAAATAACATATTCTGAGTAAATATGATGGTCTTAAATAAGGGTTTAACCTATTTTGGAAATATGATTTCGAAAGTAAATATGATTTTGAAAGTGATATGATTTCAAATGTAATATGATTTAGAAAGTGAATATGATTTCAAAAGTGATATGGTTTGAATTGAATATGATATTTTGATATCAATTATGAGTTGATTTTTGGAAATGTAAAAGAACCATCCGGTGTGAAATAAGCGATTGGTTGTTAAAGAGACCGGGATCATATATTGTCATACTCTCTGCCAATACCGAAAACCACTTTAACAACTATGTACATCGTGGAGATTCCAGAATGAAGTATGATGGTTTGGCGAACGATTATGTATGAGGTATTTATGTAGCACCGACTCCCGTGAGTCAGCTTGATGTTGTTATCCCGCTTTTTGGTCAAAGCCGGAATATCAAATAAATTGGCAAGGAATGATGGATATCAGGATTAGAGTTCAAATAGAAATAAGGCCGCAATAGATGATGTCAATTTTTGGCCGAACTCCGATCGGGACGGAATCGATTGGAGATGATAATGAGGACTAGGAGAGGCTACGCTTCAAGTTTCAGGTTAATCGGAGTTTGTATGAAGGAGATATGATCGATACAAGGTAGGAAGGATATACTGTTCGAATCCATCAAAGAATTGAGGTGATGGCAACTTCGAATCCATCTGGTTCGCATCCATCGGGTTTGGCATGGTTCGAATCGATCATTCTCATCACGCCACGATTCGAACCTATGGACTTCGCACCAACATCTTCGTATCCATCGGCAGGAGCTACCTTCGAATCGATCGCCTCCGCATGGTTCGCGTCCACCGGACAAACATTCACTCGAATCGATCAAGGGATGAGTTTCTTCAGAACCGTAGAGTTATAGACCTTCGAATCCATACAATCAAGGATGCTTCGACTCCATTGCCTTCGAATCCCCATGATGAGACAACTCCGAATCGATCCACAGTAGCACGCCTAGATCGATTCGAACAAGTGCCAGTTCCATCGATTTGAAGGAGGCGGACCTTCGAATCCAACATCTCGAGTCCACCAAGTAAACGCGGCTAGAACCATGGATTCAACACAGTCAACTCGGAGTGAAAGTAGGATCGATGCGAAGAAAACGCGCCTGTAACAACCCAGAATTTTGAACAAATTAAATTGAAAATATTTAATTAATTTTAAATATTTGAACGATGATTTAATTTGAATCCCCGATATAACTCTGAATTTTGCGATTAAACTTTAAAATTTAATCTATTGAATTGAATAAAAATTTATATCTTCAATTTTAAGTTGAAGAAAAATATTTCGAAGGCTTTTAAAATTCATATTGATAACACTGAAGATAACAGTAGCTTCAGAATTGAAATTTAAACTGTTTTGCTCAGTTTTGAATTTAATTGTTTGAATCGATATTTAAAAATAGTCATTTTTCAAACAGTCTCGGAATTCGACGAAACCAGTTCCATTGGATCCGTAATATTGAATTATTGTCGGATTTCAAATTTCGTATTGATCGGAGTTGTTATGTGACCGTACGGTGAGTAAACGCGTTGATATAATATAACAAGATATTTTTGAATATAAAATATAAAGGTTAAATCAGTAGCCACCCTAACATCTAATTTCCGTCGACCTAGTTGTCTCCTCTCGTACAAAACAACATTATCTCGTTCCTCCCTCTTCATAAAAAAAATCGAACGAAACCAAACAAAAAAAATAATGGCCTCTGAAAGAAAATCGCAACTTCCCTTTCAAACGAAGCCTTCTCGTTCGATCTATACCTCTCCCCCTTTAGTGTCGTTCACGAAATTCAAATCGCACTCGAAAGAAAAAAAAAAGAAACCCTCTTCTCTCGTTTTAAAAACAAGCGAGCATTGAAATCTCGCGATTGTTCCTCATCGCGACTGTTCTTGAGGGGAGGCGAAATCGAACGCGAGTATTCGGTCGAGCTGTTGAGGTTGGGGTTTCGCCTGGGGGTATCGTGGCAACTAGTGGAGGCTCGAGTTGAGCAGGAGGTATCGCGCTCGCGTACGCGTGCGTAGGCCATGGGGTTCTATGCAGCGCTCGATCGAAGAGGGAAATCAAGTGGTGGTCGCTCGCGATCGAAGCGGCGGCGAGGCTCAGGGATTGGCGGCAACTTCGAAGCCGTGGATGGCGGCGATGACTAGATGGTCGCGATGGATGCGACAGTTAGGTGGTGGAGCAGCTCGATGTCGAGCGTGGCGGAGTTGAGTGCGGCGATGGTACGGCAAGTCGAAGGCAGCTAGGGTTTTGATTGGGTCGGCATCGCAACTGGGTACGTCGTGATGATCGTCTGAGTTTATTCCACTAGGTATATCTTTATTTTTATAAATCGTATACTGGTATAGATAAGGGAAAAACGGAAATTGTAGATGTATATGTACATTGGAATTTTTAAAATGTTAGATTTTAAATCTGTATGGGTTGGTATAACAGTTAGATAATTAATTTAACTGTTAAAATGAAATCACCGATGAATTAAAATTACCAAATGAAAATCTGATTTGTTTAGTTACTAGAAATAAATTTTTAAAGGAAATTTAGTTTTTAAGATTTCTAGTTAAATAAATTTGTTAAAGAGAATTAGTTTGAAATTTAATCACTTGGATAATTTAATTTATCTAATAGTTCAAATTAAAATTGTTAAACAATTTAATCCATTGAAAAGAAACTGATTGTCGATAATATCGAATATTAATAGATTGTGTAAATTTGTTTATACAAGGTCTATAAATGAAGAAAAACAAAATGGATTGGAAAATGGATTGCAAAATAAAAAGCTAAGGTGAGATCTTCTCACTCAAATTGAATGTGGAATTTTTGCAGTTATTGATTGCTATTGGATGTGATATTAGATATAGTAGGATATATCTATGTATATATAGCAATATATACATATTGGCATATGTATATATTGGATTGATTGATTTCCCGCCTCGTATAGCGGATGAGACCCTATTGCGCCGTTAGTAAGCGGATATTTTTATAAAACCCATATACCGCGATATTCCACCTCGAAGTGGAATTGGTATTGTGCTAACATCTGTGGATGCAGGGAAACAGGTTGGAGGGATCCAACTGGATTCCTCACCAGTATTTATTTATTTACAGATATTGATGTATATTCTGTTATCATATGTTGATATATGATGTTTGATGTTGTGATTGACTAATTGGTGCTGTTGCATCATCGGATTCAAGTTTTAAAAATAATGACTTTTAATTTAAAAGGATTTTTAAAGTGATCTTTGAAATTATACGTTTTATTAAATTTTTGAAGTGATTTATTTTAAATAAATAAACGTTCAAATTTTAAAGTTATAGAAGTTAAGATCTTTGTGAAATATAACCGAAAAGTGATTTTTTTGAAATAAATATCTGATTGATTTATAAAATGTTTTAAATTGAGATTTTTAAAATATTATAAACGGTTTACTTAAAAGGTTTATAAAGTTGACATTTTATAAATTAAAATGTTGGCATTATAAAACAAGTTTTTATAAGCGTTAAAATGAATTTTTTAAGAATTTATAAATAAACGGAATTTATAAATTATGAACTTATAAATGGAAATGTTTTGGTAAAATAAAGGAATTATAAGTATTTAACTTATAATATGGATTGTTGGTATAAGATTTGAGTTATGAATCGAATTGTTAATAAAGGGGATTTATTAAACTGAAGTTGTTACAAAATAGAAATGGAATTTATGAACGTTGTTTCATAAATTCGAAAATCAATCAAATTTGATGAATTGAATATAGAAGGTTATTAAGGGAATTTTATCCACGATTTTGGATAGTGGATAAATTCTTGAAATAAATGTGTAGAAAAGATTGAAATGTGGTTAGCGAAGTATATTCACGATTTTGGACAGTGAATATATTTTTAAGTAAAATGGATATGGTTTTGGGAAAGTGATATTGGAAATGAAGTTAATTGTTTTAAAGATGTTTTCAATATAATGAATATCGAATACATAGTTTTCAACATTTTTATTGTTGAAGTAGACGTTTTCGAAAAATAAGGAAATGGTGGACTATAACACTGTTGTTATAGTAAATGATTTCCGAAAGGAAATGTTTTTATCTAGTATTGGGATTTATAAATCTATCTAAAAAATCCGAATCCCTATACTAGTAATTTTGAGTCGTCGTAACGATGTTTTACGTAACATTCGTTTTGACTTGAATAAATGTGCTTAAGAAAATGATTTCCTTAAAGAATGAAATGTATACTTAATATTGATTTAAGTAGATTGAATATTTTCAAATATTGAAAATAAAAGAATTGTGAAATACTTATTATTAAATAAGTATGGAAATGCTTTTCCAAAATGAAATGAAACGTTTTGAGATTTTATCTTCTTAAAGATAAAATGAAATTTGATATTTGAAAACGATTTGAAAATCGTATATCAGTAGATATTTTGAAAATATAAATTCACTATGGAATTTATAAAAGGAAAGGGAAACTGTTTAGAAAAATAAACGTTGATTTATTTTTGAAGTGTGGAAATTTTATATCTAGTAAAGATATTTTGGAAAAGAAATAATTTGGAAAATTATTTGGAATCTGATGATGTTGCGCATCTTTATTGATAGTTAAATAACCGACTATCAATATTTACCTTTAAATAGGTATTTGTTGTGTTTTGGATGAATTTGAATGCCACACTTATTTTTGAGTAAACGCTCACTATTCGGGTTAGCCGGGAAAGGACCATGGGGTCGTATAACCCATTCCGAATATGTGATACGTCGTTATGAATTGCATTCGAAGACCGGTGTTGAAGACCGGATATTTTTGAAAATGGAAGGATTACCGTCGAGTTACTCTACATCGGCTGATCTCCGATTTAGAGGTTTTATCACCCTTAGTGACGGGAAGTCCGAACGTGATTAGAAAATTATCCGGATATGCAAGGGCTTCGTGAGAAGTGCCTTCGGTTCTGTTCGATCCCGGAACAGACTTGTATGGATTGTGTGTCTGACGTTACAATTTGAGATATAAAGCTGATTTCTTTCAAATACATTTCTGTTGGTGGCGGAGAATTTATTCTCTTAGCTTAACACCCTTCTCTGAGACATACGAGCTCAGAGGTTATGTAGTTGAAATTTATCAGCGATATACTCCCAATTTGGTAACGTGGCATACTAAGTGTTGCTGTGAAATGATCAGTGTTTGATCATTTGTGATATGATCATTTGTTTGATCTTATATCTTTGTGATCATAGGTTGATCATTTGTTTGACCCGAAGCATGGCTTTGTAGAAAGCGTAGCTTTGTGGACGAGACTTCGTCGAGCCTCACACCCCGGAAATGGTCAAAACAGGAAGGATGCGGCAAGGTTCTAGGGAGTAGCGCCCCTTAGTGTATGTCATTCCTTCTGGATAGAGGTGGTATCATGGTATGGAGCCCAGATACTTAACCTATGTGGTTGCTGCATTTTTACTATGTGGTTTGTTGGAAATCGGGGATCCTCGGGAAGATCGGTTACGATCGGGGGATGACATACGCGTGTCAGTAGTTACATATTTTTGCAGAGGTAACCCGGCCTTGTGTTGGCAGAGATCCGGTTAGGTTCTCGGGTCGTCTTTTCCAGGGACGTACCCATCGTGGAATAGGAAGTTCCTTAGCCTGACCATTTGTTGGAAATCCAAAGAAACAATACGTGACTTGTACGGTTTTAGTTGTATTACCTGCTATGGAATGTGGCGGTAACCTGCTATTGAACATAGTTGCTATAGTAGGCATAAGTGCGGAATGCCTATGCTGGCTAAGATTTATATTATACTTTCGAAATGTTTTCTACACTATGCACTAATAATAATATCAAAAATGATTTGATTTTTGCGTAGTAAGCATCTTTGACTATCATAAGAAGAAATCTCCTCCAATTCTGCGTTTGCATTGTGTGTGTGGCGGGAGGTCTTATGGTAGTTTCATTTTCCAAAAGCATTGCGAATTGACTTTAAAAATATTCCTTTGTTGTCTTTTAAAGATAAACTGTTTTACGATCTCACACCAGTCACCATGACTAACTCGGAGTTTATTGTTCCCTTCTAAACTCTGGATGCCCACCAATTTCCACACGGGCAGCCTAGAGTTATGTTATCAGGATATTCTGGAGCTTTGGAAGTAATTCTGGATGACGAGACGTAGTATTTGTATCTAATAGTATTTATTCCGCTGTGTATTCTGTATGAGGACAAGTTTATATAACTGTCCATTGTTGTATATTGACTCTGATTGATGTATGTATAAAAACTGATATAATTCTTTGTTTTAAATGGCTAGTGATTATCTATTATATATTGTTCCGCTGCGATATGTGAGATTCTGATATTGTTTTCTGTTCTGATGTTGTTCAGTTGTTCTTCTTTCTTTCTTCTTCTTCTCTTTTTCTTCTATTTCTTCTTTTTATAACCCTCACTATTGGAGTTTCCGGGACTCGATTTCTCGGTAGTCGATAAAGTGAGTATCGATGTCGAATTTTCGAAAGTCGAAAATTTCGGTATGTGACAGCGCCACGTCAACAATGCCATGCGCGAAACCATCGAGTCGACCCTATCGATTCGAAGGGATCGATTCGAAGTAAGCTAATCAGCCAGAAATGCAATCTTGAATCGATCATAACTTGGGATCTATAAGTCCAAATGCTATGAAATTTTCACAGAAGCTTGAGCACATGTTGAAGAATGTCCACACCAAATTTCAGCTCGATTGGACAATTTCTTGATCGATTCGAACATAGCTTCGAATCGATCCCAAAGTGGGCCCGGATTTCCAGAAAGCGGGCATGTGGGCCCCCTCACGTGCCAGAACTGGTCTCCCTTCAATTTAGGCGAAATATCAGCCTCCTACACCTATAAATAGAGCCCCTGGTCATTCAGAAAAGAGGTCGGACAATTTTGAGAGCTAAAGAGCGCCAGATTCTGCCAGATTCACTCCAGATCACCACGGTTGTCTAAGATTCAGACTTAGCTCATAAAATCAGTTGTAATACAACACATGAAATTGTAATCTTCAAGCATCGTGCAATAAAATCATAAAAACCTTGAAGTGGACGTAGGCCGGAGATAGCCGAACCACTATAAATTGTGTGTCAGTGTTCATTATTTCTGGATCGTTGTTTGTTGCTTGCTTAGATCTGATATTTGTGTTTGAATATCCCTGATTTGTATTCATACACTGGTGCTTTCACAACATTCGGGGTTTGTGACCATTTTTGGCGCAAATAGATGTGGCTAAAAAAGGAGCCATGCCGGGTCAAGTGAGGTCGCTCCTCCTATCAGGCACATTTCTTCGATACCATATTATGACTTTGTGATTGATTTCGTGGCCACCCCTCGATTTTGATTATGGGAGTGTGTTCCGCGGTAGGCGGTGGTAGCTTCTATGCGTTACCACTAGTCGGATCCGCAAAACGGTAGTATCCTACCCTAGGCATTGCCTCGCGTGCCTTGTCACATGCCTTATCACACCTTCTATGAGTTTGGTTTGTACCATACCTTCCCATCAGTTTGGTGGGGCTTATAGTATCTGTATAGACTACGAGAATATATAAAAATATGTTAATGGGGATATGGGTAACGCCTTAACGCTATTTTAATAATTTACTTTACTGTAAAAACTATTATAATAGCGTATTGTACTATGTTTGTAGATAGTTTAACAGATCCTTAGGAGATGGAAATCCCGAGCATCTCTTAAGTTATTGCATGGACGTTAGACACTGGATAGGAGATGTCAAACCCCGTAAACATTTCTGACGCCGTTACACTCATATTTATTTACTGTTAATTTAACTTACATAAGATCTTTTAGTTCCGACTCGAGTGTTTTGTCTTTTCAATTCGCTCGGGTCAGTCTGAGCTTTTCAGTGTATCGAAGACTGCTTTTCTGGAGGACGAAGACAAAGATTTAGTACTATTAATATTTATTATATTTATTCCATTGTATCATGTTGTTCCGCTGCATTTATTTATTTATTCCTGTAGTATGTAACCCTGATCTGTATTGTAAAGGTGTAACTAAATGTTATTTGCAAAACAGCTTCATGAACTGTTATTTGATTATTATATTTTGTCATTTCGCTGTGAGATTCTGTGTTTGTTTTCTTTCTTTCTCTTCTTTTTCTTATTTATCCCATAACAATCCTCCCTTTTGAATGGCTTGAGATTAACATGTGTGGTTTATTGTTGATTTAAACCGTCCAAAAAGGTGGGTCATTACAAAACATGTTTTGTAAAATTTCGTATACAACAAAATTTATACACTATTTAATTTATCTTATTGAAAATCAACTTCTCCATGATACATTTCAACTAACAACTCATGTTATTATTTCATTAAAACATTCGCTCAATTCTTTATTTATGTTCAACGTTTGTTACAACAGTAATAAAATCGATTCATTACATTCTAAGTTCCAACAAATTCTTTTATTTCAATTTAAATTCTTATTATTAAATCAACAAATTTCTCATGTGTTAATTAAACATAAGTTTCCATTTTATTACACTCATCGCTTGTTGTTAACGTCTTTGCTCATATTAACTGCAAAATTTCAATTACATTGAATTTCATCGATTTCCAAATTAATTTCAAACGGATAATATGATAAGATGAGAAATAAACAATTGTTACATCTTAGTAATCAATTACCTATAAATTTATTGTTTACACAAGGGTTAATAAGTTTACTTACCAATAACCGATTTCATATTCTATGCTAAAACCAATTTCAATAACATATGATTTCTCCTTTAATACATTATTTATTTTCTTCCTTATTAAACTTTATAATTATATCCAAATTAAACTGAACAATTATATTCCAGTTAGAGATAAACATTCGTTTTATTCTTTTCAAGCCAAGGCTTAATTTCATTCAAATGTTCATTTTAATTTAATTTAAAATGCAAGTTCTTATGCTGAACTTATTAATTACAATGCACAAGACTTTTCTTTTCAGTTTAAAGGATTTCAAAATCTCTTATTGCAGTTTATATTCAATATTAGGTTTCAATGAATTCTTATTATATCAAAACTGGAATTCTCATTATACCACAACTGCTTTATGTTCATTTCATATTTTCCAACGTTTACTTTTTAAAATTTTCCATCCTTATATTAACATCTACTATTACAATCAATGGAACTACATTCAAACAATTATTAAATAAATCATATTCAAATCAATATCATTAAATTATATTTTAATATGCATTACAATCTTCTACCTCATTAATATTAGTTGTTTTAACATTTATTTAAGATCATGTTTTATACTCTAACAAATTTTTACATTAATAAATCATAAAATCTTTATTTCTAACCATTTTTAATCAACAATTATATTAAATTTAATATTTCAAAATGATTGAAAATATGGGTCATTACATTGAGTGATATCAACTTATGGACAAATGTATTTCTTATGAAATACCCTTGTGATTCAAGCATCAGACACATCAGAAATCATGGTATACGTACATTTACGTATGTATTTGTTCCTTAAGTCTATTTGGGTTTCTTTCATGTTCTACCTTTAGTTTATACATCCATATCATATAAGTTTTATTGTTATATAACTTTTATATTTCATATTACTTATATGATAGTCTTATGTATAATATTTTATTTACTTGAATATTATTTAATTAATTTAAATTAATTAACTCTTTATTTAATTTTATATTTGTATTCCAATACAACATTTATATTGGACATATCTACTATAACTTTTATAGTGTATACTATAACCTTTATAGTGTAACATATATATCTTATATATGTGTGTTTTTATTTAATTAATTAACCTTTAATTCATTTATTTAATTAAACAATTTTAATTAAATTTTATTAATTTTGAAAATTTATCTCATATACATACATGTATACTTATGTTATCTTAAACACTTTAAAATAACATAACATATATTAACATAGATAATACATGCATACAAGTATTAATTAATAAACTCAATTAATTAATTTATTTTATTGATCTTATTAATAAATTTTTAAATTTCAAAATTAATATTTTTATAATCTCAAACATTTTGAAATTTTCATTACATTTTCAAACATTTTGAAAATTTATTTTATATTATAACCTTTTATAATAAACATGTTTTTATTTTGAATTTAACTTTTAAATTTAAAATCTTATCTTAATTTTCAAAAATATTTTAAAAATTAGCCCAAGACCCAATTAAATTGGGCATGTTCTATTAGAGGCAACCTTTGAGCTCACATAAGCTTTTAGGCCAGGATGGTAACAAGGTAGGACATGGTACTTGATTACTTAATTCCAATCCTAGACATTACCTTTCTAGACACCGTACTAAGTGGGCAAGCTTAATTAGTAAGCCCTAATATGACTAATTTAGACCGGATATGCTATTGGGCTCTGATACCATTATTGCTCCTACCCAAACTCCTTTGGGGTAACGCAACTAGGAACCTCATGGACGAGTTTTACATGCAGCCTCTCGACTAGCATAACCATTACAGGACATGTAAGGGCAAGAGGTAATGCTTCGTCATAGATCACAATGTGAGAACCCCCTATCATGCTAGTTGTAGGGATTGAACCTGGAACATCCAATGCACAAGGTGATGCCTCAACCAACCGCTTTGATACCATTGTTGGAACAAGACCAGCTTGCAGCGGAAGAAATGGGTGAGTTTCCAAAAATTTACCATTTTGGATCATTAAAAGGCCTATGAAATCTAAATGTATTTAGAACTTATCTAAATTTTCTTTTAAATAAAATCAGTATATTATTTAATACCATATTTTTTTTTATTAATTTAATTCTAAAATAATCAAGAATGAAATATAAAAATAACGTATGAATATATCGAATATATTCATTTCTTAATTGTATGACATAACAGTTAAACATAAGGCAAGTATGATCAAGTGATAACATGATGTATATGAATAAATAAGAATAAGTTTAAAGGAAATCACATAAGGGACAAAAGGGAAAGAAATAAAAGATGACAAAGATGATTGATTCATCTATCTCTTTTTGACAAACTTGATTTATGTAACATTCAATTAGCAATCAATGAATCATTATGACATAAGAATAGGAATAGCCAACAATAATTCAGATGTATATACTATTGCCTCATTTAAAATTGTTAGATATTAATAAAGCATTTAAATTATACAATTTAAAATATAAACATTAAGTTTTATATGTACATATACATATAGATGTAATTATTTGTATATAAAGATTAAACCAAAACTTCTTAATTAATTCAAAATAAATCATATTACATTTAAATTTTATGATGTATTTATGAACTTATGTAAACTTAAATTAGTTAAAAAAAATATATGTATACAATTAAATCAAGTGATTCAACCTATATGAAAAATGTTTTTTTTAAACAAAAGTGAAACATTCTAAACCGAGCAATATATTAACAATCCTTTGAATACTTAAAGAAAGATGTTAGTCATGTCAAATACACTAACATATTTATAAATTTATTGTAATTAATTTATTATCAAAGAATCCTTTAATCATGTGTGGGTTTTAATTGCAATAAGATGCAGATAATAAGAACAAATAAACTTTCAAATCTAAGGAGATTCAACTTATATGAATAAATATATTTTTTCAATATTATTATAAAACAAAAGGGGATATGAACTGAATTAAGCAATATGTTAAAATCCTTTGAATATTTAAAGAAGGATAATTGTGATGTCAAATAGGGTAATAAATTTAGAAATTTATTGCGATCAATTTATTATCAAAACATCATTTAATCATATGTAAGTTTCTATTATAGCACAAATGCAAATAATAAGAACATATAAACTTTTAAATCAAAATAATTACACTTTGATTTGAATGGTTAAACATAGATCTAAAATTAAAATACTGTCTAATCATATACACTTTTCAATTTTGTTTTTCTAAATAAAAAAAACCAATCAATTCATATATTGAACAATTCAAACTACATAAACCATTTCAAATCAAATGAGACAATATTATGCACATATAAATTATGATATTCAATTTTAATCATTAAAAATTATACCAAAATTATTAGAATAAGAAGATTATACCTTAATTCCAAAGCCTTGAAGTACACCTTCAAAGATTGAATTTTCCTTTAAATGTTACTAATGAATTGTACCTTGAACGATGAATCAAACCTCCTAGATTCAGATATTTCAGCCTCTGGATGTTGCAAGGATCAAGAGACAAGAACACCTTAAATTTATTTGTTTTGTTTGAATTTGTTTTATGAAAATTTTATTTTCACGGAGGTCATTAAAGGAGAGGAGGAGAGCTTAAGAAAGAAATAAGAAAAAATTGTCTGTCTAAAAGAAAACGTGAATTAAAATAAGAGAGAGAATATGTTATAAAAGAAAACATTAAAACCCTTTCAATTTCCTCCTTTAAAATCTTCCTTATTTAATTCCAAAATTAAATCCCCAAATCCTCTTCCATCCTCTTCATATATTTGATAGAATAAAATAAAGAGAAGAGGACAAAGTTCATTTCACAAATGATATCTAAGTGATTCATGAAGGGGAGATTATTTCCTTTTTTTAATTCCTCCTTTAGAATTTTAGATCACATTTGAAACCTCTCCCTTTTTTCATCATGCATGTGGGCCTCAATGAAAAATTCCAAAAAACACTTAGTAATTAATCTATTTAGATCAATTTGAATATTTTATTGATATCGAATATCAATATGCTCGTTTATAACTTTTATAGACGCACTTTATTAAGTAATAATTCAAATAAATCAAATGAAGTTTAATAATTAATATTCCATAAATATTGATTAATTTAATTAATTTACAACAATTTATAAATTAATTAAATCATGATTTACATTAAGATTATTCATCATTACAATTGTGCGACTCAAAGATGTAAATTTAGTCGGCGATTAATATCGAATTATTCGAATATTAATGTTTACACGTCACTAGCAGGTGGTGTGACATTTTGGCTGAATTTACCGCTTACATATCTTCTAGTAAAATCCAATTTTACTTAATATAAGCGGTACCTGATAGTGACAATTATTTACACCAATTCTCTTCGTCAAAACTAAATCACATTAGGATTTATGAAATTTGGTAATGTTCAAAATTCCAATATCATCCACATTCAACTTTTTAGCCCAAACACAATGTCCTTGGTTTAATAATAAAAATTATTATTAACCAAAATGCTCTGGCCAGAGACTTTGACTTTGGGTTGGCTTGAGTTGACCATGATACTAACCCTATATAACTGAGGAGACGAATCCTCTCTTGAATAGTGCTTCACTTCCAATACTTCCACTCGACACAACTATAGTCACTCGATGGAACGCCATGCCATGATTTGACTATAATCAAAGCGGAGCTTTCATATTGAAGATCCATAGTATTCTCAAGTCCATAGAACTATGTAAACCAGTCACATCGATATTTTCTACTTGACAATAGTTATATTAATCAACAAAAAAATATCGAGTGAGTCGTTACATAATTATCCAATAACTATCAGTACGTAACCCCTAATTCTCCTAGTAGTTATGAGTAGTACACTGCCCAACATTTGAAGAGCGTTACATATTCTAATCTCAACGGATACATCAATATCCAGTCTTGGTGCATCTTGACTAGGAACATTTAAAATGGTATGGTTGTTTTATTATGAAAAATTACTCAAAGTTACAACACTTTGTAACTACTATCATAAAATATACCATTTATGGATTTACTATTAAATATACTTTTAATTAAATTAATCAACTAATATAACCACATTATGTCAAATATATATACATGTGTGCTCTTCTCTACTTTTGTGGATCACACATTTCTCTCAAAAATAACCACATTATGTCAAGTATATAATAGAAAGAAACACCTTTATTGTGACCAAGATTGGTCAACGAGTTAGATATATATAACAAACTACATAATTGCACTTAGGGCATATCCCTTACTCTATCACATAAAAGTGAAACGCTTCAAACAGCATGGACTAACTTCATAAATTCCAATGGTGCACAAAGCAGAACAAAGGCATAGCTCATTACTTTGTCAAAAGAAAATAATAAAGGCGAAATGGCTCACCCTTTAAAGCAAGCGGTAGTGCAGATAGTTCCTTTCACAAAGACTCATATGCAAAGCTAATTCAAATTTGAAGTCTCCCACCAAGATTCAAATATTCTCACTCTAATTTCAAGAGTTCCAGCCTTCGTCTTAAACTTCCTACCAAAAGATACTGAATTCGGGGTAGATTGATGACACCTGGTAGGATCCAAGGGCTGAAACACAACAACAAAAGAAGGATTGTGGCAATCCATATGCATTTCTATACTATAAATAGAAAAAGCACTGTAGTAGGAAATGGACATTCTCCCACTTTTCGATACTTTTAAGGTTTAAGGAGAAGGAATTATATTATGCTCTACCATTGAAATCTGTACCAGAAAAATAAAGGAAGAAAGAGAAATTTCCCCGTAGACGTAGAATTCCTTAACATATGAACCACGCAGATTCCTAGTGTTCTTTACTATTTGCTGCATTTTGTTATTTACCTGCCTAGTTCTCAATACTGAATCTTACCTTATTTGTATCAGAATTAATATTAGAGGGATTTGACATTTTAGCAAATAGTTAAAGTGCAACTACCTTATTATGTAAGCATCCAATGATATATTTACTACTTAACGGAAAATTTATATTTTTGCTGATTCAAAACCATTAACGTAATTATACGATATTTATTTCATCATTAGTTTAAGTGTTGTAAGATGAAAAATCTTATCAACACTTTTGGTGCTAGAAGGAGGGCTTAAATTTCCCTTATACACCATGTACCCACCCGATTCATCCATTCCACCTGCCCAAGAACTAATGCATATAGCCTCAAAGACCTCGAAAAGGGCTTTCGTGATCTCAAAAGACACGGTTCAGGAGCAAACTTCAACTATAGTTCTCCCGGATCCAATCCTTGCTGCCCTTTATGCTTTTGCAAGCCATATTAACACCAACATATGGTAGGGCTAGAGAAGATTGAACATACTGTCCTAAGGCCACCCTCTCCACCTCGGTCCACAACTCACTGCCTTCATTCACATAGTGTGTTGACTATTCAGTAGGGGAATGATAACGGCACTTCTAAAGATGGGAATGTTGACACTGGCCTAAAAAATGATACCAAGCTGAAAGGCAAGATTCAAGCAAATCAACAAATCAAGACAAACCCGCCAATATTAATCCTCTATTGCTTAATAAAAAAAATCAATATGCCCTGGAAGAGGATGATGCCATCTCACTGTTCAAGGATGAATCATCATAGTCATACCCCAGAGAAGATGAAATTTGCTAGCTAAATGCTTATGTAGAGCGGTTGGCTAAACTTTACCAATAGGGAACCGAGGAGAAGATTGGAAGGAAGGATCTTCCCCATTCAGTGAGACTATCATCGAAGCAGACTTTTTAGATAACTTCAAGGCCTTATTAATTAACAAATTCGATATGACTACAAATCCAGATGATCACCTCGGTACATTTGAATACCACATGGACATTAGGAAGGATAGCTAGATGTAAACTTTTCCCAGTGTACTTAGTCGGAGCTTCCGATAGATGGTTTAGGAGATTTGGGTCAGGGGAAGTCATTCTTGGAGACTTTTATCTATCGATTTTCTAAGACAATTCAATTCAAGAAGAGAAGCCTCCCATGATGTAAATGCGATGTCCTATGTTAAGCAGGGTAAGAATAAGAGTCTGCACAATTTTATTAAGCGTTTAAGTATAAGGCTCTCCAGATTAGAGTAAGAATGAAAGAGCATTACTAATGATGGCCCATGCAGGGGTCAGGAAGGGGACTTCAATGTAGGAAAAGAACAGCTGAAAACCATGTCATAGCATGAAAGCTTTCTATGAAAGAACCAGCAGCTATATTATGATGGAAGCAGCTGGTTCCACTACATAGATTGAGAAATCTTCTTCCCCCAACTATGATAAGAAAAGAGGGGCATAATGATATTGTTACCACTATCACTATTGATCCCGAAGGTATGCGGCATGTCGACATAACTATGATCTTACATCAACAAGTGATTTTGGAAGTACGGAGATAAGCCAATGCCAGAAGCATAAAATGCTGCCCTTCATCAACAAGAGTTAATATACAATGTCGTAGGTCATCAATGAAGCTAGGAATATTGAATGCCATAATGCCACATACCACTTGTAGAGTTAAAAGAATAGTGTCGTATCTCATCAAGAAATCAGTAATGTTGACGAATACTATATTGAAAGCAATCAATGTTATAATGTCATGATTTATCATCCATGTCACCCCTCATTGATGTTGCATTCTAATCAAGGTCACACTTCATACATGGAGGTAGAATGAATGTCGCAACTAGTTAATATCGCCTTAGGATGATACCACATCTCTTCAGTGTCGTTTCCTTTTTATATCACTCCTTATTGATGTCGCTCGTCACCAATGTTGTCCCTTATCAATGTCGCCTATCATCAGTGCCGCTGTTATCAATACCGCCTATTGTCAATGCTGTCTGTTATCAATACCGTCTGTTATCAATGCCACAAGTTATTAATGCCGCCTGTTATCAATGCCACCTGATATCAATATCGTTTGTTATTACTACCGTGACCTGATGAGCCATAGTCCATCAATACACTAGAGAATCCTGCAAGTCATCAAATCAAAGCAGTATCGTTAGTGCCATCGAGATAAACCACAATGCCACAGAACAAGCATGCCTCCATGACATGTCTTACCACCCTATAAATACCAACCTAGGGGCATGAAGGAAGAGGCGGATTATTCTTTCCTTAACTTCTTACATTTTAAGTTTTGTAATGCTAGATTGATTTGGGGATATTTGCCGATTGTAACACTTGAACTCTGTACATAATACAAATAAAACAATGTATATTCAACTATTTCATAGCATATGAATAAAGATCTCATGACTCATATCTTGTTTCCAATTTAAAAGCACTTGTGATTTTTAACGTAGTTTGCTTTGAATTCTAAAACACGCATAGACTCAATTACTATTTGAACGACATTGATCTACGATAATCGACTTCAAGATGACATGATTTTGACATAAGCTCGGGCATAGCTTCAATATGAACAATTATGACAACTTTATAGACTTGTACATACTAAGCCTATTTACCAAAGTCCTTTCTTAACCAAGTGTCACTTTTTCCAACACTCATTAAGGTTCGTAAGGGTGTTTCAAGCTTTCACTTAACCAAATTCCTCTTCCTTTGCACTTTCTGGGTGTTAGCGAAGAAATTCATTAAAATTCTGGTGCCAGAAGGAGGGCTTGAACCTCTGACTCTGTTTAACCCGTAGGTGGAACTATCTTAAGCTACATATATAGGGCTTAAAGGACCTGTCCCTACCAAGCATACCCCATTAAAAAAATCATTCCAAACCGCCATACTCTTGATTCTTAACACCATTTAATCACATCAACTAAGCTTTGCTTAGTCATGTCAATTAAACATGTTAAAAATCTTTGAACAAGGGTCCACCAAGCCTCGAATGGTAAGACTAACCTACCAAATTACAAGTGATCCTCGACTTCGTGAAGAGCAAATATTAAGGCTCACGACATTACATATCATGGAAGATAAAAAGAGACAAGTGGCTTCTTATAATCCGGAAAAATGAAGTCTTAACCATTCCATGTAGGGCCAACACGGATCTTTGCCCTAAGGAGGCAGTACTAATAGGATATCGTCTTCTTGAAAATAAAAAAGGAAGTCCAACTCAAAGCTAAAGGGACTATTTTTGAAAAAGAAATAGAAAGGGACTTCGATCGGCTTACTAGAAAGTGGAGGTGTGTTTGATCGACCCTATAAAATGAATAAAGCCCAAAGCTCCCTAAAAAGGACATTCCTCATCGAAGATGAGGAGTCCGTCACAAGCAACAAAAGAATTAAATGTTAATTAATAAGATCATTCTCCAAAAGATCACGACTTTCCAAGAATTACTCTCTTACTACTTTATATGAAAACATCTACCTCTTAACAAAGACAAGCTCAACTACTGGCCTTCACAAAAGAAGCGATCAAAGAATGAAAGAAATCTGGAGGATTATACTGTCACTATCATCAATCTAACGAGCACGACATGAATCAATGTCAAAGCTTGGAAGGGATAATCAACAATTTCCTAAGACAAGGAAAGATCGAAGAATTTGTAAGAACGTGTCAAACAAGTTATTAATTAAAGAATATTTTCTATATAAAATAAGTATATCTTAGGAAGAAAAGAAACTCCTAAATAAAGGAAAAAGCCTTTGTCCCCACCAAGATGGCCTGGTCAAAGCACCTCCTAGATGGAGGTCGGAGTAAGCCTTTGGTCCCATCTAAAAGGGCCTGACTAAAGCATCTACAAGCCTTCAATACCGTCTATATGGCCTTAATGGAGTGACTTCTAGAGGGAGGATGGAGTAAGCCTTTGGTCCCATCTAAGATGACCTGACCAAAGCATTAGACCAGCCTTCAGTCCTATCTTTGTGACCTTACTGACACGCCAACTAGATGGAGGTTGTAAGTCTTTGGTTCTTCTTAAGATATCTACCCTAGTACCGTCTCTAAGGCCTTACTAAAGTGCCTTCTAGAGGGAGGTTGGGTAAATCCTTGGTTTGGCTTGAGGAAAGCTAACCAAATGCACAGGGAAAAAGAGCTAAATCATCACCTAAGATGGTGATAAGGGGTTAGATCCAAGTTGAGATCATCACCTAAGTTTGTGCTAAGGAAATCAATCGAGTTAATCGAATTCTATCCAAGAGTGGATCAAATCAATCTTCTAGAAGAAGATCAATCAAAAATAAGCCATTTGTGCTCTAAAGCACAATCAATCTTCTAGAAGAAGATAAATTAAGAATGAGCCATTTGTGCTCCAAAGAAAGATCAAGCAATTATGCCTCTAGACAAAAGCAATCTTTAATTGGCAGATGGGTTTTCTGGTCTTCTATTATTACCAGAATGATTTTCTGGTTTTCTATTATTTTAAGACGGTTTTCTGGACTTCTATTAATGCCAGATGGTATTTTGGTGTTCTACTATTTCAAGATGGTTTACTGGTCTTCTATTATTGTCAGGTGGTTTTTTGGTCTTGTACCATTTCGAGATGGTTTTCCAATCTTCTATTATTTCCAAATGGTTTTTTGGTCTTCTATTATTTCCAGATGATTTTCTGGTCATCTATTATTAATAGATGGTTTCTATTATCTCAAATGGTTTTCTAGTCTTCTATTATTTCCAGATGAATTTTCTGGTCTTCTATCTAAATGGATTTTTTGATCTTCTATCCAGATAGATTGTCTGGTCTTCTATTCATGTTATTATGCATCTGGTTATCTATTCATGTTATTATTAGATGATTTTTTGTCCCGTACTGTTTCCAGGAAATTTGCCAGTTCTCTATTCAGATGACATTATAATTACTCCAACATGAGGTTGCATTGAGTCGGCTCTCAATTTGGATTGGAATTCATATTTCTTCTTAAAATAATGGGAATTTCCATTACTTAGTTCCTAGCTCTCTTAACAAGAAGGTTATTGGTCTCTACATTAAAGGCTCAAAATACAAAAAAGCAAATGATGCTTAAAACAACAACTACAAAGCACTAGATTGCAACTAGTAAATTAATTGTCAATCCCAGACAAAGACAAAAAGAATAGAATATCAACCATTCAAGTATGAATTTATTTACAATTTACATGTTAAATAAAAAATTCATGGGTACATGAATTGAACTATAAAGGGTATATTTAAAGATCTACAAAAAGTTCTCTGTTAAAGGGCAAGGCTATGTTCTATCCTCTTTAGATCTTCATCAACTGACGAGGAGTAAGTAATGTGGTGAATCACCTCATCCAAAAGCTCTTTGAGTTTCTTCTCTTTTCCTCGAATAGTGTCCGCGTCATCAACTGAATCAATTTAAGTCTTCAGTGCATGCTAGAGAGTCTTATTGGCTCCTTTTAAGGCTTGAACCATTGTTTTTAATTTCTCAATCTCTTACTCGAGCATGTGCCTTTCACGCTCAAGCTTTTCAACCTGGCTTTCATAATCATTGAGACGTAGAGAAACTTTTTGGTTCCATTTCTTGTTGAAAAACTACATGCACTCAAGTTTGACTTGTTTACCCAATTTGGAAATCACTTCATTACTTAGGCCCAGAGGTATGTTTAACAAAGGAGGAAATTACTTGCTAACCAAAAATTGAGATCTTGTCATTCTCCTAGGAGTAGAAGTAGAAAGGCTGGAATCAGCTCCACTTACAATAAGTTCAAAGACTGGCACAATACTTGAGTCTTCAAAAGATCCACTTCAAGGTCATTTATCCATTGATGTAATTAAGCCATTCTACATCGATATCAGCTGAAGGTCCAAGTCCTATGACCGTGTCTATCTTCTTTTTCATCTCTTGAAATTCTTTGTCTTTTTCGTTAATTTGAACCTCTAAGCTAGAGTTTATTTCTTTGAAGCGTCCAAACATTAATCTTAATTGATTATATTTCCTATGCCACTCTTGCGCTTCTAGATCATTCTGAAACCATAAATCCAATACATCTTGAGAAGGGCACTTCTATTCAATATCGGCTATTAGTCTATTTTTAATATCGTTCAGCCGAGAGATAACATCTAAAGGACCAGATGTGAGCACTAGCTGGTTTTCCTATTCAGAATAAATAAAAAGGAAATTAATACATGGAAGTAAGCTTTTTCATCAGTAACAGCAAAGAGTTACAAATAATAAAGAAACCAAATTACATCATAACTTAATTTTAAACATTCAATTAACTCCAATATTTTTGAAACAACAATTTTGGCCTTTACAAATGACCCAGCGGATAAAATAAGAGTAGAATCAAAAAGAGCTTTAATCCCTTCCGGGGTATTAATCGGAGGAAATAGTTGATAGTCCCACTACCTGGCCAGGGGCCTAGTTTGACCACATAGCAATTTGGTGTGATAAGTTCGAATTTCACCGAGTAGTTTGTCCTTCTCATCACCCAAGAAGTCGAAATAAAAATGAGGAAATCACATGTAAACTTCTTATAAATCTCTAAGAAAGTAATGCTTCGCTAACTGAGATGTTCTAAAGATTAGAGACTTCTCTTTAAAATCTCTCTTTAACTTGATAAACCTACTCAAAAGTTCCATGGGAACAGCGCAATTAGAAGGTTCCTTAATCTGTATAATATGTCAAAATCAGACTAAAGACAAAGAAACTAAAGTGATGAAGTTTTAAATTATACATTACAATTATACAATCATTTAGGTTTCTATAATATTGATCCCTTATAAAATTCAAAAATCAATCTCCCCTTGCTTTATTAAATTTTATCGAGGGGACGGGAATAAGGAGAAAGTGGAACGGTCGCCACCCTGGAAAGGTTCTAGCAATTTCCAGGATGAGGATCGGACCTATGCTCGTCTAAATATTTTTTTATGAAGATACCTAATTAAACCTCCACTATTCTCGCCTAAGTAAGATAAATTAACAAATTTGCCACTGGAACAAAGTTTATAGAGGAACTCCATACAAGCATTTCTGTCATCAATTAGCAGCCAAAATAGAGTCATCAATTCCGCATTTCTCTTTCGTAATCCTGTCCTGATGGAGGCGAGCTCTTTACAAGCGAGGGGCAACCTATTTCTCCTTAAAAAATTTCAACCACGTAGCATCACTAAAGAGGCGCTTATATTTGTTAAACAAGTCATTATGTTCTTTAATTAACCTTTCAATTTCCCTACTCGATCGATGCACCTTATTCACACTCTTTTCATAAAGAATCTTGTAATAATACTTGTCCTTTTTATTTAACTAAAATAGTAAGCTTATCAATTGGAGGCTAAGCAGATAATCTTAAATATTTAAATGATGAGTTCCATACCTGAGAAACTAGGACTTGAGAAGTGGGAGCTTGAGTTTTTCCTTTTTGGTGGTGGTTGGAAGGAGTGTTCTCTTTTAGAGTAGAGTCTTTCATTGTGGTGTCTTGAGGATCGGAGAATTCGGTGAAGCCCACACCATTTGTAGACAAGTCTAGGTTAGGATAACCTGATCCATTTCCCCCGTCTTATGAATCTAAAGGACCCTTTCCATCTCCACCACCACCACCATAATCATAGCCTTCATCATCATTATCATCATTGTCGTCCTCATTATCCTCTCCCTCCTCAGAATCTGTCTCCTCTTCGGGCAGGGAATCATCAAAAGTTAACAACTTTTTAACGTCAATCTTCTTCTCAGTGGGAAACTCTTCTTGAAGGGACCCCTAAGCTCTCCCCAATATGAAGCTATACTTACTTATTAATTTCTCATTCCAGTCTGGGAGAAAAGGAAAGTCTAAATCTAGACACTTTTGGATGTTATCACCATACGCCACGAGAAAAGCCTTTTCGAAACACTTCTTAGTAATTTTGATGAGAGCTTTACTGAGAAAAAAGAGAACTTTCTCCTTTGCATCCCTAATAATGTTGTTTGAGTAGGTTAGGGGCTCTTTTTCCTCCTAAGTTTATATTTTAGAGACTTATTCTCATTAGCCAGCTCGACCTTCTCTTTGCTGGCCCTTTCAAGATCCGCTTTTAGCATTTTTACTTCCTTCTCAGCTAGCTCAACTTTCTCTTTTTTGGCCTTTTCAAGGTCTACTTTTAACGCTTCCACCTCCTTCTCTAGCAATTGCTTAGCATTTTCTCTTCATTGAGTGTGAAGATGAGTTTTTCTTTTTAGTAACAGCTTTATCCCTTGTTGCCGCAATATCGATTATACTATGTTAAGCAATGAGAGCTGTCCTTTAAGCTCAGCCACTTCACTAAATGACCCTTGAGAAGCACTTGAAGAAGAAACTTATGATTTTCCACCTGGAATGTATAACAAGTCTAAATCAAAATGGGTCTAAAGGGTAAAATCAGCTAAATAAAAGGAAATACATATAAATGAAAGTATTTTAAGAATAATGAAAAGATGATCCTTGGAATAAATTGAAGGTTGCGATGACCTGAGAGAAGTAATAGAAGGAGTTGGATAGCCAATTGAACAAGATCATAAAACCAGCCATAGGAGACCGGGCTTGGGCCTCAGAAGGAAGAGGATCGTTTGGAGAAGATAGACCAAGATCATCATATAAGTGGCTAAAAGCTGCCGGAGAAGTAGGAAGAGAAATCCCGAGGAGGGGATCAAGAGAATGAGCTACCTTAGTTGATTTTTGAACTTTATGCCTAAGAGATTCCATATTGACAACATCAGGGCTTGAGTCAATATTTTCATGTGCTTCCTCTTCTACAATAACAAGTGTATAGTCACCCACCAACTTAGGCTTTTTTCTATGAGGAGGAAGTGGAATATCAACTAGAGCATCACCACTCGCTTTTCTTTTAAGCGCCTCTATTGCCTTATCAATGGAATCCTCAATAGAAGCGAGTTCGCTTGATTCGGTTAAGACATGAGTATCTGTTTGCGACAAAGTGGGTCAGAAACACATAATTGCAGATGAAAGCACCAATTCATAGTCACAAATCACAGATAGAATATATGTAGAGAGTATAATATGAACAATAATCAAAATTAAAATGAAAGCGGTAAAAAAGACAAGATTTATAGTGGTTCGGCTAACTCCGACCTACGTCCACTCCAGAAATTTCCTTTTTATTGATCAGTCAATTGATTACAATTACAATCCAAAGATTTTGAAACAACAATTGCAGTGTAGCCTTTAGGAAGAAGATGAAGGGAAACAGAATGAGAATCCTCTTTTCCGAAGCCCCACTTGCTGTATTTATAAGCAAAACCCTAGTTACTGGGCTTCCTCAGTGATATGGGCCCTCCAAAACCATAGTCGAGCCCATATCCTTCATCACGATCGATCCCAAGTTGCTCATATGCCTACCCAGAGTTACCTCGAAGATGACCAGAAGAAGATCCCTATATGACCCAAAGCAAATTGCAATATGACTCGAAGTGGAAATATGCCGACCCCTTGTTTTTATGCCGACCTCATTTCCGAAGACCGACCCGTGTCCATATTCGACCCAAAGCAAGTAGAAATATGCCGACCCATACCCAAGTTCCTATGCCGAGCTAAAAAGCTATTGCCGACTCGAAGAAGCCTGCTCCTTGACCCGAAGTAGTGCCGACCCCTTATACTATGCTGACCCCTGAGTTTTGCCGACCCGAGGCTACCATTGCCGACCCGAAGAAAGGAAGTTGCCGACCCGGAGTTAAGATTCAACATGCCGACCTGATTTTGATGTCGACCCCTTAATTCATACCGATCTGGAGCATGATTCATGCCGACCCGAAGTATATTGGATGCCGACTCGAAGTTATCACCGACCCCTCTCCAAAATGTCGATCCCAAGCAATAAGCTTTGACCCGAAGTAACTACTCTTATGACTCAAAGAAAACTGCCTGAAATCCCAAAGTAAATCCACAAGTGACTCGAAGCGAACTCCAACCATCCCGAATCATCTCGACTTTTTTTGAAATCCATATTCTAAGTATCCCAAGCATTTTGTCTATGGACTATGCTTAATCCCAGCCTCATAATCATGTTTATCATCCATGATTGATCGTCTATGCATCCAGTCGAATCAAACCCATAGTATTCCAGCCTCGATAACCATGCAGTCGATTGGGTTAAATCCCCCTGTATGCTACCTTGCTAAAAGGCGGGTTAACACTTTGCCCTCCAAAACATTCCTTGTGATAGGAAGGTGTGTTTTGTATTGCCATAAGTCCAAGATCCGAAATCCATAATCCATTGATCGCCATATCCAACCCTGAATCTAGTCCATTTCCAAACCAATTCCTTGATCTCTCCAGATCATTAACAAAATCTAAGACTGATTTGAGTCAATATCCAATTCTGAATTCATTCCAAATCCATTAACCGAATCCATGATCTTTCCGGATCTTTTGATCCAAGTTCGGGACCTCACCGGGTCCTATAATCCAAGTCGAGACCTCGCCGAGTCCAGATCCAAAGCCAGGACCTCTCCAGGTGCAAATCCAAAGCCAGGACCTCTCCGGGTCCATATCCAAAGCCGAGACCTTTTCGGGTCCAAATCCAAATCCATAAACCTCGCCGGGTCATTTTATCCTACTCCGGCCTCGACTCTCTGGTCAAGGTCTTAATTCGTGATTTTTCTTCTCCGGCGTTGACTCTCCGATCGAGGACTTATATTCTCTGGCGTCGACTCTCCGGTTGAGTACTTATATTCTCCGACCTCGACTCTATGGTCGAGGACTTATATTCTCCGTCCTCGACTCTCCGGTCGAGGACTTTTTATTCTCCGGCCTCGACTCTCTGGTCGAGGACTTTTTATTCTCTGGCCTCGACTCTCCAGTTGAGGACTTATATTCTCCAGCCTCGACTCTTTGGTCGAGGACGTTTTATTCTCCGGCCTCGACTCTCTAGTCGAGGACTTATTCCGTGTTCGAGTCCATTCCGTCGCTCTCCGGCGAAGGGACTCGTGACTCGCGGTTACTGCCCCGTCTTTCCGGTCGGGACCGTAATCGCATGACCTGTATTATTTATTACATTAATCCAAATCCAATCATCATAGAGTTCTATTGATAAAATAAAAGTTCGTACAAGCAAGAAAATCAAATAGCCATAGTACCAAGAAAGAAACCAGAGTTTCAGAAAATAGAAAAAATAAGATTTCATAAACCCGAGCAACACGGTTTATCATCATCTTAGAGCATGCATAGGGACCGTCCTCGATCCCGTACTGTGTAAGTGACTTAGCCGCCTTACTTAGGGGTTTATTACTTATTACATGCCATAAATCCAATCAACTGATAATAAGCTGACGACGATGCCTAGATTCAGTGCCATCTTCGTTTGAGGTGGGCGGTGGCTGCTCCTGTTCCACTGCCACAGCTCAATTCCTTATGTATTATTGCAAATGACCATTCCTCACATGCTCCCCAATGATATCCTTCAAATGCCTGCAGTCGTTCGTGTTGTGCTCATCCAGCTTATGGAATAGGCAATGCTTTCCTGATGACCGCTCGTATTCGGAGGGTTCCTTTTTCGCCGGCCTTCGATACTGGAGGTGTCCTCGAGTATCCAAATAAATCATTTCCAGAGTTTTAGTCAGACCAATGTAAAAAGAGAATTTTGATTCCCTCCGTTGCCTTTTTGATGTGTTACCCCTGTCATTCATTTTCCTTTTGCCTCTATCGTCCTTGTTTGAATCCTCCCTGGGTGGACCTCCACCTTTTACCGCATAAACTTCAACCTCTCTCCCCTCTCTTTCAGCCTTCACATCTTCCTATCGTAGAAACTTTTCCGCTTCATGGTAAAACTCCCCGAGATCCAACGATGGATCCTGCTCCAACGATATTTTGAAATCTAAATTATCTGTAATCCCTGAGACTGCTGCCATCAAAACCATTGACAGATCAGGTCGGTCCACTGAAGCCACTGCCGTATTGAATAAATCCCTAAGTGATTCTCCCTTCCATTGTTTCATCGATGTCAAAGTCATCACATTCTTGGGTCTCACGATGTGGACCTGAAATTGCCGCATGAACCTCTCAATCAACTTCGTCCAAGTGCCAATAGAGCCGCTTTCCAGTTGTCTGAACCATAGTGCTACTATATCTGTTAAATACAAAGGGAAGCATCGTGCCATGACCTCCTCCGATGACCTCAGTACTTCCATGTGCCTCATGTGCCTTATCAAGTGAACAGCGGGATCTGTTCTCCCATCATACATCTCCAGCGATGGTAATTTGAAATCCGTTGGATTCCTAGCTTGCCTGATCATAGGAGTGAAGGGGCTCCTGTTCACATCCTCCAAATCTCTATTCACTAATCCTCCCCGCATAGCCCATCTCATTATGTCCGCTAACCTGTCATTATCATCAAGTGGTAGCCTGTTTTTTGTTTCCAACCTGCCCCCCCAGTTTGCGAGGGAATCCTAAAATCTGCTCTTCTGGATGAGCATTCGCTTCCCTATTAACGCAAATTGTGCAGCACTGCTTGGTATCCTTCTCAGAATCGAGCCAACATGATTCGAGGGCATGCCCTCTAGTTCAGGGGTCGTTCCCGATGGTCCCACTCTATCCTGTATTCTAGTTGCTCCATTTTCTTGGTCCTGATTCTGGACTGCTTTCTTTCCTACTGCTTTATCTTCATGATCCTCATTTCCAGCATTCCCTGCAACTCCATTCCCTTGACTTTGCACTACAACTTGTCCTACCTGTCGGAGTAGGTTCTGCATCATGTCCTCTTGCCTTTTCAGCATCGTCTCCATCTCGTCTCTAGTAATATAGATTGAGGCCTGATTAGCTCCTAAAGAAGCCTCCTGACTTCCTTCATGCTGACTCCTTTCCGTTCTCCATCTCCTTGTTGATTGCTTAGCCATTGCTTCACAGAATCCGAGTTCCTAAGCTTTTAAGTCCAAAATCCAAGCTTCAGAATCCCTAAGTGTTGGCTTTCTCAGTGAAAGCACCAAAATGTTTGCGCCAAAGTTGGTCACAAACACCCAATTGCAGATGAAAGCGCCAATTCACAGTCACAGGTCATAGATAGAATATATGTAGAGAGTATAATATGAATAATAATCAAAATTAAAATGAAAGCAGTAAAAAAGACAAGATTTATAGTGGTTCGGCTAATTCTGGCCTACGTCCACTTCAGAAGTTCCTTTTCATTGATCAATCAATTGATTACAATTACAATCTAGAGTTTTTGAAACAACAATGACAGTGTAGCCTTTAGGAAAAAGATGAAGAGAAACAGAATGAGAATCCCCTTTTTTGAAGCCCCGCCTACTATATTTATAGGCAAAACCCTGGTTACTAGGCTTCCTCAGTGATATGGGCCAACCAAAACCATAGCTGAGCCCATATCCTTCATCAAGACCGATCCCAAGTTCCTAATATGCCGACCCGGAGTTACCTCGAAGATGACCCGAAGCAGATCCCTATATGACCTAAAGCAAACTGTAGTATGACTCGAAGTGGAAATATGCCGACCCCTTGCTTTTATGCCGACCTGATTTCCCAAGGCCGACCCGAAGTATGTCCATAGCCGACCCGAAGCAAGTAGAAATATGCCGACTACATACCCAAGTTCCTATGCCGACCTGAAAAGCTATTGCCGACCCAAAGAAGCATGCTCCTTGACCCGAAGTAGTGCCGACCCTTGAGTTTTGCCAACCTGAGGCTACCATTGCCGACCCGAAGATAGGAAGTTGCCGACCCGGAGTTAAGCTTCAACATGCCGACCTGATTTTGATGCCGACCCCTTAATTCATGCCGAACCGAAACATGATTCATGTCGAACCGAAGTATATTGGATGCTGACCCGAAGTTATCACCGACCACTCTCCAAAATGCCGATCCCAAGCAATGAGCTCTTACCCGAAGTAACTACTCTTCTGACTCAAAGAAACTGCCTGAAAACCTAAAGTAAATCCACAAGTGACTCGAAGCGAACTCCAACCATCCCGAATCATCTTGACTTTTGTCGAAATCCATATTCCAAGTATCTCGAGTTTTTTGTCCATTGACTATGCCGAATCCTGGCCTCATAATCATGTTCATCATCCGTGATTGATCGTCTATCCATCCAATCGAATCAAACCCATAGTATTCCAGCCTCAATAACCATGCAGTCGATTGGGTTAAATCCACCTGTATGCTGCCTTGCCGAAAGGCGGGTTAACAGTATCTTTTATGGCCTTTTTATCTTTAGAAGCAACGATAAGAGCAAAACAACCTAAAACAAAGAAGAGAGCTTATAAGATAATAACATTGGGAATTCCATACTAGTTTTAATGCAAACTTACTAATGGGCTCAATTTGAACTGGAGAGGAAGTAGAGAAAACATTTTTGTTACTGACAACCAATGAACGTTTACCCTGGGCATTTCCTTTCATCATCAGAGGCTCCTAAGTATTATATGGTGTCTTGAATTAGCGAGTATCGATGAAGGTTCGCTTCCATCAGAAGTGTAAGTCTGTCACCCATGTTTTGGGGTGCTAGAGTCAAGGATTTGGTAGTTTGGCTATTAGAGGGACTTAATTGATTAGGAGCCGAATCTAAGAAACCATCATAAGAGGGTGATAGATATATCATAAGCAATAAGAAATATAAAATTTATTTATAACAGAGAAGGTTCTCCTAATTCTAGAGTAGAATTTGATGTAGAAAAACCAAGTTTCCCATTCCTTGGTCTTATTGATAGGATTGATGATCAAGATTTTTGGAAGAGGATGAACGTGATATAATTGATTACTTACTGCTCGCCTATTTTTGTGGGGCTAGCTATGGTATGAAGAACCTTAGGACTAAGAGAGGGAAGCTTGGCCTCCTTGGCAAGAATTTCCAAGCAAGTCAAATAAGTGTATGAATTTTGGGACAATTGAATTAGAGCAATGTTTAGGTGCTCCAAGAATTTCAAGAGAAAGTCAGGGAAAGGAAGGTATCCTAAGTGCCATATGCATATTGGAGTGAAAGCGGAAAACCTTTCTGGAGGGTTGTCAATTCTACCAGAAGGACCGATATCAATAGCTTCTATGCCTATAATACCAAACTGTTTGAGAATGGAGTCTAATTCTTCTTGGGTAGTAATATATGACTGGTTAAGAAGATGATCCCTTTTCTTAGTAGATGGAGAAGCCTTAAGGCCTTTATCGAATTTCTTTATTCCCTTATGGGCTGTTTTCTTGCCTTTCATTTATCTGCTGGGTAGTATTATTCCATATTAGAAAAGTACTAGATATTTTATGAAATTTGGAATGCCCATGATATAAAATTAGTATACGCTCAAACAAGGAATAGGTAATTAATTTACATATTGCCTAGATTATGACACCAAAATGTTAAAAGTCTAAATTGCCACGTAATATTTACAACAAGTCAGTGACCATTGCATAGTCAATGTTGAACTCATAGTAAACTTAATTTTTTAGGTCTATTAAGCATATATAAATAAATGTTAGACTTATGGTAAGAAACTAAGTCTATAGGTGTTTAAAAAAAACTTAAAGTAAGAATTATCATGAGAATATCCTGAGTTTTATGTTGCTTCAATAAATCCATGCTGAATAGATGAATTAATGCCGAATGTCACATTAGTTCTATAAAATTATAATCCAATGCCGTGACCATGGTCAATGTCGAAATGATAAAATAACCCACATCAATGAGAAATGTCAATATAGTTTAAAAAGTTTAATGTATAAGTAGATTATAAATTTACTACGATAACTACGTCGTAAGATAACAATGTCGTAAGGGTATTGGAAATGATTACTGAAAAAGGATAATAACATACAATAAGTTTATCAATGTCATACAATAATTACTTAAATCAATATTGAATCTAAACGATAGTGCTTTTAATTAATGTCGAATCCACGAATGTCACGTTAATAGTTAGTGACCGACATAAACTATCTCATGCCAATAACTCTTATGGTTCAAGCCAGGTTGCCGCACCTCTTTTCGATTACTGATGGTATAAGTATTTTATACTAAGCTTCCCAAACTTTGAATTGTTTATCAAAGTAATGGATAAAGATAAAACTTGATTGATACTGAACACCAGAATGATATCGTAATTTATTAATTTTGAAGTAAAACAGGAAGAATTAGTCAATATTGAACATCCTAGTAATGTCATAAAATATCATTGTCGGTATATAGAAAGGAAATATTGGGTTTCAGGTTTGATAGACTATCCATTTCATCATTAAAGTAGAAATGTCCTGGCTTATAAATCAAAGTTGCCAAACTATTAATTAATTTAAAAATTATCCAAGCAACATAGAAATTTACGCTAATTCAATCTATAAGCATAATTAATCATTAATCTAAACAATAATATGAATATTAACATCAAAATCATGTAATTAGTCCAAAATGTCAGTTCAAAGTCGATAGAACTCAAACAAACCCCTAATAATGATTTCGTTATAATGCTTCTTAATTCGATTTAATCGATGCAATCAGAATTAGAAATCACACCTTAGAAAGGTTCAAATGCCTGAGATTCGAAGTTTTGGATTTCTGCGAATTTAAAAGCTTTTTCGCTTGAGTTTGAAATGCAGGTAAAAGAGAAGAAGAGTGTAACAACCCTGTTCTTAATTACCTAATTAATTAAGTTTAGTTACCGCTAATAAATTATAATTTGTGATTGTTGAAATTTAACTATGTAACTAAATTTAGCTTTTGAAAAATTGGTTGGATTTAATTAAAGGAAAGGAGTTATCGATGATTTCAATTTAAATTAAGTTACTATTGAATTAACTATTAAGATTTTGATAATGAAATAAATTATTAATTGGAAAGTGAAATTGAGTTTTGTTTAAAGTGATTTATTTTAATTATCTAATGTAATGAGATATTATTTATTTTTAAAATAAGTTTTTGGTTTAGACGGAGATAATATCAATAAATTGTGGATTAGTAATATGGAATTTAAATATTAATTTGGTTTAGAATCTCTATTACCAAATGAACTTAGTTAGGCTAATAGACTTAGTTGGTTAAACTTCTGAATTGAGTTAAGTAGAGAATTTAGCTAATTAATCTTAACTTGGGCCTTAGTGTTTATTTTAGCCCAAGATCCTAAGTGAGATAAGTTGATTAAATTTGAGGGTATGAGTGAATGTTTAATAGAGTTTCATTTGTATTCATAGTGTAGAAGTTAATTAAAAATGTAAATAAAACTTTCATCAAAAACCTAGTTAAATCAAGTTAACTTTGGGCTTAGCCCATTTGAGTGAGAAGTAGGAAATTAAGAAAAAGAACTGTACGTTCCTTTCATCCCGCTCATTCCAGAAAAGTGAAAGTATCCTCATCTTATTCCTCTTTGAAACTCCAAGCCTAATTCAGCCCTAGTTTTAATTTAAATAAATCAAACAAAATTCTAGAATTCATAAGGAGATAAGGTGTGAGTTCTATAACTTCTTCTCTATCTTATCCTAGTACCAATTTGAGGGTTTAATTCAGTTTTTATTTCTAGAATTCTGAGATTAGGGCTGCAAGATGTTGTTGTTTTGATTGAAGAAAAAGAAGTAGGAGTTGTAGAAGAAGAATTGTAGCAATAGTTGTTCTAGTATTGCTTCTTCATCTTCTTGGAGTTTGAAGTGAGTTAAACCTCACAATATGTATCTCTAAGTTCATTTTCAGATGCTGATGCTTGCTAAACGTAAAATCAAGTTAAATCATGACAAAGTTTACCTATGCTGATTGGGAATGAGACCTATAGCTTACACCTTCAGGTACTCACGTCCAGTCGACTGAAACTAAGGTTCAGTCGACTGGTCGAGCTATTCCTGGAGCATATAGCTCCAAGTCTTTCGTACAGCTGATTGACCGAAGGTTCAGTCAACTGGTCCAGCTTCTTGGAGCACTATACGCTCCAGGCAACTACTCTATTTTGCAATCTAGTCCTAGAGTTACATGAACGTTGTAGTTTTTCTTGTTTGCAATACTCGAATCATTATAATGCTTCCAATAACTCCATGTTTCTGAAATTTGATTCTCCTACTTGATTTCATAATCTTAATGAAAACAAATTGAGTTTTAATATATAGATATATATGCTTTCAAAAGAAATGAAGTATTTTAGAGCAATAATATAATTAGTTATAATTCTAGACTTTATTTAAAAATAAAATATACTTTTAATCGAAAGGTTTTATAAAGGAAAGTGATCGTTTAAAAGTTCAAATAAAAATTGTTGAAATATTTATATATATTGCTTTTAAAACTATTTTATAGTTCTCTAAAAATATGCTTTCAAGTAACACTTCGTCAAATATGGTATAACCCATTGAATAGAATGCTTGAGTGGAATTTACTGACCCATTAGCGAATACTTAAATTTCACTAAGTAGTATGGGATGCTTTGGTTAAATTCCTGTGATTGCATTTGAGAAAGTATTTAACACTTTAGGGTGGTATTCTCTTTTGGTATTCGACATTTGTGTAGGCCGATATATACTTAAGAGAAATACAGTTTAGGTTTTCCTTTTATATCTGTATTGAGTGAGACTTACTAGCTTCTACTAAATATTTGAACCAAACCACATGGCTCATTTTGGTTAAGCTCTCATGATTACTAAAAGTGATACTATTTGGCATTTTAGAGTGTGTTCTCTTTTGGTGTTCAGATTTCAGGTCAATATATCCTTAAGTGGTATGCTAATGGATTTCTTTATGATCATCTTGATCGGCATGAGTTATATCTGCTAAGGTCTTTATATTATGTTTTCTACAATCATCTTGATTGGTATGGATGATCCTTGTTATCGGGTGGGATTTTGGTTTTCACGCTACGGACGATCCATAGTATCAGATCGGTATGGATGATACAAGATTTTTTTTCCACGGTCTGGACAATCATTGTGATTGGTATGGACGATCAGGATGATCGGTATGGATTAGGTTTCTTGGATTCTATAATATTGTACTTTATTATGGAATTCTAGGTTTTGTGACTATTCTTACTTTTGTGATTTTAATATGCTTGTGCCTTGAGATAAATTCCCACTTAAATCAATTCAGTGACTAGTTTATATTTATGACATCCGTATTTATTTATAATGTCATATACCCTTGTGTTATATCTTGTTCTCACCCTTTTGGGTATTTAGAGATAGTCCAACTCCTTTATTTTATAATACTCGGGTTAGGCCGAGACATTTGAAATTATAGGACATGCAGGCTTTTGGGTAGGTGTGCTAGCATGAAGATAGACTATTTTGACTTTTAAGTTCATCTTATGTAGGATATATATATGTATGTATGTATGTATGTATATATGATGGGATGTTTATTTTGAGATAGTGACTTGGTTTGGATGTATATTATGTGGGTCTAGTATTATATTTTGTTGATTCGTAGTATGTATTTGTATTTGATATATATTATCCCGCTGTGATCTATGACTATTATTTTATATGGTATACTATTCTGATTTTAAGAAATCAGGGCATTTATTACTTTAGGTTGAGACTATAACAAATTTTATTCCAGATATTCAGTAAAACAGTAAATATGATGTGTCATTGTTAGTTTAAAGATATATTCACATTTTGTCGCCCTTAAAAAGCCCTGTTATTAGACAATATTATTTATAATGTTCTTTAATAATCGGGTATAGTGGTAGGGCCGTTATAGTTGGTATCAAAGCAGAGTTGGAACATTATAGCATATAATAGCATAGATTTAGACCCAATGAGACTTAGAGTCTGTCCCTGGGATGGGTGGTAGACAGTTATATTAATTATCTATTTAGGAATTGGAATATAAAATGATTACAGTATAATCATTTGGGACGTATTTTGATTTTTGTTTGATTGTATTAAAAATGATACTAGAGTTGGATTGTGCAGAATAGAGTAATGGCTGGAGACAGATCTAGAACTACACTAGGATCGACTAGTAATCCTGGTGCATAAGGGATGTTTTTGACTCCCAAGCAGATTGTATATATTATCCATGTTGCTCAGACTATTATTCACGATGATCATTTAGTTCATGCCAATTTTGCTCACTTATGTAGTGACTTCAGGCGCTTGGGAGGTGGACCATTTAAGGGATCAGAGAAGCTCATAGAGATACTAACTTGGATAAAGATATTCGAGAAGATTTTTACTCACATTAATCTTACGGATGCCCAAAGAGTTCAAGTGGCATCCAGACAATTGCAAGAAAGGGCACTTGACGAGTATAATATGTTAGTGGCAGAGGTTGAGGAAGCTCAGCTTACCTGGACACAGTTTAGACAGAGGTTCAAGTAGAAGTTTTTATCGGAGGCGGAAAAGGAAGCGATGACCAGAAAATTCATTGTTCTTAGGCAAATTCGGTCTTTCATTATAGAGTATGTTGCAGAATTTGAAGCTTTATCCTAAAATGGATCAGATTTCATTAATACCCCAAGGAAGAAAAATCAAAAGTTTATTCATTGATTATGCAAGTCATTGAAGAAGGCTTTGTTACTTCAGTTAGATGCATCCTTTAAGTCTTTACTTGATTCAGCACTTCATCTCGAGGAGGCAGAGAAGTATTGCGAGGAAGAGGAAACCGCTAAGAAGCAAAAGCAAGATGTATGCAAGAAAAGGAAGTAGTCAAGTGGGCAACGTAATCCTGAGTCAAAATGTAAGAAGAAAACACAAAATGAGTTCGATTCTACACCGTTACCTAATAGTCAGGTAGTATGTTTCACCTGTGGAACCAAAGGCCATTGTTTGAATAAATGTAGTAAGCCTCGAGTTTCTTCTCCAGCGGGTGTTTGTTTTTATTGTAAGAAGGAGGGGCACTTAATAGCAGCTTGCCCATTCAAAGAAAGGAAGGAAGGAAAGGGAAACGCCATGGGGACTTCTGGTAGACTGACTTGGCAAGGTATAGTTCTTTTTATTTTGGAAGTGTTCTTACTTTTGCTAAGTTGCACTAGAGTTAGTTTGGGTATAATTTAAACACCTTATGTGAGCTTTGCATTTTATGATTAGGATTTAGAATAAATAATTGTTTGGTTATGATTGATTGAATGTTAGGAAATGATTGCTTTGTTGTAATTATTTATGTTAGATGCATGGATGCTATTAATGTTATTATTTTGATTGAAGAAAGTAGGAGTCGTAGAAGAAACTTTGTAGCAATAGTGGTTCTAGTCTTACTTCTTCATCTTTTTGGAGTTTGAGGTGAGTTAAAACTCACAATATCTATCTCTAAGTTCAATTTCGATGCTGATGCTTGCTAAACGTAGATTTTGATGGTTTTATGTTTGAAATTGCAATAAATATAAACTATTGCTTAAAACCAAACTAAATACTTGTTATTCATGAAAGAAATCATCTTTAATTGCTTTTAATTGTTTCTATATGATGCTATTAGTATTGCTTGCAAGTATATGGTCATTATAAGTCACATATTGTTGCCGAAATCGAGTTAAATCATGATAAGATGGTTGCGCTCTAGCTCACTAAAGAATGGGACGGCAGTGGTCCGCCGGCAAGCTCATTCTGATCTTGGACGCAACACATTGGAATCCTGAAGCACCATCACAAACGCTACTGCGTGTGGGAAATTTTACCTGCACCGATTGAGAAAAAGAGCTGTAGCTTACAGCTTCAAGTACTCGCGTCTAGTCGATTGAAACTAGTGTTCAGTTGACTGGTCGAGCTATTCCGGAGCATATAGCTCCAGGTCTTTCGTATAGCCAACTGACCCAAGGTTCAGTCTACTGGTCGGGCTTCTTGGAGCACTGTACGCTCTAGATATCTGCTCCATTCTACAATCTAGTCCTAGAGTTGCTTGACCGTTGTAGTTTTGATTGTTTGCAATACTCGGATCATTATAATGCTTCCAATAACTTCGTGTTTCTGGAATTTGATTCTCCTACTTGATTTCATAATCTTCATGAAAACAAATTGAGTTTTAATATATAGATATATATGCTTTCAAAGGAAATAGAGTATTTTAGAGCAATAATGTAATTAGTTATAACTCTAAATTTGATTTAAAAGTATAAATATACTTTTAAACAAAACATTTTATAAAGGAAAGTGATCGTTTAAAAGTTTACATAAAACTTATTGAAATATATATATATATATATATATTACTTTCAAAAATATTTTATAATTCTCTAAAAATATGATTTCCTATTATTTAATAAATCTTGAGTTAAATCATGGATTCGGTAGTTCATTTTATTTAATAATTTGGAATAGACCTTGGAATAAAATTTAAGAGCCTTAATTATATAATATAAGAAGTACTAATAATCACTTAGTGTTATTGATTGGTTTAAATGCTTTTAAGTAACGCTTCATCGAATATGATATGACTCGTTGAATAGAATATTTGAGTGGAATTTACTAACCCATTAGCGAATACTTGAATTTCACCAAGTAGTATCAGATGCTTTGGTTAAATTCTTGTGATTGCATTTGGAAAAGTATTTAACACTTTAAGTTGTATTCTCTTTTGGTGTTCGACATTTGTGTAGGCTGATAGATCCTTAAGAGATATATAGTTTAGGTTTTTCTGTTATATCTGTAATGAATGAGACATACACCTTCCAGTAAGTACTTGAATTTCACCAAACGGTATGGGACGTTTTGGTTAAGCTCTCATGATTACTAAAAGTGATAGTATTTGGCACTTTAGAGTGTGTTTTTTTTGTGTTCGGATTTCAGGCTGATAGATCCTTAAGAGATATACTCATGGATCTCTTTACGATCATCTGGATCAGTATGAGTTATATCTGCTAAGGTCTTTGTATTATGCTTTCTATGGTCATCTTGATCGGTATGGATGATCATTGCGATCAGGTGGGATTTTGTTTTTCATGGTATCTACGATCCTTAGTATCAGATCATTATGGATGGTACCAGATTTTTTTTTCACCGTCTGGACAATCATTGTGATTGGTATTGACGATCGGGGTGATCGTTATGGATTAGGTTCCTTGGATTTTGAAATATTGTTCTTTATTCTGGAATTCTTGGTTTTGTGACTATTCTTTGTTTCGTGATTTTAATATGCTTGTGCCTTGAGATAAATTCCGAGTTAAATCATTTCAGTGACTAGTTTATATTTATGACATCCATATTTATTTATAATGTCATATACCCTTGTGTTATATCTTGTTCTCACCCTTTTGGATATTTAGAGATAGCCTGACCCATTTAATTATAATACTCAGGTCAGGCCAAGGCTTTTCAGGTTACAGTACATGCAGGCTTTTGGGTAGGTATGCTAGCATGAAGATAGACTATTTTGACTTTTAAGTTTATCATCTATAGGATATATATGTGTAACGACCCGGAAATTTCGTTCACGAAAATTCCAGATAGTTAGGGAAAAGAAGAAAGAGATAGGAGAAGAAGAAGAAACAGAAACACCAAAACATAGATTCTCACATTCGCAGCGGATGAAATATAATACCCAATAATATCCTTTATATAAAGAAAAGATGTATCAGTTAAATTACACATATAGTACATTAGAGTTACAACATTTATACAAACACTGGACAGATAAAAATCAACTTGTCCCAGACACAAACAATAATACTCAGCGGAAAACTCCATACGTTCCTGCCATCCAGCTCGCCTCCTGAGCCCCAGAACGTCCTCGCCTGAAAATCTGTAATACTCAGTCTGACCCGAGCATTACAAAAATGTAACACCCAGGTCAGGCTGGAAACCAGCGTGAGTAAACCCATATCATATGAAATACCAAGCTATATAACTTAAGTGAATTACCAGGGTAACTCATACTTTTCTACGAGTTCTAATCTTATTTAAGTCAATCATTTATCTCAAAACAATATCCAAGAATCGTTACCCAGTTTAAATATCCATGATACTTAACTTATTTCATTCCATCCTGTTTGCTTCTAACCAAACTATAAAGAATTACTGTAAATTACTAATCGAAGTGGTTTCGGGTATTTACTGATACCGACCCCGGTCTCTACGAATCTCATGCCATCTTAACCCAAGTTATTCAATTAAATACAATTCAACTTAAAATACAGGATGTCACTTTTACACAGCAATTTATCATCGATAGATAACCACATTATCACTGTCCACCCAAACATCTCATATCACAAAACATTTCACATCAGAGATATCAACCAATGCAAGGCATTTAACATCATTCAATCATTCATAAGTAAGATTGATCACTTCCTAATCAATTTAAATTATCTCTAATTAATATTAATTACTAACTTTAATCACTTAGATTACCTTTTCTTAACATTAATCAATTATAACCCAATTAATTAATCATCTTTTAATTATCCATCTTAATTAATCATCCTTGATTAATTATCCTTTAATTACATTAAGTAATTAACCGTAATTAATTACATAAATTAATTAACCTCCCATTTATATTAATTACATTGATCCTTAATTAATTACTCAAATTAATTATTCTATAATCACTTATATTGATTAATTATCGTTTAATTAATCAAACTCATTAATTAACTAACCCTTAATTAATTTCCTTAATTAATCAATCCTTTATTTAATTACGCTAAGTAATTAATCCTTAATTACTACCATTAAGTAATTTCCCTTTAATTACTTACATCAAGTAATTATCCTTTAATAAATCACATTTAGTAATTGTCCATTAATTATCCACCTTAATTAATGACATTAAGTAATTATTCTATAATTACTTCATTAAGTAATTATCATTAATTAATTTCATTAAGTGATTAACTCTAAATAAATTAATCATCTTTTAATTAATAACTTAATTAATTAATTACATTTATAAATTAATCCTTTAACTTTGATTACACAAACTAATTACTAATTACCTTAATAATTTAATTAATTATTAATTTCCTAACTGATTTCATAAATTAACCATCCTTAATACATTAAATAAATTATACTTTATTTAATAACATCATTTAAGTCACCTTTAAAAACAAAAAGGAATTAACCTACTATAAAATTTACTTTAAACAAACAATTTTAAATCATTTTAACTTTGGAAAAACTTGTTTTAAAACTTATCAATACTTTGTTTAGAACTTGGTTTATACTTCTTTTGAAAACTTATTCCCTTTGTTAATCTTTTTTAAAACTTGATTTATTTATCATCTAAGCAAAAAAAACTTGATACAGACCCGAGCCCCAAACTTCAATTACCCGAGTCAACCCAGAAAATTTCTCGAGCTAACCCCGTGTTTCTCACGTCAATCTCAACTTCGAGTCAGCCTCGAGCATGCCCTCGAGTAAACTCCATCTTCCTCAACATCACAGAACAAACCAGACACACACACCCACGCGTGCACGTGCACCACCAAATCTGACCAACTCCGACCTTCGCCACGTCACCCACAAACGACGATGATCCATGCTAGTACTCCGAACTCCCAACTCCGATGAAATCGTCAATACCCAAAATCGAGCAGTTAATCACCCTCCTGGAACCAAGTTCGATCAGGAAAATCATCCTCGCCATCTCCTCCGATCACCGAAGAACACGCAACTCCGCTCAAACCTTCGCCACGCTTCCACCTTCCCTCTACCACTCCTCCGAGCCCACTCAACGCCCCCGTGACACCGTAGTTTAGGACGAACACCCTCGACTTCAACAGGCCTTTAAACCCTACATTTCCCTTGCCGTGCCACCACGGCGAGAAATCAACCCTCCAACCAATTTTGCCGAGCTCCTCGACCTATAAGCTTGCTTCAGCAACAAGCTCGACACTTCCAGCATCATTGATCATCGGCAATTGATAAATACCCAGATTCTGATCAACTAACATTTCCTACCTAGAAACTTACTTAAAAATCTTGATATGATTTCTAAAAATCATAGTTTTACAAGACGAATAAGATTATATAAGTGAAACTCGTAATTGAAACATCTAATTTTTTTGATATATTATCATTTTACTATAATAGTCACTTTACCGGATAATTTCTTGATAATACTATTTGTTAACATTTTTAAAATTTATATTACACCATCACCATCAAATTTTCTTTAAACACCATGTGCTAAAAATAATCAGGGAACAAGAACTTGATTTTCCCTTGAACATATTTTAGTCTGTATAACTAAGAACAGAGCATATCATTTTTCCCAGATATTCATGCAAACATCTACATACATATATACATGCATTTCTGTTTAACTAATCATGCAATCACTTATCATAATTCATTTTAAGGAATTTCAGCATGCATCTATATTAAAGACAGATTTAAAACCTTTAAATAGATTTGTTTACTCACAATTTCAGTTTGAACAGAGAAACCCTTTTTGAAAATCTGGAAACTTATTTTGATCTGGATCTCACACTTGAAATAATCGTATTGCTTAAATCTGGAATTGTTGAATTTTGCAGCTTTGTTTTGATTCACTTGAGCTTGAATATGATATTTAGCTTGCTTTAATTTGTTTTCAGGTTTGAGATTGAACAGAGGTTGTTTGATTTGTTTTGAATTTTTTTTGTTCTGTAGTTTCAGGTTTGAAAAGTTATAAACTGAGAACGAATGAAAGAGATTGAGAAGCCTGATTATTTTCTCTTATACATGTTTATATGATTTTCAAATTAAAAGAATTTTGTGAGATGCCACTTTTTATCATAAGTTTACAAGTGTTTATTTCTTATATTCATGGTTTTACAAATGTCATTTGTTATTTAAATTGTTTTTAAGTCCTTGTTTTAATTAATTTTATAACTTTTTTTTAAACCCTTACTTAAATTTTATTTAATTTTTATACTTAAACCCTTTCATTTAATTAATTTATGAATCATGTTTTCTTAGATGTTTATATATATATATATATATATGTATATTCAGACATTCCTAATTATCAGAATGTTTTTATCTAAATAAAATCAGTTAATTATCCAATTAACAGATGTCCAAAAATCCGGGTAATCACAATATGCATATGATGGGATATTTATTTTGAGATAGTGACTTGGTTTGGATGTATATTATGTGGGTCTAGTATTATATTTTATAGGCTCATAGTATGTATTTGTATATGATGTATATTATTCCGCTGAAATCTATGATTATTATTTTATATGATATACTGTTCTGATTTTAAGAAATCGGTGTGTTTATTACTTTAGATTGAGACTATACACATCAAATTTTATTCCAGATATTCAATAAAATAATAAATATGATGTGTCATTGTTAGTTTAAAGATATATTCACATTTGGTCGCCCTTAAAAAGTCGTATTCTCTTTGTTATGAGACAACATTATTTATAATATTCTTTAATAATATGGGTATAGCGGTGGGGTCGTTACAAATAGGGAAAGGGTTGATTATTTATAGTGGAGAGGAAGAAAAGTAGTCGTTATTGATTACTTTTAAATGGACAGTTGGATTTGCACAGAATATCGATGGACGGCAAGCACTATTTTCAAGATTAATGACTTGAAATGTCAATGCTTCCTTTACATTGGGAGCAGAAAATATTACTACTATCACTGTTGATCCCGAAGGTATGTGGCATGTCGAGATAACCATGATCTCACATCAACAAGTAAGTCCGAAAGTGCGGGAATAAGCCAATGTCGAAAGCATACAAATGCCGCCCCTCATTAAATAGAGTTAATAGATAGTATCACGGGTCATCAATGAAGCTAAGAATATAAGATGCAATCAATTTCGCATACTACTTGTAGAGTTGAATGAATAAGTCGTATCTCATCAAGGAAGCAGTAATGTTGAAGAATACTATATTGAAAGCCATCAATGTTATAGTGACATGATTTATCATCCAAGTTAACCCTCATTGATGTCGCGTTTTAATCAATGTCGCACTTCATCCATGGAGGAAGAATGAAAGCCGGAACTAGTTAATATCGCCTCAGGATGATACCGCATCTTTTCAATATCATTTCCTTCTGATGTCGCTCTTTATTGATGCTGCTCGTCACCAATGCCATCCCTTATCAATGCCGAATATTATCAATGCTGTTTGTTGTCAATGCCGTCTATTATCAATGCCACATGTTATCAATTCTGCTTATTATCAATGCCGCTTATTATCAATGTCCCTTGTTATCGATGCCACTTGATGTCATTGTCGCTCATTATCAACACCGTGACTTGATGATGCCATAGTCCATCAATACACTAGAGAATGCCGCAAGTCATCAAATCAAAGCAATATCCTTAGTGCCATTGAGATACACCGTAATGCCGCATACCACGCATGCCACATACATCCATGCCGCATCTTACCATCCCTAAAAATACCAATCTAGGGAATGGAGGAAGTGGCGGATCATTCTTTTCTTAACTTCTTACATTTTAAACTTTGTAACCCTTAATTGGTTTGGGGATATTTGCCGATTGTAACACTTAAACTCTGTACACATAAGGTAATGTGTATTGGACTATTTCATGGCATATAAATAAATATCTCATGACTCATAGCATGTTTTGAATTCAAAAGCACTTGTGATTTATATCATAGCTTGCTTCAAATTCTAAAACGCACATAGACCCAATTACTATTTGAACGAGATTGATCTACGATAATCGACTTCAAGATGACATGACTTTGATATAAGCTTGGGCATAGCTTCAACATGGACAATTATGATAATATTATGGACTTGGACGTACTAAGCCTGTTTACCTAAGCCCTTTCTCAACCAAGCGTCGCTTTTGCCATGTAACCAACAGAGATTTTCGACCCTCAAAAATTGATATCAATACGTTCACTATATAGCATGCCGAGCAAACGAGTGCCGGAAATACCAGATCATTAGGGGTGAAGAAGAAAAAAGGTAGAAGAAAATAGAACAACAACACAGAATCTCACAAACGCAGCGGAACAAAATATAATATATAATAATAGATTTTTATACAAAGAAATCAGTAACTGTTATATACTTACAATCATCAGAGTACATCAATCAATACATCAAACTGAACAGTTATAATAACTTGTCCTTACACAGTGGAAATGTAAGCCAAGTACGGAGATACGTCTCTGTCACCCAACTCGTCTTGTGAGCTCCATAGCATCCTATCCTGAATCTGCAATACTCGGTCTGACCCGAGCAATATAATAAAATAATACCCGAGTCGGTTTGGAAAACCAGCATGAGAAAACACACCCAATTTGAATTATTAAAGTTATCAAAACCCTTTGAAAAACAAAGGTATCTTATAAGACCACGTCACGCATAAACATGATGGGTTTTTCCCTTACAATAACCACAAAAACCCGAAATTTAACCCGTAATAATTAATTTGTTAATTAATTAAATAATAAAATAACTTTGTGAAATTATCAGAATTGAGCCACGAGAATTGCACCATTATGTCCGTGGTAATTTTCTGGTCAATTTCCATATATAGAACATCAGAAACCGAGCTAATATGACCGAGTTATGAAATAAAAAAAATAAAAGAATAAAAAGAAAAAAATATATAATACAGATCAACCAGTCGGTCGACCAAGGTAAGAGGGCGGTCGACCGCACGGTTGACCCGCCTTCGCTTTTAGCAAGCAAACGAATATTCGTTTGTTCGAACGAATGAATGACGTGTTTTGCATCGTTTTAATTAATCTGGTCCCTCTGTTTCTACATCCAATGGCTCCTATTCAGCCTATGACGTGGTTGCATCCTATTTAATCTCCAAATCCAACGGTCCGAGATCCACTTCTATACATATAAATAGACCCCTAGACCTAACACTTTTTCTAATTCTAGATTTTCTCCGCTTGGGTTCACCTTTTAAGGAAGAGACCCTAAAAGGAATAATTTTCCAAGGAGAGTACTTTTTTAATAAAAATTATTTTACAACTCCAAGTTGATCCGGGAAGACCAAAGGAAGAGCTTAGGACCAGAGGTGAGTGATTGTAATTATTTTAAGATTCTTTTAAGTAATTTAAAATAACAGGGTTTCCAATAGTTGTAGTTTTACTACGATTTTTGGAATAGCCTTTTTCAGTAATTATTTACAGTTTTTAATTATTTTCAGTCTATTCAGCTATTCCTCTCAGTAATTTTAGTATTATTTCTCCTAATTATAAATTATTACTGTTAAGCATAGCTTTTATTAATTTACAGTCTATTTACAGTATTTAAGTTTATTTACTGTTATTTATTTCTTATTTACATCTTTTCGACGTTTTGGATTTTATGAAGCGTCTATTCTCTTCATTCCCCTTTTCTGCACGTATGGATTAGATTAAATTAAACGCAGATATGGATTTTTTAAGTAAGAATATTAAATGAAGAAAATAAGATGTAAATTATAAAGACTGTAATAAATAATGGAATTTGACTGAAATTATGCCTAATTATAATTAGAATTGGACTAATTAAAGGTAACTGGCATAGTTATAACTTAGAATTATAACTAAATGAAGTAAAAGATGAATGAAGCTTATTTTCACACTTAGATCTTGGGTTAAGTAATAAGCATGATTATAACGTAGGTTATAATAAGAAAAAGAACATAATGAGGCTTATTTTAAGACTTGGGATAAATTAATAAGTGTAGAAAATAAAAATGGTAATAAAGGCTTATTTTAATAATTTATCTAAGTTAATAAGCAAAGATGAAAGTAGGACACGTACCAAATAGCATTCCCTAGGGCACGCTTATGCTAAGAATGGTAGTAATTGGTCAAATAGAAGTCCAAATCATGGGGATTTGATAAGAGGCGCAACTAGATATTGTTTGGATAAAGGGCCAGTACCAACAACATTTCCCCTATTTTTCTATGGACACACGGTGATCTCGCATTAGCCTGAAGTGAGATGAGGGACATGCTATGCTGTATGTTGGAGGTAATAAGAAGACCCAATAAGTGGAGCAAAAGGTAGCATGGGCATGGTGGCAGTTACGCATGCGACTTCCATTCGGGTGCTCAGTAATAGCTATGAGTTCCAAGCGCTTAGTATGGTGTCTTAGTAGACACCATTGCCTTCTGTGTAGGGAGCTATATATGTCGTCCAGATCCTTAGTAGTTGCTCTATGTATCTTCCGTAGATACCATTGGCTGTTGTGTAGGGAGTTATATAGCGGCTGGTCCATAGAAAGGTCTATAGAGTAGCAGGCCGATCAAAAAGGGTAGAATTAGGGATACATCCTAATTACAGGATTAGGAATTCAGCCTAATTAAATCAGAACAAGTGCAAGCGATCAAAGTTAACCTATCTTGAGCAATATTTAATCGTATTTATTTTCAGTTTATCTCTTTCCCATTCCCTTTGTTATCTTTATTTATGCTAGAACTGTTGCAGGGTCTATTACTTTTATCTTGCTTAAAGACTCTAGTAATTACTATCACTCACCAAACTTTTAGTCTGACCCACTCCTCTATTTTCCCCTTTCCCCCCCTTAGGCAATCAAGAAGAAGTCAGTAGATTGCTGTTGCTGGGAGTTTTCTTGGAGAAGATTTCTACTATGTATTTCTTTTATTTCAGCTTTAGTCCTTTTTGTGTACTGGCTTATTATGAGGGATATTATGTACTCTGATTTTTGAGACTATGAGTTTTTGTTTCATGAGGCATATTGGATTTTTAGACATGTATTTGGTATTTGGTGTTTGACTTATTTATAAAGCTTGTTTTAATTAAGTTATTATTTTAGTTTCTGCTGTTTTTATCCATTTTTTTCTTGTGAATCTTAGTCTTTGTTAGTTTTATTTACACCTACACCACACCACGCCTTTTAATGTATACTTTTGGGTATATTAAGAGGTGTGCGGTGTTTCAATAACCAAAACAATTTATAGAAAATCTCATGATATTATAATAGTGTCTAAGTACAAATACTTATTCAAATAGCCAAAATTGTTACATTAATTAAATTCCAGCATACTAGGCTCTATAAACAAAACTGTAAAGGCTCGTATTGGAGAATGGATCCCATACAATGACTGGACTACTGGGGTACCACCCATCACAATACACCTCTAAAAAATATACCAAGGACCTCACCGAGATACCCTGCTACACAAGACCAACCTACCCCTAACCTGGATAGACCGAATATATTATCACCCCGGGTGTTCCCACCCTTAAAAAAAATCGAGCGCTACCTTTTTCATGCACAACCATATCCATAATTTATATATATTTCCGAAGGTTTCTAGAAAAGTGATAACATACCCTAATTGGGTGCACCCACTTACCCTTGCTGCATCACCCCTATTTTAGTCATTCCCGGTTGATGAGGCTTGAGGCTAACGATTACCTTTCAAGAATAATTCTACTTAGAATGCACATCGTCCTTCAATGACGATGTTCTGATAGCATTCGTCCATACAAGTTGTCTTGGGTCTGGACAAACCGAATCATCGTCTTCACTATCATCACGGTATCCATTCGTAACGTTCAACCCGAATCGAAGTGGTTTTCGGATAATTAAATCTGATCCCGGTCTCTTCGAAACGATTAACAAAATTGGCCAATATTGATAGTCGATTATTTAACTATCAATAAAATATCCATAAGCAGTCACTAGGCCATTATTTATAATTCTTAAAAACATTCATTCCAAAATATCTTTACAAAGATATATATTCAAATCTCTTTCAAATTTATCAATATTTGAAACATTTTTCGAATACTTGTTTCCATAATAGAATATTTCCACCCGTACCTCACTTCAACACTTACTGAAATATTTCCAACTTTGATTTATAATCCATTACTTAGGAAATATCTCGATATAAATCCTTCGTTTCTAATATTTTCAAAAACCGTCATTTCCTCACTTAGGAAAATATAAAAATCCATTTTTCCAAAATCATTTCTAATATCAATATGTAGGAGTTTTTCTTATCCTATCTCCTACATTTCCAGAATTTATATTAATTCCTTTTTACCCTTTTCCAAGGTCTATTACACTCACTTATAATTTCGTCTATCCATTTACAACTTCTAAAATCATATTCGTTTTCACATCTCGAGAGAGTTATAAATAAATAAATAAATAATTTGAATCATTCAAGACTATATATATATAATAAGTATTTTAAAGAATAATAATTTATTTTTGGAACATGTTCAATTAATTATTTTAAATATCAAACGATTTTTAAATAAAATATTATTAACTCATCTCCAATCCATCTTTAATTAAAACCTAACGATTTACAAAGCTTGTTGCAAAAGTTAGAATTTATTTCAATAAAAATTTATATTTGAATAACCCACTTCCTGAAATATTCCAATACTTTTAGTTTAAAATTACATAGTTAAATAAATAGAATTTCCCTTTTTAAATCAAAACTTAGTTTCTTAATAAAATATATTTTTAAAATTTCAATAACCAATTCAACTTATAATCCTCTCGATTTACCACACATTGATCCCATTCCAATTTTCTAATCATCCTCACTTTTCAAAAATAGAATTCACTATTTTTCCCAGAATTTATTTTTCATATCTCGATATAAATTCACCCTATAAATTTTATATTCCCAAATTTTCATCTGTTATCGATTTCCTTTATTTATAGACATCATTTATAAATTTATAACTTCTTTGGGTTTCACTTTTTATAAAAATAATCTCATTTATAAAATTCCATTTTATAAATTTAATTCCTTATAAATTCTATTCGTTTCTGCCAATCTATTTTTAATATCGATTTCAACTTCTTTTCATATTTTCCAGAAATATTGTTTTAAAAATCCATCGTTTAAAAATCCTTTATAAAAATAATCTCGTTTCAACTTCTCTGGCCCTGATTGGTTGGAGGCCCTAGGGTAAAAGCAAAAAATTTCAAGCCCAGTAAAGTAAGTTTAGGAGGCTCCAAACACAAAGTAAGGCAAAATAAGTAGCAAAGACCAAACTTGATCCCACGCTGCTAGGATGCGATTTACATGCTTACCCACTAGAGTAGGCACATTTCCAATTTAGTTAAGATAACATTCTCTAAATATTAAATATTTATATTTTGAGGCCCCTTAAAATTGGGGGCCCTTGGCAACCGCCTAGGTGGCCTCGGTCTAGGACCAGGACTATATATATAAATATAACCTTAACATCTTAAGATAATGTAACATATATCAATATATATGTTATTTAATTTAATTAATTACCTTTTAATTAATTATTCGATTTAATTAATTAATACTTTTTGAAAATAATTATTTTATAATATTTATAAAATCATTACTTATTTTAAATTTAAAACATTATTTTATTTATCATATATTTAATCTTTTAAATTTAAAATTTTATTTTGATTTCAAGACAAAATTTGAAAATCAACCCTAGACCGATTCAATTTGAGCCTTTAAACTGGGGATAACCTTTAGGTTTACCTCATCATTTCGGGTCGGGCCAGTAGCCAGGTAGAGCAGAGTACTTGATTATCCATACCCAATCTTAGACAACACTTTTCTAGATACTCTACCATGTGGGCTATGTGGGTAGGCTTTAATAAGTTAGCCCTAACACTGCTAATTTAGACCACATAGTCTATTTGGCTCTGATACTATTGTTGGAATTGGACCAGCACGTCAGGTTAAATGGAGAACACTTCACTTTTAATTCCATCAACATATATAGGCTGTAGTAAAAATTGCTTGCCTTCTTCATTTATTGATGTTGCGAATTCTGTTTTTAGGAAATCATGTGAATAAATAATTCTATGTTATAAGTGATAGCTTCCTTTTCAATATCTTCTTATTTATATAAACATTCTCCATTTTCTTTAATCAAACCATAATATTGATAATTTTTTTTTTGACATTTTGGCATGAATTTTTTTTATGTTTTTATCACCTTGTTGTAGCTAGTTTACTTTAGATTTCTACCTATTACTTCAAAATAAATTATTCTATAATGATTGATATTTCTGTCTGGCAGCTAACATTTCATCGTATACATCAAAATCTTTAAGATTCTGGTCAATGGCTTCAACTAGTGAATTGTATTCCTCCTCCGCTTCTTTCAATTAAGTGTTGGCTTATTCTTGATTTTTATTCCATTCCTTTGGGACTCATTTACATTCTTCTAGCTTATGAATAAAAATAGAGCTAGGCGAACCCCATGATTCAAGTTGTAAACCCCTTTCTACACAATTCTCATAGCCTTCAAATAAGTACCAACTGTTGTCATATCTAAATGGAACCCCTTTTTGTGTAACTAGTTGTAATAAATGCACTAACAATGGGTTATGATCACTTGAGAAATTATGAAGTATTAGCGCTTTTAGATTTGAAATCTTTTACGTGTGTGCCTGGTTGATCAAAATTTTATCTATATTATTAGCTACCCCTCTCGTTCTTCAAGTATAGGTGAAGCATGTTGCTTTTACTTCTGAAAGTCCAGTATTGAGCAGGCAGTTATTAAATACTCTGATATGATGGAATGGAATAGGTAGTTCCCCTTTTTATCTTTCGGTGATAATGAATTGCTGAAATCTCCCATCAGTAACCATTCAATGTCAATTTGTTGTGCTATTTCTAAAGTGATGTCATACAGTTTCTTTTCCATTCTGAAAACTGCTAGCATACAGCATAGAAATTATCATTGGAAGACCACTAGAATTTTTTTCTTGAAGTGGATCATACATTAGTGATAAAGTTGTAGTCTGCAATATATATGCATTCCAAATTAATAAAATTCTTCCCTTGCAATGATCAGTATTGTTAGTAATACCCACCAATTTGAGTGGTAGCTTTTGTAGGAATAAAGTTAAATTATCTTCATTTAACTTGTTTTCTAATAAACCAACAAATGTTGGTTTATATTTAATTAGGAGCATGAATACATCATCCATACGTTTGATTGTATCCATTCTCCTAACATTCCAAGAGATAATTGATGCAGCGCGACCTTCTTGTTTCTTAGGTCGCCAACGACCTAACTTTCCTAAGCAACGACCTAGCACGTTAATCTTTAAGTCGCGCCATTTTAGGTCGCAAGCGAGCTATGAAGACCGACCAAGCAATTTGATAAGCCGTCCAAAAGAGCTACGACCTAAAAGTCTATGACCTAAAGGGCTACGACCTAGCGAGTCATTCCAGAAGCCAGTTCTTAAAGCGCAGAATCCTAGGTCGCGAGAAACTTTAAGTCGCTCAGGACGTACGAGCGAGCTATGACCTATGCTAGGTCGCTCACATATGAGAGAAACATTAAGTCGCTCAGGACATACGAGCGAGCTACGACCTATGCTAGGTCGCTCACATATACCACTTCATGTTAGGTCGCTCAAGGGCTTAAACCGTTCATCACTTAGGTCGCTAAAGATGTTATTCCTTAGGTCGCAAGAAGTTATGTCACTCCTTCTTATGTTGCTATCTTCTTTATGTCGCTGCCGTGTTTCTTATGTCGCTCCTGCCTTGAGTCGCTCGACCATAAGCCGCATCAATCTTAGGTCGCTCAAGCCTAGGTCGCTCAACTCCTTATGTTGCTCGTCCTATAGGTCGCATAAGTCCTTCCTGAAGCTGATTCTCCTCATGTCGCTGAAGCTTATGCCGCGTGGTGTTATAGTTTTAGGTCGTATATTTGTAACTCATGTATGTTGTGTTGTAAATATGTTAAGTCGTAAGTCGTCCATGTTGTAAGCGTTAAGTCGCGTATGTGTTGAGTCGCGTTGTCTTTAAGTCGTTAACAACCTATGTTAGGTCGGTCGTATATGTTAGGTCGTGATGGCCTTGTAATGTGTTGTGCTTTGTGATGTAAGTGTTGTGTTGTGTTGTAAGCCTATAAATAGACGAGTCGTGTCATTTGTAAAAGTAAGTTGATTTTTAATAAAACTTTGTTTGAGTGCTTTGTGCCTCTTTGAAATTGGTAGTTGAGTGTTATCTCCTATCTCCACCTTCGGCATTCGAGTGCGCTCGAATCAACGATTGTTGAAGCCAATTCACGGTATCAAGTACGCTTGATCAACGTTCGAAGAATTATAGATCTTCTTTCACGGTATCGTGCGCGATCAACGTGACGAAAATAGCTAGAATCCGGTATCTTTGAGATCAACGGATTTGGACATTTGGTATTTTCAATCCACCGATTGCTACTTTCACCATTTCATTCATTTCTGTTGTTTTGCCGCTGCATCAATAATGCTTATTTTAATTTAGTGTTACTCCTCGGTTGTCTTTTAAAAGGAGCAACACTTTTACTAGCAGATGTAGTGCTGCTTGGCTTGGACATGTATTTTTCATTCAGTGAAGCATATTTTCCAAAATATGATATCTTACTTGATGTTCTGGCTAAAGCTCTTCATTGATAACATTTGATACGGTCTCAAAGATGTCATCTTCCTTTAAATCTCTCAGTAAACTATCATTCAGGAAGTCCAAATTATCAGTATTTTCATTCATGTCTACTTCTGAACAGTGTCTCTATTGAATGTTCTCTATTTCAGTACTAATGTTCCATTCTTGTTGTGCAGGGTGGTCTACATTCTGATACATTGGTGCTGCACTTGCAGTTTGATTTAATGATGTTTCTGGGTTTTCAAATGGAGGTGCTGCAGTGAATGGTTGTGTTGTAACATCTGGTTCAGGTGCAATTTATGGAGTAAAAGATTGTGCTGGAGCCGATTTTGGAACCCACTTTGGTTCAAAGGGGTAATCACGTGTATTTTTGGAATGGCCAAATACGTTGCATACTGAGCACTTAGAGGGAATGAAGTCATAACTGATTTTAAAACGTTTTGTGTTTCCATTGAATAATTTGATAGTAACTTCAGTTGGCTATTCTGGTTGTACTGTAATCTGGACTAGGACTTTGGCAAATTGTGTGATTCTTTTCTATATAGTAATATCGTCTAGTTATAGTGGTTTTGCAATATAACTTGCTATGCGAGATATTGCATTATCAGACCATAGTTCCATGTCTAGTTCGTGAATATTTAGCCAATATATATTTATCGTTTCCATTTTATCTTCTGCATAACGGTAGCCAGAGGATCATTCTTCGATAAGCATAATTTTACCAGAATATGAGTAAATTTTCCTTTTGTCAACCCTTTCAAAGTCAGATTTTCTTTCAAAATTTACAGCATAAAAAGTAATTGACTTTTGTATTGCAAATCCATGAATTGGTTTACAGACATGACTAAAGTAATTTCGCAATCTGAAGTATGGAATTTCGAATCCGACAGTATTTACCACCAAAGTATTAATCCGTTCAGATTTTGATTCAAGGTAGTGCAGTACTTGTTTTGTAATTCCCTTCTCCCTTGATGAAAAACATCAGCATAAGATTTGTTTGGATCAATTTTCTTCCTCCCTTTATCAGGCGGCAGTTGCTCCTCGTCATCAGATCTGATCGTATTATCTTTACTTGAATTGCTCATCATTATTTCAGTGTGAACACACACATCCACGTCCCTCTACACTTTGAAATACAAATTACGTCCCTAGAATTATTTAGCTTAGTCACCGCCGGATCTTCATAACTAGACATCTTGGTTACATAAATATTTGCAATATTACAAACCTGATATCTTTCAGTTGATTTATCGGATTTCAATTTCGTTTTCACCATTAAATCACAAAATTTTATTATCTTTCTATTAAGATTCATATATGATATATTTTGATGAAGTCAATGCCAAAATTTAACTGGTATATCAACTAATCAACATAATAATATGATACACTGCTAAAATGATATATGACATATTTTTAGAAAAGTTGATTCATGTATCACCAGGATAATGCACACAACATATGTATGATCTTTTTCCATAATTTGTAAAGACAACAAAAATCATTTAGGAGCACATGAATTCTTCTGCCTCCAAATACAAAACGTTCCCTATCAACATTTTTATTGAACGGAGATTGAACCATAGGTCCACCATCCATGATCGCTGCCTCGCCTACATGAGTGGAAGCTGCCACACGATTTGATTTGCATGCTTGGATGTACTTTGGGCTGATACCGTTGCCTTCCTGTGGTTGATGATCTGATGCCAACATGTCTGAGAGTTGATGGTCTTGCCGGCTCATTTAGTTGTAGAATATTTTTGCACTCCCTGATGCTTGAAGCGATTTGTTTCCAATTATGACCGTGTTGTTTCATGTTGCAGCCCCAGATGCATCGCCTCCTATAGAGCTAAACTTTGTGGTTGATGTCTGATACTGAGGTGATAACTGAAGATGCCAGAAGCCCAGAGATCTAGCCAGAACAATGGTTGCGGCCTGATTGCAAAAGTGGACAACACAATGATGAATTTGCAGTGACCGGCAAATATTCAAACTTCTGTTAGGTAAATATTTGCCGGACAAATATTAACCCGAGGGGCAAATATTTGCCTGAACTTCCCTAGGCAAATATTTGCCTAGGAGGCAACTAGAATTCCCCTAGACAAATATTTTTCAGAAAAATATTTGCTCTTGTAAAAAAAATCATCAAAACATATGACATATGAATCTTAATTGAAAGATAATAAAATTTGTGATTTAATGGTGGAAACGAAATTGAAATCCAGTAAATCTAGTGAAAGATATCACATTTTAAATATTACAATTTAACTTCAAATAATTGCCTATACGAAAGAGCGTTAAATAGTGTAAATAATTCTAGGGATGTAATTTGTATTTTAAGGTATGGAGGGATGTGGGCCTAATTTTATTTAAGGAGAGGGATGTGAGCCAAAAGTTCATAAATATATATATATATATATGTATGTATGTATGTATGTATGTATATATGTATGTATGTATATATATATATGTGTGTATGTATATATATATGTATGTATGTATGCATGTATATGTATGTATGTGTATATATATGTATGTATGTATGTATATGTATGTATATATATATATATATGTATGTATGTATATATATATGTATGTATGTATGTATGTATGTATGTATGTATAAATATATGTATATATATATATATATATATATATATGTTGCGGCCCTGTTAAAGGCGATGTATTTATCCTTTTCATTGAATCAGCCATAACCTCTTCATTTGTAACATTTTCAACTTAATGCTTCTTAACTAGGTTTGAACATGATGAATTATGATTGACACACTTTGCTTAATATCATTTATGATGTTCGAGTCCACGCACTTTTTCGTAACGAGTTCGTTGTTTCTATGAACAATTATCTAGTATTGCACAAATACTCGAGAACACTCTCAATTTTCATATAGTAATCATAATTCGAATTTGTTACTTGCTCTATGTATCAAGTACATAAGTGAAGTGTGATATTGCAAACAATATAACATGTATTATGATGATGAATCCTATTGCTAATGCATAAGGAATCAATCTTACATGCTCCATATTATTTGATATAGTGTCTATGTATATTGTTTTGGGACATTCCCAACATTCTTTTATACTGATTATAAAAGATGTCTTTGCAAATCCTATACCAAGAACTAAATAACCAAATTAAAATGATTTTAACATGAGTACATCATTAACAATCATAAGTTTGCTGTTTATTTTAAGAAATATTTTGGTACCTTTAACGTTCTTTCTTATAAACGCGCGCTTTCTTTGCATTTTGATTGAAATTCAAACTATTTGATTTCTCTGTCAAAATACTTGCATAACCATGATGCTTATCGAATAATACTTTCGTATGACCTCTCGGATCATATTCAATAGTCATAAATTCAGTCATCGCTCCCACCGACTTCGAGGCATTTTGGTTGTTATGTGAAAATAGTCTATTTTAAGTCATTATTTAGAATTTCTATTTCAACAAATATGTCCAAATTCAAAGTAATACCGAGCGATAAATTTTGCCAGTAAAATCCAAATTAACTAAAGCACATTGAATGACAAATTTATTACGTTATTTTTAACAATTAAAATTTACAATGTTACTCTTATCAACGTGGCTTATGTTCCAACCACATTGATCTTTTTCTTGAAGATACTTTTACGGCCGATGACCATATCCTTTCGGTACCACTATCAAAATCATAGTTTGATAATGCACTTGAAATCAATTCCGGATTTGCACATCGTGCCATATGGTAGAGTCAATACTCTTAATGAATTATTTAAAACGGAGGATGTTCTTTGGTTAGCATTAATAAAATTCATAGTTTCTCTTTAATGTATGTGCTTTTTTATTGGACATTCTAATGTCCCATATCTATTTGGATTAGTTAATTTCATTAAATCCATCATTATCAGTTTTATCTTTGGACCGTATCCAAATCCATTTTACTACCAATAATTTGTAAAAGAAATTCCTTGTTATGAAGTTGGCGTTCCTTGAAACAACAATTGTTTCTTAATGCAATGGAATATGTATTCATAAACATTTTATGAATTTCCATATACACCGAAAACTAATTTGGTTTTTACTTTACAAAACTTATGTTTGAAACATAAATTGGCCAACCAATATTGATCGGTCCTAAACTTTTTTGGTGAAATCCATACAAAATCCCTCACGAACAAGTATTACGTGTGACAAGGTTTTAAATATCGGATTTCGGTCACGTTTCGTCTCGGAATTTTTACACAGGTTATCTCGTATCGGGGGGACGAGATAAGTATATATCGGGTGTACATCTCGAATTGACATCTCGGGTCTTGTAATGCATCTCGGGAATATCTCGAATGTATTTATGTGTCTAAAATTGATGTGTCAATAATTTATTTAACGGTTATAACTTTCTTAGTAAAAATAAAAATGGTAACATACTTGATTTACATGGAAAAATGAATATTTTTAGAAGAGCAGTAGCTTGACTAGCTTAATTGATTTGGTAATGATTGAATAATATCATTTTATTTGAACATAATAAAGAAGTGAAACCTTTCGTTATGACTCATTAAGATAAAAAGTAAAGAATATGTTCAAGAAGTTGGTAATTTATAATTGGATTGAGTAGTTTCTTTTGAATCAATATGAAAATAAAAAATATTATGGAAAATAAGAAAAATGTATAATTTCGGGTGAGATCTCGGATTGAGATTTTGATCCATATTTCGGGTGAGATTTGAATATCTCGGACGAGATGAGTGTTGAGGGTGATATGTAGGAGATTTGATGTCTCGTCTCGTTTAAGTGTGAAAAGGAGATCTTGGAGGAGATCTCGGGCGATATATAGGAGATTTAAAACCATGACGTGTGGTTTCTCGACTTACACAACCTGTCAACTCCTAGGCCTTTGGTATGTAGGGATTTCTTATGAGTTCTTATCTTGTAAAAAGCTTTAGTTGAAATTAATTTTAACCTTATGTACTTAATCTTAAGTACATGACTCAATAGAAAGAAGTTAACTCAACTTTACTCATCATCCATCGTTCTTTCTCCAACAAAGTCCAATTACCCATTATCAATGCATCATTATGTAATATAGGGAGGAGTGGCGTTGAGATTGAATCTTATTCATTTTTAGGTAATTTTGGAACTCTTTTCCAATATTCTCACATGTTCGATCAAATCAAATCATTTAACTATCTTTTGCACATCATGATATTTACTTTTGTTTTTTCTATGAACTTATCATAGACATACTACATGTGTATCAAATGCATATGCCTATATTTATGATAATTCATCGGCAAATTTAACGAAGTATTTTAAACCTTTTTGTATCATTAGACATACGATACATACATCTATGTGTATCAATCCTAACAATTCACCAACTCTTGTGTCACTCCCAGTGAATGGATGCTTCGCCCATAATTGTTTGAGATATAATTCAACAGTACATATGATTCATGATCATATGATTCAAGAATTATTTCTAAGAAATATAGCTTAGTCCATAGTCCTAAAAGTAATTGTTAGAATTTTATATACGTCTGTATTATGTAGCTAATGCAACAAATACCATTATTCTAATAGAGTCATTACATATCGAATATTCAAAATATTTATAATAAAAAATATATATTTATTTTCAATCAATACTTAAGATTGTTGTTGTTTTTGTTTGCACCAAAAATTGATGCAATCACCCAATAGAGATTTTGTCGAGGAATAAATGAAGAGTAATCAAAGTAAACAGAGAGAATATAGCAGTAAAGTAATAAGAAACAAGCTAATAACAGAGATCAACAATTTATAGTGGTTCGGCGTTGTTTTCCTACATCCACTTTGAAGAGATAGCTTTATTAATCACTTTGTAAACTGAATATAAGAGAGATCCGATGAAAATCCTTAGTTGCAAAAGATTACAAAGCAACAAGCAGCGTCAAGATCTCTAAAATGAATAACCATGTATGTATTTATAGAGGAAGACGGTGAAATATCTCCCTGAAAATTCGACAGAAGGCTCTCCAAATCTATAGGGCCTACAGGAGGGATCGCATGGCCCAAATACCAAGGAAGAGGGATCGGGGCCGATCCCTATCTTGGTGGATTTAGGGGCTACGATCCCTGTGAGGGGTTCTTCATGTTGCGTTGCACTTTTCCTTCAAGTTTCATGTTGATTGGATCTGTAGAACTTGAGTTATTGATCAATCATTGTTGCAATATGTTGTGTAGTCTGATTCTGGCCGATCCCTCTGGAGGGAAGAGGGCCGATCCCTCTTACTTGTTCCTTTTGGGGTGCGATTCCTAGGATGGACTCCATAGGGTCCCCTCTTCTTGTTCCCAAAGTTTCATGTGTATTGCACTTCTGGATTTTGAGATATCGATCGTTCTTCCATTGAGTTGCACTGTTTAGCTGAAGTAATCCGATCCTATTGGTAGAGAGGGATCATATCCGATCCTTTTCCTAGATTAGACTATATTCCACACTTAAAACATTATGTATAACATATCTCTCTATTCCATTCGATCATGGCTTCATATTATGATATGTACTTGATTTCTAAACCCCACAATCATCTCTTTGAGCTACTGGCCCTAATGACAGTCGAGTCTAACTTGTCCAGTTAGTTCGGATATAGCTGGGTCAAAATGCCGGATAACACTTGCCCCCCTAAAGTACATCTTTTGTCGAACACGACGTGCTTTGAATCGAAGCAAGTTAAAGTTGCCGGAAAGAAATCCATCTAGTTTTCTGAATAGTCGCTATCTTCGTTGAATTATTTTCCAAAGTGCCACATCTCTCTTTGATCGTCATGACGCTTGGTCGATTTCCAATAGTATAAATTTAGGATTGTATTCCATCAGTTGCTATTCGTGTCCGGTTCTACGTGGCTAGTAAGCTTTGGCTATCTATTCCAGTTTCGTCTTTGAAAGCTTCAGGTGAGAATTCAATTTCTGTCGATTTCAAATTTTGAATTTTTAGAATATACACTTGCACGTCCAGGTACACATCTTTGTCGTTGGCTCTCGGATGCGTTGTAGCTCACGGGTCATCGCCAAATTTTATTAAATCAGATGCAATTACATTGCATTTTTTTATTTTTGAAAAATGGGGATTGGAATTTTTCTCTTTTGTCTCTTTTCTTCTTGTTTCTTTATGTACATAGGGATCAGATTGGACTCCCAAGTCCAGGGATCGTACCCGATCCCTTTTTTTGTTAGGGACTTAATCTTTTTTTGCTTCGTGGAGAAGAGGAAGGCGGGCCGATCCCTCAAGCCCCATATATAAGCCAATATTTCTTTTCTCCATCCCTCGCTAGTTCACTTTACTTCATTAGCTTTCATTTATTTGCTTGTCCACAACCGAACCCTATTCCCCTCTTCTTCTTCTATAACTTCGAAACAAAACTCATCGCGACCCTTCATACCTTTATCAATCTGATCCCTCTTCCCCTTCAATTTCGATCATCACCAAACCGTTCGCCATTGTCGTTGACTTCTCCACATCTCATCGTCGATTTGTATACATAGGTAGGTTTTTAGTTTTGACTGTGTTTGATTTGGTGACGAGATGATGGGTCTTTCCACGTTAAATTGCATGGACGAGGGGTTGAATTGGGTGAAGAGGAGGAGAACGGTGGCGATATTGGGTTCAGTAAGGTGGTAGAAGAGGAGAAGGAAAAGAGTGAGGGATCGTATTGATGGTTTAAAGAAGGAAGGAAGGGATCAGTGGTTTATTTCTTCAAATAGGGATCGGAGGAAGGAGTGAATGGAGAGAAGAAGGGATTCAATTACAGGGATCGGTATGATGGCTATGAGAGGGATCGGTTGTGGTTAAGTGAAGGAAGGGATCAGTTGTTGACGTCTTGGAGTAAGGAGGGATCCGTTGTGTTGGCTTTGTAAGAAGGATCGGTTATGTTGAGATAAAGGGATCAGCTATGGGAACTTAGTAAATTTTAGGCCTTTGAATTGAGCTTTAACACTTGAGCAAACCAATCCATATAAACTTGTATGAACAATCAGAACCAAACCCGTCTTAATGAACTTGAACATATGACTATAATGGACAACAGGACATGCATATCCAACTTTAAATTTGAAATTGAACGATCACATTTCTGGAACTTAGATATGAAATGAAACTTAGCATAAAGATTTCAACAATGAACTTCAAACTTTAACATGCCAATGGTCGATCCTAAAGCTTACACAACCGATGAATTTAAATGCCAGTTGAAATGGTCAGCAATGACGGTCACTCTAGTCGGAATCAAAATTCTCGTCACTACTTTTGCTTTTAATCCTGAATTGTTTATCTCTGCACTGCACGACACTACACCACACTAGTATACACTTATCACGTGGGGACAAGTTAATTTTTCTAATCTGGATTATCTATTGAGTTTAGTTGTTATGGGCTCCAGACGCTCAGGGCGTTTAACCGTAATGTTATCCAGTCAACCTTCATATCATAACAATCCATGTGCCGAATCGAGCTCCACGCTGTATCTGGTAGACTTTCTCCCGAACACCAAGCGGAGTAACCGGAGAGTCCCGATCCGTTAGTTGACCTTCTCTCTTACATTCCCATCCTTCCTATGGAAGAGATAGATCGCGCCCCTGATACTTTAGAAGGTGCTATATTTCTAGATAACCGGTGGACTCCCAAGCCTCCAGAATTGGTCAGGCTGCTCTTCATAGGCTGTGCTCTAAACATAGGATCCCGTTTGGAGATGTTCTAGTCCCTTCAGGGAATGACAGGGCCCACTTGCCCCTAGAGGGGTATATGGCTTGTAATAAATTTATGTGATAGGCCGGATGTGTACCGCCCTTCAACTCATTTATACTAGAGATGCTACATTATCTAGGTATAGCTCCTGCTCAGCAGCATCCAAATAGCTACGCTTTCCTATACAACATCTTTTTATTATTTATGGACGTCTACCATCTCTTGAAGACATTCGATTTATCCACAATTTTAAGCGACAGATGGGAAGTCTTTCTTATACTTTCCTTGAGCCCGCCCCCAACTGTCAAGTTCTTGTTGATGCTTAGAACAAGCTTAGTATCTTTAAGCACGAATGGTTCTACATTCGTCGTCTGCCCGGCTTCACGAGGCGATGGTTAGAAGGACGTAAGTGTTGCCTTCAATTTATTTTCAAATTCTTAAGCCCAAGTCATATCCTGAATTAACAAATACTTCAAAACTTTACAGGTGTCCATCCATGACCGGAAGGCAATAATTATTCAAGGGCGGTCTCTGCGATCCGTGATACCCTAGTCGAGGACAGGGACATTAGATCACTCGTAGCTGATGAGTGGTTATCTCTTTTCGGGTTGCTGGAAGAGGGTCGTAGCATTGGACTTCCAGGAAGCATTGCACCATAAAGGAATGTTGTGGAACAAGAAGGCGGCACTGATAGCCTTGTCGTGCCTCTAGTTGAGGAGGCTCAAGACGATGCCGAAGAAGGCGGAATCAGAGGTGATGACGCCAATGAGCCTGACAACGATGATGCAGGTTCGGGCAACGCGCCTGTGGTCAAATCATCACAAGATACACAATCTCATGCACTGACAAAGAAAGCAAAACGGCTTGCTTACAAACTCCGTAGGAGAAAAACTGCTAAAATGTCTAAGTTCATCGTCACCTCTGTTGAAGAAGAATCTTCCTCTCAGCCTTTAGAAAATTCGATGGAAGGATTCTCAAGTCCACCGATTACAGATGACATCGAGACTTGTGACTTTCTCTACATTAATGTCGTGGGGCTTAATTCTCCCACCAAGACTAGTAATGACATTCCTCCTACTAGAAGAGGAGAAATAACTCCTATGAGCAAGGCTACAGAAACTGGTCCATCGGGGGGACATTAGGACACTCACAATCACACGCACTTCACTGCACGATTTTTGTCTATCTTTTATTTGATTGTCACTTATACGCTTTTGTTTAGTTTGCAGGCGCTATGTCTCATTCCCATGCATTTGATTACTTGAGGGGCTCGTCAACACATTACGGATCCGGTCATGGCCCAGATTCGGGCAGGCATCGTGAAAGGGGTGATAGCCGAGAAAGAAGCCATCACTCAAGGGATTCTTCATCCTCTAAGAATATGCTAAAATCTCAATCATCTCATCGCTAAGAAGTTCAGCCCGATCCTTTTGTATATAGAGGCAATCAAACCTTTTATCATATTCTCCCAACTGCTGTGCAACCCGAGCATCATTTGAGTTCATTTGGGTCTCGTTAGCCTCGCAACCGCTGGCCGAATAAACGTCTTATTATTACATCTGAGCCTGGTTTAACTACTACAGTTCCTGAGGCATCTATAGTTGAATGGTTGGCCGAGCTTAAGGTTAAATTTTCAAAAATCTGCCTTGATGGACTAAAGTTTCTTCCTTCTATCCATACAATACCAAGAAATATTAAAGTGAGTTCACTTACATGCGTCAACGATTGTGCATCATGAAACACTCCAACACTTAGCTGAGAAAATTTCTGAGGTGTTTGTTGAAAGGCAACATGAAATCGATCGCCTTAAGGTGGAGGCGATCAATGATAAAGTCATAATCAAACACCAAGATGATGAGATCACGAAGTTGACCACGAAGTTAGCCGCGGTAGAGAAGAGTGCTAAAGAAACAACCGAAGTGGTTAATCGTCACTACGCCATAGATTGCATACTGCAACACCAAAGAAGTGATGCAGGATGTGCCAAAAAATGTTGCTGAAGGCTAAAAAAGGGCAAAGGCAACACTTTCTCGGTGTTGCATTTTGCCGCGTTGCCGCAGACCTCAAAGGCAACATTTTGACTATCTAAGGCAACATAAGAAATATTGTTGCAATAGAATCTTATTTGGGTCTATAGCAACATCCATAGGTGCATGTAGCAACATTCAAAAATGTTGCTATAGATATTAATTTTCTGAATTTGTGGGGCCCACAATGTAGAGCATATTTGATTTTTTAATAGAAATAAATATTTATTTAATAAAATGCTATTGCACAGAATTTGATATTCAAACAGTAATTTATTTAAATAAATATTTTATTTCAACATTTAAAATAGTACAAATTCCCGACTCCACTATTTTACAATTCAATGATAAATAACACTGATATTCACATATACAGATATTCCTCACTACATCACTCAGTTCACTCATTACATATGCAGTTTCAATTTATACAGACACCGACACTGACAAATATATGACGAGCTGAGTGCCGAGCCGAAGGCGAGCCGAGTGCCGAGCCGAAGGCGAGCCGAGAAGCGGGTCCGGGCGCAGCGCCGGCGGGGGTCCGGGGCACCGCAGTCCCGGCGGGGATCGCCCGATTCATCCGATTTCGGAAGATCGAGCCTTCTTTGAAACCTGTCTTCAACTCCATTTCAGATTGAATCCAACATCTGAGCAATCTGCAAAAATACACACTGACGCAGTAAAATTGAAAAGGAAATATTTTTGCAGTATAAAATAAAATGTAATTTTGAAAATATTATTTGCCTCAGTTATTTGGGTGACAATTTGGTCCAAGCAGTTGACAATGCACAAGAACAAAAATGAAACAGAAGCATGCTACAGAAATAAACAGCATGCTCAATGAATTGGTCAGAGCAAACTATACCAGACTTGTATGCCAAACATAAAACAACAGTGGACAGAGCTCAACAAAAGAACTCGAACTCACAATTAAACCAAAACTCCAACCATATTCAAAAATACAGACCAACAGAAGTGTCAAGTGAATGAGCTGCAGCAATTTCAAAAATGGCCGAAGTCAGATAATATAAGAAATATGAACTCGAGCAAGTCCAGCTACTATATGAAAGCAACCATACATATATACATGTGTGAAACAGCATGTATATATATAGGCAGTGCAAACAGGCTCAAAGGACCAGTGCATATATACATGTTCAAGTGCAACAACAAACACATATATACATACATGAATGCATATATATATACATGATAATGGAAAACATAAGTGATACAACAGTTTCAGTGAACAAGTGAAGCACAAAGAGAAAGGTACACAAGTGTGTGTGTGGCACCAATGGAAACAGTATGGTGAAGCAACTTGACTACAAAAACTCAAGTGAAATATATTACAAGTTCAAGCTACAGGATGTCAACCAGAAGATATATTACAAGTTCAAGCTACAGGATGAACAGACATAGCCAAAGTCAACCACGAACAGTAGCAAGTTCAACCAATTCAAATCAAGTTGCCGAAGTCTAGTTAAATGTCAAAGGCAAAGTCACGATGAACAATCAATTAAATGACCGATGTCAACAGATATATACGAACGTAAATCTAGGGGTTCGAACCCTATATAAACACATTAACATCATCGGCAGATAGTATCGAGTTCAAGCAAGCAATACAGTAAAGTAAAAGCAACAAATTACATACCCGAATACACAGTTGAACTCAAGCAAAATCGAAGGAGCTGTATTCGAAGCAAGGAGACGATCGATTGCCAAAGCAAATCAGAAGAACAGCAATTGTAATCGATCGACAATCAATCGGGTCCTTCGATATTAGACGAAGCCTTAATCGCACAAGGCCGAAGCCCTAGCTAATCTCACAGGAGCGAAGACAAGGCCGAAGCCCTAGCTAATCTCACAGGAGCGAAGACAAGGCCGAAGCCCTAGCTAATCTCATAGGAGCGAAGACGAGGCCGAAGCCCTAATTTCAGAGCAAAAGAGGAACAAGATAGGAGAAGCCATTATCACATACGAGAAAAGGGGATCTACTCTAAACTAGTTCAGGTGGTAAAACGAAATTTTGGGGCAAATTGCAGTGGTGATCCATTTTAACAACCAGATTAAATGTAGACCGTTGGATCGTATTCACGCGGATTGCTAATTTTATTAATTTTTTAATTTGAATACATCTATAGCTACTGCAACATCTTGTTGATACCTATGCTAACACCTTGAAGCGAGTGTTGTAATAGACAAAAATCAGCATACCTATCGTTACATTATAGCTAGCAACACCTTGTAATTTCGTTGCAGTAGGCCATCTATGGCGTAGTGCGTCTAGAAATAGCTCACAAAAAGGAGCTGGACGCTACCCTTAGCCATAGCGGTGTGCTTGCTCTAGAGAAGGAAACACTGCAAAAAGAGGAAGACACTCTAGCACGTCGTATTGAGGAATCCGAAGAGCTTCTTAAAAGAGAGAAGGAAGAAAAACTCGAGGCTCAAGAGAAGTCTTAAAAGTATTATGAAGAGGTCGTCGAGGCTTGGGAGCTGAAAATTAAACTTGACGAGTAGCTCGCTCAAATCGAAGCCCTCAAGGTAGAGCCGAGGGAAGCTAGCCATAATGAAGTTAGAGGGAAAATTGAGGCCCAGTTGGAGGATGCTAAAGAGGAAGGCAGGAATGAGATTAAGGACATATTTGATCCTTTGATTGTTGAGTACAATGCCAAGGTCCTTATCCACCGCGACTTAAGCTTTCTGGGAGAGGGTTACCTCGAATCGCTTTGCGAGACTTCGGACTACATCGTCGATATGAAGAAGAAGACTCTTGGCAAATCCAATTTTGATGAGGAGAACCTGGTGCGAGAAATTCTACATGGATTTGGACCTTTAGATCTTACCACTGCAAGGCTGAGATACTTAGATATTTTGGTATCTTCTGGCAAAGGAAAAGACATCGCCGAAGCTTCAAGGTCTGATCCCAAAGATTCCTCTTTACTTCAACCAACCGGTGCATCAGTTTCTCTTAGCCTGCGACAAGACCCAAGCTATGATCCAGATTGATCTGGTTATAAATCAAAGGCGCTGACTTCTATTCAAGATGGGAGCACTCCGGCAATAACTGAAAGTCAGCCAGATGCAGGTATCCCGCTCTATTCTCCATTACTTGAGAGGTTTCCTTCTTCATGCCCAATAATTCTAGGCTTATTCACTTGTTTCCGCAAATTTGCAGGTCTCCCGTCACCCAGTTAAACTTCGGGAAGTGGTATCGCTGTGGAGAAACAACCGACACTTACTGACATTCCAGGACTACTGACATTCAAGGCCCTGATGCTCAAGTTATTGGAGCTCTTGCTGATGAAAGGGCCGATGATCAGCCGTTGAATGATGTGTATGATGATGTTATAATTACAAGCGCTTCTGAACACACCGATAAGCTCAGCTTGAAGGAGCGCATCGAGAAAGAAGAGTTGCTAAAAAAGAAGGCGAAAACTAAGACTATTGATGTGGACATCGATGATCCAAACCTTATCCCACTGCAAGTTATTTCATCTGGCAGGTCGGTTCCCAAAGGACTCCCTCCAACATTTGAAAGCTCTGCTGCCATAGGTGGTAAAGGAAGTGGTAAGGGATCGAAGAGAAGAATAGGTGAAGGCTCGAGTGAGTCTACTCCCAAGAAACTCAAGAGGGGGAAGAAGCAAAAGGAGCAGCCGTCGTGTCGACTTAGTTTGTACACAGCTTATGTAGCTGTTCTTCTTTTTGTTGGCCGTGTTTATGCGAGTAAGGCCCCCGCTTTTGGATAAACACTTGTACTACAATTTCCAAGTTTAATGTAAATTAAAGTTCTTTATTTTCTATTGAATTCTTATGTGAATTTTTTTAAGTAGTCGAGCTATTACTTTTCCATTCAATGTACTTGTAATTCGTTGCTCGTTGGTTCGGATGATAATCCGTTAACTCTATCTCAAGGCTTTCATGCGGTCATGGCCTTAAGTCGTACCAAATACTAGACTCGAGCCCTAGTGTCACGCTGTCGGATTCAGCGGTTTAAGTAATTATGCTCCCGCCCTGAGTCTAGGGTTAGAGGAATTAGATAGCGGATGCTCGAATTCCATCCTTAGCGGATTTATACTCCTCCTATCGATTTCAGGTTGGAGTTTATGGAATAGTGAGTGGTCAAGTTGCACTCATTTATTTGTTTATACTCATATCCACACTTTAGGGATAAGAGTTTATTGGCGAGTGGACGAATCGCACCTAATTTTTGTTTATACACCAGTCCACACTTTGGGGACTCAGAGTTATTTCGGAAAATAGTCGGACCGTACTTTCCTTAGTTGATTGGTTTGCCCCCCAAGCCCAAGGTTTAACTTGGAGAGCGATTGGTCGTGTTACGATCACTTTTTAATTCATGTCTCTCCCATCGCTTGGTGGGATTATTTTGATTATCAGATGGTCGAGTCACATCCATTTATCGTTAGGTACTCCGCCCATCAGATTGTGAGCAAGAATCATCGAATGAACGGTCGGACCACGTTCACCTTGTATAATCCAATCGTGAATTTGTGGAATCGGCTGGCTCCAAACTCTGGGAACTTGCTCGAACATGTCAGTATTAGTTAGTCATGTATCATAACTAATATGTAATGCTATAGTAATCACATATATGCGTAATTTCAAACTTTATTTGCCAAATGGAAAGAAATGACATAATATGTCTTATTACATATCTAAAAAATCAAATGCTAAAGAAAATTCAGAAATTAAATACAACTGAATGAAAAAGAATAAGCTATATAAAATAGCGTCGTAAATGCTCATTATTCCACACCCTTAGGAGTGTGACGCCATCAACGGTCACTAGCTTGAAAGTTCCTTCTCCAAGCCTCTTTTTAATGACGTATGGTCCTTCCCAAGTAGGATTCATGTGTGATGGGACAGGAAAACTCATTTCAAGACAAGATCATCGATTTCAAAGGTCCTAGGTCGGACTTTAGTGTGGTAGTATCGAGCGACTCAGTGTCGATGTGCAGCTGCCCTCAAATCAGCTTCTTCGTGCTTCTCCTCTACCAAGTCTAGAGATTTTAAGAGGAGATCTCTTTTCGTTCTGGGGTCGTTGTAGGTCACTCGATGAGAAGGGACTTTGAGTTCAACATGAATGATGGCTTCAGAGCCGTAAGCAAGGGCGAATAGAGTATGGCTAGTCGCAGACTTTTAGGTGGTTCGGTAAGCCCATAATGCTGTTGGAGTTCATCCACCCACTTGCCTCTAGCTTTTCCAAACGTTTCTCCAGAATGGACTTTATGATTTTGTTCACAGCTTCAACTTGTCCATTTGCTTAAGGATGAGCAATTGTTGCAAATCTCTTTTCAATATGATGACGACGGTAGAAGTCTTTGAATTCAGCGTTGTCGAATTGGGTTCCATTTTCAGTTATAATGGTTTATGGAAGGCTAAAACGACAGATGATGTTTCGGAGAATGAAGTTGATTACTTTCTTCATCGTGATCGTAGTTAAAGGTTCTGTTTCGGCCCATTTGATGAAGTAATCAACTGCTACGATGGCGTACTTTGCACCACCTTTAGAGATTGGTAATGAACCGATAGTATCTATGCCCCATGTGAAAAATAGCCATGGACTGGCTATTTGTGTAGTTTTCGTCGGCGGAGCTCTCGGAACTTTTGCATACATCTGGCACTTGCTGCATTGCTTAGCGTAATCAGTAGCATCTCAGTTGACAGTTGGCCAGTAATACCCAAAACAGAGTATTTTCTTTGCTAGGGTTTCCCCTAGTGTGATCGCTACATTCCCCATCATGAACTTTCCTTAGGACTCATTTTATTTCACATTGAGCGATACACCGGAGCCGGGTGTTAGTCCCTGAGGAGTTGGTTTTGATGACAACAACCTTAGAATAGATTATAAAATATAAATACTAACATTACAAGTTTAGATATATATGTATATGCAGGATCTAACCATGCAGGTATCAAGAATGAAGACTGTACAGTATAAAGATTCAAGATATAGAGGTAGAAGACTCATGAGTATCAAGATTATCAAGATTATCAAGAGTTCAAGGTTAAGTTTGTTTTATTAGGAATATTTGTTAAAACTCGTAGAAAAGCACTGGCATCTTAATATCCAATTTATTCGTGGAATGGAATCCACTTCGAGCCCGTTAAAGGGATGGAACCCTAAGTAGGATGGAACCTACGAAAATCTAGTGGGACATTGTTTTGTATCCACTAATTTTAATTCAAATGATTTTACAAAATTATCTTGTTTTCAAAATGATTTCAAAACTTTCCTTTTAAAAGATTCAAAACTCTCTGTCTTGATTTTAAATAATTTTAGCCTCAAAAACATCTTTATTTTCAGAGTCAAATTACTCCTGATTTTAAACTATCTTTTCAAATAATATATTTAACTTTTAAATATTTATACTTAGATTTAAATATAAAATTATAGTTAAATTATGTATATATTGTTCTTTATATTTACTTATGTATTTCAACTATATTCAAGTATATTTATAAAGTTTAAAATAATTTTAATATAAAATAGAGGTTATTTTCAAAGAAAATCAAAACACCAAAAATCCCTTTGGGATGTCGACATATCCATATACCCCATGTCGACATAGTGTCAGTTGGCTTCAAAATTCAAATTTCAAAAGAAGTGTCTATTCGCCATAACTCTTCACGAATGGACATGACTGTTGTTCTTCTATAAATAGAGGTCAGTTTCAACGAATTTTTAATCATATTTTTCTGGTTTTCACTCCTCTTGTTCTTCCACATTTCTTAATACAAAATCATACAATTACTCTGCCGAAATCAACATCGAATCATACTCGATTATTTCTAGTGTGATTCTCCATCACTATCTCTACAAGATCCAAGTGATAATCTGAGTTATAGACTTCTTTGTAATCAATCGAGCGAGTAAAGGTGTAATTGTAGCCTTGGAAAACAATTGAGCGAGAAAAGGTGTGATTGTAGCCTTGGAAATCAATTAGGTGAACTTGTTGCCCCGGAAATCAAGTATCTCTACCCAGAGGATTGTTATTCTGGAGGGTGTACCTCGTAGCCTTGAAACCGAGGGTTGTAATTGTTGAATTTCTTTTGAAAGGAAATCCGTACTTAGTTGTGCGGGACTGGATGTAGGGTAACTCCAAACCAGTATAAAATCTGGTGTGTTCTTTCCTTTACTGCTTTTACTTTATATTTGCATCTGTGTTTGATTCTGTGTTCATATCTGTGTCTGATTAGTGTATACATTGTTAACAAATTAAGATAAACTCAAAAAGATTAACAGATTTCTTAAAACACTATTCACCCCCCTCTAGTGTTAATTCTAGCCTTAAGATCCTTAATCCGCATTTCTCACATTTGGTATCAGAGCTTTGTTTTCAAAAGTTTCATAATCTGAATTTTGAAAAGTTTTAAAATGGCTACTAACACTAGTACTGCTATTTCCACCAACACTAGTTCATTTGTAGAAGGTCAGTCTACTGCCAGACCACCACTTTTTAATGGCAGTAACTATGCATATTGGGCATGTAGGATGAAAATATATTTACAATCTGTAGGATTAGAAACATGGAATATCACACAAACTGAATATTCTGAACCCACAACTAATTTTGCACAGTGGACCACTGAGCAAAAGACTGTTGCACAAAGTAATTCTAAAGCAATGAATATTCTGTTTTGTTCACTTGAAAGAAATGAATTTAATAGAGTGTCAGTTTGTAAGTCTGCATATGAAATCTGGAAAACTTTGCAAGTAACTCATGAAGGAACAAGCAAAGTTAAACAGACCAAAATTTCCATGCTCACAAATCAGTTTCAGTTATTTAAGATGAATACTAATGAGTCTATTTTAGATATGTATAGTCGATTTCAAGATATTGTGCATTCTTTAATATCTTTGGGAAAGGAATTTTCGAAAGAAGATCAAGTCAGAAAATTTTTGAATTCTCTCACTCCAGAATGGGATCAAAAGACACTTGCGATTGAAGAGGCAAATGACATCAGTACTTTAAAGATAGAAGAATTGATTGGAAATCTAATGTCATTTGAAGTTCAAATGATCGGGAGAAGAGAAAGCAAAGCATCTGAGAAGAAATCAATGGCATTCAATGCATTAACCGATGGATCAGATTCAAACAGTGATAATGATGAAGAGATAGCATTTATGACCAGGAATTTTCGAAAATTTCTGAAATACAGAAAGATGAATAATCTCAAGAGAAACAACTTTAAGAATTCCGGTAATCAGACTACAGTACCAAACTTTGTCAAATGCTTCAATTGTGACGAACTAGGTCATATCAAAAGAGACTGTCTGTATCCAGATAGGCAGAATCCTCCTATGAACAATGAACCAGCAATTAAACGGAAGCATGCATTTACTGCTACTCTAGATGACTCAGACTCGTCCTCAAGTGATGATGATCAAAAGACGGATAATTCGAATTTGTGTTTCACTACAGTTCACGACTCCGACGAATTCAAAGAAATGGATTCAGAAAAAGGTACACGTTTACAATACAATTGGTTGAAATTGCTTGCATAGAATTAGTTGCTTGATTGTTTGATTGATTGATTTTGAATTGATATGTTGTTTGAATTTTAAAATTTATTTTCTATTTTTACTATTATTTTTATTATTTTGACACATTCTTAAATATATTATAAGTATAATAATATTTCAGAAATATAGACATTAATAATAATATATATATATATATATATGTATATTAGATAACTTAGGAAAATCATGTCATGAAAATTCAAAGGCACATGTCGACATGGCCCCTACCACGATGTCGATATGCCTACCTGAATTTGAATTTCAAATTTTGAATTCAAATGTTTGAATTTCCCTCCACCTTTTCACTTCATTTATTTCTCTGAAAAGATACCTTTTGACCAGAGAATATGTCCTTTGAAAGTCTATTTATTCACTATCTTTTATCATATCTTTTCACTTTCATTTTCAAATTCAAACTCTCTCTTCATATCCTCAAGCTCTCTACTCTCTACTCTAATGGCTTTTTCAAGCAACCCCTCAACCATGAGAATTTCCAGAAAAATCAAAGAGCAATTACTCAATGATCCGGAGGCAATTAAAGCATACATCAATTATGCTAATTATGCCAAAGTCCATCCCGGAAAATTTGCTATTTTTCAAGATTTTTCTTCTTATGAAATTGATTCTCTTTTTGCAAACAATGGTGTTTTAAGTCTTATTGACTCATCTCAAAATGATTTTGTTTGCTATCCCAATCTTGTCAAAATCTTCTATGCTAATTTAAACCGTGGTTTTTATAATGGAAATGAGAATGAAATTTGGAGTAGTGTCAAAGGCACTCAAATTGTTTTGAATTGTGATCTTTTGGGTACCATTCTTAATTGCAAAAGCACGGGAATGGATCTTTCTAGTTTTAAAATCGATGAACATGATCGTGAGACATTTCATCATATTTTTGAAGGAGATGAAAACTTTGAATTTAAAAACCGAAACTTTCGTCCTAAAGCAAGGATTGTCAATCTTCTCTTACAACATACTTTGACCCCAAGATCGGGAAATATTAACAATCCTACCTCAAAAGTGTGCAAAGGACTTTTTGCTATTTTCGGAAACTATGATATCAATTGGGCGCAAGTTATTTTGGATGAACTTCGTCCTAAAAATTTTAAAATGGGAGAAAACACTTTATATCATGGAATTTACCTTACTCGGATTTTCAACTATTTTGGAGTGGATTTCAAAGGTGAAGAATTTGTCTCTAGAAAAGTTTTTAATATTTCAAACATTTCTCTCATGAAAATCCCATATGTTTTTCAACCTTATGAGACTCTTACCGAAAAGGAAGAGCATTTGGCTCATGAAGAAATGGAAGAGGAAGAAGAAGAAGAAAGGGATGAAATGGAAATAGAAGAAGAAGAAGAAGGTGAAACATCCTTAGAAAGTATTGAATATCCTTCCAATCCATCCAACAAAACCCTTCTCAAAAACCAAAAGATAATTGTGGAGAATCAACGGATTTTAAAACGATCTGTTAGTAAGAAGTTGGATAACATGTCTTCAAAGATAAACAAGTTCTTTTCAAAAGTCAGCAAGAAACTTGGATTATCTTCATCATCTTCATCCTCTAACTAGTTTTATCTTTTAGTATCTTATTGTATTTGTCTTAGTTTGTTTTATTTCGAATGTTCGTGTAGTTCTTTATGTTTAATCATTGTATTATCCTATTATGCAACGAAATTGAATTTCCTTCTTGTCATCCAGCTTATTTTATATCTTGAATAAATGTTAGTATAGTATAGAAATATATATACATCATTATTCACAAAATAAAATTATCATCAAAATTCACTATAGTATGTCGACATACCCCTCTAGACCATGTCGACATGTACTGGTCAGAAGTGATTATTGATTTTGAATTTGAAATTGGAATAACTACCAAATGTCTATTCATTTCAAACGAATTTCTACACCTATATATACCCTTTTCTTCTAGAAATCTTCACTGAAATTTATTTTCCATTCTCTATATCCTTCATTTCTTTCTCTCATTCAATTATGGCCAATCCTATTCACAATCTATCTGAAAATCTTGAAGAAACACTCAATTCATTCAAGAATATTCTCTCTATCATCCTCCGTAATCAACGTCACTTAGAATTGAGTCAAATGCAGATGATCAAGGAACAAGAGAGACACTTTGATGCAATTCGTTGGATGATCTCCTCCCTGCACAAGGATGATAATGAAGCACATCCTCCCGTTTCTCTATCTGTTGATAATGAGAATTGGAATGCCATCAAACAAGACCCTATCTTTGGAGAAGAAGGATGGGTTGATGTTCCTCGTAATGTTTAATTTTCTTTCTTTGTTTGATTTGTCTGAATTAATTTGTTTGATTTAATTTAGTTTGATTTGATACTTTGTGTGGATAGATTTTATTTGGTTTGAAGATTGATGTGTGAAACATATATATATACACTGAAATGAATATAGTCTTTAATTAAGTTATTATGCTCATAAGTATCATTATTTCTTAATCTATATATTATATATTCCATTGTATAGTTTATCAATGCAGGTACTAAAGTCCAAGAGTAAGGGGGAGTAAATTTTTGTTTATGACAAAGGGGGAGAAATATAAAATAGGGTAGTTAGGCATAGATTAAGGGGGAGTTGTTAGTTTTAGGGGGAGTTATTAGAATAGAAGGAATATTTTATAAACAAATGTTGTCATCATCAAAAAGGGGGAGATTGTTAGTCCCTGAGGAGTTGGTTTTGATGACAACAACCTTAGAATATATTATAAAATATAAATACTAACATTACAAGTTTAGATATATATGTATATGCAGGATCTAACCATGCAGGTATCAAGAATGAAGACTGTACAGTATAGAGATTCAAGATATAGAGGTAGAAGACTCATGAGTATCAAGATTATCAAGATTATCAAGAGTTCAAGGTTAAGTTTGTTTTATTAGGAATATTTGTTAAAACTCGTAGAAAAGCACTGGCATCTTAATATCCAATTTATTCGTGGAATGGAATCCACTTCGAGCCCGTTAAAGGGATGGAACCCTAAGTAGGATGGAACCTACGAAAATCTAGTGGGACATTGTTTTGTATCCACTAATTTTAATTCAAATGATTTTACAAAATTATCTTGTTTTCAAAATGATTTCAAAACTTTCCTTTTAAAAGATTCAAAACTCTCTGTCCTGATTTTAAATAATTTTAGCCTCAAAAACATCTTTATTTTCAGAGTTAAATTACTCCTGATTTTAAACTATCTTTTCAAATAATATATTTAACTTTTAAATATTTATACTTAGATTTAAATATAAAATTATAGTTAAATTATGTATATATTGTTCTTTATATTTACTTATGTATTTCAACTATATTCAAGTATATTTATAAAGTTTAAAATAATTTTAATATAAAATAGAGATTATTTTCAAAGAAAATCAAAACACCAAAAATCACTTTGGGATATCGACATACCCATATACCCCATGTCGACATAGTGTCAGTTGGCTTCAAAATTCAAATTTCAAAAGAAGTGTCTATTCGCCATAACTCTTCACGAATGGACATGACTGTTGTTCTTCTATAAATAGAGGTCAGTTTCAATGAATTTTTAATCATATTTTTCTGGTTTTCACTCCTCTTCTTCTTCCACATTTCTTAATACAAAATCATACCATTACTTTGCCGAAATCAACATCGAATCATACTCGATTATTTCTAGTGTGATTCTCCATCACTATCTCTACAAGATCCAAGTGATAATCCGAGTTATAGACTTCTTTGTAATCAATCGAGCGAGAAAAGGTGTAATTGTAGCCTTGGAAAACAATTGAGCGAGAAAAGGTGTGATTGTAGCCTTGGAAATCAATTGGGTGAACTTGTTGCCCCGGAAATCAAGTATCTCTACCCAGAGGATTGTTATTCTGGAGGGTGTACCTCGTAGCCTTGAAACCGAGGGTTGTAATTGTTGAATTGCTTTTGAAAGGAAATCCGTACTTAGTTGTGCGGGACTGGATGTAGGGTAACTCCGAACCAGTATAAAATCTGGTGTGTTCTTTCCTTTACTGCTTTTACTTTATATTTGCATCTGTGTTTGATTTTGTGTTCATATCTGTGTCTGATTAGTGTATACATTGTTAACAAATTAAGATAAACTCAAAAAGATTAACAGATTTCTTAAAACACTATTCACCCCCTCTCTAGTGTTAATTCTAGCCTTAAGATCCTTAATCCGCATTTCTCACACCGGGGAATGCAAAAAGCCTTTCTATACATGATTCTATCCTGAATGATATATCTTGAAGCTTTGTAGAGGATTTGCTGTCTTTCATTCCTCCGTTCGAGAAGGACTCTCCGAAGCAAATAATCTTTAATCAGAGTCATCCAAGACTCCTTCTCAGGCTCTCTCTCAGTACCTAGTCGATTTCCATCTAGTTTAAGCTCGTAGCACCTAGTACTTCGATTAGAACCAAGCTCATTTGTTGTGCATCCCCGGTGCTAGCAAGCTTTGCCAATGAGTCGGCATCTTTATTTTGATCCTGGGGAATGTGCGTGATGTCATAATACTCAAAGTCAGTCAATAGCTCTTAGACTCGGATAAGGTACGAAGCGAGTCATTGTCCTTTAGCCTGGTAATCTCCTTTGACTTGGCATATCACCAATTGGGAATCGCAAAAGATTTCAAGAGATTTTATTCCAGTTCCCTGGAAAGTTTGAGCCCAGTAATCAGAGCTTCATATTCGGCTTTGTTATTTGTTGCAGGGAAGTCAAGCTTCAAAGTGTAGCAAATTGATCAATCCTCCGGAGTTACTAGTATGACTCTGACTCTAGAACAATGATCGTTGGAGGCTCCATCCATATACATTTTCTATCGGATGTTAAGGGCTTCGAAGCTCTTTGGGAGATCATCCTATGTAGTGAACTCAGCTATAAAGTCCGCTAGTGCCAGTCCCTGGATGGCTCTCCATGGGAGATAGGTAATGTCAAATTGGCTCGGCTCAATGTTCCACTTGAGTAACCTTCCAGACGTCTCAGGTCGTTGTAGGACTTATCATAATGGCTGTTGCTGTAGACGTTGATAGGATGAGCCTGAAAATAGGGGCGGAGCCTTCATGACGCAATCAATAGGCAGTATGCCAATTTCTCCATCTTCGGATAGTTCCTTTCAGCTCCTATTAATCACTTGCTAACATAATAGACTGGTCTCTAGATTCAATTATCTTTGCGAAGCAGTGCGGCACTTATAACATGTACTGATACAGCTAAGTAGATATACAAGTCTTCATGATCCACTGGCTTTGATAAGATAGAAGGCCTCTCTAAGTGGTTCACTAGAGCTCGAAATGTGTCTTCACATTCCTGGGTCCATTCATAGTTCCTTATCCCTCTTCTAGTCAGGTCGAAGAACAAAATGCATTTATTGGTGGCTCTGGAAATAAACCGGCTAAGGGCGGCAACCTTCCCATTTAGGCTCTATACTTGTTGAATAGTCTTTGGTACTTGGATGTTGTGAATAGCTCGAATCTTTTTGAGATTAGCTTCGATGCCACGAGCATTGGCGATGAAACCCAAGAACTTTCCTAATACAATGCCAAAAGAACATTTCAGAGGATTGATCTTCATTTTGTAATATCGTAGGATATCAAACATTACTGCTAAGTCTCTAATGTGGTCGCTTGATCTTCGTGACTTCATGAGCATATCATCCACATATACCTCCATCGTCTTTCCAATCTGATCTTTAAACATTCGGTTAACAAGGCGTTGATAGGTTGCTCCAGCATTCTTTAACCCGAATGGCATTACCACATAGTAGTACAATCCAACATCGGTAATAAAATTGGTGTGCTCCTGGTCGGGTATGTGCATCGGGGTTTGATTATATCCAAAGTATGCAACCATGAAAGATAGCAACTCATGTCCTACGGTTGAGTCCGCTAGTTGATCGATCCTTGGATGGGGAAAGCTGTCTTTAAGGCATCCCTTATTTAGGTCCGAATAATCAATGCATGTCTTCCATTTTCCATTTGCCTTTCTCACAAGTACAGGATTAGATACCCATTTTCGGTACAGGGCATCGCAAATAAACCTATTGCTTTTGAGCCTATCCCCCTCCTCTTTAAAGGCGGCAGATCTCTCCGGATCCATGCCGCGCCTTTTCTATTTCACCGGAACATGTCTTGGGTTGATATTTAATGTGTGGCTTGCAATAGCAAGTGAGATCCCACACTTGTCAGAATGGGTCGAAGTGAACACATCAAGATTCGCCCGGAGAAAACTAGCAAGTTCCTTCATCATCCGAGGGCTGAGCTATGATCCAATCTTTAGGACCCACGACGGGTCATCATGGCTGACCGTGATGTCAATTGTCAGCGCAGCCGGTGCATCCTTGGTTTCTTTGAGCTCCTGCCCATCATTCCTCGAATCCATGTCTTTATAGAACCTACTATGGTGCCCGAGCCAAGGCCCAGGCGCTAGTTGTCAATCTTCGGTAGCTTGGATGCGGAGAGACTTGTCCACACCCTTACCTTTCTCCTTACATTGAGCGTCCCTCAACTCAGCCACATAGCAGGCACATCCGATCGGCTGATCTCCATGCACAAATCCCACGCCATTATTGGTTGGGAATTTTAAGGTAAGACACCAAGGGGAAATGGCTGCCCGGAATTCGACAAGGGACGGTCGGCCTAGAAAAACATTATATGGAGAGTCCACATCCAACACAATGAATGGAATCATCCGTACTCTCCTACGGTCGCCTTCTCCTAACACCACCGGTAGCTCGACATAGGCTACCACTTCCATTGCAACACCATTAAAGCCATGAATGCAGGCTTTACATGGTTTTAGATCTTTGGCTTCCATTCTCAACTGATCATAAGCCTTCTTGAAAATTATGTTTACAGAACTACCACAATCGATCAAAATCTTCCTTACTAAGGCGGTGCCGATCATGGCCGAGATAAACATCAGATCGATCGTAGGGGCCTCCACCTTATCAGCATCTCTACTCTGGAATACTATGTCGTCTTCCAGAGTATGATGTTGTTTGGCCGGAGCCCCATCTTCTATATTAGAACAACACTCAAAATCCACATGCTTGATTGCGCTAGCATAGTGCTCCATCTCTTACCAACTTTTGTCGACTGGGTGCGGACCTCCGGCTATTGTATTAATAACTAATCTTCCACCAATCCCCCAAGGCTCATTAGCCCTGTGCGGTCCTTGGTTGGGACCGGATGTCTCCTGCCCGCTATCCTGCGGGGCTTTAACAAACTGCTGTAGTTTCTTTCCCGAATCAGTTTCTCGATAACATCCTTGAGATGCCTACATTCATTGGTGTTGTGATCATAATATTCATGGAAATGACAATATTTTCCAGTTTTCTTTTGTTTCTCCATCGATTCCTTCGGAGCTGGCATCCTATACTGCATGGTATTGCATGTAGACAAGTAGAAGTTGTCTAGAGACGCATTCAGTGGTGTATAGGTATCATAATTGGAATCTTAGACTTTCCTCTTCCAGAATTCCTCTTCTAGAATTCCTCTTTCGTTCACGGTTCCTATCTTTTGCTGATTCAGTTTATTTTCGACATTTACTTAAACTTTTTCGGAACTCTCCCCGGATTGTTTCACTCCAATGTTACTCTGCACTCCCTCTTTATTCGGTCCCATAACATTCTTCTTCCTAGAGCATCTAGCTTCCTATTTCCTCAAATAGTGAGCTGCTTTTGCGTAGAAACGCTCCAACATTGCAGGTGGTTTGCCAACTAACCAGTCACCAAAGTCAGATTTAGGTCAATCCCTTTTGTTACCGCCATCAATATTTAATGGTCATTCGGATTACCAACTTCTATGACGATTGTATGAAATCTCTCCAAGTAGTCTTTCAATGATTCTCCCAGAGCTTGGATCACGCTTGATAGGGATATTACATCTTTGGGGCGAGTTGCGTGCATACAGAACTACTCCACAAATTTGTTGCCAAATCATCAAATCTAGAGATTGACCTTGGGGGTGATCTCATGAACCACATCGTTACTATGCCAGAAAGAGTAATGGGAAAACATCTGTATTTTATGGCATCATCAGCTTGTGTGGAGTCCATCAGCCATTCATATCTCATGATGTGCTGCCTGGGGTCAGTTTTTCCCTAGTAGGCAGGCATCGATGGCATGCTAAATCTCCTTGGATATTCCACGTGTAAAATATTATCTATGAATGGGGTATGGCTTCTTGAGTTCCCCCGATCATCATTGGTCAAACCTTGGCTTTCCCTTACTAGCTGTCTGATCATAGCTGACAAGTTCGGCGTTTAGATAGTTGGAGCCAAACGATAGTCGTGCTCCACCTCACGTGAATGGTCCGGTCAATGTCTATGGGCCATTCCATGCATTCTTGGCTCAACATCCTCTTGATGTGCGTCGCATGCATTCACATCATCGTCATTCTGAAGTGATAACTGATCTGCATTAATCTGAACTCTAGCATCCAGATCAACCGCGGTAGCTCCAGCTTGTGCTCCACCGGGAAGAGGCATATTTCCTCCTTTGGAGGAGAGATCGACTCCGATCCCTTTAGAGGGATAGGGTCCGACCGGTCCTGGTAGCCTAGGTGGTTTTTTTTTTGAATTCCAGATGCTTTTGCATGATATCCATTAGTTCTGCGATGTCTACGTCTGTGATAATCATCTAATGAAGTAGAGCTCTTCGAAGCAGAATAAGGGGTTGGCTCCCTCCTAGTTTTTCCGCGTTATTGATCTCTGAGTTGATTCATTAGATCGATATTGGCTTGAATCTGCTGGTTCAACTATCGGCGGCTATCCATGAGCTCTCTCAACGGATTATGGTAATCAGCTCTTGTGATGGAATTGGCTAGCATTAACATCTACTAGTAGATTGCTCTGGCCTCCTTGCTGGATGCTAGCATTCTCATTTCCTTCTACGTTTTGAGAGATGATCTGGTGTTCCTAACCATTGTTGATAGTTGTCCTTAGACCTTTGCAAATCTGAATAGAATGGATAAACTATTTGAAGATAATTCTGGATCTCTTCCTTGGATTTGTGCAATCCAACGCAGCAAAGGGATCCAAATGAAGTTGAGAATCTTGGTTCTCAGTGAAAGCACCAAAATGTTTGCACCAAAATTGGCACAAACACCCAATAGAGATTTTGTAGAGGAATAAATGAAGAATAATCAAAGTAAATAGAGAGAATATAGTAGTAAAGTAATAAGAAACAAGCTAATAATAGAGACACGGCAATTTATAGTGGTTCGACGTTGTTTGCCTGCATCCATTTTGAAGAGATAGCTTTATTAATCACCTTTTAAACTAAGTACAACAGGGATTGGATGAAAATCCTTAGTTACAAAAGAATACAAAGTAAAAGCAGTGTAAAGATCCCTAAAATGAACAATCATATTTGTATTTATAGAGGAAGACGGTGAAATATCTCCCTGAAAATTCAGTAGAAGGCTCTCCAAATCCATAAGGGCCCACATAAGGGATCACATGGCCCAAATCCCAAGGAAGAGGGATCGAGGCCAATCCCCATCTTGGTGGATTTAGGGGTTGTGATCCCTGTTTTCACAAAAAATGGACAAACACCTCAAAGTCGTAGGATTTAGTAGATCTTATATTGTTCTTAATGGTTTGGGTGATTTATGAAAATGTATGAAAAGCAGGGGCTAAACTATAAAAAGACACGCAGATTTATAGTGGTTCAGCCAGAATGTGCCTACATCCACTTTATATGTTATTTCTCTTCTCTCCTTTTGATTACAAGTACAAAGCTTTGATACAAGTAAAAGAAAGTTGTTCGAAAGTTCCTTCCGTGCTTGAGCTCTCAAAAACTTGTCCCCATTGTTGTACCCCTGCCCCTCTATTTATAGAGTGAGGCTAGGGGTAGGGGTCCAGGACGTGTATAGTCGCTGATGGGCCTGGGCTGATGTGATATGGCCTGGTACGTCTTGGTTCGTCATTGCTTGGTTCGGAGGTGGTTGGAGTGTAGAGTGGACCGGTAGTTGCTTGGACCGGTGGTGGGATGGAAGAAGGATGGTCCGGTGTCACTTGGTTCGGTGGTTCGGTGGCAGAAGGCTGGTTCGGTGGGATGGAAGAAGGATGGTCCGGTGTCACTTGGTTCGGTGGTTCGATGGCAGAAGGATGGTCCGGTGTCACTTGGTTTGGTGGTTCGGTGGCAGAAGGCTGGTCCGGTGGGATGGAAGAAGGATGGTCCGGTGGCACTCGGTTCGGCGGAAAGAGGTTGGGCTTGGAGATGGAGTTGGTTTGGCGATGAGGTCGAAATATACCCAACATTTGCCCCCCAAAGCAGGTTATGTGCCAGCACATGGCGTGCTTTGTTTCTCCTTTGAATTGTTATCTCCGGTTCCAGACGCCGAACCGGTTGGTTCGGAGGTCCACCTTCGTCTATAAGTATGGAGCTAGGGCCCATGTTATTTCCTACCGAACGAAGCACTTGAGTCAAATTTGTTGCATAGCCGAATCAATCCACTGACTTGCCTACGCCTGCCGAATCAGGTACCTAATGAACTCTATTAGTAAATGCCGAATGAACCATTGAGGAGTGAGAATGCCGAATGAACCATTGAGAGTGAGAATGCCGAATGAACCATCGAGAGTGAGAACGCCGAATGAACCATTGAGAGTGAGAATGCCGAATGAACCATTGAGAGTGAGAATGCTGAATGAACCTTTCATATTGCGAGCGAAATCTTGGACTGTACTCACTTGCTCCTTTACTTCCTCTATTCTAACAATGTGTTTTTCCGGTGTTGCAGATAATGTCTCGTAAAGCGGAAACTCGATCAGACAAAAAGAAATCCGAGGGCGAAGGAGGTTCCTCTGCCGTGCCCCCAGCTCAGCCGCCAGAACGTCACGGACCAACCCCGAGATCACTAGTGGACGGGTACGGCCCTCAGGAACTTCTGAATTCCCCTCCATATTGCTTTCCTAGCTCCCTTAAGGAAGAGCAGCTTGATGTCATCTCTCGTTCTTTCGGAATTGATAGGGCGCGAATGCTGTTGCCAGGGAGAGATGTTATGCCATACGACCCTCCTGAAGGGTACTTTGCTTACAGCAGATACCACTGCATGTGTGGTGCCATTCCGCCTCTTAATGCTTGGGTAACCAGCTTCCTCACATATCTCAAGGTGGCCCCATTCCAGCTTCAACCCAACTCCTATGCTATACTGGTGAGCCTCTTCGTCATTTTCCAAAGGAAGTATGGTCGTGCTCCTTCTAACCAGGAGATCCGATACTTGTATAATCTGAGGGGCTATAAGAAGGGGTCCCCATACATTAGCTTGGAGTCAGCCGTGACCTTCAAGCCGGTCTTGGATCTGTATTCTAAATTCAGCATGTTCAAGAAGGAGTGGTTCTTTGTCAGGGACGACTCTGTTTCAATTCGGCGCTTTACTTCTGGATGTAAGTTGATGCTTTTACTTATAATTTCCATTCCGATTGCGATGCTTCTTCTCATACTTTCTCATTTTTGCTAGCGACAGGTGGCTTTGTGATTGTGGAGACTGACCGCCTGGTTCAGACGGCGGCTGAGATAGAAGCTATTCTCGGGAAATATAGATCATCTGCCTTCCTGATTAGAAATGCGATCCTTCTGGAGTATAACTTAATCCTTCCACAGCAGTCAGTAGTTAAGCTGAGGGAAACGGCGGAGGAGAGGGCGGCTGCTCAGACCAAGGAAGGTGTTACGGTAGAGAGTAGCAAGAGGAAACCTTTCACGAAACCTCCAGCCGTCGGAGGTAAGAAACTCAAGAAGTCGGACGGTCCCTCCCCCAGCAATTGTCCACTTACCCAGGAGGAGGAAGACATAGAGGAGGAAAGAGGTGAGGGTGGAGATGGTCGGGAAGGTGATAAAGGTGGCGATGGCATCGGGGCCTTGCTTCCTGGGCAAGCGGGCGAGATTCAGGAGTGGACGGATGATGCGTTCCACCAGGCTTTCGAGGGGCTGGACGAAGATCCGGCTTTGGTAGAGAAAACCGGGAAAGCGGACAAGGTCGGGACCGGTGCAAGCGAGTCTTCTCAGACCATTCCAGCCAAGGTGGCTCCGACGACTCAAGGTGAACTCTTGACTCCTGCATGCTTCATTAATGATAGGGACTTAGGAATATTTTATGACCCGCTCCCGTCCTGGAATGAAATCCAGGACTTATTGCAGTATTCTACTCCTCTCCAGGGTTTGTACAACCACAGATGTGTTTCTTTTCTTTTTATCTTTTAATTTGTCGTGTTTTCTCGAATTATAGATCAATGCATGCTTGTGACACTTTTTCTTCACATCAGGAGCAGGTAAGACATCCAAGGCCTCGGATCTTCGACACAGGCTTGAGCAATACAAGCTTTCAAAAACTTCCGCTAAGCCGAAGCCTTCGACCCACCGCTCCGGGGATGTAGTCGGCTACCGTCCTCTTCTCGGGGTTATTGAAGAGGGTATTCAACGGAGAAAGAGGAGTCATCCTTCATCCGAACCTTCACTTGGTCCTCAGCTCCCGGCTCAGCCTCTTCATGATATCACGGGGGAGGATAGCGAGTTTGCACTCTCTCCGCGCCCGCCCGGAAACCCTACCGTTATTCATATCGACCATCCTGACTTGGCTCGTAATCCATTTGCGGGTCATCCTGACCTGGATCCAAGCTCCCATGATATTACCTTTGACGAGGTCACCGGTGAGCACCTTCTTCCCCGCAACCCCATGGTACGGGTACTTGATGAAGCTAAGTCCTTAGATCTCGATTTACTCACTACTCGTATAATTACTATGGGAGACGAGGCCAAGGCTAATATTGATCGGGTGGTGGAGGAGACTAAGAAGCTGATGGGGCATCATGCCCGGCTGGTTAAGGCCGGAGAGGAGATTGGGAGTGCCAATATCCGACTACGATTGGTGGTTTCGGATCAGGCCAAACAGCTTGCGGATCAGGCTATTCAGATTTCTCAACATGAGGCTGCTTCTGGACGACTAAAGAAAACCATGGAAGAGGCCAGCCGGGCCGAACTGCGGAAAATGGCAGCTACTTGCAAAGAACGGATTGACATGGCTATTGCCACGGTGGACGAGGTTCGGAAAGCGGATCTTGAGCAGGTGGAGGAGTTGTCCGGGAAACTTGAGGCTGCAGAGCTTTCTCAAGCCAAGTTGAGGGAGGAGATGGAGGCAATGCGGGGATCCCTTCTGGTTGACTGCTTGAGATACCGATCAGAGAGAGATGCTGCCGTTGAAAAGTTGTCGGCTTCCGAGGCCCGGATGAGGGAGTTTGAGGAGAATGAGGGGATGATGGACGAAATGCTTCAGGACATGTACTTCCGAACCTGGAAGCAGGGCAACCTATCCTAGATGGATGATTATCCTAGGGTCATGGCTAAGATCTATCTTCGGGCTCTGGAGGAGGCCAAGGCCGATGCGGATAAAGATGGTGGTGTGGCCTTCAGCATGGATGTGGTCACTGCCCAGTTTGCCAAGGGGGAGAAGGTGGCGGTGAAGGAGGGTATGCGGTTGCTTGCTGCTGAGGAGGCAGGGGTGCAAGTAGATGATGACGACCAGGATGGCCAATAAGCTTATGCTGGTAAGTCTTCCTTTTTAGTTTCCCCATTAACTTGATTGCTTATCAACTGGACAGGTGGTCAACAGGACAAGGATAAAACTCCAATGCAGCCGGCCCCTTGATTAGACCTGAAAAAAACTCTTTTTTGTGGGCTTTGACAGGGTTGTATATGTTAGTCTTAAAACAGTAAATTAGCTTTTAGGTTGTATTATTTTGCTACTTGTAATAAATAGCTCCATTCTCGATGTGTAATTCTTTAACTTAAGCTGATTTTGTCGTTTTCTGAATGTTTGTTGCTATTTTGACATGTCGCATGTGAAATATAGCTATGTATATTCTTGTAATTGAATCGCGTTTGATGTCAGGTTCTGGTTCTAAAACATAATTTCATGACTTGCAATATTAGCGTGTGGTGTGAACAAATTATAGTCATGTATTTGTACACAAAAGAAGAAAATACCGCCTTTCATGTTTTAATCGTAGATGGCAGTCTTGAATATCTTGTATGACCGAGCATGGAATGCAGTCGTATGCCCTGCCATCCAATTGTGAGTCCCTACACCCATTGGCGAGTATCTCCTACTCTGTATCCTGTACTTTAGGGATTGTTATAGAGGATAGGGAAAAAGCTTTTTAAGTAAAATTGGAATATGTGAAAAGGTAAAACTTCCAATCACGGAAGGCCTTCGATGTGCTTAAGTTCGTGGCAAACGGGTTTTGTAGTCACTTTCCCTAGCTGTGGGTCTTGGAGACATTTGTCACCCATCTTACGCCTCCGCGGGGAGTTAATTCTTTTTTACCACAGCCGCACTTAAGACACATCGGAGCCGAGATCGCGCACGGTAACTACCCGGGCCATTATGGCCCGTAATCGTGGGTATTATTCGATTTACTGTGGCCGGCTAGCGTGGGTGCCGATCGTCAACTGTGAACTGCCCCTGGCTGGCCACACCTTATGTTGGGGCTTATAGTCGGTTCACAGTTGCCGGCGAGCCTAACGCCGTAATGAGCTGCCTCGGCTATAGTCGGCCTTCTCGGTGGCTTATAATCGGCTCATTACAGTTGGCTTTGAGGGCCGTCGCGAGCAATGAGTTAACCCGCAGCAGAGGGATGCCGGAGCAAAAGTGTCTCATTGGCGAGGGCATAGATTCGCATAGTACCTGCTAGGTCTTGTCCAGGTGAAGTTGCGTTGTGGAGTGCTTTGAATAGAAATGCTACATGCTCAGGATTTTGTTCAACAGAAAAGGATAAAGTTAACAAGCAGCCAAGATACAAAGGAAACAAGTTAAAAAAGAGACAAAGTTTTTTAAAGTGGTTCGGCACGAAAGTGCCTACGTCCACTGATTCTCTTTGTTAATTCACTTCATATGGGCAATACAAGTTAAGAAAAGTATCGACGGAGGTGTTGGATGTTCCATGCCCTCTAGAACACCTCTCCGTCCACTGTTGACAAAATATAGGCTCCGTTGTGGAGATCTTTATGAATTACATATGGCCCATCCCAGATTGGGTCTAGTGCTCCAGGGCGAGGGAAGATTCGCTTGAGGACAAGATCCCCTTCTTGTAAGGTACGATGCTTGACTTTGGAGTTGTATTGCGCTGCCACTTTCTGCTTGTGGGCTGCTGTTTTAAGGACTACATCATTTCTTCTCTCCTCAACTAGATCCAAAGACATGTGGAGGAGCTCTTCATTCTCTTCCGGGTTATAGTGGATTCTATGGTGGGAAGGCACAATGGTTTCAACTGGGAGCATAGCCTCCGATCCGTATGCCAAAGAGAAAGGAGTGTGCTCTGTTGATGTTCTGAAAGATGTGCGATAGGCCCATAGTGCCGTAGGGAGTTCATCCACCCAAGCGCCCTTTGACTTTTCGAGCTTCTTTTTTATCAGAGTTTTCAGAATTTTGTTGACTGCTTCGACTTGTCCGTTTGCCTGGGGATATGCTACGGATGAGAAGCTTTTATGAATTCCGTGTTCTTGGCACCAGTTGGCGAATTCCTCGCTGTCAAACTGAAGTCCATTGTCTGATATGATTTTGAGTGGGACTCTGTACCTGCATAGAACATTTTTGATTAAGAAGTTAATAACTTTTGCTGAAGATACTTTATTCAGAGGTTCCGCTTCCACCCATTTGGTGAAATAATCAACTACCACTATAGCATATTTGGCCCCGCCTCGGCCCATCGGTAGCTCGCCGATTAAGTCGATTCCCCATATTGCGAAGGGCCAAGGGCTGGTCATTTGAGTAATCTCAGTTGTTGGTAGCCGCGGAATCTTAGAAAATTTTTGGCATCTGTCACACTTCTTGACGAAATCTAAGGCGTCCTTGCTTAAGGTGGGCCAGAAATATCCGTATCGGAGTATCTTTTTTGCTAATGTTTGCCCTCCGGTGTGATCTCCGCAGCTCCCCTGATGGATGTTGGATAAGATTTCCTTGGCTTCTCTCCCAGCGACACACCTTAATAACGGGTTAGAGAATCCGCGCCGATAGAGGATGTCTTCTTGTATTGTGTAGCGGGATGCTTTCCTCAAGATTTTCTTGACTTCGTTACGCCCGTTGGGTAGAGTGCCACTTTATAGGTAGTCTCGGATGGGAGTCATCCAAGTTGCTTCTTCGGTTGCAGCTATCAGATTTACTTGCTCAAAACTTGGGGCCAGTTGCTTTGAGATGGTTACTGCCCCGAAGATGGTGATGTCTCTCACACTTGCTTGCTTTGCTAATTCGTCGGCCTCTCGGTTCTCCTCCCGAGGGATGTGTTTGACTAAGTAGTGGTCCAATCGGCTGAGAAGTAACTTGGTCTTCTTTAGATATGCTATGAGTCGTTCTTCTCGAGCTTGGAATTCTCCTAGTATTTGATTAACAATAAGTTGAGAATCGCTATGAAGCCACAAAGAATTGGCCCCGATTTCTATGGCAATTTCTAGTCCAGCTATCACTGCATCATATTCTGCATCGTTGTTGGTGGCAGCGAACTCCAACCTTATAGTATAGTGCAGTTTGTTTCCCCTGGGAGTGATTACTACCACACCTGCCCCCGAGCCTTGTTCGTTCGATGCACCATCCACAAAGAGATTCCACTTGATATCTTCTGCTATTTCCAATTGCTCCTTATCTTCGTTGGTAGTGAATTCTGCAATGAAATCAGCCATGGCTTGTCCCTTGATGGCGGTGCGAGGGTGATAGGTGATATCATACTGACTTAGTTGAATGCACCATTTAAGTAGTCGCCCAGAAGTGTCAGGACGATGGAGTACCTGCCTCAGTGGTTGATCGGTCAGAACTTTGATGGAATGGGACTGGAAGTAGTGACGCAGTTTTCGTGATGTGATTAGTAAACAGTACGCTAACTTCTCAAGTTTAGGATATCTAACTTCTGCCCCAGTAAACCTTTTGCTGACGAAGTAAACTGGTCGTTGCGTGCGGTTGTCTTCCCTTACCAACGCAGCGCTTAGAGCGTGAGATGACACAGCAAGGTATAGGTATAATTCTTCGCCTTCGCTTGGAGTCGAGAGTACCGGTGGTTTCTGGAGGTGTTCGATTAGGTTATGGAAAGCGGTTAAGCATTCGTCCGTCCATTCGAACTTTCCTTTATCTTTCTTTAGAGCTTCGAAAAAGGGGACGCACTTGTCCGTTGCCTTGGAGATGAATCGGCTTAGGGCGGCCACTTTTCCATTTAGGCTTTGCATTTCCTTTCGGGTGGAAGGTATCTTGATATCCCTTAGCGCTCGTACTTGTTCGGGGTTTGCTTCTATCCCTCTGGCATGAACGATGAATCCTAAGAACTTCCCTGATGACACACCGAAGGAGCATTTTAGTGGATTCAACTTCATTCCATATTGTCGAAGTACTTGAAACATCTTGCCTAGGTGGCTTACGTGATCTTTGGCCTTCCTTGACTTTACCAGCATGTCATCCACATATACTTCCATAGTTTGTCCTATTAGCCCTGCAAACATCTTGTTGACGAGGCGCTGGTAGGTGGCTCCTGCATTTTTAAGTCCGAAAGGCATTACTTTGTAGTAGTATAAACCTCGGTCGGTGATGAAACTAGTGTGGTCTTGGTCGGGAGCATGCATAGGAATTTGGTTATATCCCGAGTATGCATCCATAAAAGATAGGAGTTCGTGCCCGGCTGTGCTGTCTACAAGTTGGTCGATTCTGGGAAGTGGGAAGCAATCCTTTGGGCAGGCGTCGTTTAAGTTGGAAAAGTCAATGCAGGTTCGCCACTTCCCATTAGCCTTTTTTACCAGCACCGGGTTGGTGATCCATTCCGGGTAGATAACTTCTCATATGAAGTCATTGGCGAGTAGATTCTTTACTTCTTCATCGAGGGCTGCTGATCGCTCTGTCCCCATACTTCTCTTTCTTTGCTTTACAGGCGCCTTGGTAGGATCAATGTTTAATACGTGGCATGCTATATCGGGGGAGATTCCGGTCATGTCAGCGTGTGACCAAGCGAATACATCCAAGTTGTGGCGGAGAAAATCGATGAGTTGTTCCTTCAATTCGGTTTTTAGTTGGGACCCAATTTTCAATAGTCTACTTGAGTCGTGCTTGTCTACAGATATGAATTCCATAGTCTCTGCAGGCTCGGCGGTGGCCTCCTCCTCTTTGTCCCTAGGGTCTAATTCATTGAAAGGGTCGCTGGTATATCGAAGAGGAGGGGCTTTCTTTAGTTGCTATGCTTCTAGGCTTTTCGTGCAGAGGGCAATCTCTACACCCTTCCCTTTATCCTTCCTGTGGTTGTTGCGAAGTTCAGTCACATAGCAGTCTCGAGCAACGTCCTGGTCTCCTTCCACTTCCCCTATTCCATTGTCTGTTGGAAATTTCATCTTTAGGCACCATGGGGCTAGGACAATTTGGAAATCAGACAAAGCTGGCCTTCCTAAGAAGGCGTTGTAGGCCGAACGGTTTTCTATTAGCACAAATGTCTATTTCCGTACAACGGAGCGGGGATGGCTTCCAATCTCAACAAAGAGGTCCAGTTGTTCGAGAGACATCTTCGCATCTCCAGTGAAACCGTGTAGTGGTTTATCGCAGGGAGATACATCCTTCATTGATAGCTTCATTTTGTCGAATGCGTGTTTGAACAGGATGTTTACTGAGCTTCCAGTATCTACCAGGATTCAGTAAACTTCGGCGGGACCGAGACGGGCAGAGATAACCATGGGATCTATGTGAGGGTACTGCCTTCCTTCTAGGTCACGCTTACCGAATGTGATGTCATCACTTTCTTTCCGCTTCGGGTGGCGTTCTTCTATAACCGAATTGACATAGTCTTTATTGTCTCTAAGCGACTTTCCGTACCTTTCCATCTCTTTCCAGCTTCTATCTGCGATGTGTGGCCCTCCTGAGATGGTATGGACCACTATCTTTTCTTGACTAGAGCTGCTAGCGTTGCGGTTTCCTCTGTCGGCCCCCGGTGAGGGTAGCCTTGGGTTTTCATTGGCAGGAGCTGGGGTCCTGTCCTGACCTTTTACATAACGTTCCAGTTTCTTTCTTCTGATGTGTTCCTCAATCAGATCTCGGAGATGATGGCATTCATTGGTATCATGTCCGTGAGATTCGTGGAAGCGGCAGAACTTTCCAGACTTCTGTGCGTTATCTGATTCCTTCTTGTATGGTGGGCGTTTGTATCTAACTTCGCCTTGGGTGGCAAGGAAGATATTTTCGACGGTCTCGTTCAAAAGGGTGTAAGTGTCGAATCTTGGTCCTGGCCGAGATAGGCGCTTTTCTCCCTTCTTGCCCCCAGTATTGTCTCTGGAATCATTTCTTCGAACGTCCCTTGCCACAGCAGGGGCGTTGCCATGGGTTGTCTTATTTTGCTGTCCTGACTGCCCCTCAACGGCAGCATCCTCAAGCCTCATGTATTTCCCGGCTTCATGGAAGAAATCGGGTAAAGTAGCTGGTTTTTCTTTTGTCAACCTTCTAGCAAATTTAGTGTCCGGATGCACACCACTGCAGAGGGCCATTAGGATAAGCTTCTCATCGGCATCTTGGACTGTGGCTGCTGCGGCGTTGAATCTGGTTAGGTATTGCTGTAGCTTTTCTCCAGGTTTCTGTTTGACGCTGGATAAGGAATAAGCGTCCTTAGGTTGCTCCACATGAATGCGGAACTGACTGATAAATTTTTCTTTCAATATTTCCCACGAGCTGATGGATCCTTGGGGTAGATGACAGAACCAAGAGGTAGCAAGATCTGCTAAGAAGAGCGGAAAGCATTTGCACAGTACTCCCTCTGTCGCTCCACTCATGAGCATATGCTGCGTGTACCTCTGTAAGTGTACAACGGGATCGGAGGTTCCTTTGTAGGGTTCCATTGTTGGCATCTTCCATTCTCGGGGGGTGATAGCAATTTCGATATTGCGGGCGAAAGGGCTGGTTACCCTAGCGCCTATCCCTCGATCTCTTTGCTCCCGTTGGACACACTCTCTGAATAAGCGTGCCATCCTTTCATCAGAATTTGGAGCGGATAGAAATGAGTTTGGTCCTGTTCTATGGGATTGATTCCGTCCAGATGACCTGTAGGGATGGTATCGTCTATCATTCCTCATATCTTCCAGTGGCTGCCTTTGATCTTCTGGGAGCATGCTCGGGTCAGCTACAGTTGGCCCTTGCCTTGATCTCCCCCTGCTGGGTTCTGACCTAAGCACTTCCTCGGGTCCAACTTCGGGCTGGACTCTAGCTCGACCTCGTTCACTGGCGTTTCTGTGGTTAGGCAGCATGACAGGCTCAGCCACAGTTGACCTTCGCCCGGTACCTCCCCCGTTGAGTTCGGTACCAAACATTTCCTAAGGCCTAACTTCGGGCTGTGCTCGGTCTCGGCTCCTACCATGGCTGCTTCTGCCGTTAGCTCCTTCGAAGAAGGAAGATCTTTGTTGTCTCTGAGATCCTCCAGACTGGGACTCGCCCCATGATTCAGTGTTGCGGTTGGATTCTTCAGCGTCCCTTAAGCGTGACATGTGATGGTCCACCAAGGCTTCCTGCTAGGACGTGAAGCGGTTAGTCACTTCAACCACAACTCTGTCCAGATCTACTCTAGTAATTGCTACAGGCTGTTCTATGGCAGGAGTGGTTGGGTTAGCCTGTTCTTCATTTGTTAACATCTTTTCTCTGTTTAGGAGGCATGTTTTCCAAGTGGCGGACGATGCTGGTAGGAAAACTTGTTAAGTGGATGAAGCTGAAGCTTCGAGCTTCTAGTTCTCAGTGAAAGCACCAAAAATGTTTGCACAAAAAATGGACAAACACCTCAAAGTCGTAGGATTTAGTATATCTTATATTGTTCTTAATGGTTTGGGTGATTTATGCAAATGTATGAAAAGCAGGGGCTAAACTGTAAAAAGACACGCAGATTTATAGTGGTTCAGCCAGAATGTGCCTACATCCACTTTATATGTTAGTTCTCTTCTCTCCTTTTGATTACAAGTACAAAGCTTTGATACAAGTAAAAGAAAGTTGTTCGAAAGTTCCTTCCGTGCTTGAGCTCTCAAAAACTTGTCCCCATTGCTGTACCCCTGCCCCTCTATTTATAGAGTGAGGCTAGGGGTAGGGGTCCAGGACGTGTATAGTCGCTGATGGGCCTGGGCTGATGTGATCTGGCCTGGCACGTCTTGGTTCATCATTGCTTGGTTCGGAGGTGGTTGGAGTGTAGAGTGGACCGGTAGTTGCTTGGACCGGTGGTGGGATGGAAGAAGGATGGTCCGGTGTCACTTGGTTCGGTGGTTCGGTGGCAGAAGGCTGGTCCGGTGGGATGGAAGAAGGATGGTCCGGTGTCACTTGGTTCGGTGGTTCGGTGGCAGAAGGATGGTCCGGTGTCACTTGGTTCGGTGGTAGAAGGCTGGTCTGGTGGGATGGAAGAAGGATGGTCCGGTGGCACTCGGTTCGGTGGAAAGAGGTTGGGCTTGGAGATGGAGTTGGTTTGGCGATGAGGTCGAAATATACCCAACAATCCCTATGAGGGGTTCTTCATGTTGCGATGCACTTGTCCTTCAAGATTCATGTTGATTGACTTTGTAGAACTTGAGTTATTGATCAATCATTGTTGCAATATGTTGTGTAGTATGATTATGGCTGATCCCTATGGAGGGAAGAGGGTCGATCCCTCTTACTTGTTCCTTTTAGGGTGCGGTCCCTAGGGTGGACTCCCTAGGGTCCCCTCTTCTTGTTCCCAAAGTTTCATGTGTATTGGACTTCTGGATTTTGAGATGTCGATCGTTTTCCGTTGAGTTACACTGTTTAGCTGAAGTAATCTGATCCCTTTGGTGGAGAGGGATCATAACCGATCCTTTTTCTAGATTAGACTATATTTCATACTTAGAACGATCTATATAGCGTATCTCTCAATTCCATTCGACCACGGCTTCATATTATCATTTGAACTTGATTTCTGGACCCCACAATCATCGCTTTGGGCTACTAGTCCTGATGACAGTCGAGTCTAACTTGTCCAGTCAGTTTGGATATAGCCGGGTCAAAATGTCGGTTAACAGTTTCACAAACAATATTTGGTGTACTTACGAAAATAATTTTTTCTTTCAAATCTTGATGCATCCACTCATAAAGTATTATATGGTATCCTCCTCCTTTTTTTGCCACTACAATAATAAAGTAGGAAATATAAGAGTTAGAAAGGTAGAAAAAAACCTTTATTTTCATTTTTGATTTCGGGGACAACTCGATTCGAAGAAGAGCAACTTCCCTTATCCTTTTATTTTAGGTTTTATTCTATATTCTGTTTTTCCATATCAAGGAGTTCCATTTTGTAGTTCGGTCAAGAAAGAATCTTTGTTTTAGATCTTAATGTAACAATGATTGCATTGCGACTATTGATTATTCCAACTATATTCTCTAGCTTCATTCAACTACTTATTACAGGCTATTTACTCCTTTTACTATAACTAGTTTATAGTTGAGACGTTTTGATCAAATATCTTAAACTCATAGAAATAACCTTTATAGAAAACAGTTTTCTATATTATTACACAATTGGGATAGAAATCGCATTTCTAATTCCATACTAAGTACCTATTAGTATTTTATACAATTCTCATTTCTAATGTCCCTTTATGAAGTAAAAGTGACTATTCACTTTCTTCAACCCAACTATGTCTAAATTACATCCACTCTCGTAAATTCACTTTTCTTTCTAAAATAGTCGATCCATTAAAAGGAGATCCTAATTGTGATCAATCATATTGAGTACATAATTTTGTATTATGGTTTATTTGATTATTTCTAATGAACTAATTTCATTGAAAGTTCGTGCAATACCAACCACGACAGTTCACCATGTAACATTTATATGTGATTGAATATGGTAACATTTATTTGCTTATTTGCCTAGTGTGTGCGCGTATGTTCAAAGAAATAGCAGGGTGTGTGTATAGAAAGACCTTTTGAAAAACCTTTTCAAAAATAACAAATATGTCTCTCATACATATAATATCCCCAATTATCGGGTAACCTAAACTCTGATACCAAATGTAATAACCCACCCCAAAATAGGCCTAAATTCCAACCCAAAAAAGGATCATCGAAACTTAAATCCATTTTAAAGCTGGCTGCTAGTTGGTAAAGTAATAACAGTACAAAGCTATAACTATTCTTTTATAACTCACAGCGGAACGAACAAATTATAATAGCAAATTGTACCCATTTATTTCAAAATAAATTCAAATGTAATAATACAGAACAAAACATAGTCTTCATAATAACCGTTACATCATTTGTTCAAAAATATTCTTTCATGGGTACAATAAAAGCATCATAAATAAATAACAATAACTACCATAAGCTCTGTTCATGCCATCTTCAAGCATCATCATCGCCATCACTCCTTCCTCAACCTATGTTGTAATGAGAAGAGAGTCAGAACAACAAGTGTCTAGTGAATAAAAACCTTGAGCCTTATTATTTTAGTACTTGGGCAGCATATGTCAAATAGGAGTATGTCTTGTGTGTTTTAAACCATTTAATACTTCATATAAGGAAAGGAGGTAGGCCCTCAATCAACCACTTAACCTTCCATTCCCGAAGCAGGTTTCCCAATCCCATAACCCATAACTAACGTCATAAATGTCTAACAAGGCGAGAGATAGAAACTAAGTCACTTAATACCTTTTAATGGAAAATATGCAGATTCTGACCATTTAAGACCTCAATTGAGATAGGCTCCCATCATTTAATACCTATTCCCAAGGCGGACTCCACATAGGTATATATCTAGCTGACTTTGCACTGAAATCTCTTCGGTCACTTAATACTTCCTAATTAATTAAAGCGGACCTTTTCGATATATCCTTAACTATGCCTAAACCTAATCCCCACCATTTAATACTTCATTTGGGGAGAAAGGCGGGCCCTCAAACAACCAGTTAATACCTTCCATTCCCAAAGCAGGTCCTTCGTCTTATAACTCGTACCCACGGTGATGTCTCTCATTAGACTGACTATTCGTAGGTACTGGTAGCCAGATTAACTGGGTAGATCTACCCGACAGAATTGGGACTTATGTAATGACCCTAAAATAAAATAAAATAAAATGATATATATTTATATTAGAAAATTCTGAGATATATATATATATATAAGTATATATATTGCATTTAAAACAGAAAAGAATTTGGCAATAAATAAAATTGCATGGGAGCTTCTGTTTGATAAAATGCAAGGAATTAAGGTAATTAAGAAAGGAATTGGAACTCAAAAATAAGTATAGCTTTATGTCCAAAGAATTATGTAAATATATACAAATGGGGTGTTTTCTGTTTTATATAAAGGTAGAATAAAAAATAAATTAATAAAAAGGTTTATAAGTTTTATAGTTGTGCTAAAAATAATTAGCATAATATATGTGATTTTTATTTAAATATAGAAGGAGTTACTGATCTGACAAAGAGGCAGAAATATACATATGTATACATACAAAATCAAATAAAAATTTCCATATCTTATTTATTTCAAGCAAATAATATGAGTGAATGATTTTAATAAGGTATGTTAGTATGCATGATTGAATGGAGGTAATAGATAGGTAGAAAATACAAAGGAGATTTTCAGATTCCTTAAACTTATAAAAAGAAATGAATAAAGGATCACATGCATATGGCATGAACAAAATAGAAACATGAAAATAGCATGCAGTGTTTAAAATGTTCAACTCCCGAAATAACCAATTAAAGTAACCTGATGTGTGCATTTCCCATTTACGACCACACAGGAATGAGATGTATGCATGAACAGCTAAGGGTATTAGGAGAATTACCCATTTTCTTAAACCCTAGAATGGATTTATAAATAACTGCACATAGCCAAAACCATCACTCTCTCGGGATCAAAAACAAAATAAAATAAACAAGGAAGAAACACTAGCTTGAGGCTTTGGGGGATTTGCTGTTCTAAGAAATTAAGGCAGTAAAAGGAAAAACATTAAGTGAGTATTTATCCTTTGTATGCAATGGCATTAAGTCCTATTGCAGGCAGCCTAGAATATTATGAGACATTTAAATCTCTGAATTAATTTTGTTATGGGTGATATGGATGTTTGTTTGTGCATTTTTTTTGTTTGTTTGGAGTATTAATCTGTAAGTGGGCTTTTGGTGTTAACATGATTGGAGCATTCTTGTTCTATCTTAGTATCATTAAACATGGATATAGATTAAACAGGGGAACATGGGGTTGAATCAGAAAAATATACAAGCAGTTATATCTTTCTGAAATATGAATGAAAGAAAAACTAAATTGGTCACTTGGGAGTTAGTCAATGATTTGCTTACTTCAGGTGGAAGCAAGTATATGCATGGTGCAACTGCAACCTGAGGCCTTTGTGTGTTGGAATAATTTAAACAACCTGGGAGTTTCCTTCACAATGCATACATAGTATTCAGTTGATAAGGAGTTAAAGACCATAAAATAAATGGGGACAGGGGTTTAAAAATCTGGGTTATAAATATCCAGATATGGTGTTAATTTAATCAAGTTAAACTTGTTCATTGATTAGTTGCTGGGTGAAAATTTGGAGTATAAAACCTGGGTTTATTTATCTAGATTTGGGGAGAATAAATCAAGAATTATACATATGTTTATCTTTACTGTTTGCTGTGTATTTGTTTGAATAGATGAATGTGTTTTTTTGTATTACCTTGTATGAACCAAAACATGCTAAGTATAAACATCTGTTAAACTAGGAAGGCACTGCAAGATTATGTTTTAAAATTATGAATATGTATACAAAATTGATAAATGCTCATACCGGTGATAACTGACCCTTTTGGTTGCCCTTGCAATCATCTGGGTGTCTCAAAAATTCTTTGGGGCAGCTAAATGATTTGCTTGCAGGAAATTGAAGTTGGCTTGATGAGTAGAGAAGGCATTGGCTGCTAGAATAAATAAGAGAGACTTGTTTTTAAAATTTGCAGATGCATTGTAATGAAATTACTAGACACATTTTATTTTCTGTAATTGAAGTTACTTTTAGGAAACTTTTTAAGTATTTTGAGTTGAAGATATGTACTTAATCAAAACCTGTTATGAGTGATCATGGATGATGGTTGGTTAACTACAAATTTATTTTATGAATGTCTGATTTGGAGAAAATAAGGAGTTAGACATGTCATATGCATATGATATGGATATATGTATATTTGAACTCTGATTTTTATTGCTTATGTTTTGCCTTATGGAAATTAAAAAGCTAAGGGGATTGATTTTTAATGAACACTCAAGATTTTAGTAGAATATTCAAGTGAGATGAATTTGTGCATGGCAGGTAAGTGATACTTGCATATGCACGAATTCTGGAAATTTGTAAGTAATTGAGTATTTAAGTTTAACCTCTGAGAAAACTTGTCAATAATTTTAGATGTCTAAGATCAAATTAGACGTCTGTCATAAAAATTTAGACATCTGAGATCGAATTTAGACGTCTGTCAACAAAAATTTAGATGTCTGAATTTAGTTCAAAATGTTTTCTACTCTCTGTTTAAAATTTAGACACTCTGAGACGTCGGTCATAAAAATTTAGACGTCTGAGATCTAATTTAGACGTCTGTCAACAAAAATTTAGATGTCTGAATTTAGTTCAAAATGTTTTCTACTCTCTGTTTAAAATTTAGACACTCTGAGACGTCTGTCATAAAAATTTAGACGTCTGAGATCGAATCTAGACGTCTGTCATAAAAATTTAGACATCTGAACTGCTGATTTTGCCTAATTTGCCTATTTTCGAGTAAATTTCCAAGGTTTATCGATTTTTGTCAATCCAACTTATTGTTATTAATTATTATCAACTTTTATAACTATCATGAGATCAAGTAAATACTATTTTAGAGTTAAATAGAATTATCTAGGCAAGATAAATATATATAAGTGTTAGAATTTGTCAAAGTGCACCTATGGCAGTAGAACAAGGCTTAGAAAAGAAATAAGTGGCTATGTCAATAGCTTGTATGGTAGTTTGATTTCTATTTGATTTAAATTCCCTCTGATAAAAAAATAATAATAATAAAGAAACAATTGTATATCATCAAATATACAATTGACTTAGTTTGTTTGTACACTGATATGATTATATTGGTAAAACCAGGGTCTTGGGAAAAATATTTGGAAATTATATAAATATTCAAATATAAAAGAATTGGGGTTTAGTGGTGAATGCCCCTTGTATAAAAAAAAACTTTATAGAGTGAGGGTCACCACAGTTTGGTATCAGAGCTATGTTTTAAATAACATAGTAAATGTTGTGGTATGCATATGGATGTTTGAATGCATTGTTTGAATTATTGATGTTGAATGCTTTTGTTTTATGACTGAATAAAAAAAAATATATACATGTGTACATGTGATACATGCACAGTGTGCACAGAAATAAAAATGAACCAAGTAAAGACACCAAAAATGATAGGGGTAAATAAACTAATGTAAAAATCATATTTATAGCATTATGGTAGGACCAAGGCACCATACAGGTGTAGGATCATCACGAGAGCCACCTGTGATGAGCATGGAGGATTTTGTGAGAGCTTTAAGGGATGGAATGGCACCAAGGCAAGACAATCCTCATGAAGAACTCTCCAAACTGCTAAAGACATGTACCACTTTGGGAGGAAAGGATTTTGAAGGTACTGAAGGAGCTATAGGTGTTCAAACTTGGATAAGAACTATGGAGAGGGTCTTCACAGATATGCAAATCAATGACCAGAGGAAGAGACAGATAGCTTCAAGGAAATTGAAGGGGGTTGCACTGGATTTTTGGGAAGTTGTGACAGCAGGAAGACAAGAGGATACTATCACTTGGAATAATTTCAAAGACATGCTTGAGGCCAGATTTGTCCCAGCATCTGCCAAGGCTACACTGCTTGAAGACTTTATTAGATTAAGGCAAGGAAGCATGAGTGTGAATGAATACACTCAGAAGTTTGAAGCATTATCCTGGTATTGGGATTATTTTGGGGGTAGATTGGTTAATGAGAAATAAAGCAATTTTAAATTTAGAAAACCTCACTATTTCTTTGGAAACAAATGAAGGCAAAAGAATTACCATCTTAAGTGAAATAGCAAAGAGTACATGTTTTAATAAAATCTGGAGTATTAATGAAGTTCAAAAGGAATTAAAAATAGAGGAAATCCCAGTAGTCAATGGATATATCGATGTGTTTGGAGAAGTGAAGGGAATTCCTCAAAACAGACCAGTTGAATTTAAAATAAAATTAATTCCAGGAACAAATCCAATCATTAAGAAGCCTTATAGAATGGGTCCAAAAGAGTTGGTAGAATTAAAACATCAACTAGAAGAATTAGAAGAGAAAGGATTCATAAGATCAAGTAGTTCCAGTTGGGGTTCCCCAGTGCTTTTTGTTAAGAAACATGATGGAACAATGAGGTTGTGTGTAGACTACAGGGATTTAAACAAGGTAACTATCAAAAATAAGTACCCACTGCCTAGAATAGATGATCTATTTGATCAATTGCATGGGGCTAGAATATTTTCAAGGCTAGACTTAGCCTCTGGATTTCATCAGATGAAAGTTGCAGAGGAAAGCATTGAGTACACAGCCTTCAATACAAGGTATGGCCTTTATGAATTTCTAGTAATGCCATTTGGCTTGACCAATGCTCCCTCCTATTTTGTAGACTTGATGAATAGAATTTTTAGAGACTTTTTGGATAAGTTTGTCTTGGTATTTATAGATGACATATTAATTTATTCAAAGACAGAAAATGATCATGCCATGCACTATTATCCAGACTTAGAGAACATGAATTAAAAGCCAAGTATTCAAAGTGTATATTTTGGCAACATGAAGTAAAATTCTTAGGACACATAGTGTCACAGCAGGGAGTAAGTGTAGATCCAAGCAAGGTCATTGCAGTTCAAACATGGAGTAGACCCAAGACAGTGACTGAGGTGAGGTCATTCTTAGGTTTGGCAGGGTATTATAGGAGGTTCATCAAGGATTTTTCAAGAATAGCCGCACCAATGACCAAACTAACCAAGAAGAACCAACCATATGTGTGGACTGAGCAGTGTGAACAAGCTTTTGAGAAATTGAAGCAAGCATTGGTGGAAGCTCCTGTCCTACAAATCCCAGAAGCAAATGAAGGAATGGTTGTATACACTGATGCTAGTGGATCTGGGTTAGGTGCAGTGCTTATGCAACATGGCAAGGTAGTGGCATATGCATCAAGACAGCTTAAACCCAATGAAACCAAATATGCAACTCATGATCTAGAATTAGCTGCAATAGTGTTTGCACTAAAACTATGGAGGCATTATTTGCTTGGGGCAAAATTTGAATTATTCACAGATCATCAAGCATTGAAATATTTATTTTCTCAAAAAGATTTAAATATGAGGCAAGCAAGGTGGTTGGAGTTTCTAGCTGCATATGATTTAGATATATTGTACACTCCTGGAAAAGCTAATAGAGTAGCAGATGCTTTGAGCAGAAATCATGTTAGATTAGCCAGTCTGATGATTGATGAGTTTAAAAATCTTGCAGTGCTTGGGGAGGCAGATATATACAGCAAGGATGCAGTGAATTTTAAAGAACATGGTGATATGGTGGAGTATGGTACACTGGGAATAATCACAGTGAAGTCTAATCTGGTGGAGAAAGTTGGTAGCATGCAAGATCAAGATCAAAGTCTAAAGGAGAAGAAAGAAATGTTATTAAATAACATTGAGTCAGAGAATTTTAAAATAGATTCCCAAGGTTATTTGAGGAAAAATGATAAGCTTTGTGTACCAAACATTGCAGAGTTGAAGGAAGAAATCATGAATGAGCATCACAAGACCAGGTACACCATACACCCTGGTGGTACTAAAATGTATCATGATTTAAAAAGAAGCTACTGGTGGCCAGGAATGAAGCAAGCAGTGGCAAGATATGTGGCAAAGTGTTCCACATGTCAACAAATTAAAGTAGACTACCAAAAGCCTTCTGGCATGTTACAACCTTTGGAGGTACCTCAGTGGAAATGGGAAAGTATTTCCATGGATTTTGTGGATGGTTTGCCTAGAACTAAGAAAGGCAATGATAGTATATGGGTAATTGTTGATAGACTAACCAAATCAGCTCACTTTGTCCCTGTCAGGTCAGATAGGAATGCATTTAAGCTTGCACAATTGTTTATTAAGGAAGTGGTGAGGCTACATGGTATACCCAAGACCATTGTAAGTGATAGAGACACTTTGTTCACCTCAAGATTTTGGGAAAGCTTCCAAAAAGCAATGGGAACACAACTTTGTTGAAGCACTGCCTACCATCCTCAAAGTGATGGGCAAACAGAGATAGTGAATAAAATATTGGAAGATTTACTTAGAGCATGTGTGCTTGATTTTGGGGGTAATTGGGAGGATCATATTCATTTGGCAGAATTCACTTACAACAATAGCTATCAATCAACCATAGGAATGGCTCCCTTTGAAGCCTTGTATGGGAGACCTTACATGTCTCCTGCCTGTTGGTTGGAAGCAGGAGAGGGTGTAATGTTGGGGCCAAACCATGTTAAAGAAACTTCCAACATGATTGAATTGATTAGGCATAGAATGAAGGCAGCACAATCAAGACAAAAGTCTTATGCAGATAGAAAGAGAAAGCCAATGGAGTTTGAAGTAGGAGAGCATGTTTTTCTGAAAGTATCACCAATGAAGAAAGTGTTCAGGTTTGGAAAATCTGGTAAACCATCACCAAGATTTGTAGGACCATATGAAATTATGCAGAGAATTGGTGCTATGGCCTACAGACTTAAGTTACCTGAGGAGTTGAGTGGTGTGCATCCTGTATTTCATGTTTCTCAATTGAGAAAATGGGTGCATGATGAAGGAGCAATTCTGGAGTCACCTACTCAAGTTCAAGTCCAGAAGAATTTGGTTTATACAAATGAACCAGTGGGGATAGTTGCCAAGGAAGAGAAAAAGTTGAGGAACAAGGTGATCAAACTGGTGAAAATCCAATGGAGCTTGGACACTAATGATTGTACATGGGAGGTTGAAGATAAAATGAGGGCTAAATACCCCAATTTGTTTACTGGTGGAGAGGTATGTTTAAGCAGCCTAAGATAATTTTTCTAAATGTATTTATATATTGTTTGTTTCCATAAAATATGAGTATGGGGTTATGGAGTTAAAACAGGCTATGGATTAGTGCTTTTAATTGGAGAAAATAGGTGAAATTATGGGGACATAATTCCTTTAAGGGGGAGCGTATGTAATGACCCTAAAATAAAATAAAATAAAATGATATATATATTTATATTAGAAAATTCTGAGAGATATATATATATATATATATAAGTATATATATTGCATTTAAAACAGAAAAGAATTTGGAAATAAATAAAATTACATGGGAGCTTCTGTTTGATAAAATGCAAGGAATTAAGGTAATTAAGAAAGGAATTGGAACACAAAAATAAGTATAGCTTTATGTCCAAAGAATTATGTAAATATATACAAATGGGGTGTTTTCTGTTTTATATAAAGGTAGAATAAAAATTAAATTAATAAAAAGGTTTATAAGTCTTATAGTTGTGCTAAAAATAATTAGCATAATATATGTGATTTTTATTTAAATATAGAAGGAGTTACTGATCTGACAAAGAGGCAGAAATATACATATGTATACATACAAAATCAAATAAAAATTTCCATATCTTATTTATTTCAAGCAAATAATATGAGTGAATGATTTTAATAAGGTATGTTAGTATGCATGATTGATTGGAGGTAATAGATAGGTAGAAAATACAAAGGATATTTTCAGATTCCTTAAACTTATTAAAAGAAATGAATAAAGGATCACATGCATATGGCATGAACAAAATAGAAACATGAAAATAGCATGCAGTGTTTAAAATGTTCAACTCCCGAAATAACCAATTAAAGTACCTTATGTGTGCATTTCCCATTTAGGACCACACAGGAATGAGATGTATGCATGAACAACTAAGGGTATTAGGAGAATTACCCATTTTCTTAAACCCTAGAATGGATTTATAAATAACTGCACATAGCCAAAACCATCACTCTCTCGGGATCAATAACAAAATAAAATAAACAAGGAAGAAACACTAGCTTGAGGCTTTGGGGGATTTGCTGTTCTAAGAAATTAAGGCAGTAAAAGGAAAAACATTAAGTGAGTATTTATCCTTTGTATGCAATGGCATTAAGTCCTATTGCAGGCAGCCTAGAATATTATGAGACATTTAAATCTCTGAATTAATTTTGTTATGGGTGATATGGATGTTTGTTTGTGCATTTTTGTTTGTTTGTTTGGAGTATTAATCTGTAAGTGGGCTTTTGGTGTTAACATGATTGGAGCATTCTTGTTCTATCTTAGTATCTAAACATGGATATAGATTAAACAGGGGAACATGGGGTTGAATCAGAAAAATATACAAGCAGTTATATCTTTCTGAAATATGAATGAAAGAAAAACTAAATTGGTCACTTGGGAGTTAGTCAATGATTTGCTTACTTCAGGTGGAAGCAAGTATATGCATGGTGCAACTGCACCCTGAGGCCTTTGTGTGTTGGAATAATTTAAACAACCTGGGAGTTTCCTTCACAATGCATACATAGTATTCATTTGACAAGGAGTTAAAGACCATAAAATAAATGGGGACAGGGGTTTAAAAATCTGGGTTATAAATATCCAGATATGGTGTTAATTTAATCAAGTTAAACTTGTTCATTGATTAGTTGCTGGGTGAAAATTTGGAGTATAAAACCTGGGTTTATTTATCTAGATTTGGGGAGAATAAATCAAGAATTATACATATGTTTATCTTTACCGTTTGCTGTGTATTTATTTGAATAGATGAATGTGTTTTTTTGTATTACCTTGTATGAACCAAAACATGCTAAGTATAAACATCTGTTAAACTAGGAAGGCACTGCAAGATTATGTTTTAAAATTATGAATATGTATACAAAATTGATAAATGCTCATACCAGTGAAAACTGACCCTTTTGGTTGCCCTTGCAATCATCTGGGTGTCTCAAAAATTCTTTGGGGCAGCTAAATGATTTGCTTGCAGGAAATTGAAGTTGGCTTGATGAGTAGAGAAGGCATTGGCTGCTAGAATAAATAAGAGAGACTTGTTTTTAAAATTTGCAGATGCATTGTAATGAAATTACTAGACACATTTTATTTTCTATAATTGAAGTTACTTTTAGGAAACTTTTTAAGTATTTTGAGTTGAAGATATGTACTTAATCAAAACCTGTTATGAGTGATCATGGATGATGGTTGGTTAACTACAAATTTATTTTATGAATGTCTGATTTGGAGAAAATAAGGAGTTAGACACGTCATATGCATATGATATGGATATATATATATTTGAACTCTGATTTTTATTGCTTATGTTTTGCCTTATGGAAATTAAAAAGCTAAGGGGATTGATTTTTAATGAACACTCAAGATTTTAGTAGAATATTCAAGTGAGATGAATTTGTGCATGGCAGGTAAGTGATACTTGCATATGCACGAATTCTGGAAATTTGTAAGTAATTGAGTATTTAAGTTTAACCTCTGAGAAAACTTGTCAACAATTTTAGACGTCTAAGATCAAATTAGACGTCTGTCATAAAAATTTAGACGTCTGAGATCGAATTTAGACGTCTGTCAACAAAAATTTAGATGTCTGAATTTAGTTCAAAATGTTTTCTACTCTCTGTTTAAAATTTAGACACTCTGAGACGTCTGTCATAAAAATTTAGACGTCTGAGATCGAATCTAGACGTCTGTCATAAAAATTTAGACATCTGAACTGCTGATTTTGCCTAATTTGCCTATTTTCGAGTAAATTTCCAAGGTTTATCGATTTTTGTCAATCCAACTTATTGTTATTAATTATTATCAACTTTGATAACTATCATGAGATCAAGTAAATACTATTTTAGAGTTAAATAGAATTATCTAGGCAAGATAAATATATATAAGTGTTAGAATTTGTCAAAGTGCACCTATGGCAGTAGAACAAGGCTTAGAAAAGAAATAAGTGGCTATGTCAATAGCTTGTATGGTAGTTTGATTTCTATTTGATTTAAATTCCCTCTGATAAAAAAAAATATATAATAATAATAAAGAAACAATTGTATATCATCAAATATACAATTGACTTAGTTTGTTTGTACACTGATATGATTATATTGGTAAAACCAGGGTCTTGGGAAAAATATTTGGAAATTATATAATTATTCAAATATAAAAGAATTGGGGTTTAGTGGTGAATGCCTCTTGTATAAAAAAAAACTATGTGTTATAGAGTGAGGGTCACCACAACTAACCTCGCATTATCGTAGTTACTTATCATGGGTGATGTCTCACATCAGCCCCAAAGTCACACTGCTGGTAGCCAGATTAGCTGGGCAAACTTTCGTCTGTCTCTTGACTGACCTCGCATCACTATGACTTAGTCATATTTTACAACACTCTATGTATTATCATACATCTCACCGTGTCCATTAATTAGGCTATGTAAGAATTCCTTCTTATTTTGCCTAAACAAATCAATTACCTTTATATGGGGAATTTAATAACAACTATTACCTAAATAACTACGCAATTATGCATTATAATTTTACGCTATTTATAGTAATTAACATATAAATAAATACACACATACTATTTTCTATGCGTGTGGAGATTACACCATAACTAATGTAAATGTTAATTCCTTTTTGACAACAATAATACAATTCCTTTTTCCATATTATCAATGGTGCCATATTTCTAATATTCATAACAAGGGATTTCAATATCCTTAACAAAGGATTCAACATTCATATCCAAAAATTATAATAAACAGACTTTTACATAAAGAAAATTTCAACTCAATCTATCACATCAAATCATGCAATAATGTCAAAAATAGAAATTTCAATTCTAGTTTCAATCTCTATTCAATCCCTTCTTTGCAAAGAATTTAAACAATGAGTCTTTTATTTTCATATGGAATAAATGGTGTAAACTACAAATAAATTCATACTTTACACCTTATTCTTTAATTGAAACTTCATAATCAAATTAGAATTAATGAGGAGTGGAATAGAAATTGAAATCACCAAGAATTGCAAAAACTATATATTGCAGCAATTTAATGTAAACAATTGAGAATTCTAACAAGAATTGACATTTCAAATTATAGGAGTTTTGGAGTGTTTCGTTTTTGTTTTATTTTCATAAACCCAAAAACCCTAAGGCATATTCAAATCAATAATATACTAAACAGTTATTGGAACAAAAATACTAAGGTTTCCACTCACAGATTATCCTTAGCCTTTCTTGCATGGATTTGCAACGCTAAATGACTCTTTTTCCAAATCACTTCTTTTGATACACACACACGTACACACAGAGCAAGGATTGGTATATATAATTTTGTTAGATTCAGAGAGGTTGGAAGATAAGAGAATAGATTAAAAGAATAATTAGAAATGAAATAGAATCCTTACCTGAATTCCTAATTGAATTTCCGAATCTAACTAAAGAGAGAAAATGGCAAAGGTTCATTGAATTCCCAAATATTTGGAGAAGGTAGGGTTCTATTTATATGGGTTGAAACTTATCAGAACCGTAGGATGAAAATAGGTTAAAAATGGGTAAATCTAGAATGTTCGTTGATAGGAAAACCCTAGCTTCCACTAACAAGAGCAGTCGACTGGCCTATACGCGTGGGGTCGGCGGTCGACCCTTCCGCCAATTTTAGGAACGTAATTATTTTTGTACTGTTAGTTTTATTTAATTCCTCTATTGTACTTTTAATGTTAATTTGTAACCTTAACATTTTCTTAACCCCCAAGTCTAATCTCAGTTAATTTTCAAATTTTAAATTTAATTATTTATTTGAATTTGAATTAAATAACCTGAAAACTTTAATTACCGATAACTTCATCGTGTGAGCTCCATTTTCAGCATATTATATATGAAAATAGATCAGAATTTCACCATGAGCGCAACGGTACAACTTTCGTGGCCAAATTCCAACATTTATAAAATTTCCATTTTTAGCCCTACTTAATTTAATTTACTAATTTAATTGCTACTGATTTTACGGGGTATTACAGCTGTAGCATAAGCTACGAGCATCCAGTCGATTGGAAAATTTTCTAGTCGAACAGAAAGACATTTACATTTCCAATCGATTGGTTATTGAGCTGTTTTAGACCCAAGCATTTTGCTGATTTTCTAGACGATTGGAAATCCATGCCAGTTGACTAATGGAATTTCCAATCGACTAGATTGAGGAATTCTAGGGAAATTGATTTCTAGTTTCTAGGGGCAATTTATCATTTTCAGGGTTTTTGGAGTTTCCATCGTAGAATGTTGCTTATTTTTGATCCAACGATAGAGATTACATTAAACTACTATAAATAGGCTTGTGTAGAGATTTATTTTCAACTTTTAGGGATTTTCTCTGTAATCTCTTCGTAAATTAATAAAGTTTTTTTGAGGAAATAATATGTTTATTGTTTTTCTTCACTTCTTACCTCTTCTCAACTCTAATTGTGTAAGTATCCTTGGGATAACCCTAACAGTTATTGTTTAGTCTCTATCATTCATGGCTTATGTTAAATGAAATTTTAATTAAATGTTATTATTCTCGAGGCAATACAATTCGTTTGGCTTAAGATATTTGTTTAAATGGAGAAAATTGTTGCAAATTGGAAATTAGAATTTTTTTAATTTAGTACGATTTTTTAAGGCAAATATCTATTATGCCTTTGGATCAACTATTATTATGCTATCTGGGCATATGGTCCCATTTTGAAAAGTTTATCCTGTTTCATAAATTAGTCAGCATTTCTTCATTTTTCTAAAGAAGCATTATGCTATGTTCAAAAGATTTGTAAATAACTATACATCAAGAATTTAAGCAGTTCACCTATGAAGTTTATTTCTTTGCTGCTTTGTATTATTGTGAAACTAAAAAAGCACTACAAGATATGCATATTTTAGCTTCATTTTATATCCTTAACCAAATGTGGGCAGATAACTCAAAAGTATCTATATGTGTGTCTATATTTTTGTATGTATGTGTGTGTGTATTCCACTAAACTTAATGTATATCTAGATAAACCAATTTTACCTTGTTGTATAATTCTCTTTTCTATCTTTTCAATTCTGAAATATATGCTGCCATTTTTTGTGGTCTTCGGCTTACAATGTCCTTTTTTAACATTGTAAGACCTATGTTCTTTAGTGAATATTGATTCTATTTTTCTATTTTCATATTGAATTTGAATATATTAAATATAGTGCAATTAAAATTATTTTATTTTATTTTCTTCATTACGCAGTACTCAGTTTGGTGGCATAGGAAGACAAAGATCCATGAAAGCCTATAGAAATTGGAAAGGTATATGCAAAATTTAAAGTAGTCGAAGATTTTTTTCCTACTTAAGGTAGGATTATTTTATATACTTTTGGCTAGAGGATTCTTAAATGGTATTTATGTGCTCTTTTATTGTATTTTGAAAAAATTTCTATGAAATATGTATAATAAATTTGCTCAGCTTTAATGGAAAGTCGAAGAAGGGCGGAAATTTATTACTCAAAAAGACATCATGTGGCTAGACTTTATACAAATAAGCAACATCTTCTAACTCTGTTAATCTTAGTTAATAATTAAATTCATTTCTCTCCGCTTTCTCCACGACTACTCATTAGTCTCACCTCATCCATCATTTTGAAAAACAAATCCTGGCAGTTGGCAGCATAATAATGATACTATTTGCGCCAAAAATGTTCACAAACACCCCGTTGTATGTGAAAGTACCAATATCCAATATTTAGATCCAAACAGAGAAATATAGATTCACATATCACAGAATAGATTGTAGAAAAGTAAATGAACACGTAAGTTTTATAGTGGTTCAACGAACCCCGGCCTACGTCCACTCCAATAATATTTTATTTATACTGTAAGATTACAAGTACAGTTGTTTTTTCTTTAGAAAAATAATGGAGGAAGAGATAAGAAGTGATGAAGAAGAGCCAGCCGAAAAGTCCTTTGCAATGAGCCAAGTCCGCTGTATTTATAGGTGAAGACTTGCATGGATCGGGCTGAAATTTCGGCAGAAGAACCTCCAGGCCCATACGACCCAACCCACAAAATTTGGGATCGATCGGACGCCAAAAAATAATTTAGGTTGATCATTCCATACTAACTCCAATGGGGCTGCAATCGTTTTTATGGGGTCCCCCATGCCTCTAGTCCATGCTCCCAAATTTCGCACCGTTCCGACTTACCGTTTGTGATCGATGTTCGTTGTTTTGACTAGAAATTGGATCATAGGAGATCATTCCATGCTTCATCCTTTTGAGTTTTGATCGATCATGTGGGTTCTCCATGATGTTAGCTACTTGCTCTCCAAATTTTGTGCAATTCCGATGTACCATTTGTGAGATATCGCATTTTCTGTGAAACTATGGATCATTCTTGCTGATTTGTACGTCATTCCAATAACGATCGGCCTCTTTTTTCAAGATTTTGGAGTTTTGAGTTGCGATCAATCTTGGGGTGCTCCATGATGTAAGATACTTTCTCTCCAAATTTTGTGCAATTCTGACGTATCGTTTGTGAGATATCGCATTTCCGTGAAACCATGGATCGTTCTAGCATATTTGTACGATCCTTCCAATAACGATTGGCCTCTATTTCCAAGATTTCGTAGTTTTGATCTACGATCGATCATGGGGATGCTCCAAGATGTATGATACTTGCTTCCAAATTTTGTGCAATTCTGACATACTTTTTGTGAGATATCGCATTTTTCATGAAAATATGGATCGTTCTGGCAGATTTGTACGATCGTTCCAATAACGATCGACTTCTTTTTCCAAGATTTGGCAGTTTTGTCATGCGATCATTTTGATTGGCTCCACTCTTCAATATATTGATGCTTTGAAAGTTTCAAGTAAATTAGCTTTGTAGATTTTGAGATATTGACTGATCACCGTCAATTTATGCTGTTTTATGGATCGTTCTCGATCGATCCATATAAATTCTTCCTTTGCCCATAATTCGAGCATACAAACTCCAATTGACTTGAAAGTTAAAATGTAGCCTCACGGGGCCTTCCTTGTTACTTCATATTGGTTGCAACTTGATTGGGACCTGGTTCGAATCCGCCTAACTATTGTCTATAGTTCCAAATATCATCGATTTCCGAGCCTGAAAACCATCTCTCGGGCTTCCTGCCTTGATGATCAGAAAAGCCATTTAGCCAACTTTTATGATATACTGCCTGGTCAAATGGTGGTATAACATTTGTCTACCAAAACATTTCCTGCGGTAGGATGGCATGTTTTGAAATGCCTTAAGTCCAATGTTCGAAACCTATTGATGACCTATGAACAAATCTGTGATCTTGCCTGATTCTTAGTAATAGCCATTCAGGACCGTTAATCAAATTCATAGCCGTCCTAGGCTGATGATGATCGCACGGGATCGAGTGTCTGTTTGAGGTGAAATGCGATTGTTCGAGATCGATTACCCATTTGAGGCGAAATGCGATCATTCGAGATCGAGTGACTGTTCGAGGCGTAATGTGATCGTTCGAGATCAAGTGCCTATTCGAGGCGAAATGAGATCGTTCGAGATCGAGTGCCTGTTCGAGGAAAAATGTGATCGTTCAAGATCAAGTGCTGTTCGAGGCGAAATATGATCATACGAGATTGAGTGCCGTTCGAGGCGAACTGTGATCGTTCGAGATCGAGTGCCGTTCGAGGTGAAATATGATCGTCCGAGATCGAGTGTCGTTCGAGGTGGAATACTTGTTTTTCACATTCAAGTGAGTTTCGAAATCATTTTTTATGGCGGTTTATCGCCATCTCAGAGCATGCCTAGGGATCGACCTCATTCCCGTACATGTGTAAATGACTTAGCCATTTTAATATGGAGTTCATTACTTATTTCTTGCCATCTCGATCAACGCAAAACTGCACAGCACCGCCCGATGTCCTACTTGGGATCGATCCAACGTGACCCAGAGGTATGCCTCCAAGTATGGATCAATCAGCACTGATTGTTCTGGAACGTTCGGCCGTGATCATTCTTGGTTGGTCAGGGGCCGCTTATGGCTGTTCCACTCTATCCTGCGTCCTGTTAGCTTCGTTTCGTTGGTCCTGATTCTGGTTTTCCTCAGATCTTTCTGCTCTAACTCCATGGTCCATATTTCCAGTGTTACCTGCTACTCCATTCCCTTAGTTTTGTGCTCTAGCTTGTCCCATCTGCCCGAGGAGATTCTGGATCGTTTCCTCTTGTCTCTTTAGCATCCTTTCCAGCATAGCATCCATCATTGTTCCCATTTCATCTCCGGTGATGTAGATAGATGTCTGATTTGCTCCAGCTCCAGAAGAAGCCTCCTAACTCCCTCCATGATGGCTCCTATCCGCTAATGGTTTCCTTTTTGATTTACTAGCCAGATCCAAGTAACCAAGCTTCCAAATCCAAGATCCTGGCTTCCAAATCCGTGGGTGCAAGTCCCTCTCAGTGAAAGCACCAAAACGTTTGCACCCAAAATGGTCACAAACACCCTGTTGTATGTGAAAGCACCAATATCCAGTATTTAGATCCAAATAGAGAAATATAGATTCACAGATCACAAAATAGTTTGTAGAAATGTAAATGAATACGCAAGTTTTATAGTTGTTTGGCAAACTCCGGCCTACGTCCACTCCAATAATATTTTATTTATACTGTAAAATTACAAGTACAGTTGTTTTTTGCTTTAGAAAAATAATGGAGGAAGAGATAAGAAGTGATGAAGGAGAGCCAGCCAAAAAGTTCTTTGCAATGAGCCAAGTCCACTATATTTATAGGTGAAGACGTGCATGGATCAGGCTGAAATTTTGGCAAAAGAACCTCCAGGCCTATACGACCCGACCCACAAAATTTGGGATCGATCAGACACCAAAAAATAATTTTGGTTGATCATTCCATACTAACTCCAATGAGGCTATTATCGTTTTTACGGGGTCCCCCATGCCTTTAGTCCATGCTCCCAACGTTTCGTGCCATTCCGGTTTACCGTTTGTGAGGTATCGATCGATCTTCGCTGTTTTGACTATAAATTGGATCATATAAGATCATTCCATGCTTCATCCTTTTGAGCTATGATTGATCATGTGGGTCCTTTATGATGTTAGCTAATTTCTCACCAAATGTTTTGCAATTCCGACGTACCGTTTGTGAGATATCGCATTTTCCGTGAAACTATGGATCGTTCTGGCTGATTTGTACAATCGTTCCAATAACGAACGGCCTCTTTTTCCTAGATTTGGGAGTTTTGACTGTGCTCGATCATAGGGTGCTCCATGATGTAAGATACATGCTCTCCCAATTTAGTCCAATTCCGACACACCATTTGTGAGATATCGCATTTTCCGCGAAACTATGGATTGTTTTAACTGATTTGTACGATCGTTCCAATAACGATTGGCCTTCTTTTTCCAAGATTTGGGATTTTTAGCTATGATGAGGGTGCTCCATGATGTAAGATACTTGCTCTCCAAATTTCATAAAATTTCGACGTACCATTTGTGAGATATTGCATTTTCCGTGAAACTATGGATCGTTCTGGCTGATTTGTACGATCGTTCCAATAATGATCGGCCTCTTTTTCCAAGATTTGGGGGTTTTGTCATGCGATCATTATTGTGGGCTCCACACTTTAATATATTGATGCTCTGAAAGTTTCAAGTGCATTGGCTTTGTAGATTTTGAGATATTGGCCGATCTTCGTCGATTTACGTTGTTTTATGGATCGTTCCCGATCAATCCATATAAATTCTTCCTTTGCCCACAACTTGAGCATACAAATTTCAATTGACTTGAAATTTGAAATGTGGGCTCACAGGGCCTTCCTTGTCACTTCATATTGATTGCACCTTAATTGGGACCCGATCCAAATCTGCCTAACTATTGTCCATAGTTCTAAATATCATCGATTTCCAAGCTTGAGAACTGTCTCTCCGGTCTTCCTGCCTTGATGATCACAGAAGCCATTTAGCCAACTTTTATGATATACTACCTAGTCAAAAGGCGTTATAACAGATACCTGCTTTATTCAACCTACTATTATTCTTTAATGTCTTGGTCTACTCCAATCCACTCTTCAAATTCAATCTTCCGTTTTCATTTCCAATATCAATTGCTAATTTTAAATTCTAACACCCATGGTGACAGAAGAAGAGTAATTCGAAGAATAACACAATGCCAATTTCTTCCTTATAGTTGTGATATTTCAGTTTTTAAATTTGGGCACCCAAGGCGATAGAAGAAACTCGGAGAGTAAGACAATGTTAATTTCTTCATTTTAGTTTATGGTATTTCAGTTTCAACTATTAATGACTCCCAACCAATTTTCCCTTTTTTCATATCCAATTTGATGTTGTTCAAAAGTATTAGCTACAAATCTGTTGCTATCTGTGATGTACTACTTTACTTTTTCCAGTTTATATCACGATAGAGGAATTCATGTGGTTTATGTTAACCATTCATGTTGATTCTTCTTAGACTTAGTTTTCATGAATTCTAAAGAAGACCATGGCTGAAAAACTGGGAGTTGTTTTAATTATAAACATTAATAAGATATTGATTGAGGTATTCCATTTTCCAATTTTTGTTCTCATTTATTATCCCCTAATTTCGTTGTCATTATGTTGGGTTGGTCTTAATTTTGTGTTTGTTTTACGAACTTTTAATAATAGAATATGAATGGAATGCTGAAATTTGTCATTAGATCCCTTTTTATTCATAACATAAGTAAAATCAAAGTTTTTCTTTGAGAAGCTTAAAAACAACAAACGAATGGTGTATTTATGCTTTGGAATTCCTTACAGTGCTTCTTGTATGCCAACTCATTCTTAATTTGTAATAAGAATGATAAATCTCTCATAAAGAAAACTTACATCAATGTTTCTCGAGTGTACAATGTGTCTTATATAATACACATGTATAGATCACTATATAATTTACAAAAATCAAAATATATAACAAGTATGCCTTCTCGTATACTCACGATCCACTCTAGAGTGATGAATCATACTCTATCTCAGATGGATCCTAGTATCCCATAGAATTAAGTGAGCTAACTTAAGTCGAATCATACTCAGACATAACATGAAATACTGAAAAATCGACATAAACCAGTGTTATGTATAAGATGTATAATTTACCAGTCACAAGAACGTTGTTATGACCCCCTCCTTAGTACAACCAACATGATAGATTGAAGGATAGGTATTGGTGTTTGGGCGTGTTCGGTGCTGACAAAGACACTTGATTTGGAAGTGTCAAATTGCAACACCCTTTATTTTTAGTAACATTATTTAGAACATTTAATTAGTTAAATAAATAAAATAATGTAAGTTGATTAATAGATTGAGATTTGTGATTAAATAAGGGGTAACCTTGCCATATACAAATGAACTAAAGAATTAAGATGCTAAGGCAAATAGATAAGAAGCAATATTGGAATAAGATACTTCCATATACCCTATACCCTTAGGTGATACAATTCACACGTTCATTCATACATTCACAAACAAAAATATAAGTTAAAGCCGGCTACCATTAGCAAGCTCAAGAGAAGATAAAGCTAGGATTTTAAGTGGAGGAATCAAATCAACTTAATCAAGAACAAATCTCAAATCCTTAATCTCAAAAGCTATGGTGAATAATGACTACATCTCATTTTCTAATTTTTTTTGGTTTTAAGGATAATCCAAAGTATTTTGCATGATCATGCCATGTTTTTGAATGATTAATTATTTATATATGCTTGTTGATGATTTATGCTTAATAATGTAAGTTTTATGATATATTATAATGTGAAAACCCTATTTAATGACATCCAAATGCCTTGCAATATTAGATATAGATCAGAAATGGTATTTTAGAGATGGGTTTCAATTTTCATAATTTCCTGAATTAATGTAGATTTTATATTAATTTTCTAGTGTAGAAAATGATTATTTGGGTTTTAAATTATTTATGGCTAAATAATTAATATTTTAGGTCTAGAATTAATATATGTTAGAAAATATATTAAAAGTGATTTTCTGGAATTTTTGTAGAATTTTCCTAAGTGTTTTGATGAATATATAAAATTATTTAAGATATGGGACTTAAATGTTTTATATATTTATAAAAGGAGAAAGGGTATTTTGTAAATAAATTAAATTATTTATTTCTGAAATTTTGGCAATGCTTTTAGAAAAGAAAATTTGCAACCAATAAGATTATGATAAACAAGGCAAGTTAGTTAAAAAGATTACTTAAAAAGGTTAAAAATCAGTTTTACATGAAAAATGCATGTTTCACCACTTTCGGCACCCTGCTTCGACTTAGATGGCTTTCGACTTAGTTCCTCCGCCTCCATCACCATCGAAACCAATGTGCATGGCATCAAAGAGGTGCGTAGTGAATTGGAAAGAAGGCAGAAGGTATGAGGTCGAAACTAGGGGTTCCGAAGGGGTCAAAGCGCTGCTTTGTTTTAAATAAAAATGCACCTGCATTACTTTCGACTTTGTTTGCTTTCGACTAGGTTAATGGTTTTAAAGAGGTTGCGCCTTTGTTTTTAAGTATATGCTTTCGACTAGGTCAAAGCCCTTTGCTACTGCTTTTCTACCTTTCGACGCCAATGGTTTCGGAAGGTATACTTTGCTTTTAAAACTTAGTCGCTTCTCCAATGCTTTCGGAAGGTTGGTTTCGACACCATCACTTCTTTGTTTAGGAAATGCTTTCGAAAGAGTGCTTTTGACTTAAATGTTTTATGACCCTTTTGCTCTGTTGAAGTTAAAACCCAAATGGTTTTGAAGGAGTTAATTTTAAATGGTTTCGAAAGGTGTTTCCACATGTTTTACTTGAACCCAAAGGCTTTCGAAAGGTTTGATGTTTTATTGCTTTCGAAAGGTTTTAAAGAATGGTTTCGAAGGGGTGGTTCCCTAATGGTTTCGAAAGGTTTGAAAGGAAAGGTTTTCCAATGTATTCAAAAGGTAATGTTTAAAGGTTTTTAAGAGGGATGTCTAAGGTTTTATTGCTTTCGAAGGAATGGTTTTTCAATTTTTTCAAAAGGAAAGTTATGAATGGTTTTGAAAGGAATGTTTTGGCCTTTCGGCCTAGGTGAAAGAAGGGTTTTACTTGGTTTCATAAGGGGTACTTTCAATGGATTCGAATGGGTTACTTTCAAAGGTTTAAATGTTTTCATCAACAAAGATTTGAGTAAAGTATATATAACATAGCAAGGTGATTTTGAATAAAGCATATAGTATATATTTTCCTTGTTTAAGTTTGGTTTAAAGGTTTTAAATCAATTTGAGATGAAAATGTTTTCAAGGAAAATTTAAGGGAAGATTACCCTAAGTAAAATGATTCAGATATTATAATACCAGATGAGACTGGTATATGGTCGCGCCCTATACATTAGCTATTAGTCCCAGCTAATTTAGTCCGAAATTCCAGTGTGTAGGACTTTGTCACAAGTAAGACTAATATTATGATTACACACAGAAGGGAATATATGTTTGTATATAGATAGGTTATTGTTGAGCTCGCAAAACCATTAGGATCAGGTGACCCTGGGAGATATTAAGTTATGGACAGACCGTCCAGAAGAGGAGTATTTAACAGATAGTTAGGGACAGACTGTCCATAAGAGGAGTGTCTAATAGGCGTTAGATTATTTTGATTATATTGTCTAGTAGGCCCGATTCAGCCAAAGGTTAGTAGTTAGCCAAACAAAACTATAGTGTTCGGACAGATAGTTCATTTATTACCTGATATATATGTTTACATAATAATGCTTTACAATTTTAACCAGTTTTGGTTGCAGGATACAGGTTTGCAAAAAGATATGTTTTAAAAGGATATTAGTGAGGGGAAACCCGTTCCCCTAAGCGGCGTGGTCTCACTTAATATCAAGTAACCGAGATGTATAGTATTATTCACACCAGGCTTTATGTCTGACTTGAAGTTTATGTTTTTCCCCTTAAACTCTCGGGTGCTCAAAATTGATTTGAGTAGGCTGAGGGTTGAGGTTTTACAGGTTTTAGTAGGTTGACGAATAAAGCTTTCGGAGACGAGCAGGTGGCTGACGGATAGCTATTTAGGAGTTGTTGTTTTGTTTTGTTTTATTCCGCTATGTTGTATTTAAGATAGTTATGTCTATATAGTACTTTGATCAACCAAGGGGGCATCATCATATATCGCTCTTGGCATATTTATGTAATAATTATATTTTAGCTGAACCTAGGAAACGATTATGGGATTATGTAATTTGACTGTGAAACACTTGTTTTGAAATGTAATCAGTAAAATGTTGTTTTTTTAAATCTATTATTTTATTTCATATTCAAATGCTTTTGATATTATGGATACCATTAATATAGCCGTATTTAGTCGCCAGAAGTTAATACTATGGATGACTACAGCGTTTGTAGCACTTAACTTTGGGCCTCTAGATAGAGGATTTTACACAAACCTTGGTCCGTACTTATGTGATCTATTATATTTTAAATTATTCCACTGAATGTTATTTCATTAGAGCTCTTATATGCATTCTTTTGTTTTATTTGCAAGATATAAAACCAACGATCCATACTTTGGTAGACTTGGGTTTTCGATTTAGCGAAAATTCATGCCCGCTGGGGTGTGGGTTGTTACATTAGGTATCGGAGCATTGGTTAGTCAATTCATGAAAGATTAGAAAACGTAGAGTGAACGTATTCGTATTTTTCTATAAATATAGATCTAGTATGTGCTAAAATCCTAAGAATTCCTTCTATAGAGTAGTTGCAAATGGAATATCCCTAAAACTGTATGGTACATGACTCCCTAGTCGAGCCTTGATAGCCAATGATTGTTGATCCCCGTTTTGATTGCCGATTGATGATGTATAATAGGTTCAGGTAAAGGGAAAATAAGAACCCATATGTTGTAGATAGTGGAAGATGGAGAAGTTTTTGAAGAAAGATGTGAAATGGTCACTCCTAATTAATGATTGGATTTGGAAAGAAGGATGTCTTGAGAGGACATTTAGAAGTCCACTTTGAGTCCAACCCAATAATAAGAAAATTTTGGTAAATGAGAAAAGGTATAAATTGTATACTTTAAAGGACTTTTAATGGAAAAGTTAATAAATATTGGATTTCAAAAAAAAATATCATAAAGGTTTTGTAAGATATTTTGAAAAGAAGCAACAGAGCAATATAGATCATGAATATTTCTATGTAATGAAAGTTTTTAAGATATTAAATATTTTTATGGGTAGACAATATGAGTGATATATAAATCGGAATAGGGTGAATGGTATAGGAAAACATACTTAGGGTCTTAAAAGAATTAAGCCGTAATCGGCTGCATTACAATAGTTTAAGTAAAAAAGGTGGTAAATTAAGGGAAAACAGTTGAAATTTGTACAGGTAGCGCTGAAGAATTAAGTAGTAGGAAATTAGGAAGTATAAATGAATGAGAGGTTTGACTTATTGTTATTAGGTTAGAATTTGACATATTTTAATTCATTGGAATGAAAAGAGATAACAAAATAAGTTTCTATGAATCAATCAAGTTACAAATAAAGGTGTTTTGTTTGAAATAATAAGAAATGTAAATGAAAAGGAAGAGATGTACAAAATATCAAAAATTTCGTACTTTGTACTACCTATTTCAATAAAGAAATGAAATAAAAGTACTTGTAATTTCAACACAAAACGCAAATCCTCTCTTAAGCGATTCATAGAGAATTATAATGTTAGCGATTCCTCTTGGAGGAAAAGTAGTCCCAATGCATTAATATATATGATCCTTAAGTATAATAAAAAGTGTAGTAATTAGAAGTTGTGTCAGTAAATTATATTAAAAACAATGCTAGTAATCTAAATTGAGAATAGGAAATTAAATGCAGAACAAAGGAAAATGGACATTTTCCATTATTATGTGCATTTAATTTAAGTATCTTTGAAAAGTCTCTCTTTTTCTGATAGTAAAGACTCCGCCCAATATCGGATGATTGGGAGGGTAGGAGATGTAAGGAAAATAATAAGATGATAGTTTACCTTATCTGCTCCTGTTTTTATAACTTAAAAGTTATGGAAGATGTTTTAGAAACATTGTAAATTCTAGTTTTGAAGGAATGGTTTGGTGAAAATAAATCAGTTTTTGATAGAAACACTTAATAAATGTTGAATTAAAAATCCCAAATTTTTAGTAAGAGTTAGAATGGTCTTTAAATGAAAAAGCTAGTTTATTTTAAACTTAGAATTGTTAACGTTCCCTTTTAAGCCTGGTGAATAAGTTAAATTCAAAAATCTTAAAATGTAAGTTTTGAAAAGAGTTAAAACACCGGGTATTTTTTAATTTAACAGAAGTTTCTAAGTAGCACTTTTAAAGGCGAGAGTTTTGGGATAAATTATTTCAAGAATTTTAAGTTTTAATTTTTGGAAAAAAATAATGATAAAGTCCAAACCAAAATTTTTATATGGAGTAGATAGGAATTAGGGCCTAGGAAAGACCGGGAAAAAAATAAGGCTATGAAGGAGATAGTAATGAATGCTTTTGAAATACTAAGAAGAAGTCCTCCTAGAGTGTAAGGACACTAGAAAGAGCCTAGGAATGTTATTTGATATGTGTGTAAACCATAAAGAGGATAGTAAAGTACACCTCTATAAGTTTTGGATATGCCTGTAGGAGGCTTATGGATAAAGGAAATATCAAGGATTGAGAATACTATCAAAAGAATGGGATTAAAAGGAGATAGTAACAGATGGCAATGAGATGGTAAACACACATGGAGGATATTGGTAGACTTAAGTTTGGGAAACCAGAGATGGATTGGAAGGTTATTCCCCAAGCTTAGTTTCCATTTAATATGAATATTTCATAGGTCGTATTTTGTATCCACTCCAGTGAGAAAAGATATAGTTATTTCATAATTGGTATAGAATGGAAGAGATGAATAGACCTTATTCATAGTAAGTAATAAAGGAAGGATAAGATTTAAAGGTTGTTATAGAGTGATGGCCTATTAGAAAGGTCCGTTCTTGTAGTAGTAGTTAGTGGTGTTGTGTTTCTTTCCAGTATTAGTTTTTTTCGTGGGTTGTAAGCATTAGTTATTGCTATAAACTGCGTACGTTTAGGAAAATGTTCATTCTTATGTGTTTTCTAGGAGGACCGCAATAATTTGAGGAAGCAATAAAAAGGAAATTTTAGAGAAAGGCAGCTAACTAATGCGAGGGAAAAGAAAATGGTTAAAATTGGAAGTTAAATAATAAATCAAGAGAATTTTTTTAACTAACTACTAAGATGAAAGCAAGTTGAAAATGTAGGTTCCAAAAAGAATTAAAAAAATTCGAGAAATAAATTTCGACCAACGGAGGATAGGGGAGGAATGTTGAGTAGTTACAGATCAATGTCCCTGTACCTCAAAGGTTGAAATTTATAATTGAACTTGGTTGTTAGTTGCTACTACAAACGAAAAGTTTTTGAGAACTTAAAATTTTACCGTGCAATTAAGAGAAGTTCATTCCGGATGATGGATTGTTGGTTAAAACTATTATCAGAAATGCGGAAAATTATTTATAAAGTGTAATTATACATATATTTTGAAAAATAAAAATTTTATGAAAAATTTATTTATGAAAAGTTTTCATTATAAATAATATGACTTTGAAAAAAATACACATATCTTTAGAAAAGTTTTAAAAGCCAATGATTTTGAGTTTTGGAAATATTGAAATACCACATGCTGATATTGAGGAATTTCCAGCAAGCCGATTAATATAGCTTTACTTCGTAGCAGTAGTTGCAGAAAAATAGATATGATGAGCGACAAGAAAGCTATTTTGTTGATGGAGCATTTTCCCTATATACCTTGTCAATGGGTGAAAATTTAAAAAGATAATTTTTGAAATAGAAATGCTTTTGAACTTTAAAACAAAAGGTTACTTATGCAAACTGTACCTGGGAAAGTAGGAAAATGATTAGGGGCAAAGGAGTAGATCCCATGGTACAGTGAAAAAAGGTTATATAAGAGAATGTTGGAAATATGGAATTTTCCATCTATACCCTTTCCAAGCATAAGAAAATAGGTTTAGAAAACTGAATTTTTCTAAATATAGATGCTAGTAATGGTGTGTTAGGAATTTGGATGGTAAAGATTGGATGAAAAATAGGCGGAACTACGCTTCTATTTATAGAGGTGTGGGAAAATTTGGATGAAAAACTATTTTGATTTTTCAAAAAATTGCATTCATATAGAACTATCAGTATATTTAGGATGTTAGCATTATGTTTTTGAAAAGTGATCTAAAAAAATCATTGATCTAAAATGAAATCATTCATATAGGAGGCGCCAATTAGAAATTATTTTTCATGCATATCATATGTATCGTGATGCACTCATGTACACGGAATGTTGAAAAATTAATTGCACACTAAATGATTGTTGGTATAGAATAGATGTGCGATAGTTTTACATGATCGAACCCTTGTGGAATTTCGGGGACAAAATTCTTTTATGCGGGGAAGAATGTAACACCTCGCGTTTTTATGTTAATCAATTAAAAAGAATTTAATTAATAAATAGTAAACAATGAATATAGAATTTTTACAAAAGTCAGAATTTGACTACGAAACTTGCACCATTATGTTCGTGGAGATTTTTATGATCAATTTTCATAGATAATGTTTTCCGATCAGAGTTCAAATGAAAAAGTTATTAGCGTTTGAAATTTCAGTATCGGAAATAATTATATATGTAAATATGATATTAAAATCAATTAAGACTAGTTAGATGTTAATAATTGTTATTATTCGAATTAAGATCTCAGAGAATTTATAAAATGGGTTAGAATTGATAAGAATCAATTAACATAGGAAACTAATCGACGTAATCAACAAAATCAAACAACAAATCAATCAAACGTTAAGAATGCTCGAAATTGACCTACATAGGTTGACCTTGAATAAGCCTAGGTCAACCATAGCAGTCGACCGCAAGGGCAGGGCGTCGACCCGTATTCGTTTTGAGGCGGCAAGTAAATCTTTTTAAACATACTAGATTTAAAATAGTTGCATCCGACGGTTAGCGCTGGTTTGAACCTCTATAAATTAGGACTTAGGGCTGCACTTCCAACTCATTATTTTTCTAATTAGCGTGGAAGCTCTGTCATTTTCCTTTCTCCTCTGAAATTTCTAAATACATAGAAATATATTTAGATTACACGGATGCACTTTGGAGAAGAAGTGAAAGGGATAGAGGATAGAAGATAAGTTCAAATCAAGTTGCTATATTGAAGGTAAACTTCAGATTTGATCTTAATTAATAAATCTAAATTTAAATCTCTTTTCTCTAATCCAATTTCTAATATATCTGTATAAATGTTATTTGTGAATTCGAATATGGAGTAAAAAATGGAGAATACAGATAACAAGGTTTAGATCTTGATTAGATCTATAGATTTGGGAGCGCTAATAAAAGGCGAGTGAGAATATTATATATTTTTATATAATATTAGATTATATCATTGCAAACCTATTCCTATATGCCTGTGAATTGAATTCAAATTGTCAATAACTTCATAAATGTGGAAAGTTGAAGATATGAAACTTGCCTATGTAAATTAAGTTGAAATAAACTTCATTCTGTTATTTGGGGTTGTTGTGATATTTTAATATGTTGGAACTTGGATTGTTACAAGTAAATTTCCGCATATTATTAAGTTCAAAATAAAAAAAATGTGACGTTTGGAATAACAAGGAATGCACATGTGAAAATAAAAGGAAAGAGATATATAAAGTAAGGAAAATTCTCCATACTTTATACTGTCTATTTCAAGAAAAATAAAAAGGCAATTCTTTGTAATTACAAACCTTTTACAAACATCTCTTCTTTTGATAAGATATGGAATTTAGTGGGTTAACATATATTGAATAGAAGTTTAGTTCCAATATATTAAAATGTAGTAAATCCTAAAAGTTAAACATCAAGTCATGAATAAAGTACGAATATCAATTAAAATGAAAGAAAGAGACTTTTAGAAATAGGCAAGATGAAGAATATAGAATGAATTGGGAATAGAAATTTCAGTTAGAACCAATAAGCAAAAAGGGAAACTATATTAAGAAATTAAAAAGGAAGCGGTAAGTGAATTTGAAGAATGAAAAGATGAACGCATAATAAAATGAAGACCTAAGGCCAAACATAAAAGATATTGGGGTCATAAAGAAAGTGTAAGAAGAATAACTATACATGAATATGAAATTTGTATATATATATATAGCCTCGGATATGCGTTTATGACGAATGTGGATAGTTATAATTTAATACATAAATTATTAAAAGAAATGACATTGAGAGTCATTAGAGTAGGTTGAAGTGCGAAAGCATATTCAACCGTAGGACCCGTGGAGAGTATATGCTTGCAATAGATGAAGGGATACCCTCAAGTTATGTTAGTGCTTGAAATGGAACTTTCGTAATTGTAGGCATCGGGCGGACCTTTTGCTGATGGCGAGACTATACAAGCACTGTAGAGTAGTCCGCTTCAAATTTGTTTAGAGGAAGGTATTGCCTTGATTGCAACGGGAAATATAAATGGACGATGGGCGGGATCAGACTTATGCAACAGGGCACACAGGGCTGGCATGCATGGGTACCAAAACAACGGGTAGGAGTTGCATATTTAACAAGCTCATAATCGGTCCCTTGCGGTCAATGGGAAGGACATGGTTACACTTAACTGATCTCTTCCGTCTACCAAGATTGATTCGGTTGGGTTATGTACCGCCATAGTTGTTTGTTAGTTTTTTTGATAGGGCAAGGTTAGTTAACCTATACAGAGATTCTTCAAAACTTGGATGGGGTGGAGGTGCGTGGGGCCGGAAATCCACTATACATGAAGCAGACAAAGGTGAAAATTCCCGAAGAATTCAGGACATAATGGAGTAAAGGTCGTAAGTGTACACTATAGGATTTCCTCAAGTGATATGATGATCATGATGCAGCGAGGCGTTGGATCCTTACGAGGTGCTGAGCGACAGATACTAATGGGGATAGCATCCAGGTCCATTAGTGGACGATGTGATATATATTATATAGATATAGATCTACGGGATGTAGATGGGAACCATTTGTATGCAGATAGAGTCAAAATGACTAATGGTAATCAGACATAACATGAAATAGTAAACAATCGACATAAACTAGTGTTATGTATAAGATGTATAATTTACTAGTCACCAGAACGTTGTTCCGACTCCCTCCTCATTACAACCTACAGGATAGATTGAAGGACAGGTACTGGTGTTTGGGCACGTTCGATGTTGACAAGGACACTTGATTTTGGAAGTTTCAAACCTTGGTCAGTACTTATGTAATTTATTATATTTTAAAATATTATGCTGCAAGTTATTTCATTAGAGCTCTAATATGCATTCTTTTGTTTTATTTGCAGGATACCAAACCAACGATCCGTACTTTGGTGGACTTGGATTGTCGATTTAGCAAAAATTCAGGCCCATTATGGTGCGGGTTGTTGCACGATGTGCTCTCTGATTCGATACACAAAGGATGGGAGTTCTATAAACGTAGAATCAGACTTCGACGAAATGGCTCTAAGGTGTTTGGGGTTGCATCGATGCATAAGGGACGCAGGTGGGTCGAAGTAGTAAGTGTAGCGATGGAATCTGTGCGAAATTAGAGCATCGAAAGTGCTACAGGAATTTGATCTTGTGCTTGGTGTTTGGGTTGGTGACATCTGGTAGTTGGCTTCAGGTTCAGGAGGTGTTTGCTTGGAGTGAGGCCGGTCGTAGTGAAGAACCAGATAGAAAATTAAGTTTAGGGAAAATTTGGAGTCTGTTATGGTAGTTCTTCGGGTCGGTGGTGTGGCTACTTGGGTCAAGAAATACCGGACAGGAAAATTGGTTTGGGAGTGAAGTTCCAGACAAGAATTTATGCTCAGTGTTTTTCTTTGGTTCGGTGGTGCTTTTCTTGGAGTCGGTCCTTGGAAATACTGGGCAGAGCTGAGACATGCAGTGCTTTAGGAGAACTTCGAGTCTGGCATAGGGCCGCTTTGGGTTAAATCTAAAGCTTCTTGGTGGTTTTTTGGAGTTGACGACTCCGAGACGACACAAGATGACTTTGGGGTTTGTGTAGCAAATAATGAAGCAATGACATGACGCTTCGATGCAACGACTTTGGAACTTTGGTATGATAACTCTACGACTTACGAGTTGTGTTTTGAGGTGTTCCAGTGATAAAGACTCGACGATAGGAGTTATAATGTTGATCCATAAGGGCAAGTTCAATGATGGGAATTTTTTAGTAGAATAACAACCGTGTTCTACTATGGAGATAAACGATATGGATAACGATTGGGTTCCATTATATAGATTTGTGCAAAGGGATCATTGATCACTTGGAGGTTTCCAGAGTGCTCGTATAGACATGGTATGTAGGAACACTGACCTGGATTATGACCGCGTCTAGATCTTATGACTATGGATTACCTTAGACTTTACGATTGTGAGTTTGGTTCCTAGCCTCATGAAGTGGCATGGATTTGAGCACTAGGAAAACATAACATTGATTGAGTTTCTGGATAACGATTGTGTTATACGAGTTATCACATATCTAATGCATCTGAGTAATGTGAGGATTGTTTGATGGAGGCCTTTTTTGCTATAATTGTTTATCACTCTAAGGTGTCACACAACGTAAGTGTTATCGACTTGTATACCCAGACACTCAATACTGTACTTTGATATGTAGTGCACACATATGATAACGATGATAGTAGATTATCATATATATATATTGTTATGTGCCAACCCTTTGGATACAGGGACATGTTAGGTATGATTTTACATAACCTTATTACTATATACGATTTTTATAGTATTTTGAGATGATGTATCACTCATGTAACAACACGAGTTCCAGTGGGTCTGGATTTTTCACAAAAATGCTAAAATCCAAGCCTACTGAAGCCCGAGCTGGGTATCTGGTATCATGCAAATAGGCAAAGATAAATATATCAGAGCTCAAATAAATATCTAACATCGGAACTGACTAAAATATAATAGTAAGTAAATACTAACCAATGTAATAACACTTTCTAAACAAGTGTCACAAAGCTAGAAAATCTCTGTCATCTATCTAACCCGTGGGAAGATATGAGGAGGGGGTCAGAACTAAAGTTCTGGTGGATGGACAAATTATACATTTCTAAGCATAATTCTACATATACCATTCTATTTCCATTTTCTGTTATATTAGGTTTATTAAGTTTATAATACTGTCGCCTCTGTGCATGAATCGTACACATCTACTCCCTAGTAGATTAAGACCTAATAACCAATATATATATATATGTAGCTACATGCCCAAAGACCGCATCGGTCCTAGGTACTACCCATAGTACCTTCCATATCCTCCTCGAAAAGGACTCCATCGTCTCGCTACTAGAGCGTACTGTAACTACATCTGTAAATGACAACTTCGTGAGGCCTATAATATAGATGTTCCATCGTCTACTATGAGAATGTGAAACTGCATCCGCACTAGCTTATACTAGTGCTCGGACATCCATAATGTACCACCCAGTGCGTACCTTGAGGACTACACATAATCGTTCTGTCTACTCCCTGAATTCTGCCAACAAGGTCTACCTTGTACGAAACTCAGTCGGGGATTTTCTATATCTGTAAAGGTCCACTTCGTTAGGCCTACAATACAAATATTCTACTTGGTCTGTCCCTTTTCTCATCGGGGCTATGGCCCCAGGCAGCCCCCCCTCAACTAATCGAAAGACCTTTCAAGAGCTAAGTGGCTATGCCCTACTACAAAAAATCTAAACATCCAATTAGTTGTGCCCCTCATCCAAGCCTGTTGGTTTAACTCTAGTCTTTCCCGAACTCGCTCTGACTGATGATGGCTGATATCCGCTTGCGAATATCCTTATAGGTCCTGCCCACTATAACCTACTCGCAAACTAGAGTACGGTGTCATACGAATATCCTACTCCATCATCAACCTTTTGACTGCCTACAAAGTTCCGCTTCGTTAGGCCTGCAATGCAAAAGCAGTCAAGGCATACTCTATTGATGGAACACATATAGACCTGCCTCCGGGGGTGCAGCTTCGTTAGGCCTACCCCAGAGGGCCATCCTAGAGTATCCTCACGTCCCATTGAAGTCTCGTACTTCCTTCTAGCCCAAAATAACTAAGTTGGATGTGCTTTTTCTGTACTAAAAATCTGCGATGAACTGCTTCGTTAGGCTCTTTATCCAGATTCCCTTCGGGCTGCTCCAAACGCACCTTACCATTTTATTAGACCCTACGTTTAATCTTTTATTATGCATTTAGTTTACTTTTCTTATTCTGTTGGCTACTTATTTACCCTAATCAACATGCCCAACCCCACCCATGTGTGAGACCATCAGTCCTAAACCTGAAAGGGAATGCTGCCGGCACGGGCCACTTCTATTATTTTTTCTTATTAACTTAATCCAAGATATAAGTTTGATAAAATAAGCCTCTTCTATTTCTTTCTTTTTAATTATAACCTACGTGTTACAATTATACTTGCAATTGTCACTTTTATATTCTTTTCTTTCTTTTATAACCTACATGTTATAAATGTAATTGCAAGTGTCTCTTTTCTATTCTAGTCTGTCTTCTTTTATTATGATACTAAATTCTCTTTAGTTCTCTTATATTATATGATAGACTTAGCTTGGGACTACGTCCAACTGTCATAAATTACTTATCATAATAACTGCTTTACTTTTTATTCTACTATCTGCGCAGTAAATGCAGATCTAGTCACATTTTCTGTTTATTATTTCTAGTCTTGTCAAATATTTAATTTGATTATTTCCTCTTCTTTAATTTCTTTAATGCTTACGTTATTCTCTTTTATTCTAGGAAGTAGTTCTATTCTATTTTGTTGGTTACAAAAACTGTACTAAAATCCATTTTCATATTTTAATACTAAATAATGTCATAAACTATAACTCGTAACTGCAAGATATTTCTTTTATTGTTCCTTTAATTGTTGGATAATGCAAAATATAGTAATGTCTCTATTTTGCACTACTTCTATTTTTCTTGCTTTTATTCTTGCAATTACGTTTACCATTTTTCTTACAATATTAAACTATGAAAATGTATTCCCTTTTCTAAACCAGCCAACTAATCTATCATTAACTTCCAAATCAAGTTATTAGATTTCCCCTTTTTATTTCATTCCCCGAGTTTTAACATAATTTACTATAAATTTCTCACTTTTAGGCTTATGCCTTTCTTTATAATTTTTAAGCCTAATATTACTTATATTTAATTGGATTCCTTTATTTTTCTATGTAAATAACATTTAAATATAAGTACACTTTTCTTATAAAATTTACAGTTTCAACATAGCTAACTAGTAGAACTAATTACTGAAATTAGTTCAAATGCTGAATTAAAATATTTAACGGGAATCTAATGATAATATATATCATCAACATAAAAGATATATAATTTAAATACCCTCACATGAAAAGAAAACACTCCAAATTCCAGATCTGATTTTTAGTCCAGTTCTATTATTCATAGCCTTACCCTTTGCAACCCTATTTGGATCCACAAACCGAAATTTGTATGGATTTATAAATCTAGATCTAATTGAAGAAAAATAAACGGATAAACTAGAAAACCAGATCTGAAAACTCACCTCATACAGATGGCTTAATTTGGAAATCTCTTCTCTAGAACTACAGTTTCTACCTCTAAATTACAAATCAGAAAACCTAAATCTAATATATTTGATTTCTGAAGAATTGGCGGAGAAAGAAAAGTGACAGGGCTTCCGCGCCCATTCAGAAAAATATGGGTGAAGGCTAGCCTTGCACGTTTATTTATAGAGAGCCAAAGCAACATCGTCCGTTCGTTTAAAGCGATTGAAATCTAGCTGTTAAAAACAAGCAAAACGTGTCAGTTTTGATGTATCCAGCCTTTTTGTTTTATACGTATTAATTTATTTCCTCTATTTTTAAACGTTAACTTTTAACTGTTACCTATTCATTCTAATTAATTTCCATCAATTGCAAATTTAATTTCCTTTATAACACATGTTTATTTTGAAATTCAAACGTTGCTAATTAATGTAAATTAATTTCCCTTAATTGCTGATTTGATTAACATTGCCTACTAATGTTAATTAATTACCTCTAATTGCTGATGTCATTAATTTCCTTTATGACGCACATCTATTTTGAAATTCAAACGCGTGTTATTTCTGGAATTTATACGCCCATATATTTATAAAAAAAAATATTCATGCACATTTACACGTATAATTATTTTTCGATACGGAACCTCGAACGTCAATAACTTTTTCATACGAAGTTCGTTCGAGGCATATTATATATGTAAATTAATCAGAAAATCACCACGAACAAAATGGTATAAGTTTCTATGCCATATTCTGACAATTCAAAAAACGCTCATTTTCACTGTTTATAATTATTTTGGTTATTTAATTATCTAACAATGTGGGGTGTTACAACCCATACCAAATTGTTGTTTGATCTAAGGTTTTATGCTTTTCTTTTTATTATCATGGGTACTCTTAAATGAGAAAACTAGGGATAACGGGTCAGGATTGTGCATGGAGCTATACGGAGTACGAGCAGGAGGCCGCACTTTCATATATCGATATTTTGGAGCTTAATATGGTTTATATTCCGTTGTGTAGTACTGTGGAGCTATATCAATGCTTGTATTACTTGAGAGATGGTTGTTAGAGTTTATTTGGAGAATGGGATGTATAAACTCTATTTTTTGTTTTTGTATAATCCATGAACCAATTCCACTCTGATGTTCTTATTTATGGTTCATTTGATTATATTACTGTCTCGCCTATTTCACACCTATTTGACTGTTATATTTTGTTTTTATACTGGAAGATGTTCTATAAGTTCCATGACTTGGGTTTTTGTTAATCTACTGATGTGCATGTAAATGTGCATATTTTTACCACCATATTTAATATATTTAAATTAAATAAATGATCATATTGGGTATTTTCACATGTTTAAACCAAAATTCAAATCATTTTCAAAACGTCACATATTCATCTTCATAAAGGGGCAAAATGGTCATTTTTGTGCATATATTAATTTGAGAAAATTTAATTGGAAAATTCTATATCATTTTTGTATAAATTTGAACTCAAATACAAGTGGTTTCATGAAGATATGCATGCACAAAAGGAAACAAAGCAAATGAAGATGAAAATAATTCAAACTCATGAACATGGAGGACCCCACCTACCACTTACCTTGATTTTCACTTAGGAGCTAATGCACATGCTAAAAGGCCATTAAAGCTTCATGCACATTTAAGTGGAGAATTAACATATGCTAATGATTACTTGGTGGCCACACTACCTCAAGGGTATTTTGGGCATTCCCCAAAATAATGAATTAGGGTTTCATACATGTATAAATACCCCTTATCTTCATGTAATTATCTCCTCTTCTTTAGTCTCTCTTAGGCTCACTTCTCTTAGTTAGCTAAGATAAAAAAAAAAGAGAGCTATCTTTCTTTTCATGGCTACTTAGTCATTTCTTCTTTTATGTAATTTTCTTTCTTTTTTATGCAATTTAATACATGCTCTTTTCTTTTACATGCATATTTACATTTCATGATAGTATTTTAGATTTACTTTTTATGCAAGTAGCTTAGATTTTCTTACATTTAGCTCTCTTTTTCCTCTTGTTTGTTTCATGTTGTTTTCTACATTTGTTGATTTGATAACAAATATGAGAGCCTAATCCCTTCAATTTAGGGATAATGAAGTTCTCTAGTATGTAGATGCAATATTTTGATGTTTATGTTCTCTTTTAGTGCTTAATGGAAACATTTGAAGTGGTTTAATGTTGTTGTTTTTGATTTGAATTTGATAGCCTATATTGTTGACACCAAATAGACTATGCTTAAACAAACATAACACAAATTGCCTCTTTATCTATATATGATTATGGCAAAGAAGTGAATGTTGAAATTAAAATTTGATGGCTTATATTTCTAGACAATAGTTAATAGGTCATGCTTAAAATAGATTTTGCTTTCAACTTTGTTGTCATATTTCATGAGAATTAAATGTGTATTAGTGGTTCTGTTATAGTTTGATGGTTTATATTAGGCTAATTAATAGCACAAATATACCGTACTTATGATAAGCACATCAACTAATCTCACTAATGACCAAAAGAGAGATCATAACTTTATTTTGTTGATTTATGTGATCTAGAGAGTGGAAATTACCTCTAAATTGTCTTAACACTCTCATATTTTTATCAATTTTCTTTTGTTAGTTTTCTACATTTTTAGCTAATCACACTTTCAACTTTGGTTTAATTTGATTGAATAGAGATTTAAATTCTAGCATTTCCCCGTGGATCGACCCGTACTCACCGTGTACTACGATTGTACGCCGTGCGCTTGCGGTTATTTTAATTTGAAATTTATCGGCAATTTTCTAATTCGATAGAAAATTTTGTCGTTAAACAAGTTTTTGGCGCCGTTGCCGGGAAATTGCTTTGATTTTAATTTATATTCTTTGAATTATTTTCGTTTGATTTTTATTGTATGTTTGTTTTTGTGTAGTGTGCATTTAAACAAAAAGAAAAGAAGAATATTTTTTGTGTGTGTTTGTGTGATTTCTGTGTTCATTGTGTTGTGTGCTTGTTTTCTAGTCTATTTTCATTTGCATTTTATATATTTAAAAAAAAGTGCATACATAATTTCAAAAAGATTTTTTTTTCATTTTCCATTTTCATTTTCATTTTACAAATTCTGTTTTGATCTTTACACTGCTCATTTTCATTTACAATTGTTGTTACTTTTGCCCTTACTGTCAACACTTGCTTCTGCCCACATACAAACGACTTCTACACTACTGCTTACCCCCTTCTCCCATGCCTCAAACATACGACTGCTTAGTCACCATTTAACTGATCACAATTGCTCCTCCCCCTGAAACATTGTCAAACAACCATACACATTCCCATCCTGACCACTCACGCCCACATTTCTACCATCAACCATATCACTACGAACACCACCATCTCCAAATACAACATCACCACCAAACCAACTGCCTGCCTTCACAACCTCAAACTGTCAACCCCACTCCTGACCAACAGCCTACCACTATCGCCTTCTACCAACAGTATCGACAACAAACCCACTGCTTACAGCACAACTGTGCTCCACTGCCTCAACTTCAACTCACTTCTCTAAACCGCACAGTCCTCTGTCCACTTCTCTCTGTTCAACAACATACCACCCAAACTTCTAACTAACTGCTATCACCAGAAACTGCTACCAGAGCATTACTGCTTGTATATCTCCATCACGCTTCTTTTCCCCTTACTTCAATACAAAAACTGTGTGCACAAACAGAGCTACCAAACATCATAATTCCTTGCTGCAACAATCAACTTCTGTCATCACAACCCAGGCCTCACTGCATACTACTGCATACTCCTCTTAGATCATCATCTCCTATCATCTCCGACAACAACAGCAAACCACTTGCAAACCACTTGCTAACATCAAACCATACCAACTTCTCTTCAACCAGACCACTGCCTGTCCATTGCTGCACTCTTCCTCACAGCAGTGCACTGATCATCCACAAACATCTACAACCATACTAACAGCAACCCGCCGAAGCCATACCATACTACATCCAAACCATCTTTATCACCACTGAAGCAACTTCATCTTGCTGCCATATCCCCTGGTCACGCATACATCCACAACTTTAACTCAATACAGTAGCTTCAACAGTGCCATTTACTTCATCAACCATCATCTCTGCTTAAAACAACCACACTTCACCATTTATTTTTTCATCTGCGGTTCTGCCTTCTCCAATCATAGTGCACAGACCACATTTCTCAATCAACTGCGTATGCAATTCTGTCTTTCCAACTTCATACAACAGTAATCAACTCAACAGCATAACAACCTTCCTTCATCCACCATACTTCTCCTCGACCATATCTTCCTAACCCACAATTCGACAATTCGACAAATCTATATTCATACTATTCTGCTCGTACCTTGCTCGACTTCTTCATTATTCATTTCTTTCATCAGCAACCACTTACAAGCCAAACTCTCTGCTACATTTTCCAACATCACTACAACTTTTGCCTACTGACCAATACCATAGCAACACAGCTACAAACCTCCCAGACTTCACCAAAAACCGAAATCCCTAATTCGAACCACCGAAACTCAACAACGCAACCTTCCCTCCAATTCCCAAATCGCCTTCAACACTGCCGCGCGACCACTCCTGAATACTCAATATCCACCATAGTCAAACTCGACTGCAAATCGACTCGCGATCCAATCCCTAGAACACCACCGTGCTTCCTCCAATCCCCCCAGTTCAACCGCCTCGCCCCAATCGAACTCCTCCAACATCACCAAATAGCCTCGAACTCGAACTCCAAGAAAGCCTATCGCCATAACCTCGATCCTCAGATTATCCCCAAATCTGCCTTCCATCTCTACACCTCATCAATTGCGACTACCTGAAATCGTGAACCCAAATTCGAGCCAATTCGAGCCAAAATCGCGAACCCAAACTCAGCTGACTCGAGATTCACTTGCATTCGACTTTTAAAAAAAATTAAGAGACGCGGTGTTTGCAGGGACTATTTTTTTCCTTTTGGTTTGCCTGATAATTTGGAAGGAGGAGTTATTTTAAATGGGTTTGGGTAGTGGGCCGAGATTACTTGCTCGATAATACTTGTTATCCTGCCTTTTGGCAAGACCGTGACACCAAGGACTAGACTAGAAATCAGTGACAGATTGTCTCGGAGATCAGTTACACACAGGGATCGCTATGGATATTGATGAAATTTTTCCGAGTCCAGATCGGGCTGCAATCGATAAAGCACGTCAAGCAGAGTAGTAGGAACCAACGTTCCGAATTTTAAGTCAATCCGAGTTCGTGCGCCCAAGATATCATCGACGCAATTGAAGGGCATAGCCCTAAGTTCGCCTCCGTTTGGTTCGAATCGACTAAGGGTCGAATCCATCAAAATCGATGCCAACAAGTTCGACCTGGTCTACTTCGAATCCCTTTTGAACACACGTTGGTCCCAAAAGCCTTCTTATTCGAATCCATCGGACGGCTAAGCTTCGTATCCACCATCCAAGGCAGCATGTTCGACTCGATGGAAGTTTCCCCTGGTTACCTCGAATCCACGAGGGGAACTTTGGCTTCGACTCCATCAAGCGGGGCCTAGTTCGAATCCATTAGGCTATCACTTCCTTCGAATCCACAGAGCTGCAGATACTTCGAATCCACACTGCTTGAAGCAACTTCGAATCGATCGACTTTAACGCACCTAGATCGATTCGAACAGACCTTCGTTCATTCGATTCGAAGAGGGATGCCTTCGAATCCACTACCACGAATCCACCCAGTCAAAGCGGCGAAGAACATGGAGTCGACCCAGTCAATCCGGAGTGAGAAGCGGATCGATGCGAAGCATGCGCACCACGCCGTAGTCTTCGCATACAGGAGGATCGATTCGAACGAATCGATTCGAACGTATCGATTCGAACGACTCCAGGAAGCGAAAAACACCTACTTGAATCGATCATAACTCGAGTTCTACAAGTCCAAATTCCATGAAATTTTCACAGAAGCTTAAGCACATGATGAAGAATGTCCACACCAAATTTCAGCTCGATTGGATGATTTCTTGATCGATTCGAACCAAGGGTCGAATCGATCCCAAAGTGGGCCCGGATCTCCAAATTTCGGCCATGTGGGCCCCCTGACGTACCAGAACTGGTCTCCCCTCATTTTAGGCAAAATATCAGCCTCCTACACCTATAAATAGAGCCCCTAGTCATTCAGAAAAGGGGTCAGAGAATTCTAAGTACTGAAGAGCGCCCAGATTCTGCCAGATCTACTCCAGAACACCGCCGCTGCTTTAAATTGAGACTTAACTTAGAAATTCAGTTGTATTACATTATAAAATACTGTAACCTTCAAATATCGAGCAATAAAATCATCAAACTTCATAGTGGACGTAGGAAAAACGCCGAACCACTCTAAATCGCTTGTCTTTGCAATTTACTTTCTGTTATTTGGAGTTTTTGTTAGATAATCCACAGTTTTAATTTTCATTCTTCACTTTTATCTCTTCAAAAACTTCCGAAGAATGTTGTGCCCATTTTTGGTACAAACACTTTGGTGCTTTCACTGAGAAAAAACCAGCTTTTTTCTCCTGCTCCTTGGATCTACCATCGATATCGGATTGCACAAATCGAAAAGGAAGATCCAGATCTCTAATTCATCATACTTCCATTCTATTCAGATTTGCATAAAGTCTAGGAAAAGGATTCATCATTCAAAATGGTTAGCACAAGAACCACTTCTACAGCTGCTGGACAAGAAGGTAGGGATGGACAGAATCCTGCTCAACAGCAGCCATCCAACCAAGACAACGTCGCTCATTCAGAACCGTCTGGACCAGTCACCAGACAAGAATTCCATGCGTTGCTTCAAGAGTTGACTCAGAGTCGGCAACAATTGGCCGAACAGTTGCGTGCTAATATTGAATTGACAAACCAACTGAACCGCCAAGGCCGTAGGAGGTCCAGAAGGGATGATGTTTCCCGCTCATCCACTGAAATTTCTGCCTCATCTGACTATCATCATAGATCTACCCGTCCCCGATTGGACGGAAGTCATGCTCAAGCTGCTGGATATCAACCCGCCCTGACTGTCGGACAGTTGAGGGTAGGACCGTCAACCAGCTTCCAGGCTGGGCCATCAACACGAGGTGGTCGTACTCCACAATATACTACGGACAATCATGTCACAGCTGCCACAGTAGAAACAAGGGTTGATACCCGACATCTTCCAGATTCAAGTAATCAACAGTAGGGATGTACTTCTGAACCATATGTCCCGGAAGTTGCTGAGCCAAGGAGGCGAAACTTGGACCGTCGACAGCGCCCGGTCCAGACTCGCACTGTGGAACCCGACCACACCTTAGCACAGCATGCTCAAAATGTAGCAATGCCAGACATCTCGACTATGATACGTCAGATGATCCGCGAAAGCCAAGGTCTTACCAACGACGATTGGGGGATTTCTCGAAGTCATACTCCTTTCACGGACGAGATACTATACGCTGAACCTCCTCGGCGATTCAGAATGCCAACTCTCCCTATGTACGAAGGAAATTCTGATCCCAATCAGCACATATTGAAATATGAATGGTCAATGAGCACCGCAAGGGCCGACGATGCAGTGAAATGTCGAAGTTTCCCCATCTCACTGGGAGGAATTGCAACAATGTGGTTTACAAGATTACCTCCAAGATCTATCTCTTCATTTGACCAATTGGCTAAGAAATTTGTTGAACAATTTCGCATGCATGTCGCTAGACCCAAAGATGTTAACACCCTGTCCAGTGTTACCCAAGCTCGTGGGGAAACACTAAGGCGTTACTTGGAGAGATTCCATGTGGCATGTGTGGAAATTAGTAATCCCAACGACAACTCAATTTTAATGGCATTGACAAAGGGAATTGATCCCGATTCTGAATTTGGAAACTGGTTAGCCGGAAAACCACCCGCATCGTTGGACCGTTTCTACTCCAAAGCCGCTCAATTCTTACGGCAAGAGGACGCGAAACAGTCTAGGAAGCAGGACGATGCGAAGCCCGGAAATGAGGGAATACAGAGCAATGTAGCAGTTAAACAGTCCGGTGACAATTCCGGAAAAGTTCAGTTAAACATACAGAACAAACAAACTCAGCCAAGAGGTAGCAATGGTCAAAATAAGAAGAGAGATCCGAATCCAGGCCCACGGCGTAGGGCTCCGATGTTCGAAAGTTATACACCATTAAACACATCGTTGGAAAATGTGTACCTACAAACTTGCAACACTGAACAGTATAAGAAACCCGCTCCGAAGCGGTCATCAGAGAGGCAGATTCAGACAGGAAAGTTTTGTAGGTTTCATGAGAGTTATGGCCACAATACTAATGACTGTCGTCATTTGCAGGATCTCATAGAAAAGTTTATCAGGGAGAGAAAGTTAGATCAATTCGTGCGGGCACCGCAGTCTGGTGGTGCGGGCCCATCGAACCCAAACCGTGCGCAAGACCAAGAAAGACAAGAGGAACCCGCTCGTACAGGCGGGAGGCTAGTTATCAATACCATAAGTGGTGGTCCTCATCCAGCGGACAGGAGCTGGAGGGAAATGGAGTCGTATGCTAGCTCTATCAGGCATGCGAGCTTCGAATGCTGCAGTAATTGTGAGGATGGAACCCCGGCAAAGCAACAAAAGACGATGTCTGACGATATCATATTTAGAAGCAGAGATGCTGACAAAATCGAAGCCCCAACAATTGACCCACTGGTCATATCTGCCCAGGTTGGTCCTGCTTGGATGAAGAGGATCCTGGTTGAAAGTGGAAGTTCTGTAAATATTCTATTCAAACGAGCTTATGATTTAATGAAGATGGAAGCAAAAGACTTGAAACCCTACCAATCTCGAGTTCACGGCTTCAATGGGAGTGCAACAATACCCACTGGGATAGTGGAACTACCAGTGGAACTGGGGATTGGAGAACGCAGGAGAGTCCGACTACTGCAATTCGTTGTTCTTGACATCGCTTCACCGTACAATGCATTCCTGGGTCGACCAGCCCTTGCTGAATTCAGGGCAGCCATTGCCCCGTGGTGTTTGACTTTAAAATTCCCAACTGACCATGGTATAGGAATCGTTCAAGGAGATCAGGCAGCAGGAAGAGCCTGTTATGTTGCTGAGTTGCGTGAAGCACAGAAGAAGGAGAAAGGAAAGGGCGTAGAGGAATCTCTCTGCGTCCGTTTTACTGATAATTGACAACTAGCGCCCGGGCCCCGGCCCGGGCACCGCTACCAATTCCTTAAAGATCTTGACCCTAGAGATAACGAAGATAAAGATGAAGTCAAAGAGAATCAAGCGTCTCCAGCCGAACTGACTGTGGACGTCCCAGTCAGTGAGGATGACGACTCAAAAGTACTAAAAGTTGGATCTCAACTGGGAAAACAGATACAACAGGAATTGGTTGAATTTCTTCAAGCGAATCTCGATGTCTTTGCCTGGACGCACTCTGACATGTGCGGAATCTCACCAAACATTGCAAGTCACTCCTTGAATATTGATCCGCGGCATGTTCCGGTCAAGCAAAAGAGGCGTGGTATGGATCCAGAGAGATCTGCCGCCCTTAAAGAAGAAATTGACAAGTTGCAATCAAATGGTTTCATCCGAGATGCTCTATACCCGGAGTGGGTGTCAAATCCGGTAATGGTTCGAAAACCGAATGGGAAATGGAGAACTTGTGTCGACTACTCCGACTTAAACAAAGCTTGTCCAAAAGATAGTTTTCCACTCCCTCGAATTGACCAACTCGTAGACTCAACTGCAGGCCATGAATTGTTATCCTTTATGGATGCTTATTCTGGTTATAATCAAATACCTATGCATCTACCCGATCAAGAACATACCAGTTTCATGACCGATCTGGGACTCTACTGTTATAGAGTCATGCCTTTTGGTTTAAAGAATGCCGGAGCAACTTACCAACGCTTGGTTAATCGAATGTTCGCTGACCAGATCGGGAAGACCATGGAAGTATATGTGGACGACATGTTAGTTAAGTCCCGATTTTCCACAGATCACGTTAGGGATTTAGATTCAATGTTCCGCATCCTATGTGAATATGGAATGAAGCTTAACCCGTTGAAGTGCCACTTTGGCATAGCATCCGGAAAGTTTCTCGGTTTCATCGTCAACGCTCGTGGGATAGAGGCAAACCCCGAAAAGATCTGGGCAATAAGGAATTTGCAAACTCCAAGGACCATAAAGCAAGTCCAGAGTCTCAACGGGAAGGTAGCAGCGCTAAGCAGGTTCATTTCAAAATCCACTGATAAATGCATTCCTTTCTTTGATCTAATCCGAAAGGGAAAACGAAACTTTGAATGGACCATGGAATGTGAAGGCGCATTCCGATCGCTGGTTCAGCATCCCTCTACACCACCGATCTTGTCAAAACCGATTGATCACGAACAATTATACCTTTATCTAGCAGTATCAGAGCATGCGATCAGTGCTGCTCTGGTCCGAGAAGAGGATCGAGTGCAGAAACCGGTCTATTATGTTAGTAAACGATTGACCGGAGCTGAAAGAAATTACCCCAGGTTGGAGAAACTGGCTTATTGCTTGGTCATTGCCTCAAGAAAGCTTCGTCCTTATTTCCAAGCTCATCCGCTTACTGTGTATACCGATCGGCCGTTACGACAGGTCCTCACGCGGCCTGAGACGTTTGGAAGGTTACTCAAGTGGAATATCGAACTGAGTCAATTTGACATTACTTATGCTCCGCGGAGAGCCATTCAAGGGCAAGTCCTGGCTGACTTCATAGCTGAATTTACTGTTCCAGACGACTTACCCGAAACCAGCGAATCTCCTGAATATGTTTGGAAACTTTATACAGACGGTGCATCAAACGATCGGTGTTCGGGCGCTGGTGTTGTACTAGAAACCCCCGAAGGTCGATCCATATGCTATGCTTTGAAGTTTGATTTTCACGCAACCAACAATGAGGCCGAATATGAAGCTCTATTGACTGGGTTAAAGCTTGCCAAAGATCTGAGAATTGTCGCTATAGAAATTTATTGTGATTCACAGTTGGTTGTGTGCCAAGTACGGGGAGAATACCAAGCAAGAGACCGAAGGTTAGCTGCTTACTTGGTTCGAGTTCTAGAAATACTGGATCAATTCGATTATTACGCCATTTACTATATACCTCGAGATCATAATCAAAAGGCCGACTCCTTGGCAAAGCTGGCCAGCACAGGTGAAGCACAGCAAATGGGACTTGTCCCGGTTGAAACTTTGTCCTTCCCAAGCATCGATCAAATAAAAACGAATGATGTGTTGGAAACCTCACCCAGCAAAGAATCATGGATGACTCCGTATCGAAATTATATTGAGAATGGGGTATTGCCTGAGCACCGAAATGAGAAAAGACAAATTCTACGAAAAGCTTCGCGGTTCATCATTCAGGACGGGATCATGTATAGAAAAGGTTATTCTATTCCACTCCTCCGGTGTATCGCTCACGACGAAGTCAAACGAGTGTTACATGACGTGCACGAAGGAGAATGTGGCGATCACACCGGTGGACAAGCGCTTGCTAAGAAAATACTCCGATATGGATATTACTGGCCGACAGTGAACCGAGATGCAGCCAATTATGCCAGAAAGTGCGACAAGTGCCAGAAACACGCTCGAATTCCAAGAGCCCCACCTACCGAGATAACTCAAATGGTCAGTCCCTGGCCATTCGCTATGTGGGGTATCGATATCATCGGCGCTTTACCTCTGGCAAGAGGTGGTGCGAAATATGCCATCGTCGCAGTTGACTACTTCACGAAATGGGCCGAGGCCGAAGCTCTCGCAACGATTACGTCGAAGAAAGTAATAAACTTTGTAGTCCGCAATATCATTTGTCGATTTGGACTCCCGCATACCATCATCACCGATAATGGGACCCAATTCGAAAGTTCGGAGTTCAAGAATTTCTGCCAACGATTTCATACTCATAAAAAGTTCTCTACAGTCGCACATCCACAAGCAAACGGTCAGGTCGAAGCTGTTAACAAAGTTATCAAATCCATCTTAAAGAAACGACTGGAAAAGGCTGGGGGCAAATGGGTCGATGAACTTCCTATGGCATTATGGGCTTATCGAACAACTCACAAGACCGCAACTGGACACACCCCATTTTCTTTATCCTATGGCTCGGAGGCCGTTATTCCAGTTGAGACAGAAGTATTTTCTCACCGCGTAACTTATTACAATCCAAAAACAAATGCTATATTACTCGCTGAATCTTTGGATCTGTTGGACGAGAAACGGGAAGAAGCTGATTTGAGAGCGGCCGCATACCGAAGTCGGGTCGCCCGGTTATATAACACCAAAGTTCGACCCCGAACCTTTGAACTCGGTGATTTGTCCTCAAGAGAATCTACCCGGTTCCTTCACACATGAAACCAAATTGGGAAGGACCGTACGTGATTACACAAAGACTTGGGGATGGCACATTCAAACTATCAACCGTGGACGGTCTAGTCTTACCAAGGGCCTGGAACAGCGAGAGTCTCCGTCGCTACTACATATGACAGGCTTTATTTATTTCATTATGTTTTTTTTATTCAGCAATTTACTTTTGCATTTCGAAATTAGAATTTGTAATAAGGCAACTGATTTGCCATATTTTCTTATTTCAGCAATAAAATGCCATCTCTTCGAGCCAGAGCTGTGATTCATTAAATACAATGTACAACATCACGATGCACGAAGAGCTAAATTCCATCACACAGTGGAATTTATTCAAGTAGGGAGTGGCTGTGAAGCAATCAACCACTCACTAAATGAAACCCGAGCTCGAGGGCAAGCCATCACATCAGGCCAAGGAATGGGTTGATACACGACAACCCTTCACTCAACTCCGTACTCCCAGAGTGCGAGGCGGAGTATAAACATTTCACTCAACTCCGTACTCCCAGAGTGCGAGGCGGAGTATAAACATTTAACTTAACTCCGTACTCCCAGAGTGCGAGGCGGAGTATAAACATTTTCCTAACTCCGTACTCCCAGAGTGCGAGGCGGAGTTTAAACATTTTCCTAACTCCGTACTCCCAGAGCGCGAGGCGGAGTATAAACATTTTCTTAACTCCGTACTCCCAGAGCGCGAGGCGGAGTATAAACATTCATTCAACTCCGTACTCCCAGAGCGCGAGGCGGAGTATAAACATTCATTCAACTCCGTACTCCCAGAGTGCGAGGCGGAGTATAAACATTTTCCTAACTCCGTACTCCCAGAGTGCGAGGCGGAGTTTAAACATTTTCCTAACTCCGTACTCCCAGAGCGCGAGGCGGAGTATAAACATTTTCTTAACTCCGTACTCCCAGAGCGCGAGGCGGAGTATAAACATTCATTCAACTCCGTACTCCCAGAGTGCGAGGCGGAGTATAAACATTTAACTTAACTCCGTACTCCCAGAGTGCGAGGCGGAGTATAAACATTTTCCTAACTCCGTACTCCCAGAGTGCGAGGCGGAGTTTAAACATTTTCCTAACTCCGTACTCCCAGAGCGCGAGGCGGAGTATAAACATTTTCTTAACTCCGTACTCCCAGAGCGCGAGGCGGAGTATAAACATTCATTCAACTCCATACTCCCAGAGTGCGAGGCGGAGTATAAACATTTAACTTAACTCCGTACTCCTAGAGTGCGAGGCGGAGTATAAACATTTTCCTAACTCCGTACTCCCAGAGTGCGAGGCGGAGTTTAAACATTTTCCTAACTCCGTACTCCCAGAGCGCGAGGCGGAGTATAAACATTCAATCAACTCCGTACTCCCAGAGCGCGAGACGGAGTATAAACATTTACTCAACTCCATACTCCCAGAGCGCGAGACGGAGTATAAACATTTACTCAACTCCATACTCCCAGAGCGCGAGACAGAGTATAAACATACGTCAACTCCACACTTATCCCCAATACAGGGGGCAGAACCATAACACATAACAAGTTGAAGACAGAAAGGGAATAAATTTTCATTTCCACTATCAACAAAAAGAATCTGATTACAAAGTGTTTAAGAAAATTTTTGCTAGTGGGAGCCGAATCCACATCTATACACGGCTATAGAAAAATCAAAAAAATGCTACCCTACGCGACAGAGATTTAAAGAAAGAGTTCAATCTTTCTTCTTCCTTATCTTCTTCTTCGGGGTAGCTCCACCAGATCCGCTGCCTGATTTTCTCCTCACCCGCTTACTCTTTTCAGGCTTGCCCTCCGGCAGCGATATAATGTCAACGTCTTCCTCAGAACTGGAGGCGGCGGAAATTCTTCTAGGAGGTCGAGCTGGAGGCATCGGAGTAGTAGCAGGAGGAGGGACAGGAGCGGTTTCAATCACTACAGTACCGCCCGGTGAAATCACCATTAACGGGTCAGGCCCGGGCGGATTCATACCAGCATTGCCTGCTGCCATCTCGGCATCAATCTCAGCAATAATGTCGTCCCCATGGGATACTTGGGCCGCATCGGATGTGCCAATAGCTGGCATAGATGAACTAACGGCCGGAGCAGCCCCACTCACAGCATCGGACGGGTTGACGGAGAGATCAATGGGCTCATTAAGAAGCTCCTCAATCATTTGTGCGCTGAAAGAAAACATATTTGCATCTCCCTCTTCGCCGATCAAGGTAGAAGTCGTGATGGCTTCAGTAAAAACAACCCCTTGTGTTTGATGTGGAACTGATAGAGCAAGAGGTGCAGAAACAACGACTTCAGTCACTGAAATGCGACAAAACGAAGATTGTTAGCCAAGTGTGTTGCTTAAGGTTCTTCACAACTAAACTACGAGAAGCGTTCAAATACCTTCCTTAGTCTGGACCGAAACGTGGGCAGAATCATCGGCGGAAGATAGTAGCGGTTGGTCAGGATTATATGCAGGAACAGACTGGGGATCTACCGCACTAGTGGTCTCGGGCAATGTTGGAATTACAGCTTCAACCCTTGCCTCGTGATGCGCGATCCCCGAGCCTTCGCCTGTCTCTAGAGATTGAACACCAAGCTTTTCTTTCGCCATAGAGATCGCCGCCTCATGAAGGACCTTCCTCTCATCCTCGGTGAGCAAACGCATCTCCAACTCAAAGTCGTCAAGTGTTTCATCTGGATGCGCTGCTCTCTTCTCATCCACCAGCCGGGTCCAGGCATTGTACAAGATCATGGAGTCATCTCCCAGCCACGCTAAATTTCTGTGTTCCAGCACATTAGCGTTGTACGTGACTAAGAGATCATCAAACTCAGCATCTAGCCTAGACCTCTCCTCCAAGATCTTTTCTTGAATTTCTACTTCTGCAGACTTAGCCTTGACCGCCACCGCAGCAAGTTCGGCCCTGAGAGATACTGCTTGGTCGCAAGCCTCTTGAGCAGTGGCGTTTGCATCATCCTTCTCCTTCACCATTTCAGTAAACTTGGCCTTGAGCTCGTTCAGCTCTTTAACGGCTAAGTCTCGCTCAGCTGCAATGGTGGTGTTGCGGTGGCCCATCTCTTCTACCGTGGCGCAGTGCTCCTGTTGCATCCTCGCCAATTTAGCCACGACATCCTCATGTTTCTGAAGTGTTTCAAGTTCTGACTTCCGGGACGTCTCCACTTCGGATTGAAGAACCTGAATGATGCGTTTCTGTTTAACAATGTCAGCATCACGTTCAGCAATAATCTTCGCCCGGTCAAAAGCTACTCTAGAAGCCTTCACGGCTGCCTTGTACCACTCCTTATACTGAGCGTAGAAGTCGCGGATATAACTATGAGCAGTGGTCTCAGCATCCGAAGGAATTCTTTTAAAGTTAGGAGGGAAGACATAGCCATCCATGCAAATTTCAGGGTAGTCATTTTTCATTTGGGCGAGTTTAGCAGCTCCCTCACTCGTCAACTCAGTCGGAGCTTGTTCTATTATAGCGGTTGCTGTCGGTTCCATTCTTGGCCGCTGAGCATCAGGCCGAGAAGATTGAGAAGGCAGCTGCTGCTGATGAGAAGGCCCTAGGAGGTCTACTGGGGCCCTGGGAGGCGGAGGAGAGTGAGATCGGGGTCGGTACTGGTATCCCCGGTCTCTGTCAGAATAATCATAGCCAGAACGGCCACGCGAGTAATCTCTATCTCTATCATAACGTTCTTGACTTGAATAGCCTCGCCCATGATCTCTATCTGTCTCTCTCCTGCGGGAATCGTAAAATGGAGAAGATTGGCGCACGTTCCGGAGCCTATCCAGAGTGGAGCCTCGTCCTGACATCTCACCTGCGATAAGAAAGAATTACGGATTAAGATCCCATAAAGCAATGTTTACTATGCAAAAGTCATGAAGTGCTGTGGAAGTGTGTGTAAATGTGTAAACACCCAAACCGACCGGAAGTGTTGACCGCACTTAAAGGAAAGGGCTCGTTCATGTTTAGGACATCTTGAAATTCCTCCAACCCAGGATTATGAGAAATCGATATATAATCTGGGATGGGAATATCGTCAAGCCCTTTGAAAATGTCTCTCGAATGAGAAGGGACGGCCTCAGAAATCATAACTCCGGAAATGGGAGGAGACACATCCACAGATTTCCACCCCTTAGACTTAAGTTTTTTGGAAACGGCGGCCTTGCCTTTCCGTCTTTCTCCCGACTCCTCCAAGTTTCCCGAGAGGTCAGCCATCGGCTCCGAATCCGTGTGGGTTCTTTCTTCGTCACTCGCCTCGATTATTCTGATTCCGAGTGACTTCTTCACCTTTCTATTCTTGGTTTTCTTCTTATCTTCCTTCTTGGAGGCGGGCTTTGCCAATCCCTCGACGACTATACTTTGAGTGATGTCGATCAAACCAAGAATTCTTAAGTTATAATCGTTCAACACCGAGTCAATATGTCTCAACTCGCTTGGAACTTCTTGAAGACTTCGGACGATACCCTTGAAACACCCTCCATCGGGTCTGGAGATAATGGCTGTAAAAGGAATGAAATGTCAATTTTAACACCGAAGAGCTATTGGTCAAGAAAACAGGTTAAGGCGCTTACGTCTAGACAACCATCGCCTAGCGAAACCCGGAGGGCACCGAACATAGAACCACTCGTTCTTGAAATAACTCAGTCGGGTCCAAGCTCCAACTACAACTTGGCAATTCCTAACTGCATCCAGAAATGTAAAAGACGGGCTATCACCCCTACTCTTGAAGTTAAATATGTGTCTGATCTCGGTGGGCCTTGGCGGGCGAAAGAGACAGTCCATAAATATGACAAAGGCACTGTTCAGCAATGCGTGCCCGTTGGGATGAAGTTGCAAAGGAGCAATTCCTAGGTAGGATAGTATCCCTCTGATATATTGATTGAAAGGAGGGAGAGTTCCGACCGCACAAGCATGGCGATAGAATGCTGTATATCCTTCAGGCGGATTATGCGGTCTATCAGCGGCACTGGGCAATAATACATCGTCCAGAGATATGTTATGTTTCAAGCAAATTCGGCCCAATAAGGATTCGAAAATGTTAGATTGGACAGAGTCAACGGGGTCCTCAATAAATATAGCCTCCGGCAATTCATCTGGAGCTGGATCGATTACATCGGCAGGAATATCAGGAATCTCAAGCACCGGAGGAGTCGAGCTCTGTACCTCTTGTTGTTGGGAGCTCGAAGATTCCATAATTAACTAACTCATCATAAAGAGACGTTAAGTACATGCAGAGCCCGTGCATTCCCCAGTGTAGAGTGTGTGAGCGTGTCGTGCAGTGCAAGTGCTGTGCATTACTTAAGCAAATTTAACAGATTGAAGCAAGATGTCCGAACAACAAAACTTGGGAATTTGAGAATGAAAATGACCGTCATCGCTGACCGTCACTTCCACGCCATCCAGACGCTACTGACCACTTCAAGTATAAATCAGTCGTATTATTGGTTAAGTCATGGTTCCATCGACAAGCTTCAAAGGGGAGTCAAGTACAGTCCTACAGTCAAGTCCAATTAGGCAAGGCCGAAGCTCGTCGGAGTGAAGTATGCTAAATTTCATTAAGTTCGTCAAGTTTCGACTGAAAATTGGTCACGTTCGAATCCATGGAGCGAGCCAAAGATATTGCATTCTCTGAATTAAGGACGATCGAATCAAAATCAATCGACTCGATGTGCTTCGAATCGATCAGGGATGACTCGTTGCGCTCCATATCGATATGGACATTGGAACGATATCTCGTATCGATTGAAGGAACGCTTCGAATCCATCAGGATAGCATTCGCGACAGTCAAGTACAACATCTTCGAATCGATCAGGCCCGGCATCTTCGAATCGATCGAAGGGTTATGAGTTCGAATCGATCGATACGAACCACTTCATCTCGCAAGCTTCGATACGAAGCCACGTGCAATCAAGATCGATTCGAACTACCTCATCCCAGATCGATACGAGGCAAAGAGAAAAGTAATTCCTTAAGATCTCAACACTTTGTCGCGCCCCATCCCTCGATTCGATTGATTTAAATCAGATCTCGATACCTTTCGAAGTTAACCTCAGAAGAATTCAAGAATGATGGCAAGAAATTCCAGTTCCATCGTTCGTGGTTTGGCCGTATGCGTTAATTACCTGATTTATTATAATTGTGGTTGAAGGATTGAAGGTTTTTGATCGAATCGGAGTAGCGTCTCTCTCAAGTCTGAAGGATCGATACGAAGAAGAAGGCAAGGAAACAGTAAAAGTAAAAAGTTAAAGATGAACAGGACCCCGGTATATATAGGGGAAACGAGACGATTCGTCTCCCGGTCAAGCGCAACTGGAAATAACGGGTCCAGCTCATCGATTCGAATGAGTAGCTTCGAATCGATCACTGCAAGGCATCCATCGATTCGAAGCTGATCAGATGACTTCGTCAATTTGGACTCAAATATATACACCAGACAACTTCGAGACTTTTCCTTCGAATCCATGACATCGATTCGAGGTACGGCATCAGAAGGGTCAGGTGGACGTTCGACTCCATCGATTCGAACAGTTAAGTTCGAATCCCTCAATTCCAAATCCATCCAAGCTTCGAATCCATCCGAAAACCATCGATTCGGAGTGCCAACTTCAAAACTATCGACTTATAGCATAACGAAGAGTATCAATTCGAGTAATCTTCTCGAATCCATCAAAAACGATCGAATGGGAATAAAAGCATCGCTTCGAATATAAAAATTAGTACTTATCTACCTTGTACAACGATTCAGGAGAAGATCGATACCAAGGGATAATCATAGACAATCGTCAAAGCACTGATTAAACTCGAATCTCAAATCGATTCAGGAGAGGATCGATGTAGAATTCGGTAACAAACCAAAACTGGCAACGACTTGAAAACATGCAACGTTCACCAAAGTCAAAGTGGTACATATATGCACATATGTCTGACTAGTGTTTAATCTTTGTCATTTACAGGGATCAAATGTTCATCTCGTCATGATACAAAAAACCTAACAGCCAGTCACAATTATACGACGGTCGATTACTGCGATACAGAACGCAACTTTCGGTAAAGCATGTCATAACCGTCCAGTGAGAGATTACAACTTTTCAAAGCACGTCATGTTTACACAAGACGTACTTTGGGGGGCAAATGTTATCCCGCCTTTTGGCAAGACCGTGACACCAAGGACTAGACTAGAAACCAGTGACAGATTGTCTCGGAGATTAGTTACACACAGGGATCGCTATGGATATTGATGAAATTTGTCCGAGTCCAGATCGGGCTGCAATCGATAAGGCACGTCAAGCAGAGTAGTAGGAACCAACGTTCCGAATTTCAAGTCAATCCGAGTTCGTGCGCCCAAGATATCATCGACGCAATTGAAGGGCATAGCCCTAAGTTCGCCTCCGTTTGGTTCGAATCGACTAAGGGTCGAATCCATCAATATCGATGCCAACAAGTTCGACTCGGTCTACTTCGAATCCCTTTTGAACACACGTTGGTCCCAAAAGCCTTCTTATTCGAATCCATCGGACGGCTAAGCTTTGTATCCACCATCCAAGGCAGCATGTTCGACTCGATGGAAGTTTCCCCTGGTTACCTCGAATCCACGAGGGGAACTTTGGCTTCGACTCCATCAAGCGGGGCCTAGTTCGAATCCATTAGGCTATCACTTCCTTCGAATCCACAGAGCTGCAGATACTTCGAATCCACACTGCTTGAAGCAACTTCGAATCGATCGACTTTAACGCACCTAGATCGATTCGAACAGACCTTCGTTCATTCGATTCGAAGAGGGATGCCTTCGAATCCACTACCACGAATCCACCCAGTCAAAGCGGCGAAGAACATGGAGTCGACCCAGTCAATCCAGAGTGAGAAGCGGATCGATGCGAAGCATGCGCACCACGCCGTAGTCTTCGCATACAGGAGGATCGATTCGAACGAATCGATTCGAACGTATCGATTCGAACGACTCCAGGAAGCGAAAAACACCTACTTGAATCGATCATAACTCGAGTTCTACAAGTCCAAATGCCATGAAATTTTAATAGAAGCTTAAGCACATGATGAAGAATGTCCACACCAAATTTCAGCTCGATTGGATGATTTCTTGATCTATTCGAACCAAGGGTCGAATCGATCCCAAAGTGGGCCCGGATCTCCAGATTTCGGCCATGTGGACCCCCTGACATACCAGAACTGGTCTCCCCTCATTTTAGGCGAAATATCAGCCTCCTACACCTATAAATAGAGCCCCTAGTCATTCAGAAAAGGGGTCAGAGAATTCTAAGTACTGAAGAGCGCCCAGATTCTGCCAGATCTACTCCAGAACACCGCCGCTGCTTTAGATTGAGACTTAACTTAGAAATTCAGTTGTATTACATTATAAAATACTGTAACCTTCAAATATCGAGCAATAAAATCATCAAACTTCATAGTGGACGTAGGCAAAACGCCGAACCACTCTAAATCGCTTGTCTTTGCAATTTACTTTCTGTTATTTGGAGTTTTTGTTAGATAATCCACAGTTTTAATTTTCATTCTTCACTTTTATCTCTTCAAAAACTTCCGAAGAATGTTGTGCCCATTTTTGGTACAAACAATACTTAAGTGATTAACTTGTGTAGTTTGATTTTAAACCTTTTTCCTTTTGTTTTCTTAACCTTAAAAAAAACATGTTAGGAAAAATAATAACAAGTTTCAACTGGTTTTATGTGTTTTCATTTTCATTTTGATTAGTTTAATTTGACTTTAGCACAACCTAATTTGAAAAAAAAAGAAGTGTGCTTATTTGTTTTGTGTAATTTGTTTTTAGTTTTTTGTTTTGTTTCATCCTTTAAAAAAAAGTTTAATTTGTTTTACTTTATCTTTGATATATAAAAAAACAAAAAAAACTGCAGATATCTTTTTTTTTATTTCAGGTTGCCAAAGCAGAATTTCAGAAGGAGAAGAACTGCTGCCAAAAATAAATTGTTTATTTAAAAATAAAAATAAAATTTTTGCACCCTTATCTATTGTTTTATTTGCTTTGCATTGTTAATTGCTTGCATTTTAAATAAAAAAAATTCAAAACAAAAACAAAAATCCATTCGTAGTTGCATTGTTAATACACATTTAATTTCTGCTTTGCATTTTATCTTATTAATAATAACGGTTAGATTTCGATAACACTTAATTGTATATTGACAAGTTGTCTTCTTTGAACAATTTAATTTCTTGGTGTTTAGGCTACGGCAAAGTAATAACCATTTATAAATATTACGGTGATTCGTAAATATTATAGTGGTTGTTCCTCTGAAGGTACTTAAACCTTCGGTTGCATTGCTACGGTGATTCGTGGTGCACCGATAAATCCTGTCCATTACCTGGCCGAGAACTATCTTGTTGATTTAAGACAGAGTGTGATTATACAATTTTGGGTTAACTTAGGATAAATCATTTGTAATTAACCTTGCATTCATTTAGTTGCATTAGTTCAAGTATATTTAAAAAATAAAAAAAATACTAAAAATCCAAAACTAAAAAATTGTAAATATTCCTTTTTCCTTTGAAATTTTTAAATCCTTTTCCGTTGAATTTTTTTTATCAAAACCAAAAATCCAAAAAAAATAAATTTACTTAGTGTTTAGAAAATCAAAAATCCAATAAAATATAAAATCTTTTCAAATTTTTATTTTAAAATCCAAAAAAAATAAAATTCAATTTTCCCTTTTTTTGAAAGATAATTCTTTTTGTAAATATTTTTCCTTTATAAAAAAACATTCTTCAAAATGTCCGAATTTCCATATTCACTTGAATTTTACGAAAGTTGTGAAAATCAATATAATCCATATAATTTCACACCAAATTCTTATGGATATTTCAATAACAACTATTGTTTAAACGATTCAAATTTTGAACAATAAAATTTTCAAAATGATGACCAACCTTCAAATCTTGAAAATAACATTTCATCTTTACTTGAAATCTCTACACAACAAAATCAAATGATAAATGATTTGTGTAATTATTATTTTTGTGATAACTCAAGTCAAAATTTTCAAAATAATCAAAATTTGAATTCACTTCAAAATTCAAATGACTTCGAGTATAGCCCATGCCAACTCAATTTTGAACTCCAAAATGAGTTTCAAAATCAAAATGAAAATGTGATCCACTTTTCAAATAATTTTGGCAATGGTAATAATCTCGATTGCGATACGATGGAAAATTTTTGTTCTCAACAATTTCAAATTGAAAATCCTCAAGTTAATAATTATAAATTCGATTTTGTTGAGCAAATGAACGAAATATACAATGAACATATGGATTTGTTGTTCGAAACATATATGAAACAAGGTGATAAACAAAATCAAATCCCAATGTGTGACGAGTCAAGTGATAATCCACCTTTTACCCAAATCGACGATTTTCAAATAATAACTTTTGAAATTGAAAACGAAAATCTTAACAAAGTTGTTGAAATTTGGTAATTGACTTGGATTTCAATTCTTTTGAGGGTGAGAAACGTGATTTAAAATTCGATCTTCCTTTTTCCGATTTCGAAAATTTGAATACAACAACTTTGGATTTTGAACTTGACATATGAAATGAAGTTGTTAATAATTCAATAAAGGAAGACGAATTTAATGAACACGAATTTTTTGGACTTTTCGAAGAAGAGTTGTCTAGTTCTGAAGGGGAAGATTTAAATCACCATTTTGATTTTGAAATCAATAATTTGGAAGAAGTTTTCAATGACAAATTTGAATTTCAAAATGGTGAAAATAAACTTGAATTTCAATTAATCGTTTTATCAACCCCGAAAACATTCGAAAATATAACAACTTGTACGATTTTCAATAAAACGACATTCGTTTTTACAAATCAACATTCAACTTTAAAATCTTTGAAGGTTTGGTTTTTCAAGCTTGAGCAGTGTCTCGCATACTTGACAAGACAAATGAATCAGTCTTTGGAAGACCGTTTCATTTACTTTTGACGATATACTTTCTGATCTCGTGTAAATACCGCTCATTTTCATGTAAATTTAGGTCATCTTTTTATGTTTATTTTATTCTTCTCCTTCCACTTGGGTTGACTGTGGGGACACAGTCAAAATCAAGTGTGGGGGGAGACTCATCATCATTTCAATTTTTCATGGTTTATTTTAAATTTTTCTTTCCAAAATTTTAGAAAACAAATCTCGAAAACAAAAAAACAAATTTTTTTAAAGCATTTTTGATTTATTTTTAAAGAAACACTATAGGATAAATATATGTTTTTGGTTAATTAAATTGAAATTTTTGAAAATTTATTTCCCTTAACAAAAATAAAAATGAAGTTGGATTACAAATAACAATGGTTTAACTAGTATATAGGAAGATTCATACGTGTTAATTGTGAAATACATCCTAATTGAAAATCTTTGTTTTAAAAAGTGGTTGATTTAAAGTAAAGATATAACATTTTTTTTTCTAAGTTAAATGGTGCTAAGATGATTTTGCATTGCTCTCTTTTAAAAAAACAAAAACAAAAAACAATTTTTTTTTGTATATATGTATATAATTTTTATTAACACCTAAAGTCATGTGTTCACACTTGTGTGTTCACTCGCCATGCTCTGTACCCTTCTCACGTAAGCCCGAAAGGCAGTGCACGATCGGTATATGTGGCCTCAGTTTATCTAAGTTAGGTTTGTGTATATAATTTTTTTTAATAACGCCCACAGTCGATAAGTGTTCACACTTGTGTGTGCACACTCCACGCTCTATATTCCCCTCACATAAGTCCGTAAGGTAGTGCATGGGTAATATATCTGGCCTCTGTTTATCTGAGTTAGGCATATGTAAATATTGTTAATATCAATAAAATTTTCAAATAAAAATTTAGAGAGAGTAAGCAATTAAAATCCAAGCACTATTTTAACTTATTTGATTTGACTTGTTATTGAAAAAGAAATGAAAATACCACTTTGATAAACTTTGATAATCAACTAAGGATCTATTTCATAATACACTTTGTTATCAACCGAAATAACGAGTTAAACTATAGTCTATTTGTTATGATAACTTTGTTTTTATTGGAAATTTTGATAAGTAAATGGCTTAAATTTTCAAGATAATGACCAAAACCTATATTTAACTTATTTGTGTCAATTTAAAAGTAAATCCTTCATTTGTAAATATTTTCACTTTGCATTCGGATTTTGTGGGTAGTATCCACTGAAAACCATCACTAGACAACACTCGTCCTACAGGTGACACCCAGAGGTTTAACGGCTCGTTGCATACGCTCAATGCAATCATGCTTCCTACGAAAATGGATTTATCTTAGTTTTTCTTTATTCCAGGATGAATAAAAAGATAAGTGTGGGGGTATTTGATGTGCACGTAAATGTGCATATTTTTACCACAATATTTAATATATTTAAATTAAATAAATGATCATATTGTGTATTTTCACAGGTTTAAACCAAAATTCAAATCATTTTCAAAACGTCACATATTCATCTTCATATAGAGGCAAAATGGTCATTTTTGTGCATATATTAATTTGAGAAAATTTAATTGGAAAATTCTATATTATTTTTGTAGGAATTTGAACTCAAATACAAGTGGTTTCATGAAGATATGCATGCACAAAAGGAAACAAAGAAAATGAAGATGAAAATAATTCAAACTCATGAACATGGAGGACCCTACCTACCACTTACCTTGATTTTCAATTAGGAGCTAAGACACATGCTAAAACGCCATTAAAGCTTCATGCACATTTAAGTGGAGAATTAACATATGCTAATGATTACTTGGTGGCCACACTACCTCAAGGGTGTTTTGGGCATTCCCCAAAATAGTATATTAGGGTTTCATACATGTATAAATACCCCTTATCTTCATGTAATTATCTCCTCTTCTTTAGTCTCTCTTAGGCTCTCTTCTCTTAGTTAGTTTAGATCAAAAATAAAATGAGAGCTCTCTTTCTTTTCATGGCTACTTAGCCATTTCTTCTTTTATGTAATTTTCTTTCTTTTTTATGCAAGTAGCTTAGTTTTTCTTACATTTTGCTCTCTTTTTCCTCTTGTTTGTTTCATGTTGTTTCTACATTTGTTGATTTGATAACAAATATGAGAGCCTAATCCCTTCAATTTAGGGGTAATGAAGTTCTCTAGTATATAGTTGCAACATTTTGATGTTTATGTTCTCTTTTAGTGCTTAATGGAAACATTAAAGTGGTTTGATGTTTTTGTTTTTGATTTGAATTTGATAGCCTATATTGTTGACACCAAATAGGCTATGCTTAAAGAAACATAACACAAATTGCCTCTTTATCTATATATGATTATGGAAAAGAAGTGAATGTTGAAATTAAAATTTGATGGCTTATATTTCTAGACAATAGTTAATAGGCCATGCTTAAAATAGATTTTGCTTTCAACTTTGTTCTCATATTTCATGAGAATTAAATGTTTATTAGTGGTTGTGTTATAGTTTTATGGTTTATATTGGGCTAATTGATAGCACAAATATAACATACTTATAATAAGCACATCAACTAATCTCACTAATGACTAAAAGAGAGATCATAACTTCATTTTGTTGATTTATGTGATTTAGAGAGTGGAAATTACCTCTAAATTGTCTTATCACTCTCATATTTTTATCAATTTTCTTTTGTTAGTTTTCTACAATTTTAGCTAATCACACTTTCAACTTTGGTTTAATTTGAGTGAATAGAGATTTAAAATCTAGCATTTCCCCATGGATCGACCCGTACTCGCCGCGTACTACGATAGTACGCTGTGTGCTTGCGGTTATTTTAATTTGAAATTTATCGGCAATTTTCTAATTCGATAGAAAATTTTGTCGTTAAACATCCACACCCTTGACTATCGTTCTACATAGGTCGGGTACCATCGCAATGCACTCTACAGGTCTTATTAGGTACCAAAGGTTTAGGGCAGTCATCGCATTTCGTATTAGAGCCTAGATTGCGTATTTGACCCTAGTTGATACTTGGATCTATTAGAGATAAGGAGGAGTTATCACCTTCGGATGGGTCAGACGATATATGAGAGTGCGTACTTGTTATATTTTGGTTTTCAATACTGTGCAGTAGAATATAGTATAAGTCGCATTGAATTCAGGGACATCACTTATTCCTTTTTGAGAGACTGATCATTCTTATTACAATTTTATAAGAATGAGCCAGCAAATGAGGAATGTTGCTAGGACTTCTATTTCTAGCATAGAGCAGGGAGTGGGCGATGGGCAACTGTGAATCTTAATATGCAGGCTATGTTCAATAATATGAGGAACATGTTGCAAAACTCCTAAGGAGTTGCTCCTGCTATGGCTTTTGCTAGTGGTACTCCAGTGTAAGCACTAAGGGCTGACTTTGCAAAGTTAAACAAAGACTACTCTAGTCTTGGTGGCAAACTGTTTCTTGGAACAGAATCAGCCATTGAATTACAAGAATGGTTGGATACCTACGAATGCATCTTTGAGGATACAGAGATAGATGAGGCTATGAAGAGGAAGCTAGCCTCTAGAAAATTTCTGGGGCGAGCAATGAGGTGGTGGAATTCCACCAAGATTACTGCCTCCGAGGAGCAGATTACCTGAGAGTATTTTAAGACGAGGTTTGAGGAGAAGTATATACCGACTACCCTGAAGTCAGTGTTGTTATGTAAACTTGCTGACTTGAGGTAGAGAGATATGACAGTCTCGTAGTATGTGGTTGCATTTGATATGTTGTCAAAGTACGACCTTTCTTTTATTGAAACACTAATGTAAGTTTATTATGGGCTTGGATGATTATCTCAGAGAAAATCTCATGGGACATATTGATGAGTCCTTTGATAAGCTGGTGGAGAAGGCCCTTTGACACGAGAGTTTGTATCCAAAATCTAAGCTGGTTGTTGATTTGAAGGATCAACCAAAGCCCCAAGCAGGCGGGAGAGCTTAGAAGAAGTGGAATAAAAACAATAACAAATGGAAGCATTTTTAGAAAATGGGCGACCAGAAAATGGGCAAGTAGGAGCCTACTTGCTATAGTTGTGGGGAGAAGGGCCATCTTATCATGGATTGTAAAGTTGAAAGCAAGAAGTGCTACATATGTAACAAGTATGGACATATTAAAAAGGATTGTCCAGAATCATGAGGCAGAAGCAGGTAGTAAAGGCATATGATATTCACGCTATTCCAACTACGTTGAATGCTCCATCAGTGAAGGAGAAGAGGAAGAGCGTCGTTATTTAGGGTATGCTTTCTATTTTTGATATGTCTGTACGCGTTTTATTCAATACCGGGGCTTCACATTCCTTCATATCTATTGATCTTACAGATAGATTAGGATTGAGATCTGAGATAGTAGGAAGACCCTTGATTGTATCGAACTCTATAAGAGGTTCGGCTAGTTTGTCTATGAGTTGTCGTAATATAGTCCTATAGAATCATGGATGTATGTTTTCTTGTGATTGTTTTCTTTTGGGTTTTGTGGGATTCGATATTATTTTAGGGATGGACTGGCTGAAGAGGTACGAAGTCGCCGTGGATTGAGAGAGGTTAGTGGTGACGATTGGGATGGAGAGAGCGGATGGTAGCGTTGGGCTGCCTACCAGACGATGGGGTAATGGTTAGCTTTCTATATTCACTCGAGGTCCTGCATGATGAATTGTTATCAATACCTAAGAGCAGAATAAACTAGAGGTGCAAATGAATGACCTATTACGACGAGGGTTCATATGACAAAGTATATCTAAGTGGGAGGGCAGCTGTAGTATTCGTCACTAAGGCAAATGGCTCTTTAAGGTTGTGTGCTAATTAACGTGAGCTGAAAATGGTGAAGAAGAAGAATAAGTATCCACTCCCCTCGATTGATGACTTATTCGATTTGCTCCATAGTGCGAAGGTCTTCATTCAGTTGGACCTTGCAACAGGGTTTCATAAACTGAGAGTGGTGAAGGAAAGTGTGCCGATTACAACATTTCTTATGCCGTTTGGATTCTCTGAGTGGTTTATTATGCCAGTCGGGCTAAACAATGCACCGACATACTTCATGGATCTCATTAATCATGTTTTCATACATCAGCTGAATAATTTTGTGCTTGTGTTCATATATGATATCCTTGTATATTCGAGGACAAAGGAAGAACAGAAGAAGCACTTGAGGATTGTGCTGGGGGTGTTAAGGAAGTACCGATTGAAGGCGAAGTTTTCTATGTGTCACTTCTAGAGGAGGGAAGCATGATTCTTGGATCATGTTGTGTCTGAGCAGGGCATTGCTGTAGATCTTGTGAAAGTTGCAGCAGTTCAGGATTGGCACCAACCCTAAAATGCTATAGATGTGAGGAGTTTTCTTAGACTGCCGAGATACTATAGACATTTTATCAAGGACTTCTCTAGAGTAGCAGCACCGTTAACCCATTTAGCAAAGAAGAATCGGACTTTTATTTGGGACAGAAGGGGTGAGCAAGCGTTCGTGAGTCCAAAGGAGAGGTTAACAAGTGCAAGGTTTTTAGTCATTCTGAGTCGGAATGAAGAGTTAACAATATGCATAGACACCTATGGTACTGGACTAGGTGTATTGTTGATACAGTTGGGAAAAGTTGTTGCATATGCTAGCCAACAACTGAAATCGCATGAAAGGAAGTATCCGACTTATGATTTGGAGTTGGCGGTGATAGTATTAGCTATGAAACATGGTGGCATTATTTGCTTGAAGAGAGGTTTGAATTATTCACGGATCACAAATCATTGAAGTACCTCATCTCACAGTTTTTGGGACAGCTTAATAGATAACTAGTGGTGTTTGAATGAGCCCTAATAACCTATTTTGGATATTAGGTTATGTTAGCTGCCATATCCTGCCCAAATCATCTTCCCATCTTCCCAATATAGATCTATACCTCCATTAAACTTCTCTTTAGTCAAAACCTTCTCTAATCTCTTTAAAATCAAGCCAAATCGATAAATTAAGGGTATATTAGCAAGGAGATTAGTTAGAGACTTCCAAATCAACATTTATAGAGAGGAAATTTTGGGGCTTTGCTGTCTATTCTCAGATTTGCCTCATTTTGGATGGAAATATTCCATTTTTGGGTGTGTGGTGAGTAATTAATCATATCACAACTTATTATATATGCATCTATATGTTTTGACATGTTTTGAACCCATTTTTAAAGTCAAAAATATGTTTTGGGTTCTATTTTAAAATCAAATCTAAAGTAAAAACGAGATTTAAATGATTTAATCATGTTGTTTTGATGTGTAGTGGATTATATATATATATATATATATATATATATATATATATATATATATATATTAGGCTATGTTATGGATGTGTTTTAAGATAATTTTCCATGATTTGAATTATGTTTGTGTGATTGGATGATGATTGAATGCTTTTGATGCTTGTTTGGATGTGGTTGTATGTTTGAATAGTTATAAATGCTCATTGGAGCAAAATAGAGGCGATGATTGATTCTATGGTCGAAGGCCTCCATGTTGGAGGAGTGATGGTGTGCTCTCGGATTCGATACATAAAGGATAGGAGATCCACAAACGTGGAATTGGACTTCGACGGATGACTCTAGAGTGTTTGGGGTCGCATCGATGTAGAGGGAATGCATGTGTATCAAAGCATTAAGTGTAGCATTGGAATCGACATGAAATTGGGGCATCGGAAGTAGTGATAGTCAATGTAGAATTGGTCCTTTATTTGGTGTTTAGCTTGGTGGCGTCCGGTTGTTGGCTTTGGGTTCGGGGAGGGGGTGTTTGCTTGGAGTTATGCCGGTTAATGCAAAAGAACTAGACATAAAATTTGGTTCAGGGAAAACCTTAGGGTTGGTGATGGTGGTGCTTCGGGTTGATGTTTTAGCTTCTTGGTGTCGGGGAAATACCGAGCTGGAAAATTGGTTCGGGGTGAAGTGTCAGATAGAAGTTTATGCTTGGTGTTTTTCTTCGGTCTGGTAGTGCTCTTGCTTCGATTCAGTTCTTGGAAATGCCGAGTAAAGCTGAGGAATGAGGTGCTTCAGGGGAACTTCGAGTTTGGCATATAGCTGCTTTGGGTTAGACCTAGAGCTGCTTGGGCGGTTTTTGGAAGTTGACTTGAAGTTGAAGTGGACAACTCCGAGATGACTTGAGACGACTTTGGGTTTTGTGTAGCAACCGATGAAGCGATGACACGAAGCTTCGACACGATGACTCTAGAACTTTGTTATGATAACTCTACGACTTACGAGCGGTGTTTAGAGGTGTTATGATGATGATGACTCAACAATGGGAGTTTTGATGGTGATCCAGAAGGGCAAGTTCGACGATGGGAAATAATGAGTAGAATAACAACCGTGTTCTACTATGGAGATAAACGATATGGAATAATGATTAGGTTCCATTGTGGAGACGTGTGTAAAGGGATCGCTGATGACCGAAGGTTTCCAGAGTTCTTGTACATATGGGGTATATGGGGATGCCCACCTGGAATTTGTGGTTGTGAATCTAGTTCCTAGCCTTAGGAAGTGGTATGGATTTGAGTACTAGGAAACCAAGACATTGATTGAGTTTTGAGCTAACAATGGGGTTATCTGAGTTATCATATATCCAAAGCACTTGAGTGGTGTGAGGATCGTTTGATGGATGTCATGTTTTACTGTGATAGGGTGTCATTTGACATAGGTATTACCGAATTGTATACCCAAACATCCGATATTGTACTTTGATTTGTAGTACACCCATATGATGATGGTAATAGATTAGCATATATCGATTGTTATGTGCTGACTCTTTGGATGCAAGGATGGGTCATTTATGATTCGACATTCCTTATGTCCTTATTACAATATATGATTTTTATAGTAGTTTGAGATGATGTATCGCTCATAACAAACTATTGCCAGACCCGAGGTTTTATGCTTTGCTTCTTATTATCTCGGGTGCTCTTAAATGAGTAGATTAGAGATAATGGGTATGGACAGCGCATGGAGCTGTATGGAGTATGAGCAGGAGGCTGTGCTTTCATATATCTATATTTTGGACCTTACCGTCGTTTATTCCACTGTATAGTACTATGGAGCTATGTTAGTACTTGTATTATTTGAGAGCCAGTTGTGAGAGTTTATTTGGAGATATAAGATGTATAAACTCTATCATTTCTATTTTTTATAATCATTGAACCTATTTCACTCTGATGTTCTTATCTTTGGTTCAATTGATTATATCACCGTCCTGCTTATTTTGCATCCATCTGATTATTATATTTTGTCTATGCATTGTGAGATGCTCTACAGGTTCTGTGATTTTGATTTTTGTTACTTTACACCCTTAACTATCATCCTACATCGACTGAGTACCGCCGCAGCGCACTCTACAGGTTATATTGGGAACATAAGGTGTAGGACAATCATCACATTTAGGAATTGATGGATCCTTCATGGTTCAATTTTAGAGGATTTTTGTTTTATTGCCATGTAATATATTAATTATTGATACTTTCTGAAAGAATTTTAAAATCTACCAAATTATATGGAGTATAATAAGTCTTTTGCAACACATTAATTTTTTTTACACTCTACTCTTACTATTTTATTTCACTTCAACTATATAATTATTTTTTTATCTACATGAGTTGTTTTAAAGCATGCTTGGAAACTCCTAATAAGCAACCAAAACTTACTCTAATTGCATTATTGACAATTTATTATAAAAAACATAAAAAATAGCTTGAAATAGTAAATTTAGAAGCAATTAGTTCTTTCTTACAAACTATAAAGAATTTTGATAGATAATTTTGGTCAAATATATGACTCAAATAACCTTATGTCTTCAAATGATTTACGAAGAGAATATCATTATTTTGAGTTCACCATGGTCCAATTATATAATTTATTATGTATTCATTATTTATACTTCTCATTAGCAAAACGTCTAAAGTAACATTTTAAATTAAAGGTTATATTACATCCAAATGCTTTTACTTAAAATCTACCATTTAAAATTACTTGAAAGCTTTTCTTTAAAGCTCCTAATAATAGAATTTAAAATTAATCTTGGCCAAGTGTGACCTAAGTTTACTAGGAGGAAAACTTTTCAAGAATCACTATTACCTTACAACTTCATATAATATAAAGTCTACCATTACCAAATAAGTTTCAATTATTTTATGACCGGTGCATGTACAACTTTTTCGGTGCATGTATGTTTGTTTACACACAAAAACAATAGCATAAAAAACGTTCTATTTGAAAGGGCATACATACAACTAGGGGTGACCATATGGTTAATTTGGTGGTAAGATAATGAAAATTGTTATACCGAACTAAAACTAGTAATAATGAAAACCATACCAAACCAACTAAATTAAGATTGGTTGGTTTGGTTAATTATCCGAACTAACCGAGTTTATAATGATTCACCTTTTATGTTTGGAATATTCATTGTACTTTAAAATAAAACATAAAATATATCATTAAAGTATTCTTATTTATTTTAATAGTAAGTTTGACACATATACTTATAAATAAAATTTATTTAGACCACTATACTAATCTAAAAAAGTATATTATACCATTAGTAATTTTGACAATATAATAAAAGTTTGGTTAATTCGATTATCGAATTAATTTTTTACGGGCCAAATAGAAACCAATCTTGTTTCAAAACCAAACCAAACCAACCGAAAGAAAATGGTTTGGTTGGTTTATTTTGTTTAACCAAAGGTTGCTCACCCCTATATATAACTTTTTTAATATATGTATGTCTATCAAATATATCCTAACAATCTATTCATACCTACAAACTGTAGCACCTATTAACCTAAGCACCTGTGCAACAAACGAGCTTTAATTAACTTCTTTAAATATGTAGATGATCGAACAACATTCACCTTTCTTATATGAAAGAAGTTGAAAATGATAAAACTTTGCTCCTGTATGTTTTAGTCTTTCTACTATTTGATATCGATTGCATGAAGTTATTGTTGTAAAATGGTTTATTAATATAATTACCATGTCATAGCTTGCTTCAATCATTATTTCCACTACTTTCTTTTATTTTTATCGGTTTATCATTATGAATGGACATTTTATTAGTCAAAATGATTCAATATATCTTTTACTAAAATTTATTTTTTGTTATTGACCTTTTAAGACTTATTATTGCTAAACTGAGAATAGATGAATTGGGTTTTGATTCATCATGATGTGTTCCTAGGTACTTTACCATTGTTCATCTCCTAAGTTATGCAATTAATTCTTCTATTATTATATCACTTATTCAATTAAGGTGTTATAGCTTTCTTTAATTATTATTTTCGTACCTTGCATTAAAAATTTGCTTAACTAATTTATCATATTCCAATCAAAATTATTTAATATGGATGATCATCATTTCCTATGCATTTATCATTTTTAAGTAGCAAAAATATTATCTCTCATTATATCTTTAACATGTGGATATTTATATCTTTTTTATGTATAATTGGAATACTTCCATATTTTTCTTCATTAGGTGCCCTAATTTTAGAAATCCACTCTTAAGTGTTTAATAGAGGCAGAATGCTTAATTTAATTACAAAAATTCTCATATCATTTTTTATTCCATTGTGCTCGGCTTATTACTACAAATGGATGGTAATGTATGTCTTTGTATTACGTTTTAAGACTACTTCACTGAGGAATATATATATAATAAAAACAAGGATGTATTGAGGAAATTAATTCTCTAAAATTATCTCTAATATTAGTAAAGATAATTCAATAAATGTGATTTCCACGGCGTCTTTTTGAAATTTCAAAAGTACCCTTCATCTATTAATGAAATCTCATATCCGTTTGTAACCTCAACCACCATCCCCTTCCCGACTACTCATCAATGGAATTCCACTAACAATTTGCAACCAACACAATCAACACAACCAACAAATCATTAGAAAGAAAAATGTTATGACCACCAAAATTTTTGCACCTATAGTACAAATCTGTCCACTGAATTTTTATTAAATAAAAATGAACTATTTCAATAGATGCACTTATGTTCGATTTACACTAGTTTTAATAATAAATCTATTCAAGATGGTCTGTATGTACTTATTTTGCAGTTATACCTTTTTCTATGGGAATAGTTAATTTTTTCCTACTTTGGGTGTGTATATATTCAACTAACAAGACCTATATCTATTTTTGATTTTTTTAATGAATCTTAAATGTTTTGAAATCTACTCGTTTTTCCTTTGTTAGCATTTAACTTTATGCATCTCTTTCATCATCCTCTCTATCTCTTCTCTGGTCACAGACGGATGGATTTGAACTTAGAGACACCTCTTTGTTGCCACCATGGTCTGGTTGACTTGATCATGAGATTGCTTTGGTAAAAAGCCTCTTCATTTCTTCTAAACTTCAAATCCAAGCTTCAAGTTTTCAAATCTAGTTTTTTCTCAATGAAAGCACCAAAAATGTTGTGCCAAAAATTGACACAACACCCCAAAGTTAATAATATATAGCAGATTTAATCAAAAAGCAATAAAAAGACACAATTTTTTTAGTGGTTCGGTGAATACTCCGGACTACATCCACTTTAATCTTATCATCATATGTTTTCTCTCTAGAATATAAAGATTACAACTCAAATCCGATCACAATCTAATGAATCCTGGATTTAAGAAGGTTTGAGGAAGAAGAAAATAGAAAGAAGTCCTTTAGGGTAGAAGCTCGGCCAAAAGTCCTTTTCCAAATGCTCTAAGTCTTATATTTATAGGGAAATCATCTAACATAATCGCCAGATCTCGATACACCATGTCTGACTTCAGATCCAAAAATGTAAGAAAGAAAGATGGAGTCCTCAGAGCAAACAATTTATCTTAGTATCAATCAAAAGTGATTGATACCGATCTAATTTTGTGATGGGGAGTTGTTCCATCTTCCTTCCTTTAGTCTTCTACCTTCGATCCATTGACTTCCAAGCACTTTTCTTTAGAAATCATGTTGTTTCCGAGAGGTTCTACTATCTCTACTACTTGTCTTATTTCCTTCAGGACTTCCTTGGAGTTGTTCAACTACTCCTTTAGAAATTGGCCTCAAGATGATCACTTTAGTCAACCATCCATTGATCATCACTCTTGTTGCCGTGAACGTGCATGAAAAGTGATTGGTACCGAACTCTTTTCATGTTGGTACCGATCTCATTTTCTTAGTGCAATCAACTCCAAACTTCCTAAGTTCCTTCATATAATCATTCTTGATAGTTCCAATCATGTCGGCGTGAATCATGACGGTGAAAATCATGTCGGTACCAACATGAATCATGTCAGCATTAACCTGATTTGCATTTATGAAACTAGGTCGAATCTTAGATATCTTCAATCTTGACATCTTCTAAGTTCATTGACTCATTGCTTTGCAGTCCATTTCATCTGTTTGAGTCTATTTTAAACTATGGAAAATATAGCTGTAACACTTGCCTCTTAAAGTATGCCTTATGAATGTAAGGTGTGCTTTGCTCAAGAACAAGTTCCCGGAGTTATCAATCACTTATAGTTGGGCACTCTGGCTATCCATAGATCCAAGCTGTGATGAACCATCTGGTTCCTTCGAATTCACTTGCAAATCAAAGGTCATTTTAGAACATTATAGCTATGGACCTAGTCCTTACTTAAGTGTTAGTCATAAATCATAATCATTCTATATGCATCCGGAGTTATCATTTCAGATATCATTATCAAAATCATCCCGTGTTCGCCCAGGGTTAAGTTATCAAATATCATCACCAGAGCCATCCCGTGTTCGTTCAGGATCAAGTAGCCAAATATCATTATCAAAGTCATCCCATGTTCACTCAGAGTCAATTTATCATAAATCAATAACCATATCGTAAGGCGTTAAAATCCTAAAGCCAAGTCTAGTTCTCATAGGATCCCATAATCAACATTCAATCTAGGGTCTGATCTCTCCAGATCATTCAACATCCAATATATGGTTTGACCTCTCCAGATCCATGCCGAGTCCAATCTGTTCGATCATCGATGAGGGGGGCCAACTTCCAAGCAAGTCCATTTGCTCACTCTCTGTTGAGGGGACTTATTTTCCTAGTTAATTCATCCATTCACTCTCCAATGTCGGGGCTCGCTATTTGTACAAGTCCAATCCACCCGCTCTTCGGCAAAGGGACTTGCACCTTATGGTCATCGCATTGTCTCTTTGGACAGGACTGCCATTTTCAATCAATATTATTCATCACGTTCCAGTGGTTTCCAAAATCAAATATTTTTAAAATCCAAATCAAATCATCAAACAAATATCCTAAGCATTCATCCCAAACACCCAACTCAGAGCATGCCTAGAGACAAATCAAGGTCTCGTACATGTGTAAGCATCCCGAGGTTATTATTGTCTTATTTATTCAAAACAGAAAGCAAAACTAAGGAATCAAATCTGACTCCCATCCATCACAATCAATGGATTACCATTCTCTACCCAGTTCTATGGTCATACCCAGATTTGTTGTTGCAGATGGTGGCTTCTCCTGCCACACCAATGCAAAATCGTTCCTCGCGTACTATTATAGCCGGTTGTTCAAAATCTACTCTTCTATTAAATCATGAAGGTGTCTACACCCATTCATTTCATGTCTATCCATCTCATGGAAAATGAAAAATATTTCAGACCTTTTCTCCTGATCCATGGGCTCTCTCTTAGCTGGCTTCTGGTAGGAAATCTGCCCCCTAGTATCTAAGTAAATCCTCTCTAGGGTTTCAGTTAGGTCAGTATAAGAAGATAATTTTGGTTTTCCTCCGCTTCGCTCCTCCGAAGCTATCTTCATCTTTTTACTTTCCTTTTCCATTTCAATACCCTTCTCCGGATTGTCCTCCGTTGTCTATAGTATTTACTTCAGCGTTCTCGGCTTCAACGTCCTCCTGACATAAGTATCTCTAAGCCTCATGGTAAAACTCTATAAGATCAATCGGTGGATACCTTTCCAAAGCAATTTTGAAGCCAGTTTTATTTGCAACTCCAAACACCGTAACCATCAAAATAATAGATGGATACGGCTTATGAACCATGGTGGCCGCTGCGTTAATCCTTGTCAAGTAACTCCTTATGGTCTCTCTAGCCCTTTGCTTCATGCTTGAAAGCATCATCACATTCTTTAGTCCAGAAATGTGAACTCTAAACTATCTCAAGAATATGTCTACCAATATGTCCTACGTGCTTATGGGCCTATTTTCTATCTGCCTGAAATATATAGCAGCCAACTCTGTCAAGTACAATAGGAACCAGTGTCCCATTACTTCCTTAGAAGCAACCAACACTCCATATGTCGGGTGTATCTCATCAGCTGAACGATCAGACCAATCCTCTCGTTGTGCAGTTCCAGCATCGGATTCCTTGCATACCAGATGTTAGGGGTGAATGGATTCCTATTTACGTCCTCCAACCTTTGGTTTGGAGGTCCACCTCTCACTATTCTTCTAATCATCTCAACTATTCGGTCATCGTCATCTAACGGAGTTCTCTGACCCATTGTTACATTCTGCCGCCCATTCCTAAAATAAAATTCAAGCACATACTCCTCTGCTTGTGCGTATGCATTCTGATTCGCATCTCTGGCTCCAGCATCATCCGCTCTTAGCATCCCATCTCGTTCCAAATCAAAATCGAAAGTGCCTCCTATAAATTCATGCTGGTATCGACCTAATTTAGGTCAGTTTTGATCTGATTTTATGGTAAGAGTGCTATTCCAGTTTGCTCCACTCCAGCTCTAGATGTTCCAACACTGGTTTCTTGCCATTGGTTCTGAATTCCAACTGCTCTGGCTATTCTTTATCGATCCATCCTTCTGAAAAGTCTATCTAGCATCACATTCTGCCGAGCTATTATTCCATCTTACACCTCTTTCATCGTCATCTCCATCTCTTCTCTGGTCACATAGATGGTTGGATTTTAACTTAAGGATACCTCTTGGCTGCCCTATGCTCTGGTTGACTTGGTCCTACGATTGCTTAGGTAGACGGCCTCTTCATCTCTTCCAAACTTCAAATCCAAGCTTCAAGTCTTCAAATCTACTTCTTTCTTAGTGATAGCACCAAAAACATTGTGCCAAAAATTGACAAGTCACCCAAAAGTAGATAATATATAGCATATCTAATCAAAAGCAATAAAAATACATAATTTTTATAGTGGTTCAGTGAATACTCCAACCAGTGTCTACTTTAATCTTATTATCTTATGTTTTCTCTTCAAAATATAAATATTATAGCTCAAATCCATTTACAATCTAGTAAATCTGGGATTTGAGAATGTTTAAGGAAGAAGAAAATAGAAAATAGTCCTTTAGGGAAGAAGCTCAGCCAAAAGTCCTTTTCCAAATGATCTAAATCTTGTATTTATAGGGAAATCCTCCAAAAAATCACCATATCCAATATACTAAGTCCGACTTAAGATTCAAAAGTGTAAGAGAGGAAGATGGAGTCCCTAGAGTAAGAAAATCATCTTGGTACCGATTAGAAGTAATCGGTACCGATCTGATTTTATGATGGGGAGTTGTCCCATCTTCCTTTCTTTGGTATTATATCTTCGATCCATAGAGTTCCGAGCAATTTTCCTTAGAAAACAAGTTGTTTCCTAGAGGTTCTGATATCTCTACTGCTTTTCTTCTTTCCTTCATGATTTCCTTAGACTTGTTCAACTACTCCTTTATAAATCGGCCTCAAGACGATCACTTTAGCCAACCATCCATTGACCATCACTCTAGTTGCCATGAATGTGCATGAAAAGTGATCAGTACTGAACTATTTTCATGTTGGCATCGATCTCTTTTCCTTAGTACAATCAACTCCAAACTTCTTAAGTTCCTCCGTGCCATCATTCTTGAAAGTTCTAATCATGTCGACGTGAATCATGTCGGTGAAAATCATGTCGACACCAACTTGAATCATGTCGGTGCCAACCTGATTTGCATTTCTAAAACTTGGCCAAATTACCTTTGATGCGTTAGGTCTAGACATTTTCCAAGCTCATTGACTCATTCCTTCACTAGTTTGCAGTCCATTTCATCTAACTGAGTCTATTTTAAGACTGGGGAAATTTTGGATGTAATAGTATGTAAAGATATGAATAGTGTTTAAATAAAGAGGGCCAAGTAAGTGAGAACTCGACAAAACAGTGAAAATCCATATATAACAACAAATCAAACTGAAAGTCGCTAAGTTTTTAAGCTAGTGACTTAATGCGGAATGATCTATAATATGACAAATACATATAAAAATAGCCAAGAAAAATAATATAAGCAAGTGCAGTAAAGATAAATGCAAACGTGAATTTTTATACTAGTTTGGACCATATCTTGCTTCCCATCCCAGAGCTTCCCATCTTTATTTTCTCTAAACAACAACCCCCACTTTTCCCGGAGGAATAGGCATACAAACTTTGCCTGAACTTCATGAACATGACTTCAACTCACTACCTAACTGACATAGAATTTCGCCTTTTTGAATAAAGGTTCTTCTTATGCAACTTTGTCCTATAAACAAGGATTTTACTTTCCAATTCGGTACAACAATCCTTCAACCACTTCAACGATCAAAGAATTGAATGAACGGGGTTTAGGATTGTAATTTGAATCATAAGACATTGAATTTAATAGAGTATGTTTACTAGGGTTTCAAAAAGTGAAAGCTGTAAATCACTTTTAAAATCAGAGATAAGAGAGAATAAGAAAATTTGTGTATTATGATTAAGTGATTATGGTATTTATGATTGATGAGAAGATGCATCAAAAGATCATCCTTTTCCAGTGGAAATTAATGGAGAAAGGATGCGATTGAAAGAGAAGAAAGCGGCGGTCAAACGGTGAAGAAACATGACCACTAGAGCAAAAAAACAGCATGCCCAGACCTCCCACAGTAGTTGGTGGGCTTTCCTACCGGTGGGACCACCAACTAACACGTGATGGGACCACCAATGGTGCTTTTTTGTGCATTGTTTGGTTGTATTAATATTATACGCTGTATTCTCTATATGAGTTGCACGTTTCACCCCTTTCTTAGGCCAGAATTTTAAAAAAATCAATTGAGGCACTTTAGTCTGTCAAAAAGCTTCGTAAAAAATTTAGATCGACATGTTAATTTTAACATTTTCAATTTTTTTTTTTGCAAAACAGACTGTCTTTTTATGTATAATGTGTATTTATGAAATACTTAAATAATTCAGAAAATACTTTAAAAATTCTAAAAAATACTTTGGGATGTCTAAAAGATTCTATTAAAATTTAGTGTGATTTGGAGATCTTTTGAGTGTTTTTAACAAAATTCTACTATAAGGACTCAATAAACAAGCAACAAGAACACATAACTTTTTTTTAAGTAGGTACTTTGCTGGTAGTACATAGTTGTAATACAAGTCTTTGGTAGTATATAACATAGGGTCAACATATGTCTAGTTTTTCAAAACATGCACTATGCAGAATTTGAACATCTGGCCTCATGCACTAAAGCCAGAGCGTCCAACTATTGGGACAATGTTGCTGGACCTCTCTATTTTTGTCATTGAGGCATGTCTTCGAGTGTTGTCGTAGATCTCTAATGATTTATTAACTCCATTTGATCGTTTATAACTTGTCTCCATACTCAATTATCTCTGCAATATGTATATCTTTAAATTTATAAATATTAAATTACTCCATCGGCTATCATCGTGAAATCAATGTTTATATTTCTTAGTCCGATGCACTTGAAATAACTTGATGAAATTGTTAGCATAATTGTCATACAATTATTATCATCAAAATACAAGATATGTGTTCCTAGCATTCTCCCCCTTCTCAATGATGACAACCACATGACTTTATATAAAAAAAAACTTTACAATATTATATTGCTTATTGTCATATAGTATATAAAAACCTTTATAATATTATATTGCTCATTGCTTACCCTTACTAGTTGCTCTCCTTACTCATATCCTCCGCTTATCGATATCCCTAATTTTATCCCATATTGTCATCAACAAAAAGGTTTAAAAATAAATTTAAACCATAAGGGTTGTATATATTTTAACTTAGCCAATTTTTAGCAAACGTATAATATTTTTATGCAAAATTGACTTTAATTTTTCAAAAATTTATTTTATCCTAGACTTTTCTTTTTAGTTTCCATGTATACAAGCCAAGGAAAAATATTTTCCTTTTAAATTGGTTGACCGACCACCATCCATCAACTAACCCAAAAAATTCTCATTCTAATTTTTACATAAACATCCAAGTAGGTGTTTTTGTTGGATATTTTTATCAATACACAGATTTGTAAAATTCAACCAAAAATTCAAACAATATGAACTTAAAATTTTCAAAGCATAAATAACTAAGTTATGCCTTAATTTTATAAAAGTCATTCCATAAAAGTGTAGTTAATGTATCTATGATTAGATTTTATGTATTTACGAAATCCAAAGTAGTAATTTCCTAAGAAACATGATCTCGTAAAAAATGATGTCTAATATTTAAGCTTTTTTCAAAAATCATTAGCAAATTTTCAAAACAATTTAATTATCTTAATATTGGTTAATGTTAGGTATAAAAATGATTTTTACCATTTTAAGCATAATTATACCTAAAAATTTATTGCTTTCAAATTATTATTCCCTATCCTGAAGTAGTTTTTCACATGGATTCAACATTCGAGAGATAATAAATATTTTATGCAATTTTCTAGCTCTTTCCAAAAAGCAATGTCATTTATAAAAGAGTTGTCTAACTAATCACAATAAATATTACATAGCAGTATTCTTAAAAATTTAAGATGCTAACCGCAAAATATTAGCGGAAAAATGAGTTAGATATACCAACTTTTTTGTAGTTCCATTTTTCATGAATTCTTATTCTCTACCAGATGTATGGAACATTTACTATTCGAAAGTCCATCTCATCTTTTTTTCCTTTTCTATGTACCTGTAAAAAATAAGGACTCATTTTGGCACGCACTTCCTACGTTAGGGTTCATGGTGTTAGGTCAAATGTAACCAAATCCATTTAGGCTTGGTTTAAACTTTGAAAATGAAATGTGGATTTAAATGCACTTCAGAAATAAAAGTACTTATATATTTAATTTCTTTTAAGTGTATTATTGGTTTTGGGAACCCAAATACTAATTGTCTTGAAATTTTCTAAGTTTGTTTGACATTTAGTATTTTTGGATTTTTTAAATATAGTATGCAAAGATTCGTATTTCTTTTTTGATCTTGATTTACTAAGTTTAGAATTTTAAATCTCAAACAATTTTTATTGAAGGCAGGTTTCAAAATATTTATTAAATTTGTTAAACTTTCCTTGCCTTTGTTAAAATTTGAAATATGTTGTGATAAATCATTTAATTTAGATCCTAAAGCATTAACTTGATTTTTAAACAATTTAAAAGATGATTGTAAATCATAATTTTCTTTTCACATCTTGACGTTCTCATCCCAAGAAATTTTTAGTTCTTCTTATAAAGCTTGAATTTGAGAAGTCAAGTTTCGTTAGACTCTTGTGATTTACATAATTATTGTAATTTACGTAATTCTTCTTCGAGAATTACTTTTTTTACTTTTTAACATATCTATTTCTAATTTTTCTCTATCTAGTTTAGCATATGCTTCTTTTCTCAAACTCTTTTCACTTTTCCTTTCTTCCAAATTCCTATATTAATTTTAACTATACCATTAAAAGAATAGTTTTGGCATACCTCATCATCAAATGCCATGAAATAAACATTTTCTTGCTCAATAACTTTGATAACCCGCCTTTTTTGACTCTTGGGATTAGCACCTGAATCGATGTTAATATCTCAAAAGCCAAAAAGGACAAAAAGTCGGGATATGACAACAAAAATAAAAATACATTTCTAACTAATTACTTTTAGAATCTCATGGCGGAAAGAAATAATATAAAATATATCAATAACCATCATCATTTCATAATATTATAGTGTATATATAATGTCATATACATAGGTCTTTACAATACTAATCAAACCCAATCTACACACAAGTTATAATCAACTCTTAACACATATTTAAAATATTTACATGGTATATACAAGGTCTTCGTCACCTGGTCCTCTACACCTCCAAGCACAATTAACCTAAACAGTACAAATATAGAAGAAAAAGGGAAAGAGTTAGACATAATTCTAAGTGGGTGACACATGCCTACTCCGCATATACTACACAGATACTGGCATAACATAATCAGTGTCTAATGCATAAGTAGATAAGTCCTAGACTAGCCTGAGTCCCCACAGGATCACACTACCATCAACAAACTAACACCGTCGGTAAATACATCCTGGACTAGCTAGTGGCCCTACATAATAATATTACCATCATCTATCAATCTTTGGACTCACGTCCTGGACTATCCCAAGGCCGTACAGGTAAACTTATCATATCCAATCCATCTTGGACTTTCCCTAGGCCCTACGGGATGTACTCTTATTTACTCTTGTGCTTGTAGCCCTATAGGAGCATGTTGCAAATCATTATTACATATCACGTTCTAAACCATCGAATGCCCACATCAAAAAGTCTTTGCATCCTTTGACTCCTTTCTGTTTCATGGGTCCAACCAACTTAAGTATAATCGAATTAAATTGCATAAATTAGCTTGGATTTGATTGCCTATTCGATATAGCCCTATAGGGTCCAGGTTCAACTTGCAGCCCTATAAATTGTTTTTTCAACTTTTGAATTTGAATAAAATTTCATGATATATAGTAACTATTTGAATTAAATGGAGAATAAGTTTATTAAACATAAAGAGGGGCAAAATGGTCATTTTTCCAACTTTGGAATTTGATGGTGGGAGTTGCGCCATTATGACCAATGAAATGCCTAATTTAGAGGACATATGAGACAGATACATGCAAACTCGTGATTAGCTAATTTGTGACTTGGCTCCAAAAGTTTAATTTTAAAATTTGAGATGACTGTTACTCTTTCCTTCTTTCTATAAATACAACCCTAACCGCTCATTCTTTTCTTTTTCAAAAATTCACGGTTTCATTCCTTTTTCTTTTTGACAACTCAAACAAATATATCTTTCTTATTTCTCAATGAAATCCCACTAAACCAGTGGCAAATTGAAGCTTAGAAGGAGTACTATGCATAAATACAAGTTTGTAGGCGAAACTCAAAGGATAGAAGGCCAATATGTTGAAGAGCAAAGGAAAGTGGAGAATCTTCTTACATAAAAGACTTGGTGAGAAAAACTTGTTTAATTCATTATATAAAGAAAGATTATAGATATGATGATGATCTAGGGCCTAATTAAACTTAATTATGAATTTTATATAATTTATTTCGAATTAAAATGGATTATAAATGGCTAAACACGAAAATGGGTTAAAATGTATCTAGAACAAAGGTTAAATGATTTTGTGCACTAAAGGATGAATTACCAATGAAATATGACGTATAAATGAAGTACCAATCAATATATATACGACCAAACCCAAAGCAAACATTTAAAAATCGAAATTTTGATAAAATTTGTAAAAACTAGGTAGGAATTTATAACTTGGCCTCGGGTACAACCTGTTGACCGGTTGTACCTAACCGGTCAACTAGTTGCTCTTGAAGGGCAATAGGTATAGCCTGGACCCTATAGGCCATCGAATAGGCAATAAAATCCAGGCAAGTTTGTGTGATTTAGTTTGACTGTTTTTAAGTTGGTTGACCCTATGAGATAGCGAGTAGTCGAAGTGTGCATATAAAATTGATTAAAGGCGTTCGATGGTTTAGAACGTGTTATGCAACAATTTGTAACGTGCTTTTGTAAGGCTTTGAGCTAGTCCAAGAGTGAATAACAGTACATCCTATACGACCTAGGGATAGTCCAAGATGGATTGGATGGTAAGCGTTTTTATGGGGACTCAGGTTAGTCCAGGATGTGAGTCCAAAGTTAGATTAATGATGGTAATAAGATCCTGTAGGTCCTTAGTCTAGTCTAGGCCATATTTACCTACATGTTAGTTAGTCGATCGTAGTACGATCTTATAGAGCCTCGGGCTAGTCTAAGACGTAACTACCTATGTTAGACACCGATTATGTAATGCCAGTATATGTGGATTAGACATGTTTCACTCACTCAAACTTATGTCTGACCCTTTCCAGTTTTCCTCTATATTGTATTGTTTATGTTGATGGTCCTTGGAGGCATGGAGGACTAAGTGACAAAGACCTTGTGTATATAGTGTAGATATTGTAAAAATGAGTTAAGACATGGTTATGACTTATGTGTGGATTGGTATTATAAAGACCTATGTATGTGACATTGTTGATACACTACGATGTTATGAAATGATGATGGTTATTTATATATAATATTTTGTTTTATTCCACTATAATATTCTAAAAGTTATTAGTTAGAATTGTATTTTTTATTGTCATATCCCAATGACTCGTCCTTTATGGCTTTCAAGGTATTAACGTCGATTTGGGCATTGAACTCAAGGGTCGAATAAGGTGGGTTGTTACATTTGGTACTAGAGAAAGGCTGATCCTTAAGTTAAGGATTATGGTGTACTGAGAGAGCGTATTTTTTTTCATAGTATACATAAATACATACATACATACATATACACACACATGGATATAAATATATACAATATAAGAGTCTAGTACATATGTACACACCATTTCATGTTCCAATTTTATTTAGAATCTATGAGAGAATTGCTGATGAATCCTATTTTACAAATAGCTAACAATGAGCAATTCAGTTGAAATTGGAATGATGGGTAACACCAGTGAGGTGGAAACCAGAGCCGGGACAAATACTAGCGTGAATATAGTGAATATCCCAGGAGTGAACATCTTTGTATGGTTCAAACGCTATCCGCAAGCAATGAGCCAACCTAGTACTGACCCCACTGAACCCGGGGAAACTAATACTACCGAAGGAGTGGTTCTAATTGAAACACCACTAACTATGGATTTCCCTAAGTTTCTAGCCTAGGTAGGAAGCCATATGTTGGAACGGAACTTATATAGTAATTCGAGCATAGCTTAATTCTTATGAAAAGATCTTCAATCTTTTGGGACTCGATGACATTACTAGGAGGCAACTTGCATCCTGGCACCTACAAAGTGAGGCAACAAATTGAAGGGAAATGGTCACTATAGAGGTGGAGGAGGATAATATTAATTAGCAGTGTTTAAAAGGAATTTTGAAATGAAATTTTCCTCAAGGGTGGAGAAGGCTTTACTATTAAAGAAGTTCATTCACTTGAAGAAAGGGGATACGACCATCCAAGAGTATGTGAACCAGTGTAAGAGTTGGCAAGATTCAGGTTTGACTTGATAAATATACCAGGCAAGAAGGCAACAAAATTTGCAAAAGGATTAAACTCTATACTAAAGGAGTTAGCATTGAAATAAATCTCTTATAGAGCTACTTTGAAGCGCTAGTAGAGGTGGCTTTGTTAAACTCAATTGATGAAGGGGCGAACAAGGAGCAGCCTAGGATGGAAGAGAATCAGCAATAGGGTAAGCATAAGGGTAGTGGATCCCAAGGAGGATAAGGCAAGAAACAAGCAATCACTTGTATTAGGTATTAGAAGGTGGGCCAAATCACAAAGAATCAAAGGACAAATATTTCAAAGGTTAAGTGCAACAAATGTTACAGGTTGGATTATGTCTTGTAGGACTGTAGGTTGGATATACAGAAGATGAAGCATTATAACTGCAATCGGTTTGCTCATATGAAGAGAGACTGCCCAACTCTGAATAAACAAGGTCAAGCAGTCAAGACATATACTATGGATGCCATTTTGACTTCTAGCATTGCACCACCATCGGCCCAGGAGTAAGGAAAACATATAGGGATTGAACGTGTCTTGTTATTATCTTATAATGCCTATTTTGATTGATGCTGATGCAACTCATTCATTCTAGTAGGTGCATTGGTTGATAGTTTAGCTCTAAAATTTGACATCGTGCAAGAATCCATTTCAGTGTCGAGTCCTATCGCTAGATCAACCCATCTATCTATGATAAGCCATGATTTATGTGGTGTGGAGTTCATATATAATGCATATGTACCGAGCATTTCGGGATATGGATTAATTTTGGGAATGAATTAGAAGTCTTAATATTAGGAATTATTGGATTGTGATAGGAGGATGGTTTGGTTGAGAAGTGATGGAGGCCATGATTTGATTGTATGTTACGAGCTCGATATTTCTATTACGAAGACTATTTGTATTCACTCAATCTATCATAGGATGAGTTGTCATATGTCCCTATAGTGAAAGGATTTCAAGATTTTTTTTGCTGAAGTTACTGGTCTCCTCCCCAAATAGAAATCAAATTTAGGATTAATCTCGAGAAAGACCTAGACTAGTAGTGATTCCTCTTAGGCATATGACTTCGGAGGATTTTAAGAGTGTTGGATAACCAGGTTTCGAAGTATGGGTCATACGAAGGAGCATTTAAAAATGTGAAGAGCCTGTCATTATTTCCACTAAGGAAGACAGTTCCCTCAGATTGTGCATCGACTATCGAGAACTAAATAAGCTAACAAGGAAAAACCGCCATCACTTGACTTGCATTGATGACCTCTTCGATCAACTTGTTGGAGTAAAGGTTTTCTCATAGCTTGACTTAGCCTTCAAATTTCATCGGTGAAGGGTGGCTAAAGATACTATCCCGAAGACTTCATTCTATACATCAGAAAAATATATAAGTGGGTAGTCATTCTGTTTGGATTAATTAATGCTTCGGCTTATTTTGTTGACTTGACCAATAGGGTCTTTCGAAAGCAATTGAATAAATTTATGGTTATCTTCATGGATTAAATTCTTATATATTTTGGAAGTGAGGAGGAGCACGAGCTTCATTTGAGATAAGTGTTGGGTATCTTGAGGAGGAATATGTTGAAGGCTAAGTTCTTAAAATGTCACTTCCAGAAGGAGGTTCGCTCCCTTGGGCACGTTGTGTTTATAGATGGTTTGGTGATGGACCCAGGGAAAGTAGTGGCTGTTAGGGATTGGAATATGCCAAGGAATGCTTCAGAGGTCCATAGCTTTTTGGAAATAAAGAATTTGCCAAGATTTCAACACTTTTAACTCATCTGTTTAAGAAGAATTTGACTTATACATGGGTCCGGAGTGTGAGATGACATTTTTTATTAGGTTGAATAAAATATTAAAGAATTCTCCCGTTTTGATTATTCCTAATGGACTAAGCCTTTACAGTGTACACTGATGCATGTGGTATGGGTCTTGATGTTATCCTAATGAAAGAAGGAAAGGTGGTGGCATATGCGAACCGATAGGTTAAGACTCATGAGAAGAATTACCCGATAAATGACCTTGAACTAGATGTTATTGTGTCCCTATTGAAATCTTGGACACATTACCTATTAGGAGAGAGGTTTAAGACGTTCATGGATCACAAGTCCCTTAAGTACCTTTTCTCTTAGAAGGACTGAATCTGATGCAGCAACTGTAAAAACCCATAAATTAATAAATAATTAATTGAGGAAATTATATATGGAAACTAAGGTAAATTGATTTAGTTAAGGAATTAAGTAAGACGAATAAATTAAACAAGGTAAATAATTAGAGGACATTTATTTACTAATTGTATATACGAGATTGAATTAAAAGAAGGAAATCACTGAATGAAAATTTAGGGCATCTAATTAAATGAGATGCAACTAAATTTGACCATAAATATGTAAGGAGAAGACTTAATGATTGTATAAAAGAGATCTTATATTAATGGTAAGTGCGTATAATTAAATTTGGCCATATGTAATGTATTAATTTAAATAGGAAAATGAGAAATAATTAAATGTGGCCATATATGAGGAATCAAATTAATATTTGAATAGAGAGGATCTTGGAAAGGAGGAAATAAATTAATAAAGTAAGGAAGCAAAACAAAACGCTTACTATATAAATACCACCAAAAATATCTTCCTCCCCATTTTCATTAAATCTCCTCAAATTAAACCCAAAAAAAATATAGTCAGCCACCTTTACTAAGAGAAAAATAAGAAGAAGAAAAGAAAGAGCTAAGGAAATATAAGAAGAGTAAAGATCTAGAAAATCCAAAGACTTGGGTGAGTAATATCATTTCACTTTTGGATATTTTTATTTAAGTTGATTACGGCTTTGATTATTTATGATAGAATTCGCATAATATGTGTTTTAAATGATAGATCCTGGTGTAATGAATGTTTTGGGTTGAATAGCTATACTTGGGAAGTTTTTCTATGAACCCTACTCTAATGATTATGAAATACCATGAAAATTTATTATGATGGATAAAACATGTTTTTTGAGGTGGGTTTTGATTTGGAGAATTTTCCAGTGTTAAATATATAGTTATAGATTTTTGAAGAAAATCCATGTATTAAATAATTAAGGGAAAATGGCTTAAATATGGAAACATGAATAAAATGTGTTGAAGTAATTATTAGTAAATTTTTGGACATTTATAAGTATTTTTCTAAGCAAGAATAATCATTTTCGGAAGCTATGCCGAAACAAGATAATAAAGTTATTGAAACTAATTTATGGATGTAAGTTATGTGATTAAGTAATAAGAGGACAAGATTCCATAAAAGCGTTGGAAAAATAAATAAAAGACACTACCACTAACTGAAAGTGAAGGCGAGATGAATAAGGAGGCGACCAATGGAAAGCTATGCGTAGAAGTGCAGATGTGGGCAGTTAATAATGCGGGCTTTATTACATTTGCTGAAGGGAGACATAGTCGAAGGTGTTATGCCGGGGGTATAATATCTTAAACCTAAAATAAACTAAGAAATACTAAGAGAAGTTCTAAGTAAATGAGCTAAATAAGATTATACCAAAGGAGACGATTGAAGGTTCAGAATGTGGATTCGGAATGAAGGTGTTCCTAATGAGTGTATAAACCAGTCTTCCCTGGGACAAAACCTGAGATCAGTGATTTGATAGTTAAGATATATTAGCTTTCGCAGAGAGTCACCGAGACCCATTAGCTTCTGGAGGAAATCTAATACCAAGACCTAAGGCTTAAGATGGCCAAAGATAGGCTAGGAACCTAACGAAGCTAAAAAGACAGCTAAATTCGAAACCTAATAAACGAGTAATTAGGTGAAGTTTGGAAAGTTAAAGATAACAAAGAAGAAAAAAGTAAGAACCTACAAAGAATGTGGGTCTGGAAGAGCTGTTGACGCCGAGTGAGGGCGCTTACTCGAATGACCACCTGCGGGGTAGGGTTCGGCATTCGACTTCTAAAGGGACATGGGATGTCTAGGCGAGTTCTAAATGTTCGAGCGGATGGATGTAACTCTCTATAGGGTTCGACCATAAGTAAACAAGATTTACCAACACTGGTTAGGGGTGTTCTTCGTAGTATAAAATAAGGATAAAGAAACTATTTAGGGTTGTACTTTGCAGTATAAACATAAAATAACCAAGACTGTTCAGAGTTGTACTGCAACACCCCATAAAAATTATTAAGAAATAATTAATTAATAATAAGGCTAAAAGTGGACATTTTGCAAATTTCAAAATTTAGCCACAAAAGTTACACCATTCCGTTCGTGGTGATTTTCTGACCAATTTTCATATATAAAGTTTTGTGGTCGGACTTCAAACGGAAACGTTTGAAGTTTTCGAATTTAAAATATTCGAACAAATTCAAAATTTGAAATTTGAATAACATTAACGTGGAAATTAAAATGGGTAATAATTTAACGTTAAAGAAAATGGCACCGTTAGTATTAAGAGTGGAAATAAATAAACAAAATAAACAAGTAATAAATATACGCCATTTATAGGGACAGGTTGACCACCTCCACTAGGGCTGGTCGGCAGCTAGCGGTCGACCGCCTAAGGGGGAATGGTCGACCGATGAGGGTGAGGGGCTAGGGTTTTGTTAGGCATGAACGGTCGAGATTTTATTATTTTAAACCGACTTAAATCCAACGGTCCGGACGCCTTCTAACCACTATACATAAGAGGCTAGGTCCCTCGCTTTTATTCTCAAAAATAGTTGGAACGTTAGCGAAACTCCATCCGTCTTCCTCCTCGATTATATTCAAAAGTTAAAGTCTAAGGGGAAAAGATAATAGGTTTATATAGATATATGTTTTTCTGTTTTTATTCTTCCCTAATCTCTGAATTCTGAATCTAATATATATATATATATATACAATTGAATTATTGTACATTCCAAAGAGAGAAAATCTAAAGGACCAATCAGGAAAAGGCGTGAATCGAATCCAAAGGGAAGCTGGATACTATCTATGAGTGGAAATTTTAGTTTTTCATGTTTTTAGTATTTATATAGTAGAAGTTTGAATTTTTATTATGCCTTGGGGAATTTTGTACACGAAAACCTTAAAACTAAAAGCCCAAAATTCCCCCAAAATGAACTCCTATCAATAGCGTTAGCTAAACGAATCGATCGAAACCCAAAATTCAAACTTAACAACTCAAACAACACAATATAAAAAAAATTATATCAACTAAAAATACGCTCTCTTATAGGATGATTCAAGAATGGATTTTAGAACAAGGATAGAGATTCAAATTAAGAGGTACCCTAATCAAAGAGAATTCTAACTAAGAAGATAGGCTCAATAGGAAGATAAGGTAATTAAATTACCAAAAGAGGAAAGATGGATAGACTTATATTAATCGCGGTGACCTTAACCGGGTGAACCGAGACTCCACTTTCAGAAACAATGTGCCCAAGGAATCGAACATCATCCCTCCAAAAATGACATCTAGAAAATTTGGCTTTCAACTGATGACCCCTAAGAGTTTCTAGCACATAGCCTAAATGTGACTCATGTTCCTTCTCTGACTTAGAAAAGACGAGAATATCAATGAAAACGGGGACAAACTTGTTGAGAACATCGCGGAAAACACGATTCATGAGATCGACGAAGAAGGCAGGAGCATTGGTTAATCCAAAGGGCATGACTAACTATTCATAGAAACCATTCTCTATTCCAAAAGCTGTCTTGGGAATGCTCTCCTCGGCTACACGAAGCTGGTGAAAATCGGTAGCAAGATCGAGCTCCAGGAATAAGATCGATGCGGAATTCAATTTCTCGCTTGGGGCGAAGAGAAGTGACTTCACCAAAACATCAGGATAATCCCTGACTATTGGGGTGGAGTCAAGATCACTAGGCTGAGAATCAAGCAAAAGATAAAACTACCTGTAGAATCCTGAGGCATTCAATATACGATCACAAGAGAATTACCATGGTCGTCTACTAGAGAAACGGTTTGGGCTTTGCAAGAGATAACTGCATCATATTGCTTCAACCAATCACCCCCAAGTAAGATATAAAATGCATCAAAAACCGAGGACATAGAAATCTCTGGTGAATCGACACCAGTTGTAAAGGAGTTTCATCCCTTTACAAATCAAACTAAAGTTGGTGGGACCGCCGATGGGGACTAGTCACATATAAGGATGAAGTTGCCAATTGAGGTTGCAAAATGTGCTCAAATTTATTACAGAGATCAACAGAAATAAAGCTATGGGATTCTCCAGTATAAAAAAGAACACGAATAGGAAAATAAAAGAATGGATTTTAGAACAAAGGTAAAGTTCCAAAATTCAAAAGAAATCCTAATCCAGGAGGACCCTAACAAAGATTTTCAAGCTCGAACGACGAAGAATCTATTATTAATTCTACTCATTCTAGGGTATTACTACCCTATCTCTAATGAGTTTTACTCCCTATGCTAAGTTTTGCTTAAACCAGAGCTCTGATATCAACTGTAACGACCTGCTATTTTGAACCATTCAAATCGACAATAATCCACACATGTCAGACTTGAATTGCTCAAAATAATAGATTGTTAATTTATATTTGGCAAAACTTAGCATATACAGTAAATAAATCAATCATAGAATCACAGAGACACAGGGTAATACAACAATAAGCAGCGAAATAGATGAATAGTAGTTCATAAAGCTACTACAGAAACAACAGAGTCTAAAACAAATACAACAGAAATCCCAGATACACAGAAGTCTCTAATACATAAGCAAATGACAAGTCCGAACATAAATAACTGAGATAACTGAAAAGCTGAATAGATAAAGATATATCCCAAAACAGAGCTCCAAGCTCCAAAGGTGAGTCTCAAATGTTGTGACACTCAGGCTGACCCGAGCATAAAGCAAAACACAAAACACTCGAGTCAGGATTAACATTCTTATGCAAGTAAATCAACTCAAGTGAAATGTCCAAGTGAAATCCAATATAACTTAAAGGATGTTTGGGATTCCCATCCTTTAAGGATCTGTCAAACTATCTTCATACATAGTACAATACGCTACATAGATAATGTCTATAGTAAAGTAAAATATTAAAATAGCGTTAAAGCGTCACCCATATCCCCATTAACATATTTTTATATAAATGTCGTAATCTATACAGTACTGTAATTCCTCCGTAAACTGGAGGGCTATCAGAGGGCACTCCATAGTGTATGACACAAACCAAACTCGTAGTAGGTGCGTTAAGGCATATGATAAGGCACGTGAGGCAATGCCAGGGTAGGATTCTACCGTTTGCACTCCCGGACTGGTGGTTACGCATAGCAGCTACTACCGCCCACCTCGGAACACACTCCCATAATGAAATCGCGGGGTGGCCACCAAATCAATCACAAAGTAATAAATATGGTATCAAAGAAATGTGCCCGATCGGAGGAGTGACCTCACTTAGCCCGGTATAGCTCCTGTTTTAGTCATATCAAGCTGACTCAAGGGAGTCAGGTTGCGTTCATACCTCATACAGACGTTCGCCAAACCATCCTACTTCGTCCTGGATTCTCCATCACATGCACAGTTGTTAAAGTGGTTTTCAGTATTGGCAGAGAGTATGACAATATTCGATCCTGGTCTCTTTAACAACCAAACACTTATTTCACACCATGGTCATTTTACACTTCAAATAGTTCATACTTCATATCAAAATATCATATTCATTTCGAAATCATATCACTTTTGAAATCATTATTTACTTTAGAATCATATTCATTTCCAAAATCATAACCACAAAATAGGTTAAACCATCATATCAAAGTATTCGCATTAAATCCATTAAATCTAAATCATAATGGTTCCAACTTAAACAGTTTGTATATTGAAAGTAGTTTATATATTGGAATAGTTATACATTAAAAATAAAAATAGGTCATAGATTAAAATAGTCTATATATTAAAAATAGTTTATATATTAAAAAGAGTTTATATCGAAAATAGTTTCAAATTAGAATTGTTTCTTCTAACTTCACAAATCAATTAAAATCAACTTTAGTTCCAAAATTCAATTTAAATAAATCTCAGTTCAATAGTTCCAATTAAAAAGGTTAAAGGTTCAATTCAAATTCTCATTAAAACCATTTTAATTTATATCGATTTCAAATGCAGGTTTGAACTACAAATTTAAACCACTTCCAATTCAGTAGGTTTCAAAGTTTAAATATTCAAACAATTTACAGTAACTCAATTTGATAAATTTCATTTATATTCAAAATTCAACTTTAATTTTATTTAAAATTTGAAAATATTCACTTAATCATTTTCTTAATAACATTTAAATAAAATCTCAAATTACAAATTTAAATCAATATTAAATATTCAATTTCAATTTTATTTAAATTTGAAATATTTATTTAATCACCTTTAGATGAAAAATTGAGTTATCAAATTATAAAAATCATATCTTTAAAATCTCAAATCAATAAGTTCAAATCAATTCTTATTTATATTCAATTGTTAAACAAATTAAGTTACAAGTCCACTTTAACTTATCTTCCCAACCTTTATTTATTTAAGTTATTACAAAATCTATTTTAAAAATAATAACATAAATTCAAATAAATATTTAAACATATTATATATATTTAAGTTTTTACAAAAAAAATTATTTTAAAATATTAATATAAATTGTAAATAAATATTTAAAACATATTATATATATATATTAGTTAAACTAAATTCTTATTGAATTTTATTATACTAATTATTATTTAAATTAAATCTTATTATTATTAAACCTATTTTAAATCTTATTTTATATATTTTAAAAATGTTAAAGTTATAAGTAAAATTTTATAGTTTACATTTTAAAAACTTAACTTATAATTTTAAAATTTCCAAAACATATGATTTAAAAAAAATCTAAATTTTACACATATATTAAAATTAAAATATCTTTATATTATATTCTCCATTTCAAAAATTTTGGAAACCATTTAGAAATAGACCAACAGTGTCCGTATATTGTTTTCTAACCTATGGTCAAGTGATACAGATATTTATCATTTCAATCTGCAATAATTTAATACTACGGGTATATATATATCATTTCAACCCGCAATCCCAATATTTCAAAATCAATAAAATCGCTTGGGTTTATCATTTCAACCCATAATGATTTTCCCTAATTTATAAAATCATTAGGGTATGTATCATTTCAACCCATAGGGAATTCCTAACTATCAGGGAACTTGCAGAGTGAGAACAATAAAATAATAATATAAAATGACATAGCATATCAATGGCAAATATGATCATAATTAACCATTTAAATAAAATATATATTCAACATGTCATGGTGTCATATGTTAATTAACATAGGTTAACAAAATTAAATATTAACATATCAATATTCAACAATTAAATAACTAACAATTCAAATTTAACAACATATTTCAATCATCATTTCATGTGAATATAAATTTACTAACATATGAATGTTAATCGTGAGTGATCGCTCACCTTTTGAGGCTAGAGACAACAACTGGAATAAGAACGACGCCTACACGAATACGGACACGGACAACCGGCTATGGACACGCACGCGGATATGCAGCAAAGTTAGAAAACTACGGCTGAAATCTCTGGACAGCGGCGACAAAGCTAGCACGATCTTGAATACGATGAAAACAAATATATATATATATAATATATTTCCTCTTTCCTTTTTTTTTATATAAAAGAGGAGATAGGCTGGACGAGTTTTGATGGCTGCTGCTCGGAATTGCTCAGCTACTGTGCTTGGAGAGTCTGCTAGGTTGGCTTGCCGAGTTGCGGAGGAAGGGGCTCGGAGGGAGGACTGTGCTCAGTGGAGAGTTTGGGTCTGACTGTTCGATCAGGGTGATGCAAGGCAGGTCGGCAGGGTCGGATCAGGTGGAGCCAAGGGCAGGCGAGTGCAGTAAGGGCTAAGGAGGCTGCGTGCTTGCCAGGTGGTTGCTGCACGTGCGGGGCATGGCAGCAGGCGTTGGCTGCTATGGACGAGGGTCGGAGCAAGACTGTTGGAAGGAAGGGTGGTGGTTTGGCTGGCACAGGTGGAAGGCTGCATGTGTGGAGGTTGATAGTGGGCGCAAAGCAGTGGTTGACGGCAAATGGAAAAGTAGGAAAATGCGGATGAGGGTAGCGGGCGAGGCTGCGCGTTGTGTGCGAGGGAAGGAATAGGAGGCTGGGTGATCGACAAAGGTTCAGCCAAGGGAGAACAAGCAAGGGAAAGGAGCAGGTTTGGTGGAAGGGGATATGCTGACTGGAGATGCTGGTGGCTAGCGAAAGGGTGGAAGGCGGCGGCGGCTTGCTAGGGTTGCTCGGCCTAAAGCACGGCAGATCTGGGTGGTCGAAGAGGGGCGGAAATGGAGGGGTCGAGTGGCAGATCGGGTTGATGGGTTCCCTGTGCGGCAATTGTGGAAGTGAGGGCTGTGGGGTGCTGCATGGTTGCTCGGTGGCTGATGGCGGCAGTATGGTAAGTAGGCCGGGGAGGTGGGATGTTCGACGAGCTATTAAGAAGAAGGGCAGACGAAGTCAGGGGCAAATAGGAAGGGTAAGAAAGCAGCTTTTCACAAACAAATATATATAACTATAATATATACGAACTGTTATATTATTTTTTCAAAAGTGCACAGAAAAAAAGAAAATGGTAGAGAAATGGAAATGGCACGAACTAGAGAATAATATATTAATTATGGGGAATAGAGAAAGTCAGATGTTGATTCCTGGAAATAATAAATGCTACTGACCATTTGCTTTCCAACCGGTGGACACATGAAAGGTCACAAAGCACTCTAGAGACTCAAAATGGGTACCGGTACGGCTAACCGTTTCGCGGATTTCGTCGCGTACCGACACCAAAATGCACAAATGAATATACTATGGAGATCAGCATGACGATACGAATAGAATGGTACAAAGATATCTGCGATATGACCAAATTATCAAAACTCGATATTCGCTGCTGAAAATGCTGCTAAAACGCCGAAAATAAGATAAACGAAGCTAGAGTAGTCCAAATTTGGCGAAACGAAATATGATGTCTCACTCAGAAAATGATTTGCATTTTTATTATGTAAAAATATTCAGATTTCAAAAATATTTTATTTCAAACAATTTAACTGATTTTAAATTTTTAAAGAGAAATTTCACAACTGAACAAACTTCGTATTTTCAAACGAAAATCTGCCACTTGCTATGCTACAATAGATGCATACCAAATATCAAATTTTCATTGCAGAAATTTTATTGTATATTTTCATAAAAATTTAGTTAATTACGTTATTTAAATCGTTAAAAATTTTCAGTCGTTACAATCTATGATGAAATTTATTTCATTGCTTTGTTCGCTTAAATTGTTGGAAAAAATACTAGTCTCATTCTGTTGTCGACAGATAATTCTAAGGTGACTGTAGCACATTGGGGTTCCATCTTTAGGTTTTAGAATAGGGGATGTTGAGTTCGGTATCAGAGCTTAAGTTAGAGGATGAAAGTGACTGTGCTATAGGATCGTGTAATATGGATAAACTACTTGTGCGGAATATAAACTAAGTAATAAATAATTAAAGCAGTAAGGTAAATGACACCGGAGATTTTTAAACTGGTTCGAACTCCCGTTCTACGTCCAGTCCCAGACTCCTTCTGGAATTAAACTAACAACCCTCACTTATACCGGAGGAATAGGTTTACACTACCTAAGCAACCGAACAGGACTTCTACCGCCTAAGCAACCGAATAGGACTTCTACCGCCCGAGCAACCGAACAAGACTTCTTTACAAATAACAAAAGTATCTGACCATAGTGTGCTCTTTAAATAGCACTGATAAGTCAATTAAGTACAATCTTCCTATAATCTTCTCCTTTATGATATGTAGTGTAATGTGCTTGAGAATTTTGGAAGATAGAGTGATCAACGATCAGAGAATGTATGCAGTTTGAGTGCAGTTTGAAAATAGAGAATAAGAGATAAGAATTCAAGAGTATTAAAATTAGTTATTGTGAAATGTTTGTTGAATTCTGAAATCTATTTATAGAGATTAAAAAGTTGCAACCATTGTTGAAAGGTTACAATGAAAAGAAACAGGTGCAACTGTTGGTTTGAAGATGTTTCTCTTCGATGAAGAGAAGTGTCTTTTCATAAAATAGCCGTTGAAAAAATATTCAGCCGGCTGAATGGATTTAGCCTTCTGAATTTTAAAAATCGAAAACAGCAAAGAAAAGTCATTCAGCTGGCTGAATATTGTGAAACCATAAAAGTGTTTCAGTAATCAGACGGCTGAATGATTCCATTCAGCCGGCTATTTCAGCCTTTTTTGCAGGGTAGTGCATGTGTGTATATGTTTATATATATATATATATATATCATTTCAGGTGAGATTTTAACATATTTCTAAATAATATAAAGACTCTAGACAAAGGACTATCAGCTTCAAAATACTCTGAATGTGAATTTGCAACGAATCTCCTGCATAATTGATTAGTACACACAAATATTTATTTATATAGTTTGTCACAATCAAAACGATGTAAAATCGAGATTCCAACATTCTCCCCCTTTTTTATGATGACAACTATATAAGTATAAATAATATATTTTCATAAAAACTTACATTAGCATTGCTACTCCCCCATCAATATGCACAAATATTTAACTAACTTTCTCCCCCTTTGTCATCGACAAAAAGAAAGATAAATTACATGCACTGAATTATTTGTTAAACAAAGATTACATTATATAAATAACTCATACTCGAGATGTCAGTACTAAAGGAGAATAACAGTATTCATACAACATTATATAAATAACTAGATAGAGCTTCAAAGAAGTTTGATACAAATAGTAGAAAATGGAAAAGAAAAATAATAATTAAAACTAGGTAGAGAGAGAAGGCTCATCATCATCGGAATCCGAACTCGAAGATGACCATTGAAATGGAGATGGGTTGTAAGCTTCGGTGGATGTAGAACCGGAAAAAGAAATTTTATCCCATATTTTATCAGAAAACCTTTTATGGAGTTGAATTTCTTTTTAGTCTTCTTTTCCAGAGTCTTAATTTCCCGATGAAGTTTTGATTGATTTCGAGAGAGAGTGATGATAGCTTGTCTGGAGGAAGTCTCCGGACCAACAACTTGAATGGAGTCATCGTCCTCTTCTTCATGTTGGGTATGCGAAGAGGAGGCAATACTAATGTCATGAGGTTGTGGAACACCTTGTTGAACATTATGAGACCATTGTTGAAAAGAAATGATTTGTTATGGAGGAGGCCAATGAGGAAGACCCATCAATCCTAAAGTTTTTGCGCCTAACTCACTAATGCTTGAAAACTCGGAGTCGGGCATTGGAATGCCAAAGTTGAGAAGGATACGCATAATATACGCACCATAATGAATGGTCTTATATTTTCTTCGGATTGTGATGTCTTGAAATTCATCTAAAATGATTTTGCCCCAATTTACTGTTGATTGGAGTAGATTGAATAAAGAGCTTGAAAGTCTCTTTTATAAACTTTTTCATAACTTCCCGTTCGAGGTTGTAGAGGGCGAATGAAGGCACGGTGAAGAAGGCGTGCTTGTGGCCTTAAGATGCTTGATTTTAATGCACTTAAATTTGTAAGGTGATCGGACAAGAAACGATGTGAAACCTCATCTCTATGATCCATATCAACTTCAATATCATCAATATCAACACCTTGATAGGGACAATGATATGATGCTACTGGAAATCAGACATTAGAGGAAGAAATAAGTAATTAGAGAAGAAGGAAAGAATGCAGAGGAGAAGAATCTTTTTTTGGAAATTACTCATATTTTCTCAAACGGTTGTGCATACATATATAATATGGTCTCTAACAACCTTGTCTATGTGGCACCCTAGGGACCATTTCCTATAACTGATTGCAGTAAAAGTTGCTAACAGAAATAATAATAAAACAAAAGTAAAATAAAAGAAATACAACACGTTTTTATCAGCTTGCAGCCTCTACTTGTATTGCCTTCAGTCCAGAAATCTTCTAGGTGGACGCAACGTTCTCTTAGGCCTTTTACTGGTTTCCCGTGGTGCTGCTGAATTATCACTATCCGGTGCATCAATGCTTACCCCTTCAAGATTGACCTTGTGCTCAAGGTCGCGGGAAATATAAGTTTGTGGTAGTGGCTGTGGTGGAACTGTGGTATGGTTGGGACATAGTTTGAGGAGAGAAACATGGAAAACTGGATGGATATGGGAATCTGGAGGAAGAAGAAGCTTATAGGCTACGGGTTCAATACGCTCAATGATTTGGAAGGGTCTGTAATATTTTTTTGAGAGTTTGTGGTGGTTGTTTCATATGGTTGTTTGTCGGTATGGTCGAAGCTTAAGGAATACCCATGTGCCTACAGCAAATTCTTTGTCACTGCGATGTTGATTGGCAAGATTTTTAATGCGGTGTTGAGCTTTTTGTAGATTTGTCTTAATGGCCTGAACGAGTTGATCTCTAGAAGTGGCCCATTCTTCAAGTTGTGGTATATGGGTAGTGTGTGGGATATAGTTGGAAATTATTGGTGGGAGTCGTCCGTAGACTGCTTGGAAGGGTGATAGGCCGAGAGAAGTGTGTCTGGTGGTGTTATACCACAATTCCGCCCAAGGAAGGCACTTAGCCCATTTCGTAGGAATGTCGCCTACAATTGCACGCAAGTATGTCTCGAGGCATCGATTTACAACTTTTGATTGGCCATCGGTTTGTGGGTGGTATGCACTACTCATTCGAAGCTTAGTTCCATGAAGACAAAATAATTCTTTCCAAAATTGACTAGTGAATAGGCAGTCGCGGTCTGAGACGATAGAACGGGGAAATCCATGCAATCAGACATATTCTTGAAGAAAATGGAAGGCTAGTTGAGTGGCTGAAATGGAGGTGGGTAGTGCACAAAAGTGAGCGTATTTCGAAAGTCGGTCGACGATCACCCAAATTACAGTTTTTTAGGCTGAAGGTGGAAGGTGTGTGATGAAGTCCATAGCAATACCTTCCCAAATTTGGTTGGGGATTGGCAGTGGCTGTAGTAATCCTTTGTACAAGGTATTGTCGGGTTTGGTTTGCAGACATGTGGTGCATTTTTTAACGAAGTTTTGGACCGTGGAAGCAAGTTTTGGCCAGAAAAAGTTGCTTGCAATTCTGACTACTGTGCCCTTAATCCCCGAATAACCTCCGGTTTTGGAGCCATGAAATTCAGTGATTATTTTGTTTTGCAATTCAACATTATCAGGTACATAAAGATGATTACCCCAAAATATCAAGTCATTGCGCCACTGTAAATTAGGGTTAGGGCACGTACCTTCTCGTAGCTGTTTGATCAGAGATTGAGTTTTGGGGTCATCGCACAGGGCTTTGCTGATATCAGTGAGTAGCGGAAATGTGGGTCCCGAAATTGTGTGCATCGTAGCCTCCTTGGTGAACCGAGATAGTCCATCAGCGACTATGTTTTGTTTACCTGGCCGATAATGGATCGTGAAGTCGAATCCTAATAATTTTGTTAACCACTTTTGTTGCTCTGGCGTTTGGATGGACTGGGACGCAACCTCTCGAAGACTCTAGTGATCGGTGAAGATTTGAAATGGTTGGCCGAGCAAGTAGTGATGCCATTTTTTGACGGAGGAGGTGATGGCGAACATCTCTCTGGAATAGGTGGAAGCTTTCTGAAAGTGACGTGGAAGTTCGAGGCTAAAGTAGGCAATCGGGTGGTATGATTGGGAGAGTACGGCTCCGATGGCGATGGATGAAGCGTCGGTCGTGATTACGAAGGGTTTGGAGAAATCAGGTAGTGATAAAATTGGAGTATGGGTAACGGCCCATTTAAGATGATTGAAAACTTCTTGGGCCTGGGAATTCCAATTGATTGCTTCCGTTTTCAGCAAATCAGTTAAAGGGCTTGCAATCAATGCATATTGTTTAATAAATCGCTTGTAATAACCAGTGAGGCCTAAAAATCCACAAATATCCGTTACAGATCTAGGTGTTGGCCATTGAAGCATAGCATCGATTTTCGATGGATCCACTTGTACGCCTTTACCGGAAATAATATGACCTAAATAATTAAGGTCTGTTAGTCCAAAGCTACATTTGGCTAAGTTGGCAAAAAATTGATGTTGGTCGAGAATAGTTAAGGTTTTGTGGAGGTGGTCTAAGTGGGAAGTCCAAGACGGACTATAAATGAGGATGTCGTCGAAAAAAACGAGCACAAATTTCTGTAAATGGGGTCGAATTATATTATTCATCGTAGCATGGAAAGTGGATGGGGTGTTGGTTAATCCGAACGGCATTACCAAAAATTCGTAGTGTCCATCATGAGTTTGAAAAGTTGTTTTTGGAATATCCGGTGGGTGGACTTAAATTTGAAAATAGCCGCTTCTAAGATCTAGCTTTGAGAAGAAAGTTGCACCATAAAGTTCGTCTAAAAGTTCATCGACCTTTGGAATAGGAAAACGATCTTTAATGGTGATGGCGTTAAGTGTTCTATAATCAACGCAAAATCGCCACGACCCATCTTTCTTTTTAACCAAAAGAACGGGTGAGGATATAGATTAGGTGTTGGAAATTGACTAATTATAAGATAAAATGAATTTAAAAATAAGATTTTTGCATAGACATTAGTTATTTTTTAACGATGATATAGATTAGCTAATTATTAAATAAAATGATATACATGATAAATTGGTTATGAATTATATAACAAGATATTGAAAAATAAATTATATTAAATAATATTTTAAAAATGAAGTATGAGTATTTCAAAAAAATAACCAAAGTCAATTCAAATCAAATTAAAATTTGAGTAGTTAATATTAAAATTGGTTAAGCTATAAAGAATTGAGTTTTTAAAGTTAAATGTTTAAAGTAATGATTATTTTATGTTGAAAATAAATCAACTTTGGAAATTAAAATTATATTATTTGTTTTATAGGGAGGCTTAGGATTTATGATTTAACTTGAGGAAATTTAATTTATGATTTCTTATGAAATGATTTAATAAGAAAAGTCTAAAGCAAAATATTTTAAAAAAAAATTTAAAATAGAATTTAAAGAATTTATTTTGAATAAAAGTGGGATGGCTGAAATTGAACGTTGGTTAAAGTTAATAGTGAATTTTATGGTTGTCAAATCTTACTAGTTTTGTAAAGAATAAGTTTTGAGATCGGGGATTTCGCAAAGTTATCAATATTTTCAATTGGAAATTTGATTAGAGTTAGAGAGGAATTACACAGCCAATAGAATTTGAGTTGATTAAGGTGAACTAACTAGGATAGTCAATATGCAAGTGTGCTTAGGACTAGCTTGAAATGAATGTAATGGATTTGTATTGAAAATTTATGAGGATGTTATCTAAGAATTTTGGAAAATAAATAATCTTGGAACAGTAAGAAAGAATCTACTTTGAATCGAGAATTTACTATTATAAAGTATAGTGAATTTAAATAAGTAATAATATGATTTTTGTAGGACTATCTAAATTTTGAGCAAATAATAATATAACTGTATTATAGAGTTTATGAAAATTTACTATTTAAGTAATAAAAATAAGAGGTATTTTGAAACCAATAATAATAAAGAGATATTTTCCATGAATATTTTTGAAATAAATTATTACCGTGCTTGATGAAAATAACACTAAAAAGAAAAAATTGGAATTTAATGTAGAACATTTTTATTTTTGAATTATGTAGTAATAAATGGTTGCAAAAAACAAAGAGATTTAAATGAATAATTTTACTTTTAATTTAAAGTCATAATAATATTTTTAAAGGAAATTTGGTGGAAAATATTGGTTTTGGGTTAGATAATGATATTTGAGATATTTAAAGTAATATGTTGAAAACAAAGAATTTTTGAAGTATATTATTGATTTAAAAAGTATACACTATTTTTGGATAATAGAGGAAAATAATATCTTTATAATAAGTAGTACTAAGATGATCTATGCTGAAAAGAAAATAATAAGTTTAAATTTATTATTTAGAATTGTTGAGACATGAGTTATAAAATGATGTTTTCAAATTGTTTAAAATGGTTTTGATTGTTTAAATATATAAAAAGGATACTTCATAGTCTTTTACTAAAATCAATGGTTGGACTTTATAAAATAATTTGAGAACTTTTAAATAATATTTTAAAGCATGAAGCTTGAATTTTTCCAAGTTTATATAGTAAATTTTTATTCAAATTTGAAGAAAAGAAGGAGTTTTTAATATTAAAATTATTTGAAAGGACTTTTATGGATTTTGAACTTAGAATTTTAATATGAATACTGAAAGGAATATGGTTTTGATTTAAAGGAAATTTTGAGTATAAGGAATATTTTAAATATAAAACTTGAATGTTATTCAAGTTATTTGGATTTTAAGAGAGAATATGGTATTTATACTTAAATTCTTTGAAAAAGAATTCTATGGAATTTTATAACTAGAAAAATGATTTTTGAACTATTTTTAAATTAATAGAATTTGAATTTGAGTTTTTTTAATAATATTGTGTTCACCAAAAATAAGGAATTATCCATTTGCAATATCTATAAATTAAACGGTGCCGAAGATATGCAAGTAGTGCAATCTATTTAAATATAAGCCATGCCTAGATATTATATGATTTGAGACACCTCGGTGATACGCTAAGGGATGGAAACCACATATGATAGGTATGCATAGAGAGTTCGCAGTGGGCAGCTAGGGAGGTGAATGACTTGTTATTTAGATATGTTTTGTGGGAAAGCTAGCGCTATAAGTTGTTGGGCATTTCCCAATTTTATAGAGAGCAGGGAAGTCAGCATGTTTGAATCTTCTTGAAAAGTTGGCGAGTGTTCGTATGTTTTCTACTTATCTCGTCTGCAAACATACGTTGACGATTTAGCAGTCATGGTAGAGATTAGTCAGCTTATAAGGTGAATGTAGAGATAACATAATTAGAGTGTCTAGAATAATCTGTAGGTGTATTCGCATCTTAGGACCTGATGTGATAGCATAAAAAAAGAGGAAATGAAGTTGGTCGAAGAAGGCGAGGAAAAAGTATGGATAGGAGTGGGATGGAGCTCTAGCGGATAATCAGAGTTTCCCATCACGAGCTCTTCTCCAATAGGTTTCTCTTTTGGTTAGTCTGTAGGTTAGTTTATTTTCATTGTTTGTTTACATGGTTGCTTTGGCTAGCTAGTTGACATAGGCATGGGTGTATGGATGGTAGAATTAGTTGTATACACATCCTTACGATGTGTTTTGGTTGCTATAATTTCTTTATTTGGATTGTACCAGTTTAGTTTATACTGTGTTGGATTGTATGTATATACATTCCAACCTAGAATGTATTCCCATAGTATATTTCTAACTTTTACTAGATAATTTTATATATGCTATTTATTTTTTCTTTATATATGTTTTTACCGATTGTGTTTATGGACGTGTTTGTTTACTTGCATTTTGACGTGGATGTTGCATATAGATGTATGGATGCATATAGAAATATATATTTGCTTATATTAAGATGTTTGCAAACATATCGATTGCACTGCATTCGCATTCATATAGGAGGCTAATTTAGTTGCATTTGCACTCATCTCATATCATATCATCCTATTTTCTCTATCATATATATTAGATATTCTTTATTATGTTTTTACTGGTGTTTTTGCTTGTGTTGTATGATGGATGTAGCTATGTTTGTTTTTTATGATTGTACACTTTAAAGCGAGTTGCATTGTCTATCTCTTGGAATTTCAGGGATGAAATTCTTTTAAGGGTAGGAGAATGTAACACCCCGTAATTTATGGAATTAAATAATTAAATAATTAAACTAAAATGGTAAAACCATAATTTTAATATATAGGGAAAAATAGTAAATTTCTACAAGAGTTGGAATTAGACTTTGGGACCTATTCCATTGCATGCAGAATGTTGTTTATAGTCAGAAAGCATATATAATTTGCTGAATTCGGTTATACGGGGTAGAAGTTAGAAGATTAACTTGATATTAAATATGAGATTTTAACTTGATATTATATTTTTTTCAGCCTATAAATTGATCTTTAACCCTATTCTTTTTCCTATAATAATCATGCCTCCATATCTAAAACCCTAATCCCCAAATCAATTATAAATTCTCCAAACCAATCCCTAATCGACCATATCAAATCCAAATTAAACAAATTAATATATGGAATCGATCACCGTGATGAAAGCTATGCAAATAAATGGAAGCTATCGAGAACTTGTAGTTCTGAAGGTGTGTAAATTCTAGATAGCGAAGGAGGGGAATGATCTACATTAAATCGGAAAAGAAGCACAACTAACTAGTGAGTAAGATTTATCAGATTTGTGTGTATATATTAGTAAGATGTAGTAAATCACCTTTTATGATCTTAAACCAACTTATAATGATATAATTAATAATTAAAAACTGCATAGGATGTATTCCATAGCTAGATGTTTAAAAATATAATTTTTATTGAATGTAATTAACAAAGTTAATCGCCATTTAATTAAAAAGTGCGAAATATACAAGTATTTCAAACTAGACATATTATATATCAAAATTATAGTTCTCGACGACATGAATCCACTAGTGGTGATCGTTCGTTGATCGGCTGTACGGTTTGATCAGAAAACGCATCAGAAGTTTAGAAGACGTTGACCATCCTTTTTGATCCAATGATGAAACAACAACGATACGATGATCGAGAAGCATGGCTATGTTGAGGAGGATGAGAATGTCATCTCGCCGGTGGTTGATTAGTCACAAGGCTTCGGGATTCGCCAGAATCAGCGATAGGAGTTGGCAGCCACAAAACCAGGCGGAGACGGCGAAGCTCCAAGCGACGGTGGTAGATTACACGGCTTGGCATAGGGATGCTTAGGTGAGGTTAGATCATAGGCGTAGCGGCCGTAGCAATGGCGTTGAAAGGGTTTTTTTTCGACGGTTGGGTTTGAAGAATGAAGGTCGCAATCCTGTAGTTGAAGATGCGTACGAAGTAAAATACGCGCATACGGAAAAAAAAATTTAATTATTAATTAAATATTTCTTAATCTTTGATAACCTATAACTTCCGCATACGACCTCCGATTCACATGCGGTCTGTGATACTACGATCGTGGCAAGACGAGGAAGGTTTTAGTATGTTGTTTGCTGTGTTTTGAGATACTTTTAGAAAGTGCCTTGTTTTAATAGATTCGTTATACGTTGTTACGATGTGGAGATAGTGGGTTAGGACAATTTGTTTCTCAGTAGCAAGTCGCTTATGATAGGGCGGTAAGGGGCTGAGATATTGTATTCCCCAATAGCGAGTCTTTAACGATTTGGCAATAGTAGGCTGAGATATTGCGTTCTCCAGTAGCAAGTCGCTTACAATTTGATGATAGTGGTCTAAGAAATTGCGTTCGTCACTAGCGAGTCGCTTATGGTTTGACGATAGTGGGCTAGGACATTGAATTCCTTAGTATCGAGTCATCCACGGTTTTGGGGATAGTGGGCTGGAACATTGTATTCCCTAGTAGCGAGTCACTTACGATTTGACGATAGTTGGCTGAGATATATAGTTTCTCAGTAGCGAGTCTCATACGTTTTCGACGATAACTAATTTGGTATTTCATGCTCAATCGTGTTGTATTTGGTCATTGGCTTATGGGTTGGGACTTTGGGTTCGATCGAGTGTATACGATTAGATATGGGTTAGTTTTAGTGATACCTTATTTTATATTGCCACTATAATATTATATTTTGTTTAGCTAACTTGTTGGGTGCATGTGACATAGGTTAAGGTATGGTTTTCAAGCGTTAGTGTTGTTTTACTAGCTTATTAATATTATACACTTATATGATGTGTTTCACTCACCGGACATATGTCTGACCCCCTCTATCATTCCCTTCTCTTTAGTTATACTTTGATAGGTCGATAGAGAGGACTGGTGATGACTTGGAGGCGCGATGGTGCAATGTAGAAGCGCATTTCTTTGTCTATTAGCTATTTACTATTTTTCCAATTATTCACAAACATTATACTATTTCCATTATCAGTATAGAGAGAGATGTTGTAGTTGTAATTTAATTGATTCTGTATTATTATATTGTCTGGGATTATATTACTGACTATTATTATATTTAATTCTTTCCCCTGTGAGTTTCAGAAAGTGTAGAATATTGTAGATAACTCTATGTAATGTGTTTATATATTTTACCTCAAAATGATCCACCGTATACGTGGTTTATGATGCCAGTTCCACTTTTATACATGGGTAGAGATGTCATAGATGACGGGTTGTTACAGTGGGTCCAGCCCAACACTTAGGCCTAGGATGATTGGTTTAGTTTAGTGGGTTGGGATACGAGGTCAGTAGAGTTACATAATAGATGTCTGCCCTTCACCTAGAGGCTATCAGTAGTTGTGTATACTTACTACTGATATGTGATATCTTCAACCATAGGACCCATGGGGAAGGGATATATGTTTGCATATAGGTATGGGAAAATATACCGAAAATTCAATTAGGATTTGAAGTATTAAATGGCTCGATACCTTTAGGGATGTCTAGGGGTTTACTTCGGGGTTGATGTATTAAATAGCCATTGGGTCTACCTCCTTCCTATATAAGAAGTCTTAAATGACCTACAATGGTACCTAATAGGGAAATGAAGTCTGCTTCATTTCTAACAAGAGGTATCAATCTTGTATCAAGTAACTAGAATGGGAATTTTTTTTGACTTACATTAGGTTAGTCTAAACATGATTTCGACTATAGGAGGTCGGCGGGCTATGTCAGTGTTGTTATTAGGCCGGTATTTAGTAGTAGGGCTGACCTATAGGCTTTGACCACCAGCAGTCCCGCGTGGTCGTCAACAAAGACTTGGTTTATGCCATGATGGATTTTGCTTCCTACTAGTGTGGAATCTGTATAGGATACACAAAGACATCAATGTATTATTTAATTGTTTGTTGTTTGTTTGGTAAAGGTGGGCTAGTTAACCCTTAGATGAGTCTTTGAGATGCGTTAGTAATATGGTAATTAAATTATAAAGCTGTATTTAGGGGTTTTGGGTCTTTGTAGCTAGGACCGATTGACTAGTGTTTACATTGAGAAGGGCCCTCTTCGAGGTTGAAATATTATACGGTCATTGGGTCTGCCTCCTCCTTATTTAAGAAGTTATACCTCAAAGGAGATTAGGAATATTGTACACACAAATAGAATTGAACGGATTAGCCGTGAATAATAGACATAACACGTAAATGGAAGTCAATCGGCATAAATTAGTGTTATGGATAAAGTATGTAACATTCCAGCCACTAGAACATTTTTCTGACCCTCCTCCTCATTACAACCCACAGATAGATTAGAGGACATGCCACTGGTGCAAGGCGGGAATGGTAGATGGTGAAGTCTTCTCTTCATGCTCAGTGTTGGCAAGGGAAACAGATACTCAAGAGATAATATTGATTTCAAGGTAGTAACCTTAGTCAATATGTATGTTCTATTATATTTTTCTGTGTTGTGAGTTTAAATTGATCGCTTTTTGATATATTATGTTTATTATAGGTTACCAAAACCAACGATCTATACTCTAATGGACTTGGGTTGTGTTTTAGTTGAAATTTGGGCCCATTAAGGTGCAGGTTGCTGTGGGCCATCTGGTATTGGGCGAGACTTAGAAATATTCTTGATGAACGTACAAAAAAACCTTCTTTGAATTTGCCCAAAATATTTGGAATTTATTTACTTCTCTCAAGAGCGGCTGGCTTTGGCTTTGGCACATTTCATGTAACAGGCTTATATGGTCCTGGAATATGGATGTCTAATCCTTATGGACTAACTAGAAAAATACAATCTGTAAGTCCAATGTGGGGCACATAAGGTTATGATCTTTTTATTCCCGGTGGAATCGACTTTCATCGTATTGTAGTAGGTACACTAGGCATACTGGCAAGACTATCCCATCTTAGTGTTCCTCTGACTTAACGTCTCTATAAAGGATTACATATAGGCAACATTAAAACTGTACTTCCTAGTATTATCGCTGCTGTTTTTTTATAGCTTTTGTTGTTACTGGAAATATGTTGTATGGCTCAACAACAACCCCAATTGACTTATTTGGTCCCACTCATTATTAATGAGATCATGGATACTTCCAACAAGAGATATATCCAAGAGTTGGGGCCAGACTTGTTGAAAATTTAAGTTTTTCGGTGGCTAGGTCTAAATCCCTGAAAAAATAGCCTTTTATGATTACATTGGTAATAATCCGGCAAAAGGGGCATTATTCAGAGCAGGCACAATGGATACAAGGGATAGAATAGCTGTTGGATGGTTGGACATCCCGTCTTTAGAGATAAAGAAGGGCACGAGCTTTTTGTACGTCCTATGCCTACTTTTTTTAAAACATTCATGGTAGTTTTAGTAGAAGGAGAATGTTTGCTAGGGTTTCAGAAAATGAAAGCAGTAAATAACTTTTGAAATCTAAGATCGGAGAGAGTGGGAAAATTTGTACGGCTCGATCAAGTGATTATGGGTTTTATAATTGATGAGAAGATGTGTAACGACCCGTAATTTACGATGATTAAAAATAGTTAATTTAATAAAATTTTGTGATTAATATTGGGAGAAATAAAATTGTGTAATTTAATAATGAAATGAATACTAAAATGAAATGTAACAATGTTAGTTTAAAGCTAATTATTAACAATTGAAATGAAATTCCAATAAATGATATAATGTAAATGTTATACTTGGTTATAAAATTGAATGTAAGAAACAAATGTAAATATTTAATTTTTGTATAAAATAGATAGTTAATGGTAATTGAATAAAATCAATATTTTGTAAGTAATTATAATAGTTGATTGTAAATAATAAACCATTACAAGTGTGATTGTAAGTTAAAGGGTAACAATTATTATGTGTTACCTGTTTATTTAGGCTATTAAATTGAAATGGGGAATCAGTTAAAATTAAATGAAGTTTAATGTTACATTTATGTGAGTTAAGACAATGACTAAAATTTGTGAATGTAATAAAATGAATGGAAATGTTAATTTTATTCATAAGATAATAATTGATTTATCAAAAGAATGAAACCAAGGTGAATAAATTAATTAAGAATTTTAATTATAATTAATGTGTGAAATTGACAAAAATTCTATATGATTGAAATATAGTAATTAATACAAATAAAGATGGAAATTTGAGTATATCAATGTAATGAAGTGTAAAACAAATGTTAGCTATGTTTATAGAATAATAATTGATTGAGTATAAAGATTTGAATCAAATAAAATTAATTTATTTGAAATAAACTTTAATTAATTGGATTAATTGCAGTTGAATTTGAACGCTGTAATTATTGAAATAATCAACACTGAAATTGATATGTAAATTTACTATAAATTTTTATATATGTCTAGGTAATCAAAATTGATAAAATTTGTTAGTTAATAAATATTGAATTAAAAAGTGATTTAATTAATTTATTATTAATTTATTTAATTAACTGAAATATAGCCATTTTGGACATTGACTCGAATTTCAACAAAACCAGTTTCATCGAATCCGTAACGGTAAAGTATTGTAGGATTTCAAGTTTCGTAGCGATCGGACTTGTCGTTTGATCGCATGGACTCGAAACGCCTAGAAATCAATTTAATTGAAATCAATTTGAAATAAGCTGATTTTAACATAACTTCTTCATACGATGGAATTAGGACTTGAAACCTGTTCCATTGAATTTAAATTTTTTGAAAACATCTATTTTGATATATGGGTTGAGCCATTTTCGTTTCGGAGGCAGAACGGGCTTTTTAGGTCGATATCGTTCAATCAAATCTGATCCATTCTTTCAATTTTCAGCCCTACCTATATATATCCAGTTATAAATCCTATCTCCTTCTTATTCTATTTGTCTGTACGTACATCTCTTTCTCAGCTCCTCTTTCTAATGGCAGACAAATCAAAACCCTAATTCCTCAATTGCAATTTCAATTCAAAATTCAACTTCAAAAATTCAAACTCATCAATATATATCAAATCATATATCGATCTGAAGATCTTGACGAGCGCATCTCAGATCTGAATTATTTTTTCCAAGTTGAGTCATCATTTGTCCAGAAATTGACGATCAATTTTCGGCCGTCCATAGGCCATAATTTCGTTAAACGGTGGATTTTCGACTATTTGTCGATCAGAAAGTTGCGATGGGTAGAGGGGGTTGAAAGGAGCACATCCATACGGCCACTTAGGTCTGGAGGTGCCTGGATTTTTCCATAATCGACGTGGAAGTTCGCGTGGTCGGCCACGGTGGAGGGGGTTTGGCAGCGCCGCTCGGCCAGGGTAGGCTCGGCCGGTGATGGCCTTCACGGTGAGGTCGTCTGATCGAGTGGTCGTGGTGGAGAGCGGTGACGAATATTGGAAGTTCGTAGCTGCCGGTTTTGATCCAGCATCTCGTTCACGAGATTTGGGCTAGGGTTTCGCTGTACTCTTCTGTGCTGACGTGTAAGCCTTGTTTATTTATTTAGTTATATATTTTATAATTTAAATCGTTCAAAATCTTCTAACGCCAATAACTTTCACATACGAGGTCCGTTTCATGTGCGGTTTTCTCCTCTTGGATCGTATCGAAATTCCGAACATTTTGACGTAAGTTTGGACGAATTTTGAGAACTTTCAAATTTTGGGCATATTTTGAATTTAAATTCAAAGGTGAGTGTTTTAACCCACTCAAAACTTCTAAAATTTCTTATGTTTTTTAAATTAAATTTATGATGTGATTATAAATTTATTTATGACTGTTTGGTATATTTTAAATCATCATCTTGGTTAATTTGAATTTATTTGAATTAAATCGTTATTTAATTTATTATTGAATATAAATTGCCAGTTAAATACCTGTTATTGATTATCATTTCTATATTGATATTTATTGATTGATTTGGATGATGATTGTGATGAATGCTTGATTGTTGATATTGGATGAATGGATGTTTTATTTTATATCGTTATAAACTGCAAGTTCACTATTAGTTGAATGATACATACCTGAATGATCAATAGATTAAGGAAAACTCGTTATCGGTTGAAATGATAGACTCAGGTGATTTTATGGATTTCATATTTTCGGGATTGCAGATTGAAATGATATACATCCGTAAATATAAAAATTTTAAATTACGGATTGAAATGATAAATATCCGTATCACTTGACCCTAGGTTAGAGAATTATATATGGACACCGGATTGGTTAAATTAAATGATTGTAAAATCCTTAAATTTTGAATTTAATTAAATGATATTTTGAAATAAAATTTGATTTATGTAAATTGAAGTATTATTGGAAAATCAAGTTTTGTGTTGAAATGTGAAATGGTTTAAAGGAATAGCTTTAAGAAATTAAATTGGAAGTTTAAAGTAAAATTTTAAGTATAAATGAAATTCTATCGAAATTAAGTTATTGAAGTTGTTTGAAATAACTTTGAAATATTTTGAAATTGGAGTAACCCGAATTGATATTTGAACATAGATTGAAACGATATGAAATTCGATAGTTTATTGAAATGTTAAATTGAAAGGTTTGGAATTTGGTTTGTTGATTTGGAAATTTAAAATGGTCCAATTGTGTTGAAATGAAATGAATAGTCTAATTTGATATTAATTCCAAATTCATGTTTTAATATAAACTGTTTTAAAAATATATTATTATTTCAAAATTTCTAATTATTAAGATTTCAAAGTATTAAACTATTTTAATCGGTATTAATTATATTAAATCATTTTAACCTATTTTAAACCATTTAATTTATTTAAACTAATTAACCTGTTTTACTTATTTTAAATCTAATTAATCTATTTTAAATCTATTTACTCTATTTTAATTATATTTAATCTATTTTAAATCTATATTAACTATTTATAACTATTTAAAACTATTTTCTTCTAAATTCCAAACTAAGTAAAATGGATGGGTTTATATTCAAATTCTTGATTTTTAAGTGAATATGGTTAATGATGTTATAACCTAAGTTGGGATTTAAATAACATATTTGGTTTAATATGATATTTTGAAATGAGAGTTTAACCTATTTTGGAAATATGACTTTTGAAAGGAAATATAATTTCGAACTATGGTTTCAATGTGATATAATTTCGAAAGTAAGTAATGATTTCGAAAATGATATGATTTGAATTGAATATGATATTTTGATATCAATTATGAAATGATTTTGGAAATGTAAAAGAACCATCCGGTGTGTAATAAGCGATTGGTTGTTAAAGAGACCGGGATCGGATATTGTCATACTCTCTGTCGATACCGAAAACCACTTTGACAACTGTGTACGCGGTAGAGATTCCAGAATGAAGTAGGATGGTGGCGACGATCCTATAAGGTATATACATGGACCTAACTCCCGTGAGTTAGCATAAGGTGGCTAAAACAGGAGTAATCGACGGGCCAAGTGAGGTCATTCCTCCGATCGGGCATATTCCTTCGATACTATATTCTGATTTGCGATTTTGGTGGCCACCCTCGATTTTTTGATTTGGGAGTGTGTTCCAAGGTGGGCGGTAGTAGCTGCTATGCGTTACCACCGATCTGGAAGTGTAATTGGTATATCTATCCTGGAATTGCCTAGTTGTGCCGTGTCACCTACCCTAGCACGCCTTCTACGAGTTTGTTTTATGTCGTACCTATGTGGTATCCTCTGGCGGCCCCAGTTTACGGGGAGTTACGGTACTGTATAGACTATTGGCATTATAAAATGTGTTAAGGGGGAAATAGGTAACGCCTTAACGCTATTTTAATAGTTTATCTTACTGTAGACATATTATAATAGCGTATTGTACTACATAGTAGATAGTTTAACGGATCCTTAGGAGATGTGAATCCCGAACATCTCTTAGGTTACTGCCCTCACGTTAGACACTGGATAGGAGATGTCAAACCCCGTAAACATCTCTGACACCGTTCTACTCATATTTATTTCCGTTGATTTAACTCACATAAGATCTTTTAGTTCTGACTCGAGTGTTTTGTCTTTTCAATTCGCTCGGGTCAGCCTGAGCATTTCAGGATTTGAAGAGCTTATTTCTAGAGGACGAAGACAAAGATTTGTACTACTATTATTTACTATATTTATTCCACTGCATTCATACTGTTCCGCGGCATTATTTATTTATCTCTGATATGTGTAACTCTGATTTTGTATTATATAAGTATAATCAAATGTTTTGTATACAGCTTCATGAACTGTTATTTGATTATTATATTTTGTCATTCCGCTGCGAGATTCTGTTTTGTTTTTTTCTCTTTCTCTGTTTTTTCTTATTTACCCCAATAACAATCCGCCCTTCTGTATGGTTTGAGTCGACATGTGTGTCTGCTTAAACGTACAAAAAGGCGGGATGTTACAAGATGCATCAAAAGATTGTGCTTTTTTAGTGGAAATCAATGGTGAAAGAATGCTGCTGAAAGGGAAGATGAGCTATGGTCAAACAGTGAGGAGACGTAACCATCGAAGTCAAAATAAAGCATGCCCAGGTTTTCCACGGTGTACGCTGCCCTCCTCACCGGTGGACTGATGGTGGGACCACCGATGGTACATGTTTGTGCACCGTTTGCTTGTATTAGTTTTCTATGTTGTTTTCATTATTTATGTTGCATGTTTCACCCCTTTTCCTTATCTCAAAAAAAATCCTAAAATATTACTAAGGGTATTTTAATGTAAGCTTCGGCAAAAAAATTTAGATCAAATTTTAAATTTAGCATTTTCGAACACTTTTTTTGCAAAACAGACTATAGTTGTACGTAAAATGTGTATATAGAAAATCCTTAAATATTTTGGAAAATTGTCAAAAATACTTTGGGATGTCTAAAATTTTCTATAGAAATTTGGAGTGATTCAGAGATTATTTGAATGGTTTTAACCAATTTCTACGATAAGGACTCGATAAACCCACAAACACAACACATACTCTATTTTTGTCTTTGAAGCTCATCTTCTAGTGTTTCTATAGATCTTCAATGATTTATTAACATCAGTTCATCATTTATAGCTCGTCACATACCCCATTATCTCCATAATATGTATATCTTCAAATATATAGCTTTTTACTCTGTCGATAGTCATCATGAAGTCAATGTTTATATTTCATAATCTAGTGTACATAAAACAACCGATAAATTGTTAGAATCGTTGTCATATGGTTGTTACCATCAAAACACAATATATGTGTTCGTAAAATTCTCCTCATTTTTTATGATGACAACCACAGGACTTTATATAAAAATTTATAACATTATATTTCTCATTGCTCCCGTACTAGTTGCTCCCTTTACTCATATACTTCCACTATAGATATATGCCTAATTTCTCTGCCTTTGTCATTAAAAAAAGATAGAAAAGAACTGTTATCCACATATTTTTTAAAGCATACGAACAAAGGGATTTATATCGTACCCCATTGATATCGCACTTCATTAAAGCTGTCTATCGTCAATACTACATGTTAACATGGCGATGATTATATCGGAGAGCTGCATATCATAATCCACCACCTAAAGATACTGAATGCTTAAACAAAATAAGGGTGGATGTCGTATAAAGTTAACGTCGCATACCGCCTCTCCTCCATGCGCCTTCCTTTAAAGTGGCATCTCAGGGTATACCGCTTCTTTTCAATACTAGGCCTCAAGTGATGCTACGCAAATTCCATTTTGCATGGCATCCATGGCGCACTCAATCAATGCCGCATTGATTCCATGCCACATTCCTTCTCATCGATGTCGCTTCCCATCTTATCAATGCCGCCTCTAATTAATGTTGCCTCTAATCAATGCCGCATAGATTCAATGCCGCATCTAATCAATGACGTACTCCATTGATGTTTCTATTCATTGATGTCGCACTTCATCCACATTGTATTTAGTCGATATTGTTCTTTAGCCATATCGCGCTTCGTCAATGTTATTAATACCGCATGCTGTAAGATGTTAATCGATGTCGTATTCCATGAATATGGCATGATTATCGATGTCGCACATCATCCATGTTGTAGAATGTCAAAGGTCATGCAAAGAAAGAAGAATAAGATCATTTACAAGAGAAAATTCAAGAGAATTTAGTGCATTTTCCTTCATAAAGCTTCAAAAGCCTTCTCATTCCATAACATGCTCAATGACACCATAAAGGCCCACATCGACGATGGAAGAAATCTTACCTCCTTCCAACCACTATAAATAGAGATGCACCCTCTTCATGGAAAGGGGTTCTTAACTTTTTTCTCACTCTTATCACTTTTTCCAATTAGTATCTCCTCTAAGTTTTCTCCATTGAGAGCTCGAGGACAAACTAATGGCATAAAGGCTAATAAGGGAGAATAAGATATATAATATTTACATACAAGGGCTTGAACAATTATAAAATTGCATATTCGCACATTTGTAAAAATTCATGGAGAAATAATGAACACGACTTGAACATATGGCCTATTGTTGTTTGGACTTGCCTATTTTATCTTTTGAACTTATGAATTACATTTCAAACAATCTTGTGAATTATCATGAAACTAAGGGGTATTATTGGAATTTCTTCGTACATGCACACACATCTCGGACGTTTTGAACCCAAATTCGGTTCAACATTTTAACGCTAGAAGGAGGGCCCGAACCTCCGACCTTTTCAAAAATGACTAAAATACCCTAAAGAGAATTGAATTTCATATTTTGAAATTTTTTCCAATTCATTCTTTATTAGATTTGAAATCTGGAAACTTATTATTATCAAATAAGTGCTGGTATAAACAAATGTTGTCAATTTTGCTTCACTCATTCAATCTCGGTCAATCCATCTCGATTCCATCTAGTCCATAACGCGTTCAACATCAATTGTTACTCATCGGCTATTATTTACTTAACAATAATTCATCATGAAAAAATTGAGTATCGAGTTCATTTCCAAGTCACAAAGCCCTTTAAAATTGGATATTGGAGTCTCGAATTTATAGATCGATGTCGAGACCAATGCCGAAGTTAATAATACCAAAAACATATGATAGCAGTATCAGTAATCTCGCAGATCTGGGATTTTATGCCAAATATCATCATCGAAATTCATGACAGAAGTGATTTCGTATATGGGGAAGCTTCACAGATGTAGGTTCTATGTCATATTTTAGAATTTTATGCCATGTATGGTAGTGTTGGAAGAAATCGATGTCGTTAGGTCTTATGCCGAAGGTTGTGAATTGATACTAGAAGTTATTGATGAGTATCGAAGGTTGCGACATGGATACTGGGGTTATGGAGGAATTCCGAAGTGTGCGACATTGAAACCAGGGTTATTAATCCCGCAAATTGTAATAACTCTACTCTAGTAAACATGGTATTGAATAAAGAAAAGCAGGAAAATGTGAACTGCGGTCTAGTTGATCAGAGTACGGCCATGAGTTCACCAGAGAGCATTACTGGCCATAGCAGAGGCATGTATGAGTTGAAGGCAGGTGATAGTTAGGCTTGAGGAAGAAGATATTATGTGGTGTCACTTGTGCATGTGTGCACGTGCACACCCTTATTGCTGTGGAAAATTGGCATATTAAAAATAGTCTGTGTATTTGGGGTTTGAGTGAGTTGTATTTGTGCTTAGCTGGAGATGAATTGGCAAGTATAGCCATTATATGTAACATTATAAATAAGAATGCATGTAAACAGTAAACCAGAAGGTGTGAATAAAGAAAATACATTTTATTTCTATCTTGTGTACAATTGTTCTTCCTTTCTCTGTTACAATTCTTATTCTCACTCTACACAGTTCTTTTTCTCATTCCTAATCTATTCTCTGATAATCAGTTTTCTGTCTTCTATCTTCAGTTACACTTCTTAATTTGCTGATCATCTTCCTCCTTCTTCCTACTGCCATATCTTCCTTCTCTAATTCTTCATTTCTTTCTTTGCTTCTCTTATTTTCTTTTCTTAGTAAAACTGTCAATACTTCACCTCTTTCTCTCTGCTTCTCACATTTTCCATCATAACAGAATTTACACCACAACCTGGGCATAACACAGTGGTATCAAAGCCATTGGCTGGGCTAACCTCTGACAACCAGTCATCTTCTAACAACCACCATAACTTGAAAATTAACATGTTAATTCAAGAACAAGAAGAAGCATGGAGGAGACAAGAAGAAATCAACAACCGAAATACTCTATTTATAAGAAAATTAGAGGCAGCAACACAAAAATTGGAAATTGGCAATCGAAAATTGGAACAAACTACACAAAATCTGGATCATACAACAAAGGAAATGTGTACCAAATTTGAAGGAATGCACAATGTTCTATCTGCTTTGGCACAAGATATTCAGCAACTAAAGCTTCAATCTGCAGCCAATCAAAACTCAACCGCAACTGCCAACTTACAAGGGATACTTCCATCCAGTCCTCATCAATTGCCAACCTCTACTACCAACCCTCCAATATCCCAGCAAAATTCAAGAAATATTTTAACTCCACCACTGATAAACCCCACCATTAATCCATTAGTAAATAACCTTCCTCCAACTCATCCTCACCCACAAGTCAACCAAGAAGTGAATTCTTGGAATAAAAATTCGCCATTTCCAAACCTAAAGCTTGACTTCCCCATATACACAGGAGATGAGATGGTATTTGAATGGCTTAACCAGGTAGAGCAATTATTTAAATTTCATTGGATAGAAGAACATTTTTGGATAGAAGTATCATCTTTTTATCTTAAAAAGGATGCACTCGAATGGTACAACTGGTATACTAGAAATATTTCAAACCATGAGAATTTGGCAATCTTCAAAGAAGAAATATTGGTCAGATTCAACCTAGAAGACATGGAAAGGCCTTATGATACCCTGGCTAAATTAAAACAGCAAACCACTGTTTCAGCTTATCTCTCTAAATTTGAAGGACTACAAGCTACTATAGAAACTTTGCCACCTAGGTTCTTGCTAGATAGATTCATTGGAGGTCTCAAGGAAGAGATTAAGTATGATATATTAACTTCTAGACCAGTGGATTTCAGAGAAGCGGTTTCCTTAGCAAAAATGTTTGAAAGTGTGTTAAATCAAGCTAAGAAAGAGAGCAAGGCCACCAGACCATATCCTTCCTCAAAGAATAACAGCCAGCTTGCTCCATATTCCAAGAATCCAAATTCTAATCCATAACCTAAATACTGGGGTACCACCAATTTAGAAAGTATAGCAAAAGGTAAGGACTAACTCCAAACCAGTTAATTGAAATGAGAAGCCAGAACATTTGCTGTGGCTGTAAAGAGAAATGGCATAGGGACCACAAGTGTAAAAGTCCCCAAGTACATGTACTAGAAGGGGTAATGTCCTTTGATGACCCAGAGGAAAATGCAGAGTGCTTTATTGAAAGTGATAATGAGGATAGCTGTGAGGAAAAAGGTAAAGAAACCCATGCTATAATTCTATAAGCCATGTGTGGTATTCCTGCACTCTCAACCATTAAAGTACAAGGTACTGTAAAAGGAAAACCAGTGCAAATTCTCATTGATTCTGGTTCCACGCATAGCTTCATTGATGAAAAGTTAGCTCACAAACTTAAGCTCAAGATTGATGAGTCAAAAAATTATGAATTTATGGTGGCCAATGGAGAAAAGCTTCAAGTATCTAGAGTATGTTACAATGTCATGTTAAGCTGTCAAGGTTGTAAAATGCCAGTGGATCTTTTAATACTGCCTTTGGAAGGATGTCAAATTGTGCTAGGGGCCTAATGGATGAAGAAGTTAGGTGCGATTACTTTGAATCTTGATAAGTTACTAGTCAAATTTGCTTATGGCAACAAGATTTATACTTGGCAAGGAATTCAACAACAAGATATTAAAGTAGTGGACAAGAAAACTTTGGGAAAAGATCATGCACATGGTCAAATTACTATGATGTTATACTCAATAGACAACAAGCAAACAAAGTTGACCCAAGAATCATTGCAAGAATTGCTAGAAGAAATTCAAAATCTGCTACAACAAAACCCTGAAGTAATTTCTTCCATCACCCCTCTTTCCCCTCAAAGGAAGCATGATCATAAAATACCTTTAAAACCAGGAGCCAACCCAGTCTGTTCAAAGCCATATAGGCATGCTCATCATATAAAGAATGAATTGGAAAAAATCATCAAAGAATTACTAGAAAATGGTATCATAAGGTACAGCAACAGTTCTTATTCTTCTCCTGTAGTGATGGTAAGGAAAAAAGATGGTACTTGGAGCCTGTGTATTGACTATAGAAGTCTGAACTCACTCACCATCAAAGATAAGTTTCTTATTCCTTTAGTTGATGATTTATTTGATGAATTGCATGGTTCAAAATACTTTACTAAATTAGATCTTAAATCATGTTATCATCAAATTATAATGAGTGAAGATGACATACACAAAACAGCTTTTAAAACTCATGATGGGCAATATGAGTTTGTAGTAATGCCTTTTGGTTTAGTTAATGCACCTTCAACTTTTCAATCACTCATGAATGACATTTTTAGGCCTTACTTAAGAAACTTTATACTAGTTTTCTTTGATGATATACTAATATACAGCCAGACCATGTCTGAGCATATACAACATATTAGTTTAACATTTCAGGTGTTGAAGCAAAATCAGTTGGTGATTAAATTATCCAAATGTAGCTTTGCCAAAGAATCACTCGAGTATTTAGGCCACATTATATCAGTATTAGGGGTTGCTGTTGATTCTAATAAAATCAAAACAGTAATGGATTAGCCACTACCAAAGAATATAAAGGCTCTATGAGGATTTCTGGGCTTAACTAGGTATTATAGGAAGTTTATAAAAGGGTATGGTCTCATTGCAAAACCTCTGATAGAGATGTTAAAGAAGAACTCCTTTGTTTGGTCTGATGAAGCTAAGGAAACTTTTGAGCAACTTAAGCAATGTTTAACCAATCCACCAGTCCTTACAATGCCAGACTTTTCACAACCATTCATTTTTGAATATGATGCAAGTGGATTAGGTGTGGGGGTAGTGCTACATCAAAATAAAAGACCAATAGCTTATTTGTCAAAATTAGTCCCACATCGGACAATTTACAATATAAATCATGCATAAATACTAAGAGACCTCCCTTCACATTACCAATTGGTTTTGTGATAATATGTGGTTCTCTAACATGGTATCATAGCAGGTTTTAATTGTGTCACACGTCACCCTCATTGAATGTCCACGTGTTTAGCTGATGATACGCCACACGTGCGGAGGTGTGTTGAAATTAGTCCCACATCGGACAATTTACAATATAAATCAAGCATAAATACTAAGAGACCTCCCGTCACATCACCAATTGGATGGTCTAAATTTAGCTTTTTCCACCTACGAAAAAGAACTAATGGCCATCATTACTGCCACAAAAAAATGGATTTAATATTTCATGGGAAGGCAATTAATTTATTATAAAAATTGATCATCAAAGCCTTAAATATCTTTTATCACAAAGGCTTCACAATGGTGTACAGAATAAATGGCTAACAAAACTTCATGGGTTTGATTATAAGGTTGAGTATAAAAATGGAATGGAGAATGTAGTGGCAGATGCTTTATCCAGAAAGGAAGACATGCAAATACAGGCAATATCTGTAGTACAAACACCATGGTTGCAAGAATTAAAAGATGCATTATTAAACTCAGCATGGTATCAACGGTAAGTAACCAAAGTACGGAATGGACAATTGCAGGAAGGCAAGTACAAGCTAGTAAATAACCTGATCTTCTACAGAGGAAAGATTTTAATTGACCATCATTTAGTAACACTACTGCATACCCTTATAGCTGAACACCACTCCACTCCTTTGGGGGGGGCATTCAGGAATTAAGGGTGCTTTAAAGAAGTTAAACAAGTATTTTATTGGAAAAATATAAAGAGAACAGTGGAGTACTTTGTGAAATCTTGTGATGTCTGCCAAAGAAGTAAAAGGGAAAATGTACACTTGCCTGGATTGTTGCACCCCTTACCTATTCCTGAGCAAATATGGGAAGACATTCCTATGGATTTTATAACATGCCTTCCCAAAACCCGCAAGTACACTGTGATTTTTGTAGTGGTAGATAGATTGAGAAAATATGCTCATTTCTTTCCCCTCTGCCACCCATACACAACAAAAGAAGTAGCTAAAGTATTTTTCAATGGAGTGTTCAAATTATATGGATTACCAAAATCAATCAATAAGTGACAGGGACGCTATATTTACTAGCAACTTCTGGCAAGAGATTTTTAAACTACAAGGCTGCAAGTTAAAAAGGAGCTCTTCTTACCACCCACAAAGTGATTGGCAAACTGAGATCATAAATAAAAATTTTGAGGGGTATTTAAGATGTTTTGTGTGTCATAGGCCTCATGAGTGGAGTGACTGGCTATCCTTGGCCGAGTACTGGTACAACACAACTTGAAAATCATCAACCAATATAACCCCCTTCAAGGCAATATATGGAATAAACCCCCAAAATTTGCTTACTTATGTCCCTAACACAGCCAAAGTGGAGCAAGTAAAAGAATTGTTATTCAGTAGAGACATCACTTTAGAATTTTTGAAAGACGATTTAAAATTAGCACAAGATAGAATGAAGAGGTATGCGGATTTAAGAAGAACCGAAAGGGAGTTTCAGATAAATGATTGGGTATTTTTAAAGCTGCAGCCTTATAGGAAAATAATAGCTAGAAATCAAAGAACTCACAAACTATCCCCAAATTATGGTGGGCCTTATCAAGTAGAGGAGAAGATTGGGACAGTAGCTTACAAGTTGAAGCTACCTGCTCATGTTAAGATTCATCCTGTGTTTCATGTTTCTCAACTTAAAAAGAAGATTGGGGATGGTCTAATTATTCAAGAGGATGCTCCTAGTTTCGAAGAAGAAATGGTAATGCAGCCTGAGAAAATATTGGATAGAAGAATTGTGCCCAGAAATAATGAAGCAGTGGTACAAATCTTGGTGAAGTGGAAGGGCAAGCTTGATGAAGAGGCAACTTGGGAAGGTTATTGGCCAACTATAAGAAGGTTCCCCACTCCAAACCTTGAGACAATGTCAATTTTTGAAGAGGAAGGGAGATGTAATAACTCTATTCTAGTAAACATGGTATTGAATAAAGAAAAGCAGGAAAATGTGAACTGCGGTCTAGTTGATAAGAGTACGGCCATGAGTTCACCAGAGAGCATCGCTGGCCATAGCAGAGGCATGTATGAGCTGAAGGCAGGTGACAGATAGGCTTGAGGAAGAAGATATTATGTGGTGTCACTTGTGCATGTGTGCATGTGCACAACCTTATTGCTGTGGAAAATTGGCATATGAAATAGTCTGTGTATTTGGGGTTTGAGTGAGTTGTATTTGTGCTTAGCTGGAGATGAATTGGCAAATATAGCCGTTATATGTAACATTATAAATAAGAATGCATGTAAACAGTAAACCAGAAGAAGGAGTGAATAAAGAAAAGACATTTTATTTCTATCTTGTTTACAACTGTTCTTCCTTTCTCTCTTACAATTCTTATTCTCACTCTATACAGTTCTTTTTCTTGTTCCTAATCTATTCTCTGATAATCAGTTTTCTGTCTTCTATCTTCAGTTACACTTCTTAATTTGCTGATCATCTTCCTCCTTCTTCCTACTGTCATATCTTCCTTCTCTGATTCCTCATTTCTTTCTTTGCTTCTCTTATTTTCTTTTCTTAGTAAAACTGTCAATACTTCACCTCTCTCTTTGCTTCTCACCTTTTCCATCATGACAAAATTTACACCGCAACCTGGGCATAACACAAATATTCAATGGTGCTGGCTAAATTTATGATCTAGGTTGAGTAGCATAGTGAGTCACATAATGTCGCCGATAGGCTATGCCGTAAGGAAGCTATGCCACAAAATAGGCGATACCTCCAGAACGATGTCGCAGGTCGAAGACTTCATATCGGAACTCAGAATCCAAATTGAAGCCTAGATCCACTCCATAGTTGAACGCCTAATGTCTTACGTCATCGAGATTCGGTTCAAACTCACTATGATTCATTCCAAAAACAGGGGACTTCGGGTTCAGAACTTTCCTTTCAAGGTTAATTGCTTCATTTCGGAAATTTTCAGATTTGAAAAAAATAGTAATTTTTTAAAGAATTCAATTTATAAGTTTTACAATTTATTTATCGATTTCAAAAAATAAAGAAATTCCAAGCTTACTGATTTCGAAAGAAAGAGATTTCAAGAAATAAGGAATTTCAAAGAAATTTGATTCACAAATCACTCGGCTCGTATCAAAATCTTGGATTTCAATCTGTGGATATACAAATTACAAAAGATATATATTGGTTAAGTCTTTGAAATATAACAGGTTTCAGATATATGGAGTATCATGTATATATATACACATATTTGGTTTTGAAAGGCATGAAATTCCATATAAAGATGATTTCCAATATTTGCAGTTTCATATACATCTGAGTCCTTAAATGTACAAGTTTCCTATATATTAGTTTTTAAGTATACATATGAGTTGCTAAGTATGCCAGTTTTTGTATAAGGTTTTGAACATGTCAGGTTTGTAAATATACTTAGATGTGTATACATATATGTGATTTCGGAAAATGTATCTTAAGCAAATTTTTGAATCTATGACAGTTCTATATACACATATAGGTTTGTATATATGAGCTTCAAATGGATATATAGTTTTGGATGTACTTAGAATTTTGAGTATATCAGGTTTCAAAAATAGATAAACACATTAGTTTCAAATATATTAAGTCTTTCATGTGTGTAAGTTACCAAATGAATGCAATTTCATATATATATATATATATATTTTGAGTGTATATCGGTTTTGTGATGTATGCAGTTTTGTATACATAGCTTTAAATAATATGAATTTTGGGTCTGTCAAATAAGCTAGTTTTTTAATATAAAATTTCCATGTATCAAGGTTTATAAAAATACATTTTCGTATATATTTGCAAGCATCAGTTGAAAGTGGTTTCAAATAGGAACAGCGTTATGTCAGCCGAAGTTTTGAATATACTGAAATTCGGATGTCGATGTGTGGTCCTTGTTAGAGAAATTAGTCTTTGTACTTTCTGTTATAGGCTATGTACATTTTACTGTTGGTGCATGTGCACAGTTCTATTTCCTGCAACTATATATATCTTGTAATTCTTAGATCTGATATAGTGAATAAATCATTTTTCTTTTTCTCTTCATCTCTGTTTTTCACTTTATCATGGTATCAGAGCTTTAATGCCCAACGACAATCAAAGATCCAGATCTGAGATCTGACTATCATATTCATCGTCATCAATCTCACTTCAGTATTCAGATCCATTTATCCCCAATCAGATCCAATCACCCACTCTAAATCATGGCAGGAGACGATGATGCTAATTCAAGATCAGATTCAACCAATGTTGGAGATACTGCACTCAATCAAACATCAAAAACTTTCGAAGAATCATTGAAATCGATCATCAATCCTCAAACTCAACTGATAACTATAACCCTAGATGAGGACAAATTTCTGTTATGGAAATTTCAAATCGAAATGGCAATTAAGGGATACGGTCTTCAGAAGTTCATAGATCCAGTAACTACTCCTCCATCTCAGTTGGTTTCCAGTCAAGATGGTCAATCAACTCCAAGTATTGAATTCTTGATATATACCAGACAAGATAGCTTGCTCTGTTCTTGGATATTATCCTCAATCAGTCCTAGCCTCCTCTCATCTGTTGTTGGATGCAAAACATCACTCTAGGTTTGGAGCTTCAACCTCTAGAGATTCCAGGTTGGAAATGGGAGCAGATTTCTATGGACTTTATTGATGGGCTACCAAGGACTAGAAAAGGTAACGAAAGCATTTGGGTGATTGTCGATAGAAAAGGTAACGAAAGCTATGATATGTTGTAATCTTGTTGAAGGAATGTTATTCCAGCTTTCCGTCTCCCCAGCTCTTATGGATCGTATTATAGCCAAGCAGTATGAGGACACTTTGCTTTATCGCATCAAAGAAATAGTTCTTGGTAGAGTTGAAAATGCGGATAATAAACTGGGTGCACATGTTGATAGTAATGGAATCTTGAGGATTGATAATCGAATTTGTGTTCCCAATGTTGATGGTCTTAGACAGGAAGTGCTGAGAGAAAATCATAAGTCTTCGCTTTCATTTCATCCCGGTGTCACTAAAATGTACCAGTACATGAAGAAGTTATATTGGTGGAGTGGGATGAAGCGCGATATTTCTACCTATGTTAGCAGGTGTACCACTTGCCAACAAGTTAAAGCTGATCATAGAAAGACAGCAGGATTGCTTCAACCTCTAGAGATTCCAGGTTGGAAATGGGAGCAGATTTCTATGGACTTTATTGATGGGTTACCAAGGACTAGAAAAGGTAACAAAAGCATTTGGGTGACTGTCGATAGACTGACGAAGACCGCTCATTTTATTCCAGTCAAGACTACTCGTACAGCTTCGAGTTTGGCCGAGATATACATGAGAGAAGTTGTTAAACTTCATGGTGTGCCATCTAGTATTGTATGTGATAGAGATCCTATTTTCACCAGTAAATTATGGAAGGCATTTCAGGATACTTTGGGCACCAAACTGAATCTGAGCACAGCATATCATCCTCAGACAGATGGCCAAACTGAGAGGGTGAATCTGATTTTGGAAGATCTTCTCCGAGCTTGTATTATTGACTTTGGTGGATCTTGGGAGGACCATCTTCACTTGGTTGAATTCACTTATAATAATAGATATCAGGTAAAGAATTTGAATTCCAAATTTGAATAAGCATATTTGAATTAGAATTAATCGTCTTTAATCAACCAGGCAAGCATTGGTATGGCACCGTTCGAAGCCTTATATGGACGGCCGTGCAAATCGCCAGCTTGTTGGATCGAACCTGGAGATCGATTAGTGCTTGGTCCAGAAATAATTTTGGAAGCTTCTGAAAAAGTCGAAGAAATCAGGGAGAAAATCAAGACGGCACAGGATAGACAGAAGAGCTATGCCGACAAAAGGAGAAGAGATCTCGAATTCAGTATAGAGGACAAAGTATTTCTGAAAGTGTCGCCTTTGAGGAATATTGTTCGATTTGGAAGGAAAGGGAAGCTAGCTCCCAGATTTGTTGGTCCGTTTGAGATTATAGAAAGAGTCGGAACATTAGCATATAGAGTTGCATTACCAGAGAAGTTCGCCGGTGTGCACAACGTGTTCCACGTTTCACATCTTCGCAAAGTTGTACACGATCCATCTATGACCATCCCTACTGCTCAGTTGGAAGAGATTGTTATTGAGCCTAACTGGACTATTGAGCGAAAGCCACTTCGGATAGTCGACCGTGAGATGAAGCAACTCAGAAGGAAGTCGGTAAATCTCGTCAAAGTACAATGGAGTGCGGATGAGCGAGATTGCACATGGGAGACTGAGGATAGTATTCGGGAATCAAACCCCGAATTACTAATTTCAGGTATAATTCAAATTTCTCAAAATCTATCTTGACTTGTCTGCTTATTTCATTACTACTTCACTCGTCTCGTTCCTTTTCGAGGACGAAAAGTTTTGAGTGGGGGAGATTGTAACGACCCCAAATTTCCGACCCGATTTAAAATTTTAAATTCATCGTTTCAATAAAAATTTGAAATTATAAACGATCTAAATTAACATCCAAACTTTATTTATAGGATACGTCCAGATAGATATAAATATAGAAAAAATTTCGTCGTAAAATATCACTGAAAATTTCGTTCGCGTTTTACTGTATAACAGTTCATTTTAAACGCGAAAATTTTTTATCTTCCAAACCCGAATATTTTTACATAGAAAATTCTAAACCATCTTCTGAGCAAGGCAACATTTTTCGTTTTTCAATATTCGGACTTCTTTAGCTCCGTCGTTCTTATTTTTCGGCGTTTTTCCTGCATTTTTCCGATAATATAAAATTCGAAATTTTGAAATACAAATCGTATCTCCATTTTCTGTGCACCGTTAGAAGCGCCTCGTCGCGCTAATCAGAACGGTATATTCATTCGTGCAAACTGGAGGCAGATGGAAATCATTTCGTTAATTTTACCGTTCCGGACGGATCGGTTAAAAATCATTTTCAGCCCAAAATGTTAACCCGTTTCTATCTAAATTTGAAATTTTTTAAATTTTAACTGGTGTATTAAATGAGACAGTTGGCAGTCAAAAGGTTAGCATTGGGAAGAGTTGTGACGCTTTGGTACACACGGCTGTTCATTCAATGAAACGGAACACGAAATCTTAAAAACAAAACTTAAAAGAAGTCACAGCTCATTCCATTACACGCACTGCATTCAACTCTTCAGGTACCTCTTCCTTTCCCCTTCTTTTGTTATTCCTCTTTCCTATTCTCTTCTGGAAATAGAAATGTATCCAGATCAACACACGCGCACTGCCCAGTTTCAAACCCATCCCTTAACCGCCTCTGACCTCACGCCCTCTCTCTTTCCTCCAGCCAACCCATCACACAGCAACCCTCCAACCAACTAGCCTCCTCCGCCTTTCCGCCCACTGTCGTGCACCTCCGTTGTATTTCCACCACCCGCAACCAGCCCCACCACCCACGCGCCGACCCAATCACCGACCTTCCCCTACTGCCGAACAACTCTACCCTTCCACCTCACGCTGCACTCCTTCAGCCGAGTCATCTTCTTCCCCTCCCATGCGTGCGTGTGCTTGTATTTCTAGTGTGTGCGTGTGTGTGTGTGGTGTGGTGTTGAGTTGTTAGGTGGCGTGCTACAAATCGGTGCGTGCATGTAAATGGATGTGTGCATGGGGTAACACATGCATGTGTTGTACTATATGTGTGCGTGAGGAGGGAGGTAGATGAAAATGTACAAACATGTACATGCTTGAGTGATGGAAAGGGGGATGCTGCATTTTCTAAGTCTCGGTAGGGAAGAAAAGAAAAAAAAAACAAAATGAAGGGTGCATGTGTTTGGTGTGTACGTGAATGGGGGAAGTTGAATGGGATGGAAATTCTCAGATTTTGTAAATGTGTGCGTGTGTTTCTTTAAAACAAAAAAAAAGAAAAAAAAAAGAAAAGAAGAAAGAAAAAAAATTGAAATCTACGGTATTGATTTGTTGTGTAATTAGTAACCGACTTTTCTTTGCTTGTTGTTGCAGCGACCGACTGAGCTTCTTTCGCAACAGCAAATTTTCAGCTTTTGTTCTTTCCTCCGTCTTCGGTAAGCGTATTTATATAAATTTATAAATTATATACAACGTTCATTGTATTAATATCGTTTTCTTTTGTCGATATTACAGTGTCCGTTGTTCGTGCTGTACCGACTCTTTTCGTGCTTCTTTTACTTCGTCGTTAAATTTCTTATCCACGTAAGGTGAATTAATTTTCACGACTATATTCTTATGCTAGTTGGTATTGTTGAATGATTGCTATGTGATTGAATTGAATGTTGATTGCTAGTGTAAAGTGACAAATAATTTGCAAGTAAATATTATATAGGATAGTTAACGAATTTAATTTGGATTATATATGTTAAATTCTGATTTGCTAAACCTGACCCCTTCATATGTTAAATTCGATTAGTTAAATTGACCCTTTTAATTTGTAAGTTAATTGACACGTAGAATTGACAAATTTCACTTTGGACCTTTGAACGTATATTAAATTAACTGTTGTAGTTGAAATTGAATTACAACTGAAACCGTAATGTTATAATCTTTAATCTACTTGAAATGATAGGGTAGATTCTAGAAATAGTTATATAAAATTCGCGTAAATAACAAACGCGAATTAATACGATTATTTCGGGATTATTGAAAATTGTTGAATTGTTGTGAATGGATGCTATTGCTTGTTTATTTACTTTGACACCATCCCAGCTATCACACTGCAATTTCCCTTTGTATGCTTTGATTTTCGAATTGAAATGGAATCGGGTTGAAATGATAAATACCCAAATAAATTTGATTTAGGATAGAAAATTTAAAATAAAACCCGATTGGTCAAATGTTTTGATTTAAATAAAATAAAGTTCTATTTGACTAATAACAAGGTTTTGAATAAATTGGAATTTTAAATTCGAATGAATGTAAATGTGAGTATTTGAATTTGAAACAAATATTAAACGTCGTAATTGACAAAGGAATATGGTTTAAATTTAATTATTTAATAATTAAATTTAGAATTATTTGATAATAAATTTTTGAAATTATTAATAAGTAAGTTTTGAAAATTATTAATAATTAACTTTTGAAATTATTAATAGTTAAGTTGTGAAATTATTAATAACGAAGTTTGAAATAGTTAATAATTAAATTTTGAATTTATTAATAATTAAGTTTGGAATTATTAAGGAATGAGTTTGAAAATAATTAATAATTAAGATTTGAAATTATTGAAAATTTGATGAGATCGAATTATAATTAAATTGAATTGAATATTTTATTAAGAGAAATTGAATTATTGAATAAGTGAAACTAAGTTTCTTTAACTAAGTTGTGAAATTTGAAAGGAATTTCTTTGATAAGAAATAAAATGTGCTTTATCGAAACAAATGAAAGACTTGTAATTTAAAGAATTGGATTTGACAAATGTAATTGTAAATAAGTTGTAAACTTTGATAATAAAATCGAACTTAAGACGTAACGTAATGAATTGGAAATTTAATTGAAATTGTTAATGATAAATCAATTAAATGAATATCGAATGAAAGAGATAATTGATTTAAATCGTTTTGAACGTTAAAATAGTTAAATGATTTTGGAATGAACTTATATACGTAATGCAATGAATATTTGAATTGTTTTAAAATTGAAACTTTGAAATTGAATTATAGAAATTTTGAAATGAAATTGGAAAGTTGAAACATAATTTTTGAAATTGATTTCGAAAGACTAACGAATTGTCGATTTACGAATACCAATTTGAAATTGAAATTGATTTGCTTTTAAAATATATTAATGACCAATCGGTGTTATAATCATGAAGGTTATTAAAGGAACCGGAATCGGTTTGGGACATACTCACTGTCTAAACCGGAAACCACTTTAATAACTATACGCGAAGTGATGATCCAGAATGAAGTGGTTGGATAGACGAACGCGATGATTGAAGAAAGTGAACGATAATGGATAGCCTTGACACTTGTGTCAAATTGGAAATGACTAAAACAGGAGCTGTGCCGGGCCAATGGAGGATTAGCTACCTCAAGTGGACACACTTCTTCGTAAACTATTCATTTACTTTGTGATTGATTGGTGCGCACCCTTGATTTGGGAGTGTTGTTTCACGGTGTTGCGGGCGCTGCGGCGTTGCGTTCTCACCAGTCCGGATCAGGCGAACGGTAGTGTCACTACCTTGGGTATTGCCTCATGTGCCTTGTCATACTTGTATTCCATATATGCACGACCACTACGATTTTGATTTGTACCTTTAGTATATGGATTGCCCTCTGGTGACTTCCGGTTTTGGGGAAACTACGGTCTTGTATATGCTTTTGGGAATAAAAATGTGTTAAGGGTGGAATGGGCCACGACTTAACACTATTTTGATATCTTTATATTATTGATAGACATTATCTACTTATCGTACTCTACTATATATAGATAGTTTATCGGATCATGAAAGATGCTTATTCCAACCATCTTTGAGTTATTGTTATTTCAAATTTTTTTACCATATTATCTGTATAAGAATATATGTCCTGATTCGAGTGTTTGTTTGTGCATATGCTCGGATCAGACTGAGGATTGCTGTTGCTGCTTACTTGGAGCTGAAGACTTGAAGACTATCTTATCTTTATCAGTATTGTTCTTTCCATTTGGACTATTTGGACATCTATGTTTTTGTATTTCTTTTATTTGATACATTGTTGTATTTACTTAGTAGCTTCATGAACTACTATTATGACATTGTTGTAATTCCGCTGCACTATTCTGTTATGTTATATTTTCTGTGATTCTGTGATGACTCTCATTTATATACTTATACTCCATTAATGATTCGTGTTTTGTACTATTTAAGTTGACATGTGTGGATTATTGTCAATTTAAATGGTCCAAATATACGGGTTGTTACAGTTGGTATCAGAGCTTTGGTTCCCGATAACCTTAGCCTGTGGAGTTTAAAGCTCATTAGAGATAGGGTAAACATACCCTAGAATGAGGAGAATCATTTCAGAATCCACCTCCTTTGATTCATCTTTCTTATTGAAATCGTTGAATAGAATTTCCTTAAGTTCTATAAATTCCTATCCTTGATTCTAAATCATTTTTGGTATTCCAGGATGGCTACCAGAAGAAATGTTAGAGGCAGGGGTGGAAATGCTCCTGGTCGACATGCTCCAGCTCCCGCAGTCCGATTCTCCACTCTTAGCAAGGAGTATACTCAGCTTGGAGGAGTCAAATTTACTGGCTCCGAGAGTATTATCGAAGCACAACAATGGCTAAAGAGTTTGGAAAGGATCTTTTCTGGCTTAGAGATCGTAGATGCTCAGAAGCGCAAGTTGGCCGCTTGGCAGCTTTAGGATGCTGCACAAGATTGGTGGGAATCAATCACTTCTCGAACTGATGAGGAAACCATCACTTGGGCCCAGTTTAGGTAGTAATCTATCTAAATTCCAACTAAATAAATTTCTATCTTATCTCGTCATAATTTTGATTCGTTTCATATCACTTGTAATAGGGATTCCTTTATGGCTCAGTGGATGCCAGCTGCTGGGAAGGCCTAACTCTATCGGTCTTTTATGGATCTCAAGCAGGGCAACATGACCTTTACTGAGTACGAAAGGAAGTTTAACGAACTCTCCAAGTACGGACCTGGCTTGATTGACACACCCCTACTTAAGAATGAGAAGTTCATACATGGCGCACGCCTAGAGTATTACGAGCTCCTGACCGCTCATGTCCATGGAACTTTCACTGAGTTGATGGATTTTGCTCTTCGATATGAGGGAAAGCCTAAGGGAACATCTGTCCCCAAAGCTCCAGTTACTCAGACACCAGCTAATCAGTCGAGAAAGAGGAAGCAAAATTTTGAGCAACAGAAGAAGAATTGGCAGCAGAAATCCGGGCTTGGCTATTCTTAGAAGAAGCCTATTGACATATCCTCCATCACTTGTTTCAAGTGCGACCAGAGGGGTCACTACGCCAACAGCTGTCCAACATATGCCGGTGCCGCTGTTCCACCCCCTCAGAATACCAGGAACGACCTCTGTCACGTATGTCTACAACCGGGCCATTTCAAGAGGGGTTGTCCTATGTATAAAAAGGGAAAGACGGCCGGAGTATTTGCTATGACTTCTTCCGCCCATGATCCACCTACCCCACCTGCTCCTACTGATAACCAAGGTACATTACAGAGTACTTTTATGTTGCATACTTCACCCGTTAAAGTTCTATTTGATACCGGAGCAACACATAGTTTCATATCTATTGATTTGTGCAATAAACTTGGTTTGGAACCCATACTTTCATCTACTTTCTTATGTGTATCAAACTCTATTGGAGGGCCCGCTAACCTTAAAAGGGTTTGCAAGTATGTCACTCTTATGCATGGCATTCACCACTTCACTTGGGATTTCTATGTCCTCGGATTCGAAGCATTCGATATACTATTAGGCATTGATTGGCTACGGAAGTTCGAAGCCAATATCTCATGCAAAGCTCGAACAGTCTCTCTCATTGATGACAAGAGCATGCCTTTGGTTATAAAGGGCAAATCACCCCAAGAATATGCTGGGAGTTTTATATTCTCACTTGACTCCCATCCAAATGAACTAAGCTCTACTCCAGTGGTCCAATCCTTTTCTGATGTATTTGGAGAAGTCAATTCTCTACCACCTCCGCGGGAAATCGAATTCCGCATTGACCTTATTCCTGGTGCCCGACCAGTAGTTCTCCCTCCTTGGAGAATGGCTCCTAAAGAAAGGGCAGAGTTGAATGTTCAAATTGAAGACTTATTTTCTAAAGGCTTGATTCGGCGAAGTCATTCAGAATGGGGCGCTGCAGTAGTGTTCGTCACAAAATCCGATGGTTCTCTCAGAATGTGTGTGGACTATAGAGAGCTGAACAAGCTCACACACAAGAACAGATATCCGATGCCCCGCATCAATGACCTATTCGACCAGCTTCATGGAGCTAAAGTATTCTCTCAACTCGATCTGGCTACTGGCTTTCACCAACTCAGAATTGCTGAGGAGAGTATTCCTAAGACAGCATTCCGCACTGAGAATGGTTTCTTTGAATGGCTGGTTATGCCGTTCGGTCTTACTAATGCTCCAGCTTATTTCGTCGACTTAATGAATAGAGTTTTCCGGGATGTTCTTAACAAGTTTGTTCTTGTTTTCATCGATGACATTCTCGTCTTCTCTAAGGATGAGGAAGAGCATAGGTCACATTTGGCTTTTGTTCTTGAAACTCTACGCAGTCATCAGCTTAAAGCCAAGTTTACAAAATGTCACTTTTGGAAGGATGAAGTTCGATTTCTTGGCCATATTGTTTCAGAGAATGGGATTTCGGTCGATCCAGCTAAGATCGACGTAATCAATGTAAGTTCTATTCTTACTTGTCAATTCTATCAAAAACAACTAATCTATTTCTTAATTCGAATCTTTGGAATTTGCAGGATTGGGAGACTCCCAAAACTCCTACAGACATCCGTAGTTTCTTGGGTTTGGCCGGCTATTATCGCAGATTTATAGAAAACTTTGCTCTTATTGCCGCACCACTTACCGCACTGACCAGAAAGAATGTGAAATTTATCTGGAGCGAAAAGTGCGAAGCAGCTTTCAACGAGATGAAGCGAAAGTTGACATCTGCCCCGGTTCTTACAGTTATTGATGGTAGCGAAGGATTGACAGTCTATACAGATGCCTGTCGAGATGGACTCGGAGCAGTTTTAATGCAGAAAGGAAAAGTTATTGCCTATGCGGGTCGTCAGTTAAAGACCCATGAAACAAACTACGCAACCCACGATTTAGAGCTTCTTGCGGTTGTATTTGCTCTTAAGCTATGGAGGCACTATCTATTGGGAACAAAATTCGAGTTATTCACTGACCATAAGTCATTGAGATATATCTTCTCGCAAAAGGATTTGAATCAGAGACAAGTCCGATGGCTCGAATTTCTAGCTGCATATGATCTTGATATTAACTACACTCCGGGGAAAGCAAATGCCGTAGCCGATGCTTTGAGCAGAAACCAAGCTATGATATGTTGTAATCTTGTTGAAGGAATGTTATTCCAGCTTTCCGTCTCCCCAGCTCTTATGGATCGTATTATAGCCAAGCAGTATGAGGACACTTTGCTTTATCGCATCAAAGAAATAGTTCTTGGCAGAGTTGAAAATGCGGATAATAAACTGGGTGCACATGTTGATAGTAATGGAATCTTGAGGATTGATAATCGAATTTGTGTTCCTAATGTTGATGGTCTTAGACAGGAAGTGCTGAGAGAAAATCATAAGTCTCCGCTTTCATTTCATCCCGGTGTCACTAAAATGTACCAGAACATGAAGAAGTTATATTGGTGGAGTGGGATGAAGCGCGATATTTCTACCTATGTTAGCAGGTGTACCACTTGCCAACAAGTTAAAGCTGATCATAGAAAGACAGCAGGATTGCTTCAACCTCTAGAGATTCCAGGTTGGAAATGGGAGCAGATTTCTATGGACTTTATTGATGGGCTACCAAGGACTAGAAAAGGTAACGAAAGCATTTGGGTGATTGTCGATAGACTGACGAAGACCGCTCATTTTATTCCAGTCAAGTCTACTCGTACAGCTTCGAGTTTGGCCGAGATATACATGAGAGAAGTTGTTAAACTTCATGGTGTACCATCTAGTATTGTATGCGATAGAGATCCTATTTTCACCAGTAAATTCTGGAAGGCATTTCAGGACACTTTGGGCACCAAACTGAATCTGAGCACAGCATATCATCCTCAGACAGATGGCCAAACTGAGAGGGTGAATCAGATTTTGGAAGATCTTCTCCGAGCTTGTATTATTGACTTTGGTGGATCTTGGGAGGACCATCTTCACTTGGTTGAATTCACTTATAATAATAGTTATCAGGTAAAGAATTTGAATTCCAAATTTGAATAAGCATATTTGAATTTGAATTAATCGTCTTTAATCAACCAGGCAAGCATTGGTATGGCACCGTTCGAAGCCTTATATGGACGGCCGTGCAAATCGCCAGCTTGTTGGATCGAACCTGGAGATCGATTAGTGCTTGGTCCAGAAATAATTTTGGAAGCTTCTGAAAAAGTCGAAGAAATCAGGGAGAAAATCAAGACGGCACAGGATAGACAGAAGAGCTATGCCGACAAAAGGAGAAGAGATCTCGAATTCAGTATAGGGGACAAAGTATTTCTGAAAGTGTCGCCTTTGAGGAATATTGTTCGATTTGGAAGGAAAGGGAAGCTAGCTCCCAGATTTGTTGGTCCGTTTGAGATTACAGAAAGAGTCGGAACATTAGCATATAGAGTTGCATTACCAGAGAAGTTCGCCGGTGTGCACAATGTGTTCCACGTTTCACATCTTCGCAAAGTTGTACACGATCCATCTATGACCATCCCTACTGCTCAGTTGGAAGAGATTGTTATTGAGCCTAACTTGACTATTGAGCGAAAGCCACTTCGGATAGTCGACCGTGAGACGAAGCAACTCAGAAGGAAGTCGGTAAATCTTGTCAAAGTACAATAGAGTGCAGATGAGCGAGATTGCACATGGGAGACTGAGGATAGTATTCGGGAATCAAACCCCGAATTACTAATTTCAGGTATAATTCAAATTTCTCAAAATCTATCTTGACTTGTCTGCTTATTTCATTACTACTTCACTCGTCTCGTTCCTTTTCGAGGACGAAAAGTTTTGAGTGGGGGAGATTGTAACGACCCCAAATTTCCGACCCGATTTAAAATTTTAAATTCATTGTTTCAATAAAAATTTTGAAATTATAAACGATCTAAATTAACATCCAAACTTTATTTATAGGATACGTCCAGATAGATATAAATATAGAAAAAATTTCGTCGTAAAATATCACTGAAAATTTCGTTCGCGTTTTACTGTATAACCGTTCATTTTTAACGCGAAAATTTTTTATCTTCCGAACCCGAATATTTTTACATAGAAAAATTATAAACCATCTTCTGAGCAAGACGTCATTTTTCATTTTTCAAAATTCGGACTTCTTTAGCTCCGTCGTTCTTATTTTTCGGCGTTTTTTCTGCATTTTTCCGATAATATAAAATTCGAAATTTTGAAATACAAATCGTATCTCCATTTTTTGTGCACCATTAGAAGCGCCTCGTCGCGCTAATCAGAACAGTATATTCATTCGTGCAAACTGGAGGCAGATGGAAATCATTTCGTTAATTTTACCGTTCCGGACGGACCGGTTAAAAATCATTTTCAGCCCAAAATGTTAACCCGTTTCTATCTAAATTTGAAAATTTTTAAATTTTAACTGGTGTATTAAATGAGACAGTTGGCAGTCAAAAGGTTAGCATTGGGAAGAGTTGTGACGCTTTGGTACACACGGCTGTTCATTCAATGAAACGGTACACGAAATCTTAAAAACAAAACTTAAAAGAAGTCACAGCTCATTCCATTACACGCACTGCATTCAACTCTTCAGGTACCTCTTCCTTTCCCCTTCTTTTGTTATTCCTCTTTCCTATTCTCTTCTGGAAATAGAAATGTATCCAGATCAACACACGCCCACTGCCCAGTTTCAAACCCATCCCTTAACCGCCTCTGACCTCACGCCCTCTCTCTTTCCTCCAGCCAACCCATCACACAGCAACCCTCCAACCAATTAGCCTCCTCCACCTTTCCGCCCACTGTCGTGCACCTCCGTTGTATTTCCACCACCCGAAACCAGCCCCACCACCCACGCGCCGACCCAATCACCGACCTTCCCCTACTGCCGAACAACTCTACCCTTCCACCTCACGCTGCACTCCTTCAGCCGAGTCATCTTCTTCCCCTCCCATGCGTGCGTGTGCTTGTATTGCTAGTGTGTGCGTGTGTGTGTGTGGTGTGGTGTTGAGTTGTGAGGTGGCGTGCTACAAATCGGTGCGTGCATGTAAATGGATGTGTGCATGGGGTAACACATGCATGTGTTGTACTATATGCGTGCGTGAGGAGGGAGGTAGATGAAAATGTACAAACATGTACATGCTTGAGTGATGGAAAGGGGGATGCTGCATTTTCTAAGTCTCGGCATGGAAGAAAAGAAAAAAAAACAAAATGAAGGGTGCATGTGTTTGGTGTGTACGTGAATGGGGGAAGTTGAATGGGATGGAAATTCTCAGATTTTGTAAATGTGTGCATGTGTTTCTTTAAAAAAAAGAAAAAAAAAGAAAAGAAGAAAGAAAAAAAATGAAATCGACGGTATCGATTTGTTGTGTAATTTGTAACCGACTTTTCTTTGCTTGTGGTTGCAGTGACCGACTGAGCTTCTTTCGCAACAGCAAATTTTCAGCTTTTGTTCTTTCCTCCGTCTTCGGTAAGCGCATTTATATAAATTTATGAATTATATACAACGTTCATTGTATTAATATCGTTTTCTTTTGTCGATATTACAGTGTCCGTTGTTCGTGCTGTACCGACTCTTTTCGTGCTTCTTTTACTTCGTCGTTAAATTTCTTATCCACGAAAGGTGAATTAATTTTCATGACTATATTCTTATGCTAGTTGGTATTGTTGAATGATTGCTATGTGATTGAATTGAATGTTGATTGCTAGTGTAAAGTGACAAATAATTTGCAAGTAAATTTGATATAGGATAGTTAACGAATTTAATTTGGATTATATATGTTAAATTCTAATTTGCTAAACCTAACCCCTTCATATGTTAAATTCGATTAGTTAAATTGACCCTTTTAATTTGTAAGTTAATTGACACGTAGAATTGACAAATTTCACTTTGGACCTTTGAACGTATATTAAATTAACTGTTGTAGTTGAAATTGAACGACAAGTGAAACCGTAATGTTATAATCTTTAATCTACTTGAAATGACAGGGTAGATTCTAGAAATAGTTATATTAAATTCGCGTAAATAACAAACGCGAATTAATACGATTATTTCGGGATTATTGAAAATTGTTGAATTGTTGTGAATGGATGCTATTACTTGTTTATTTACTTTGACACCATCCCAGCTATCACACTGCAATTTCCCTTTGTATGCTTTGATTTTCGAATTGAAATGGAATCGGGTTGAAATGATAAATACCCAAATAAATTTGATTTAGGATAGAAAATTTAAAATAAAACCCGATTGGTCAAATGTTTTGATTTAAATAAAATAAAGTTCTATTTGACTAATAACAAGGTTTTGAATAAATTGGAATTTTAAATTCGAATGAATGTAAATGTGAGTATTTGAATTTGAAACAAATATTAAACGTCGTAATTGACAAAGGAATATGGTTTAAATTTAATTATTTAATAATTAAATTTAGAATTATTTGATAATAAATTTTTGAAATTATTAATAAGTAAGTTTTGAAAATTATTAATAATTAACTTTTGAAATTATTAATAGTTAAGTTGTGAAATTATTAATAACGAAGTTTGAAATAGTTAATAATTAAATTTTGAATTTATTAACAATTAAGTTTGGAATTATTAAGGAATGAGTTTGAAAATAATTAATAATTAAGATTTGAAATTATTGAAAATTTGATGAGATCGAATTATAATTAAATTGAATTGAATATTTTATTAAGAGAAATTGAATTATTGAATAAGTGAAACTAAGTTTCTTTAACTAAGTTGTGAAATTTGAAAGGAATTTCTTTGATAAGAAATAAAATGTGCTTTATCGAAACAAATGAAAGACTTGTAATTTAAAGAATTGGATTTGACAAATGTAATTGTAAATAAGTTGTAAACTTTGATAATAAAATCTAACTTAAGACGTAACGTAATGAATTGGAAATTTAATTGAAATTGTTAATGATAAATCAATTAAATGAATATCGAATGAAAGAGATAATTGATTTAAATTGTTTTGAACGTTAAAAATAGTTAAATGATTTTGGAATGAACTTATATACGTAATGCAATGAATATTTGAATTGTTTTAAAATTGAAACTTTGAAATTGAATTATAGAAATTTTGAAATGAAATTGGAAAGTTGAAACGTAATTTTTGAAATTGATTTCGAAAGACTAACGAATTCTCGATTTACGAATACCGATTTGAAATTGAAATTGATTTGGTTTTAAAATATATTAACGACCAATCGGTGTTATAATCATGAAGGTTATTAAAGGAACCGGAATCGGTTTGGGACATACTCACTGTCTAAACCGGAAACCACTTTAATAACTATACGCGAAGTGATGATCCAGAATGAAGTGGTTGGATAGACGAACGCGATGATTGAAGAAATTGAACGATAATGGATAGCCTTGACACTTGTGTCAAATTGGAAATGACTAAAACAGGAGCTGTGCCGGGTCAATGGAGAATTGGCTACCTCAAGTGGACACACTTCTTCGTAAACTATTCATTTACTTTGTAATTGATTGGTGCGCACCCTTGATTTGGGAGTGTTGTTTCACGGTGTTGCGGGAGCTGCGGCGTTGCGTTCTCACCAGTCCGGATCAGGCGAACGGTAGTGTCACTACCTTGGGTATTGCCTCATGTGCCTTGTCATACTTGTATTCCATTTATGCGCGACCACTACGATTTTGATTTGTACCTTTAGTATATGGATTGCCCTCTGGTGACTTCCGGTTTTGGGGAAACTACGGTCTTGTATATGCTTTTGGGAATAAAAATGTGTTAAGGGTGGAATGGGCCACGACTTAACACTATTTTGATATCTTTATATTATTGATAGACATTATCTACTTATCGTACTGTACTATATATAGATAGTTTATCGGATCCTGAAAGATGCTTATTCCAACCATCTTTGAGTTATTGTTATTTCAAATTTTTTTACCATATTATCTGTATAGGAATATATGTCCTGATTCGAGTGTTTGTTTGTGCATATGCTCGGATCAGACTGAGGATTGTTGTTGCTGCTTACTTGGAGCTGAAGACTTGAAGACTATCTTATCTTTATCAGTATTGTTCTTTCCATTTGGACTATTTGGACATCTATGTTGTTGTATTTCTTTTATTTGAGACATTGTTGTATTTACTTAGTAGCTTCATGAACTACTATTATGACATTGTTGTAATTCCGCTGCACTATTCTGTTATGTTATATTTTCTGTGATTCTGCGATGACTCTCATTTATATACTTATACTCCATTAATGATTCGTGTTTTGTACTATTTAAGTTGACATGTGTGGATTATTGTCAATTTAAATGGTCCAAATATACGGGTTGTTACAAGATTCATCCTGTGTTTCATGCTTCTCAACTTAAAAAGAAGATTGGGGATGGTCTAATTATTCAAGAGGATGCTCCTAGTTTCGAAGAAGAAATGGTAATGCAGCCTGAGAAAATATTGGATAGAAGAATTGTGCCCAGAAATAATGAAGCAGTGGTACAAATCTTGGTGAAGTGGAAGGGCAAGCCTGATGAAGAGGCAACTTGGGAAGGGTATTGGCCAACTATAAGAAGGTTCCCCACTCCAGACCTTGAGACAAGGTCAATTTTTGAAGAGGAAGGGAGATGTAATAACTCTATTCTAGTAACCATGGTATTGAATAAAGAAAAGCAGTAAAATGTGAACTGCGGTCTAGTTGATCAGAGTACGGCCATGAGTTCACGAGAGAGCATCACTGGCCATAGCAGAGGCATGTATGAGCTGAAGGCAGGTGACAGTTAGGCTTGAGGAAGAAGATATTATGTGGTGTCACTTGTGCATGTGTGCACGTGCACACCCTTATTGCTGTGGAAAATTGGCATATGAAATAGTCTGTGTATTTGGGGTTTGAGTGAGTTGTATTTGTGCTTAGCTGGAGATGAATTGGCAAATATAGCCGTTATATGTAACATTATAAATAAGAATGCATGTAAACAGTAAACCAGAAGAAGGTGTGAATAAAGAAAAAACATTTTATTTATATCTTGTTTACAACTGTTCTTCCTTTCTCACTTACAATTCTTATTCTCAATCTATACAGTTCTTTTTCTTGTTCCTAATCTATTCTCTGATAATCAGTTTTCTGTCTTCTATCTTCAGTTACACTTCTTAATTTGCTGATCATCTTCCTCCTTCTTCCTACTGTCATATCTTCCTTCTCTGATTCCTCATTTCTTTCTTTGCTTCTCTTATCTTCTTTTCTTAGTAAAAAAGTCAATACTTCAAGCATAAATACGAAGAGACCTCCCTTCACATCACCAATTGGATGGTCTAAATTTAGCTTTTTCCACCTACGAAAAAGAACTAATGGCCATCATTACTGCCACAAAAAAATGGATTTAATATTTCATGGGAAGGCAATTAATTTATTATAAAAACTGATCATCAAAGCCTTAAATATCTTTTATCACAAAGGCTTCACAATGGTGTACAGAATAAATGGCTAACAAAACTTCATGGGTTTGATTATAAGGTTGAGTATAAAAATGGAATGGAGAATGTAGTGGAAGATGCTTTATCCAGAAAGGAGGACATGCAAATACAGGCAATATCTGTAGTACAAACACCATGGTTGCAAGAATTAAAAGATGCATTATTAAACTCAGCATGGTATCAACGGTAAGTAACCAAAGTACGGAATGGACAATTGCAGGAAGGCAAGTACAAGCTAGTAAATAACCTGATCTTCTACAGAGGAAAGATTTTAATTGACCATCATTTAGTAACACTGCTGCATACCCTTATAGCTGAACACCACTCCACTCCTTTGGGGGGGCCGTTCAGGAATTAAGGGTGCTTTAAAGAAGTTAAACAAGTATTTTATTGGAAAAATATAAAGAGAACAGTGGAGTACTTTGTGAAATCTTGTGATGTCTGCCAAAGAAGTAAAAGGGAAAATGTACACTTGCCTGGATTGTTGCACCCCTTACCTATTCCTGAGCAAATATGGGAAGACATTCCTATGGATTTTATAACATGCCTTCCCAAAACCCGCAAGTACACTGTGATTTTTGTAGTGGTAGATAGATTGAGAAAATATGCTCATTTCTTTCCCCTCTGCCACCCATACACAACAAAAGAAGTAGCTAAAGTATTTTTCAATGGAGTGTTCAAATTACATGGATTACCAAAATCAATCAATAAGTGACAGGGACGCTATATTTACTAGCAACTTCTGGCAAGAGATTTTTAAACTACAAGGCTGCAAGTTAAAAAGGAGCTCTTCTTACCACCCACAAAGTGATGGGCAAACTGAGATCATAAATAAAAATTTTGAGGGGTATTTAAGATGTTTTGTGTGTCATAGGCCTCATGAGTGGAGTGACTGGCTATCCTTGGCCGAGTACTGGTACAACACAACTTGAAAATCATCAACCAATATAACCCCCTTCAAGGCAATATATGGAATAAACCCCCAAAATTTGCTTACTTATGTCCCTAACACAGCCAAAGTGGAGCAAGTAAAAGAATTGTTATTCAGTAGAGACATCACTTTAGAATTTTTGAAAGACGATTTAAAATTAGCACAAGATAGAATGAAGAGGTATGTGGATTTAAGAAGAACCGAAAGGGAGTTTCAGATAAATGATTGGGTATTTTTAAAGCTGCAGCCTTATAGGAAAATAATAGCTAGAAATCAAAGAACTCACAAACTATCCCCAAATTATGATGGGCCTTATCAAGTAGAGGAGAAGATTGGGACAGTAGCTTACAAGTTGAAGCTACCTGCTCATGTTAAGATTCATCCTGTGTTTCATGTTTCTCAACTTAAAAAGAAGATTGGGGATGGTCTAATTATTCAAGAGGATGCTCCTAGTTTCGAAGAAGAAATGGTAATGCAGCCTGAGAAAATATTGGATAGAAGAATTGTGCCCAGAAATAATGAAGCAGTGGTACAAATCTTGGTGAAGTGGAAGGGCAAGCCTGATGAAGAGGCAACTTGGGAAGGTTATTGGCCAACTATAAGAAGGTTCCCCACTCCAGACCTTGAGACAAGGTCAATTTTTGAAGAGGAAGGGAGATGTAATAACTCTATTCTAGTAAACAAGGTATTGAAAAAAGAAAAAGAGGAAAATGTGAACTGCGGTCTAGTTGATCAGAGTACGGCCATGAGTTCACCAGAGAGCATCGCTGGCCATAGCAGAGGCATGTATGAGCTGAAGGCAGGTGACAGTTAGGCTTGAGGAAGAAGATATTATGTGGTGTCACTTGTGCATGTGTGCACGTGCACACCCTTATTGCTGTGGAAAATTGGCATATGAAATAGTCTGTGTATTTGGGGTTTGAGTGAGTTGTATTTGTGCTTAGCTGGAGATGAATTGGCAAATATAGCCGTTATATGTAACATTATAAATAAGAATGCATGTAAATAGTAAACCAGAAGAAGGTGTGAATAAAGAAAAAACATTTTATTTATATCTTGTTTACAACTGTTCTTCCTTTCTCTCTTACAATTCTTATTCTCACTCTATACAGTTCTTTTTCTTGTTCCTAATCTATTCTCTGATAATCAGTTTTCTGTCTTCTATCTTCAGTTACACTTCTTAATTTGCTGATCATCTTCCTCCTTCTTCCTACTATCATATCTTCCTTCTCTGATTCCTCATTTCTTTCTTTGCTTCTCTTATTTTCTTTTCTTAGTAAAACTGTCAATACTTCAAGCATAAATACTAAGAGACCTCCCTTCACATCACCAATTGGATGGTCTAAATTTAGCTTTTTCCACCTACGAAAAAGAACTAATGGCCATCATTACTGCCACAAAAAAATGAATTTAATATTTCATGGGAAGGCAATTAATTTATTATAAAAACTGATCATCAAAGCCTTAAATATCTTTTATCACAAAGGCTTCACAATGGTGTATAGAATAAATGGCAAACAAAACTTCATGGGTTTGATTATAAGGTTGAGTATAAAAATGGAATGGAGAATGTAGTGGCAGATGCTTTATCCAGAAAGGAGGACATGCAAATACCGGCAATATTTGTAGTACAAACACCATGGTTGCAAGAATTAAAAGACGCATTATTAAACTCAGCATGGTATCAACGGTAAGTAACCAAAGTACGGAATGGACAATTGCACGAAGGCAAGTACAAGCTAGTAAATAACCTGATCTTCTACAGAGGAAAGATTTTAATTGACCATCATTTAGTAACACTGCTGCATACCCTTATAGTTGAACACCACTCCACTCCTTTGGGGGGCTATTCAGGAATTAAGGGTGCTTTAAAGAAGTTAAAACAAGTATTTTATTGGAAAAATATAAAGAGAACAGTGGAGTACTTTGTGAAATCTTGTGATGTCTGCCAAAGAAGTAAAAGGAAAAATATACACTTGCCTGGATTGTTGCACCCCTTACCTATTCCTGAGCAAATATGGGAAGACATTCCTATGGATTTTATAACATGCCTTCCCAAAACCCGCAAGTACACTATGATTTTTGTAGTGGTAGATAGATTGAGGAAATATGCTCATTTCTTTCCCCTCTGCCACCCATACACAGCAAAAGAAGTAGCTAAAGTATTTTTCAATGGAGTGTTCAAATTACATGGATTACCAAAATCAATCAATAAGTGACAGGGACGCTATATTTACTAGCAAATTTTGGCAAGGGATTTTTAAACTACAAGGCTGCAAGTTAAAAAGGAGCTCTTCTTACCACCCACAAAGTGATGGGCAAACTGAGATCATAAATAAAAATTTTAAGGGGTATTTAAGATGTTTTGTGTGTCATAGGCCTCATGAGTGGAGTGACTGGCTATCCTTGGCCGAGTACTGGTACAACACAACTTGGAAATCATCGACCAATATAACCCCCTTCAAGGCAATATATGAAATAAACCCCCCAAATTTGCTTACTTATGTCCCTAACACAGCCAAAGTGGAGCAAGTAAAAGAATTGTTATTCAGTAGAGACATCACTTTAGAATTTTTGAAAGACGGTTTAAAATTAGCACAAGATAGAATGAAGAGGTATGCGGATTTAAGAAGAACCGAAAGGGAGTTTCAGATAAATGATTGGGTATTTTTAAAGCTGCAGCCTTACAGGCAAATAACAGCTAGAAATCAAAGAACTCACAAACTATCCCCAAATTATGATGGGCCTTATCAAGTAGAGGAGAAGATTGGGGCAGTAGCTTACAAGTTGAAGCTACCTGCTCATGTTAAGATTCATCCTATGTTTCATGCTTCTCAACTTAAAAAGAAGATTGGGGATGGTCTAATTATTCAAGAGGATGCTCCTAGTTTCGAAGAAGAAATGGTAATGCAGCCTGAGAAAATATTGGATAGAAGAATTGTGCCCAGAAATAATGAAGCAGTGGTACAAATCTTGGTGAAGTGGAAGGGCAAGCCTGATGAAGAGGCAACTTGGGAAGGTTATTGGCCAACTATAAGAAGGTTCCCCACTCCAGACCTTGAGACAAGGTCAATTTTTGAAGAGGAAGGGAGATGTAATAACTCTATTCTAGTAAACATGGTATTGAATAAAGAAAAGCAGGAAAATGTGAACTGCGGTCTAGTTGATCAGAGTACGGCCATGAGTTCACCAGAGAGCATCGCTGGCCATAGCAGAGGCATGTATGAGCTGAAGGCAGGTGACAGTTAGGCTTGAGGAAGAAGATATTATGTGGTGTCACTTGTGCATGTGTGCACGTGCACACCCTTATTGCTGTGGAAAATTGGCATATGAAATAGTCTGTGTATTTGGGGTTTGAGTGAGTTGTATTTGTGCTTAGCTGGAGATGAATTGGCAAATATAGCCGTTATATGTAACATTATAAATAAGAATGCATGTAAACAGTAAACCAGAAGAAGGTGTGAATAAAGAAAAAAAATTTATTTATATCTTGTTTACAACTGTTCTTCCTTTCTCACTTACAATTCTTATTCTCACTCTATACAGTTCTTTTTCTTGTTCCTAATCTATTCTCTGATAATCAGTTTTCTGTCTTCTATCTTCAGTTACACTTCTTAATTTGCTGATCATCTTCCTCCTTCTTCCTACTGTCATATCTTCCTTCTCTGATTCCTCATTTCTTTCTTTGCTTCTCTTATCTTCTTTTCTTAGTAAAACTGTCAATACTTCAAGCATAAATACGAAGAGACCTCCCTTCACATCACCAATTGGATGGTCTAAATTTAGCTTTTTCCACCTACGAAAAAGAACTAATGGCCATCATTACTGCAAAAAAATGGATTTAATATTTCATGGGAAGGCAATTAATTTATTATAAAAACTGATCATCAAAGCCTTAAATATCTTTTATCACAAAGGCTTCACAATGGTGTACAGAATAAATGGCTAACAAAACTTCATGGGTTTGATTATAAGGTTGAGTATAAAAATGGAATGGAGAATGTAGTGGAAGATGCTTTATCCAGAAAGGAGGACATGCAAATACAGGCAATATCTGTAGTACAAACACCATGGTTGCAAGAATTAAAAGATGCATTATTAAACTCATCATGGTATCAACGGTAAGTAACCAAAGTACGGAATGGACAATTGCAGGAAGGCAAGTACAAGCTAGTAAATAACCTGATCTTCTACAGAGGAAAGATTTTAATTGACCATCATTTAGTAACACTGCTGCATACCCTTATAGCTGAACACCACTCCACTCCTTTGGGGGGCCATTCAGGAATTAAGGGTGCTTTAAAGAAGTTAAAACAAGTATTTTATTGGAAACATATAAAGAGATCAGTGGAGTACTTTGTGAAATCTTGTGATGTCTGCCAAAGAAGTAAAAGGGAAAATGTACACTTGCCTGGATTGTTGCACCCCTTACCTATTCCTGAGCAAATATGGGAAGACATTCCTATGGATTTTATAACATGCCTTCCCAAAACCCGCAAGTACACTGTGATTTTTGTAGTGGTAGATAGATTGAGAAAATATGCTCATTTCTTTCCCCTCTGCCACCCATACACAACAAAAGAAGTAGCTAAAGTATTTTTCAATGGAGTGTTCAAATTACATGGATTACCAAAATCAATCAATAAGTGACAGGGACGCTATATTTACTAGCAACTTCTGGCAAGAGATTTTTAAACTACAAGGCTGCAAGTTAAAAAGGAGCTCTTCTTACCACCCACAAAGTGATGGGAAAACTGAGATCATAAATAAAAATTTTGAGGGGTATTTAAGATTTTTTGTGTGTCATAGGCCTCATGAGTGGAGTGACTGGCTATCCTTGGCCGAGTACTGGTACAACACAACTTGAAAATCATCAACCAATATAACCCCCTTCAAGGCAATATATGGAATAAACCACCCAAATTTGCTTACTTATGTCCCTAACACAGCCAAAGTGGAGCAAGTAAAAGAAATATTATTCAGTAGAGACATCACTTTAGAATTTTTGAAAGACGATTTAAAATTAGCACAAGATAGAATGAAGAGGTATGCGGATTTAAGAAGAATCGAAAGGGAGTTTCAGATAAATGATTGGGTATTTTTAAAGCTGCAGCCTTACAGGAAAATAACAGCTAGAAATCAAAGAACTCACAAACTATCCCCAAATTATGATGGTCCTTATCAAGTAGAGGAGAAGATTGGGACAGTAGCTTACAAGTTGAAGCTACCTGCTCATGTTAAGATTCATCCTGTGTTTCATGTTTCTTAACTTAAAAAGAAGATTGGGGATGGTCTAATTATTCAAGAGGATGCTCCTAGTTTCGAAGAAGAAATGGTAATGTAGCCTGAGAAAATAATTGATAGAAGAATTGTGCCCAGAAATAATGAAGCGGTGGTACAAATCTTGGTGAAGTGGAAGGGCAAGCCTGATGAAGAGGCAACTTGGGAAGGTTATTGGCCAACTATAAGAAGGTTCCCCACTCCAGACCTTGAGACAAGGTCAATTTTTGAAGAGGAAGGGAGATGTAATAACTTTATTCTAGTAAACATGGTATTGAATAAAGAAAAGCAGGAAAATGTGAACTGCGGTCTAGTTGATCAGAGTACGGCCATGAGTTCACCAGAGAGCATCGCTGGCCATAGCAGAGGCATGTATGAGCTGAAGGCAGGTGACAGTTAGGCTTGAGGAAGAAGATATTATGTGGTGTCACTTGTGCATGTGTGCACGTGCACACCATTATTGCTGTGGAAAATTGGCATATGAAATAGTCTGTGTATTTGGGGTTTGAGTGAGTTGTATTTGTGCTTAGCTAAAGATGAATTGGCAAATATAGCCGTTATATGTAACATTATAAATAAGAATGCATGTAAATAGTAAACCAGAAGAAGGTGTGAATAAAGAAAAAACATTTTATTTCTATCTTGTTTGCAACTGTTCTTCCTTTCTCTCTTACAATTCTTATTCTCACTCTATACAGTTCTTTTTCTTGTTCCTAATCTATTCTCTGATAATCAGTTTTCTGTCTTCTATCTTCATTTACACTTCTTAATTTGCTGATCATCTTCCTCCTTCTTCCTACTGTCATATCTTCCTTCTCTGATTCCTCATTTCTTTCTTTGCTTCTATTATTTTCTTTTCTTAGTAAAACTGTCAATACTTCAAGCATAAATACTAAGAGACCTCCCTTCACATCACCAATTGGATGGTCTAAATTTAGCTTTTTCCACCTACGAAAAAGAACTAATGGCCATCATTACTGCCACAAAAAAATGGATTTAATATTTCATGGGAAGGCAATTAATTTATTATAAAAACTGATCATCAAAGCCTTAAATATCTTTTATCACAAAGGCTTCACAATAGTGTACAGAATAAATGGCTAACAAAACTTCATGGGTTTGATTATAAGGTTGAGTATAAAAATGGAATGGAGAATGTAGTGGCAGATGCTTTATCCAGAAAGGAGGACATGCAAATACATGCAATATCTGTAGTACAAACACCATGGTTGCAAGAATTAAAAGATGCATTATTAAACTCAGCATGGTATCAACGGTAAGTAACCAAAGTACAGAATGAACAATTGCAGGAAGGCAAGCACAAGCTAGTAAATAACCTGATCTTCTACAGAGGAAAGATTTTAATTGACCATCATTTAGTAACACTGCTGCATACCCTTATAGCTGAACACCACTCCACTCCTTTGGGGGGCCATTCAGGAATTATGGGTGCTTTAAAGAAGTTAAAACAAGTATTTATTGGAAACATATAAAGAGAACAGTGGAGTACTTTGTGAAATCTTGTGATGTCTGCCAAAGAAGTAAAAGGGAAAATGTACACTTGCCTGGATTGTTGCACCCCTTACCTATTCCTGAGAAAATATGGGAAGACATTCTTATGGATTTTATAACATGCCTTCCCAAAACCCGCAAGTACACTGTGATTTTTGTAGTGGTAGATAGATTGAGAAAATATGCTCATTTCTTTCCCCTCTGCCACCCATACACAGCAAAAGAAGTAGCTAAAGTATTTTTTAATGGAGTGTTCAAATTACATGGATTACCAAAATCAATCAATAAGTGACAGGGATGCTATATTTACTAGCAACTTCTGGCAAGAGATTTTTAAACTACAAGGCTGCAAGTTAAAAAGGAGCTCTTCTTACCACCCACAAAGTGATGGGCAAACTGAGATCATAAATAAAAAATTTGAGGGGTATTTAAGATGTTTTGTGTGTCATAGGCCTCATGAGTGGAGTGACTGGCTATCCTTGGCCGAGTACTGGTACAACACAACATGGAAATCATCAACCAATATAACCCCCTTCAAGGCAATATATGGAATAAACCCCCCAAATTTGCTTACTTATGTACCTAACACAGCCAAAGTGGAGCAAGTAAAAGAATTGTTATTCGGTAAAGACATCACTTTAGAATTTTTGAAAGACGGTTTAAAATTAGCATAAGATAGAATGAAGAGGTATGCGGATTTAAGAAGAACCGAAAGGGAGTTTCAGATAAATGATTGGGTATTTTTAAAGCTGCAGCCTTATAGGCAAATAACAGCTAGAAATCAAAGAACTCACAAACTATCCCCAAATTATGATGGGCCTTATCAAGTATAGGAGAAGATTGGGGCAGTAGCTTACAAGTTGAAGCTACCTGCTCATGTTAAGATTCATCCTGTGTTTCATGCTTCTCAACTTAAAAAGAAGATTGGGGATGGTCTAATTATTCAAGAGGATGCTCCTAGTTTCAAAGAAGAAATGGTAATGCAGCCTGAGAAAATATTGGATAGAAGAATTGTGCCCAGAAATAATGAAGCAGTGGTACAAATCTTGGTGAAGTGGAAGGGCAAGCCTGATGAAAAGGCAACTTGGGAAGATTATTGGCCAACTATAAGAAGGTTCCCCACTCCAGTCCTTGAGACAAGGTCAATTTTTGAAGAGGAAGGGAGATGTAATAACTCTATTCTAGTAAACATGGTATTGAATAAAGAAAAGCAGGAAAATGTGAACTGCGGTCTAGTTGATCAGAGTATGGCCATGAGTTCACCAGAGAGCATCGCTGGCCATAGCAGAGGCATGTATGAGCTGAAGGCAGGTGACAGTTAGGCTTGAGGAAGAAGATATTATGTGGTGTCACTTGTGCATGTGTGCACGTGCACACCCTTATTGCTGTGGAAAATTGGCATATGAAATAGTCTGTGTATTTGGGGTTTGAGTGAGTTGTATTTGTGCTTAGCTGGAGATGAATTGGCAAATATAGCCGTTATATGTAACATTATAAATAAGAATGCATGTAAACAGTAAACCAGAAGAAGGTGTGAATAAAGAAAAAACATTTTATTTATATCTTGTTTACAACTGTTCTTCCTTTCTCACTTACAATTCTTATTCTCACTCTATACAGTTCTTTTTCTTGTTCCTAATCTATTCTCTGATAATCAGTTTTCTGTCTTCTATCTTCAGTTACACTTCTTAATTTGCTGATCATCTTCCTCCTTCTTCCTACTGTCATACCTTCCTTCTCTGATTCCTCATTTCTTTCTTTGCTTCTCTTATCTTCTTTTCTTAGTAAAACTCTCAATACTTCAAGCATAAATACGAAGAGACCTCCCTTCACATCACCAATTGGATGGTCTAAATTTAGCTTTTTCCACCTACGAGAAAGAACTAATGGCCATCATTACTGCCACAAAAAAATGGATTTAATATTTCATGGGAAGGCAATTAATTTATTATAAAAACTGATCATCAAAGCCTTAAATATCTTTTATCGCAAAGGCTTCACAATGGTGTACAGAATAAATGGCTAACAAAACTTCATGGGTTTGATTATAAGGTTGAGTATAAAAATGGAATGGAGAATGTAGTGGCAGATGCTTTATCCAGAAAGGTGGACATGCAAATACAGGCAATATCTGTAGTACAAACACCATGGTTGCAAGAATTAAAAGATGCATTATTAAACTCAGCATGGTATCAACGGTAAGTAACCAAAGTACGGAATGGACAATTGCAGGAAGGAAAGTACAAGCTAGTAAATAACCTGATCTTCTACAGAGGAAAGATTTTAATTGACCATCATTTAGTAACACTGCTGCATACCCTTATAGCTGAACACCACTCCACTCCTTTGGGGGGCCATTCAAGAATTAAGGGTGCTTTAAAGAAGTTAAAACAAGTATTTTATTGGAAACATATAAAGAGAACAGTGGAGTACTTTGTGAAATCTTGTGATGTATGCCAAAGAAGTAAAAGGGAAAATGTACACTTGCCTGGATTGTTCACCCCTTACTTATTCCTGAGCAAATATGGGAAGACATTATTATGGATTTTATAACATGCCTTCCCAAAACCCGCAAGTACACTGTGATTTTTGAAGTGGTAGATAGATTGAGAAAATATGCTAATTTCTTTCCCCTCTGTCACCCATACACAACAAAAGAAGTAGCTAAAGTATTTTTCGATGGAGTGTTCAAATTACATGGATTACCAAAATCAATCAATAAGTGACAGGGACGCTATATTTACTAGCAACTTCTGGCAAGAGATTTTTAAACTACAAGGCTGCAAGTTAAAAAGGAGCTCTTCTTACCACCCACAAAGTGATGGGCAAACTGAGATCATAAATAAAAATTTTGAGGGGTATTTAAGATGTTTTGTGTGTCATAGGCCTCATGAGTGGAGTGACTGGCTATCCTTGGCCGAGTACTGGTACAACACAACTTGGAAATCATCAACCAATATAACCCCCTTCAAGGCAATATATGGAATAAACCCCCCAAATTTGCTTACTTATGTCCCTAACACAGCCAAAGTGGAGCAAGTAAAAGAATTGTTATTCAGTAGAGACATCACTTTAGAATTTTTGAAAGACGATTTAAAATTAGCACAAGATAGAATGAAGAGGTATGCGGATTTAAGAAGAACCGAAAGGGAGTTTCAGATAAATGATTGGGTATTTTTAAAGCTGCAGCCTTATAGGAAAATAACAGCTAGAAATCAAAGAACTCACAAACTATCCCCAAATTATGATGGTCCTTATCAAGTAGAGGAGAAGATTGGGACAGTAGCTTACAAGTTGAAGCTACCTGCTCATGTTAAGATTCATCCTGTGTTTCATGTTTCTTAACTTAAAAAGAAGATTGGGGATGGTCTAATTATTCAAGAGGATGCTCCTAGTTTCGAAGAAGAAATGGTAATGCAGCCTGAGAAAATAATTGATAGAAGAATTGTGCCCAGAAATAATGAAGCGGTGGTACAAATCTTGGTGAAGTGGAAGGGCAAGCCTGATGAAGAGGCAACTTGGGAAGGTTATTGGCCAACTATAAGAAGGTTCCCCACTCCAGACCTTGAGACAAGGTCAATTTTTGAAGAGGAAGGGAGATGTAATAACTTTATTCTAGTAAACATGGTATTGAATAAAGAAAAGCAGGAAAATGTGAACTGCGGTCTAGTTGATCAGAGTACGGCCATGAGTTCACCAGAGAGCATCGCTGGCCATAGCAGAGGCATGTATGAGCTGAAGGCAGGTGACAGTTAGGCTTGAGGAAGAAGATATTATGTGGTGTCACTTGTGCATGTGTGCACGTGCACACCATTATTGCTGTGGAAAATTGGCATATGAAATAGTCTGTGTATTTGGGGTTTGAGTGAGTTGTATTTGTGCTTAGCTGGAGATGAATTGGCAAATATAGCCGTTATATGTAACATTATAAATAAGAATGCATGTAAACAGTAAACCAGAAGAAGGTGTGAATAAAGAAAAAACATTTTATTTCTATCTTGTTTACAACTGTTCTTCCTTTCTCTCTTACAATTCTTATTCTCACTCTATACAGTTCTTTTTCTTGTTCCTAATCTATTCTTTGATAATCAGTTTTCTGTCATCTATCTTCAGTTACACTTCTTAATTTGCTGATCATCTTCCTCCTTCTTCCTACAGTCATATCTTCCTTCTCTGATTCCTCATTTCTTTCTTTGCTTCTCTTATTTTCTTTTCTTAGTAAAACTGTCAATACTTCAAGCATAAATACTAAGAGACCTCCCTTCACATCACCAATTGGATGGTCTAAATTTAGCTTTTTCCACCTACGAAAAAGAACTAATGGCCATCATTACTGCCACAAAAAAATGGATTTAATATTTCATGGGAAGGCAATTAATTTATTATAAAAACTGATCATCAAAGCCTTAAATATCTTTTATCACAAAGGCTTCACAATGGTGTACAGAATAAATGGCTAACAAAACTTCATGGGTTTGATTATAAGGTTGAGTATAAAAATGGAATGGAGAATGTAGTGGCAGATGCTTTATCCAGAAAGGAGGACATGCAAATACAGGCAATATCTGTAGTACAAACACCATGGTTGCAAGAATTAAAAGATGAATTATTAAACTCAGCATGGTATCAACGGTAAGTAACCAAAGTATGGAATGGACAATTGTAGGAAGGTAAGTACAAGCTAGTAAATAACCTGATCTTCTACAGAGGAAAGATTTTAATTGACCATCATTTAGTAACACTGCTGCATACCCTTATAGCTGAACACCACTCCACTCCTTTGGGGGGCCGTTCAGTAATTAAGGGTGCTTTAAAGAAGTTAAACAAGTATTTTATTGGAAAAATATAAAGAGAACAGTGGAGTACTTTGTGAAATCTTGTTATGTCTGCCAAAGAAGTAAAATGGAAAATGTACACTTGCCTGGATTGTTGCACCCCTTACCTATTCCTGAGCAAATATGGGAAGACATTCCTATGGATTTTATAACATGCCTTCCCAAAACCCGCAAGTACACTGTGATTTTTGTAGTGGTAGATAGATTGAGAAAATATGCTCATTTCTTTCCCCTCTGCCACCCATACAAAGCAAAAGAAGTAGCTAAAGTATTTTTCAATGGAGTGTTCAAATTACATGGATTACCAAAATCAATAAATAAGTGACACGGACGCTATATTTACTAGCAACTTCTAGCAAGAGATTTTTAAACTACAAGGCTGCAAGTTAAAAAGGAGCTCTTCTTACAACCCACAAAGTGATGGGCAAACTGAGATCATAAATAAAAATTTTGAGGGGTATTTAAGATGTTTTGTGTGTCATAGGCCTCATGAGTGGAGTGACTGGCTATCCTTGGCCGAGTACTGGTACAACACAACTTGGAAATCATCAACCAATATAACCCCCTTCAAGGCAATATATGGAATAAACCCCCCAAATTTGCTTACTTATGTCCCTAACACAGCCAAAGTGGAGCAAGTAAAAGAATTGTTATTCAGTAGAGACATCACTTTAGAATTTTTGAAAGACGATTTAAAATTAGCACAAGATAGAATGAAGAGGTATGCGGATTTAAGAAGAACCGAAAGGGAGTTTCAGATAAATGATTGGGTATTTTTAAAGCTGCAGCCTTACAGGAAAATAACAGCTAGAAATCAAAGAACTCACAAACTATCCCCAAATTATGATGGTCCTTATCAAGTAGAGGAGAAGATTGGGACAGTAGCTTACAAGTTGAAGCTACCTGCTCATGTTAAGATTCATCCTGTGTTTCATGTTTCTCAACTTAAAAAGAAGATTGGGGATGGTCTAATTATTCAAGAGGATGAACCTAGTTTCGAAGAAGAAATGGTAATGCAGCCTGAGAAAATATTGGATAGAAGAATTGTGCCCAGAAATAATGAAGCAGTGGTACAAATCTTGGTGAAGTGGAAGGGCAAGCCTGATGAAGAGGCAACTTGGGAAGGTTATTGGCCAACTATAAGAAGGTTCCCCACTCCAGACCTTGAGACAAGGTCAATTTTTGAAGAGGAAGGGAGATGTAATAACTCTATTCTAGTAAACATGGTATTGAATAAAGAAAAGCAGGAAAATGTGAACTGCGGTCTAGTTGATCAGAGTACGGCCATGAGTTCACCAGAGAGCATCGCTGGCCATAGCAGAGGCATGTATGAGCTGAAGGCAGGTGACAGTTAGGCTTGAGGAAGAAGATATTATGTGGTGTCACTTGTGCATGTGTCCACGTGCACACCCTTATTGCTGTGGAAAATTGGCATATGAAATAGTCTATGTATTTGGGGTTTGAGTGAGTTGTATTTGTGCTTAGCTGGAGATGAATTGGCAAATATAGCCGTTATATGTAACATTATAAATAAGAATGCATGTAAACAGTAAACCAGAAGAAGGTGTGAATAAAGAAAAAACATTTTATTTCTATCTTGTTTACAACTGTTCTTCCTTTCTCTCTTAAAATTCTTATTCTCACTCTATACAGTTCTTTTTCTTATTCCTAATCTATTCTCTGATAATCAGTTTTCTGTCTTCTATCTTCAGTTACACTTCTTAATTTGCTGATCATCTTCCTCCTTCTTCCTACTGTCATATCTTCCTTCTCTGATTCCTCATTTCTTTCTTTGCTTCTCTTATTTTCTTTTCTTAGTAAAACTGTCAATACTTCACCTCTCTCTTTGCTTCTCACCTTTTCCATCATGACAAAATTTACACCGCAACCTGGGCATAACACAAATATTCAATGGTGCTGGCTAAATTTATGATCTAGGTTGAGTAGCATAGTGAGTCACATAATGTCGCCGATAGGCTATGCCGTAAGGAAGCTATGCCACAAAATAGGCGATGCCTCCAGAACGATGTCGCAGGTCGAAGACTTCATATCGAAACTCATAATCCAAATTGAAGCCCAGATCCACTCCACAGTTGAACGCCTAATGTCTTACGTCATCGAGATTCGGTTCAAACTCACTATGATTCATTCCAAAAACAGGGGACTTCGGGTTCAGAACTTTCCTTTCAAGGTTAATTGCTTCATTTCGGAAATTTTCATATTTGAAAAAAATAGTAATTTTTTAAAGAATTCAATTTATAAGTTTTACAATTTATTTATCGATTTCAAAAAATAAAGAAATTCCAAGCTTACTGATTTCGAAAGAAAGAGATTTCAAGAAATAAGGAATTTCAAAGAAATTTGATTCACAAATCACTCGGCTCGTATCAAAATCTTGGATTTCAATCTGTGGATATACAAATTACTAAAGATATATATTGGTTAAGTCTTTGAAATATAACAGGTTTCAGATATATGGAGTATCATGTATATATATACACATATTTGGTTTCGAAAGGCATGAAATTCCATATAAAGTTGATTTCTAATATTTGCAGTTTCATATACATCTGAGTCCTTAAATGTACAAGTTTCCTATATATTAGTTTTTAAGTATACATATGAGTTGCTAAGTATGCCAGTTTTTGTATAAGGTTTTGAACATGTCAGGTTTGTAAATATACTTAGATGTGTATACATATATGTGATTTCGGAAAATGTATCTTAAGCAAATTTTTGAATCTATGACGGTTCTATATACACATATAGGTTTGTATATATGAGCTTCAAATGGATATATAGTTTTGGATGTACATACAATTTTGAGTATATCAGGTTTCGAAAATAGATAAACACATTAGTTTCAAATATATTAAGTCTTTCATATGTGTAAGTTACCAAATAAATGCAATTTCATATATATATATATATATATTTTGAGTGTATATCGGTTTTGTGATGTATGCAGTTTTGTATACATAGCTTTAAATAATATGAATTTTGGGTCTGTCAAATAAGCTAGTTTTTTAATATAAAATTTCCATGTATCAAGGTTTATAAAAATACATTTTCGTATATATTTGCAAGCATCAGTTGAAAGTGGTTTCGAATAGGCACAGCGTTATGTCAGCCGAAGTTTTGAATATACTGAAATTCGGATGTCGATGTGTGGTCCTTGTTAGAGAAATTAGTCTTTGTACTTTCTGTTATAGGCTATGTACATTTTACTGTTGGTGCATGTGCACAGTTCTATTTCCTGCAACTATATATATCTTGTAATTCTTAGATCTGATATAGTGAATAAATCATTTTTCTTTTTCTCTTCATCTCTGTTTTTCACTTTATCATGGTATCAGAGCTTTAATGCCCAACGACAATCAAAGATCCAGATCTGAGATCTGACTATCATATTCATCGTCATCAATCTCACTTTAGTATTCAGATCCATTTATCCCCAATCATATCCAATCACCCACTCTAAATCATGGCAGGAGACGATGATGCTAATTCAAGATCAGATTCAACCAATGTTGGAGATACTGCACTCAATCAAACATCAAAAACTTTCGAAGAATCATTGAAATCGATCATCAATCCTCAAACTCAACTGATAACTATAACCCTAGATGAGGACAAATTTCTGTTATGGAAATTTCAAATCGAAATGGCAATTAAGGGATACGGTCTTCAAAAGTTCATAGATCCAGTAACTACTCCTCCATCTCAGTTGGTTTCCAGTCAAGATGGTCAATCAACTCCAAGTATTGAATTCTTGATATTTACCAGACAAGATAGCTTGCTCTGTTCTTGGATATTATCCTCAATCAGTCCTAGCCTCCTCTCATCTGTTGTTAGATGCAAAACATCACTCGAGGTTTGGAGTGCTATTCATCAAAATTTTAACTCACAGGCAGCGATAAGAATCATGAACTATAAGAGACAGTTGCAAAATGCTAGGAAGGAAAATGTAAGTGTCAGAGAATATCTCAGCAAGATAAAGAATCTTTGCGATCTTCTGGAATCATCAGGGCATAAGGTTAGTGAAACAGAACATGTTCTTCACATTCTCAATGGATTAGGAGACAAATTTGAAGCCATAGTTGCGGTTATAACTTCAAAAGAATCCACACCATTTGTTCAGTATGTTAGTTCCTGTCTTCTTGCTCATGAAGGAAGGTTAGAGCAGAAAAATAATTCAACAACTGAATTCTCCATTAACTATGCTGCTAATGCTAAGAACAAGAACACACAACATAATACAAAATCTGATTTGTCAACTAACAACTATAATGAAAGCCAACCAGCCAGAGGATATACTATATATGAAAGAGGAAGATCTCAAGGTCGAGGAAGAGGAAGATTCTTCAATAACCGACCAAAATGTCAGATATGTGGGAAGATCGGTCACACAGCCGTAAGATGTTACTTTAGATTTGAACCCAACTACAATGGCAGTCAGCAGATTTCACCAAATCAAGGCACATCAAGGACTTCTCCTGCCAGTGTTAATCTTAGTCAAATCCGGAATGAAACAAGACTTAATTCAAGGGATTCAACCTATCAGAATGAGAATCAGAACACTCTAGCTTGTGACATGGATATACAGGATGAAGCTTGGTTTCCCGACTCAGGAGCCACTCATCACGTGACAAACAATCTTCAGAACCTCAATCTTGGAGGAGCAACTTACAAAGGTAAGAATTCTATACATATGGGCAATGGTACACCTCTTAATATCACACACATTGGCAATGCTAAGTTTAACTCAGATCATAGTAAAACATTACTGTTGAGAAATCTACTTAGGGTTCCTCAAATTAAAAAGAACTTGATTAGTGTTTCACAGTTTGCAAGTGATAATCAAGTATTCTTTGAGTTTCATCCAAACATATGTCTGGTCAAGGATAAATCGACAGGAAACACATTATTGCAGAGGGAACTACATGATGGGCTTTACAAATTCAATCTCAAACCATCTGATGAAGGAAGACTCAATAATATGGTATGTTATAGTACTATTAATAACAATGTAGATGATGAATATGATATATGGCATAAAAAGGTTGGACATCCAAATGTAAGTGTAATGAAAGTCGTATTGAATAAAGAAAATCTTTTGCATTTAAATCATATCAAACCACATTTATGCAGTCAGTGTCAAGTTGGCAAGTGCCATAAGTTACCTTTTAATCAGTCAGAAACAATTTATAATAGTTCACTTGAACTTATTGAATGTGATCTATGGGGTCCTGCACCTTTGAATTCTGACTACGGATTCAAGTACTACATTGCATTTGTGGATGCATATTCGAGGCATACATGGATTTATTTCTTGAAACTGAAATCAGAGACAACTGAGGCAGTCAAGCAATTCATTACTCAAGTGGAAAGACAATTTGATAAGAAATTGAAAGTGTTTCAAACAGATGGTGGAGCTGAGTTCAAACCATTAAAGGAATTCTTCAATCAAAAAGGAATAGTTCATAGATACACATGCCCTCATACCTCTCAACAAAATGGTATTGTAGAGAGAAAGCATAGGCACATTGTAGACATGGGGTTAACTCTTTTAGCACAAGGGTCTTTGCCTCTTAAGTTCTGGCCTGAATCATTTTCAACTGTAGTATATTTAATTAACAATCTACCAACTAAAGTTTTAAAGTATATCAGCCCACATGAAGCTCTATATGGTATCAAACCTGATTACAAAACACTAAAAGTGTTTGGGTGCTTGTGCTTTCCAATGTTAAGACCCTACAACACTCATAAACTCGACTTCAGATCCTCTCCATGCACGTTTCTGGGTTATGGATCGAGACAAAAAGGCTATAAGTGTTTGACAACAGATGGAAGAATTATCATGTCCAGGCATGTTATGTTTAATGAAAGAACATTCCCATTTGCTGACAATCAAATGAAGTGTACCAAGAAAGTTATCAATGCACAGAGATCCATGCTATCAGTTCCTTTACCCATAATTAGTGAAGATGTACATACTATACCAGAGGTGATGTCAGAGAAAGATTCAACACCCAGTATGCCAGAAACAAGTACAAATGATGATAAGGACAACTGGATCCAGAATCAAATGGAAGAAGAAGACAGTAACATAAATGATAGGCATCAAACATCACAGCCAGGAAACACATCAGACAATTCAGTCAGTATTCAACCAAGAGAAACTATTACAACCAGACCAATGGAACAATCCAAAGGACATCACATGATCACCAGAGGCAAAAGTGGAATCTTCACACCAAAGGCATACACAATACAGTGTTCATCACTAGAACCAACAAGCTATAAGCAAGCTATAAAGAATACTAACTGGAGAAAGGTCATGGAAGAGGAATACAGGGCTTTACTGAATAATGATACGTGGAAATTGGTGGAATTACCAAGAAATAAAGCTGTGATAGGATGTAGATGGACCTATAGACTGAAGTATAATGCAGATGGTACTATAGCCAAGCATAAAGCTAGACTTGTGGCAAAAGGATTTACACAGCAACCAGGCTTCGATTTCAAAGAGACCTTCTCACCTGTAATAAAACCTACTACAATAAGGGTTATACTCACAATTGCCTTACATAATAAATGGCCAGTCAAGCAACTAGATGTACATAATGCATTCTTAAATGGAGAGCTAGAAGAGGAGGTGTATATGGATCAACCCAAGGGATTTGAAGATAATAGCAAGCAGCAGATGGTTTGTAGATTGAACAAAGCAATATACGGTTTAAAACAAGCTCCTAGAGTTTGGTTCGAAAAGCTCAAGAACACACTAATGAAATTGGACTTCAATCCAACCAGGTCGGATAATTCATTGTTCATTAGAAAAGACAGTACTAGCATTATATATGTTCTAGTCTATGTGGATGATTTTATCATAACAGGAAGTAACATAGAGCAGATAGACTACTTGATAAAATACTTGAATGATCAATTCAAGCTCAAGGAACTGGGTGATTTAAATTTCTTTCTGGGTATACAAGTAAAAAGAACTAAGGATGGTGGGCTTCATCTAAGTCAAACTAACTATATTCAAATTGTATTGAAAAGGGCTGGAATGGACAAAGCTAAAGCATCCATCACACCCATGACTACAAACCTACAGCTATCCAAGAATTTTGGTGATCCAATAGATAATCCACATTTCTACAGAAGTATAGTTGGAGCTTTGCAGTATATTACCATTACGAGACCTGAAATATCATTCAGTGTGAATAAAGTTTGTCAATTTATGGCTAATCCATTGAGTGAACATTGGAAAACAGTTAAGAGAGTGCTTAGATACTTGGCTGGAACGATAAACTATGGACTGAAACTACACTTTAGTGATACATTGAAAAATCAGTGCATTCGCTGATGCAGGTTGGGCTGCTGATAGAGATGATAGAAGGTCAGTTAGTGGTTATTGTGTGTACTTTGGTAAGAATCTGGTATCTTGGTGTTCAAAGAAGCAAACTACAGTATCTAGATCATCTACTGAAGCTGAATATCGTAGTGTTGCTGCTGTTGTATCAGAAATCATGTGGATTAAGTCATTGTATCTGAAGTGATTAGGAATGCAACAGGGCCATCAACTGTCTGGTGTGACAACTCAAGTGTTGTTCTGATGGCAGCTAATCCAATTCTCCACTCAAGAACCAAGCATATAGAATTAGATCTTTATTTTGTGAGAGAACAAGTCACTAAGGGTAACGTTTGTATTAATCACATTCCAGCTTTGTATCAGAAAGCGGATGTTTTAACCAAATCTCTGTCATCCACTCGCTTTGTGAAGTTGAGGCAAGAATTGAATGTAGAAGAATCATCAGATAAAACAAGTGAAGAAAAGGAGAAGGCAACAGAGAAGAGAGTTTGAATTGAGGGGAAGTGTTAGAGAAATTAGTCTTTGTACTTTCTGTTATAGGCTATGTACATTTTACTGTTGGTGCATGTGCACAGTTCTATTTCCTGCAACTATATATATCTTGTAATTCTTAGATCTGATATAGTGAATAAATCATTTTTCTTTTTTTCTTCATCTCTGTTTTTCACTTTATCAGTCCTGAATGAGCATATGGTTTTAAGTGGATCCAGTTTTTTTATATATATAATTTCGAATATGCACGTGATGTTATATATATGTCCAGATTCAAATATTCCAGATTTCTAAATATACATTAAATTTCAAATATAACAATTTTCAAGTATAGGCAATTTTGTATATATAAATCAAGTTTTCAATGACACATGGCTTTGTATATTAAAGCTTGGGACTTCAAACATATGTTAGTTTTGAATGTTAAGTTTTATATGTATATATGTTACTTTCGAGCATGTGCAATTTTATACCAGATTTAAAAAAGTAAAGGTTTTGAATATGTGAACGTAGATTCCTAAAATATGCAGTTTTGTGTATTTCCAAATGTACGACAGCTTCATATGAATTAAGTTTTGAATGTATGTCAGTTTTCCAGATAAACAGAGTTTATTGCATATAGTGGTTTCAATGAAGTTATTTCTTTAAGGTGTATAAAATTTCAGATTCGAGTTGATTTCACAAACATAAGATTTCAGAAAGTATGCAGTTTTGTGTATTTCCAAATGTACGACAGCTTCATATGAATTAAGTTTTGAATGTATGTCAGTTTTCCAGATAAACAGAGTTTATTGCATATAGTGGTTTCAATGAATATATTTCTTTAAGGTGTATAAAATTTCAGATTCGAGTTGATTTCACATATTTCAGAAAATAAAGATCTTAAATGTTTTAGCTTCATACAATTATGAAAATTTTCTGAGCATAAAAACCTCAAATGCACATGTCAGATTTCAATAGTAGCAATATGTATGATTCCATAAACGGGGATTTTGAAGACAAAAGTTTTATATATGAATCTTTGAATATATATCTTATATATAAAGCAAATACTTCAGTCAACCGGTCAAAGTGAAGCCTTTTTCGCACTGACCAAAATACCCACTTTGACACTTAACTTAGAAATTTTTGTCCAGGGTTAGTTTTGGCATTCTCACACGCATACGGTAGTTACTTCTACATGAGCATTCGTATTTCTCGGCCTCACACATACGCATAAACCATGACTTCATAACTATGGTTACTTCCGCTTAAACCCCCTCATCTTCTCCTACAACTCATCCACCGCTCTTCAAATCAAAACAGACAATTACCTCCCAAAACCACGACCGATGGCTGTCAATCTATGGTTTCGACCGCCACCGACCGACTTTCGTGTTTACTTTATTCTTCCAATTTTGCTTTCACCTTTTTTATTTGCAATGTTGTTCGCTTATTTTGGAACTGCATAAATGCAGTTTTATCTCACGTATTATCTTCTCTGCCCAACTCAGAGATTAGGCTTCCCAATGGAGGTTGGACTGCTCTCTACCAACTCCAAACATCTTCAGTAGTAGATGGATCGTTGAGGAAGAGGCACGGTGAGGGAAATAGGTGATGGCTGTCGATCTACTGTTTTGACCGCACGGATTGACTCTCCGTTTACGGTATTTTTCCAATTTTGCGAAAAATAGTAGAATAAAAGCTATGTATTTTCTGTATTTGTTTTATGTTTCTGCAATGTTAACAATTAAAACCAGAGAGATCAAACAAATTAAAAGGAAGTAGAAACTATAATAGGTTTATCCATTTGATTTATGTTTGATTGTTGTGTGTTCTAAATTGGAAGTTTAAGCTTTCCGTAGAGGTGCAAATTTAAAATTGACAAATGAAGTGGTTGAGAGATGAACAAGAAATGAATAGGTTTATTCCCTTCTGTTTTCAATCATGATAATGTTAAAAAATTTGCATATATATTACATCGAAACTTTACCTGAACTATCTTTTGCATTAGTGTTAAACCAATTGTTACATTCATTTAGGATGTACTGAAATTTAATATCTTTTGCTTTAGATATCATGCCCCAACTGTTTGATGAAATGACTAATAAGTACCGGACAACCATTGTTGCACAAAAAATGATTGGATGATTCAGGTATGTATTACAATTACTCTTTTACTGAACACTTATATTACACTTTATATTATTGATTTGATAAATATTAATATTATGGGTTACTCATCTGATAAGGATATTGTATTAACATGAGAAAATTAGTCCTTGATTTATATATGCTTTATTGCAACATTCATATACTACTCATTAATTATACTTACTAAAGCTCAGTTTTTTGTCAGATTCATAAGTTAGTAGAAGAAAATGAAAAATTATTATCATATGTTTTTTGTAATATTCTCTACATTATTAATTGGAAAAATAACTCATCCATATTTGGCCTTACTATACTTAATTTGATATAAGAAACCAGTAGATTATCGCTACTCAGAAGAACTACTTAATTTGTTTTGTATTATGAGATCAAACTATCATGTACTTTATTATTTACGACTGTATTGTGGATGAATGACTTCTTTCAATTATGAGTTATCAAGCTGATCATGATCCAATGTTTTTTAAACTGCGCATTGACTTTTTGATGTAAAAAGGTTATATTTAAACTGAAATGCTAATTTTTTAGACTATTCTACGTGTGTTACATTATGGTCATTATTCTTCATTGTTATTTACCCTTTATACACCCACAATATGCTTTACATCATCTGTTTGATGAATAACCTTATAACTTCTGTATATGCTGAGATCTTGAAGTTAGCAGTTCATTGCAATGAAAATCTTTCACGTTATATGAATAATCTACAAGGACTACATATGTTTTTGGAATGGTTTTTCAGCATACTCAAACATCATATATGTCTTATCATTACAGGAAAATAATTTCATAAAAGAACTAACAAGATCAATATTTGATATTAAAGGTGTTCTTTGCAATTATAAATTCATACTGAAACTGATAAATAAGAATCATGTACACATCAACTACAAAATCAGTGCCCAACTCTACTAATAACTACAGTCTGACTTCGATTCTTTTATTTTTGAAAAATTATATTCATTATATTTGAGAATTTCTATTACATATGGATGTATCTATATTCAAAAAATTTCTAAAAACTTAGAGTTTGCTTTGATTATTTTATAGTTAGTTGAGTTCACAAAGTTTGTGTTTAAATAAAAAATTGTTACGGAAATTTAGTTATGTAAATAATTAATTTTTTATACAAATTTTGTTATACAGATTTACATTCACTTTATTGGAACAGAATCATTTCAGCTTTGATTTGTTTATCTTAATTAATTTTTATAGGTTCATAAATCACTTTCTGCAATTTAGCCACTAATTTGCTCATTTATTTGGTATAATTATGGATTTTGTAACAAAGCATTAAAGTGAATTCCTTTTTATCGTGGATTTCCATATTTGAACAAGCAATGAAATGCAAAACTGTGATTATAGTGTAAAATGGTTATTTAAATGGCATTCACTTTCATAAACTGTAAATGACTGGACTATCATAGTAAGTAGTTTTTGCACCAAAATATAAGGTGTTGTTTTGTTATAAAACTTGATTATTGGTTTCCATCTATAGGATGAAGTAAAACGACATCATATGGAATGGTTTCTCAGCATACTCAAACAATCATATATGTTTGATCATTATAGAAAAATAATTTCTTCTAAAAACTAACATGATCAATATTTGATATTAAAGGTGTTCTTTGCAATTATAACTTCATACTGAAATTGATGAATAAGAATCATACACATATCAAATACAAAATCAGTGCCCAACTCTACTAATAACTACAGTCGGAGTTTGATTTTTTCTTTCTGGAAATGATATTCATAATGTTTGAGAATTGCTAATACATATAGATGTGTCTATAAGCAAAAAATTTATGAAAACTTAAAGTTTGCCTGAGACCATATTAAAATGTGTCTACATACTGTAAATTAATTGCCAGGTTTTTTTCCAATCTCAAATATATCATCTAAGCATGCCTTTTTTAACCCTAAATTAAATTTAGTGGTCAGGCTAACAACTATATACACAGGTTGAAACTTGAAACAAATCATAATAGTATTTTATTTTATTCTCAAATATATCATTTATTTCTAAACTTTGAAAAAGACGGAAGCTATAATCAATAATATCACTTACCAAGTTCAATGCAAGCATGTATTTCATCATGTGGTAGCTTTACAACCAATTCATCAAAATTACATTATTCATTAAGGTTGCCCTTAAATGTAGCTTATCCTGACGCTAACATCATTAATGAAAGCCAATGCTTACATAAGTTAGCTGAGAATGTTTCGGTTGTGATCAATCATTTGTTGAAGACCTTGCAATAAATGATCAATACCGGCACTTTCTCCTCACATTCCATGTGATTTTTAGAATTGCATATGGGTAACAGGACCCACTAAGACAATACTACTTTATGACATTAAATTATCCTCAAATAAGTTACAAAAATTTGACATTGCCTTAATGATACTGTGTTCTTTTTAAGCATTTACTATAGAAGTCACAGTTTACTAAAGGTGATTCAATGTTTAAGAAGCGAAAAATATTCAATTCTAATATGAGTCAGGTTGGTAGTGTATAAATGTAATTTAAAATTGTCATTCCAAGTATTTTGCTCTAACTATGCAAGCACTCTAAGAATATTAACTCCAAATGTTCACTCACAGCCACTTTGTAAATCTCCAATTCTTCGTAATCATATTTATGATTGCACTAGGAGAGTAGTCATTATATTAGTAAATAAAAATAAAAATCCATACAAATGTTTGATAATATTAATTTATTACAATTATATGTGAGATCGTCACTTTGATGATCAGCGAAATGAAGCTGAACAAAACAAATGAAAAGTAACTGTAAAATCGTTTAAATTGACAAAAACAACAGTGTATGTAATAATAAAACTAGAGAATAAGCTTATTGATGTTGCTGCTGCATTTTGTTATAGTGGTGCTACTGCATGTTGCGGAGAGACAAATAATGGAATAATTTGAAGCACTTCAGACTTGCGACTGGATCATGAAGCACTTTAGACTTCCGAATGGACGTCAAAAAGGATTTCATGAAGGCCTGATGATGCAAATTGGTGATGCTTGGACTAAAATGTATATGTGCATGAAGGTGCTGCTTTGGAGATGCTATGATGCTACTTACATGCACAAAAGGTGCCCCGGTGATGCTATGATGTTGCTTAGGTGTTGAAGTATGAAGGTGCCATATACTAAGTAGGCAAGAAGCTGCACCGTCAGGAGAATGGCATAGGCAAGAAGATGCACAAGCAAGAAGTATGAAGGTGCATGGGTTTTTAGGAAATGCAAAGGCACCGGGCCAACAGGCCATGAAGCACCAATAAGCCTCACTTCCTTTACAAACTTGCAATTCTAAAGATTTGTTTTAGGCCTCACACTAAAGCAGCAAAATTTAGAACCACCCAAAGCCAGAGAAAACTGCAGCAAAACTTAATTGCAACAAAAAAAAAAGAATGCAAGAAACTAACCAAAACTGCCTTAACCAAAGGAATGGGTGCTGCATAGGCAGAAATGCATGGCCAAGTGAGAAAGGCAAGAGATAAACAACAATGCAAGGTGCTGCAAAAAGTGAAACATAAGTGCTGCATCGGTGCTACGAAGGTGCAAGCATGTACATGATGACATGTAAATATAGGCTGTGTTGTTTTTCCCCTCAGTTAACAGAGATGCACGGACAGCTGTACTTATTTTTAATTATACATATTAATATTTACTTGCAAAACTATATACCAATGTACTACAAGAAGTGTGACTGATACGTGCAAATTGATAAATTATATATTATGGAAGGTCATACGAATTCGGCAGTTATTATGAACTGTGATAGCAACTCAATGTGAAATTGATGTTTTTTAGTATTTGATTGCCATGTTCTCCCTTCCAATGAGCATGTGCATAGGCTACCACTTCTATACTTTTATATTATTACTTGAGCATTGCTCTCACTGTACGTTAATTTCACTATGCATTGATTTTAGCTTCTGCAATCTTAAGGATACTATATTCATATGGTACTGTGGATAGTAATATTTATAATGCGGTACAAAAATATCTATTTGTCTCTATCATGAAAAATCTACCATGTTCTTTTTTCCTGCTTCAATAAAGTTTGCTGCAGACTAGCCTTTATTATCCCTCAAGTTATATTTCAGAACATGTTTTCAGTCAAGGTCAGCTATATATTGCTTTATCCCGGGGAATTGCTCGAAAAACAACAAAGGTTTTGATGAAAAATGGAAAGATTCGAAATATAAAGAGTACATATACTATAATGCAGTATATAAAGACGTATTATTAACATGTAATCATGAATTAGTTAGCTATGCTTCACAATTTCCATTTCATATGCCTTATTCTTATAGTAAATATTATACCTCAATATGCATACTCATATGTATTCCATACCTATTATATTACTCCATTTACATAAGGGGTTTTTTATATAACCGTAAAAGAGTAAGAGACGTAGTTAACATCGTTATCTCCATTTTATTTTTCACGTATTTTCAAGCAATGCTTTTAGAAATTACATCATTGAGTTAATTTCATTATATACTTATGAATTTATTTATTTTCCAATTTTATTACTAAAATAAGTTAATAATTTACGTAACAAAATCCCTTATCCAATATTTTTAATTCTGCATGATGTCGGTTTCAAGCTGGGGACAAGAAGGAGAGAAAACGATTGCTACAACTGTATTTTAGTTATTACAAGCTACTGCCATTGACATCAACTTTGAAAAAGGTTCCAGAAAAATTATTACATAATTTAAGTCTTACAAATTTTTATTACGATGTTAGTAAAAAGAAAAATTCGAAATCTACACACTAGCACCAAGTAGTTTTATACTTTAGCGATTACTGAAGGTTTATGAGGAAAGAGTATCTTGAGAAGTCCAATCATTTTTGTTGACAAGAAAAATTCTCTATATATTAACATGGTGGTTTAATACTTTTTAAAAGAGAGATGATAACTTTTTTAAGTTTCAAATTACTGGATGTGTTAACTTTAATATTTGTTACATTTCTCTAGATATTCATTAAATAGTTGATTACTTTCTTTACCAGTTTGATAGTTTCCTAAAATAACTTAGTCTCATTCACATTTTGATAAACGATTGATTTATGCATGTACACGCATAAAAATGCAATATCACGTATACATTAAAGTCATTTTATAAAATCAAAAAAACATTACACACGACATTTTTTAATACCAATTTCTTATGTGCACGTGCATTGCACGTGCCAAAGTACTCGTATATATATATATATATATATATCAGTTTGGTATATATGTAGAGTTTTTTAAATATCACAACTTCGAGTACATATCAGTTTTTAAATATAAGTGGAAACATAGACTCTGAAAAGCAATGTTTTGAAAACCGAACCGTAAGTCGGACCGTTGTATCTCAAGGTTCAAGGTTTTGATGGTCGGACCGGTCGAACCGCTGAAACCTTGCATTTTTATTTTTTAACGATTTGTACATTCCAAATTGAAAAATATAAACTCATGTTGTTTAATACATGATATTGACTCATGTCATAAAAAATACCAAACACATATTATTACTCAAACACAAGCACAACATATCTCATATAACATGATCTTAAACATACAGACCAATAATAATTCACATATAATAGTTGAAAGCATCGTATAAATACCACAATAACATAAACTTGAACATTTCATCATGGTTTTAACCTCAATCACACATTAAAGTTAACAGGTATATAATAGTTGACACCTACATATTAATAATAAAATAACATGAACCTGCAACATGGTTTTATGCATAGTGCTATTAGAGGAGTTTGCAGCAGCAAAGAGCTAAATGATGGAATTTATAGTTTAGATTTTAGTACCATTATGATTTTTGAAATATAGATTTACTTGTTTTTTTCAAAGCAATACAAAAGATGAAAATGAGAGAGAATTATAGGATGAGAAAATAGGAAAAATTAAAAGAACCACGGTTCAACCGGATAAAATTAATGGTTGGACCGCCGGTTTGAAGGTTCGACCGGGGTTCATGCATGACTAAGGTCTGATTGAGTTCCGAACCGTGATGATTCAAGGTTCAGGGTTATTCGAGGTCGAACCGAGGCTGGGTCGGGTTTTCAAAACACTGCTGAAAAGTATGAGAAGATTTACTTTAGAAATCATATTTTAAAGGCCATCAAGCTTCAAGTTAAGGCTAAAAGCCTTATGTTGATGATTATTAAATTTTGTAAATGAAAGCCTTGAGCATGCCAGTATTACATGTAACAGCTTTATAAGATATTCTAATATATTAGCTATAGATATACATATGTGCGGTTTTCAGATACGCATGTCATCTCATGCACAAGTTTTCAGACATGTATTAATTTTCAAATATGTATCAATTGTACATACATACCCAATATGTGTGTTTTTGTTCTGAAGGAACGAGGATCTTATACATATGTGATTTCAGAACTCTAATATATTTACACTTTTGTAGGCTCATGGAACTGTAAGCTTTGGTTATATAAAGCGTTATACCTACAACGCTTTGAATATGAGCAAGTTTTTGGAAAAGTAGTAGTGTAAAAACTAATAGCTTCAAAAAGTTATTAATTTCAAGCCTGCAGTGTATTGTATATACATGGTTTTAAAATATGTATCTTCAGACTTCAAATATAAACTTGAATTTCATCTGTATCAGCCATTGGATATATAAAGGTTTCAGCGATATATTAGCTTTAAGTATATGAGTTTGGCCTTCATGTATATAACTTCTAAAAACATAAAAATTTGATTTAAATGATATAAAGTTTTATATGGGCTCTTATATGAATAGTTTCATATGCATTAAAGTGTTTCAAGTACATGAGTTTCAAATGAAAATATAAGCCTTCGAAAGATGTATATTTTGGTTCCAAGAAAAGATTGTTATGATTTTATATTGAGAGAATGAGAGAGAAATAACTAAAGCACAAAAAGACTACATTGTTATTGCTTAACTTCAAACGATAGGAATTACAAAGCTTTAAATAACCTAAAAAAAATACCCACTAATCTACTAATAAGGATCTTGACCACTATTTACACATATTATTAGGGACACATGTTTGACTAATTCAAACATAAATTCAATTTCTAACACCCTCCCTTAAACTGAAATGTGTCAAACATTAAGTTTACAACTCAATGAACTACAGTTCTCAATTTCTTCATCGTCTTGCATAGACGAACTCGGTCACAACTTTCATCTCTACCTGGTTGGACATGCTCAACTGTTTCACGTTGATTGGTACTTTAACCATCAATAATACTCTTGGTTTCCTCTTAGGGATCCACTGACCTCTCCATTCGGGTCGTCCCTTGTATATGTCATCCTCCAACAAGTGAGAACCGCAGCTCTTCTTACTTACTTGTTGGATGACACAAAACCAAGTCTTCCTCACTCAGCCTACTTCACATGTAGGCATGCCTATCTTCTCTTAGGCATATCATCAAACAGTAAATGTCCAACCTCATAACCGGCGTTATATCCTTTGTCATCTTTATTTTCATATCCACAACAACGTTCTGCAGAACGCATTCTTCATGCTAATATCAACATCTAGACACATTTCTCACACTACAAACCAGAGGTGAAACATCCTTCAACCTCTTCCATACTCCTCACAATTGATAACTTCTGTCAACTGCCACTTAGCTTCACACACAGACTACACCATTGTCAACTGCCACTATCAAGTGCAACAGCCTCATCAAACCCAAACATCTCCTCTTAACCACTGCTCAAACATTATGCAATCAACTTCACAAGCTCTGCACAACCACTTCACAAGCACCTTCTTCCATTAACACTCTGCTCAAACACTTCACCGCTTCCTTCTACCAGAACATCATTAAAACCAAACTCATCACTCCAAACCATCACAACCTCAACCATCCTTACAACCACTAAACCTCTATGTCATCAATCCTTCCTCAACCTGTGAAACTGCCACTGCAAGACTCCATCACTACCACATTTGCTACCCATCACCACGCTGCAAACACCAACTTTCAATTCGCCAACCTTCACTACTTTAGTGCAGCTTTATTTCTCCACTTCATCATGCAGTGGAATGCTTTCTTCGTCAGCCCATGTCAACACATCTCAATCTTAGCAAAACATAAGCAACATCAAACTACAATAGCACCCACTTGCAACTCATCTCCTCTACAATCCTAACTCCATTTCTTCATAGCCAGTTCATTTCTTTGCAACATCAAGCAATACCTCCACAACTCAGTCAAAGCAGCTACACCTCCGGCACTTCAACAACAACATCAACAACTGGTTGTCTGCCAAATTTATACCAAGCATCAATCTGCTCATCTTAGCATCCAAACTTCACTCATCCAACATGCATCTTCATTTCAGTTCTCACAGCACCACTTGATTGCACTTTGATTTTTTATCACGGTCTTAATCACTACTTTAATTTCTTTCTGAGCATGCTCAACTATTTTCATTTGCTATGGTTTTGAACTACACATATGCACCAGTTTTTGCCGACCACACATGTCTGAACCTCTCCACACTGCACCCATGCTTCTGCACTGCGTCACCTTCACCATTCAGAAACAGTTATGCACAAGTTCACGTAATGTTTCTGTTTTGTCCTTCACTGCAAATAATGCACTGATCTCCAGATCTGTTCAAGCTTCACAAGCGCGGCAAAGCTCCTCTGTCAACTACGCGTTCTAGATTCATCTTCAAACACAAACACTCGGCTCAGCATTCATCATCAGCAAACTGCTCATCACTACACCATCATCATCTCGGCATCAGATTTCTCAAGCAGCAATTCATTTCTTATAGGATAAAGAGTTTCAAACCATCACGCAAATAATTTGCTACATCAACTTTCAACAAAGGCTAACAGCAATGTCTCCATACCAGCCTTTTGTTTGCAAAAACTCATGATCTCATTATATCTTCTCCAGTCCCAGAAATCTCACTAAAACAAATTTGGATTCCTAAACGATTTCTTATCATCCAAATCAACATGAAGGTCGGGCAAATCTTAGAGCAAGAAACAGCTTGTCTTTCATCCAAACATCATCACGAGACCAAAGATTTTGGACTCCAATTTCCAGCGGCCGGGGCAACACTACTTGAGATCCGGGCGTCACGACTCAAGCTGTAACTAAGTTCAGATCCAAGCGAGGCAACGTTAAAATCTTTGAACAACTAACGCAAGCATCGTCAGCGGCTCCGTCTCAATCGAGGACTTCCAGTTGAATTCGATTTCAAAGCAATGCAAGGTCCAAGCAACCTTCGGCATTAGTTTGGCATGATTTTGACGAGTTTTTTTTTAAGCACACAACTTTCTCTATAATAACAAACTGCTCTGTCAGAGCTTAGCATCTATACCACAATAACAAACAATTCACGACCACACCAAACACACAAATGCAATTATGCAAATCCCAATCAACTGCACCTATTTAAATCACTTCACAATCACGCATACATCAACAGCAGCCTCCTTTGCACCAAACACGCCAAAACCCCAAACTGAAATCATTGTTCCACATCTTCAACTTCTACAGCAAGTTAATATACATCACCTTAACTACAACCTTCTCCATTGACCACTTCATCATCAATCAACGTCGACCCCTCCTAACTACTGAATCATAGCAGCGAACCACCTCATGCACAGCCAATCCTTTGCTATCCACTTCCTCTACGTCACTCTACTTCACCGCAACCTCTACTCTCTAACCTATCTCCTCCACTGCACCGTTCATAAACTACTGCTCCATTACTGCATATCACTACTCTTCACAACTCTGTCTTCGCATCAACAATCCGCAAACATGAACATAGCCACCCTCATCTGTTCTTCGGCCTATACTGACCAAAGCAACTCATCTGACTCTGGTGGCGTCTCCATCTCCGGCAACACGTGATCTATCAATGACGAGCAGGCATCTCAACATCATCAAATCTGACCTCTTCATCAACTTCGGTCACTGTACCAATTGCAAACTCTACACAACAACTATGGCAGCACCACTCCAGACATCATATTTAACATTATTAAGCACAACTATGGTCAATACAAATTAAACTCAACTACCTCCTCGCATAAACATCTCCTCGCAATCTCCAAAACAAACACAGTTGAACCCAAACACTGTAAACACCAAACTCCTCTGCCTTCTCCATCCACTCAACCTGCAAGCCTCACTGCCTACAACATTCACCTCTAAACACATCACTAGAATCTGATCATCTTAACCCTTCTGACTGCTGCACCTTAGTTCAACTTCACTCCATCTCCACAACAAACTATATTGCCATTAGATTTCATCACCTCCTGCTACCAAAGCAACCCCTTCATCACTTCTCCATTATTATCAACCACCACTGCACTTCAGATCGTGAAAGCAATTAATTGATTCAGCATCGAGCATCTCAACTCAAGCTTGGTGGCAACGAATTTCCATACGAACTCGTGAACGATTTCAATCGGATTAAAACCCAGACCGAACGTGTACATCTCCAAGCATCATTATTTCAACTACACAAACGGCGAAGCAAGGCACATACATATCCAGGTTAGGCAGTGACATCTTCAGTCCTTGACGACGGTGAAATAACTCTCGACGACGACAAAACTACGATTGCAATGCGAGCACATGGCAACGATGTGAACACAACAGAAAATCGAGAGCGGCAATAACGCGGCAAAGACTTCAAGTCAAATCGTGATTCCGAAGAGTTTGCATGGGGTTTGAATTTTCAGGAGACGGACACGATTATTAGCAATGATAGTGGATGCGAATTATCTTTGTGAACTGGATGCGAAGTGTAGCAGGCATCTTTACTTTGGAAACTGTGAAGGAGAGGGCCACGAGATATCAAAAGCAACAGATTGATTAATTTATTTATTTTCAACAAAGAAACAACAAATAAAAAACTAGATCCTCTCTCCCTTCTCACCTAGCTCCGATACCATGTTATGATTTTATATTGAGAGAATGAGAGAGGAATAACTAAAGCACAAAAAGACTACATTGTTATTGCTTAACTTCAAACGATAGGAATTACAAAGCTTTAAATAACCTAAAAAAATACCCACTAATCTACTAATAAGGATCTTGACCACTATTTACACATATTATTAGGGACACATGTTTGACTAATTCAAACATAAATTCAACTTCTAACAAAGATATATAAGGGTTTTAAATATGCATATAACCAAGTCATTAAATGAATATCAATTTTCGAAAATTTCAAATATATGGAGTTTCTAACATATACAGTTTAAAGTAAATGTGTAGAGATTTCAAATTTATTAAAGTTTCAAGTGTTTAAAAATTTTCCCATGTAAAGTTTATTATATATGTGTTCTGGGTATATAAGTTTCGGTTTCGAATACAAATGGCTCGAATATGAATTGACTTGGGAATATTTTGTTAGAAATTTGGTACCTAAATTCCATGAAGCAGTAGAAGATGGAGGAGGAGGAAGCCCTAGGCTGTGGAGGAAGAAGTTGAAGTGAGATTGGTGTTGATTTGGGCTTCGTGATCATCTCGTTCGATGTTGAGGAAGAAGAAATCTCATTCGGTGATTGGTGAAGGCTAGGGCATGGGAGCTACGTTCGGTAAAATAAAGAAGCAAAAGGAAAAGGAACTTGCCGAACGAAATATCTCGTTCGGTGATTTGCGGAACGAAATATTTCATTTGGTTATTTGAGCATGTCGCTCCAATAGGGGAGATGCCGGTCCAGATGCGCCATGTTATGCCGAAACAGTTTGCCGCTCTAGATGTTTGGTTCGGGATTGGGAGATGCCGGTTCTGACCTTGAGTGTTGTTTGCCGAACCAAATCTTGTCGAACCAGATGCATGCCGAACCAAACCCCAGAGCTGGTATATAGCAGCTACCCCTCCTTATATCTTCACTCTATAAATAATGGAGCTTCTGGACAACAATGGTAGCCATCCTAGAGAGTTGAAACTCTACAGAATTTTGTCTGTATTGTAAATTCTTCTTATGTATAGCCTCCAAAAGTGAATCAATCTTGTAACTCTAATCTTTCAGTGATTAATAAAATCTTCTCTCCAAGTGGACGTACACTGCCTTGCGGTAGTGGAACCACTATAAATACTAGTGTTATTTATTTTTCTGCATTGAATTGATCTATGAATGTTTGTTCTGGTGTTTATCTCTGTTTGTTCCGTCTCACTACAATCACGATCCAGTTGTTTTCTGCTGCGGTGAGTTTTTTATTCCCTTAGACTGATCATCTGAAGAGATTTTCCTCAACAGTCTGATATCGGAGCTGCAAGGTTGATTGAGGAGTGTTAGACGCTATGGCAGGAGATGAAGCGACTCTAGTTGTTACAAGACCCTATACTAGAGGGATGTATATTGCGTCAGGATCACAATTGGCAATTGAAAAATGGAATGGGGATAAAGACTTCGAGAAGTGGCAATGGAGGATGAAAGCTGATCTAATGAGGAATGAAGTCCATCCAGTAGTGTTTGCCCCTGAGGAGTTGACGGCTGACATCTCAGTCGCGGAAAGGAAGGAGATGGAGAAATGAGCGTTTACTACTTTACAACTAGCTATGGGAGAGAATGTTATATCAGAGATTAGCAGTGAGACCACTGCTAGGGGCATTTGGACCAAGCTGGAAAATCTCTACTTTTGCTGAAGACATTTTTCATCATGCGGATGAGAGAGGGTACTTCAGTGAAGGAACATTTTAATTTCTTTGATGATCTCATGATGAAGATGAAGACTGTTGACTTGAAGATGGATGAGGTGCAAATGGCAATGATTCTTTTGTGTTCCCTTCCGGAGCGATACACAGGTTTTGCTAACAGCCTTATCTTCGCTAGAGACACATTGACAGTGGATGATGTGAAGACAGACCTTTTATCCGAGAGCTGGAGAGATCAGATGAAGGAGATATGTGAAGGAAGTAGAGGTGGAAGTAGTAGTCACGGCCTGTTTGTTGAAAGAGGTAGAGAAGATAAGAAGAACTGGCACTCTAGGGGGCGTTCCAAGTCCAAGAAGTCCGGTAATGGCAGGAGAGGAAAGTCTAAGGATGGGAAGTGCTTTATCTGTAAGAAACCTGAACATTAGAAAAATGATTGTCCAGATTAGAAGAAGGAAGAAGACGGATCTTCATCATTTGCGGTGGAGAACTTTGTATCTGACGATGTGTTGTCTGCAGCAGTGTCGGATATCTCAAACCATTGGGTGCTGGACTCGGGGGCGTCTTTCCATATGATGCCTAATAAAGATTACTTCAGTTCTTTCATTGGACGAGAGGAAAGCTCTATTCTTATGCGCAATGATGCTAGATGTAGAGCAATGGGTGAAGGTACAGTGAGGATCAGGATGTTTGACGGAGTGATACGCACTTTGACAGGTGTTCGATATGTTCCAGGTCTTCGGAAGTCTTTAATTTCTTTAGGACAATTGGCATCTTTGGGATACAAGGTAACTATCGAGAATGATAGTCTGAAGGTTTCGAGAGGTGCACTAGTTCTTATGAAAGGAGATGTGTTCCGAAATCTGTATTTGCTGAAAGGAACCACGGTTCTTGGAGAGTCGTGTGTTGGAGTAGACAGTTCTCGTGCTTTGGATGCCACAAAGATTTGGCATCTCAGGTTGAGTCATATTTCAGAGAAGGGCTTAAAGTTTCTTCGAAGACGGAAGATGATCAAAGGAGAAAGCTTCGACAAGATGGACTTTTGCCAAGAGTGTGTGTTAGGCAAGCAAACTCAAGTACCTTTTGGAGATGGACTCCATAGATCGAGGCGAGTACTTGAGTACGTGCATACAGATGTTTGGGGACCGGTTGCTACTCTTTCTCTTGGAGGAGCAAAGTATTTTATCTCTGTCATAGATGACTTTTCTCAGAAAGTATGGGTGTATGTGATGAAGGCCAAATCAGAGAGCTTTGAGATGTTCAAAGACCGGAAAGCGCTTGTTGAGAACCAATCTGGTTCTAGGTTGAAGGTGCTGAGATCTGATAATGGTGGTGATTTTGTCTCTAGGGAGTTCCTCGACTTTTGTAGACAGCATGGCATTCAAAGACATTTCACTACACCCAGAGATCCACAATCCAATAGGGTTGCAAAAAGGATGAACATGACTCTACTAGAGAAGGCTCATTGCTTGAGATTGACGGTGGGCTTGTCTAGAGGCTTTTGAGCTGAGGCATTATCAACTGCGGCGCATATTATAAATCGAATTTCGTGCTCAGCCATAGATGGGAAGACTCCAGAGGAGAAGTGGAGAGGTAAAGCAGTGTATCTTGGTTACTTCTGAATTTTTGGTTGTCCTGTGTACGTTCACCATACAGGTAATGTTAAGTTGGAGGCTAGAGCATACAAGGGCAAACTAATGGGATACACCGATGGTATCAAAGGGTATCGAGTTTGGAACCTTGTTGATCGGAAGATTGTTCATTCTAGACATGTTACTTTTGATGAGTCTGCTATATTCAATCCGAAGAAGAAGCTACCCACCACATCAGAAGATTCTGATAGGTCTAAGGAGATGGAAGAAGTTCCCGTGTTCCAACCAAATAGTAGAGTTGTTGTTGATGATGTCGAGGAAAACGAAATTGATGAAACATCATGGGATAGTCCACAGGTATTTTTTAGTAGTGCTGGTGATGTGCATGAATCTAAAGGAAGTTCAGTTCAAGGTGGAGCTGAAAGGAGTTTAGGCGAAGTAGTACCTACCCGGGTCAGTCGTAGGACTATTCGGCCGCCCGAAAGGTATGGTGATTGGCAGTTTGTGAACCTTTTCCTTGGTGATCAGTTTGAATATGCCCTATATGTGGTTCTTGAGGAGCCGCTTGACCTTGATGAAGCTTTGAAGTCATGTAACAGTTCGAAGTGGATGTGCGCTATGGAAGAGGAGTTAGAGTCGTTGAAGAAGAACAAGACTTGGGATTTGGTACCACCTCCTTAAGGAAGCCGAGCCATAGGTTGTAAGTGGGCGTTCAAGGTGATGGATGATGGGAGATACAAGGATAAACTAGTTACTAAAGGGTTTTCACAAAGAAAGGGATTAGAGTATGATGAGATATTCTCTCCAATAGTGAGGCATACGTCCATCCGTATTTTGCTCGCTATCGTCGCAGCTCATGACTTGGAGCTAGAGAAACTGGACGTGAAAACTGCTTTCTTGCATGGAGACTTGGATGAGACCATCTACATGAAGCAGCCAGAAGGATTTGTTGTAGATGGGAAAGAAAATTGGGTTTGCAAATTGAAGAAGTGGTGCAGCAGCGGAATAACAAAACGATGATTCTATGAAAGTAGCGATCGATGGAATGAAGAATACCGAATGGCCCAAATTCGTTGATCCGAAGATACCGAATTTTAGCTATCTTTGTCACGTTGATAGCGCACTATACCGTGAAAGAAGATCTTCAATTCTTCAAGCGTTGATCAAGCGCACTTGATACCACGAATCGGCTTCAGCAATCGTTGAATCGAGCGCACTCGATTAACCGAAAGTGGAGATAGGAGATTACACTCAACTACCAATTTGGTGAAAGCACAAAGCTAACAAACAAAAGTTTTTATTCAAATCAACTAAACTATTACAAATGGCACCACCGGCCTATTTATAGAAGTTAAAAATCACAACACAAATCTGTACAACTCTTAAGTCGGCACCGACTTACGACTCAACTTTCACGACTCACGACTCACGAGTTACAACACAAATATTTACAACACTTTGGTCGTGTACGACTTATAACCTGCGACTTACGACTTATAATAGAACGAATTAAAAATATGTACAACATGACGACTCAACAACAATACAGAACTATATCAGCCCATAGGTCGTTTACGACCTAAATACAACAAAGCTCAGCAGACACCCACGACATACGCCTTATCAATGCTTCACGAGTTAACACTGCTGCGACTCACGACTCAACAACAACCGACTTAACCCTGTTCATCACTTAAGGATTTCAGACAACTTTAACTGAGTCGTAGGTCGTAGACGACTTATCTTAAGTCGTGAGCTTCCTTCTTCAGCATCCTTGTTAGGTCGTAGACGACCTAAATCATTGCCTTTAAGTCGTAGCCTCTTTCCCTTAAGTCGTGGATGACTTAAATCTCCTTCCTTAGGTCGTGACCCTTTACCTCTTGCTTCGTTAAGTCGTGGACGACTTATAGTTGTTTCGTTAAGTCGTGGACGACTTAGGTCTTCAGCTTCGTTAAGTCGCAAACTCAAAGTAACTTCTCCCTCTGGTTCCCAGTTGAGTTGGGAACGACCTAAAACTTCTTCTCCAGCTTTGCTAAGTCATGGACGACTTAGCACATGGAAAATTCTGTGTTGCGCTGCATCATTCTCCCCTTGTTGAGAAAAATTCGTCCTCGAATTTGTAAATTCTTCCACATCGGCTCGTTCATCCCCATAATATGGTACGAGATGTTTAACATTAAACACATCAGATGTATACACATCCTCCGGCAGCTTCAACTTATAAGCATTTTCATTAATCCATTTCACGACTTCTACAGGACCAATTTTCCTGGCTTTCAACTTGTTATAAGCGCCCACTGGAAAACGATCCTTCGTTAACACCACATATACCAAATCTCCTTCATTAAACTCAACACTTCTTCGCTTCAAATCTACAGAGCGTTTATACTTCTCATTCGCCTTCTCTAATCGCTCCTGAACGATTTTATGACATTCAGTCAACCCTTCAACAAAATCAGCAGCTCGCTTGACTGTCCCCTTTGGTTGTGGTATTACCGTTAAACCCAGCGGTCCATTTGGTAAGCTTGAATACACTATCTGAAATGGACTGAAACCCGTACTACGGTTTACATCATGATTATGAGCAAACTCCGCCTGACATAACTTCACATCCCAACTCTTCAGATTATCCTTCACAAGGCATCTCAACAAGTTTCCCAACGATCTGTTAACTACCTCTGTTTGCCCATCAGTTTGTGGATGGTAAGCGCTACTAAAATTCAACTTCGTTCCGACCATCTTCTACAAACTTAGCCAAAAATGACTCAGAAAATGAGTATCCCTGTCCGACACAATCGATTCTGGCAATCCATGAAGTCGATATATCTCTTTGAAAAACAACTGGGCAACATGAACAGCATCTGCCGTCTTCTTACAAGCAATAAAATGTGCCATTTTCGAAAATCGGTCAACCACCACATAAATGGAATCGTTTCCACGCTGTGTTCTCGGCAACCCCAACACAAAGTCCATACTCACATCAACCCAAGGTTTAGTTGGTACAGGTAACGGCATATATAATCCAGCATTGGTCGCAGTTCCTTTCGAAACCTGATAGATGTGACATCGTTCCACAAACCTTTCCACTTCTTTCCTCATTGATGGTCAAAAGTAAGATTGAGAAATCAATTGTAAGGTCCGGTCTCTACCCACGTGGCCTTCTTTATGTAGCTCTTTCACAATCTTCATTCTCAAACTACAATCAGGTATGCACAATCGATTTCCTTTGAACAGAAAACCATCTACCATCATAAACTCATCTGTCTCTCCCTCCTTGACTTTATCAACAAACTTTGCAAAGTAAGGATCATCGACAAATAATTCTGGTAGTACTTCAAACCCCATCACTTCAACCTTCATTATAGTTACCAAGTGATTTCTTCTACTTAACGCATCCGCAACACGATTCATCACTCCCGATTTGTGTTTCACAACAAATGTAAACTGTTGCAGATATGCAATCCATGATGCATGTCTCGCTGAAACCTTGTCTTGCCCTTGTAAATGCTTTAACGCCTCATGATCAGTGTAAAGAACAAACTCCTTCTGAAATAGATAATGTCTCCAGTGTTTAATAGCTTGCACAACAGCATAAAATTCCACATCATATGTACTTTATCTCATCTTTGCTCCTGATAACTTCTCGCTAAAGTATGCAATTGGACGTCCCCTCTGACTCAACACTCCTCCAATCCCAACCTTTGATGCATCAGTATGTAGCTCAAACAACAACTGAAAATCTGGTAATACTAGAATTGGTGCAGACGTCAGCAACTCCTTGATCTTCCCAAAAGCATCTCCTGCTTCCTCTGACCATGAAAACTGTTTACCCTTCATACAATCTGTAACAAGCACCATCACACTACTAAAGTGTGGAATAAATCTTCTGTAAAATGAAGCCAACCCATGAAAACTCCGAACCTCTGTTATCGTCTTGGGTTGTAGCCAATCTCTAATCGCCTCCACTTTACTCCGGTCCACCTGTATCCCATCCTCTGATACAATATACCCCAGAAATAAAATACTATGCGTCATGAACACGCATTTCTTCGTTGCAGCATAAAATTGTTCTTGTCGCAGTACTATCAACACTTCTCTCAGATGATTCAAATGTTCCTCTGGACTTCCACTATATATCAGAATATCATCGAAATACACCACCACAAACTTCCCAATGAATGGTCTAAAAATCTGATTCATCACCCTCATAAATGTACTTGGCGCATTTGATAAGCCAAATGGCATTACCAACCATTCGTATAGACCCTCCCTGGTTTTAAAAGCAGTCTTCCACTCATCACCTGGCCTGATACGAATTTGATGATATCCGCTCTTCAAATCAATCTTCGAAAAGATAGTAGCCCCGCTCAATTGATCTAGCAAGTCATCCAACCTCGGCATTGGAAATCTATATCTCATAGTAATCTTATTCAATGCTCGACTGTCAGTGCACATTCTCCATGTCCCATCCTTCTTTGGTACAAGTAATGCTGGTACAGCACATGGACTCAGGCTTTCCTGCACACGCCCCTGTTCAAGCAATTCTTCCACCTGCCTCCTCAATTCTTCATGTTCCTTCGGACTCATTCGATAATGTGGTCTATGTGGCAACATTGCTCCCGGAACCAGATCAATTTGATGTTGAATGTCTCTCAGTGGCGGTAACTCCTTGGGTAACTCCTCTGGGAATACATCCTCAAATTCTTTCAATACTGGTTTCACTTCCTCTGGAATTTCAACCTCTTCACTGCTCTCACGCCCAATCAACAAGAATACTTCCGACTCTTCCTCAACCTCCTTAACAAACTCCTTCAAAGATAATAAAGTTTTCAGCTCTTCAATCTCTTCTGACTTACTTTCTCCTTGTTGTCTCTTCTTTGGAACTAAGATAATCTTCGTACCTTCAAACATAAAACTGTAGCTATTGGTCCGACCGTCATGTTGTACTGCTCGATCATACTGCCATGGTCTTCCCAAAAGTAAATGACAAACATCCATCTCTACTACATCACACCAGATCTCGTCTTTGTATTTCTTCCCAATAGAGAATGGAACACGAACTCGTCTATCCACTTTCACCTCTCCTCCTTTTCTCAACCATGCTAACTTATATGGATTCAGATGTTTCTTTGCCTTCAACTTCAACTTTGTTACAGCCTCGGTTGAAATGATATTGTCACAACTTCCTGCGTCAATCACAAATTTACACACCTTTCCCAGTATAGTGCATGTCGACTGAAAGATATTACTCCTCAACCAACTAGCTTCTTCCTGCTTCGGTGTCAAGCACGATCTCCTCAGCATTAGATTACAACCTTCATCTCCTGACGCAATATCCTGTTCATCCTCCTCAACTGGACTAGAATAATCTCCATCAACATTCTCATCCTCAACTTCTGCAACCATGGTTCTCTTCTTTGGCTTTGGACACTCATTGCTTTTATGACCCAATTCCTGACAATTATAACATTTGAAACCGTTGTTAACCTTTGCCTTCTCAGCCTCCTTCACCACTGATTTACTGATAGGTTTAGAAACATTAGAACTCCCACTAACACCCTTCACTTGACTGTTGGAATTAGTAAACACACCACCACCTTGTCGTCCTTGTTTCTCCCAAGCCAACGCTTTCTGGTGTGCTTTCGCTATAGATCTTGGATCGAACATATTCACCATATCCTGAATCTGCATTCTCAATCCTCCAACAAATCTAGCTGTCAATTGTTCCTCCATTTCCATAATATCATTCCTCGCAATAAGTTGATAAAATTCGTCAGCATAGTCATTCACAGACTTCGTTCCTTGCCTCAAGTTTTGCAGCCTCTGATACATAAGCGATTGATAATTATAAGGTAAGAATGTGGCTTTCATCATTTTCCTCATCTTTTCCCATGATTCAACTTTTGATTTCCCCATCCGTTCACGTGTAAGTTTGGTTTGCTGCCACCATGCCAAAGCTCTACCCCTCAGCCTTGTAGCAACCAACTTTACTCTACGATGTTTTGGAACTTCTTTGAAGTCAAAAATCTCCTCCACATTAGACAACCAATCCAAAAACTCTTCAGCTTGCATACCTCCTTTGAATTCTGGTATTTCAGTCTTTATCCCAGACTCCCACTTGTGATCATATTCTGATTGATTTCTCCCTTGTCCTCGGCCATGAACACTACCCCCATCAAACTCTTCTTCACAATCCGATGTATATCGATGTCGATCCTGACCACCAACATCTCTACCACCACCATTTCTTCCACCAACATTCCTACGATCTACATTCCTCCGATCACGATCATTCACATTTCTATCACGACTTCGATCATCAACATTTCTATCACAATCTCGATCCACGCTTCTATGGTCACTATCAACACTTCTCTCTCGATTTGAATGTAGTGAAACTCTACTTCTCCCATGGCTTGATTCAGGTGAAACCCTTCTCTGATTTTGACTCATCTCTAACATTATCTTCTCTAATCGTCCAATCCCTTCATTAAGCTTCTCACTAAAGTTTTCATTAATTCGTTGCTCCATCTCATCAGCTTCTTCTCTTCTATAAAAATCTTCTACGTTTTGGTGACGATTAGCTCTTCTCGGTGGCATTGTCAAATTTCACAACACTCTAATATACCAAATGATGCACGGCCTTCACTTGCTTAGCTCGGCCGAAGCTCTTCAACACTTCAAAATTCAAACACAATTCGAACTTAGGTCCAAAATGATAGGGATCGAAAACTCCACTCTTGTTGTAAAATATGATGAACACGATGAACACACTTCAACTTCGAAATTCTCGGCTCCAAGACTCGATTTAGCTATGATTGGCTAAAACAAGCTCTGATACCAAATGGTGCAGCAGCGGAATAAAAAAACGATGATTCTGTGAAAGTAGCGATCGATGGAATGAAGAATACCAAATGGCCCAAATTCGTTGATCCAAAGATACCGAATTTTAGCTATCTTCGTCACGTTGATAGCGCACTATACCGTGAAAGAAGATCTTCAATTCTTCAAGCGTTGATCAAGCGCACTTGATACCGCAAATCGGTTTCAGTAATCGTTGAATTGAGCGCACTCGATTAACCGAAAGTGGAGATAGGAGATTACACTCAACTACCAATTTGGTGAAAGCACAAAGCTAACAAACAAAAGTTTTTATTCAAATCAACTAAACTATTACAAATGGCACCACCGGCCTATTTATAGAAGTTACAAATCACAACACAAATCTGTACAACTCTTAAGTCGGCACCGACTTACGACTCAACTTTCACGACTCAGTGACTCACGAGTTACAACACAAATATTTACAACACTTTGGTCGTGTACGACTTATAACCTGCGACTTACGACTTATAACAGAACGACTTAACAATATGTACAACATGACGACTCAACAACAATACAGAACTATATCAGCCCATAGGTCGTTTACGACCTAAATACAACAAAGCTCAGCAGACACCCACGACATACGCCTTATCAATGCTTCACGAGTTAACACTGCTGCGACTCACGACTCAACAACAACCGACTTAACCCTGTTCACGACTTAAGGATTTCAGACAACTTTAACTGAGTCGTAGGTCGTAGACGACTTATCTTAAGTTGTGAGATTCCTTCTTCAACATCCTTGTTAGGTCGTAGACGACCTAAATCATTGCCTTTAAGTCGTAGCCTCTTTCCCTTAAGTCGTGGACGACTTAAATCTCCTTCCTTAGGTCGTGACCCTTTACCTCTTGCTTCGTTAAGTCGTGGACGACTTATAGTTGTTTCGTTAAGTCGTGGACGACTTAGGTCTTCAGCTTCGTTAAGTCGTGAACTCAAAGTAACTTCTCCCTCTGGTTCCCAGTTGAGTCGGGAACGACCTAAAACTTCTTCTCCAGCTTTGCTAAGTCGTGGACGACTTAGGCCATGGAAAATTCTGTGTTGCGCTGCATCAAGAAGTCATTGTATGGACTTAAGTAGTCGCCTAGATAATGGTACAAGATGTTTGACTCTTTTATGCTTTCACTTGGTTTTGATCGTAGCATCAAAGACGCTTGTGTGTAATTCAAGCATTTAAAGAATGGTAGATGGGTGTACCTACTCTTGTACGTGGATGATATGTTGATTGCTTCCAAGGATAAGGCTGAAATCGATAGTTTAAAGCTAAAGCTAAAAGCGGAATTCGAAATGAATGACCTTGGAGAAGCAAAGAAAATTTTGAGTATGGAAATCCAAAGGGATAGAAAGCTAGGACTTTTGAGCCTTACTCAAAAGGAGTACATTCGAATGGTGCTTGCTCGGTTTAGCATGCAAGGGGCAAAGGCAATCAGCACACCCATGCCTTTGCACATACAGCTTTCTAGTAATGGCTCTTTGATCTTGGAAAAGGACAAGGCTTATATGATGAAAGTCCCGTATGCAAGTGCAGTAGGCAGCTTGATGTATGCAATGGTCTGCACTAGGCCTGACATTGCACGGGCGGTTGGATTGGTGAGTAGGTTCATGGAAATCCAGGAAAGACGCATTGGGAAGTAGTGAAGTGTATCTTCAGATACGTTAGAGGAACTCCAAACCATGGACTTGTCTTTGGCGGTAGAGGAAGAAATTTCAGCTTGGTTGGATTTTGCGATTCCGACTATGCCGGTGATAGAGATCGAAGGAAGTCAACCTTCAGATATGTGTTCACTATTGGTGGGACAACGATCAGTTGGAGAGAGAGATTGCAGATGATTGTGGTTTTGTCCACTACAGAGGCAGAGCGCATAGCTGCGGTTGAAGCAGCTGAGGAGGCGCTTTATTTTAGGCGACTGTTGTGTGATTTGGGTTTCTCATACGAAGGAGTGAATGTGTACTGTGACAGTCAAAGTGCAATTCACTTAGCTGAAAATCTAGCATTTAGCTCGAGGACGAAGCATATTGATGTGAGAGAGTCGTTCCCTGTCTCGATGAGTGAAGAGAAGCTAGTTTGTCTTCAGAAAGTTCACACAAAGGAGAATGCAGCAGACATGTTTACCAAGTCATTGCCTGTTTCTAAGTTCAAGCATTGCTCGGACTTGATTCGCTTAATGAAGTGCTAGGTGCCACGGGGTGACACATGGGGAGAGTTGAGATGGTTCATGGAGACATTTGTTTTCATGGTGGAGATTGATTGGTTCTACACGGAATGGGTACTTTGAACACTTTATTGACGGGCGATGGCTTTGCCGGAGTTCGTTGACATAGTGTAATGAGTGATGGCATTGCCGAAGCTCATTGGGTAAGTATCCATTGCTTGGAGCATGAAGGTGTAGATGAAGTTGGAAGGCTTCTATGGAATTAGGTATCAAGGTGGAGATTGTTAGAAATTTGGTACCTAAATTCCATGACGCAGTAGAAGACGGAGGAGGAAGAAGCCCTAGGCTATGGAGGAAGAAGTTGAAGTGAGATTGGTGCTGATTTGGGCTTCGTGATCATCTCGTTCGATGTTGAGGAAGAAGGAATCTCATTCGGTGATTGGTGAAGGCTAGGGCATGGGAGCTACGTTCGGTAAAATAAAGAAGCGAAAGAAAAGGGAAATTTCCAAACAAAATATCTCGTTCGGTGATTTGCCGAATGAAATATTTCGTTCGGTTATTTGAGCATGCCGCTCCAATAGGGGAGATGCCGGTCCAGATGCGCCATGCTATGCCAAACTAGTTTGCCGCTCCAGATGTATGGTTCGGGATTGGGAGATGCCGGTCCAGACCTTGAGTGTTGTTTGCCGAACCAAATCTTGCCGAACCAAACCCCGAAGCTGATAAATAGCAGCTACCCCTCCTTATATCTTCACTCTATAAATAGTGGAGCTTTTGGACAACAATGGCAGCCATCCTAGAGAGCTGAAACTCTGCAGAATTTTGTCTGTATTGTAAATTCTTCTTATGTGTAGCCTCCAAAAGTAAATCAATCTTGTAACTCTAATATTTCAGTGATTAATAAAATCTCCTCTCCCCAAGTGGACGTACACTGCCTCATGGTAGTGGAACTACTATAAATACTGGCACTACAAGAAATATTGCTAGCAATAGCAATACACTCAGCGTTTATAGGTTTCTTGCCATGGTTTTTCCAAATAACGAATAAATAAAGTAGACGAACGTTGTTAGACAAAAATTTTAAGGCGGGATCCAAAATTTTTAGCGTCTGCTACTTATTTTTTCTCTGCAAGTTGCATTTTCATTGTCTTGCTCCTAGCAACAGAAAAAAAACCTAAGTTTTCCTTTCTCTCCTCTACTCTCTAAATTCATTGCCACAAATTCCAACGGTGAACTCTACAGGGACATCATTTGGCCTTATTCCCAAACCCTACCCCAATTTCACAACTACTTCTGCCTCATGCACACACCCTAACTCTAAATAATCCTTTATCCCAGCCAAATTATCATAAGTTGCATCATAATCTAGAAACCCCCACCCTTATTTCCCTTTCGCTCAGCCTTATCCACATCATATTCCAATAAAATTTGGCTCAGTGGCGAGTTTAGTTCATTCTTTAATTTGAATCAAATCTCCCACTTTCCTATTCGGCAAATAATGGTACTATTTTTATGTATATAGAGTTAACAGTTTCTTATGTTTGGGTTTATCAGGGATTCATGAATTATATTATACTTAATAACCATTGAAAATTATGTGCACTATTGTTTCCTTGGTTTATTAGCATGATTAATTCAAGCTAGTAGGATTTGATTGGAAGATAATCAAGAGATATTCCACTATTCCATATGAGACATCATAGAGTTTTTGTAACTTTGTGTGAATTGAAAACGAAAACATATTTGAGCATAGAATGGATTGTGTTATGAAATTGATTTGTGTGAAATTGCTTGATTGAAAAAGTTAATGAAATTAAGTTCTAAAAATAGAATTACTACATGTGCTCATCAATACTGTACTAAATGGCACTCTGGCACTCCTGTACCATATTGAAAGCAATTCTTGATTACTGTCATTTCTTAATCATATGCTAACATTTATATCCTTTCATAATACTTTAGATGGAATGTTTTAGAATTAATCCCTTGCTGTTTTGTGACACTACAGCTATATTGATTGATTAGTGATGTGTTATTCTTACCTTATGTAGAACCGATCTGTTGATAGTGTAATATAGTTAAGAAAAATATTTGAATTGTTCATTTGAACACAATTTGTTTGGTAGAATCATGTATGAATATGTTTACGGCAAAATAATGTTATTATGCAAGAATCAACTAGCGATATTAGCGGTTGGTTTATGCGAGTGTCCTATGGTTGTTAAAGTAGGAAGATAGGAGATAAAATAGGTTGCACATCCATCATTCAGTTTCTGTTTGTGGTTATTGTAACCAGTTTCAAAATATGAGCTAATTGTATTTCCTCATGTTAAAGCGGTTCAAAATAGTACATGTTATAGTATTAATTTAGGCCAAATAATATTAATTTAGGCCTTAATAGTGACCCTCTCTGCCAACTATATTCGATTTCATGTGTGCTCTGTGGCCGTTGTGTTGGGTAGCCATTTTCATTTCTTCTTTAAATCAGACCAACTGTTTACCTTTATAAACACATCTCATCTTCTACAGAGTAAATACAATTAAAGAAGCAACAGGAGCTAATTAATGGTCCTTAATTAGCCACATTGCAACTTGATCTTGTACTCATATTTACTACCTATTATTGTTAAGTATGGTTGATGGTTTAGTTTTGAGAAAGCAGTTTCCATAACTTCTATTGTATGGTCATTGGCAGTTTCCTATACATGTTCTTCTGTGCAGTTTCATGACCGTGTGCAATCATGCATTTTTGCGTTTAATTGTAATGCTTTATATTAGCCAAGTACTATACTTATTTCCGTTTTTTATAGACTAATAAGAAAAAAATGAATTTTTTCTGTTTTTCATTTTGGAATGGTAAAAAAGGACGATTGTGGCGGACCATTCGAATTCTCTAGGTTTGCTCTTCGGAGTAGGGCTTTTTAAAAACAATTATTACTGACCATGCATGCAACATATTTGATATCATATATGCTATGTTATATCAGTTTAAATGGGCCAAGTCACAATTAAAACCGTAAACAGAACTCTTTTTCAGTTTGCTTCCTGTCTCCACTCAATCTTCACCGTTCATTGAGGATTTGATTAATTAATTAATTAATTAATTTGGTTGAATCAATGTGTGTGATTGTACAGAGACGGAGGCACGTGATATTTGGGTACATAGGGTTTGAACTCCAATCCTTCTACAGTAGCACTTGAAAGGTATGCATGACTTTTTTGAGAAATAAGTATATGAACATTAATTGGAAGTTTATAATTATTATTTGAATGGTTAATTTATATGTAAGTTGTTTGTATGGATGGAAAAAAATATGGACCGGAAAAACATATACATCATGTTCATTTTAAAGACAAGCTTTTGATTTTTGTAGCTTTGTATGATTCTTGGAAAAATCATGAGGCATGTTATTTCAAATGATGTTTTTGATATGATGGTTAAGTAATGCTTTAGCTTGCATTAGCATAATAACTTGCACTTTGTGGTCCGTATGTTGTCTTCGGTTGCTAGTATTGAATGTAACAATCAAAGTTAACATGTAACGATAGTCCAACACAACAACCCTATTTGCTGCCCAAAATCAGTAATATTTGCTCATGTCTTGAATGCTCTTTTGGCTCTGCACTCATTATCTTATTCAGCTGTTCACAATATGATAATAGTTCATTTTTCATTTTATCATGTACTCGTCTACTCCATTTTATTTTTTATTTCTAGGTGGTAGTATATAATTCAATATAAGTTCAACAATTTCCTTCTAGCATAGCGCAGCTGTTTATCCAAAATTTTGCATGTATTACAAATATCATATAGTCCTAAAAGGTGTGTAAGTGTTAGCTCCATATGTCTTTACTAAATAAAGTACAAGCACAATTTAATTTTCGTATGCTTTGACAACTGCTGCATAATTCTGGTAACAGTTCTGTAGTAACTCAATTATTATTGTATCTTCTTTTTCTCCAAATTATTAATAGTTCTGTAGTAATTCAATTCTCTTGCTTGCATTTCTTAAAACAAAATAAAAAATTAATTAACGTATAATGATTAATAATTGATTCTGCATAATTCTGTTAAAGATAATAATGACAATTGCTAATTATGTTTAATTTTGGTAGTTTAGAAAAAAATTTCCACTTCTTATTTTGTCTACTGACTGTTTAAAATGGATAACCATTAGTATATTTTGGTAGTTACTAACTGACTGTTGATTAAGGCAACGGATAATATATTATTAAACCCATCATCAACAAAAACCATACGCATTAAAACTTCCTTAATTTAAAATTTATTCACTTTGTATACTAATTTAATTTGAAATCTGTCCTTCATTAATACCATCAAACATTACTAACTTTAATTTAGAATTTATTCACTTTCTATACTATTTAATTTGAAATCAGTCCTTAATCAATACCCAATGGCCTTGAGTTTATTGGACATTGACTATCTGTTTTTGATACCACGATGAATTATACCCTCGAATAAGTGTATAATCATGTTAAGATAAGGCAACTTGAATGACATTTTGTAGAATTTGTTACCTAATAAAACTAACCTGATAAGAAAGGAATGCAGCTAATGGTAGTGGAAAATGGTTATTCTGTTCAGCATGTCATGAGAACGAAAAACATATGATTATTTAACATTTTTATCTAGGTCTATGTATCTATATTCGAAACATTGATTATTTATTATTTACAACTAATCATAACCATAGCATAGTCATCCAACTCTTAGAAACAAAAAGAGGAACATACATCAAAGCTAAACTTGAGACCAAGCCGGGTTTAGGTTTGTTTTACTTTTTAACTAAGGTTCTTGTAGTTCTTTGTTTGAGCGAATGAATCTTGGCATTCTTAGTACGATGCAGCCATTAGTCTCTCATACATGTATGTGTAGTAGTCTAAGATGTAATAAAGTTTGCATTGATTTTGTAGGATACGGATACTGGTGAACAAGATAGTCAGGCAAGGGACACAGAAGAACTGGAGGTTGATCTTTATTTGCTTAGCAGTTCCGTGGGAAGTAAAAGAAAAGGACATACTTGTTCTAATTGAGCAGCTGCGTTATCTCGAGGTATGTAATCTTCTCAAGCCTGCACCTCCTCTCTTTTCGAGATTCAATAATTATGTATATAGTATTATTTATGAAAATCTGTGACCTTACAAATGCTAGTAAATAAAAGAAAACGTTAGAGAATTTGTGGAGTGAATAAAAGCTTTTGTTATAACCTAATATACTACCTTTATAAATTTTATTATCTGCATCTAGATTCAAGTCAGGCTGCACAAATAGAACCCCTAGGACGTCTGCATCAAATTTTGCAATAATCTTATTAAACCATAGCATGTAAACATATTATATAATTATATGTGTGAATTAATATGTAATAAATTATAAATTATAATATATATATAATAAATAAGTATATGAATAAATATAGTTATTTTTATATATACATATATACATACATATAGTGTGTGTGTGTGTGTGTGCGCGTGCATGCGTGTGTGTAGTCACTACTGATCCTTTAATTTTTATAACCCCATAATTTTTCCATAAAAATTATATTAGAGTCTCTTTTTTATGACTATCATTCTTACTATGTAGAAAATGCATACAAAAATTTGAATATCTTTTACAATTTCGAACTTACATTTTAAATCAATAGTTAGATAAATATTTTCGATTGCTAATATTCAACCATTATTATGAATGTTTTAGAAAATTTGAATTGATTTAGCCACTACAATGCCAATAATTCTTTGTATAATGGGAACTGGACCACATGCATTGGCATTTGCTTCATGGTAATATCTGATTGAAAACGGGTAGATTAAATTCTAGTGCATACATTCTTGGACAAGTGCACTACTGTGTTTTCAAGATTATGAACTGAAGTTATTTAAGTTTGATAGCAGTAGAGGATATGACAACTTTGGCATTTTAGTGCTCACAATCTTGGACAGGTGCACTACTGTGTTGTTTTAGCTATAGGGTTTTTCGACTTACTTTTTAGCTACAAATTTATTGTATAAATATTTTTTATGTTTATTTGCATCTCAATGTAGATAAGTACTTGTATGCTTTGAAGGTGGAATATGGATGCAAGCTTTGTTTCAGACCATACACAACAAGAGGAGGTAATATTATATGATTATTTATGCATTTTATATAACATATAGTTTTCAATCTATGATGTTAAATTTTGTTCTAACATGATTTCAAACCATCTCGCTATTCATGTTTGTTGTCGATTTGTCAAAACAAGGTTTTTTTTCCACAGTGGTGCAACTCACATTGCCAACAGCTACATTTTTCCTTACTTACCTTAGAGGTTTACTGATTTTATAATTTTCCAAATTTGAACATTGTAATCCTTTGTTAAATTCAGTGTATAGCGCAATGTTCTTCTAACGTTACATGCTATAAATGCAATGAAAAAAATCAATTGAAAATCTTAACTATGTTTTATTAAATTTTAACTAAATTAACTATGTTTTATAAAAAGTTGATCAAATTTATAAAAAATAACTATTATAAATAAGTTTTGTAAAAATTAATTAAATTTAACAGGAACTAAGTTTTTGAAAGTTAACTATTGATTATTAAAATTTAACCAAGTTAACTAAGTTTAAAAGAAATAACTATGTTAAATGTGCAGGCGGAAACTAAAACAGTAGCTGAACTGATGTTAGATACACCAGATTATAGAAAGAAGAATAAGAAGGCACGCAAAACGGAAACAATATTGATGGTTGTAGCATGTATTGAAAAGTGCCTTAAGCATTTCCGTAAAGACTATACGTAGCTCATAGAAGTGTGACCAAGCAGTTGCTCGAGCTATTGGAGTTTATGGTTGAGGGGATGCTGAACTGATAAGTAACCAAATGAAGACGTGATGGTTCCTAATATGGGGGCAGAACCTGAATTGAGAAGATTCTTAACTGAATGAAATGCTGATACAGAGCTGCACGGTTGCAATGAATCACAGCTGATGCCAGAATGGAAAGCGTAGATAAGTTGCAAAAATTGCTGGTCATGGAATGTAAGAAGATGCTTGTGCTGTTGAGGTTGAAAAGAATAAAGATGTGGATGCGCTGAACAGGTGATATAGCTGAAGGATGATGAACAGGTGGCCAAAATTGGATACACCACTCAAATTGATAGAAGCTTGGGAGGATGCAGCACCTGACAGGCATGACAACTCTGGAGCAGGCAGATCTAGGCAAGATAAAAAGATAGCATATCATTGCACTGGATGCATGATAAATCCTTAAATGAAGTGGCTAAATATCAACATGCTGGCATTTCAGGTAATTTATAAAACCGACTGCATTTTATCAACATGCTACCAATATTTCTATCGAGTAGTTTCTATTTGTTGTTTTAGTGTGCGGATACTACTTAATTTGAATTTGGATATAAGTTTTCCTTTTTTAATTGTTCATAGTTCATATAACATTTGAGCTGACTTGATACTTCAAAATTTGTCAAACCATATTGCACCAAAAGACAATTTAAAGTTATCCAAAAAAATCATATGAAGCACAAATTGTAAAAGCAACAGTCATCGTGAATAGTTAAATAGGTTTAATTCTTTGAACTTTAGTGTTATGCTAACATTGTTTCCGTTTGACCAGTTTAATGTCATATGTTTCGTTCTTTAGATTCTTATTCATAGAATTTTCTCTTGAATTTGCATTATTTATTTAATTACTAGTCTCTTATTTCCTTTTTACTTTATTTTGAAAACATTATAGATGAATTTGTGAATCCAAATATGTATTTTAAATATGTTAGTTCAAGCTAAATGTTTTTTTAGTTGTGGTTTTAACTAAGTTTGAATTGAAGTATAAATCAAATCGTAAGGGAGAGATCCGATATGAATCGGGATTTAAATTGTAAGATTTTATATTTTGACAAAAACGTTATACACTACCATCTTACTTATTATGACTTGCAGTATTTGATTTCGTATTTGGAGTAGTTTTTGAAGAGATCATGGTTCAAAATTTCGGAAATTTTAGGGAGGTTGGTTTTTTATTATCTAGGTATTTGGTTTAGATCCGTAGTTAAGAGGTGTATATAAGTCTGAGTATGTTATGTTAGGCTTTATTATGCGCCTGTTATACAAGTCTAAGCTTTTTGGTGAAAAAACACTGCACTATGCATTACTATTTAATTAACTAACAATCTTGCTAACAAGTCTAACCCTTTCAATCAACTAACAAGTTTAAAATTCAAAATTTAACTATTTAATTAACTAAATTTTAAATTTTAAACCATAATTATAACCAATCACATGACTAACATGTTAATATGATTACCATACATATATAAAATCTTGCTAACACAAATAATGATTATCTTTGGGAGTAGCCATTAACATTAAGACAGGAAATACAAATATCAAAATGAAGGATTACAAAAGTAAAAGCATGTTGAGTAATATCATACTGAGTATGTGAATTAGTTTGTTTAACCTGACAACTTCATCTCAAAAGGTTTGTGTTGTCAATCCTCTACTGATTAGAGTGTCGTTGCTACCAACAATCTACATTTGCTTAGAATCTTCAACCATCAAATAATAGTAACATAAAAGGCCAAAATTACTAATTTAAAACCTACGAATAAGGAAATTTTTAACAATTAGCATTTTTGCATTAGTAAGTAGTCACGGTGGTGATGTACCTTAGACACTATTAAGATAATTCTTTATATTATTGTCAGATTGATATACTTAGACACTATTAAGATAATTCTGTATATTATTGTCAGATTGATATACACCCAAGTTTAAGTTATTATAATTATATTTTTCTTTTGTTGGGTTTACTTGAGTGAGTTTAACAAAGTAAGTAGTGTCAACTTAGTGGTTACACATCAAAATAGTTATGCGATATTAAGAATCAACCAAGAAAATATATCTTAATTATTTACAAGAGCTTAGTGCAATTTGGTGGGAAATACAGAATCTTAGTGCAAGATAAATTGAGTAGAGGGTCAAAACATATAGGGGGAAATGGAATAAAGATTTGGCTGTAGCAACACTCTGAAAAATATAGTTATGAACATTTAGTCGAAGATAAAATTAAATGAGATTTTCTGTCAACTGTTTTACATTTTTGTTTGACATCTGTATATTTGACATTATGTTGGATACACTGGATGTGTCAACTATTTAAGTGTATTTTTATTATTTTGAGTTCTAAACCGATTATGACTATATTCTTAATAGGTTATAACATATACTACCATTAATATCAACTTTACAAAGGACATGTCAACCATAATTTACAGTGCTTTGTTTTGTCATGAACAGTTTAGAAATGGGAGTAAGCCTTTTATTGCTTTGTTTCTCTTCAAACTGGTGTTGCTCTGGGTTGACTGCCCATGAACATCCAACTCTTTCAGTTCTTTGTTACTCCATCCATCCATGTATTTATGTCCACTGTTAACTATATGTTGTTAGGGAAAGCATAGCCTGAGAGATGATTATTTGTAAGGCAATCTGTTCATAACGCCTCTAAACTTTTAGTATGCAACAGACGATACTATTTTTTCCTTTTCCATGGGATGTATGGACGAGGGTTATATATATGCCTATAACTATTTTTGTTATTCTCGTACATAGCTAGTATGGTGAATGATAGGAATAAACTTTTCATGCATGGCCACTGTTTATTTTTTACATGTTCACCTTACCATATTGACCAAGGAAAATATAATTTGTACATTCTATTCTCAGCTTAAAATGAGGGATGGTTACAAAAAATTTTTCTGGTCTAAGTGTATACTTGAGTGAAAGTTCATACCTGAAGTATTGAAATTTAATATTATTTTTCTTTTACTTACTGGAACAATTACAGGTTAATATCTGACAGCCTAGGAGTATCCAAAATCTTTTAGACTTTATGGCATTGGCAATCTTTCCTGGGAATTTTTGGTATGACTTTTTGACTCTTTGGTGCATCTCATCGTTCATTATAAATCATATTTGTCATGATGTGTTTTCTGATATGTTTTCACGTAAAACTTATGATGTTTTGTACAGAGAAAGAAAAGTTTCAAATTGATTCTTTACATGTTTGTTTTATAAAGCTTAAAATAACATGAGAACTGGCTACTTAATGTACTATTGTAAGAAAAGCATACATTTTATTTTCCTGAAATTGAAATTAAGACAATGACATTTTAATTTTTATCTTTAAGGTAGCGTTGTTTTGCTAAGCCTTGAAAATTCTTAGTATTTTTATCTTAGAAGAGTATAGCATTGTACACACCATTTTGATTTTGTTAGGCCATGAGAAGAAAATAATTTCGATTGCTATTTCAGAAATGCATAGTTTGAATTTTTTTTTGCCCTATTGTCTGCTATAGCCTGAGTTAGGTACTGTTGTGTTCCTTTCAATTTCCAACGTATGGGGATGGTACTCTTCTTCTGATTTCATTTAAAGAATTTCAATGATCAAAAGTTCAAATTTTGAACAAAACATAGAGATTTCATTTTTTTCCTTTTCAAAATGCGAAAATTATGATTTGGAGAACAAAGAAAATTCACATGTACTACAAATAATGGTTGGAAACACATTTACATACTAGATACTAACACGGAGTCTACGACTCTAAAATCACATTAATGGTACAATGGATAACTAATAAAACAATACATATTGAGTTATATACCGATCAAACACAAACGGTACAAGTTTATATTGTAACCGACCTTGCAATTAATAATAGCAAAAAACAAGTATAAAGAAAAGTTTCAAGTTCATTCTTTCACATGTTTGTTTTATAAAGCTTAAAATAGCTTGAGAACTAGCTACTTAATGTTTCCGTCTTTTAAGCCTAATCAAGTACGTATAATAAAGAACTTTTCCTTTGCAGGTGGATAGATATATTTGATGGAAAAATAGTAACCTACCGCAACAAGTTATGGATTTGAAGTTACTTTTGATGCTATAACTACATTTTGGTTTGTATGCATGTATGTATTACTATTTTGGTCACTAGTTACTGCTTGTTCTACATTGAAATATTATGAACTTATTATCGATTTTGATGTAAGAATATTGCGTATGTTTATTAAGTAATGTTTCACGTTAATTGTAAGATGTGTGATTAATATAATATGTTGATTATAAAATGTGTGATTAATATAATATGTTTGTTATGAAATATATATGTTTATATAAATTGTGTTATACATAAATTGTGCGTATTGAACAATATAATAGAGAAGTAAAAGTTGCGAAACATCTCCAGCTTGAGTCTCAACTATTGGTAAAGCAGTCATACTCCCTTCACCTAAACTGGAACTTGATTTAGCAGCTCTTTCCAAAAGGCGTGAATGCAAATAAAAAACATCTCCTGGATAAGCGTTGCATATAGAATTGGAACCTGCTATATATTGGGTAGGAACTGAGGAAAATACGACATCGTTTATAAAATGCTATGAAAATATTTAACAGCGTTCATAAATTGCTAAGAAAAGATTAAACAGTTTTTTCAAAATGCTACATAAAGTTTTAACAATGTTTTCGAAATGCTATAAATTAGCACCCATGCATTCCAGAAAACGCTATAAATAAACATCATAGCAACAAAGAACGCTGTAAAAAGAAATCACAGCAATGAAAAGAACGCTGTAAAATGTTAACTTAGCATATTATAACCGCTATTGAATATATTTCTAAGCAAAGATGAACGCTAAGAAAAGAAATTTTGCTCATCAACAAAAACGCTTTAAAATGTATTAATGATATCAAAAAAGCTATAAATACGTGGATTCTACAGCGTTTTCTGTCTTGCTATGGTATATGTCTGACCTATAATGGCATGTTAATATACAGCGTAGTTAAAAATGCTGTTAAAGGTTTTTAGCGTTTTTGAAATGCTATGATAGGTACATTTAGTTGTAGTGTGTTGTTATTTATTTTTCTACATTGCATTGATCTGTGACTGTCTGTTATGGTGTTTATCTCTGTTTGTTCCGTTTCACTACAATCATGATCCTGTTGTTTTCCGCTTCATTGGGTTTTTTATTCCCTTAGACTGGTCATCTGAAGGGATTTTCCCCAACATATTTGTGATATAAAGTTTTGTACAAACAGGACTTCAAATTGTAAATTTATATAAATCAAGCTTTCTTATACGAGTGAATTTGATGCAGCGCAGCCCATATTTGTCGAAGGCATAAGTCGTGATCGACTTAACATGATGAGAGATTTAAGTCGTGACCGACTTAACATAATGGGAGATTTAAGTCGTGACCGACTTAACATAATGGGAGATTTAAGTCGTGACCGACTTAACATGATGGGAGATGTAAGTCGTGACCGACTTAACATGATGGGAGATTTAAGTCGTGACCGACTTAACAGGAGTAAAGGCATAAGTTGTGACCGACTTAACAGAGTGGAAGACCTAACTCGTGAAGAGGTGCAGGTTATCGAATATCTTAAGTCGCCAGGACGACCTGCCGAGTTATGCAGTAAGAAAGCAGAGCAAACGGATGAAATGTTAGGTCATGAACGACTTAACGAGTCAAGTGGTAAGTCGGTATCGAGTTACGACTTAGTTAAGTCGTACCATCTTAAGTCGCAGAAGCCAGAAGCCATGGATTCTCCTGCCGCTTTAATCTGAGCCGTTGATTCTGCAAGCATCACATCTGTTAAGTCGCTGACTAGTTATGTCGTTCTATACGTAAGTCTTGAGTCGTATGATTTTTGAGTCGTGCATTTATAAGTAGTAAGTCGTTGATATGGTGTTGTAATGTAACTGCTTATGTTAGGTCATTACTTTTGAGTCGTAAGTCGGCAAGGGCTTGTATTGTGTTGTAACTGTTTAGTCCTAAGTCGCTTGCGTTAATGAGTCATAAGTCGGAGGGTTAATGAGTCGTAAGTCAGAACCGACTTAAGAGTTGTGCAGAATTGTAATGTTAGAATGTACGCCTATAAATAGGCCGTGTGAGTCATTTGTAATAGTTTAGTTGATTTGAAATAAAACTCTTGTTTTGTTAGCTTTGTGCTTTCACCCAATTGGTAGTCGAGTGTAATCTCCTATCTCCACTCTCGGATAATCGAATGCGCTCGATTCAACGACAGCTGAAGCCGATTCACAGAATCTAGTGCGCTAGATCAACGTGTGAAGAATCGCAGATCTTTGAACCGGTATCGTGCGCGATCAATGAGTTCGGGATAGCTAGAATTCGGTATCTTCGGATCAACGAATTCGGGCATTTCAGTATTCATCAATCCATCGATTGCTACATTCATCGATCTACATTGTTTTTGATTAATCCGCTGCGTCAGTTTTTGGTATCAGAGCTTGTTTTAGCCAATCATAGCTAAATCGAGTCTTGGAGCCAATTCTTTTAAAGAATTTTGAAGTGATAGCCGAGCTTGAAGGAAGAAGCCGAGCTTAGTAGAAGTGTTGGAGATCAAACTTGCCTTATTTGGAGAAGTTGTGTTCATCGTGTTCATCGCGAAGTTGCAACAAAGTGGGAGTTTTCGATCCATTTCATTTTGGATCAAAGTCCGAAAGGTGTTTGAATTTTGAAGTGTTGAAGAGTTTTGTGAATTTTCAAGTATGCCACCAAGGAGAGCTAATCGACATCAAAACGTTGAAGCTTTGTATCGAAGAGAAGAAGCTGATGAGATGGAGCAAAGAATCAATGAAAACTTTAGTGAAAAGCTTAACGAAGGAATTGGTCGGTTAGAGAAGATGATGTTAGAGATGAATCAAAATCGGAGAAGGGTTTCACCTGAACCTAACCATGGGGGAAGTAGAGTCTCACCACAATCCAATCGAGAAAGAAGTGTTGACAATGATCAAAGGCGTGGGAGAAACGTGGATGATCGTGAACGGAGGAATGTAGATAGAAGGGATGATGGTGGTAGACGTGATGGTAGTAGAGATGTGGGTGGACGAGATAGACAACGATATACATCTGATTTTGAAGAGGAGTATGATGGTGGTAGTGATCGAGGACAAGGACGAGGACAAGGAAGAAATCACTCTGAGTATGATCACAAGTGGGAGTCGGGGATGAAGACTGAAATTCCTGAATTCAAAGGTGGTATGCAAGCGGAGGAGTTTCTAGATTGGGTGGCTAATGTTGAAGAGATTTTTGATTTCAAAGAAGTTCCAGAACAGCGTAGAGTGAAGTTGGTTGCTACAAGGTTGAGGGGTAGAGCTTTGGCATGGTGGCAGCAAACCAAACTTACATGTGAACGGATGGGGAAGTCAAAAGTTGAATCTTGGGAGAAGATGAGGAAAATGATGAAAGCCACATTCTTACCTTATAACTATCAGTCGCTTATGTATCAGAGATTGCAAAACTTGAGACAAGGGACGAAATCTGTGAATGACTATGCTGATGAATTTTACCAACTGATTGCAAGGAATGATATTATGGAAACGGAAGAGCAGCTGACATCTAGATTCATTGGGGGATTGCGAATGCAGATTCAGGATATGGTTAATATGTTCGATCCAAGATCTGTAGCGGAAGCACATCAGAAAGCGTTGGCTTGGGAGAAACAGGGACGACGAGGAGGTGGTGTGTTTACAAATTCCAATAATCAAGTGAAGGGTGTTAGTGGAAGTTCTAATGTTTCAAAAGTTGTTGCAAAACCAGTTGTGAATGAAGTTGGAAAGATGAAAGTCAATAATGGTTTCAAGTGTTATAATTGCCAAGAAATGGGCCACAAAAGTAGCGAATGTCCAAAGCCGAAGAAGAGAACTATGATAGCGGAGGTTGAGGATGAGGATGAAGAAGCTGAATGTTCCAATTCACCACCTGATGAGGAGGAAGAAGAAGTGACGGGAGACGAAGGATACAATCTAATGATGAAGAGGTCATGTTTAACACCAAAGAAAGAGGAGGATTGTAGTTGGTTAAGGAGCAATATTTTTCAGTCAACATGTACCATTCTGGGGAAGGTTTGCAAATTTGTTATTGATGCTGGAAGCTATGATAATATAATTTCTTCAGAAGCTGTGAGAAAGTTGGCATTGAAGACTGAGAAACATCCGAAACCATACAAGCTAGCTTGGTTGAGGAAAGGCGGGGAGGTGAAGGTTGGACGAAGGGCTTGTGTGAAGTTTTCAATTGGAAAGAAATACAAGGATGAAATCTGGTGCGATGTGGTAGATATGGATGTCTATCATTTGTTGCTGGGAAGACCGTGGCAGTATGATAGGGCGGTGCAACATGATGGGCGTACCAACAGTTACAGTTTCATGTTTGAAGGCACAAAGATTACTCTAGTTCCAAAGAAGCGACAACAGGAGGAAAACAAGTTGGAGGAGATTGAAGAGCTTAAAACTCTGTTATCTTTGAAGGAGTTTGTGAAGGAAGTAGAGGAGGAGCCTGAAGTGTTTTTGTTGATTGGGCAAGAGAGCAGTGAAGAGGTTGAAATTCCGGAAGAAGCGAAGCCAGTTTTGAAAGAATTTGATGATGTATTTCCAGAGGAGTTACCAACGGAGTTGCCACCGTTGAGGGATATACAACATCAGATAGATCTTGTTCCAGGTGCTGTGTTGCCACACAGACCACATTATCGAATGAGTCCAAAGGAACATGAAGAATTGAGGGGGCAAGTGGAAGAATTGCTTGAACAGGGGTGTGTGCAGGAGAGTTTAAGTCCTTGTGCTGTACCAGCTTTATTGGTACCCAAAAAGGATGGAACATGGAGAATGTGCACTGACAGTCGAGCATTGAATAAGATTACTGTGAGATATAGATTTCCGATGCCGAGGCTTGATGATTTGTTGGATCAGTTGAGCGGGGCTACTATCTTTTCGAAGATTGATTTGAAGAGCGGATATCATCAAATTCGTATCAGACCAGGTGATGAGTGGAAGACTGCTTTTAAAACTAGGGAGGGTCTATACGAATGGTTGGTAATGCCATTTGGCTTATCAAATGCACCGAGTACATTTATGCGGGTGATGAATTAGATTTTTAGACCATTCATTGGGAAGTTTGTGGTGGTGTATTTTGATGATATTTTGATATACAGTGGAAGCGCAGAGGAACACTTGCAACATCTGAGAGAAGTATTGTTTATATTGCGACAAGAACAATTTTATGCTGCAACGAAGAAATGCGTGTTCATGACGCATAGTGTTTTATTTCTGGGATATGTTGTGTCAAGAGAAGGTATCCAGGTGGACCAGAATAAAGTTGAAGCAATCAGAAATTGGCCACAGCCGAAGACAATAACCAAAGTGAGAAGTTTTCATGGGCTAGCATCATTCTATCGAAGATTCATTCCACACTTCAGTAGCGTGATGGCACCGGTTACTGACTGTATGAAGGGGAAGCAATTTTCTTGGTCGGAGGAAGCAGGGGTTGCTTTTGAATGGGTCAAAGAACTTTTGACGACAGCACCAATTCTAGTGTTGCCAGATTTTCAGCTAGTGTTTGAACTACATACTGATGCATCCAAGGTTGGGATAGGAGGAGTATTGAGTCAGAGGGGGCGTCCTATTGCATATTTCAGTGAGAAGTTGTCAGGAGCAAAGATGAGATACAGCACATATGATGTGGAATTCTATGCTGTGGTGCAAGCTATCAAACACTGGAGACATTATCTATTTCAGAAAGAGTTTGTTCTTTACACTGATCATGAGGCATTAAAGCATTTACAAGGGCAAGACAAGATTTCAGCGAGACATGCATCATGGATTGCATATCTGCAACAGTTTACATTTGTTGTGAAACACAAATCGGGAGTGACGAATCGTGTGGCGGATGCTTTGAGCAGAAGGAATCATTTGTTAACAACAATGAAGATTGAAGTAACGGGATTCGATGTGTTACCAGAATTATTTGACGAAGATCCTTACTTTATGAAGTTTGTCGATAAAGTCAAGAATGGGGAGACGGATGAGTTCGTGATGGTGGATGGTTTTCTGTTCAAAGGAAATCGATTGTGCATACCTGATTGTAGTTTGAGAATGAAGATTGTAAAAGAGCTACATGAAGAAGGACATGTTGGGAGAGACCGTACATTACAGTTGATTTCACAGTCTTACTTTTGGCCATCGATGAGGAAAGAAGTAGAGAGATTTGTGGAGCGATCTCATATCTGTCAGGTTTCGAAAGGAACTGCAACTAATGCTGGGTTATATATGCCGTTACCTGTACCAACTAAACCATGGGTTGATGTGAGTATGGACTTTGTGTTGGGGTTGCCGAGAACACAGCGTGGTAATGATTCCATTTATGTGGTGGTTGATCGATTTTCGAAAATGGCACATTTTATTGCTTGTAAGAAGACGACGGATGCTGTTCATGTTGCTCAACTATTTTTCAAAGAGATATATCGACTTCATGGATTGCCAGAATCTATTGTGTCGGATAGGGATACTCGTTTTCTGAGTCATTTTTGGCTAAGTTTGTGGAAGATGGTGGGAACGAAGTTGAACTTTAGCAGCGCTTATCATCCGTAAACGGATGGACAGACCAAGGTTGTGAACAGATCATTGGGAAATTTGTTGCGATGTTTGGTGAAAGATAACCTGAAAAGTTGGGACATGAAGTTATGTCAGGCAGAGTTTGCTTATAATCATGCAATGAATCGCAGCACGGGATTCAGTCCATTTCAGATTATATATTCAAATTTGCCAAAGGGACCGTTGGACTTAACGGTAATACCACAACCGAAGGGGACGGTAAAGCGAGCTGTAGATTTTGTTGATGGACTGGCGGAATGTCATAAAATCGTTCAGGAACGATTGGAGAAGGCAAATGAGAAGTATAAACGATCTGCCGATCTGAAGCGAAGAAATGTTGAATTTAATGAAGGGGATATGGTTTATGCTGTGTTAATAAAGGATCGTTTTCCAGTGGGTACTTATAACAAGCTGAAAGCCAGAAAAATTGGTCCTGTAGAAAACGTAAAACGGATTAACAAAAATGCTTACAAGTTGAAGCTACCAGAGGATGTGTACACGTCTGACGTATTCAATGTTAAGCATCTAGTACCTTATCATGGGGATGAGTGTGTCATGGAGAAAGAAGGTGCAAATTCGAGGACGAATTTCTCCCAACCAGGGGAGGATGATGCAGCGCAGCCCATATTTGTCGAAGGCATAAGTCGTGATCGACTTAACATGATGAGAGATTTAAGTCGTGACCGACTTAACATAATGGGAGATTTAAGTCGTGACCGACTTAACATAATGGGAGATTTAAGTCGTGACCGACTTAACATGATGGGAGATGTAAGTCGTGACCAACTTAACATGATGGGAGATTTAAGTCGTGACTGACTTAACAGGAGTAAAGGCGTAAGTCGTGACCGACTTAACAGAGTGGAAGACCTAACTCGTGAAGAGGTGCAGGTTATCGAATATCTTAAGTCGCCAGGACGACCTACCGAGTTATGTAGTAAGAAGGCCGAGCAAACGGATGAAATGTTAGGTCATGAACGACTTAACGAGTCAAGTGGTAAGTCAGTATCGAGTTACGACTTAGTTAAGTCGTACCATCTTAAGTCGCAGAAGCCAGAAGCCAGAAGCCATGGATTCTCCTGCCGCTTTAATCTGAGCCGTTGATTCTGCAAGCATCGCATCTGTTAAGTCGCTGACTAGTTATGTCGTTCTGTACGTAAGTCTTGAGTCGTATGATTTTTGAGTCGTGCATTTATAAGTCGTAAGTCGTTGATATGGTGTTGTAATGTAACTGCTTATGTTAGGTCATTACTTTTGAGTCGTAAGTCGGCAGGGGCTTGTATTGTGTTGTAACTGTTTAGTCCTAAGTCGCTTGCGTTAATGAGTCATAAGTCGGAGGGTTAATGAGTCGTAAGTCAGAACCGGCTTAAGAGTTGTGCAGAATTGTAATGTTAGAATGTGCGCCTATAAATAGGCCGTGTGAGTCATTTGTAATAGTTTAGTTGATTTGAAATAAAACTCTTGTTTTGTTAGCTTTGTGCTTTCACCCAATTGGTAGTCGAGTGTAATCTCCTATCTCTACTCTCGGATAATCGAGTGCGCTCGATTCAACGACAGCTGAAGCCGATTCACGGAATCTAGTGCGCTAGATCAACGTGTGAAGAATCGCAGATCTTTGAACCCGGTATCGTGCGCGATCAACGAGTTCGGGATAGCTAGAATTCGGTATATTCGGATCAACGAATTCGGGCATTTCAGTATTCATCAATCCATCGATTGCTACATTCATCGATCTACATTGTTTTTTATTAATCCGCTGCGTCAGAATTTCTGATGATATATATAATTCTGATCCTCCATCATAAAACTTGGATTCATATAATAATGTAACCTTTTGTTATAAACCGTTCTCCAGAAAAAGATTATTTCCAAAGAAAGGATTCTTATATAAAAGTATACTCTTTTCTATAGAGTATATCAGTTCATGATTCATGACTTTTCAAACTCATAAAAAAGATATTTCTTTTTGCTAAGTAAAACTTAATATGGTACAATTTTACATCTTACAAATGTGTAATAATATACACCAAATTTGTTTTAGCAAGCAATGTTATTCGAAGGGTTTTACCATACACATCTTTGTGAAAATATTCTTTGTAAATCAAAGGAGATATTACTGATTACTCCATGGATCAAAAAAAACATTTGTTTATCTATTTCAAAAGAAATCTATAAAATCTTTGAAGTGTATACTATTGAAAACTATTTCTTTTAGAAAAACTTTCTTCTTACCACGCTCATTTATGATGCTAAAGCTCTGATCAGAAGAGTATATTCTCAATTAAAGGAATATTGGTTCATGGATCATGATCGCTCAGTTCCTAATTTGAGATTTACATTTCTATTACGAGATTATCAGTTTTGCAAAAATTTCTTTTAAACTTTAAACGTCGAGAATGGAATCTCTTATCCAAGCCATGAAATGACCTAAGTGGCTTTCGAAGAGTGGTAAAGCATCCATCAAGAGTCGTGATCATGGACAGCCAGAAGAGGCAAACCAATCAAACTGATAATTATCAAGAAAGGAAAAAAATAAGGATCATAAGTGACTTCGACATACGAACATTTAGATAAGCTACCCATCTTGTAAAAACTCAAGAGAGAGCATGTGATCGTCCCTGTCCAGAAAGCAAAGCAACAATAAAAATTGATTAACCACCAACTTAAGATCGAGGAACATTGGAAAAGTTGAAATGATAGATTTACATTCTCGAATCTAAAGTGACCTTGCACTTATGGTAACAAAGCCAAAAGAAGTAAAATGGAGCTATGAAAAGAGGCAAGAAAAGATTCTTATATGACTTACCTTAGACATGAGGAGCGAGGTAAAAGAAAAGCAAATCAATGAACCAAAGGAAGTAATGGAAAATGGTCAGTACTTCTAAATAAGTGAGTATTGTAAGGAAACTACCTTTCAATTAAAAAGGAGGGAAAATTTTGAGTAAATCTACAACTCAGGAGCCGAATCATTATCCAATATGGTAATTCTCAAGATGCAAGATTCAGACTAAATCTACAAGAATAATCCGAAAATGGAATAATAAGATTACATAGGCATTGAAGGCTTTATGTATCATGATTTGCTTTGAGATTCAACACACTTGTGGTTTCAATCATAATCTATATCGAATTCTAAACACTTATGATTCTGACATTAGTATGGATTTGGCATGAAGATTTTGGACTACTAGCAAGCTAACCTGGATTTATCTAAGTCTCCCCTCAACTAACTTTCATTTTCCTTATATTCACTGGGATTAACAAAGGAATTCATTAACGAAGATTCATATTTCTAAGATCTAAAGTAATAACAAGACAACGAGATTAGTGCGAAATATCCTGGACTATTATGGGATTCTCATCTACACGATCAAGAATATCAGCTACAGAGAGTTGATCTTTGGTTAACCATGGAACCAGAAAGTGTATTCGAATGCGAAATATATCAAAAAGAAAAATTACCCCTTAAAGTGCGGGTTCGCTAAAGAGTTACGTGAGATTCATCCATACCGAGAACAATTGGATAACACAAAGTGGATTCTATTATGATTAAAGGAACGACCGCTCACACTATGAACATACCAAACCACAATAGGATGTATTACCTAAGCATGGGAAATATGCTCCCAATCAATGTTGGAATGAAATTCCATCAAAGCGTTAAGAGATAAAAGAAAATCCCCGGATTTGATCAATGAACTAAGAAATAAGACGGCAAAGTAAGTGCCCGAATATTAACAAAGAATATCAAGATAGAATGACCACAAATTCAAAACAAACCGCTCTAAAAGGGTTTCGGACGTTCTAAAAATTATGCTTGGAATAATCTCATCAAAAATTCACCAACAACGCCAATATGATGGCAATATGATAATCAAAGAGAAATGCCAAATGTTTGAGGTCATATTTCCCAATAGTGGGTGAATAAAGGAAAATTTCTCAAGTATGTCTACTGGATCAACCACAAAAGGAGTAAGGTCTCTCCTTAAATAAAAGGAAAAGCCTAAACCATTACCTAAGATGGTAGTAAGGAGCAAAAGCCTTTGTCCCCCGCCAAGATAGCCTGGACAAAGCATGTCCTAGAGGGAAGTCAGAGTAAGCCTTTGGTCCCATCTGAAAAGGCATGACCAAAGCATTTGCAAGCCTTCAGCCCATGCCTATGTGGCCTGGCCGCATCACCTTCTAGAGGGAGGTCAGAGTAAGCCTTTGGTCCCATTTGAAAATGCCCGACCAAAGCATCTACAAGCCTTCAACCCCTGCCTATGTGGCCTGGCTGCAGCGTCTCCTAGATGGAGGACGAAGTAAGCCTTTGGTCTCGTTTAAGATGGCCTGACCAAAGCACCGGCCCAGCCTTCAGTACCGCCATCAAGGCCTTACTGAAGTGTCTCCTAGAGGGAGGTCAGGCAAGTCATTGGTTCTGCTTAAGATTGCAAACCAAACGCACCAGACAATAGACCTAAATCATCACCTGAGACGGTGATAAAAGGTACGATCCAAGTTGAGATCATCATCAAAAAGTGGCACAAAGCAAAGAGAGTAAGATGTCCAAAGCCCAAATAGTGGCGCAAAGAGACTAAGATGTCCAAAGCCCAAAGAGTGGCTCAAAGAGAAGGGACTAAGACGTCCAAAAGCCCAAAGAGTGGTTCAAAGAGAAGAGACCGAGATGTCCAAAGCCCAAAAGGAGGCGCAAAGCAAAAGGGAATAAGGTGTCCAATATTTAAAGAGAGGCAAAAGAACTCAATCACAAATGTGCCATTTATGCTCCAAAGTGAAAATCAAGCAATCTTCTAAAGTAAGATCTATCAAATAAAGCAGGATTTCTCCACGAAAGAAAGTATTATCGCCAGATGGGTGTTTTGGTCTTCTATTATCATTGTCAGATAAGGATTTCTGGTCTTCTTTTATTATTCGATGGATTTCTGATTTTTTATTGCCAGATGGATTTCTGGTCTTCTTTTATTAGATGGATTTTTGATCTTCTTTTATTGCCAGATAGATTTTTGGTCTTATATTATTGCCAGATGGATTTCTAGTCTTCTATTTAGTTGGATTTTCTAGTCATCTTTTTAGATAACTTTCTAGCTTCCTACTCTGAATACTATTGCTGCCAGATGGCTTTCTGGTCTTTTATTTATGCTATTACCAGAGAAAATTTCTAATGCTCCCTCCTATGATATTACCAGATAATCTTCTAAGCTTGCATTTGAAAATTTATTGTTATTTATTGATCTATTAAAGCAAAATTATAATCTTGACTCATACAGATAATAGACAATATATGCCTACTTATAGCCCAATCAAATCCAAAAGGGGATTGCTTGAAAATGAAATTGAGTTTAAGTTAATAGCAAAAATTATCATTCACTTTATATTTTACAGGAAAATGGGATTGGAAAGAAAATCTCACAAGGAATCGAGAAAGCAAAGAAATTATTGGTTTTACACTAAAGTGTAAAAGGCTTCTTCTATACGGGAGAGGCAAATGTTATCCATATATTTTTTAAAGGATACGAACAAAGGGATTTATATCGAACCCCATTGATATCGCACTTCATTAAAGCCGTCTATCATCAATATTGCACGTTAACATGACGATGATTATATCCGAGAGCTGCATATTGTAAGCCACCACCTACAGACACTGAATGCTTCATCAAAACAAGGCTAGATGTCGTATAAAGTCAATGACGCATACTGCCTCTCCTCTATACCACCTTCCTTCAAAGTCTCATCTCAGGTGATACCGCTTCTTTTCAATACCAGGCCTCAAGTGATGCTACGCTAATTCCATTCCGCATGGCATCCATGCAGCACTTAATCGATGCTGCATTGATTCCATGCCACATTCCTTCTCATCGATGTCGCTTCCCGCTTATCAATGTCGCCTTTTGTTAATGCCACATAGATTTAATGTCGCACCTAATCAATGACGTACTCCATTGATGCCGCCCTTCATTGATGCCGCACTCCATTAACGCCGCACTTCATCCACATCGCATTTAGTGATATCGTTCTTTATCCATTTCGCCCTTCATCAATGTTAGTAATGCCGCATGCCAAAAGCTATTAATCGATGTTGTATTCCATGAATATGGCATGATTGTTGATGTCTCACAACATCCGTGCTGTAGAATATCGAAGGTCATGCAAAGAAAGAAGAATAAGATCATTTACAAGAGCAAATTCAAGAGATTTAGTGCATTTTCCTTTATAAAGTTTCAAAAGCCTTCACATTCCATAACATGCTCCATGACACTATAAAGTCCCACACCGTCAAAGAAAGCAAGCCTACCTCCTTCCAACCACTATAAATAGAGATGCACCCCTTCATGGAAAGAGGTTCTTAACTTCTTTCTCACTCTTATCACTTTTTTCAATTAGATTCTCCTCCGAGTTCTCTTCATTGAGAGTTCGAGGACAAACAACTAATGGCATAAAGGCTAATAAGAGAGAAGAAGATATATGATATTTACATACAAGGACTTGAACAATTATAAATTGCATATTCGCACATTTTGTAACATATTCATGGATAAATAAAGAATATGACTTGAGCATATGGCCCATTGTTGTTTGGACTTGCTTATTTTATCTTTTGAACTTATGAATTCCATTTTGAGCAATCTTGTGAATTATCATGAAACCAAGGGATTTTATTGGAATTTCTTCGAACATGCCTCCTTGTGCACACATCTCAGACATTGAACTAAAATTCGGTTTAACAAGAACATTTTAAATAATAAGGCTTGTATATATTTTAACTTAGCCAATTTTCAATGAAAGTACAATTTTTTTGCTCCAAAATTGACTTTAGTTTTTTTAAACTTTATTGTACCCTAGACTTTTCTTGTTATTTTCCATGTATATAAAATGAGAAAAAATATTTTCTCTTTAAATTAGCTAACCAACCTTCATCTGTTAACCAACACAAAAACGACTCATTCTAATTTTTACATAAACATGCAAGTAGGCGTTTTTGTTGGAGTTTTTTTTATATCAAAATATAGATTTGTAAAATCTATTAACAAAAATTTAAGACAATATTAACTTAATTTTTTCAAAGCACAAACACTTAAGTCTTGTCTTAATTTTATGAAAGTTGTTTCATAAAGGTTTAGGAAATATATTGGTGTAGTCAGAAGTTCGAAATATATTCCGGCATCAGAATATTTATACAAGTCCAGATTGAACCTAGACCCTTTAAGGCCTATATGAATGGCTGGATCCACCTTATATTAATTGAGCAACAACGCTAGGACATTGAATGATGTATATGAGTATGCATAGTATGATACTCAAAGTCGATAATTGTTATGAACGCATGTGTTATCCCGCCTTTTAGCAAGGCCGTGATACCAAGAACTTAATTGAAAACCGAGGATAGTCCGTCCCGAAGATCGGTTATACGCACATTCACTATGGATATCGATGAATTTTATCCGAATCCGGATCAAGCTACAATTAATATGACGAGACAAGCAAAGCTATGAAACCCAACAATCCAAATTTCAAGTCAATCAGAGTTCATATGCTCGAGATATGATCGATGCAATTCAAGAGATCACCTTGTTCGTATCCATCAAAGAAACCAGAGAAAACCCTCCTTCGAATCGATCTAGTTCGTATCCATTAGGTGCGCACGATTTGTATTGATCAGGAGAGCAGTGTTCTTTGTATCCATCGATTACTTGTTCTTTGTATCCATCGATTACCTGTTTTTCGTATCCATCAGATGACCTTGGTTCGTATCCATCAAGTAACCTTAGTTCGTATCCATCAAGTGACCTTGGTTCGTATCCATCAAGTGACCTCAGCTCGTATCCATCAGGTGACCACTAATCAACATCCATGAAAAAGCATCGCACTTTGTATCCATTGATTGTAACGTTAATGTCCATTCTGTATCGATCAAGTATCATGCACACTTCGTATCGATCGGCCTTACATCGATGTGAAACCAACACCTCTCATCGATACACAGTGAACATGCAAAGGATCGATACGAAGTGAGATGCAGTCGATTGATACGAACAACGTAATAACGATCGATACGAACAGAGATGAGTGGTCGATACGAACAGAGCGAGTTTTGATCGATACGAACAGTGCGAAATGCCTTTGTAATTGGTCAATACGAATATAGCCGTAGCAATCGATACGAACAAGATGCTACCGATCGATACGAACAAGGCACGTGCACAAGGAAGACTCAGTCGACCCGGCACGAAAAATGGATCAATTTGAATAGTTAGCGCCATGTCAACTTGCAGGCACGTGCCTGGATCGATTCGAACAGATCGATACGAGGAGCATCGACATGAAGAGAGCAGTGGTCGGATAGCCCAAATTTGCATCGATCATAACTCACAACCTACAAGTCCAAATGCCACCAAATTTTCACGGGAGCTTACGTACGACCTAAAGAATGCTCATGCCCAATTTCGACTCGGTTGGGTCAAATCTTGATCGATACGAAATTCGTTCGTATCGATCACAGATCGAGTCAAAATCAAGTGAGATCGATCGTGTGGGCCTACCCACGTGCCAGAAGAGGTCTCCTGAGATCTGAGCAAGATATTTGCATCCTACGCCTATAACTAGCATCCCAGAGCCTATAGAAAAGGGATCTTTTGGCTCTTTGACGTCCAGACTCTGCCGAATTCACCATTGTATTCAAATTCCACTGTTGTAATCGAGATTTACTGCTGTAATTCGCTGTAACTAGCAACCAAAAGTTAATAAAGATCAATCATTTCATAGTGGACATAGGCAACACGCTGAACCACTCTAAATTTCGGTGTTTCTGCATACTTTCTTGTTTGTTTTTGAAGTGTTTGTTAGATAATCCTCGTTTTCCATTTAATTTCTTCATTTTATCTCTTCAAACCCTTCTGAAGAGTGTTGTGCCCAGTTTTGGTACAACCACTTTGGTGCTTTCACTAAGAAAAAACCCAGTTTTTTCCTTCTACTCATTGGATCTACTACCGATATCGGATTGCAAACATCCAAGGGGAAGATCCAGATCTCAATTTCAGATGTTCTTCCATCCTATTCAGATTTGCTACAAGTCTAGGAGAGAGCTTCATCATCCATCATGGTTAACACAAGGACTACTTCTATAGCTGCAGATCCAGAAGGACGGGACATACATAATCCGGTACAGCCGCTTCCAGCCGATTAGAATGCTACCGGACCATAAGATCTGCAAGGCCCTGTCACCAGGGAAGAATTTCAGATGTTAATGCAGGAATTGACTCAGAGCCGCCAACAGCTCACTCAACAACTCCATGCTAATGCGGAACTAACCAACCAACTAAACCGTCAGCGACGAAGGAGATCCAGGAGGGATCAGGCTTCCTATTCCTCCACCGAGAGTTCAGCCTCTTCTGATTATCATCATAGATCTACACGCCCACGGCTAGACGGAAGCTACACACAGGTCACTGGGCATCAACATACATTGAATGTTGGGCAACTAAGAGTTGGCCCATCAACCAACCATCAGACTGGACCCTCCTCCCGAGGAGGCGCTACCCCACACCATATAACTGATAACCGTACCGCGACAGCTACTGATTTGGGCGCTGAGACCCGAAATCGGACAGATTCGAACCATCACCAACGTGAATACCATCCCGAGCCTTACGTCCTCGAAGACATAGAACCAAGGAGGTGAGACATGGACCACCGACAGCGATCGACCCCTCCTCGCATTGTGGAACCCGACCACACCTTGGCCCAACCTGCTCAAAATGTCCAGATGCCCGACCTGCCAGCAATGATCCGTCAAATGATCCGTGAAAGTCAGGGTCTTAGTAATGATCACATCAGAGACATGGAGTCAATGTTTAATATCCTCCGAGAATATAGAATGAAGCTCAACCCATTGAAATGTCACTTTGGGGTAGCATCCGGAAAATTCCTTAGGTTTATCGTCGACGCTCGAGGAATCGAAGCCAATCCCGAAAAGATCTGGGCGATCAGAAATCTTGAAACTCCGAAAACTATAAAGCAAGTCCAGAGTCTCAACGGGAAAGTAGCAGCACTAAGCAGGTTCATTTCAAAGTCCATTGACAAATGCATTCCCTTCTTCGATCTGATCCGAAAAGGAAAATGAAGCTTTGAATGGACTATAGAATGTGAGGGTGCATTCCGAGCGCTAATTCAACATCTCTCCACTCCACCAATTTTGTCAAAGCCTGTCGATCATGAGAAATTGTACATTTACTAGGCGGTATCAGAAAACACAATCAGTGCTGCCCTAATTCGGGAGTAAGACCGAATACAAAAGCCGGTCTACTACATAAGCAAGCGGCTAACCGGAGCTGAGAGAAATTATCCGAAGCTAGAAAAGTTGGCTTATTGTCTTGTTATTGCCTCGAGGAAGCTCCATCCATATTTCCAGGCTCACCTAATCACCGTTTACACCGATCAGCCGTTACGACAGGTCCTTACGCATCCTGAGACGTCTGGTAGGTTACTCAAATGGAATATCGAGTTAAGTTAGTTTGACCTTGCTTACACTCCAAGGCGAGCCATTCAAGGACAAGTCCTAGCAGATTTCATTACTGAATTTACCATCCCAGAGGACTTGCCCGAAACCAGTGAATCTCCCAAGTATATCTGGAAGCTGCATACAGATGGTGCATCAAAATGACCGTTGCTCAGGTGCATGGGCTGTACTTGAAACTCTTGAAGGTCGATCTATATGTTATGCTCTAAAGTTCAACTTCCGTGCAACTAATAACGAAGCCGAGTATGAAGCCCTACTGGCTGGATTGAAACTTGCCAGAGATTTGAGAATCATTGCGGTGGAAATTTACTATGATTCGCAATTGGTCGTGTGTCAAGTTCGAGGGGAGTACCAAGCCAGAGATCGAAGACTGGTCACTTACCTTTCTCAGGTTCAGGAGATATTGAATCAATTTGACTATTATGCCATTTATTACATACCACGAGAACACAACCAGAAAGCTGATTCGTTGGCAAAGTTAGCCAGTACATGTGAAGCACAGCAAATGGGACTTGTTCCCGTAAAGACATTATCTTCGCCAAGCATTGATCAGATGGAAACCGATTGGATATTTGATGTTGTTTCCGAGAGGGAGTCATGGATGACTCCATTCAGAAATTATCTCGAGCACGGAACCCTGCCAGAGCGCAGGAGCGAAAAGAGACAGATTCTTCAAAAAGCTTCGCGGTTCACTATTCAAAATGGAGTTATGTATAGAAGAGGAGACTCTGTTCCTTTACTCTGGTGTATCGCTCACGATGAAATCAAACGAGTATTGCATGATGTGCACGAAGGAGAATGTGGCGATCACGCCGGGGGGCAAGCTCTTGCCAAGAAAGTACTTCGATACGGATATTATTGGCCGATTGTAAATCATGATGCATCAGATTATGCCAAGAAATGTGATAAGTGTCAGAAGCATGCTCGAATTCCTAGAGCCCCACCTACCGAGATAACACAGATGGTCAGCCCATGGCCATTCGCGGTATGGGGCATCGATATTATTGGCTCTTTACCTCTAGCCAAAGGTGGTGCGAAGTACGTCATTGTAGCAGTTGATTACTTTACCAAGTGGGCGGAAGCTGAGCCCCTTGCTAAGATCACAACGAAGAAGGTGATCAACTTTGTAGTTTGCAACATCATCTACCGATTTGGTCTCCCACGTACTACCATCACTGACAACGGGACCCAATTCAACAGTGCCGAATTTAAGGATTTCTGTCAACGATTCCACATTCAGAAGAAATTCTCCGCAGTTGCACACCCTCAAGCGAACGGACAAGTTGAAGTTGTTAATAAAGTTATAAAATCCATTCTGAAGAAACGACTGGAAAAAGCCGGGGGCAATGTGTCGATGAACTTCCTATGGCCTTATGGGCCTACCGTACAACCCACAAACCCGCGACTAGTCACACTCCATTCTCTCTCTCTTATGGTTCAGAAGCTGTTATTCTAGTCGAATTAGAAGTACCTTCTCATCGTGTGACATACTACGATCCAAAGACAAATGCTATATTACTTCCTGAATCTCTCGATTTATTGGATGAGAAGCGTGAAGAGGCTGATTTGAGGGCAGCCGCATATCGAAGTCTAGTCGCCCGATTATACAATGCCAAGGTCCAACCCCGAACCTTTGAACTTGGCGATCTCATACTCAAAAGAATTTATTCGGCCCCTTCGCATATTAAGTCAACTTGGGAAGGACCATATGTTATTGAATGAAAGCTCGGAGATGGCACATTCAAATTATCGACCGTTGACGGTCTCACTCTTCCGAGAGCCTAGAACAGCGAGAGTCTTCGTCGCTACTACACATAACAGGCTCTGTTTATTTATTCAGTCTATTTCTCATTTGCAATTTGTTTATGCACTTTGAAATTTGAATTGTAATAAGGCAACTAATTTTGCCGTATTTTCTTATTTCAGCAATAAAGTGCAATCTCTTCGGGCCAGAGCTCTGATTTACTTGAAATACTTCATATGACCATCACTATGCACAGGGAGCTAAGTTCCATCATACAGTGGAATTTATTCAAATAGGGAGTGACTGTGATACGACTAGTCACTTACTAAGTGAAACCCGAGCTCGGGGACAAGCCATCACACTAAAGTAAAAAAAGGATTGATACACGACAATCCTTTACCTAACTCCGGATTCCCAGAGTGCGAACTGGAGTATAAACTTACAAATACGATTTCGAAGAGGGTGGATCCGTCCACCTAATGACTTCGCCCGTATTCGAACCAAGTTTGAGGAGGATGGACCCGTCCATCTAACGACCTCACTTGTTAACTCAGGGTGGATATGACCTGACCATCCACGATCCTGATGCACCTTTCGTTCCCGAAGTGCGAACAAAATTCAAAAAACTCACAACAGATGTGATTGACCATCTGTTTACCAACTCCGGACTCCCGAAATGCGAACCGGAGTATAAACATCAACTAACTCTAAGTTCCCAGAGTGTGAACTGGAGTATAAACATCACCTAACTCTGGATTCCTAGAGTGCGAACTGAAGTATAAACATCGAAACAATCCGGGTTCCCAGAGTGCGAACCAGAGAGTAAACGTTAACCAACTCCAAGTCCCCGGAGCGTGGACTGGATTATAAAATGCTAATTGACTCTAAGTCCCCAGAGCGCGGACCGGAGTATAAACTCAGGTCGGGTGTGACTAAGCACCCGCGAATTTATTCAAGTCCCCAGAGTGAGGACGAAATGCTAAGTGTCAAGCGAACGTGGCTGATCGCCCTCGAAAATGACTTAAGTCCCCGGAATATGAACTTGCGCTTAAACCTTGAGCAGATGTAACCGACCGCCAACGCACAAGGGCAATCCCCAGAGTATGGATACAATCATCAATAAAAGAGCGAGTGTGATTCGACTAATCAAATTCTCCTTGTTTAAGCATCAATTCAACGACATCAAGCATGATGCGTTGGAGGCGAAATACGACCGCTCGTCGATCTTTTCAATTCATCCCTGAAACTGGGGGCAAAACTTAAGTGTCAATCGTAGACTGAAGCAGTACAACATTGGAGTTCAACTTAATATCCAGTCATGACTTGTGGCCGTGATTTCGGGACTTGACGGATAAACTCCAACGATATTCAAAAGTTGGGAATTCACAAGTGTACTGAACAAAGAATTCAAATACTGGAACACTTAAGCAAATAAACACACATCAAGTTCAAAAAAAATAAAGTTTCATTTCAGCTATTTGCGAAAAGAAATTATGTACAAGTTGATTCCAAAAATTCCTACTAGCGGGGGCCGAACCCGCATCTATACACGGCCTATAAAAGAAAAATGAAAGTAGATTCCTATCTATCTACCAAAAATAAACCAAAGAAGCACGTCTACTCTCTCTTCATTTTCAGCTTCCCCTTCGGTGTGGACCCACTGGAGCTGCCACTTGTTTTTCTTTTCGAGTTTTTGCCTTTCGACGGCTGATCTCCAGTAGGGGGCATGATGTCAACTTCCTCATCCGAGCTCAGGTGTATGGGAATACTCCCTGAAGGTGGAGTCGGAGGAACTGGATCGACTATAAGAGGCGGGATAGGCACACTGGTATCAATAACTGTACCACCAGGTGATATCATCCTTAACGGAGCTAGACCAGGTGCCGCCATCCCACCTCCAAAACTACCACCAAGAGCCGCTGCCTCCATTTCAGCGTCGATTTCGGCCAATATTTCTTCCTCACGAATCACTTGAGCCTCGCTGGGAGCATCAGTGGTTGGCATTGAAGAGCTAGTAGCAGGTGTGTTTCCACCTATAACAAATGGTAGGTCCGCAAAAGGATCGCTATGATGACCGAGGAGTTCCTCCATCATCTGCTCATAAAAAATAAGCGTGCTCCCCTGCGTTCCATCAATCGGCGCAGTTGTAGTTGTGGTGGTCACTTCAGTGATGATGGCCTCCTGCGCTTGATGTAATTCTTGAGTTGCAGGAGGCTCGATCGATGTAACTCCAGTCACTGGATAGAGAAAAAAGAAGACTGTTAGTAAACGCTTCAAATCAAGCTCCTGATTTTTAGCACGTGTGCAGAATGTTCAGAGTACCTTCCTCAAGTTGGCTCGTGGACGGCTGAATGGCTTCAGAAACTTGCTCTCTAGCCGGAGATAACTGCGGCTGATCCGGATTGTAAGCAGGAACTGATTAGGAATCAACCACAGGTGCAGATTCTGGCTGGGTTGGCATAGGAACTTCAGGACTTGCATCGTGGTGCTCAAAACCTGAACCTTCTTCGGTCTCTAAGTGTTGGGTGTCGAGCCTCTCTTTCTCATGCGAAATCATTGACTCATGGAGAATCTTTCGTTCATCTTCATTTAGCATACGATTCGCAAGCTCAAACTCGTCGATTGATTCCCCCAGATGCACCGCCTTCTCCTCCTCAACAAATCGGCCCCAAGCATTGTATAAATGTGTCGGGTAGTTGTCGAGCCAGGCTAGGTTTCTGTGCCTCAGTACATTAGCGTTGTAAGTTATCAAGAGATCTTTTATATCCATCTCTAGCCTGGAATCGGCCGATTTAACTTTCTCCTTGACCTCAGTCTCCACCACTGGACCTTAGCCGTTGCCGCATCCCGTTCGCCCCGAAGCACTACGGCCTGTTCACAAGCCTCTTGGGCAGCTCTATCTGCATCATTTTTTTCCTTGATGACTTCGAAAAATTTGGCTTTGAGCTCGTTAAGTTCTTTCAGAGCGGCGTCCCATTCAGCTGTGACAGTGGTGTTTCGGTGGCCCATCTGCTCCACCAAGGCAAAGTGTGTCTGCCTCATCCTCTCCATGGCCAAGTTCCCCTCATCGGTCTTTTTGGTGGCCTCTATCTCTGATTTCCGAGAGGACTCGGCTTCATCATTAAGCACTTGGATGATGCGGTCCTTCTGGGCGAGATCAGATTCTAAATTTTCAATTATTTTAGCCCGATCGAACCGCTCGAAGGCCACCTTCGATGCTTTCTCTGCAGCCTTTGCCCACTCTTTGTACTGGGTGTAAATGTCATGAATGTAATCATGCATTGTGTTCTCTGCCTCCGACGGAATTCTGTTTAAGTGAGGGGGGGAAATGTAGCTGTCAATGTATATATTTGGAAAATCTTTCTTCAGCTGAGCAATTCTAATGGCCCCTTCCCAGTGGGCTTAATGATAGCTTGTTTAGTGACGACTGGAGGCTCAACCTCAGTTCTTTGGCGTTGCGACTCAAGCCGAGAAGTTTGAGAATATGGTTTGTGACGAGGGGGCTCTACCGGCTGTCTTCCCTAGCCCGAAGGTTGTGTGGGGAGTCGAGGGGGTGGAGAGCGCGATCGGGATCGATATCTCTGTTCTTTGTAATCCTTATCCCTATCCCTCTCGTAGCGTTCCTGACTGGAGTAACCACGATCGCGGTTCCTATCATCCTCCCTTCGATGGGACTCATAATACGAGCCTGATGATTGACGTGCTGAGCGAAGACTTCCGAGCATAGATCCCCGCTTGGTCATTGAATCTGTAAGGAAAAAAGAGCAACATAGTTAGTAATTTCTTGAGTTGAACACTTATGCTTGGAAATCGTGTGGTGCCGTGAAGTGTGTATGTGTGTGCAACCCCCCCGACCAACCGGTAATGTTAGCCGCACTGTTGGGTAGAGACTCGCTTAAATCTAGAGCAGTTTGAAGCTCCTCCAATCCGGTATCATGTGGAAGTGACACGAAGTCCGGAATCGGAATATCGGCAAGCCCATCAAAAGGACTCTCTATTGGCGAGGGAGGAGCCGCTGAGATTCTAATGCCGAGAGCCGGCAAAGAAACCACAACTGATTTCTACCTCGAAGACTTAGTGTGTTTAGAAGCAGCAACCTTGCCTTTTCTCCTTCTTTCCGTCGCTTGAAATCCGGCAGAAGGCCCAGCAACAAGTTCATCATCTGTGAGCGTTCTCTCTTCATCACCTCTCTCAGCAATTACGACCCTGGGCGCTTTGCGTTTTACCCGCTTCGTCGGGGCCACTCTTAGCGTTCCTTCAAGCCTTATGCTCTGGTTCCGCTCAATAAGCCCAACGGTTCTCAAGTTTCGGTCTGTTAGCACCGAATCGATGTCCCTCAGTTCACTTGGAACTTCTTGAAGGACCCTTACTATTTCTTTGAAGTACCCGCCTTTAGGTCGTGAAATTGCGGCTATAAAGAAAAGAAGATATTAGTTTTACATCAACTGCTATTATCTTGATAGCTCTTGGAAAAGACTACAACACTTACGTCTTACTAACCATCGGCTAGCAAATCTTGGGGGCATCGGACGTAGAACCATTCTATTTTAAAGTAACTCAGCCTTGTCCAGGATCCAGTTACTACTTGATAATTCCTGACTGCCTCCAGGAATGTAAAAGATGGACTATCTCCCCTACTGTTGATGTTAAAAAGATATCCAATCTCGATTGGAATCGGTGGCTGAAAGAGATGCTCCATGAATACAATAAATAAACTGTTCAGCGTAGCGTATCCGTTGGGGTGTAGTTGTGATGGAGCAATTCCAAAAAAAGACAACGCTTCTCTAATGTATTGGTTAAATGGAGGAAGTGTGCCCGCTGTGCATGCATGATGGTTGAAGGCCGTAAACCCCTCCGGGGGAGCATGCGGTCTATCGTTTGGTCCTGGCAATAGTACATTGTCTAATGACAAACCATGTCTTAGGCATATTTGTCCCAACATGTCTTCAGAGACATTGGACGGTACAGAATCTTGGGGATTATCGATGAACGTAGCATCAGGTAGTTCATCTAGAGCGGGGTCTATGACTTCGGCTACGATGGTCGGCAATTCTATTATTGGAAGAGACAGACTCTGACTTTCATGTTGCTGTGAACTTGTGGACTCCATAACTAATCAACTTATCAAAAACCATCATTAGAAGATAATAAGCCCGAGTGTTTCCCAGTGTGAAGTGCATGAATGTGTTGTGCAGTGCAGTGCTACAAACTACTTGAGAAATTCTACAAAATATGAGAAAATATGCAAACGACAAGGCTTCGAAATTCAACTGGAGTGACCATCATCGTTGACCGTCACAACCGTGCCATCCAGACTTTAGACACCGATCCGAGTTACACTTTGTTAAGGTTTTGATTAAATTACAGTTCCATCGACGAGCTTCGAAAGGCAGTCAAGTATGCAGTTTAACAATTAAGTCCAGATATGCAAGACAGAAGCTCGCCGGAGTCAAGTGTTAGAGCGCACATAAAATTTCCTATCCGTTAAGCTTGATCACTTCGTATCGATCAAACCGGTCCCTTCGTATCGATCGAAGCTTCTCGCTTCGTATCGATCAAACAAGTCCTTTCGCATCGATCACACAATTAGATTTTCATATCGATTATCCAAGATCGATACGACCTCCAACCACTTCCAATCGATGCGAAGGCATTCCCTCTCTCGATACGAAACCATGTTTGTAACCATCGTCACGAACTTTAGATACTTTCAGATCGATGCGAACCACAACTCTTCGATCGATGCAGATGGCCTCTTCGTTTCCCCCTACACTTCGTCTTCTCCAAAGCTTTGCAAAAACTCCTCCTTCCTCTACCTCATTTCAATCATCTCCGGCCACCACTTCATCAGAACTGGTCATGGAAACAAGGGGAACGGCAAAGAATTTCGAGTCTTGTCGTTTTCGATGCAAATTCATGTTTCAATTACCTAGCCTAAGCGATTGGTTGGAGGAATTAGCGAGTCAATTAATTCGGAGACAAAGGCAGTTCTTTTTCTCGATCTTTATATCGATACGAAGGCAAGAGTGAAAACAATGATAGATAGAAATTTGGCTAAGTCCCAAATGCTTTTATATGGACCCAAGAACCAAAGAGAAACGATTTGCCTCCCAGTTGTCTCGACTAGTAGACACAGGTTTCTCCCATGATTAATACGAAAGGAGCTATTCGTATCCATCAACTCGAGTCTTATCGACATTCAAGTCCATCTTAAACACATCGATACGAACTGTTTTATTCGTATCCATCAATGTATAGCCCATGAAGACTCATATCCATCGATACGAATAATGCCAGGAGGACCAGCTGCTTTATTCGAATCCATCATAAGTCCCTCGATACGAAGATCACTGCAAAATTATATCTGGACAAATCAACTCTATCGATACAAAAAACCAATCTCGTATCCACCAACTTTGAGACCCAAGACTTCGTATCCATCGATACGAAGCATCTCCGAAGACTGTCCATTTCGTATCGATGGCCATCGATACGAAGCCTGCATTCCAACTTCTCGAATCGATCCAGGAGAGGATCGATGCGGAAGAAATTACTTAAAACGACTATCGATCGTTGCTACAACTCGAATTTCACATCGATTCAGGAGAGAATCGATACGAGATTCGATACAAAAAAATGACAACAACTCGTGAACATACGAACGTTAACGAGAGTCAGGTTAACATACATACATGTATAACAAGCTAACGTCCAATTTTTAAAATTCGCAGGAATTGAATACTCACCCGACGACAATTACAACAACAAGTAACAGTTTGCTATCATTCAACACTCGGTTACAACAGCGCACAGTACAAGAATTGGTGGTTAACAATTCATTATTTATATTACTAAAGATCTATCAAACGTTACATCTTTCGACGAAAAGACAGCTACCGGTCAACAAGTTAGATAAAATTGTTCAGAATAAAGATTGCAGCTTTTCAAAGCACGTCATGTTTTCACAAGATGTACTTTGGGAGGCAAATGTTATCTCGCCTTTTGGCAAGGCCGTGATACCAAGAACTTAATTGGAAACCAAGGACAGCCCGTCCCGAAGATCGGTTATACGCACGTTCACTATGGATATCGACGAATTTTATCCGAGTCCGGATCAAGCTACAATTGATATGACGAGACAAGCAAAGCTATGAAAGCCAACGATCCAAATTTCAAGTCAATGGGAGTTCATATGCTCGAGATATGATCGATGCAATTCAAGCATTCACCTTGTTCGTATCCATCAAAGCAACCAGAGAAAACCCTCCTTCGAATCGATCTAGTTCGTATCCATTAGGTGCGCACGGTTTCGTATTCATAAGGAGAGAAATGTTCTTCGTACCCATCGATTACATGTTCTTCGTATCCATCGATTACCTGTTCTTCGTATCCATCAGATGACCTTGGTTCGTATCCATCAAGTAACCTCAGTTCGTATCCATCAAGTGACCTTGGTTCGTATCCATCAAGTGACCTCAGCTCGTATCCATCAGGTGACCATTGATCAACATCCATGAAAAAGCATCGCACTTCGTATCCATTGATTATAACGTTAATGTCCATTCCGTATCGATCAAGTATCACGCACACTTCGTATCGATCGACCTTACATCGATGCGAAACCAACACCTCTCATCGATACGTAGTGGACATGCAAAGGATCGATACGAAGTGAGATGCAGTCGGTTGATACGAACAACGCAATAACGATCGATATGAACAGAGATGAGTGGTCGAAACGAACAGAGCGAGTTCTGATCGATACGAACAGTGCGAAATGCCTTTATAATTGGTCGATACGAATAGAGCCGTAGCAATCGATACGAATAAGATGCTACCGATCGTTACGAACAAGGCACGTGCACAAGGAAGACTCAGTCGACCCGGCACGAAAAATGGATCGATCCCAATAGTTAGTGCCACGTCAACTTGCAAGCACGTGCCTGGATCGATTCGAACAGATCGATATGAGGAGCATCGACACGAAGAGAGCAGCGGCCGGATAGCCCAAATTTGCATCGATCATAAATCACAACCTACAAGTCCAAACGCCACCAAATTTTTACAGGAGCTTACGTACGACCTAAAGAAAGCTCATGCCCAATTTCGACTCGATTGGGTCAAATCTTGATCGATACGAAATTCGTTCGTATCGATCACGGATCGAGTCGAAATCAAGTGGGATCGATCGCGTGGGCCCACCCACGTGCCAAAAGAGGTCTCCCGAGATCTGAGCGAGATATTTGCATCCTACGCCTATAAATAACATCCCAGAGCCTACAGAATATGGATCTTTTGGCTCTTTGACGTCCAGACTCTGCCGAATTCACCATTGTATTCAAATTCCACTGTTGTAATCGAGATTTACTGTTGTAATTTGCTGTAACCAGCAACCAAAAGTTAATAAAGATCAATCATTTCATAGTGGACGTAGGCAACACGCCGAACCACTCTAAATTTCTGTGTTTATGCGTATTTTCTTGTTTGTTTTTGAAGTGTTTGTTAGATAATCCTCTTTTTCCATTTAATTTCTTCATTTTATCTCTTCAAACCCTTCCGAAGAGTGTTGTGCCCAATTTTGATACAAACAGCATGTATTGATACAAACAAATTGATGATAAAGAAATGTTTGATATGAATCGATTTGGTTACTATATGTGACTAGGTCTTCTCACATACGATGCAGGGACCGGGGTAGGTAGAGAAGTCTATCTGATTCACTGCAGTGGATGTATCTGAATTTTAGTTCTAGTAGGTCGGTTATAGTATGGAAAAGGATTGACATACTTCCAACCTTTACAAAGAGCACATTGTATATTAAAGTAAAGATTAGGATATGTTAAATGATTGCACGTATCATGGTCGCATATCTTTTTTTATCAAAAAATAAATAAATGATTGCACGTATCACAATTGAGGTGTTGTTTACCCTTGTTGTCATCTCGTTAACCAATATTGGGGTTTTAGTCGAATTTGCCGTCATCTCAAATGTTTTATATTGATGGTAGTCATGTGATATTGACATGGAAATGATTAACATTGTAATGTTATGTAGTGATAGGCAAAAGTGGATAGGTAATTAAAAGATCGTAAGTGCACTTTTAGTATATAATGATGTTTTATTAGCATGTTGGATCACACACTTAGAGTTATTTTCTCATTTACGAGAAATATGTATGACTCCCTCTATATTTCCTTTTGTATCTATCATTGCTAGGTTGATGGGGTTTTAGGAAATGGTTGATGTGAGAATGCGATGATGTAGATCCTATGAAGCTATATTGTTTATTTATTTTATTTAGCTACCTACTATTTCATTACAATTTACTTAGGTTAGGTTGAATCACATGTAATGTAAGTGCTATTTCTTGTTTGATGTAATGGCACTTATTATTATCTAGTTTGGTTCACATATTTCAAATATATGTGGTATTATATTTTATTTTTCCCTATGTGAAGGTTATTGTTGTAGATAAATCTATTTGCTGTTTTCTATTTATTTCATCATAACGATCCTTTCGTTTATGATCTTTGAAATTTGTACGGCGATTAAGACGTAAAATTAAAAGACCGCGGACAAGCTGACATTTCATTGTTTGCATATCTTCGTACGGCTTCAGTCTACCTAACAGAGGTATATTTAAGACTAATATCCTTCAAGGTATTCTTACTTAAAATGATTTAATCATCATAAGCATTTGCCTTGTAAATTGTTTCTTCCCACACGATTAAGCCGATATAATTGTTAGATTGTTTGCATTGTTAACTCCCGTATTCGATATAATTTTTTTTTTTTCTGTCGAAGTAGACTCGAACATCCAGTACTATCTACATCCTCATCTTCTTTCTTCTCCACCGCTCCATTAATCATTTACCATTTCAAGATCAAATCCGTCCCACTCTTTGCATTTACTCTTTTATTCTTAAATAAGAAAGATTCTTCTTGTATTCCTTCACATACAACCCGTTCTTTCCAAAATACATCCCTCATCCAATCCTTCCACTTGAAAGTTAAAAATGGAAAGCTCAAGTTCAACCCATAAATACAGAATAGGCTACGCGCTAGCCCCAAAAAAGCAGTCAAGCTTCATCCAACAATCCCTAATAACCCTCTGCCAATCTCGCGGAATCGAGCTGATCCAAATCGATCCATCGATTCCGATCTCAAACCAAGGCCCATTCGACTGCGTGATCCAGAAGCTCTACGGCGAAGATTGGGAATTCAACCTCCATCAGTTCTCCCTCCAAAACCCTAAAATCCCAATCATCGACAAACCCATCTCGATCAAGCGCCTCCACAACCGAATCTCCATGCTTCAGGCCGTCTCTGAGCTCGAGATGCCCAAAACCCGATCCGAAACGTTCGGCATCCCCAGCCAGGTCGTCGTCTACGACGCGAACGCGCTACTGCACTTCCACGCGCTTCGCTTTCCCGTCATCGCGAAGCCCTTGGTCGCCGACGGCAGCGTGAAGTCGCATAAGATGTCCCTCGTCTACCATAAAGCGGGGCTTTTGAAGCTCAAACCTCCGCTTGTGCTGCAGGAGTTCGTGAACCACGGCGGCGTCATTTTTAAAATTTTCGTGGTGGGGGATTTCGTGAAGTGCGTGAGGAGGAAGAGTTTGCCGGATGTGTCGGAGGAGGAGATGGTCGGAGATTGCGAAGGGTCGATGACCTTTTCGCAGATTTCGAATTTGACGGAGAAGAATAGGAAGGAGATGATGGGTAATGAGGGTTTGGAGGAGGCGGAAATGCCGCCTGTAGGTTTTGTGACGGAGATAGCTAGAGGGTTAAGAAAGGTAATGGGGTTGAGCTTGTTTAACTTCGATATGATAAGAGATGTGAAGGTTGGGAACCATTACTTTATCATCGATATTAATTATTTTCCGGGCTATGCAAAGATGCCTTGCTATGAATATGTTTTGTCAGAGTTTTTCTGGGATGTTGTGAGGAGGAAGGAGGACGAAGATAAGCCCTGAGTATGGTGCAATTGTTGGTAATGACTGAATATGCTTTTGTTGTTGGTGTAGAAATGTTTTTGTTTTAGTGCGGTGCCAAGTACCTCTATTTGTGCTTCCTTAAAAAAAGAAAAATAAAATAGCATTCAATTTTTTGTGCCTCTTAATTCATCATACATCAATCTACCATAGATCAAAAAGGAAAAAAACCCGCGCACGAGCTTTCTCAGTCGCTTCACTCCGTCATCGCCGACCTTGCTTCCATCCTTAATCGTCGGCCTCGCTCTTCCTCCATCACAAAACGCTAATTCGTTGGAAAACCTTATTTTGGTCAATGGAGAAGAAAGATGGTATGAAAGAAAGTGGAAGTGAAATATTAAATGAGGTTTGTTTAATTTTTATCATTATTTATGTTGTAATCTCAACAATGATGAAATAAATATATTTTTTATAGGTTTCTTTGAATGATTTTGGGAGGAAAAACATGGTTGAAGATGTAAAGTTGATGACTTTGTTATTAACAATGTTGATGTAGTATGATATGTTTGTAGATATTACATTTCTATTTACAATTTTTCGACAAATTTTTTTGTAGGCGATGGATAACGAGGTACAAAGTGAAAATATGCCTGAAACTATTGATGATATGACGGTTGATGATCAAATAAGTCTTCAAAATAAGGAATCAAATATTTGTGAAAGTTTTATTGTTGGTGTATCAAATAGCTTCATAATGGATAAAGTAAGTGTTTTTTATTAAATATTTTGAATGGTGAAAAAAATGAATTGTATTGATTTTAAAAAATTTTAGTTTATTATTGTAACTTCGGGTTTTGATTCTCGTAACGCGTTAGTTCATTGGTGTAAAAAAACTGAACACTATTGTAGTAACAATCAAAGCAGATAAATTGGGTTTCGAAAAGAAAAAAAAACCAAGGTTGCATTTGGGCTGTGAAAGAGGTGAAACGTGTTGAAATCACCACTCTAAAAATGAAGAGAATGGTCCAAGTGTAAAGCACCGTCGAGATAACTATTTACAGAAACGATCCATAATCGGTAAATAACCTTATTTATCATTTATTTATTTAATTTTCTCGTTATTATCCAATTATTCCAGTTAATTATTTCCAATCCAAATCAAATAATTCATTTTAATTAAACATAAAAAAATACTGTTGTTACTCAAACTTTTCGTAAATAAGAAGATATGCTAATCAAGTATTCTTAGCTTAATCGCCGGCTTGCCCAGGCCAGTCTACCACAAGCTGCTCGAGAATTAGAAACAGGCCAGCAAGTCTTCCTCGACTTCCGTTCGGATTAGACCTCCGTCAGCCCGTCCTTTGCATGACATATCAGGTCGGCCCCCGGCCAGTTCACCAAGAAGCAATGACCTACGACCAACTTGTCAAGTAAAGCAAGTCATTTGTACCACTCGGCCCGACCCTCATCGTTCGACCCCTTCTTATAACCAGCTGGCTCCTAAACTCCCCGTCTACTTGAGCACCTCCCTCTCCGTCCGCCAATCGACGCGTCTTTAGATTGCCTCGGGCGCGACCTATTGCCAGCCCGATTCCGATGCAGCCCCCGCAAGCAATCCTACAATTGGTCCTCTATATCATTTCGAGTAGTGCGGCCAAACTCCGATGCAGTTCTCACCTATTTCAATATCCTTGGGAATATGTGAGCCTGCATGGTCCGCCTTGCCACATCAACATCCAGGCTATGCCGACAAAGAAGTATAACAATGTATGTCTTTTTCTTACACAGAATATGTTATGCAACATGCTACCACCATGCATGAACATTACCTACATAATAAGAGCATGATATGTATCTTACAAGGTCCTTTCATGTTGATGTTGACCTCCGCTGTTGATTCCCTTCACTCGCTAGCTATCACTCATTAATCAGAACTATGGCATATCACCTTTCTCGGTGGTTTTACGACATCATCTTAGTCGTCCCAATATAAGTTTCAACCACTATAAATACTCCATGCATTGCATCGTCAAAGGTTGGTCGTCACCCGTCAAGGGTCAACTATTCAAAAAGTTGGTTGCCATCCACTAAGAGTCGACTATTTATTTAAAAGGTTGGTTGCCGCCCACCATGAGTCAACTATTCAGATGTTTGTCGCCACCCGGCATGGGTCGACTATTCAAAAGTTTGGTTGCCACCCGCCAAGGGTCGACTATTCAAAGGGTGGTCGCCACTCGCCAAGGGTCAACTATTCAAAAGGTTAGCCGTCACCCGCAACGGTCAATTTATTCAAGGGATACATCAGCCACTCACGATCCCACGTCCTAGGCTTAGCATCAAGCAACAGATTCTCACAACAGCTCACTCTCCACAGTTCTAAGCTTAACAAGCCCTTAAGGTTAGCAACGGCCTTAGTCTTGAGCCATCCCTTCTATCCTGTTGTATCTCTTGTAATTCCCAGTAACCGTAAGAGAATCTTATAATAAGAGAAATTCACAGTGGACGTAGACAGCTGTGCCGAACCACTATATATTTTGTGCCATTTAATGCTCATTTTAGATCTTAAATCGGATGATAAGAAGTAACCTTTGCTTTTCGTGGTGTGGTTCATAGGTTGACTAAAAATACAGTTAATATTTTGGCGCTAGATGGAGGGCTCGAACCTCTGGTCGAACCTCTGGTCTTGTAGTTAGTATCCTCTTGTGCAAGCTATTTTCGCACTTGGTATCCCACATCAAGTATGAAATATGTCAACCACGAGGGCAGTCCCACTTGCACCTCTGAACATTGGAAAGACTACCCTATAACGACCCGCGATTTTCGATCCTCGAAAATCGACATCAATACGTCCACTGTATACCATGCCGAGTAGTCGAGTGCTGAAAATACCAGTTCATTAGGGGTGGAGAAGATAAAGGTAGAAGAAAAGAAACATAACAACACAGAATCTCACAATCGCAGCGGAACAAAATACAATATATAATAACATATTTTAGATACAAGAACTGTACTGTTAATATACATACCACTATCAGAGTACAACAATTCAATACATCAAATGGACAATTATAATAACTTGTCCTCACACAGCGGAAATAACCAAGTACATGATATACGTCTGAATTCCTCCAGTCGTCCCCTGAGCTCCATAGCACTTTACCTGAATCTTTAATACTCAGTCTGACCCGAGCATTATAATAAAATAACAACCGAGTCAGTCTGGAAAACCAGCGTGAGAAAACACACTCAATTTGAATTATTAACTTTTCAAAATCCTTTGAAAACAAAGGTATCTCGTAAGACCACGTCACAAATAAACACAACGGGTTTTTACCTTATGATAACCAAAACAGTTTATATCAAATCATCTGATATTATAATAGTGTCTATAGAAAGTAAAAAGAAAATAGCTGAAATGCTTGCATCTCACGTTCCAGCATAGTTGGGCATAATTAAAACCGTACGGCGCTTATTGGAGAATGGATTCCATCGAATGACTGGGCCACTGGGGTACCGCCCGTCACAGTACACCACTAGAACCATATACCAAGGACCACGCCGGGATCCTCTGCTACACAAGACCGGCCTACCCCTGACCTGGATAGACCGAATATTTTATCACCCCGGGTGTTCCCACCCTTACCATCGAGCGCTTTTTCTTTCATGTGTACCCATATATAAGATAAATAGGGGTTTTCGAGGACATCCAGAAAGGTGATAACAAACCCTACTTGTGTGCGACCTACTTAGACTTGCTGCATCTCCCCTGTTTTAGTCATTCCCGGTTGATGAGGCTCGAGGCTAAGCGTTGTGAGGAATGCGGAATATGGATCTTAATGCTAGAATGAACACTAGAGGGGGGTGGATAGTGTTTATAAGAAATTACTAAATCTTTTTGAGTTATTGTTGATTTGTACACAAATGTATGCAATATTCAGACACAGATATAATCACATAATCAAACACAAATGCAGAAATAAAGTAAATGCAGTAAAGGAAAGAACACACCGGATTTTATACTGGTTCGGAGTTACCCTACATCCAGTCCCGCACAACTAAGAACAGATTTCTTTTCAAAAGAAATTCAACAATTACAACCCTCGATTTCAAGGCCACGAGGTACACCCTCCAGAATCACAATCCTCTGGGTAGAGATCTTGATTTCCGGGCAACAAGTTCACCCAATTGATTTCTCAAGGCTACAATCACACCTTTTCTCACTTGATTGATTTCCAAGGCTACAATCACACCTTTTATTCTATTGATTACAAAGAAAGCCTATAACTCTAAATAACACCGAGGATCTTGATGAGATAGTGACAGAGAATCAAACCAGAGATGATCTAGTTAGATTCAATGTTGATTTCGGCAGAGTGATGATAGGATTTTGAATAAGAAAATGTGGAAGAAGAAGAGAAGTGAAAAACCAGAAAATCTATATATAAATTCGTTGAAACTAACCCCTATTTATAGAAGAACAACAGCCATGTCCATTCGTGAAAGGTTATGGCGAATAGACACTTCTTTTGAAATTTAAATTTTTGAATCTAACTGTCACTATGTCGACATGGGGTACTAGGGCATGTCGACATCCCAAAGCATTTTTTGAAGATTTGATTTTCTTTGAAAATAACCTTTATCTTATATTAAAAACTATTTAACCTTTATAAATATACTTGACTATAGATAAAATACATAGATAAATATAGAGAATAATATATATAAAATTTTACTATAATTTTATATTTAAATCTAAGTATAAATATATTATAATTAAAAGATAGTTTAAAACAAACGAAGTTTAAAACAAGAGTTTATTAAAAACAAAAACAAAGAATATTTTAAGGCTAAAACATCTTTTTGAAAATCATTTGAAAAGATAATTTTTAAGGCTAAAACATTTTGAAAATCATTCTGAAGTAGTTTTGAAAATCATTTTGAAGTAGTTTTGCAAGCTTCTTCCTGCAGAATATCTCATCACATCAGGACTCGAGAACTTGTACAAAACCAGGATGTTCGTGGGTTTGTAAGCCACTTGTCGTAGGTTTGTAAGCTACTTGTCGTGGGTTTGTAAGCCACTAAAAAGGTAGAAATGGGTTCCATCCCAAAAGAAAAATGGAGTGAAGATTTCAGTGCTATTATGAAGTTTTAACATAATTCTAGACTCAATACTTATCTTGAAATCTTGAACTCTTGATAATCTTGATACTCATGAGTCTTCAATCCTAATATCTTGAATCTCTATACTGTGCAGTCTTCATTCTTGGTACCTGCATGGTTAAATCCTGCATATACATATATATCTAAACTATAATGTTAGTATTTATATTTTATAATCTTATTCTAAGGTTGTTGTCATCAAAACCATCAACTCATGGACTAACAATCTCCCCCTTTTTGATGATGACAACTGTTGTTTATAAAACATTACTTCTATCCTAATAACTCCCCCTTAATCTATGCCTAACTCTCTTATTTTATATTTCTCCCCCTTTGTCATTAACAAAAACAAACTAACTCTAAACTATATAACTCTTAGTCTAATATCCTATATGATGATAGTGTTATCATACATAATCAATACTTACTTGTAAACCTAAAACTTAGTCCTAAACTACTAACATTCCTAACCAAGTACCTATATAATACTTATATATAACATATATAGGAATCATATATAAGAACACACAATATTTATTTATATATATATGTTTATTGTTACCTGGAGGTTTGACCAAGCAACTAGGCACTCGGCGCTTACATACCGTTCGGCATTAAGAGTCGTTTGGTACTGTATACCATTCGGCATTAAGAGTTCGTTCGGCATGACAGAGCGTTCGGCATACATGGATCATTCGGCATGGCAGAGCGTTCGGCATACATGGATCGTTCGACATGGAAGAGCGTTCAGCATACCAGGATCGTTCGGCATTCGAGAGCGTTCGGCATATATGGATCATTCGACATTCGAGAGTGTTCGGCATACATGGATCGTTCGGCATGGCAGAGCGTTCGGCATATATGGATCGTTCGGCATGGCAGAGTCATTCGGCGCTCCATACTGCTCGGCATCCACACCTCGTTCGACATTCAGAGTTGTTCGGCATCTAGAGATGTTTGACATCCAGAGGTGTTCGGCATTCACCCAATCTCGACCGGCTTCAACTATGGCTCGGCCTGCACTTTCCACTCAGCACAGCACTTCGTTCGGCATGACGACTTCGTTCGGCATTAGTCTGTTTGTAACGCCCCACTCTGAGACCCACTGTAACAAAGAGTATTACGGGAGTAATACTGTCTGTTAAAGCGGAGAATAGAGTATAGTGGAAGCGACCATTTGTAATCAAGCTATAACTATCTACTGAATACGTCGAAAGGATGGTATCTATATATATTTGTCAAGTGGTTCGACATATTCGGTAAATACTTATAACGAAATTACAAATGGCTAAAGATCTATCAGGACAAAGCATAATAATAAATGATAAAACATCACAGAACAGAATCACATAACAGATATAAAATCCCAGAACAATACATCGTCAATACAGATCCAAATATCATAAGTGGGTACAAAGCCACTGCTCACATATGTGAGTCAAAAATATGTACATATCAGAGTCTAAATAATAACATAAGCGGACACTAAGATAAGCTATCTCAAAAGCATAGCAGATTAGTCCAAAGCGGAAGCACAGAGCAGCTAAGTCCAGAGACCTAACCTGAAACAACTCGGTCTGACCCGAGCGAAAAACACTCGGGTCAGGCTAGCTAAACAATCAGTAATAACTGAGATATATAATAATGTGGTACATAAATAAAATAGTACTTATCCAAAGAGAAGTATATTATGAACCACATGAATATAATGACGATCCCTAATCATCAATAAACAATAAAAATCTCCAAAGAGAAATTAACACCAAAGTGTAGAATAAATAAAATCGCCTCATATCATCGGCGTAGCCAAAGCTATAAAAAGATGCCTATAGGCAATAATCCCAAGAGTGACCAGAGTCTGTAATCAATGCCCAAGCAATGATCGATGCTCCAAAGAGCAATGGGGATATACTGAAAAGTCAATGAAATCCAACACTGAAAAGTAGTGTCCAGAGACACTGTGAATCCACAAGGTAATCGCACTTACATCGTATGGTTCCATAGAACCAACACCGAATGGCGGTACTCGAGTGGATATAAAAATCATCAGATAATACAAGTTTTGCACGTGCACCGACCAGAGTCGTTGTTGCCAAGTACTGTAGAGTTGTGATCGATCACTCGCACCGATGCGAAACGCGCGAGACGGCGAGATCCTTCCCAGAAGGATAAAGGCCCAGAGGCACACGCCGAAAAATAAACTGCTCCATAGAGCAGGTGTCCAGAGACGGTTGCCCAGAGGCGTGGTGACCCAGAGGTCCAGTACTGGCCGCCCAAAGGCTAATGTGTCACTAACTTCTTGGAGAGGAACCCGTAAAGTGTTAACAATGAGTCCCATACCCCACGTTCGCACTAAACGGTTTCCTAACCAATAGCAAGCTCACACTCCAAACAATAAAAAGTCTACCTCATATCATCGGTAAACTAGACCCAAAGGTCAAAACGATCAATCGAATAGGTCGGGGATTAACCGGAAAGAAAATACACACGGTTTCCATAGGCCGGAGATTTCCTAACCGTTTAAGCACCTTTCCACTTCGCTCGACGTGCTAAAAGTGAGTGTGAGATTTTTATTATAGAAAATAATGGTGTAAAACGGATTTATAATTGATTTTCGAAATCACTTTTAAAACGGTCTTTTGAAAGGTCTCCTATTATGGAGTAATTAATTTAATAATTAAAATAATATTATATAATAATTTTCAAAAGCCATTTAGGAGTGAAAAATCTTTTGAAAATGATTCATAAAACCCGTGTACGAAATCTAGAGACAAATCTCAAAGAAATCAATGAAAACCAGAAAATCACTGAAAATATTCCAAGTGTTTGTAAATATTCAAAAACAGCTGTGAACCCAAGTTCGGAAATTTATTTGGACCAGCAAACAGTGTCGAAATGTCATGAAAATTTGCAGGCATGTAGTCCAACACCCCTACTTTAAGATTCAAAAAGAATTTCTGGATTCCGAGTTGAGACGAAGCGACAGCGACGTCTCAAAGTTGGACCCAGAACAAGATTAACACTGTTTACAAACAGCGACCAGAGTTCAACTTCGACACGAAATTCGAAGTACCAAACGAACTCCAATGTTGTCCAAATTTTCCTGAGATGGAGTTCGGAACTCCGCCTTTCTAACGAGACCAACAACGTCGAATTCCGACTTCCTATGCGAACGTGGCGGCATCGCGGAGTGGCGCTCAAAAGCTGGAAACAGAAGGGATATTTGATTTTCATTCTAAGTGTTTGACCATTCAAAAACTGCTGCGAACCCAAGTTCGGCAATTTATTTGGACCAGCAAACTAAATCCAAATGACATGAAAACTGGTAGGCATATAGTCCAACATCCCTACTATAAGATGCAAAAGAATTTCTGGAATCCGAGTTGAGACGAAGTAGCAGCGACGTCTCAAAGTTGGACCCAGAACAAGATTCACACTGTTTACAAACAGCGACAAGAGTTCAACTTCGACACGAAATTCGAAGTACCAAAAGAATGCCGATGATGTCTAAATTTTACAGAGATGGAGTTCGAAACTCCACTTTTCCAACGAGACCAAAAACGTCGAATTCCGACTTCGGATGCGATCGTGGCGGCATCGCGAAGTGGAGATAAAAAAATCTGAAACAGGATTTAAAAAAAAATTATTTATTATTTTTTTTTTCTTTTTTCGACGTGGGCTTCGGCCCGCGTCAGCCTGCCCCAGCCCAGGCGGGCTGGGTGCAGTAATGCCCCAGCCCGCCTGGGCTGGGGGGCACCCAGCCCGCCTGGGCTGGGGGGCACCCAGCCCACGCGGGCTGGGTGTTATCTACCCAGCCCACGCGGGCTGGGAGGCACCCAGCCCACACGGGCTGGGTGTTACACCACCCAGCCCACGCGGGCTGGGTGTTATCTACCTAGCCCACGCGAGCTGGGAGGCACCCAGCCCATGCGGGCTGGGTGTTACACCACCCAGCTCACGCGAGTTGGGTGTTATCTTCCCAGCCCACGCGGGCTGGGTGCAGTAATGCCCCAGCCCGCCTGGGCTGGGGTTCAATGCTTGTGGCCAGCCCCTTAGGGGGCTGGCCTGCTCTGGGCTAGCCCAACTGGGCTAGCCTCACCTGGGCAGTGCCTGGGTGCAACCATGGTCTTGTTTCAGCCTGCAGCACATTTCCAGCCATTAGTTTTTGGTGTTTTTTGACATTTTGGAGTGTTTTTTTTTCAATTTTTGGCATCAAAATTATGCTAGCAATAATTACTAACAAATAGTGATTATCAATACTACAACTAGCATTAATTACTAATCAATAGTAATTACCTCCACCAATCAAGCAAATAAGCAAACACTTCAAGTGCAACTTTCCAAAGCAAAGAAGATGTGGATTAGAGAGCTTCAAAATTAAAAAGAGAACAAAACCAAGGATTACAAAGAGATTTCAAAGATTAAAATAAAGATTAGAAGGTGATTAGGCCTAGGATTGCATTACCTTGCTAGGATTAAACAAGTCTAATTATGAAGAGATGGAGATTGGTCTTCTAAAGGGAGGCCATTAGTTTTGCTTAGGTTTAGGTTTAGGAATTTATGAAGAGGATGAGGGTTAGGGTTATGAAATGGGTTTAAGATATTATATAGAGTGGGTAGGCTAATGGGTTTGTTATGAGGGTTTTACAACCCAATAAGGCTTAGTTCAATTACTTAAATGCATATGTAAATTTAAAAGAAAATTTTCTAATGTTATCATTTGAACAAAAATCCTAAGTAGTAACCTAGTTTTAATCAAAACCATATAATTGTCTCATTAGCCAATTAAACCCATTATCACATTTAAAAATTCCCCTTTTAAATATTAAATTCCAAAAATATTAATTTTCCCATTTTAAACCCAAAATACTTTAATTTGCAAACCAATTGCAAATTTAAATTCCCAAAATTTTTGTTTAGCTCCCTTTTCAACTTAAAATCATAATTTTAATTTATTATTCGGTAATTGCAATCTCAGGGTTGTTACAGACTCCCCCCCTTAAGAAAATTGCGTCCCCGCAATTCCTTAAATATAGAAATCGTCTATAACATCTAATCCACAACGTGCAGATTCGCTCGGAAAGAAAATCCACAAAGATCAATATTTATATTCTCACAGAGCAAGCTAAGGGTCGTGGATCCACCAATGGGATTCACAATCCTTAGTGAAGAAACCATACAAGTAACATCCAAAGATAAAGTATCAACTAGTTCCTTTGATACGAATGAGTGAGAGACACCCGTATCAAACAAAACTCTAAAAGATTGATCGTGAAATAAAATAGAACCTTCGAGAACGGAAGGATGCGTACCTCGAGGCTGAGATGAAGATGCGAGTTAAGCATGATTCAAAGATAGATAATTCAAATGGAATACTACGGAATATAAATGTATTCCTAAACATATTCCTAACTTATCTATCCATTGTCACGAGGAAAGGGCTTTGTAATATTCGAATCATACTAGGATGCATTGTACTAAGTGTTACTGTTCTGTGTTTATTATGCTTATTCCTGAAACCAGGCTCTGATACCAAGCTGTAACGCCCCACTCTGAGACCCACTGTAACAAAGAGTATTACGGGAGTAATACTGTCTGTTAAAGCGGAGAATAGAGTATAGTGGAAGCGACCATTTGTAATCAAGCTATAACTATCTACTGAATACGTCGAAAGGATGGTATCTATATATATTTGTCAAGTGGTTCGACATATTCGGTAAATACTTATAATGAAATTACAATTGGCTAAAGATCTATCAGGACTAAGCATAATAATAAATGATAAAACATCACAGAACAGAATCACATAACAGATATAAAATCCCAGAACAATACATCGTCAATACAGATCCAAATATCATAAGTGGGTACAAAGCCACTGCTCACATATGTGAGTCAAAAATATGTACATATCAGAGTCTAAATAATAACATAAGCGGACACTAAGATAAGCTATCTCAAAAGCATAGCAGATTAGTCCAAAGCGGAAGCACAGAGCAGCTAAGTCCAGAGACCTAACCTGAAACAACTCGGTCTGACCCGAGCGAAAAACACTCGGGTCAGGCTAGCTAAACAATTAGTAATAACTGAGATATATAATAATGTGGTACATAAATAAAATAGTACTTATCCAAAGAGAAGTATATTATGAACCACATGAATATAATGACGATCCCTAATCATCAATAAACAATAAAAATCTCCAAAGAGAAATTAACACCAAAGTGTAGAATAAATAAAATCGCCTCATATCATCGGCGTAGCCAAAGCTATAAAAAGATGCCTATAGGCAATAATCCCAAGAGTGACCAGAGTCTGTAATCAATGCCCAAGCAAAGATCGATGCTCCAAAGAGCAATGGGGATATACTGAAAAGTCAATGAAATCCAACACTGAAAAGTAGTGTCCAGAGACACTGTGAATCCACAAGGTAATCGCACTTACATCGTATGGTTCCATAGAACCAACACCGAATGGCGGTACTCGAGTGGATATAAAAATCATCAGATAATACAAGTTTTGCACGTGCACCGACCAGAGTCGTTGTTGCCAAGTACTGTAGAGTTGTGATCGATCACTCGCACCGATGCGAAACGCGCGAGACGGCGAGATCCTTTCCAGAAGGATAAAGGCCCAGAGGCACACGCCGAAAAATAAACTGCTCCATAGAGCAGGTGTCCAGAGACGGTTGCCCAGAGGCGTGGTGACCCAGAGGTCCAGTACTGGCCACCCAGAGGCTAATGTGTCACTAACTTCTTGGAGAGGAACCCGCAAAGTGTTAACAATGAGTCCCATACCCCACGTTCGCACTAAACGGTTTCCTAACCAATAGCAAGCTCACACTCCAAACAATAAAAAGTCTACCTCATATCATCGGTAAACTAGACCCAAATGTCAAAACGATCAATCGAATAGGTCGGGGATTAACCGGAAAGAAAATACACACGGTTTCCATAGGCCGGAGATTTCCTAACCGTTTAAGCACCTTTCCACTTCGCTCGACGTGCTAAAAGTGAGTGTGAGATTTTTATTATAGAAAATAATGGTGTAAAACGGATTTATAATTGATTTTCGAAATCACTTTTAAAACGGTCTTTTGAAAGGTCTCTTATTATGGAGTAATTAATTTAATAATTAAAATAATATTATATAATAATTTTCTAAAGCCATTTAGGAGTGAAAAATCTTTTGAAAATGATTCATAAAACCCGTGTACGAAATCTAGAGACAAATCTCAAAGAAATCAATGAAAACCAGAAAATCACTGAAAATATTCTAAGTGTTTGTAAATATTCAAAAACAGCTGTGAACCCAAGTTCGGAAATTTATTTGGACCAGCAAACAGTGTCCAAATGTCATGAAAATTTGCAGGCATGTAGTCCAACATCCCTACTTTAAGATGCAAAAAGAATTTCTGGATTCCGAGTTGAGACGAAGCGGCAGCGACGTCTCAAAGTTGGACCCAGAACAAGATTAACACTGTTTACAAACAGCGACCAGAGTTCAACTTCGACACGAAATTCGAAGTACCAAACGAACTCCTATGTTGTCCAAATTTTCCTGAGATGGAGTTCGGAACTCCACCTTTCTAACGAGACCAACAACGTCGAATTCCGACTTCCGATGCGAACGTGGCGGCATCGCGGAGTGGCGCTCAAAAGCTGGAAACAGAAGGGATATTTGATTTTCATTCTAAGTGTTTGACCATTCAAAAACTGCTGCGAACCCAAGTTCGGAAATTTATTTGGACCAGCAAACTGAATCCAAATGACATGAAAACTGGTAGGCATATAGTCCAACATCCCTACTATAAGATGCAAAAAGACTTTCTGGAATCCGAGTTGAGACGAAGTAGCAGCGACGTCTCAAAGTTGGACCCAGAACAAGATTCACACTGTTTACAAACAGCGACAAGAGTTTAACTTCGACACGAAATTCGAAGTACCAAAAAATGCCGATGATGTCTAAATTTTACAGAGATGGAGTTCAAAACTCCACTTTTCCAACGAGACCAAAAACGTCGAATTCCGACTTCGGATGCGATCGTGGCGGCATCGCGAAGTGGAGATAAAAAATCTGAAACAGGATTTAAAAAAAAATTATTTATTATTTTTTTTTTCTTTTTTCGACGCGGGCTTCGGCCCGCGTCAGCCTGCCCCAGCCCAGGCGGGCTGGGTGCAGTAATGCCCCAGCCCGCCTGGGCTGGGGAGCACCCAGCCCACGCGGGCTGGGTGTTATCTACCCAGCCCACGCGGGCTGGGAGGCACCCAGCCCAGGCGGGCTGGGTGTTACACCACCCAGCCCACGCGGGCTGGGTGTTATCTACCCAGCCCACGCGAGCTGGGAGGCACCCAGCCCATGCGGGCTGGGTGTTACACCACCCAGCCCACGCGGGCTGGGTGTTATCTTCCCAGCCCACGCGGGCTGGGTGCAGTAATGCCCCAGCCCGCCTGGGCTGGGGTTCAATGCTTGTGGCCATCCCCTTAGGGGGCTGGCCTGCTCTGGGCTTGCCCAACTGGGCTAGCCTCACCTGGGCAGTGCCTGGGTGCAACCAGGGTCTTGTTTCAGCCTGCAGCACATTTCCAGCCAATAGTTTTTGGTGTTTTTTGACATTTTGGAGTGTTTTTTTCAATTTTTGGCATCAAAATTTTCATCAAAATTATGCTAGCAATAATTACTAACAAATAGTGATTATCAATACTACAACTAGCATTAATTACTAATCAATAGTAATTACCTCCACCAATCAAGCAAATAAGCAAACACTTCAAGTGCAACTTTCCAAAGCAAAGAGGATGTGGATTAGAGAGCTTCAAAATTAAAAAGAGAACAAAACCAAGGATTACAAAGAGATTTCAAAGATTAAAATAAAGATTAGAAGGTGATTAGGCCTAGGATTGCATTACCTTGCTAGGATTAAACAAGTCTAATTATGAAGAGATGGAGATTGGTCTTCTAAAGGGAGGCCATTAGTTTTGCTTAGGTTTAGGTTTAGGAATTTATGAAGAGGATGAGGGTTAGGGTTATGAAATGGGTTTAAGATATTATATAGAGTGGGTAGGCTAATGGGTTTGTTATGAGGGTTTTACAACCCAATAAGGCTTAGTTCAATTACTTAAATGCATATGTAAATTTAAAAGAAAATTTTCTAATGTTATCATTTGAACAAAAATCCTAAGTAGTAACCTAGTTTTAATCAAAACCATATAATTGTCTCATTAGCCAATTAAACCCATTATCACATTTAAAAATTCCCCTTTTAAATATTAAATTCCAAAAATATTAATTTTCCCATTTTAAACCCAAAATACTTTAATTTGCAAACCAATTGCAAATTTAAATTCCCAAAATTTTTGTTTAGCTCCCTTTTCAACTTAAAATCATAATTTTAATTTATTATTCGGTAATTGCAATCTCAGGGTTGTTACAGACTCCCCCCCTTAAGAAAATTGCGTCCCCGCAATTCCTTAAATATAGAAATCGTCTATAACATCTAATCCACAACGTGCAGATTCGCTCGGAAAGAAAATCCACAAAGATCAATATTTATATTCTCACAGAGCAAGCTAAGGGTCGTGGATCCACCAATGGGATTCACAATCCTTAGTGAAGAAACCATACAAGTAACATCCAAAGATAAAGTATCAACTAGTTCCTTTGATACGAATGAGTGAGAGACACCCGTATCAAAAAAAACTCTAAAAGATTGATCGTGAAATAAAATAGAACCTTCGAGAACGGAAGGATGCGTACCTCGAGGCTGAGATGAAGATGCGAGTTAAGCATGATTCAAAGATAGATAATTCAAATGGAATACTACGGAATATAAATGTATTCCTAAACATATTCCTAACTTATCTATCCATTGTCACGAGGAAAGGGCTTTGTAATATTCGAATCATACTAGGATGTATTGTACTAAGTGTTACTGTTCTGTGTTTATTATGCTTATTCCTGAAACCAGGCTCTGATACCAAGCTGTAACGCCCCACTCTGAGACCCACTGTAACAAAGAGTATTACGGGAGTAATACTGTCTGTTAAAGCGGAGAATGCTAGCATACAACAAGCAAGGCCTAGCAATCAGCAAGCAAATCTAGGTGCAGGGACTACCGCCCAGGACCAAATGCCAGTTGTCACCAGAATAGAGTTCAACGACTTGATGAGAGAGCTCAGGGAAAGCAGGAGATAACTCGGAGAGCAGATGCAAGCTAAAGCCAACCTCATGGCACAGCTCACTCAACAACAGCATCAGAATGCTGGGGGCAGTCCAGCTCCTTATTCTTCATCTGACAGCTCGACTTCGTCCGATGAACCTCCCAGGCGTAGACGCCGCAAGACTGAAACTACGCAGGCAGGTGCTGCTGTCCGAACAGCTGGGGACCATTTACACCTCGGAGACCGTGACCAAGCAGGATCTGGAAACTTAGGAGCTGGTGTGCAGGTGGAGGCTGGACGCTCGGCTCACCAAGATGCCAATGATGTCGAACCTCAAGATGCACGTTTGGCAGATCGCCAGCAGAGGAGGCATCAGCCTGGTCAATCCCATAGGACAGACTCCAACCTTCCATCTTCCATACAAACCCCAGATCTAACAGCTATGATCAGACAGTTGATGAAAGAGAATCAAGGCTTGTCGAATGATGATTGGGGGGTATCCAAGAGTCATACTCCGTTCACAGACACTATCCTACGGGCGGAGTACCCAAGGAAGTTTAGCATGCCAACTATCCAGGCTTACGATGGAAAGACCGATCCTAGGCAGCTGTGATGAGGTACGAATGGATGATGGATTCAGCTAGAGAAAATGACGCAACCAAGTGCCGGTGCTTTCCGATAACTCTATCTGGGATCGCTACCATATGGTTCACCCGACTCCCTCCACGGTCAGTATCCAGTTTCGAGGAGTTGGCAAAGAAATTTATAGAACAATTCAGAATACATACTACTCGTCCTAAGGACGTGATGTCACTATCAAGTGTAATCCAAGCTCCTGGGGAGTCGTTGAAGGAGTATTTACAGAGATTCCATGTTGCGGCTACTGAAGTCAGTAATCCCAATGATCATGCAATTCTTATGGCTGTGATGTGAGGTGTGGATCCGGATTCAGAGTTTGGAGATTGGTTGGCAGGAAAACCTCTAACTACGCTAGAGCGTTTTTACTTAAAGGCACATCAGTTCATAATAAGAGAGGAAGCCAGGTGGATAAGGCGAGATAAGGCACCGGGGCCTGTTCAGGAGTCTGTAAAAAGCAACATTGCTGTGAAGCAGTCTGGAGACAACTCGGGGAAAGTTCAAGTCAATGTCCAGAACAAGCCCGGGCAATCTAAGGAATCCGGAGGAAGAAATCAGTGGAAGAAGAGAGAAGCGGGGAAATGAAAGCCGAGAATTCCAACTTACAACGAGTACACCCCACTGAATGCATCTCTTGAAAACATTTACCTATCAACTTGCAATACCTTTTAGTACAGAAAGCCACGCCCAAAGGAGTCGACCGAGGAACAAAAGCGGACCGGGAAGTACTGCCGCTTTCATGAGACTTATGGACACAATACTGAAGAGTGTAGACACCTACACGACGCTATAGAGAAGTTGATTAAGCAGAAAAAGTTACAGGAGTTTGTGAAAAATCCGCAGGAAGGTGGACAGGGAACATCCAATCCAGGTCGTGCACCAGCTCCACGTCATCCCGAGGAGCCTGCTCGGACCGTGGGCAGACTAGTCATAAACACGATCATCGGCGGACCTCACTCTGCGGATAAGAACTAGCAAGAGATGGAACGGTATGCTAATTCCCTTAGGCATGCAGACTTCGAGTGTTGTTCCAACGTAGAGGATAGGACCCCTGCTAAACAGCTGCGCATGATGACAGACGATATAATATTCAGGAGCAGAGATGCTGACCAAGTGGAGGCTCCTACCATTGACCCGATGGTCATATCTGCGACAATCGGGCCGGCTTTTGTGAAAAGAATTTTGATTGATTGTGGAAGTTCTGTCAATATCATCTTCAAGAAGGCTTATGACCAGATGAAGACGGAGACGAAGGATTTGAAGCCATCTAAAACTCGTATACATGGCTTTAATGGCGCAACGACTGATGCAGTTGAACTGGGACAAGGTGAGCGAAGGAGGGTGCGAATCCTACCTTTCGTAGTTTTGGATGTGGATTCTCCGTACAATGTTTTTTTGGGTCGACCGGCCCTGGCTGAGTTTAGGGCAGCATTAGCCCCGTGGTGTTTGACTTTAAAATTTCCGACTGATAAAGGAGTAGGTGTTGTTCATGGCGACCAGGCGACCGGTCGTGCATGTTATGTGGCTGAGCTCCGAGAGGCCTATCGGAGGGAGAAAGGAAAGGTTGTGGACAATCCCGTCCGCATCCAACATACTGACAATTAACAAGTAATGCCCGAGCCCTGGCTCGGGCATGATTCTCGGATCTTCAGAGACATAGATCCGAGAGACGACGATGAGGAACCCAGGGAGGAGAAAGCATCACCGGCTGAACTGACGATTGACATTTCAGTCAGTCGAGACGATCCATCGCGAGTACTGAAGATTGGATCACAACTCAGCCCCACAATGACTGAAGACCTTATTGATTTCCTCCGAGCGAATCTCGATGTTTTCGCTTGGACACATTCTGACATGTGCGGGATCTCTCCCGCTATTACGAGTCATATGTTGAACATAGACCCGAAGTATGTCCCCGTTAAGCAAAAGAGGAGAGGAATGGACCCAGAGAGGTCCGCTGCTCTCAGAGAGGAGGTGGACAAACTCAAAGCCAATGGGTTCGTCCGCGACGCCCTTTACCCTGAATGGGTATCAAACCCCGTGCTGGTAAAAAAAGCGAACGGGAAATGGCGAACTTGCGTAGATTATTTCGATTTGAACAAAGCATGACCCAAGGACAGTTTCCCATTACCTAGGATTGATCAGTTGGTCGACTCCACTGCAGGACACGAGTTGTTGTCATTCATGGATACGTACTCGGGATACAACCAGATCCCGATGCATATTCCGTACCAGGAACACACCAGTTTCGTCACAGACGTTGGGCTATATTGCTATGTAGTAATGCCTTTTGGATTGAAAACGCGGGAGGGACCTATCAGCGTTTTGTGAATCGAATGTTCAAAGACCAGATTGGTAGAACGATGGAAGTCTATGTGGATGACATGCTCGTGAAGTCACGAAAGTCAAACGACCACATTCGAGACTTAGCAGAGATGTTCGGTATACTCAGATATTATGGGATGAAGATCAACCCTCTGAAGTGTTCCTTCGGCGTTGCGTCGGGGAAGTTTTTTGGATTCATAGTTAATGCCAGGGGAATTGAAGCTAACCCGGAAAAGATTCAAGCTATTCAAGATATGCAAGTGCCCAGAACTATAAAATAGGTACAAAGCTTGAATGGCAAGGTGGCTGCGCTGAGTCGATTTATATCCAGAGCCATAGACAAGTGCATTCCCTTCTTCGATATAATAAAGAAAGGAAAGAGGAATTTTGAATGGACATCCAACTGTGAGGAAGCGTTCCGAGATCTGGTGAGGCATTTGGAGAGTCCTCCAGTGCTGTCGAAACCAGTAGACCACAAGATGCTATACGTATACTTGGTCGTATCCCCGCATGCTATAAGTGCGGCTTTGGTCCACGAGGAGGACCGAGTTCAAAAGCCGGTGTATTACGTTAGTAAACGTTTAACGGGGGCAGAGAGAAATTATCCTAAAATTGAGAAATTAGCCTATTGCTTGGTGATTGCATCACGCAAGCTGCGTCCATACTTTCAAGCGCACTCAATCAGTATTTATACCGATCAGCCCTTGCGACAGGTACTCCAACGACTAGAAACTTCTAGAAGGATGTTAAAATAGAATATCGAATTGAGTCAGTTCGATATTACCTACCTGCCGCGAAGGGCCATACAAGGGCAAGCATTAGCAGATTTCATCGCTGAGTTTACTGTACCAGACGAACCAGATGGTCAAAGTGTCATTCCTCCCATTTAATGGAAATTGTACACCGATGGGGCGTCAAACGACCGTTGCTCCGGGGCTGGTGTAGTCCTTGTGACTCCAGAAAATCGATCAATTTGTTATGCTTTGAAGCTCAATTTCCCGGCTATGAATAATGAAGAAGAATATGAAGCATTGATTGCTGGCTTAAAGCTCGTTGGAGAACTCGGAGTAAAATCAGTTGAAATCTTTTGTGACTCGCAGCTGGTGGTGTACCAAGTGCGAGGAGACTACCAAGCCAGGGGCAATAACTTGCTCTGGTTCAAGAACTATTGGCGAACTTCGAAAATTATGACATTTCGCATGTCCCGCGTGAACAGAACAAGGAAGCCGACTCGTTGGCCAAATTCGCAAGCACTGGCGATGCGCAGCAAATGGGATTAGTTCCCGTCGAAACCTTGCACGCTCCAAGCATAGATGTGATGGAAGTCGATTTTGCATTGGAAACAGAAATCGAGGAGGAGTCGTGGATGACCCCATTCAAACAATACCTGCTAAACGGGACTTTGCTCGAAAGAAGAAGCGAAAGACGACAAGTCATTCGCAAAGCCGCGCGATAAGTGATGCAGGGAGGAGTAATGTATCGAAGAGGATTCTCGGTCCCTTTACTACGGTGCATTGCCCGTGATGAGACAAAGCGGGTCTTGGAGGAGGTTTACGAAGGAGAATATGGCGACCATACTGGAAGGCAGACACTAGCAAAAAAGATCCTCCGCTACGGATACTATTGGCCGACTGTGAATCGGGATGCCGCAGACTATGTACGAAAGTGTGACAAATGTCAAAGATACGCAAAAATCCCGAGGGCTCCACCGACGGAACTCACGCAGATGGTTAGTCCATGGCCGTTTGCAATCTGGGGAATCGACATAATCGGTTCTTTGCCTATATCCAAAGGTGGTGCAAAATACGCCATAGTTGCGGTCGACTACTTCACGAAATGGGCCGAGGTAGAGCCTCTGGCCACAATCACCTCCAAGAAGGTCATTCATTTCGTTGTACGAAACATTATATGCTGCTTTGGCCTCCCGCGAACCATCATTACGGACAATGGAACTCAATTTGAAAGTAGAGAATTCAAAGATTTCTGTTTAAAGTATGGCATTGAGAAAAAGTTCGCCGCCGTTGCTCATCCGAAGGCTAACGGACAAGTCGAGGCCATGAACATAATAATCAAGTCCATATTGAAAAAGCGTTTGGAAAAGGCTGGAGGCAAGTGGGTAGATGAACTCCCGACAGTGCTATGGGCTTATAGAACTACCCATAAGTCCGCGACTAGCCACACTCCATTCGCATTGGCATACGGCTCAGAAGCTGTTATACCCGTGGAGCTTGAAGTTCCATCGCATCGAGTGACATATTATGATCCTAAGACGAATCAGGATCTCTTATTGGAATCACTGGACTGCATCGATGAAAAACGTGAAGAAGCTGAATTAAGGGCGGCAGCATATAGGCACTGAGTCAAGCGATATTACGACGACAAAGTCCACCCAAGAATCTTTGATGTGGGTGATCTCGTTTTGAAACGAGTTTTCCTGGTACCGTCACGTATGAATCCCAACTGGGAAGGTCCTTATGTCGTTGAACGGAAGCTTGGGGAGGGAACTTTCAAGCTAGAGACCGTTGATGGCGTGACACTCCCCCGAGCGTGGAACAGTGAACATTTGCGACGTTATTATATTTAGCCTGTTTCTTTCCTGTTTTAGGTGCAATTGTTTTCCCGTATGTTTTTATTCCGTTAATTCTTAGTTTCCTTTTTAGCATGTAATCGGAAGATTTAGTCTGTATTCATTAATAAAGGCTTGAAGCCATCCTTTCTATGAATTATTGATGTTTCTGAACTTTATAGTCCGGTGACGAACAATTGAAGTTGCACTATTCTACCTGATGTACGAACTCGTATAAACGAATTGAATCTCCGAGTCCCCAAAATGCGGACTGGAGTACTCTAAGTCCCCGGAGCGCGGACTAGAGTATAAACGACTCGAATCTCCGAGTCCCCTGAATGCAGACCGGAGTACTCTAAGTCCCCGGAGCGCGGACTAGAGTATAAACGACTTGAATCTCCGAGTCCCCTGAATGCGGACCAGAGTACTCTAAGTCCCCGGAGCGTGGACTAGAGTATAAACGAATTGAATCTCCGAGTCCCCAAAATGCGGACCGGAGTACTCTAAGTCCCCGGAGCGCGGACTAGAGTATAAACGACTCGAATCTCCGAGTCCCCTGAATGCGGACCGGAGTACTCTAAGTCCCCGGAGCGCGGATTAGAGTATAAACGACTTGACTCTCCGAGTCCCCTGAATGCGCATCGGAGTACTCTAAGTCCCCAGAGCGCGGACTAGAGTATAAACGACTCGAATCTCCGAGTCCCCTGAATGCGGATCGGAGTGCTCTAAGTCCCCGGAGCGCGGACTAGAGTATAAACAACTCGAATCTCCGAGTCCCCTGAATACGGACCGGATTACTTTAAGTCCCTGGAGCGTGGATTAAAAAATATTCTAAGTACCAAAAATGTGAAACAAGAGATGTACAATTTCAAAGAATGTCCGAACAATGTAAGAATGGACTGGGAATTTATGTAACTCATAAGAACTTGGGTTTCGACCATAGTTATACAGAAAGCTAAAAAGCAGAAATCGTTCAAATGACAAAGAAACTAAACTTTATTCAATAATCCAAAATGGGGTTATACAACCACTCCTCCAAAACTTGGAGACAAAAGTCTATCTACATAAACTACGAAAACGAAAAAGTAAAAGTAGTTACATGACCTAAGCAAAACCTCGTTGAACGAGTATAGTGGCTACTTCTTCGACTTCTTTAGTTTCTTGTCTTCCTTTGCTTTCTCGGATGACTCCTCTCCCTCATGCTTCCTCTTGGACTTTTTGCTCGTCAAAGAAGCAGAGTCAGGAGTGGGAGGAGGGACATCCAGTGGTTTGGATTTGCCGGGAAGAATGACTTTCAGAGGCCTGTTCAGCGGGTCATTAAGTTCTATTACTTGAGACTCGACCTTGATCTTAACCGTCTTCTTCTTCTCTTCCACGAGTCGCTCCTTCATGCTCACCTTCGAAGTGTGTTCTGAGGCGCCCATGATTTCAATTTCATAACTCCCTTCAACGGGAGATGAAGTGTCAGACTTATCATCATCTAGCTCCCCGATCACTTGAGCATCAAGACCGGGAGTTACTCCCGCGTGAGTAGCATCGCTTGTTTTCCCCGTCTCCTCCTTGGCGTCATCGCTCCTCGGAGTCGGTTCAGGATCAGAGCGGCCTGCATAAAAACATAAAGAACGAACATTAGAACCAATAACCACTCGCAGAAAGCGACAGATCTTTAAACTTCTAGAAGAAGAGTTTTTTACCGGTTTCTTGCTGGCTTTCAGCTGTGCGCGGAGTTTTGCCCTCTAGAATGGGAGATAGCACGTGAATGCCAAGACCAGGGGCTTCCGGATCATAGCCGACATGTTGTTCGAATGGGTCGAGTACTGGCCGATCGGCCGATTGAGTAGAAGGAGGAGCTGCAGCCTCGGTTCCAGATGGACCAGCTTTGTCATCTTTCTCTTTTGATGGAGGAGAGCCTTTACCAAAGAGAGCCATCGCTGTAAGCAAGTCCGATGGCTCATTCCCCCTGAGAAACTCTTTCACTAAAGCCTCCTCGTCGACCTCCTCTGTGCCCGACTCCACCTTTATAATCTTTATTAAAGTCTCCCAAGCCTCGGCTAGAGATTCAAGATAGCCCTCGCTTAAGAAAGTCAAGTCCCGGTGCATGATGACGTAGGCATTGTATTCAGATATTAGTGGGTCGAACATACACTTGATCTCTTCTCTACCGGCCTCTGCAGCTGCTTCAAGGTGGGAGTCGATCTCCTCGGAAGCTATTCTCTTACCCTCCTCACGGGCTTCATCCTTCATCGTCTCAACCTTAGAAAGCTCATCATCGAGCTTTTCCTTTAAGAGACGTGTATCGACAATCTCGTTACAGTACCGTTGAGACTCCTCCTGAGCCGCTATCTTCTCTTCCCTCTCCTTATAGAGTAGCTCCTTCAACTCTTTGACTTGCAGGGTGAGTGCATCCCTTTCTTTCTGATAGAATCTTTTTCTAAAGCCAAGGACCCACTGCGTTGGACCGCTTCGTCAAGTTCCTTTTTATGGGTCATCTCTAGACGAGTGACGGCCTCGGTAGTGTCTTTTGCACTCTGTTCTGCAGCTTCAAGTTTGGATTTGTACGAAGCGAGCTCTTCGTCCTGATTTTTGATGATGTCTTTATCAAAGATAGCTTTGAGCTTCAAGCGGTCGATCTCTTGTTGACGCTCAACGGATATTTCCGAGACATTTTCGACTAAATGAACAAACGCGTCATGTTGAACATAGACGTCATTGTTGCAAGCGATGGCACTCTGCTTGACATGCCCCGGAATGTGGTGAATAGCTGGGAGGAACTTCAGACCGTCATAGCAGATTTTGGGGAATTTAGCTTTAAGCTTGGTCAGCTTCTCCGATATTGTTGGGTCTGCCGCAAGGACAGGGGGAGGAGGTTTTGAAAGTTCTATTCTCTTACGGTGTTCCCGAGATTACCATGTGCTTGAAGTGCCAGAATGTTGATCTCGGGAAACGTCGGGTTGAGACCCCTTCAGCGAAGACTTTTCTCTGCCTTGCTCTTTTTGAGGAGGAGGATCGCGAGAGTATGAAGACTGGGAATGTGATTTCTTTCGATAGGTCGACTCTCGGGGACGGTTGTCTCGATCTCCGTAATCGTCTCTGTCCCGGCGTTTACCGGAGCCCGAATCCCGGCCAGAAGGGTGAAATATGGAAGAGCCATGGAGGCGATCGAATCCGTGGGAACGACCCATGTCACCTGCATAGAATGAGAATAATGACAAGTTAGAAAAGATCAGGGTGACGGTTAAGATTGAAGTGCAGAATGAAGTGCGCGTGTCCTTGTGTGTCCTAGTGTTTCACCCCGACGGACCAATTTCTTTACTAATTGGAGTTTTATCTCCCTGGACTTGGGCTTGAACTCCCATACTGCCTCTAGCGGGCGAATGAAACTTGAGGGCTTTTGGATCGTCGAAACCGTAGTTGAGTAAATTGTCAGGAATGGTAAGGTTCGACAGGCCCTTCAGAGAACTTTCTAAGTGTTCCGAGGAAGTTTCTTTTTCCGTTGGAATAAGGGTAACTTTAGAAGTTCCGCCCACAGTTTTCTTCCTCGGCTTGCACGTCAGTTTCTTCTCTCTCTTCGAAGGGGAATACGACGTTTCTATGTCATGAACTTCAACCGTCTGTCCCCGAGACGGACTAATATTATCGCCCTGTACTTCGGGCGTCTCAGTCTCCTTAATTTCTCCCTCTTCTAGTGCATCAGGAGCATTGCGTGCTGAAGACTCAGCTTGTCTTTTCCCTTTACCAGAGCCAGGCCTGGGAATGGTGATGCCTTGAGGAAGGCTTATCCGACGGCCTTCTGCCAACAGTCCGAGCCTTGTAAGTGACTCATTCGAAATGAAAAGTTCTAATGTCCCGTTCTTCGGCAGGAAGGGCTCGAATGGCTTCGACGGCATCAGAATATCCGCGGCCTTCAGGAAGTGGGCTAATACCTGAAAAGATGGGTAAAGTTTAGAAAAGGTACGGCTTTGACTAAACATGAGTAACAGTCCAAGAAAAAGGCTTACTTCCTTCAACCCATCTACTCGCAAAGCCGGGAGGACAACGCACATAAAACCATTCCTGTTTATACAAGGCGAACTTGGTCCACGCCCCAGTTAAGATTTGACATTTGTTATGCGGCTCGAGAAACATGAATGATGGGCTATCCTTCCGCTTCTTGATGCAATATATGTATCGGATATCGCCCGAAGTTGGAAGCCTAGAGAAGACATTCATGAAGAGGATGTAAGTACCGTAGAGGAATGCATGGCCGTTCGGGTGCAGTTGCGATGGGGCAATGTTAATGTATTGCAGCACATCCCGAAGAAACAAGTTGAACGGTGGCACACTACCAACCCAGCACATGAATTTATTACAAGCTATGTATCCGGCTGGGGGCAAGTGTGGACGATCATGCCCCGATGGAACTAGCACGTCATCAAAGGGGATTTCGTGGACGGAGCATATCCAACGGAGTGTACTTTCATTGATCTTTGAAGCATGTGAATCGACATGGTTGTCCAAGAGAATTGCTGCCTCCAGAGCATCGGGAGCTAAGTCATGTGCAGGGGAAGTTGATGGGTTTGAAGTATCTGCGACTTCTCGTCTGGAGGACGGCCCAGGCTTGTCTGAAATCGCGGCGGAGCTAGATTTCCTAGACATCGCTGATAAAGATTGAATCTAGCAAAGTACCTTTTCGAACTATACTTAAAAAATAATCGACGTTAGACTTAACAATTACGAATTTTCCCCCCGTGTAGTGTGTGTGAACTAGTGCGATCATTCGGGTGTAAACGCTGAGAGATTATAAGTCACAGAATTGATGGTATAAAGTTGAGCTTTGGACTGTCGTCTTCGAAGACCGTCATCGCTGACCATCTCCGAAAGCCAGCATTGCAATGTTTTCAATTTTGAACTCGGACATTGGCGCTGCATGTTAAAAGCTTTAATATGTTTTTATTGGTTTAAGTTCAGGCTTGTGATTATTGAAACTAGGAAGTTATCAGTCCAGATTAGTTCGATATGCTAGTATGCTTAGGTCCTTGTCCTTGTGTTTGTTATATGATTAGGCAAGGTGAATAGGAGTTCGGCCAAAATTATGTTCGGCTTAAGTTTTGTTCGGCTTAAGGTTCTGTTCGGCTTAAATTCTATTCGGCTTAAAGTTCTGTTCGGCTTAAATTCTGTTCGGCTTAAGTTCTGTTCGGCTTAAGTTCTGTTCGGCTTAAGTTCTGTGCGGCTTAAGTTCTGTTTGGCTTAGATTCTGTTCGGCTTGAATTCTGTTCGGCCTTCGTTCTGATCGGCCAAAATTCTGTTCGGCCAAAATTCTGGCCGGCCAGAATTCTGTTTGACCTCTCTTCTGTTCGGCTTGAAAACGAGTGTTGGCAGCAAGTCCTGTCGAGCCGATTCGCTCGGCCTTCTGCCCTTAACATCACTTCTCCTCTTTTCCTCCATCTCTCCTGACCAACATGGCCAAGTCTTTCGGCAAGCCGTGTCAAACCACGGTCATGCCGATCCACTTCATTAGGCTTTACCTCCAATTCATCACCCACATGCCTTTTACTTCATTTAATCTACAGAGAATTTATGAGTTCGAGTTGTGTGTTAAGCTTCCTAATTCGAGAAAACGATCGAGAGTTTCTTACCGAAGGAAACGACAGGAGCTTGGGGATCTGTGGACTTAAGATTGACAGAGTGTTCGACCTTAACTTGGAAAGGGCTTGTTGGATTCGAAGTAAGAAGGAAAGATCGTAGGAGGTGAATAAAATTTAAGGGAGGTAAGTTATGTATTCTTGGAGAGTCGCGGAGGTAAAAAGTGAAAAAGAGAAGAAGAAGAAGAATGCCCGCTTTTATAGGAGAGGAGAGGAAGTCGAAGAGACTTTAACCGGTAGAACCGGTCAAAACGACATTGTTCGGCATCGGTTATGTCATTTGACATCTAGGGTGCTCGGCTTCGGCTGTGTCGTTCGGTATTTTCATGTCGTTTGGCACACATCGCCTCACTTGGAATTCGAGAGAAGACACTATCGTGAAGACTAAGCCACAGCTTGAAGCATAGCACGATTCATGACTCAAAGCACACCACGTTTAACCACATGATGTACTTTGGGGGGGGGGCAAGTGTTACCTGGAGGTTTGACCAGGAAACTAGGCACTCGGCGCTTACATACCGTTCGGCATTAAGAGTCATTCGGTATTGTATATCGTTGGGCATTCTAGAGCGTTCAGCATGACAGAGCGTTCGGCATACATCTATCGTTCGACATGGCAGAGCGTTCGGCATACCTGGATCGTTCGGCATGGCAGAGCATTCGGCATACCTGGATCGTTCGGCATGGCAGAGCGTTAAGCATACCTGGATCGTTCGGCATTCGAGAGTGTTCGGCATACATGGATCGTTCGGCATTCGAGAGTGTTCGGCATACATGGATCGTTCGGCATGGCAGAGCGTTCAGCATATATGGATAGTTCGGCATGACAGAGATATTCGGCGCTCCATACTGCTCGGCATCCACACCTCATTCGGCATTCAGAATTGTTCGGCATCTAGAGATGTTTGACATCCAGAGGTGTTCGGCATTCACCCAATCTCGACCGGCTTCAACTATGCTCGGCCTGCACTTTCCACTCAGCACAGCACTTCGTTCGACATGACGACTTCGTTCGACATCAGTTTGTTCGGCATCAATGGTTCGGCACACAGAACTCACTCTTTCTGGGCTGAGGTATTCGGCTGATAGACCCACCAGGGAAGTCCAACCCATCTTTGTCTATAAATAGAGAGGCAGGGGCACAGTGAAAAGGACCTTTTTTCAAGAACACTAAGGAGACTCTGCCGCTTTCAAAACTCATTCTCTTTACTTAGCGATTGTATTCAAGTAGTTGGTGTACGGATTGTATCTGTAATCAATTATCAAGTAAAGCAATAAAGATTAACCTCAAAGTGGACGTAGGCAGTTACGCCGAACCACTATAAATCCGGTGTTCTCGTCTTTGCATTCAATTTAGCATATTGTTCTTTGTTTAAATTTACTTTCATCATTTATCTCTCTACACAATCTTTCTCAACGAGGTTAGTGACCAATTTTGGTGCTAACACTTATAAATTTCGTACAACGTGACAAATATACACATAACGATGAAAAATGAAAAAGAAGAAACTACTGAGTATCTTTGACAATTGGAGATCTATGGATTGAACAATTTGGATAATGGAAACAGAAATTTCCACGTTGTTCAACCAAGTTTCTGTCCTTGTCAAAACATACTTCGCCAACGCAAATGACTTTGTCGTTGTCTTCCGCATGCTCTTCTTCCATTGGTTCTTCTTCTTCTTCACTTTCCTCTTGTTCATGATATCCTGAAGAGTCCTCGTCAATCAAGATTGGATTAGCATGATTGTCCATTAGAAATTTTTGCAAATTTCTAAGGAATTTCCCTTGCCTTTCCTGTTCTTTTGCCACTCGGAGTTGCACTATTTGAATTTCAGTCATTAACTGAATTGCATCCTTCAGGGAATCCTCCATTTTTGTCACTCGGGCGAGCGTAGTACGTTGGAACGGACCAGAGGTAGGAGAAGGGAACATAAAGGTTGATTTTATGTTTGATTTGGAAGAGGAGGCCATTGATAAATTGATTTCAGAAGATAGAATAGAAAGAGAACAGAGAGAATGAAGAAAATTTTGAAAATAAGAAGAATATATAACCAATTATTTGAATTTTGGTGGGAAAAAAAACATTATATGTCGACATGGGTATAGGGGGGATGTCGACATGGTTCTCAATATTTTAACTATTTGATTTATTTTGATTTAATTTTTAATTATACTTTGTTATTTATATTTTATATTTCAGTTAATGAACAAATACGTAATTCTCTTCTTAATTTAGTAAATGTAGATTCATTTAAGGGTTTTGTTAAGATATCAGCAATTTGATTTTCAGAATTGATATAGTCGAGAGTAATTACTTCTCTACTTATATTATCTCTGAGAAAATGGTGTCTGATATCAATATGTTTAGTTCGAGCATGTTGAGTAGTATTTTTGGATAAATTTATTGCACTAGTATTATCACAATAAATTGGTGATTTTGAGATATTTAAACCAAAATATTTTAAAGTTTGTTGCATATATATTACTTGAGAACAAGCCAAAGCAGCAGAAATATACTCTGCTTCAGTTGTTGATAGAGAAACTGTGTTTTGCTTTTTACTAAACCAGGAAATCAGAGAATGCCCTAAAAAGTGACAAGTTCCACTTGTACTTTTTCGGTCTGATTTACAACCAGCATAATCAGCATCATAGTAAGATATTAAGTCAAACGAATCATTTTTAGGATAAAATAAGCCATAATCAAAGGTGTGTTTAACATATCTTATAATACGTTTTACAGCTTTTAAGTGAGTTTCTTTAGGTTGGGATTGATACCTTGCACAGAGACAGACATTATGCATGATATCAGGTCTACTCGCAGTGATATAGAGTAGTGATCCAATCATTCCTCTATATAATTTTTGATCTACATCTTTCGAGAGATCTTCTTTACTAAGGTACTCATTGGTTGCCATGGGAGTGGGTTTTCCACTCGCAGTAGTCAAACCAAATTTACTAACTAGGTCTTTAGCATATTTTTCTTGACTAATAAAGATACCATTATCTAATTGTTTTATTTGTAATCCTAAAAAAAGTTTAATTCACCCATATGACTCATCTCAAACTCTTTTGTCATTATTTCAGAAAATTCTTTATTCATTTCAAAATTAGTTGATCCAAAAATGATTTCATCTACGTAGACTTGTACTAGTTGAATATCATTTTTATTTCTTTTAATAAAAAGAGTATTATCTACTTTACCTATTTCAAAATTTGATTGTAACAAGTAAGATCTTAGTCTATCATACCAGGCTCTAGGTGCTTGCTTTAGACCATATAGAGCTTTCTTAAGTTTGTAAACATGATTTGGAAATTTATCATTTTCAAAAAGTGGTGGTTGTTTAACAAATACTTCTTCTTTTACAAAACCATTTAAAAATGCACTTTTAACATCCATTTGAAATAATTTGAAATAATTATGATTTGTGAAAGCAAGTAGAATCCTAATGGCTTCTAATCTTGCTACGGGGGCAAATGTTTCATCAAAATCTATTCCTTCTTCTTGACAATAACCTTGAGCGACTTACCGGGCTTTATTTCTAACAACCTCTCCTTGTTCATTCATTTTATTTTTATAAACCCATTTAGTTCCAATTATTGTTTTATTTTCAGGTCTAGGAACAAGTTCCCAAACATCATTTCTAGTGAATTGATTTAATTCTTCTTGCATAGCCAAAATCCATGAATCATCAGTTGATGCTTCTTCTGGATTTTTCGGTTCAATAGTTGATATAAAAGCTACATTACTCATTTGACTTAGTTGGTTTCTAGTTTTAACAACAGATTGCATATCTCCAACTATATTTTCTATAGGGTGATCTTTTAAAAGTTTAATCCTTTTATTAGGATGATTTAATTCATTATTAGTTTCAGTTGACTCTTGGTTTTGAGTGATTAAATCCTCTTCATCATTTATTTCTTCAAAATGTTTGAAATTTTCATCAAATGAAACATGCATTGTTTCTTCGATGGTATTAGTTCTTAAATTAAATACTCTGTATGCTTTACTTCTATTAGAGTATCTGATAAAGATACCTTTGTCGGATTTAGGATCAAATTTATCTAAGTTATCTTTTGTATTTAAAATAAAACATTTACTTCCAAAAATTCTAAAATAAGATACCTTAGGTTTCGTTGAGTAAATAAGTTGGTAAGATGTCTTATCAGTTAAAGGTCTAACTAAAATTCTATTTAAAATATAACAGGCGGTAACAACTGCTTCTGCCCAAAAGTACTTTGGTAAATTACTATCAGAAAGCATAGTTCTCGCACACTCTTGAATCGTCCTATTTTTACGTTCTACTACTACGTTTTGTTGTGGAGTTATTGGAAATAAAAAATTGTGAATTATTCCCTTTTTATTGCAGAATTCTTCAAACTTTTCATTTTCAAATTCACCACCGTGATCGCTACGGATGGTTATAATTTTTTGAGAAAGTTGATTTTGAACCCTTTTTGAAAAATTCTTAAAATATTCAAAAGTATCACTTTTATGTTTTAAAAATATTGTCCATGTAAATCTAGAATAATCATCTACAATTACAAAGACATATTTACTGTTATTTATTGATAGAATTTGAGATGGACCAAATAGATCAATATGAAGTAATTCAAGAGGTTTTGAAGTAGAAATTATATTTTTTTAATTTAAAGGAGTTTTTTCTAAGTTTTCCTAGTTAACATGCATCACATAGAGTATCTACTTTAAAATTCATTTTAGGGAGGCCTCTTACTAGATCATGTTTTGACAGTCTAGATAAGAGTTTGAAAATCAAATGCCCAAATCTCTTATGCCAAATCCAAGGGTCACTTGCATTTGCCAAAAGACACAAGTTATCATTTGAAATTTTCATACTAAGAATATAAATATTCTTTTTTTCTAATTCCCTCATTCTTGTACTCAAATATATGAAAATATAGAACTAGTTAGAGGATGATGAAGATGAAGATAATCCAAGTTTCTTGCTGACTTTGGAAAAAAACTTGTTCATCTTGGATGATATTTTGTCCAACTTCTTACTAACGGATCTTTTAAGAACCCGTTGATTCTCAACAATAATCTTTTGGTTTTTGAGAAGGGTTTTGTTGGTAGGATTGGAGGGATATTCAATACTTTCTAGGGATGTTTCACCTTCTTCTTCTTCTTCTATTTCCATTTCATCCCCTTCTTCTTCTTCTTCCTCTTTCTCCTCTTCCATTTCTTCATGAGCCAAACGCTCTTCCTTTTCGGCAAGAGTCTCATAAGGTTGAAAAACATATGAGATTTTCATGAGAGAAATGTTTAACATATTAAAAACTTTTCTTGAAATAAATTCTTCTCCTTTGAAATTTACTCCAAAATAGTTGAAAATCCGAGTAAGGTAAATTCCATGATATAAAGTGTTTTCTCCCATTTCAAAATTTTTAGGATGAAGTTCATCCAAAATAACTTGCGCCCAATTGATATCATAATTTTTGAAAATAGCAAAAAGTGCTCTGCACACTTTTGAAGCAGGATTGTTAAAATTTGCCGATCTTGGGGTCAAAGTATGTTGTAAAAGAAGATTGACAATTCTTGCTTTAGGACGAAAGTTTCGGTTTTTAAATTCAAAGTTTTCATCTCCTTCAAAAATATGATGAAATGTCTCACGATCATGTTCATCGATTTGAAAACTAGAAAGATCTATTCCCGTGCTTTTGCAATTGAGAATGGTACCCAAAAGATCACAATTCAAAACAATTTTAGTGCCTTTGACACTACTCCAAATTTCATTATCATTTCCTTCATAAAATTCTCGATTGAGATTTGCATAGAAAATTTTAACAAGATTTGGGTAACAAACAAAATCATTTTGAGAAGAATCAACAAGACTAAGAATTTGATTGTTTGCAAAAAGAGTATCAATTTCATAAGAAGCAAAATCTTGAAAAATAGCAAACTTTCCGGGATGGACTTTTCCATAATTAGCATAATTGATGTATGCTTTTATGGCCTCCGGATTATTGACGAGTTGCTCTTTCAAGTTTCTGGAAAGTCTCATGGTGGAGGGGTTGCTTGAAGAAGCCATTAAAGTAGAGAGTAGAGAGCTTGAAGTTTTGAAGAGAGAGTTTGAATTTGAAAATGAAAGTGAAAAGTTATGATAAACGATAGTGAATAAATAGATTTTTGAAAGACATGTTCTCTGGTCAAAAGATGCCTTTTCAGAGTATTGAATGAAGTAAAAAGGTGGAGGGAAATTCAACCATTTGAATTCAAATTTTGAATTTCAAATTCTGGTACCTATGTCGACATCAGGGTAGGGACCATGTCGACATATGCCTGTGAATTTCTATGATTTATTTTTCCTAAGTATTCTAATATATATATATACTTATTATTTTAATGTCTATATATATATATCTGGAATATTATTAGAATTATAGTATATTCCAAAAAATATGATTATATTATTAAAAAATAATAAAAATAAAATAATAATAAAATTATAATAATAATAAAATAATAAAAAATAAATTTAAAAATTCAATCAACACACCAATTCAAAATCAATCAATCAAGCAATCAATCATCTAATTCTAAGCATGCAATTTCAATCAATTGTATTGTAAATGTGTACCTTTTTCTGAGTCCGTTTCCTTGAATTCGTTGAAGTCACGAACTGCCGTGAAACACAACTTTGAATTATCTGTCTTCTGATCATCATCGCTTGAGGACGAGTCTGAGTCATCTAGAGTAGCAGTAAATGCATGCTTCCGTTTCTTTACTGAATCATTGGTTATAGGAGGATTCTGCCTATCTAGATACGGACAGTCTCTTTTCATATGGCCTGGTTCATCACAGTTGAAACATTTGACATTATTTGGCACTACATTCTGATTTCCAGAATTCTTATAGTTGTTTCTCTTGAGATTATTCATCTTTCTGTATTTCAGGAATTTCCGAAAATTCCTAGTCATAAATGCTATCTCTTCATCATTATCACTGTTTGAGTCTGATCCGTCGGTTAATGCATTGAATGCCATTGATTTCTTTTCAGATGCTTTGCTTTCTCTACTCCCGATCATTTGGACTTCAAACGACATTAGATTTCCAATCAATTCTTCTATCTTTAAGGTACTGATGTCATTTGCCTCTTCAATTGCAAGTGTCTTTTGATCCCATTCTAGAGTGAGAGAATTTAAAATTTTTCTGACTTGATCTTCTTCCAAAAATTCCATACCCAAGGATATTAAAGAATACACAATATCCTGAAATCGACTATAGATATCTGAAATAGACTCATTAGTATTCATTTTAAATAACTGAAACTGATTTGTGAGCATGGAAATTTTGGTCTGTTTAACTTTGTTTGTTCCTTCATGAGTCACTTGCAAAGTTTTCCAGATTTCATATGCAGACTTACAAACTGACACTCTATTAAATTCATTCCTATTAAGTAAACAAAACAGAATATTCATTGCTTTAGAATTATTTTGTGCAACAGCCTTTTGCTCAGCGGTCCACTGTGCAAAATCAGTTGTGGGTTCAGAATATTCAGTTTGTGTGATATTCCAAGTATCTAATCCTACAGATTGTAAATATATTTTCATCCTACATGCCCAATATGCATAGTTACTGCCATTAAAAAGTGGTGGTGTGACAGTAGATTGACCTTTTACAAATGAACTAGTGACAGGGATACTAGTGTTAGTAACAGTACCAGTGTTGGTAGCCATTTTAAAAACTTTTCAAAATTCAGATTATGAAACATTTGAAAACCTCGTTCTGATACCAAATGTGAGGAATGCGGAATATGGATCTTAAGGCTAGAATGAAAACTAGAGGAGGGGGGTGAATAGTTTTTATAAGAAATTACTAAATCTTTTTGAGTTATTGTTGATTTGTACACAAATGTATGCAATATTTAGACACAAATATAATCACAGAATCAAACACAGATGCAAAAAAGAAGTAAATGCAGTAAAGGAAAGAACACACCGGATTTTATACTGGTTCGGAGTTACCCTACATCCAGTCCCGCACAACTAAGTACAGATTTCTTTTCAAAAGCAATTCAACAATTACAACCCTCGATTTCAATGCCATGAGGTACACCCTCCAGAATCACAATCCTCTGGGTAGAGATACTTGATTTCCGGGCAACAAGTTCACCCAATTGATTTCTCAAGGCTACAATCACACCTTTTCTCACTTGATTGATTTCCAAGGCTACAATCACACCTTTTATTCTATTGATTACAAAGAAAGCCTATAACTCTGAATAACACCAAGGATCTTGATGAGATAGTGATAGAGAATCAAACTAGAGATGATCTAGTTAGATTCAATGTTGATTTCGGCAGAGTGATGATAGGATTTTGAATAAGGAAATGTGGAAGAAGAAGAGAAGTGAAAAACCAGAAAATCTATATATAAATTCGTTGAAACTAACCCCTATTTATAGAAGAACAACAGCCATGTCCATTCGTGAAAGATTATGGCGAATAGACACTTCTTTTGAAATTCAAATTTTTGAATCTAACTGTCACTATGTCGACATGGGGTACTAGGGCATGTCGACATCCCAAAGCATTTTTTGAAGATTTGATTTTCTTTGAAAATAACCTTTATCTTATATTAAAAACTATTTAAACTTTATAAATATACTTGACTATAGATAAAATACATAGATAAATATAGAGAATAATATATATAAAATTTTACTATAATTTTATATTTTAATTTAAGTATAAATATATTATAATTAAAAGATAGTTTAAAACAAACGAAGTTTAAAACAAGAGTTTATTAAAAACAAAAACAAAGAATATTTTAAGGCTAAAACATCTTTTTGAAAATCATTTGAAAAGATAATTTTTAAGGCTAAAACATTTTGAAAATCATTCTGAAGTAGTTTTGAAAATCATTTTGAAGTAGTTTTGCAAGCTTCTTCCTGCAGAATATCTCATCACATCAGGACTCGAGAACTTGTACAAAACCAGGATGTTCGTGGGTTTGTAAGCCACTTGTCGTAGGTTTGTAAGCTACTTGTCGTGGGTTTGTAAGCCACTAAAAAGGTAGAAATGGGTTCCATCCCAAAAGAAAAATGGAGTGAAGATTTCAGTGCTATTATGAAGTTTTAACATAATTCTAGACTCAATACTTATCTTGAAATCTTGAACTCTTGATAATCTTGATACTCATGAGTCTTCAATCTTGATATCTTGAATCTCTATACTGTACAGTCTTCATTCTTTGTACCTGCATGGTTAAATCCTGCATATACATATATATCTAAACTATAATGTTAGTATTTATATTTTATAATCTTATTCTATGGTTGTTGTCATGAAAACCATCATCTCAAGGACTAACAAGCGTTACCTTTCAAGGAACGATTTCTCTTAGAATGCTCATTGTCCTCCAATGACGATGTTCTGATAGCATTCGTCCATACAAGTTGTCCTAGGTCTAGACAAATCGAATCACCGTCTTCTTCATCTTCATGGTATTCATTCGTAACGTTCAAACCAGATCGAAGTGGTTTTCGGATAATTAAATCCGATCCTGATCTCTTCGAAACGATTAAAGAAATTGGCCAAAGTTGATAGTCGGTTATTTAACTATCAATACACATCCATAAACAATCATCAGGCCTTATTATAATTTTTCTAAAATTTATTTCAAATATCTTTATAAGATATTACTTCCCATACTTCAACATTTTGAAAATAGTTTCCAAATCCCTTTAATTTTCACAGAACATTTCCAACCCTTCCCAATACTTAGAATATTTTTCCTACTTCATTTGATATTCAACACTCGGAAAATATTCCTTTTATTTCCTTTTTCTTTTCTCAAAAATCATTTACAATTTTATTTGTAAACTCCTTGACTAGTTTACAACAAATTCTATAAATTCCAGAATTCCTTAATTAATTCCCTTAATATTTTCAAAACCAATTATACTTGCTTATAATCCTACTTCTTTTAATGAATTCTATTTTGTTCTTTGAAGTTTACTTTAATTTAACCTCTTCAAAAATTTTCTTACTTTTCTTCCCAATTCTATTTAAAAAATCTCTTCTAAATCATATTTACTGAATAATCCCACTTCCAAGCTTCCGAGAAGGTTTATAAATAAATTTAAAACATTTTCAAAACTTTATATATATACATATGTAAATAAAAATAAGTATTTATGGAAAATAATAATAATTTGTTTTTAAGACATATTCAAATAATTATTTAAGATATTGAAAACACTTCCCTATAACATCACTTTTCAAAGCAGTTTTAAACATTTAGGTTTTCATTAAAATAGATATTAAGTATTTTAAAAATTCACTTCTAAAATATTTCCATACCAACTAACCTTGAAATTTATATAGTTTAATAAATACAACTTTCCTTTTAAAATAAAAATTTAACTTATCGATAAAATAAATTTTTAAATCTCAATAACCAAATTTCAATTTATAAATCTTCTCGATTTCCATCACATTACTTCCATTCCGATCTCCTTAACCATTTCACTTTTAAAAATAGTATCTACTATTTTCTCACCCTATTTCCATATTCCAATATAAATTCTCCCCGTTAACTTATATTTCTAAATTATCATCTGATATCACTCTCCTTCATTTATAAACTTCGTTTATAAATTTTTATAACTTCGTTGAATTTCACTAAAATAATCTCATTTATAAAATTCCATCTTTATAAATTCAATTTCTTATAAATTCCATTTATTTCCGTCAATCTATTTTTATATCGATTCCAACTTCTTTCTATATTTTCCCAAATATCATTTTGAAATCCAGTCTTTAAAATATCCTTTATATAATTTATTTTAAATTCTCTTTTTAAAATATTTTTAGCATTATTTTATACGATCAAAAATCCATCATTTCTTATTTAATCAATCTCTTCAAAATAATCCAAATTCCGATATATATATTTTTATATTAAAAATCTCCTTTTAATTCCTTAAAAATTTAAAATAATATTTATGGTATTTTATATACCAAAATTATTTTCCATGCTATTTTAACATTTAAAATTTTACAACACACAATAATCCAACATTATTCATTCACATCATATATTTCATATATATAAAAAGACTAAATATTTTTGAGGAATCCGGTTGGATCCCTCCAACCTGTTTTCCCTGCATCCACAGATGTTAGATAACAATAAAAATACCAATCCCACTTCGAGGGGGATATCACAGTATATGGGGTCATCTGCTATTATGCGGGACGCATAAGGTCTCATCCGCTATAAAGTGCGGGAATATCACTCCAATACTAATATATATACTAATATATATATAGTCATCCAACAGATAAAAATTTATAAATACAACCAACACTCGACATTTTAATTGAACTGCTTAAAATAAATACTAGTAATCCGGAAGAGTGAGAATTTTCTCACCTTGATTTTTAAGTTGGCCGACATCCAGATTTTTAAATTTCAGCTTGTATATCTCTCCTCTATGAATACAACTCGCCTCGTTTCCATGATTTTGTACCTCGTAACAGCGTTATACCATTTTATAAGCACCTTTTTAATTAAATAAAATTACTTACATTAATTGAAATTGTTAACAGCAAATTAACTTTAATTAAATTAACCATAAAAATTAAAATTTACCTCACCATGTTACCAGGCTCGAGACTACCTACCCTTGCTTCACCGATGCTGCTCTGGAAAGTATCCCTCTCTCGCGTGTGAATACGGCTCACCCAGCGCCGTGCCTACGGCTACGTACTGCCACCTTCGACCACTCATACTCAAGCGAGCCTCCCCTATCGCACGTACACACACCACCCTCCGGCCCTGTCATCACCCCGCGACTCTCAACCCAAACACGCTCGAACCCTAAGCCGCGTACCACAACAGTGTCGTCCCCTCCAGCATTGACTTCGGCATGCATCCCGAGCTCGAGCTCCCACATCCTCGTGATTTCAATTGTAGGAATTCCTACGTGATTTGAATTTTTTTTTATAAATGAAATCGACTTCGGTTTGGCAAAAAAGAAAAAAAATTGAACGAGGAATGTAATGATCCCAAAATTTTAAACTATTTTAAATTAATAATTAAATTCATTTTGATTTAAAATTGTGAAGTGTTTGAAACTTTCAAGTTTAATATGAAGAACATATTTGAATTTAAAATTTGATCTAGGGTTAAGTGGGCTTTGAAAATAATACTGCCCATATTTTCTTTGATGTCGTGATTAAGTAAACCCGCCCCTTATTCGTATTCATTCACAAACCCTATACCCGTTCCCCTTTTTTCTCATTCTCAAACCCTAGTTCCAAAGCATACGAAAGAAATAAAAATGGTGGCTCGGTATTTTTCGTCCACCTCTCCAAGCTAGGGCTTTTCAAAATCAAAGGCAGTCTCATCTATTTTTCTTCGTTCGTTCCTCACCACCGTGGCTCTGCCTCTTCCTCAATTCGAACGCGGCTGCTTTGATTTGGCAAACAAGGTGAGTGATTTAATTTTCACTCACATCTAGTTCGAATGCATACAATCCTTTGTTATTTAATTTTCATGACTTCGATTTTGGTTTGAATTTTGTTTTGATTTCGTGAATTTCTGGCATCACCGATCATTTGGGCTTTGATTTTTGTGGCCTCTATGTACTTCGGCCTCTGGTCATTCAACTTTAGCTGTTGTTGCTTCTGTACGTTTGCTTGAGTCACTTGTAATTGCTGCTACATGTTGTTGGTCTCGTTGACTTCGACTTTGTTTCGATGTCGATGAGTTTTGTCTAGCTTGGTTCGATTTTTGTATACCATGGTAATGATTTTTGCATGAACTCTGCAAGTATGATTTTAGGGAAAATATTTTAGTTAAAAAAAAAATACTTTGGCCTTGCCGTTGTTTTCAGTGTTGACTTCGACCTTGAATTGGGTTTGAAACAGTTGATCTATATTTGTTTTGAACTTGCCGATTTTTTTTTGGTAACTTCACTGATCTTATCGAGTTCGTGGATTTTGATGATGTCTGGCTTCGTTCTCTGATTTCATGAAATTTTGATGGCTTCGGCTTCCACTTTGATTTTGCTAAATTGCTTTGATGTTGCTGTTTTCTCAGATTTGATCAATTTCATATAAAATGATACTTGAAATTTTTGACTGATTCATGTCTATGATCATTGACTCCATCACTTTATTATCTCGGCCGTATGATTTTTATTTGAAAACTGCAAGCATGATTTTGGAAAAAAGAGGAAAAAAAAAGTATATTTTATTTGTTGCACTTAGTCGATCCATTGCAGATAAACTTGAGCATTTTTGTAGTCTTCACTGCAACCTTTGGTTGCATATTTAATATGCAGATGCACTTGATGATTTTTTCTTGGTTAAGATAATTTAATTTTGGAAATTGCTGTTGTTTAAAAATATTTCGAATGTTGGTTGCACTGTCCAGTTTCACTCATTTGTTACTGTTGCCTTGAACTATTGCCATCACATTCATGTGCACTTTCTATTCAAGTTGCAATCTCCAGTTCCATGTAGTTGTTGCTGGTGCCCTGTATTTTGTTATGTGTGATGCTTGGCTATATTGCCTTATCATAGGTGCACTGTCCAGCTTCAGGTTGTGGCATTGATTTATATTAGTCGTTTTGGGCTTGGTTTTGTACTGTCTGCATTCCGACTCATTCAAGCTAGTTCATATTGAACTGGTTCATTGTTTTCATACCTTGTCTGACCCTGTTGCATTTGGTATACTTCATATGCATACTTTGTTTGCTATTTGGTCGTCTATACCTCTGTAAGCTTGAGTTTGCGTAGTTTCATCATGGTTTGCATTTTGATGCTCTTTGAGTATCACTGAGTCTTTGGCATTTGGTCATTCTTTGTACTACCTGATCCTTTTGGAGTTTCAGTTTGTACATTCGGTTGTTGTATGTTGGCAACTTGTATTTGTGATGCCTGTTTCATTAAGCTTGATAGGTTTGTCTTCACTGTATTCATTTGATTTGGTCATTGTTTGTAGTTGGCCTTGTTTAGTTTCTGGGTTTCACCATACTTTTGTTGCATATATCAGTTTGCTTGTACACGTGTCTGTGGTCTTCATATATGTGTCCTTTGCATTTGTGTACATGTATACCATGTATTTGAGTCTGGTTCTTGTTGCACTTCACCAGCTATGTCTTTGTTCATGTTGGTTTAGTTGTACTTGAATGTCTACTGTCTCATTTCTAGTTTGCATTGCCTTTATGGTCTTCACTTTTGTGTAGTCTGCACATTCTGTATATGTCTGAAGCTTGGTTTGGTATTTTCTGGCATTTGTATTTAGTCTGGAGGTATTGGGTTTTGAACTGATATTTCAAATGTTTGAACTGTGTTGTTTATTCAATTCAATTTGTTTTGAATTATAATTTGATTTGGTTGTTGTGCTGGTGCATTGATCCAGTTGAGTTTACACATGTTTGTTCCACTTATAGCCTTTGTACCTTGTTGTTTCACGGTAGCACTTCCATTGCTACTGCTGATTCAAATATATGTGCGGGCCATTGCTTTTGTGCACTGATGCTTACCGTCATGTAGAATTTGAGGACTTTTGTAACGACCTCGAAATTTAATTTTATTTAAATTGATAACTAAATAAAATTTTGAATTAAAATTGTGAAAATAATCAATGCGGTGATGCGAGTTTCCTCGAAATCAAGTATATTTTGTATAAATCATTTAAATTTAATAATATTTTAAATAGTGTACATATATGTGAATATATATGTATACGTGATATATGAGAAAATTTGAAGTTAATATATATGTATATTGAATTCGAGTTTAAATCTAAATCTAAATAGTTTAAAAATATAAAGTAAATATCTTTGTACCAATGAAATATAAGCATAAACAAACAACATTTACATATATAAGAAGAAACATAAAGTACACAATGCAAATTATATGTCAGCCGAAAAGTAATAGCTTGTAAATGAATGTATAAGCATGAACTGTAAAACATGCAAGTAAAATAAATATAAAACAAGACAAAAGATAAAATAAAATATGTTCAAACACATACCAAAACAAAGCTCTCAGCCGAGTTAAAGCAAGAGTAGGCAAGAAGAAAAGAAAAATAAATATCATAAGGGGACAACAAGGTACCAAAGCATTTAATGCTAGCTCAAAGCAAAGTCAATTCGAGAACACTTCAGCCTCCATATACAAGAGAAAAATCTCTGAATGATTGTACAAAGGAAATGATACCCTGTAACTTGCTTTCTTTTAGACATCAACTTCTCATTTTTCAACTCAGTTTCGTTCATTTCAAACTGAGTAAAAACTGAAACAAATACCATTTAAACTCCAACAAGAATTCAACTTAAAACACCAAAACAAATCAGAGAAGGAAGCTTCAGTTTTAAGTTGCAAGCCATTTTTTGTTCTCTGGAAAATAACAAAGTATGCAAGCAGTCAAGTTTTCAGTTTTTAAAGAAGACAAAGATTTCTGGAAGTCAAAAACAATAGAAGCATACAAGTTTTCAAGAAAATCAAGTTTTAAAAGTCTCTGCCTTTTCCATATCAAGTGAGTAAACAATTTTTATCTAAAATCTAATTAAGTAAATGATGGTTGCTTGTGAAATCTTTGTGATGATATCTTGCATATATATAAGTATATGATTCTGTTTATATGTAGAGATAAATGGGTTTCATGTTGTTATGTTTGAACTTATGTGACTGTTGATATAATTACCTCTGTTCCATATTACAGAGTTTAACAATTTAGTTCTAATCCATCCCTTTTCCTCGCTGATCTTTATTTTGGTCTAGTTATCAAACAAGAATTGATTGTTAGTTTTAGATTAAACTTAGAAATGAAGTTAAGGAAAAGATATTTGAATGATAACTGTAAAAAATAGGAAGAACATGGAAATTCTTAAGACCCTGTAAAAATCCATCATAGAAATATGTAGTCTCGGGATTGTAATTCGTATATACTTCGCAAATTTGGATTTTTAAAATTAAAATGAAGATTTTTAGTGTTGTATTTCAAGAGCAATGTGAATTTGAATAAAATTTGTATTTTTCCCAATTTCTAACGTTCGAACTAATTTTAGATGTTGAAACTCTGGTTGAAGCTTGCTTGACACTTGTTGATAACAGGAAAAATGTTAAAGAATTTTTCTACTTCATAAATTAAGTGAACGAGATCGAGATAGGGTTTAGGGTTCGTATATGTTATGATCTGGAAATGTGACGAGTTCGATTTCTTCTCGTGATCGAGCTTCGCGATACTTCGGGGAAGGATGGCTTGGAGTGTTGTCGAGGTGTGGTCGGAAGTGGGTCGACTCCGGTGGCCTGTGCAGCGGAGACGAGACGGCAACGTGATGATCGATTGGGGCAGTTTGGTCGAGATGGTTCGAGCTATGCTCGATATCGATTCCAGGCGAATTAAAGGGTGCTGGGTGGTTGCGAAGTTTGGTTAGGATGTCGACGATGTGGGGATGATCGTGGTGTTGGTCGGAGGTGGCCAGTGTGACTGTGCACGTGTACGTGCATTTTGGGTATCTGGTTGTTGATTTGGGGAAGACGAGTATTCCCTGTGTGTTTTGCTCGAGTATCTGGGAAGTTCCCTCGAAGTAATGATCGAGAGTTTGAGTAGAAAACTTGGGTTCGTACTCGTGAAGGTTGAAGGTGAAAGCTACATTTTTTAAAAACTGTAAATTACTAAGTTTTTTGGTAATACCAGGGGAAGTCTCGGGGTTTGTTTCCAGGAAGAGATTAAGCATATAAATTTAAAATCAATGATGTATAAAAATTTAATTAAAGTCTTATAAGTTAAAAATAAATTGATTTTAAAGTTTAAGGAAGTTTTTCAAAATATTAATTAAGACAAATAATCTTTATTAATTGTTTAAAAAGGTTTATTAAGAAAAGTTAATTAATTGGTAATTTTAATTAACTAAGTGATAAAGATTAATCAATTTGGAATTTAAAGATGGGTTAGTTAGTAATTAAGTGCTTAACTAATTTGTAATTAAAAATTGTAAATTAGATAATTAAAGTTAATTAATTTACAATTAGTAGTTGGTTAAGATAATTGATTAAAGATTAATTAATTTTTGTGATTAATTATAGGTTAATTAACTTATTATTAATGGTTAATTAATAAAAAAAATTAAAGGATAATAAATCAAATGATTTGGAATTTATTAATGATTAATTAACCAGGATTAGTAATTTATTCATAAGAAATTTATCTGATTTAAATTTATCAGATAATAAAATTTGACCTTACTTATGAATGTTTGGATTCTGTTGATTGTCGAATTGTTTGATATCCCTGATATATGATGCTTTGTGATACATCCTGATTTATGTTGTGATCTGAGATTTTCTGTTTTTGTGATATATTACTGTGTGATATGAAACCCTTGACCCGTAAAACGACATTTGAATTTCGATGCGACAGGGAGTCAGATTCCAGTTGGTTATCCGAAACCCACATCGAATTGTAATAGTGAATCTTTATAACCGATAAATTTATTTTATCTATGAATCTGTGAATGAAGATAAGCGTTATCGATTTATACCACTTATCGATATATTTGTGATGATTGATGTTGCACTATTGTGTGTAAAACCCCTGGACCACACTTATACACACACAAATATGGATTTCACGTGGAAATCGGTTAAGTCACACATAATTTAAATTTGATGTTTTCGAAATTGAGATTTTAATTTCAATTGATTTTGAAATTTGAAATTTCAGTTTAAAGTGAAAAGCTTTTGAAATGGAATTTCAAAGATGAAATTCATTTTTGAATAACTTGATAAAGTTTTGGAAGTTTAAATAATTTGATTTAAAACTTAAATTCAAGATTTGAAATTGAATTCTATAATTTGAAACTAGGGATTAAAGAAGTTATATCGTTATATAAGGGTTAAACTATTTTAAAAAGTATTGACTTTGGAATGTGAATATAATTCAAGGACTTTAACCCGTGCAAATAAAATTGGATTTTTCTGAAATGAAAACTGTTTGTTTTCAAATGATAAAAGCTTTCATATATATAAGAAATGAAATTCCAATTTAAAGGAATTTCATGTATGAATTGAAAGATGGTTTTCCAAGTTATAAATGAATTCTTTTTGAAAGCTATGAATTGAATCTGTTTATTTTTAACAGATTTAAAATGATGTTTTGTTTAAACCATTCGAAATGAAATTGTTTTGAAAACTATAAGTTAAATCTTGATTTAAGGATTTAACGAGTTAATCCAATTGAAACGGAAATTGTTTTGAAATCTGTGAATATATTTTTGTTAAAACTGGGTGAACATTTGAAATAAATCTTTTTGTTTAAAAGATTTGAAATGGTAATTGGTTTAAACCATTTGAAGAAAAGATTTTGGGTAATAAGTTGTGACTTAATTGAAATCACATATCCATTTGTTTTTAAAGATTGCGCTCGTTATTCGGGTTAGCCGGGAAAAGACATTTGTGTCATATAACCCATTCCGAATAATGATACGTCGTATATGGATAGCATTTGAAGACCGGTGTTGAAGACCGGATATTTACGAAAACGAAAGGACAACTCGTCGAATGTCTCTGCACCGACTTGTCCCCGGTATAGAGATTTTATCACCCTTTGTGATGGGAAGTCCGGACGAGATTGTGAATACCCGGAATTGCAAGGGCTTCGTAAGAAGTGCCTTCGGTTCTGTTCGAACCCGGAACAGACTTGTATGATTACATGTCTGACATTACACTTTGAGATATAAAGCTGATTTCTTTCAAATACATTTCTGTTGGTGGTGGAGAATTTATTCTCTTAGCTTAACACCCTTCTCTGAGACGTACGAGCTCAGAGGTTATGTAGTTGAAGGTTATCAGCGATATATTCCCAATTTGGTAATGTGGCATGCTGAGTGTTGCTGTATGATGATCAGTGTTTGATCATTTGTGATATGATCATTTGTTTGATCATTTATCTTTGTGATCATAGGTTGATCATTTGTTTGACCCGAAGCATGGCTTTGTGACAAAGCGTAGCTTTGTGGACGAGACTTCGTCGAACCTCACACCCCGGAATGGTCAAAACAGGAAAGATGCGGCAAGGTTCTAGGGAGTAGCGCCCCTTAGTGTATGTCATTCCTTCTGGATAAAGGTGGTATCATGGTATGGAGCCCAGATACTTAACCTATGTGGTTGCTGCAAATTTATTACTTTGTGGTTGTTGGAAATCGAGGATCCTCGGGAAGATCGGTGACGATCGGGGGATGGCATACGCGTGTCAGTAGTTACCTATTTTTGCAGAGGTAACCCGGCCTTGTGTTGGCAGAGATCCGGTTAGGTTCTCGGGACGTCATTCCAGAGGCGTTTCCATGTGGCAATGGGAAGTTCCTTGGCCTGACCATTTGTTGGAAATCCAAAGAAACAATACGAGCCTTTACGATTGCAAATTGTAGAACCTGTTTCCTCAGGAGGCAGCTATAGCAGGCATAATATAATGGTACCTATGCTGGCTAAGATTTATATTCTACTTTCGAAATGATTTCTACACTATGCACTAATAATAATATAAAAAATGATTTGATTTTTGCGTAGTAAGCATCTTTGACTAACATAAGAAGAAATCTCCTCCAAGTCTGCGTTTGCATTGTGTGTGTGGTGGGAGGTCTTATGGTAGTTTCATTTTCCAAAAGCATTGCGAATTGACTTTAAAATTTTCTACTATTTGTTTTTAAAGATAAACTGTTTTTGTTGCTCACACCAGTCCCACGACTGACTCGGAGTTTATTGTTTATTTCCTAAACTCTGGGTGCTCATAATTTTCTACACGAGCAGTCTAGAGTTTGGTTTTTCAGATAGTCAGATTCAGTTGATTTTCTGGAGTTAGTTCAGTCTTTGGATATGGACTGCACTTGCTTATCTTGGTGTATCGTTATTGGGAGTTCGAGCTACTGCTGTAGTTCTCTCTTGAAGACTGTCTTAGAATTATTTGTTCCGCTGCTGATGTTAGTTATCTATTTTTCTTTCCACTGCTATTTGTTGTATCATATCTCTGATGTATATTGATATTCATTGTATCACTCTGTTGTATCAGATATTGTATATCAATGTATTATTCTTTATTCCGCTGTGTTATTTACTTAACTGTGTTATAAGCTCCGGCGACTCGGATTTGAACGGTCGAATCTGTGGCATTCGAGTACGATGTAAAGTATGGATGTCGATTTTCGAACGCGAAAAATCCAGTTCGTTACAACTTTTGTGTTGTTTCGAGTTTGCTATTGCTTTATATCTGGACTTCTTCTATTTCAATTTGTTTGCAGTTGTGTTGAGTCCGGATAGCCGTGACTTGACCTCTGCAGTATTGATTTGCTGTCAATAGTTGGAGTTGTGATGACATCTTATACGGTATTGGCGAGGCAGTGCACGCGTGCGTGTACTACAGCCACACATTTTAATGGTGGCAAGGCCGTACACATTAGCGTGTACTGCAGCCACTCAGTATTGATTTTAATTTATATTTCTTTGTTTAGATTCATTTATCTGTTGCGTATTTCATATGTTGTATTGGCGAGGCCGTACACATTAGCGTGTACTGCAGCCAATCGAAAATTGATGTTTTAAAGTGATATTTCAACTGTTTGAATTGATTTTGGTTGATTTGATGATTTTTGTTGTTAATCGCCGTTTCAGCAATTCTGTTCTTTACTAAAATCACCTTCATTTAAAAACTTTTCATTTATCTCTGCTGATATTTTTAAATCTGCTGATTTGTTGTTTAACACTGTTAAGTGTTATAATTAACGTCATCCGATTTCTTTGTTAAAAGGGTCGAATAGACGGGAATTATTGTGATTGTCGTCTATTTGATTATTACTGCCTCTATGCACTAATAACTGAGTTTGAATTAGACTGACCGGTGTATTATTTTCTTTTGAATGTAATACTCGGGTCAGACCGAGTATTTTACAACTTGAAGATTTTCGGGCAGCGAAGTTAGAGAGAGAGGGTAAAACGCTCACTTTAGATTTCAGGAAATTTTGTACTTAAAATAAATATTCCGCTGTATCAATTTAATACATTGTATAAACTCTGATGTATGTAAAAAGATTCATAGTAGTGAAATATTATTATTTTGTGTTTCTGTGGCTGATTCTGTTTAAACTCTATAAACTAAATAACATTCCGTTATTTTGAACGTTTCAAGTTGGTTTAATTACCGACTAGGGGCGGTCAGAAGGGCGGGATGTTACAAAGTGGTATCAGAGCTTTGGTTTACACAAAGCTTAGTTTATGGTGTTTAATATGAATAGTTACTAGAATCACTTTAAAGAAAGCGTTTTTCAAATCTAAAGAAGTATAAATATCATTCTTTTTTAAATAGAAGGTATTTTGAAAATTCAAATCCTTTTCGGAAATTCCCCTCTCTAAATTTAGGTTTATGATAGTTTCTCTTTGATAAGGTTTCCTTTGATTTGAGTCCCGATTTAATTCGAAAAACCATTATCGAGTTGTTGAGATTTAAGGAAAATAGAATATAAGTTAAGTGAGTTAATGAATTGGTTTAAATCAAATATTTTGAATATCTCCAAAGTAGTAATTGGGAAATGATTGAATAATCCAACCTTTGCTAATAGGAATTGCCAATTTTAATAGGAAACTTCGAAAACATCCTGTTAATTATAATGGCGAAAACCAAAGCACAAAAAGCAGCACGTCGTGAACAAAGAGCAATTGCCCGTAGGGAAGCACAAGTGGCACATGCGGAAATTGAAAGGAAAATCAATGAAAGACAAGGACCTGGTCCCTATGATGATGTTATTTGTTATCGATGTCATAAAAAAGGACATTATGCCGTTACGTGCCGAGAGAAGAGAAAGAAAAGGAATGTGGATGACCGGTTCGCTCGTCCTGAGATTGTGTGTTTTAAATGTCAAGGGAAAGGGCATTTCCTTAGTCATTGCCCTGAAGTGAAAAGGAAGAAGCGCGCACTCGATTTACCAGTCGACAGTCTGCTATCATTGTCGTCAGACTGGACATATAGCCAGAAATTGCACCGAAAGGCATCATGGAAAGCAAGCTATAGCCCGATCAGCTAGAGCGAAAAGCGTGAAAATGATAGATAAGGATGGGAACATCACATATTTTTGCGGGAACTATAGGAATTGGGGACATGTTGACTTTGAATGTGTCAATCCTCCTTTAATGCAACCTGAAATAGTGCAAACCGAAGAGGGAAGTTTGGCATAGATGTGTACTACCAGACGGGAAGTCGATAGTCCTCGATAATTCTGAATCTAAAACAAATCAATATATTTGAAGCAATCAATATATTTTGTAATGCTATCTTTTGTAATCCAAAATCTTCTATGTATGTATTTTAGAAGTATTAGGCTATGTATCGTTTTGTACGAAAAGGAATATTTTAATGAAATAGCATCTTGGGAAGGAAATCTATTTGTCGACTTAATTTTATGAATTAAACCAGTTTCGATATAAAGCTTATATTTCAAGTTTAGATTAATGCCTAAAATAGTTAACGTGGAGATATAAAGATAATGGAACCCATTCAATGAATATTAATAAGATAAATGAATTTGGAATATATCTTATATAAGTAAAGTGAATAGTGATTTGAAATTTTGTTTTGATAAATAAAATTGAAGATGAAATAAAGATTTTTAACTTAAGAAAAGTTAAATTGAATTGAGTTAGCATTAATAAATATACGATTTGAAATTTAACTAAAGGAAAGTTAAATAAATTGAACTGGATTAGATAAATTATTGAAATGGAAATTTAAACTTAAAAGATAAGTGATTATATAATATGAATTGGGAAGTTTAAATTAATAAGTTGTATAACTTATAAAATGAGAAAATTTAAGTAAAACCAGTTGTTAAAATGGTTAAACAGTTTTGTTAAGTAAAAAAAAATCTGAATTTTGGATAGTGATATGAATTTGACTTTAGTAAAAGTTAAATAAAATAGAATTCCAAATAAATTAGAGACGAACTTAAGTTGTATAGTGAAAATAAATGCAAGTGGAGATAAAATGAAACATAGCTTAAGTAATGTTGAATGAGGTTGAATTTGATATCAAAATGAATTAATAAAGTGAAGTAATGAATATGAATTTGAGTTATATAAAGGAAATTCAACTTTAATTGTAAAAGTGAATAAACATGGATTAGAAATATTGTTGTTAAAAGTTGAATAAAACTTAAGTTAAGAGGATGTGAATATAGTGAGTATAAGAATTCAATCTGAATTAGAATATAAACCAATTGAAATTAAATGTGTTAAACCAAATTGAATGTAAGCAAAGTAAATAAATTTGGTTATGTTGAATGTGCATTGGTTGTTAGATGGTTGCTAGTTAATTATATAGAAATTCATTAACTGTTAATGAAATTGAATTAAAATTGTGAAGTTATAAAATGAATCGATGTTGTAAAATAAAAGATTTATAAGTAATTTACTTATAAATTAAATTTTGATATAAAATTGAGTTATAAAAGGAATGGTAAATAAAGTAATTTTTATAAATAGAAGTCTTTATAAATAGAAATAGAATTTATAAATGATGTTTATAAATCCGGAAATGACTTATTTTGATAAGTGAATTCTTATAGCTTGTTAAAGGAAGTATATCCACAATTTTGGACAATGGATAATCTTTTAAAAATGTATAGAAATGTTGTGAATATACTATTGAATAAAATGGACATGTTTTGAGAAAGTGCTATTTTAAAACGAAGTTAATTGTTTTAAAACATGTTTTAAAAGGCATTGAATATCGAAACCATAGATTTCAACATTCATTGTTGAAATAGACGTTTTCGAGAAAAAAGGAAATGGTGGACTATAACACTGTTGTTATAGTAAATGATTTCCGAAAGGAAATGTTTTGTATAGTATTGGGATTTATACATCTATTTAAATTTCGAATCCCTATACTAGTGATTTTGAGTTGTCGTAACGATGTTTTACGTAACATTCGTTTTAACTCAAATAAATGTGTGAAAGAGAATGATTTCCTTAAAAGATGAAATATATACTTAATTATGATTTAAGTATATCGAATATTTTCAAACGTTGAAAATAAATTAGCTTTGTGAATTACTTATTTTTAAATAAGTGTGGAAATGTTTTTCCAATATGAAATGAAATGTTGTGAATATATTCCGTAAGTGATAAATGATTTGAAATTCATTTTCAAAGTCGAAGTTGAAAAGTTAAATGAGAAATTTGAACAATTAGTTCAATTTGAAATTTTTCAAAAAGATTGAATCGTTGAGTTAAATTGAGTTTAACTTCGACACCATAGACAATACAAGTTGAGTTTTGAATTTCAGATGATGGTTTGGATTGTATGTCTAACATTGTGAATTGATGACATAGCAATTGATCTCTATTAAATATATATCTGTTTGGTGGCGGAGAATTTATTCTCTTAGCTTAACACCCTTCTCTGAGACGTACGAGCTCAGAGGTTATATATCGATGGACATCAATTATGTGTTGAGAATTGACGATGTAACGTGTGATCCAAATCGAATGTGAAGTCGATAATAAATGGAATTATAAATATGAATTGGGTTTGAGATAACCTTAAATTTCCAAATCGACTTGGAGGAAAATTTTGAAATCCTCTATTTGTTATGGATATGGGATATGTAGGTTTTCAGAACTTATATATATGAATGCGGTAAATTTGAAAACCGTCAGTTTGGAAAGTAATTGTTATGGAAATCTTATGTAAGTTTACATGGATATGATATGTACGAAATGTGAAATGAAGTACTACATATATATGATGTTATGTTTTCTAAACTGAGGATATGGAAAAGTACCTTCCATTTAAAATTTGTGAAGGTTTCGGAACTCGTTATGAGTGTCCATTTGAAATTCGTAGCTACGTAGAATTTCCATTAGTCGGAGTGACTATTTGAATTGGAATCCCTCGGGATGGATCATGTCGATGGGATCATATTGATTGATTAGCGTAATTTGAGGGGCGTGATGCCTATAGTTACAAGCGATTCCACTGGGATAGTGGCGCAACCGCCGGGTAAACTTTAATCTAAATGCCAAGCGAAATTTGAGGGGCGTGATGCCTACAGTCACAAGCGATTCTACTGGGATAGTAGCGTAACCGCCGTGTGAACTGCGATCTATGGCGACAACCATGTCGAAATTTAAGAGATGAGAAATCTACAGATTACAAGAGATTCTACTGGGATAGTAGCGTAACCGCCGGGTTACCGTGATCCATGGGGGAACGTGCTTTCCTTATCCATTTTTGAAAAAGAATTTTTAAGTATTTTCACTGGGAGTTGATGCAAGTATATTTAGTACTTGGAGATTTTTAGTCCTGCGCCTGGCCAGCATATGCCTAATGTCTGTAAGAACGACGATAGACTTGTTAAACTTCGAGTTAGTAAGTATTTTCAAAATGTAAATAGCGAATCAATAGCTTGAAATTTAAAATTTCATAATTCCAACTTAATAAATTAAGAAAGAAGATCTTTGAAATGTCTTGAAAGTTCACAGCTTTGGAAAAGATAGAATATGCAAATCTCTAACATGAAGAATTTCAAGTTTAAATATGAGTTTTGTAAGTCGAAAATTTTGGTAAAAGACTTTTGCGTTTTGATTGTAGAAATCAATGAACAAAAGGAGATAATGAACAAAGCTAGTGAGATTAAACAAATGAAACGAATCCTATGTTTATTTATTTTTAATAAGTTTTGAGCTTAGTAAAACTTTTTAGGGTATAAATATTGGTGAAATTTTAACAACCTTTCCTTTTCGAGGAAGAAAAGTTTTAAGGAGGGAAGATTGTAACGATCCCAAAATTTTAAACTATTTTAAATTAATAATTAAATTCATTTTGATTTAAAATTGTGAAGTGTTTGAAACTTTCAAGTTTAATATGAAGAACATATTTGAATTTAAAATTTGAGCTAGGGTTAAGTGGGCTTTGAAAATAATACTGCCCATATTTTCTTTGATGTCGTGATTAAGTAAACCCGCCCCTTATTCGTATTCATTCACAAACCCTATACCCGTTCCCCTTTTTTCTCATTCTCAAACCCTAGTTCCAAAGCATACGAAAGAAATAAAAATGGCGGCTCGGTATTTTTCGTCCTCCTCTCCAAGCTAGGGCTTTTCAAAATCAAAGGCAGTCTCATCTATTTTTCTTCGTTCGTTCCTCACCACCGCGGCTCTGACTCTTCCTCAATTTGAACGCGGCTGCTTTGATTTGGCAAACAAGGTGAGTGATTTAATTTTCACTCACATCTAGTTCGAATGCATACAATCCTTTGTTATTTAATTTTCATGACTTCGATTTTGGTTTGAATTTTGTTTTGATTTCGTGAATTTCTGGCATCACCCATCATTTGGGCTTTGATTTTTGTGGCCTCTATGTACTTCGGCCTCTGGTCATTCAACTTTAGCTGTTGTTGCTTCTGTACGTTTGCTTGAGTCACTTGTAATTGCTGCTACATGTTGTTGGTCTCGTTGACTTCGACTTTGTTTCGATGTCGATGAGTTTTGTCTAGCTTGGTTCGATTTTTGTATACCACGGTAATGATTTTTGCATGAACTCTACAAGTATGATTTTAGGGAAAATATTTTAGTTAAAAAAAAATACTTTGGCCTTGCCGTTGTTTTCAGTGTTGACTTCGACCTTGAATTGGGTTTGAAACAGTTGATCTATATTTGTTTTGAACTTGCCGATTTTTTTTTGGTAACTTCACTGATCTTATCGAGTTCGTGGATTTTGATGATGTCTGGCTTCGTTCTCTGATTTCATGAAATTTTGATGGCTTCGGCTTCCACTTTGATTTTGCTAAATTGCTTTGATGTTGCTGTTTTCTCAGATTTGATCAATTTCATATAAAATGATACTTGAAATTTTTTGACTGATTCATGTATATGATCATTGCCTCCATCACTTTATTATCTCGGCCGTATGATTTTTATTTGAAAACTGCAAGCATGATTTTGAAAAAAAGAGGAAAAAAACAGTATATTTTATTTGTTGCACTTAGTCGATCCATTGCAGATAAACTTGAGCATTTTTGTAGTCTTCACTGCAACCTTTGGTTGCATATTTAATATGCAGATGCACTTGATGATTTTTTCTTGGTTAAGATAATTTAATTTTGGAAATTGCTGTTGTTTAAAAATATTTCGAATGTTGGTTGCACTGTCCAGTTTCACTCATTTGTTATTGTTGCCTTGAACTGTTGCCATCACATTCATGTGTATTTTCTATTCAAGTTGCAATCTCCAGTTCCATGTAGTTGTTGCTGGTGCCCTGTATTTTGTTATGTGTGATGCTTGGCTATGTTGCCTTATCATAGGTGCACTGTCCAGCTTCAGGTTGTGGCATTGATTTATATTAGTCGTTTTGGGCTTGGTTTTGTACTGTCTGCATTCCGACTCATTCAAGCTAGTTCATATTGAACTGGTTCATTGTTTTCATACCTTGTCTGACCCTATTGCATTTGGTATACTTCATATGCATACTTTGTTTGCTATTTGGTCGTCTATACCTCTGTAAGCTTGAGTTTGCGTAGTTTCATCATGGTTTGCATTTTGATGCTCTTTGAGTATCACTGAGTCTTTGGCATTTGGTCATTCTTTGTACTACCTGATCCTTTTGGAGTTTCAGTTTGTACATTCGGTTGTTGTATGTTGGCAACTTGTATTTGTGATGCCTGTTTCATTAAGCTTGATAGGTTTGTCTTCACTGTATTCATTTGATTTGGTCATTGTTTGTAGTTGGCCTTGTTTAGTTTCTGGGTTTCACCATACTTTTGTTGCATATATCAGTTTGCTTGTACACGTGTCTGTGGTCTTCATATATGTGTCCTTTGCATTTGTGTACATGTATACCATGTATTTGAGTCTGGTTCTTGTTGCACTTCACCAGCTATGTCTTTGTTCATGTTGGTTTAGTTGTACTTGAATGTCTACTGTCTCATTTCTAGTTTGCATTGCCTTTGTGGTCTTCACTTTTGTGTAGTCTGCATATTCTGTATATGTCTGAAGCTTGGTTTGGTATTTTCTGGCATTTGTATTTAGTCTGGAGGTATTGGGTTTTGAACTGATATTTCAAATGTTTGAACTGTGTTGTTTATTCAATTCAATTTGTTTTGAATTATAATTTGATTTGGTTGTTGTGCTGGTGCATTGATCCAGTTGAGTTTACACATGTTTGTTCCACTTATAGCCTTTGTACCTTGTTGTTTCACGGTAGCACTTCCATTGCTACTTCTGATTCAAGTATATGTGCGGGCCAATGCTTTTGTGCATTGATGTTTACCGTCATGTAGAATTTGAGGACTTTTGTGTTGTTTCGAGTTTGCTATTGCTTTATATCCGGACTTCTTCTATTTCAATTTGTTTGCAGTTGTGTTAAGTACGGATAGCCGTGACTTGACCTCTGCAGTATTGATTTGCTGTCAATAGTTGGAGTTGTGATGACATCTTATACGGTATTGGTGAGGCAATGCACGCGTGCGTGTACTGCAGCCACACATTTTAATGGTGGCAAGGCCGTACACATTAGCGTGTACTACAACCACTCAGTATTGATTTTAATTTATATTTCTTTGTTTAGATTCATTTATCTGTTGCGTATTTCATATGTAGTATTGGCGAGGCCGTACACATTAGCGTGTACTGCAGCCAATCGAAAATTGATGTTTTAAAGTGATATTTCAACTGTTTGAATTGATTTTGGTTGATTTGATGATTTTTGTTGTTAATCGCCGCTTCGGCAATTCTGTTCTTTACTAAAATCACCTTCATTTAAAAATATTTTCATTTATCTCTGCTGATATTTTTAAATCTGCTGATTTGTTGTTTAACACTATTAAGTGTTATAATTAACGTCATCCGATTTCTTTGTTAAAAGGGTCGGATAGACGGGAATTATTGTGACTGTCGTCTATTTGATTATTACTGCCTATATGCACTAATAACTGAGTTTGAATTAGACTGACCTGTGTATTATTTTCTTTTGAAAGTAATACTCGGGTCAGACCGAGTATTTTACAGCTTGAAGATTTTCGGGCAGCGAAGTTAGAGAGAGAGGGTAAAACGCTCACTTCAGATTTCAGGAAATTTTGTACTTAAAAGAAATATTCCGCTGTATCAATTTAATACATTGTATAAACTCTGATGTATGTAAAAAGATTCATAGTAGTGAAATATTATTATTTTGTGTTTCTGTGGCTGATTCTGTTTAAACTCTATAAACTAAATAACAATCCATCATTTTGAACGTTTCAAGTTGGTTTAATTACCGACTAGGGGCGGTTAGAAGTGCGGGATGTTACATGGAAGACTAAGTATGAAGGTGGATACTCGATTTATTAAGTTCGTTCGAACTGAGGAGAGGGAAGTGTCGCGTGGATATAAAAAGGAGGGGGATGTGATGTTGCATGTAGGATGAAGGCTACAGTGCTCTGAGGTGAGCAGAAAAGAATAGCTGATGTGAACCCAAGGTCAAGTCAAATAAATGTATATATATATATATTTGTCATATAAATTATCAAACGTCTCGATTCACACAATTCAAAATCTCGAACCCCTATCGAGGCATGCCGCTAGGCATTCATAATGTTATACCCCTATTCCGAACATGGAATGGAAAAGGTTCCGAGTCCTAATTCGATCGTATGGAGAAGATAACTTTTTGGACCCAGTTATTATATTGAATTCGAGATTAATTTCAACGCGTTTCTATACCGTACGGCCAAACGATAACTCTAATCGCTGAGAAATATGAAATCCGATAATAATACACTATTATAGATCTAATGGAACTGGTTTCGTTGAATTCCGAGACTGTGCCTCGGAACGCTATTTTTAAATGTCAATTTAAACGGTATATTTTTAAAACCGAACAAATCACTTTTAAATTCAATTTTAAAACTTTTATTACCTTCATTATTATTAATATAAATTTTACAAGCCTTTAAATAATTTTTTATCAAGCTTAAAAACCCAGATTCACTATTTTAACCAATATTCAATTTTAAACTTTAATAATCAAACTATCGAATAAATTGCTATATTAAATTCTGAATTTATTTTATAAATAAAACCCAAATTTCCCATATTCAAAAGAAATCTATAATCAAATTCAATATTTAAAACCATTTAAATATTACAAATCAAACGTCGAAAAATCCGGGTCGTTACATTCCTCCCCACTTAAAAGAATTTCGTCGCCGAAATTGCTAAGGTAGGAAAATTGCTCCAACCCATTACTTATCCAAAACCCACTTAGTGAAAGCTTGATACTTCACTCTTCAAATCCCTTACCTTTATTCAAAACAATTAGTTCTCCACCTTAAACCAAAACCTTTATTTCGATTATAATTTCGAAAAACGATTTCCCATTAACAAAAATTTTTCCAAAAATTTTCAAATTTTTTTTCTAACATCCTAAATTTTCGAAAATTTTTGGGAGAGTCTCCTTTGTACGGAGGACCTTTTGCAATATGACAAAAGAGATAAATATATATACATCGACCCACACGGTCGGAAAACAATAATATATATCAATATATTTCCATTTCTTTATTTTTTTGCATAGGCGTACCTTTATTTAACATTTTTAAGCGTTATTTAGCAAGCGGCTCATTTTGTATGCAATCCGCGCGACCAAAATCTAGCCAAATAACCTCCATGTACCTTTTCTTACTTAACTTAAACACGTAAGTACCAAAACATGAAATTTCAATAGCATTTCACTTATTTAAATAGTTAAAGCATATAAACTTCATAATCAACATGTCAAACATATATTATAAGCAACTATATGGTTCTGATTTCTAATTTTTTATTGCTTTCAATCTATTCATATATCCTTTCATTCAATTCAGAAGGATTTATAACTAAATTAACTTGCATTCAATTCATATTCATACCAAACACACCATATCCACTCCAAATTGACTAAAAATCAATTTTATTCACATTCTATTTATTCATAGAATTTTATTTACTTCCGTTTGCGTCGAACAACCATTTTTCTATACAAATCCGGCGCTATCCATTTAATAAAATAACCATTTCAGCTTATAGCTATTTTTAATTGATTCCAACTCAATCTATATTAAATTCTATTCTATTTCAAATAGGTCTTTAATCAATTTACTTACACTTCTTTCATAACCATTTTCATTACTTTCAAATCCATTTTAATTAGTTCGGAAAAATTTCATGCTAATTTATTAAACAACCTCTTCACAGTTCATTTGAGTCAAGTCTTCCATTCAAATATTACTTAAGTTAATCCGTTTAGTTTAAAATTTTCAACCATATAACTTGAGTTTATTTTCATTTCAACCAACTTCCATTTTCGTTTACTAATTAATTAATTAGTTCATTCATTTTATTAACTTCAAATTCAATCCCATATTCAAATTCATACTCGAATTTATTTAAATAATATCAAGGCCATATTCAATTTATTTATACTCACATTGAATTTATTTATTATAACTTAAACTATTTTTATTTCAATCCAATACCATTTTATTTGATCCCCTTTTCAAATATATTTAATTCGCTTCCATCTAAGTCGAATTTTTATTTATAACTCAAGTTTCATCTCCAAAATCCATTTTTAATTCATAATCCAATTTTAACTTAACCAAGTTAAATTCCATCTTCATATTCACTTAACTAATTAATTTATCTAATTAGTTCACTTCCGTTTTACATTTCAATATCTGATTTTATTTCAAAAATCATTCTATTTAATCACTTGAGTTTGAATTCAATTTTTATAATTCAAGTTTTGGATTTTTATTTCTTTTCCAAAATATTAGGGCCTGTTTGGTTTCATTTTGTATTTTGAGTTTTGTATTTTCAACTTGTACTAAGAAATACCAAGAAATAAGAGAAGAAGATCTACAATTCTTATCCATTGCGACGATCAACGGACAACGAAGGAGTTAGATTGTTCGTCGTGCTTTTGTTATCTCTCGAAACACGAAATACAAAATAAACTTGTTTTCTATTTTACATGTTTATTTCATTTTTCAAAATTATTTGTTTTTTAAGAATACATACGACGGACGCACTTTTGTATAGACGAAAATACAAAATTAAAAATGACAAGCCAAACGGGGCCTCAAACTCTTTTTATTTTGGCTTATCCACTCCAATTTTCAATTTTATAAGTCACACACAACTTATTGTTTTTCACATTTCCATCCATTCTACACTTGAGTATATTTCCATTTTATTTTTAACTCGAGACTACACATTCATTTATAGCTTAAATATTTTTTTATTTCAAATTTTAATTTTTATAAGCTATTCAAATTCATCTATTCACAATTCCAAATTTTAACTTAATTTATTTCCTTCAAGATTTATACCTTATGGTTATATAATATTCATAATTCTCAATTTATATTTACTTCCATTCAATTTTATATCTCAATCCAATTTTATTTCAATTTAATTCATCTTCAGCTCAATTTTACTTAGCTTAAGTTAAATTTCATTCATTTTAACCTTCTCAAGTTAAAATTTAATTTTGAAATTTAAATTCCACACTTTTCTCTTTTCTTTTAAAATTATTCTCAATTTGATAAGTTCATACTTATTTCCTGATGTTTTCTAAACATTTTAAATAAGGATTCCGGAATTTTAAACACCCGGTATTTATTTCAAATCATTTTGAAATCACAAATATCTCGAATCTCACAATTAAACCAACCCTGGTTTTTATCCCAAAACGAAATCCCTTGGAATTTCTAAACAACATTTGTTTCTCCGACAAAATCTCTAAATCAATTATTCTGGTAGCAACCCGTCACTTAGAAACTCAAAATTAATACAATGATGTAGTCGTCATCATCAGAATTATTTTCCAGTGACTGAAGTGAGTTCAGTGCTATATCGCTTCCAAAAATCCATTTAGAACCACTTTCTTTCAAAAATATCTCCAAAATAATATTACTATTATTTTCTTCTAAAAATACTTTGGAAAACATTTTCAAAAATCTCTGGGTTTTAAATTTCCAGATTTGATTTGAATCCAATTTTAATTATAATCCATTTGTATAATTTGCACTTATACAAATTTTCACTTGGTTATATAAACCATTTCAAGTTTTAAAATCTTGTTTGATTATAATATTATCATCCAAACACTCCAACTATATATAATAATTTCAGAAAATTATTTCTTTTATAACAAAATATGGTTGAGTAAAATTATTTCATTTACCCACTTTTTAAAGCAATACTGTGTCGGTTTGCCTAGTTTAAGAGTTTAGAAATCCCTATCGATACAGTTGTCCAGACTGTACCGACCAGAAGCTATAAACACTCAATCGATAAGTCAACACAATATAAAATAATTTATATTCACTAACAAATATGCGCTCATATCTATTAATACACTCAAACTCATTCTAGAGCACTATTGACTCTATCTCTAATGAGTAATCCCTACCAGAGCCAAGGTTCTCGCTTAACCTTCAGCTCTGATACCAAGTGTAACGATCCGGGATTTTCGACCCTCGAAAATCGACATCAATATGTCCACTGTATACCATGCCAAGCAGTCGAGTGCTGGAAATACCAGTCCATTAAGGGTGAAGAAGATAAAGGTAGAAGGAAAGAAACATATCAACATAGAATCTCACAATCGCAGCAGAACAAAATATAATATATAATAATAGATTTTAGATACAAGAACTGTATTGTTAATATACACACCACTATTAGAGTACAACAATTCAATACATCAAATGGACAATTATAATAACTTGTCCTCACACATTGGAAATAACCAAGTACGTGATATACGTCTGAACTACTCCAGCTCGTCCCCTGAGCTCCATAACACTTTACCTGAATCTGTAATACTCGGTCTGACCCGAGCATTATAATAAAATAACACCCGAGTCAGTCTGGAAAACCAACGTGAGAAAACACACTCAATTTGAATTATTAAATTTTCAAAATCCTTTGAAAATAAAGGTATCTCGTAAGACCACGTCACAAATAAACACAACGGGTTTTTACCTTATGATAACCAAAACAGTTTATATCAAATCATCTGATATTATAATAGTGTCTATAGAAAGTAAATCGAAAATAGCTGAAATGCTTGCATCTCACGTTCCAGCATAGTTGGGCACAATCAAAACCGTACGGCGCTTATTGGAGAATGGATTCCATCGAATGACTGGGCCACTGGGGTACCGCCCGTCACAGTACACCTCTAGAACCATGTACCGAGGACCACGCCGGGATTCCCTGCTACACAAGACCGGCCTACCCCTGACCTGGATAGACCGAATATGTTATAACCCCAGGTGTTCCCACCCTTACCATCGAGCGCTTCTTCTTTCATGTGTACCCATATATAAGATAAATAGGGTTTTCCGAGGACATCTAGAAAGGTGATAACATACCCTACTTGGGTGTGACCCACTTAGCCTTGCTGCATCTCCCCTGTTTTAGTCATTCCCGGTTGATGAGGCTCGAGGCTAAGCGTTACCTTTCAAGGAACGATTTCTCTTAGAATGCTCATCATCCTCCAATGACGATGTTCTGATAGCATTCGTCCATACAAGTTGTCCTGGGTCTGGACAAACCGAATCACCGACTTCATCATCTTCATAGTATTCATTCGTAACGTTCAAACCATATCGAAGGTGTTTTCGGATAATTAAATATGATCTCAGTCTCTTCGAAACGATTAACGAAATTGGCCAAAGTTGATAGTTGGTTATTTAACTATCAATCCACATCCATAAACAATCATCAGACCTTATTATAATTTTTCCAAAATTTATTTCAAATATCTTTATAAGATATTACTTCCCATACTTTAACATTATGAAAATAGTTTCCAAATCCCTTTAATTTTCATGGAACATTTCCAACCCTTCCCAATACTTACAATATTTTTCCCACTTCATTTGATATTCAACACTCGAAAAATATTCCTTTTACTTTCTTTTTCTTTTCTCAAAAATCATTTACAATTTTATTTGTAAACTCCTTGACTAGTTTACAACAAATTCTATAAATTCCGGAATTCCTTAATTAATTCCCTTAATATTTTCAAAACCAATTATACTTGCTTATAATCCCAATTTCTCTTCTACTTCTTTTAATGAATTCTATTTCGTTCTTCGAAGTTCACTTTTATTTAACCTCTTCGGATATTTTCTTACTTTTCTTCCCAATTCTATTTAAAAATTCTCTTCTAAATCATATTTACTGAATAATCCCACTTCAAGGCTTCCGAGAAGGTTTATACATAAATTTAAAACAATTTCAAAACTTTATATATATACATATGTAAATAAAAATAAGTATTTATGGAAAATAATAATAATTTGTTTTTAAGACATATTCAAATAATTATTTAAGATATTGAAAACACTTACCTATAACATCACTTTTCAAAGCAGTTTTAAACATTTAGGATTTTCATTAAAATAGGTATTAACTATTTTAAAAATTCACTTTTGAAATATTTCCATACCAACTAACCTTGAAATTTATATAGTTTAATAAATACAACTTTCCTTTTAAAATAAAAATTTAACTTATCGATAAAATAAATTTTTAAATCTCAATAACCAAATTTCAATTTATAAACCTTCTCGATTTCCATCACATTACTTCCATTCCGGTCACCTTAACCATTTCACTTTTAAAAATAGTATCTATTATTTTCTCACCCTATTTCCATATTCCAATATAAATTCTCCCCGTAAACTTATATTCCCAAATTATCATCCGATATCACTCTCCTTCATTTATAAACTTCGTTTATAAATTTTTATAACTCCATTGAATTTCACTAAAATAATCTCATTTATAAAATTCCATCTTTATAAATTCAATTTCTTATAAATTCCATTTATTTCCGCCAATCTATTTTTATATCGATTCCAACTTCTTTGTATATTTTCCCAAATATCATTTTAAAATCCAGTCTTTAAAAATTCCTTTATATAATTTATTTTAAATTCTCCTTTTAAAATATTTTCCGCATTATTTTATACGATCAAAAATCCATCATTTCTTATTCAGCCAATCTCTTCAAAATAATCCAAATGTCGATATATATATTTTTATATTAAAAATATCCTTTAAATTCCTTAAAAATTTAAAATAATATTTATGGTATTTAATATACCAAAATTATTTTCCATGCTATTTTAACATTTAAAATTTTACAACACACAATAATCCAGCATTATTAATTAGAATCATATATTTCATATATATAAAAACACTAAATATTTTTGAGGAATCCAGTTGGATCCCCCCAACCTGTTTTCCCTATATCCACAGATGTTAGATAACAATAGAAATACGAATCCTACTTCGAAGGGGATATCACAGTATATGAGATCATCCGCTATTATGCGGGGCGCATAGGGTCTCATCCGCTATAAAGTGCGGGAATATCAATCCAATACTAATATATATACTAATATATATATATATATATATATATATATATATAAGGTAAAATTTTATAAATACAACCAGCACTCGACATTTTAATTTAACTGCTTAAACTAAATAATAGTAATCTGGAAGAGTGAGAATTTTCTCACCTTGATTTCTAAGTTGGTCGACATCCAGATTTTTAAATTTCAGCTTGTTTATCTCTCATCTACGAATACAACTCGTCTCGTTTCCATGATTATGTACCTCGTAACAGCGTTATACCATTTTATAAGCACCTTTTTAATTAAATAAAATTACTTACATTAACTGAAATTGTTAACATCGAATTAACCTTAATTAAATTAATTTTTTTAAATTAACTTAACCATAAAAATTAAAATTTACCTCACCACGTTACCAGGCTCGAGACCACCTACCTTTGCTTCACAAATGCTGCTACAGCCAGTATCCCTCTCTCGCGCGTGAATATGGCTCACCCAGCGCCGTGCCTACGGCTACGTACTACCACCTTCGGCCACTCGTAGTCGAGCGAGCCTCCCCCTATCGCACGTACGTACACCACCCTCCGGCCCCATCATCACCCCGCGTCTCTCAACCCAAACACGCTCGAACCCTAAGCCGCGTACCACAATGGCGTCGTCCCCTCCAGCATCGACTTCGGCACACATCCTGAGCCCGAGCTCGAGCTCCCAGATCCTCGCAATTTCAATCGTAGGAATTCCTGCGTGATTTGATTTTTTCTTTCTCTATTTTTTTATAAACGAAATTGAATTTAGTTTGGCAGAAAAGAAAAAAAAATTTGAACGAGGAAGAATAAGTATGAAGGTGGATACTCGATTTATTAAGTTCGTTCGAACTAAGGAGAGTGAAGTGTCGCATGGATATAAAGAGGAGGGGGATGTGATGTTGGCGTGTAGGATGAAGGCTACAGTGCTCTGAGGTAAGCAGAAAAGAACAGCTGATGTGAACCCAAGGTCAAGTCAAATAAATGTGTGTGTGTGTTTGTGTGTATATATTTATCATATAAATTATCAAACGTCTCGATTCACACAACTCAAAATCTCGAACCCCTATCGAGGCGTGCCGCTAGGCGTTCATAATGTTATACCCCTATTTATAATGCAATGGAAAAGGTTCCGAGTCCTAATTCGATCGTATCGAGAAGATAACTTTTTGGCCCCAGTTATTATATTGAATTCGATATTAATTTCAACGCGTTTCTATACCTTACGACTAAACGATAACTCCAAACGCTACAGAATTTGAAATACGATAATAATACACTATTACGGATCCAATGGAACTACTTCCGTCGAATTACGAGACTGTGCCTTAGAACGCTATTTTTAAATGTCAATTTGAACGATATATTTTTAAAACTGAACAAATCACTTTTTAATTCAATTTTAAAACTTTTATTACCTTCATATTATTAATATAAATTTTACAAGCCTTTAAATAATTTTTTATCAAGCTAAAAAACCCAGATTCACTATTTTAACCAATATTCAATTTTAAACTTTAATAATTAAACTATCAAATAAACTGCTATATTAAATTCTGAATTTATTTTATAAATAAAACCCAAATTTCCCATATTCGAAAGCAATCTATAATCAAATTCAATATTTAAAACCATTTAAATATTCAAAATCAAACGTCGAAAAATCCGGGTCGTTACATCAGTATGGGGAACGAGAATCCCACCGCTCGCCAAGCATGCTCTGCGAGATGACCTAATCACCCAACCTCATGGCTAGACCCAAGGATAGGATGGCCACCGTCAGTGATCTTAATCTATCTCCACTCCACCTTGGGAAATCTCTAAGACCCAACACTCATATCAATATCCAGAGCAGCCTCGGCAGGCTGCCTATTGAATCCATACTCTGCCTTAGCCCTCATAGGTTCCAGAGAGTAATCAGATTTCCATTCATATGTCCGAGGGCATTCGAAATCAGCGGCCAACGACTTTCTCAAGCTTTCTCTCTAGCCTACAGCCTTCTATGAAAGGAGCATTGACGTATTCACAACCCACATTGTTTAGCACTACTGCCAAGCCTATCTAACAAGTGTGGGTTTTCATGTGCTTAGTACCTTGTTTGGGGACCACTGCCCTTTGTCGTCTAGGACCGCATGAGCCATTACTCTCCTCCTAGTTGGAAAGCTATCCACGAGGATGAGTACCAAGAATTCATTTCCTTGTTAGAGAATGCCCATGCTATCCAACAAGTATGAGTTTTCATATGCTCATTACCTTGTTTGGGGATAGTTGCCCTTTGCCATTCAGAACCACGCGAGCTGTCTATCCACTCCTGGTCGATTGGCTATCCACAAGGATAAATTATCGAGAATTCATTTTCTTGTCGGGGAATGCCAGGCTATCAAACAAAGTAGAATCATCGTGCATTTGTTTCTTTGATTGGGGACTACCCCTTGGCCCGAAGGTCTCCGTGAGACATGTCTCCCTTATGCACCAGGGCACGTCGACGACTGGATGCATGACAGTAATGATTTGTGCCTCTCGTCCTTGATTCTGCTCATCCGTTGAATGGGATGGGACATTGTTGCCTAGGCCGGTGGTGTTACCTCGAATAATGCCAAAGTCTGACATCCGTAGTGTGCCTGTGTAAAAATAAGTTGGGTCAGCCTCTGCTTGCAGCAAGTCATCTAGGGGAACTTTCAAGCCGCTCAACGCTTAGGTTCGATAGTCGGACCATCTACCATCAAAGAAATGCACTGATAAGTTCACTTTTAACAGTTTCTATCTACTAATTTCTTGTGAGCGATAGCGCCAGCCGCCCATCTCACCATTATCACTCCATCATGCAAGAGTGCTTGAGCCAGCCATTCACCCCGGCTAGCCGTGCACCCCCAGTCAACCCGGACTCTACAGTCCTCTAAGCAAGAGGCAGTCTCACTTTGGAGAACCCTCGAGCTCCTCGTGCTTCTGTTCGAGCTAGGGATCATCCACCACCATGCACACGACTACTTATTACCTAGGAGAATCCATGGGCAAGCATGCACTCCTACTCAATGCCAGTACCACTCACCATTCGATGCTTGGTAGACACTTGGTTCGTATGGGCGAACAACCGGGCTTCGCACGTCGCATGAAAATCTTGCTACTTAGTACACTTTAAATAGAGTTCTTTTTACTGAAAATAATATAGGAATGACCCAAGCAGCACCTCACCTAGGAGAACCTCCAAGCCCCTTAGTGTTTAGGTTTAGACTTGGACCGCCCATCGGCAAAGCAATACAGTAAGGCTTAGCTGCTGCATACCGGCCTCAGCACCTAACAAGCATCTGGATGGCAAGATCAACGCTTGCTTTCGAGTTCCTAAACCTACTCAAGTAAGCAATCGAAGAAATTTTGTTAGAACAACAGAAAAGACTGTTTGCTATCCAAGATACGCTACCCTACAGGTCGAAAGAAAGAACAAACTACTAAGCTAGTTTCTCAAACAACAAGCTTGCAACAAAAAATCTGTTTTATTCAGTTCAATAGTGTGTGGGGGTACAATGCCCTCTCCATTAGGCTTACAATAGCTTTCAATCGCTAATTAGTTGAAAGGAAGAAAAAGAGCAGAGAAGATACACGTTAACAACACTCTTCTAAGGCCAACCGACCCACGCTTACCACCACCAGAAAGTGCCCGATAAGGGAAATGATCAAGAACTTGCTGAAAATAACCAAGCAAGCTCCCATCTTCGAAGCACTTCAAATGGTTCAACTAATCTAGAATTTGTTAAAGATTGTAACAACCCACACCTTAATAGCCCGAATTTCGACACAATCGAAACTCAAGTCCATTAGGTTACATATCATTGTTTTTGGTAACTTGTAATAAACATAAGTATACAAGAGATCGGTCAAACTAAACTCACAATAAAATATAAAATATAATAGGATAAAAATACAGACCGAAGCCGCTATCTCGGAATCAGTGGTATTCCTTGGACATCCAATCGCCTTGTCAGTACTGGGCCTGAATAAGAAGACTTCCCCATCAACCATTATGTCTTGCTCCAGTGACTTGTTCCTTTAAATCTACCATGTGGGTTGTAATAAGGAGGGGGTCAGAACAATGTTCCAGTGAATGAAAAATTGAATACTTTATCCATGACATATTTTACACCATTTGGTTTTCATTTAAATGTTATGTCCGTTATTTATGGATAATCCGTTTAATTTATGTGCATACAATATATCTACTCTAACCTTTTTTCCAAGGTATGCTATGCATATATATGTTGTGTACATATATTCATTCTAACTATTTTCTACTCAAAGGCCACTTAATACTTCTTAACTATGAAGCGGGCCTTGTGCATCGTCATCGCTAGTCTATCGGTCCTAGCTACAGTGATCGATGACTTCTATATATGGGTTTACTAATATATATATATATATATATATATATATATATATATATATGTATGTATGTATGTATATGTAAAATAATTTTCGTACTGCTATCGCTATTCAAAGACTCATCTAAGAGTTAACTAGCCCACCTCCACTAAACAAATTTTTAAAATAACTCTATCATGAGGTCCGTGCATATCCCATACAGATTCTACACTAGTAGGAAGCAAAATCCGTCAGGGTGTAACCCAAGTCTTTACCACCTTTTCTACGGGTCCTAAAGTTGGAGATGTCCCACATTAGTAGTACATGTATACAAATGCAGTAGCCTCCAAGTGAAGGGCAGACTTCTGTTGTGTAAATTTACCGACGTCGCATCCCAACCCACTAAATCAAATTATTTATTTTAAGCTTTAATATTGGGTAAAGTCCACTAATCTCTATTTGCATATTTAAAGCTATATAATTTACTCTAATAACAACTATATTGCCTTATAACATTTAATTACAACTTAGCATGTTTTATTTATTATTTTTATAAATGTCCCTTTTGTTTGAAATAAATGATTATAATCTTAACAGACGTTTCCTAAAGATATATATTTACTCGTTCAAATTTTACCTATTAATCCTTATCTCTCCACAGTTAACCTACCAATTTCATTAATCAGTCCTATTTCATCCATTTATAACTTATTTAAATCATTGTAACTCCAAATTTATTACACATTTATTGACTATTAATTTTTGGAGTTATAATCTTTCCATCTTTATTTTCTAATCCTATCTTTTATTCCTACATTCTAATTATGACTAATGCGAATTTTAACATTCATTATGCTGTATTAATTATATTTTTATTTCAAATGTTTAGCATGGTTATATATACTTATATATTTGTTTGTTTTATGTTTCTAGTAGTAAGTTATTCTTTGGACTTTTTATATAGAATAATTATGCGATAATGAGTGTAATTTACGAGCATTGAGTAAATGGATGAGTAACACTAGCTGGTATGGGACGCCTGAGCTGATATTTATTCGAAAACTTTTGGTAAGTAGATGTCACTCTAACAAGATCGAGTATACGGGGTATTATATTTATCGTGTGTAGGCCAAAAGCCATAAGAGTGTCTATTTATTGTGTGGACTCCTATTATACATCAGGGATTAAAGTAGATTTGCTAGTATCCATCCTAGTGACCTGATTGTGGGGTCTCTTCTCAAATTCGTGACACTTGTTGATATATATGGCCGAGAGCTATCACTCATGTGTCACTTAAGCCAATAGTATGTTACCATTAGAGGCACTTGTAGGGTGGTGATTAACGCACAATGTAGCCTTGCACTTGATGGATATTGGTCACGATGGCCATCGAGGTAACTAAGACTGCATGAGTAGCATTAAAATCGTGTAAAGAAGGCTCTTGGAGCACGTTGAGAGCTGTTAGTCTCCTATCTAGTTATTGTGAATAAGGTAGCAGGAGATGCAATAGACACTACTTATTCACCTATATGAGATCATTTTGTTTACGGCTGAGAGCCAATCTGATCATTTGTCGAGACTAATACCAAAGTAGATATTTATGATGCTGGGAGCATATAGGACTGAGAGTCCCAATGATTATCCACAATACAGAGAGTTGAGTGGATTGGTAGAGGTCCGAGAGACCGTGTGATTATCTTATTGGCTGAGAGCCAAGTTGATTACTATGAGGTTGAAGGTTTAGATGAAGGTTATGTGATGGTCGATCTCTTGGATTATTTATAAGACTGAGAGTCTATGTAGTTGTGTAACCTCATACACATCGATTATACCACTATTGAAGAAAGTTAGAGGTATTGAGAGCATGGAGTTGGACCCTATACCTATTTATACATGGTTATCCAAGAGATGACCTGGCTACCATGGGTATGCCATATTTATATTTCATGTATATTTGATTTGGATGATTATTATGTACATACATATATATTAAAAAAGACGGACCTCGAGTATATCTACTTTAGATTATCTGAGAGATAATCTAGGGCACTACTGAGAGCATATCCTATATTGTTGATGAGTTTATACTTGATGGTAGTTAGGTCATATATGTATCACTCATTTGATTATATGCTTGTTTGGTATGTTGATTGACTTTGCTTGAATTAGGTTATCTTTTAGTGTGCATGGTTTGAGATATGTTAACACTTAGGATATACATGTGCCACTTGTATTGCACTTGTTTATGCTATGCCAATTGTTATTTTATATTGACATCTACATTATTGACATAGTCTAACCTCTGTGTTATTTATATAATATTCAGGTCAGTCCGGGACATTTCAGGTTTAGGATAGATGACTGGTATGTGGACGTTGGGCTTAGAAGGAGGATATATTATTTATGTATCATTTTTATATATTAGTTACATGTGTTCGTGTGTGTCGATGAGATGTATATATATTGGACATGTTATATATATTTTTGAGGTTAGTGGGTATTTAACAATTTTTATAAACCTACTTTGACTTGTGTATATTTATTATTATATATTGTTGTTACATTAACAACTCTATGTTCTCTATAATCTATTTTATATTGTGTATTGTTCCATCCTTGTGGCAAACATGTTCATTACTTTGTGCAGACACCGTGTACATATATAAGAGTTGTTTATAATTTTTGACATACATACCGGTGTTAGCCCGAGGGAATATTCACGTATGTACCATATACAGCCTTATTTTTTGTATTATCTGATAGTATTACTCAGTAATACTCTTGGATAGTATGGGTGTAGAGGTGGGATGTTACAACATCCATGTAACCATTGCAACCTATGCAAATATTACGAGAAGAAAAAAGTATTCCTACTCATCCGTCATAATAATTCATTATATGGAGTAACATAAATAATAGCATAAAAACATCAAGCATCAACAACACTCAATGCCAACCCCAAACATCAGATAAGGAAATAACAACGAAATATACTTACATACATCATCATCAATGTAAATACAATTTGTTAAATGTGTAGTAATCCGATCGACATTAGTGTTACAACATCAATCATCAAATAACCATAATTAACTACGCATCATCTAGTAGGAATAATGGTAAAATATTGCATACTCATCAAAATGCGATACCGTCATCATACATTAGCTATATGTGATAATTGCAATAAATAATTAATCACACACTCAACGACCTCATAAATAATATATTTGCATCCATTATTCTCTTAAGTATAATTTTTTTTATTATAAAGTTTCCTTTATTTATTTATCCAAAAACAATAATAATTATTCTTCCAAAACAGTAATATACTTCTAATTCCCTTCACTATATTTTATTTCTCCAAATACTTTAAAACATCATATTTAATGTGAAAAATAGCGATTTACATCAAATTACTTTTCAAAGTAACAATATTATTATTTTACGTTAGAATGATAATAATATAGTTTTAAGCCACCGTAATAGTTCACAATTGCTATTTCCTCAAACCAGAAATTATCCTTTCCAAAAAAAAAAATTTGGAAAGCAATTATCACTATCATTATTATCATGCAAAAAATTCCTCCTATTTTATCACTCAAATAATAATAATAATATTTCATACAATAATACAGTAAAATCAATCTTTTTGTCATTTGCACAAAAGAATAATATTTTCACTTAAATTCATGTTATAATTATTTAAAACTTCATTTTATTTTATATATAATAATAAATTTTCCAAATCTCAATTGAAAAATACCATTTTAGTTATTATTTATGAATTTTCTCAGAAATTCATAGGCAATAACCCTACTATTGTACTTTAATTTCAGTAAAGTTTGTTAAATCATTAGTATTTATAGAAAACATTCAAAATCTGTAAATAACCTTATTTATCATTTATTTATTTAATTTTCTCATTATCATCTAATTTATTTTAATTAATAAATTACAATCTACATCAAAGAATTTATTTTAATTAAACATCCAAAAATACTACAATCAACATAATTATTTAATCAAGGTTCAATACATCTAAAATATTATAATAACCAAACAATTATCCCAAGAACATAATATATATCAGTAAATATGATTTTTTACCAATGGCTATGTAATTTATAATTTACAATTCAGTTAATTAAATTAAATGATTTGTACCAATGCACTTTCACGAATAGCTTCAAAATTCAGTAAACCCAAAGCTAAACCATCCAAAAATTCCACCACAAGTCCAATGGAAGAAAGCACACGTGAATTAGAGTTTGTATGCAGAAGGTATAGAGATTAAAAGATCCGGGATTTAACTTGTAAACAATAGAAATTAGGGTTTAAATTGAAAATAAACGATCACCTAATTCCCCCCCCCCCCCCCGCAACTCATCATCCACATCCGTTCACCCACCATTGTACGCAGCTATAGGCCATTTTGACCCAATCGGCCACTACTGCCAACCTCCTGGCATCGCCCTCCACCTTTTTTGACCACCCCGAGTGCCTTGGTCCGCTGCCATTGCTTGGAAATTGACCGCCGCCGCCACTGTTTGAGGATAAATTTTGTTTAATTCAACGCCCAATTCTTCAATCCAAGCCAGTTTGTAATGACCCTAATTTTTATTGACACTATTTAGGACATTTAATTAGATAAATTAAATGAAATAATGTAAATGGTTAAGGGATTGAGATTTGAATAATTTAAGGTAGCCATGCCTTTAAAAATGTTTAAACATAAGGGAATTAAAATGAAATAAGTAAGAGAAATAAGATAAGGGAAAAATAGGGATAAACTAAGTTCTTATACTCTAAACCCTTATGCCAATTTCATTTACAATATTCACAGACAAAACTAAACCTAGAGATTGGCTGGCTACCATTAGAAGAAAAAAGGGAAGATAAGTAAGAATTCAAGAAGGAAGCTTAATTAAATCAATTCAAGGGCAAATCTCAAACTCCTTAACAACAAGCCAAGGTGAATAATAGATTACATCTCATTTTTTATTGTTTTCGGTTTCTAGTTAATATCCGAATTTATTTTGCAAATAAAATGCCATGATTTGATTGTTTAAATGGATGTATATGCTTATTGATGATTTATATTGTTTCATATAGATTTTATGATAAGTTTTGATTTGAAAAACCTATTAAATGACATCCAAATGGCTTGCGTTTTTTATATAAGGTCAGAAACATTATTTTAGATATGAGTCTCAAGTTTCATAATTTTCATAACATCACTAGAGTTATATACAATATTCAGAGTTATACATTTCAATATAGAGAATGAATAATGCAGCGAAATAGATACTAGTAAATATGAAATACCAAATCTTCGTCTTTGTCCTCCAGAATAACTGTCTTCGATAACTGAAAAACTCGGTCTGACCCGAGCGTAATGAAAAACAAAACACTCGAGTCAGGACTAAAAATTCTCATGTAAGTCAAATCAAAATCAAGAGAAATATAGTTTCAAAATGAACAGTTTTTTCCATTTCCAACAAATCTGGACTTAGATCCAAATTCCAATCAAACCGATTCAAATTCAATTATTCCAATTCAAATCTCAATTTCAATTTCAATTCAAATTAACTTCGATTCCAATTTCAATTCAAATCAATTTCAATTTCGATTTCAAATTAATTCAATTTCAATTTCAAATTAATTAATTTCTTTCAATTCCAATTTGAATTAATTTCAATTTAATTCCCAATTTTAAACCATTCAATTTATATAAGTTCGAGTCCACTCTCAATACACCGATTTAAATCACTTAATTCAATTTAGCCTCAATGTATGAATTTTTAAGATTCAAATCTTTAAAATACTCCAATTTCCACGATTCAAAACATATATCGATTATAACTTTGAAATTTCAAATTGAATTCTTTACACAATTTCATTTAACAAATTTGACTTCCAACAATTCCAAAGCTCGAATTTTAAAATAATCCAATTCAATCGTATCAAAATTATTTAATGGTTGGATTCCAATATCGATCTTCTTACAACACAGAAATATCAAAACTACTAGCAACGTACAGCAAATCAACAATATCATCCATCACAATATCATCAAACATCCAAAACAACCAATTTATCCATATCACAACAATCAATAACTATTAGTGCCGGGTATTTAAAGGTGATGAAATTTCAATTATCAACATCAATTTAAATATCAAGTCCAATGTCAATTAATTATTAGACTTACTATTAATTCCTATTGTCTATTTTCCGGTCAAATTTAATTAATAGATTTAATTATCAATTTTAACTATCAAATTTAAATGTCGATTTAAATCGAATCAATTCAATCAATTCGATTCCAGTCATATAAATCTCAAACAACAATCAATAAAATTTTATCATGCCGTTAATTGGTTTAACTTGCAGTAGAAAATTTAGTACTTCGTGAATGGGTTTAACCACTCACCTTTATTTGAAACCGAAATTTTTTCAGTGTCAAATAAACTTCAATCCAACCCCATGCCGTAGTCCTCATCATTACGATTCCAACGCCACTCGTTTCGTCCGAAACGGACCTCGTACGAGAAATTTATGAATTTTATTAGCATAACGATTTATTAAAGTAATTAACAGCTAATAAAATAATTAATAAAATAATTAACCAACCTCTCACCTCTCTTTTACGCGCTCATTCTACCAAGAACGAAACCCATCGCACGCGCAAAGTCCTCCAGCCGCATGCCACCAACGTCGATCGGACCTCGATCAGACAGTGCCACGTCGAAGCAATACACGAGCTTCACATCCACCCCAAAACTTTTCAAATCCGCGCATCCCCACCCATCGCAGCACCCCCCCCCCCCCCCCGAACGCAGCTTGAATGGAGATCCCCCATGACCATCTCGTCGCAAATCACCTAGGTCCAACTGTATGGATTTGAAGTACTCGGTGATCTCTACGTTTTGCTAGTTGGGAGTTTCTTGCGGAAGTTGATGGATTAAAAGGAATTTGGAGGAGAAGTCGAGCAAATTTCGGCCAATGAAATGAAGAGGACGGCGGCCAAGGTTTTGAACTAGGGTTTGAATGAAAAACGAATAATAATGGCCTTATATAGAAATCTTGCGGCACTGTTCATCCGCGAAATTTCCGAACTCCAAACGACGCGTGTCGTATGGCGTTCCTAATGTATACCCCCATTCCGAACACAATGGAATAGGTATCGGAAGCCAATTCCATCATATTCAGAAGAAAGCTTTTCAAATCAAATTATTCTAATTAAATTCCTTTACTTAATTTCTATGCGTTTCAAGCTCGCACTGCCAAACGACAAGTCTGATCGCTACGAAACTTGAAATCTTATAAGAATTCACTATTACAGATCTGATGAAACCGGTTTCGTCGAAATCCAATACAATGACCAAAATTTCTATTTTTACTCATTAATTAAAATATAAAATTTCCAATTTCTATTTATTCACTTTTAAATCCAATTTTAAATGGTAACAATCTTCCTTCGTTTTTAAATAAATTTTAAATCAACTTCCGATATCATTTTCAATCATATTAAATCTAGAATTCAATTATTTAAACAATTCCAATATTAAATTTAAACAATTTAATTATCCAATTAATTACATTAACAATCATAAATTTCCAAATGAATTTAGTTATCGATAATTATTTTATTTCATCTAAAAAAATCAACACTTATGATTCAATCCTTGCTATTGATTATAAACACTTCCAATACATAGAATTTCATTTTCATATTAGTTATTGCCAAAATTTTCAAAATTGGTTATTTCAAAATTTTATTCAAGTTCATATTCAATATCTTCAATAATAAATCATTAAATTTTTATTTCTAACCAATTTTATTCAATAATCACATTAAATTTAATAATTTAAGATAGTTAAAAAAATACGGGTCCTTACATTCTCCACCACTCAAAACTTTTCATCCTCGAAAAGGGGTTAAGTACGGAATTTAACATATGATATATTTTATTCAAAATAATCAACATACAAAACTTTAAAATCTTATTTACAAAACCTTTACTACGCTTCTACTACGCCACTCAAATATCGGTTTTACGGAAATTATAATCTATACAGAAAACAAGTTATAAAATTTTTTAAAACCTCAAAATTTTCTAATGATGAGGCATCCCGTAGGGAATAATATAAAAATGCGGTACGAAATTCGAGGTAGGTACCTTATTATTATTAATACGAGCGAGTTCGCTCGTATTAAGCAAGCAAAAGCATATAAAATCCGCGTGTACGTCCAAACAGTCTTCGTATGTACCTATCTCAACTCAATTTAAGATATTAGTCATATATAAAGATATAGAAGGCATGTATAAGCTTAATAGACTATATAACATGAATTTTGAATTCAAATCATAAGTATAAGCACTAACACACAACATACAACGATCATACGCAATCAAAACAGTTACAAGGACGATTAACAACAAAAGAAACCATTCAATTAATAATATTCATCCAATTTATCTTATTAAATCATAACTATGTTAATTTACATCTTCCAACGTCGATAGCTAATTTATACACTTCATTTTTATTAACATTCAATTTCCATTGACATTTAGTTGGTTTACTACCAATTTATTCCAATCTATTTCATTTACATTCAATTTAATTTGTTAAATCTAAATTGTTTCACTTTTTGTTTAATATATTTCATATAAATTCATTTATGAACCATTTTATAAAATTATTCCATTTAACCTTGTTTAAGTTAAATTTTATTTTATTACCACTTAGTATATTCTCTTTTTAATACCAATCTCATTTATAAACCATTTCATAAAACCATTAAAATTTATTATAATTTTTTTATAAAATGCAATTCATGTTTATTATTATTTTCTTTATAACCTAAGTTCAATATTAATTCTTTGATTTAATTTGTTTGTTTATTTCATTTATTTGTAACATTAACTTAAGTAAATTTTATTTTATAACTCAAATTTATATTAATAATTTTCTTTTTATCACAATTTATTCAACTTCTCTTAAGTTAACTTCCATTTTTTTAGTTTATCTCATTAATTTATTTCATATTCAAATAGTTACCATTCAATTTTATTACAACTCATTCTATTTTAACTTATTTACATCTAATTTTAAATTAAATTCAATTACTCATATTAATTTTTTTACACTCATTTATTTTTATTCAATTTCATTCACAATTCAAATTGCATTTCATTTTATAATCCAAGTTATATTCATTCTATTAATTCATTTTACATCAATTTACATTTTCAATGACAACATTTAGTTTATAGACTATCATTTTTATTAACATTCATTTCTTATTAACATCCAATATTTTATTATTATTAATATTTAATTGGTCCAATCCCCATTTACATTCAATTTTATTTTACTATCTTTAACACATAAGCAACCAATTCCCATTTATAATGAAACGTAAAAGTACATGCAACCAAACAACATAGCAATCCTCAGCAAGAAACAATCATAGCTATCAGTCATAGCGTACAATCATTTTATTAAAATCCGTACGATATATATACCATTCATACATATAACAATTTCAATCTCTTACTCGAATACGCAATTTTATTTTCCGAACTAGTATTGGTAACCCGACCACTCTAGTGCGGACTCTAATCCGACTTCTTGATTAGAACTTCCATCCTCCTTACATAGTAACAAACTACGAAAGAGAACTTCAGATTTGTATCAAAAATCCATATCAGTGTTCGTCATTGGGAATCGAGCGAACAATCCTAAATCGGACAGGTGAGAATTACCTTAAATCGTGTATTCAAATCTAAATCAAAACTGTAACAACCCGGATTTTCTGTCATTTAATTTTGAATATTTAAATGATTTTAAAAATTGGATTAGGAATTTATAATTAAGTTAGTAAGTTTTTAAAACCGAAATATCAAGCGATTTTGCAAATTTTTGAAATCATCAATTTAACCGACGCATTAAAATAGCGATCCGGGGCATAGTCTCGGAATTCTTCCATTAGATCCGTAATAGTGTGTTATTATCAAATTTCAAACTTCGTAGTGTTTGGGGTTATCGTTTGATCGTATGGGATAGAAACGCATTGAAAATTAATATCGAAATTTAATATAATAATTGGGTTCAAAAAGCTATCTTCTCCATACAATCGATTTAGGACTCGGAACCTTTTCCATTACATTCAGGATAGGGGTATAACATTATAAATGCCTACCAGCATGCCTCGATAGGAGTTCGAGATTTTAAGTTACGAAATCGAGACGATTTGAAAATTTAAATATATATTTAATTGACTTGACCTTTTTAATTCACGTCAGCTGTTATTCTTCCTTTTTAAATCATTGTACACCTATCCTAACACGCAACCCTTTATTTCTCTTAATTTATAAATCATGTCTCCCTCCCTTTTATATTTCACGCAACAGTTCATTCATGAAAAAATAATATAGGAATCAAACAAGGAAAACCAAAATTTGATTTTTCATTCTCCCTTCACCTTCTTTCCCATGTTCGATTTTCCCTCCTCTATTTCCATAAGCGAATTAATGGCCTCAAAATTAGAAAGCTGTGTCTTCCCTGTTCGAACGAGAAATCATCTCAAAAAAAGAAGAGAGAGAATCGAATTCGTTCGAACAGAACTAGAAGAATAAAAAGAGATTACGCGATGAATCGCGAGCGAATGTAGGGTACTCGTGTAACGCCCCACCTCTATACTCACAATAACAAAGAGTATTAAAAGAAATACTGTCTGTTATTATGAAGAATAAGGCTGAATAGGAGCGGCCTTCCGTAGTTGGCCTTACACTAGTATTGGTTACCTCGATAGGAGTGGTATATATTTTAAATTTTTCATCTCTTATTTATTCACTCCCATCGACATACCCAATTCCAGTATAAAACGAACTACGATGGTTCATAATGGTTTAGGACAATATATATAAAAACAACACAGATACACAAAGAATGCGGAACACAGATAAAAACAAAAGTCTCATATATATAACTGATGTCAGTTACAATACAGTTGACACAATACATATGCTACAACTACAATTGTCGACTCTGGAAGTTATATATACACGTACATTATCAACTAATATACATGAATACATATCAACTTATACTATGACACAATTACTCCAAAAGATGTGAAAAGTCTTCATAGCTCAAACAGCAACTCAAAGTAGGAAATCCACAACCTGAAATAACTCGGGTCTGACCTGAGTATTACATTCAAAAGAAAATAATACACGGGTCAGTCTAATTCAAACTCAGTTATTAATGCACAGAAGCAATAATAATCAAATATCAAATAGACGATAGTCACAATAATTCCCGTCTATCCGACTCTTTAAACAAAGAAATCGGATAACAGTAAATATAACACTTAACAGTGTTAAACAATAAATCGGCAGATTTAAATCATCAACAGAGATAAATAAATCAATTTATCAAACCGACTAAATCAATTCAAAACAATCGAAATTGTCACTTAAAAACCATCAAAATCTGATTGGCTGCAGTACACGCACGCGTGTACGACCTCGCCACTAATATCAAAGGCATAAAAGATCAATGCATCACGACACAAAGAAAATATCAGTTCAAAATTGTCAATTCTGGGTGGCTGCAGTGCACGCACGCGTGCACTGCCTCGCCACCACCGAATATAAAGTCACCACAACTCCAAGTATCAACAGAAATTAATAAGTCGAAAAGCAAACTATCCAACCCAGATTGGTCAGAGAAACTACAGTATAGAGTGGTGAAAGCAAACTAAGATGGAAACATGAATCTACATCATAGGGATGCCATCCAGAGATAACAACAAAACAATTTCAACTACTGTAAGTATAAATGCAGTGACACTCAACATATAGTCATATGTTACAGTGCAACTGCAATGTGTTGCTACTTTATTTGAAAACAAATGCGCATCCAACTAGCAATAATCAGTGCTAAAAGAACAACAACCCGAATGTGCAAGTATCAAAATCAAGAACAGGGTGCAGTACCGAAGCAAAAGACAGGAATGTATTGCTTTTCCGAAAACAATTACTATATAGTGCAAACCATTAATGCAAAATCAAAGACAACAACACTACAGGCACCAGGTCAGAGAGACCATAGTGACAAACTCAAATGTACAGAGACATCAACAATTACAGGTGCAATATAATGCAACAATGGACAAGGACTAGGCCACAGCAACAAGATGAACCAGACAGTGATTTAAGAAATATCACAGTCAAGTATGCTACAGAAACACTAACTGATGAACAAAGATAGATGCAACAGACTTTTAAAATGAAGACCACTTCATATTAAAGAAGACTCCAAATAATACAATATGGCAACAGTTAGGATACCACCATAACAATGCAAACAGGAAGTACAGGTAAACAACCCAGGGGCAGTTTAACCCGAACAACAATCAGAGAGGGGTAACGGACTACAAACACAGTGATGCAAACCAAGTTGAACAACTACAAGACTCCATAGTGCAGACAATCAAAGAATGGCCATACACATATATACATACCTAAATGTATGTATACATATGATCAAAACCCTCAACCAGACAGTAACTACAACTCAGTGCAGCAAAGAAGAAACTGGCAACTACACAAATGAACACAGTAAAATGCACAAGGACAGTGAGCTACATGATGATCGAGGTCTCTCAAGTCAGCACTTCGATGACACAGACATAGCAGTATTAAAGACAAGAAGGCAAGTCGACGTTTACAGAAGATGTATGAATGCAGACCAATGCATTAAAAAAATCGTCAAAGACGTGTACGAATTGTAAATGTCAAGGAAAACGACCGGTTTCAGCCTACTAATGTAACCATGCACATAAGTGGTTAGTGAACCCAAATACTAAACGAAACAGGGATGCAAAATAGTGCCAAATGGTCAAGATAGCTGAAATAAACGATCAAACTCGATGCAACAGGCCAGAATAAATACAGGTCAATACCAGTGAATATATGAGCCAGGATGGTAAGGCTCTTGTATAAACTGATACAAGTAAAATGAATTGTTTCCAAAAACGAAGTCAAGGCCAAATTGAAGTCACAAACGAAAAGGGGTGACATGAACAAAGTACAACTAGTATGCACTGTAAACTGGATAGTGCAACTATCATACACAAGACCAAAGGCCATAGTACAATTCAATTCGAATACAGAGGAATTAGTGAAACAACCATGGACTAACAGCAGCTGTTCGAACCAAGACAACAAGAATTTCCACCTGAGATCAAAAATGCTGAAGTGCAGACTACATAACAATGAATGTACAAACTCGAGGATACAACAAGCCTATGACAGACGGCTGCAACACGCCATGAAATCAGACTCAAGAAAATCACAGAGAGCAGAGGCGATGACACAGTGAACAAAATCAAGCAATACTGGATGATCACAACCCAAAAATATAAACCCTGTCAAATTTGAATATTAAAACCCAATGCCATGATGTTCGGAAAACCATATAATTCACAAGTCGAAGCAGTAACAAATTACCAACACAAAACCAAGGTCAGAAGAAGTCATCGACACAGTTAAGTCATAATCGCGATAACAAAATCAGATGTCATCAAAGCATTCAAACAAAACCACACGGCTAAGATAAGGCAACTGACGAACTCAACGAGTGAATATGAACGAAAATCACAAGATTCAAACTCTAAATAAACCTGCAGCTTGAATTAGATGTGAGTGGAACACTCACCTTGTCGACGAATTTAGAAGAAGCTGAGCACTCCAGCAATCGAGCGAAGCCAGAGTTTGAACTCGGTCGAGAATTGGGGCAGCCTCAACCATCCAAGCAATCGGGATGAAAGCGACCTAGTTAGCACGAAGCTCTACTTCGATCTCACGAAAATATTGTGGCCGCCATTGACATATTCGTTCTTTCGTTCTGCTTAGGGTTAGGGCACATGAAAATGAAAAGGAGAAAAATGGAGGAACGGGCCGACATTGACAATAGATAAGAATAATAACAGGGATGTGATTTGTTTTCTTTGATGGGCTTCCGAATGAAAATGAGTCAAAGAGGAACGAGTATACTTTTGCTAATCTCAGTACCAAAACAAAAATAAAAGGGGGCTAGGATTAGTATTAAAGCCCGCATAATCCTTTAACAAATTGTAAAGGAATTTATAACTGATTTAAAACACTTAACACTTTTATAAAAGAATTTCAACTTGAATTAAATTCCAATAGCAATTTATCATCACTTTTACCGTTAAATGACGATTATAATTTGAAGCTAAATCGCGGGTTGTTACAGACTCCCCTCCTTATAGAAATTGCATCCCCGCAATTTTCATAATTAAGGTCATCACTAACAATAAATTTTCTAACATAAATTGGTAAAGCTAGAAAAATAAAGGTCGGGAATACAAACGCCAAAGAAATCTTTTATTTTCAATAAGGGAAATTCACAAATTCTCAACAAAATCTAACTATCGAAAGATAATTAGAAAACAACAAAACTGGATAAACGCAATTATCAGCAATATTCAATTATCGATTAGATAATCAGAATACAGAAATCACAAAACAGCAATATCTAATTATCAACAAGGATAATTAGAAAACAAAATTCGCAAATCGCAAAACTGCAAATATCTAGTTATCCAACAGATAAATAGAAAACACGAAATTCATAATCAGCAAACTATAACTATCAAGAGAGATAGATAGAAAACAGCAGTTTAATATAATCAACATAATTAGCAATTTCCAAATTATCTAAACGATAATCTTTAATTATCAAAACGATAATCAGAAATCCCAAATCAATAATTATTCAATTATCAAAAACGATAATTAAATCTCAAATCAACAAATATTCAATTATCAAAAACGATAATCGAATCTCAAATCAACAAATATTCAATTATCAAAAACAATAATCGAATCTCAAATCAACAAATATTCTATTATCAAAAACGATAATCGAATCTCAAATCAACAAATATTCAATTATCAAAAACGATAATCGAATCTCAAATCAACAAATATTCAATTATCAAAAACGATAATCGAATCTCAAATCAACAAATATTCAATTATCAAAAACGATAATCGAATATCAAATCAACAAATATTCAATTATCAAAAACGATAATCGAATCTCAAATCAACAAATATTCAATTATCAAAAACGATAATCGAATCTCAAATCAACAAATATTCAATTATCAAAAACGATAATCGAATCTCAAATCAACAAATATTCAATTATCAAAAACGATAATCGAATCTCAAATCAACAAATATTCAATTATCAAAAACGATAATCGAATCTCAAATCAACAAATATTCAGTACAGTATACATGTACACATACTCCTATGGAATTAACTCATTTTAATTCCATAGCTCAGCTCTAAATCTCGATTTATCAATTTAATTTGGTCATATCTCTTTGCCATTGAACACCATGTGTGCATTGCAAGGGACTCAATTCTGTTAACCCTTGCACAAAGGCCTATAGGACTTAAACAAGTCATGCACATATCCATCATACTCCTTATGATGAATAGATCAAGGCTTCTCTCCTAGATTAGTTTTATAATCTAGTGACCAGTCTCATTTCTTATTTCAGAAAATCTCAACTGTCCATACTTTCATTCATGAAAATAATGCTTTATTTCATTTCTCCAGTTGTCTCATTCAAAATTTGTTTTATCACTTGCATATCTCCTATATTCAAGAATGTCATGATCTCTTAAACAAATCCAGTAGAATTCTATAAAAATTCTTATACTCAATTCTATTGTGAACATAGGGTAAGGTTTTAAAGAAAAACCTATAAAACATTTTAGCTTTAGATCTGAACAAATCAGCACATAAATAATTTATTGCATTGTTCATTTCTAATTTAAAACAATCTAGACATAAGCATGAACCTCCTTTGTTCACACTGCCTAGCTTATTTTCCAGTTCCATTTTACATTTTTATATGGTCCAAACTCTTGCCTTTGAACACAAAGTGTGCATTGCAAAGGACTCAATTCTGTTAACCTTTGCACAGAGGCCTCCAGGACTTGAACAAGTCATGCACATACCCATCATCCACCTGATGATGAGTAGATCAAGGCACCTCTCCTAAATTACTTGGTAATTTAGAGACCATACATATTTATTCATTTAAGGAATTTTCCTTTTTAACTCCAGAAATACTCTTGTAATCCTTTCTTCATTTCATAAGTAGGGAATTTATTATCCTTAAAAATCATATCTAAACATACCAACTTTCATGCCAAATTTTACAACCCATTTCAAAGTCATTTCTGCTTGATCGCACCTTTTTTTTTAAATGAACTAGACATGAGCATAAACCTCTTTGTTCATACTGCCTAATCCATTATTATTATTCAATACCATATTTCTCAGTAAATTTATCAAATTATTTGCTTATAAAAACTGAGTCATAAACTCATTTCTGTAATCAGGTTATATGATTGATTATACAATTTTTAAAACAAAATTAGTCAATGCCAAAAGCAAATCAAAACAGTAACCAAAAATTCAACCAAAATGTCATTCATGATCATCATATATTTATTCAGAGAAATAAAGATTAACAGAAATCATAATATGATTTTCATATAAAATAATTGGTTGCCCTTACTTGGGACTTAATGCCATAAATCTCATAAGTGATTATCACTTACTTTCCTCTTCTTTTGAAAGTGCAAACTGTTAGAAATTTTTTATAAAACAATTTTCATTTTAAAACGATTTCCCAATTACGTGATTAAAGCAGCAATATTAGTAACAATTTCGATAAGGAAATTGTACTTCTCAAAATACCGTAAAAACGGGTCATAAATCTGCATTGCGGTATAACCGCTTGAAAATCCACTTTTAAAATTTGACGGTTACTGAAGCCAAAGCGACAGTAATTTTTAAACGTCAAAATCTCATCAAAATAATTTACACCACAATGTAACACCAGTGAATTTTCATTCATAAAAATTTTCAACTAAACTCCGTGCTTCAAAACATAGCACTAGTGTAAAAATCCCATTATAAAGGTAACGGCAACAAAATACATTTCATAACCAAGCATCGGTTCAACGTAAAATTAATGCAGTAACGTGCAACTCAAATTTGCACGTACTACAAAATGAACAAAGAAATCTTTCGATTATATCTTCAATGAAGATAATTCAAAACAACAAAATCTAATCAATAGATGATTAGTACAAAAGAAAGCCAGCGGAAATTTCAACAAAAATCACATAACTGTAATTTCTTCGAATCCTCAATTCGGATTCGAAATTCTCAAAGAAACAAAATAATTACAGCTATGTAAACAACCAATGAAATTTTAAATTTCATATTTCAATTTTTTAAATCGAATAGATTATCAGTTGTACTCAGCGAAGACAGTTTCACTTTTATTTTTAAATAAAGATATTTAAAAATTCCATCATAATTTCAAAACTTTAGTTTTAACTCAAAACACGAAGAAAAGATCGACAAATAGTTGTAACACATGTTCCATCTAAGTTATGTTTTATATTATGTCCATAAACCCCAAGCTCTGATACCAACTGTAACGCCCCACCTCTATACTCACAATAACAAAGAGTATTAAAAGAAATACTGTCTGTTATTATGAAGAATAAGGCTGGGTAGGAGCGGCCATCCGTAGTTGGCCTTACACTAGTATTGGTTACCTCGATAGGAGTGGTATATATTTTAATTTTTTCATCTCTTATTTATTCACTCCCATCGACATACCCAATTCCAGTATAAAACGAACTACGATGGTTCATAATGGTTTAGGACAATATATATAAAAACAACACAGATACACAAAGAATGCGGAACACAGATAAAAACAAAAGTCTCATATATATAACTGATGTCAGTTACAATACAGTTGACACAATACATATGCTACAACTATAATTGTCGACTCTGGAAGTTATATATACACGTACATTATCAACTAATATACATGAATACATATCAACTTATACTATGACACAATTACTCCAAAAGATGTGAAAAGTCTTCATAGCTCAAACAGCAACTCAAAGCAGGAAATCCACAACCTGAAATAACTCGGGTCTGACCCGAGTATTACATTCAAAAGAAAATAATACACGGGTCAGTCTAATTCAAACTCAGTTATTAATGCACATAAGCAATAATAATCAAATATCAAATAGACGATAGTCACAATAATTCCCGTCTATCCGACTCTTTAAACAAAGAAATCGGATAACAGTAAATATAACACTTAACAGTGTTAAACAATAAATCGGCAGATTTAAATCATCAACAGAGATAAATAAATCAATTTATCAAACCGACTAAATCAATTCAAAACAATCGAAATTGTCACTTAAAAACCATCAAAATCTGATTGGCTGCCGTACAAGCACGCGTGTACGACCTCGCCACTAATATCAAAGGCATAAAAGATCAATGCATCACGACACAAAGAAAATATCAGTTCAAAATTGTCAATTCTGGGTGGCTGCAGTGCACGCACGCGTGCACTGCCTCGCCACCACCGAATATAAAGTCACCACAACTCCAAGTATCAACAGAAATTAATAAGTCGAAAAGCAAAATATCCAACCCAGATTGGTCAGAGAAACTACAGTATAGAGTGGTGAAAGCAAACTAAGATGGAAACATGAATCTACATCAAAGGGATGCCATCCAGAGATAACAACAAAACAATTTCAACTACTGTAAGTATAAATGCAGTGACACTCAACATATAGTCATATGTTACAGTGCAACTGCAATGTGTTGCTACTTTATTTGAAAACAAATGCGCATCCAACTAGCAATAATCAGTGCTAAAAGAACAACAACCCGAATGTGCAAGTATCAAAATCAAGAACAGGGTGCAGTACCGAAGCAAAAGACAGGAATGTATTGCTTTTCCGAAAACAATTACTATATAGTGCAAACCATCAATGCAAAATCAAAGACAACAACACTACAGGCACCAGGTTAGAGAGACCATAGTGACAAACTCAAATGTACAGAGACATCAACAATTACAGGTGCAATATAATGCAACAGTGGACAAGGACTAGGCCACAGCAACAAGATGAACCAGACAGTGATTTAAGAAATATCACAGTCAAGTATGCTACAGAAACACTAACTGATGAACAAAGATAGATGCAACAGACTTTTAAAATGAAGACCACTTCATATTAAAGAAGACTCCAAATAATACAATATGACAACAGTTAGGATACCACCATAACAATGCAAACAGGAAGTACATGTAAACAACCCAGGGGCAGTTTAACCCGAACAACAATCAGAGAGGGGTAACGGACTACAAACACAGTGATGCAAACCAAGTTGAACAACTACAAGACTCCATAGTGCAGACAATCAAAGAATGGCCATACACATATATACATACCTAAATGTATGTATACATATGATCAAAACCCTCAACCAGACAGTAACTACAACTCAGTGCAGCAAAGAAGAAACTGGCAACTACACAAATGAACACAGTAAAATGCACAAGGACAGTGAGCTACATGATGATCGAGGTCTCTCAAGTCAGCACTTCGATGACACAGACATAGCAGTATTAAAGACAAGAAGGCAAGTCGACGTTTACAGAAGATGTATGAATGCAGACCAATGCAATAAAAAAATCATCAAAGACGTGTACGAATTGTAAATGTCAAGGCAAACGACCGGTTTCAGCCTACTAATGTAACCATGCACATAAGTGGTTAGTGAACCCAAATACTAAACGAAACAGGGATGCAAAATAGTGCCAAATGGTCAAGATAGCTGAAATAAACTATCAAACTCGATGCAACAGGCCAGAATAAATACATGTCAATACCAGTGAATATATGAGCCAGGATGGTAAGGCTCTTGTATAAACTGATACAAGTAAAATGAATTGTTTCCAAAAACGAAGTCAAGGCCAAATTGAAGTCACAAACGAAAAGGGGTGACATGAACAAAGTACAACTAGTATGCACTGTAAACTGGATAGTGCAACTATTATACACAAGACCAAAGGCCATAGTACAATTCAATTCGAATACAGAGGAATTAGTGAAACAACCATGGACTAACAGCAGCTGTTCGAACCAAGACAACAAGAATTTCCACCTGAGATCAAAAATGCTGAAGTGCAGACTACATAACAATGAATGTACAAACTCGAGGATACAACAAGCCTATGACAGACGGCTGCAACACGCCATGAAATCAGACTCAAGAAAATCACAGAGAGCAGAGGCGATGACACAGTGAACAAAATCAAGCAATACTGGATGATCACAACCCAAAAATATAAACCTTGTCAAATTTGAATATTAAAACCCAATGCCATGATGTTCGGAAAACCATATAATTCACAAGTCGAAGCAGTGACAAATTACCAACACAAAACCAAGGTCAGAAGAAGTCATCGACACAGTTAAGTCATAATCGCGATAACAAAATCAGATGTCATCAAAGCATTCAAACAAAACCACAAGGCTAAGATAAGGCAACTGACGAACTCAACGAGTGAATATGAACGAAAATCACAAGATTCAAACTCTTAATAAACCTGCAGCTTGAATTAGATGTGAGTGGAACACTCACCTTGTCGACGAATTTAGAAGAAGCTGAGCACTCCAGCAATCGAGCGAAGCCAGAGTTTGAACTCGGTCGAGAATTGGGGTAGCCTCAACCATCCAAGCAATCGGGATGAAAGCGACCTAGTTAGCACGAAGCTCTACTTCGATCTCACGAAAATATTGTGGCCGCCATTGACATTTTCGTTCTTTCGTTCTGCTTAGGGTTAGGGCACACTAAAATGAAAAGGAGAAAAATGGAGGAACGGGCCGACATTGACAATAGATAAGGATAATAACAGGGATGTGATTTGTTTTCTTTGATGGGCTTCCGAATGAAAATGAGTCAAAGAGGAACGAGTATACTTTTGCTAATCTCAGTACCAAAACAAAAATAAAAGGGGGCTAGGATCAGTATTAAAGCCCGCATAATCCTTTAACAAATTGTAAAGGAATTTATAACTGATTTAAAACACTTAACACTTTTATAAAAGAATTTCAACTTGAATTAAATTCCAATAGCAATTTATCATCACTTTTACCGTTAAATGACGATTATAATTTGAAGCTAAATCCCGGGTTGTTACAACTCGCGTACGATGGCTGCAGGCGAGCGTAGATTGTCGTGATCGAATCGCGACTGTAGAAGCACGCGTTGAGAAGGGGAGGAGGTCGATTGAGGCCGCGAGGCGACCTGGGGTCACGAGAGAGGGTGGGGGACAGTCGCGACATTTGCGAGGGAAGCAAGAGTGGAGTTCGCGTACGTTCGTACGTGCACGTGGTTTTGGTCGAGGTAGAATCGAGTTTAGGTGGAGGGAAGGCGCGATTTTGGGGAAGCTCGCGTGAGTAGCAGGCGGAAGTCAGTGGCCGAGGTCGATGTCGATGGGTTTGCGTGCGACAGTGGTGATGCATTTTACTGGAAGTGGTAGAGGGTTGGGTTCTTTTGGTCTGCCTAGAAACGTGAAGAAGGAAGGTAATTTAATTTAATAGCATTTTAATTAATGTTAATCATGTTAAACGTATTGAAAAAAAATCATCGATAAGTAATTAGTTTGAATTAAATAACTAGTTGATTAATTTAAATTTAAATTGTATTCGTTAATTTATATTATTCGGAATTTGCTTATACAAGGTTATATCAAACAGAATCAGTCGTATAGGAATTTGAAGCTGCGGATTATGAGCGAAAGAATTTAAATTGGAACGATTAACAAAATCGAAAATTAAGGTGAGAAATTCTCACTTATTTGGATTGCCACATTTAAATCTAAATGTTTAAATTTAAATTATTTAATGCTTGATTGGATTGATAAATTATAGTTATCTGTTGGATGATCATAAATATAGTAGTGTGTGTGTATATATATATATATATTAGTTGGAGTGATATTCCCGCACATTATAGCGGATAAGACCCTATGCGTCCGTATAATAGCGGATGAACCTATATACCGCGATATCCCCCTCGAAGTGGGATTGGTATTTTATATTGTCTAACATCTGTGGATGCAGGAAAAACAAGTTGGAGGGATCCAACTGGATTCCTCAAATATTTTTAGTGTTTTCATATATATAAAAATATATGATGTGAATGAATAATCTGCTGGATTATTGTGTGCTGTAAGCTTTGAAATGTTATAATAGCATGGGAATTAACTTTGTTATATTAATACCATAAATATTATTTTGAATTTTTAGAGAATTAAAAGGAGATTTTTAATATAAAAATATGTATATCGAAAATTGGAGTATTTAAAAGAGATTAATTTGAATAAGCAATAATTGTTTTTTGATTGTACTAAATAATGCGGAAAAATATTTAAAATAAAGATTTTAGAATAAATTATATAAAGGAAATTTTAAGACTGGATTTTAAAGTGATATTCGGGAAAGAATATAGAAAGAAGTTGGAATAGGTATTAAAAATAGATTGGCAAAAAAATGAATAGAATTTATATGGGATTGAATTTATATAAATGGAATTTTATAAATGAGATTGTTTTTAGTGAAACTCAAAGGAGTTATTAAAAGTACAAATGATGTTATGAATAAAGGAAAACGACATCAGACGATAAATTGGAAATATAAATTTACAGGGAGAATTTATATTTGAATGTGGAAATAGGGTGGGGAAAAAAATAGTGGATACTATTTTTGAAGTGGAAATGGTTAAGGAGACCGAAATGGAAGTGATGTGATTGAAATCGAGAGGGATTTATAAATTAAAAATTTGGTTATTGAGATAAAAAAATAATAAATATATTTTTATTAACAAGTTAAGTTTTATTTTAAAAATGAAAGTTTTTTTTCTTAAACTATGTAATTTAAAGTTAGTTAGTATTAAAGAACTTTAGAAGTGATTATTTTTTAAAATACTTAATATTTATTTTAATAAATCCTAAATTTTTAAACCTGCTTTGAAAAGTGATGTTATAAAGAGTGTTTCAATATTTTAGATAATTATTTGAACATGTCTTAAAAATAAATTATTATTATTCTTTTAAATACTTATATATATATAAATCTATAGAGTTTTGTAATGTTTTAAATTTATTTACAAACCTTCTCGGAAGTCTGGAAATGGGGTTATTCAGTATATGGGATTTATAAGAAAATTCTTAAAATGGAATTGGGAAGAAAAGTAAGAAAATTTCCAAAGTAGTTAAATAAAAGTGAACTTCAAAAAATGAAATAGAATTCATAAAGAAGTACAATGGGAGATTGAATTTATAAGCAAGTATAATCGGCTTTGGAAATATTAAGGGAATTAATTAAGGAATTCCAGAATTTATAGAATTCGTTATAAACTGGTCAAGGAATTTACAAATAAAATTGTAAATGATTTTGAGAAGTAGGAAGTAGGAAATAGATGGGATACTTCTTAAGTGTGAATATAAAATGAAGTGGTCAAAAATATTCTAAATATTGGAATGGGTGGAAATATTCCTTTGAAAATATTAGGATTGAAAACCGTTTTTCAAATGTTGAAGAACTAGAAGTAATATCTTATAAAGATATTTTGAAATAAATTTTGGAAAGGTTTGAAATAAGGCCTGATGTCTGCTCTTGGATGTGTATTGATAGTTAAATAACCGACTATCAATTTTGGCCAATTTCGTTAATCGTTTTGAAGAGACCGGGATCGGATTTAATTATCCGAAAACCAGCCTATCACAAACGAGAGCATGAAAACTCACCATCACATGTATCACAAACGGAACGCTATTCCATGGTCGCTAACCATCAAATTTGAGCCGAGGCTCCGCAAACGGCCCGAAGACCATGGGTCACTACCCCACCAATTTGAGCTGAAGCTCCACCGAAATGGGGATTAGTCTACCACACAGACAAAAAGACATCGCATATCGCTAGTCTAAGTCACAAAATGATCATCATTGATCAATAAGTGTAAATTACACTAAGGTAGTAAATAAATGAGTTTAGCTTCATGTCCCATAACCACTAGCTTAACTTAAATATTTACGAACAAATTGTAGATTTTCACTCGAAAATTGTCATGAGATTTCAATCGAATAAGTCCAAGAATTAACTGATGAAGTAAACGCAAGCGTTTCATACTACTTGTTTTGCTAAGTCATTGAATTAGATTTCTCATACGAATGAAGTAAAGGTTTGTATATATTAATAGATTGGAAAACGGTTCTAAAACGAGCTTTGTATTAAAAGTAATTACTGAAATCATTTTTGTGAAAGAGTTTGAATATTTACTACTAGTACAAAAACCTTTGTATTTTAAAGTGACAAATCACAGAAATGATTGTAAAAACAATCTATCACCGAAAATCCACATTCGACGACGTGAATTAAAACAATGAAAATCAATATCAAATCCATCAAATGGATATTTCCAAAAATCCAGAAAAGAAGTCATCAAAGTCGATAATAAATGACAACAACTAACCGGATGAAGAAAAATCGATAAAAATTGGAAATCCACTCAAAAATCGACAAAATAGGTAAAATTGAACAGTACCAGACGTCTGGTAGGTTTAGCCAGACGTCTGACCTGGGGTTCTGGAAATTTATAATTTCTTTACCCTTTTTCTTTTTCTTCCCTGAAGCCTACCGGACGTCTGGTTGGCTTTAACAAAACGTCTGTGTCTTGGCTGTGCCATTTTTTTTATTTTTCTGCCGTTTTAATTATTCTTCCGGAAGCCCCTACTAGACGTCTGGATTTTTTCAACCAGACGTCTGGTTGCTTGGGCCTGGGCAGAATTTGCCTAGGCCAATGATGGCCAAATCAATTCGGAGGCGATCGGACGAGCGACGGAGGCTAGGGATTTATGCCAAGCGACAACCCAGCCCTATAGGCTCTTTGACACACCCCAAACAACATGTCCAAACATCCAAGATAGGATCTTTAAAGATTTTGACTTCAAAACACCAAAATTGGAAAATTCACCAAATCAATTCAAATCAAAAGAAATTGAACATGAAATAGATGTTAGGAATTCATACCTAACAACAATGAAAGCTATAGACATAGATGTGAGTTCAAGAACTCACCTTTAAACTCAAATATAGAAATGAGAAGCTCTAATACAAGCTAAGATTGATTTCTCTTCAACAACACCTCTAGAATCTTCAATCTATTATCAAATGTGAAGTTTTTCCTAAGTTAGGTTATAGGAAAAATCAATAATTAAAGAGGGATTGAGATGGAGAAGATTAAGAGGATGCTTACCTAAGCTTCTCTTTGATATATAACTTGAATTTGAATTCCTAAGAAAAGTTAGGGCTTAGGAATTTTAATTTCCTTTCTTTTCCCCCATTTTTCCTTTTGCTTGAGAGTGTTAGGAAATTAGAAATGGAATCAATGAATGAAGAGGAGTGGGGTGGGAGCTATTAGGTAGAAGAGTTTTGGTTCTTTTGTTTGGGTTAGTGGGCTAGAACACAACCCAAAGCCCAAACAAAATACCAAAATCCTAATCAACTCCAAATATATCGATGTTTATACTTAAATAAGTTGTAAACGTCATTTTAAAATCAATGGAAGTAGTCTCGAGTCCAAATTCGTCTGTTTACAAAAAGTCACATTTCAGACTTTAAATTCAACTAACGGTGCTATAGTTAAATAAAACATTTAAATATATAATTGTAAAATATGCGGGTTGTTACAGTTTATAAATGTGAAAACTCTTTAAAAGGAATTGTCTTTAAAAATAAAGCTAAGTGTAAATTGTTTTGGGTTTATAACAAATAATGTTTTAACGACATTTGTTTTTGGCCCTTCTTTTTAATACGCTTAAATATATAATTTTCTCTTTAAAAAGAATATTTAAGGATTGTTTTTAAGTGTTTTTACAAAAATTGATGGTATGAAAACCAAGCATAAGTTCGGGTTTTTAAAGTTTAAAAAATTTGGTTCGTTTATGGAAAGGATAAGAAATTTAATTTCCATAAACAGTATCGCTTACATAGAAATGATTTAGTCATACTCTTAGCACTAAACATCGAGGTATGGAAACAAGTTTCTATCTCGAAGGTTAAAATTGTTGTCAAGGCAATGCCTAAAGGCAACAATACCTTAACCTGCCCGTCTTCATTATTAACCGAGGGATAGTACAAGTTTGAAATCGACGAGTAACGGTAAGGGTATGAGATTTAATTTTCATATACGATCATTTTTATTATTCCCGATAGTTGATTTATCGACTATCGATTCAGCTTCCTTATTTGTGTGCCGTCTATTTAAGACGATTTGTCGCTCGTTTGGGCGTGATATCCATTGTCGATAATTACTAAAACTAGAAAGCTAGTCGGGGCCAAGCTATGTGGGGTTGCTCCCATTATGGTATTTTCACATCTACTCTATATTGGTTTCAATTGTATGCGCATGGAGATGTGAATACTCGGTTTCTCGTTAAGGTTTGCGGGGTCTGGCTTGGAGTTCCCGAGAGGAGTCATAGGAGGAAATGACCCTCTCATGTATATTTTCTAGAGGTATATGTGCATGGAGATGTGAATACTCGGTTTCTCCGTAAGGTTTGCAGGGTCCGGCTTGGAGTTTTTGAGAGGAGTTACAGGAGGAAATGACCCTCTCAAGTATATTTTCTAGATGTATACTTTTGATAATGGGGGCGCACCCTCCTAGTCATTATTGGAAAATTCCTTTCCTTGTTAATTCAAAACTTTGAATTGTTTTCTTAATTGCATCGAGAAGTGACTGGAGCTCTTCTCGATGTTTAATTATTGTGTCTATTCTTTAAGTTTGGATTTTTACCTTGTTTATACCCATCCTTTCAAGTTCGGTTTTGTTTTAATTTGCTTCCATTCATTCCTATGTGGAATTGTTCTTATAAGGTAAAACTAGTTTCATGTTTAGCGGCATGGTCTCACAAAATCATTATATGTTCACCATATTCCTTAAGTATTCTCACACTGGTATTTCTAGACTGATCCAGTTATTATTTTATTATAATTCTAGGGTCAAACCGAGTATTGTTTCCACGTTGTCGTTGGATGGGACATGAGGCTCATGGAGTAGAGCTGGATGATCACCTACCGTAGTATTTTATTTTCTGCTATATTATATTATATACTTATCAACAATTGTAAGGTTAGATATTTTTAACTATCCAACTGCTGAGGTTTGTTTTTAACTCTGATGTACCTTGTATCTTGAAGTGGCAGTTTGTACTGTCTTTATTACATTATATATTATTGTATCCGCTAGGATTATGTTCCCCCTATTTATTCTTTTTATTTTACCCTAACAATCTGCAACTCTGTTGATTGTATGTTCGACATTGGAATACCGTAGATGTATTTGGTGCTGACTTTTGATGGTTGAAAAGGCGGGTCGTTGCATTGAGGGTTATTTGATGGATGTTATGTTTTCCATGATTGTTATGTTGTTATTTTTCGCTCTTGGGATGTCACATAACCTTGGTATCTAGGAGATCGATGCCTAAATATCCGATAGTATACCAGGAAGTTTGTATACTTTATGATGATGATAGTATAGTAGCGTATTATTGTTGTTATATGATAACTTTTTCGATGTAGGGGCATGTCATATATGATTCTTATACCTTTGTTCCTTACTATATCGACTTGTATGGTATTTTTAGATTGTTTATCGCTTACACCATACTATTGTCTGACTCAAGGTTTCATGGTTTGCTTCTTATTATCTTGGGTATTCTTAAATGAGTAAACTAGATTGCAGGTTTGGTCGATACATGATATTGTGCAGATGGATGAGTTGGAGATGGTGCTTATCATATATATATATATATATGTGTGTGTGTGTGTGTGTGTGTGTGTGGCTTACTATTTCTTATCTCGCTGTGCGACACTTTGGAGATTAGGCAATTTTAGCTATTTTATTTACTGACAATTATCTTGAGTTTATTTCCAATTTTATAAATTCTACTACTATTTTGTATTACTTTATGAACCTGTGCACTACGATATTTGTGTTTTATTTAGTTATCACTCTCTCGCATGTTTTATATCTATGATGATTATTATATTTTGTTTGATGCGGTGTTAGACAATGATAGGTTTTGTGATTGTTTTTTCTACTTTCACCCTTGATAATAGTCCTACATCGTTAGGGAACCTTAGCAGCACATGAGTACTGGATGTGTGGGGGTGGTTCTTACATTTTTGATGCATTCAAATGGTTGAAATTGAATTTCATCTTATAAATGGTTTAAATGCAATGTTGATACTAGGGGTGTGTGTATGTGTGTGCCTACGTATGACATATTATTTGTTAACATGCCATGTTTTGAATGATATGTGATTTAGCTTTCTTTTGTTGTTATGTATGATATATTATTATGACTTGGTAATTTATATATTAACATGTTTGAGTATTTTTGCTAAGTGTAGAAATTCCATATTATGATGCTACGATGAAGTAATTGATTGATATGATGTGTTTTAAAGTTATTTCTAGATGAGATATTTCTTTGATACGATGGTATACACACACGACATTTTATAGGATATAGATATAGGATATAACACCGCTTTAGGAATGAATGGCGTTAGGGAGGTCATATATTAATAAATGAATAGAGTTTAACATTTGACGAGAATGGTAAGTATGGAGACTATTAGATGCTAGTATCCATCTTAGCGGATAGATTCAAGGTCTCTACCTGAATCATCACTAACTGGTCCAATATCGCTATACTTTGTTCAAATGATATATTGCATGGACATACCTCGAGGCAGGCATAATGCAACGACGACGATGGTAATTATAAGGATGGAGATGGGATGAGGTGATGACTACAACACGACGAGGAGAGCGCCAATAAGGATGAGATGATTGTGCAACAAATAGACTGTGTTAGGGTACCCACGGTGTCTGGCTATGGGATATACAGATGAAATAGGCTAGATATCTTAGAGTTGAGGCAGAGTCTAGTAAAGTGAACATGATTATGATTCACTGTGATTGATTACATCATAAACGAATAACTTAAATAGTGCATTTGATATAAATAAAGGTTGCAACTTATAAATGTGGGTAGGATGTGATGTCCTCGTTGATTAGAATCGGAGCTACGAGTCATTATGAATTTTGATGTGACACGTGTGTTTACATTATTTTCATTTGATGGGATTTAGGCTGGTTTAGATAATGGAATGTGTGACATATTTTATTTATTTGACATATCACATATGAACCTGATACCAAATACTTGTTACTTTTGTTGCACCGTTACACTCATAGCCAGTTTCTAGCCCTACTCAGGGTTTTGTTATGTATGTGACAACACCTCGGGTAGACTGAGATGTTACTTTGCAGGACGATCACTTTTAGATGCTTGTCTATTTCGTGCGTTGACTGGTCGATGGTGGCATATTAGGATTATGGTGTATTATATTTGGACTACAACTATCTTAGCTTATCATGGATATTATCGTGAAGTTAGTAGTATAAACACGGATGTCGAATTTTCAGGCAGATTGTGTTGAATCATCCAAGGAATCTCCAGAACTCACTCCAACCATTCTGATCATCAGCTTTGAGACCAACCATGCATCTACGTCCTAGCCTTCTTCATTGACTACAGCCCCGCCTCTGTTTCCATAGAATACTATGTGTCATCTTTCATCTCTGCCCCTCTTTAATCTTTATTGTCTCATATTTTCTAAAGAGGAAGATTTCTTCTTCTGAGATCCCATCCCTGGGATAGGTTTCTTTGGCAGGTCCGCACCCACCTTCACCTAAAAGTATCATAGTTTATTATCCTTTCCTTGAAAAGCTCCAACTATACCTTGAAGAAATTAAAGATCATACAACTCCGCTTTGAATGTATCAAGGGTAACCTATCATGATGCCTCAAGTTGTCTTTACTGTGGAACCTTCATCTGTGGCTATCACTACCATGGTCAATTTCATTATAGCCTCTACTAAGTCCGGGCATGGTCTTGACGCCAATAAGATTAAGGCCTTGCTAGAAGGCGATGAGCCTATCGCCGACCTTGATGAGGAAGAGGATGTCACCATTCTCTACACTTTTAGCATCGATCCATCCCCAGTTACCAATCTTAAAGCCCAGAAGACTAAGCATGTAAAGGTTGAGCTTGAGAAACTTGACGACGTTTCTCCCTCTTCCTTCAAGACTTCCACTTCCACGGCCATTGCCTCGCCTTCGACCACACCGATTATACTACAACCAGCGTGTCTAAGAAGAAAAAGAAGAGAAAGTGACATATCATCTCTATTAACGAACCTTACTTCTTTGATGAAGACACAAACTTGGAAAGAAGTGGCACTTCAAAAAAGCAGTGCAAGACAAAGTCGACAATAAAGTGCAAGCCACCATGGAAATGATACATCCAATTTCTTGTTTTGTCCTTTTCGTTCTTTTGCTTCCTTTTGCACATAGGATTCTATGTTATACGAGTATAACCCCATTTTTTGTACTAGAAACTGAAAGTAAATAATAAAATTCCGTCTTAATTAATCTGTGGCTTTTAATTTTCTGCACTTTCATTTTTTGCATTTGTTTATAATTCCTACAAATGTTTGTATGCATAAATGCCACTAATGTTTTGCCTTCATTTTATACCTGCGTACGTATGTGGATTTATATAATGCATTTACTTATTATAATTATATAGTAATAATGCGCTATCACACAACATCATCCTTTTACTTAGTTTTTTTACTGCTAGTTAAATTTGCTTTGTTTATCCATAAATAACACTACCATTCCTTGAATAATTTTACATGCCTTTCCAATCATGTTCACATGAGCACCTATGTAATTTTTATATAATGTACCTGCACAAATTTAATTTTACACTAACACTTCTCTCTAAACACCAGTGCTTGGATGTCTGCCTTAGGGCGTATATCCTTAACATCACCCATCTTTAGACGTTTGTTGGAGATTAGAAGTGTAGAGGCAAACTATTCGATCTACCCACCATCCAACTATACTCCAAAGGATCGATCATGGTTTAAAGGAGTCCATCGATAAATATCTCTATGTACTTAAACATCTGGTTTTTGAAATATGTAATGCTTGCATTACTAATCTCGTAGCATGAAGTTTAGCTTAACGGATATTGTTCCATTGATTCAAAAAGAAAACTTTATTCAAAATCTCTGTAGCGAATGTCTCTTTATTACATCTAATGCAATACAATGAATGTCTAAATGAAAAAATACTCAAGTAGCGGAACAAATGCTTGTTATTCTTAAGAGAGTTAAGACTACCCCTAAGAGAAATTTTGTTATTCATTATAAATTATTAACTCTGTAATAAAATCTCGTTCGAAATGAAAGGTGTTTATTTTCTATTTTATACTTATTATATTATGATATATTAATTAAGTAATTAACTTAAATATTTTAAAATAAAAAATCCTTAAATGACATGTTATGTGATAATAACTATAAGGATTTGTAATCATCAAAAAATTATCACAATGTAAAATAACATAATATTTTAAATATTCCTGGTTAAGATGTTTCGAGAAAGGATATCGATGCATCCGTTAGACTAGAGTGTGTAACGCACTCTAAATGTTATGCAGTGTATTGCTTATGGCTTTTGGAGGTATCATGGAGTTACGTACTTATAATTATTGAAGAGCTATGGAATAACTCGTCTAAGGATTTCATGTTGATTAATAACAACTAGGTCAAACGGAAATCTCAAGGTAACGATGTCATACAGTTCCCTCGACTTGAGAACACTATGGAACTTCATCATGAATACTCCACTTTAATTATAGTTAAATCATGTCATGGCAATCCGTCCATTGACTATGATCGCGTCTAAGTTGAAGCATTGGAGGTTGAACACTATTCGATAGAGAATTCATCTCCTTGGTTGTATAAGTTTAGTCGTAGTCAATTCAAAGTCAAAATCATTGGCCAGAGTAGTATGGTTAATAATAAATGTTATTATTGAATCAAGAACTTTGTTTAGGACAAACTGAGTTGAATAAGAATGAAAGGAATTTTGACCGAAACCAAATTCCATAAATCAAAAAGGTACTAATAGATAACCATTACTAAAAGCTCCTGCTTAAGATAACTTGGATATTTTTCAAAAAGAAGTGTAAGAAATTAATTCAGCCAAACCATCATATCACTAGTTATGTTGATGTGTGAATGTTAATGTTTGAATTATTCAACATTAATCGCTGGCTAAATTCACGAGTCTTACAATAACATTGTGAATCTCCAAAAAACCAAATGATTTAATTAGTTTATAAGATGTTATAAATTAATTCAATTAATTAATATTTAATAGATATGAATTATTATTATTTTATATGATGTTTTCAATATTGATAGTAATTATTTGGACGTATATAAAAGTTATATATGCATGTATCGATATATGATATAGGTACGCATTTAATGGGCATTAAATACAATTAATTGCTTGACGGGATTTTTGTAAAATTAGCCCAGTTAGCCAGTGACACTGCTTTTATTTTCACTGATATTGAGTTAGATCGTGAGTATATTAGAAGTAAGGAACTTGATAGGGCTAGGTCCATTGGTTTATGAGGATCACTAGTTGGAATATTAGAGGTTTGAACGACTCGAATAAATGTGATAAGGTTAGATTTTTCTTTAAAGACTATTCTATTGACATTGCTCTTCTTCAAGAGACTAAAATTGAATGTCCGGATATTTGCTTTTTTAGAAGATTAGGTGGTTATCATTTTAAAAAATTGGTTTTTTTACCTTCTGTGGGTTCTTCCGGGGGTTTAATGATTGGTTGGAGGGATAATTATTTTAAATTGCTCCAATGTATTTACAAACAACACTCTTTACACATTATTCTTATTAATCTTTCTGACAATTCTTTTTTAAATATTTCTAATGTTTATGGGCCTAACTCAAAAATAGATCGTCGAATTCTTTGGAATGAATGCCTAGAATTTAGATCTTTAGTGCTGTTAACCCGCCTTTTGGCAAGGCCGCGGACAGACGGATTTAACTTAAACAACTTCACAACTATCGAGACTAAAGTATGATGGGTCCGGTTTAAAATGATGAAGTTCACTTGAATATGTCGTTGGGAAAAGGAGTGGAGAAATTACATGGCTCGGCCTAGGTAGTTTGGCAGATGTCGCTCGGCATTGGGATGGTTCGGCGTTGGAGGCTGTTCGGCATAGAGAGATCGTCGTTCGACATAGAGGGATCGTTCGGCATTCCAGGAGCACTCGGCATTCCAGGAGCACTCGGCATCCAGGAGCGCTCGGCATTTAGAGGCGCTCGGCATTAGAGATCGTTCGGCATTAGAGATCATTCGGCATCAGACATGGTTCGGCATAACGGAGGTTCGACATTAAGTATCGTTCGGCATTGGATGGAGCACTCGGCATAAGTCTCGTTCGGCATTGGATGGATCGTTCGGCATTAGGGAGCATTCGACATTGGATGGGTCGTTCGGCATACCTCACCTCGCTCGGCATTGCACCTCGCACCTCGATACCCCGGTACCTCGCACCTCGATACCTCTGCACCTCGCACCTCCATACCTCGCACCTCTATGTCTCGGTACCTCACACCTCTATACCTCGCACCTCCATATCTTGGTACCTCGCACCTCCATATCTTGGTACCTCGCACCTCCATACCTCGGTACCTCGCACCTCCATACCTCGGTACCTCGCACCTCCATACCTCGGTACCTCGTACCTCCATACCTCGATACCTCGGTACCTCGGTACCTCGCACCTCCCAACGTTCGGCATGAGGAGATCGTTCGGCATTCACACCTTGTTCGGCATTCAGCATTCGGCATCTATGGTTCGGCATATGGAGACCACTCCATTTGGGCTGAGGTACTCGGCTACCAGGCCCACCAGGGAAGTCCAACCCATTTTTGTCTATAAATAGAGAGGCAGGGGCACAGTAAAAGGGGATCTTCTTTCTGCTCTCTTACTTTCTCTTTTCTAAGGCTAAGGCAACTCTGCCATTTTGTAACTGTAATCGATTATTACAGCAATAAAAAGTAAACTTCTGGAGTGGACGTAGGCCGGAGTTAGCCGAACCACTATAAAATCTGTTGTTCTTTACTGCTTTCATTTTAGTTTTAACTGTTCTTCACATTATTACTCTCTATAGATACTCTATCTCTGAGCTGTGACTGGTATTTGGTGCTTTCATCTGGATTTGGGGGTTAGTGACCAATTTTGGCGCTAACAAGTGCCGGGTTCTTGGATTTTGGGGGGAGATTTTAACGTTACTCTCTTTATAGGGGAGCGAACTCCTCGAGAGGGTGATTACTCCGCTATGGAGGAATTTGACCATTTTATTCTTAATTCTAATTTGATTGAAATTCCTCTTTCGAATAGAAAGTTTTCTTGGAGTAATAATAGAGAATCTCCTTCTATGGCCCTATTAGATAGGTTTTTCGTTAGCGATGAAATAGAGGACAAATTTCCTTTATGTAGAGTGTCTGGTTTGCCTTACACTTTTTCTGACCATTGTCCCATTATTCTCTCTGGTGACCACCATAGAGCTATTATTAGATCTTTCAGATTTGAAAAAATGTGGTTACTAGAACCAAGTTTATCTAATTTTGTAATTAATAAATGGTTGTCTATGAGTTTTTATAAAATTAAATTTAGTGATAATTCAGCAAAAGTTTTTGTTTCTAAGCTTAGAGAACTTAGGAATTCACTTAAAAATTGGAATAAAAATATTTTTGGCAATATTAAAATTAAAAAAGAAAATATTCTTAATGAGATGCTTAAATTAAATAAGATAGAAGAAACTAGACATCTAAATCTAGGTGAGAGGAACGTCCTCACTAACTTAAAAGAAGAGCTTAACTCTATTCTTGAAAAGGAGGAAGTTATGTGGAAACAAAGATCCATAATCCAGTGGATTAATGAAGGTGACAATAATACTAATTTTTTTCATAATATGGCTAACGGTAGCAAAAGTAGTAATACAATTAACTCCATTCTAGTTAACAATGTGGAATTAGTTGACCAAAGAGATCTCAATAAGGCCTTCACAGATTATTATAAAGATATTTTTGGTAATAAAAATAAGCATAGAATTAATGTTAGATGGAATGATCTTTTTCCGGCTAACTCTAATCTTAATCTTTCTGAGTTAGATGATCCTTTCACTGAAGAGGAAATCCGAAAAGCCATTTTTGATCTACCGGGTGATAAATCCTCGGGTCCGGATGGATTTTCGATTTTCATCTACAAAACTTTTTGGGATATTTTAAAAATAGACTTAATTAGTATGTTTAATGATTTTTATAATGGAAATTTACAACTAGGTAGATTTAATTTTGCAAATGTTATTTTATTGCACAAAAAAGTAGGTGCTAATAATTTAAAAGATTTTAGACCCATTTCATTGATTAATTGTTCTGTTAAAATTATTTCAAAAGTTTTAGCTAATATACTTAGTATAAGAATGAATGACCTAATTGACTGTTCACAATCTGCTTTTATTAAAGGAAGAAATATCACAGATGGTGTGGCAGTGGTTCAAGAATTTATTAATCATTGTTGTAAGAATAATATTACTTGTGCTATCTTAAAATTAGACTTCGCTAAAGCTTTTGATTCGGTTGATTGGGATTTTCTTTTTGATATTTTTCATGCTAGAGGCTTTAGTAATAGATGGATTTACTGGATTATGAATTTACTTAAAACTAGTAACTCTAGTATTATGGTAAATGGCATTTTAGGTAATAAAATTCAATCTAAGAGAGGTTTAAGACAAGGGGACCCTTTATCGCCTCTTCTTTTTAACTTAGCTGCTGATGTTTTTGCTAGGATCATTAAAAAAACAGTTGATAATGGTTCTTTGGGTAATATTGGTAATGATATATCGCGTTATGGTTTATCTGTCCTTCAATTTGCAGATGATACCTTGCTTTTTTCCTCTCATCTTCCTAGACACATTATTACTCTTAAGTTTATTCTTTACAGTTTTGAGCTTTTATCGGGTTTAAAAATAAATTTTGACAAAAGTTCAATTTTAGTTTTAAATGACTTTGAAAATGTTGAAAATTTAGTTGCTAATACATTAAATTGTAAAACTATGAATTTTCCGTCTGACTATCTTGGTTTTGTTATTAGACCTTCTAAACTTAAACATGATGATTGGTTAATAATCTTAGACAAAATCAGAAATAGGATATCTAATTGGAATGGGAGATTTTTATCTAGAGCTGGTAGACTGGTTTTAATTAACTCTGTTTTATCTGCTCTCCCAATTTATTGGATGTCTTTACATCTATTTCCATATTGGGTGATAGATAAAATAGATAAAATCAGAAGAGATTACCTATGGAGTGGTGATAATCCAAACAGTTGCATTAAATGTCTTGTGAATTGGGAAACTGTATGTAAATCCAAGAAGGATGGCGGTTTAGGTGTCATTAATTTGCATAATATGAATTTATCTCTCCTTGGTAAATGGTTATGGAAGTTCAGAAATACCAATGATAATACCACTTGGAAGGAAATTATTTCTAAATATTATTACAATGGTAGTAATAATCTTTATCAAATTAGTCCTTCGGTTTCTCGTAAACAATCTTATTTTTGGAAATCCATTTTAAAAAGTAATGTGATTTTTAACTTAGGCATTAATATTATTGTTCACTCAGGTAATAATACTTCCTTTTGGCATGACAGTTCGATTTCCGCTACTCCTCTTAGGAACGTTTTTAATGAGTTGTATGACATTTGTAACTTTAAATACACATTTATTTCTGAAGTTTATGATTCCGATAACGACCCTCATTGGATCTTTAGTTTTAATAGAACTCTAGTTGGTTCAACTCTTAGACAGCTTAAGTTGCTTTTCGCTAGATTAAATCTTTATAATATTGACAATGATAATGATCTTATTAGTTGGGAATGGGACAAGAGTAAGAAATATTCTACTAATTCTTTTTATAATTTTATTAACTTTTCGGGTGTATCTAATAATTTTTTTAACTTTATTTGGAAATCTAACGCTCCTCCAAAATCTAAAATTCACATGTGGTTAATTATGCATGGTAAATTAAATACTTTAGAATTATTAAAAAGGAAAAATATTAACTTTGATAACAAATGTTATTTTTGTAATTTGCATTCAGAGGATATAAATCATATTTACTATGAGTGTACGAAAACTTATTTTATTCTTATGAATATCCTTAATATTTTTGAATTTAATATTAGTACTAGAATTACTAATTGTGTTTTTTATTAGAACACTTTTAGATTTAAATTCGATAAAGTTAACAGATATTTGCTTGATACTTTATTCACTATATCTTGTTGGTACATTTGGTTTGAAAGAAATCAAAGAATTTTTAATAATAATAACATTAATCACTTCAATAAATTGATATTTTTAATTTCATCTTTTTGCTTTAATTGGGTTTCTAATCCTAAATATAAATTAGCTAAATATTATCTTTTTAAGGAATATCTTAATAAGGTTAGTAACAACATCAATATATTCAAACAAAACAACAATATTTTTAGCATTAATAGTATTAGTATTGCTGACCTTTCTAATTTAAATAACGATCACTTAGTGCATCATTATTTACCCTCTAGTGCAAATTCATAGAGATATTACTTGTATTGATTTTGTTTTATTTAGCTTTAATTGTTTTAGTTTATAGTTCGTTAATCTTATTCAGTTTGGATCCTTTTTCTCTTTCTTTCTAGAATTGTTAATTTTTGTGCTAAATTATCTTTGTTTTTTTATCGTTTTAGATTTTATTTACGCATATATGTATATAAATTCTATTTATATACATATATGTGATTCGTTCTAATTTTGTTCTTTGTTTGGTTACAGGTCTTGGATTAGATAGATTGTTAGTGTCTCTTTTCAGGTTTGCAGGACAGCTAGTGTCTTTTTTCAAGTGCTTAGGATAGCCGTTTTCCAGGGTTGCAGATTGCGTCAGGCGCTTATTTCAGCTATACTGTTTTAGAGTGGTTCTTCCTTTCAGCATCACCCTCAGTTTTCACCTTTGTGTAGTTGCTTATATTCCGCCAGATCCAGCTCCAGATTCATTGCTTATTTGGCGATGGCATCCTGCAGTTTCTTTAGTTTTTAGGTACTCCTAACATCTTGATATCGGGGGGTGGCTATGCCGGATCTTGATATCAGGGTGAGACGGGTGGTGGCCTTGCCGGAACTTATCTTAGGAGTATCTGATTTTTTATTATGATATTAGCATTCAGTTTTTGTTACTTGCCAGGCATGTTGGCAGCACCTCATTTTAGTGTTATATATAGTTTCATGTGTGCTCTCCGCTATTCATAGTGGATCACACATTTTTCTCAAAAAAAAGTCCATATAAGTTTACATCATTTAGACGAGCTTGGAAAGGAAAGTAGGTGTTTTGGCATAATTGAAGATTAATCAGGAATTAAAAGAGGAAGGTTATAAAAAAGAAATAGGAAAGGTTTCTATTCTTCTATTAAAACAAATTCTTCTCTTTTATTTTTCATTTAATTTCTTTTCTCTCTTCCTCCCTTAGCCATTACTGACATTCCATCGTATTTCCTGAAACTATCAACTGAAAATCAAATCAAAACATCAAATAAATAAAGAGCTATGTGGTTTATACGTCTCTTGCAAAGATTGGGTGTAGATTCAAGGGTCTAAGGAGGTATTTCCAAATCAAAGTGTAACTTATTTGCTAAATTTTAAAGGTATATTCTAAAATCAATTGTTTCTTAGATGTACATTTATCGCAATTTTATATTTACGTATTATTGGCTTACTTTGATTTGAAATTATTATGCAATTTAGATAATTTGTTGAATGATTTGACCTATTTTTAATCTTATAAATCAAAACAAATATATATTTGTGGTTAAAATTGTCTTGGTTATGGATGTATGTTTAAAATTACATAAATTAATATTTTAAACATGTTTTACAATTTAATATTTTAAATGTCTCTGATTGAATATTTTGAAGGATTGTTCACGTCTTGTTTGATTTATTGTATGCAATTTTGGTTTTATATTATTTTGATCGTTTAATAATAATAATAAAAAATATTTTTGGTTGAATTTTTTTGTATGTATATATGTGTTTTATTAATTATTTTAAATATGCATATGTTTGCAAAGACATCAAAAAAATCAACAATATATTGACGTTTATTTTTGAATTAAATGGAAAGTTTTAGATTAATCATTATATATATTCGTGCGTGTGTGTATAAACATTTATATTTATACTTTATACTATTAAGGCATGTATAAAAACATTTTTTTATTTTTATTATTGAATAATTTAAAATTGAGGAAATAATTTATACATATAAATAATGAATATATATATATGATAGATATAAATCCATAGATCTACACATGTACATATTGACCATGTTATTGTTTGTTGTTGTCATCAATTTTTTGTATCATATCATACATTGTATATTAATTAGATGTTGTGTCAATTAAATTTTACTAAAGAGAAAAGGTGGAATCAGTCAATGATGCCCTCTTTCATATCTTTTCTTTAGACCTTAATGTGATTACATCTAGACCTATTTATTCCCACCTTTTAACACCTACTAATTATACTTTCATTATGTTTCATATGTTTGTCACACAATTTGTAATATGAATATATTTTATATTCGTACTTTTTCAACTTTCACACTTAATTAATGTCGATTTAATTAATTATGAACAATACAATATTAATAAAATATGTTTTTATAAAAATAAATAGATTGGATCTAGTGAAATCCATTAGACTTCATAGGCCCAATATGATCCAAATAGTGAAAATTTTGAAATTTACATGTTTCACCCATCGAAGATTGGGCCACTTCCTTCAATAATATCAGAGCGCAAATGCTCTATACAATCTAATTAGCAACTTTGAGACTAACTAGTTAAACCTGCATATCCAATGGATGTTATATAAACAAACATCAAATTTCAGCAATTTTATATAAATTAAATTAATTAAAGTAATTAAACTAATGAAGTTAAAATTAAAATTAATTAAATATGAATTAATAAATATGATTAATTAAATTTGATTAGATTAATAAAATACATACATATCTACATGGTAATCCCTAGGTGGACGCTAGGTGGTACATATAGATTAGGGGTTAATCGTTAGGCGAGGATTAATCAGAGTTAGGCATTTTTTTATAACGCATGTATTTTGGATAAAGTTTTAGTATTTGGTTGAGTATTATTTGATCCAAATTGAAATTTCAGGGTTTTGGATGGACTTAAGAGCGACTAATGAAGCAAAACAGCCTAAAACTAGCACATAAACGCTTATATGTGGCATCAAGCCCTAAATAATGCCTAAGAAGTGCTTAAATACCCATAGTTTCTTAGATAAGGTGGTAAGCCTTGTCCAAGCGGGATTGATTTAAATGGTTTGGCGTTAAATCTCGCCCAACGCCTAAGCGGAGGGATAAAAGGATTTTTACAATAGAGCACATATACCTTATATATGTTAATTAAATATATAAGTTGTAAGTCAGTTAAAACTTATATAACTATACATATATAAATCAAACTAAAACTGAGATAAACCTATAAGAATTTTTGGAATAAGTACATACGTAATGTACGATGTGTCGACACTTGAACCATGAGGGATTTTTAATAAGAGGCGCATTATTCCTTAAATCGATATCACTCAATATATATATATATATATTATTTTGAATCATTAATATGTAAGTTGTTATCTATCATTTATATATTATTTAATTACTTGCATACTCTTTGGTTGTTGAGTAAACTCAAACTAGAGATGTTATGTATAATACTATTAATATATTGTTAAACAAGGTAAGATACAAGCATGTATTTGTAGATAAAACTTGAGGTACATGCATTATAGTTAAGCCATCATGAAATGGTGGGTATGAATGAATAGTCTCTTTAGATTTCTTAATAAAACACAAGATTGAAATTGAGATAAGGATAAAGACCACGTGTTGGGAGTTGTGTATGATACAACTAATATAGTATTATCTATCGCTTGTAAGCCTATGATATATTGAGCAAACTCAATGTCGGAATCCCAAGGCAAGCGAGTCCAAACACCCATTGGAGAAATCGAAAGAATTTATGTTTTTTAGGGTTTTGAGGAACAGAAAAAGTCTTATGGGAGCCTTACTAGAAAAATGAAATGATAATATTTAACCTTTCTAATATTGTAAAAACATATGTTATATGAAGTTAAAATAATCTACATCGATAAATTTATGCAATTAATAAAAATTGATAATATGTTTATTACTTAAGATATACATATGAACTAAATTAAGATTGAAATAGAAATATAATATATTCTTACCAATAGAACTACTTGCAAGTTGTCACTTCTAGACATATGTAAAAGCCAAATTATACAAATACTAAAACATTCGTACCTTGGTTACTTAGGTGTTTGTTTGCTTGGGACTGCGTATTGTCTTCCATGAGTTTAGAACTCTAAAACAATGTAAAAATATGGATATTTAATCATTATTCGATCACAAATAAATGTTATATAGTGAAAAGTCGCGATTCGTAATATACGAAACCTCGATGAAAATTAGATCATTCGAAATGAACAAGTAAACCATAGTGCATGATGATCTATTCAGTACAATTTAATATAATTAGCATCTTATTATATCAGATGCAACATGGACCGAGAATTACTAGACAAACCTAGGAGTTTGATCACTGAAATGTTAGTTTGATAAGTTTACTTAAAGCACAACTTATTCAATATCCTTAAATATTAAGGATGACCAAATGAACGTTTATAATGTTTTCAGTGCGATCTTATAGTAAGGATTTCCTTTGAATGATCTGACTATTTGGAAAGGAAAGAGGATGTATGAGAGTGGATATAATTTAGGCACAATTGGATGAAGAGAGTGAATGGTCACCTCTACTTCATAAAGAGACATTAGAAACAAGAATTGTATAAAATACTAGTATATACTTAATATGGCATAAGAAATGTGATTTTTATTCCAAATGTAATTTTATATAGAAAATTGTTTTCTATGAGAGTTATTTCTATGAGTTTAAAATGTTTGATCTGAAACTCTCGATTGTAAACTAGTTATAATGGATGAAATAAAATTCCACAGTAAATGGTTGAATGGAGCCTCGTATTTCATATGTCATTATGGCAGAAATAGTGGGAGCATAATATATAACACTTAATAGTGAATGTATCAAATTATGAAACATTGTCCTTGTATATACATACTAAGTTTTATTTAGAAATAATAATTTTTTAGTATTGACTAAATATAGATATAGTTTTATTGTAATATGAATATTATGATTATGCATTATAAGCTAAATCTATGGTACTTGTTTTCATAAAAAAAGTGATGCATTAATTATAGAAAATCCAAAAGTATCTAAAAACGGTTATTTAGGAATTATGGACTAAAAGTCGTATCTTTAAGAATAAATTTTTAATCAAATGATTATGAATATTATGGTACTGGTTAATTGTATCTCAACTGATTATGGGCAGAGCACCATTCAGTGGGTGCGACTAAAGAGTTGGTATACTCTTCAAATTGATATATAAGTCAAAGGTCTAATGATACCAAAATGTATGCAATCACTTCGTTAAAGTTCACCGATGAATTATCATAGAATCGAACATGTGTATTTGATACAAAAGTAGTGTATATACGATAAGTTCATAGAGCATAAAACAGAAAAAGAAAACATTATATGCAAAAGAAATAAAAGAATTTGATTTCATCGAATAGGTGAGTATATTAAAAAGAGTTCCAAATGTATCTAAAAAGGAATAAGATTCAATAGCAAAAGTCACTCCTCCCTATGATACATAATAGTGTATCGATAAGGAGTATGGGGACTTTGTTGGACAAAGGTCGATTGATAATGAGTGAAGTTGAGTTAACTTCTTTATATAAGAATGAGTAATTAAGAGTAAGTACACAGTTAAATAGAATTTCATCTAAAGCATAGTTTATGAGATAATGTTCAAATAAGATATAAATTGATAAGAAACCCCGGTCTTAAATAGTTTAGGATGTGTGGTTGTCTAATTTATATTATGGACACAAGTTTCGTATACTTAAAATTAAAACAGTTTTGTACATATATAAAATGCGATTTTAATATATTCTGAATGTCTATTCTATCGTATAAAGAAACAATTATTTTTTCACCTTCATGATTGAAGAAATTTCTTTTAGAAATCAGTGGTAGTACAATGGACTTAGATATGATCCATAATCGAACATATAAACTGATTAGATAAGATGAAACATAATTAACTAAGCCTAAAATGGTCGCACAATACATTATAATGTCTAATAATTATTATCATAAATTAAAAAGAAACTATGAGTTTCACATCAATGTCGAGAAAAAGAATTATTAGGTGTAACGACCCGTATTTTTACGGATCAAAAAGTCCGTTGAAATCTAGAATTTTTAGCGTTGTTAAGTCATTTCAGGTTCTGGCAGAATTTTGCTTAAGTCCTAAGTCGTAGCCGACTTAGGAGTTGTGGACGAGTTAAGAAAGTTAAGTCATGGTAGCTTAGGTCGTAGGGTGTTGGAGCGACCTAAGGTAGTGGACGACTTAAGGGGAGTATGTTGTAGGCGACCTAAGGATTTGGATAAGTCGTATGTTGAGGCTTAGATCGTTTGGGGCTTAGGTCGTATAACAGTTAAGTCGTAGACGACTTAAGGAAGTTGGTGACCCAAGAGTTTTGGTGAGTTAAGTGTTAGGTCGGCAAGGCGAGTTAACGACCTAAGGAACTGACCGACTTAAGGAGATGGCGACTCAAGGGTAGGCAGACTTAGTAAGTGACCGACCTAGTAGAGTTAGCGACCTAGTGGTTACCGGGTTAGCATAGTTAGGTCGGCAACGACCTAAGGAAGCTGGGGTAATAGTGAGCGACCTAAGGAGTAAGTCGTAGACGACTTAGGAGTTTGGTCGTGGGTTGTTAGGTCGCTAAGTATTAGGTCGCTAAGGGTTAAGTCGTATGTCTATTAAGTCGTATCCCAGTAAACTGTTAAGTCGTAGAAGGTGATTGAGTTGCTAAGTCGTATACGAGTTAGCGACTTATAAGAGTAGGCGACTTATAGCAGTTAAGTCGTGGGCGAGTTAAGGAATATAAGTCGCTAGGAAATAGGTCGCGAGATTGTTGGGTCGCGTGGGTTTAGGTCGCGAGATTGTTAAGTCGCGTGAGTTTTAGGTCGCGTGCCAGCATTGTTGAGTCGCTGGAGCGCGCTAAGTCGTAAGTCGCTAAGTCACACATAGGCTAAGTCGTTAAGTCGAAGGCTGTTATGTCGCGCGCTATGTTAAGTCAGAGACCCAGTTGAGTCGTAAGTCGTAGGACTGCTAAGCCGTTAGGTCGTGGGTTGTTGAGTGTTAGGTCGTGAGCGACCTAGGAGTTGGGGCGCGCGTGCATATCTGTTAAGTCGCGAGTTCTGGTAAGTCGGCGACGACTTATAGGGGCAAACGACTTAAGGGAATTTCAACTATAAATAGGAAGGTTGTTCTCACTTTTTGGGATCCGAATTTCGAAGCGACGAAGTGCTGCCATTTTGAGAACTCGACTTCTACACTTCTTCACTTCTTTTCTCCACTCTAATCTAGTGATTCTATCCATCCAAGTTGAAGATCAAATTGAAGATTCAAGAGCTTGGATTGAAGATCTTCATCCTTTGAAGTGAGATTTCTTCGTTTGAAGCGGATTCGTGATAGATCAAGCTTGATCCTTCGCTGTCCAGATCTGAAGCGTGTTGATTTGAGGTTGTTTTGGTGATTTGGTGAGTGGTGATTATCTCTCACACGGATCCAAAGGAGTATATCGGATTGTTGGCTCGATTTGGTGTTAACATAGTGATTTCCATACATTTTCTTCATCCTAAGTGTAGATCCATATAGATCCATTGTTCATGATGATGTTTTACTACATGTTAACCTATGCAAGTTCATTAATCAAGGTTATAGAGACATTGCTTATGTTTTCATGCTTATTTGACTTTCGACTCTTTAATTACGAAATTGCCATTATTGTGATAATTGTCTACTTAGATCATATTTGAATGCTTGATTGCTTGGATTAATGTTTGACTTGATTGATTGCTATGAATTAGATGATTGATGATTTGATTTAGACCAAATATGATTCAAAAGCTAAGAGAAAGGCTTTTGAATTGGGAAAGCTGCGTGTGGCATATGTAGCGGATGATGAAGCTCTTATGCATAGATTTGGTGATGATGTTGAGATGAGACTTTGCGAGGATGTGATGAAGCGAAGTATGATATGAGATAGTCTTGGTCTAATCCAGACGGGATCATTCCAAGCATGTTGGTAACTCGGTGATATGGTTCGAGTTGAGGATAATGGATGCTCGAGAGGCGCTTGAGCTAGTATGGAAATAGTCGTCGAGGAGGATGACTAGAAGGCTGAGATCTCATCGTTGTTGAAGGTTCTAGCATGCTCAAAGCAAGAGTACGTTGGGCAGATTCGATAGTCCCTGAAGGCTACTGATTGGGTAGTCAAGTACTCTGGGCAGATTCGATAGTCCTAGGCACGGGCTGCGACGACGTGCGGGAGTTATGTCTAGAACCGGGGTTTCCATTAGCCCTTGACGGACGGCTGAAAGAATGTGCCGGTCATTCAATTAACGGTGATATCGAAGCAATGATAACAGTGATAGCCAGAGTCATGGATGTTTGGTTGTATCGTCAATCGGTCTCAAGAGAAGTGTTTTTCGGGTGCTTATCTGATCTTGGTTTAGGCCTTGGGGGTTTGTGCTTGGAAAACATCGCCCTTGACTCGAGTGATAATCTCTTTACTTTACATTGTATGCTCTGCTATGTTTGCTTCTGCTTAGTGTGTGTCTGGGGGCTATCACTGTAGAAAGAGGTTGGAGTGGGAGGGTTGTATTCCTATTCCTTTTTCCTTTGTACTCTTTTGGTATGTTGTTAGTTATTTACCGCTCACTAAGACTGTTGTCTGACTCAAGGCTTTATGTTTTATTTCTTATTGCCTTGGGCTGTTCGTCCATTTTGGGACGGGCAGACTAGGTAGCAGGTGACAGGTGCTGTTCTCTTCTCACGATGCTGATATCGAAGACGAGCTAGAGGGTTGCATATTATCTTCTTATATGTATTGGGTGTTCCGCTGTTTGTATAATCTCTGAGTGTTATGTAGTGAGGCTTGATGTATTGACTATTTGGATGCTTGTATTCAACTATTATGGAGTTTTATATGATGGCATTTTATTCTGTAAGGTTTAACTATACATATGTTCTATTGTATTTTGTCCATGCGCTGTGAGTAATACGATAGATTCTGTTATTTTGATTTACCCTGACAATCATCCATGGTCGCCTGGCACACCTTACAGCGCACTTTCTCTAGGTTCAGTGCAGGGGTCATGGGCGGTCGTCACATTTGGTATCAGAGCATTGGTTAATCGATTTTACCCAATGCTTGCTGACGTAACTACGTATGAGAGACGTAATTGTATTTTGATGGATGATTACTATATATTATATAGTAGCTTAGTAGAGTTTGAATCCTTTATGCAGTTGTTTCTCTAGATGTTCTGATCATTCCTTTTTATAGATATTGAGAATGAGTCGAAGAGGGAGACCAGCTGCTAGGGAAGGCCGTGCTACTGAAGGGGCTGCTGATTATGCAGCTATGTTCGAAGCTATGATGACTTTGATCATGAGAAGGATGTTATCTCCAGGGCCATCGGTTGATGTTGGAGTTCAGGTTCAGGGTCCAAGGCCGGTGGATTTTGCTAAGTTGTGTAAAGACTATACTACTCTTGGAGGGAAGGTTTTCTTGGGAACAGAATCAACTATTGAGGTCCAGAGATGGATAGATGCTTGTAGAAGGATCTTTAGTGATTTGGGAATTGAGGATGCAACTAAGAGGAAGTTGGCATCAAGACAGCTTCAAGGGAGAGCTTCTGATTGGTGGAACTCTATTACCATCAATACTCCGGAGGAAGAGATTACTTGGGAGCAATTCCAAGTTAGATTTGAAGCTAAGTTCATTTCTACAGCTCAGAAGTATGTTCTGTTCAAGAGGTTTGTGGAGCTCAAGCAGGGAGGGAGACCAGTTCTTGAGTATGTTTTTGAGTTTGAAGCTTTGTCCAAGTATGCTCGGTCATATATTGAATCCGCTTATCAGAAGAATGAGAAGTTTGTGACAGGTTTGGACAGTTATCTTGGGAGGCAGTTGGTGGATCATTTGGATGATTCATTTGAGAAGCTTGTGGAGAAAGCTCTTAGGCATGAGAGTCTGTTTCCTAAGGAAGGATCTGTTGTTGCTGTGACTAGGGAAGAGTCTAAACCCCAGCAGGGTGGAAACAAGAAGAGGAAGCAGCCGCGGCAGAAGGGTAAGGATGGCCAGAAGAAGCCGAAAGGCGAGGTGACTTGCTACAATTGTCAGCAGAAGGGCCATTTCTCAAAGGATTGTAAGAATCCGAAGGCACCGATGAAGTGTCACAACTGTGACAAGCCGGGGCATTTCAGGAAGAATTGTCCAGAACCGAGGAGGGACAAGCAGATTGTGCAAGCTTATGCTTTGGGAGCTGTTCCGTCGTCTTCAAAAGCTCCTACCGCTGAAGAGAAGGGAAAGAGTATGGTGGTTCAAGGTACTCTTTTCCTATGTGGTGTTCCAGTTAGAGTTCTGTTTGATACTGGAGCGTCGCATTCGTTTGTTTGTAGTGAACTCGTAGGCCGGTTAGGTTTGGAACCGGATATTGTTGATAGGCCATTGGTTGTGACTAATCCAGTTGGGGGTTCGTCTTGTTTGTGTATGTTATGCCGTGGTCTGATTGTGTCGAGTCATGGTTGCTCTTTTGTTTGTGATTGTTTTGTTCTGAACTTTGCGGGGTTCGGAATTATTTTGGGTATGGACTGGCTTAGGAAGTATGCGGCTAAGGTTGATTGCGAAAGGTTGGAGGTGACAGTTGAGAATGTGGAGGGGCGAAAGATTGTGATACGATGTAAGCATGAAGAAGGCGTCTTCATGAGCTTCATGTATTCGCTAGTTGTTCCACGGGATGGACTGTCATCGGTACCAATCGCGAATGGATTCGAGGATGTCTTTGACGAAGTCAAAGGGTTACCGCCGCATAGAGAGATCGAGTTTCGTATAGATCTAGTTGAAGGAGCCAGACCTGTTGTGATGCCTCTTAGGCGGATGGCGCCTAGGGAACAGCAAGAGTTGAGGGTGCAAGTTGATGACCTTTTACAGAAAGGATTCATTCGGCGTAGTGTGTCCGAGTAGGGTGCATCAGTTGTGTTTGCAACCAAGGCAGATGGGTCGTTGAGATTGTGTGTGGATTATCGTGAGCTGAATAAGGTGACTAAGAAGAACAAGTATCCATTGCCGAGAATAGATGACTTGTTTGATCAGCTTCACGAAGCCAAGGTGTTTTCTCAGATGGATTTGGCAACGGGATTTCACTAGTTAAGAGTGGCTAAGGACAGTGTGCCGAAGACTGCTTTTCGAACACCATCCGGTTTCTTTGAGTGGCTGGTAATGCCGTTTGGGTTGACTAACGCGCCAGCATATTTTGTGGATCTTATGAATAGAGTGTTCAGAGATCAGTTGAACAAGTTTGTACTTGTGTTCGTGGATGATATTCTGATTTATTCCAGAACTGAGGAAGAGCACAAGACGCACTTGCGTATTGTTTTGGAGATCTTGCGGAAACATCAGCTGAAGGCTAAGTTTTCGAAGTGTCACTTCTGGAAGAGTGAAGTGAGGTTCTTAGGCCATGTGATTTCTGGAAATGGAATAGCGGTTGATCCCGCTAAGGTGGCAGCAATCCAGGATTGGGTTAGACCTAAGAATGCATCAGATGTGAGAAGTTTTCTTGGATTAGCAGGATATTATCGACGGTTTATCAAAGACTTCTCCAAGGTAGCTGCACCGTTAACAGGATTGACGAAGAAGAACCAAGTGTTCAGTTGGGATGCTAAGTGTGAGCAAGCTTTCGGAATCCTGAAAGAGAGATTGACGAGTGCTCCTGTTTTGACTATTCCTAGTGGGAATGATGAGATGGTGGTTTACACCGACGCATGTGGTACTGGACTTGGGGCAGTGCTGATGCAGAAGGATAAAGTTGTTGCGTATGCCAGTCGACAACTGAAGCCACATGAAAGGAATTACCCGACTCATGATTTGGAGTTAGCGGCGATTGTTTTTGCTCTGAAGATGTGGAGACATTATCTATTGGGAGTTCGATTTGAGTTGTTTACAGATCATAAGTCGTTGAAGTATCTTTTCTCCCAAAAGGATTTGAATCTTCGGCAGCAACGTTGGCTAGAGTTTTTAGCATCATATGATTTTGGTATAGCTTATACTCTGGGAAAAGGTAACGCAGTGGCAGTTGCTTTAAGTCGAAGACATGCAGGATTGGGAGCCATGTTTTCAGAATGGAAGAATCTCGAGTATTTAGCTGGATTTGACTTCAGGCCTAGATGCGAATTGGAACCTGAGATGTTGGCAAACTTATCGATAAGACCTTCTCTTGTGGAAAGGATTGGCGAGAACCAAAAGCGAGACGATAAGCTTGTCAAGATTATCCGTGATTTGGAATCTGGGTTGGATCCAGAAAAGGATAAAGGATTCGAGGTCGATCGAGAGGGTTGGCTTCGGAAGCAAGGACGACTAGTTGTTCCCGATATAGATGAATTGAGGAGTGAAGTGCTGAAGGAAAGTCATCACTCGAAGTTGACAATTCATCCAGGTGGAAATAAGATGTATCGGGATATGAAGAGAACCTACTACTGGAAAGGTGTAACGACCCGGGATTTTCTACTCTGAAAATCCCAGATAGTTAGGAAAAGAAAAAGAAAGAGATAGAAGAAGCGGAAGAAACAGAAACACCAAATCACATATTCTCACATTCGCAGCGGATCAAAATATAATATCACATAAATAATAGTTTTACAAAAAGAACTGTATCAATACACTTTTACATTCTATATCAGAGTTATGCTATTACACAACACAGGACTATTTGAAAACATGTCTTAGATAATCAACAATAATATATACAACAGATATCACTCCATACGTTCCTGCCATCCAGCTAGCCTCCTGAGCTCCAGAACGTCCTTACCTGGAAATCTGTAATACTTGCTCTGATACCAAGTGTAACTATCTGGGATTTTCAGAGTAGAAAATCCCGGGTCGTTACAAAAGGCATGAAGAAGGATGTTGGAAATTTTATTTCCAAATGTATGAACTGCCAATTGGTAAAAGCTGAACAGAAGAAGCCTAGTGGATTGCTTCAGCCTTTAGAAGTTCCAACATGGAAGTGGGAGCAAGTGTCGATGGATTTTATCGATGGATTGCCTAGAACCAGAACGGGAAATGAAGGGATTTGGGTCAGCGTAGATCGTTTGACTAAGAGTGCTAGATTCATTCCTGTTCGATCGACTAGGACTGCATCAAAGTTGGCTGAGTTGTATGTTAAGTGGATAGTTCGATTCCATGGTGTTCCGAAGAGTATAGTGAGCGATCGAGACCCATTGTTCACTAGCGGATTTTGGAAGAGCTTCCAAGAAGTTTTGGGAACCGAGTTGTGTTTGAGTACAGCTTATCACCCTCAAACAGATGGTCAGACCGAGCGAGTCAACCGAGTTTTGGAAGATCTCCTCAGAGCTTGTGTTTTGGATTTCGGAGGATCATGGGAAGATCACCTTCATTTGGTGGAATTTTCATACAACAACAGTTACCAGTCAAGCATTGGTATGGCACCGTATTAGGCATTGTATGGAAGACCGTGTAACTCTCCGACATGTTGGTTGGAAACAGGAGAAAAGCTGTTACTTGGACCAGAGATGATTCGACAGACTTCGGATTGCATAGAGATCATTCGACAACGAATGAAGGAAGTCCAAGACCGTCAGAAAAGTTATGCTGATAAGCGTCGTAAGGATTTGGAATTCGACGTAGGTGATATGGTTTTTGTGAAGATTTCTCCACTGAAGAATGTTATTCGATTCGGGAAGAGAGGAAAATTGACTCCGAGATTTGTTGGACCATTCCCGATCATCGAGCAAATTGGAAAGCTCGCCTATAGATTGGAGTTACCGGAAAAGATGTCGAGTATGCACAATGTTTTTCATGTATCATATCTACGGAAGTATGTGCACGACTCGAATACAGTGGTTTCTGCTGATAGCTGTGAAGATTTCGAAGTTGATCCAGTCGATAAGAGACCTCGTAAACCGCTTCGTGTTGTGGAAACCGACACGAAACAACTTAGGAGGAAGGTAGTTAAGTTGCTCAAGATACAATGGAGTGATGATGATAACGACTGTATGTGGGAGGTGGAAGAGAGGATGAAGGCAGCTCATCCTGAATTCTTCAAGGTATGGCCCTAAGGTGTCGTGTCATCTCACGATATTGTAACTTGTTCTAAGTCTTAGAATTCTGTACGCTAAGCTAGAATTGGATGCATGGTTTGTTGATTGCTATGGATGGTAGGCATGCAGAATAGTCTTTGATTGCTTTGTTTGTTTGGAATTTCGGGGGCGAAATTCCTAAGGGGGAGAGAATGTAACGACCCGTATTTTTACGGATCAAAAAGTCCGTTGAAATCTGGAATTTTTAGCGTTGTTAAGTCATTTCAGGTTTTGGCAGAATTTTGCTTAAGTCCTAAGTCGTAGCCGACTTAGGAGTTGTGGACGAGTTAAGAAAGTTAAGTCGTGGTAGCTTAGGTCGTAGGGTGTTGGAGCGACCTAAGGTAGTGGACGACTTAAGGGGAGTATGTTGTAGGCGACCTAAGGATTTGGATAAGTCGTATGTTGAGGCTTAGATCGTTTGGGGCTTAGGTCGTATAACAGTTAAGTCGTAGACGACTTAAGGAAGTTGGTGACCCAAGAGTTTTGGTGAGTTAAGTGTTAGGTCGGCAGGGCGAGTTAACGACCTAAGGAACTGATCGACTTAAGGAGATGGCGACTCAAGGGTAGGCAGACTTAGTAAGTGACCGACCTAGTAGAGTTAGCGACCTAGTGGTTACCGGGTTAGCATAGTTAGGTCGGCAACGACCTTAGGAAGCTGGGGTAATAGTGAGCGACCTAAGGAGTAAGTCGTAGACGACTTAGGAGTTTGGTCGTGGGTTGTTAGGTCGCTAAGGGTTAAGTCGTATGTCTATTAAGTCGTATCCCAGTAAACTGTTAAGTCGTAGAAGGTGATTGAGTTGCTAAGTCGTATACGAGTTAGCGACTTATAAGAGTAGGCGACTTATAGCAGTTAAGTCGTGGGCAAGTTAAGGAATATAAGTCGCTAGGAAATAGGTCGCGAGATTGTTGGGTCGCGTGGGTTTAGGTCGCGAGATTGTTAAGTCGCGTGAGTTTTAGGTCACGTGCCAGCATTGTTGAGTCGCTAGAGCGCGCTAAGTCGTAAGTCGTGAAGTCACACATAGGCTAAGTCGTTAAGTCGAAGGCTGTTATGTCGCGCGCTATGTTAAGTCAGAGACCCAGTTGAGTCGTAAGTCATAGGACTGCTAAGCCGTTAGGTCGTGGGTTGTTGAGTGTTAGGTCGTGAGCGACCTAGGAGTTGGGGCGCGCGTGCATATCTGTTAAGTCGCGAGTTCTGGTAAGTCGGCGACGACTTATAGGGGCAAACGACTTAAGGGAATTTCAGCTATAAATAGGAAGGTTGTTCTCACTTTTTGGGATCCGGATTTCGAAGCGACGCTGCCATTTTGAGAACTCGACTTCTACACTTCTTCACTTCTTTTCTCCACTCTAATCTAGTGATTCTATCCATCCAAGTTGAAGATCAAATTGAAGATTCAAGAGCTTGGATTGAAGATCTTCATCCTTTGAAGTGAGATTTCTTCGTTTGAAGCGGATTCGTGATAGATCAAGCTTGATCCTTCGCTGTCCAGATCTGAAGCATGTTGATTTGAGGTTGTTTTGGTGATTTGGTGAGTGGTGATTATCTCTCACACGGATCCAAAGGAGTATATCGGATTGTTGGCTCGATTTGGTGTTAACATAGTGATTTCCATACATTTTCTTCATCCTAAGTGTAGTTCCATATAGATCCATTGTTCATGATGATGTTTTACTACATGTTAACCTATGCAAGTTCATTCATCAAGGTTATAGAGACATTGCTCATGTTTTCATGCTTATTTGACTTTCGACTCTTTAATTACGAAATTGCCATTATTGTGATAATTGTCTACTTAGATCATATTTGAATGCTTGATTGCTTGGATTAATGTTTGACTTGATTGATTGCTATGAATTAGATGATTGATGATTTGATTTAGACCGAAGATGATTCAAAAGCTAAGAGAAAGGCTCTTGAATTGGGAAAGCTGCGTGTGGCATATGTAGCGGATGATGAAGCTCTTATGCATAGATTTGGTGATGATGTTGAGATGAGACTTTGCGAGGATGTGATGAAGCGAAGTATGATATGAGATAGTCTTGGTCTAATCCAGACGGGATCATTCCAAGCATGTTGGTAACTCGGTGATATGGTTCGAGTTGAGGATAATGGATGCTCGAGAGGCGCTTGAGCTAGTATGGAAATAGTCGTCGAGGAGGATGACTAGAAGGCTGAGATCTCATCGTTGTTGAAGGTTATAGCATGCTCAAAGCAAGAGTACGTTGGGCAGATTCGATAGTCCCTGAAGGCTACTGATTGGGTAGTCAAGTACTCTGGGCAGATTTGATAGTCCTAGGCATGGGCTGCGACGACGTGCGGGAGTTATGTCTAGAACCGGGGTTTCCATTAGCCCTTGACGGATGGCTGAAAGAATGTGCCGGTCATTCAATTAACGGTGATATCGAAGCAATGATAACAGTGATAGCCAGAGTCATGGATGTTTGGTTGTATCGTCAATCGGTCTCAAGAGCAGTGTTTTCTGGGTGCTTATCTGATCTTGGTTTAGGCCTTGGGGGTTTGTGCTTGGAAAACATCGCCCTTGACTCGAGTGATAATCTCTTTACTTTACATTGTATGCTCTGCTATGTTTGCTTCTGCTTAGTGTGTGTCTGGGGGCTATCACTGTAGAAAGAGGTTGGAGTGGGAGGGTTGTATTCCTATTCCTTTTTCCTTTGTACTCTTTTGGTATGTTGTTAGTTAATTTACCGCTCACTAAGACTGTTGTCTGACTCAAGGCTTTATGTTTTAATTCTTATTGCCTTGGGCTGTTCGTCCATTTTGGGACGGGCAGACTAGGTAGCAGGTGACAGGTGATGTTCTCTTCTCACGATGCTGATATCGAAGACGAGCTAGAGGGTTGCATATTATCTTCTTATATGTACTGGGTGTTCCGCTGTTTGTATAATCTCTGAGTGTTATGTAGTGAGGCTTGATGTATTGACTATTTGGATGCTTGTATTCAACTATTATGGAGTTTTATATGATGGCATTTTATTCTGTAAAGTTTCACTATACATATGTTCTATTGTATTTTGTCCATGCGTTGTGAGTAATACGATAGATTCTGTTATTTTGATTTACCCTGACAATCGTCCATGGTCGCCTGGCACACCTTACAGCGCACTTTCTCTAGGTTCAGTGCAGGGGTCATGGGCGGTCGTCACATTAGGAGCAACAATTTCCTTAGTTGTCAATAAACCATAAAGAATATAGACTTTGCCATATGGAAGGTTCTTTCAATCTGAAATGGATTCCAAGTACATTCTCAAGATATGATTTGGATAAGTGTGCCCGAAGGGATATGATCCATCAGCTGCAAGTATATATGTAAGAGAATCAAAATCAATTAAAATTATATAATGCGGTATTTTTAGAAAATCACTTCATTGATTTCAAATATTGAAATTTGTGATGTAATTTTGCTAGTCAACATGCTCAAAACCATTCGAATTCTACACGCAATTATCAGATGATTGAGTTTTGGCGCTTTGATGTTCAAATAGAACTAATAAATAATGATTTAGAAGATACTATTTACACATAACAACCGAAATGTCTCGAAAAAGTGGGAGCGGTAGCATGATTCATATTTTTAGGATATGATCCAAAAGCAGATAAAATGATGGCATGTAATAAGCATTAGAGTTGAACAAGTATTTTGATAGAGAAATCAAGTAGTTTGGCTTTCAGCCAAAATATACAGGAAGCGTGTGTCGATAAGAAAGAACATTAAAGCTTCTAAAATATTTATTTAAACAACGAACTTATGATTGTTAATAATATACTCGTGTATATAAAAATGATGTACCTGTGTGTGTGTGTTTATATTAGAGAAGAATAGAAAATAAAAGAGAAAAAGAGAAAGAGTGAATCAATTCCATGATAAAGAAAAGAAGTCAACTGAGAAGAATGGGTTTGGATCTGGTGATTTGAAAGCCATGAGGTGAGTGGAAAATTATGTGTTTTACATAATACTAAAGTTATATCATTGAAATATAGGCTTAAATAAATAAATCTAACTTGAAATCCTTGCCTGCATATTAAAAAATTGTTTAACTTTGATGAAATGATGTATATGCACCCTAGATCCGGAAGTTAAGGAGAATAGTCCCTATGTTTATGAAATATAATATTGATAAAATTTCGTAGTTAATTCAAGATTTTCTTGTTAATTGGGTTGTAAATTAATAAACTTGATAATTATCAATTAGAGATGCTTTAATTTGATTTGGGATTTAAATTTATATATTTTAATTCGTTGGAATTGTAGAATCTCCATCGACTCACAATTATTTATTAGAAGTATATCATTTGAAATAACAAGGAATATGCCAAAATGAAAAAGATGTGCAAAGTAATTCCGTAGTTTGCACTGTCTATTTTAATAAATATAGAAAAAGATAATTCATTGAGATTTCAAATGCAGCACAATCCCACTTTTAATCCACGGAAAGTTGCAATGGTAACATTTACTTCATGGAAAAGATACGGTTCTAATGAATTAAAATGCAGGAATAAATATTTTATGGAAGTTACATATAAGTGTATATCCAGAAATCCCTAAATGTAGAAACTAAAAGTTATAAAGAGAAAAACAATAACTCTATTTATCAATTAAATACATATATAAGTAAAGTAAACATAAGTTTAAGAAATAAATAAACAAAAGTCAGTTACATTATAAATACATACATTTTGGTAACATGCAGTTAATTGTACATTGTCACATTAATCATAAATAAAATGCTAAATACGACCAAGATAATAAATTAAGGAGTAAAGGGGAAGTTATTGTAATCAAGCCAATATGGGTAATAAATTATTTAATGAATATAATTGCAGGGACCAAACATGACATGGGTAATGGAAAATTAAATAAGCATGATAAATAAATGTTATTAATAACGTTTATGGAAGAAAGAAATAAAGGCAGTAAACGTATAAAATAAGAAGAAGTAACAGTAAGTAAATAAAAGAATATGAATAAATAACAGACTTAAGAGGCATAATAATTTCCATAGTTGAAATTATATAACCTCTAGAATACGTTTACGATGGTTTAGTGGGCCTAACATAGTATTTATACTAATTACAAACGACTATTTTAGTATGAGTAAGGATGTGAGGTCAGTAAAGTTACACAACAAAAGTTTGCCCTCCACAAGGGACTACTAGCATTTGTACATAAGTATTACAAATGTGGGACATCTCTAATTATAGGTCCCATAGGGAATATACGTTTGCATATAGTTTGGGAAAATATACTAACGGGTTACCTTAGATTTGAAGTACTAAATTTTCATAGGAACTGCTTCAATTCCAAACTAGAGGTATTAAGTAATTAGTAATGGGCATTTTCCTTGATTTGCAGTAGGTAAATCTAAAAAGGATTTTGAATGGTGGTCGACGCTACATGAGCAATTTTTTGTAAACCGGTATTTATAGAGTAGGACTGGGCATAGGAAGAGACCACCATCGATCCCGAGTTGTCATTAGCAAAGACTTGGGTCAAGCCTGTATGGATTAAACTTCCAACTAGTATAGAGTTCGTATAGGATATGACCGATATCAAAGTTTGGTTGTTTGTTTTTTGATTGGAAGTTGGCTAGTTAACCCTTAGATAGGTCTTTGAGATGCAGTAGTAATATGGCTAGTTAACTATAAAGCCGTATCTAGGAGTCATCAGCTTCTGTAGTTAGGGTCGGTTAACCATCGATTACGTTGTGAAGGGCTTCCTTTGAAGCATAGGGATGCTTATATACACACACTCACACACATACACATATATATACGTATACCTCATAGTGGGTTAGATATATCATACGCATATGGATTTAAATGACTAATCCATAAAGAGTAGACAAAACACTTAAATGAAAATTAGTTGGCACAAACTAGTGTTATGGATAAAGTATATAATTTATTTGTCACCAAAGCGTAGTTCTGATGTCTTCCTCATTACAACCAATAGGATAGATTTAGAGGGACATGATACTAGTACAAGACGGGAACAGTAGGTGGAGAGGTCTTCTCACTTATGCTCGGCACTTACAATGCAACTTGATATCCAAGGAATAATATTGGTTCCAAGGTAGTAGCTTTAGTCAATATATATGTTTATTACATTTTACTATTCTGCTGTGAGTTCGTGTAGATAGCTCTTCAATATAATTTTGTTTATTACAGGTTACCAACACAAATGATCTGTACCATATTAGACTTGGGTTTTCAATTTAGTTGAAAATAGGCCCTATTAAGGTGCGGGTTGTTACATTAGGTATTAGAGCTTATGTTAGTCGATCATAAGAATTAGGATACGCTGAGTAAACATATTTGTACTTTCATATATATATATATATAATATGCCAAACTCTACATATTCTGACTATTGAAGTAGTTGTGATCATATACTAAAAAGATGGATAAGGTAGCTATGAGTTGGAATAATAAATTAGTTAAATTTATACACCTACACCGGTTACCCCCGGGATGTAGGCCGAACCAAAAGACGTTGACTAAAGAAGAGTACGACTTATAGAAGGTCCCTGAAGCTGGATGGTATTTAACTCCTTTTGCTAGGCCTAGACTACCCTAGGATTGTGGATTTCGCTGGATTACCGATTGATGATGTTCATTTCATCTAAGTAGATGGAAAGTAAGAACCTATATGTTGTTAATATCTAAAAGTTAGATATAAATAGGAATGTGCAAGTTCCCGCAAGAAGGTGTGTATTAACCACCACAAGATGATGGACAGATTTTAATATATTCTTAATGAGAATAAGTTAAGAATAATTGGAAAAGATGAAAAGTCCAAAATAAATAAAAAATAAAATCCATATTTGAGTCCGACTATATATGCAAGAATTTAATAAAAGATTTTAAATTTTCTTAAAATATTTGAAATGGCTTTCAAAGAATTTATTTAAAAATAAAAGAACCCTATCATTATAAAGTTGTTATTTTTGAAAAGTAAGTAAACTCTATTTTTGCCATATAAAAATCCTTTAAAAATAGATTCTTCAAAACCTAGAAAATTTAAGGAAAGCCAAGAACTTTTATCTATGAAATAAATGGAAAAAAGCGTATGTTTGGCTTGATATTTTTTCTATTTCTGTAAATTAAAAGGTTTAAAAACAATTTGTACGGTAGATAAATGGAAATGGTATTAGATCCAAATGGGGCAAAAAAATTTAAAGGGTAAGGACACTTGATACTTAAATAGGAAGAATATTCCCATACAAGGAAAATACAAAGAAAAATAACTGAAATAGATTTATACACAATTAGTAAATAGTTTCATACTAATTGCGAAAAGCCCAATGCCTAAAGAAGTAGGCGAATGCACTGTAATGATCCAATGAAGAAAACAATCAAAGAAGAAAAAAGAGAAATATAAGGAAAAGCCATTTGAATAAGAGCAATTTAGGTAGAAGAAATTTAAATATTAGCAACATTATGGAATTTAAATAGTAGCGACCATAATTTATACTAAAACAATCTAATTAGAAACAATGTAACAAATTAAAGGCAAAATAAAGGAAAAATGGATAGTTTCCTAAATATGTGTAGTAATTGCACAAATCTTTTAGAAGTCCCCTTCATATGCTGTTTGAGTCTATGCTAAGGTTGAAAGTGTAAATAGCGAGTAACAGGGAAATAATAGAACGAAAGTTGTCCTTGTCTACTCTAGTTTTTACGGTTTAAAGTTATAAAAGATGCTAAAAGAAACTATAACAGTGCATTTTTGAAAAATGGTTTGGTATAACAACTGAGTTTTTTAATGCAAAACATAATAGATGGTTTGAGTTAAAAAGCCTACCATTTAAGATGTAAAATCTCTATTGTAAAAAGGCCTTAAAGGAAAATCGATTCGATGACTATTCATGTAATAAAAAAATTGACTCTTACTATTTGAAATGAAGTAAACAATGGGTTATGTAAAGGAAATGATTCATTTTGAATTGAATTATTAACATTGACTTTTGAACTTAATAAATTAACTTACTTTATAAATCCTAAATTGTAGTATTAAAAGTTATGACACATGTAGTTAAAGTTGGTTAAAATGAGGAATTTTTCATGGCTCCTTTAGGAAACCAAGCAGTTGTAGAATTTTTTTTAAGAAAAAAATCTAAGCTTATATTTTCAATTATAAAAATTTGGATTAAGTACTTCATGACTGTAACATCCCGCCTTTTTGTACGTTTTAAGCAGACACACATGCCGACTCAAACCATACAGAAGGGCGGATTGTTATTAGGGTGAATAAGAATAAGCAAAGAAAGAAAAAAAACAAAACAGAATCTCGCAGCGGAATGACAAAATATAATAATCAAGTAACAGTTCATGAAGCTGTATACAAAACATTTGATTATACTTATACAATACAAAATCAGAGTTACACATATTAGAGATAAATAAATGATAATGCAGTGGAGCAGTACGATGTAGTGGAATAATATAGTAAATAATAATACAATCTTCGTCTTCGTCCTCCAAAAACAAGTCTTCGAATCCTAAAATGCTTAGGCCGACCCGAGCGAATTGAAAAGACAAAACACTCGAGTCAGAACTAAAGATCTTATGTAAGTTAAAATAACGGTAAATAAATATGAGTGGAACGGCATCAGAGATGTTTACAGGGTTTGACATCTCCTATCCAGTGTCTAACGTGAGTGCAGTAACTTAAGAGATGTTCGGGATTCACATCTCCTAAGGATCCGTTAAACTATCTACTATGTAGTACAATATGCTATTATAATATGTCTACAGTAAGATAAACTATTAAAATAGCATTAAGGCGTTACCCATTTCCCCCTTAACACATTTTTATATATTCCAATAGTCTATACAACCGTAATCCCGTCCGTACTGGACGTCGTCAGAGGGCACTCCATAGGTATGGTACAAAACAAACTCGTAGTGGTCTCGATAGGGTAGGTGACACGACACAACTAGGCAATGTCATGGTAGATATACCAATTACACTTCCGAACTGGTGGTAACGCATAGCAGCTACTACCGCCCACCTCGGAACACACTCCAAAATCAAAAATCGAGGGTGGCCACCAAATCAATCGCAAAGTCAGAATATAGTATCGAAGGAATGTGCCCGATTGGAGGAATGACCTCACTAGGCCCGTCAATTGCTCCTATTTTAGCCACCTTAAGCTAACTCATGGGAGTCAGGTCCACGTATATACCTCATATAGGATCCTCGCCAACCATCCTACTTCATTCTGGAATCTCCACCGCATACACAATTGTCAAAGTGGTTTTCGGTATTGGCAGAGAGTATGATAATATCTGATCCCGGTCTCTTTAATAACCAATCGCTTATTACATACCAGATGGTTCTTTTACATTTCCAAAATCATTTCATAATTGATATCAAAATATCATATTCAATTCAAATCATATCACTTTCGACATCATTACTTATTTCCGAAATCATATTCACCTTTGAAATCATATCACATTTGAAATCATAGTTCGAAATTATATTTCCTTTCAAAAGTCATATTTCCAAAATAGGCTATACTCTCATTTCAAAATATCATATTAAACCAAATATTTTATTTAATTCCCAACTTAGGTTATAACTTCATTAACCATATTCACTAAAAAAATCAAGAATTTGAATATAAACCCATCCATTTTACTTAGTTTGGAATTTAGAAGAAAATAGTTTTAAATAGTTATAAATAGTTAATATAGATTTAAAATAGGTTAAATATAATTAAAATAGATTAAGTAGCTTTAAAATAGATTAATTAGATTTAAAATAAGTTAAAACAGGTTAATTAGTTTAAATAAATTAAATGGTTTAAAATAGGTTAAAATGATTTAATATAATTAATACAGGTTAAAATAGTTTAATACTTTGAAAATCTTAATAATTAGAAATTTTGAAATATTTTTAAAACAGTTTATATTAAAACATGAATTTGGAATTTATATCAAATTAAACTATTCATTTCATTTCAACGCATTTGGACCATTTTCAATTTCCAAGTCAACAAACCAAATTCCAAACCTTTCAATTTAACATTTCAATAAACTATTGAATTTCATATCTTTTCAATCCATGTTCAAATATCAATTCGGATTACTCCAATTTCAAAATATTTCAAAGTTATTTTCAAACAACTTCAATAACTTAATTTCGATAGAATTTCATTTATACTTAAAAGTTTAACTTTAAACTTCCATTTTAATTTCTTAAAGCAATTCCTTTTAAACCGATTCACATTTCAACACAAAACTTGATTTTCCAATAATACTTCAATTTATATACATCAAATTTTTTTTTCAAGATATTATTTTTTATTAATTCAAAAATTTAGAAGTTCAAAATCATTAAATTTAACCAATCCGGTGTCCATATATAATTTTCTACCCTGGGGTCAAGTGATACGGATATTTATCATTTCAATTCACAATTTAAAATTTTACGGTTATATATAATTTCAAACCGCAATCCCGAATTAATAATAAAATCCATAAAATCACTCGAGTCTATCATTTCAACCCATAACGATTTTTCCTTAATCTATTGATCTTTCGGGTATGTATCATTTTAACCCATAGTGAACTTGCAGTTTATAACGATATAAAATAAAACATCCATTCATCCAATATCAACAACCAACATCCATCACAATCATCATCCAAATCAATCAATAGATATCAATATAGAACTGATAATCAATAACAGGTATTTAACTGGCAACTTATATTCAATAATAAATTAAATAACGATTTAATTCAAATAAATTCAAATTAATTGAGATGGCGATTAAAATATACCAAATAGTCATAAATAAATTTCTAATCACATCATAAATTAAATTTAACAAACATAAGAAATTTTAGAAGTTGTGAGTGGGTTAAAACACTCACCTTTGAATTTAAATTGTAATAAAGGCCAAAATTTGAACAGTCTCAGAATTCGTCCAAACCAGCGTCAAAATGTTTGGAATTTCAATAAGATCCCAACGCAAGAAACCGCGCGTGAAACTGACCTCGTACGTGAAAGTTATACAAATTAGAAAGATTAAATGATTTAAATTCAAATTAAAAACAAAAATAAATAAGCTTGCACGTACAGACACATCACCGAGCTAACTATGCACATTAAAACCCTAAGCACACAAAGATTGCCTCGAACCCCAGTTCAAACGTAAGTACGCCACCGCCTCTTGCCCAGGTCATCGACCACATCGCGGCTTCCCTACGCACCGCCGATCCCCTTAGCCACCCGCGCCTCATTCCGATCAACCCAGTGACGAGCTCGAAATCGAAATCCATCAGCAGCTGCCAATATCACTTGAACCCTAATGAATTTTTGCACCCAATCCATCCATTGCTTCGACGAACAAACTATACTGATGAAGTCCCCTCGGTCCATTCTACAATACCCACAAATCAATTCGACGATCGGACAAGGTTGATCGCCACGCGATGAACGACCGCGATTTGTTCTTCAATTTTTGGACAAACAATGATTTGAATTGGAAAATGAATTATAGATCTGAGATGCGCTCGTCGAGAGCTTCAAATCGATATATAATTCGATATAGTTTGAGGAGTTTGATTTTCAATTTGATTTTTGATTTGGATTTGAAATTTGGGAATTAGGGTTTGTAGCCATTGGGAAGAGAGAAGCAAATGGAATTGTACATACTGAAATCAGAAATAAGAAATAACCTAGGGTTTATAATGATCTATTTATAGGCAGAGCTGAAAATAGAAAGACTGGGCTAGATAGGTTTGGAAAGTTGAACGATAAATGATCCGAAAAGCCCGTTCTGCCTCCGGAATGAAAAATGGGTCATTCTATATATCAAAATAGATGTTTTCAATATTTTTAAACTCAATGAAATAGGTTTCAAGTCCAAATTCCATCGTATGAAGAAGTTATGATAAAATCAACTTATTTCAAATTGATTTCAATTGATTTAATTAAATTGATTTTTAGGCGTTTCGAGCCCGTACGATCAAATGAAAAGTCCGATCGTTACGAAACTTGAAATCCTATAATAATTCACTATTACGGATCCGATGAAACTAGTTTCGTCAAAATCCGAGACAGTTGCCAAAATGGCTATTTTCACGTAAATTAAATAAATTAATAATTAAATTAATTAAATCACTTTTCAATTCCAATAAAAAAAATTAACAAATTCCATCAATTTTGATTACCTAGACATATATAATAATTTAAAGTAAATTTACATATCGATTTTAGTGTTGATTATTTCAATAATTACATCGTTCAAATTCAACTACAATTAATCCAATTAATTAAAGTTTAATTTCAATAAATTGATTTATTCAAATCTTTATACTCAATCAATTATTATTCTATAAACATAGCTAACATTTGGTTTACATTTCATTACATTAATATCCTCCAATTTCCATCTTTTATTTGTATTAATTACTATGTTTCAACTATATTGAATTTTGTCCATTTCACACATTAAATAAAATTTAAAATCCCAAATTGATTTATTTATTTTGATTTCACTATTTTATTAAATCAATTATTATATTATGAATATAATTAACATTTCTATTTATTTTATTACATTCAAAATTTACATATAAATTTTTGTTAATGTAATATTTAATTCCATTTAATTGCAATTGATTTCCAATTTAAATTTAATAGCCTAAATAAATTGGTAACATATAATAATTGTCACTATTGACCATAAATCACATTTATAGGTTTATTATTCACAACAAATGTTACAATTGCTTTCATAACACTAAATTTTTCCAATTACCATTAATTATATACTAGTTCATAAGTTTATACAACATTACATTTATTTACTTACATTTAATTTATAACCAAGTTATAACATTTACATTATTTCAATTAATTGGAGTTCCATAGAAATTGTTAATAGTTAACCTACATTAATATTGTTACAATTCATTCTAGTCATTATTTCCATTAATAAGTCACAAATTTTTATTTCTTCAAATATTAAATAACAAAACTTATTAAATTAACAAATTTTAATTATCGAAAATTTACGGGTCGTTACAATGACTATGTAGTTTAATAATTTTATAAAGAGTGGTGAAACGTAAACCAACTTTGATATGGAGTAGATAATGATGTCTGCCTAGGTAAGACTGGATAAAAGTTAAGGTTATGAATAAAATAGCTACGAATGCTTGTAGAGTAGCAACAAGGAATCTATGTCGAATATAAGGAATATTGGTATGAACTTTGGAATGATTTATTAGACATGTTTGAAATCCATAAGAAGAACCCACAAAGGAATTGAGAACAGTATCGAAGTGCACTTCTGCGAGTTCTAGAGTATGCTCGCATAAAAGATCAATGATTGAGAAAATAAGTACCAAAATTTGAGAATGCTATCAAGAGATTTTGATTAGATGAAGATACTAATTGTAACATCCTATATCCGGAGTCCAAAAGCTAAACGCAATGGATGTTGCCTCATCCACAATATTAACTCCTGGTGATGAAATATGGTAGTGTTAATGGTTTCCATAATATCAGAAGCACATAGATATGAACAAAATCAAACATTTTCAAAAGATTAATTACAGTGAATACATTTTGAACAAAATCATATCTAAGTTACACAAATCCCCAAACGTATTCCCACGCAATAATCAAATATAATTTACAACAATACGCCAAGAGCGACATATGAAGTTGCCCCCTTGGATGATCAAATAAATATAGATATAATTGTCTTAATACACAGCTAAAACAGTTTAAAATAGTTTAAAACAGAATTCCTAAATTAGCTATCCGTCAGCCACCTGCTCGTCTTCGGATGCTTTATTCACCAAAATCTGCTAAAACCTGAAAACATAAACCCTCAGCTTACTCAAATCAATTTTGAGCACCCGAGAGTTTAAGGGGAAACAAAAACTTCGAGTCAAACATAAAGTCTGGTATGAATAATTTCTGTTACATCTCTGTTTACTGATATATAGTGAAACCATGCCGCTTAGCGGAACATGTTTCCCCTCACTAATATCTCTATTCAAAACATATATTTTGCAAATCCTTTCCTGCAACCAAACTGATTAATCAACTTATTATAATAATAATATAGCAATATCCATTATACTAAAACAGGTAATAAAATAGACTATCTGTCTAAAATCTGATCTATCTGCTCTTTGCTAGACTATATGTCCAAAATTCTGAGCTAACTGCTCTTTTCTGGACTATCTGTCCTAAAACTGATTATACCAAAATAGCAATATCTTTTTATGCTAGATAATGGGCTATCTTCCCAAAACAGGTAAAAAGGGTGGACTAACTGTCCTTAAGAAATAGCAAGGTCCGTTATGCTAAAATGAACTAACTGTTTATATCAGAGCTAATTGGTCTTTTCTGGACTAACTGTCCTTTGAGCTGACAGACCTCAAAATGAATTGAGTGTCTGAATTTGTAACGACCCGTAAATTTTTAATAATTTCTATTTGTTTATTTATATATTTAATTGAAATTTTGTGAAACTTTTAAATGATAAAATTTTGAAATTTAATTTTGATATTTGGAATGCGTCTAGTTAAATATAGCAACTGGTAAATTTTCATCAAATAATTTGGAAGTGTATTTTCTAGTGTAATTTTATTCCAATTTAGATCAGTTAAAATTGATGATAATAAAAGTGTTCTGAAACCTAAATATGTCAACATAAGAAAATTTATTTAGAACACTCTGAATAAAACTGCGTAATTCGTTTTGCAAATTTCGGAAGTTTCTAGCTCCGTTTGGATTTTTCCGTACGGAATAGCAACATATATCAGTATCCGTATCGACCTTTTGATAGGATGATCGTACCATTGGTATCTATATATCATTTTGATCATCTCGTCGTGCTGATCTCCGTAGTGTATTCGTTTTTGTGTTTTGAAGTACGAGAAACAACAAATTCTACGGAACAATTTCCGCATCGGTTCCGCAATATGGCTTTTGGTATTTCAGTGACCATTCATCTTTCTACGTACACTAATCCAACAGCCATCTACATTTATATATTCTGGTTCGTTGATTGTGAACGCTCTTCCTTTCGTATTCTTCTGTTCAATTGAAATTAATAGTAAATATATATCCCTATTTCCTCGAACTTCTCGTCTTCTTCTAGCTGTTATCCATTCTTCTCTTCCTCTACCCTTTCTTCTTTGTCTGCTTCATTTCCAAGTAAAGCTATAAACTTTCAAATAAAATAATATGACTGCGAGCTTGTATATGGAGAAGTGTTGAAGCCTGCCACCATTTTTTTCAGTAGCCTACACGCGGCCGCCCCACCCTGTTCGCCATCCCACTTCTACACTACAAACCCCTACCTCACGCGAACCCAGACCCTTCACCAAACCTACCCTATAGCCATGCAAGGCTGCAGCCGACCATCACCAGGCAAACAACCCAGACCCGACCTCCCCTCCCTCCTACCCACGCATCTTCCTTTCTCCGACAAGCTCGACCATACCCACTACCCCACCTCCTCAGCCCTCGTTTTCCTCCTCCAAGTCAGCCGCGTGCAGCACTTTGATCACCAATCCGTGCCTTCCAACGACTCAAGCTTTTCTGTGTGTAGATATGTATAAGTAAGTTTGTATTCAAGCTATATAAATTATAAAAGTAAGGAACTATTTTCTATATATATATATTATATAAGCTATATTAGTCTGTTGAGTTGTGTAAATGTATAATAATTTGCTTTATATACAAGTTGCGTATAACATGTATGATTTTATGTATATGTAATATAGGTATATAGCTTGAAGCTTTGGCTTGTGTTATTTTATATACACTGTTATATTACAAATTGTATATTTGATGAAAGAATGACATATATTTATATATATACACTGCTAGGTAAGTATTGTGTATTAGTTTACTGTATTAGTTATATGTATATATATATATGTATATACAAGCCGAGTATTATATAGGTGATTTCATATAAAGGTATATGATTTGTTACATTTATATGTTAGTTTATACAAATTTTATAACAGGTCATATAAGTTTACAACATGCCTGGTTACATTGGTATAAAGTTGTTTGTTTATAAGGTATAAGTTTGTAATGTTTTTATAATAAATATTGTTAAATATATATACATAATAGGTATTATGTTATAATAGACTTGAAGAGTAAATGTTGTAAAATGACTGATAGTATATATATGTTGATGCAGTATATATAATGTATATATTAGATATTAGTATATGTAACAGTTTGTATGGTTTAAGTATATATATTTATATAACAGTATCTATATATTTTGTACATTCAGTTATAAGATATCTAAGTTTATATTTCAGTTATATATACATTATATTTTAAAGTATGATATATATATATATGGTTCGGCTGCATTTGTTAAGGCATATATGGTACAGGTTGATTTATAGATTTATTAGTATATATAATATATTTTTGTAAGTAATTTTGTAGGCTTCATATATATATTTTATAAGAGATGTATATATAAGTTTCTATTAGTCTATATTTTGTTTTTCCTTGGAAACTAGTACTATATTTGTTTAAGTTAAAAGAAGAGGTACTATATGTGACGCCCCACTTCGAGACCTACATTAGCAAAGAGTATTACTAAGTAACACCGTCTGCTAATACGGAGAATAGAGCTGGATAGGGGCGACCATCTATAACCTTGTCTTAACTATCTATTGAATTTGCCGACAATACCACTCCTTACCTAAATCGATCGACATATCCAATAAATACTTAATACAAAGCCATAGGTGGCTGAAGGATCTATCAGAATAAAATATAACAACTCAAATGTAATACACATCACAAAACAGTAGATCATCACATACACTTCCACATATACAGATACATTACAGAGTTTACAAAATGATACATGTCAAGTGGTATAGCAAACCACAATATACAGGCGAGTCAAAAGAATACATATCAGAGTTACAGACAAAAAGGACTACACAAAAAGCTATAACAAAAAGAAGCTAGCCGAATAGTCCATGCGGAAGCAAAAGAGGCTAAGTCCAAAGTACCTAACCTGAAACATCCCGGTTTGACCCGAGTATAAAATACACGGGTCAGTCTAGCTAAACAAATCTGTTAGATATACTAATGATAATGAACATACAAAATCATAAAGTACCACAAATATCTCCAAAAGAGATAACCAAATCATCTAACATAAGATGAATCATAACAAGCCTCGTAACATCGGCAACTCAAATAAACCAAAGATATCATATCCCAAGACAAGACAAAAGGCAAATAACAAATACGAACAAAGGTACACAAGTTTCCACAAGGTAATCGCTATATATCGTGTGGTTCAAAGAACCTACACCGAAAGGCGATACACTAGGGAAATATAATTGTTAAATAAACAAAAGTTGCTAGAGCTTAGTACTGTATAACAAGGATCCACAAACCCGAAGGCAACAAACCCAAATATCACTCAAGCGGTGACGAATGACCAACTCCAAAAGCGATACTATAGGGCAACAAACCCAAAGGCACAAACCCGAAGGTACAAGCCCGAAGGCAACATACCCGAAGGCAACAAACCCCGAAGGCTCAAGCCCGAAGGCAACAAACTCCGAAGGCAACAAACCGTAGTGGTGAAGGTATGAAGGCCCAGTACTGGACACCACTAACTGGCGGAATGTGTCACAACTCTTAGAAAGGAACTCGAAAAATGTCAACGTGAGTCCTATACCACACGTTCGCCCTAAACGGTTTACTGACCGTTAGTCAATTTCACACTCAAAGCAATACAAAGTTCACCTCATCTCATCGGTAAACCAGACCCAAAGGTCAAAACGGTCAAACGAATAGATTAGGAATTAACTGAAAAGATAAACACACGTGTTCATAGCACGTGTTTTATTTAATCATTTAATTCTCCTCCCTCTTCGCTCGAAGTGCAAAATTGTGTGTGTGTTTTAAATAGAAATTATAAATTTGAGAAACGAGCTTTTAATACACTTTAAAAAGATCATTTTATAAAAACCCGTGCACGAAATCAAAAAGGAATTATCAAAGTCAAATATGCAATAACAACTAATCGGAATCGACACTAATCGATTGAAATTTGAAACCAAGCAAAATAGGCAAAAATAGGCAAAAACAAGCAGGTTAGTCAACTGACTACAAAGGCCAGTCGACTGATCCAGAAACCCGAAAGTTTCATTTCCTGCAGTCAGTCGACTTACTGCAGAGGCCAGTCGACTGACTGCAGGAAACAGAGACTTCATGTTTCTGCAGACAGTCCCAGGAACTATCATTTGCTACAGCCAGTCGACTGATTGCAGAGGCCAGTCGACTGACTGGCACTGGGGCTGTTTTTCAGCCTATCCAAATGAGGAGCAAACTCTTCCAATTTGCAACTGGACAAGCAATGGCGCTAGGGGTTTATGCCAATCGACAACCCAGCCCTATTGGCTCTTCAATACACCTCCAAAAACATGTTCACAAATCAAAGCTAGGATTTTTAGAGTTTTTGACTTCAAAACAACAAAAATTGAAATGTTCACCAAATCAATTCAAACCAAAAGAAAATGAACATGAATAAGTGTTAGGAATTCATACCTAACATCAATGATATCAAGAGAAGTAGATGTGAGTTCAAAACTCACCTTTTTAACTCAAAAACAAAGATGAGAAGCACAAATGCAAAAAAAGATCAACCACTCTTCACTTCAAATCTACAAACTTCAATCTAAGATCAAAACAAGTATTTCCTAAATTAGGGTTTAGGAATTTTCTGAAATCGAAGAGGAATTGAGATGGAGAAGGAGAAGAGGATGCTTACCTTAGCTTTTCTTTGAATTTGGAGCAAGAAATGGAGTTTGCAATTGAATCTAGGGCTTGGAATTTCTAATTCCTCTTCTCTTCCCCCATTTTCAGTTGAGCTTGAGAAAAAGAAATGAAATAAGAATGAATGGATGAAGAGAGGGGCTGAGTTAGAGTATATGATGAGTTGGGTGAAATCCAAACCCAAAAGCCCAACAGAAAATAGCAAAATTCAACTCACTCCAAACATATCGAAGCTTATACTCAAAAAAGTCACAAACGCCATTTTGGACTCAATGGAAGTGGTCCCGAGTCCTAATTCGACTGTTTGCAAAAAGTAGCCTTTCGGACTTAAATCCGACTAACGACATTATATTTAAATAAAACATTTAAATATAAAATCGTAAAATATGTGGGTTGTTACAGATCTCCCCTCCTTATCAAAATTGCGTCCACGCAATTCCTAGAGAAGAATTTGCAACAACTACATACTTACATCACCCAAAAAGAAAAGAAAATAAGCTTGAGATAAAAAGATACTCTCACCATTGCTAAGCAAAGATAGAAAACCCGGATAGGATCGCTCGATAAACTCTATGGTTTCCCATGTACAGTCATTGGGATTTGCGGACCATTGAACTTTAATGAGCGACACGTCCTTGTTTCGAAGGTGTCTCACCTCCATGGCAAGTATGCGAATAGGCTGCTATACAATAGATAAGTCTGGTGAGATCTCAAGCCCTTGGAAATCAGGAGAGTCGATAACAGAATCTGATTCTCGAAGACACTTCTGAAGCTGAGAGAAGTGAAACACGTTGTGAACACCGGATAGATGAGCTGGAAGTGAAACTCTATAAGCCACAGGGCCAATACGTTCAATAATAGGAAATGGTCCTACAAAGCGATGAGCCAATTTCCCTATCATACTGAAGCGCATAACCCCTTTCAAAGGAGAAACACGAATAAAGACGAGATCATCAATTGAGAACTCGAGAGGTTTCCTACGGTTATCCACGTAGGATTTCTGGCAGCTCTGTGCCTCTTTCATTCTCTAACGAATAAGAATAATCTTCTTAGAAGAATCATGAACAAAGTCTTGGCCAAGAATAAGCTTCTCCCCGGATTCCCACCAACAAGAAGGCGATCGACATGGCCTTCCGTATAGGGCTTCGAAAGGAGCTATACCGATACTGGACTGAAAACTATTGTTGTAGGAGAACTCCACAAGGGGTAGATGATCCTCCCAACTACCTCCGAAATCAAGAACACAAATACGGAGGAGATCTTCCAAGATAATATTCACCCGTTCAGTCTGTCCATCAGACTGTGGATGATAAGCTGTGCTGAAACTAAGCTTTGTTCCCAAAGCTTGCTGAAGACTCTTCCAGAAATGACTAGTGAATAAAGGATCACGGTCACTCACAATCGAACTAGGAACACCGTAAAGTCTCACGATTTCCTTGATATATAACTTAGCCAAAAGAGAAGCAGTCCTATTAGATTTAATAGGAATAAAATGAGCTACTTTGGTGAGGCGATCAACAATAACCCAAATGGTAGAATGGCCCGATCTCGTACGAGGTAGGCCATCAATGAAATCCATCGAAATCTGATCCCATTTCCACAATGGAATCTCAAGAGGCTGAAGGAGACCAGAAGGGCACTGATGTTTGGCTTTAATACGTTGACAAGTCATGCAATTACTCACATAACTCGCCACATCGCGCTTCATACCTTACCAATAATAAAGGCGATGCATATCGGCATACATCTTACTACTGCTAGGATGAATAGTATACTTAGACCGATGACAGTCATCAAGAATGTCATGCCTAAGTGCAGAATCAGAAGGTACAACAAGACGGTCCTTCTTGCGAAGACACCCATGAAAATCACTGCTGAAATCCCACAACGCCTCATCACGGGGTTCAGCCTCACAAAGCTGAATAAGATGCACAAGATCAGGATCACGCCGCTGAGCTTCGGCAATAGGATCCAATAGAGAGGGTCGTGCTTCCAAACTGAATAATACTATCGGAGAATCAGAAGACGGAGCTCGATCATGAATATCACAAAAAGATAGAGTCTCAAGAATATCCCATTCGGCAAGCATCATAGAAACAACAGCCGAATGTATGCGACTAAGCGCATCAGCAACACGATTACCCTTACCAGGGGTATACAGGATATCAAAGTCATAGGAGGCAAGAAACTATAGCCAATGCTGTTGCCTCATATTGAGTTCCTTCTGAGTGAACAAATACTTTAAGGATTTATGATCGGTATAGAGAATGAAGCGCTCGCCTAATAAATAGTGTCATCAAATCTTCAAGGCGAAGACAATGGCGGCTAACTCAAGATCATGAGTGGCATAGCGAACTTCATTCGGACGCAGTTGCCTAGAAGCGAAGCAACTACCCGATCCTTCTGCATAAGCACGGCACCGAGACCACTACCACAAGCATCAGTGTAGACAACAAGATCATGATTCCCCTTGGGAACCACAAGAATAGGAGCATTAGTGAGAAGTTCCTTTAATGTCTGAAAGGAAGCTTCACACTTGTCAGACCAAATATAACGAATGCCTTTCCGAATAAGGCCGGTGAGAGGAAGCAGAACACGGGAAAAATCCTTAATGAAACGACGGTAATAACCAGCCAATCCAAGGAAACTACGAATCTCATGAACATTCTCACTCCGAGACCAAGCTGTGACGCCCCACTCCAAGACTCACATTAGCAAAGAGTATTACTAAGTAACACCGTCTGCTAATACGGAGAATAGAGCTGGATAGGAGCGACCATCTATAACCTTGTCTTAACTATCTATTGAATTTGCCGACAATACCACTCCTTACCTAAATGGATCGACATATCCAATAAATACTTAATACAAAGCCATAGGTGGCTGAAGGATCTATCAGAATAAAATATAACAACTCAAATGTAATACACATCACAGAACAATAGATCATCACATACACTTCCGCATATACAGATACATTACAGAGTTTACAAAATGATACATGTCAAGTGGTATAGCAAACCACAATATACAGGCGAGTCAAAAGAATACATATCAGAGTTACAAACAAAAAGGACTACACAAAAAGCTATAACAAAAAGAAGTTAGCGGAATAATCATGCGGAAGCAAAAGAGGCTAGGTCCAAAGTACCTAACCTGAAACATCCCGGTCTGACCCGAGTATAAAATACACGGGTCAGTCTAGCTAAACAAATCAGTTAGATATACTAATGATAATGAACATACAAAATCATAAAGTACCACAAATATCTCCAAAAGAGATAACCAAATCATCTAACATAAGATGAATCATAACAATCCTCATAACATCGGCAACTCAAATAAACCAAGGATATCATATCCCAAGTCAGGCCAAAAGGAAAATAACAAATACCAACAAAGGTACACAAGTTTCCACAAGGTAATCGCTATATATCGTGTGGTTCAAAGAACATACACCGAAAGGCGATACACTAGGGAAATATAATTGTTAAAGAAACAAAAGATGCTCGAGCTTAGTACTGTATAACAAGGATCCACAAACCCGAAGGCAACAAACCCAAATATCACTTGAGCGGTGACGAATGACCAACTCCAAAAGCGATACTATAAGGCAACAAACCCGAAGGCACAAACCCGAAGGTACAAGCCCGAAGGCAACATACCCAAAGGCAACAAACCCCGAAGGCTCAAGCCCGAAGGCAACAAACCGTAGTGGTGAAGGTCCGAAGGCCCAGTACTGGACACCACTAACTGGCGGAATGTGTCACAACTCTCAGAAAGGAACCCGAAAAATGTTAACGTGAGTCCAATACCACACGTTCGCACTAAACGGTTTACTAACCATTAGTCAATTTCACACTCAAAGCAGTACAAAGTTCACCTCATCTCATCGGTAAACCAGACCCAAAGGTCAAAACGGTCAAACGAATAGATTAGGAATTAACTGAAAAGATAAACACACGTGTTCATAGCACGCGTTTTATTTAATCATTTAATTCTCCTCCCTCTTCGCTCGAAGTGCAAAATTGTGTGTGTGTTTTAAATAGAAATTATAAATTGGAGAAACGAGCTTTTAATACACTTTAAAAAGATCATTTTATAAAAACACGTGCACGAAATCAAAAAGGAATTATCAAAGTCAAATATGCAATAACAACTAATTGGAATCGACACTAATCGATTGAAATTTGAAACCAAGCAAAATAGGCAAAAATAGGCAAAAACAAGCAGGTCAGTCGACTGACTACAGAGGCCAGTCGACTGATCCAGAAACCCGAAAGTTTCATTTCCTGCAGTTAGTCGACTGACTGCAGAGGCCAGTCGACTGACTGCAGGAAACAGAGACTTCATGTTTCTGCATGCAATCCCAGGAACTATCATTTGCTACAGCCAGTCGACTGACTGGCACTGGGGCTCTTTTTCAGCTTATCCAAATGAAGAGCAAACTCTCCAATTTGCAACCGGACGAGCAATGGCGCTAGGGGTTTATGTCAATCGACAACCCAGCCCGACTGGCTCTTCAATACACCTCCAAAAACATGTTCACAAATCAAAGCTAGGATTTTTTAGAGTTTTTGACTTCAAAACACCAAAAATTGAAATGTTCACCAAATCAATTCAAACCAAAAGCAAATGAACATGAATAAGTGTTAGGAATTCATACCTAACATCAATGATATCAAGAGAAGTAGATGTGAGTTCAAAACTCACCTTTTTTACTCAAAAATAAAGATGAGAAACACAAATGCAAAGAAAAGATCAACCACTCTTCACTTCAACTCTACAAGCTTCAAACTAAGATCAAAACAAGTATTTCCTAAATTAGGGTTTAGGAATTTTCTGAAATCAAAGAGGAATTGAGATGGATAAGGAGAAGAGGATGCTTACCTTAGCTTTTCTTTGAATTTGGAGCAAGAAATGGAGTTTGCAATTGAATCTAGGGCTTGGAATTTCTAATTCCTCTTCTCTTCCCCCATTTTCAGTTGAGCTTGAGAAAAAGAAATGAAATGAGATGAATGGATGAAGAGAGGGGCCGAGTTAGAGTATATGATGAGTTGGGTGAAACCCAAACCCAAAAGCCCAACAAAAAATAGCAAAATTCAACTCACTCCAAACCAAGGTTTCAAATCTCGGATTTTGGCCAATATCTCGGGCAAATATCTCGGCTGTCTCGGGCGATATTTAAAAGACTTATAACTAACCAAGCTGCCAAATCTCGGATTTTGGCTAATATCTCGGATTTTCATCTCGGCTGATCTCGGGGATATTTAAAACCTTGCTCCAAACATATCGAAGATTATACTCCAAAAAGTCACAAACGCCATTTTGGACTCAATGGAAGTGGTATCGAGTCCTAATTTGACCGTTTGCAAAAAGTAGCCTTTCATACTTAAATCCGACTAACGACGTTATATTTAAATAAAACATTTAAATATAAAATCGTAAAATATGCGGGTTGTTACACTGTATATATTTTTCTACTTAGTTTAAGAACTGATTCATGTGCTGTGTATTAGTATACATTTATTGGTTTTCAAATTTATATATGGAGACTTTGGTTTATGGGATTGAATTAAAAATAAATTTGAAATTTATGTTTCGATTGATTTTGAATATATATATATATATATATATATATATATATATATATCTAAATATTGATTTTAAATATAATAATAAATATATTTAAAAATATGTTTATATTTAATAATGTGATCTTGAGGTATATATACAGGATGTTGATTCTTAAACTATATATATTGATATTTTGATTATAAGAAATATATATAGACAATTTTGAAGAATAAAATATAAATATTTTGATCCTTATATATATATATAAGCTTACTTATGTATTAAATATTGATCTTGGAATTTTTATATTATTCTTAATATTTGTCTCAAATTAAAATATTGAAAATATAATAATGATGTATCTATTTTTGTTTATATCAAAACTGATTCTGATTAGTTATCATCGTTTTCCCATTTATCAGCTTTGTCCGTCGTGCCTCTTTTCTTCATCGAATCGTGTCCATCTAGCTTTGCTTTGGAAGTCGTGCTTGCATTTCGTAACTCAATTACTTTGTCTATCCTCTCTAACCTCGAAAGGTGAGCAATCACTCACGATTAACGTTCTTTTATTTATTAAATTTGATTTCAATTGAAACGACAATTGAAATATGTTGCTGTTAGTTATTTACATTGTTATATATATGCCATTATCTGTATCTGTTCACCTGTGACATCTGACACCAATTTATGTTATTTATATTGATGATAGATGCCTGTTATGTTATTATCATATCTGTTATCACTCTGCATGTTCCCTGTTAGTATAGAATTCACTATGGGTTGAAATGATACATACCCGAACGATCTTGTAGAATATGAGAAAATCATTATGGGTTGAAATGATAAACCCAAGCGATTTTCATTGAATTAAATTTGGGATTTGCGGGTTGAAAAGATATATACCCGTATATATTTAAATTGCGGGTTGAAATGATAAATATCCGTATCACTTGACCATAGGGTAGAAAATTTTATACAGACACCGTTGGTCTATATATAAATATTTTGAAAATGATTTCTATGGTTTTGAAAAGAAATATATGGTTTTGATAAATATTGATTTTAAAAATTTATTAAAGTTGATTTAATAAATTTGATATATAATATGTTTAAGTATTTATTTAAAATTTATATATTCGAATATAGAGTTGTAATGATTCGGGTTGTAAAGATAAATTTGAAATTGATTTGAAATTATATTTATTTAAGAATTATATAAATTTAAATGGGATAATTTGTAAATTGAAGTTTTATTTAAATGATATTGAAATGATTAAGTAAATATTTCAAAACAAAATAGTAGTAAAGTGAATTTGATATATACATGAAATTATCGAATTTAGTTTTGAAATGTTGTATATATTGACTTTGAAAATATATTGAAATGATATGGCTTATTTTACGGTTCAAATATGTATTTGAAAATCGATAATTTGAAATGGTTTATTGAGAAACTGAATCGAGTTGAAATTGATGATTCGAGATTTGATTAAATTTGAACTTTGGAATTCGAGTTGATTTGAATTGATTTGTGAAATTTGAGGAAGCTATTTTTATATAAAGTATTTTTAAACTATATCCAAAACTATTTATATTTTACTTTATAAATTATTTTAATATAAACTATTTTATATAAATCATTTTCAATATAAATTATTTTATTATAAACTATTTTAACTTATAACTATTTTATATAAACTATCTTTATTTTATAAACTATTTTATTATATACACTAATTTTAATATTTAAAATGTTTAAGAAGAAAGTGTAATGGATTCCAAATTGTTATGATTTCAAGCTATGATTTCAAGTGTTATGAATTTCAAGGTTTTGATTTCCAAAGTGTTTTGATTTTAAAAGACTTATGATTTCGAAAGCGTTATAACTTTGGAAAGTGATATGATTTTAGAAATGATATATTGAATTGAAATGATATCGTTTGATATGGGTTAAAAATGGAAATAATATTTTGGTTTTGAAGTATAAACTATTTTGAAATGACCACGGTATTATAATAACGATTGGTTGTTAAAGAGACCGGGATCGGTTATGGACATACTCTCTGTCGATACCGAAAACCACTTTAACAACTGTGTACGCGGTGGAGATTCCAGAATGAAGTAGGATGGTGGCGACGATCCTAAAGGTATATTCGTAGACCCAACTCCCATGAGTTGGTATAAGGTGGCTAAAACAAGAGCGATTCTCGGGCCAATGAGGTAGCACCTCTGATCGGACGCATTTCTTCGATACCATTCTATTACTTTGTGATTTGATTTGGTGGCCACCCTTCGATTTTTTGATTTGGGAGTGTGTTCCGAGGTGGGCGGTAGTGGCTGCTATGCGTTTCCACCAGCCCGGATGCGTAATTGGTATATCTACCCTGGCATTGCCTTGTTGTGCCGTGTCACCTACCATAGCGAGCTTTACTACGAGTTTGGATTTGTGTCGTACCTATGGAGTATCTTCTCGTAGCCTCTCGAGGTATGCAGGTACTGTATAGACTATTGGCATGTGTTAAGGGGAATATTGGGTCATTCCTTAATGCTATTTAAAAGTAAGTTTATTTTATTATAGACATTATTATAATAGCGTATATTACTACATAGTAGATAGTTCCACGGATCCTTAGAGGATGGTTATCCCAAACATCCTTTAAGTTACTTGTATTTCAGTTGATATTTCACTTGAGTTGGATTTATTGATATACGAATGTTAATCCTGACTCGAGTGTTTTGTGTTTTGCTTTACGCTTGTGTCAGACTGAGTGATACAGTATTCGAGACTTACCTTTGGAGTTGGAGCTTCGCTTGGAGATCCAGTTATCTATCCTGCTTTCAGTTGTTCAGTCGATTCTAGTGATGCATTCAGATCTTGTATTTGATTATTGTATTGAGACATTTATGTACTCGTGACTTCTATTGTATCTTGTTTAACTCTGTTTTATATATATAGTAGCTTCATGAACTACTATTCTTTTGTTTCCGCTGCATTGTTATGTTACTCTGTGTCTGTGATTTATTTACTGTATATTTTGAGTTTTGCCAAATTTTATTTACAATCTATTGTTTTGGATTATTCAAGTCCGGCATGTGTGGATTTATTGTCGATTTGAATGGTCCAAAATAGTGGGTCGTTACATTTGGTATCAGAGCTTTGGCTCTAGGCAAAACTTAGCATATATGATAAATTTATTTACATAATCACTTTCGTTCGAGCTTGAATCTCTTTCTTTTTGACTCGATTCCTTTTGAATTATGGAATGTTCCCTGCAGTTCCAAATCCATCCTTGTCTCTCCCCATTTGTCTTCTTTTGATTCTGGAGTATCCCATGACTCCACTTCGAATGATCTTTATAATGAACAGGCGGTCTTGCCAATCTTCGAATGATTGTAAAGGGGTGAAACTCCTTTACAAGAGGCATTGATTCACCGAAGATTTTTGTATCCTCGGTTTACGATGTTGCTATCTCTTGTTATACCCGAACTCTATTTCTGGTGATCGGATGTCGATTTGCATCAGAATTTTGTGTCGATCTTATTATTGAAGTCACAGTTGACCCGGTTAAGGTTGCCCGCAATTTACATAAGTCTATCCATTCCTTTCTCTCTCCGAAATATATTTCTCCCTATCGAGCCTATTAGTTGAATTCTTTTGGTTAGGATCCCTCCAATTTGAATCTTTATCCTTGTTTTGAAATCTATTCTGTATCATCGAGTGAGGGAGTGTATTTGTAATTAATATTAAGTTGTTTTATAGTGTGTTGTTTGAGTTGTTGATGTTGATTTGGGTTTTCGATCGGTTCGTCTGATCAACGCTATCGATAGGAATTCCAAAACACTTGAACAGAGCAAACTGACACAATATTATTTTCAAATTTGGGAAATGAAATAAATTTGTATGATTATATTATATATATAAGTAAATTTTCTGAAATTTAATAAGTTAATTAAATTGGTGTTTGAAATGATAATATTTGATTATCATTTATTGTTCTATAAAAATGAATTTATAAACATGGTTTATAAATTGATTTGGGAATTGAAATGAATTTAAATTAAGAATTTGAGAATTTAAATTTCCGGTGATTCCAAACTTTGGTTTTAAAGTTTTAAAATGCATATTATTTAAAGTATTTTCAAATAGAAATCATTTCAAAGAATTTTAACAATGTTGAAATCAGTGCTCTCCTCTTTTGTCGCTGGAAAATAATTCCGGTGATGGAGGCCGCATCATCGACATTCATTTTCGAGTCTCGAAGGGGATAGACCATTTAGTAGCTTTGCTACACTTTTGTTTTAGATATTATTTTGTTGAATTTCTTAAGTATGACTTGATTTATATTGAATATATAAATATATGATTTTAAATTTGATTTGATATATAATATATATATTTATCTCTAAATAGTTTGGAATGAAATCGAAAATTTAACTCTTAAATTTTGAATAAATATTTAACTTGAAATAACTAGATTGTAAAATTTTATTTGTATAATACTCAATTTCATTTCAATATAACTTACCTAAATTATTCAGAAGTTAAAAATGTAATTGGATAATATACAATATAAAATGACTTTATAAGGAAAGATTTGAGTGTTATAATAAATGTTATACACTTAAATTTTATTATAAAGATGTTAATAGGGATAAATAGGATAATAAGTAAATTGAATAATAGATGAGACAAATAAATCTGTTTTAAAGGAAATAATAAATTGAAATTAGATCAACTTATGGTAATACCTTGAATTTAAAACCAATTATTGAATATAAATTAATTTAAATTGAAATTTATATGGTTTAAATATAGGTGATAAGATATATTATGTGGGATAAACTTAATAAAAGAATTATATTTGTTGAATAAAATATGAGTATAATAAATGATTATACAAATTGATGATTTAGAAATTGTTAATTGAGGGTGACTAAACAATAAGATAATGAATTTAGAAATAGACGGATTGATTTAACTTAAGTGAACTCAAATGGATTAAACCAAACTGTTGAATATTGATTAATATAAAATTGAAATTTATATGTTTTGAGTTAATTGTTGTATTTTGTATTTCAATCTATTTTCTTCTTGTTGTTTCTATTCTCCTACCTCCTTCCTTTTCGGGGATGAAAAGTTTTGAGTGGGGGAGAGTGTAACGACCCGTAAATTTTTAATAATTTTTATTTGTTTATTTATATATTTAATTGAAATTTTGTGAAACTTATAAATGATAAAATTTTGAAATTTAATTTTGATATTTGGAATGCGTCTAGTTAAATATAACAATTGGTAAATTTTCATCAAACAATTTGGAAGTGTATTTTCTAGTGTAATTTTATTCCAATTTAGATCAGTTAAAATTGATGATAATAAAAGTGTTCTGAAACCTAAATATGTCAACATGAGAAAATTTATTTAGAACACTCTGAATAAAAATGCGTAATTCGTTTTGCAAATTTCGGAAGTTTCTAGCTCCGTTTGGATTTTTCCGTATGGAATAGCAACGTATATCAGTATCCATATCGACCTTTTGATAGGATGATTGTACCACTGATATCTGTATATCGTTTTGATCTCGTCGTGCTGATCTCTGTAGTGTATTCATTTGTGTGTTTTGAAGTCCGGGAAACAGCAAATTCTACAGAATGATTTCCGTATCGGTTCCGCAATATGGCTTTTGGTATTTCAGTGACCATTCATCTTTCACCGTACACTAATCCAACAGCCATCTACATTTATATATTCTGGTTCGTTGATTGTGAATGCTCTTCCTTTCGTATTCTTCTGTTCAATTGAAATTAATAGTAAATATATATCCCTATTTCCTAGAACTTCTCGTCTTCTTCTAGCTGTCATCCATTCTTCTCTTCCTCTACCCTTTCTTCTTTGTCTGCTTCATTTCCAAGTAAAGCTATAAACTTTCAAATAAAATAATATGACTACGAGCTTGTATATGGAGAAGTGTTGAAGCCTGCCACCATTTTTTTCGGTAGCCTACACGCGGCCGCCCCACCCTGTTCGCCATCCGACTTCTACACTACAAACCCCTACCTCACGTGAACCCAGACCCTTCACCAAACCTACCCCATAGCCATGCAAGGCTGTAGCCGACCATCACCAGGCGAACAACCCAGACCCGACCTCCCCTCCCTCCTACCCACACATCTTCCTTTCTCCGACAAGCTCGACCATACCCACTACCCCACCTCCTCAGCCCTCGTTTTCCTCCTCCAAGTCAGCCGCGTGCAGCACTTTGATCACCAATCCGTGCCTTCCTACGACTCAAGCTTTTCTATGTGTAGATATGTATAGGTAAGTTTGTATTCAAGCTATATAAATTATAAAAATGAGGACCTATTTTCTATATATATATTATATAAGCTATATTAGTCTGTTGAGTTGTGTAAATGTATAATAATTAGCTTTATATACAAGTTGCATATAACATGTATGATTTTATGTATATGTAATATAGGTATATAGCTTGAAGCTTTGGCTTGTGTTATTTTATATACATTGTTATATTACAAAGTATATATTTGATGAAAGAATGACATATATATACACTGCTAGGTAAATATTGTGTATTAGTTTACTGTATTAGTTGTATGTATATATATGTATATACAAGCCGAGTATTATATAGGTGATTTCATATAAAGGTATATGATTTGTTACATTTATATCTTAGTTTATACAAATTTTATAACAGGTCATATAAGTTTACAACATGCCTGGTTACATTGGTATAAAGTTCTTTGTTTATAAGGTATAAGTTTGTAATGTTTTTATAATAAATATTGTTAAATATATATACATAATAGGTATTATGTTATAATAGACTTGAAGAGTAGATGTTGTAAAATGACTGATAGCATATATATGTTGATGTAGTATATATAATGTATATATTAGATATTAGTATATGTAACAGTTTGTATGGTTTAAGTATATATATTTATATAACAGTTTCTATATATTTTGTACATTCAGTTATAAGATATCTAAGTTTATATTTCAGTTATATATACATTATATTTTAAAATATGATATATATATATGGTTCGGCTGCATTTGTTAAGGCATATATGGTATAGGTTGGTTTATAGATTTGTTAGTATATATAATATATTGTTGTGAGTAATTTTGTAGGCTTTATATATATATTTTATAAGAGATGTAAATATAAGTTTCTATTAGGCTACATTTTGTTTTTCCTTGGAAACTAGTACTATATTTTTATAAGTTAAAAGAAGAGGTGCTGTATATATTTTTCAACTTAGTTTAAGAACTGATTCATGTGCTGTGTATTAGTATACATTTATTGGTTTTCAAATTTATATATGGAGACTTTTGTTTATGGGATTTAATTAAAAATAAATTTGAAATTTATGTTTCGATTGATTTTGAATATATATATATATATATATATATATATATCTAAATATTGATTTTAAATATAATAATAAAAATATTTAAAAATATGTTTATATTTAATAATGTGATCTTGAGGTATATATATAGGATTTTGATTCTTAAACTATATATATATATATTGATATTTTGATTATAAGAAATATATATAGACAATTTTGAAGAATAAAATATAAATATTTTGATCCTTATATATATATAAAAGCTTACTTATGTATTAAATATTGATCTTGGAATTTTTATATTATTCTTAATGTTTGTCTCAAATTAAAATATTGGAAATATAATAATGATGTATCTATTTTTGTTTATATCAAAACTGATTCTGATTAGTTATCATCGTTTTCCCATTTATCAGTTTTGTCCATCGTGCCTCTTTTCTTCATCGAATCGTGTCCATCTAGCTTTGCTTTGGAAGTCGTGCTTGCATTTCGTAACTCAATTACTTTGTTTAACCTCTCTAACCTCAAAAGGTGAGCAATCACTCACGATTAACGTTCTTTTATTTATTAAATTTGATTTCAATTGAAACGACAATTGAAATATGCTGCTGTTAGTTATTTACATTGTTATATATATGCCATTATCTGTATCTATTCACCTGTGACATCTGACACCAATTTATGTTATTTATATTGATGATATATGCCTATTATGTTATTATCATATCTGTTATCACTTTGCAAGTTCCCTGTTAGTATAGAATTCACTATGGGTTGAAATGATACATACCCGAACGATCTTGTAGAATAAGAGAAAATCGTTATGGGTTGAAATGATAAACCCAAGCGATTTTCATTGAATTAAATTTGGGATTTGCGGGTTGAAAAGATATATACCCGTATATATTTAAATTGCGGGTTGAAATGATAAATATCCGTATCACTTGACCATAGGGTAGAAAATTTTATGTAGACACCGTTGGTCTATATATAAATATTTTGAAAATGATTTCTATGGTTTTGAAAAGAAATATATGGTTTTGATAAATATTGATTTTAAAGATTTATTAAAGTTGATTTAATAAAGTTGATATATAATATGTTTAAGTATTTATTTAAAATTTATATTTTCGAATATAGAGTTGTAATTATTCGGGTTGTAAAGATAAATTTGAAATTGATTTGAAATTATATTTATTTAAGAATTACATAAATTTGAATGGGATAATTTGTAAATTGAAGTTTTATTTAAATGATATTGAAATGATTAAGTAAATATTTCAAAACTAAATAGTAGTAAAGTGAATTTGATATATATATGAAATTATCGAATTTAGTTTTGAAATGTTGTATATATTGACTTTGAAAATATATTGAAATGATATGGCTTATTTTACGGTTCAAATATGTATTTGAAAAATCGATAATTTGAAATGGTTTATTGAGAAACTGAATCGAGTTGAAATTGATGATTTGAGATTTGATTAAATTTGAACTTTGGAATTCGAGTTGATTTGAATTGATTTGTGAAATTTGAGGAAGCTATTTTATATAAAGTATTTTTAAACTATATCCAAAACTATTTATATTTTACTTTATAAATTATTTTAATATAAACTATTTTATATAAATCATTTTCAATATAAATTATTTTATTATAAACTATTTTAACTTATAACTATTTTATATAAACTATCTTTATTTTATAAACTATTTTATTATATACACTAATTTTAATATCTAAACTGTTTAAGAGGAAAGTGTTATGGATTCCAAAATGTTATGATTTCAAGCTATGATTTCAAGTGTTATGAATTTCAAGGTTTTGACTTCCAAAGTGTTTTGATTTGAAAAGACTTATGATTTCGAAAGCGTTATAACTTAGGAAAGTGATATGATTTTAGAAATGATATATTGAATTGAAATGATATCGTTTGATATGGGTTAAAAATGGAAATAATATTTTGGTTTTGAAGTATAAACTATTTTGAAATGAACACGGTGTTATAATAACGATTGGTTGTTAAAGAGACCGGGATCAGATATGGACATACTCTCTGTCGATACCGAAAACCACTTTAACAACTGTGTACGTGGTGGAGATTCCAGAATGAAGTAGGATGGTGGCAACGATCCTAAAGGTATATACGTGGACCCAACTCCCGTGAGTTGGCATAAGGTGGCTAAAATAGGAGCAATTCTCGGGCCAATGAGGTAGCACCTCTGATCGGACGCATTTCTTCGATACCATTCTATTACTTTGTGATTTGATTTGGTGTCCACCCTTCGATTTTTTGATTTGGGAGTGTGTTCCGAGGTGGGCGGTAGTGGCTGCTATGCGTTTCCATCAGCCCGGATGCGTAATTGGTATATCTACCCTGGCATTGCCTTGTTGTGCCGTGTCATCTACCCTAGCGAGCTTTACTACGAGTTTGGATTTGTGTCGTACCTATGGAGTATCTTCTCGTAGCCTCTCGAGGTATGCAGGTACTATATAGACTATTGGCACTATTATGTGTTAAGGGGAATGTTGGGTCACTCCTTAACGCTATTTAAAAGTAAGTTTATTTTATTATAGACATTATTATAATAGCGTATATTACTACATAGTAGATAGTTCCACGGATCCTTAGAGGATGGTTATCCCAAACATCCTTTAAGTTACTTGTATTTCAGTTGATATTTCACTTGAGTTGGATTTATTGATATAAGAATGTTAATCCTGACTCGAGTGTTTTGTGTTTTGCTTTACGCTCGGGTCAGACTGAGTGATACAGTATTCGAGACTCACCTTTGGAGTTGGAGCTTTGCTTGGAGATCCAGTTATCTATCCTACTTTCAGTTGTTCAGTCGATTCTAGTGATGCATTCAGATCTTGTATTTGATTATTGTATTGAGACATCCATGTACTCGTGACTTCTGTTGTATCTTGTTTAACTCTGTTATATATATATATATAGTAGCTTCATGAACTACTATTCTTTTGTTTCCGCTGCATTGTTATGTTACTCTGTGTCTATGATCTGTGATTTATTTACTGTATATTTTGAGTTTTGCCAAATTTTATTTACAATCTATTTTTTTGGATTATTCAAGTCCGGCATGTGTGGATTTATTGTCGATTTGAATGGTCCAAAATAGTGGGTTGTTACAGAATTCAAATGAGCTAACTGCCCAAATTTTCTTTTGGGTTAAATACCCTTCAAAGTTTCCTTGAAAACCATTTCAAAATGATTTAGTCCATCAAATCATATATATATACAAGGAAAATATCTCTTTAGCTTTACTCTAAGCTATTTTTGCCATGATATATATACTTTACTAAAAATGATGTTGATAATGTTCATTAAGGATTATCTATCCTTTTAAGAGAAGTTAAAGTCCTTTATAACTCAAATCACTTAGGCTATCTACCTAATCATTATATTCGAATTTTTTGCTTAAAACCTTTAGACGACCTTTCAACAATATTGAAGGTAACTCCTTCAAACCATTAATAAAACCCTTCGAAATGATTGAAGGTAACTCCTTCAAAACCTTTAAAAAGCCTTCCTTTTATAAGCTTTAAAACATATGACATCCGCCTTTAAATCCTTTAAGCCATAGCCTTTTGAAAACATTTCAAAACCATACCATTCGACCTTGTCGGAAGGTCCCACCTTTCAAACTTGTCGTAAGGTTTCTTTTCGACCTAGTCAAAAGGTTTCACGTTTCGACTTTGTCGAAAGCCTTAGGTACCTCCCTTATAAAATCATTTATAAACCTTTCGAAAGCAATGAAACTCAAAACCTTTCGAAGACATTGGGTTTAATTTAAAACAAGTGGAAACCTTTCGAAACCATTCAAAGTTGACTACTTCGAAACCTTTAAAACGTTTCGACTTAAAACATTTGGATTATGCCTTCAAGTTGAGCAAAAGGATCAAAAAAACATTAGAGTCGAAAGCAACTGCTTCGAAACCTTTAACAAAACCTTTCGAAAACAATGAAGTGTTGGTGTTGGAACAAACCCTTCGAAACCAACGGAGAGGCGGAAAATTTTAGAAAACAAAAGATTCCCTTTAAAAATAACAGAATCGAAAGGTAGGAAGCGGCAACTATGTTCTTGTCGACCTGGTCGAAAGGTTTCATACCTTTCGATCGTCGAAAGCTTTACCTTTCGACCTTGTCGAAAGGTTTTATTTAAAACAAGAAACAATCCAATTAAAACCTTTTCTTTTAAACCATTTTGCCTTAGTTGAAAGCTCTTTGTCGAAAGCTAACAGGCGTATTTTCTTTAAAACCAAAGCAAAGCTTCATCTCTTTTGATAGCTCTAACCTTTCGTCCCTAAAACTTTCGACTTCTTCCAATTCACTACATACCAGTTGCCTGATACCATGTGCATTGGTTATTGACTTAGTCGAAAGGTTTGATATCTTTCGACCTTGTCGGAAGGTTTGGAATGGAGGCGGAACCTCTTGCCGAAAGAGTTGAAATAGTAGAAAAACTATTTATTTGTACTTTAAAATAGTTCTTTTGTACCTAACCTGCCTTATTTGTCTAAATCTGATTGGTTGCCAGATTTTTATATTCAAAAATGCTACCGACTTTCCTTATTTGGAAATTTAATTTTTTTTGAAAAAGCCCCTTTCTCCTTTATAATTATATAAAACATTTAAGTCCCATTCTTTAAATAATTTTATATAATTATTAAATCATCTTAGAAAATTCTGGAAAAATTCTAGGATATCAATTAATATGTTCTTTCCAACATATAAAATTTTCGAATCCAAACAATAATTATTTTTTCTGTAAATAATATTACAATCTAAAATACCATTTTCTTCCTTAGAAAATCCATAATAATTCCACAAAAATTCAAAAAAATCTGAAAATTTAAAATCATCTCTAAAATATCTTTTTAGATCATCATAATAATTCGCAAGGCTAACAGATGTCATTTAATAGGGTTTTCATCTCAAAACATGTCATAAAATTTTTATGAACATACATAAATCATCAACATGTATATATTATCATTTTAACATTCAAAAACACGGCAAATCTTTGCAAAATATTCGGATTTAATCTTAAAACCGAAACCATAAAAATTTAGAGATGTAAACATTATTCACTTTTGCTTTAGAGATTAAGGAGCTTGAGATTTGAATGAGTTTGATTTGAATTAGCTTATCCCTTAGCTTTTCCATAGTTTCCTCTTCTTATTTCCTTGTTAGTCATGGCCGGCCTCACTTTAGAAAATTTTGAAATGAAATGAATGTGTATAGAGATACACGACCTAAGGAAGATAATATACGAATGGCCTCTTTCCCATAATACCCCTCCTCTAATTCATTTTAAACCCTTCATTTAATTTATTAGTTAAAAGGCACGACTACCATAATTAAAATCAAATCTCAATCTTTATCAACACATTATTTTATTTAGTTTATTTAACTATATCTCTTAAATAATGTTATCAAAAATCTGGGGTGTTATAGATTCCCCTCCTTAAAGAATTTCGTCCTTGAAATTACAATAAGGCATACAAAACAAACAAGAAGGTAAACCATACCATCAAACAAGTCAGGATAAGTATCTCTAATCATGCTCTCAACCTCCCAAGTACAGTCTCTGTCATCGTCACTCCACTGGACTTTGACTAATCTGACCGTCTTGGTTCTAAGCCTCTTCTCATCTCTCACAATAATGCGAACTGGCTTCCTCACTATGGTCAAGTCCGGTTCTACCACCAAATCATCTAGCACTGTCGGTGCAATAGCAGTCTCCGGGTCTCTAACACACTTTCTAAGATGAGAAACATGAAAAACATCATGGACACCTGCCAAACTGCTCGGTAACTCAAGTCTATAAGCGAGTTTTCCGATACTCTCAAGAATAGGAAAAGCTCCAATGAACCTAGGAGATAACTTCCCCGACTTTCCAAATCTAAGCACACCCTTCATCGATGATACTTTGACGAAAACTTGGTCCCCATCCGAGAACTCAAAATCTTTCCATCTCTTATCTGCATAACTCTTCTGCCTAAACTGAGCCTCCTTCATTCTAGCCCAAATGACCTCAATCTTTTTTGCAGCCTCTCTAACCATATATGGACCAAGAATCAACCTATCCCCGATCTCCAACCAACAAACGAGAGATTTTCATGGCCTTCCATTCAAAGATTCAAACGGTGCCATCCCAATACTAGTCTGATAACTGTTATTATACAAAAACTCGACTAGATGCAGATGGTCCTCCCATGATCCATCAAAATCGAGAACACAAGCTCTTAACAAATCTTCTAAGATCTTGTTAACTCTTTCCGTTTGCCCATCTGTCTACGGATGGTAAGCGGTACTCATCTTTAGCTTGGTTCCCAAAACTTCCTGCAAAATCTTCCAAAACTCGCTAGTGAACAAGGAATCTCTATCACTAACTATACTGCCTGGAGCTCCATGTAGTCTAACCATATTCTTCGTGAACAACCTTGCTAAAACAGGTGATGTCCTGGTTGACTTAACTGGAATTAAATGGGCACTCCTGGTCAATCTGTCCACTATGACCCATATACTTTCATTACCTCTATTTGACCTTGGAAACCCATCTATGAAGTTCATAAAAATAGAATCTCACTTCTATACTGGAATATCTAATGGATGAAACAAGCCACTTGGCTTCTGATGTTCGACCTTTGCCTGTTGGCAATTCAAGCACTACCTTACACACAAACCAATATCCCACTTCATTCCTTCCCAGAAGAAACTCCTCTTCATATCCTGATACATCTTGGTACCTCCGGGATGTATAGTGAACTTCAAACGATGGCATTCCCCTAAGACTTCCTTCCTTATGTTTCCTACATTCGGAACACATAATCTTCCTTTCTTTCTCAACCATCCATTCTGGTCAAGATTGAAATCTTTCAAGTCATCGCTCTAGGTTCCTCCCTTTAGCTTCCCGATCTGTTCAGCTAACTGGATCCTCCAACTGCTTAGAAGCAATCCGTTCGATCAACACTGGTCGAACTTCCAAACAAAACAATACAACTGTATTACCACTAGACCCAGCCTCGGATCTCCATTGCACTCTGCAATCTGCTAATGCTTCTAAATCTTTCCACTCAGCCATCACTGCCAACACTGCATTCTGATGCTTCCCGCTAAGTGCATCTGCAACCTTGTTGCCTTTCTCTAGTGTGTACTCAATCCCAAAACATAAGCGGCTATGAACTCTAACCATCTCTACTGTCTCATGTTCAGCTCCTTCTAAGAGAACAAATACTTCAGCGACTTATGATCTGTATACAGCTCAAACCTTTCTCCCAAAAGGTAATGTCTCCACACCTTCAAAGCAAAAATCACAGCAGCTAACTCTAAATCATGTGTTGGATATCTGACCTCATGCGGTCTAAGCTATCTAGAAGCATAGGCAATCACTTTACCTCTCTGCATTAGCATAGCTCCTAATCCTGTTCCACACGCATCGGTATAGACTACCAAATCCTAATTCACCTCTGGAACAACCAACACCGGTGCATGGGTCAATAAGTGTTTTAAACTCTGGAATGCTTCCTTACACTTATTGGTCGATACAAACTTCACATCCTTCCTCGTCAACCTGGTTTTTGATGTTTCTATCTACGAGAAATCCTTAATGAATCTCCGATAATAACTTGCCAGCCCAAGGAAACTCTTTATCTCGGTTACTATCTCGGGTCTCTTCCAACTTTTCACTGCTCGATCTTAGTCGGATCTACCGACAACCCTTCCTCTAAGACTACATGACCAAGAAATTTCACCTCCTTCTTCCAGAAGTGACACTTTGAAAACTTTGCTTTCAGCTGATGCTGCCTCAGCGTCTCAAGTACCACTCTAAGATGAACTTCATGCTCTGTTTCATCCTTAGAGTAAATCAAGATATCATTTGAAAACTGGCATGAATCTATCCAAATGCTCTCAAAAAATCTGGTTCATCAAATTCACAAAGAAAGCTGGAGCATTCGTCAGTCCGAACGGCATAACTAACCATTCATATGATCCATATCTAGTCCAGAATGCTGTCAAAGGTATACTATCTTCTGCTACCCTGAGCTGATGGAAACCTATTGCTAAGTCCAACTGAGAAAATACCTTTGGTCCACTTATCTGGTCGAACAAATCGTCAATTCTGGGCAATGGATATCGATTCTTTATCGTCCTCTCATTCAACTTACGATAATCAATACATAGCCTCAACGATCCATCCGGTTTCTTAGCAAACACTACCGCTGCACCCCACGACGAACTGCTCGGCCTGACAAAACTCTTTCCCTCTATGTCCACTAACTACTCCTTCAACTCCCTCATCTCTGAAGGGGTCATCCTGCTTGGCGGTCTACTCACTGGTTCTGCTCCCGGAACCAAATCTATACGAAACTTAATAGCTCGTTTTGGCGGCAATCCAACTACAGGCTCAAACACATCTGCGAATTCTCTAACCATGAAAACTCAGCTCAACTCATCATCTGAATCCAAAGCACCCAATAAAGCAAACACTGCACCGCTAGAACCTACTACGGTGAAAGCAATCCGATCTATACTATCCGGTTGTCTAAGAGATATCTACCTACCTTGGAAAAATATCTTAGAATCGTACACACTCAACCAATCCATACCAAGGATAATCCCAAACCCCACAAAATCAAACACATGCAAACTGCATTCAAAAGTATGACCTCACATGTCAAACTCAAACTGGTCATACCTCAACCCTAGAGTTGCATACCCTCCCATTGGATTCGCAACCCGTAAGGAAGTAACTAAATATGTGGGTTCAAGGTTAAGCTTATCTATCAAACATCTAGATATAAAAGAATGCGATGCACCAGTATAAAATAAAACGCTAACAAACATACCATGAATCTGAAGCGTTCCTCCAAGAACTGTCTTCCCCTTCTTCTGGGCTGTTGGCTTGGAAGCAGCAGGCTCCAATTCATACACCTTGCCCTTACCATCTCTGATGGGCTCCTTGCACTTCTTATAATGGACTATCTGGTCACAGTTGAAACACCTGACATTCTTCCCCTTAGCCACATCCTTTGCTTTCCCTGAGCGACACTCATTAGCAAAGTGCACTTTCTTGTCGCATTTATAGCAGACAACCTTAGACTTTGGTTTCTTGGCTGTTCCACCCTTTTGAGCACCTTTCTTGGGAAATAACTTCCTCTTCTGGCCCTGCCTAACCAGGACACCTTTTTCCTTGCTCTTCTCCAGAGACTCAAGGACTTCTTCCTGCCTCAAAGCCATCTCCACAACAATATCAGAAGGATCTCTAAGATGAGACAAAGTAGCACTAGCTAATTCTTGCTTCAATCCTCTGATAAACTTCTCATTCCGCTTCAACACTGTACCTACAGAAGCATACCCATACCGGGCCAATTCTTCAAACTTCATAGCATAATCAACAACAGACATCTCACCCTACACCAGCTCAGCAAACTGCCTAATCAAAGCTGACTGTGGCATCACAGACATAAACCTCTCCTGGAATCTCCTCTTGAAATCCTCCCCGATTACTGTCTCCTCATCAACTGTCGCTATTACAGTGTTCCACCAAAACAGTGTGGCTCCCTGAAGCTTCCTGGACGCTAACCTCCTCTTCTTCTCATCATTGAGCCCCAAATCTGCGAAAATCCTTTCGTAGTGCAACAACCAGTTCTCAACATCAATGGCATCCTACGTTCCCAAAAACGGCTTTCCTCATAGCTTCACATAATCACCGCTCATCTTAGCGAAATGATTAACTACCGGAACTTCCAAAACCCCTGCTCCTGCAGAATTTCCCCCTAACACTCCAGCTACAACTCCTGCCTGCATCATATCCCTGAAAAACTGATACATGGCTTCCATTCCGACCTGCGGGAATTCAGCACCAACATTCTCTGCCTGACCTTGACCTCTCCCTACATTTGGTGCGGCATTCCTTTCGGTGCTTCCCCCTACTTGGTTAACTCTGCTTCTTCTACCATCCATATCTGTATTCAAACCTCATGAGATACAGAAAGATAACCTAATCAAAGATAGATGAATGGAGATAAAGCGCATACTTATATATATCAAATACAAGTATGTTACTATAGCGTTAACCAGACCCCAAATCTTACTTTAATTTCTTTAGATATTTGTTTTTAAAACCAAATTTTAGTTAAATTTTTAATAAACCTATGTTCTGATATCAAGTTGTAACATCCCGTATCTGGAGACCAAAAGCTAAGCGCTATGGATGCTGCAGTCATCCACAGTATTAACTTCTGGTGATGAAATACGGTAGTGTTAATGGTATCAATAATATCAGAAGCACTTGAATATGAACACAATCATAGATTTCCAAAACAATAATTACAGTGATTACATTTCAAACAAAATCATATCCAAGTTACAAAAATACCCAAAAATATTCCCAGGCAATGATCAAATATAATTTACAACGATACGCCAAGAGTGACATATGAAGATGCCCCCTTGGATGATCAAAGAAATATAGACATAATTGTCTTAATACACACCGAAAACAGTTTAAAAAATAATTCCTAAACTAGCTATCTGTCAGCCACCTGCTCGACTTCGGATACTTTATTCACCAAAATCTGCTAAAACTTGAAAACCTAAACCCTCAGCTTACACAAATCAATTTTGAGCACCCGAGAGTTTAAGGGGAAACAAAAACTTTGAGTCAGACATAAAGCCTGGCATGAATAATTTCTGTTACATCTCTGTTTACTAATATATAGTGAGACCACGCCGCATAGCGGAACGGGTTTCCTCTCACTAATATCTCTATTTAAAACATATATTTTGTAAATCCTTTCATGCAACCATACTGGTTAATCAACTGATTATAATAATAATATAGCAATATCTAGTATGCTAAAATAGGAAATAAAATAGACTATCTGTCTAATTTATGAGCTATCTGCTCTTAACTAGACTATCTGTCCTAAATTCTGAGCTAACTGCTCTTTTCTGGACTATTTGTCCTAAAACTGATTATACCAAAATAGCAATATCTTTTATGCTAGATAACAGGCTATCTTCCCAAAGCAGCTAAAAAGGGTGAACTAACTATCCTTAAGAAGTAGCAAGATCCGTTATGCTAAAATGAACTAACTGTTCATATTAGAGCTAACTACTCTTTTCTGGACTAACTGTCCTCTGGGCTGACTGCCCTTAAAATGGACTGACTGTCTGAATTTAAACGAGATAACTGCTCGAATTTTCTTTTGGGTTAACAACCCTTTAAATTATCCTTGAAAACCTTTTCAAAATGATTTAGTCCGTCAAATCATATATATATATATATACACAAGGAAAATATCTCTTTAGCTTTACTCTAAGCTATTTTTGCCATGATATATATATATATATATATACTTTACTCAAAATAATGTTGATGATGTTCATTAAGGATTATCTATTCTTTTAAGATAAGTTAAAGTCCTTTATAACTTAAATCACTTAAGTTATCTGCCTAATCATTATATTCGAATGTTTTATTTAAAACTTTTAAACGACCGTTCGACAATATTGAAGGTAACTCCTTCAAAACCATTAATAAAACCCTTCGAAATCATTGAAGGTAACTCCTTCAAAACCTTTAAAAAGCCTTCTGTTTATAAGCTTTAAAACATATGACATCTGCCTAAAAATCCTTTAAACCTTAGCCTTTTGAAAACATTACAAAACCATACCTTTCGACCTTGTCGGAAGGTTTCTTTTCGACCTAGTCGAAAGGTTTCACCTTTCGACTTTGTCGAAAGCCTAGGGTACCTCCCCTATAAAATCATTTATAAACCTTTCGAAAGCAATGAAACTCAAAACTTTTCTAAGACATTGGGTTTAATTTAAAACAAGTGGAAACCTTTCGAAACCATTCGAAGTTGACTACTTCGAAACCTTTAAAACATTTCGGCTTAAAACATTTGGATTATGCCTTCAAGTTGAGCAAAAGGATCATAAAAACATTAGAGTCGAAAGCAACTGCTTTGAAACCTTTAACAAAACCTTTCGAAAACAACGAAGTGTTGGTGTTGGAACCAACCCTTCGAAACCAATGGAGAGGCGGCAAATTTTAGAAAACAAAAGATTCCCTTCGAAAACAACTGAATTGAATGGTATGAAGTGGCAACTAACTTCTTATCGACCTTGTCGAAAGGTTTCATACCTTTCGATCTTGTCGAAAGATTTACCTTTCGACCTTGTCGAAAGGTTTTATTTAAAACAAGAAACAGCCCAATCAAATCCTTTTCTTTTAAACCATTTAACTTAGTCGAAAGCTAGCATGCTTAGTTTCTTTAAAACCAAAGCAAAGCTTCACCTCTTTCGATAGCTCAAACCTTTCGTCCCTAAACCTTTCAACTTATTCCAATTCACTATGTACTAGTTGCTTGATACCATGTGCATTAGTTATTGACCTAGTGGAAAGGTTTGATACCTTTCGACCTTATCGGAAGGTTTGGAATGGAGGTGGAACATCTTGTCGAAAGAGTTGAAATAGTAGAAAAACTATTTATTTTTACTTTAAAACAGTTCTTTTGTACCCAACCTGCCTTATTTGTTTAAATCTGATTGGTTGCCAGATTTTTATATTCAAAAATGCTGTCGACTATTCTTATTTGGAAATTTAAACAATTTTGAAATAGCCCCTTTCTCCTTTATAATTATATAAAATATTTGAGTCCCATTCCTTAATTAACTTTATATAACTATTAAATCATCTTAGAAAATTCTGGAAAATTCCAGAAAATCAATTAATATGTTCTTTCCAAAATATAAAATTCTCGGATCCAAACAATAATTATTTTTTCTGTAAATAATTTTATAATCCAAAATACCATTTTCTTCTTTAGAAAATTCATAATAATTCCACAAAAATTCATAAAAATTTGAAAATTGAAACCTATCTCTAAAATATCTTTTTAGATCATCATAAAAATTCACAAGGCTAATGGATGTCATTTAATAGGGTTTTCATCTCAAAACATGTCATAATATCTTTATGAACATACATAAATCATCAACATGTATATAATATCATTTTATCGTTCAAAAATATGGCAAATCTTTGCAAAATATTCAGATTTAATCTTAAAACCGAAACCATAAAAATTTAGAGATGTAAATATTATTCACCTTTGCTTTAGAGATTAAGAAGCTTGAGATTTGAATGAGTTTGATTTGAATTTGCTTATCCCTGAACTTTTCTTTTGTTTCCTCTTCTTCTTTCCTTATTATTGGCCGGCCTCACTTTAGAAAATTTTGAAATGAAATAAATGTGTACAGAGATACATGGCCTAAGGAAGATATATAGGAATGACCTCTTTCCCATAATACCCCTCCTCTAATTCATTTTAAACCCTTCATTTAATTTATTAGTTAAAAGGCATGACTTCCTTAATTAAAATCAAATGTCAATCCCCTTATCAACACATTATTTTATTTAGTTTATCTAACTAAATCTCCTAAATAATGTTATCAAAAATCTAGGGTTTTATAGTAATATAATTGGAGAAGAGGGTAACTAGATGTTAAACACACAAAGAGGATGTTGGTTGACTCAGGTTTAAAGAACGCAAGATAAGTGGTAGGAAAGTTATTCCACCAAGCTAGTTTTCAGATGAGTTATTCTAAATGGGCATGTTTTAAATATCTTACCCACTACTGTGTGGAAATTCAAGGTTTATACTGTAATTGGTTGTAATAATTAGAGGATGGATTTTGTTTATTAGAAGCCAAAAAGGTAAGTTAAGACATGTGTGTTATAGTAGAATAACATACAAAAAACGTCCATTTAATTTAAGTAACAAGTAATAGGGCCACGACATCATCAATACTAGTGGATCTGAAGGACATTTTCCAATAATCGTTTCTTTTAGGTTATTTGGGATGTAATCATTAGTTTTCTCTTTTCAGGTATTGAAAATGCATACGATATGATATGTGACATGTTCCTATTTTATTACTGTGTTCATTTTCTAGATGAGCATTGGCCACTATATACATAAGTACGTACATACATACATACATACATACGTACGTACGTACGTACGTACATAAATATATATATATTTTGGAAAACAATATAAATATGAAAATCTCCTAAGGACACTTAACTAACGATGAATGTAAAGTAAGGCTGGAATTTTGTAAAATAAATTTGGAAATTAATTAAATTAGTAACTAAAAGTAAAGAATGCTTAAATCCCAAAAACCTTAGAATTTTGGGAAAAACAAATTTTAGAAGCGAAGGACGAGGAATGGTTATAGCAAAACTCACAGATCACTATCCTTGTACCTTAAAAAGCTAAAATTTATGAATGTGCTTGTGTGTTGTTTGTTATTCTGAAATAAAAGAAAGGGTTTTCTAAAAAAAGAGAAAAATGTCTTTTCTTAACTCTTTTACGAATTTAGCTAGAAAAGGAAAAAGTCTTTTGAATTGAAAATGAGAAAATTTCTGTTTTCAAATTCCACAAGCTTAGCGTGAGTAGAGTCGATGTGCTAGTGAATATGAATTTTACCATTTAGTAAGTGCGACAGTATACAAAACATAGATAGTAATATGGAAAAAAGCTGTTTTAGCTTTGGAATTTCTATTTTCATACCTTGTTGATAGTAAACAAAACTTATTCAAATAATTTTGTTTTCAAATTTAAAAATAAACCTCCTATGCGAATTGTACTTGAAAAAGTTGAAAAAGATTTGGGGGCAAAAGAGAAGTTCCAAGGTATAGAGAAATTGGTACACAAAAGAAGGGTGGAAATATAAAATTCTCAATCTAAATTCCTTTTCCGGCATAAGAGTACAGATTTAGGAAGACAGGATTTTCAAAAAATTTAGATCTTAGAAATGGTGCGTTGGGTATTGTATAATAGAGATTGGATGCAAAATTGGTTGGACCATACTTCTATTTGTAGGAACGTGGAAATTGTTATGTGAAAACAAGGATTTTGATTTTTGAAAACTTGCATACATATAGAACTACCAGTATATATATATATATATATATGTTTTTATATTATTTTAAAGAATTCAATCATATAGGAGGTGCCTATTTAGTATCATTCAGCATACATATCATATGTGTTGCAATACATCGTGCACTTGTACACGATTGGCTTCAAAATTGGTTATAGACTAATTGGTCAGATAGTCTAGAATGGTTGAGCGCTATGATTTATGATTCAATCCTTGAGGAATTTCAGGGACAAAATTCTTTTAAGAGGGGGAGAATGTGACACCGCGTAAAATAAACAGTATTTAATTAAAAGACTTAATAAGTAAATTTATAACGCTAAAAAATGTAATTTGAGAAAACGTTAGTATTTGGTCATGAAATTTGCACCATTATGTTCGTGGCGATTTTCTAAGAACTTTCATATATAATGCTTCGTGATCGGAGTTCAAATGGAGAAGTTATTTACGTTTGAAGATTTCAGATCGAAATGAATTTTAACTATAAATAAGGAAATAAGTGTTAACCAATGATAATAATGTTCAAAAGGAAATAAATAACACAGGACCATCGATCAACAGCTGATAGGGCCGGTTGACCTCTAGCGGTCGACGGTTCCAACCGACCATTCGACCAGTCGGTTTGGCCGGTGGCTATTTGAACCTCAGCCCAATGGCCTGGATTTAATAAATTTTAATCTAAATAAAATGATTGATTCGAGCACCTATAAATACAATTTAGCCCCTTACTTTTCTTCTTATATTTTCTAAACTGAACAGTGGTGCTCTGGCATTTCTCCTTCTTCGCTACTTATAGAAATTGTATATATATACATATATTAGAGAAGGACACAAAATAAAAGAGAAGAAGAGAAGGAGTTAATGAATTCTGCGAAAAAGAAAAGGAGTCAAGTGGGAAGAATGGGTTTGGGTATGGAGTTTTGAAAGCCGTAAGGTAAGTGGAAAATTATGTGTTTTACATAATACTAAATATATATACTTGGAAGTCTATTTTTTTATTATACATATATGGAAACAATTGAATTATAAGCTTAAATAAATAAATCTAACTTGAAATCCTTGCCTACATATTCAGAAATTGTTTAACTTTGATGAAATGATATGTATAAACCCTAGATCTAGAAGTAAAGGAGAATAGTCCCTAAAATTTATGAAATATAATATTGATAGGATTGCGTAGTTAAATCCAGATTTTTTTGGTTAATTGGGTTGTAAATTGTTAAACTTGATAATCATCAATTGGAGATGCTTTAATATTTGATTTGGGATTTAATTTTCTATATTTTAATTCATTGGAATTGTAGAATCCCCATGGGAATTTCCATAAATTTTAGCAAAGCTAGCAAGGTTAACTAAGCCTCTACCAGATTTTATTGCAATAAAACAATAAAATAAAATGATTCAAAACATACTTTGAACCAGAGAAAAGAAAATGATCACACACAAGGATGCAAGAAAACAACCACACAAGGAACCAAAAAAAAGAGAACTAAGATAATATTAAAGAGAAATTCAAGCCCAAGCAAGAGAAAATCCATCTAGGAAGCTGGCTAATTTTCTCTTCAATTGCATGTGAGTTCTACTTTTAATCTCATTCCATAGGCACTCCAGTGTCTTTCTTTTGTCTTCAAAGATAATTGCATTTCTTTCCTTCCAAACTATATCAAGATAAATCTTGGTACACATTGTTATCAATCTCGAACTTGCAGTCTTCCATCTAGTAGATTTATACACAATATTCCACTCGATTTAGACACTAAATTTGCTGGTCCTCTTCTTACTTTATTTATAAGTCTCGACCATAAAGGGAAAATGGTAGGACATTCATAAAATAAATGTGCAGTAGACTCATCATGCACATAACAGAAAACACATCCTCTACTACAAGGCATACCGTAATCATATATGATATTAGTAGTCAACAGGGCAGGGTTGATCACCTTCCACATCATTAAGTTTTCTCTAGGGGAGGAATCATTTCTCCAAATAATGCAAGACCATTTATTAGCAGGCAAGGAGTCACTGCCTGAAAGAAGCTGATACAACATACCAATGGAATGAGGTTTTGGTTCCACGAAATTTGCATTGTGGCCTGATCATGGTAATGCCTGCTCTGAATGCTCTCCTACAGTTGTCTAATTGTCTGATTGCTAATATATGCGAGATGAACAATCCAAAAAAAATACAACTTAAGGAACGAATTTGTAAGTAGAATACAAAATTTAGAAAAAGAGAAAGGATCTTTTGCCCATCGGTTACATAATCATTTGTCTTGGCATGATAGGGAATACCCGTTTTTTCGAGCTGCTGATAAGTTAAAACTTTAGATAATATAATTCCTTTACCAACCCATGGGTCATGCAAAAAGCTAATGGTGTTGCTACCAGTAAAATGGGTCTAAATAAGGGGTAAGAACAATGTTCTAAACCCCAATAGTTTCCTCCTGTCTAACTACATGATTGTGGTATTTCCATATTCCAAAATTCCTTCCTCACTATGCTATAGTGCCAAACCCAGTTAACCCAAACACTCTCCTTCCTATTCATCAAGTCATTAAAGTGCTTGCTAAAGGCTGCTATATTCCATAGTTTAAGATTGAAAATACCCAATCCTCCCTTGTTCCGAGGAGCTCCAAAATTGGAGAAAGAACAAGGAAGGAGTTTCCTTATGTGAATTGAACCTGTCTAGAAATATCTTAGCATGGCATACCTAACAAGCCTCAGAAATTTTCTTGGAATAATAATAGTACGAGCCCAATACACCATCATAGAGAAGCTTACTAACTTTATGACAACCAACCAACCAGACTGTGATAGGTGTCTGTTGGACCAACAGTTCAAGGAGTCGGTGATTTTACTATACAAGGGCATGCAATTGGAAAGAGTGATTCTTTTAATTATCAGAGGTAGAACCAAGTACTTCATGTCTCCATCCATAAAGTTAATCCCAGTTGCTTGATACAAGCCATAAGCAAGGTTTTCAGTAACACCAATGAGCAGCATACTTGATTTATTTGGTTGAGTCTAAGCCCAGTCATTTTGTAGAAAGTATTTAAGGTTTCAACAATGCAAGTCAAAAAGGATAGCTCGGGTTTAGTAAATAATAGAACATCATCTACAAATATAATTGAGGAAACTTGCAACTGACTACATTTGAGATGGTATTTAACAAGCCTATTAGTGAATTTTATTGAGAACATGTTAGAAATACTTCCATTACCATTACTAAAAGATAAGAAGAGATAGGATCATCCTGACGTATTCCTTGTTTACTCTTAAAAAAGCCAACAGGTCTTCCATTAACGATTACAGAGAAGGTAGGAGATGAAATGCAAGTGTAAACCCAAGCCACAAAAACCTTGGGGAATCCCATCTTAGCCATGGTCCTGACAATTGCAGACCAATGCACGCTGTCATATGCTTTAGAGATATCAAGTTTCAGAACTGCCACAGAAGAGGAATTAGATCTACCACAACCTTTTAATAACTCTTGAGCAAGCAATATATTATCCAATATACTCCTACCTGGCAAAAAAGCTGCTTGGTTGGAGGAAATAAGTTTAGGTAAGACAAAAACAAGCCTACTGGCAAGAATTTTGGAAATGCGTTTGTAGACCACATTGCAGTAGGATATTGGTCTGAAAGAGGAAACAGTGGTTGGAGGGTTGATATTTGGAATTAAGGCAATATTGGTGGAGTTAACCTCACCAAGGAGTTTGCATTTATCAAAAAAATTATGAATTACCTTGCAGAATTCAGGTCCTATCACATTCCAGGAGGAGATGAAGAAAGTGACATAAAGGCCATCAGGCCCACTTGCAGATTGCTGGTTCATAGAGAATAAAGACTTTTTATCTCTTCATTAGACACTTTGGTGATCAGGGCAGTGGCATCATCATGGTTAGTAGTAGGAAGGTTGAGTGAAGATATTAAATCCAAATTAGGGGTAAAATCAGTGGTGTTACCAAAAAGTTTAGAAAAGTGATCCACAAAAGCTTTTGTCAACACATTTAGGAGAAGAGTGTAAATTACCGTCTTTATCATAAATGTTGTGGATATGGTGCTTAGCTTGCTTGACCCTGATAGAAGAATGAAAGAAGGCTGTGTTCCTGTCACCTTCCTCATTCCATTTATCACGAAGTTGTTGTCTTTTCATGCAAGCTTCAATTTCCAGAGCTCTGTTGAGTTCATGGAAGATCCTACTGTCCTCTTGAGCCGCTTCAACATTATTGGGATGTTTCATCATATTGTCTTGATCATTTTTCAAAAGAGTCCGAAGGTTAGCAAACATCAGACATCTAGAACCAAAGATGCTGTTAACCCAATGCCTTAATGCCACTTTAATATTCTTGAGTTTCCTGTGAAACTTGAACATAGGATTACCATAGTACATATTAGAACAAGCTTGCAAAATAATATTATGAAAATGAGGATGCTTAACCTAAGCATTGTAAAACTTAAAGCTTCACTTTTCTTCGATAATAGGGGGCTCAGTATTTAGAATTAAAGGAGAATGATTAGATAGAATAGGCTGAGGTAGGAAAACAGCAAGGGAAGGCCATTGAGATAAGGAGGATAGGTTAAAAAAAGGCATGATCAATGGTTGTGAAGGTTCGAACACCACTCCTACTTCTGTTGTTCCAGGAGAATTTAGCACCAGATCTGGAGATGGGAAAGAGATCAGAATCGTACATGGCAATGTTTAAGGGGGCAATGTCCTTGGGAAGAAGAGGAGGACCACCCAGTTTATCTTCAAGTTCTAAGCAACAGTTGAAATCTCCCATCACCAACCATGGGTGGGAAGATTGTCTGAGTGGAGGTAACTAATTAAGGAAGTTTCTTCTTGAGACAACTGAATTGTTAGCATAAACTACAGTAAGATTGAAAGATAAGGGACGATGTGCAGTTTGAGCATGGAGGTGAATGTGTTGCCTGAAGGTTAAGATGGGTGATAAAGTTAACATAGAGGGATCATAGAGGACAAGGATTCTGCCATAAAGGAAAGTTTCAAGGTTATGAAGCACGGACTAAGTAGGGTTGATGTAGTTAGCAGCTTTGTAGGATAAAGGCGAATTAAGTTTGGTTTCAAGAAGAGCGAGTAGACAAAGGCCATGGAGATGGATTAAACTTTTGGCTTGATCAAGTTTGATATTACTATGAGCTCCACGTATATTCCATGCTGCAATTTTTTTATTCATTGAGTAAACTATAGACATGGTTGGATGTCTGCTTTGCTGCTCTTAGAAGAAAGAGATCGAGTAAGTCTTCTTAAGTTTGTGATACTTGGGTTGGGAATATATGGAGAAGAGGTTGACATGGCCTTCTGCATGTTGATTGGATTTTCAGAATTGTAAGAAGCAGGTCGTGTATCAAGAATTTGCTGTTTAAGATGATCAGGAGATACCCAGCCAGGAATTTTGATGGAGAATGAATATTCAGTTGGTTTTGCATTGTTAACAGGTATAGATGATGTGGGATAGTGTAAAGTTTTCTTGTTCATGCATTGTAACAATCATTTGTGTGAGTTGCATTTGTAGAGATGGGCACCATTCACTCTCATTCACTTATGACTGCAATTCAGCAGGAATGGGTTGGTCAATGGAGTGGATCAATTCGGGCTGGATCATGTTGGTACTTATTACCTCTGTAGGTTCACCATGACTGTGCATGTGCATGTGCATAGCAGAAACATTTGGTGCACTGAAAAACTTTTTCTCACCAATACCTTTTCCATTGTCAGCAGGATTGTTATCACCATCAGCAGCATTGTAAATATCTTCCACTACCATTGCATCATCTAACTGATTTCCACTTTCTTCATTGTTACATTCTTGAAGCACATTGAATTTATTACTCGCCAAGTCAATCACCTCTGTTTGATGTATATCATCAGCAAATTTTGTCCCTTTACTTCCACTCTTATTATTATCTTCTTTCAAAATGTCACATGAATTCACATATCATCTACTGTTTCAATATTTCAATTCACCTGCTGTGATACTTTTGCATACCTCTTTTTTCCTTTATTGTTATCAACCTTCTGCCATACTTGCTTCCTTCTTATATTCCTTCCATCAGCTGCAGTATCATTTTAATGGGTATTTTAAATACCATTTCCTCATTTTCACATATACACATACCCACAACATCATTCTTATTAGTCAAACAGGTCTCCACTGTGTGTCCAAACACTTTACATACTGTGCAAATTTCTAGCTTCCAAAGACAGCTCACTTGAACTTGTTTCTCAGTTCCATTTAACAGTTTAACAGGGAAGCTATCAGGGAGTTCCTGCTCTAGACTAACCTCCACCATACACTTTGCAAATGGGATTCTTTCCACCCTTTCAGTCGATTCATCCATGCATAAAAACTTTCCAATCCTCGAAGCTAGCCAATTTATACCAATGTGTGACCAAGCATATAAAGGTATATGCTTAATTTAATCCATACTAGAACAGATCTGATCCTTCCAAAGCTATTTCCAATATTTTCATCCCATGATTTCACTGTAAATAATTTGTTATGCATTATAATGGGTTCAAACTCAATTATTCTCTTCTTGTCTTCATCATTTGACAACTTGAATAAAAAAAGGAAGCCATCAGATTAACTGATATCGAGCCTCTAATTTTCCACGTCTTCTTCAAGAAATAGATGACAAATGAATAAGAAAGAGGCTTATCCAAGAAATATCCCACTAGATACTCCTTCCAAATGTTATTTCCTGCTTGCATCACCTCAAGAGGATGGACCAAAGCAACACCTTCATAGATTAGAGGAACATCACGAGGTGGAAAATGACCAGCATTTCTAGGTTTCGTTTTGGAAAGATAATTCCATGCAGGAGGAGATGGGGCTGTTGAAAAAGGAGGAGGATCAGATGATAGACTAGGCGATGGGACAACAAAGAAAGGAAGGACAGACGGAGGGACAGGCGATAAAAGAGGTGGGGAAGTGGGCGGCGGTTCAGTAGTAGGAGACACGATCAAGGACAAGAAAGCGCAGTGGGGAGAGGCCGAGGAGTACAGTAGGAATGGGGAAGGAGCGGCGAGCTGAAAGAGATTCAAAGGAGAGGGATGGGTCCCCATAAAAAAGAAAAGAAAAAAGTTATTTGCCTAAATGGAATTTCCATAAATTTTCCAACCTCATAATTATATATGAAAAGTGCATCATTTGAAATAACAAGAAATATGCCCAAATGATAATTTCAATAGTTTGCACTGTCTTTTTCAATAAAAATAGATTTTTTTTTTGAAATTTCAAATGCAAGACAATCCCATTTTTGTTACTTTATGGAAAGTTGCAATGGTAAAATTTCTTTCATGGAAAGATACAGTTCTAATGAATTAAAATATGGAAATAATTTTTTATGGAAGTTACACATAAGTTTATAACCAGAAATCCCTAAATGTGGAAACTAAAAGGTTATAAATAGAAAGATAAACGATTCCGTTTACCAATTAAATATATATATATATATGTAAATTAAATATAAGTTAAAAAATAAATAAACAAACGTCAGTTACATCATAAATACATACATGTATGGTAACGTGCAATTAATTGTATATTATTATATTAATTATAAATAAAACGCTATACATGAATAATGTAATAAATTAAGGAGTAAAGGCTGTAATCAAGCCAATATGGGCAATAAACCATTTAATAAATTTAATTATAGGAACCAAACATAGCTTTGGTAAAGTAAAATGAAATAGGCATGATAAATAAATGTCATTAATAATATTTATGGAAGGGTGAAATAAAGGCGGTAAACCTATAAAATAAGAAGAAGTAACAACAAGTAAATAAATGAATATGAATAAATAACCAACTTTAGAGGCGTAATCATTTCCATAGTTTTAATTATATGGCGTCAATAATACGTTTACGAAAATTGTGAATTAGTTGGCCTAGCTCAATATTTAGACTAATTATAAATGACTTTGTTTAGTATGGGTTGGGATGCAAGGTTAGTAGAGTTCCATAACGGAAGTCCATCCTCCGCAAGGGTTACCAGTAGTTGTTAATACTACTATTGATGTGGGGCATCTCCAAATATAGGACCCATGGAGAATATACGTTCGTGTATAGGTTTGGGAATCATACCAAGAGGTTTGACTCGAATTTGAAGTATGAAATGGCCATAGTGTCTGGTTTAATTACGAACTAGAGGTATTAAGTAATTGATAATGTACATTTTCCTTGATTTGCATTAGGAAAATCTAAACGGGATTTTGGATGGTGGTCGACGCTATGTGAGCATTGTTTCATAAACCGGTATTTGTGGAGTAGGGGTGGGAATTGGACGAAACCACGATCGTTCTCGATTGGTTGTTAGCAAAGACTTGGGTTAAGCTTGTATGGATTGCACTTCCTACTGGTGTAGAGTTCGTATAGGATATGCACTGATCCTAAAGTTTGGTTTTTGTTGTTGGTTGGAAGTTGGCTTGCTAACCCTTAGATAGGACTTAGTGATATGTCTAGATAAAAATATAAAGTTGTATCTAACAGTCATCAGCCTCTATAGTTAAGGCCGATTGACCTTCGATTACATTGCGAAGGGGTTTCCCTTTTGGGAGTATAGGGATACTTATATATACGCATATATAAACTTATACCTTGAAGTAGGCTAGATATATCCTAGGCATATGGAATTAAATGACTAATCCATAAATAGTAGACATAACACTTAAATGGAAATCAATCGACATAAACTAGTGTTATGGATAATGTACATAATTTACCAATTACCAGAATGTTGTTCTGGCCCCTTCCTTATTATGACCCATATGATAGAACCGGAGGGATACAATACTGGTCCTAGACAGGAATGGTAGGTGGATGGGTCTTTTCACTCGGGCTCGGCACTAACAAGGCAACTCGATATCTAATTAATATTATTGGTTCCAAGGTAGTAGCCTTAGTTGGCATATATGTTTTATTATATTTTACTATTCCGTTGTGAGTTCGTGTAAATAGCTCTCTGATTTATTTATGTTTATTACATATTACTAACACCAACGGTCCATGCTCTAATGGCCTTGGGTTTTTGATTTAGTCAAAAATTGAGCTCATTGAGGTGCAGGTTGTTACATGTACTTGGTACACTAAGTGAATATCAAATGAGAATTAGGATCAATAAACGGTGGTTCAGAATATTCTCGAGTATTTTCGAAATATTAGAGAAATGTCTACAGAAACAATGAACTCCTTATGAAGGGGTATTTGGACTCGATCTCCATAAGTAATATCAAGTATTGTATGTCAATCCTAAGTTCTTTTTCAATTTTCGTTAAGGATCTTTAAATTGGAAATGTTCTAAACGATTATGGATGACCAATAGGCTAAGTACATCACATTATGTAACACCATTGCAAAAGCTGTATTTATATACATATATAATGCATAAATTTATAACTGAGCTAAGGGTGGATCCGAATGTTGAGAATTCCACGACTTTTCATTTAAAAGAGGAAGGTTTTAAATAAACAATAAGAAAGATTTATATTTGTCCATTAAAATAAATTACTTTTTTTATTTCCTCACTCAATTTCTTTTCTCTCGCCCTCCCTCAACCATGGCTAAAATTCAATCTCTAATTTTCTAAAAATTATCCACTCCAAATCAAATCAAAATATAAAATAAAATAAAGAGCTATGTTGTTCATCTGTCTCTTGCAAAGATTAGGTATAGATTCAAGGACCAAAGAGGGATTTCCAAATCAAAGTATAATTTATTAGCTATATCTAAAAAGTATATTCTAATTTTAATTATTTTCTTAGATGTAATATGTTTAACACAATTTTATATTAAGTGTTATTACTTCACCTAGATTTAAAATTAGTTATGCAATTTAAATAATTTATTGAATGATTTGATTTGTTATTGAGCGGGTAAGTCAAAACAAAAAATATATGATTAAAACAACATTTTAGTTATGGATCTATGTTTTAAAATTACTAATATTAATATTCTAAACATGTTATACAATGTAATATTTTAATTGTCTCTATTTGACTGTTTTGAAGGATTGCTGATATCTTTTTCGATTTGTTGTGTGCAGTTTTAGCTTTATACTATTTTGACTGTTTAATAATAATAATATAATATTTTATGTTGGAAATTTATTTATATGTATATATGTATTTTTTACTAATTAACTTAAGTATACTTATGTTTGCAAATACATCAATTTTTTTAATATAATGTGGATGTTTGTTTTTAAATTAATTGGCAAGTTTTGGATTAGTCATTGCATATGTATATGTGTATGTGTGTCTGTGAGTGAGTGTGTATAAACATTTATTTTTTTTACTTTGTATTATTAAGGCATATTTTAGAAATATTATTTTAAATTCTTTTATTGAACAATTCAAAATCAAGGTAATAATATACAAGTATAAATAGAGAATATATACATGATATATATAGATCCCAATACGTACACACGTATATGCTAATCATGTTATGGTTTGTTGTTTTTGTCAATTTTGCTGTACCATATCAACCCTTGTATGTTAACTAGATGTGTCAATTAAATTTTGCTAAAGGGGAATGGTGGAAATAATTAATGATGCCCATTATATCTCGTTCCTTTTAGAACTTAGTGTCATTACGTTTAGATCTGATTTCATATTTATTCCCATCCTTTAACACCTAACAACTACACTTGCTTTATGTTTCATATGTTTGCCACATAATTTGAAATATGTTTATATTTGGTATATTCATCCATTTTGAAATTTCCAACTTAGTACAATTGATTTAATTAATAATGAACTAAGCAATATTAATAAAATATGATTTTATTAAAATAACTAGATTGGATTTAGCGAAATCCCTTAGAATTCATAGAACCACTATGATCTAGATATGGAATTTTTTTGAAATCTACCAATGTTAACAGCTATAGACCGAGCCAGTTCCTTCAGTTCCATTCCCATGGAATTGGTTCTTCATCTACTCTTGGTAACTTGAAAGTGTTGTCTCTAAGTTTCCACCATACCACATAAGGTCCTCCCTGTTCTTACCAAGTTCCCCCATACTTTGAATGACCCTTTTCAAAAAAAGGTCATCAATCTTAAAAGTACGACTCCAGACCTTGGTGTTGAACTATCGCGCTAATCTTTGCTAGTGAATAGTTACCCTTAAATTTTCCTCTTCTTGTTTTTCCTCTACTAATTCGAGAGATGCTAGCAAATAGATTTGCATTTATCTTGGGGTCATAATGCAAGAGCCGATGAGGATGGACCTTTCCTTTGATCAATATCATTACTTCAGTTCTATATGACCGTGGGATTAGAGTATGTCCAACTATGGATTTCTAGGTTATCCGATAAGCCCATAGAGTAAGTGGTAACTGATAGCCCCAAATCCCTTTTGCTCGCTTCAACCGCTTTTTGATGATGGATTTTATAATCTTATTCACCACCACCGCCTGTCCGTTTGTCTGTGAATGTGATACTATCAGGAAACTCTCTTCAATTTGATACCAAGCATAGAATTCAAAAAATTCTTCACTCACGAATTGTGTTCCATTTTTCATAATAATCTTCAATTGCACCCCGAATCTGCACAAAATGTTCCTGACTAAAAAGTCAACCACTTTCGTCGAAGTGATTATGGCGAGCGACTCCACTTTAACCCATTTTTGAAATAGTCAAAATATTCTTGTGATGACCCATGTTTCGGAAGGTTTAAACTGATAATAATCCACACATGTCCAACTTAAACAATCCAGAACATAGATAATCAATGGGGTTAATTAAAAAAATGAGAAAAGAAGAAGAAAACAATCACAGAATCTCGCAACAAAATGACAAAATATAATAATCAAATAAACAGTTCATCAAGCTGTTTATATTATACATTTGATTAAAAATTATACAACATTTATCAGAGTTATATATATATACAACAGGGACAAATAAATAATGTAGCAGAACAACATTATGTAGGGAATAATGTTAGTAATAATATACCAAATCTTCGTCTTTGTCCTCCAAAAAAGTGATCTTTAATGCGCTGAAATACTCAGGGCTGACCCGAGCATAATGAAAAGCAAAACACTCGATTCAGGACTAAAATATCCTTATGTGTGTCAAATTGATATCATATAACATGAGTGTAATAGCGTCAGAGATGTTTACGGGGTTTCACAGCTCCTATCCAGTGTATAACGTGCGTGCAGTAACTCAAGAAATGTTACGGGATTTTCCATCTCTTAAGGATCCGTAAAAATATTTATATGTAGTATATATAATGTCTAATCAGTAAAATAAATATTTTTCTTAGCGTTAAGGCTTTACATTAATCCCCCTTAACGCGTTTTAAGCATTGTCGTACAGTATTCATATAACGCCCCAGTAGAACGTCGAGGGATAGGGATGCACCGTGATACGACAACACTAAACCAAAATCGTAGGGGTCTCGTATAGGAATAAAAGTATGATACTACTAATTCGGGTCGCAAGGCTGGTGGTAACGCATCGTAGCCACGACCGCCCACCGTTTCCATCCATCCCATATCGAGTCAAGGAAAGCCATCCCACAATAAAGGTGCACCAATCGAAACCAACAACAAGAGTAAGAATATGGACCGAGTCCAAGAATATCGAAGAACGGATGTCCGCTAGGGGTAATTAGCCTGCTTGGCCCTATCAAGCCATCCTGTTTTAGTCATTTCAAATTGGCACAAGTGCCGGGGTCTATCCATCATCGTTCTCTTTTTTCAAATCCAGCAAACGATGCCAAATCCAACCACTTCGTTCTGGAGTCTCCTCCACGTACACAGTTGTTAAAGTGGTTCCAATATTGATAGTGAGTATGCCAATAAGAGTCCCCGGTCTCTTTAACAACCAAACGTTGTTTTACACAATGGTGGTACTTTTATATTTCGAAAACAATTCATACTTGTTATAAAAATAACCTATTCGCTTCAAAATCAAATTCATTTCGAAATCATCATATTTACTCAAAATATACCATTTCACTTCAGAAATCATTTTCGCCTTAATATCTCGATTTCGCTTCCAAAATTGTTCATAATTTCAATTTAGGTTATAACTTCATTTTAACCCAATTCATATTTAAATCCATGATTTAAATACAAACAATTCCCACTCTGACCAATTTGAATTTTTAGAAAATAGCTTGAATAGTTTTAAAATAGTTAAAATAGAATAATATAAATAGTTTGAATATTGAAATGGTTTATATTGTAAAATAGCTTGGAAAATCAAAATAATTTGAATATTTTAAAAAGATAGGTTTTAAACAGTTTATATTAAAATAATTTATTTGAAAATAGTTCCAAAGCCAAACTGATTCGATTCCAAATCTTCCAATTCAAATCAATTTCAATTTTCATTTCCATTTAAATCGATTCGATTCTGATTTCACTTCGAATTAACTTCGATTCCAATTTTAATTCAAATCAATTTCAATTTCAATTCCAAATTAATTCAATTTCGATTTCAATTCCAATTTGATTTAATTTCAGTTCAATTCCAATTTGATTTAATTTTAATTCAATTCTCAAATTTAAACCATTTTGATTTATATAAATTCGAGTTCAATTTAAGAATATCGATTTAAATCACTTAAATTAAATTTATCTTCAATATTCAATTTAAGATTCAAATCTTTAAAATAATTCAACTCTGAGCTCAACTTTCGAAATATCGATTTAAATTACTTTTACATAGCAATATTCAAAGTTCGAATAAAAGTCCAATCTTTTAAAACAAATCAATTTCCAAAATTCAAATCATGTTTCGGTTGTAACTTCAAAATCTCAACTTCGATTATTTAAACAAAAACTGTTACCAAATTTAAATTTCAACATTTCGAGCTCAAGTTCGAAAATAATTCAATTTTCATAAATTGAATTTTTATTTCTTTAAATCAAAATCATTTAAATAATTTCAAATTAAAATTCTGAAATCATTTAATTTAACCAATTCGGTGTCCGTATATAATTTTCTATCCTATGGCCAAGTGAATCAATTATTTCAATTAAATTCAGGGATTGATATATATCTTTTCAACCCAAAATAAAGGTTATATGTAATACCCCAAAATTTTGTGAAAAATCATTTTTGTAAAATGATTTAATTTTGAAATATTTAGATTTAAATATGGTGAAATTTCTGGAATAAATAGTGTGCAAGTATATGTGTGCACGTGCACACTGAAATGGCACAAGAAAGAACTCCAGATTTCTTGGATTTAAAACAAGAATTAAAGAGCAATACAAACATGATTTTGCAACATGGTTATTTGATTTCTGAGATTTTATGGGTCATCTTAGAAAATAAGAAAAGTAAGTTTTACTTTAGATCAGTAAACAAATTTATTTAAAACCCAGAAAAGAAAATAATATATATATATTTGTAAACTTGTATACATATAGGTGCATATGTTTCTGAATTTAAAAGAGGAATTAAAATAAGCCTAGATAAGATATGTATACAAATATACATTTTTAAATACTGAAAAGTACATATATATATATTAGCAAGTGAAACCATAACATTAAAATGACATGAAATGTGATACAAGTCAATATGCTTGTGTAGGCAAAAATAGCAAAGGGGATTTTCAGAAATAATTAAAATAAATAGAATAGTCACACTTTTGACATGACTAAGTGGGTGGCCATTTTCTGAAAAAGTAAAAGAAAGAAAATGCAGCCTTTAAATTGGTTAATATGGCCGGGGTAATATGAATGAAAAATGCATGATGCTAAGCCAGGACAGAAATGGAATTCTGTTTCAATAAAACCCTAGAGGAAAAATGCTTATAAATAGGCAGTTTAGCCAGTAGAATTATTTTACCCCGAGCTGCATAAAAATAAGAAAAGAAGAAGAAAATATTGAAAGGAAGGAGAAAACACTCAAACAAGAATTTTCTGGATTAATAAGAAGAAACATTTAGGTGAGTAATCTCACTGAGTTCATGGCATTAAGACCTGAGTTGAGGCAGCCACTTTTTATATTGCCATTTATGTATTTCTGGTTTTGATGTATATGATTTCATCAATGCTTTTTGGATGTTTTATTTTAAATCTGATATGATTTAATATGGATGATTTTGATGATCTTTGATTGGTTGAGACATTTGTCTTTGGATGAGTATCATACTGTTTTATTTATACTCATAAATGTTAAAGTTTAGGATCTTAAAAATTATATAGAGAATACTCTCAACTGTTATAGATCTATGGCATGGAAACCTTATAAAAATGATTGGAGCTGCATTATACTTGGTATAAGTGCTGAGGCTTGAAAAGAAAAATGTTAAGGGTGCAATAGAAATTTTCTAAGTGCTGAGCCCTTAATAAAAAAAAAAACCCACAAGCTAAAATTATGATTGAACCAGATCTTGAATCTGAATCAATCATAAAGGCTTGCAGATCAGTATAACATGCCATGCCTCTTTTACAGTTGAAAATGTTCTTATATTTACTAAGATCAAGACATATTGACCCCATTTAGGAAATGACTGTCTGATTATTTCTGAGGGGAAATTATGCTAGAAGAAATTATGGATGTTTCCATGTTTGCAGTGACATGTTCACTTAGCATATTTGATGTTAGGATTTAAGACAATACACTAGTAAATAAACTAGGGAAGGGAAGGCCAAGATGACTGCTGGAATGCTTGTCATATTTGAAGTATGCAAGTTGGCACATGGTTTGTTTAAGCCCTGAGATCTTTGTGCAATGATGTGAATTAGTTCATTGCAATGTGTCCCAGTGATTCCTTAATAGCAGATGAGGCAGGGATTTAAATTGAATATTACAACCTGTAAATGAAGAAATAGGAATGTGGATATTTCTTAGGTTGAATGGTATGGAACCAAGATGATTCCAGTAAATGAAATTGATGCCAATAGATAATCATGTTTGCATGATTATGTATGCAAGTGAAAGAATGATAAGTGAATATATCATACCTGAATCAACTTAATTATACTATGTTAAAATATTTGATTGCAGAAATTTTCTTAAATAACAAGTTAGTACCCTTATATTCTCTATTGCTTAATATCATGAATGAATTGATGTTATTCATACCAGATCATAGATCTGACCCTTGTTTGCTCATGGCATCTGGGGTGTCTCATTTTAAAATGAGGCAGCCACTTATGTTCTTTCAGGTAACCCAGGCACTAAGTAAAAATGAAGTTATGGCTTTTATGGAGGAGTGAATGAACATGCTAGCTAGTCTCAATAAGAGTTTAAATTGATTATATCTGCATGTATTCAGGAAAAATATTATGTTTCTAAGACTTCCAGTCATGTAATGAATTCTATTATGGTTAGATGAACTAGCTGTATCATGTTAAATATATTGTTATGCACTAAGGTTTAAAATCTCAAAGGAAAAATCTGACTGGGAAGCAATGAAATGATTTTAATTATTGATATGAATGTTTGGAAGAGAAATATGCACATGTAGTTGAGCTACTGTTTTGTATAATTTATATTATGTATTAGTTAACCTTGAGACATAACAGAGCACTGAGTTTTAGAACTAAAATCTGGATTTAGCAAGAAGTAAACTTAAAGGATTTTATTTTCTTTTACTGAAATGCTTTGTAAATAAATCTGAATTCATTTCTGAATTGAATTAGGAAAAGTAAAATGTTTTTCTAAAAGCTTCAGATAGAATGAAATGAAAGGTATCTCCCTTGTTTTTGAACTAGTGTATAGCATATACAAGACTCATGAGTTAACCAGCCTCAACTAAATGAAGTATTGGTTGATCATGATAGACTGTATCTTGAAAATATAGATGCATTTCAAAGCATAGTACATTTAGCAATTGTTTCACTCAGTTTTCTGGAAACTGGGCAAAGGTAATGACATGTACATAAATACCTGTGTACATGTTGATAAATTGGGCAAAAATATAAATTTAAATTCTTAAAACAGTTGTAGGAATGGGTTTTAAAAATAGTTATGTAAAAAGAATTGTTTTGTATGTTAGGTTATAGGCAAAATCAAATATATATGCACAATTATAGGTAGGTATCAGATTTCTAACCATACAGGAGAAAAATAAAAAGAAAAACCAAAAATTGTGTTTGAACCGACCAGCATAGCACTCGAACTCGTGACCTTTCATGTATAAGTTAGGCGCGTTTCCATTACGCCTAGATGTTGCTTGTGTTCACTTAGGATCCACTTACTTTTATACTGAATTTGATATTATCCAGACTTTAACATAATCATCTATATTAAAAGCTTGTTTACCACTGATTATTACTTGATCATTTCTTAATCCTAATGACAGACTAAAGTACATGTTTCTAGTGGATATTATGGCCAAAATCTGAATACAATAATTTATCTGAATTGCTAAAAAAATCTAAATCAAACAGAATGTTCTTGTACAAAAAATGAAGTATACACTCTGAACTTAGATAAGAAGATCACATACATCTTCATATGTATGTGTATGTTATTAGATATACACTGATATATTTATATTGGTAAGTTATTTTGATCCTGGATATATTTTGTTTATTGGAAAAAGAAAATGACCTTGGAAAAGATATTTGCAATGAATGATATATCTATATATCATCTCTTAGCAAAAAAAAAAAAAAAATCCTTATGAAATTAGGGTGGAAATAGGAGGGTCATTTCAGTTGGTATCAGAGCACTTGGTTGCATTGATTGTTAAGTATTATAGAAATGTATAATGTCTGTTTGTTTTGGATGAAATAATTTAGATAAGAAATTAGAAATTATAGAAGCACTCATAATATACTAATACCATTTACCCAGAATTTAGTTAGTAGAACATGGTAGGAAGAGGATCTCATCACAATGCAGGAACCAGTGCACCTCAAATGCTTGATATGCAAGAATTTGTGAGGGTTTTAAGAGATGGAATTGGGCATAGGCCTGAGAACCCACATGAAGAGCTTTCAAAACTACTGAAGACTTATTCCAATTTGGGAGGCAAGAGTTTTGAAGGAACAGAGAGTGTGATGGAAATTCAAGCATGGTTGAGAACACTTGATAGGATTTTCAATGACATGCAGTTGGATGACCAAAGAAAGAGGCAAGTAGCTTCTAGACAACTGAAAGGGGTAGCTTTAAGCTGGTGGGAGGTGATCATAGCTGGAAGAAATGAAAATGAAATCACTTGGAATCAGTTCAAGGAGATGTTGGAGGCAAGATTTGTACCAGCATCAGCCAAGACCATTTTGCTTGAAGAATTTATCAAACTTAGGCAGGGAACTTTGAATGTCACTGAATACACTCAAAAGTTTGAGGGGCTATCTAATTATGGAGCAATGCTAGTGGCAGATGAAGCATCCAAGAATGATAGGTATATAAAAGGGCTGAACCCAGGACTTAGCAGAGCTATGCTACCATATGCAGATAGAACATTTGATCAAGTAATTGATCTGGCTTTGAAACTGGAACAACATGACAAAGAAAGAGAGAAATATAGGAATTTTAAGAGCAACAACAAGAAGGATAAGGGAAGATATCACCCTTATGATAAAAAGAAGGAGGAGGCAGACAACAGGAAGAGTAAAGATACTAAAGCCAATGATACTAAGAAGAAATTAGTTTGCCATCATTGTGGAAAAGAAGGACACATCAAACCAAGGTGCCCAGAGTTAAAAGGAGGAGCCTTCAAATGCTACCTATGTGGGAAAGAGGGGCATATGAAGAGGAACTGTCCTGAGAATAAACAGCAAGGGAAATTGGCAACTTTGGAAGGAAAAGGCAAATCTGCAGTGAAAATTGATGCTGAAAATCATGGCCAAGTGGAAGGTACATTACTCATTTGTGCCATACCCATACCAGTAGTATATGATACTGGAGCAACACACTCTTTGATTTCCTATGAATTGGTTAAAGTGTTAAAATTAAACTGCAAATTGGTTGAAACCCCATTGCTTGTACAAAGTCCCCTAGGGAGTTCTAGTGTTTTGAACATGAATTGTGTGGATGTGGAGTTAAACATAGGAGGAAATATTTTTATTTCCAATTTATATGTTTTAAATTACCCAAATATAGGAGTTATATTGGGGGTAGATTGGTTAAGGCAATTTAAAGCCATAATTAATTTAGACTCATCCACCATATCATTGCAAGATTCTAGAGGCCAGAGAATCACAGTTCTATGTGAAATAGCTAAGGAAGGGAAATTGTATCATTTAGTTGACTTAGAAAAAGATCTGAGTGAACTAACCATTGAAGAAATTCCCATAGTTAATGAATACTTGGATGTGTTTGGGGAAGTTAAGGGTGTTCCACACCACAGACCAGTTGAGTTCCAAATTAATCTCATTCCAGGAGCAAGTCCAATAATCAAGAAACCTTATAGAATGGGGCCAAGTGAACTGAAAGAATTGAAAAATCAGTTGGAAGAATTAGAAGGCAAGGGATTTATAAGGCCAAGCAATTCTTGCTGGGGTTCTCCAGTAGTGTTTGTAAGAAAACATGATGGTACCTTGAGAATGTGCATAGATTATAGGGAACTAAATAAAGTAACCATCAAGAATAAATACCCATTGCCTAGAATAGATGATCTCTTTGACCAACTCAGTGAAGCTAAAATATTTTCTAGGCTAGACTTAGCATCAGGATTCCATCAAATGAAGGTTGAAGACTCAAGTGTTAAGTATACTGCATTTAACACAAGATATGGCTTATATGAATTTTTGGTCATGCCATTTGGTTTGACAAATGCTCCTTCATATTTTGTTGATTTGATGAATAGAATATTTAGAGATTATCTAGACAAGTTTGTACTGATTTTTATTGATGACATTTTGATTTATTCTAAGACAGTGGAAGAGCATAAAAATCATTTGCATTTAGTTTTGTCAAGACTAAGGGAAAATGATTTAAAGGCAAAATTTTCAAAATGTGCATTTTGGAAAGAAGAAGTGCATTTCCTTGGGCATGTCATCTCTGCCAAAGGAATATCAGTAAACCCTAACAAAGTAGTGGCAATCCAAGCATGGAAAAGGCCTAGCACCATCAGTGAGATTAGATCATTTATGGGGATGGCAGGATATTATAGGAGATTCATAAAAGATTTCTCAAAAATATCATCACCACTTACCAATTTAACTAGAAAGAACCAAGCCTTTGTATGGACAGAAAAATGTGAGCAAGCTTTTATCAAAATAAAAGAAGCCCTGACTAATGCACCAGTATTGAGAGTGCCAAAAGGAAATGAAAATTTGGTTGTGTACACTGATGCAAGTGGCTCTGGGTTAGGGGCTGTGTTGATGCAGCAAGACCAGGTGGTAGCCTATGCATCTAGGCAATTAAAGCCACATGAAACCAGGTATGCAACCCATGATCTTGAACTAGCAGCAGTTGTGTATGCTTTGAAACTTTGGAGACATTATTTGTTAGGTGCCAAATTCATTTTGTACACTGATCATAAGGCACTGAAATATTTATTCTCACAAAAAGATTTGAACATGAGGCAACATAGATGGGTAGAGTTCCTAGCTGCCTATGACCTAGATATACTGTATACACCAGGCAAGGCAAATAAAGTTGCAGATGCCTTGAGTAGACAACATGCCAAGGTAGCCATGTTGATGATGGAAGAGTTTAGGGATTTTTCTATACTTACTGATTTGGAAATTGAGGAAAACAGTGAGGAACAAATGATGCCTATTGAAGAAGGTAAAGGTAAAGGAAAATTAAGTATGATATCTCTGCAATCAGATTTACTTCTTAAGATTGGACAAATGCAGGAACAAGACTTAAACATGATGGAAAAGAAAATGCTCATATCAAAAGGGGAGGAAGTAATAAATTATCAAATTGATAAAAATGGTTATTTAAGGAATAAAAATAGGATATGTGTTCCAGAAAATATAGAATTGAAAGAGGAAATATTAAATGAGTACCATAGGAGTAAGTACTCCATACACCCAGGTAGCACCAAGATGTATCAAAATTTGAAAAGAAATCTTTGGTGGAAGGGGATGAAGTCAGATGTGGCCAGATATGTTGCAAGGTGCATGACTTGCCAACAAGTCAAGGCAGAGACACAAAGGCCATCAGGACTATTGCAACCCCTTAGTATACCACAGTGGAAGTGGGAGGATATATCTATGGATTTCATAGATGGTCTTCCTAGATCTAAGAAGGGAAACACAAGTATATGGGTAATAGTGGATAGGCTAACTAAGGTAGCACATTTTATCCCAGTTAAAACAGAAAGAAATGCTCCAAAATTGGCTCAAATATTCATGAAAGAGGTAGTAAGGTTGCATGGCATACCCAAAACCATTGTGAGTGATAGGGATACCATCTTCACCTCAAGATTTTGGAAAAGTTTTCAAGAGGCTATGGGGAGTGAATTGTGCTTAAGCACTGCCTACCATCCACAATCAGATGGTCAAACTGAGGTGGTGAACAAAGTCTTAGAGGATTTGTTGAGAGCATGTACACTGGACTTTGGAGGCAACTGGGAAGACCACCTCCATCTAGCTGAATTCACCTACAATAACAGTTACCAAAGCACCATAGGGATGGCACCATTTGAAGCCTTATATGGCAAGCCATGTTTATCACCTATATGCTGGGTAGAGGCTGGAGAAAGGGCTATTCTTGGACCTGAATATGTTAAAGAAACCACAGAGAAAATTGGGTTAATAAGAAAAAGAATAGCAGCAGCTCAAGATAGGCAAAAGAAATTTGCAGATAGGAAGAGAAAGCAAGTGGAATATGAAGTGGGAGACTTTGTTTTCATCAAGATTTCACCTATGAAGAAAGTCATGAGATTTGGCAAGCAAGGTAAGCTTACACCAAGGTATGTTGGACCCTATAAAATTCTGGAAAGAATTGGTTCATTGGCTTACAAATTAGAACTACCAGAGGAGATGAAAGCAATGCATAATGTTTTTCATGTGTCCCAACTTAGAAAATGGGTACATGATAAGGAAGACATTTTGGAAAAGCCTACCAAAATTCAAATAAATCCTGACTTGGTTTATGAAAAAGAACCAGTGGGGATTATAGCCAAGGAAGAAAAGAAATTAAGGAGCAAAACCTTGAAACTAGTTAAGATCCAGTGGAGTAGTGATCCTAATGACTGCACATGGGAGTTAGAGGATAAGATTAGAATGGATTATCCTAAGCTTTTTGCAAATTAAAAGGTAATTTTTTTTTTCTTCTGGAAAAATTATTTGTTATGCATGGTTGATATGGTTGAATTTGTTTGCTTATGCATATATTTGATAAGTTTTCAGAAAAGAAAAATGATGCTTACTAAATGTTAGAAAAATTGTGAGGACACAATTCCTAAAAGGAGGGGTGAATGTAATACCCCAAAATTTTGTGAAAAATCATTTTTGTAAAATGATTTAATTTTGAAATATTTAGATTTAAATATGGTGAAATTTCTGGAATAAATAGTGTGCAAGTATATGTGTGCACGTGCACACTGAAATGGCACAAGAAAGAACTCCAGATTTCTTGGATTTAAAACAAGAATTAAAGAGAAATACAAACATGATTTTGCAACATGGTTATTTGATTTCTGAGATTTTATGGGTCATCTTAGAAAATAAGAAAAGTAAGTTTTACTTTAGATCAGTAAACAAATTTATTTAAAACCCAGAAAAGAAAATAATATATATATATTTGTAAACTTGTATACATATAGATGCATATGTTTCTGAATTTAAAAGAGGAATTAAAATAAGCCTAGATAAGATATGTATACAAATATACATTTTTAAATACTGAAAAGTACATATATATATATATTAGCAAGTGAAACCATAACATTAAAATGACATGAAATGTGATACAAGTCAATATGCTTGTGTAGGCAAAAATAGCAAAGGGGATTTTCAGAAATAATTAAAATAAATAGAATAGTCACACTTTTGACATGATTAAGTGGGTGGCCATTTTCTGAAAAAGTAAAAGAAAGAAAATGCAGCCTTTAAATTGGTTAATATGGCCGGGGTAATATGAATGAAAAATGCATGATGCTAAGCCAGGACAGAAATGGAATTCTGTTTCAATAAAACCCTAGAGGAAAAATGCTTATAAATAGGCAGTTTAGCCAGTAGAATTATTTTACCCCGAGCTGCATAAAAATAAGAAAAGAAGAAGAAAATATTGAAAGGAAGGAGAAAACACTCAAACAAGAATTTTCTGGATTAATAAGAAGAAACATTTAGGTGAGTAATCTCACTGAGTTCATGGCATTAAGACCTGAGTTGAGGCAGCCACTTTTTATATTGCCATTTATGTATTTCTGGTTTTGATGTATATGATTTCATCAATGCTTTTTGGATGTTTTATTTTAAATCTGATATGATTTAATATGGATGATTTTGATGATCTTTGATTGGTTGAGACATTTGTCTTTGGATGAGTATCATACTGTTTTATTTATACTCATAAATGTTAAAGTTTAGGATCTTAAAAATTATATAGAGAATACTCTCAACTGTTATAGATCTATGGCATGGAAACCTTATAAAAATGATTGGAGCTGCATTATACTTGGTATAAGTGCTGAGGCTTGAAAAGAAAAATGTTAAGGGTGCAATAGAAATTTTCTAAGTGCTGAGCCCTTAATCAAAAAAAAAAACCCACAAGCTAAAATTATGATTGAACCATATCTTGAATCTGAATCAATCATAAAGGCTTGCAGATCAGTATAACATGCCATGCCTCTTTTACAGTTGAAAATGTTCTTATATTTACTAAGATCAAGACATATTGACCCCATTTAGGAAATGACTGTCTGATTATTTCTGAGGGGAAATTATGCTAGAAGAAATTATGGATGTTTCCATGTTTGCAGTGACATGTTCACTTAGCATATTTGATGTTAGGATTTAAGACAATACACTAGTAAATAAACTAGGGAAGGGAAGGCCAAGATGACTGCTGGAATGCTTGTCATATTTGAAGTATGCAAGTTGGCACATGGTTTGTTTAAGCCCTGAGATCTTTGTGCAATGATGTGAATTAGTTCATTGCAATGTGTCCCAGTGATTCCTTAATAGCAGATGAGGCAGGGATTTAAATTGAATATTACAACCTGTAAATGAAGAAATAGGAATGTGGATATTTCTTAGGTTGAATGGTATGGAACCAAGATGATTCCAGTAAATGAAATTGATGCCAATAGATAATCATGTTTGCATGATTATGTATGCAAGTGAAAGAATGATAAGTGAATATATCATACCTGAATCAACTTAATTATACTATGTTAAAATATTTGATTGCAGAAATTTGCTTAAATAACAAGTTAGTACCCTTATATTCTCTATTGCTTAATATCATGAATGAATTGATGTTATTCATACCAGATCATAGATCTGACCCTTGTTTGCTCATGGCATCTGGGGTGTCTCATTTTAAAATGAGGCAGCCACTTATGTTCTTTCAGGTAACCCAGGCACTAAGTAAAAATGAAGTTATGGCTTTTATGGAGGAGTGAATGAACATGCTAGCTAGTCTCAATAAGAGTTTAAATTGATTATATCTGCATGTATTCAGGAAAAATATTATGTTTCTAAGACTTCCAGTCATGTAATGAATTCTATTATGGTTAGATGAACTAGCTGTATCATGTTAAATATATTGTTATGCACTAAGGTTTAAAATCTCAAAGGAAAAATCTGACTGGGAAGCAATGAAATGATTTTAATTATTGATATGAATGTTTGGAAGAGAAATATGCACATGTAGATGAGCTACTGTTTTGTATAATTTATATTATGTATTAGTTAACCTTGAGACATAACAGAGCACTGAGTTTTAGAACTAAAATCTGGATTTAGCAAGAAGTAAACTTAAAGGATTTTATTTTCTTTTACTGAAATGCTTTGTAAATAAATCTGAATTCATTTCTGAATTGAATTAGGAAAAGTAAAATGTTTTTCTAAAAGCTTCAGATAGAATGAAATGAAAGGTATCTCCCTTGTTTTTGAACTAGTGTATAGCATATACAAGACTCATGAGTTAACCAGCCTCAACTAAATGAAGTATTGGTTGATCATGATAGACTGTATCTTGAAAATATAGATGCATTTCAAAGCATAGTACATTTAACAATTGTTTCACTCAGTTTTCTGGAAACTGGGCAAAGGTAATGACATGTACATAAATACCTGTGTACATGTTGATAAATTGGGCAAAAATATAAATTTAAATTCTTAAAACAGTTGTAGGAATGGGTTTTAAAAATAGTTATGTAAAAAGAATTGTTTTGTATGTTAGGTTATAGGCAAAATCAAATATATATGCACAATTATAGGTAGGTATCAGATTTCTAACCATACAGGAGAAAAATAAAAAGAAAAACCAAAAATTGTGTTTGAACCGACCAGCATAGCACTCGAACTCGTGACCTTTCATGTATAAGTTAGGCGCGTTTCCATTACGCCTAGATGTTGCTTGTGTTCACTTAGGATCCACTTACTTTTATACTGAATTTGATATTATCCAGACTTTAACATAATCATCTATATTAAAAGCTTGTTTACCACTGATTATTACTTGATCATTTCTTAATCCTAATGACAGACTAAAGTACATGTTTCTAGTGGATATTATGGCCAAAATCTGAATACAATAATTTATCTGAATTGCTAAAAAAATCTAAATCAAACAGAATGTTCTTGTACAAAAAATGAAGTATACACTCTGAACTTAGATAAGAAGATCACATACATCTTCATATGTATGTGTATGTTATTAGATATACACTGATATATTTATATTGGTAAGTTATTTTGATCCTGGATATATTTTGTTTATTGGAAAAAGAAAATGACCCTGGAAAAGATATTTGCAATGAATGATATATCTATATATCATCTCTTAGCAAAAAAAAAAAAATCCTTATGAAATTAGGGTGGAAATAGGAGGGTCATTTCATTATAGGTATATATCGTTTCAACCTATTTCTTAATTTGTTCGGAATAAATCGATTTATAGTTTTATATACTGTAAAAATATACAAGATTATAACAGGATATAGATAAAAATAAACAAACATCCAATCATTCAACTATCAACCAATTGGCATCCATCACAATCAATCATCCAAACCATCAAAATATTATAACAATTAACTGGATATCAATAGTCGGGAGTTTGCTAGTAATTTAATTCCAATTCAATTTAATTGTCAATTTAAATTCTATCAGTTAATTCAGATGTCAATTTAAACGTCAATTAAATTTATCAAACAACAATGAATAAATCCAAAGCACTTCACAATTTCAAATTTAACTAACATAAAAATATTCTAGTACTCCGTGAGCATTATAAAACATCTCCTTTGTATTTGAAACTGAAAATATTTCAGCTTCAAATAAATACCATCTCAATTCCACAGCGTAGATGGCATCGATACGAATCCACTGTAATTTATTTCATCCGAAATGGACCTTGTATGCAAAAGTTACATTATAATTAATATAACGGTAATTATAAAAATTTGATTAACTTAGTTAATAATTTAATTAACTTAACTAATCTTAACTGTTAACACTTGTTCCTCATGCTCGCTCAATGCTACAGGAACGAAACCCACTCACGCCCTCATCAACACGCCCGACCCCCCAACTATTGAACGCCAATCCACCTAGAACAGCCACCCACGCCTCGCAGTCGCCGCTCACATCCAATGTCGCCGCACCAACGTCCAACACGCCGCCCTTAACCTCCATGCCATGTGCGAACTCGGCAGATCCCAAAACCCTAAATTAATCGCCCTACTTCGCCCCAGGTTGCCAATGCTCGTCTACCCCAAGTCGCTCGCGACTGCGCTCACGACTTCGCGATCAATCACTTTGTTTTTTTTCTTATGTTCGGCTGTAACAACCCGCATATTTATCGATTTTATATTTAAATATTTTATCATTCATCGGATCTTTTGTCCGAAAAGCTACTTTTTGCAAACAATCGAATTAGGACTCGAGACCACTTCCATTGAGTTCAAAATGACGTTTGCGATCTTTTTGAGTATAAACTTCGATATGTTTGGAGTTAGTAGAATTTTGCTACTTTTTCACTTTGGGGTTGGGTTTGGGTTTTAGCCCTATATCCTAACACAAGCCTCTAGCTTCACCCCCACTTATCTTCATTCACTTCATTTTCCTAATACAACTCAAGCTTCATCAAAAATGGGGGAAGAGAAAAAGAATTAGGAATTCCTAAACCCTAGTTCTATTAGCAAATCCAAGTTCTAGCTCCAAATTCGAAGAGAAGCTATTGGTAAGCATCCTCTTCTTCTTCTCCAACTCTTTCTCCTTCCAATTTCAGAAATTTCCTAAACCTAACTTAGGAAATGTTACTCTTTTAAGCTTAGATTCAAGCTTGTTGAGTTGGAATTGAAGAGTGATTGTCCTTGCCATTGCTCTATAGCATCTTCTTCATTTGTTTTGGGTTTAAAGGTGAGATTTTTATCTCACATCTTTGTCTATAACTATCTTTGGTTGTTAGGTATGAATTCCTAACACTTATTCATGTGCATTTGCTTTTGATTTGGATTGGTTTTGTGAATATTTCAATTTTTGGTGTTTTGAACCCAAATCTTTAAAAATCATAGCTTTGGTGTTGATCATGCTTTTGGTGGTGTATCGTCGAGCTTGTAAGGTTGGGTTGTCGCTTGGCATAAATCCCTAGTCTCCGTCGCTCGTTCGATCGCTTCCGTTTTGGATTTTTCGCCCATTTTGGGCAAGGCTGATTTTTGCCTACCAGGCAATTTCAGATGTCTAGAACAAAATCCAGACGTCTGGTTTCAAATTCAGACGTCTGGTTCAAAAATCCAGACGTCTGGAATTAGTCCCTGGAATAATAAAAAAGGGCAGAAACAAAATCCAGACGTCTGGAACAAAATCCAGACGTCTGAAATCAAATTCAGACGTCTGGTTGAAATTTTCAGACGTCTGAAATAGCCCAGGAATTAAAAATAGAAGGGAGAAAACACTTAAACTTCCAGAACCTTGGGCCAGACGTCTGGGAACACCTACCAGACGTCTGGAACTGCTGATTTTGCCTAATTTGCCTATTTTCGAGTAAATTTCCAAGATTTATCGATTTTTGTTTATCCGACTTATTGTTATCAATTATTATCCATTTTGATGACCTTTTCTTCGGGATTTTTGGAACGTCCATTTTGATGGATTTGGTATCAATTTCTTTGGATTTTATTCACGTCTTTGAATGTGAATTTTTATGATTTGATTGTTTCTACAATCATTTCTATGATTTGTCTCTTTAAAAATATAAAGGTTTTCTATATTAGTAGTAAATATCAAAACTCTTTCACTAAAACGATTTCAACACTATTTTATTACAAAGCTCGTTTCTTAAATCGTTTTCCAATCTACTAGTATATACAAACCTTTACCTCACTCGTATGAGAAATCTAATTAAACGACTTAGTAAAACAAGTGGTATGAAACGCTTGCGTTTACTTCGCCGGTTAATTCTTGGACTTGTTCGATTGAATCTTTTGTGACAATTCTCTAGTGGAGATCTACAATTTGTTCGTAAATATTTAAGTTAAGCAAGTGGTTATGGGACATGAAGCTAAACTCATATATTTACTAGCTTAGCGTAATTGACACTTCTTGATGATCGATGATGATCATTTTATGGTTTAGACTAGCAATGTGCGATGTCTCTTTATCCATGTGAAGGACTGTATTTCTTTTTATTGAGCTTCGTCTCAATTTATGCATGGGGCGTATCTTTCTAGGTGCGTCGATGCTTGTTTACTTCATGGAGCTTCGGCTCACCAGGAGGAGCTTCGGCTCAAAGTCCGTGTGACGCCCCACCTTTATGCTCATAATAACAAAGAGTATTAAAAGAAATACTATCTATTATTATGAAGAATAAGGCTGGATAGGAGCGACCATCCGTAATTGGCCTTACACTAATATTGGTTATCTCGATAGGAGTGGTATATACTTTTTATTTTTCATCTATTATTTATTTACTCCCATCGACATATCCAATTATCAGTATAAAACAAACTACGATAGTTCATAATAGTTTATGACATTAGATATAACAATAACACAGATAATATAAATGCGGAACACAGATTAACAAAAATCTCATATATATAACCGATGTCAGTTACAATATAGTTGACACGATACATATGATACAACTACAACTGTCGACTCTAGAATTTATATATACAAGTACATTATCGACTAATATACATGAATACATATCGTTCTATACAATGACACGACTACTACAAAATGACACTGACAACTTCAGAAGATGTGAAAAGTCTTCATATCCTGAACAGCAACTCAAAGAAGAAAATCTACAACCTGAAATAACTCGGGTCTGACCCGAGTATTAAATTCAAAAGAAAATAATACACGGGTCAGTCTAATTCAAACTCAGTTATTAGTGCACAGAAGCAATAATAATCAAATATCAATTAGACGACAGTCACAGAATCTCGTATATCCGACTCCTCGATAAAAGAATCGGATAACGGCAAATATAACACTAAACAGTGTTGAATAACAAATCAGCAATCCAAAAAAAGATCAATCAAATCAAATTTCTATGTGGCTGCAGTACACGCACGCGTGCACTGCCTCGCCACACAGTACATGGAATCATCACGACGGTGAAAACTAATAGCAATCAAAACTGTAGAAGTCAACATAAATAACCAAAAAGCAACAGGTACTAACTCAATTCAAGAGGAACGAATTACACACGAATGTACACTGAAAGTTTACATTCGTGTACAGGGTCAAACCCGGATCTTTGAGACCGGATTCAACTCGCTATAAAATTTCACAAATCAACTTGAAACAATCAAGAACCAACCAACCAAACCCAACCAACTCAAGCGAAAAAGAAGCGGTGAACAAGTTCACGCTTCAGATCAAAACCGTGATATCGAACAAGCCATGACCGCAGTCAATACCCAAAGCAACCCGAACAAGCCTGGTCAAGAAACCAGACCCAAGATCACAAGAAAGAAACATACATGGTGACTCAAATCAATGTGTATCAGTATCGAAAAGAGAAGACTTCACAGTGCCAGTTCAAGTGAAGTGTACAACCAATGTAGACAATGGTTGCAGTGAAAACTACAGACGCAATTGCTCAATACCAAAGAGAAAGCTATGCAGCATAAAGGAGACTAAGTGCATTGTGCCATGACAACAAAAATATATGTTGACCAACCGACAACAGAATGAAATGCTACATAAGTGCCAATAGTTCAGAGACAGTGCAAGAGCAGGCCTCAAGGACAAATGCACGTGCCATCAGCACATAAAGGCAATCAAAGAATACAAATCCCGACACAATGAATTCAGTGACAATATACATGAATCGAGATGCAAGAACGAAAAGGCAAATACGACACAATTGAACACTGCAGCAGGCTCATAGTAAACACATGGATACAACTCAACGACAGTTAATCATACAGCTACCAGTGATACAAATGAATGATCAGTTTTCGACCAACAATAGGCAAGTGATACCGTGATGCTACGGAGAACAGTGACTCAACCCCAGACTTATACATGAATGCAGGATAAAGTAAAGACTACCCAAAAATACTAACCAGTTCAAAAATGCAAACTAATGGCTCATGCTACAGACATAGGTCAAAGGTCGACTGCATGAACACTCTACTCAAAGACATGAAGCAATGCTAATGCAGTTCAGTAATCAAGTGATCACCAAAACCAATGCCATCAAGTAATACTCGTGAAAACAAAACTAGGCAGTGATATGCACAGTGAAAACATGTACAAGTGTTTAACAATGTAACTGGCAACCATGAACAGCAGAACGACCAGGTTAATGAGGCAACAAAATATGCAGTGACAATGCACATGAACCCAACACTGTCGAGCTATAACAATGAACTACACCGTGGATGTTCAAACTCAATAGACACAGGTGATACAAGTATTCGAACTCCGGACAGTACAATCCCCAAAATGCAAGAACCCAAAACTGTAATGCTCACAAAAGAATGACAGTTCGAATCAATATCGAAATCAACAAAAACGAAAACAGACTTGAAAAAGTCAAGTAAGCCTCACGTGAACAACATAAATCGAATCGGCAAGTAATCGACCAACTCGACAATTGAATACAACTAAATCACAGAATTCCGTCCCTAATTCAACTAGAGGCAAGAATTAGATGTGAGTGGAAGGCCACTCACCTTAGCCACAATTTGGAACAGTCTCGAGTGATGCTACACGAAGTCCAGAAACGAGTCGAAGTTGTAGCAATCGAGGGAAGACGAGCGAAGTTCGAACCCCTTGCGGCCATTGTCTTCGATTCCGATGCCCTAACTTGATTCAGGGGGACACGCGAGAACGAACGAAGAGGATTGTGGCCGCCATTCTTTCTTTCGCTCGTATGATTTTAGGGTTCTGCCAATTGAAAATGGGGAACGGGTTTCTCCTTGACAAAATAGAACGACAACAATGAACTATAAACATGGGCTAGATTCAAAAGCCCAACTCAATCATTTGAAAATTGTTTAAAGAATATCAATATGATTCAAATTCCCAAACAACGTTTTACAATTCTTATTAAAGAATTTTAACCCGAATAAATCTCAATTGCAATCAAACAATTTTCACATTTCAAATCCGATTCGAATTCCAATAACAATTATCAACTGAATTAAATCGTCATTTTGATGATAATTGAAATTACAAAAATCCCGGTTGTTACAGACTCCCCTCCTTATAAAAATTGCGTCCCCGCAATTTTCCTAATCAAGATTGTTTATAACAATTTTCTTCTAACCTAAACTAGTTATGCTAGAAAAATAAGAATTGAGAACACAATTATCAAAGAAATTGCGTCCACGCAATCATAGGGGATAAATGGAAAAAAGGTAACAACCAAAAGAGCATGGCAATGTCGAATGTACAAGCAAAGCAAGTGTCAGCGGGGAAGTATTAGATAAGAAATCAAAAGGGTCGACTGCTTCAAATCAAAAGAATCAACATCGTGGGAATTAGGGATCAAAATCAGACGACTAACAAAAGCAAGAACAATCGAGTTCCAGCAACTAAAAGAGAAGGAAAAACAGAGCAGAAATCCCATACAGAGCACGAATTGAATGTGAGTAAATCAAATTACTCACCTGAATCGCCAGAGAAAAAGACGAAGCTCAAATCTCAAAAGTCGCAAATATTCAATCATCAAAAACGATAATTGAATTTCCAAATCGCAAATATTTACTTATCTCAAACGATAATCAGAAGACAAATCAAAGATCTAATTATTTCAAATGATAGTCAGAAAACAAATCAAATATCTAATTATCTCAAACGATAATCAAAAAACAAATCAAATATCTAATTATCTCAAACGATAATCAGAAAACAAATATTCAATTATCAAAAACGATAATCAAATTTCTCAAATCAACAAATATTCGATTATCACAAGCGATAATCAAATTTCAAATTCAACAAATATTTAATTATCAAAAGCGATAATTAAATCTCAAATCAGCAAATATTTAATTATCAAAAGCGATAATTAAACCTCAAATCAACAAATATTTAATTATCTAAAGCGATAATTAAATCTAAAATCAACAAATATTTAATTATCTCAAGCGATAATTAAATTTCAAATCAACAATTATTTAATTATCTAAAGCGATAATTAAATCTCAAATCACAAATATTTAATTATCTAAAGCGATAATTAAATCTCAAATCAACAAATATTTAATTATCTCAAGCGATAATTAAATCTAAAATCAACAAATATTTAATTATCTCAAGCGATAATTAAATCTAAAATCAACAAATATTTAATTATCTCAAGCGATAATTAAATCTCAATCAACAAATATTTAATTATCTAAAGCGATAATTAAATCTCAAATCAACAAATATTTAATTATCTCAAGCGATAATTAGAAACAACAAATATCTGATTATCAAAAACGATAATCAGAACTCATATCAACAAATATCTAATTATCACAAGCGATAATTAGAAACAACAAATATCTGATTATCAAAAACGATAATCAGAACTCATATCAACAAATATCTAATTATCACAAGCGATAATTAGAAACAACAAATATCTGATTATCAAAAACGATAATCAGAACTCATATCAACAAATATCCAATTATCACAAGCGATAATTAGAAACAACAAATATCTGATTATCAAAAACGATAATCAGAACTCATATCAACAAATATCTAATTATCACAAGCGATAATTAGAAACAACAAATATCTGATTATCAAAAACGATAATCAGAACTCATATCAACAAATATCTAATTATCACAAGCGATAATTAGAAACAACAATTATCTGATTATCAAAAACGATAATCAGAACTCATATCAACAAATATCCAATTATCACAAGCGATAATTAGAAACAACAAATATCTGATTATCAAAAACGATAATCAGAACTCATATCGACAAATATCCAATTACCTGCAGATAATTGGAAGCAACAAATATCTAGAAATCAATTAAGAAGACTAGAAAATCAACATAAAAGCTTGGATCGATCCCATCAGATGGTGAGTTTTTAATTCGCCGCACGTGCATCTCAGAGTGGCCGAAGCCTACCAAGTACTCAACATAATTTTGGCGCCCATCAGATTGACCCGAAGGTCCGCAGAGTGACCCGAAGGTCTAGTATTGGTATTTTACCCGAAGGTCCGCAGAGTGGCCCGAAAGCCCAACAAATGACCCGAAGGTCCAACAAATGACCCGAAGGTCCTCATAGTGGCTCGAAAGCACACAAAATCATCAAATATTTCAATTAACGAGTCCGGAATTAACCGAAATAGCAAACGCACATGTCCCATACCACGTGTTTTACTAAATCATTTGATTCTCTTCATCGTTTCCTTGAAAGTGCAAAATTGTGTATTTTGTAAAAATACATTTCACATTCTCAAACGGACAAGTCCGGAATTAAGCGAATCAGTAAAAGAAAGGGGTCATAGTCCTCGATTTTGCTGAAACGTTTAAATCGTTTCCTCATTCTTTTGAAATCGCAAACTGTAAAATTTTTGAAAACAATTTTATTTATTTTGTAAAAATAACAATTCGCATTCTCAACTGAACAAGTCCGGAGTTAAGCGAAACAATAAAAGAAAGGGGTCATAATCCTCGATTTTGCTGAATCGTTTAAGTCGCTTTCTCATTCTTTTGAAAATGTAAACTGCTAAAATTTTATAAAACAATTTTCATTTTAAAACGATTTTCCAATCACGTGATTAAAACAGCAAATCAGTAACAATTTCGATAAGGAAATTGTACTTCTCAAAATACCGTAAAAACGGTTACAAATCAGCATTGCGGAATAACCGCTTGAAAATCCACTTTTAAAATTTGACGGTTACGGAAGCCAAAGCGACAGTAGTTTTAAAACGTCAAAATCACATCAAAACAATCTACATCAAAATGTAATATCAGTGAATTCTCATTCATCAAAATGCCACAAAACACCGTACTTCAAAATATAGCATTGGTGTAAAATTCCGTTATAAAAATAACGGCAACAAAATACGTTTCATAACCAAGCATCGGTTCAACGTAAAATAAATGCAATAACGTGCAATTTAAATTTTTGTACGTACTACAAAATGAACAAAGAAATCATTCAAATGTATCCTCAATGAAGATAATTCAAAACAGCAAAAATCTAATCAATAGATGATTAGTACAAAAGAAAGCCAGCGGAAATTTCAACAAAAATCACCTATCTGCAATTTCTTCGAATCCTCAATTCGGATTCGAAATTCTCAAAGAAACAAAATAATTACAGCTATGTAAACAACAAATGAAATTCATATCAATTTCGTATTTTGATTTTTAAATCAAATAGATTATCAGTTGTACTCAGCGAAGACAGTTTCACTGTTTCCGCTGCGCACTCTGATAAACAGAACACAAATCAATCAAATCATCAGAACACAATTTCACTATTATTTTTTAAATAAAGTTATTTAAAAATTTCATCCAAATTTCAAAATTTTAGTTTTGACTCAAACACAAATAAAACATCGACCAATAGTTGTAACATATGTTCCATCCGAGTTAAGTTTTATATTATGTCCATAAACCCCAAGCTCTGATACCAACTGTGACGCCCCACCTCTATGCTCATAATAACAAAGAGTATTAAAAGAAATACTGTCTATTATTACGAAGAATAAGGCTGGATAGGAGCGACCATCCGTAATTGGCCTTACACTAATATTGGTTATCTCGATAGGAGTGGTATATACTTTTTATTTTTCATCTATTATTTATTTACTCCCATCGACATATCCAATTATCAGTATAAAACAAACTACGATAGTTCATAATAGTTTATGACATTAGATATAACAATAACACAGATAATATAAATGCGGAACACAAATTAACAAAAATCTCATATATATAACCGATGTCAGTTACAATATAGTTGACACGATACATATGATACAACTACAACTGTCGACTCTAGAAGTTATATATACAAGTACATTATCGACTAATATACATGAATACATATCGTTCTATACAATGACACGACTACTACAAAATGACACTGACAACTTCAGAAGATGTGAAAAGTCTTCATATCATGAACAACAACTCAAAGAAGAAAATCTACAACCTGAAATAACTCGGGTCTGACCCGAGTATTAAATTCAAAAGAAAATAATACACGGGTCAGTCTAATTCAAACTCAGTTATTAGTGCACAGAAGCAATAAAAATCAAATATCAATTAGACGACAGTCACAGAATCTCGTATATCCGACTCCTCGATAAAAGAATCGGATAACGGCAAATATAACACTAAACAGTGTTGAATAACAAATCAGCAATCCAAAAAAAGATCAATCAAATCAAATTTCTATGTGGCTGCAGTACACGCACGCGTGCACTGCCTCGCCACACAGTACATGGAATCATCACGACGGTGAAAACTAACAGCAATCAAAACTGTAGAAGTCAACATAAATAACCAAAAAGCAACAGGTACTAACTCAATTCAAGAGGAACGAATTACACACGAATGTACACTGAAAGTTTACATTCGTGTACAGGGTCAAACCCGGATCTTTGAGACCGGATTCAACTCGCTATAAAATTTCACAAATCAACATGAAACAATCAAGAACCAACCAACCAAACCCAACCAACTCAAGCGAAAAAGAAGCGGTGAACAAGTTCATGCTTCAGATCAAAACCGTGATATCGAACAAGCCATGACCGCAGTCAATACCCAAAGCAACCCGAACAAGCCTGGTCAAGAAACCAGACCCAAGATCACAAGAAAGAAACATACATGGTGACTCAAATCAATGTGTACCAGTATCGAAAAGAGAAGACTTCACAGTGCCAGTTCAAGTGAAGTGTACAACCAATGTAGACAATGGTTGCAGTGAAAACTGCAGACGCAATTGCTCAATACCAAAGAGAAAGCTATGCAGCATAAAGGAGACTAAGTGCATTGTGTCGTGACAACAAAAATATATGTTGACCAACCGACAACAGAATGAAATGCTACATAAGTGCCAACAGTTCAGAGACAGTGCAAGAGCAGGCCTCAAGGACAAATGCACGTGCCATCAGCACATAAAGGCAATCAAAGAATACAAATCCCGACACAATGAATTCAGTGACAATATACATGAATCGAGATGCAAGAACGAACAGGAAAATACGACACAATTGAACACTGCAGCAGGCTCATAGTAAACACATGGATACAACTCAACGACAGTTAATCATACAACTACCAGTGATACAAATGAATGATCAGTTTTCGACCAACAATAGGCAAGTGATACCGAGATGCTACGGAGAACAGTGACTCAACCCCAGACTTATACATGAATGCATGATAAAGTAAAGACTACCCAAAAATACTAACCAGTTCAAAAATGCAAACTAATGGCTCATGCTACAGACATAGGTCAAAGGTCGACTGCATGAACACTCTACTCAAAGACATGAAGCAATGCTAATGCAGTTCAGTAATCAAGTGATCACCAAAACCAATGCCATCAAGTAATACTCGTAAAAACAAAACTAGGCAGTGATATGCACAGTGAAAACATGTACAAGTGTTTAACAATGTAACTGGCAACCATGAACAGCAGAACGACCAGGTTAATGAGGCAACAAAATATGCAGTGACAATGCACATGAACCCAACACTGTCGAGCTATAACAATGAACTACACCGTGGATGTTCAAACTCAATAGACACAGGTGATACAAGTATTCGAACTCCGGACAGTACAATCCCCAAAATGCAAGAACCCAAAACTGTAATGCTCACAAAAGAATGACAGTTCGAATCAATATCGAAATCAACAAAAACGAAAACAGACTTGAAAAAGTCAAGTAAGCCTCACGTGAACAACATAAATCGAATCGTCAAGTAATCGACCAACTCGACAATTGAATACAACTAAATCACAGAATTCCGTCCCTAATTCAACTAGAGGCAAGAATTAGATGTGAGTGGAAGGCCACTCACCTTAGCCACAATTTGGAACAGTCTCGAGTGATGCTACACGAAGTCCAGAAACGAGTCGAAGTTGTAGCAATCGAGGGAAGACGAGCGAAGTTCGAACCCCTTGCGGCCATTGTCTTCGATTCCGATGCCCTAACTTGATTCAGGGGGACACGCGAGAACGAACGAAGAGGATTGTGGCCGCCATTCTTTCTTTCGCTCGTATGATTTTAAGGTTATGCCAATTGAAAATGGGGAACGGGTTTCTCCTTGACAAAATAGAACGGCAACAATGAACTATAAACATGGGCTAGATTCAAAAGCCCAACTCAATCATTTGAAAATTGTTTAAAGAATATCAATATGATTCAAATTCCCAAACAACGTTTTACAATTCTTATTAAAGAATTTTAACCCGAATAAATCTCAATTGCAATCAAACAATTTTCACATTTCAAATCCGATTCGAATTCCAATAACAATTATCAACTGAATTAAATCGTCATTTTGACGATAATTGAAATTACAAAAATCCCGGTTGTTACAGTCCGCAATGGGGGACTATACCCTGTCAGGAGGAGCTTCGGCTCACTTGGAGGAGCTTCGGCTCAAAGTCCGCAATGGAGGACTATACCCTGTCAGGAGGAGCTTCGGCTCAAAGTCCGCAATGGGGGACTATACCCTGTCAGGAGGAGCTCCGACTCATTTTTATGGGATTGGCCATCCTCTTTCTTGTGTTTTCTGGATTTCTAATTATTGATTTCCGATTTATTGTGTTTTTGGTTCATCGGGCGTAACGCTGTACTACGTCGATGTTCCTATTTATTTGTGATTTCTAGAATTTGTGTGTCGTTAACTTTCGTGATTTCTAGATATTGATTTATGGAATTTATGTTTCACCAGCAATTAGGATTGCCATTGATATGTATGTCATTATTTGTGGCTTGGTGAATTAAATTAAGAATATGACGTTGTTTTCTGTGTTTTGAGATTATTGAGATGTTGTATGACTTTTGAGGGTTTTCTAATGTATACTTGACGTAGTATGACATTTTTAGTTATCATACGTTTTATTATTATATCTCTTCTTATATCTCATTTTATCTGATATTTATAGCTAGACTGATCCGTTTATTATTTTCTTCTTAAATAATACTCGGGTCAGACTGAGATATTACAGGTGCTTCCTCATGACTTCCTATCTGCAACCATCATCTGACTTTTGGCTAACTACTCTAGTTTAGTAGTTTTTGTTGTATACATTTGAGATTTAGACTCCTTGATGTATACATATTCTTTTGGCTAGCACTTGTATCTATTCTTTTGTGTTATTGTGGATCTTATTTGACCACTACTCTGATGTACACTTCTTTGTGTAATATTCATATCTATTTCCGCCTTTGTATATGAATTATCTATGACTGATTTGTGTTATGTTTATTTCTATACTTGTTTCCGAGGTACATATAGCCACTGTGTAGTAGCTTTGAGTTTGTATCGGTATGTCAGATTTCCTCTTGAGATGAAATGAAAGTTATATTTTTATCTGGCATATCGGTGCTCGCACAAAGCAATTACACGGATGGTCTCTCCTCAATAGCCCTATTCTCCACGCTAGTTGACGGCATTACTCCATAGTGTCCTTGGCTAGCGTGGGTATAGAGGTGGGGCGTCACATCGGCTATGATTGAATTGAAAGGAGAAAGATAGAGGGTACGGGGGAAAAGATGTACGAGGGAGATATAAGGTAGGTGGCGTGCTTTGTAGTGATGTTGACTTTTGTTAATTTTAATTTTAAATTATTTTAACAACACATACTCGAAAATGTCGAACTACAAACAAAGCGTGCCGCCTGGCGTTTATAATGTTTTACCTCCATTCCGAATACAATGGAACTAGTTTCGAGGCCTAATTCGATCATATTCAGAAGATAGCTTTTCAAAATCAATTAATTTTAATTGAATTCCTTGAATAAATTTCTACGCGTTTTAAGCTCGCATGGCAAAATGACAAGCCCGATCGGTATGAAACTTGGAATCCTATAATAACTTACTATTATGGATCTGATGAAACTGGTTCGTCGAAATCCAAGACAGTGGCCAAAATGGCTGTTTTCACTCGTCAATTAAAATATAAAATCTCCAATTTCTATTTATTCTCCTTTAAATTCAATTTTAAAAGTAAACGATCTTTGTTTTTGTTTAAATAAAATTTAAATCAATTTTCGATATATTTTCATTCACATTAATTCAAGATTCAATTATTTAAATAATTCCAATATTAAATTTAAACAATTTAATTACCAATAAATTTCATTAATAATCATAAATTTTCAAATGAATTTAGTTATTGATGATTATTTTATTTTCATCTAAATAATTCAACATTTATTATTAAACTCCAGTTATTGGTTATAAACACAGCTAATACATAAAATTTGATTTCAATACCTGTTATTGCCAAAATCTTCGAAATTGGTTATTTTAAAATTTTATTCAAGTTCATTTTCAATACCTTATATAAATAAACCATTAAATTTTTATTTTTACCATTTTTATTCAATAATCATATTAAATTTAATAATTTAAAATAGTTAAAAATATGGGTCGTTGCATTCTCCCCCACTCAAAACATTTCGTCCTCTAAAAGAGACTAAGTACAGAATTTAACATACAACATATTTTATTCAAATATCAACATACAAAACTTTAAAATCTTATTTACAAAACCCTTACTATGCTTCTACTATGTCACTCCTATATCTGTTTTTATGGAAATTATAACTTATATATAAAACAAGTTATAAAATTTTTAAAACCTTAAAATTTTTCTATCACCCGAATTTACGGAAAATTTCGGCAACATCTCCTTTGAGCGACTCGATTGAAATTTTTTTACAATATAATATATAACACAAATATATACCAAACATATCAAATATACATCTCATCTCAATGATGAGGCATCCCGTGAGGGAAAATATAAAAGTGCGGTATGTAATCCGAGATATGTGCCTTATTATTATTAATACGAGCAAGTTCGCTCGTATTAAGCAAGCAAAAGCAAAATAAATCTGCATATATGTCTAAACAATCTTCGTATGTGCCTATCTCAACTCAATTTAAGATATTAGTCACTTATAAAAGAACATAGAAACATATATGAGTTTAATAGACTATAAAAGATGCATTCTGAATCCAAATCATAAGCACGAGCACAAATACACAACATACAATAATCATATGCAATCCAAACAATTATAACAATGATTTATATCAGAAGAAACCATTCAACAATTATTAATATTCATCCAATTAATCCAAATTATCAAAATTTAAATTTCCTATGTCAATATTTAATTTACACTTCATTTCTCATTAAAATTTAATTTTTATTAACATTTAATTGGTTTAATTCAAATTTATTCACATCTATTTCATTCACATTCAATTTATTCAATTCAATTTGTTAAATTCCAATCGTTTCACTTTTTGTTTAACGTATTTCATATAAATTCATTTATGAACCATTTTATAAAATTATTCCATTAACCTTGTTTAAGTTAAATTTATTTATTACCACTTAGTATATTCTCTTTAATACTAATATCATTTATAAACCATTTAAGTTGATTATAAACATTTCATAAAATGCAACTCATGTTTATTATTATTACTTCATATCTTAAGTTCATGTTAGCTCAGTGATTCACTTCATTGGTACATTTCATAAATTTAAATTCATATTAATAATTTTACTTAAGTGAATTTTATTTTATAACTCAAATTCATATAAATATTTTTTTCCTTTTTATCACAATCACTTTCATTTAACTTCCTTAAGCTAACTTCCATTTTATAATTCATTTCATTAACTTATTCCATATTTAATTAGTTACCATTCAATTTATTGAAACTCATTCTATTTGTATTTAATTATTTACATCCAATTTAAATTAAATTCAATTACCCATATTAATTTTACTTACTATCACGACCCACTTTTCCATACAAATTCAAACTGACATTTAACCACATCAGTCAGCCCAAATTGCACGGGAAGGCGGATAGTTAAAAGAAAGAAAGTAGAATAAAGGTAGATGGAAGATAGAAAGAAAACCAAACAACACAAAATCTCACAGCGGAAACGAATAATCTATAATATAGAACAAATCTTTACATAAAACAAAACTGTAATATTTACATAACAGATAACAATCAAAGTACACCAACCTATACAACACTGACAGTTATAGCACCCTGTCCTTACAACTACTGATAACACAACAAAAATGCAACGGAATATAATCATCTACGTGAATACGTCTCTGGGCCTCTAGCTCCTCTCCTGAAGCTCCAATCCTTCCAGCTAAACCTGTAAATATGCCCAGTCTGACCCGAGCATATAGAAAAAACCTCGCCCGGGTCAGTCTGGTAAAACCAGCATGAGAATTTAAAACACAAGGAATTTTATTCATTTTACCTTTCCTTTTAAAACCAAGGGCATCTCGTAAGACCGCGCCACACATAAACACGACGGGATTTTCCCTTACGATAACCAAAACACTTTGTATAGAAAATCCAGTGATATTATAGTAGTGTCTAAGTACAAATACTTATTCAAATAGTTGAAATTGTCACATTAATTAAATTCCAGCATACTAGGATCTACAACCAAAACCGTAAATGCACGTAGAATGGATTCCATACAAATGACTAGGCACTGGGGTACCACCTATCACAGTACACATCTAGAAAAATGTACCGAGGACTATGCCGGGATCCCGTACAACACAAGACCGGACTACCCCTAACTTGGATAGACCGATTATGCTATCACCCTAGGTGTTCCCACCCTTTCCGAGTTCCTCACATGCACCATAGCAATAATATCCGAGGGTATCTAGAAAGGTGATAAACATACCCTAATTGGGAGCGACCCACTTAGCCTTGCTGCATCTCCCTTGATTTTCAGTCATTCCCAGTAGATGAGGCTTGAGGCTACAATTACCTTTTAAGGAATTTATACTTGGAATGCTCATTGTCCTCCAATGATAATGTATTGATAGCATTCATCCATACAAATCCGTTCCGGGTCTAAACGAAACCGTAGGCACTATTCCTACTATATCCATTTTAAAATCATCCTTAGGATTAGTAGCGATTAGCCCTTGCACTTCAATGCTCCATCTTCGATTTCATGCTCTTGTCTTCATTTTCGAAAACATATTCGTTGGATCCAAGTGGTTTTCGGATAAATTATCCGATCCCGGTCTCTTCGAAACAACGTTCGACATTTCTGGTAAACCCAATCCTGGTTCTTTGGGAAATAAATAGCCGAAAATAAGATCGGAGATCATCTCCCAACCGTTAGTTGATGGATTTCCTTATAATCGTCCTAGAAGAACGAAACGAGTTTATACGTACAATATAGCACCTTCCGATGGTAACTGTACAATATAGTTCCCGTGTTTCTCCTAGATATTTACAAAGTTATGTTTTTGGTCCAGATTTGATAGTTGGTTATTTAACTATCAAATAAACAATCATTCAACCAAAGATTTCATTTTCCACTGATAACACTAAGCCTTATTTCATTTAAATTTCAATCAATTAAATTACTTAATTAAAACAGCATATACTTATCTCACCGGATAAGTATATTCACAAACCATTCATTTCAAAATATTTAAAACCCCTTTAAAAATAAATATGGAAAGTACTCTGCGGTATCAACCATGGATTCGCAGCTCGATGATTACGTCTCTATCCTAGAGAAATCCAAACTTAACTATAGGCAATCTCTGCCTCCCGATTACGCCATGCAAGTATACCATTACTTTCGAAAAACTTTATTTAATAATTATCTTAAAATAATACTTATAAAGTTTCTATATAAATTTCCATGTTTTAATTTAGGAAAAATACTCTTTTATAAAAGGTTTACTATAATATATCATTTTTAAAGAAATATTTATATTTGAACAAATTAAATTTGAAATAATAATAATATCTTAATACTGATTAACTCTTAAATAAAAATTAACTTTTACTCCAATTACTACAAAATAACCTTAAATAAATAATTAAAATATAATCTAACCATTTTAAAGAAATTAAATAACTTTAAGAACAATAATTAAATACTTTTAAATATTTTTTAAGGAAAATAAAATAATTAACTTAAATAATTATCAGAATAATTATTAATTAACTTTAAATATCATTTATAAATAATAATCATCCTTAAAACAATTTATGTTCAAAAGACACTTCCAAATCGGAAAAGAGGCTTATTATTTTTAATGGTACTTAATCAAGTTACCATTTGTTCCATAACAATCCAGAATACAGATACAGATAAAGATATTCACATCAATCTATTTTTAATAATCAATTCAACATCATATTGCCCAATATAAATATCAGAATAATAAATCGATGTCCGTAAAAATATAATAAGAGAACAGGGTTTTATTTCTGCTAGTCAATGTCCAAAAGCACATATATTCAGTAATAATGGTAGAACGGTGATTAATCCTGCCAATATGGGTCCAATTAACAAAATTAGCAGAACAATGATTTATTTCCACTAAACAAATGTCTAGTTTCCCATATTCAATTTAATTTAACTCAATCGTATTGGCTACTTAAAGGCACAGGCAAAGATAATTGAAACAATATCTAAATAAAAGTCAAAGCATAGATCCTTAACTCAATCAACGATTTAAAATCAATTTACAATTCAGAACTGAACTGTTTTCAATTAACTGAGATAAATTATATTTTAAATCCAGATTATTTGTAAATTAAAGGAATTTAATAAAATAATTTATTCTAAATAAGTTTTAAAATTAAACAGTTCATTAAATAATTAATTGATTAACATATAATTAATTTCATACGAAATTACCTATTTGTTTACTTCAATTATTATATATCATTAAATTTTACAATGTAGAAATCTCGACAGTATTATTTCAGTTGAAAATATTCTTCGATAGGAACTCGACGCAAAACCCTACTCGTCGATTGGTTTTTAAATGAAGAGGAAATCTTGTTTAAAAATTTAAAGGTTACCAAATAAATTAATTTGATTTTTTTTAAAACAAACACTCGGCCCAATGCCCAAACAAAACAAAACCAATACGAATCAAAACCCGGTCCCCTCTTTCCTCTCCTCCTTCCAGTTTGCTTTCAGACCTGTGCACGAAAAAGACATGCATTCTCGTGCACATACACACTGCTCCGACCAACTATTCCTTGCCGTCAATCAAACTCGCGAGTTCACCACGTCCCCATATCACACCTGACCTACTGAAAACACTGCAACTTCCTCAGTTCGAAAATCGAACTACTCGACCTAACTGGAACAAAACACATGCTCACCAAAATGCCTCGCCACATCACCCACGACCACCATTCACCGTCAAACTCCACCCAGAGATTCGCGGTCGTCCCCTCTACCTTTTCCCCCTATGTGCAACTTCCTATCTCTCTCCCCACTTCGCAATCGGCAACGAACTTAAGAGCGCACACAAACATCCTTAAACCCTACTTCGAATTCATTTAGCTCACCCATGCAACAAAAAATTACAACGTTATTTTTCGTGGATGCACCATCGACTACCCATTCCCCTCGCCCAATGCCGTGATGTGAAATCACCTTGATCGCCTGAATTTGGCAAAACTACCAAATATGATCAATTCCAAAATTCTCCCACCACCCAGCTCTAAAAATCCTCAAACCACTTTCAAAAATCAAGTTTTTAAACAGCGAACACAACCGTATAATCCATCGATTGAATTATGATAGAAGAAATTCGACCAAATTAGACCCTCTCGCTGTTTTATAGAGTTTTCTCACTCTCGGCTTGATGCAGTCAAATGAAATAAATTTTTAGAGGTTTATATTAAAAAATAAACAACTTTTATTTTGGATTCAAGATTTAAAACCGAGGGAATGTTGAGATATTGATTTTTTTACAGTGGGAGGGTTTTACTGTTTTATCAATTTAAAATGACAAAGGAGCTTTTGTGAAGAAGCACAGTGATGTTTGATGTGCAGGTGAGGTTTATATATGTCTAACACATATACATACGCATATCTACTGTAACAACCCTGAGATTGCAATTACCGAATGATGGAGTAAAATTATGATTTTAAGTTAAAAAGGGGCTAAACAAATTTTTGGGAAGTTAAATTTACAATTGTTTGCAAATTAAAATATTTTGGGTTGAAATGAGGAATTTTTAAATAAAAAGTGATTATAGGCTAATGGGCAAAATAAGACAATTATAAGGTTTTAATTAAAAATAGAATGCTTCTTAGGATTTTGGTTCACATGATAACATTAGAAAATAAACTAAGTCCTAATGGGTTTCTAAAACCCCTTACCATTACCCATTAGCCTAACCCACTCCTTTATAATATCTCAAACCCATCCAAACCCTAACCCTCCTCTTCATAACTTCAAAACCTAGATCTAAACAAAATGAATGGCCTCCATTTAGAAGCTCCATCTCCTTCTCTTCATAAATTAGTTTAATCCTAGAAAAAAAGAAAGGTAATGCAATCTCTCCTATTATCTAATCCTCCTTCTTAACCCATATTTATCTCAAACTTCATGTTGTAATTATTGTTTTATTTTTTTGTTGATTTTGGGTCCTTGAAGTCTCTTGATCTTTGCTTGGAGGTTGAGGCTTTTGGCTTGCTTGATTGTGCACAAATACTATTTGTTCTTTTGCCTCATTAAGGTAATTACTATTGATTAGTAATTAATGCTAGTTGTAATATTGGTAATTACTAATTATTAGTAATTATTGCTAGTTATATTATTGGTGAAAAATTGATGCCAAAAACTAAAAAAAACACCCCTAAAGCACTAAAAACTGCAAATTAAGTTGGCTGGAAATTGCTTCAGCCTGAAAACAGGCTAAAACACAATTCTGAGTGTACCAGGGCAGGCCTGGGCTGCACCCAAGCTGCTGCCCTGTGCAGCAGGCTAGCCCGGTTGGGCTAGCCAGTAGCTGGGCCACAAGTCCCCTGCCCACACGGGCTGGGGCGGGTCCCCAGACCCCAGCCCGCTTGGGGCTGGGGCGGGCCACAAGTCCCCAGCCCGAGTGGGCTGGGGCGGGTCCCTAGACCCCAGCCCGCTTGGGGCTGGGGCGGGCCCCAAGTCCCCAGCCCGAGTAGGCTGGGGCGGGTCTCCAGACCCCAGCCCGCTTGGGGCTGGGGCGGGCCGTGTTCCCCAGCCCATGCGGGCTAGGGAAGTTGCTTTATTCCCTAGCCCGCATGGGCTGGGGCAGGCCGCAGGTCTCCAGCCCGCGTGGGCTGGGGCGTCCCCAGCCCCGGACGGGCTGGGCTCTTAAAAAAATAAAAATAAAATAAATAAATAAATAAATTAATCATGTTTTCAGACTTTTTACCTTTACTTCGCGATGCCGCCACGATCGCATCCGAAGTCGGAATTCGACGTTTTTGGTCTCGTTGGAAAGGTGGAGTTTCGAACTCCATCTTTGGAAAATTTGGACAACATTGGAGTTCGTTTAGTACTTCGAATTTCGTGTCGAAGTTGAACTCTGGTCGCTGTTGGTAAACAGTGTGAATCTTGTTCTGGGTCCAACTTTGAGACGTCGCTGCCACTTCTTCTCAACTCGGAATCCAGAAATTCTTTTTGCATCCTAAAGTAGGGATGTTGGACTACATGCCTGCAAATTTTTATGACATTTGGACACTGTTTGCTGGTCCAAATAAATTGCCGAACTTGGGTTCGCAACTGTTTTTGAATGTTTACAAACACTTGGAATATTTTTCAGTGATTTTCTGGTTTTATTGATTTCTTTGAGATTTGTCCCTAAATTTCGTACACGGGTTTTATGAATCATTTTCAAAAGATTTTTCACTCCTAAATGGCTTTAGAAATTATTATATAATATTATTTTTCATTATTAAATTAATTACTCCATAATAGGAGAGTTTTCAAAAGCCGTTTTAAAGTGATTTAAAATTCAATTATAAATCCGTTTCGCACCATTATTTTATATATTAAAAATCTCACACTCACTTTTTAGCACGTCGAGCGAAGTGGAATGGTGCTTAAACGATTAGGAAATCTCCGGCCTATGGAACCGTGTGTATTTTCTTTCCGGTTAATCCCCGACCTATTTGATTGATCGTTTTGGCCTTTGGGTCTAGTTTACTGATGATACGAGGTGGACTTTTTATTGTTTGGAGTGTGAGCTTGCTATTGGTTAGGAAACCGTTTAGTGCGAACGTGGGGTATGGGACTCATTGTTAACACTTTACGGGTTCCTCTCCAAGAAGTTAGTGACACATTAGCCTCTGGGCGGCCAGTACTGGACCTCTGGGTCACCACGCCTCTGGGCAACCGTCTCTGGACACCTGCTCTATGGAGCAGTTTATTTTTCAGCATGCACCTCTGGGCCTTTATCCTTCTGGGAAGGATCTTGCCGTCTCGCGCATTCCGCATCTGTGCGAGTGATCGATCACAACTCTACAGTACTTGGTAACAACGACTCTGGTCGGTGCACGTGCAATATTGGTATTATTTGATGATTTTTATATCCATTCGACTACCGCCATTCGGTGTTGGTTCTATGGAACCATACGATGTAAGTGCGATTACCTTGTGGATTCACAGTGTCTCTGGACACTTCTTTTCAGTGTTGGATTTCATTGACTTTTCAGTATATCCCCATTGCTCTTTGGAGCATCGATCTTTGCTTGGGCATTGATTACAGACTCTGGTCACTCTTGGGATTATTGCCTATGGGCATCTTTTTATAGCTTTGGCTACGCCGATGATATGAGGCGATTTTATTTATTCTACACTTTGGTGTTGATTTCTCTTTGGAGATTTTTATTGTTTATTGATGATTAGGGATCGTGATTATATTCATGTGGTTCATAATATACTTCTCTTTGGATAAGTACTGTTTTATTTATGTACCACATTACTATATATCTCAGTTATTACTGATTGTTTAGCTAGCCTGACCCGATTGTTTTCGCTCGGGTCAGACCGAGTTGTTTCAGGTTAGGTCACTGGACTTAGCTTCTGTGCTTCCGCTTGGACATTATCTGCTATGTTGATAGATAGCGCTTTTATTTGTCCACTATTCCGCTACTCTGTTATTATTCAGACTTTGATATGTACATATTTTTAACCCACACGTGTGGGCAGTGGCTTTGTACCCACTTATTGTATTTGGATCTGTATTGACGATGTATTGTTCTGGGATTTTATATCTGTTATGTGATTCTGTTCTGTGATGTTTTATCATTTAATATTATGCTTTGTCCTGCTAGATCTTTAGCCATTTGTAATTTCGTTATAAGTATTTACTGAATATGTCGAACCACTTGAAAAAATAATATAGATACCATCCTTTCGACGTATTCAGTAGATAGTTATAGCTTGATTACAAATGGTCGCTTCCACTATACTCTATTCTCCGCTTTAACAGACAGTATTACTCCCGTAATACTCTTTGTTACAGTGGGTCTCAGAGTGGGGCGTTACATCTACATATCACATACAAACACTTTACAAAGATCAGCCTATTCGTTCATGTCTACAGTCATATATATATATAAGAAGTAATATCCTATAAGCAATTGTAAAGTTGTTTTCACTCACTGTATTTTAAGATGGTTTACTCACTACTGCTTGCTTTAATCTTCTTTAAGCTTCAATCACTTGCCTTTAATTTGTTAGCAGATCTTTGTTTTTTTATTAGTATGAACAAGTTCGGTTGTGTGCATATATATAGAGAGAATGAAGGATATAGTGCAAGCAAGAAGAGGCTAGGTAAGGTGGCCTGATATTGTACAGCCTTCTTCATTTTTATTTTTATTTTCTTTTTGTTTTTGGGCTGGTTTGATCTTTGTTTGTGTGACGACCCGGACTTTAAACCTTCAAAAATCGGCATTCAATACATCACCCGTATTTAAAAGCCAGAGATTCAAACGTTGGAGTCCGTATCGCTGGAGCTATAACACATTAGATGAATTACTGTATATAATTTCTTTTCTGTATATTCATATATGTATTAATATTTAAAATCGAAACACAAAGTAGGGTTTATGTAAATGCAGATTTCAATATATATATATATATATGTATGTAGTTTCCAAATAAAATAAATATACATATTTTAATTTACTTGTTATTTTAAATAATGGAATTGGTGAATAAATTGTTAAGTTAACCTATTTAATTTATTTTAGTTACTAAAGGATTTTTTTTAAAGAAAAATTATTGGTTAATTAAATTTGTTAAACGGAAATTGATTGTTCGATTTGTTCGAATATTAATAAAACCATAAATGTTTGTACAAGGTCTAAAACTGTGAAGAAACAAGTTGTGATGGAAACGGATGGCAAAATAAAAGCAAAGGTGAGAACTTCTCACTCAATCGGATTACCGATTTAAAATTTAAATAGTTAAATTTAAATTTTTTGATTGTTTGCTTGGATTAATAATTGTTATCAGTTGGATTGGTATGTTATATATATTAGTATATATATATTGGAGTGATTGATTTCCCGCATTATATAGCGGATGAGACCCTATGCGCCGCATAATAGCGGATGATATGATATGAACCCATATACCGCGATATTCCACCTCGAAGTGGAATTGGTATTTTATATTGTGCTAACATCTGTGAATGCAGGGAAACAGGTTGGAGGGATCCAACTGGATTCCTCAAATGTTTGAATTTATTGCATATGCCGTGATATGATTTATTGATAATCTGTGATTGATTATATTGGTAATTGAAATTAGTGGAGGCTATGGTTTAGCCGAATATATTCTGGTATTTTAAAATACCGGAAATATAAGAATTGGATTGTTGGAAGTAAAATAATTTTTAGAAAATTGTATAAATTAAAAGAAGGAATTTGGAAAAGGATAAAAGTTGATTTTTGAAATCCTATTGAATAAATTCAAGTATGGGGAAAAGATTTTTATAAAAGAAAATAAAGGGATTTTGAGAATTTAAGTAGTATTGTTTAAAAGATGAAGAATTTATTTAAAATTCAGATTTTAAATGGTTTGGGAGAAATAAAGGAATTTATTTTAAAAATGGAGTTAGTTTTGGGAAATCGATTTGAAAACTAATTAAATGTTTGAAACTATGTTTTAAAAGGAAGATGAGACTATGGAATTCATAAACTGGGTCTATAAAGAGAAATAATATATATCAGTGTATTTTTGGAAATATAAATTCACGGTGGGAATTTATAATGGAATGGGTAATTTGTTTTAAAAATAAATAGTGTTTTATTTTTAAAGGTGTGAGAGAAAAGCGTATTTCCCTGAAAATCCAAGTACATTTTCAATGGAGCTTTTAAGTATAAATTAAAAGTTTAAAGTTGTTTTAAAAGAATGTTTTGAGAAATTATTTATTTAAGTGGTTTAGAATTTTAAAGGTAAATATTTTATTAAATTAGTTATAGTAGTACTAATTTTAAAAGGCTAAATGGTATTATGATTTAAAAAGATAAGTATTAATATTTATATTTTATAAAGTAGTTTGTAACGACCCGGTATTTTCAACCATTCGTATCCATTATAAGTGTATAGGTAGACACTCATGCCGGAGTTGAATTGCTCAAAATACCGCGTTGTAAATAAAATTTGGCAAATCTCAGAATATACAGTAAATAAATATAATCACAGATCACAGACACAGAGTAAAATAATGCAGCGGAAGTAAAAGAAATAGTAGTTCATGAAGCTACTATGTAAATATATCAGAGTTACATAAGATATAACATAAGAAATAAAGTACAGCAGAAGTCTCAATACAATAACCAAGTACAGGCTGAATAGAACAACGGAACCGAAGTTGATAGAACAAGACTAGCAGATAATCTCCAGCAATTCAAATCTCCAAAAGGTGCAAATCCAAATCTGTGAATACTCAGGCTGACCCGAGCGTAAAGCAAAACACAAAACACTCGAGTCAGGACAATATATACTTATATAATGTAAACCAACTCAAGTGAACTGTAATAAAGGTACAAGTAACTTAGAAGATGCTTGGGACCACCCATCCTCTAAGGATCCGTTAAAATATCTACTATGTAGTAATATTCGCTATTATAATAATGTCTAATCAGTAAAGTATAATCATGTAGAAAATAGCGTTAAGGGGATGGAGGACCTTAACGCGGTCGGATCTTAAAATCATAATCGTAGTGGGTTCGATATGGTAGGTGACACGGCACACAAGGCAATGCCAAGGTAGATATACCAATTACGCACACGGACTGATGGAGCAGATAGCAGCCACTACCGTCCACCTCGAACAACACTCCCAAATCGGAGGATGGCCATCTAATAAATCACAAGTAAGAGTATAATATCGAAGAAATGTGTCCGAGAAGAGGTGCTACCTCACTGGTCCGAGATCGCTCCTGTTTTAGCCACCTTATGCCAACTCACGGGAGTTGGGTCCACGTAACATACCTTAAGAACGTCGCCACCATCCTACTTCATTCTGGAATCTCCACCGCGTACACGGTTGTCAAAGTGGTTTTCGGTATCGACAGAGAGTATGTCCATATCCGATCCCGGTCTCTTTGCCAACCAATCGTTATTATAACCCGTGGTTATAACTTTTAAAAACAATACTTTACTTCAAAATAAAATATCATTTCAAACCATATCTTTATCAAAATAAAGATTAAATCAATTCCAAACCATTTCCATATATTTAAATTTTCATATCATTTTCAAAACTTCATTTCAAATCATTTTAATATAATAACATATCATATCCTTACAAAACTTCATTTCAAATCATTTCAATAAAATAAAATATCCTATCAGTTCAAATCCAAATATTCAACTTTAAATACCTTTTAAATTCAAAGATATCGTTCATTTACTATCATTTCAAATTGTGACAACCCAGAGTTTTATAACGATTTATTTTCATCCAATGACGATAAAAATTGTTGTTAATTGCTATTTGGATTTTTAATTCGAGTTCAAATTCTTTGAGAAAATTTGGTTTGGTATTATTGGGCTTCAAAAATTTAATTATCCACTTCTTTTGTGGCCGAGATAATCATGTATAATCATTTCTCTCCTTCATTTTCGAAGACCCGACCCTCATTCAATTTGTTTTCGTTCGATCAAAACCCTAAGTCTAAGAAAAACAAAATAATGGCGGTCTCATCCTGGCGAATTAGGGCTTCGACTCGATTTCCTTTGAGAGATGATGGCTGCTCATGATTTCTCTCGTTCATTCTTCAATCAATTTGGGGCATGCTCGGTGTTTTCGTTCGTCTCCCCGAAAACTAGGGCTTCACAAATTAAGGGCTACCCTTCCTCGTCGAAAATGGTGAGTAATTTATATTACTCACATCTAATTCAAGCACATATATTTATGAGTTGTGATTTTCACTGCTTTGAATCCTTGGGTTTTCGTTTGTATACGAACGTTTGAGTTCGTCTTGATTCACCTTGGCCATTCTATTTTGTTTGAATACATAGATGGTTTCTCTGACTTTAGCAGTTGTACAATTTTATGCCTGATACTCGCAGAGTTGATTCTTGTATGGATTTCTGGCTTTAATGACTTTTGATTTGGGTTTGACGATGTTGTTATTGTGCACCCTTGACTATCTCGCGACCACCACGGCTTTGAATGGTTGTTGGTATTTTGGGAGTAGCACCGCCTTGAGTTGAAACCGCAGTCCCATGATTTTCGAACTTGTCCTTACTGTTCGATTTGCCTTGCCTTTATTTTGATCACTATCTCGGCTTTTGATTTATTCGAACTTGTTTGATTTTGTTAAAATTCGACTTGGACTATTTATTGGGTATTTGGGTCTTCGGCACAGTTTGTTCGACCTTGTTTTCGTGGAAAAATCGGCTTTGATGCTTTTGCACTGGTACCATGACTTTGATCTTCACTGACCTGTTGTCCCCTGATTTCGTTTATACTGTGAATTCTGTTCTTTGTCAAACTACTTAAGAAATTGATTTCGGTCTGTAGTTTTGTTTCTTTGTAGCTCTGTTGCTCTTAACATTGTGATGTTGAACTTGGATAGTATATCAGTGATGTATCATCCCTGTTGTATACCTGTAGTTGCATTGTTCATGTTGTAACTGTGCACTTGTCAGTGTAGTCTTCATTTAGGGTAGTCTGCACTGCTTCATGTTGTTGCTTGACCTGTTCCACTATGGTTCCATGCCTTGTGGTTGCATTTTATTCGTGTTTGCTGTCACGTTGGGCTTGTAGTTGGTGTAGCTCGCTGTCTTTGAACTCTACTCTGGTCTATCCCATTTCACTTGGTTACAGAACTTGATGTTCGGTTTTGTTCTTGCTTCTCGTACTACCTGGTCTGGTTCTCGACCTATGGTGTTTATGAAGTCTAATGCCTTTGGTTTTTCATTAGTACATATTGCCTTAAGTACAAGTATGTAGTGGCCGTTTGATCTGTCCATTAAATTCAGTGATGTGTCTGCATTGCGGTCACATGAATTGAACTTGTTCATTTCAGTTGGGTTATTTTGTATTGAAGTATTTTGTTTTCCACTGTTTGGACATTTGGGTTTTTGAGTTGCAGGGTAATTGTTCTGTTTAGTTTATATTCTCTTGGATGTTGGTTATGTAGTTTTGGATTCTATTACACTACTGATGTCACTCATGTATACCCCTCTGTACCTCACTTCCTTTGGCCTTGCATTTAGTTCTGGCCTGGTATAGTGGTTCACTGCTTCCCAGTTTTATAAATGAGACTGTTGTATTTGGGTTTTGAACCACGACCCGATAGAGTTGCTGCCATTATTGTGGGCATTGACTTCAGTTTGTCTGCACTTTGATGATTAAGTTGTATTGCCTTTGACTTTTGACATACAGTCTTCATTTACTTCGAGTTAATCGCTTACAGTTGCATTGTTGACCCATTACTCTGGTTGACATTTTGTTATCGCCTACTTGTATCAATCCATATCATCACTTAGTTAGTGCAGTCTTCGAGTAGTTAGTGCACTTGTATACAGCTGCATTGGGTAGTTCTTTGTAGTCTTCACTATACCATATTGTCACTGCATATCTCTTTTGCATTGCTTTCCTTGTGGTTTAGTTTCACACTGCTGTCACTCGTAGTTGCTGCAGTGTTATAGTTCACGGTCTTCATTTGAGACAGTGTTCATATACTCTTGAGTCATGTTTCATTTGCTCGAATTGGTTGGGCTTTAGTTGTTGGTTCATGTTGTAGCTTCTCTTGTATCTCTTGTGATATCTGTTGAGTCTGTTTCAATTGCCCTGTGTACGTCTCGAACCTGTGAGCTTGATGAGTTTCTTTGTCATAATTGTTTGCATCTGCAGCATTGTTTCATCACTAAAGCCTTGATGCTTTGATGTTTATGATTTCATTTGTGCATTCTTGTAGTCACTTGGGCTTGCTCTATAGCTTGCCTTGACAATTGTATTTAGTTGTCATATAATTCTTCTTGGCTTTGTCATTGCCGAGCTTTTGCCCTTGATAGTATTTTGTGGTCTTTACTTTAGTTCACTGTCATCCGAACTGTTGCCACTGTCTTCTTTGTAGATGCATTCTGCCCTTGTCTTTGCAATTGTTTGCCACTGCAGTTTCATCGTGGTGGTTGCTTTGTATTCGTTTATGTCTGCAGTTGCCTGTGTTTTGCAGTTTTCCTCCTGTTGGGATTTGTTTCCGAATTCACTTGAGTTGAATCCGGTACTTCGGGGTTTGACCTTGTGATCATTTGTGACTTTCACTGAGCTTTTGTGTATCCCTTTGCGATAGTGGCGAGGCAGTACACGCGTGTGTGTACTGCAGCCCTATCAGATTTGACAATTTTAAATTGATGTTTCGATTTGCTGAATAGTTTCGTTGGTTAAATTCAATGCTTTGGAGTTGTATTCTGATTTGGATTGTTGATTCGTCGTTTAACACTGATTAGTGTTATATATATATGGCGTTATCCAATTCTCGTATCGAGAGTTGGATATACGAGATTTCCGTGACTGTCATCTATTTGGTATTGATTATTATTGCTTCTATGCACTAATAACTGAGTTTGAATTAGACTGACCCGTTTATTATTTTCTTTTGAATGTAATACTCGGGTCAGACCCGAGTTATTTCAGGTTGTAGATTTCTGCTTTGAGTTGCTGTTTGAGCCATGAACACTTTTCACATCTTTTGGAGTAATCATGTCATAGTATAGGTTGATATGTATTCATGTATATTAGTTGATAATGTACGTGTATATATAACTTCCAGAGTCGACAATTGTAGTTGTATCATATGTTTTGTGTCAACTGTATTGTAACTGACATCAGTTATATATATGAGACTTTTGTTTTTATCTGTGTTCCGCATTCTTTGTGTATCTGTGTTGTTTTTATATATATTGTCCTAAACCATTATGAACCATCGTAGCTTGTTTTATACTGGAATTGGGTATGCCGATGGGAGTGAATAAATAAGAGATGGAAAATTTAAAATATATCCACTCCTATCGAGGTAACCAATACTAGTGTAAGACCAACTACGGATGGCCGCTCCTATCCAGCCTTATTCTTCATAATAACAGACAGTATTTCTTTTAATACTCTTTGTTATTGTGAGTATAGAGGTGGGGCGTTACAGTTGGTATCAGAGCTTGGGGTTTATGGACATAATATAAAACATAACTTGGATGGAACATGTGTTATCAGTCGACGTTTTATTTGTGCTTTGAGTCAAAACTAAAGATTAAATTTTTTGATGAAAGTTTTTAAATATCATTATTTAAAAATAAAAAGTGAATTTGTGTTCTGATGATTTGATTGATTTGAGTACTGTTTATCAGAGTGCGCAGCGGAAACAATGAAGCTGTCTTCGCTGAGTACAACTGATAATCTATTTGATTTAAAAATTGAAATATGAAATTTAAAATTTCATTGGTTGTTTACATAGTTGTAATTATTTTGTTTCTTTGAGAATTTCGAATCCAAATTGAGGATTCGAAGAAATTACAGTTATGTGATTTTTGTTGAAATTTTCGCTGGCTTTCTTTTGTACTAATCATCTATTGATTAGATTTTGCTGTTTTGAATTGTCTTCATTGAAGATATAATCGAAAGATTTCTTTGTTCATTTTGTAGTACGTGCAAATTTGAGTTGCACGTTACTGCATTAATTTTACGTTGAACCGATGCTTGGTTATGAAACGTATTTTGTTGCCGTTACCTTTATAAAGGGATTTTTACACTAGTGCTATGTTTTGAAGCACGGAGTTTAGCTGAAAATTATTATGAATAAAAATTCACTGGTGTTACATTGTGGTGTAAATTATTTTGATGAGATTTTGACGTTTAAAAATTACTGTTGCTTTGGCTTCAGTAACCGTCAAATTTTAAAAGTGGATTTTCAAGCGGTTATACCACAAAGCTGATTTGTGACCCGTATTTACGGTATTTTGAGAAGTACAATTTCCTTATCAAAATTGTTACTAATATTGCTGCTTTAATCACGTAATTGAAAAATCGTTTTAAAATGAAGATTGTTTTATAAATTTTTTTTTTAACAGTTTGCACTTTCAAAAGAAGAGGAAGGTGAGTGATAATCACTTATGAGATTTATGGCATTAAGACCCAAGTAAGGGCAGCCAATTATTTTATATGAAAATCATATTATGATTTCTGTTAATCTTTATTTCTCTGAATAAATATATGATGATCATGAATGACATTTTGGTTGAATTTTTGGTTACTGTTTTGATTTGCTTTTGGCATTGACTAATTTTGTTTTAAAAATTGTTTAATCAATCATATAACCCGATTACAGAAATGAGTTTGTAACTCAGTTTTTATAAGAAAATAATTTGATTAATTTACTGAGAAATATGGTATTGAATAATAATAATGGATTAGGCAGTATGAACAAAGAGGTTTATGCTCATGTCTAGTTCATTTAAAAATTGATATGAACAAAGCAATATTGAAAGAAAAAAAGTGCGATCAAGCAGAAATGACTTTGAAATGGGTTGTAAAATTTGGCATGAAAGTTGGTATGTTTAGATATGATTTTTAAGGAAATTAAATTGCCTACTTATGAAACGAAGAAAGGATTACAAGAGTATTTCTGGAGTTAAAAAGGAAAATTCCTTAAATGAATAAATATGTATGGTCTCTAAATTACCAAGTAATTTAGGAGAGGTGCCTTGATCTACTCATCATCAGGTGGATGATGGGTATGTGCATGACTTGTTCAAGTCCTGGAGGCCTCTGTGCAAAGGTTAACAGAATTGAGTCCTTTGCAATGCACACTTTGTGTTCAAAGGCAAGAGTTTGGACCATATAAAAATGTAAAATGAAACTGGAAAATAAGCTAGGCAGTGTGAACAAAGGAGGTTCATGCTTATGTCTAGATTGTTTTAAATTGGAGATGAACAATGCAATAAATTATTTATGTGCTGATTTGTTCAGATCTAAAGCTAAAATGTTTTATGGGTTTTTCTCTAAAACCTTATCCTATGTTCACAATAGAATTGAGTATAAGAATTCTTTTTTATAGAATTCTACTGGATTTGTTTAAGAGATCATGACATTCTTGAATATAGGAGATATGCAAGTGATAAAACAAATTTTGAATGAGACAACTGGAGAAATGAAATAAAGCATTATTTTCATGAATGAAAGTATGGACAGTTGAGATTTTCTGAAATAAGAAATGAGACTGGTCACTAGATTATAAAACTAATCTAGGAGAGAAGCCTTGATCTATTCATCATAAGGAGTATGATGGGTATGTGCATGACTTGTTTAAGTCCTATAGGCCTTTGTGCAAGGGTTAACAGAATTGAGTCCCTTGCAATGCACACATGGTGTTCAATGGCAAAGAGATATGACCAAATTAAATTGATAAATCGAGATTTAAAGCTGAACTATGGAATTAAAATGAGTTAATTTCATGAGAGTATGTGTACATGTATACTGTATTGAATAATTGTTGATTTGAGATTCGATTATCGTTTTTGATAATTGAATATTTGTTGATTTGAGATCCGATTATCGTTTTTGATAATCGAATATTTGTTGATTTGAGATTTAATTATCGTTTTTGATAGTTGAATAATTGTTGATTTGTGTGACGACCGCCCACGACCCCTGCACCGAATCTAAAGATAGTGCGCTGTAAAGTGTGCCAGGCGACCATGGACGATTGTCAGGGTAGATCAAAATAACAGAATCTATCGTATTACTCACAGCGTATGGACAAAATACAATAGAACATATGTATAGTGAAGCTTTACAGAGTAAAATGCCATCATATAAAACTCCATAATAGTTGAATACAAGCATCCAAATAGTCAATACATCAAGCCTCACTACATATCAGTCAGAGAATACAAAGCAGCGGAACATCCAGTACATATAAGAAGATAATATGCAACCCTCTAGCTCGTCTTCGATATCAGCGTCGTGAGAAGAGAACAGCACCTGTCACCTGCTACCTAGTCTGCCCGTCCCAAAATGGACGAACAGCCCAAGGCAATAAGAATTAAAACATAAAGCCTTGAGTCAGACAACAGTCTTAGTGAGCAGTAAATTAACTAACAACATACCAAAAGAGTACAAAGGAAAAAAGGAATAGGAATACAACCCTCCCACTCCAACCTCTTTCTACAGTGATAGCCCCCAGACACAAACTAAGCAGAAGCAAACATAGCAGAGCATACAATGTAAAGTAAAGAAATTATCACTCGAGTCAAGGGCGATGTTTTCCAAGCACAAACCCCCAAGGCCTAAACCAAGATCAGATAAGCACCCAGAAAACACTGCTCTTGAGACCGAATGACGATACAACCAAACATCCATGACTCTGGCTATCACTGTTATCATTGCTTCAATATCACCGTTAATTGAATGACCGGCACATTCTTTCAGCCGTCCGTCAAGGGCTAATGGAAACCCCGGTTCTAGACATAACTCCCGCACGTCGTCGCAGCCCGTGCCTAGGACTATCGAATCTGCCCAGAGTACTCGACCATCAACAGTTAGTCGTTGGGACTATCGAATCTGCCCAAACGTACTCTTGCTCGGAGCATGCTAGAACCTTCAACAACGATGAGACCCAAGCCTCCTAGTCATCCTCCTTGACGACTATCCTCATATCCATCCATTATCCTCAACCCGAATCATATCACCGAGTTACCAACATGCTTGGAATGATCCCGTCTGGATTAGACCAAGACTATCTCATATCATACTTTGCTTCATCACATCCTCGCAAAGTCTCATCTCAACATCATCATCAAATCTATGCATAAGAGCTTCATCATCCGCTACAAATGCCACAAGCAGCTTTCCCAATTCAAGAGCCTTTCCCTTAGCTTTTGAATCATCTTCGGTCTAAATCAAATCATCAATCATCTAATTCATAGCAATCAACCAAGTCAAACATTAATCCAAACAATCAAGCATTCAAATATGATCTAAGTAGACAATTATCAGAATAATGGCAATTTCGTAATTAAAGAGTCGAAAGTCAAATAAGCATGAAAACAAGAACAATGTCTCTATAATCTTGATGAATGAACTTGCATAGGTTAACATGTAGTAAAATAGATGTAACATCATGATGAACAATGGATCTATATGGATCTACACTTAGGATGAAGAAAATGTATGGAAATCACTATTTTAACATCAAATCGAGCCAACAATCCGATATACTCCTTTGGATCCGTGTGAGAGATAATCACCACTCACCAAATCACCTAAACAACCTCAAATCAACATGTTTCAGATCTGGACAATGAAGGATCAAGCTTGATCTATCACGAATCCGCTTCAAATGAAGAAATCTCACTTCAAAGGATGAAGTTCTTCAATCCAAGCTCTTGAATCTTCAATCTTGATCTTTGATTTGGATGAAAGGAAGCACTAGATTAGAGTAGAGAAAAGAAGTGAAGAAGTGTAGAAGTCGAGCTCTCAAAATGGCAGCACTTCGTCGCTTCGAAATCCGGATCCCAAAAAGTGAGAACAACCTTCCTATTTATAGCAGAAATTTCCTTAAGTCGTAACTCGGCTATCTCCATAAGTCGTCTCCGACTTATAGCATGCGCGCCTACGACTCAACTGAGAAGCGACCTAACAACAGCTCCTACCTAATGACTAACAGGTGTGCGACTTAACAGATCTATGTTTCTACGACTTATCAAATAACTGGGTTACGACTCAACTCCTAAGTCGTCTACGACTTAACACATAGGCTATGACTTAACCGGGTTAAACTCTTAAGTCGTCTACGACTTAACACATAGACTACGACTCACTAGGCTACGACCTAACTTCACCCAGACATAAGTCGCTTACGACTTAACACCTTAACTCGTCCACGACTTAACTCCCATAGGTCGTACCCTCCTTAAGTCGCTAACTCACTTAAGTCGCACTATTACTTAACTTGCTAACTCGCTGTTTCTTAACTCGGTCACTTCCTTAGGTTTTCTATCCCTTAGGTCGTTAACTCACCCAGTCGACTTAACTTGGCAACGACTTAAACACTTAACTCGGTAACAATTTAACTCGCCACTATCCTTAAGTCGCGCCTACCTCTTAAGTCGTTCAAACGACCTATCTCCAAACCCTTAACTCGCTATTTCCCTGGGCCGCTCCTATTCCCTAAGTCGTATACGACTTACGACTTACGCTAAGTCGTGAACGACTTAGGACTTAGCAAATTTTTCGCCAATCTTCGTGAAAACTTTTTGACGCAAATTTTCTTCGATTTTTCGATCCGTAAAAATACGGGTCGTTACATTCTCTCCCCCTTAGGAATTTCGCCCCCGAAATTCCAAACAAACAAAAAAAGCAATCAAAGACTATTCTGCACGCCTACCATCCATAGCAATCAACAAACCATACATCCAGTTCTAGCTTAGCGCACAGAATTCTAAAACTAGAACAAGTTACAATATCGCGAGATGACACGACACCTTAGGGCCATACCTTGAAGAGTTCAGGATGAGCTGCCTTCATCCTCTCTTCCACCTCCCACGTATAGTCGTTATCATCATCACTCCATTGTATCTTGAGCAACTTAACTACCTTCCTCCTAAGCTGTTTTGTGTCGGTTTCCACAACACGAAGCGGCTTACGAGGTCTTCTATCGACTGGATCAACTTCGAAGTCTTCGCAGCTATCAGCAGAAACCACTGTATTCGAGTCGTGCACATACTTTCGTAGATATGATACGTAAAAAACATTGTGCACACCCGACATCTTCTCTGGTAACTCCAATCTATAGGCGAGCTTTCCAATTCGCTTGATGATCGGGAATGGTCCAACAAATCTCGGAGTCAACTTCCCTTTCTTCCCAAATCGAATAACATTCTTCAGTGGAGAAATCTTCACAAAAACCATATCTCCTACGTCGAATTCCAAATCCTTTCGACGCTTATCGGCATAACTCTTCTGACGGTCTTGGGCTGCCTTCATTCGTTGCCGAATGACCTCTATGCAATCCGAAGTCTGTCGAATCATCTCTGGTCCAAGTAACAGCTTTTCTCCAGTTTCCAACCAACATGTCGGTGAGTTACACGGTCTTCCATACAATGCCTCATACGGTGCCATACCAATGCTTGACTGGTAACTATTGTTATATGCAAACTCCACCAAATGAAGGTGATCTTCCCACGATCCTCCGAAATCCAAAACACAAGCTCTGAGGAGATCTTCCAAAACTCGGTTGACTCTCTCGGTCTGACCATCTGTTTGAGGGTGATAAGCTGTACTCAAACATAACTCAGTCCCTAAAACTTCCTGAAAACTCTTCCAAAATCCACTAGTGAACAATGGATCTCGATCGCTCACTATACTCTTCGGAATACCATGGAATCGGACTATCCACTTAACATACAACTCGGCCAACTTTGATGCAGTCCTAGTCGATCGAACAGGAATGAACCTCGCACTCTTAGTCAGACGATCTACGATGACCTAAATCCCTTCATTTCCCGTTCTTGTTCTAGGTAGCCCATCAATAAAATCCATCGATACTTGCTCCCACTTCCAGGTAGGAACCTCTAATGGCTGAAGCAATCCACTTGGCTTCTTCTGCTCAGCCTTTACCAACTGGCAGTTCATACACTTGGAAATAAAATTTCCAACATCCTTCTTCATACCTTCCCAGTAGTAGGTTCTCTTCATATCTCGATACATCTTATTTCCACCTGGATGAATTGTCAGCTTTGAGTGATGACTTTCCTTCAGAACCTCACTCCTCAATTCATCTATATCGGGAACAACTAGTCGTCCTTGCTTCCGAAGCCAACCCTCTCGATCGACCTCAAACCCTTTATCCTTTTTTGGATCCAATCCAGATTCCAAATCACGGATAATCTTGACAAGCTTATCATCTCGCTTTTGGCTCTCGCCAATCCTTTCCACAAGAGAAGGTCTTATCGATAAATTTGCCAACATCTCAGGTTCCAATTCACATCTAGGCCTGAAGTCAAATCCAGCTAAATACTCGAGATTCTTCCATTCTGAAAACATGACTCCCAATCCTGCATGTCTTCGACTTAACGCATCTGCCACTGCGTTACCTTTTCCCGGAGTATAAGCTATACCAAAATCATATGATGCCAAAAACTCTAGCCAACGTTGCTGCCGAAGATTCAAATCCTTTTGGGAGAAAAGATACTTCAACGACTTATGATCTGTAAACAGCTCGAATCGAACTCCCAATAGATAATGTCTCCACATCTTCAGAGCAAAAACAATCGCCGCTAACTCCAAATCATGAGTCGGGTAATTCCTTTCATGCAGCTTCAGTTGTCGACTGGCATACGCAACAACTTTATCCTTCTGCATCAGCACTGCTCCAAGTCCAGTACCACATGCGTCGGTGTAAACCACCATCTCATCATTCCCACTTGGAATAGTCAAAACAGGAGCACTCGTCAATCGCTCTTTCAGGATTCCGAAAGCTTGCTCACACTTAGCATCCCATCTGAACACTTGGTTCTTCTTCGTCAATCCTGTTAACGGTGCAGCTACCTTGGAGAAGTCTTTGATAAACCGTCGATAATATCCTGCTAATCCAAGAAAGCTTCTCACATCATATGCATTCTTAGGTCTAACCCAATCCTGGATTGCTGCCACCTTAGCGGGATCAACCGCTATTCCATTTCCAGAAATCACATGGCCTAAGAACCTCACTTCACTCTTCCAGAAGTGACACTTCGAAAACTTAGCCTTCAGCTGATGTTTCCGCAAGATTTCCAAAATAATTCGCAAGTGTGTCTTGTGCTCTTCCTCAGTTCTGGAATAAATCAGAATATCATCCACGAACACAAGTACAAACTTGTTCAACTGATCTCTGAACACTCTATTCATAAGATCCACAAAATATGCTGGCGCGTTAGTCAATCCAAACGGCATTACCAGCCACTCAAAGAAACCAGATGGTGTCCGAAAAGCAGTCTTCGGCACACTATCCTTAGCCACTCTCAACTGGTGAAATCCCGTTGCCAAATCCATCTGAGAAAACACCTTGGCTTCATGAAGCTGATCAAACAAGTCATCTATTCTCGGCAATGGATACTTGTTCTTCTTAGTCACCTTATTCAGCTCACGATAATCCACACACAATCTCAACGACCCATCTGCCTTGGTTGCAAACACAACTGGTGCACCCCACTCGGACACACTACGCCGAATGAATCCTTTCTGTAAAAGGTCATCAACTTGCACCCTCAACTCTTGCTGTTCCCTAGGCGCCATCCGCCTAAGAGGCATCACAACAGGTCTGGCTCCTTCAACTAGATCTATACGAAACTCGATCTCTCTATGCGGCGGCAACCCTTTGACTTCGTCAAAGACATCCTCGAATCCATTCGCGATTGGCACTAATGACAGTCCATCCCGTGGAACAACTAGCGAATACATGAAGCTCATGAAGACGCCTTCTTCATGCTTACATCGTATCACAATCTTTCGCCCCTACACATTCTCGACTGTCACCTCCAGCCTCTCACAATCAACCTTAGCCGCATACTTCCTAAGCCAGTCCATACCCAAAATAATTCCGAACCCCGCAAAGTTCAGAACAAAACAATCACAGACAAAAGAGCAACCATGACTCGACACAATCAGACCACGGCATAACATACACAAACAAGATGAACCCCCAACTGGATTAGTCACAACCAATGGCCTATCAACAATATCCGGTTCCATACCCAACCGGCCTACAAGTTCACTACAAACAAACGAATGCGACGCTCCAGTATCAAACAGAACTCTAACTGGAACACCACATAGGAAAAGAGTACCTTGAACCACCACACTCTTTCCTTTCTCTTCAGCGGTAGGAGCTTTCGAAGACGACGGAACAGCTCCCAAAGCATAAGCTTGCACAATCTACTTGTCCCTCCTCGGTTCTGGACAATTCTTCCTGAAATGCCCCGGCTTGTCACAGTTGTGACACTTCATCGGTGCCTTCGGATTCTTACAATCCTTTGAAAAATGGCCCTTCTGCTGACAATTGTAGCAAGTCACTTCGCCTTTCAGCTTCTTCTGACCATCCTTACCCTTCTGCTGCTGCTGCTTCCTCTTCTTGTTTCCACCCTGCTGGGGTTTAGACTCTTCCCTGGTCACAGCAACAACAGATCCTTCCTTAGGAAACAGACTCTCATGCCTGAGAGCTTTCTCCACAAGCTTCTCAAATGAATCATCCAAATGATCCTCCAACTGTCTCCCAAGATAACTGTCCAAGCCTGTCACAAACTTCTCATTCTTCTGATATGCAGATTCGATATATGACCGGGCATACTTGGACAAAGCCTCAAACTCAGAAACATACTCAAGAACTGGTCTCCCACCCTGCTTGAGCTCCACAAACTTCTTGAACAGAACAGACTTCTGAGCTGTAGAAATGAACTTAGCTTCAAATCTAACTTGGAATTGCTCCCAAGTAATCTCTTCCTCCGGAGTATTGATGGTAATAGAGTTCCACCAATCAGAAGCTCCCCCTTGAAGCTGCCTTGATGCCAACTTCCTCTTAGTTGCATCCTCAATTCCCAAATCACCAAAGATCCTTCTACAAGCATCAATCCACCTCTGGACCTCAATAGTTGATTCTGTTCCCAAGAAAACCTTTCCTCCAAGAGCAGTATAGTCTTTACACAACTTAGCAAAATCCACTGGTTTTGGAGTTTGGACTTGAACTCCAACATCTACTGCTTAAGAAGATAATATGCAACCCTCTAGCTCGTCTTTGATATCAGCATCGTGAGAAGAGAACAACACCTGTCACCTGCTACCTAGTCTGCCCGTCCCAAAATGGACGAACAGCCCAAGGCAATAAGAATTAAAACATAAAGCCTTGAGTCAGACAACAGTCTTAGTGAGCAGTAAATTAACTAACAACATACCAAAAGAGTACAAAGGGAAAAAGGAATAGGAATACAACCCTCCCACTCCAACCTCTTTCTACAGTGACAGCCCCCAGACACACACTAAGCAGAAGCAAACATAGCAGAGCATACAATGTAAAGTAAAGAAATTATCACTCGAGTCAAGGGCGATGTTTTCCAAGCACAAACCCCCAAGGCCTAAACCAAGATCAGATAAGCACCCAGAAAACACTGCTCTTGAGACCGAATGACGATACAACCAAACATCCATGACTCTGGCTATCACTGTTATCATTGCTTCGATATCACCGTTAATTGAATGACCGGCACATTCTTTCAGCCGTCCGTCAAGGGCTAATGGAAACCCCGGTTCTAGACATAATTCCCGCACGTCGTCGTAGCCCGTGCCTAGGACTATCGAATCTGCCCAGAGTACTCGACCATCAACAGTTAGTCGTTGGGACTATCGAATCTTCCCAAACGTACTCTTGCTCGGACCATGCTAGAACCTTCAACAACGATGAGACCCAAGCCTCCTAGTCATCCTCCTTGACGACTATCCTCATATCCATCCATTATCCTCAACCCGAATCATATCACCGAGTTACCAACATGCTTGGAATGATCCCGTCTGGATTAGGCCAAGACTATCTCATATCATACTTTGCTTCATCACATCCTCGCAAAGTCCCATCTCAACATCATCATCAAATCTATGCATAAGAGCTTCATTATCCGCTACAAATGCCACAAGCAGCTTTCCCAATTCAAGAGCCTTTCCCTTAGCTTTTGAATCATCTTCGGTCTAAATCAAATCATCAATCATCTAATTCATAGCAATCAACCAAGTCAAACATTAATCCAAACAATCAAGCATTCAAATATGATCTAAGTAGACAATTATCACAATAATGGCAATTTTGTAATTAAAGAGTCGAAAGTCAAATAAGCATGAAAACAAGAACAATGTCTCTATAATCTTGATGAATGAACTTGCATAGGTTAACATGTAGTAAAATAGATGTAAAATCATGATGAACAATGGATCTATATGGATCTACACTTAGGATGAAGAAAATGTATGGAAATCACTATTTTAACATCAAATCGAGCCAACAATCCGATATACTCCTTTGGATCCGTGTGAGAGATAATCACCACTCACCAAATCACCTAAATAACCTCAAATCAACACGTTTCAGATTTGGACAGCGAAGGATCAAGCTTGATCTATTACGAATCCGCTTCAAACGAAGAAATCTCACTTCAAAGGATGAAGTTCTTCAATCCAAGCTCTTGAATCTTCAATCTTGATCTTCGATTTGGATGAAAGGAAGCACTAGATTAGAGTAGAGAAAAGAAGTGAAGAAGTGTAGAAGTCGAGCTCTCAAAATGGCAGCACTTCGTCGCTTCGAAATCCGGATCCCAAAAAGTGAGAACAACCTTCCTATTTATAGTAGAAATTTCCTTAAGTCGTAACTCGGCTATCTCCATAAGTCATCTCCGACTTATAGCATGCGCGCCTAAGACTCAACTGAGAAGCGACCTAACAACAGCTCCTACCTAACGACTAACAGGTGTGCGACTTAACAGATCTATGCTTCTACGACTTATCAAATAACTGGGTTACGACTCAACTCCTAAGTCGTCTACGACTTAACACATAGGCTATGACTTAACCGGGTTAAACTCTTAAGTCGTCTATGACTTAACACATAGGCTACGACTAACTAGGCTACGACCTAACTTCACCCAGACATAAGTCGCTTACGACTTAACACCTTAACTCGTCCACGACTTAACTCCCATAGGTCGTACCCTCCTTAAGTCGCTAACTCACTTAAGTCGCACTATTACTTAACTTGCTAACTCGCTGTTTCTTAACTCGGTCACTTCCTTAGGTTGTCTATCCCTTAGGTCGTTAACTCACCCAGTCGACTTAACTTGGCAACGACTTAAACACTTAACTCGGTAACAATTTAACTCGCCACTATCCTTAAGTCGCGCCTACCTCTTAAGTCGTTCAAACGACCTATCTCCAAACCCTTAACTCGCCATTTCCCTAGGCCGCTCCTATTCCCTAAGTCGTATACGACTTACGACTTATGCTAAGTCGTGAACGACTTAGGACTTAGCAAATTTTTCGCCAATCTTCGTGAAAACTTTTTGACGCAAATTTTCTTCGATTTTTCGATCCGTAAAAATACGGGTCGTTACAATTTGGGATTTCTGATTATCGTTTTGATAATTAGGCAATTGCTAATTTTGCTGATTGTAAGATTTTCTAGTCTCTAACTGATTCTAGATTATGTTGATTATATTAAATTGCTATTTTGTGATTTCTGTATTCTAATTATCTAACTGATAATTGAATATTACTGACAATTGCATTTGTCCAGTTTTGTCGTTTTCTGATTATCTATTTGATGATTAGATTTTGTGAGAATTTGTAAATTTCTTTTATGGAATTAAAAGTTTTCTTCGGTTTTGGTGTTCTCGATCTTTATTTTTCTAGCTTAACCAGTTTATGTTAGAAAAATAATTGTTATTGACAACCTTAATTATGAAAATTGCGGGGACGCAATTTCTATAAGGAGGGGAGTCTGTGACAACCCCGAGTTTTATAACGATTTATTTTCATCCAATGACGATAAAAATTGTTGTTAATTGCTATTTGGAGTTTTAATTCGAGTTGAAATTCTTTGAGAAAAATTGGTTTGGTATTATTAGGCTTAAAAAATTTAATTATCCACTTCTTTTGTGGCCAAGATAATCATGTATAACCGTTTCTCTCCTTCATTTTCGAAGACCCGACCCTCATTCAATTTGTTTTCGTTCGATCAAAACCCTAAGTCTAAGAAAAACAAAATAATGGCGGTCTCGTCCTGGCGAATTAGGGCTTCGACTCGATTTCCTTTGAGAGATGATGGCTGCTCATGATTTCTCTCGTTCGTTCTTCAATCAAATTGGGGCATGCTCGGTGTTTTCGTTTGTCTCCCCGAAAACTAGGGCTTCACAAATTAAGGGCTACCCTTCCTCGTCGAAAATGGTGAGTAATTTATATTACTCACATCTAATTCAAGCACATATATTTGTGAGTTGTGATTTTCACTGCTTTGAATCCTTGGGTTTTCGTTTGTATACGAACATTTGAGTTCGTCTTGATTCACCTTGGCCATTCTATTTTGTTTGAATACATAGATGGTTTCTCTGACTTTAGCAGTTGTACAATTTTATGCCTGATACTCACAGAGTTGATTCTTGTATGGATTTCTGGCTTTAATGACTTTTGATTTGGGTTTGACGATGTTGTTTTTGTGCACCCTTGACTATCTCCCGACCACCACGGCTTTGAATGGTTGTTGGTATTTTGGGAGTGGCACCGCCATGAGTTGAAACCGCAGTCCCATGATTTTCGAACTTGTCCTTACCGTTCGATTTGCCTTGCCTTTATTTTGATCACTATCTCGGCTTTTGATTTATTCGAACTTGTTTGATTTTGTTAAAATTCGACTTGGACTATTTATTGGGTATCTGGGTCTTCGGCACAGTTTGTTCGACCTTGTTTTCGTGGAAAAATCGGCTATGATGCTTTTGCACTGGTACCATGACTTTGATCTTCACTGACCTGTTGTCCCCTGATTTTGTTTATACTGTGAATTCTGTTCTTTGTCAAACTACTTGAGAAATTGATTTCGGTCTGTAGTTTTGATTCTTTGTAGCTCAGTTGCTCTTAACGTTGTGATGTTGAACTTGGATAGTATATCAGTGATGTATCATCCCTGTTGTATACCTGTAGTTGCATTGTTCATGTTGTAACTGTGCACTTGTCAGTGTAGTCTTCATTTAGGGTAGTCTGCACTGCTTCATGTTGTTGCTTGACCTGTTCCACTATGGTTCCATGCCTTGTGGTTGCATTTTATTCGTGTTTGCTGTCACATTGGGCTTGTAGTTGGTGTAGCTCGCTGTCTTTGAAATCTGCTCTGGTCTATCCCATTTCACTTGGTTACAGAACTTGATGTTCGGTTTTGTTCTTGCTTCTCGTACTACCTAGTCTGGTTCTCGACCTATGGTGTTTATGAAGTCTAATGCCTTTGGTTTTTCATTAGTACATATTGCCTTAAGTACAAGTATGTAGTGGCCGTTTGATCTGTCCATTAAAGTCAGTGATGTGTCTGCATTGCGGTCACATGAATTGAACTTGTTCATTTCAGTTGGGTTATTTTGTATTGAAGTATTTTGTTTTCCACTGTTTGGACATTTGGGTTTTTGAGTTGCAGGGTAATTGTTCTGTTTAGTTTATATTCTCTTGGATGTTGGTTATGTAGTTTTGGATTCTATTACACTACTGATGTCACTCATGTATACCCCTCTGTACCTCACTTCCTTTGGCCTTGCATTTAGTTCTGGCCTGGTATAGTGGTTCACTGCTTCCCAGTTTTATAAATGAGACTGTTGTATTTGGGTTTTGAACCACGACCCGACAGAGTTGCTGCCATTATTGTGGGCACTGACTTCAGTTTGTCTACACTTTGATGATTAAGTTGTATTGCCTCTGACTTTTGACATACAGTCTTCATTTACTTCGAGTTAATCGCTTACAGTTGCATTGTTGACCCATTACTCTGGTTGACATTTTGTTATCGCCTACTTGTATCAATCCATATCATCACTTAGTTAGTGCAGTCTTCGAGTAGTTAGTGCACTTGTATACAGCTGCATTGGGTAGTTCTTTGTAGTCTTCACTATACCATATTGTCACTGCATATCTCTTTTGCATTGCTTTCCTTGTGGTTTAGTTTCACACTGCTGTCACTCGTAGTTGCTGCAGTGTTATAGTTCACGGTCTTCATTTGAGACAGTGTTCATATACTCTTGAGTCATGTTTCATTTGCTCGAATTGGTTGGGCTTGAGTTGTTGGTTCATGTTGTAGCTTCTCTTGTATCTCTTGTGATATCTGTTGAGTCTGTTTCAATTGCCCTGTGTACGTCTCGAACCTGTGAGCTTGATGAGTTGCTTTGTCATAATTGTTTGCATCTGCAGCATTGTTTCATCACTAAAGCCTTGATGCTTTGATGTTTATGATTTCATTTGTGCATTCTTGTAGTCACTTGGGCTTGCTCTATAGCTTGCCTTGACAATTGTATTTAGTTGTCATATAATTCTTCTTGGCTTTGTCATTGCCGAGCTTTTGCCCTTGATAGTATTTTGTGGTCTTTACTTTAGTTCACTGTCATCCGAACTGTTGCCACTGTCTTCTTTGTAGATGCATTCTGCCCTTGTCTTTTCAACTGTTTGCCACTACAGTTTCATCGTGGTGGTTGCTTTGTATTCGTTTATGTCTGCAGTTGCCTGTGTTTTGCAGCTTTCCTCCTGTTGGGATTTGTTTCCGAATTCACTTGAGTTGAATCCGGTACTTCGGGGTTTGACCTTGTGATCATTTGTGACTTTCACTGAGCTTTTGTGTATCCCTTTGCGATAGTGGCGAGGCAGTACACACGTGCGTGTACTGCAGCCCTATCAGATTTGACAGTTTTAAATTGATGTTTCGATTTGCTGAATAGTTTCGTTGGTTAAATTCAATGCTTTGGAGTTGTATTCTGATTTGGATTGTTGATTCGTCGTTTAACACTGATTAGTGTTATATATATATGCCGTTATCCAATTCTCGTATCGAGAGTTGGATATACGAGATTTCCGTGACTGTCATCTATTTGGTATTGATTATTATTGCTTCTATGCACTAATAACTGAGTTTGAATTAGACTGACCCGTGTATTATTTTCTTTTGAATGTAATACTCGGGTCAGACCCGAGTTATTTCAGGTTGTAGATTTTCTGCTTTGAGTTGCTGTTTGAGCCATGAAGACTTTTCACATCTTTTGGAGTAATCATGTCATAGTATAGGTTGATATGTATTCATGTATATTAGTTGATAATGTACGTGTATATATAACTTCCAGAGTCGACAATTGTAGTTGTATCATATGTATTGTGTCAACTGTATTGTAACTGACATCAGTTATATATATGAGACTTTTGTTTTTATCTGTGTTCCGCATTCTTTCTGTATCTGTGTTGTTTTTATATATATTGTCCTAAATCATTATGAACCATCGTAGCTTGTTTTATACTGGAATTGGGTATGCCGATGGGAGTGAATAAATAAGAGATGGAAAATTTAAAATATATACCACTCCTATCGAGGTAACCAATACTAGTGTAAGACCAACTACGGATGGCCGCTCCTATCCAGCCTTATTCTTCATAATAACAGACAGTATTTCTTTTAATACTCTTTGTTATTGTGAGTATAGAGGTGGGGCGTTACACAAATCACCTTTAAATAGTTTATATTCCAATCAAAATAATTCATTTAAACCTTTTAAAAGTGTAATTATTATATTTTCAAATCAAGTATTCAATTTCCAAAGTTTCAAACCATTCTGAGTTCGTTTACTAAGTCAAAAACCCTAATTATTAAAATTTCAGCATTTCACAGCATTTAAAAACAACTGCTATAAGTTATATTTGAAAACATTTTTAATTCAGAAAAGACAGCACTTAAAACTGCTGTTAAAACTCAGTTTTAGTTGAATTATAGTTCAAAACAGAAAAGATAGCATTTTAGAAATGCTTCGGTAGTTCAGATTTCAAAACAAGGGTTAAATTTGATTTCAACATAGACTGCAGACCATTATAGCATTTCTAGAGAATACTATAATAGGCCTGAGTTCAATATTAGCCTATAAGTTCAATTACAGCAACTACAGCATTCAGAAATGTTGTAATAGCTCCTTTTTACACAATTTTAGTTCAAAACAGAATCTATAGCATTTCTGAATGCTATTAAGAGTTAATTTCAGGTGTTAGTGTATTTCCAGCAATTAAATAACTTTAATTTAAAACACATAAACATTTTTAAAATCATATTTTAACATTTAAAATGTTCATTTACATATCATTTAACATATATCTTTTCACAATAAATTTCTTATAATCAAATCCAATTTTCAACAATTTACTTAATAAATTTTAGTGTAAAAGTGTCCAATTCTTCACATTTCAACAAATAAACTTAACACTTCAAATTTAAATTACCATTTCACAATTTAACTAAATTTCCAATTTTATTTAATTAACTTAAACCTTTAATTAAAACCAAATTTCACATTTCCTAGTCAAGTTATATTTTAAAAGATCACTTTTAAACATTCATTTATTTAACCACTTAAATTCATAGAAAATCAATAATACTTTAATAAATCACTTAAATTCAAATTTAATCAAATTATCATATTTACCATTTTCAAATAAAATTTAATATCCATTTTATTTATATAACTTAAATATCATTTTTAACCAAAATTCCAAATTTCCAACTTAAGTTATATTTCAAAAATCCAGTTAAACCATTCATTAATTACATTTTTAACACATAGAAAAATCATAATTTCTTTAATTCAAAATATTTCAAAATCTGTTTAAATCAAATTTCATAAATTTATATTTTTAAAATACTTAAAAATATTCAAACACTTTATAAAATAACCACGGGCCTGTATATAGTTTTCTAGCCTAGGTCAAGTGATACAGATATTTATCATTTCAATCCGCAGTCTAAAACGAAAAATCTGGGTTCTATCATTTCAAACCCGCAATCCCAAGTTAAAATAAATTAAATAAAAACCATTCAGGCCTATTATTTCAGCCCATAACGATTTTTCCCTATTCTAAAGTCCGTTCGGGTATGTATCATTTCAACCCATAGTGATTCTAGTCTACAGGGAACTTGCAATGGTGATAACTGATATAAATAACAGAATAACATTAAATAACAGTAACATATGATATAACAGGTGTATAAACATCATATGATCATAACATAGTCAAGTATAACATGATAATATATTTCTACAGATTCACAGGGTGTCAAATTACTAGTTATATAGGTACATATTGTCTGGTAAGAATAACTCACCTGTTAAAGCTGGAGATTATCGATCAAAACACACAGAATGGATTCTAGAAAGCACAACAAACACGATATAGCATGACTTTTGATTTGAATGAATAGAGAGCCTTGATATTTATCTTGTAAACAATAACCAAAACAAGACAATATACACATGAGTATTCAACCAAACTACATTGAAATAAATTGGAATAAAAAAGCAACAAAGACAAGATAACTTAACCTTGCTACAACCATTCCAAAGCTCGACCAAGGGGTTCATTTCTCAGCTATGATGATGATATAGCTCAGGTTTGGCACCATACTCACGGCTAGAAGGAGTATGGAGTGGTAGGGTTATAACATGAAGCATACAAATGGTCAAGGCAACATATATGAAGTATTTTGAGCACAACAAGGCTCGGCCTTGGGTCAAGTGGGGCTTGGCCATACTTGTACAGGTTTGGACATGTCAGGTCAGATCTGAAACTGATGGTCAGAGGTGATGTGATGGCTGGAGGTGGTGGCTATGGGGTGGGCAAAGTGATAGGTGAAGGGTATAGTGCAAACATTGGATTGGCTAGCATGTTTTGTGGAGTTTTGTGGTGATGGCTTCAAGTGGAAGGTCATGGCCTGTCTTAGTCAGAGGGAAGGGAGTGTTTGCTGTAGTAGATGGTGATGGTGAGTGGAGTTGAAGGGTGGAGAGGCTAGTGGCCGAGCAAACAAGGTAGGAAGAGGAGGCTAAAACAATGAAGAAGAGGAGAAAGATGTGAAAAGAAAGAAGCCATTTTTTTTATTAGAAGAAGATAGCCGTGAGTTTTTTTTTTTGAGGATGGTGAGATATTTTCTCACGTGAAATGAGAAGTAAGTCACAGCAATAACAAAAAGATATGGTCGGCTAAGCAACTGAATGCAAGAGTTAGGAAATGAAAAGGCGGAAGAGGAAAAGACTTAGGAGTTTCAATAGTTTAAAACCTTTCATATTTCTTTATTTTAATTATATAACTTTATATTTCTGGAAATAATAATAATCCCAGATAAAATTTCGAAATTTTTTCAAAATATAATAATTTATATAAATATTTATCAATTATATAAAGTTAAATTAAGAAAATAGCTAAAAATAGTAAACTAGTCTAGAAAATTTGAAATTGAATAGAATAAATTTTAGAAAAATTCATATGAGCTTGTAATATATTTCTAAACATAAATAATAACATAAAATAAAAATATATTCACAAAATAAATATTTAAAATTTAATTTACATATAATTTTTAATGAAGAAAATAGCAGAAAATAGGGAAACAGCCTTTAAAAATAGGAAATCATCATAGTAAATTTTGGACAAATTCTATTATTATTTTTTTGAAAATATTTAGAGATGAAAATATACATAAATTAACATATTGACATATATTAAAATAAAATATAACAAAGAAAAAGTAATTTATACAATTTAAAATAGACAAAATTGTTAAATAAACAGTTTATACTCAAAATTGAAATGTACATAACTTTTACATTTTAACTCCGTTTTCAACGAAACAAAAAGCAGTGTTCAAGTTATTACATCTATTTTCATAATAAAAGATAAAATCTATAATTTCAAATATTTAAAATTTAAACTTAAAAGTCAAAGTTTGACTATTGACCAAAATTCACATTTTCTGGAAATATTAAATTTAGTCATATTTGGAATTCTAATCCACACAAAAAAAATCAAAGTTTATATTTACAATAACAAAATTTATTCTTTTCATAAATAAAGCTTTTGAATCTGGAAAAATCGATTTAAAAATATTTGCAAAATATAGGGTTGTTACACTCTTCCCCACTCAAAACTTTTCGTCCCCGAAAAGGATTGAGGTACGGGAAAGCACAGAAAAAGATATAGAGAAATAAGATTAAAATAAGATGACAAGGAGATTTAAATCACACCTGATAACTGTTGTTATAGGTAAGTTTAACAAGAGGGAGGTGATCAAATCAAGAACACAAACACGAAAAGATCCTCTAGAGTCTGAATCACCCTTTTCACTTGACCGACGGTCTATGAATGGAAAAACAGTTTTCAGATCCAGATGAGTAACAAAGATTATCAAAGATTATAGAAAGATTTCTAAATAGACTGGTATAAGCAATAGCCTTCCCATTCTGTAACAAGATAAGGGAAATAAGGACAACCAAAAGATAGTTTGGAAAAAAAACAAAATAAGATAATAAATTTGAAACCATAATGCTTTGAAATCATAACAATTTAGGGGTGTTTATCATTTGGAAATCATACTACTAAAATCATAACACTTTGGAAATGTTATTCTTTAAAAAAAACATAATACTTAGAAAATCATAACACCTTTTAAAAATAATCTTCATTTAAACCATTTTAATCCAAGATCAAACAATATTCATTTTAAAGTTGTAACATTTCTAAGTTCATTCAATTTTTAAAAATTTCCAAAACATTGTATTTTCAAAACAGCAGCACTTATAAAATGCTACAGTAGATATATTAATATTTCAAATCATTTTTATTCTAGAATATTCATTTGGATATCATTTAACTTATGACTTATTAAAACAAACTTTTATGAATGGAATATCCAAATTAAACTATACTTCGTTTATTAATTCAAAAGCTCACTATTTTAGTTAGCTTTTGATTTAACACATAACCTAACTCTTTATTTAAAATACCCATTTCATAAATAGATATTCCTTTAATAAGTTAAACTTAAAATTCCATTTGAAAACCAAATTATCAATTATCAAGTTTTAGTGATGTTAAAATACATTTTAACTATTTAAATCATAATTATTCATTTTTCAAGACATATCTATTTCATAAATAAAATATTTATCATAGCAAATATAACAATCAAATTTCTTTACACATTTATTCATTTAGACATCAATTAAACTATGATTTCAAGTTAAATAAACTTTATTACAAAATGTCCAATTCAAATGTATTTTATTTTATCTATTCAAAGATACATTATTTATTATACAACATATTCATTTCAGGAAATAACTTTTATTAAAATTCCTAGGTTAGACTTAAGGTTCCATATTAAATCATATTTGATTATTAAGTTATTTAAATAAAATCTCTTTAAATCCCTTTTTCACTATTAACCTCTGTTAATCTTTTATAACTAAAATTTAAGTGTATAACATTTATTATAACCACTCAAATTTTATTTATAAAAATCCTTTCTATATTGTATATTATCCAATTTCATATTCAACTACTGTGTAATTTTGGTAAGTTATATTGGAATGAAATTGTATGTTATACAAATAAAACTTTCCAATTCAATTACCTTAAGTTTGAATCATTGATCCAAATTTTTGATTTTCTTCTTATAATTGAAATTATTCTTCAAGATGAAATTTAAGAATTAATTTTCCGGTTTCCTTCAAACAAGTTAGAGATAAATAAATATATGTACAAAATATGTCAAATCAATTTAAATCATATATCTATATATATTATAAATCAAATCATATTTAGAAATTCAAATAAATTAAATCTTTCAAAACAAAGCTGTAGTAAGACTACAGAACGGTCTCTTCAGTTCAAAACTCGAAAATGAATGTCGATGATGCTGTAGTCATCACCGAAATTATTTTCCAGCGACAAAGAGAAGAGCACTAAATTTTTAAACTTTAAAATCCTTTAGAAACAAATTTTTATTCAAAAATACTTTAAATAATATATCCTTTTAAAAAATTTAAACACAAGGTTTGAAACCATCGGAAATTAAATTCTTTAAATTTCTTGTTTTAAATTCATTTCAGTTCCCAAATAAATTTATAAACAACTCTTTATAAATTCATTTGTAGAACAATAAATGATAAATCAAGTATTATCATTTCAAATTATCAATTCAAATCAATTTATTAAGTTCCATAAAATTATATATCCAAATTCATTTCACTAACCAAAATTTAAAATAATACTGTGTCAGTTTGTTCTGTCAAAGTGTTTTAGAAATCCTATCGATAGCGTTGATCAGACGAATCGATCGGAAACCCAAATCAACATCAACAACCCAAACAACACAACATATAAAACAAAACATAGATTTACAAGTACAATTCAAAATGTTTGGAGATAGTTTAGAAACAAAAGACAAGATGGTTAAACAGAGTAGAGAGATGGGTAAGCTTAGATAAATCACGGACAACCTTAACCGGGTCAACCGTGACTTAATGAATAAGATCAAATGTGGATTTTCTGGGGTAAATCTACATTCGACTCAAGAGATAGAGTTTGGAATAACAAAAGATATTAGCATCTAAACCAAGGATAGATATAAATCTCTGGTGAATCGATGCAAATTTGTAAAGGAGTTTCCCCCTTTACCAGAAAATTAGAATATTGGCGAGACAGCCAATTCACTATAAAGATCATTCGAAGTGGAGTTATGTGACACTCCAAAATCAAAAGAAGATGAATAGTGAGGGACAAGAACGAATTTTGGAACCGTAAGGAATGATCCAAAAATTCAAAGGAAATTCGAATCAAGAGGAAAAGATTCAAACTCGAACGTAAGTGATTCTGTAAATAAATCTACTCCATATGCTGAGTTTTGCCTCAAAGCCAAAGCTCTGATACCAACTGTAACGACCCGATATTTTCAACCATTCGCATCCATTATAAGTGTATCGGTAGACACTCATGCCGGAGTTGAATTGCTCAAAATACCGCGTTGTAAATAAAATTTGGCAAATCTCAGAATATACAGTAAATAAATATAATCACAGATCACAGACACAGAGTAAAATAATGCAGCGGAATTAAAAGAATAGTAGTTCATGAAGCTACTATGTAAATATATCAGAGTTACATAAGATACAACATAAGAAATAAAGTACAGCAGAAGTCTCAATACGATAACCAAGTACAGGCTGAATAGAACAACGGAACCGAAGTTGATAGAACAAGACTAGCAGATAATCTCCAGCGATTCAAATCTCCAGAAGGTGGAAATCCAAATCTATGAATACTCAGGCTGACCCGAGCGTAAAGCAAAACACAAAACACTCGAGTCAGGACAATATATACTTATATAATGTAAACCAACTCAAGTGAACTGTAATAAAGGTACAAGTAACTTAGAAGATGCTTGGGACCGCCCATCCTCTAAGGATCCGTTAAAATATCTACTATGTAGTAATATTCGCTATTATAATATAATGTCTAATCAGTAAAGTATAATCATATAGAAAATAGCGTTAAGGGGATGGAGAACCTTAACGCGGTCGGATCTTAAAATCATAATCGTAGTGGGTTCGATATGGTAGGTGACACGGCACACAAGGCAATGCCAGGGTAGATATACCAATTACGCACACGGACTGATGGAGCGGATAGCAGCCACTACCGTCCACCTCGAACAACACTCCCAAATCGGAGGATGGCCATCCAATCAATCACAAGTAAGAGTATAATATCAAAGAAATGTGTCCGAGAATAGGTGCTACCTCACTGGTCTGAGATCGCTCCTGTTTTAGCCACCTTATGCCAACTCACGGGAGTTGGGTCCACGTAACATACCTTAAGAACGTCGCCACCATCCTACTTCATTCTGGAATCTCCACCGCGTACACGGTTGTCAAAGTGGTTTTCGGAATCACAGAGAGTATGTCCATATCCGATCCCGGTCTCTTTGCCAACCAATCGTTATTATAACCCGTGGTTATAACTTATAAAAACAATACTTTACTTCAAAATAAAATATCATTTCAAACCATATCTTTATCAAAATAAAGATTAAATCAATTCCAAACCATTTCCATATATTTAAATTTTCATATCATTTTCAAAACTTCATTTCAAATCATTTTAATATAATAACATATCATATCCTTACAAAACTTCATTTCAAATCATTTTAATAAAATAAAATATCCTATCAGTTCAAATCCAAATATTCAACTTTAAATACCTTTTAAATTCAAAGATATCGTTCATTTACTATCATTTCAAATCACCTTTAAATAGTTTATATTCCAATCAAAATAATTCATTTAAACCTTTTAAAAGTGTAATCATTATATTTTCAAATCAAGTATTCAATTTCCAAAGTTTCAAACCATTCTGAGTTCGTTTACTAAGTCAAAAACCCTAATTATTAAAATTTCAGCATTTCACAGCATTTAAAAACAACTGCTATAAGTTATATTTGAAAACATTTTTAATTCAGAAAAGACAGCACTTAAAACTACTTTTAAAACTCAGTTTTAGTTGAATTATAGTTCAAAACAGAAAAGACAGCATTTCAGAAGTGCTACGGTAGTTCAGATTTCAAAACAAGGGTTAATTTTGATTTCAACATAGACTGCAGACCATTTTAGCATTTCCAGAGAATGCTATAATAGGCCTGAGTTCAATATTAGCCTATAAGTTCAATTACAGCAACTACAGCATTCAGAAATGCTGTAATAGCTCCTTTTTACACAATTTTAGTTCAAAACAGAATCTATAGCATTTCTGAATGCTATTAAGAGTTAATTTCAAGTGTTAGTGTATTTCCAGCAATTAAATAACTTTAATTTAAAACACATAAACATTTTTAAAATCATATTTTAACATTTAAAATGTTCATTTACATATCATTTAACATATATCTTTTCACAATAAATTTCTTATAATCAAATCCAATTTTCAACAATTTACTTAATAAATTTTAGTGTAAAAGTGTCCAATTCTTCACATTTCAACAAATAAACTTAACACTTCAAATTTAAATTACCATTTCACAATTTAACTAAATTTCCAATTTTATTTAATTAACTTAAACCTTTAATTAAAACCAAATTTCACATTTCCTAGTCAAGTTATATTTTAAAAGATCACTTTTAAACATTCATTTATTTAACCACTTAAATTCGTAGAAAATCAATAATACTTTAATAAATCACTTAAATTCAAATTTAATCAAATTATCATATTTACCATTTCCAAATAAAATTTAATATCCATTTTATTTATATAACTTAAATATCATTTTTAACCAAAATTCCAAATTTCCAACTTAAGTTATATTTCAAAAATCTAGTTAAACCATTTATTAATTACATTTTTAACACATAGAAAAATCATAATTTCTTTAATTCAAAATATTTCAAAATCTGTTTAAATCAAATTTCATAAATTTATATTTTTAAAATACTTAAAAATATTCAAACACTTTATAAAATAACCACGGGCCTGTATATAGTTTTCTAGCTTAGGTCAAGTGATACGGATATGTATCATTTCAATCCGCAGTCTAAAAAGAAAAATCCGGGTTCTATCATTTCAAACCCGCAATCCCAAGTTAAAATAAATTAAATAAAAACCATTCAGGCCTATCATTTCAGCCCATAACGATTTTTCCCAATTCTAAAGTCCGTTCGAATATGTATCATTTCAACCCATAGTGATTCTAGTCTACAGGGAACTTGCAATGGTGATAACTAATATAAATAACAGAATAACATTAAATAACAGTAACATATGATATAACAGGTGTATAAACATCATATGATCATAACATAGTCAAGTATAACATGATAATATATTTCTACAGATTCACAGGGTGTCAATTTACTAGTTATATAGGTACATATTGTCTGGTAAGAATAACTCACCTGTTAAAGCTGGAGATTAGCGATCAAAACACTCAGAATGGATTCCAGAAAGCACAACAAGCACGATATAGCATGACATTTAATTTGAATGAATAGAGAGCCTTGATATTTATCTTGTAAACAATAACCAAAACAAGACAATATACACATGAGTATTCAACCAAACTACATTGAAATAAATTGGAATTAAAAAGCAACAAAGACAAGATAACTTAACCTTGCTACAACCATTCCAAAGCTCGACCAAGGGGGTTCATTTCTCAGCTATTATGATGATATAGCTCAGGTTTGGCACCATACTCACGGCTAGAAGGAGTATGGAGTGGTAGGGTTATAACATGAAGCATACAAATGGTCAAGGCAACATATATGAAGTATTTTGAGCACAACAAGGCTCGGCCTTGGATCAAGTGGGGCTTGGCCATACTTGTACAGGTTTGGACATGTCAGGTCAGATCTGAAACTGATGGTCAGAGGTGATGTGATGGCTGGAGGTGGTGGCTATGGGGTGGCCAAAGTGATAGGTGAAGGGTATAGTGCAAACATTGGCTTGGCTAGCATGTTTTGTGGAGTTTTGTGGTGATGGCTTCAAGTGGAAGGTCATGGCCTGTCTTGGTCGGAGGGAAGGGAGTGTTTGCTGTAGTAGATGGTGATGGTGAGTGGAGTTGAAGGGCGGAGAGGCTTGTGGCCGAGCAAACAAGGTAGGAAGAGGAGGCTAAAACATTGAAGAAGAGGAGAAAGATGTGAAAAGAAAGAAGCCAATTTTTTTTTTATTAGAAGAAGATAGCCGTGAGTTTTTTTTTTGAGGATGGTGAGATGTTTTCTCACGTGAAATGAGAAGGAAGTCACAGCAATAACAAAAAGATATGGTCGGCTAAGCAACTGAATGCAAGAGTTAGGAAATGAAAAGGCGGAAGAGGAAAAGACTTAGGAGTTTCAATAGTTTAAAACCTTTCATATTTCTTTATTTTAATTATATAACTTTATATTTCTGGAAATAATAATAATCCCAGATAAAATTTCGAAATTTTATCAAAATATAATAATTTATATAAATATTTATCAATTATATAAAGTTAAATTAAGAAAATAGCTAAAAATAGTAAACTAGTCTAGAAAATTTGAAATTGAATAGAATAAATTTTAGAAAAATTCATATGAGCTTGTAATATATTTCTAAACATAAATAATAACATAAAATAAAAATATATTCACAAAATAAATATTTAAAATTTAATTTACATATAATTTTTAATGAAGAAAATAGGGAAACAGCCTTTAAAAATAGGAAATCATCATAGTAAATTTTGGAAAAATTCTATTATTATTTTTTTAAAAATATTTAGAGATGAAAATATTTAGAGATGAAAATATACATAAATTAACATATTGACACATATTAAAATAAAATATAACAAAGAAAAAGTAATTTATACCATTTAAAATAGACAAAATTGTTAAATAAACAATTTATACTCAAAATTGAAATGTACATAACTTTTACATTTTAACTCTGTTTTCAACAAAACGAAAAGCAGTGTTCAAGTTATTACATCTATTTTCATAATAAAAGATAAAATCTGTAATTTCAAATATTTAAAATTTAAACTTAAAAGTCAAAGTTTGACTATTGACTAAAATTCACTTTTTCTGGAAATATTAAATTTAGTCATATTTGGAATTCTAATCCACACAAAAAAAATCAAAGTTTATATTTACAATAACAAAATTTATTCTTTTCATAAATAAAGCTTTTGAATCTGGAAAAATCTATTTAAAAATATTTGCAAAATATAGGGTTGTTACATAGTTTTATTTGAAATATAGTTTGACTAAAGTTTTTATTTGGAAAACTTGTATAGAATTCAATAACCTTTATTTTTAAACATGTTTTGGCTTAACTTTTACATGAAAAATTATTATTAAATTTCATAACTGGTATTTTAAATTAAGTGTTTTAAATAGTTTTTATGCTAAGTATTTTAAAGTATATATATATTTTTAGGTAAAGTGATTTAAATTACTTTAAAAATCTAAAGCATTTAGTCTTGGTAATTTTCAGTGGAAATAAACAATATTTGGAATTTATTTCGCGAGAGGAAAGTGATTGAAAACTGTTGTACTCTGATGATGTAATGTATAAACAGATATAGTTCTTTTGTTTAAAGATTTGTCATTTATCTATTATATATTGTTCCGCTGCGATTGTGAGATTCTGATATTGTTTTTCTATTTCTTCTTCTACCTCTTTCTTCTTTAACCCTAACGGTTTGGTTTTCCGGCATTCGATTGTTCGACATTTAATACAGTGGACGTATTGATGTCGATTTTTGGGCGTCGAAAAATCGGGTCATTACAATTTGACTTGATTTTATAGGTGATGTGCATAACTTCATTTATTATGCTTGATTTGATTTATTATGTGATTTGATTTTATGTTTTGCCATCAAAATGCTTTTCCAATGTGTGTGTGTATATATATATGTAGATATATATACATTCTTATATATATTTACATAATTACACATTTATATATACATTTATACATATTTACATATTTGCATAAACACTACATTTTAAAAAACACACACACACACATATATATATATATGTATATATATTTGTCATCAGTTTGAAAGTTGCCATCATACATTTCATATATATATATTCATATACCATATTCTTATAACATATACACATACATATATACACTTATATATATTTTTAAACATCACAAAGCTTTGTGTGTATATATACATATAGATTTTTTTATCATAAATTTGAAATAGTGAATTTTACATATATAAGAAATTCAAATCAATTTTCTATTTTATAAATAAAATCTGGAAATTTAAAATATTGTCTTGGTTTTAAAACGAATATTATTACTAATTGTTATTTAACAGGGATTTATTCTGATTAAAATACCGTATTATTGAATACTAAAAATTAATATTCAAAACTCAAGACGATAAAAATTCCGGGTCGTTACACTCCTCTCCCCTTAAAAGAATTTCGTCCCCGAAATTTCCAGTATAAAACACTCAATATTATTGATAGCCTCGCATGATGCCAATAGACCATACATATACAGAATCTGATTCGATCACTACTCCAATACATGACTTCACTCCCAAATCAGTATCGTCCACTCGATTTACTAGTGCGGACGTTGATCAGGCTCCTTGATTAGAAACCTCTGCTCTCCTTGGATAGCTATAGCTATGATAGAAAACCTTGGTTCCATATCAAGAACCCTCATCATATGCTCGCCATCAAAAGTCGAGTAATAGATCCTTATTCGAAAAGGTGTGAAACACCTCAAAGCCTTGTGCTCGAATATTAGATCAAACTATATGGAAGAGAAATGATCTATATCCATCTCACACACTTATTCAATTGGTTATCCCTAATACCAATTATATTACCTCTAAATTATTTATAAAACTTTTTTATAATACATAGCTCAACTTATATAATCCCCTATTATCCTCTAAGTGTATACAAAACCATAATTCAAAATTTTACTTTCAATTCACTTAAGAATTTAAAACACTATGTTTTGATTCAAAACACTTTTTGAAACGATACTATATATTTAATCCATAGAAAATATATATATAGTTAGCCCGAGTAACCCCAAAATTATACCAAGGAGCTGGGTGCTACCAAAGAGTATCATATATTCCCTTACTAGAAGGATAATACTCAAGAGAACGTTTACCATCCGAACGTATCTCTTACCCATTTTAGTTATTTTCGAGCCACTCGAACTAGTTAACTGAAAATTACTTCTTTCTTTCAAACCCATTTTGAAATAATATCTTAAATATATTTCCAGCAAAGTATTTCAATGAAATATCCAATTCCAATTTGTTATGGATTCATTCGGGTTCAAACTCGTCCCAATCGTACAATGATAATGAGACTAATTTACTAAGTGTACAATACCGTTCGCCTAAGCCAACATCTGAATTGTCACTTAGAAGATTATTCTGATCACCACAAAAAAAATCGGGACTTATTTCCCAAACAAATCTAAAGAAATGCCCATTTTTCCACCAAATTTCTTTTTCAAAGATATTTATCCTTAAATATACTTCTAGGAAACTATTTCCAAAATACTGGTACACCGACCCCTTTAAGACCCAAAGCTATCTCTAATAAAATTATTATTTCCTTTCTCCAAAATCATTTTAAATAATAATATACATTGTTACTTTATAGTAAATCCAACCATACTTTTGAAATTGAATCAAAAATTGTTCTATCTAAACAATTATGTAGCAAGGTCCTAAAAGTAACAATCCCCTATTAAGAAACTCGAAAATATTATCAATACTATTATTAACCCTTTAACCTTGAAAATCAATTTGCCAAAACCACCGGGACTTAAATTCCTTCTATTTATTAGGCACATTATAATAAATCAAATTTATAAGTCATTTCCATTTAAAGGAAATCATTTCCAAATATATTTTTTTATTGCAAAATATTCTAGCTTTCTTATATAAATCATTTTTCAAGTATTTATTCCAGAATATTTAAGTTTTTCTTTTAATAACTTCTTTTACAAAATCCCAATTTAATACAACCAACCTTTATATTTGAGCATTCCAAATATTATTTCAAAATATCCCAAATTTGTTTTAATAATGTTTACTTAAACCTAATCAAATCAAGCTTATATTTCTAACATTTTCATTCTAGAATATTCAAATTCTCTTTTTATATAAACAACCATTAGAAATCAAATTTTTACTCAACATTGTCAACGAATGCTTTATATTCAAATTGTGAAAATTACTTCACAAGATATTCGTTTCAATGCTCCCAAAATTTCCATTACCCAATCTAGATTTCTAAAGGAAGATTCAAGATAGATTTATGGATAATAGTCAATGCTCAGAAATGGACGAGCATGACCGTTCAAATCCTAGATGATCACGATGGGATACTATCACCCCTAACAACCAACCATGCATAACCAAGAATACTAATGAAAAATTTCTTTTATATATAAAATATATTTCCAGGTAAAATTATTTCATTTAACCATTTTAAAACAATACTTTGTCAATTTGATATTGTCCGAGTGTTTAGGAAACCCCTATCGATTACGTTGGCCAAATGCACCGACCAGAATTCTTAAGCCACTCAACAGAACAAACAACACAATACAAAACATTTTTATATCACTAACAAATACGCACTCTCGTGTATACACACACACACACATTCAAACTCATTCTAGGGTACTACTGACCCTATCTCTAATGATTTACTCATTCTAGGGCATCACTAACCCTATCTATAATGAGTTCTATCCCACCAGAGCCTAGGGATTCACTCAACCTAAGCTCTGATACCACGTTGTTACGACCCACCTTTCCGTACAGATTCAAACTGACAATTAACCACACTTGTCAGCCCAAATTACACGGGAAGGCAGATAGTTAAAAGAAAGAAAGTAGAATGAAGGTAGATGGAAGATAGAAAGAAAACCAAACAACACAAAATCTCACAGCAGAAACAAATAATCTATAATATAGATCAAATCTTTACATAAACAAAACTGTAATATTTACATAACAGATAACAATCAAAGTACACCAACCTATACAACACGGACAGTTATAACACCCTGTCCTTACAACTGCTGATAACACAACTAAAATGCAACGGAATATAATCATCAACATGAATACGTCTCTGGACCTCTAGCTCCTCCTCTGAAGCTCCAATCCTTCCAACTAAACCTGGAAATATGCTCGGTCTGACCCGAGCATATAGGAAAAACCACGCCCGGGTTAGTCTGGTAAAACCAGCGTGAGAATTAAAAAAAAGGAATTTTATTCATTTTAACTTTCAAAATCCTTTTAAAATCAAGGGTATCTCGTAAGACCACGCAACACATAAACACGACAGGTTTTCCCCTTACGATAACCAAAACACTTTTTATAGAAAATCCAGTGATATTATAGTAGTGTCTAAGTACAAATACTTATTCAAATAGCTGAAATTGTTACATTAATTAAATTCCAGCATACTAGGATCAACAACCAAAACCGTAAATGCACGTATTAGAGAATGGATTCCATACAAATGACTAGGCACTAGGGTACCACTCACAGTACACATCTAGAGAAATGTACCGAGGACCACGCCGGGATCCCCTACAACCCAAGGCCGGACTACCCCTAACCTGGATAGACCGAATATGCTATCACCTTGGGTGTTTCCACCCTTTTCGAGTTCCTTGCATGCATCGCAGTAATAATATCCGAGGGTATCTAGAAAGGTGATAAACATACCCTAATTGGGAGCGACCCACTTAGCCTTGCTGCATCTCCCCTGATTTTCAGTCATTCCCGGTTGATGAGGCTTGAGGCTACGATTACCTTTTAAGGAATTTATACTTGGAATGCTCATTGTCCTCCAATGACAATGTACTGATAGCACTCATCCATACAAGTTCGTTCTGGGTCTGAACGAAACCGAAGGCACTATTCCTACTACATCCATTTCAGAATCATCCTTAGGATTAGTAGCGATTAGCCTTGCACTTCAATGCTCCATCTTCGATTCCATGCTCTTGTCTTCATTTTCGAAAACGTATTCGTTGGATCCAAGTGGTTTTCAGATAACTTATCCGACTCCGGTCTCTTCGAAACAACGTTCGACATTTCCTATAAACTCAACCCCGGTTCTTTAGGAAATAAACAAATGAAAATAAGATCGGAGATCATCTCCTAACCTTTAGTGGATGGATTTCCTTATAATCGTCCTAGAAGAATGAAACGAGTTTATATAGTATAGCACCTTCCGACGGAACTGTACCATATAATTCCCGTGTTTCTCCTAGATATTTCCAAAGTTATGTTTTTGGTCCAAATTTGATAGTTGGTTATTTAACTATCAAATAAACAATCATTCAACCAAAGATTTCATTTCCCAGTGAAAACACTAAGCCTTATTTAATTTAAATTTCAATCGATTAAATTACTTAATCAAAACAATATATACTTATCTCACCGGATAAGTATATTCACAAACCATTCATTTCAAAATATTTGAAACCCTTTTAAAAATAAATATGGAAAGTACTCTGCAGTATCAACCATGGATTCGCAGCTCGATGATTACGTCTCTATCCTAGAGAAATCCAAACTTAACTGTAGGCAATCTTTGCCTCCCGATTACGCCATGAAAGTATACCATTACTTTCCGAAAACTTTATTTAATTATTATCTTAAAATAATACTTATAAAGTTTCTATATAAATTTCCATGTTTTAACTTAGGAAAAATACTCTTTTATAAAAGGTTTACTATAATATATTATATTTAAAGCAATATTTATATTTGAACAAATTATCTTTGAAATAATAATAATATCTTAATACTGATTAACTCTTAAATAAAAATTAACTTTTACTCCAATTACTACAAAATAACCTTAAATAAATAATTAAAATATAATCAAACCATTTTAAATAATTAAATAACTTTAAAACAATAATTAAACACTTTTAAATAATTTTTAAGGAAAATAAAATAATTAACTTTAAATCATTATCAAAATAATTATTAATTAATTTTAAATATCATTTATAAATAAAATCATCCTTAAAACAATTTATGTTCAAAAGACACTTCCAAATCGGAAAAAAGGCTTATTATTTTCAATGGTACTTAATCTAGTTACCATTCGTTCCATAACAATCCAGAATACAGATAAATATATTTACAACAATTTATTTTTAACAATTAATTCAACATCATATTGCCCAATATAAATATCAGAATAATAAATCGATGTCCGTAAAAATATAATAACAGAACAGGGTTTTATTTCTGCTAGTCAATGTCCAAAAGCACATATATTCAGAATAATGGCAGAACGGTGATTAGTCCTGCCCATAAGGGTCCAATTAATAAAATTAGCGGAAAAGTGATTTATTTTCGCTAAACAAATGTCTAATTATCCATATTCAATTTAATTTAACTCAATCGTATTATCTGGCTACTTAAAGGCATGGGCAAAGATAATTGAAACAATATCTGAATAAAAGTCAAAGCGTAGATCATTAACTCAATCAACGATTTAAAATCAATTTACAATTCAGAACTGAACTGTTTTCAATTAACTGAGATAAATTATATTTTAAATCTAGATTATTTGTCGATTAAAGGAATTTAATAAAATAATTTATTCTAAATAAGTTTTAAATTTAAACGGTTCATTAAATAATTAATTGATTAACATATAATTAATTTCATACGAAATTACCTATTTGTTTACTTCAATTATTATATATCGTTAAATTTTACATTGCAGAAATCTCGACAGTATTATTTCAGTTGAAAATATTCTTCGATAGGAACTCGACGCAAAACCCTACTCGTAGATTGGTTATAAAATGAAGAGGAAATCTTGTTTAAAAATTTAAAGGTTACCAAATAAATTAATTTGATTTTTTTTAAAACAAACACTCGGCCTGATGCCCAAGCAAAACAAAACCCATACAAATCAAAACCGGTCCCCTCTTTCCTCTCCTCCTTCCAGTTTTCTTTCAGACCTGCGCACCAAAAAGACGTGCATTCTTGTGCACGTACGCACTGCTCCGACCAACTATTCCTTACCGCCGATCAAACTCGCGAGTTCACCATGACCCCATATCACACCTGACCTCTTGAAAACACTTCAACTTCCTCGGTTCGAAAATCGAACTGCTCGACCAAACTAGAACAAAACACATGCTCACCAAAATGCCTCACCACATCACCCACAACCACCATTCACCGCCAAACTCCACCTAGAGATTCGCCGTCGTCCCCTCTACCTTTTCTCCCTATGCACAACTTCCTATCTCTCTCCCCACTTTGCAATCGGCCACGCAACTAAAAATTACAATGTTATTTTTCGTGAATGCAGCATCGACTACCCCTTCCCAACGCCCAACGCCGTGATGTGAAATCACCTCGATTGCCTGAATTTGGCAAAACACCCAAATATGATCAACTACAAAATTCTCCCACCACTCGGCTCTAAAAATCCTCAAACCACTTTCAAAAATCAAGTTTTTAAACAACGAACACAACCGTATAATCCATCGATTGAATTATGATAGTAGAAATTCGACCAAATTAGACCCTCTCACTATTTTATAGGGTTTTCTCACTCTCGGCTTAATGAAGTCGAATGAAATAAATTTTTAGAGCTATATTCAAAAATAAACAACTTTCATTTTGGATTCAAGATTTAAAACCGAGGGAATGTTGAGATATAGATTTTTTTACAGTGGGAGGGTTTTATTGTTTTATCAATTTAAAATGACAGAGGAGCTTTTGTGAAGAAGCACAATGATGTTTGATGTACAGTTGAGGTTTATCCATGTCTAACACATATACTTACGCATATCTACATATCACATACAAACACTTTACAAAGATCAGTCTATTCATCCATGTCTACAGTCATATATATATAAGAAGTAATATCCTATAAGCAATTGTAAAGTTGTTTTTACTCACTGTATTTTAAGATGGTTTACTCACTGCTGCTTTCTATAATCTCATTTAATCTTCAATCACTTGCCTTTAATTTGTTAGCAGATCTCTGTTTTTTTTCTTTTTTTATTAGTGTGAACAAGTTTGGCTGTTTGCATATATATAGAGAGAATGAAGTGTATAGTGCAAGCAAGATGAGGCTAGATAGGGTGGCCTGATATTGTATAGGCTTCTTCATTTTTGATTTTTTTTCTTTTTATTTGGGCTGATTTGATCTATGTTTGACTTGATTTTATAGGTGATGTGCATGACCTGATTTATTATGCTTGATTTGATTTATTATGTGATTTGATTTTATGTTTTGCCATCATAACGTTTTTCCCATGTATATATATATATATGTAGATATATATACATTCTTATATATATATATATTTACATACTTACACATTTATATACACATTTATACATATTTACATATTTGCATAAGCACTACTTTTTTTTTAAAAACATACACACACACACACAGATATATATATTTTTGTCATAAGTTTGAAAGTTGTCATCATAAATTTCATATATATATATATATATATATATATTTTCATATACCCTATTCTTATAACATATACACATATATATACACTTATATATATTTTTAAACATCACAAAGCTTTGTGTATATATATACATATAGATTTTTTTATCATAAATTTGAAATAGTGAAGTTTACATATATAAGAAATACAAATCAATTTTCTATTTTATAAATAAAATCTAGAAATTTGAAATATTGTCTTTGTTTTAAAATGATATATTATTACTAATTGTTATTTAACAGGGATTTATTTTGATTAAAATACCGTATTATTGAATATTAAAAATTAATATTCAACACTCAAGACAACAAAAATTCCAGGTCGTTACACTTAAACTCATTTATTTTTATTTAATTTCTTTCACACTTCAAATTACATTTCATTTTATAATTTAAGTTGTATTCATTCTATTAATTTATTTTATAGCTTAAGTGGAATTAGTTCACTTTACTAATTCATCTAGTTCAATTCAAATCCAATTCAATTTATTTAACCTTTGTTAAGTGGAATTTTATTTCATTTAATCCATTACCCAGTTTATTTGACTCTATTTTAATTTTCTTCTTCTTAACATTCACATTGAACAATTTAAATTTGTTTTAGCTTAATATTTCTCAAACCTATAAGTTGTACAAACCTATTCATTTAAAATTTCATTTCATATTTTATTTATTTCATTTCAAATACAATTCACTTTTATTTAAGCTTCTTGAGTTAACCACGTTTTATTTACTTCATTTCACTAACTCCATTTATTTAACATTTTTTAGGTTAATTTCTTTTATTTCATATCTCAAATTCGAATCTTCTTTTGTTTGCTTAACAAAAAATATTCAACAGTTTTAAAATTTAATTTTAGTTTTCTATTCAAATTCTATAAGTTATAAACTTATTTCTTATATATACTATTTTAAATTTTAAATTCTAAATTCAAAACTACTTTCATATATTTATCAAATCATACTTAAATATTGTTCACAATCAAGACTTGTTTTAACAGGAAATAAATTTCTTTTAGTAGCAATTCTCACTTCGAAACTCAAAAATGAATATTGGCGATGCTGCCGTCATCCCAGAGTTATTTCCCAGCGACTAAAGCGAGCTCAATGCTTTTATTTCTTTCAAAATCTTTTCAAAATATATTTCTAGTCAAAACACTTTCAAATAATATTATTATTAATTTTGAAGGCTTCGAAAACAATTTTGAAAGCAACGAAATTTAAATTAAAAAATTCTCAATTTTTAAATCTCTTCTATTTATAGGCTATATTATAAATATACTTATATAATTTTATTATCTTACTACCAAAACATTTCATTAATTTACAACTTTGTTATTATAAACAATTCTTATTATAATTAAATTTCAGTTCAATTTAATTATCGAACGCTTCGTGAAATAGAGTTCACAAAGCATTCGTTTTTATTTTAATTCAACCAATAATCGATGATAACTAAATATTATCATTTCCTAACAACAATTTCATTAATAATCATTCTATATATAATATAACTTAGGTAAAATTATTTCATTTACCCTATTTTAAAACAATATTATGTTGACTTGCCTCGTTTAAGTATTTAGAAACCACTATCGATAACATGGCGTGCCACGCATCGACCAGAATTCATAAACAACTCAACGGATAAATAAATATAATATAAAACATTTTATAACACTAACAAGTATGTGCTCTCATATATATATATACACACTCAAACAACTCATTCTAGGGTATTACTACCCTATCTCTAATGTGTCAAACCCCACAAATCTACGGTTATCGCTAAACTAAAGCTCTGATACCAACTGTGACGACCCACGTTTTGGAAGGTTTAAATTGACAATAATCCACACATGTCTAACTTAAACAATTCGAAACGTAGTTAATCAATGAGGTTAATTAAGAAAAATAAGAAAAGAAGAAGAAAACAATCATAGAATCTCGCAAAGGAATGACTAAATATAATAATCAAATAAACAGTTCATGAAGCTGTATATATTATACATTTGATTATAAATTATACAACATTTATCAGAGTTATAAATATACAACAGGGATAAATAAATAATGTTGTAGAACAACATGATGCAGGGAATAATATTAGTAATAATATACAAAATCTTCGTCTTCGTCCTCCAGAAAAGTGTTCTTTAATGCGCTGAAATACTCAGGGATGACCCGAGCGTAATGAAAAGCAAAATACTCAAGTCAGGACTAAATTATCCTTGTGTGAGTCAAATCGATGGGGTTAATTAAGAAAAATAAGAAAAGAAGAAGAAAACAATTACAGAATCTCACAGCGAAATGACAAAATATAATAATCAAATAAATAGTTCATGAAGCTATTTGCATTATACATTTGATTATAAACTATACAACATTTATCAGAGTTATATATATACAATAGGGACAAATAAATAATGCAGCAGAACAACATGATGCAGGGAATAATATTAGTAATAATATACCAAATCTTCGTCTTTGTCCTCCAAAAAAGTGATTTTCAATGCGCTGAAATACCCAGGGCCGACCCGAGCGTAATGAAAAGCAAAACACTCGAGTCAGGACTAAAATATCCTTTTATAAGTCAAATCAATATCACATAACATGAGTGTAATAGCGTCAGAGATGTTTACGGGGTTTCACATCTCCTATCTAGTGTATAACGTGCATGTAGTAACTCAAGAGATGTTACCGGATTTTCCATCTCTTAAGGATCCGTCAAAATTTTTATATATAGTAGAATACGCTATATATATAATGTCTAATCAGTAAAATAAATATTTTTCTTAGCGTTAAGGCTTTACATTAATCCCCCTTAATACATTTTTAATCATTGTCATACAGTTTGCATATAACGCCCCAGTAGAACGGAGGGGTATAGGGATGTGCCTTGATACGACAACACTAAACAAAAATCGTAGGGGCCTCGTATAGGGATAAAAGTATGACAAGGCATGTGAGGCAATGCCCAAGGTAGGATGCTACCAGTTCGGGTCGCAAGGCTGGTAGTAATGCATTATAGCCATGACCACCCATCTCATCCATCCATCCCATATCGAGTCAAGGGAAGCTATCTCACAATCAAGGTGCACCAATCGAAACCAACAACAAGAGTAATAATATGGACCGAGTCCAAGAAAATCGAAGAACGGATGTCCGCTAGGGGTAATTAGCCTGCTTGGCCCTGTCAAGCCATCCTGTTTTAGTCATTTCAAATTGGCACAAGTGCCGGGGTCTATTCATCATCCTTCTCTTTCTTTAAATCCAGCAAACGATGCCAGATCCAACCACTTCGTTCTGGAGTCTTCTCCATGTACACAGTTGTTAAAGTGGTTCCAATATTGATAGAGAGTATGCCAATAAGAGGCCCCGGTCTCTTTAACAACCAAACGTCATTTAACACACCGGTGGTACTTTTATATTTCGAAAACAATTTGTACTTGATATTAAAATATCATATTCGCCTCAAAATCAAATTCATTTCGAAATCATCATTGTAACGACCCAGAATTTTCGATCTCGAAAATTCCAGATAGTTAAGAAAAGAAGAAAAGAGGTAGAAGAAGAAAACAGGAAACAAAACACAGAATCTCACATTTGCAACGGATCAAATATAATATCAAATAATAGCTGTTATACAAAGGAAAACTGTATCAGTTAATTTACATCAATACATCAGAGTTACAACATTTACACGAAACACTGGACAGATAAAATCAACATGTCCCAAATAAACTACAATATATCACAGTGGAATACACTCCATACGTTCATGCCATCCAGCTCGCCACCTGAGCTCTAGAACGTCCTAACCTGAAAATATGTAATACTCGGTCTGACCTGTGCATTACAATAAAGTAACACCCGAGTCAGGCTGGAAACTAGCATGAGTAAACCCATATAGCTTGAAATACTAAGTTATAAAACTTATTTTGAAAACCAGGGTAACTCGTACCTTCCTACGAGTTCTTAAAGTCCATCACTTATACAAACAATATCCAAGAACTATTACTCAGTTAAAGGCCCAGTTACTTTATTTATTCCAATTCCAGCCTGTTTGGTTCTAAACTCAAATTTATAAAGAATCGAAGTGGTTTTGGGTATTTGCTGATACCTGACTCCGGTCTCTTCAAATCCAATGATATTCATTAAACCAAAAATCTAAGTTTAAACAATACAACTTATACACAACAATTCATCTCAATCACAAAGCACCACATATCACATATCGGAGATATCACATAATCCAAGGCATTCAATATCATTCAATCATCCATAAGCAAGATCAATTAGTTGTTCAATCCCTAATTAATTTAATTTAATTTCCAAATAAATTAATTACTATGAATTAATTACCTAACCCTGCTTGATTAACATTAATTAATTACAAATCATTAGTTATTAATTAATGAAATTAATAAATCATCCTTAAGTATCCATCTTAAGTAATTATCCTCAATTAATTAATTATCCCTTAAGTAACCACATTAATTAATTAACCTTAAGTTAATTACATAATTAAATTTACCCTTAACAAAAGTAATTATCTTTCAATCATAAATCAATTAACCTTTAATCATTAATTTATTCACCTTCGATCATTAATTAATTTACCTTTAATTAATTAATTATCCTTTAATTATTAAATAATTAACCTTCGATTATTGATTAATTATCCTTTAATTAACCTTTAATTACTAATTATCTTTTAATTACTTACATTAAGTAATTAACCTTTAATTAATTAATTATCCTTTAATTAATTACATTGAGTAATTATCCTTTTAATTACTTTCATTAATTAATTAATCTTAAATTACTTTATTAAAGTTTAATACCACATATCTTAATTTAAAATAATTCATTCTAAAACCTTTAACTAATCCCAATCTTAAATAAGATAATTATTATATAATAGAATTAATTAAGAAGTTGTTTAAATTAAAAAAAAACTTGTTTTATTTTATAAATAAAAATAAAACTGTTATAGCCTGTAACACTCACGTGAACTCACCCGAAGACACACTCGAGCCATTACAAAACTTCGTCGAGACCAAACCTGAGATCAACTTCATCTTCTCCCTTAAAACAAAACCCACTGACACAAACCAGAAGCTCGTGCACGTGCACACGAAATCTGGCCATCCCCGATCAAGGCTTCGACCATCGATGAGTCGCCTATCTACCCTTGAGTCGTCACGACCACCCAGTTCCGTCGAACTCACCTGAAATCGAAATCGAGCTATCGAGCATCACCCGGAACCTAAATCCCATCGACTAAATCCTCCTCGTGCCTCCACCTCAGATCACCAGAGAGCTCGGCACTCCGACCAAAGCTTCGCCACGAACCAACGCTTCGATCCCCCTTAGTTTGATCTACTCCGGTGCACCGACGCCTTCTCAATCGCCTCGCAAACCTTGCCGACTCGAACAGGGCCTTAAACCCTAAAATGTTGTCGTCCGACCACCACGGTGGTGGATAAATCCACCCACCATTTTTGTCGACACTACTAACCTCCTCGCAAACTCCACCCACGATCCCGAGGTCCAAATATCTTCCGATCACCAGAATTTACCCAAAATAAACTTTCCGTTCAACTTGCAAATACTCGTGATTTCCTAACTTAAAAATCATGAATTTATTATTAAAAATCATGGTTTATGAAAACGAACAGATTGACGAAGGTGAATCAAGGAAATGAGACATTCGAATTTTTGACATGGTTTGAATTGTTACTGTATATCTTCATTTCCGAAATAATTACTTAATATATATACTTGAAATTATTTTTAAAATTGATGTTACCATCATACAAACACTTTTCATTTAGAGATTATAACCAGAAATGGATTGGAGAGGGAGAATTGGATTTTTGAATCTAATTTGATCTGTTAAAATCAAACAGGGCTTGAATATACATATACTCAGACATGCACATGTTTATCTCCTATTTATATACACACAACCATCTTAATTTGTAACGACTCGGATTTTTCGCGTTCGAAAATCGACATCCATACTTTACATCGTACTCGAATGCCATAGATTCGACCGTTCAAATCCGATTCGCCGGAGCTTATAACACAATAAGTATAACAACACAGCGGAAGAAAGAAAAAGAATATAGATATACAACATCTGATACAATATCCAGATACAATGATGATACAATGAATATCTATATACATCAGAGATATGATACAACAAATAGCAGCAGAAAAGAAAATAGATAACACCAGCAGTGGATAGAGTATCTCCAATAGAATGCTCCAAGATAAGCAACGTCAGTCCATGAACTCCAAGAACTGAACTAGCTCCAAATAGTCTACTAAACCTGAATATCTGAAAAACCCAACTCTAGACTGCCCGTGTGGAAAATTGTGGGCACCCAGAGTTTAGGAAGGGAACAATAAACTCCGGATCAGTCATGGGACTGGTGTGAGCAACAAAAACAGTTTATCTTTAAGCAAACACAAAAGGCTGTTTAACATTGAAATCCGCAATGATTTTCGAAAATGAAACTACCATAAGGCCTCCCGCCACACACACAATGCAATCGCAGAATTGGAGGAGATTTCTCCTTATGATAGTCAAAAATGCTTACTACGCCAAATCAAAACTCTTTTGATATTATTTCTAGTGCATAGTGTAGAAAAACATTTCGAAAGTATAATATCAATCTTAGCCAACATACAACCATTGTTGTATGTCTACTATAACTACCATCTAAACAGTGGTGACCACCGTACGTAAATGGCAGGTTCTACAACTAAAACCGTACAGGGTTCGTATTGTTTCTTTGGATTTCCAACCAATGATCAGGCTAAGGAACTTCCTTACCGAAATAGAAACGCCTCTGGAAAGACGCCCCGGATCCTAACCGGATCTCTGCAAACAAAAGGCCGACGCTACCTCACGCTGTACAGCTGTAACTAGGTAACTAACACACGAGTCATGTCATCCCCCGGTCGTTACCGACCTTTATCCAAGGTACCTCGATCATAAAGCAACAACCACAAAGTATAATAACTGTGCAACATCCACATAGGTAAAATATCTGGGCTCCATACCATGATATCACCTTTTATCCAGAAGGAAATGACAGACCCTAGGGGCGCTACCCCTACAAACCTTTGCCGCAACATTCCTGTTTCGACCATTACCGGGTTGTGAGGCTCGACGAAGTCTCGTCCACAAAGCCACGCTTTTTCATAAAGACACGCTTTTTCACAAAGCCACGCTTTGATCCACAAATGATCATCAGCACTTCGCATGCCACATTACCAAATTGGGAATGTATCACTAGTAACCATCAACTACATAACCTCTAAGCTCGTACGTCTCAGAGAAGGGTGTTAAGCTAAGAGAATAAATTCTCCGCCACCAACAGAAATGTATTTGATAGAAACCAGCTTTACATCTCAAAGTGTAATGTCAGACACACATCCATACAAGTCTGTTCCGGGTTCGAACAGAACCGAAGGCACTTCTCACGAAGCCCTTGCAAATCCGGATAATTTCCAATCACGTCCGGACTTCCCGTCACTAAGGGTGATAAAACCTCTATATCGGGGATCAGCCGATGCAGAGTAACTCGACGGTAATCCTTCCGTTTTCAAAAATATCCGGTCTTCACCACCGGTCTTCAAATGCTATCCATATACGTCGTATCATTATTCGGAATGGGTTATACGACACAAAGGTCCTCTCCCGGCTAAACCGAATAACGAGCGCAAATAAAAAATCATACGGATACTGGGGTCTCAGTTAAATCACAGCTTAAAGCCCAAAAACTTTTCATTCGAATGGTAAAACAAATTACCATTTCCAATCTTTTAAACAAAAAGATTCAATTCAAAAACCTTCAATGGTTTAAACAATTTCCACACTTTTAATCTTTTAAACAAAAAGATTCAATTCACAAAGTTCACCCCATTCCCAAAGATTCATTCATGGATTTCAAAACAATTTCCATTTCACTTGGATTAACTCGTTAAATCTTTAAGTCAAGATTTAACTTATAGCTTTTAAAACAATTCCATTTCAAGTTGGATTAACTCGTTCGGTCTTTGAATCAAAGACTCATTTCATAAATTTCAAAACATTTCAATTCCATTTCAAACTTGAAATTCTTTCAACACAAATTGGAAGTTCATTACTTTTGTGAAAGCTTTTACTATTTGAAAACAAATAGTTTCGTTTCAGAAAAATCCAGTTATATTTACACGAGTTAAAACCCTTGAATTAAATTCAAATCCCCAAATCAATACCTTTAAACGGTTTTACCCATATATAACTTGTACATCCTCTTTAATCCCTAGTTTCAAATCATAGAATTCAATTTCAAACTTGAATTCAAATTTAAATCAAATTATTTAAATTTTCAAAACTCGATTAAGTTATTCAAAATAACTTTTATCTTTGAAATCTCATTTCAAAAGCCTTTCACTTTAAACCCAAATTTCAAATTTCAAAATCAATTGAAATTAAAATTTTCAATTTCAAAAACATTGAATTTAAATCATCTGTGATTTAACCGATTTCCACGTGAAATCCAAATTTGTGTGTGTAAAGGTGTAGTCCAGGGTTTAACACACAATAGTGCAACTCAATGAATCATCACATATCAGAATACAGAAATATAATTCGATAAGCGGTATAAGAACAACGCTTATCGTTCATTCACAGATCTTAGATATATAAAGGTCACGGATAAGTAAACTACATATCACAACATAAATCAGGATGTATCACAAAGCATCATAATCACAAACAGAACAGAAATATCAATTCAACAAACAACATCAGATGATAGACAATCATTTTCAATTTAAGGTAAAGGTGATTTAAAAGAGTTTACCACATAACTATTTTTTTTATTGATTTATCTAAATCAATGATTGACTATTTTTAAAAAATTAATAACAATTATTTGTCTTAACTAAAATTTAGAAATCTTCTTTACTTATTTCGAAATCAATTTATTATTCCATTGAAAATATAAATTTACTTCAATTCTTATTTTAAATTTAATTATTTAAATAAAGGGTTAATTTAATTTTATAACATTGTTAAAAATCTAACTTATAATAAATTTTTAACTTAACAAAATCAACATTGGATACCGAGTAGATTTAAAACTTTCTTCCATTTGTCAACTTGGAAATTTGGTCTGGCTTAATCCAATACAAAAGAACTCTCGAGAAAACAATATTTTCTACTCGAGCCCAACTCGAATTCTTCTCGTTCTCTCCCCTAGCCCATTCCTTTCTTCCCCGTGCCTGATCTTCCTCTCCTTCCTTTTTTTTCTTTCCTCTCAGTTTAAATTTTAAACTACAAATAATTTCTGAAACAACACTACTCGAGTACAGGAGAACCCGAGTATTCCCATCATCTACTCGAACGTTTCTTCGAGTCCTCTCCCCAACCCAAACTTACTGACACGCGAATCAACCTCGTGCACGTGCACGCTTGGTCGGAGTCTTTCCGACCAACACCACCAATTCCAACAAGTCGGCGATGATCTCATCCTTTAATTCGACAGCCAAAATCGAAGACATCACCCTCAAATCGAAATTCAACCAAATCGACCAATGCCTGAAGCCATTTCCATTAGGAAACCATCCTTCGCCAGCGACTTTGTCCTCCGGTCAACTCGCCCTTACGATCGAAGCTTCGCCACACATCGACAATCCCATTCCCCCAAGATGCGATCTCCTTAAACGTCTCGATGACGTCGCGGCACCTGGTTTCAAACGTGAGCAGAAATGGGTTGTTTAACCCTAATTCGATCTCGTCTTAACAATCCACAGATTTATAAATTCATCTTGTATTTTTCTAGTGACCATCGACCCTAAAGCTACCCACGACAGCGATCCCAAGCATCGAATCGTCTTTGATCGCCGACAATCAACGAAATACCTAAAATTGCTCAACTAGGCATATCTCGATTTATATAACACTAAAAATCATAATTTTAGTGTCTAAATTCATCATTTTGCAATTCGAATCTGTTTGTAAGATTGAAACATAATTTCCAAATATTCGATTTTTAATTTATATTGATCCCTACTGTTATTTTCTGATTCCAGTAACCTTTCTTGCTAAATTTACTTTGAAAATATTTTTAAATGTTGAATCTGGTAAATACAAACCATTTCTATTTAAAGATCATAAGCTGTAGGAGATTAGAAACAGAGAATTTAAATTTTTGAATTTGTTATTAAAACCTGTAACTTAGAACAGGGGCTATATATGCTTGTTCAACAGACATGCACCAGTCACACAAATATATATATATAGACATATCTACACCCATACCAACATGTTTCACAACATTATCTTCAAATATCTATCATATGCAAACCCATATAAGAACAGATTAAGTTAACAAATCATTTCAGTTTATCATCTTCATCCATCATCACAGACTTAAGAAAATAAAGGAGTTCAAGTTTTAAAGGTTTGCTCACCTGAAATAAAATTGAAACACAAAGCTTCTAGGCTTGAGAAGAAATAGTTTTGATTTTCGTCTGAGCTTTGATTTTCCAGATTCCAACTTGATTAGGTTGAAGTTTGATTTATGATTTAAGGTTTCAAATTGCCTGACTTTTGATCTTGAGTGATATTTGAATTCTTGTAAGTGGTGATGTTTATTTCTTTTTCTCTGGTTTGCTATATTTGCTTTCACAGTTTGCTTTCAGGCTTTCTAAGTTTGGTTTGGAACGAAATGAAATGAGGAAGCTTGATGTATAAAGAAGATTACAGGTTGATGATGATATTTGTACAATACAAAGTAATATCTTTGTACAATAGTCAGTAACATTTCTTTGCTTTGGGGCTGAAGACATTTTTCGAGTTGACAAAAATGTTGCCAGCATTTAATGCCAAGTACTTTATGTCCAATATATGTTTACTTGTTTTTTTCTTCATACTTACATTTTGCTTGCGCATGAATATACATTGCATTAGAGAAAAAAAATCTGGTGGCTGATATGATTCTTGTAGTATATTTGTCCTCCTTTGCAAGCTTCAATGTATTATTCTTGTTTGTTTTACCAGCCTACATATTTATATTACTTATCCAGTTTTTTTTTGTTTGTATTCCTTCTTTTATCTGCATACTTGAATACAATTTGTTTGTTTTAGTTGAATGATATTTTTTTCTTGTTTCTATTTATACATACTTGTCTTTTTAAAAAAATTTCTTTCAGGTTACATATTTACACTTATTTGTTGTTCATACTTGTCCTATTGTTTGACTACTTAATTATATTTCTAACTTACATTTTTATTTCAACTTTAATACTTGTGTCAAATACCTATATTTTTAAATTTAAATGAATTATACAAATATACTTGGATATCGGGGAAACTCGCAATCCATTTATCGTTTTATTTCACAAATTTTATTCAAAAATTAATTAACTATTAATTTAAAATATATATAAAATTCGGGGTCGTTACAGACTTCCCCCCTTAAAAGAATTTCGTCCTCGAAATTTGCCAGGGAGACACAAAGATAGATGAAGAATATTTCATCAAATCAAACTGAATATTTATTCTACATTTGGCTTACCAAATCAGAATATCGATAATAGATACAAGGACGAATCCGTTTGACACTTCACAAGATACTCGGGTTATCCAGATCTACGAAATATACAATGGCATCGGTTAGTTCAAAGGGATAACTAACCACTCGTAGAACATATCGGGACCCAAAGAATAAATGGATATATGGATACAATTTCAAAATTTTTTACTTTAGAACTAAAGTATACCTATCAACCATAGCAACCAAAGCAAACAAGGCAACCAATACATCCAAACAACAATTTTGGTCTATCCGGAGTTTACGTCCCATATTAGTATATCGAATCTTCTTCCTGGATCTACCAAAAAATATCGAAGAATTGAGAAAAAAATGCTAATCAAAAGAGATTGATAGAGAAAAGATTGTTTCCTCTGTTGTTACAGAGTATCGACCATTTATAGTCGTATTTCCCTGTCCCCTATCTCATCCTCTTCTTGCACTCATACTTACTATCAGTGAATAGCAAGAGAATTTACTGAGACGTTCAGACGGATATCTGAGAGATTACTCATTCTAGAGTTTACTTCACTCTATCTCTAATGAGCTACTTAATGTGTTACACTCCTGAGCTAAAGTTCAACCTTCAGCTCTGATACCACATGTAACGACTCGGATTTTTCGCGTTCGAAAATCGACATCCATACTTTACATCGTACTCGAATGCCATAGATTCGACCGTTCAAATCCGATTCGCCGGAGCTTATAACACAATAAGTATAACAACACAGCGGAAGAAAGAAAAAGAATATAGATATACAACATCTGATACAATATCCAGATACAATGATGATACAATGAATATCTATATACATTAGAGATATGATACAACAAATAGCAGAAGAAAAGAAAATAGATAACACCAGCAGTGGATAGAGTATCTCCAATAGAATGCTCCAAGATAAGCAACGTCAGTCCATGAACTCCAAGAACTGAACTAGCTCCAAATAGTCTACTAAACCTGAATATCTGAAAAACCCAACTCTAGACTGCCCGTGTGGAAAATTGTGGGCACCCAGAGTTTAGGAAGGGAACAATAAACTCCGGATCAGTCATGGAACTGGTGTGAGCAACAAAAACAGTTTATCTTTAAGCAAACACAAAAGGCTGTTTAACATTGAAATCCGCAATGCTTTTCGAAAATGAAACTACCATAAGGCCTCCCGCCACACACACAATGCAATCGCAGAATTGGAGGAGATTTCTCCTTATGATAGTCAAAAATGCTTACTACGCCAAATCAAAACTCTTTTGATATTATTTCTAGTGCATAGTGTAGAAAAACATTTCGAAAGTATAATATCAATCTTAGCCAACATACAACCATTGTTGTATGTCTACTATAACTACCATCTAAACAGTGGTGACCACCGTACGTAAATGGCAGGTTCTACAACTAAAACCGTACAGGGTTCGTATTGTTTCTTTGGATTTCCAACCAATGATCAGGCTAAGGAACTTCCTTACCGAAATAGAAACGCCTCTGGAAAGACGCCCCGGATCCTAACCGGATCTCTGCAAACAAAAGGTCGACGCTACCTCACGCTGTACAGCTGTAACTAGGTAACTAACACACGAGTCATGTCATCCCCCGGTCGTTACCGACCTTTATCCGAGGTACCTCGATCATAAAGCAACAACCACAAAGTATAATAACTGTGCAGCATCCACATAGGTAAAATATCTGGGCTCCATACCATGATATCACCTTTTATCCAGAAGGAAATGACATACCCTAGGGGCGCTACCCCTACAAACCTTTGCCGCAACATTCCTGTTTCGACCATTACCGGGTTGTGAGGCTCGACGAAGTCTCGTCCACAAAGCCACGCTTTTTCACAAAGCCACGCTTTTTCACAAAGCCACGCTTTTTCACAAAGCCACGCTTTGATCCACAAATGATCATCAACACTTCGCATGCCACATTACCAAATTGGGAATGTATCACTAGTAACCATCAACTACATAACCTCTGAGCTCGTACGTCTCAGAGAAGGGTGTTAAGCTAAGAGAATAAATTCTCCGCCACCAACAGAAATGTATTTGATAGAAACCAGCTTTACATCTCAAAGTGTAATGTCAGACACACATCCATACAAGTCTGTTCCGGGTTCGAACAGAACCGAAGGCACTTCTCACGAAGCCCTTGCAAATCCGGATAATTTCCAATCACGTCCGGACTTCCCGTCACTAAGGGTGATAAAACCTCTATATCGGGGATCAGCCGATGCAGAGTAACTCGACGGTAATCCTTCCGTTTTCAAAAATATCCGGTCTTCACCACCGGTCTTCAAATGCTATCCATATACGTCGTATCATTATTCGGAATGGGTTATACGACACAAAGGTCCTCTCCCGGCTAAACCGAATAACGAGCGCAAATAAAAAATCATACGGATACTGGGGTCTCAGTTAAATCACAGCTTAAAGCCCAAAAACTTTTCATTCGGATGGTAAAACAAATTACCATTTCCAATCTTTTAAACAAAAAGATTCAATTCAAAAACCTTCAATGGTTTAAACAATTTCCACACTTTTAATCTTTTAAACAAAAAGATTCAATTCACAAAGTTCACCCCATTCCCAAAGATTCATTCATGGATTTCAAAACAATTTCCATTTCACTTGGATTAACTCGTTAAATCTTTAAGTCAAGATTTAACTTATAGCTTTTAAAACAATTCCATTTGAAGTTGGATTAACTCGTTCGGTCTTTAAATCAAAGACTCATTTCATAAATTTCAAAACATTTCAATTCCATTTCAAACTTGAAATTCTTTCAACACAAATTGGAAGTTCATTACTTTTGTGAAAGCTTTTACTATTTGAAAACAAATAGTTTCGTTTCAGAAAAATCCAGTTATATTTACACGAGTTAAAACCCTTGAATTAAATTCAAATCCCCAAATCAATACCTTTAAACGGTTTTACCCATATATAACTTGTACAGCCTCTTTAATCCCTAGTTTCAAATCATAGAATTCAATTTCAAACTTGAATTCAAATTTAAGTCAAATTATTTAAATTTTCAAAACTCGATTAAGTTATTCAAAATAACTTTTATCTTTGAAATCTCATTTCAAAAGCCTTTCACTTTAAACCCAAATTTCAAATTTCAAAATCAATTGAAATTAAAATTTTCAATTTCAAAAACATTGAATTTAAATCATCTGTGATTTAACCGATTTCCACGTGAAATCCAAATTTGTGTGTGTAAAGGTGTAGTCCAGGGTTTAACACACAATAGTGCAACTCAATGAATCATCACATATCAGAATACAGAAATATAATTCGATAAGCGGTATAAGAACAACGCTTATCGTTCATTCACAGATCTTAGATATATAAAGGTCACGGATAAGTAAACTACAGATCACAACATAAATCAGGATGTATCACAAAGCATCATAATCACAAACAGAACAGAAATATCAATTCAACAAACAACATCAGATGATAGACAATCATTTTCAATTTAAGGTAAAGGTGATTTAAAAGAGTTTACCACATAACTATTTTTTTTATTGATTTATCTAAATCAATGATTGACTATTTTTAAAAAATTAATAACAATTATTTGTCTTAACTAAAATTTAGAAATCTTCTTTACTTATTTCGAAATCAATTTATTATTCCATTGAAAATATAAATTTACTTCAATTCTTATTTTAAATTTAATTATTTAAATAAAGGGTTAATTTAATTTTATAACATTGTTAAAAATCTAACTTATAATAAATTTTTAACTTAACAAAATCAACATTGGATACCGAGTAGATTTAAAACTTTCTTCCATTTGTCAACTTGGAAATTTGGTCTGGCTTAATCCAATACAAAAGAACTCTCGAGAAAACAATATTTTCTACTCGAGCCCAACTCGAATTCTTCTCGTTCTCTCCCCTAGCCCATTCCTTTCTTCCCCGTGCCTGATCTTCCTCTCCTTCCTTTTTTTTCTTTCCTCTCAGTTTAAATTTTAAACTACAAATAATTTCTGAAACAACACTACTCGAGTACAGGAGAACCCGAGTATTCCCATCATCTACTCGAACGTTTCTTCGAGTCCTCTCCCCAACCCAAACTTACTAACACGCGAATCAACCTCGTGCACGTGCACGCTTGGTCGGAGTCTTTCCGACCAACACCACCAATTCCAACAAGTCGGCGATGATCTCATCCTTTAATTCGACAGCCAAAATCGAAGACATCACCCTCAAATCGAAATTCAACCAAATCGACCAATGCCTGAAGCCATTTCCATCAGGAAACCATCCTTCGCCAGCGACTTTGTCCTCCGATCAACTCGCCCTTACGATCGAAGCTTCGCCACACATCGACAATCCCATTCCCCCCAGATGCGATCTCCTTAAACGTCTCGATGACGTCGCGGCACCTGGTTTCAAACGTGAGCAGAAATGGGTTGTTTAACCCTAATTCGATCTCGTCTTAACAATCCACAGATTTATAAATTCATCTTGTATTTTTCTAGTGACCATCGACCCTAAAGCTACCCACGACAGCGATCCCAAGCATCGAATCGTCTTTGATCGCCGACAATCAACGAAATACCTAAAATTGCTCAACTAGGCATATCTCGATTTATATAACACTAAAAATCATAATTTTAGTGTCTAAATTCATCATTTTGCAATTCGAATCTGTTTGTAAGATTGAAACATAATTTCCAAATATTCGATTTTTAATTTATATTGATCCCTACTGTTATTTTCTGATTCCAGTAACCTTTCTTGCTAAATTTACTTTGAAAATATTTTTAAATGTTGAATCTGGTAAATACAAACCATTTCTATTTAAAGATCATAAGCTGTAGGAGATTAGAAACAGAGAATTTAAATTTTTGAATTTGTTATTAAAACCTGTAACTTAGAACAGGGGCTATATATGCTTGTTCAACAGACATGCACCAGTCACACAAATATATATATATAGACATATCTACACCCATACCAACATGTTTCACAACATTATCTTCAAATATCTATCATATGCAAACCCATATAAGAACAGATTAAGTTAACAAATCATTTCAGTTTATCATCTTCATCCATCATCACAGACTTAAGAAAATAAAGGAGTTCAAGTTTTAAAGGTTTGCTCACCTGAAATAAAATTGAAACACAAAGCTTCTAGGCTTGAGAAGAAACAGTTTTGATTTTCGTCTGAGCTTTGATTTTCTAGATTCCAACTTGATTAGGTTGAAGTTTGATTTATGATTTAAGTTTTCAAATTGCCTGACTTTTGATCTTGAGTGATATTTGAATTCTTGTAAGTGGTGATGTTTATTTCTTTTTCTCTGGTTTGCTATATTTGCTTTCACAGTTTGCTTTTAGGCTTTCTAAGTTTGGTTTGGAACGAAATGAAATGAGGAAGCTTGATGTATAAAGAAGATTACAGGTTGATGATGATATTTGTACAATACAAAGTAATATCTTTGTACAATAGTCAGTAACATTTCTTTGCTTTGGGGCTGAAGACATTTTTCGAGTTGACAAAAATGTTGCCAGCATTTAATGCCAAGTACTTTATGTCCAATATATGTTTACTTGTTTTTTTCTTCATACTTACATTTTGCTTGCGCATGAATATACATTGCATTAGAGAAAAAAAATCTGGTGGCTGATATGATTCTTGTAGTATATTTGTCCTCCTTTGCAAGCTTCAATGTATTATTCTTGTTTGTTTTACCAGCCTACATATTTATATTACTTATCCAGTTTTTTTTTTGTTTGTATTCCTTCTTTTATCTGCATACTTGAATACAATTTGTTTGTTTTAGTTGAATGATATTTTTTTCTTGTTTCTAAGTATACATACTTGTCTTTTTAAAAAAATTTCTTTCAGGTTACATATTTACACTTATTTGTTGTTCATACTTGTCCTATTGTTTGACTACTTAATTATATTTCTAACTTACATTTTTATTTCAACTTTAATACTTGTGTCAAATACCTATATTTTTAAATTTAAATGAATTATACAAATATACTTGGATATCGGGGAAACTCGCAATCCATTTATCGTTTTATTTCACAAATTTTATTCAAAAATTAATTAACTATTAATTTAAAATATATATAAAATTCGGGGTCGTTACATAATTCATCCATGCAAAGTAGTTCACAACATTACATCAATAATCTATCACATCATCATGATAAAAACAAGTTTAAGCTTTTTAAAGAAAGGATTACTCACATGCTAATTCAAGATATACCAGATTTTCAGAGTTTACTCACTTTAAAATTGTTGAACAGAGGAACTCGACATTTGAAGTTGAAAACTGCACTTGCTATTGAAACGGCAGGCTTGATTTACTTGATTTTAGTTGAACTTGAACTTGAATCTTGCTTTAAATCTTTACTTAGATTAAAACTTGAAGTTGTTACTTATTTTAGTTTTTATTTTGGAAGATGAAAGAAAATTGAGATTGAGAAATAGATATGTAGAAAAATATGATATGTATACAGCCCTCTTCTCATCTTTATTATTTATATTTTAATTTAAAAGAAAAAGAATATGCCACTTGTATTTTGCATGACACACCTAGCTTACAAATGTCTAAAACCAATATTTTATATTTATTTAGGTTTTATATATATATATATCCACACTTTTACAAACTTCCATATATTCTACTTCTCATGACATATATATACATATGTATATATACACACCTATACACTTGTATATGTATACACTTAAAATTTTCAACATTATAAAGCATGCATATATCTATATATATGTGTGTTAATTTCCTATAAGATTTATCATTTCAAAAAAATCTATAATTCAACATTTATTATAGATTCAAATTCATTTATATACATATCCAGATATTCTTTAAATTATCAGAATTCTATTTGTTTAACCAAATAAAATCAATATCTCAATAGTTAAAATCAGTTAATTATCCAATTAACAGATGTCCAAAAATCCAGGTTATCACAATCATATTTACTCAAAATATACCATTTCACTTCAGTAATCATTTTCTCCTTAATATCTCGATTTCGCTTCTAAAATTGTTCCGAATTTCAATTTAGGCTACAACTTCATTTTAACCCAATTCGTATTTAAATCCAGGATTTAAATATAAACAATTCCCACTCTGACCAGTTTGAAATTTAAAAAAATAGCTTGAATAGTTTTAAAATAGTTAAATAGTTAAAATAGTTTAATATAAATAGTTTGAATATTGAATGGTTTATATAGTAAAATAGCTTGGAAAATCAAAATAATATGAATATTTTAAAAAGATAGGTTTTAAACAGTATATATTAAAATAATTTATTTGAAAATAGTTCCAAAGTCAAACTGATTCAATTCCAAATCTTCCAATTCAAATCAATTTCAATTTCCATTTTCATTTAAATCGATTCAATACTGATTTCACTTCGAATTAACTTCGATTCCAATTTTAATTTGAATCAATTTCAATTTCGATTCCAAATTGATTCAATTTTGATTTAATTTCAGTTCAATTCTCAAATTTAAACCATTTCGATTTATATAAATTCGAGCTCAATTTCAGAATATCGACTTAAATCGCTTAAAATAAATTTAACTTCAATATTCAATTTAAAGTTCAAATCTTTAAAATAATTCAATTCCGGGCTAAACTTTTGAAATATCGATTTAAGTTACTTTTACTTGGCAATATTCAAAGTTCGAATAACAGTCCAATCTTTTAAAAACAAATCAATTTCCAAAATTCAAATCATATTTCGATTATAACTTCAAAATCTCAACTTCCATTATTTAAACAGTTACTGTTACCAAATTTAAATTTCAACATTTCAAGCTCAAGTTCGAAAATAATTAAATTTTCATAAATTCGATTTTTATTTCTTTAAATCAAAATCATTTAAAGTTAAAATTCTAAAATCATTTAATTTAACCAATCTGGTGTCCTTATATAACTTTCTATCCTTGTCCAAATGAATCAATTATTTCAATTAAATTCAGGGATGGATATATATCATTTCAACCCAAAATAAATGTCATAGGTATATATCATTTCAACCTATTTCTTAATTTATTCAGAATAATTCGATTTACAGTTTTATATACTGTAAATAATATATAGGATGATAAAAGGATATACATAAAAATAAATAAACATCCAATTATTCAACTATCAACCAATTGGCATCCAACACAATCAATCATCCAAACCATCAAAATATCACAACAATTAACTAGATATCAATAATCGGGAGTTTACTAGTAGTTTAATTCCAATTCAATTTAACTGTCAATTCAAATTCTATCAGTTAATTCAGATGTTAATTTAAACGTCAATTAAATTTATCAAACAACAATTAATAAATTCAAAGCACTTCACAATTTTAAATTTAACTAACATAAAAATATTCTAGTACTTAGTGAGCGTTATCAAACACTCACCTTAATAATTGAAACTGAAAATATTTCAGCTTCAAATAAATACTATCTCGATTCCACGACGTAGATGACATCGATACGGATCCACTGCAATTCATTTCGTCCGAAACAGACCTTGTATGCAAAAGTTACACTATAATTAATAAAACGATAATTATAAAAGTTTGATTAACTCAATTAACAATTTAATTAACTTAACTAATCTTAACTGTTACCACTCGTTCCTCCTACTCGCTCAATGCTACAGGAACAAAACCCACTCACGCCTTCATCAACATGCGCAACCCCTCCCAACCATCGAACGTCGATCCACCTAGAACAACCGCCCACGCTTCGCAGTCGCCGCCCACATCTAACGTCGCCGCACCAACCTCCAGCAAGCCGCCTTGACCTCCATCCCACGCACGAACTCAGCAGATCCCAAATCCCTAAATTAATCGCCCTTCTTCGCTCCAGGCTGCCAATGCTCGTCTACCCCAAGTCGTTCGCGACTACCCTTACGACTTCGCGATCTATCACTTTGTTTGTTTTTTTTCTTATGTTTGGCTACGATTGAATTTAAAGGAGAAAGAGAGAGGGTACGAGGGAAAATATGTACGAAGGAGACATAAGGTAGGCGTCGTGCTTTGTACGCGATGTTGACTTTTGTTAATTTTAATTTTAAATTATTTTAACAAAACATACTCGAAAATGTCAAACTCCAAACGAAGCGTGCCGCCTGGCATTCATAATGTTTTACCCTCATTCTGAACACAATGGAACTAGTTTCGGGGCGTAATTTGATCATGTTCAGAAGATAGCTTTTCAAAATCAATTAATTTTAATAGAATTCCTTAAATAAATTTCTATGCGTTTCAAGCTCGCCCGGCCAAACGACAAGTCCGATCGCTACAAAACTTGAAATCCTACAATAAGTCACTATTACGGATCCGATGAAACTTGTTTCGTCAAAATCCGAGACAGTGGCCAAAATGGCTATTTTCACTTGTCAATTAAAATATAAAATTTCCAATTTCTATTTATTCACCTTTAAATTGAATTTTAAAAGTAAACGATCTTCATTTTTGTTTAGATAAAATTTAAATCAATTTCTGATACTATTTTCATTCACATTAATTCAAGATTCAATTATTTAAATAATTCCAATATTAAATTTAAACAATTTAATTACCAATAAATTTTATTAATAATCATAAATTTTCAAATGAATTTAGTTATCGATAATTATTTTATTTTCATCTAAATAATTCAACATTTATTATTCAACTCCAGTTATTGATTATAAACACAATTAATACATAGAATTTCATTTCAATACATGTTATTGCCAAAATCTTCGAAATTGGTTATTTCAAAAAAAAATTCAAATTCATTTCCTATAACTTATATAAATAAATCATTAAATTTTTATTTTTAACCATTTTTATTCAATAATCATACTAAATTTAATAATTTAAAATAGTTAAAAATACGGGTCGTTACAATCCCACTGTAACTATTACATATTTCGCTCCACTGAATCCTATCAGTAGCACCCACAATGTCAACTCCATGAGCATACCATTTGCGTAAGCTTGTTGGATAAAGCTCTAGGTTTCTTCGCAAATCTCTTGCACTTGTCACATTTCTTAGAAAATTTAGTTGCATCTAAAATGAAGGTAGGCTAGAAATATGTTTAGCGAAGTACCTTTTTTGCAAAATTCTACCCATCAGTGTGATGCACACAACTTCCTTGATGAACCTCCTCAAGGATTCTTTTCGCTTCAAGCTTTTCAACACACCTTAGCAAGAAGGTTGTAACGATCTACCTTTCTTACACCTAAAGATGACATCCTCGGTATTTTTGTGTCGATCATTTAAATGTCCAAAAGACAGGTCATTTGGGGGTAAAAGAAAGAAAAAGAAAGAACATAATCTCACAAAACGTGACGAGTAATATATAATATGAACAAGTCTTTACAAAAAGAAATTATCTTTATTATACACATCATCAAAGTACATTACCCTATTATCAAGCTAGACAGTTATAACAGCCTGTCTCTACAATTTTTGATAGATACAGACAAAAACAATACAAATGAAAACAAAGGAAGAATATAAGGTACGTGAATACATCTTAGAGAATCCAGCTCATCACCTGAACGCTCCAAAGTATCCAGCTAAATCTGGAAAATATGCATGGATTGACCCGATCATTATAAGAAAAATAACGCCCGGATCAGTCTAGTAAAACCAGCGTGAGAAACTCAAATAACAAGGAATTAATTTATTATAACTTGTAAAAGCTTTTAAAATCAAAGGTATCACATAAGACCATGTCGCATATAAACATTGATGGATTTTTACTTTACGATAACTAAAACACTTTTATATAAAATCCAATGATATTATAATAATGTCTAAGGGTTCAAAGTAAATATATATAATAGCTGAAATGCTTACATCTCACATTCCAACATAGTTGGGAAAAATCAAAATCATAATGGATCGTATTGGAGATTGATTCTATACTATGACAAAGCACTGGGGTACCACCTACCACAGTGCATCTCTAGATAAAATGCACCAAGAGCCTCACATAGACTCCCTGTAAGTCAACGCTAACCCTACCCATTACTGGATAGCGCCAAATATGTCATCACCTTGGTTGGGATCAATATCCTAAATGGGCCCCAAGCATACATGATCTATAATATCGATTTAGATTGGATGATGACCATAACCTAATGGTAGCGAACCACATAGCCTTGAAGCATATCCCTGGATTTTAGTCATTTCCGGGTTGATGAGGCTTGAGGGTACGATTACCTTTTATATAGAAACCATCTTAGAATGCTAACACTGCCCGCCAGGCAGCAATGCAGTGCCAGAATTCATCCATAAAAGTTCGTTCTCGGTCTGAACGAAACCGAAGGCACTACCTCTACTACATTCATTTTGGAATCACCCTCGGGATTAGTAGCTTGCAGCCCTTGCACTTCAAAAGCTTTGTCTTCATCATCTTCAATCATCTTCAAGATATCTTCAGTCGAAACACTTGAGTTGGATCAAAGTTGTTTTCAGATAATTTATACTTATCCGATCTCGGTCTCTTCGAAACAACTTTCGATAGTTTCGGTAAACTCAACCCCAGTTCTTTTAGGAAATAATCAGACAATACATATGAGCAGGGATTACCCTCTAACCATTTAAGTGGATGGATCTCCCTATCATTTGTCCCAGGAGAACAAAACGAGATTAATATACACGGTACAACATCATCAAAGATGATTGTGCCATATAACTCACGTGTTTCTCTTAGATATTTCTGAAGTTATATTTTGGCCTAGATTTTATAGTCGGCTATTTAACTATCAAATAAACAAACAACAACAAATTCAGATATTTAATTACCCATAGCAACCACTAAGCCTTAAACTATCTTTCATTTATTAAAACTCTTTTCAAAAGTATTAATCAAAAACATTCATATCATTATCTCACTGACATAAGTATATTCACAAAGCATTTGTGAAAAATTTCTCCTTTCCAAATCATATCAAAGGATCAAAACAAAATGTAATTTAAATTAGAGATAAAGGTAAACTCAAACAATATTTCTTCCGTGTTAAGTGTGGAATGAATGTCTATACCATCAAAATTAAGAAGATCAGTTAAAGGAAATCCAATCTTAAATCCTTTTATAAATTTTCGTCTATGAATCCTCCTAATAAATCTCTTTTATTTATGAATCTCCTTTAATTAAATTCCAAATCCAATTTCAAAACTCTCTATAAATCACCAAGTTAAGTTTACAAAACTCTTTTATAAATATTAGAACCATTCATATATCTCTTTATAAATCTCCCAAAATTATTTATAGAACTTCCTTTATAAATATCCAAAGTCATTTATAAAATTTACTTATAAATATTCCTTATTTAAAATAAAACTCCTTTAATAAAGTCCCCTTGATAAACAAAATGATTATTTAAAACACCTTTGCCAAAATCATTACTTAACTTGAAACCATTATTAGAAGTATTATTAACCTTAAAAATCATAAGAAGCTTAGTGACCACAATGGTTCTCTTTTAGTTAAGTTTACTTCTTAAGTTATAGCATAGGTATTTACATAACAAGCAGATATGTATATGGAAATCAACCAACAACAAACAAATCAACATATAGTTAAGATGCCCAAGTTACTGTAATAGCAGAGGGGGATTTGTTCTGTTGAACACATGTCCAAGTTAATATAATAGCAGATTAGGTTTTTATTCTACTTAATAGATGTCAACATAATCTACTTGGGAAATTAAGGCAGAACTGTGATTTATTCTACCAAACAGATGTCAAATATAAGTTAATTAGCAGAACAGTGATTTATTCTGCTAAATGGATGTGATGGGGTTTCATATTCAATTGGCTTTGCTAAATGGATGTCATGGGGTTTCATATTCATTGGGTTTACTTAAGGATAGTCGATAAAGAAATCCCTTGGATTTAAAATATTCTTTTAAAAGAAAGTTACTTTAAAAAAAACCGATCTTTAGAACTAAAGTGGTTTAAAACTTAGCAAATTTTATATAAAAATTAAATGACAATTAAACTCTTCACTTATAATTTTTTTTAGTTAATCTTAATTAAATAATGATTAATCTCTAAATAATTAACTCTTTATTAATTAATAAACTGTAGTTAACGTAATTAAAAATAATTAAGTATTAATTACCCTAACTTAATTAATGATTAAGTACTAATTACCTTGCTTAATTTATTAATTAAATAGTCATTAATTAATTAATTAATTTAATAATAATTGTTTTAAAATATTTAAAATATGTTTGAAAATAATTTTCAAAAAAATAATTAAGTTAAACGCCTTAAATTCAAAAAGAGTTTGTTTTTCACGAACTGAATTTATAGCGCCTATCGCTATACGACCTGAACTTTCAAATTTCATTTTATACTCTAAATCACTTTTCAAACTATTTATTTTATATTTAAACTACTTTATAAACTTTGTATAGAGTTTTAGAAAACAAAGGTAAGGTTTTTAAAACTTTTATAAAACATTTCTAAAAGTAATGTTAGAAAATAAATTTAAACCAAAGGATCTCGATGTCGTTTTAACAAGTCAAAATGCTAACTTTCTTAGCACATACATCACACACATAAGCTCATACATCCAAACACATACCATAACAACATACATAAGCAACAACTATAAACCAAAATTAACGCTTTCAAACTAACTTCAACATTAGATTTCATTTCAAGTCTAATTTCCAATCACATACAACATACAGTATTTTCTAAAGCAAACATCCAACATACTTAACAACCAAAAAACAATATTTATTATCGAAGTAAGCATCATATTTATAGTTAGAACTTTTAAATGAATTCGTGACTTATACTCACCCAAAAGCTACCAAAATGACTCGAACTTCCCTAACTTTTGAACCGAGCCTAGATCATGCTTTGACTTTGGTAAGAACAAGATTTGATGTCCTTGTGGTTGCTTTATGGTTCGGTCAAAGTATGGTGCACAAGGTCCAAAGGTGGTGGAGCACGTCCTTGAAAGGTGGAGGGGGCTCTGATTATCATCGAATTCATAAAAAAATCCAACCCGAAAATTGGTCTTTTCTGACTGATTTTTGGCCAAGTAACTCATGTAAATTGGGGTAGTTGTTAAAAGAAAAGTTCTTGGAAATTCTTTTCTTTTCAATTTTTGAAAAATAATTACTCAATCTGGATCATTTTTAAGGGAGATATGCTCAAAATAAGAAGAGGTATTTTCAAACCTGAAAATCTAGGTCCAACAATTCTTTTCAAAGAAATGGTATTTTAACATGATTAAGCTCAAAATTTAAAGAAGTGATACACATAAAAGTTATAGTCACTGATATTTTATATGATTTGAAAAAAAAATTCTCCATTTGGATGATATATGAGAAAGATATGGCAGAAGGAAAAGAAGGAAAAATTGAAGAAATGGAAGGGGTATTTATAAGCAAGAACAAAGTAAATTACCTAAACACTCTTGGTCCTTTACCCTCGACCTCCACTTGCCACATCATCATGCCACCTCACCATCATGTACCTCAGCCCACCCTCATGTCCCTCTCCTTTTCCAAGCTCCAACATGTTTTTAATGAATGGTATACTTATGTTTGCCTATGATGTGACACATTCTTTTTACTAAATTTATATTTTAAATCTTATACACCTAAGTATAAATACATAAGTATATATATACTAATACACATATACATGTATATCTTAACTTATTTATAAATGTATGTGTTATATTATACAATATAGTTTATGACGTTTTGACAACTTTTAGTCGATAAAAAGTCAAAAATTCGAAAAGCTAATTCCAGTCACATTTTCGATTTTCCTTCGAACTAATTATTTTTTTAAACAAATTTGACATACTATTTCACTATCATTATTTATTATTTAAAAGAGATTTTATTTTAAATATAAAATCCATTATTTGAATATTTAAAATTAATTTAATATTCGCAAATCAAAGTGGTGAATTTTGGGTCGGTACACTCTCCCTCCTTAAAAGAAGTTCAACCCCGAAATTTTACCACAGCCCTAAACCCATAACACAAAACAACTAGGAATACTATACATTAGTTCGTATGATGTACATAGATCATTCTTATACCAAAAATCTAATTTGATCACTCACTCGAATACATAGCTTTACATCCGAACTAGTATCGCTCACCAACTTCCTAGTGCGGACTCCATTTAGGCTTCTTAATTAGAATCCTCCGTTCTCCTTACATAGTAATATACTATGATAGAAAACTTTTGGTTCTGTAACAGCCCAAATTTTTTAACGAAATCTTATTTAAAATAAACATTTTGAAATATTGATTTGAATTAAAAGCGTAATAAGTTGTGTAAAACGGGAAATTTTAAACTTTACATTTTTACGTATAATTTCATCCGTTCTTAACTTTATATTAAAATCAAATTTTATTATTTGATGATAATAGGTATTTTATTTTTAGTTTGAAATGATACGTTATTTTATTTAAAGAAACGTTATCATTTTTAAATTTATTAAATAAAAGAAACAAGTAACGGTTGTACGTTACTTTGAGCATTACACTTTACGTTCGTTGTTCCTTTGTCCATTTGATTGTATATGCGTTGACTTTGAAAAAATTTCAGTTGTGTATTTTCAGTTTGAAAAATTCCATAAAAATCTTGCATTGAACCGTTCACGTGAGAATTAGTCCATTTCCCTCTTTGCATTCCTTACGTTTAGTTCCAGCCTTGAATATAATTTAATTGCTTTAACTTCCTACCGTTCAAAACCTTACCCTTTTGCCTTCTCTCATAAAGTAATAAGCAGCTGTCATCTTTCATTTCACGTTCATAATTTCAATTCTGCAAATCTCCTGTAGCTTTCAATTTGAGAATCTCGTGACCATCCCAAAAGGTAAATGCCTTCTTTCACTTTCATTTTGTATTTCCTGTTTGCTGTATTCTTTTGCCAGCTCGCAAGCCTTCTTTCATTTGTTTTGTTTCATATTTTTGTGATCTGCTTGCTGTCTTTGCTTTGCTCTATTCCATTTCCCACTCCACCTTGCTCCTAACCCAACCCACGCCTCCATCCAGGCGACCCCAGCCACACCACCAGACCGAACACCCTACACCCAGCCGAGACCACCCACGTCCCAATGCCAGCCACCCTATCCCAGCTCCTCCTCCCCAGGCCGTGACCTGCCACCGCCAGAGAATCCCCATGCATGCCCACCACCACATCACCGACCCTACGCCCTGCCACCACCATGACCCTACGCCCTGCCCCACCACGAGAACCCACGTCACCCCATTTGCCACCACCCTGTCACCCTACGGCCTGCCACCACCACCCAAGTCTAGACCACCGGACATGCTCGGCCCTACCCATGTGAGACCACCACCAGGCACATCCCTACCCCGTGTCGGACCCTCGAACCCAGGCCAGACCGCCGCCACGTCAGCACCAACCCCATGCCAGATCCACCGTGAGCAGTCCTAACCCACGTCAGCACCACGCCATGCCTTCACCTCTCTAACCCCATGCCTACTCCATCATGCTCGACCAAGCCTTTGTATACAATATTTTTGTCTATATTATTTTCCTCTTCCCTGTATTTGAAAACAGAGAAAAAAAAATAAATGAGGAAAATTGTTTGATAGCCAACCGAGCCTTGTACTTGGACCTGATAATGAACAACTGTGTTTTATCACTTTATGTTTGAAGTAAAGTGTTTTGTCACTTTTTGAAAGTATATATGCCACCCTGTCTTTGTTTGAAAAAAAAAGAAGAAAAATGTTTTGTCACTTTGCAAATTTAAAGTTATAATCTATATATTTTTTTTAAAAGTGGTCGTGCTACTGTTTTCGATTTTCAACTTGTTTCTTTTCGTTTGTTTGCTCCATTTGAAAATTCGTTATTCGTGCAATCTTAGATTTGATTATTTATTGTGCTTTTGGTTTGAATCTAGTTGGCGCATCCGCTAACAACTGATCGTACTATCCGCGTGCTTCCGATAGACATCGTATTTCTTTTTCCGAATCTCCAGCTCCGTAGAGGTGAGTAAATCTCACACGAATATTCATACTTATATGATTGTGAAACAACCGCAACTGAATGTGTAGAGAATAAATAAATAAATAAATGATGTTATAACTACCTGTGATTTATTTATAGTTGCTGTTAATTGTTAAAACTGCATATCATATCATCTGTTATATTCTGTTCTTATTTTTACTGTTATTCTATTCTGTTAAATCACACTGCAAGTTCCCTGTAGAATAGAATCACTATGGGTTGAAATGATACATACCCGAACGGACTTTAGAATAAGGGAACGTCGTTATGGGCTGAAATGATAGGCCTGAACGATTTTCAATTAAATTTTATTTACTTGGGATTGCGGGTTTGAAATGATAAAACCCGGATTTTTCTTTGTAAATTACGGATTGAAATGATATAGTATCTGTATCACTTGACTTAGGCTAGAAAATATTATACAGACCCGTGGTTATTTTCTGTATTTTCTGGATACTTTTAAATAATGTAAATATTGTAATAATAATAAATTGATTTAAATCGAATTTTTAAGTGATTTATTTAGAATAGAAATGATTTTTTCTATGTGATAAAATAAATAAATGGAGGAATATTGATTTTAAAACGAAACTTAAATTTGAAATTTTGATTAAAAGAAAAGATGGAAACTTAAGTTAATTAAATTGAAATGAAAATTTAGTTTTAAATTGGTGGAAAAATGGAGTTTAATTTTAAATGTTGAAATGAATGTAATAAGCAAATTTGTAAGTTTTGGTTTTAACTTGTAAAATTTCTCTTTAAAATAAATTAGTTAAAGGATCGAAATGAACATTTTTAATGTATTATTTTATAAGTTCTGAACTAGGTAGAATCTGTAGCACTTGTTAAGTGTTGTGGATTATATAAGTGAACCAAAAGACTAAAATGAACTAAGGCTATGGTAGTACTTGGTAAGTGCTGTTGTAGCAGAAACTAAAATTGAACCTGAACTAATAAAAGGGCTACTGTAGCACTTGTTAAGGACTGCAGTAGGCTGAAATATGATTTTGTTTAAACTGAACTGTTATAGCAGTTTATAAATGTTGTTTTGCTGAATAAAATGTTTTCAAATATAACCTATAGCAGTTGTTTTTAAATGCTGTGAAATGCTGAAATTTTAATAATTAGGATTTTTGACTTAGTAAACGAACTCAGAATGGTTTGAAACTTTAGAAATTGAATACTTGATTTGAAAATATAATAATTACACTTTTAAAAGGTTTAAATGAATTATTTGATTGGAATATAAACTATTTAAAAGGTGACTTGAAATGATAATAAATGAGTATACCTTTAAATTTAAAGGGTATTTAAAGTTGAATATTTAGATTTTAACCCAAATGATATTTGAAATATTAAAATGATTTGAAATGAAGTTTTGAAATGATATGATATTTTAAAATATGGAAATGGTTTAGAATTGATTTAATCTTTATTTTGATAAAGATTTGGATTTGAAATGATATTCTATTTTGAAGTATAAACTGTTTTTAAAACTTATAACCACGGGTTATAAGAACGTTGGGTTGTTAAAGAGACCGGGATCGGATATGGACATACTCTCTGTCTTACCGAAAACCACTTTGACAACCGTGTACGCGGTGGAGATTCCAGAATGAAGTAGGATGGTGACGACGTTCATAAGGTATGTTACGTGGACCCAACTCCCGTGAGTTGGCATAAGGTGGCTAAAACAGGAGCGATCTCGGACCAGTGAGGTAGCACCTCTTCTCGGACACATTTCTTCGATATTATACTCTTATTTGTGATTTGACTAGATGGCCATCCTCCGATTTGGGAATGTTGTTCGAGGTGGACGATAGTGGCTGCTATGCGCTCCATCAGTCCGTGTGCGTAATTGGTATATCTACCCTGGCATTGCCTAGTTGTGCCGTGTCACCTACCATATCGAGCTTTACTACGATTATGATTTTAAGATCCGACCGCGTTAAGGTTCTTCATCCCCTTAACGCTATTTTCCGATATGATTATACTTTACTTATTTAGACACTATTATAATAGCGAATATTACTACATAGTAGATATTTTAATGGATCCTTAGAGGATGGGCGGTCCCAAGCATCTTCTAAGTTACTTGTACCTTTACTACAGTTCACTTGAGTTGGTTTACATTGTATAAGTATGTATATCCTGACTCGAGTGTTTATGTTTTATTTTACGCTCGGGTCAGCCTGAGTTATTCACAGATTTGGATTTCCACTCTCTTGGAGATTTGAATCGCTGGAGATCATCTGCTTGTCATGTCCTATCTATTTCAGTTCTGTTGTTCTACTCAGCTTGTACTTGGCTATTGTATTTAGACTTCTGTTGTACTCTATTTCTTCTGTTGTACTCTATTCCTTCTGTTGTATCTTATGTAACTTTGTTATATTTATATAGTAGCTTCATGAACTACTATTTCTTTTACTTCCGCTGCATTATTTTACTCTGTGTCTGTGATCTGTGCTTATATTTATTTACTGTATATTCTGAGATTTGCCAAATTTTATTTACAACGCGGTATTTTGAGCAATTCAACTCCGGAATGAGTGTCTACCTATACACTTATAATGGATGTGAATGGTTGAAAATATCGGGTCGTTACAGTTGGTATCAGAGCTTTGGCTTTGAGGCAAAACTTAGAATGTATGGTAAATTTATTTACAGAATCACTTTCGTTCGAGTTTGAATCTCTTCCTTTTGATTCGTTTTCCTTTGAATTTTGGAACGTTCCCTGCGGTTCCGAAATTCATTCGTGTCCCTCACTATTCATCATCTTTTGATTATGGAGTATCCCATGACTCCACTTCCAATGATCTTTATAGTGGATTGGCGGTCTCGCCAATATTCTAATTTTCTTGTAAAAGGGTGAAAATCCTTTATAATCAGCATCGATTCACCAGAGATTTATATTTATCCTTGGTTTAGATGTTAATATCTTTTATTATTCCAAACTTTATCTCTTGAGATCGAATGTAGATTTACCCTAGAAATCCACATCGATCTTATTCTTTAAGTCACGGTTGACCCGGTTAAGGTTGCCCGTGATTTATATAAGCTTATCCATCTTCCTATTCTATTATTTAATCATCTCATCCTTGTGAAAGTGTGTACGCTTGTGCACACTAATTACGGATCGTGTAATATGGACTAATATATGCAGAATGTTATTTACAATTGCTATATAAGTAAATATTCAATAAACCAACTATATAGCAATTCATAGATATAGAATAGTAAATGCAGTAAACAGTAAAAATCACACCAGGGATTTTTATACTGGTTCGGACCTCCCGTCCTACGTCCAGTCCCAGACTTCTATCTGGATTTCACTACCAACTACCTCGCTTCACCCGGAGGAACAGGTTTATAACACCCGAATAGCCGAACGGGATTTCGTGCCTCTTACAACACCGAGGACTTCAACAAAAATAAATACAATTGTCGTTGACAACTTGTGCTCTTGATAACACGGATTTGTCACTTGTAGTACACCCTTCCTATAATCTTATCCTCAAAATATGTGAATGATGTTTGTGAAGATTGAAGGAAGTATATTACTTATTTGAATCAAAAGATATGAAATAATTTCAATGATTCAATAAGCAATTTGAAGTAGAGAGCTTTTAGAATGCAAGAGTATTTAGAAATTAAGATCAGAATTTTAAAGCAAAGAATTGTTGTGTTTCAATCAATGATTTAGATATGTTTATATAGAGAATAAATGGTTGTAACTCTTTGTGAAGAGTAGCCATTAACAGATGTGATCATTGATGAAAGGTAAGAGAAGCAACCATTGAAGAAAGAAGTGTCTTTTGGGAAAGGTTGCTTTCTGTTTAAAAACGGTCGACGGGTCAAAAATGACCAGTAGACAAAATTTCAAATATATAGACGTTATGTGCATGTGTGCACGTTCATTGTGCAATTTACACAGGAACGGTCGACCGCCTGGTTTTGGACCGGTCGACCGGTCCCTGTTAAATTGCACAGTGAATGTGCAATGTCATCCAAAACGTTTATACATCGATTCTTTTGAGCTGCATGATTATTTTGAGGATAGATTTTAACATAACTAATACTACTAACATACCAAATAATCAACCTCTAACGTATGAAGCTCGTTGTGTCTCAATGAATGACTTCTTTTTGTCGATCACGGTTTATCCCTTTGTCAGAAATCAAAACTATATAAAAATCTTGACTCAACATTCTCCTCCTTTTTGATTGATGACAACATAGTTATGAATCTCCCCCTGTATATGATCTCCCCCTGAGATTGTGCCTGTAACTCTATATTTTCCTGCATATATACTGTTAGCACAATTTTCTCCCCCTTTGTCATCGACAAAAAGGAGTTTATTAAAATAGAGGATATAAATTATATAATCCAGAGTATAAGCAAAATAAAACTACTACCATAGATCAAGAGTTAAGAGTCACATAATATGATAATACCCAAGAGTCTAGTACGAATTAAAACGCGACACTATTTAGTACAAGTGCCAGATAATGTCTTAAAGCAAGAACTAAAGTCATAATTTACCCATAATAATAGATAAAGAGATAATTCAATCTGACTCTGTCTCACCCTCCTCTTCTTCTTCTTCTTCAACAAGCTGAGTTTTTCCGTATCCACGTCCATGACTCGTTCCCGAGCTTGTACCCTCCTCCGAGGATGTCCAAGCAAAAGTAGGAGGAGCTGGGCGCTTGCCAGGGTCTTGAGTTGGCATGGATGAGGATGATGCTCCACATGATATTGCTTCCCATATAGAACTGAAGAACGACTTAAGTTTGTTAAAGCGTTTATCCATTTTTGTGTCCATGCGCTTAAGTCGGGCTTCGAGAAGAAATTGATTTTGAGCAATAGTGTTAAGTGATTCTTTTGTTGAGGAAGATGATCTTAAAAGTTTAACTTCTCCAGGTTTAGAACGGGATGAACGGGAGGAAGCCTCTCTATGTCCTTGGTCTTTCCAATGTTCAAAAGGCATAATATTGAAGTATGGAGCTGGAAGCTTCATTCTTGTAATCGAAGCTTTGTTGATGGCTTTTGGTTTGGAAATAGAAGACTTTGGTGGTTCAATGCCACAATCGAGCAAGAGTCGCATAATATACTCGTTATAAAACAAGTGTGGCCTAGAGCTATCATTTACTTTCAAGATCTCATCAAAGATCATACCAATCCAGTTTATACGAATGCCCCCATAGATTGCGTCCTTGTTCCAACTTATTTTCAAATCAGAATTTCATTTGATTTGAGTTAACCAAATTTGAATCTCTATCCTTCTTTGAAAATCAATTCCTGTATAGTGTATTTGTAAACTAATATTTAAAAATTAAAATGTTTAAATATTGTGTTGTTTGAGTTTTTGATGTTGAATTAGGTTTCCGATCGATTCGTCTGATCAACGCGCTATCGATAGGATTTCTAAAACACTTTGACAGAACAAACTGACATAATATTATTTTAAAATTTGGTTAATGAAATAAATTTTGAGATATAAGTAAATTTATGGAACTTATCATTTATAGTCCTATAAATGAATTTATAAATAGTTGTTTATAAATGAATTTAATTTCCGATGGATTTCAAACCTTGTGTTTAAAGTTGTAAAAGGATATATTATTTAAAGTATTTCCAAGTAGAAATTTGTTTCTAAAGGATTTTTAAGTTTAAAAATTTAGTGTTCTTCTCTTTGTCTCTGGAAAATAATTTCGGTGATGACTACAGCATCATCGATGTTCATTTTCGAGTTTCGAAGTGAAGAGACCGTTCTGTAGTCTTACTACAGCTTTGTTTTGGAAAATTCTAATTGATTTGAATCTCTAAATATGACTGGATTATAATATATATAGATATATGATTTAAATTTGATTTAACATATTATGTATATATAATTACTTATCTCCAAATGGTTTGAAGATGTTCGAAGATTCAAATTCTTAAATTTTATCTTTGAAGAATAATTTCAATTATAAGAAGAAAAAAATCAACAATTTGGATAAATGATTCAAAATTGAGATAATTGAATTGGAAAGTTTTATTTGTATAACACACAATTGAATTCCAATATAACCTACCTAAATTACACAGAAGTTGAATATGGAATTGGATAATATACAATATAAAAGGGATTTTTATAAATAAAATTTGAGTGGCTATAATACATGTTATACACTTAAATTTTAGTTATAAAAGATTAACAAAGGCAAATAGTGAAAAAGGAATTTAAAGAGATAATTGAATCGGAAAGTTTTATTTGTATAACACACAATTGAATTCCAATATAACCTACCTAAATTACACAGAAGTTGAATATGGAATTGGATAATATACAATATAAAAGGGATTTTTATAAATAAAATTTGAGTGGCTATAATACATGTTATACACTTAAATTTTAGTTATAAAAGATTAACAGAGGCAAATAGTGAAAAAGGAATTTAAAGAGATTTATTTAAATAACTTAATAATCAAATTTGATTTACTTTGGAACCTTAAGTCTAACCTAGGAATTTTAATAAAGGTTATTTCCTAAAATGAATATGTTGTATAATTAATAATGTATCTTTGAATAGATAAAATAAAATACATTGGAATTGGACATTTTGTAATAAAGTTTAGTTAACTCAAATTCATAGTTTAATTGATGTCTAAATGAATAAATGGGTAAAGAAATTTGATTGTTATATTTGCTATGATAAACATTTTATTTATGAAATTGATATGTCTTGAAAAATGAATAATTATGATAGTTAAAATGTATTTTAACATCACTAAATTGGATAATTGAGAGTTTGGTTTTTCAAATGGAAAATTTAAGTGTAACTTATTGAAGGAATATCTATTTATGAAATGGGCAGTTTAAATAAAGTGTTAAATTATTTGTTAATGAAGAGCTAAGTAAAATAATGAACTTTGGACTTAATAAATGAACATTTCTGGAATAAAACTGATTTGAAATACTAATATATCTACTGTAGCAATTTAGAAGTGCTGCCGTTTGAAAATACAATGTTTTGGAAATTTTATAATTGAATGAACTTAGAAATGTTACAACTTTAAAATGAATATTATTTGACCTTGAATTAAAATGGTTTAAATGAAGATTATTTTTTTTAAAGGAGTTTTGATTTTCTAAGTGTTATGTTTTTTTTATATAACATTTCCAATGTTTTATGATTTTAGTAGTATGTTTTCCAAATGATAAACACTTCTAAATTGTTATGATTTCAAAGCATTATGGTTTCAAAGTATTATCTTATTTTGTTTTTCAAACCATCTTTTGGTTGTCCTTATTTTCCCTCATCTTGCTACAGACTCGTATAAGCATCTTTCTATAATCTTTCTGTTTAGAAATCTTTATGTAATCTCTGATAATCTTTGTTACTCGTCTAAATCTGAGCACTGCTTACCATCCACAGACCGACGGTCAAACGAAAAGGGTGAATCAGATTTTAGAAGATCTTCTTCGTGCTTGTGTGCTTGATTATGGAGGATCTTGGGAAGATCATCTCCATCTTGTCGAATTCACTTATAACAATAGTTATCAGGCCAGTATTGAGACATCTCCATTTCTGCTCTTTACGGACGACCTTGTAGATCTGCTTCTTGTTGGATTGAATCCGGTAAACGTTTGGTTCTTGGTCCTGAGATGGTTTTAGAAGCTTCAGAGAGAGTTGAAGAGATTAAGAGGAAGATGAGGATTGCTCAAGATTGACAGAAGAAGTACGCTGATCGTCGAAGACGGAGTTTAGAGTTTGCTGTTGGTGATTTGGTTTTCCTTAAGGTCTCTCCCTTAAGGAATGTTATTCATTTTGGTCGTAGAGGAAAGCATTCTCCTAGATTTGTAGGTCCTTTCCGCATTTTGGAAAGAATTGGCTCTCTTGCTTATCGTCTGGATTTACCCGAGAAATTTTCTGGAATACACAATGTCTTTCATGTATCTCATCTTCGTCGCTATCTGCATGATCCATCTCTTATTATCCAGCCTTCTGCTCTTGATAGTTTGGATATTGAGCCAAATCTGACTGTTGAGAGGAAGCCACTTCGTATCGTCGATCGAGGTACGAAGCAGCTAAGAAGAAAATCTGTCAACCTGGTCAAAGTGCAGTGGAACACTGATGAACGGGATTGCACCTGGGAGACGGAGGAGAACATTCGTGCTTCGAATCCGGAATTGTTTATTTCAGGTACTTTTGCTTTTCTGTCTTTCTTTGTTTCCTTTTTCGTTCCTTTTCGAGGATGAAAAGTTTTAAGTGGGGGAGAGTGTAACAGCCCAAAATTTTTAACGAAATCTTATTTAAAATAAACATTTTGAAATATTGATTTGAATTAAAAGCGAATAACTAGTGTAAAACGGGAAATTTTAAACATTACATTTTTACGTATAATTTCATCCGTTCTTAACTTTATATTAAAATCAAATTTTATTATTTGATGATAATAGCTATTTTATTTTTAGTTTGAAATGATACGTTATTTTATTTAAAGAAACGTTATCATTTTTAAATTTATTAAATAAAAGAAACAAGTAACGGTTGTACGTTACTTTGAGCGTTACACTTTACGTTCGTTGTTCCTTTGTCCATTTGATTGTATATGCGTTGACTTTGAAAAAATTTCAACTGTGTATTTTCAGTTTGAAAAATTCCATAAAAATCTTGCATTGAACCGTTCACGTGAGAATTAGTCCATTTCCCTCTTTGCATTCCTTACGTTTAGTTCCAGCCTTGAATATAATTTAATTGCTTTAACTTCCTACCGTTCAAAACCTTACCCTTTTGCCTTCTCTCATAAAGTAATAAGCAGCTGTCATCTTTCATTTTCACGTTCATAACTTCAATTCTGCAAATCTCCTGTAGCTTTCAATTTGAGAATCTCGTGACCATCCCAAAAGGTAGTGCCTTCTTTCACTTTCATTTTGTATTTCCTGTTTGCTGTATTCTTTTGCCAGCTCGCAGGTCTTCTTTCATATTTTTGTGATCTGCTTGCTGTCTTTGCTTTGCTCTATTCCATTTCCCACTCCACCTTGCTCCTAACCCAACCCACGCCTCCACCCAGGCGACCCCAGCCACACCACCAGACCGAACACCCTACACCCAGCCGAGACCACCCACGTCCCAATGCCAGCCACCCTATCCCAGCTCCTCCACCCCAGGCCGTGACCTGCCACCGCCAGAGAATCCCCATGCCTTCCCACCACCACGTCACCGACCCTGCGCCCTACCACCACCACGACCCTACGCCCTGCCCCACCACGAGAACCCACGTCACCCCATTTGCCACCACCATGTCACCCTACGGCCTACCACCACCACCCAAGCCTAGACCACCGGACATGCTCGGCCCTACCCATGCGAGACCACCACCAGGCACATCCCTACCCCGTGCCGGACCCTCGAACCCAGGCCAGACCGCCGCCACGTCAGCACCAACCCCATGCCAGATCCACCGTGAGCAGTCCTAACCCACGTCAGCACCACGCCATGCCTTCACCTCTCTAACCCCATGCCTACTCCATCATGCTCGACCGAGCCTTTGTATACAATATTTTTGTCTATATAATTTTCCTCTTCCCTGTATTTGAAAATAGAGAAAAAAAAAGAAATGAGGAAAATTGTTTGATAGCCAACCGAGCCTTGTACTTGGACCTGATAATGAACAACTGTGTTTTATCACTTTATGTTTGAAGTAAAGTGTTTTGTCACTTTTTGAAAGTATATATGCCACCCTGTCTTTGTTTGAAAAAAAAAAGAAGAAAAATGTTTTGTCACTTTTCAAATTTAAAGTTATAATCTATATTTTTTTTTAAAAGTGGTCGTGCTACTGTTTTCGATTTTCAACTTGTTTCTTTTCGTTTGTTTGCTCCATTTGAAAATTCGTTATTCGTGCAATCTTAGATTTGATTATTTATTGTGCTTTTGGTTTGAATCTAGTTGGCGCATCCGCTAACAACTGATCGTACTATCCGCGTGCTTCCGATAGACATCGTATTTCTTTTTCCGAATCTCCAGCTCCGTAGAGGTGAGTAAATCTCACACGAATATTCATACTTATATGATTGTGAAACGACCGCAACTGAATGTGTAGAGAATAAATAAATAAATAAATGATGTTATAACTACCTGTGATTTATTTATAGTTGCTGTTAATTGTTAAAACTACATATCGTATCATCTGTTATATTCTGTTCTTATTTTTACTATTATTCTATTTTGTTAAATCACACTGCAAGTTCCCTGTAGAATAGAATCACTATGGGTTGAAATGATACATACCCGAACGGGCTTTAGAATAAGGGAAGGTCGTTATGGGCTGAAATGATAGGCCTGAACGATTTTCAATTAAATTTTATTTACTTGGGATTGCGGGTTTGAAATGATAAAACCCGGATTTTTCTTTGTAAATTACGGATTGAAATGATATAGTATCCGTATCACTTGACTTAGGCTAGAAAATATTATACAGACCCGTGGTTATTTTCTGTATTTTCTGGATACTTTTAAATAATGTAAATATTGTAATAATATTAAATTGATTTAAATCGAATTTTTAAGTGATTTATTTAGAATAGAAATGATTTTTTCTATGTGATAAAATAAATAAATGGAGGAATATTGATTTTAAAACGAAACTTAAATTTGAAATTTTGATTAAAAGAAAAGATGGAAACTTAAGTTAATTAAATTGAAATGAAAATTTAGTTTTAAATTGGTGGAAAAATGGAGTTTAATTTTAAATGTTGAAATGAATGTAATAAGCAAATTTGTAAGTTTTGGTTTTAACTTGTAAAATTTCTCTTTAAAATAAATTAGTTAAAGGATCGAAATGAACATTTTTAATGTATGATTTTATAAGTTCTGAACTAGGTAGAATCTGTAGCACTTGTTAAGTGTTGTGGATTATATAAGTGAACCAAAAGACTAAAATGAACTAAGGCTATGGTAGTACTTGGTAAGTGCTGTTGTAGCAGAAACTTAAATTGAACCTGAACTAATAAAAGGGCTACTGTAGCACTTGTTAAGGACTGCAGTAGGCTGAAATATGATTTTGTTTAAACTGAACTGTTATAGCAGTTTATAAATGTTATTTTGCTGAATAAAATGTTTTCAAATATAACCTATAGCAGTTGTTTTTAAATGCTGTGAAATGCTGAAATTTTAATAATTAGGATTTTTGACTTGGTAAACGAACTCAGAATGGTTTGAAACTTTAGAAATTGAATACTTGATTTGAAAATATAATAATTACACTTTTAAAAGGTTTAAATGAATTATTTGATTGGAATATAAACTATTTAAAAGGTGACTTGAAATGATAATAAATGAGTATACCTTTAAATTTAAAGGGTATTTAAAGTTGAATATTTAGATTTGAACCCAAATGATATTTGGAATATTAAAATGATTTGAAATGAAGTTTTGAAATGATATGATATTTTAAAATATGGAAATGGTTTAGAATTGATTTAATCTTTATTTTGATAAAGATTTGGATTTGAAATGATATTCTATTTTGAAGTATAAACTGTTTTTAAAACTTATAACCACGGGTTATAATAACGTTGGGTTGTTAAAGAGACCGGGATCGGATATGGACATACTCTCTGTCTTACCGAAAACCACTTTGACAACCGTGTACGCGGTGGAGATTCCAGAATGAAGTAGGATGGTGACGACGTTCTTAAGGTATGTTACGTGGACCCAACTCCCGTGAGTTGGCATAAGGTGGCTAAAACAAGAGCGATCTCGGACCAGTGAGGTAGCACCTCTTCTCAGACACATTTCTTCGATATTATACTCTTATTTGTGATTTGACTAGATGGCCATCCTCCGATTTGGGAATGTTGTTCGAGGTGGACGATAGTGGCTGCTATGCGCTCCATCAGTCCGTGTGCGTAATTAGTATATCTACTTTGGCATTGCCTAGTTGTGCCGTGTCACCTACCATATCGAGCTTTACTACGATTATGATTTTAAGATCCGACCGCGTTAAGGTTCTCCATCCCCTTAACGCTATTTTCCGATATGATTATACTTTACTTATTTAGACACTATTATAATAGCGAATATTACTACATAGTAGATATTTTAACGGATCCTTAGAGGATGGGCGGTCCCAAGCATCTTCTAAGTTACTTGTACCTTTACTACAGTTCACTTGAGTTGGTTTACATTATATAAGTATGTATATCCTGACTCGAGTGTTTATGTTTTATTTTACGCTCGGGTCAGCCTGAGTTATTCACAGATTTGGATTTCCACTCTCTTGGAGATTTGAATCGCTGGAGATCATCTGCTTGTCATGTCCTATCTATTTCAGTTCTGTTGTTCTACTCAGCTTGTACTTGGCTATTGTATTTAGACTTCTGTTGTACTCTATTTCTTCTGTTGTACTCTATTCCTTCTGTTGTATCTTATGTAACTTTGTTATATTTATATAGTAGCTTCATGAACTACTATTTCTTTTACTTCCGCTGCATTATTTTACTCTGTGTCTGTGATCTGTGCTTATATTTATTTACTGTATATTCTGAGATTTGCCAAATTTTATTTACAACGCGGTATTTTGAGCAATTCAACTCCGGCATGAGTGTCTACCTATACACTTATAATGGATGCGAATGGTTGAAAATATCGGGTCGTTACAGGTTCCATATTAAGAACCCTTACCAAGTATTCGCTGTCAATAATCAAGTGATAAATCCTTTTTCAGAATGATATGAAACACCTTAAGTCATGTACTCGAATCTTGGATCGAGAATTATGTGAAAAAGTGAAAATGATCTACGTACCGCTTACATACTCATCTACAGGTTCTTATTATACAACTACTTTCTATCCTTCCCAAAATATTTATGAAAACAGTTCATAACAATTCCAATTTAGCTTTAAATATTTTTAAATGGTACAACTCGATTTATAAAATCTTTTTCATAAAATCATTTTAATTTATTACTTGCATAATACTCTCCTACATCCTAAGAGTATATATACAAAACATCGGATTTTTAATTCTATTCACTTTTCAACTATTTATATGTAGATCCAAAATAATTTTGGGTCCTAAAACTAAGTCGACCAATTCAACCTCTTTACCCAGTTAGTCTGGTAAGTAGCTAAGAAGAGTAGGATGATGGTATCCAAACTCCATCCTAGAGTCTACTTTTTTTAGACAACCCTAAGATAAACACGTTTATTAGCCAGTCTAATAACATCAAATAATTTTTCACTTCTAGATGTTAAAATCAAAAGACACAGTTTAATAAAACATAGTTTATTAAACCTACTTATTAAGTTAATTTAGTTTTAAAACTTCATTTATTTACCCATTCTTTAACCAAAATGCCTTATTATTTTAAAACTTACCAAATACTCGATTTTATTTCAAAAATCCTTTTGAAATGAAACTTTATTTTAACCTTTATAAGATATACATATAGTCCAAGTAACTTTAATATGGTATTAAGGAACTGGGTTCTACCGAGTAGTATCATAAATCTCTTTACCAAGAAGGGTAATACTCAAGAGACCTGTTTACCATCCGAAAACATTTCCTGCCCATTTTTAGTCACTTTTGAGTCACTCGAACTAGTTAATTATAAAAATACTTCTTTCTTTTCAAATCCTTTTTTTGAAAAAATACTATATACACATATATTTCAACTAAATCATTTTAACAAAATATTTATCATCCACTTGCTTTGGATTCATTTGGATTTGAACTTGATTCGATTGTATAATGACCAAGAGAACAATTTACTAAGTGCATTATCACATCTCCCTAAGCAAACATTCAATTGTCACTTAGAAGATTATTTAGATCATCACAAAATAGATCAAAACTCATTTCCAGAACTTTCCAAAGAAAAATCTTACTCTTAAATTCGTTTTCAAAATATTTATACCTTAAAGTATTTTTAAGTAAAATTATTACTACTTTTCCAAGAATAGTTTGAAAACTTTATCAAAGCCACCGGGATTTGAATTTCCTAAAAATTCATCTTATTTCCAAAACATATTTTATAATTTTGATTTATAAAAATCAACTTTTATAAAATCATCAGAAATATTACTTTTAATAAACACCATTTATTAAAATCCAATTTTTAACCTAACATTATCATCGAATGCCTTAAAGTCAAACTGTGAAACTTAATTCATAAGGTGTTCGATTCAATGTTCCCACAACTCTATCTACCTAACCTATACTTAAAAGGAAAAACTACTAGATTAGAAAATAGTCAATGCTCAAAAATAGACGAGCGTTACTAGTCAAATCCTATATGATAATAATTAAATATTATCAACTCCAACCAACAATCACATTATATATAATTATGTTTTATTTTTGAAAATTATTCTTTTATATATAAAGTATAATTTAGGTAAAATTATTTCATTTATCCATTTTCAAAACAATACTATGTCAATTTGCCTTGTTCAAGTGTTTAGAAACCCATATCGATACAGTTGTTCCACTATATCAAACAGAATTCTCAACCGATAAATCAACACAATATAAAACATTTTTATAGCACTAACAAATACGTGCTCTTATATATACACTCAAACTCATCCTAAGGTCTCACCTACCATATCCCAAATGAGTTTACCCCATCAAAGCCTAGGTGTTCGCTCAACCTAAGCTTCAATACCTTATGTAACGATATACCTTTCTTACACCTAAAGACGACACTTAATACATCCTCGGTATTTGTGTGTCGATCATTTAAGTATCTGAAAGAGAGGTCATTAGGGGTGAAAGAAAGAAAAAGAAAGAAAAGAATCTAACAAAACGTGATGACTGATATATAATATGAACAAGTCTTTACAAAAAAAATTATCTTTATTATACACATCATTAGAGTACATTAACCTATTATCAGGCTGGACAGTTATAATAGCTTGTCCTTGCAATTGCTAATAGATATAGACAAAAACAAAATAAATGAAAACAGCAAAAGAATATAAGGTAGGTGAATACGTCTTGGAGAATCCAGCTTGTGGCTTGAAAGCTCAAAACGATCCAGCTAAATCTGTAAAATATGCTCAAGATGACCCAAGCATTATAAGAAAAATAATTCTCGGATTAGTCTGATAAAACCAGTGTGAGAAACTCAAAACATAAGGACTTAATTTATTATAACTTGTAAAAAAATTTAAAATGAAAGGTATCTTGTAAGACCATACCGCACATAAACACGGATGAGTTTTTACCTTACGATAACCAAAATACTTTTATATAAAATTCAATGATATTATAATAATGTCTAAGGGTTCAAAGTAAATATATATAATAGCTGAAATGCTTACATCTCACAATCCAACATAGTTGGGTATAACCAAAATCGTAGTGGCTCGTATTGGAGATTGGATTCTATACTATGACAAGGCACTAGGGTACCACCTATCATAGCGCTTCTCTAGAAAAAACACAGCGAGAGCCCCACATGGACTCCCTGCGAGTCAAGACCGGCCCTACCCCTTACTGGATAGTGCCGAATATGTCATCACCTTGGTTGGGATCAACAACCTAATTGTGCCCCAAGCATGCATGATCTATAATATCGATCTAGATTGGATGATGACTATACCCTAATAGTAGCGAACCACATAGCCTTGAAGTGCATCCCCTGATTTTAGCCATTCCTGGGTTGATAAGGCTTGAGGCTACGATTACCTTTTATATAGCAAACTATCTTGGAATGTTAACATTTCCCTCTTGGCAGCAATGTAGTGCCCGCATTCATCTATACAAGTTCATTCTGGGTCTGAACGAAACCGAAGGCACTACCTCTACTACATCCATTTTGGAATCACCCTCGGGATTAGTAGCAAGTAGCCCTTTCACTTCAAAAGCTTTCTCTTCAATCAACTTAAGATATCTTCAGTTTGAAACACTTGAGTTGGATCATAAGTGGTTTTCGGATAATTCATACATATCTGATCCCGGTCGCTTCGAAACAACTTTCGATAGTTCTGGTATACTCAACCCGGTTTTTTTTGAAAATAATCAGACAATACATAGGAGCAGGGATCACCCCCTAACCATTTAATTGGACAATCTCTCTACCATTTGTCCTAGGAGAATAAAATGAGATTTATATGCACAGTACATCATCATCAAAGATGACTGTGCCATATAACTCACGTTTTTCTCTTAGATATTTCCGTAGTTATATTTTTGTCCAGTTTTGATAGTCGGTTATTTAACTATCAAATAAACAAACAACAACAAATTCAGAGATTTAATTACCCATAGCAACCGCTAAGCCTCAAACTAAATCTTTTATTTATTAAAACTCTTTTCAAAGTATTTATCAGAAACATTTATATACTTAGCTCACTGACACATGTATATTAACAAAGCATCTGTGAAATATTTCTCATTTCCAAATCATATCAAAAGATTAAAACAAAATGTAATTTAAATTAGAGATAAAGGTAACCTCAAACAATAATCCTTCGGTGTTAAGTGTGGAACGAATGTCTATACCACCAGAATTAAGAAGGTAAGTTAAAGGAAATCTAATCTCAAATCCTTTTATAAATTTCCGTCTATAAATCCCTTAATAAATCTCTTTTATTTATGAATTTCCTTTACTTAGATTCCAAAACCAATTTCAAAACTCTTTACAAATCACCAAGTTAAGTTTAAAAAACTCTTTTATAAATATTAAAACCATTCATATATCTCTTTATAAATCTCCCAAAAGTATTTATAAAACTTCCTTTATAAATATCCAGAATCATTTATTAAACTTTCTTATAAATATTCCTTATTTAAAACAAAACTCCTTTAATAAAGTCCTTTTGATAAACAAAGCGATTATTTAAAACACCTTTGCTAAAATCATTACTTTACTTGAAACCATTATTAAAGTATGACTGACCTTAAAAATTAGAAAGAAGCTTAGTGAACGCAATGGTTCTCTTTTATTTAAGTTTACTTTTAAAGTTATAGCATGAGTATTTACATAACAAGCAAATATGTATAAGGGAATCAGCCAAAAACAAACGAATCAACATATAGGTAAGACATCCAGGTTACTATAATAGTAGAAAGGGATTTGTTTTGCTAAACACATGTCCAAGTTAATATAAATAGCAGAATTGTTTTTAATCTGCTTAATAGATGTCAACATAATCTTCTTAGGAAATTATGGTCGAACTGTGACTTATTCTACCAAATAGATGGCAAATACATGTTAATTAGCAGAACACTGATTTATTCAGCTAAATGGATGTCATTGGGTTTTGTATTCAATTAGGTTTACTTAAGGATAGTCGATAAAGAAATCCCTTGGACTTAAAATATTCTTTTAGAAGAAAGTTAATTTAAAACAAAATCGATCTTTAAAACTAAAGTAGTTTAAAACTTAAATTTTTTTATATAAAAAGTAAATGATAATTAAACTCTTCACTTATAAATTTTTTTAATTAATCTTAATTAAGTAATGATTAATCCCTAAATAATTAGTTAAAAAATAATTAACTCTTTATTAATTAACAGATTATAATTAACTTAAAAATTATTAAGTATTAATTACCCTAACTTAATTAACGATTAAGTACTAATTACCTTGCTTAATTTATCAATTAAATAATCATTAAATAAACAAATAAATAAATAATTTAATAATAATTGTTTTAAAATATGTTTGAAAACAATTTTCAAAAAAATTATTAAGCTAAATGTTTTAAATTCAAAAGGAGTTCGTTTTTCACGAACTGCATTTATAGCGACTATCGCTATACGACCTGAACTTTCAAAAATTCATTTTATACTCAAAATCACTTTTCAAATTATTTCTTTTATATTTAAACTACTTTATAAACTTTGAATAAAGTTTTAGGAAACAAAGGTAAGGTTTTTAAAACTTTTATAAAACATTTCTAAAAGTAAAGTTAGAAAACAAGTTTAAGCCAAAGGATATCGATGTCGTATTAACAAGTCAAAATGCTAACTTCCTCATCACGTACATCACAGACATAAGCTCATACATCCAAACACATACCATAACAACATACATAAGCAACAACTATAAACCAAAATCATAGCTTTCAAACTAACTTCAACATTTGATTTCATTTCAAGTCTAACTTCCAATTACATACAATAACATACAATATTGTCTAAACCAAACATCCAACATACTTAACAACTGAATAACAATATTTATTAGTAAAGTAAGCATCATACTTAAATTTAGAACTTTTAAATGAATTCGTGAGTTATACTCACCCAAAAGCTACCAAAATGACTCGAACTTCCCTAACTTTTGAACCGAGCCTAGATCCATGCTTTGACACTGGTAAAAACAAGATTTGGTGGCTTTATGGTTCAACCAAAGTATGGTGCACAAGGTCCAAAGTGGTGGAGCTCGGCCTTGAAAGGTGGAGGGAGTTCGGATTATCATCGAATTCATAAAAAATCCAATCTGAAAATTGGTCTTTTTCTAACTGATTTTTGGCTAAGTAACTCATGGAAATTGGGAAAGTTGTCAAGAAAAGTTCTTGAAAATTCTTTTCTCTTCAATTATGAAAAATGAGTTACTCAATTTGGATCATTATTGCGGGAGATGTGGTCAAAATAAGAAGATATATTTTCGGACTGGAAAATCTGGGTCTGAATTCTCTTTAAATAAATGATATTCTCACATGGTAATGCTCAAAATTTGAAGAGGTGATATACATTAAAGTTGTAGCCACTGAAATTTTATACGATTTAAAAAAAAAGGAAGAGAAGGAAAAATTGAAGAAATGAAAGGGTATTTATAAGCAAGAACAAAGTAAATTACCTAAACACCCTTGATCCTTTACCCTCCACCACCTCTTGTCACATCATCATGCCACCTCACCATCATGTACCTCAGCCCACCCTTATGTCCCCTCTCCTTTTCCAACCTCCAACATGTTTTTAATGCATGGTATACTTATATTTTCCTATGATGTAACACATTTTTTTACTAAATTTATATTTTAAATCATATGTACCTAAGTATAAATACATATGTATATATATACTAACACACACACAGATATATATATATATATATCCTAACTTATTTATAAATATATGTGTTATATAATTCAATAGAGTTTACGATGTTTCCGACAACTTTTAGTTGATGAAAAGTCGAAAATTCGGAAAACGAATTCCAGTCACGGTTTCGATTTTTCTTCGAACTAATTGTTTTTGTAAACAAATTTGAAAACCTATTTCACTATCATTATTTATTATTTAAAAGAGATTTTATTTTAATTATAAAATCCATTATTTGAATATTTAAAATTAATTAAACATTCACAAATCAAAGTAGTGAAATTTCGGGTCGTTACAAATGCCGAGACTCCCCTTTGAAATAATACTCCATATTGCATAACGTAATGTGGTACTTTATGCCATAGTTTCTACTTCTCGTTCATACTCTTTGGAAAAGTTCCCTTCATTATTTATTCCTTGAGAGAACCATGACACCTTCTCTACAACCTATAAGATATAACCAATATCTGTTTCATCAATACTTTGATTCTCCGATGCCTCTACTGGAACAATTCCGTACACTTGCACATCACCAAAGCTAACCAACAAAATTAGAGAGTCTGCATTCGTATTTTCCTTTCTGCGATTGTGCGTAGTTTTATAATGTTTGATCTCATCCAATAGCTCCAATACCTTTGACAAGTAAGGGGAAAGTCATGCACCCTTGGCTTAAATTTCCATCTCAACCTAACAAACAAACAGTTGGGTGTCACTAAAAATATGTTTAGTGTCTGCATTCCCAACTCCTTCGTTATCTTGAATCCTACAATTAACGCCCCATATTCCACTTCATTACTTGTTGCATGGAACTCAAGTTTCGAATCATAACATATTGTCCGACCTTTTGGAGTTTTCAAGACTACTCCCAATCTGGAATTATGGTCACTGGATGAACCATCACATACAATTTCCATTCGGACAGCTCAACCATGTGATCCTCCATTTCATTATCCTATATAGTAAATTCAATAATAAAATTCGCTATTATATGTCCACGAATAGCCTTTCTTGGATGAAAAGTTATTTCATATTAACTCTTCTCAAGGTTCCATTTCAATAATAATCCTGAAGTCTCATGGCAATGCAATACTTATCTGAGTTGTTTATTCATCAACAATCCTATTGGATGAGTTTGGAAACATGGTTGCAACTTCCTTGATTCCATCAATAAGTTGTAAGCTAAATTCTTTTATTTTGCATAACGTTTTTCCATGCTTGTTAACTGCTTATTGATACTATATACTGGCCTTTTGATCTTCCCTTCTTAATGCACCAATGAAGCACTCAATGCATGAGTTAATACCGCTAAGTAGATATACAAATATTCTCCTTCCAAAGGCTTTGACAAAATTGGTTATTTTTGAAGATGTTCCAATAGCTATTGAAAAGAAGCTTCATATTCGTCTGTCCATTGGAACTCCAATTTTTCCTTCATAAGTGCATCAAAGAAAGGTATATGCTTATTAGATACTTTTGAGATGAACCTACCCAAAGCCGCAATCTTGTCATTCAAGATATGCATTTCCCTTATATTCTTTGGGCTTGTAATAAATCTTAATGCTTTAGTCTATTTTGTGTTAGCTTCAATGCCCATAGAGTTCACAATTAACCCAATAAACTTTCCTGACGCGACTTCGAAAGAATACTTTGGTGGATTAAATCTCATTTTGTACTTTCTAAGCACATTTAACATTTTTTATAGGTCTCCAACAAGTTATACCGATTACCTTTACTTTAATAGTATATCATCCATGTATACTTCAATTGCCCATCCAATTTGTTCCAAGAACATCTTATTGACCAAACATAAGTAAGTGGCTCTAGCTTTCTTCAAACCGAATGGCGTTACCTTATAGATCCAAATCCATAATAAAACAAGCATACTCCTAATCTTGGATCTGCATTGCAATCTAGTTGTGGACAAAATAAGAATCCATTTAAGATAGTAGTTCATGTTCGTCTATTCCACCCATGAGTTGTCAATCCACAATAGTGGAAATCAATCCTTTAGACATGCTTTATCGAAATCTAAATTGTAACAACCTGCATTTCTCAAAACACCGATCCAAAGCCTAGTGTGACGTTCAGACTCGCGTCATGCCAAGAAGTATGAGGAGTTGGGTTTTTAAAACATTATAGAGTATAATTATAAAGGTAAGGTCTTTGACATTTTACACTTTAAGATCCCATAGCAGAAGGAATTAAAATATAAGTATTGAAAAATAGACATTTTAGAAAATAGTATCCATAATACTATATTTGCTAAATAATGTGTTTCGAAGTACAATATATGTTTTAAATACATTTAATACAGTAAGTAACTACAAGATAAATAATGAAGAATATGAGAACTCCAACGTGGAGCTCCTTTCTCTACGTACTATGCCCAACAACTACTATCCTATCATCCTGTGGTGGGGAAAAACTGAAAGAAGGGTATGGGTCAGACAAAAGCCTGGTGAATGAATACAAGTTTAATATGTAATGATCATGTTCAATATTCTTTAAAACTACTCTAGATGATATTAGGTGTGATACAAGTGCCCACGAATTCCAAAGGCTGTTACCTAAGGGTTCCTGTCTAATACATTGCCGCACTATAATTTGTGTAGACTACTACAATGGATCAAAATAAGGATCGAACCTCACATCTAACGATCGGCCTCCGCTCTTAGAGCTACTCGATGCAAATAATGATGCTAGGCTACTAAAACATGTAAACATCGCCACAACGCTGCTAAACATGGAAACTCTGTCCCTTGGCTACTAACCATGAGAACACCGCCACTAGGCTACTGTGGGAACTAATTCCCATTACTACCACCGCCACTAGGCTACTTGGAACCGATTTCTCATCACAATGCCAAAGAGGAAGAACCCATGATGCTGACTGGCTGGTGTGTCTCATCATCTGCATTCACTTCCTCCACTCGATCATAGTTTTGGCCTCTTATTGCATGCTCCATGTCTTCCATTTGAACTTTATATCATGATCGTTAGAAATCATGCACACATGGACCTCCTGTTGTGCCAGACCCACTCCATTAGGCATTTGTGCCAATGTTGCATACCTACTGTTAGAACGCCTTATGAGTGCCATTTGTGAAAATACATCGCCTCGAGTTGATTACTCGATCTCAAATTGGGTAAGCAATATTTACCTAACACTGTAACGACCTAGCATCTGCTCTTAGGGAACTAGTTTATCTACGAGTCCAAGCATGCATCCAATTGCCCTAAAATAGGACCAAAACAGTTAACATTATATATATTTGTGTATATATGAAAAAATAAACTTGGGCCTGAGGTTCAACATTTGAAATTTTCGTTCTGAATGGTCGACCGTTGTTCCTCTACGGTCGACCGCTTGGGTTCCATAGTCGACCATTCACATAGTAAAATTAGGATTTTCTGCATTTTAGTTGTCAACTTTTATTTCTTGTTTATGAACATCCTTAGTATTTATTGGTGAACCCTAATTACTAGATGAATAGTCTAATTATCATTTTGCAATTCAATTTAGGTTTTGCTAATTTTGGATTTGCAAATTTGATAGATATCCGGTTTAACAATTTATTGTAATTTCAAATCTAAGATTATAGATTATAACTTAGGGTTTCACAATTTAACTAGCATAATGGGTGTACTTGCATCAAGCCCAATTTGGCAATTTATAGATTTTAATCCAGTGTTTCACATGTTTCAAATTAGGTTTCTAACATCTTAAATCAAATAAAATAATTTAAACCTAACTGTAATAATCATCTTACTGAAACTATTCACACTCACCTCAAGCCTAAGCTCTTCCTATTTGCTTTTCTTGGGAATTGCCTCTTCGTATGCTAGCTTCGCTTGCTCTTTCTAGATTCAATTGTTTGAATTCTTCTAGGTTGATTTTTTTTTTTAGAATTTTAAAGTTTGGAGAAGAGGGAAAATTTTGGCAGAGTTTGGTTACCGTAAAGATTTGTGTGAGAATTATAGTTAGATTAGGATAGAACTTATTGGGGTTAGAGATGGATTTGGAATGTTAGATTTAGCCTAGGAAATCTTCGGAGTCATTAGATAAGCTCATCAATATTTGGCCCCCAAGCAATTCATCTCGTTCGTTCAAACATGTCACTATAAATTTAGAATGCACGATTTTTGCCCAGCCACAGTGATCATCATCAGCCCATAGTCGACCGCTACCGGTCCACCCTTAACACCCACGGTCGACCCTACAGTGCAAAGTTTTTGTATATATTTAATTTTTAAATTTATCTTGTTTTTCAAATCTTCCATCGTACGTAACTTCTCTGTATTAACTTTGATTTCAAAGTGTTAAATATGAAAATCGCCCAGAAAATCGCTACAAATGCAATGGTGCAAGTTTCATAGTAAAATTCGAACGTTTGTGAAAATTTTCTTTTCAATCCTTATTTTAATTAAATTTACTTTTGTTATTAAATTTTCGTTTAAATTTCTATTAAATTCTAATTAAATTACACATAAATTTCCTGAGTGTTACATTCTTCCCCTTTAAAAGGATTTCATTCCCGAAATTTTAAAGGATGAAAAAATGCAACTTATATATATAGCAACCCATAATTACAACCATCTACTCATCCATCATCCACGACAATCATTGTCCTTATAAATTTTCTAATGCAACATTTACATATATGTGCGACGTGAAATTCACGTGAACTTATGCTACTCCAAAAGTAGGCGGTCTACTAATCCACTTGATCTCTTGTAATGCAAATGTTCATGCCATGCATCCAAATGTATGCAACATCCTAAATAAATATACTTGCAATTCTACATGTATACACAACCAATCCATCCATATGCAAAATCCATATGAACGATAAACAACAATCCAGCATCCATATGTATCATCTAAAATAAACCAGACAATAGGATTGTGTAGAGAAGTAAATGAAGAAAACTAAATTGAAACAAAGGAATATAGCAAAATAATAAGCAAAACAAAATAGAAATCAAGAATAATAGGATTTATAATGGTTCGGCATCGATTGCCTATTTCCACTCTGAATATTATCTTTATTGATTCACTATCATCTTGATTGCTGTAACAAACAACAAGAAATAATGGAGTATTAAAGAAAGTTGATTACAATAAAAGAGCTACGTAGCTAGTAGCATAAAGATCCTCAAAATGACACCCTAGGCCAGTATTTATAGGTAAAGGTGACCACCAATCTCTCTGAAACTTCGGCTACATGACCTCCTTATCCATACGGGCCTACTATAGGAGGTGTTAGGCCCGAATGTCAATGGGGATGGATCGGTATCGATCCCTCGGTTGGTTGATTTTGGGGTAGCGATCCCTATGGCGGCTTCCCCATGCTTAGATATGATGGCTCTCCAAATATCATGTTGAATGTGGAGCTCGTGTTTTTTGCTTAATGTTTGGCTCAGATTTATTCTAGAATAGTCCCTGCCGATCCCTTCATATTAGATCATGCTGATCCCTTTTACATGCCATGCATTCGTACTCTTCGAACCCCATTATATAATGCCGATCCATGCTTATTCGCGTATATCCCTTGGACTTTATTATACATTGCTGATCCCTCGAATTCCTCAAGGTTATGCGGATCTATGCTTGCATATTCACGCTTATCCCTTGAATTCCGTTATGTAATGTCGATCCCTCCATTTTTATAATGCTATGTCAAACCCTCATCCTCCAGAATGTTATGCCGATCACTCCTTTCCTGAATACTATAACAATCCCTTGAGTACTAGTAAGTCATGTTTGACCAGGCAACATCACCTATGCTGATCCCTTTAATACTTCATCCATGTTGGCTATCCATTAAAATGACTATGCCGATCCCTATCGTACTGCCTTGCTATGCCAATCCCTTGCCTATCCAAGCTATTTTCCATATATTATCATCCTGCACCATCTACCTATCAAATCCACTCAATCCGGGGTTCGTATAATCATCTGAACTCTACATCCGGGTCTTATAGCCATTGCTCTGTGGTCATCCTTCTCGGCAATAGCCGAATCTGCCTTGCGCAGTCAGTCCAATATAGCCGGGTCAGGATACCGGGTAACACTTGTCCCTCAAAGTACTTCTTGTGAGTAACACGACGTGCGTTGATTCAAAACAAGTCTGAATTGCTGAAAATAATTCTATCTAGCTTCTCGACTGATTGTTATTCCTTGGTCGAATCGTTTTCCAAGGCATTGAATCTTCCATTGATTTCTATGATGCTTGGTCGACTTTCAATAATATAAGCCCGATGTCATATTCCGTCAGCATACACAAATTTGGTCATGCGGGACTTACAAGTCTTTTATTATCTGGTCCAGCCTCGAACTTTAAAGTTTCAGGTTTGATTGCAATTCCTGTTGATTTCAATAAGCTGAACTTTTAAACCATTCCCATGCATATTCATATACATGTTTCTGTTACTGGCTCCCGGACGTGTTCAAACGTTCACGTGTCATTGGCAATTTTTATAATACTCTGTATGTTTGCATTTGCAGCCAAACCTTCATGATAACGATAGTCATTCATATTTAACTCGTCTATCATTTCCCCTTTTTCATTTTTCATTTCATTCATTTTTCTTTTTCTTCTTCTCTCTTTTTTCTATAGGGGGATCGGCATTCGACGTGTCGATCCCTTTCTAAGGCTATGCGAACAGGGATGGAAAGTCCCAACGCCGATCCATATCCATACCTTTGACTCGCTCAACTCTCCCTATGGCCGAAACAACCCCAAACACAGACACACACACACACACACACACACACACACATATATATATATATATATATATATATATATATATATATATACGTACCCTTCTCCACTTCTATCTTTACTTTTTTTATTTTCCTGGCTTTGCATAAAAAAAACCTCACCCCCGAGCCTAGGCTCCTCGAATCTTCATCTTCAAATTCAACCTCAATCCCATCCATTCCAGCAGCACGTCTCTCCATTGATTCAATTACCCTCAAGTATTTGACGCTAACTTTATCCATACTTCCATGCTTTAACATAGGTATGGGTTTGCGAAATCTCTTTTAAATAAACAGTTAAGTTTGGCTAGAAGGATCGTGTTTAGATATGAGAGAGAGGAAGAAGGAGAAGGAGATAAGTTTGGCTGAAGGTCTTTGGTGGAAAAGGAGTTTGGAAGGGGGATTTGTAGGGTTTGATCTATGGTTAACTGGCAATGGCAGGGGTCGGTAGTGGTGATGTTCTTTAGTTGATGGGATGGAGGAAGATAAAGGCCTGGGATTGGAAAGGAGAAATTTGGAGAGGGATCGGTATGGGATAGGGTTTGGCAATAGGCTGTGATGTTGTAGGATAGGGATCAGTATTTCATAATTGTGGAGAGGGACTGGTAAGGAGGATTTAAAGAAAGGGAGTGTTCGGTGTAGAGGCTTTGGGCTGAGGGATCGGTACGAGGTCTTGGGGAAGGGATCGACAATGAGGTTATGGGATCGGCATTTGACATTAAGGACCAATTCAATGCAACTCATTTGAACACTTATAGCTAATTTTCCTTGCTAAACTCGAACATAAGATGACAATGGACAATATGACATCCATGCTTGAACTGTCGAACTTGAAATTGAACGACCAAACTTTTAAAATTCTCAACATGGACTAAGTAATAAACTAGCTAATGAACTTAGGTAACAGGTTTCATAATTCAAAACACCAATATTCGATCCTAAAGCCTTCGTTGCCGATCAATTTTCTTGCTAATTGAGACGGTCAGCGATGACGGTGTCTCTGGCCAAAACTCTAAATCTCATCGTTTTTTTTTACTTTCTGATATCAAACTATTTATGTCTGTTACACACTACACTGCACGGCACTGGTTCGAGCTTAACGTGGGGGGAATAGGTTATTATTTCTAATCTTGATTATCTACTAAGTATAGATTCCAGACACACAATGCATTCAATAACATGTCTTCTGATTCGGCGACGAGACACATTGGTTTAGAAGCGAAGTCAAGTTTTGCAACTATATCTGGAAGGCCTTCTCCAAGCCACCATGTAGAACAAACAGAAGCTTATAACCCATAAATCGATCTCTTCTTTGACATTCCAGTTCTTCCAATGGAAATCATCAGCCTTGCTCCTGATGATGTTGAGGGCACCATTCTCCTTGATAATCCAGTGGATTCACAAGCTTCTCGAATTGGCGAAGCCACCCTTCGTCGATTATGCTCAATCCATGGAATTCCGTTTGAGGATGTCTTAGTTCCTACAAGACAAGATAGATCTCACTTGCCCCCAGTCAGATATATTACATGCAACAAATTTATGTGTTGGGCTGGATATGTTCCACCCTTTAATTCCTTTTCCCGGGAGATGTTGAGATATCTCAGGATCGCCCCTACACAACTACATCCCAATAGTTATGCTTTCATCCATGGGACTTTCCTGCTATTCATGAATGTTCTATTCCGTTTGCCTACTCCTAAAGATATCAAATTTATTTACAATTTAAAAAGACGATCGGGAAGCCCTTTTTATGTCTTCCTTGAACCTTCACCAAATTGTCAAGTCTTGACGGATGCCTAGAACAAAATTTCATTATTTAAACACGAATGGTTCTACATTTTATGCCTTCCTAGATTCGCAAAATGATGGTTAGAAGGACGTAAGTGTTTCTTCCACTTTTCTCTCAAGTTCACTGACTCAAGTCATGACTTTTCCCTTGAATTTACTAACATTCGGAGTTCTTTTAGGTGTATGTCCACGTCCTAAAGGCGCTGATTTCTTAAGAGCCGTTGCTACCATCCGCGGTACCCCCATTGAGGATCGGGACATAAAACTCCTCGTAATTGATGAACTACTATCTTTATTTAGGCTGTTGGAAGATAGCCACATAATCGGCCTTCCCGGAAGCACGGCAGTTCCAAAGATTGTTCCAGAATGAAGAGAAGAAACAAATAATCCCGCCGCGCCCCTTGCTGTGAGGACTCATGAAGATACCGAGGAGGGTGATATTAAAGATTCTCACAATGAAAAACTAGGAGACGACGACGTAGGCCTTGGAAAAGTACTGATGGCTGGATCATTTCAAGTCGGGCAATCACAAACACCTCCAAAGAGAAAAAAGTGGTTGGCGTATAGCCTAAGCAGAAGAAAGACTGCATTAAACCCAGAGTTCGTTATTACTCCTCTCGAAGAGGAATCATCTTCACAGCATTTGGAAAGCTCGTTAAAAAGATTCTCCAATCTTAAATTATGAACGACATTATGTCCTATGAGTTTCCAAATATAAACATCGAAGGACTTAACTCTCCTATGAGAAGCGGCGAAGGCATCCAACCATCTAATAAAGGGGAGAACACTCCGATGAGCAAAACTATCATTACTGGTCCATTGGGGCGAACACTAGGACACTCACAATCACTTGTACTCCACTATACACTTGTTATTGATCTCTCATACGACAACTCCTAATACGCTCTTGTTTGGTCTTTACAGGCATAAAGTCTTAATCCCGAGCCTTCGATCATCTTAGAAGATCTTCTTCCTATCATTGCCCAAGCCGGGACTCTGAGTCCACTTGACGTAGAGAAAAGGATGAAGGAAGAGACGAAGATTATTATTCGAGGGGGTCTTCTTCCTCTTCTATGTGAAAGTCTCAATCTCACACATCTCGTCAGGACAAACATTTTAATCTTCCAGTCCAGAGTGGAGAAAAATCTTCTTATCGTGGCCCTCACGTCGCTGCGTCTCACGAGCAACAATCTGGCTCTTCAAGTTCAAGACAGTATCGTGCGCACCGATCTGGCAAGCACCCACTTGCCATGTCTGATCCACCCCTATCGGCTACTGCTCCTGACTCTTCTACAGTAGAAAAGTTGGCTGAACTTAAAGCCGCTTTCCCGAAGATTTGTTTCAACGGTCTTAAATTCCTTTCTTCTATCCATGTTATCCATGGGCATGCCAAGGAAAGCTCTTTAGCATGTGTGAACGAAATATTCATTCAACATGAATCATTCATTCATATGGCAGAGAAAGTTTGTGAAGTTTCCATCAAGCGTCAATAAGAAATAGATCATCTCAAGTTGGAGGCTATTCACAACAAAGATATAATCAAGCACCATGATGCTGAGTTTCTTGAATTCAAATGCCAAATTTTCGAGGCTGAAAAGAACGCCAAGGAGATGGCAGAGGCGGTAAGCTGTCTAGAAATTTCCAACAAAAAAGAACTCGATGCAGCGCTTCAACGTAGCGGAACACTTACCTTAGTATAGGACTACTTGCAAAAGGAGAAAAATGCTTTAGCTCGTCGCGTTGAGGAGCTTGAAGAATTGTTGAAGAAGGAGAGGGAGGAGAAGATTGAGGCCTAGGAGGAGTCGTAGAAATACTACAAAGAATTTGTTGAGGCAAGGAACTTGAGAACAAAACTCGACGAACATTTTGCCAAAATTGAAGCTCTGAAAGAAGAAGCCCGAGAAGAGGGCAGAAAAGAGATGCTTGAACAAGCCAACTCCCGGGTAGAAGCCTCCATGGAGTCTGGTAGGAATGAATTTAAGGACTTGTTCGGTCTGCTGATTATTGAATATAATGCGAAGGTCCTGCTCCATCGTGACTTAAGCTTTCTTAGCGAAGGTTACCTCGAATCGCTTGCCGAAGCTTGGGAACATATTGTTACGATAAAGAAAGAAGAGCTAGGTGAAGCCGAATTCAATGAAGAAGAACTACTGAGAGAAGTTCTTCGAGGAAACGAGTCCTCGAATCTGGCCGCCGCCAAACTTCAATTTTTCAAGGCTCCCGCACCTACTAAAGATGGAGAGGATAATATCAAGTCTTCCAGAACTGATCCTAAGGGTTCCTCCCTAACCCAAGTAGTCGGACCGTCAACTTCTCATGACATAGAGCAGAATCTCGGCTACGATCCGAATAAGCCTGGCTTTGGGCCACAAAGGCTATCGCCCATCCTTGAAGGAAGCACGGTAGCGACTACGGAAAGTCAACCGGATGGTGGTATACTAAACTTCTCTGTATTTGAAAAGTTTTTGTTTTTCACGCGCAATGACTTTTAGCCGATGTCCATGTTTTAACAATTTTTGCATGTCTTCTAGGCCCCAATCAGAATCCCAAGGGCGGTGTGGTTGTAGAACAAGTGAAGAAAATGACCAAGGATCCAGTGGGAGCCGATGTTCCAGGGCCTGATGCTAAAGTCATTGAAGCACACGATGACGATAAAATTGAGAATCTGCTCCATGCCGATGACCCCGATGACGTCATGATCACTGGTGCCTTCGAACATATCACCAAACTCAGCATGAAAGAACATATTGAAAAGGAGGAGTTGCTAAAAAAAAGCCAAGTCCGAGCCCGTCGAGGTGGATATCGATGATCCTTATCCTATGCCATTACAAGTTATTCCACTCGACGGGTCTGTGCTTGGTGGGCTCCCCTCCGCTTCAGAAACCTCTCCCGCTAAAGGTAGCAAGGGGTCCCGAAAAAGAAGCATAATTAGCTCTAGCCTTGAAAAATGAAAAAGAAAATCAAAGAAGTAGTCGTTGTTTCATGTCACTGTATATAGTTTGCGTAATTATTTCTTTCACTAGTCATAGTTGTTTGGGTATGAATCCCTTTTTATTGAAATAACCTATATTAGAACTTTGGCTCTTTTGAATAAAAGTTTTTTTTTTCGATTAAGCATCATGTGAATTGTTATTGAAATAGTTGAACGATTACTTTCCACTCAATGTACTTGTAATCATTTGATTGTAAATTCTGTCAATAATTCACTATCTTCATCACAAAGCCCTCTTACGGTTGAAGCCTCGAGTCATTGTAAACACTGGATATGAATCGCAGTATTGAGCTATCATAGTCATTCTTTGGATGATCACACTTCTGCCCTCGGTCTCGGGTTGATAAATGTATTGCATGGACGGTTGAGTCTCGTCCTACTCGTGTTTATACTCCGACCTAAGATCCAAAGACTTAGGGTCGATCAATAAATAGACGGTTCACATTCATCTTGTTCCTCCTATTCGCACCCTGGTGATCGAAGTTTTTCGAAGGATGTCCGGGTCACATCCTTTTGCGTTTGGTGTGGATTGATATTGACTGTCGACCCAGTGGCATGATATTTTGGTGTGGATCGATATTGACGTCGAACCAGCGGCACGATTTTTTAGTGTGGATCGATATTGACCGTCAACCCAGCGGCACGATATTTTTGTGTAGATCGATATTGACTGTCGACCCAGTGGCATGATATTTTGGTGTGTGTCGATATTGACCATCGACCCAGCATCATGAATTTTTTAGTCGACCGTAACTTCAGACGTCGTTCTGATTTGTTTTGTATTAAGGCCTCCTTGCGAACGTTGCCTTAACTCATAAAGAACACTAAGCCGAAGCTATAATGAGCTGTCATATTCAGCTTTTAGTAGTTTTTACTCTTGCCCCCAGTCTTGGGCTAGCGAAGTTAATTCGTGGATGGTCGAATTTCGTCCATAATTTGTTTATACTCCTCCTGTAAGTTTCTGGCCTAAGTTTATAGAATAGAGATTGGTCGAACTCCACTCATCTATTCATTCGTGTTTGTATCCACACTCTGGGATATGATTTAGTTAGTGGGTTGTTAGATCACACCCAATTTGAGTTTATATTCTAGTCCGCGCTCTAGGGAGTTAGAGTAATTTCGGGAGCAATTATGTCGCACTCCTTTTGGTCGCCTTGATTTTGTTTTATTCCCACAGTTTGGGCATGAATTTTTCAATTTCCAAATTGCCGGCCATATTTGTTTCTTATCGTGTATCCCATTCTTTGGATCATTTACGGGAATTGTTAATCGAGCAAATTAATGGAGTTCATCATGTTTGGTCCCATCGGGGATTAGTATGAATGGTCGATTGCAAACTCCAAGAGTCTGTTTACACATATCGATATCAATCAATTTCGTTATATACTTGGCATACAATGCAATAATAATCATATAAACAAAGGCAGCTTGAAACTTTATTCATTAAATGGAACGGAACAAACAAATTCGTCTTATTACTTATTTGGAAAATCAAATGCTAAAGCAAACACCGAAAGTAAATAGAATTGAAATGTAAAGGGAATAATCTAAGTGAAATAGCATCGTAAATGCTCGCTATTCCACGCTCTTGGAAGTGTAATGCCATCAATAGTTGCTAGCTTGAAAGTTCCTTCTCCAAGCCTCTTTTCAATGACATATGGTCCTTCCCAAGTCAGATTCATGTGTGACACAGCAGGAAAAACCCATTTCAAGACAAGATCGCCAATTTCAAAGATTCTTGATCTGTAACATCCCCTAACGGGAGGGCCAAAACTAAGCGCTACAGATGCTACAGTCATCCATAGTATTAACTTCCAGTGACCAAATATGGTAATGTTAAAGGTATCTATAATATCAGTAGCACATGAATATGAAACAAAATCACATATTTAAAAAAAACAACTTTTCCGATTACATTTCACCAAAATATGTTTCATATTCCATTACATAATCACAATCGTTTCCCAGGTTCAGATCAAATATAATTATTACAAAATAAGCCAAGAGTGATATATGAAGATGCCCCTTGGTTGATCAGAGTATTATATAGCCATACTGACATAATACAACACAACCGAATCAAACAAAATATAACAACAACTCCTAAACAGCTATCCGTCAGCCACCTGCTCGTCTCCGGAAGCTTTATTCACCGACCTACTAAAAACCTGAAAACACTAACCCTCAGCCTACTCAAATCAATTTTGAGCACCCGAGAGTTTAAGGGGAAAACATAAACTTTGAGTTAGACATAAAGCCTGGTGTGAATAATACTATACATCTCGGTTATTTGATATTAAGTGAGACCACACCGCTTAGAGGAATGAGTTTCCCTTCATTAATATCCTTTTAAAACATATCTTTTGCAAATCATAATCCTACAACCAAAACTGGTTAAAACTATAAAGCATTATCATGTAAACATACATATTAGGTAACAAATGGACTATCTGTCCGAACAATATAGTTTTGTCTGGCAAACTACTAATCTTTGGCTGACTCGGGCCTACCGAACAATATAAATAAATAATCTAACATCTGTTAGATACCCTTTTTCTGGACGGTCTGTCCCTAACTTACTTTCTCCAGGTCAACTGATCATAATAGTTTTGCGGGCTCACTAATAACCTACCTCTGTACAAATAAATTCCTTTCTATATGTAACATCATTTTAGTCTTACTTATAACAAAGCCCTACGCACTGGAATTTTGGACTAAACTAGCTGAGGCCTAATAGCTAATGTATTGGGGCGACCCTATACACCCCCATCTGATATATAAATACCCGAGTCATTTTAGTTAGGGTAACCTTCCCTTAAATTTTTCTTGAAAACCTTTTCATCTCAAATTGATTTAAAACCTTTACATCAAACTTAAACAAGGAAAATATATAATCTATGCTTTACTCAAAATCACCTTGCCATGTTATATATACTTTACTCAAATCTTTGTTGATGAAAACATTTAAATCTTTGAAAGTACCTTGAATCCATTGAAAATACCCCTTTCGAAACCATCGAAAGTACCCATTTCGAAACCAAGTAAACCCTTTTTATAACCTAGGCCGAAAGACCAAAACATTCCTTTTGAAACCATTCATATAAACTTTTTGAAACCATTGAAAAACCTTTCCTTCGAAAGCTATAAAACCTTAAACATCCTATCTATAAAACACTTCTGTTAGATACTCCTCTTCTGGAAGGTCTGTCCCTAACTTACTTTCTCTAGGTCAACTGATCCAAATGGTTTTGAGAGCTCACCAATAACCTACCTCTGTATAAATATATTACTTTCTTCGTGTAACATCATTTTAGTCTTACCTGTAACAAAGCCCTACACGCTGCAATTTTGGACTAAATTAGTTGTGGGCTAATAGCTTATGTATAGGGGGCGACCCTATACCAGTCCCATCTGGTATATAAATATCTGAGTCATTTTACTTGGGTAACCTTCCCTTAAATTTTCCTTGAAAACGTTTTCATCTCAAATTGATTTAAAACCTTTAAATCAAACTTAAACAAGGAAAATATATACTCTATGCTTTACTCAAAATCACCTTTCCATGTTATATATACTTTACTCAAATCTTTGTTGTCAAAAACATTTAAATCTTTGAAAGTACCCCTTTCGAATCCATTGAAAGTACCCTTTTCGAAACCATTTAAAGTACCCCTTTCGAAACCAAGTAAACCACTTTTATAACCTAGGTCGAAAGGCCAAAACATTCCTTTTGAAACCATTCATATAAACCTTTCGAAACCATTGAAAAACCTTTCCTTTGAAAGCAATAAAACCTTAGACATCCTATCTTTAAAACACTGAAACATTGCCTTTCGAAAACATTGGAAAACCTTTCCTTTCAAACCTTTCAAAACCATTGGGGAACCACCCATTCGAAACCTTCATTAAAAACTTTCGAAAGCATTAAATATCAAGCCTTTCGATAGCCTTTGGGTTCAAGTAAAACATGTGGAATAACCTTTCAAAACCATTTAAAACTAAACCATTCGAAACCTTTGCGTTTTACCTTAAACATAGCAAAAGGTTCATAAAACATTTAAGTCGAAAGCACTCTTTCAAAAGCATTTCCTAAGTAAAGAAGTGATGGTGTTGAAACCAACCCTTCCGAAAGCATTGGAGAAGCGGCTTGGGTTTTAAAACAAAGTATACCTTCCGAACACATTTACTTCGAAAGGTAGAAAAGTGGCAGCTAGGTGTTTCGACAAAATTCGAAAGCATTTACTTAAAACAAAGGCGCAACCTCCTTCGAAACCATTCCTTTAATCAATTTGATCCAGTTGGAAACCAACCAAGTCGAAAGCATATGTTTCAAAAGCAAAGCAGGTGCATTTTCATTTGAAAGCAAAGTGGCGCTTCAACCCCTTCGGAACCCCTGGTTTCGACCTAATACCTTCCCCCTATATCCAATTCGCTACGGACCAAGTGTTTTATGCCATGCACATTGGTTTCGATGGAATGGTGGCGGAGCTACTAAGTCGGAACTCCTGGTGCCGAAAGTGGCGGAACATGCTAAAGCATGTAAAAACTGATTTTAACTTTAAAAAGACATTCTTTTCAACTAACCTACCTTGTTTGTTAAAATATTATTGATTGCTAGTTTTCTTTTCTAAAAGTGCAGCCAATATTTCAGAAATAAACAATTTAATTTATTAACAAAACACCCATTCTCCTTTTAAAGATATATAAAACATTTAAGTTCCATACATTAAATATATATATCTATTAAAACACTTAGGAAAATCTATAAAATTTCACATAAATCTCTTTTAATATATTTTCTAACATATTTAAATTTTAGACCCAAAACACATACATAATTGCCGAAATTAATTTTAAAACCAAATAACCTTTTTTCACTAGAAAATTAATATTAATTCCACAATAATTCAGAAAATTTTAAAAATTGAAACACATCTCTAAAATATCATTTCTGATCTAAACAAAAAATTGCAAGGCATTTGGGTGTCATTTGATAGGTTTTTCACATCAAAACATATCATAAAAGCTATATGAATAAGCATTAATCATCAACAAGCATATATAAACATTTTATCATTCAAAAACATGGCATAACCTTGCAAGATAAATCAGATTTAACCTTAAAACCGAAAACAATAGAAAATATGAGATGTAGTCATTATTCAGCTAAGCTTTGAGATTAAGGAGTTTGAGATTTGAATAGCTTTGATTTGATTAATCTTCTTCCTTAGTGTTTCCTGTTTGTCTTTCTCTTTCTTGCTATTAGTGACCGGCCTCTTGTTGTTTAGATTATAAAATGAACGTATGAAATGAATTCCTAAGGGTTTTAAGGTATAAGAATACTCTTTTTTCTATTTTGCCCTCACCTATTTTTCTTATCTATTTTAATTCATGTTGGCTCATTTTAGTTTATTCATTAACATGGCACGACTACCCCTATTAATCACAAATCTCAATCCCCTAATCATTACATTATTTTATTTAATTTAACATTAAATATCCTAAATGATGTTACTAAAAATATGGGGTATTACAGTCTCCCATCCTTAAAGAATTTCGTCCTCGAAATTATAATAAGGTACACAACAAATCAATCAAAAAGGTAAAACATACCATCAAACAAATTAGGATAAGTGACTCTAACCCAGCTCTCAGTCTCCCAAGTACAGTCTCTCTCATCATCGCTCCACTGGACTTTCACTAATCGGACTGTCTTGTTTCTAAGTCTCTTCTCATCTCTCGTAACTATCTGAACTGGCTTTCTAGCTATAGTGAAATTCAGCTCTACTCTAAGTCCTCTAACACAGTCGGTGCTATATTAGACTCTGGATCTCTAACACACTTCCTTAGATGAGAATCATGAAAAACATCATGGGAACCTGCCAAACTATTCGGTAACTCTAATCTATATGCGAGTTTTCCGATCCTCTCTACAATAGGGAATGGTCCTACGAATCTCGGTGCCCACTTCCCTGATTTACCAAATCGAATCACACCTTTCATCAATGACACCTTAATGAAAACATGATCTGCAACAGAGACTCCAAGTCTTTACATCTTCTATCTGCATAACTCTTCTGCCTAGACTGAGCTTCCTTCATTTTAACCCGAATCAAGTCAATCTTTTCTACAGCTTCTCTAACCAAATCTAGACCAAGAACCAACCAATCCCCGGTCTCTAATCAACAAAGAGGAGATTTGCATGTCATCCCATACAAAGCTTCAAATGGTGCCATCCTTATCGTAGTTTGATAACTGTTGTTATACGAAAACTCTACTAAGTGTAGATGGTCTTCCCATGATCCCCCAAAAGCTAACACACAAGCTTATCACATATTCTCCAAGACTTAGTAAACTCTTTCCATTTGCCCATCGGTCTGTGGATGGTAAGCGGTACTCATCTTGAGATTCGTTCCTAAAATATCCTGTAGACTCTTCCAGAACTCACTAGTGAACAAGGAATCTCTATCAGTTATTATGCTACTAGGAATTCCATGAAGTCTAGCCACATTCTTCATAAATAACTTGGCTAAAATAGATGTCATCCTAGTTGACTTTACCAGAATGAAATGGGCACTCTTAGTCAATCTGTCCACTACGATCCATATACTTTCATTTCCTATATTAGGTCTTGGCAACTCGTCTATAAAATCCATAGAAATAGAATCTCATTTCCAGACCGGATCATCTAATGGTTGAAGCAACCCATTTGGCTACTGATGTTCGACTTTTACCTATTGGCAGTTCGGACACTGCTTCACCAATAAGCCTACATCTCTCTTCATACCTTCCTAGAAGAAACTCCGCTTCATGTCCTGATACATCTTAGTTCCTCCTAGATGAATAGTGAACTTCGAACAATGGCATTCCTCTAAAACTTCCTTCCTAATGCTTATCAAATTCGGAACACATAATCTTCCCTTCTTTCTCAACCACCCATTCTGGTCAGGACAAAAATCCTTTAAGTCAATGCTCTTTGTTCCATCCCTTAACTTCTTGATCCGTTAAACTGATACTGGATCCCCTTCCCGTTTAGAAGCAATCTTTTCGACCATCACTGGTCGAACTTCTAAACAAGACAACATAACATATTATCCTCTAGACCCAGCCTTAGATCTCCACTGCACTTTACAAGTCGACAACGTTTCCAAATCTTTTCACTTTTCTACCATTACCAACACTGCATTCTGATGCTTTCTGCTAAACGCATCTGCAACCTTATTACCTTTCCCATGTGTGGGTACTCAATTCCAAAATCATAACTAGTAATAAACTCTAACCATCTTTGTTGTCTCATGTTTAGCTCCTTTTGAGAGAACAAATACTTCAACGACTTATGATCCGTATATAACTCAAATCGCTCTCCCAAAAGGTAATGTCTCCACACCTTCAATGCAAAAAATCACCGCAGCTAGCTCCAAATCATGTTTTGGATATCTAACTTTATACGGTCTAAGCTGTCGAGAAGCATAGGCAATCACCTTATCTCTTTACATTAACACAACTCCTAACCCAGTTCCACGCACATCTGTATATACTACCAAATCCTGATTCCCCTCCGGAACAACTAGTACAGACGCATGGGTCAATAAGTGTTTCAAGCTCTGAAATGAGTCCTCACACTTATCGGTCCAAACAAACTTCGAACCCTTTTGCGTTAGCTTGGTCATCGGTGCTGCTATTCGCGAAAAATCCTTAATGAACCTCCTATAATATCCAGCCAATCTAAGAAAACTCTTTATCTCAGTCACTGTCTCCGGTCTCGTCCAATTATTCACCACTTCAGTCTTAGTCGGCTCTATAGACAACCCTTTCTCTGAGACTACATGACCAAGAAACTTCACTTCTTTCTTCTAGAAATGACACTTTGAAAACTTCGCCTTCAGCTGATTCTGCTTCAGCGTCTCAAGAACAACTCTAAAATGAACTTCATGCTCCCTTTTATCCTTAGAGTATACCAAAATATCATCTATGAAAACCAACACGAACCTATCCAAGTGCTCCCGGAAAATTCGGTTCATCAAATCCTGTGCCGGCGCATTAGTTGGTCCGAACGACATAATTAACCATTCGTATGATCCATATTTAGTTCTAAACGTCGTCAAAGGAATAATATCCTCTGCTACTCTAAGCTGATGGAAACCTATTGCTAAATCCAACTGAGAAAATACCTTGGCTCCACTTAACCGATCGAACAAATCGTCGATTCTAGGCAACAAATATCTATTCTTTATCGTCTTCTCATTCAATTTACAATAATCGATACATAACCTTAACGATCCGTTCGACTTCTTAGAAAACACTACGGTTGCTCCGCAAGGTGAAGTACTCGGTCTAATAAAATACTTTCCTTCCTAATCCACCAACTGCACCTTCAGCTCTCTCATCTCTGTAGGTGTCATCCTACTTGGCAGCCTACTCACTGGTTCTGCTCCAGGCACCAAATCTATCCGAAACTCAATGGCTCATTTCGGTGGCAATCCTACTACAGGTTCAAAAATATCTTCGAATTCTCTAACCACAAAAACTCGATTCAACTCATCTTCTACCTCCATAATATCCAACAAAGCATTCACCTCACAACTAGGGTTTTCTACGGTATATACAACCCGATCACTACAGTCAGGATGTCTAAGTGATATTTTCCTATCATGGCAAAATATCTTAGCATCGTACTCACTTAACCAATCCATACACAAAATAATTCCGAACCCTACAGAGTCAAACACATGCAAACTGAAAACAAAGGTATGACCTAACAAATCAAACTCTAGGTGGTCACACTTTATCCTAAGTGTCGCATACCCTACTATCGGATTTGCAACCCTTAAGAAAGCAACTAAAGTATGAAGGTTCTAGGTTAAGCTTATCTACTAAAACAATGAGATACAAAAGAATGCGATGCACCAGTATCAAACAGAATGCTAACAGACATACCATGAATCTGAAGCGTACCTCCCAACACCGCCTTCCCTTTCTCCTGCGTTGTTGGTCCCCATGTTGTAGGTTCCAATGCAAATACTTTGCCCCTTCCATCCTTAGTAAGCTCTTTGCACTGGTTCTTATAATGACCAATCTGATCGCAGTTGAAGCATCTAATTTTCTTCTTCCCAATCACTTCCTTCGACTTCCCAGTACGACACTCATTGGCAAAATGCCCCTTCTTATCACACTTGAAGCAAACAACATCCGACTTTCTTTCTTTGTGGCTCCACCATTCTGGGCTCCCTTCTTATGAAAGAACTTCCTTTTCTGACTCTGCCCCACCTGGACTTCCTTTGCCTTATTCTTCTCCAGAGAAGCAAGTATCTCCTCATGCCTTAACGCCATCTCTACTACAACATCACAAGGATCCCTAATATGAGGTAATGTAGCCCTTGCCAACTCATGCTTCAACCCCGTTGATGAACTTCTCATTCCTCTTCATCACGGTATCCACAGTGGCATGTCCATACCTAGCCAATTCCTCAAACCTTCTAGCATACTCCAACACAGTCATCTCCCCCCGTTCCAACTCAGCAAACTTTCTGATCATGGTAGACTTCATCATCACAGACATGAACCTCTCCTTGAACCATCTACTAAACTCAGCCCATGTCACTGTTTCTTCATCCACTCCAACTGTCACACTATTCCATCGGAATAAAGCTGCTCCTTGAAGCTGTCTCTAAGCAAGCTTCCTCTTCTGCTCATCATTGAGCCCCAAGTCTACAAAGATCCTCTCACAATGCAACAACCAGTTATCTACCTCAATAGCATCTTTAGTTCTGATAAATGGCATCGCTCCAAGCCTAACATAGTCTCTGCTCAAGATAGCATAATAGTTGACCACCGGAGCTTCCTGAACCCCTACTCCAGGATTTCCTCCAACCACTCCAGCAGCAATTCTAGCTTGCATCATGTTCATGAAAAACTGATAAATAGCTCCCGTATCCATTTATGGAACCCCAACACCAACATTCCCATCTTGTGCGTGACCTTGGTACCTTCTTGTATTTGGTCTGGCATTTCCATTTGTGGTGGTGCTCCCTCCAAGATTCACTCTTCCACTTCTAGCGTCCATATCTGTACTCAAGCCTCGTGAGATACAGAAGAATAGCCTAAGAGAGATAGGAAAATAGAGATAAGCGTATACTTATATATAGCAAATACAAGTACGTTACTATAATGTTATTCCATACCCCGATCTTACTCTAATTCCCAAAAATAATATTTTCAAAAATCATTTTTAGTTTAAAGTTTTTCATAAACCTATGCTCTGATACCAAGTTGTAACATCCCCTATCTGGAGGCCCAAAGCTAAGCGCTAAATATGCTACAGTCATCTATAGCATTAACTTCTGATGACCAAATACGGTAATGTTAATGATATCCATAATATCAGAAGCACATGAATATGAAACAAAAACACAAATAAAAAAAACAACTTTTCTGATTACATTTCACCAAAACATATTTCATATTCCATTACATAATCCCAATTGTTTCCTACGTTCAGATCAAATATAATTATTACAAAATATGCCAAGAGCGACTTATGAATATGACCCCTTGGTTGATCAGAGTACTATATAGTCATACTAACATAATACAACACAGCGGAATAAAATAAAATAAAAAAGCAACACCTAAATAGCTATCTATCAGCCACCTACTTGTCACCAGAAGCTTTATTTGCCAACTTACTAAAAACCTGAAAAACTTAACCCTCGGCCTCATCAAATCAATTTTGAGCACCCGTGAGTTTAAGGGGAAAACATAAACTTCGATTCAGACATAAAACCTAGTGTGAATAGTACTATACATCTCGGTTATTTGATATTAAGTGAGACTACGCAGCTTAGCGGAACGGGTTTCCCCTCACTAATATCCTTTCAAAAGATATCTTTTGAAAATCATAATCCTACAACCAAAACTGGTTAAAACTGTAAAGCATTATCATGTAAACATACATATCAGGTAACAAATGGACTATCTGTCCGAACAATATAGTTTTGTATAGCAAACTACTAATCTTTGGCTGACTCGGGCCTACCGGACAATTTAAACAAATAATCTAACATCTGTTAGATACCCCTTTTCTGGACGGTCTGTCCCTAACTTACTTTCTCCAGGTCAACTGATCCTAATAGTTTTGCGGGCTCACTAATAACCTACCTCTGTACAAATAAATTCCTTTCTATGTGTAACATCAGTTTAGTCTTACCTATAACTAAGCCCTACACACGGGAATTTTGGACTAAATTAGCTGAGGCCTAATAGCTAATGTATTGGGACGACCCTATACCAGTCCCATCTGATATACAAATATCCGAGTCATTTTACTTAGGGTAACCTTCCCTTAAATTTTCCTTGAAAACCTTTTCATCTCAAATTGATTTAAAACCTTTACATCAAACTTAAACAAGGAAAATATATAATCTATGCTTTACTCAAAATCACCTTGCCATGTTATATATACTTTACTCAAATCTTTGTTGATGAAAACATTTAAATCTTTGAAAGTACCCCTTTTGAATCCATTGAAAATACCCTTTTCGAAACCATTGAAAGTACCCATTTCGAAACCAAGTAAACCCCTTTTATAACCTAGGCCGAAAGACCAAAACATTCTTTTCGAAACCATTCATATAAACCTTTTGAAGCCATTGAAAAACCTTTCCTTTGAAAGCTATAAAACCTTAAACATCCTATCTATAAAACACTTAAACATTGCCTTTCGGGAAAACCTTTCCTTTCAAACCTTTTAAAACCATTGGGGAACCACTCCTACGAAACCTTCATTAAAACGTTTTGAAAGCATTAAACATCAAACCTTTCAAAAGCCTTTGTGCTCAAGTAAAACATATGGAATAACCTTTCGAAACCATTTAAATCTAAACCATTTGAAACCTTTGAATTTTACCTTCAACGGAGCAAAAGGGTAATAAAATTTTTTAGTCGAAAGCATTTCCTACGTAAAGAAGTGATGGTGTGGAACCTGCCTTTCTGAAAGCATTGGAGAAGCAGCTTAGGTTCTAAAACAAAGTATACCTTCCAAACTCATTGACTTCGAAAGGTAGAAAAGCGGCAACTAGGGGTTTTGATCCCATTTGAAAGCATTTACTTATAACAAAGGCACAACCTCCTTCTAATCCATTCCTTAAATCAATTTGACCCAATCGGAAGCCAACCAAGTCGAAAGCATATCCTTCAAAAGCAAAGCATGTGCATTTTCAATTGAAAGCAATGTAGCGCTTCGGCCCCTTCAGAACCCCTGGTTTCGACCCAATACCTTCCACCTATATCCAATTCGTTGCGCACCAAGTCTTTGATGCATGCACATTAGTTTCAAATGGATGGTGGCGGAGCTACTAAGTTTGAACCGTTGGTGCCAAAAGTGGCGAAACATGCTAAAAGCATGTAAAAACTGATTTTAACTTTAAAAAAATTCTTTTCAACTAACCTGCCTTGTTTGTTAAAATATTATTGGTTGCTAGTTTTCTTTTCTAAAACTGCTGCCAATATTTAGGAAATAAACATTTTAATTTATTTACAAAATACCCTTTCCCCTTTTAAAGATATATAAATCAATTAAGTCTCATACCTTAAATAATTTTATATATCTATTAAGACACTTAGGAAAATTCAATAAAAATTCACATAAATCTCTTTTAATATGTTTTCTAACATATTTAAATTTCAGACCTAGAACACATACATAATTGCCAAAATTAATTTTAAACCCAAATAACCTTTTTCTTCACTAGAAAATTAATATTAATTCCATAATAATTCAGAAAATTATGAAAATTGAAACCCTTTTCTAAAATATCATTTATGATCTAAATCTAAAATCGCAAGGCATTTGGATGTCATTTGACAGGGTTTCACATCAAAACATATGATAAAGGCAATATGAATAAGCATAAATCATCAACAAGCATATATAAACATTTTATCATTCAAAAACATGGCATAACCTTGCAAGATAAGTTGGATTTAATCTTAAACCGAAAAAATAGAAAATATGAGATGTAGTCATTATTCACCTAAGCTTTAAGATTAAGGAGTTTGAGATTTGAATAGCTTTGATTTGATTAATCTTCTTCCTTAGCTTTTCTTGTTTGTCTTCCTCTTTCTTGCTAATGGTGACTGGCCTCTTATTGTTTAGATTATAAAATGAACATATGAAATGAAATTCCTAAGGGTTTTAGGGTATAAGAATACTCTTTTACATATTTTGCCCTCACCTATTTTCCCTATCTATTTTAATTCATGTTGACTCATTTTAGTTTATTCATTGACATGGCACAACTACCCCTATTAATTGCAAATCTCAATTCCCTAATCATCACATTATTTTATTTTATTTAGCTAATTAAATATCCTAAATGATGTTACTAAAAATATGGGGTGTTGCATTATCGCACTTTAGTGTTGTAATATCGGGCGACTCGATGTCGGTGTGCAGCTACTCTTAAATCCGCTTCCTCACACTTCTCATCTATAAAGTCCAAAGGTTTCAAGAGAAGATATTTGTTCATTTTAGGATCGTAGTAAGTCACTCGATGAGAAGGGACTTCGAGTTCTACTGGAATAACAACTTCAGAACCGTAAGTAAGGGTGCGTGGAGTATGGCCAGTCGTGGACTTATGAGTGGTTTTGTAGGCCCAAAGCGCTGTAGGATCTTCATCCACCCACTTGCTTCTGGCCTTCTCCAAACGCTTTTTTAGAGTGGACTTGATAATTTTACTTACGGCTTCAACCTGTCCATTTGCTTGAGGGTGAGCGACCGCTACGAACCTCTTTTTAATACGTTATCTTCGACAAAAATCTATAAATTCAGCACTATCGAATTGGGTCCCATTATGTTATAATAGTTCGCGAAAGACCGAAGCGACATATGATGTTTCGAACAATAAAGTTGATTAATTTCTTGGTTGTGATCATAGCTAACAGTTCTGTCTCGGCTTATTTGGTGAAGTAATCAACCGCAACAATAGCGTACTTCGCACCACCTTTAGAGATTGGTAAAGAGACGATGATGCCAATACTCCACATAGCTAATGGCCATGGGCTGACCATTTGCATGATTTTTGTTGGCGGAGCTCTTGAGACTTTTGCTTATATCTGACATTTGTCACATCGTCTTACATAATCAGCAGCATCTTAGTTTACGGTTGGTCAATAATATCCATAACGGAGTATCATCTTCACCAAAGTTTGCCCCCCAGTGTAATCGCCGCATTCTCCCCCATGAACTTCTTTCAAAACATGCTTTATCCCGTCTTGGGAGATACACCGGAGTAAGGGAACCGAGAAACCCTTCCTATACATAGTTCCTTCCTACATAATATACCGCGAAGCTTTGCGAAGGATCTGTCGCTTTTCATTTCTTCTTTAAAGCAAGACTCCATGTAGCCAATAATCTTTAAATGGATTCATCCACAATTCCCTTTCGTATTCTTCTTCCAATACTTGATCGGTATCCATCGTATTTATGCTTGGGATATTTAATATTTCGACCGAAACCAAACCCATCTATTGTGCATCGCCGGTACTAGTGAACTACCAATGAATCAGCCTCTCCAAATGATTCACCAGAGCTTGAAACACATCTTCGCAATCCCGCATCCATTCGAAATTTTTCTTTCCTTTCCTAATCAAATCAAAGAAAGGAATTCATTTCTCAGTTGCTCTGGAGATAAATCGGCTTAAGGGAGCAACCTTCTTATTGAGAATTTGGACTAGTTTAATGGTTCTTGGCGCTTAAATATCTCGAATAGCCTGAATCTTCTTGGGATTGGACTCTGTTCCACAAGCATTGACAATAAAGCCCAAAAATTTTCCTGACGCAACACCAAATGAAAATTTCAAAGGATTGATTTTCATGTTGTAATATCGGAGGATGTCGAACATCTCTGCCAAGTCTTGAATGTGGTCATTTAATCGTCGCGACTTTACAAGCATATCATCTGCATAGACTTCCATTGTCCTCCCAATCTGATCTTTAAACATCTGGTTAACTAAGCGTTGGTAGGTTGCCCCAGTGTTCTTCAATCCAAACGACATTACCACATAACAATATAATCCAACATCCATAACAAAGCTGGTATGTTCATGATTGGGGACATGCACTAGGATTTGGTAATACCTCGAGTACGCATCCATAAAAGATAACAAACTCATGTCCTGTAGTCTAATTAACTAGCTAATCTTTCCTTGGAAGGGGAAAACCGTCCTTAATACACGCCTTGTTCAAATCTGAATTGTCGATGAACATTCTCCATTTCCCATTTGCCTTCTTCACCAGTACGGGATTGATATCCATTCAGGATAGAGGGCGCCACGGATAAACCCATTGACTTTTAGTTTATCCACCTCTTCTTTAAGAGCGACGGATCTCTTCGGATCCATGCCTTGTCTATTTTTTTGCACCAGAATGTATTTCGGGTCAATGTTCAATGCATGGCTCGCAACGACAGGCGAGATCCCATACAAATCTGAATGAGTCCAAGCGAACATGCCTAGATTCGCTCGGAGAAAACTAGCAAGTTCTTCCATCATTGAGGGGCTGAGCTGCGATCAGATCTTCAAGACCCGTGATAGGTCACCGTGGCTGAACATGATATCAATCGTTAGCTCAGTCGGCACAGCCTTGGTCTCCTTGGGCTCCCCTTCGTCATCCCTCGGATCTATATCTCTATAGAACCGACTGTGGTACCCAAGCCAAGGCTCAGGCGCCAATTGACAATCTTTAGTAACTTGGATGCAGATAGATTTGTCCACACCCTAGCCATTCTCCTTATGTCGAGCTTCCCTCAAATCAACCACATAACAGGCACGTCCAGTCGCCTGATCACCATGAACCATTCCTACACCATTATCGGTTGGAAACTTTAAAGTAAAACACCATAGGGCAAGAGCTGCCCGAAATTTAGCTAGGTCCAGTCGGCCTAGAAAAACATTATACGATGACTCAACATCCAAAACAATAAACGGCAGGGTCCATACTCTTCTATGTTCTCCTAATTCAACAGGCAACTCCACATAACCAACAACTTCAGTCGCCACACCATTAAAACCATGTATGCGGGCTTTAGATAGTTTCAAATCTTTAACCTCCATTCTCATCTGGTCATACGCCTTCTTGAAAATAATGTTTACCGAGCTCCCACAATCAATTAAAATCCTTCTCACCTAAGCAGGGCCGATCATGGTAGAAATGACCATCAAGTCAATTATATGGGCCTCTACTTTATCTGCATCTCTGCTCCTGAACACTCTATCATCCGCCATCGTGCATTGTTGCTTTGCCGGAGCTCCATCCTCCGTATTTGAACAATATTCAAAGTCCACATGCCTTATCATTCTTGCATAACGCTTTATTTCTTGCCAACTCCTATCTATAGGGTGCGGTCCTCCGACTATTGTGTTGATCACTAGTCTTCCACCGATCTGCATAGGCTCCTCAACCCTACACGGAGCTTGCCTCGATTAGGGTCAGATGTCCCATGTTCGCTATCCTACGGAGCCTTCACAAACTGGTGCAGTTTCTTTTCTCGAATCAACTTTTCTATAGCGTCCTGGAGATGCTTGCACTCATTTGTATTGTTCCCATAATAATCGTGAAACTGATAATATTTTTTGGTATGTTTCTATCTCTCTGTCAACTCTTTTGGAAGCGGCTTCCTATATTATATGGTATTGCAAGTGGATAGATAAATATTCTCCAGGGATGCGTTTAGTGGTGTGCAGTTGTCATACATAGGAATCCTAGGTCTTGGTCTCCCAGGCTCCCTCTTCTGGTCTCGATTTCTATCGCCATTTCTCTTTCATTGATTTGGCTTGTTCTTAACATTAATTTTGACTTTCCCAGAACTATCATCAGACTACTTTATTGCAATGGTGCTTTGTACCGCTTCTCCTTTCGGTTCCACGACATTGTTTTTCCTAGAACATCTGGCTTCCTCCTTCCTTAGAAACTGAGCTACCTTTTCATAGAAGCCCACCAACGTGGCCGGTGGTTTTCCAGCTAGCCAATCACCAAACTCTAATTTCGGGTCAATCCCTCTCGTTGCGGCCATAAGTATAGCATGATCATTTGGGTTACTAACTTCTGTAGCAATGGTATGAATTCATTCCAAATAGTCCTTCAATGATTCCCCCGGAGCCTGAATCACACTGGAAATTGACATCACGTCTTTAGGACGAGTAGTGTGTATTCAGAACTGCTCCACAAACTTAGTTGTCCGTTCATCGAACCTTGAAATTGATCGTGGAGATAGTCTCATGAACCACATCATCGCTATTCTAGAGAGGATTATAGGAAAGCATCTACATTTGATTGCATCATTGGCTCTCGCTGAATCCATCAACCATTCGTACCTTATAATGTGCTGTCTGTGGTCAATTTTTCCCTCATAGGCAGGCATCGAAGGGATGTTGAACCTTCTTGGATATTCTGCATGCAAAACATTGTCAATAAAGGGGGTATGGCTCCTCAAAATTCCCTAGTCATCATTCGTCAAACCCTGGTTTACTCTTACCAACTGTCTGACCATAGCCGATAGGTCTAGCATTTGGATGGGTGATGTCAAGCGATGGTCACGCTCTACCTCGTGTGAATGGTCTGATCGACGTCTATAGGACGTTTCATGCCTTCTTGGTCCACCATCCTCTTGATGTGCACCTTGGGCATTCATCTCGTCGTCATTTCGGTGGGGGACTTGGTCAGCATTTAGTCAAACTCTAGTATCCAAGCTTTTGGAAACAGCTCCTGCTTGATTCCCCAAGTGTAGTGGGGGAATCCCTTCTCTGGAGGAGGGATCCGTATCGATTTCTAGGGATGGATCGGCATCGATCCGTCTTAGCAGACCATATTGGTCTGTCAAGTGATGCTCTGATGTTTCTGCTTGTTTTCCTTCGACTCTATGATGCCTACGCTTGTGGTATTCATCTAATGAGGTTGAACTCTCCGATGGTGAGTAAGAAGTGGGATCCCTTTTAGCGTTCTCATGTTGTTGTTGAGCAATCTGATTCATTGGGCTAGCATTAGTCTGAATTTTATCATTTTGCTATCTATGACTTTCCAACAACTCCCTCATAAGTTATTAAATTTAGCTCTAGTTATAGAATCAACAGGGTTCTGGACTTCAGTAGGATCAATATTCAAATCTGCAGGTTGATTGCTCGGAGCTCCTTGTTGAATGCTGGCAGTTTCATTCCCATCCACATTCTGAGAAGTTGATCTGGTATGTCTCACCATTATCGATTTCCTTGCTTAGATTTTGGTAAATCTGAATAGTATATGTAGATTTATGAAGATGACTATGGATCTCCTTCGGGGGATTTTATCAATATGATAGCAACAAAGGGGGTCCTAACACACCGAGAATTAGGTTCTCAATGAAAGCATCAAAATGTTTGCAACCAAATTGACCACAAACACCAAAGAATGAGTTTGTATAGAGAAGTAAATGAAGAAAACTAAATTGAAATAGAGGAATATAACAAAATAATAAGCAAATCAAAGCAGAAATCAAGAACAACAGGATTTATAGTGGTTCGGTGTCGATGCCTACGTCCACTCTGAATATTCTCTTTATTGATTCAATATCGTCTTGATTACAGTAGCAAACTGTAATGACCTTAATTTTTAGTGAAATTATTTAGGATATTTAATTAGCTAAATTAAATAAAATAATTTGATGATTATAGGATTGAGATTTGTGATTAATAAGGGGTAGCCGTGCCATGTTAACAAATGAACTAAAGATGAGTTAAAATGAAGTAGAGAAGGGGTAAAATATGAATTAGAGATAACCATATACCCTAAACACTCATGTATCTCATACTATACGTTCATTTCATAATCCAAAATTTAAAATAGAGGCCGGCCACCATTAGAAGATAAAAGAGAAAGAAAAGCTAAATGAAGAAGCAAATCAACATTTAACCATTTAAATCTCGAACTCCTTAATTTCAAAAGCTAAGGTGAATAATGACTACACCTCATATTTTCTATTGTTTTCAGTTTCAAAGTTAATCTGAATTATTTTGTAAGGTTAGGCCATGTTTTTGAATGATTAAATGTTTATATATGGTTGTTGATGATTTATGCTTATTCATATAGGTTTTATGATATATTTTGATGTGAAAACCCTATTAAATGACATCCAAATGCCTTGCATTTTAGATTTAGATCAGAAATAATATTTTAGAGATGGGTTACAATTTTCATAATTTTCTGAATTAATGTGGATTTTATATTAATTTTCTAGTGAGGAAAATGGGTATTTGGGTTTAAAAAATAATTTACGGCTAAATTATAAATGTTTTGGGTCTAAAATTTATATATGTTAGAAAATATATTAAAAATCATATATAAAAATTTTTGTAGAATTTTCCTAAATGTTTTATTGAATATATAAAATTATTTAAGGTATGGAACTTAAATGTTTTATATATTTATAAAAGGAGAAGAGGTATTTTATGATTTATTTAAATTGTTTACTTTTAAAATTTTGGCATTACTTTTAGAAAAGAAAATTAGCAACCAATAAAATTTTGAGAAACAAGGAAGGTTAGTTGAAAAAAATTTCTTTTTAAAGCTATAGGTTTTATAAGCTTTTTACTTATTTCGCCACTTTCGGCACCTAGGGTTCCGACTTAGTACTTCCACCTCCATCACTATTGAAACCAATGCACATGATATTAAAGCTTGGTATGTAGCGAATTGGACATAAGTGGGAGGAATTGGTTCGAAACATGGGGTTCCATTGGGGTTGAAGCATTACTTTGTTTTGTAATGAGAATGCACCTGCTTTGCTTTCGAAAGGAATGCTTTGACATGGTTGGCTTTCGACTTAATCAAATGTTTTAAAGGAAAGGCTTCAAAATGGGTTGCGCCTTTGTTATAAGAAACTGCTTTCGAAGGGGTCGAAACCCTTAGCTGCCGCTTTCTACCTTTCGAAGCAAATGGTTTCGGAAGGTATACTTTGTTTTAAAATCCAAGCCACTTCTCCAATGCTTTCGAAGGGTTGGTTTCCACACCATCACTTCTTTACTTAGGAAATGCTTTTGAAAAAGTGCTTTTGACTTAAATGTTTTATGACCCTTTTTCTGTTGAAGGTAGAACCCAATGGTTTTGAAGAAGATAGTTTTAAATGGTTTCGAAAGGTTTTCCACATGTTTTACTTGAACCCAAATGGTTTCGAAAGGTTTGAATGAAGGTTTTGAAGGGGTGGTTCCCTAATGGTTTCGAAAGGTTTGAAAGGAAAGGTTTTCTAATGTTTTCAAAAGGGAATGTTTAAGTGTTTTGATGATAGGATGCCTAAGGTTTATAGCTTTTGAAGGAATGGTTTTTCAATGGTTTTGAAAGGTTTATATAAATGGTTTTGAAAGGAATATTTTGGCCTTTCGGCCTAAGCTATAAGGGTTTACTTGGTTTCGAAAAGGATACTTTCGAAAGGGGTACTTTCAAAGGTTTAAAAATGTTTTCATCATTGTGTAAAGTACATATATATAGCATGGCAAGGTGATTTAAGTAAAGCATAGAATTTATTTTCCTTATTTAAGGTATGATTTAAAGGTTTAAATCAATTTGAGAAGAAACGGTTTTCACGGAAAATTTAAGCGTAGATTACCCTAAGTAAAATGAATTAGATATTTGTATACCAGATGGGACTAGTACAGGGTCATGCCCTATACATTAGCTATTAGCCCCTAGCTAATTTAGTCCAAAATTCCAGTGCGTGGGGCTTTGTCACAGGTAAAACTAAAATGATGTTACATACGGAATGGAATGTATTTGTACAGAGGTAGGTTATTGGTGAGCCCGCAAAACCATTAGGATCAGTTGACTAGGAGAAAGTAAGTTAGGGACAGACCGTCCAGAAGAAGTGTATCTAACAGATGTTAGATTATTTATTTATATTGTCTGGTAGGCCCGAGTCAGCCAAAGTTTAGTAGTTAGCCAAACAAAACTATAGTGTTCGGACAGATAGTTCATTTGTTACCTGATATGTATGTTTACATGATAATGCTTTACAGTTTTAACCAGTTTTGGTTGCAGGATTATGATTTGCAAAAGATATGTTTTAAAAGGATATTAGTGAGGGGAAACCCATCCTGCTGAGTGGCGTGGTCTCACTAAATATAAAATAACTGAGATGTATAGTATTATTCACACCAGGCTTTATGTCTGACTCGTGGTTTATGTTTTTCCACTTAAACTCTCGGGTGCTCAAAATTGATTTGAGTAGACTGAGAGTTGAGGATTTACATGTTTTAGTAGGTTGACGAATAAAGCTTCCGAAGATGAGCAGGAGGCTAAAGTTAGCTATTTAGGAGTTGTTTTGTTTGTTTTATTTCGCTATATTGTATTAAGTCATTTATGACTATTTAGTACTCTGGTCAACGAAGGGGCATCTTCTTATATCACTCTTGGCGTATTTTTTTATAATCATATTTGATCTGAACCTGCGAAATGGTTGGGATTATGTAATGGAATATGAAACATGTTTTGTGAAATGTACTCAGAATTTTTTTTTGAAATTTATGATTTTGTTTCATATTCATCTGCTTTCAATATTATGGATACATTAACATTACCGTATTTGGTCACCGGAAGTTAATACTACGGATGACTGCACCATCTGTAGCGCTTTGCTTTGGGCCTCCAGATAGGGGATGTTACAACTTTGTATCAGAGCATAGGTTTATGAAAAACTTTAAACTAAAATGATTTTTGAAAACATAATCTTAAGGAATTAGAGATAAGATCGGGGTATGGGATAACGCTATAGTAACGTATTTGTATTTGCTATATATAAGTATATGCTATATTTGTATTCTCTTATCTCTCTTAGGCTATTCTTCTATATCTTACGAGGCTTGAATACATATACGGATGCTAGAAGTGGAAGAGTTAACCTTGGAAGGGGAAGCACCACAACAAACGGAAATGCCAAACCAAATACCAGGAGAAACCAAGGTCAGGCACAAGCAGAAAATGTGGGTGCTGGAGTCCCGCAAGTTGATATAGGAGCTATGTATAATTTTTTCGTGAATATGATGCAAGCGGGTGTTGCTGTTGGAGTGGTTGGAGGAAATGTTGTAGGAGGAGTTCAGGAAGCTCTGGTGGTCAACAGTTATGCTACTCTGGGTAGAGACTATGTTAGGCTTGGAGGAAAGCCATTTATCGGAACTGAAGATGCTATTGAGGTAGAGAACTGGTTGCTGCATTATGAGAGGATCTTTACAGATTTGGAGCTCAGTAATGAGCAGAAGAGGAGGCTTGCATCGAGACAGCTTTAGGGAGCATCTTTATTCTGGTGGAATCGTGTGACAATTGGTGTGAATGAAGAAACGATGACATGGGCTGAGTTTAAGAGGAGGTTCAAGGAGAGGTTCATGTATGTGATGGCGAAGTCTACCTTGATCAGAAAGTTTGCTGAGTTTGAACTAGGGGAGTTGACTGTGTTAAAGAGTATGCTAGGAGGTTTGAGAAGTTGGCTTGGTATGGATATGCCACTATGGATACTGTGATGATGAAGAATGAGAAGTTCATAAAGGGGTTGAAACCGAAGTTAGCAAGGGCTACATTACCTCATATTAGGGATCCTTGTGATGTTGTAGTAGAGATGGCGTTGAAACATTAGGAGATGATTGCTTCTTTGGAGAAGAATAAGGTAAAGGAGGTCCAGGTGGGGTAGGGGCAGAAAAGGAAGTTCTTTCATTAGAAGGGTGCTTCAAAAGGTGGAGCCATAAAGAAGGGAAAGTCGGAGGTTGTTTGCTTCAAGTGCGATAAGAAGGGACATTTTGCTAATGAATGTCGTACTAGAAAGGCGATGGAAGTGATCGGGAAGAAGAATATTAGATGCTTCAACTGCAATCAGATTGGTCATTACAAGAACCAAGCTTGCTAATGATAGAAGGGACAAAGTATTTGCATTGGAGCCAGTTACCTCGAGGCCAACAACAGAGGAAAAAGGAAAAGCTGTGTTGGGAGGTGCGCTTCTGATTCATGGTATGTCAGTTAACATCCTGTTTGATACTGGTGCATCGCATTCTTTTATATCTCGTTGTTTGGTAGATAAGCTTAACCTAGAACCCTTATACTTAGTTACTTCCTTAAGGGTTGTAAATCTGATAGGAGGATATAAGACACTTGGGATGAAGTGTGACCACTTCATGTTTGATTTGTTAGGTCATACCTTTGTTTGGAGTTGGCATGTATTTGACTTTGTAGGGTTCGGAATTATTTTAGGTATGGATTGGTTAAGTAAGTACGATGCTAGGATATTTTGCCATGATAGGAAAATATCACTTAGAAACCCTGGGTGTAGTGATCGGATTGTATATACCGTAGAAAGTCCCAGTTGTGAGGTGAATGCTTTGTTGGGTGTTGTGGAGGTAGAAGGCGAGTTGAATCGAGTTTTCATGGTTAGAGAATTCGTTGATGTCTTCGAGCCGGTAGTAGGATTGCCACTGAAACGAGCTATTGACTTTTAGATAGATTTGGTGCCTGGAGCAAAACTGGTGAGTAGACAGCCAAGAAGAATGACACCTGCCGAGATGAGGGAGTTGAAGGTGCAATTGGTAGATTTGGAAGGCAAGAATTTTATTAGGCCAAGTAGTTCCCTTGGGGAGCAGCTGCAGTGTATGCCAAAAAGCCAGACGGATTGTTAAGGTTATGTATCAATTATCGTAAGTTGAATGAGAAGATGACAAAGAATTGATATCCATTGCCTAGAATTGACAATTTGTTCGATCAGTTGAGTGGAGCCAAGGTATTTTTTCAGTTGGATTTGGCAACAGGTTTACATCAGCTTAGAGTAGCAGAGGATATTATTCCTTTGACGGCGTTTAGAACAAGATATGGATCGTATGAATGGTTAGTTATGCCGTTCGGACCAACTAATGCGCCGACACTCTTTGTGGATTTGATGACCTGAATCTTCGGGGAGCAATTGGATAGGTTCTTGTTGGTTTTTATAGATGATATATTGATATACTCTAAGGATGAAAGGGAGCATGAAGTTCATCTCAGAGTGGTGCTTGAGACGCTGAGGCAGAATCAGCTAAAGGCGAAGTTTTCGAAGTGTCATTTCTAGAAGAAAGAAGTGAATTTTCTTGGTCATGTAGTCCCAGAGAAACGGTTGTCTGTAGATCCGACTAAGATTGAAGCAGTAAATAATTGAAAGAGACCCTATACAGTGACTGAGAAAAAGAGTTTTATTGGATTGGCTGGATATTATAGAAGGTTCATTATAGATTTTTCGTAGATAGCAGCACCGATGACCACGCTAATGCGAAAGGATGTGAAGTTTGTTTGGACCGATAAGTGTGAGGAAGGATTCCAGATGCTGAATCACTTATTGACTAATGCGCCTGTGTTAGTTGTTCCAGAAAGGAATCAGGATTTGGTAGTTTATACAGATGCATGTGGAAATGGATTAGGAGTTGTGTTAATGCAGAGAGATAAAGTGATTGTCTATGCTTCTCGATAGCTTAGACCGCATGAGGTTAGATATTCAACGCATGATCTGGAATTAGCCGCGGTGATATTTGCATTGAATGTGTGGAGACATTACTTTTTGGGAGAGAGTTTTGAGCTTTATATGGATCATAAGTCATTGACGTATTTGTTCTCTCAAAAGGAGCTGAACGTGAGGCAGTAGAGATGGTTAGAGTTTATTGCAGCTTATGATTTTGGGATTGAGTACACAACAAGGAAAGGTAATAAGGTTGCAGATGCGCTTAGTAGAAAGCGTCAGAATGCAGTGTTGGCAATGATAGCAGAGTGGAAAGATTTGGAAGCGTTGACGACATGTAGAGTGAAGTGGAGATATGAAGTTAAATCTAGTAAGGAAACTGCTATGTTGTCATGTTTATAAGTTCGACCGGTTATGATTGAAAAGATTGTTTCTAAACTGATGGAGGATCCAACATTAGTTGAATGAATTAGGAAGTTGAGGGATGGAATGAAGAGCGATGACTTAAAGGATTTTAGTCTTGACCAGATTTGGTGGTTATGAAAGAAAGGAAGGTTGTGTGTTTCGAATGTGGGAAGCATTAGGAAGGAAATTTTGGAGGACTGCCATCGTTCGAAGTTCGCTATTCATCCAGGAGGAACTAAGATGTATCAGGACATGAAGAGAAGCTTCTTCTGGGAAGGCATGAAGAGGGATGTAGGCTTTTGGGTAAAGCAGTGTCTGAACTGACAACACATAAAAGCTGAACATCAAAGGCCAAGTGGGTTGCTTCAGCCATTAGATATTCTGGTATGGAAGTGGAATTATATTTCTATGGATTTTATAGACGGGTTGTCAAGATCTAATATAGGAAATGAAAGTATATAGCTCATAATGGACGGATTAACCAAGAGTGCCCATTTCATTCCAGTTAAGTCAACTAGGAGGGTGCCTGTTCTAGCTAAGTTATTTATGAAGAATATAGTTAGAGTGCATGGAATTCCTAGTAGCATAGTAAGTGACAGAGATTCCTTGTTCACTAGTGAGTTCTGGAAGAGTCTACAGGAAATTTTAGGAACCAAGCTCCAGATGAGTACGGCTTGCCATCCACAAACCGATGGGCAAGCGGAAAGGGTTAATAAAACCTTGAAGGATCTGTTAAAAGCTTGTGTGTTAGATTTTGGGGGATCATGGGAAGACCATCTACACTTAGTCGAGTTTTCGTATAACAACAGTTATCAAACTAGTATAAGGATGGCACCGTTTGAAGCTTTGTATGGAATGCCATGAAAATCTCCCGTTTGTTGGTTAGAGACCGGAGATAGGTTGGTTCTTGGTCCAGACTTGGTTAGGGAAGCCGTAGAGAAGATTGAGTTGATTCAAGCTAGAATGAAAGATGCTCAATCTAGGCAAAAGAGTTATGCAGATAGAAGATGGAAAGACTTAAAGTTCTCAGTTGGAGATCATGTGTTTGTTAAGGTATCATCGATGAAGGGTGTGATTAGATTTAGGAAATTAGGAAAGTTGGCACCGAGATTCTTAGGACCATTTCCTATTATAGAGAGGATTGGGAACTCGCATATAGAGTAGGGTTACCGAATAGTTTGGCAGGAGTCTACGATGTTTTTCATGTTTCTCATCTAAGAAAGTGTGTTAGAGACTCGGAGTCTACTATAGCACCAACTGTGTTAGATGAATTGGTAGTAGAACCAGACTTGACTATAGTTAGAAAACTACTTCGGATAGTTGGAGAGAAGAGAAGAGGATTAGAAGAAAGACAGTCAGATTAGTGAAAGTCTAGTGGAGCAACGATGAGTGAGACTGTACTTGGGAGACTGAGAGCAGGATTAGAGACGCTTATCCTGATTTGTTTGGTGGTATGTTTTATCTTTATGGTTGATTTGTTGTATAGCTTATCGTAATTTCGAGGACAAAATTCTTTAAGGAGGGCAATCTGTAACGACCCTAATTTTTGGTGACATTATTTAGGATATTTAATTAGCTAAATTAAATTAAATAATATGATGATTAGGGGATTGAGATTTGTGATTAATAAGGGGTTGTCGTGCCATATTAACAAATGAACTAAAGATGAGCTAAAATGAAGTAGAGAATGGGTAAAATATGAATGAGACATAACTGTATACCTTAAACCCTCATGTATCTCATACTATACGTTCATTTCATAATCCAAAATTTAAAGTAGAGGCCGACCACCATTGGAAGATAAAAGAGGAATAAAATCTAAAGGAAGAAGCAAATCAACATTTAACCATTCCAATCTCAAACTCCTTAATCTCAAAGTTAAGGTAAATAATGACTACATCTCATATTTCCTATTGTTTTTCAGTTATAAGGTTAATCTGAATTATTTTGTAAGGTTTGGCCATGTTTTTGAATGATTAAATGTTTATATATGCTTGTTGATGATTTATGCTTATTCATATAGATTTAATGATATATTTGATGTAAAAACTCTATTAAATGACATCCAAATGCCTTACGATCTTAGATTTAGATCAGAAATGATATTTTAGAGATGGGTTATAATTTTCATAATTTTATGAATTAGTGTGGATTTTATATTGATTTTCTAGTGTGGAAAATGGGTATTTGGGTTTAAAATAATTTACGACTAAATTATATATGTTTTGGATCTGAAATTTATATATGTTAGAAAACATATTAAAAATGATTTATAAAAAATTTTGTATAATTTTCCTAAATGTTTTAACAAATATATAAAATTATTTAAGATATGGGACTTAAATGATTTATATATTTATACAAGGAAAAGGGGTATTTTGCAAATTATTTATATTGTTTACTTCTGAAATTTTCGCAGTACTATTAGAAAAGAAAATTAGCAACTAATAACATTTTGATAAACAGGGCAGGTTAGTTGAAAAGAATTTCTTTGTAAAGTTAAAATCAGGTTTTGTAAGCTTTTTACTTGTTACGCCACTTTCGACACCTAGGATTCCAACTTAGTACTTCCGCCTCCATCACCATTGAAACCAATGAGCATGATATCAAAGCTTGGTATGTAGTGAATTGGACATAAGTGGGAGGAATTGTGTCGAAACATGGGGTTCCGATGGGGTTGAAGCGTTACTTTTTTTTGAAATGAGAATTCTCTTGCTTTGCTTTCGAACGGAATGCTTTCGACTTGGTTGGCTTTCGACTAAATCAAATGTTTTAAAGGAAAGGTTTCGAAATCGGTTGTGCCATTGTTTTAAGAAAATGCTTTCGAAGGGGTCGAAACGCCTAGCTGCCACTTTCTACCTATCGAAGCAAATGGTTTTGGAAGGTATACTTTGTTTTAAAATCCAAGCCACTTCTCCAATGCTTTCGAAGGGTTAGTTTCGACACCATCACTTCTTTACTTAGGAATTGCTTTCGACTTAAATGTTTTATGGCTCTTTTGTTCTGTTGAAGGTAGAACCCAACGGTCTCGAAGAAGATAGTTTTAAATGGTTTCGAAAGGTTTTCCACATGTTTTACTTGAACCCAAATGGTTTCGAAAGGTTTGATGTTTTAATGCTTTCGAAAGGTTTAATAAAGGTTTCGTAGGGGTGGTTCCCCAATGGTTTCGAAAGGTTTGAAAGGAAAGTTTTTCCAATGTTTTTGATAGGCAATGTTTAAGTGTTTTAAAGATAGAATGTCTAAGGTTTATAGCTTTCGAAGGAAAGGTTTTTCAAAGGTTTTGAAAGGTTTATATGAATGGTTTCGAAAGGAATGTTTTGGCCTTTCAGCCTATGTTATAAAGGGTTTACTTGGTTTCGAAAAGGATACTTTCAATGAGATCGAAAGGGGTACTTTCAAAGGTTTAAAAATGATTTCATCAACAAAGATTTGTGTAAAGTACATATATATAACATGGCAAGGTGATTTGAGTAAAGCATAGAATTTATTTTCCTTGTCTAAAGTATGATTTAAAGATTTAAATCAATTTGAGAAGAAAAGGTTATCAAGGTAAATTTAAGGGAAGATTACCCTAAGTAAAATGACTCAGATATTTGTATACCAGATGAGACTGGTATAGGGTCGTGCCCTATACATTAGCTATTAGCTCCTAGCTAATTTATTCCAAAATTTCAATGTGTAGGGCTTTGTCGCATGTAAGAATAAAATGATGTTACACATGGAAAGGAATATATTTGTACAGAGCTAGGTTATTGGTCAGCCCGCAAAACCATTAGGTTCAGTTGACCTGGAGAAAGTAAGTCAGGGACCGACCGCCCAGAAGAGGAGTATCTAACAAATGTAAGATTATTTATTTATATTCTCTGGTAGGCCCAAGTCAGCCAAAGGTTAGTAGTTAGCCAAACAAGACTATAGTGCTCGGACAGATAGTTCATTTGTTACCTGATATGTATGTTTACATGATAATGCTTTATGGTTTTAACCAGTTTTGGTTGCAGGATTATGATTTGCAAAAGATATGTTTTAAAAGGATATTAGTGAAGGGAAATTCGTTCCACTAAGCGGTGTGGTCTCACTAAATATAAAATTACTGAGATGTATAGTATTATTCATACTAGGCTTTATGTCTGACTCGAGGTTTATTATTTTCCCCTTAAACTCTCGGGAGCTCAAAATTGATTTGAGTAGGCTGAGAGTTGAGGATTTATAGGTTTTAGTAGATTGGCAAATAAAGCTTTCAAAGATGAGCAGGAGGCAGAAGTTAGCTATTTAGAAGTTGTTCTGTTTGTTTTATTCCACTGTGTTGTATTAATTCATTTATGACTATTTAGTACCCTGGTCAACCAAGGGGGCATCTTCATATGTCGCTCTTGGCATATTTTGTAATAATCATATTTGATCTGAACCTAGGAAATGATTGGGATTATGGAAATGAATATGAAACATGTTTTGTGAAATGTAATAAAAAAAATTGTTTTGAAATTTGTGATTTTATTTCATTTTCATGTGCTTCTGACATTGTGGATACCATTAACCTTATCGTATTTGGTCACCGGAAGTTAATACCATGGATGACTGTAGCATCTGTAGCGCTTAGCTTCGAGCCTCCAAATAGGGGTTGTTACACAAAAAGCAAGAAATAATGGAGTATTGAAGAAAGTTAATTACAATAAAAGAGCTATGTAACCAGCAGCGTAAAGATCCTCAGAATGACCCCCTAGGCCAGTATTTATAGGTGAAGGCGGCCGCCAGTCTCTCTAAAACTTCAGCTACAGGCCTCCTTATCCATATGGGCCCACCATAGAGGGTGCTATGCCCAAATGTCATTGGAGAGGGATCAGTACTGCTCTCCCCATTGGTTGATTTTATGGTAGCGATCCCTATGGTGGCTTCCCCATGCTTAGATATGATGGCTCTCCAAATATCATGTTGATTGGTTATGTGGGGCTCGTGTTTTTACTTAATCTTAGGCTCAAATTCATTCTAGAATAGTCCTTCCCGATCCCTTCATATTAGATCATGCCGATCCCTTTTACTTGCCATGCATTCATACTCTCTAAACTCCATTATATAATGCCGATCCATGCTTATTCTCTATATCCCTTGGACTTCATTATACAATGTCGATCCCTCTTATTCCTTAAGGTTATGCTAATCCATGCTTGCATATTCATGCTTATCCCTTGAATTCCCTTATGTAATGCCGATACTTCCATTTCCATAATGCTATACCAACCCTCATCCTCCAGAATGTTATGCCGATCCCTCCTTGTCCTGAATGCTATACCGATCCCTCAAGTACTAGCAAGTCATGTCTGACCAGGCAACATCACCTATGCCGATCCCTCTAATACTTCATCCATGTTGGCTATCCATCCAAATGACCATGCCGATCCCTATCATACTGCCTTACTATGTCGATACCTTGCCTATCCGAGCTATTTTCCATATTTTTAGCATCCCGCACCATCTATCTATCAACTCAACTCAATCTGGGCTTCATATAATCATCTGAATTCTACATTCGGGTTCTATAGCCATTGCTCCATGGTTATCCTTCTCGACAACAGCCGAATCTGCCTTACGTAGTCAATCCAATATAGCCAGGTCAGGATACCGGGTAACAAAGAGATAATGTGAATGTGTGAGTACTAGCTAGTGAATATATTGTCCTAAATGTGTATAATAAGAAATCCAAACAATACAACCAAATAGTACATCCACTAGCATCCATCATCCATAACGTATCCTACTGACATGTTTACAACCATTACTACCTTCCAATGGTCTCTACCTAAGCTATAACCTGTTTGCAAAAATATTCTCTTATAACTAAAATGGAAACATGCCAGAAAAGAGTTTCCGATAGGTAGCTCGGACTTTCTCCTCAGCTCCTATGTGCTCTCAACTGGATTGTCTCCCTACTGGACTTAACCGGTTTAATTATTTTATTATATAGTCGATTTGTCCCACATCCAAAAATACGGGTAAGTGCTACAACTTGTTAAGGGTGATCGAATGTGAATATAACTTTATTCGAACACTAACACATCATTTATACCTTTTTCCTTAATATCTGAACTGAAATTTGACGTGTACAATTGTGATGGCCCGGTATTTTGGCAATATTATTTTAATAAGTATTTAATCAAATTAAATAAAATACAAGCTTCTCATTTTACAAACTGATAAGATTTTTGAACATTTCCCCCTTATATATATGTTTGTGAAGGAAATTTTGATTTAGAATTTAAAATAGAATCTTTCAAAACTATTTAAAATAGGTAATCCTATCAATATTTAACATAAATATAAAAAACATAAAATATAAATATAAATATAATGGTATAAGGTATAGATATAAATATAATATAAATAAATGTTATAAATCAAATGTGTGAAAATTTAATTACAAATAGAAATAAAACTAAGAAGTTGTGTTAGCAACAACTTATATGGTTAAACTTAAATAGAAACATGAGATCATTCTAATATAAATACACATGGTATATAGTCAAAACAATAACTATAATAACTTTACTCAAACATATAAGATAAGTTTAGAATAGGGTGTTGCTGTAACATACATATATACAACACAAAGAAGACAAATCAAATATCTATAATAATGATAAAAAAAACAGAACCTGTACATATACAAATCAAATGGATTTGTATGTAAACAAAAATAGGGACACATGCATTTAATGACTTTCTTCTCAATCACAAAACAAATCTTTTCAGCCGAAATTATGTCAAAAACCATATCAGTAACTAAGGTAAAATATCTTTAGTCAAAACAAAAGGAGTTAATCTAGTTGTAACCTTCCCAGTAAACACCTACTTATGCAAGGCTGCCTTCTTTATTTATACATCCCTAATCTTCTTTCTCATTTTTCTTTTTATATCTTCTTCTCAAAAGATAAGCAAACAATGGCAGACCAAAACATGAAATCAAATGTGCAAATCAAATCTGCAAAGCCTATAAACACTTCCTCTTCTATCAAAATTTGTAATCTTCTCAAACCAATCATAACAAGATCAAAACACTCCTCAAAACATCAATTCCTGTTAACAAATCCAGTATGAAAACATCCTTCAAAACTGCATGCCTGCAGTATGTTTTCAAATGCATGCAAGTACTCCAGTTTTTAAATCACAGCCATTTCCAAAATTTCAAGCATTTCTGTTTAAAGCAAATCAAGTCTTCAGTTTTCTGGAATCAATATACAAATGTATGTAGATTTCAATCCAGTTCTTTTTCAAAGCTCTACATCTCCTTGATATGTGAGTAAAAATTTTTACTAAAAACTTAAGTAGTAAATTTTCTGTTGCATATGAGTTTGTGATGATCTTTATTTTATATAAGTTTGCCTCTGTTCTCTGTGTAAATAAATATGCAATATGTGTTATTATGCCTTGAATCTGTGCATGCTTGATTTCATTGATCTTCTCTGTTTTTCTTTACTACAAAATTTAAGTAAAAATCATAACTTCAAGCTATTTCTATTTAAACATTTGTTAGGACTTAGATTCAGACAGAATAGGTTAGTTTAAGTATAAACTAAGAATTAAAAATTGAACAAAGTTTCTGGTATTTGAAATTTATTTGGAAACAAACAATGCAGTAACATTTTAACATCAATGATTGAAATCAAATGTTGAAATTGGATAAAATAATCATTTAAACTAAATTATCATTGGAAAATATGAATTTAAAAAGGGGAATCTCAATTTTTAATAAAGTATTGAATGAGAATTTGGGGTTTTGCTGGAAATTGGTTTTTGGTCAAAATCTGATGATCTGTGTATTTGGGGTGTTCGGGATTCTTGATGGAGCTAGAAGTATGATTGGGTAGTACGGCAAAAATAATTGGATGGTCGTCTGATGATCGTGGCGTCGACAACAAGAAGGTTCAGGTTCTAAACCTAGTTTTGGGTTGTGGTCAGAATTGTGAGGAGATCGTCACCTATGATCGATCGAGTTGGTCGTGATTGAAGGAGGTGGTTGCGTAGGTGTTCGGCAAGGTGTGGACGAAAGGGGTTCAACCTCCGGTGGTCAGAGGCGTTTGGGTGAGGTGATTTTTCTGGCAGCAGTTCGAAGTTCTTGTTTCAACAGGATACTTGGATTTGGAATTATGGGTTGAGATAGCGTGATGTTGATTTTTATGGGTTGTTGGAGCAATCGTGGGTGTGTAGAAGTTTCTGGTGATGGTCGGAGGATCATCGATGATGGTGTAGGTTGCACGGTGGCAGGTTGTATCAGTGTTTGTGTTAGTTTTTGGAATGGCTTTTGACTCGGGAAAGGACTCGGGTGGAAGTTGTTTTGGCTCGAGTAACTCCTAGGGTCATACGCAAGAATGTAAGTAAAAACTGTTAAGTTTTAACAGTTTCCAGATTTTGTTTCAAAATAGTTTTTAAACTATTAAGTCAAATTGTCTTTTTTAAAAAGAAAGATGATGTTTTGGATTCATGTACACATGGGTTGAACCCAAATTGAAATGTTTAATCAGATTTTTAATAAGGTAAGTAATTAATGATTTCTTTATATTTTAGACTAATTAATGAATTAAGTTAAGTAAAGTTTTCAAGGTTAATTAAAGATAATGTTTTATCTTAAGGATAATTAAGTGTTAATGAATAATAATTAATTAAGAAATTTTAAGTTTTAATCAATTAATTTAATTAATTATTTAAAAGTGTTAATTAAGTAATTAATTAAGGATTGATTAATTATAATTATGGATTAATTAATTTGTTATTAAGGTTGTTAATTAATAATTAAGTTTTATTAATTAATGATTATGAGACAATTAATTAGTTAATCAGGGTTAATTAATTAATTATAAAAGTAATTAAGGATTGATTACTTTGTATTAAAGGATTGATTAATAATTAAGGTTTATTAATTAATAGTTGAAGGATAATTAATCTGTAATTAAGGATTAATTTGGTTAAAGAGTAATTAAGGGATGAATTACTCGATTATGATTTATGAGGTGAATGTGATTAAGTTAAGTTGATTAATCCATTAATTAATTAAAGATAGTCGCTTGGTAACTGATTAAGTATAATTACCTTATGAGATCGATAAGTGTAATTACCTAGTGAAGTAATTGATGGATAAACCCCTGGATGTAATTAATATAATGGAAATTACGTAATGGGAAATAATTAAAGGTTAATTATTTAGGATAAGTAATTAAGAATTAATTATTTGGTGTAATTAATTAAAGGATAATTATTGTATGTAATTAAAGATAATTAATCAAGGGTGATTAATTAAGATAGATAATTAAAGGTGATTAATTAATTGGTTTGTAATTAATTAATGTTGAGTAAATATAATTCAAGTGATTAAAGATTTAAATTTAATTTAATTAGAGACAAATTAAATAATTTTTGGAAGTGATCAATTTTGTTTGAATGATGTTAAATGCCTTGAATTGATTGACATCTATGATATGAAATGTTGTGATATAATATGTTCGGGTGGACTGTAATAATATGGTTATCTATGATGAAATAATGTGCAAGTGATATCCAGTATTAAAGATAGGATGTATTCTTTTGAATAATTTGGGTTAAGATGAACTGAATTCGAAGAGATTGGAGTCGAGTATTAGTTAATACCCGAAACCACTTCGATTCTTATAATTTGATATGTGAAACTAATAGGCTGAAGTGTAATGACTTAAGTAAATTGGACCATTTAAATCTAAGTTTTGGCACTTAGAAATTGTCGTGTGAAATGGTTGATGTCCATAACAACTTGTGAAGTTGTAAGATTGATATAAGTTACCCCGGGTTTATATTAGTTGTATGCTTTTGTACTCCATGTTAGATGGGTTTACTCACGCTGGTTTCCAGCCTGACCCGGGTGTTACTTTGATTTAATGCTCGGGTCAGAACGAGTATTACAGATTTTCAAGTAAGGACGTTCTAGGGCTCGGGAGACGAGCTGGATGGTAGGAACGTATGGAGAGTTTCCGTTGAGACATATTGTTATTTATCTGAGACTGTTATTTGTATATGTCCAGTGTTTGTGTATAAGAGTAACTCTGATGTATTAAAATGTAAATTGACAGATACAGTATTCTTTGTAAACTGATTATTATTTGATATTATATTTTGATCCGCTGCGAATGTGATAATCTGTGTTGTGTTTCTGTTTCTTCTTCTTCTACCTCTTTCTTCTTTTTTATAACTATCTGGAATTTTCGGGATCGAAAATTTTGGGTCGTTACACTTGGTATCAGAGCTGAAGGTTAAGCGAGAACCTTGGCTCTGGTGGGATTACTCATTAAGGATAGGGTAAGTGGTACCCTAGGACGAGTTGAGTATATATATATATATAAGAGTGTACTTGTTATTTTCTTTTATAAGGATTTTAAATGGTTTTATATAAGAATATATTTCGGTATATAAAGCAATATGTCTTTCTAATAAATATTAAGGTAATTGGATGTTGAATATTGGAATTAAATTAAGAAGTAATATAATACAACCAAAATGAAATTAAATAAAGATAAGTTCGAAATGGATTCAAACTAAAATTGAAATCTTGAATTGGAAAAAAACATTTTAGAATAAGATAATAATGGATGGTTTTAGATATGATAATTTTGGTTATTATCATAAATGGTTGTTGTATTTAATAATGAAATGTTTTAAGGAAGTAAACCATTTAGATAAGTATGAGATATAAATTGAAATTGAAGTTGTTCTAAATTGTGAAGTTTGAATCTTAAGATTTAGAAACATTTGAAATTTGTTTTCAAATTATTTAAAAGGAATAATAAATAATATTATTTGAATGAGAAAGTTTGATGCAAACAAGAGTTGTTTAAAGATTTAAAGGAATTTGTTTTGGATTTAAAACCAGAGGTGGTTTAAATTTTTAAAACATGGCTGGGTGGGCCAAGGAATAAATATGTATATATGTATGGATATACATGATATCAAGGATAATTTGAAATAAACTCTAAATATTGAGTTTAAATCTGGAATGAGATATGATACCCAAAGTGAGAAGTTTTTGAACTTAATAAGTGGGAAGATTATTTATGAGAAGTTTAAAATTTGAAATGGAAGTTCAAACTGGGTAAGGTTGACAGGATTAAGTGAATTGAGTTTAACTTGGGGAAAAGTTAAATAAGTTGAAATGGTCAGCCTGGTTTGGAAATTTCAAGATGAAATTGGGATTTAACTTGGAAAGTTAAATGGTTGATTTGAATTAGGAAGTTTGAGTGATCTCAAAATGGGTTTGAGATTCGAAAATTAGAAATGGATGGATGTTTAAAATAATTTGAATGATACCATCCCGTTGTTATTAATAATCTTTAAGCTGAAATTAATTTTTTTTAAATACATGAGAAATGAAGTGTGGTAATATATCCATTATTGGGATAAAAGGAAAATTAAACTTTAATTTGAAATTAAGGGTATGGAATTACCTTGGATGAAAAATTTGAGTAATTGAATTTGTAAATTAAAATTGTTTAAGGAACCGAGGTTAATTCAACTTGAATTGGGGTTGAATCAATTTCAATGGAAATTGAAGTTATTTAAATTGGAATTGGGTCGATTTAAATGGAAGTGGAAATTTAAATTGAATTGATGAGAATGGAGATTGGGAAGTGAGCAGTTTTGACTCTGGACTATTTTTAATATAAATTGTTTTAATATAAACCTATTTTCCCAAGCTATTCATTATATATACAACCTTTCTTTTAAAAGCCAAACTATCTTATACTTGTTTTACAATTATTTTTGAAGTTGTTTAACAATTTTCCAACTGTTTTATAAACTAATTACTCTATTTCAACTATTTTACAAAACTAATTACTATCTTACTATTATTTAGCAATTATCTAAAATTTCTATAATTATTTTAACTATTTTCTAACTATTTTACACCTATTCTACAAACTAGTAATTATTTTCCAACTAACTATTTATTTTTAAAATTTTCAAGCTATTTTCTAAATAAACTGGTCGGAGCTCAAACTGTTATTAGTTAAATACCCAATCGAGATAAGAATAGAGGTGATAATCCATATGGATTGAAGCAATTGTGAGTAAGTGAATGAAATTAAAGGAAATGTGAATAGAAAGAGAAATTGATTTGGCTAATAATCAATGAAGTTAAATACGTAGAATGTATGTATATTATTCTATTCGCATAGTGATTTGATCCAAATTCGAGCACAGAATTTCGAGATAATTTATCGATCCGAGTTGGAATTTTTCACTCGATTTTCTTTGACGGCGAGCCTGGATATGGATTGTTGATTGGTTCTGGATATTCTCTATCATAGTTATAGCTATGCAAGGAGAATGATGATTTCTGATCAAGAAACCCGATCTGTGTCCGCACTAGGAAGTCGGGTGGACGATACTAGTTCGGAAGTGAAATTGTGTGATCGAGTGAGCGATCAGATTGATATTGCGTACGGATGATATGTGTACATCATACGAGTTTGAACGAAAATTGAAATTTGTGAATAAGAAATGTGAAATGGTTTTTGAAATGAAAGTAAATTTGGAGAAATATACAATAAATAACAGTGGAAATTGAATATCTTCATGATTAAATAAAAAAATTAAAAATTATATATCTTTGTTAAATAAGATAAAACTCCCCTTGTTGAATCTATTGCCGGAAGAAAAAGTTTTTGAAAGTATTTCAAGTATAAAAGTAAATTTATACGAGTATAAATTGATTCAAAGATTTTCCAAAATTAATATATGTATATATAAAAAGGATTTTGTGAAAATGATTTTGAGGGAAGGTTTTGGAAACCTTTTGATTTGAAAAGGCTTTTGATTTTTGAGAAAAATCAAATTTGTAAGTTTGGGAAGCCTAGTTTGTGAATAATCGATTTTGGGAATTAACTTTGTGTAAAGGAGCTTTATATGAAATTCATACTAGTTGTATGATTTGGGAAAATACTATATGTGTATCGTATAAAGTGTTTTGAGATTGGCTCTGGGGAAAAAGGCACTCCCTTGAAATGAACTTCTCAGGAGTGCCACAGGGTGGTACTGCCTTGAGCCTCTAAGGGAGAGGTTCTAAAGTTGATCCTGTGAGGAGTCCGGACAAAACTAGTTCCTGAGGATTTTGTGTAGCGGAATTCGTGGGGCGTTGATGCCTACAGGGACATTTTGGATATGCTGTGACGACAGTGTAACTCGATGTCACTACGATCTACTGTAGAACATAGAGAAAGTCGTGTGTGCTGCTGAGAGCCAACAGTCTACGTTTGATTTTATATCGGTAGACTGCGACACTATGGTAACATAGCGTAAGTCGTGTGTGCCGCTGAGAGCCAACAGTCTATGTTTGATTTTACATTGGTAGACTGCGACCTATGTGGAAATGGAGAAGTTTCATTTGACAGTGAAAATCGAGAGGCCGTAGAGAGCCTGCAGTTACATGGACTTTTGCTGCGATGGCAACGTAACCCTGGAATGTAACTGCGATCTGTTGTGGGTTTCATGGTGTAATCATGTGATAACCCGGATTTTGGGACATTTGATAATTGGATAATTAACTATTTTAATCAATTTAACAGATAAAATCCTGATAATAAAAGATATCCGGATATGTAAATGAATTTGGAAATATAATAAAAATTAAATTATAAATATCTGGATAAATATTTTATAATCTCCTAATATAATTATTTAAAATTGGCAAATTATTCTTTTAAAATAAATAATAATGTGTTGTTATATGTATATATATATACATATGAGTAGATTTTACATAGAATTGGATTGGAAATTCAAGAATAAAAATATATGATTATTATTAGTATAAAATTAAGATTTTAAAATCATTCTCTTTTAAAAGTTATATATGTATAAATACTAGAAAATGTATGAATATAAATATAAAACATAAATTGTTTTAAAAATTTTATACAAGGAGTTAAACTCAATTTCTCAAATTTATAAACATATGTTATATGATTTGATCAAAATATAAGTTACTTGAATTCATATGAATATTTATTAAAAGATAAATATACACATTTTATAATTATATAAATATTACTTAAATACATGTATATAGCTTAAATAAATTATTAAAAAGGAAAATAATATTTAAAACATTAATAAAACATTAGGAAATAACTTTTGTAAATATTAACTAAACATTATAACACTTGTAAACTTTTTAATGTATGTTAATGACACTTGTGAATCATGTGCATAGGTGTAAGATAATGGGAACATAGGATAGACAAATGTCTTTCTCTTTAATAATTAAATTTAAAATTAAATTGTAAAAGAAACAAAGAGTTTTATTTTCAGCAAATTTCTTTCTTCATTTTCAACCAAAAATTTATCAAGCCCGAAATGATCTCCACAACCCAAAACTGAAATTTATTTCCAAACTCAAGAATCAAATATGAAATCATCTTCTCAAATCAAAAACAGAAATTTACTTCCAAACCAAGAATTTACAACCTGAAACCAAGTAAACCAATCTGAATGTTTTCTCTGTAATCTTCTCAAACCAGTAATACAAGATCAAAATACTCCTCGAATTCAAGTTCAAAAACCTGTAACACTCCTCAAGAAAACAATCTGCAATGTTGTTTTCCTGTAACCATTTTTCAAGTGCTAGACCAAAGCTCTGTAATAGCAAGCCTTTAGCCATTTTGCAAGCTCTGTTAACAATCAAGCCTGTAACCATCCTTCAAGTATGCATGCAAGTAAATCTGAAGCCAAAGTTTTCAAAGCTTTGCAGTTTTAAAGAAATAAAGCAAATTCAAATTTTCAAAAGCTTTTCAAGTTGCTGTAGCAATTTTCTAGTGCAAACTGTTTTCAAATTCTCTGCACATCATAAAACAGGTGAGTAAACCTTTCTTTTAAAAACAATTTTAATCAATTGCATGTGATAAATCTATATGGAAATATTGAATAATGTTTGCATCAATGTATGAATATGCTTGCATGTATATATGTATGAGTTGATTGTGTGTGCATGTCTGTTTATAGATATACCAGTCTCTATTTTGATTTCAGCAGACTAAGATAAGTTCAAAAATTCATTATCTTTTCTTCTAATCTTAGATAGGGTTGAGTTTCTAAACAAGAAGGTTTGTTTAATCATAAACTAAGTCCTAAAAATAATTTAAGTAAATTATTTGGAAGTTTATCTGAAAAAAAAAGGGAAGACGGTGAAATTTCCTTTAAACATGTTAAAATCAAACATTGTAAATTACTATTTCAGGATTATAACATGAATCGACTTTGTGAAATATGATTTTTAAAATGAATATCATGATTTTTAGTTTGTTTATCGTTGGGAATTTTCAAGTTGAACGGAAATGGAGTTTATGTCGATTTCTTGGTGATCAGAACTGGAGGAGCACCGAGCTCGTTGCTGAAGGTAGCTAGGTGTTTTGTGATTGTAGGAAAAATGGTAATTGAATTTTTAGATCATCAGAGGGGCTAGGCGACGTCGTTGTAGGGTTTAAGACCCTGATGGGTTCGTCGTTGTTGTCGAGGCCTTTTCTTCGACGAGGGTGAACCGGAGTTGACTGGACCAGGGGGAAACGACGCGGCAGGTTGTGGCGCAGCTATGGGTGGAACGACATGATTCCAGGTAGTCGGGATCGTCGTTGGCGAGTTGATTTTGTCGATCAGGTGGGTTCCAGGTGGTGACAGAGGATCTCGATTTTGATTTTCAGTCGAACTCGTGGAGCTGGGTGGTCGTGAGGCTTGAGTGGGTTGTCGACGAGTTGGCGACGTGGTCGTGGGTGATCGCCGTGGCTCCGGCGTCTCGTGCACGTGCACACGTACACGTTTGGGTATGAGTGTTGTTGTGGAGTTTGGGGAAGAAAGATGCTCTCGGGTTTTGACTCAGGGAAAATGTTGATTTACTCGAAGTCGAAATGATGGGGGAAATACTCGGGGGTTAGCTCAGGAAAAGTGGAAGGTTTGCTCGGGTTTTCTTTTGAAGCTTATAAGTTTTAAATTAAGGTTTAAAGTATATAAAAAAATGAATAAGTTTCAAAAGAATTATAAACCAAGTTTCCAAAGCAAAGTTTTAACAAGTTTTTGCTCGGGTCGGATTTGCTTCGGGTTGTACAGGTTTAAATTTTGTAAAGAAGAATCAAGATTACCAATTTAAAAGCAAGTTCTTTTCTAAATAAATTTAAAATCAAGTTCCAAGAGTATTTAATTGAATATATTTCCAAATTTTAAAATGTTTAAAGTTGTTGATTTCAAAAGTAATTAACTAAATTAATTAATGAGATAATTAAAGGTTAATTACTATTGTAATTAAGAATAATTACCTAATGGGGTAGTTAGTGGATAGTTAATGAACTAGGAGATGAATCATTAACTAGAGATTAAGTGATCAATTAATTTTAAGTTAATTTATTTGTCTAATTAATTAAAAATAATCACTTAAAATTTATTAAGTATAATTACTTAGAGAAGTAATTAATGAATAATTACTTAATGTAATTAAGTAAAAAGGGAAATAATGTATGGAAGTGATTAAGGATTAATTCCTTGGTATAATTAATTAAAGGGTTAGTTAATATAATTAATTAAGGGTTAGTTAATTAAATAAAGAATAACCAATTAATTAAAGGATTAAGGTTAATTAATAATGTGATTAATTACTTGTTGAGGTAATAAATTAAAAGAGTAACTAATTAATGAAGTAATTAGAAGATTATTAATTAATTAATGGAAGTAATTAAAAATAATTATTGAATGGTTGAGGATAATTAATCTATAATTAAGGTTTAATTACTTAATGTAATTAAAAAGTAATTAATCAAGAATGATTAATAAAAAAAGGGATAATTAATAAATAATTACTTATTGTAATTAAGGGATAATTAATCAAGGAAGATTAATTAAGATCTAGAGATTAAAGTGATTAATTAATTTGGAATTAATTAATGTTAAGTAAGATGGATTAAGGTAATCCAAGTAATTAAAGGTTAGTAATTAAATTAATTTGAGATTAATTAAATTAATTAAGAATAAATCAACTTGTTATGGATGGTTGAATAATATTGGGTTACTTGGATTGATTTTATCTTTGATGGGTAATTGTGATGCTATGTGATATGATATGTTCGGGTTGAATTGTGATAATATGGATTATCTATCTGTAATGGAATCGCTAGTGTGAATATGTTACTCTGAATATAAATTGATTTGTTTTCACTTAAACAACTTGGATTTAAGATGACATTGATTTCGAAGAGACCGGAGTCGGATATTAATAAATACCCGAAACCACTTCGATTCTTTATAGATTGATATGTGAAATCAATAGGCTGGTATGGAATGATTTAAGTGAATTGGACCAATTATTCTAAGTTTGGCGCTTAGAAATTGATGTGTGAAATAAGTAAAGTCTATAACAACCTGTAAAGTTGTAAATTGATATAAGTACCCCGGGTATATATGATTTGTATACTTTTGTATTCCATGTTAGATGGGTTTACTCACGCTGGTTTCCAGCCTGACCCGGGTGTTACTTTGATGTAATGCTCGGGTCAGACCGAGTATTACAGATTTCAGGTAAGGACGTTCTGGAGCTCAAAAGGCGAGCTGGATGGCAGGAACGTATGGAGTATATTCCGCTGTGATATTATAGTTGTCTGAGACATGTTAATTTTAACTGTCTAGTATATTTGTGAATGTTGTAACTCTGATGTGTTAAAATGTAATTAACAAATACAGTTTTCTTTGTATAACTGATATTATTATTTGTTATTATATTTAATCCGCTGCGAATGTGAGATGTTGTGTTCTCTGTTCTTCTTTCTTCTTTCTGTTTCTTTCTTCTATCTCTTTCTTTTTCTTCTAACTATCTGGAATTTTCGGGTTCGAAAATTCCGGGTCGTTACAGTTGGTATCAGAGCTAAAGGTTAAGCGAGAACCTTGGCTCTGTTGGGATTACTCATTAAGGATAGGGTCAATGGTACCTTAGAACGAGTTGAGTGTATATATATATATATATATATATATATATGAGAGCGTAATTGTTATTTTCTTATATAAGGATTTTAAATGATTTTATATAAGAATATATTTTGATATATAAAATGATATTTCTTTCTAATAAATATTAAGGTAATTGGTTGTTAAAATATTGGAATTAAATTAAGTGGTAATAGAAATAAATCCAAATTAAAATTGAATGAAGATAAGTTTGAAATGAATTCAAACTAAAATTAAAATCTTGAATTTGTAGAAATGTTATCAAGAATAAAGGTAATAATGAATTGGTTTCCAGATATGATAATCTTGGTTATTATCAAAAATGGTAATTGTGTTTAATAATGAATGTTGTTAATGATTTAGCAAAATGAAATGTTTAGGGAAGTAAACATTTAAGTGAGTATAACTTATAAATTAGAATCTGAAGATTAAATTGTTTTTGAATTCTTATTTGAACTTTGTAATAAGTTAAGTAAAGATAATTTTAAAATGGAATTTTAAAATTTGAATTCAGAATTAAAAGGTTTAAAGATTTAATTTGTTAAAATAAAAAATAAAGGTTGAATTAATTTAAAAGTGAAGGAATTGTGATTTAAGGAATTAAATCAATATTTAAAAATTTTAACTCGAATTTATATAATTCGAGATATTTTAAAATTGAGATTTAAATTGAATTAGTTCAAACTGAATTTGATTTGAATAAATGGAAATTGTGATTTAAGATAAATAAGTTTAAAATTCAAATGGAAAATTTGAATTGAATTAATTTAAAATAAAAATTGAAGATTGAATGAGTTCAAAAAATTCAAATGGGAATTGGGATTAATTCATATAGAAATTGAAATGATTTGAAATTTAAGTGGATTCAATTTGAAATTAGTTTGAATAATTTGAAATTGTAATTAAAATGAATATGTTTAAAATCAAATGGAATTTGATTTGAAATTTGGAAAGGAATTAAGATTAATTCAACTTGAATTGGGATTGAATAAAATTCAATGGAAATTGAAGTATTGAGTCAATTTAAATGGAAGTGGAAATTTAAATTGAATTAATGGGAAATTAATTGGAAATGGAGATTGGGAAATTAAACAGTTTGGCTCTGGATTATTTTCAAATTGTTTTAATACAAGTATATTTTTCCAAACTATTTACTATACAATCTTTCTTTTTAAACCCAAACTATCTTATACTTATTTTACAATTATTTTGGAACTATTTAACTATTTTGGAAACTGTCTTATAAACTAATTACTATTTTTTAGTTATTTATATCTAATCACTATAAAAAAAAACTATTTTGCAATTATCTAACTATTTTATACCTACTTAACTATTTTACAGCTATTTTACAAACTAATAACTATTTTTCAACTACTTATCTATTTTAAACTTTTTCAAGCTATTTTTAAATTTAAATAGGTTAGAGTTCAAACTGTTTGTAATTAAAGTAATAACTCAATTGGAAATGGAAGCAATTGAGAATAAGTGAATGAAATTAAAGGAATGTGAATGGAAAAGAGAATTGATTTGGCTAATAACCAATAAAGATAAATACGTAAGATGTACGTATGTTATTCTATTCGCATAGTGATTTGATCCAGATTCGAACACAGAATTTCAAGATAGTATTATCGATCCGAGTTGGGATTTTTCACTCGATGTTCGACGGCGAACCTGGATATGGGTTTTTAATGGGTTCTGGATATTCTCTATCATAGTTGTGACTATGCAAGGAGAATGACGGTTTCTAATCAAGAAACCAGATCTGAGTCCGCACTAGGAAATCGGGTGGACGATACTAGTTCGGAAGTGAAATTGTGTGATCGATTGAGCGATCAGATTGATATTGTGTACGGATGATATGTGTACATCGTACGGATTTGAATGAAATTGATATTGAAGATTTGTGGATAAGAACTGTAAAATGGTTTTTGAAAAGAAATATGGTTAATAACTTTATAAAAGATTTATCAAATGTGAATATTTGATTTAGAATAAAATAAAGTTATATATATCCTTGTTATATAAGGTAAATCTTCTCTTGTTGAATCTATTGCTAAAAGAAAAGGGTTTTGAAATATTTGAAGTATAAAAGAGGTTTTATACAAAGTTGAAATGATCCAAAGATTTTAAAAGTTATATATATCTATATCTATATATATATAAAGGATCTTATGAGAATGATTTTGGAAAAGGTTTTGGGAACCTATGAATTTGGGAAAGGCTTTTGATTTTTGGGAAAATCAATTTTGGATTTTGAAAAGCCTAGTTTGAGAATTATCGATTTTGGTAATCGATTTTGTGTAAAGGAGATTTTGATAAATCATAAAGGGTATGATTTGAAGATACTATAAGTATATAGTATAAAGTGTTTTGAGAATAGCTCTGGGGAAAAAGGCGCTTCCTTGAAATGAACTTCTCAGGAGTACCACTGGGTGGTACTGCCTTGAGCCCCAAGGGGGGTTTCTAAAGTTGATCCTGTGAGGAGTCCGGACAAAACTAGTTCCTGAGGATTATTTGTGTAGCGAAAGTCGAGGGGCTGGTGCCCACAGAGGCATTTGAGTTATGCTGTGACAACAATTTAACTCAATGTCACTGTGATCTACTGCAGACCATAGCGAAAGTCATGTGTGCCGCTGAGAGCCAACTGTCTACGTTTGATTTTATATCGGTAGACTGTGACACTATGGTAACATAGCGAAAGTCGTTTGTGCCGCTGAGAGCCAACAGTCTGCGTTTGATTTTATATCGGTAGACTGCGACCTATGTGGGAGAAGTTTCATTTTGACAGCGAAATCGTATGTGCCGCTGAGAGCCAACAGTTACATGGACTTTTGCTGCGATGGCAACGTAACCCTGGAATGTAACTGCGATCTGTTGTGGGTTCCATGTTGTTATCAATTACATGGACTTTTGCTGCGATGGCAACGTAACCCATGATGTAACTGTGACCATGGATGGGGGTGATGATTTCCAGAGCATTCTCACCAAAGATATTTCCTCTATTTTCATAAACGTTTTCGATATTTTCAAATAAAGTATCTTCCAAGTATTTTCACTAGGTGTTGAAAATGAGTTTGCTAAGTACTTATAGATTTTCAGTCCTACGCCTGATCAACGTATGACTGAATTTCTGTAAGAACGAGGATTAACTTGTTGAAACATCGAGTTATAAAAGTATTTTTATAAAAACTATTTTTGTAATACTATATAGATTTTAAAGTGTTTTAAAAATGATAAAAAGATAATTTATCTGATTTTAAGTATTAAGTAAATTCTGGCTTCGTTCCTTTTCGAGGACGAAAAGATTCTAAGGGGGGAGGAATGTGATAACCCGGATTTTGGGACATTTGATAATTGGATAATTAACTGTTTTAATCAATTTAACAGATAAAATCCTGATAATAAAAGATATCCGGATATGTAAATGAATTTGGAAATATAATAAAAATTAAATTATAAATATCTGGATAAATATTTTATAATCTCCTAATATAATTATTTAAAATTGGCAAATTATTCTTTTAAAATAAATAATAATGTGTTGTTATATGTATATATATATACATATGAGTAGATTTTACATAGAATTGGATTGGAAATTCAAGAATAAAAATATATGATTATTATTAGTATAAAATTAAGATTTTAAAATCATTCTCTTTTAAAAGTTATATATGTATAAATACTAGAAAATGTATGAATATAAATATAAAACATAAATTGTTTTAAAAATTTTATACAAGGAGTTAAACTCAATTTCTCAAATTTATAAACATATGTTATATGATTTGATCAAAATATAAGTTACTTGAATTCATATGAATATTTATTAAAAGATAAATATACACATTTTATAATTATATAAATATTACTTAAATACATGTATATAGCTTAAATAAATTATTAAAAAGGAAAATAATATTTAAAACATTAATAAAACATTAGGAAATAACTTTTGTAAATATTAACTAAACATTATAACACTTGTAAACTTTTTAATGTATGTTAATGACACTTGTGAATCATGTGCATAGGTGTAAGATAATGGGAACATAGGATAGACAAATGTCTTTCTCTTTAATAATTAAATTTAAAATTAAATTGTAAAAGAAACAAAGAGTTTTATTTTCAGCAAATTTCTTTCTTCATTTTCAACCAAAAATTTATCAAGCCCGAAATGATCTCCACAACCCAAAACTGAAATTTATTTCCAAACTCAAGAATCAAATATGAAATCATCTTCTCAAATCAAAAACAGAAATTTACTTCCAAACCAAGAATTTACAACCTGAAACCAAGTAAACCAATCTGAATGTTTTCTCTGTAATCTTCTCAAACCAGTAATACAAGATCAAAATACTCCTCGAATTCAAGTTCAAAAACCTGTAACACTCCTCAAGAAAACAATCTGCAATGTTGTTTTCCTGTAACCATTTTTCAAGTGCTAGACCAAAGCTCTGTAATAGCAAGCCTTTAGCCATTTTGCAAGCTCTGTTAACAATCAAGCCTATAACCATCCTTCAAGTATGCATGCAAGTAAATCTGAAGCCAAAGTTTTCAAAGCTTTGCAGTTTTAAAGAAATAAAGCAAATTCAAATTTTCAAAAGCTTTTCAAGTTGCTGTAGCAATTTTCTAGTGCAAACTGTTTTCAAATTCTCTGCACATCATAAAACAGGTGAGTAAACCTTTCTTTTAAAAACAATTTTAATCAATTGCATGTGATAAATCTATATGGAAATATTGAATAATGTTTGCATCAATGTATGAATATGCTTGCATGTATATATGTATGAGTTGATTGTGTGTGCATGTCTGTTTATAGATATACCAGTCTCTATTTTGATTTCAGCAGACTAAGATAAGTTCAAAAATTCATTATCTTTTCTTCTAATCTTAGATAGGGTTGAGTTTCTAAACAAGAAGGTTTGTTTAATCATAAACTAAGTCCTAAAAATAATTTAAGTAAATTATTTGGAAGTTTATCTGGAAAAAAAAGGGAAGACAGTGAAATTTCCTTTAAACATGTTAAAATCAAACATTGTAAATTACTGTTTCAGGATTATAACATGAATCGACTTTGTGAAATATGATTTTTAAAATGAATATCATGATTTTTAGTTTGTTTATCGTTGGGAATTTTCAAGTTGAACGGAAATGGAGTTTATGTCGATTTCTTGGTGATCAGAACTGGAGGAGCACCGAGCTCGTTGCTGAAGGTAGCTAGGTGTTTGGTGATTGTAGGAAAAATGGTAATTGAATTTTTAGATCATCAGAGGGGCTAGGCGACGTCGTTGTAGGGTTTAAGACCCTGATGGGTTCGTCGTTGTTGTCGAGGCCTTTTCTTCGACGAGGGTGAACCGGAGTTGACTGGACCAGGGGGAAACGACGCGGCAGGTTGTGGCGCAGCTATGGGTGGAACGGCATGATTCCAGGTAGTCGGGATCGTCGTTGGCGAGTTGATTTTGTCGATCAGGTGGGTTCCAGGTGGTGACAGAGGATCTCGATTTTGATTTTCAGTCGAACTCGTGGAGCTGGGTGGTCGTGAGGCTTGAGTGGGTTGTCGACGAGTTGGCGACGTGGTCGTGGGTGATCGCCGTGGCTCCGGCGTCTCGTGCACGTGCACACGTACACGTTTGGGTATGAGTGTTGTTTTGGAGTTTGGGGAAGAAAGATGCTCTCGGGTTTTGACTCAGGGAAAATGTTGATTTACTCGAAGTCGAAATGATGGGGGAAATACTCGGGGGTTAGCTCAGGAAAAGTGGAAGGTTTGCTCGGGTTTTCTTTTGAAGCTTATAAGTTTTAAATTAAGGTTTAAAGTATATAAAAAAATGAATAAGTTTCAAAAGAATTATAAACCAAGTTTCCAAAGCAAAGTTTTAACAAGTTTTTGCTCGGGTCGGATTTGCTTCGGGTTGTACAGGTTTAAATTTTGTAAAGAAGAATCAAGATTACCAATTTAAAAGCAAGTTCTTTTCTAAATAAATTTAAAATCAAGTTCCAAGAGTATTTAATTGAATATATTTCCAAATTTTAAAATGTTTAAAGTTGTTGATTTCAAAAGTAATTAACTAAATTAATTAATGAGATAATTAAAGGTTAATTACTATTGTAATTAAGAATAATTACCTAATGGGGTAGTTAGTGGATAGTTAATGAACTAGGAGATGAATCATTAACTAGAGATTAAGTGATCAATTAATTTTAAGTTAATTTATTTGTCTAATTAATTAAAAATAATCACTTAAAATTTATTAAGTATAATTACTTAGAGAAGTAATTAATGAATAATTACTTAATGTAATTAAGTAAAAAGGGAAATAATGTATGGAAGTGATTAAGGATTAATTCCTTGGTATAATTAATTAAAGGGTTAGTTAATATAATTAATTAAGGGTTAGTTAATTAAATAAAGAATAACCAATTAATTAAAGGATTAAGGTTAATTAATAATGTGATTAATTACTTGTTGAGGTAATAAATTAAAAGAGTAACTAATTAATGAAGTAATTAGAAGATTATTAATTAATTAATGGAAGTAATTAAAAATAATTATTGAATGGTTGAGGATAATTAATCTATAATTAAGGTTTAATTACTTAATGTAATTAAAAAGTAATTAATCAAGAATGATTAATAAAAAAAGGGATAATTAATAAATAATTACTTATTGTAATTAAGGGATAATTAATCAAGGAAGATTAATTAAGATCTAGAGATTAAAGTGATTAATTAATTTGGAATTAATTAATGTTAAGTAAGATGGATTAAGGTAATCCAAGTAATTAAAGGTTAGTAATTAAATTAATTTGAGATTAATTAAATTAATTTGAGATTAATTAAATTAATTAAGAATAAATCAACTTGTTATGGATGGTTGAATAATATTGGGTTACTTGGATTGATTTTATCTTTGATGGGTAATTGTGATGCTATGTGATATGATATGTTCGGGTTGAATTGTGATAATATGGATTATCTATCTGTAATGGAATCGCTAGTGTGAATATGTTACTCTGAATATAAATTGATTTGTTTTCACTTAAACAACTTGGATTTAAGATGACATTGATTTCGAAGAGACCGGAGTCGGATATTAATAAATACCCGAAACCACTTCGATTCTTTATAGATTGATATGTGAAATCAATAGGCTGGTATGGAATGATTTAAGTGAATTGGACCAATTATTCTAAGTTTGGCGCTTAGAAATTGATGTGTGAAATAAGTAAAGTCTATAACAACCTGTAAAGTTGTAAATTGATATAAGTACCCCGGGTATATATGATTTGTATACTTTTGTATTCCATGTTAGATGGGTTTACTCACGCTGGTTTCCAGCCTGACCCGGGTGTTACTTTGATGTAATGCTCGGGTCAGACCGAGTATTACAGATTTCAGGTAAGGACGTTCTAGAGCTCAAAAGGCGAGCTAGATGGCAGGAACGTATGGAGTATATTCCGCTGTGATATTATAGTTGTCTGAGACATGTTAATTTTAACTGTCTAGTATATTTGTGAATGTTGTAACTCTGATGTGTTAAAATGTAATTAACAAATACAGTTTTCTTTGTATAACTGATATTATTATTTGTTATTATATTTAATCCGCTGCGAATGTGAGATGTTGTGTTCTCTGTTCTTCTTTCTTCTTTCTGTTTCTTTCTTCTATCTCTTTCTTTTTCTTCTAACTATCTAGAATTTTCGGGTTCGAAAATTCCGGGTCGTTACAAATCAGTTACATGGACTTTTGCTGCGACGGCAACGTAACCCAGGTTGTAACTGTGACCATGGATGGGTGTGATGATTTCCAGAGCATTCTCACCAAGATATTTCCTCTATTTTCAAAAACTGTTTTCTATATTTTAAATAAAATTATTTTTCAAAATATTTTTACTGGATGTTGGAAACGGGTCTGCCAAGCACTTATAAATTTTCAGTCGTACGCATGATCAACGTATGACCGAATTTCTACGAGGACAAGGATGGACTTGTCGAAACATTGAGTTATAAAGTATTTGTATAAAATAAAATTAGAAATATTATATAGATTTTTAAAGTAGTTTAAAAATGATTAAAGAAAATTTATCTAATTATTAAGCCTTTTAATAAATCTGGCTTCGTTCCTTTTCGGGGACGAAAAGATTCAAAGGGGGGAGGAATGTGATGACCCGGTATTTTGGCAATATTATTTTAATAAGTATTTAATCAAATTAAATAAAATACAAGCTTCTCATTTTACAAACCGATAAGATTTCTGAACATTTTCCCCTTATATATATGTTTTTGAAGGAAATTTTGATTTAGAATTTAAAATAGAATCTTTCAAAACTATTTAAAATAGGTAATCCTATCAATATTTAACATAAATATAAAAAAAACATAAAATATAAATATAAATATAATGGTATAAGGTATAGATATAAGTATAATATAAATAAATGTTATAAATCAAATGTGTGAAAATTTAATTACAAATAGAAATAAAACTAAGAAGTTGTGTTAGCAACAACTTATATGGTTAAAATTAAATAGAAACATGAGATCATTCTAATATAAATACACATGGTATATAGTCAAAACAATAACTATAATAACTTTACTCAAACATATAAGATAAGTTTAGAATAGGGTGTTGCTGTAACATACATATATACAACACAAAGAAGACAAATCAAATATCTATAATAATAATAAAATAAAAAAACAGAACCTGCACATATACAAATCAAATGGATTTGTATGTAAACAAAAATAGGGACACATGCATTTAATGACTTTCTTCTCAACCACAAAACAAATCTTTTCAGCTGAAATTATGTCAAAAACCATATCAGTAACTAAGGTAAAATATCTTTAGTCAAAACAAAAGGAGTTAATCTAGTTGTAACCTTCCCAGTAAACACCTACTTATGCAAGGCTGCCTTCTTTATTTATACATCCCTAATCTTCTTTCTCATTTTTCTTTTTATATCTTCTTCTCAAAAGATAAGCAAACAATGGCAGATCAAAACATGAAATCAAATGTGCAAATCAAATTTGCAAAGCCTATAAACACTTCCTCTTCTATCAAAATTTGTAATCTTCTCAAACCAATCATAACAAGATCAAAACACTCCTCAAAACATCAATTCCTGTTAACAAATCCAGTATGAAAACATCCTTCAAAACTGCATGCCTGCAGTATGTTTTCAAATGCATGCAAGTACTCCAGTTTTTAAATCACAGCCATTTCCAAAATTTCAAGCATTTCTGTTTAAAGCAAATCAAGTCTTCAGTTTTCTGGAATCAATATACAAATGCATGTAGATTTCAATCCAGTTCTTTTTCAAAGCTCTACATCTCCTTAATATGTGAGTAAACATATTTACTAAAAACTTAAGCAGTAAATTTTCTGTTGCATATGAGTTTGTGATGATCTTTATTTTGTATAAGTTTGCCTCTGTTCTCTGTGTAAATAAATATGCAATATGTGTTGTTATGCCCTGAATCTGTGCATGCTTGATTTCATTGATCTTCTCTGTTTTTCCTTACTACAAAATTTAAGTAAAAATCAGAACTTCAAGCTATTTCTGTTTAAACATCTGTTAGGACTTAGATTCAGACAGAATATGTTAATTTAAGTATAAACTAAGAATTAAAAATAGAACAAAGTTTCTGGTATTTTAAATTTATCTGGAAACAAACAATGCAGTAACATTTTAACATCAATGATTGAAATCAAATGTTGAAATTGGATAAAATAATCATTTAAACTAAATTATCACTAGAAAATATGAATTTAAAAAGGGGAATCTCAATTTTTAATAAAGTATTGAATGAGAATTTGGGGTTTTACTGGAAATTGGTTTTTGGTCAAAATTTGATGATCTGTGTATTTGGGGTGTTCGTGATTCTTGATGGAGCTAGAAGTATGATTGGGTAGTACGGCAAAAATAATTGGATGGTCGTCTGATGATCGTGGAGTCGGCAACAAGAAGGTTCAGGTTCTAAACCTAGTTTTGGGTTGTGGTCAGAATTGTGAGGAGATCGTCACCTATGATCGATCGAGTTGGTCGTGATTGAAGGAGGTGGTTGCGTAGGTGTTCAGCAAGGTGTGGATGAAAGGGGTTCAACCTCCGGTGGTCAAAGGCGTTTGGGTGAGGTGATTTTTCTGGCAGTAGTTCGAAGTTCTTGTTTCAACAGGATACTTGAATTTGGAATTATGGGTTGAGATAGCGTGATGTTGATTTTGATGGGTTGCTGGAGCAATCGTGGGTGTGTAGAAGTTTCTGGTGCTGGTCGGAGGATCATCGATGATGGTGCAGGTTGCACGGTGGCAGGTTGTATCAGTGTTTGTGTTAGTTTTTGGAATGGCTTTTGACTCGGGAAAGGACTCGGGTGGAAGTTGTTTTGGCTCGAGTAACTCCTAGGGTCATACGCGAGAATGTAAGTAAAAACTATTAAGTTTTAACAGTTTCCAGATTTTGTTTCAAAATAGTGTTTAAAATATTAAGTCAAATTGTTTTTTTTAAAAGAAAGATGATGTTTTGGATTCATGTACACATGGGTTGAACCCAAATTGAAATGTTTAATCAGATTTTTAATAAGGTAAGTAATTAATGATTTCTTTATATTTTAGACTAATTAATGAATTAAGTTAAGTAAAGTTTTCAAGGTTAATTAAAGATAATGTTTTATCTTAAGGATAATTAAGTGTTAATGAATAATAATTAATTAAGAAATTTTATGTTTTAATTAATTAATTTAATTAATTATTTAAAAGGGTTAATTAAGTAATTAATTTAGGATTAATTAATTATAATTATGGATTAATTAATTTGTCATTAAGGTTGTTAATTAATAATTAAGTTTTATTAATTAATGATTATGAGACAATTAATTAGTTAATCAGGGTTAATTAATTAATTATAAAAGTAATTAAGGATTGATTACTTTGTATTAAAGGATTGATTAATAATTAAGGTTTATTATTTAATAGTTGAAGGATAATTAATCTGTAATTAAGGATTAATTTGGTTAAAGAGTAATTAAGGGATGAATTACTTGATTATGATTTATGAGGTGAATGTGATTAAGTTAAGTTGATTAATCCATTAATTAATTAAAGATAGTCGCTTGGCAACTGATTAAGTATAATTACCTTATGAGATTGATAAGTGTAATTACCTAGTGAAGTAATTGATGGATAAACCCCTGTATGTAATTAATATAAAGGAAATTACGTAATGGGAAATAATTAAAGGTTAATTATTTAGGATAAGTAATTAAGAATTAATTGTTTGGTGTAATTAATTAAAGGATAATTACTATATGTAATTAAAGATAATTAATCAAGGGTGATTAATTAAGATAGATAATTAAAGGTGATTAATTAATTGGTTTGTAATTAATTAATGTTGAGTAAAGATAATCCAAGTGATTAAAGATTTAAATTTAATTTAATTAGAGACAAATTAAATAATTTTTGGAAGTGATCAATTTTGTTTGAATGATGTTAAATGCCTTGAATTGATTGATATCTATGATATGAAATGTTGTGATATAATATGTTCGGGTGGACTGTAATAATATGGTTATCTGTGATGAAATAATGTGCAAGTGATATCCAGTATTAAAGATAGGATGTATTCTTTTGAATAATTTGGGTTAAGATGAACTGAATTCGAAGAGACTGGAGTCGGGTATTAGTTAATACCCGAAACCACTTCGATTCTTATAATTTGATATGTGAAACTAATAGGCTGAAGTGTAATGACTTAAGTAAATTGGACCATTTAAATCTAAGTTTTGGCACTTAGAAATTGTCGTGTGAAATGGTTGATGTCTATAACAACTTGTGAAGTTGTAAGATTGATATAAGTTACCCCGGGTTTATATTAGTTGTATGCTTTTGTACTCCATGTTAGATGGGTTTACTCACGTTGGTTTCCAGCCTGACCCGGGTGTTACTTTGATGTAATGTTCGGGTCAGACCGAGTATTACAGATTTTCAGGTAAGGACGTTCTAGGGCTCGGGAGACGAGCTGGATGGCAGGAACGTATGGAGAGTTTCCGCTGAGACATATTGTTATTTATCTGAGACTGTTATTTGTATATGTCCGGTGTTTGTGTATAAGAGTAACTCTGATGTATTAAAATGTAAATTGACAGATACAGTATTCTTTGTAAACTAATTATTATTTGATATTATATTTTGATCCGCTGCGAATGTGAGAATCTATGTTGTGTTTCTGTTTTTTCTTCTACCTCTTTCTTCTTTTTTCTAACTATCTGGAATTTTCAGGATCGAAAATTTCGGGTCGCTACCCTTGGTATCAGAGCTGAAGGTTAAGCGAGAACCTTGGCTCCGGTGGGATTACTCATTAAGGATAGGGTAAGTGGTACCCTAGGACGAGTTGAGTGTATGTATATATATATATATATATATATATATATATATATATATATAAGAGCGTACATGTTATTTTCTTTTATAAGGATTTTAAATGATTTTATATAAGAATATATTTCGGTATATAAAGCAATATGTCTTTCTAATAAATATTAAGGTAATTGGATGTTGAATATTGTAATTAAATTAAGAAGTAATATAATACAACCAAAATGAAATTAAATAAAGATAAGTTTGAAATGGATTCAAACTAAAATTGAAATCTTGAATTGGAAAAAAAAATTTCAGAATAAGATGATAATGGATGGTTTTAGATATGATAATTTTGGTTATTATCATAAATGGTTGTTGTATTTAATAATGAAATGTTTTAAGGAAGTAAACCATTTAGATAAGTATGAGATATAAATTGAAATTGAAGTTGATCTAAATTGTGAAGTTTGAATCTTAAGATTTAGAAACATTTGAAATTTGTTTTCAAATTATTTAAAAGGAATAATAAATAATATTATTTGAATGAGAGAGTTTGATGCAAACAAGAGTTGTTTAAAGATTTAAAGGAATTTGTTTTGGATTTAAAACCAGAGGTGGTTTAAATTTTTAAAACATGGCTGGGTGGACCAAGGAATAAATATGTATATATGTATGGATATACATGATATCAAGGATAATTTGAAATAAACTCTAAATATTGAGTTTAAATCTGGAATGAGATATGATACCCAAAGTGAGAAGTTTTTGAACTTAATAAGTGGGAAGATTATTTATGAGAAGTTTAAAATTTGAAATGGAAGTTCAAACTGGGTAAGGTTGACAGGATTAAGTGAATTGAGTTTAACTTGGGGAAAAGTTAAATAAGTTGAAATGGTCAGCCTCATTTAGAAATTTCAAGATGAAATTGGGATTTAACTAGGAAAGTTAAATGGTTGATTTGAATTAGGAAGTTTGAGTGATCTCAAAATGGGTTTGAGATCCGAAAATTAGAAATGGATGGATGTTTAAAATAATTTGAATGATACCATCCCGTTGTTAATAATAATCTTTAAGCTGAAATTAAATTTGTTTAAATAAATGAGAAATGAAGTGTGGTAATATATCCATTATTGGGATAAAAGGAAAATTAAACTTTAATTTGAAATTAAGGGTATGGAATTACCTTGAATGAAAATTTTGAGTAATTGAATTTGTAAATTAAAATTGTTTAAGGAACTGAGGTTAATTCAACTTGAATTGGGGTTGAATCAATTTCAATGGAAATTGAAGTTATTTAAATTGGAATTGGGTCAATTTAAATGGAAGTGGAAATTTAAATTGAATTGATGAGAATGGAGATTGGGAAGTGAGCAGTTTTGACTCTGGACTATTTTTAATATAAATTGTTTTAATATAAACCTATTTTCCCAAGCTATTCATTATATATACAACCTTTCTTTTAAAAGCCAAACTATCTTATACTTGTTTTACAATTATTTTTGAAGTTGTTTAACAATTTTCCAACTGTTTTATAAACTAATTACTCTATTTCAACTATTTTACAAAACTAATTACTATCTTACTATTATTTTGCAATTATCTAAAATTTCTATAATTATTTTAACTATTTTCTAACTATTTTACACCTATTCTACAAACTAGTAATTATTTTCCAACTACTTATTTATTTTTAAAATTTTCAAGCTATTTTCTAAATAAACTGGTCGGAGTTCAAACTGTTATTGGTTAAATACCCAATCGAGATAAGAATAGAGGTGATAATCCATATGGATTGAAGCAATTGTGAGTAAGTGAATGAAATTAAAGGAAATGTGAATAGAAAGAGAAATTGATTTGGCTAATAATCGATGAATTTAAATACGTAGAATGTACGTATATTATTCTATTCGCATAGTGATTTGATCCAAATTCGAGCACAGAATTTCGAGATAATTTATCGATCCGAGTTGGAATTTTTCACTCGTTTTTGTTTGACGGCGAGCCTGGATATGGATTGTTGATTGGTTCTGGATATTCTCTATCATAGTTATAGCTATGCAAGGAGAATGACGGTTTTTGATCAAGAAACCAGATCTGTATCCGCACTAGGAAGTCGGGTGGACGATACTAGTTCGGAAGTGAAATTGTGTGATCGAGTGATCGATCAGATTGATATTGCATATAGATGATATGTGTACATCATACGAGTTTGAACGAAAATTGAAATTTGTGAATAAGAAATGTGAAATGGTTTTTGAAATGAAAGTAAATTTGGAGAAATATACAATAAATAACAGTGGAAATTGAATATCTTCATGATTAAAAAAAAATTTAAAATTATATATCTTTGTTAAATAAGATAAAACTCCCCTTGTTGAATCTATTGCCGAAAGAAAAAGTTTTTGAAAGTATTTGAAGTATAAAAGTAAATTTATACGAGTATAAATTGATTCAAAGATTTTCCAAAATTATTATATGTATATATAAAAATGATTTTGTGAAAATGATTTTGAGGAAATGTTTTGGAAACCTTTTGATTTGAAAAGGCTTTTGATTTTTGAGAAAAATCAAATTTGTAAGTTTGGGAAGCCTAGTTTGTGAATAATCGATTTTGGGAATCGACTTTGTGTAAAGGAGCTTTATATGAAATTCATACTAGGTGTATGATTTGGGAAAATACTATATGTGTATCGTATAAAGTGTTTTGAGATTGGCTCTAGGGAAATAGGCGCTCCCTTGAAATGAACTTCTCAGGAGTGCCACAGGGTGGTACTGCCTTGAGCCTCTAAGGGAGAGGTTCTAAAGTTGATCCTGTGAGGAGTCCGGACAAAACTAGTTCCTGAGGATTTTGTGTAGCGGAATTCGTGGGGCGTTGATGCCTACAGGGACATTTGGGATATGCTGTGACGACAGTGTAACTCGATGTCACTACGATCTACTACAGACCATAGCGAATGTCGTGTGTGCCTCTGAGAGCCAACGGTCTACGTTTGATTTTATATTGGTAGACTGCGACACTATGGTAACATAGCGTAAGTCGTGTGTGCCGCTGAGAGCCAACAGTCTATGTTTGATTTTACATCGGTAGACTGCGACCAATGTGGGAATGGAGAAGTTTCATTTGACAGTGAAAATCGAGAGGCCGCAGAGAGCCTGCAGTTACATGGACTTTTGCTGCGATGGCAACGTAACCCTGGAATGTAACTGCGATTTGTTGTGGGTTTCATGGTGTAATCAGTTACATGGACTTTTGTTGCGACGGCAACATAACCCAGGATGTAACTATGACCATGGATGGGTGTGATGATTTCCAGAGCATTCTCACCAAGATATTTCCTCTATTTTCAAAAACCGTTTTCTATATTTTCAATAAAATTATTTTTCAAAATATTTTTACTGGATGTTGGAAACGGGTCTGGCAAGCACTTATAAATTTTCAGTCGTACGCCTGATCAACGTATGACCGAATTTCTATGAGGACAAGGATGGACTTGTCTAAACATTGAGTTATAAAGTATTTGTATAAAAAAATATTTTAGAAATATTATATAGATTTTTAAAGTAGTTTAAAAATGATTAAAGAAAATTTATCTGATTATTAAGCCTTTTAATAAATCTGGCATTGTTCCTTTTCGGGGACGAAAAGATTCAAAGGGGGGAGGAATGTGATGACCCGGTATTTTGGCAATATTATTTTAATAAGTATTTAATCAAATTAAATAAAATACAAGCTTCTCATTTTACAAACTGATAAGATTTTTGAACATTTTCCCCTTATATATATGTTTGTGAAGGAAATTTTGATTTAGAATTTAAAATAGAATCTTTCAAAACAACTTAAAATAGGTAATCCTATCAATATTTAACATAAATATAAAAAAACATAAAATATAAATATAAATATAATGGTATAAGGTATAGATATAAATATAATATAAATAAATGTTATAAATCAAATGTGTGAAAATTTATTTACAAATAGAAATAAAACTAAGAAGTTGTGTTAGCAACAACTTATATGGTTAAACTTAAATAGAAACATGAGATCATTCTAATATAAATACACATGGTATATAGTCAAAACAATAACTATAATAACTTTACTCAAACATATAAGATAAGTTTAGAATAGGGTGTTGCTGTAACATACATATATACAACACAAAGAAGACAAATCAAATATCTATAATAATAAAAAAAAAAAACCCAGAACCTGCACATATACAAATCAAATGGATTTGTATGTAAACAAAAATAAGGACACATGCATTTAATGACTTTCTTCTCAATCACAAAACAAATATTTTTAGCCGAAATTATGTCAAAAACCATATCATGTAACAACCCTAATTTTGGAGATTACCTGTAAATATTAAATTATAACGGTAGTTATAATTTAATATTGTGAATTAGAAGAAATTGGAGAAATTAAATTGTTTATTTGGAACAAACAATGAATTTTGGAATAAAATGAGAAAATAAAGTTTGAAACTTTATTTTATTTGGTTGGGTTAATAATAAATGGAAAATAGTTTTTATTTAGGGAAAATGCAATAATTTTATTAATTATTGCCAATTACTTCTTTTAATAATTTGAAAGGAAGTATTTGATTTTTAAAGGCTGTTTATTCAAATAAAAAGGTTTTAAATTGTTTTTAAAATGAGTTTTAATTATAAATTTGAGTTTAGAATGGTTAGTTATATTTTTCTAAGCAAGATAAATATTTTTGTGAAATTTTAGAAGTTAAAAATAGGGTTTTGTGCATTTATTGTGAAGATTGTGCATTTTTATGAAATAAAGGAATTTAATAATAAAATTTTTAAAAAAAATACAAATTAATCTTATTATATGATAGAAAATGTTTTATTTTGTGTGCAAACAAGTTTTCATACATTTCTTATGAATAAATATGGAGAAAATGAATTTTGTTTGTATATATGTGATATATGCACATATATTGTTAAGTGTTGATTAATTAAACTTTTGGTCAATTTATTTTCTTTTATTATTAAACCCATTTGGCCCATTATCCCTTAACCTGGTAGGAAAGTGAGAAAATGAATTGGCAGTACGTTCATTTTCTTTATCTCAACTCCTTCCTCCTTCAGCCTAAAAAAAGAAAAGCAGTAAACCCACCTCCATCAAATTAAAATCCAAACAATTTCTTCATTTAATTCAAATAAATCAAAGTCTTTTTGCAATCTAGAGACAAACCAAAGGTAATCAACTCCAAAACCCTATAATTTCAGCAAAATCCTAATTTCAAAATTGGGTTTTCTAATTTATTGTTGAATTCCTATTGCATGTCTTTTTCTTTTGTTCTATAGGTTCCTAGAGGATAGGGTCAAGCAAAATCCTTCCACTTTCTTCAATTCTCCAAAGTTTGGTCTTCATATTTGCAAGGTGAGTTACAAAACTCAAAAAAACTAGCTGAGCCAAGCTCAAAATCACCAAAATTGCTTTGTAATTCGTTTTTACTTTCAATTTTGTTTCTGTGTCAAAACCTTCTCTGGTTGCTACTCTGAATGCTTGTAACTTTTGATTACGGCAACGAAATGCTGCCGGATTTATTGCATTTGATAGCTTGCATGTTGAACTTCATTTCTGCAAATCTTGGTTGAATAATATGGTCATTTGTGTGTTCAAATCGTCGCTGCAAAATCAGTGCACAGCCTGGAAATATCCTGTGCACATTTTTGTTTTCTGAGATGTTGCAAAATATGGCCTGAGTCCATGTTTGAGACATCATATCTCTTTAATTTCTTAATCAAATTTCATGATTATTTTTTTCTTGAAAGATGAAGTTCTCTACTTTAGGCATACCAAATTTCATGTCATTTTGACATAATTAGCTTATATAAATCTACTGTCAAACATTGACCTGAACCATGTTTTTGCCCAGAGTTCAACAGTGAAAACACTGTCTGGGTACAACTTTGAGACATCACAGATTTCTCATATTTTATCCAAATTGCATCATTCTTTTTTTAGTTGAAAGATGAAGTTTTCTAGAGCATGCTTACCAATTTTGAGCTCAATACAATTCTATTTGAGCCCCTGTTTCATGCCTGGAAGTTGATTCCAGGAGGGTTTTAGGTCTGCACATTTTTGTGTTTTTGAACTGTTGCAAACATGGTCTGAGTGCATGTTTGAGACAGTATAACTCATCCGTTTTAAATTGGATTTGAGAGATTCTTTTTGCAGATTGAAGTAGGAGTATTTATTTATAATTCTGAAAATTTTCATAACAATCTGGGTTGGTTTGCTATTTCAAAACGGCTGTCGAACTTGAACCCACAGCCTGTTGAAATTCAGCGATTTTACCTTGTTTTGGTCCGACTTTGAATCGACGCAGATTCTTCGTTTCAAATCGGATTTTAATGATTCTTTTTACAGATTGGATTAGGAGTGTTGATCTATATTCTTGCTAAATTTCATGTCATTTGGACTCTATTTTTAGGTCCAAACCTGCTATCGAACTAGTGATCACAGCTTGATTTCAGCGGTTTCTATACAGAATTATTTTTGCCATTTTTGATATTTTCCCGAATTCTTGAGTTTTCTCTTTAGATTTCGTGCACGGGTTTTATAAAGTATTACAAAGTGTTTTTCAAGAAAATTGACTTTTGAAATTATTATTTAATATTATTTTTAGGTATTAAATTAATTACTCCATAATAGGAGAATTTCTAAGGCAATTTCTAAAGCGATTTTGAAGCGTTCCTAAAACTCGTTTTCTTCAACCTAATTTATATATAAAACACACAATTTTGTACTTCGAGCGAAGAGGGAAGAGAATTAAATGATTAGATAAACGCACTTGTTCATAGCACGCGTTTTATCTAATCATTTAATTCTCCTCCCTCTTCGCTCGAAGTGCAAAATTGTGTGTTTTATATATAAATTAGGTTGAAGAAAAATATGTTTAGTCAAAACAAAAGGAGTTAATATAGTTGTAACCTTCCCAGTAAACACCTACTTATGCAACGCTGCCTTCTTTATTAATACATCCCTAATCTTCTTTCTCATTTTTCTTTTTATATCTTCTTCTCAAAAGATAAGCAAACAATGGCAGACCAAAACATGAAATCAAATGTGCAAATCAAATCTGCAAAGCCTATAAACACTTCCTCTTCTATCAAAATTTGTAATCTTCTCAAACCAATCATAACAAGATCAAAACACTCCTCAAAACATCAATTCCTGTTAACAAATCCAGTATGAAAACATCCTTCAAAACTGCATGCCTGCAGTATGTTTTCAAATGCATGCAAGTACTCCAGTTTTTAAATCACACTCATTTCCAAAATTTCAAGCATTTCTGTTTAGAGCAAATCAAGTCTTCAGTTTTCTGGAATCAATATACAAATGCATGTAGATTTCAATCCAGTTCTTTTTCAAAGCTCTACATCTCCTTAATATGTGAGTAAACATATTTACTAAAAACTTAAGTAGTAAATTTTCTGTTGCATATGAGTTTGTGATGATCTTTATTTTGTATAAGTTTGCCTCTGTTCTCTGTGTAAATAAATATGCAATATGTGTTGTTATGCCTTGAATCTGTGCATGCTTAATTTCATTTGATCTTCTCTGTTTTTCCTTACTACAAAATTTAAGTAAAAATCAGAACTTCAAGCTATTTCTATTTAAACATCTGTTAGGACTTAGATTCAGACAGAATATGTTAGTTTAAGTATAAACTAAGAATTAAAAATAGAACAAAGTTTCTGGTATTTGAAATTTATCTGGAAACAAACAATGCAGTAACATTTTAACATCAATGATTGAAATCAAATGTTGAAATTGGATAAAATAATCATTTAAACTAAATTATCACTAGAAAATATGAATTTAAAAAGGGGAATCTCAATTTTTAATAAAGTATTGAATGAGAATTTGGGGTTTTGCTGGAAATTGGTTTTTGGTCAAAATATGATGATCTGTGTATTTGGGGTGTTCGGGATTCTTGATGGAGCTAGAAGTATGATTGGGTAGTACGTCAAAAATAATTGGATGGTCGTCTGATGATCGTGGCATCGGCAGCAAGAAGGTTCAGGTTCTAAACCTAGTTTTGGGTTGTCGTCAGAATTGTGAGGAGATCATCACCTATGATCGATCGAGTTGGTCGTGTTTGAAGGAGGTGGTTGCGTAGGTGTTCCGCAAGGTGTGGACGAAAGGGGTTCAACCTCCGGTGATCAGAGGCGTTTGGGTGAGGTGATTTTTCTAGCAGTAGTTCGAAGTTCTTGTTTCAACAGGATACTTGGATTTGGAATTATGGGTTGAGATAGCGTGATGTTGATTTTGATGGGTTGTTGGAGCAATCGTGGGTGTGTAGAAGTTTCTGGTGATGGTCGGAGGATCATCGATGATGGTGCAGGTTGCACGGTGGCAGGTTGTATCAGTGTTTGTGTTAGTTTTTGGAATGGCTTTTGACTCGGGAAAGGACTCGGGTGGAAGTTGTTTTGGCTCGAGTAACTCCTAGGGTCATACGTGAGAATGTAAGTAAAAACTGTTAAGTTTTAACAGTTTCCAGATTTTGTTTCAAAATTGTTTTTAAAATATTAAATCAAATTGTTTAAAAAAAAAGATGATGTTTTGGATTCATGTACACATGGGTTGAACCCAAATTGTAATGTTTAATCAGATTTTTAATAAGGTGTAATTAATGATTTCTTTATATTTTAGACTAATTAATGAATTAAGTTAAGTAAAGTTTTCAAGGTTAATTAAAGATAATGTTTTATCTTAAGGATAATTAAGTGTTAATGAATAATAATTAATTAAGAAATTTTAAGTTTTAATCAATTAATTTAATTAATTATTTAAAAGTGTTAATTAAGTAATTAATTAAGGATTGATTAATTATAATTATGGATTAATTAATTTGTTATTAAGGTTGTTAATTAATAATTAAGTTTTATTAATTAATGATTATGAGACAATTAATTAGTTAATCAGGGTTAATTAATTAATTATAAAAGTAATTAAGGATTGATTACTTTGTATTAAAGGATTGATTAATAATTAAGGTTTATTAATTAATAGTTGAAGGATAATTAATCTGTAATTAAGGATTAATTTGGTTAAAGAGTAATTAAGGGATGAATTACTCGATTATGATTTATGAGGTGAATGTGATTAAGTTAAGTTGATTAATCCATTAATTAATTAAAGATAGTCGCTTGGTAACTGATTAAGTATAATTACCTTATGAGATTGATAAGTGTAATTACCTAGTGAAGTAATTGATGGATAAACCCCTGGATGTAATTAATATAAAGGAAATTATGTAATGGGAAATAATTAAAGGTTAATTTTTTAGGATAAGTAATTAAGAATTAATTATTTGGTGTAATTAATTAAAGGATAATTGATGTATGTAATTAAAGATAATTAATCAAGGGTGATTAATTAAGATAGATAATTAAAGGTGATTAATTAATTGGTTTGTAATTAATTAATGTTGAGTAAAGATAATCCAAGTGATTAAAGATTTAAATTTAATTTAATTAGAGACAAATTAAATAATTTTTGGAAGTGATCAATTTTGTTTGAATGATGTTAAATGCCTTGAATTGATTGATATCTATGATATGAAATGTTGTGATATAATATGTTCGGGTGGACTATAATAATATGGTTATCTATGATGAAATAATGTGCAAGTGATATCCAGTATTAAAGATAGGATGTATTCTTTTGAATAATTTGGGTTAAGATGAACTGAATTCGAAGAGACTGGAGTCGGGTATTAGTTAATACCCGAAACCACTTCGATTCTTGTAATTTGATATGTGAAACTAATAGGCTGAAGTGTAATGACTTAAGTAAATTGGACCATTTAAATCTAAGTTTTGGCACTTAGAAATTGTCGTGTGAAATGGTTGATGTCCATAACAACTTGTGAAGTTGTAAGATTGATATAAGTTACCCCGGGTTTATATTAGTTGTATGCTTTTGTACTCCATGTTAGATGGGTTTACTCACGCTGGTTTCCAGCCTGACCCGGGTGTTACTTTGATGTAATGCTCGGGTCAGAACGAGTATTACAGATTTTCAGGTAAGGACGTTCTAGGGCTCGGGAGACGAGCTGGATGGCAGGAACGTATAGAGAGTTTCCGCTGAGACATATTGTTATTTATCTGAGACTGTTATTTGTATATGTCCAGTGTTTGTGTATAAGAGTAACTCTGATGTATTAAAATGTAAATTGACAGATACAGTATTCTTTGTAAACTGATTATTATTTGATATTATATTTTTGTAACGACCCGTAAATTTAACTGGTTTTTAATAACGTTATTAATTGAAATTTTGCGAAATTTTAAACGATAAAATTTTGAAATATAAATTTGATATTTAGAATGCATCTGGTTAAACATAGCAACTGGTAAATTTTCATCCGAAAATACGAAAGTTTATTTCACGCGTAAATTTACTTCAATTTAATCGGTTAAAAAGTAATGAAAATAAAATGTTTTCGAAACCTAAATATTTTTACATAGAAAAATTCTAAACCGTCTTCTGAGCATGACGTCATTTTTTGTTTTTCCAAATTCGGACTTCTTTAGCTCCGTCGATCTTATTTTTCGGCGTTTTTGCTGCATTTTCCGCTAGTAGAAAATTCGAATTTTTATAATTAGATCATACCACTGATATCTGTACACTGTTTTGATCGTCTCATCGTGCTGATCTCAACAGTGTATTCACTTCTGTATTTCGGAGCCTGATCTGTGATGCAATTAGCGTAGCGTCCAGCGGATCGGTTTCGCAACCGTGTTTTTTGATTTATAGTGACTATTCGCTATCCAACGTGAAACCAATAGCCTTTCATTATTACTAAATTCAGCTTTTTGACTTTTATTATTCAACTATTGCTTTCCCTATGCTAAAATTAATATTCACTGGTTCCTTCCCTTTATCAGTTTGTTCCTCTTCCTTAACTTTACTATTTCATTTGAGAATAAGAAAGAAAAGCACGTTAGTTGCTCCATTTCCATAGCCCCTATCAGATCCGTGCTTCAACCATTCCTCTTCGCCAAACAGCATACAACGTCGACACTAGCCCACCTCCGTGAAACCCTTCCCTTCCACGCCGAAGCACGCGGCAGCCCTTGCCAATGGCTTTCACCATCTCGGCCACAGCCCATCTGTTCACAGCCTCACCTCCTCTCCCTTGATCCGAAACTCTCTGGCCCCACACGCATGAGCCCAGATCCGCCTCTTCTTTCGCCAACTCCCCTGCGTTTCCGGTCAACACTCTCCAGCATGCTTGTCTCAGCCCTGTTTTCCCGAGCCACGCCAACTGCTCACCTCCGCTTCACTTCTCAGCCGAGCACCGAGAATTTTCTTTCCCCACCGTGAGTCTCCTTCTCGTTTATAAAAAATAAAAAAAAGTAAACAATTTCAAGCTTGCTTTCATATTACTTGATCTTTTGTTACTTTGAACGGTTCTTGATTTTAAGATTTTATAGGGAGCATATATTGTTTGAAGCAGCAACTTATGGTATATAGATATAATTTATAAGTATATATATGGGCCGGTTTTCCATTTTGTTGTTATGTATAAAGATAAGCGTATATGAATTCATTCATGCGTTGCCTTTACATTTTGAAGGAATCTATATGATATTAAATGAATATTGATTTTAACATGCCTGTAGGTTGGCATGCATGCGATTGTTTGATATTAGTCATTTCGATTTCATTGAGTCAAGTTTTTTTTTCTTTCGTGCCTATATTTGGTTTATATAAATTTAGATTTATATCTCTTTTCTGGTTTAAATTTAATACTGACTTTTCAAAAATATATATGTAATTGGTCAATATATATAGAGGGTATAAGTTGGAGTTGCCTGTACAAGTTTAGGCAACTATTATAAAGTAGGTTATATTGTTTCATAAGAATTGATTTGAAGTCCTGATGTGTACGTAGGCTTATATCAGTTATATATGATATTGTTTAAGTATAAACACGTGTCTGGTAGCTAAAGGGTACGCTTATGTCAAATATTTTGTTGTATGTAGTAGTTTGCATACCTGTTCATTTATATTAGCATACTATTGTTGACATAGATCTTAGACAAATGTATGCATATTATATTGATCTTTATTTATTGATGTAAGTGGTTTACAGGGATATTGATTTCAACGTAATGTAGGTTTAATAAATAGTGATTTTATATTGTGACCCTATAAGCTTATAAATATATTTACTACCGGTCTGCATATATTTGTAAAAAAAAATATTATTTTGGTTTAAATGTATAAGTTTAATAGTTTATATACGTAGGTAGATGTTATTTTATATTAAAATTAAATTATTGATTTAAAAATATGTATGTTTTATTTCAATATGTGTTTAAATTGAGAATATGATTTCGCAAATAATTATATATATGTGTGTGTATAGTTGTAAGTTCACTTATACAAATTTTATTCATCGATCCAATTTCGATTTGATTTCGTCTATTTCTATTGATCAGCTTGCCCGTCGAACTCGAGTCCATCGTGCTTTGCTTTAAAAGTCTGTGCTTGGAATCGTAACTCACTCTATCGTCAAATCCCTCTAACCTCGAAAGGTGAGAAATCACTCACGATTAATGTTCTTTTATTTATTAAATTTGATTTTAATTTAAACGACAATTGAAATATGCTGCTGTTAGTTAATTACACTGTTATATATGCCATTACCTGTATCAGTTCACCTGTGACATCTGACACCATGATCTGTTAATTATTTATGCAATAATAATACTGTTTGGCTGATAATTGATTGATTGTTGATGTTTATATTGGATGTTAAATTGTTAATGTTAAAGTGATAAATAATATGCAATTGAACTTGATATAGGATAGTTAAATGTGTATAATATGACCCCTTTAAATGTTAGAATAATTGACACGTAGAAATTTGGTTAAGTACACCTCGAACCATTGAAGGTATGATTGATGTAGTATAATTTGAATAATAGACATCAAGTGAAAACCGTAATGTAATAATCTTTAATCTACATGAAATGATAGTGTAGATTCTAGAAATAATTATATTGATTTACACAAATAACAATGTGAATTAATACGATTATTTCGGGATTATTTGAATTGATTATTGGATTGATGATGATTGTTGTTATAGCTTGTTTATTTACTTTGACACCATCCCAGTTATCACACTGCAAGTTCCCTTTGCTATGCTTTGATTTTGAATTGAATTGGAATCGGGTTGAAATGTTAAATACCCAAATTAAACTTTGACCTAGGATAGAGAATTAAATAAAACCCGATTGGTCAATAATTGGATTTAAAAATAAAATAAAGATTTTATTTGTATAAATAATAAGGTTTTGAAATGAAATTGGAATTTGAACTTTTATTGAAGGAAAATGTTAATATTTAATAATCTAAATCAAGATATTAACATAGTAGTTGATGAAAGAATGTTGTTTTAAAATTTGAATTATTAATAATTAAGTTTAAAATTATTTAATAATTAAGTTGAAATTATTTAATAATTAAGTTTTGAAAATTATTTAATAATTAAATAAAATTGAATTATTTAATAGTTAAATAAAATTGAACCTCTTGAATTAGTGAAATTTAGTTCTTTATTAATTGAGTTTTGAAATGTGTAACTAAGCAAATGAATAATTGAAATTGAATTTCTTTAACAAAAATGAAAATGTGATATTTTTGAAATAAATGTAAGACTTAAAGAACTTGATTTGACGAATTTAATTTAATTCAATTTGTAAGTTTGATATAATGGAGTTGAACTTAAGTAATTGATTTGGTGAATTGAAAATTAAATAGAAATTGTTTGAATGATAAATTAACTTAACGAAAATTTAATGAAATCGATAAATGAATTTAAATTGATTTGAATGTTGAATTAAATTAATTTAAATGATTTTCGAAATGAAACTTATATGCGAACCTGAATCAATATTTGAATTGTTTAAATAAAAATTTAAATTGAATTATAAGATTTTGAAATGGTGATTTGGAAGTTTCGAAACGTAAATTTTGGAAATTGATTTAGAGAGACAAATGAAATGTTGGTTTACAAATTCCAATTGAAATTGAAATTGATTTCGTTTTGAAATATATAAACGACCAATCGGTGAAATAATTACGAAGGTTATTAAAGGAACCGGAATCGGTTAGGGACATACTCACTGTCTAAACCGAAAACCACTTTAATAACTATACGCGGAGTGTGATCCAGAATGAAGTGGTTGGAATGATGTACGTGATGACTGAAGAAAGTGAATGATAATAGATAGCCTTGACACTTGTGTCAAATTGGAAATGACTAAAACAGGAGCCGTGCCGGGCCAAATGGGGGTTAGCTACCTCGAGCGAACACACTTCTTCGAAAACTACTCATTACTTGTTGTCGATTGGTGCACCCTTGATTTTGGGAGTGTTGTTTCGCGGTGTTGCGATCGCTGCGGCAATGCGTTTTCACCAGTCCGGATCAGGCAAACAGTAGTTTCACTACCTTGGGTATTGCCTCATGTGCCTTGTCATACTTGGATCCCTATATACGCGACCACTACGAAATTGTTTTGTGTTATACCTATGGAGTACTCCCTGATATCCCACTAGTTTATGGTGGAGTTTACAGTGCTGTATAGACTATAACGCTTATATAAAATGTGTTAAGGGGGATATTAATGGTAACGCCTTAACACTATTTTGATACTTTATATTACTGATAGGAATTATCTATTTACCGTACACTACTACATAGTAGATAGTTTAACGGATCCTTAAAGGATGGTTATTCCAAACATCCTTTGAGTTACTTGTATTTCAACTGCTATTTCACTTGAGTTGGATTTATTGATATAAGAATGTTAATCCTGACTCGAGTGTTTTGTGTTTTTGCTTTACGCTCGGGTCAGACTGAGTGTACCAGTATTCAAGACTCACCTTTGGAGTTTTGCTTGAAGATCCAGCCATCTATTCTGCTTTCAGTATTCGATGATTCCAATGATGTATTCTGATTTGTATTTGATGTATCGTGTTACTCTTCCGTTGTATCTGGTTTAACTCTGATGTAACTTATACATTTATATAGTAGCTTCATGAACTACTATCTCTTTTATTTCCGCTGCATATTATTACTCTGTGTCTGCGATTCTGTGATTATTTTATTTACCGTATATGCTCAGTTTTGCCAAAAATTTAATTAACAATTCGGTATTTTGAATCATTCAAGTCCGACATGTGCGGATGCGAATGGTGCAAAATAGCGGGTCGTTACAGTTGGTATCAGAGCTTTGGTAGCTCTAGGAAAAACTTAACATATAAGGTAAATGTATTTACAGAATCACTCTCATTTGAGTTTCAATCTCTTCCTTTTGACTCGATTGCTTTGAATTTCGGAACGTTCACTGCGGTTCCAAATTTCATTCGTGTCTCTCACTATTCGTCTTCTTTCTAATTCTGGAGTATCCCATAACTCCACCTTGAATGATCATTATAATGAATCGGCGGTCACGCCAAACTTCGAATGATTTGTAAAGGGGTGAAACTCCTTTACAATAGGCATTAATTTACCGGAGATTTCTGTATCCTCGGTTTACGATGCTATCTATCTCCTGCTATATCTGAATGCTATTTCATGAGATCAAATGTAGATTGAAATTCTGCATCGATCCTATTTTTGTAGTCACGGTCGACCCGGTTAAAGTTGCCCGCGATTTATATAAACTTATCTATCTTCCTATTTTGTTATTTAATCTCGTCTTTGTTTCAAACCTATCTTCGAATCGAAATTCTCTTTGATTTGAGTCTATCAAATTTGAATCTCTATCCTTGCTTTGGAATCCATTCTGTATCGTCAAGCGAAGAAGAGTATTTGTAAATTATATTTAAAATGTTCTATATAGTGTGTTGTTTGAGTTGTTGATGTTGATTTGGGTTTCCGATTGATTCGTCTGATCAACGCTATAGATAGGATTTCCAAAACACTTGAACAGAGCAAACTGACACAATAGTATTTTCAAAATTGGTAAATAAAATAATCTTGTATGATTATATTATATATAAGTATAAATTTCTGAAATTGAATTGTTAACTGAATTGGTTGTCAGAAAGGTAATATTTGATTTTCACGATTTGTTTTGTAAATCATTGATTATTCCAACATAAAAATAAATGGAATTATAAAATTTGGTTTATAAATTTATTTAGAAATTTAAATGAATTTATAGTAAGAATTTGAGAATTTAATTTCCTAAAATTTCAAGCTTTGGTTTTAAATTTTTAAAATGAATATTATTCAACGTATTTTCAAATAGAAACCGTTTTCAAAGAATTTTAAAATATTGAAATCAGTGCTCTTCTCTTTGTCGCTGGAAAATAATCTCGGTGATGGCGGCCGCATCATCGACACTCATTTTCGAGTTTCGAAGTGGAAGAACCATTCTGTAGCTTTGCTACGGTTTTGTTTGGAAAAGTATTTTAATTTGAATTTCTTAAGTATGACTTGATTTATATATATATATATATGGGTATATTATTTTAAATTTAATTTGATTCAATATATATAGTATATACATAATTATTTCTAAAGGATTTGAAATTAAACGGAAATTTAATTCTTAAAAATCATGTTAAAAGATGTTTTCAATTATAAATAAAGCTAAATTTTGAATAAGTATTTAAACTTGAAATAATTGAATTTAAAAATTTTATTTGTATAGTACTAAATTGCATTTCAATATAACTTACCTAAACTATTTAGAAGTTAATATGTAATTGGATAATATACAATATAAAATGATTTTATAAATAAAATTTGAGTGTTTATAATAAATGTTATACACTTAGATTTTAATTATAAAAAAAATGCTAATAAAGATGATAGAATAATAAGTTAATTGAATGAGATGAATATAATAAATTTTGTTTTGAAAGAATTAATAAATTGAAATTTGATCAACTTATGAAAATACGTTGAATTTAAAAGTAATTAGTAAATATAAATTAATTTAAATCGAAACTTTTATGGTTTAAATTAATTTATATGGGTTAAATATATGTGATTAGATATATTAAGGAGATAAATTTAACAATAATTTGGAATAAAGAAGAATTTAAATTGCTGAAAAAATATTATTATAATAAAAGACTATTCAAATTTATGGTTTTAGAAATTGTAAATAGAAGATAATTGGATAATAAGATAATGAATTTAGAAATAGTTGAGATTGATTTTAGTGAAATAAAATGGATTAAATCAATTATTGAATATCAATTAATTTAAATTTGAATTTATATGGTTTAAATTAATTATTTTGTATTTCAAATCTGTTTTCTTTCTGGTTGTTTCTATTCTCCTATCTCATTCCTTTTCGGGGATGAAAAGTTTTGAGTGGGGGAGAGTGTAACGACCCGTAAATTTAACTGGTTTTTAATAACGTTATTAATTGAAATTTTGCAAAATTTTAAACGATAAAATTTTGAAATATAAATTTGATATTTGGAACGCGTCTGGTTAAACATAGCAACTGGTAAATTTTCGTCCGAAAATACAAAAGTTTATTTCGCGCGTAAATTTACTTCAATTTAATCAGTTAAAAAGTAATAAAAATAAAATGTTTTCGAAACCTAAATATTTTTACATAGAAAAATTATAAATCGTCTTCTGAGCATGACGTCATTTTTCGTTTTTCCAAATTCGGACTTCTTTAGCTCTGTCGATCTTATTTTTCGGCGTTTTTGCTGCATTTTCCGCTAGTAGAAAATTCGAATTTTTATAATTCGATCATACCACTGATATCTGTACACCGTTTTGATCGTCTCATCGTGTTGATCTCAACAGTGTATTCACTTCTGTATTTCGGAGCCTGATGTGTGATGCAATTAGCGTAGCATCCAGCGGATCGGTTCCACAACCGAGTTTTTTGATTTATAGTGACTATTCGCTATCCAGCGTGAAACCAATAGCCTTTCATTATTACTAAATTCAGCTTTTTGACTTTTATTATTCGACTATTGCTTTCCCTATGCTAAAATTTATATTCACTGGTTCCTTCCCTTTATCAGTTCGTTCCTCTTCCTTAACTTTACTATTTCATTTGAGAATAAGAAAGAAAAGCACGTTAGTTGCTCCATTTCTATAGCCCCTATCAGATCCGTGCTTCAACCATTCCTCTTTGCCAAACAGCACGCAATGTCGACACTAGCCTACCTCCGTGAAACCCTTCCCTTCCATGCCGAAGCACGCGGCAGCCCTTGCCAATGGCTTTCACCATCTCGGCCACAGCCCATCTGTTCACAACCTCACCTCCTCTCCCTTGATCCGAAACTCTCCGGCCCCACACGCATGAGCCCAGATCTGCCTCTTCTTTTGCCAACTCCCTTGCGTTTCCGGTCAACACTCTCCGGCATGCTTGTCTCAGCCCTATTTCCCCGAGCCACGCCAACTGCTCACCTCCGCTTCACTTCTCAACCGAGCATCGAGAATTTTCTTTCCCCACCGTGAGTCTCCTTCTCGTTTATAAAAAAAATAGTAAACAATTTCAAGCTTGCTTTCATATTACCTGATCTTTTGTTACTTTGAACGGTTCTTGATTTTAAGATTTTATAGGGAGCATATATTGTTTGAAGCAGCAACTTATGGTATATAGATATAATTTATAAGTAAATATATGGGCCGGTTTTCCATTTTGTTGTTATGTATAAAGATAAGCGTATATGAATTCATTCATGCGTTGCCTTTACATTTTGAAGGAATCTATATGATATTAAATGAATATTGATTTTAACATGCCTGTAGGTTGGCATGCATGCGATTGTTTGATATTAGTCATTTCGATTTCATTGAGTCAAGTTTTTTTTGTTTCTTTTTTTTTCTTTCGTGCCTATATTTGGTTTATATAAATTTAGATTTATATCTCTTTTGTGGTTTATATTTAATACTAACTTTTCAAAAATATATATGTAATTGGTCAATATATATAGAGGGTGTAAGTTGGAGTTGCCTGTACAAGTTTAGGCAACTATTATAAAGTAGGTTATATTGTTTCATAAGAATTGATTTGAAGTCCTGATGTGTACGTAGGCTTATATCAGTTATATATGATACTGTTTAAGTATAAACACGTGTCTGGTAGCTAAAGGGTACGCTTATGTCAAATATTTTGTTGTATGTATTAGTTTGCATACCTGTTCATTTATATTAGCATACTATTGTTGACATAGATCTTAGACAAATGTATGCATATATATACATAGGGTATGCATATTATATTGATCTTTATTTATTGATGTAAGTGGTTTACAGGGATATTGATTTCAACGTAATGTAGGTTTAATAAATAGTGATTTTATATTGTGACCCTATAAGCTTATAAATATATTTACTACCGGTCTGCATATATTTGTAAAAAAATTATTATTTTGGTTTAAATGTATAAGTTTAATAGTTTATATACGTAGATAGATGTTATTTTATATTAAAATTAAATTATTGATTTAAAAATATGTATGTTTTATTTCAATATGTGTTTAAATTGAGAATATGATTTCGCAAATAATTATATATATGTGTGTGTATAGTTGTAAGTTCACTTATACAAATTTTATTCATCGATCCAATTTCGATTTGATTTCGTCTATTTCTATTGATCAGCTTGTCCGTCGAACTCGAGTCCATTGTGCTTTGCTTTAAAAGTCTGTGCTTGGAATCGTAACTCACTCAATCGTCAAATCCCTCTAACCTCAAAAGGTGAGCAATCACTCACGATTAATGTTCTTTTATTTATTAAATTTGATTTTAATTGAAACGACAATTGAAATATGCTGCTGTTAGTTAATTACACTGTTATATATGCCATTACCTGTATCAGTTCACCTGTGACCTCTGACACCATTATCTATTAATTATTTATGCAATAATAATACTGTTTGGCTGATAATTGATTGATTGTTGATGTTTATATTGGATGTTAAATTGTTAATGTTAAAGTGATAAATAGTATGCAATTGAACTTGATATAGGATAGTTAAATGTGTATAATATGACCCCTTTAAATGTTAGAATAATTGACACGTAGAAATTTGGTTAAGTACACCTCGAACCATTGAATGTATGATTGATGTAGTATAATTTGAATAATAGACATCAAGTGAAAACCGTAATGTAATAATCTTTAATCTACATGAAATGATAGTGTAGATTCTAGAAATAATTATATTGATTTACACAAATAACAATGTGAATTAGTACGATTATTTCGGGATTATTTGAATTGATTATTGGATTGATGATGATTGTTGTTATAGCTTGTTTATTTACTTTGACACCATCCCAGTTATCACACTGCAAGTTCCCTTTGCTATGCTTTGATTTTGAATTGAATTGGAATCGGGTTGAAATGATAAATACGCAAATTAAACTTTGACCTAGGATAGAGAATTAAATAAAACCGGATTGGTCAATAATTGGATTTAAAAATAAAATAAAGATTTTATTTGTATAAATAATAAGGTTTTGAAATGAAATTGGAATTTGAACTTTTATGGAAGGAAAATGTTAATATTTAATAATCTAAATCAAGATATTAACATAGTAGTTGATGAAAGAATGTTGTTTTAAAATTTGAATTATTAATAACTAAGTATAAAATTATTTAATAATTAAGTTGAAATTATTTAATAATTAAGTTTTGAAAATTATTTAATAATTACATAAAATTGAATTATTTAATAGTTAAATAAAATTGAACCTCTTGAATTAGTGAAATTTAGTTCTTTATTAATTGAGTTTTGAAATGTGTAACTAAGCAAATGAATAAGTGAAATTGAATTTATTTAACAAGAAATGAAAATGTGATATTTTTGAAATAAATGTAAGACATAAAGAACTTGATTTGACGAATTTAATTTAATTCAATTTGTAAGTTTGATATAATGGAGTTGAACTTAAGTAATTGATTTGGTGAATTGAAAATTAAATAGAAATTGTTTGAATGATAAATTAACTTAACGAAAATTTAATGAAATCGATAAATGAATTTAAATTGATTTGAATGTTGAATTAAATTAATTTAAATGATTTTCGAAATGAAACTTATATGCGAACCTGAATCAATATTTGAATTGTTTAAATAAAAATTTAAATTGAATTATAAGATTTTGAAATGGTGATTTGGAAGTTTCGAAACGTAAATTTTGGAAATTGATTTAGAGAGACAAATGAAATGTTGGTTTACAAATTCTAATTGAAATTGAAAATGATTTGGTTTTGAAATATATAAACGACCAATCGGTGAAATAATTACGAAGGTTATTAAAGGAACCAGAATCGGTTAGGGACATACTCACTGTCTAAACCGAAAACCACTTTAATAACTATACACGGAGTGTGATCCAGAATGAAGTGGTTGGAATGATGTACATGATGACTGAAGAAAGTGAATGATAATAGATAGCCTTGACACTTGTGTCAAATTGGAAATGACTAAAACAGGAGCCGTGCCGGGCCAAATGGGGGTTAGCTACCTCGAGCGAACACACTTCTTCGAAAACTACTCATTACTTGTTGTCGATTGGTGCACCCTTGATTTTGGGAGTGTTGTTTCGCGGTGTTGCGATCGTTGCGGCGATGCGTTTTCACCAGTCCGGATCAGGCAAACGGTAGTTTCACTACCTTAGGTATTGCCTCATGTGCCTTGTCATACTTGGATCCCTATATACGCGACCACTACGAAATTGTTTTGTGTTATACCTATGGAGTACTCCCTGATATCCCACTAGTTTACGGTGGAGTTTACAGTGCTGTATAGACTATAACGCTTATATAAAATGTGTTAAGGGGGATAATGGTAACGCCTTAACACTATTTTGATACTTTATATTACTGATAGGCATTATCTATTTACCGTACACTACTACATAGTAGATAGTTTAACGGATCCTTAAAGGATGGTTATTCCAAACATCCTTTGAGTTACTTGTATTTAAACTGCTATTTCACTTGAGTTGGATTTATTGATATAAGAAAGTTAATCCTGACTCGAGTGTTTTGTGTTTTGCTTTACGCTCGGGTCAGACTGAGTGTACCAGTATTCAAGACTCACCTTTGGAGTTGGAGCTTTGCTTGAAGATCCAGCCATCTATTCTGCTTTCAGTATTCGATGATTCCAGTGATGTATTATGATTTGTATTTGATGTATCGTGTTACTCTTCCGTTGTATTTGGTTTAACTCTGATGTAACTTATACATTTATATAGTAGCTTCATGAACTACTATCTCTTTTATTTCCGCTGCATATTATTACTCTGTGTCTGCGATTCTGTGATTATTTTATTTACTGTATATGCTCAGTTTTGCCAAAAATTTAATTAACAATTCGGTATTTTGAATCCTTCAAGTCCGACATGTGCGGATGCGAATGGTGCAAAATAGCGGGTCGTTACAATTTTGATCCGCTGCGAATGTGAGAATCTGTGTTGTGTTTCTGTTTCTTCTTCTTCTTTCTCTTTCTTCTTTTTTATAACTATCTGGAATTTTCGGGATCGAAAATTTTGAGTCGTTACAACAATATTAATACAAAGTAATAGACACATCGATTTCTCAGAATCAGAAAAATATATCATAAAAATATCAGTCATAGATCACAGTGGAATAGTAAACATTTATACTTGTACAAACTGTGAGTCTACAAAAAGATAAAATACTAGACTCAATAATATACGAGTTTACAATTACCAAATCTTAGTTATACATTTAATATATAAAGTCCAAATTTCCTAAATGGGATAACTACAAATGTTTATTTCCTTGCTAGCCCAACCATCCAAAGGTCAACCTATCATGTAACCTGAAAAGTCTCGGCCTGACTCGAGCAAAATAACACTTGGGTCAGACTATCTCTAAATATCCAATATGGCGAGAACAAGATATAACACAAGAACAAATAATATATAGGTAATACAAATGTTCAAGAAATAATAAGTCACGGGATTAACTTAACTAGAATTCGTCACAAGACACGGGTTTATACATTTAGGTCACGAACACAAATTAGTCACTAAATACTAAATTCAAAGAACAAAGTACAACATCTCTAAGCATAAAAATATCAATAATTTAATTTAGAATCCATTACAAGACACAAGACAATATAAATTTATTTCACCAACACATTATAGTCACAACATCTTAATTTCCAGAATCCAAGAGATATTAATCCAAAATAAGATTTTTCATGTTCCAAAATCACATTGATTCTTTAAATTCCATAAGGTTATAATGTTTACGTACCATGTTCCAAAAGCCATATATAAAAGTATTCATTTCTTTGTGAATATTTAAATCCATTTTAAAAACCAATTTAGTATTCTAATAATTAGTTAAAAACCTTTTACAGTTATTTTTTCAAAATCGAAATTCCAAATCCATAAATATTTTAATAACCATGCTTAATATATACTAACTTGCTAAAAATCATTTACGGTATCTATTAACTTAATTAAGAAAGAATTCTAAGATTTATAAATTTAAAGAATTCTCTTTCATAAAGTTACTTGTATACAAAGCTTATCTATTTATTTCACTTAACTTAAATTTAGGGTTTAAACATCTGCAGTTTCGGCCAGTTAAATATCATAATTTTACAAAACTTAAAACATGAAATTGTAGATAAAAGTTCAAGATTTCCAACAAGAAAAGGATCACTAATTTTGGAGTTACTATTCAAAAGTTATGACCAAAACAATTCTCAAATTTAAACTTCATTATCGCTATCATTTATCCTTAAGACAACGACACTAAAACTTATTTTCGACCATGTAAATCACAAAATACTACACGAAACTTGTAGCACCTAGTCTAAGCTTTCCACAACATCAAGAATTATTAAATTCAGATAAGTAACGAAAAATTTACGGCTAATTTAATTTCAGGTTTAAACTTTTCCAACTACACAGGGCAGTGCAAAAATATGTTTTAAACTCAATTTCGACCTCATAAACTATATAATTTTGACAAGCGATTAAAAAAGAGCTTGTAGCTAACTGAAAGAGCTTTTTACCACAAAACGATTGAGTTATTTTGGATTAATTTACACCATGATATCACTATTTTATTATAGCAATTTTTACATTAAATTCCCAGCAAACAACAATCAAACAATCACTCAAGTCCACAACCATATTGCAAGCAATTCAATCAACTAATTATTCAACAACTATGTGCAGAAATAAAATATTTAGAAATAGATATTTGAGTGATTAACTCACCTTTATAAGCTTAAATTGATGCTAGAAACCTAAAATCTCCTATGCTAGCATCTCTTATCCATTAGACCTAGGTTAAACTAAGAAATTAAAATAGAAAAGATCACAACCCTAGACAAAAACTGGATTTAATCAATGAATTAAACCTATTAGAGGATAGAGAAGATTACCTGAGATTGATTTCTATATTTATTGAACAAAAGCCCTATGATTTTTTCTAGATTTAGGAGCTATGGTTTGATATTAGAAGATTTCAGTTTTCTTATTCTTGAGCTGAGAATATAATGAGAAGAAAATGAACACAAGTTTTATTTTCTTCTTACACTAGCTTATATTTGGGCCAAATATGGTTTTCTTTGGATCTAATAAGCAAGGTGTTGCAAATTCTTCTACAAGAAATGTGTTACTAATATTAGGTTTTACTTATTATAAAACACTATTTTACCCTTAACTAATGTTTTATAAAACCACTTTTACATTAAACAATTATTTTTATTACCTTCTTGTTTTGATATAAAAGCCTTACTTATTTAAACTAAGTATTTCATCATTTCACACTAACTAATTAACAATTTACTTAGTTACCATTGATAAATATCACACTATATTTTACGTTTGATTTATCAAAATTGCAATTTCAATTGACAAATTAAATAATTATTAATTAATATGCTTCTCATATTTGAAAATCAATGATTGAATAATTTAACAAATAAAAATATCCAAATTCTCTTTTATTTAAAAAAATTAATTATTCAAAGTAATTACACAAAAATCTAGGTTGTTACATCAGTCCAATAACTTGTAAAACAACATAGCCTCCCATATAGAGCATCAAAAGGTGCCTTCCAATGCTCATCCAATAACAATTATTATAAGCTAACACTGCCAAATGAAAATGGTCCTCCCGTGATCACCTAAAATCATTTCGGGGATAACGATTATTGTAGGCATTAGATTTACTCTCTCTCTCTCTATGCTCCTCCCTCTAGGGATGATAAGCCATTCCCTAGCTTAATTTAGTTCCCAAACACTCTTGCTAGCTTTTCCAAAGTTCTAATGTGAACAACGGATCTTGGTCAAAAACGATCGACTTTGTAATCCCATGTAACCTCATAATATTCTTTATAAAAAAGTGATCTAACCCAGCCGTTGTTCAATGCGAACTGACTAGTATAAAGTGTGCGTTCTTTGTTAACTGATCTACTACTAATCATATGCTTTCGTTCTTCTATTAGATGTCGGCTGTCTATCCACAAAATCCATAGAAATAGACTCCCACTTCAAAGTCGTATTCTCCAGTGGACGTAACAATCCATAAGGTTTCTTATGTTCAAACTTTACTTGCTGCATTTAACACACTCTACTAGTTGACAACGTTGCCCATCATGCTCGACCACCAAAAAATTCACCTCATATCTTGGTACATCTTTGTTCCATCTAGGTGGATAGTCCATTTTTACTTATTGCCCTCATTCATCACTTCCTTACAATTCGACTGCTTTTTCTTAACCAGCCTTTTGTATCAATCATGAAACCGTTCACAATGCTCTCCTCGCCCTCTTCGACCTTCCTGTGTATTCCTTGCAATCGTTCATCCTCAGTTTACCTACTTCTAGTATGTTTGAATTATCCCAGCCACAACCCTACTGTTCTCAAAAATGCTCTAGTCACCTCTCCTTTTTGTTGTGAAATACATGTTACTAGTAACTCTAAGCATCTCCATTCTCTTATCATAGAAGCTACCATACCTACATACTTCCTTCTTAACCTTTGACGAATATATTTCTATTCCCTACTGTGTAAGCTATTTCAAAATCATATTTAACCATAAACTCCAACTATATTCATTGTTTCATGTTCAAATTATTTTGTGAGAAAAAAAATACTTTAAGGACCTGTGATTGATATATTTGTAACGACCCGCTATTTTTGGACCATTCAAATCGACAATAAATCCACACATGTCTGACTTGAATAATTCAAAATAACAGATTGAAATAAAAATTTGGCAAGACTCAGCATATGCAGTAAATAAATCAATCACAGAATCACAGACACAGAGTAATACCATAATACGCAGCGGAATAGATAAAATAGTAGTTCATGAAGCTACTATATACAACATCAGAGTTAAATAAAATACAACATAATATCTCAAATGTAGTGAAGTCTCCAATACAACAGATGACTTCTCTGAACGAATCAACTAGAAGAGCTGAAAGCTGAGGCGATAGTTGGATCTCCAAAGGAAGCTCCAAATTCCAAAGGTGAGTCTCAGATGCTGTATCACTCGGTCTGACCCGAGCGTAAAGCAAAACACAAAACACTCGAGTCAGGATTAACATTCTTATATAAATAAATCCAACTCAAGTGAAATATCAATTGAAATACGAGTAACTTAAAGGATGTTGGGATAACCATCCTCTAAGGATCTTCAGAACTATCTACAAGGTGGAAATATACATTTTAACACCATGGTCATTTCAATTAAATTTATACTTCAAAACCCAAATATCATTTTCATTTCAAATATATCCATTTTCCAAAATAATATATATATATATATATATATATATATATTAAATGATTTAAAAGTAAAGTATTTAATTTCCTCAAGTCTAGCAAATCGATTCAAATCAACTTCAAATTCCAAATTCAAATTTATTCAAAGCTCAATTCATCAATTTAATTCATTTCTAAACAGATCATTTAAATTTTTAATATATATTTCAAAGCTTTAATATTCAACATTTTCAAAGTTAAATTTTACAGTTTCATATAACTCTTGGTTTAACTTTATTATTATTTAATTAGGGGATATTCACTTAATAAATTCAATATCATTTAACTAACCTTAATTTCATTTTTACTAAGTATTTCCTTAAATTTATTTAAACAAGAAATATTCATTTAATTATTTAAATCAAACTCAAGTTATAAATCATATCTTAAATCCCAATTTCAATAAGCTTTAAATTGGTTTAATTAAATAAAATTCTTTACTAAATTCAAATTATCTTCCCAACCTTAACTTATTCAAATTTTTACCAAAATCTATTTTGAAATATAGATATAAGTACTTAACCATATTATATGTATTCAATCAATCTTAATTAAATTTAATATTATAATTAAATCTATATATATATCATTACCATTCATATATAATAATTTAAGAATCAACATTTATTTAAAACCATATATTTCTTTCCAAAACCATAGAATTCATTTTCAAAATATTTATATATATGGACCAACGGTGTCTGTATATATATATATATCATATGGTTAAGTGATACGGATATTTATCATTTCAATCCAAAATTTAAATATATACGGGTAGATATCATTTCGATCCGTAATCCCAATTTTAATTCAAATGAAAATCGCTTGGGTTTATCATTTCAACCCATAACGATTTTCTCCTATTCTAAAGTCCGTTCGGGTATGTATCATTTCAACCCATAGTGAATTCTATATTAACAGGGAACTTGCAGAGTGATAACAAATAATATAAAATATAACAACTGGCATATATCATCAATATAAATAACCGATACTGGTGTCAGATGTCATAGGTGAATATATACAGATAATAGTAATAACAGGCATATAAATACTAGATACTGGGGTCAGATGTCACAGGTGAACATATATAGATAATAGCATATATAACAATTTAAATAACTACAGCAGCATATTTCAATTGCTATTTCAATTGAAATCAAATTTAAATAATAAAAGAACGTTAATCGTGAGTGATTTCTCACCTTTCGAGGCTAGAGGATAGACAACGAAAAGAGATAGGCTATGAATCCAAGCATGAAATTGGAAAGCAAAGCAAGATTTGCATGAATCTCAAAACAAGGCAAGATTTGAATGTGAATTTGACGAACAAGGCTGATATAAATCGATGAAATAAATCAGAATCAATTAGATAGAAACAAGAATTTACATACTAAATTTCAAATCAATATAAATTTAAACACATATTAAATTAAATATATATATATTTCAAAATCGTTGTTTTTAAATAGACCCATATAAAACAACCATATTTTCATAATAAATTTTGAAATAAATACATATGTCTACTTTCCAACCATTAATATTAGTGTAAGTATAATATATAATATAAATGTACCAACTTTCAAAATACTAATATAACAGTATGTTTAAAACTTACATACAACTCAATATAATAACTCTATATATAAAAGACTGCAACAGCTTTTGTATATATATTATAATGCAAACTACTGTAACTTTACACAATAAAAGTATAACATACTGACTAAAGCGGCTTATATATATTGCTATTCAACTATGTGCAGACAAGTCCAGTAAATATGTGCAGACCGACTTCACAACACTCTATATATATATATATATATAATTACATATGTGAGCTATTTATCTATGCAAACAACCACCTGTGCATGATATCAAAAATGTATGCAGACGCAATATATGATATATATACGGACCATATCTATGAACAAATGCCTACCTGCCACATCAAATAAAATATATATAGACATGTATCTATATAAAAATTTGATAAAGTAAATATCAGATTGTTTAAAACAACCTATACTACATACAAAATCCTTCGAATGCAAAAATCATTGAACAACAATCTTCTAAAATGTATGCAGACTACAAAATCCTACAACCTTTACATAGTAAAATATAATATTATAAAACACAACAAACCCATACTGCAACTTCTTTAATAATATAAACTTGCATACACTTGAATAAACTAACATATGCAAGTAATTCAACCATTATAGGACACGTAAATGACATATATTATAAGAATGGAACCACTATCTCATACATCTATATATTTTACTATTATATTTAAAAATCATATCATACTGCACTATCCTATATACTTTAAATACTCTGGTACATATAACTTTCACCTGCAACCATATTATATTAACAATTTATAATACAAACTAATACACAACGACTGGAAATATAATATCCAGGAACACAACTCACGGCAGCATGCATATCCTATATATAGCAAATACAAATAAATGTATATCTGTTTATATAACCAAATCCTATTAGACAAATATATAACATAAGACAAATTTAACCATTACATGCTAACTGTAAAAAAAATATCTATAAGACACGTATACAAATATAGAGTCACATATCAAATGAGTATCAAAATTCAATATATGAGTAAAGATTGTAGCTAACCTATATATACATACATACATGCTAAATTGGAAGAAGATGAGGAGGTTGCCAGAGCTACGGCGGGTCAGGCGAAGGCGGTGTTCAAGGAGAGGAGGCGGAGGAGATGGTGGGCGAGGTGTGGCCGATGTCTGAGTCTGTTCGGCGATGGAAGGGGACGGAAGCTCGGATCTGATGGGGATGGATTGGGTTTTGGAGTTTTGGGCCTTGGCGAGGTTTGGGAAGACAATGGTGTAGTGATGAGGTGGCGCTGGGAGAACGCGGAGGAGGAAGGCATGGTATATGATGGTGGGAGGCGGTGATTTGGGTGTAGTGGGGTCGGCGGTTGAAGGTGATGGCTGGAGGAGATTAGGCTGACGTGGAGGAGGGAGGGAAGGGAAGTAGGCAAGGGGAAGATCAGCCGAGGTGTTGGAACTGCTCACGCGGAGGAGGAGGCGGTTGAATTTTGGGAAGGGAAACTGGAAAGAGGATGAGGCGAAAATTTTGGAAGCAACTGAAAAGAAGAGGCACAGCTTGAAAGCAAATTAACATTATAAACAGTGAAAAAAGTCGAGACGTGGTCTCCAAGAAAAATTAAATAAAAGGATATGAACAGTTCAGATCAGTGGCAGAATTTATGGAGATAATAAAGTAGATGAACGTTGGATTTTCAAATGGTCAAAAATTTGAAAGGTTACAACGTTATAGAACTTAAAATGGTACCGATACCGATCACCATTTTATAGATTCTGCCTTGCACCAGATATCAAAAAACAGAGTTGAATATACCGCAAAGGTCAGTAAAATGAGACGATCAAAACGGTATACAGCTATCGGTGGTACGGCAATCGTATCAACAGTCGATAATCGGTACCAGAAGTGCTGTTATTTTGCCAGAATTAAGATAAACGGAGCAGTAGAAGTCCAAATTTGGAAAAACGAATTTCGCAGTCCGATTCAGAATAGTCTGGATAAATTTTCTCCTGTTGACATATTTTGATTTCGGAAAACTTTTAAATTCACTGTTATTAACCGGTTTGATTTGAAATGAAATTTCACAGGAAAATAAACTTCAATATTATCCGATGAAAATTTACCAGTTGCTATATTAAAATAGACGTATTCCAAATAATAAATTTTTAATTTCAAATTTTATTGTTTAAAATTTCACAAATTTCCAGTTAAATATACTTTTAGAACCATTAAATTTTACGGGTCGTTACAATATTATTCAAACTTTTCTCCCACTAAGTATTGTCTCGATCTTTCAAAGCCTAAACAATGCCTACTAAATCCAAGTCATGTATGGCATATCAAAATTTATATGCTTGTAACTTTCAAGAAGCATATATGATCACTATGCCTTCCCGCTTTCGCATAAGGTCCTATACCACTCGCCTCCGTGTACATTACAATGGTCTTTCCATTTTTCGATATAATTAGTACATGAACACATATCAATCTCTTTTTCAATAAAAGAACATTTGCTCACATTTTTCTGCCTAGTAGAACACCTAGTTCTTCCTTATCAACATTGTTAAAGGTGTGGTTATCTTTTGAAATCACGAATGAATATTCTATAATAATACCTTGATCCTAGAAAAGATCTTATTTCTCCAACCGTCTTTGGTCTTAGCCAATCTACTATGACTGATGCCATAACTAATAGATAGAAATAACTTCTAGATAACCATGTGCCCCAAAAACTTAACTTCCTTTTGCCAAAAGTAACATGTACAGATATTTTCCCACAACTCTTGCTCAAAAGCATCTCAAGAACCATCCCCAAATGTACCTCATGCTCTCGTTCATTCTTCAAGGCAAATTTTAGTATATCAATATTGTTAAAGTCATGGTTATTTTGGTGAAGTACTGAATGAATCTTTTATAATAATTAGCTAACTCTAAGGAAGATCTGATTTTCCCAACTGTCTTCGGTCTTGGCCAATTTTCTACTATTGCTACCTTAATTGGATCGATTGAAATTATTTCTCGATGGCTACATGCCCCCAAAAACTAACTCCTTCCACCTAAAGTTACATTTACTAAACTTTTCCTACATCTCTTGCTTACAAAGCATCTCAATAATAGTACTCAAATGTATCTCATGCTTCCGTTCATTTTTTAGTAAATAAGAATATGATTAATGAATATGAGTACAAATTTGTCTAAATACTCTTAGAATACTTGATGCATTAGGTCTACGAAATATAATTATGTTTTAGTTAACCTGAACGACATAACTAAGTACTTAAAAGAACCATAACGGTATAAAAAGTAGTTAATGGTATGCTCTCTTTGGCCACTTGAAGTTAATGAATCTGGAGGTTAAATCTAACTATGAGAATATAATTTTCCTATGAACCTGATCAAAAAAGTTGTCTATCCTTGTTAATGGGTACTAATTTCTCGCAATCATCTTATTCAACTCCCATAAACTATGCACAACCTCAAAGACCCATTATACTTTCTTAAGAATACAATAGGTGCTCCTCACAGTGATTCACTTAAGTAAACAAAACCCTTCCATAATAGTTCATCCATTTTTCATGTTTAGCTCACTAATATCCTTTACTCATTCTATTAGGTGCTCGCGTATACAATCGTGCACCCTTAACAAAATACTTTGTGAAATCTATATCTCTCTTCAAAGTTAAGCTATCAATTTTGCAAAATACATCCCTAAATTCACACACAATAGGCATCCTGCTTAACTCCATCACATCTTCTTCCATTGCATACAAAAAAATGCCTTGTATACAGCAATCCTTTATGCATGCCAGTACCATAGACTAACGATCACATTCTTTATGTAATAACACAACCCTCCTCACAGAATAAATTACCATAACATAACGTTCTAGCCAATGCATTCCAAAGGTAATCTCGAAAACATCAAAGTTCATCACTATTAGATTACATGAGCATATTTATCTATATATATTAGCCTTTAAGTGCTCATGTCTTGTAAGTAATGTCGTATTAACCCCCACCGTTGTATCAATATACAGTGGTGTAATCAACATCCTAACTTATGTTTTGTTATAGCAAACAAACTTGCAGTAATGAAAGAATGTGATACCCTCATTATCAAACAAAACACTTACATATGACCGTGAATAAGAACAATACCATCAAAATTAGTCTATGGCACATCTGGTTCCCCACTAGCGGCTTCCACAGCATACATACTTCTCATCATTTGTTCATTGCAATGGCCCTATGTCCACTCTTTATGTAACTGAAACAACCAATCATTCCCCTTAGCTTCTCACATTAATTAGAAAAATTGCAAGTTGACCATAGTTATACCATCTTATCCTACTCACACCATCCTCCTCGGATCCTACTGCAAAAACACCTAGACCAACACCAATCATACTTCCATGTTCACTTACCTTAAACTTTTCCATTTTTTCTATCTGAAATTTTTATCTACAAGCAACAAATTGCCTCTTCACTTCAATCTTTGCCCTCTATGGTTTCTCAAGCTTCTGATTACTCTCTAGCCTTAGTACGGTATTTACTATATAAGTTAAACTGCCCGTTATGTCTATCATTAGATAAGTTCTTATTAGCACCATCAATCCTCTAACAAACTTCACCTTCTCCTTTACTTCTATCACTATGAGTTCTTTGTAAGTTACTAGCTCGTCAAGACTTTTTGCATTCTTCTAAAATGGTCATATCCTCGGTCTATGTAAGCTCCACAAACTTCTTGAACTATTCTTCATACCTCGCCTACTGCATAAACCTTTCTGGAAACATTACCTCAAACTTTTCCTACTAAATTGCATGCTTACTAAATCCAATCTTAATTATCCTCTACCAAGCCATAATAGTACCCCTCAATCGATATGAAGCTAAATTTTTTTTCCTCTCCTCTGTAACATTCATCTCTTCGAATGCCATCTCAGGTTGTACCAACCATGATTCAAAAGCAACAGCTGGCTCACTTCTATCAAAAGTTCGACCACCAAAACCAACAAATGCATGATTCAACGCCCAAAAATAACTTCAACATCACACTTGGCACATTTATCCTATATATAAACTTGTGCTAACTCTTGAAAAAAGCCATCAGCGAAGGTTTCTTGCCTCTTGTTATGCCATTATTTCCTAGGATTTCCACATTTATAGAAAAAAATATGAAATTTAGCCAATGAGCCTTGACACGGTGTTATAAAGAGTTACACTTCATAGAAAAAGTCAAAAAATATCTATCAATCATGAAAAAATAATCACTTTAATAACAATACTTCTTTTTAGTAAATCTTAAAATATTTTCCAAAATACTCTCTTTGAGTTTTCATGTTCACTAACAAAAACAAACTAGTGCCATAATATAGGCCACAGACATAAATCTCACTCACAGCACATATAAGTAGTTCCCCACGAGAAAACTTATGCTCTGATACAAATGTAATGCCCGACCTAACAATAAAATAATGATTTGAAGTTCAACCAACATAGCCATTAGTGTAACCCACTTAGTCATTACTCAACACATGAGAAATATATAACACTTCAAATTTCTTTTTATGAAAAATGGTTTAAATCAATAGTGATTTGGGTCATGATACTAGGGTTATGCATATACTAAAAAGTTAATATTATTAAATAATATTAAGAGAAACACTTCAAAATACTCGAGTTTGGCATATTGCTAAGTGCGAATAATTTCTTAGGCATTATCCATGTGCATCATTTGTATTACACATCTTTTATATAGAAAGTCTTTAATACCACTCTAGATCATCAGAATTCTTAAATCGATAGAAATATGACAAAAACTAAATCAATTTCTACGTTAGGTTTTTAATATTATTCTTGGTGATCCGATTCTTAAATCAACATTAGATGATTTTCCTTGATGTTTCTTGTTATGATTTTTCTAATTATAGATTCCATACAGTTGTGGTTATGGTCGTGTTCATGTGTCTATTAGCCAATTGCCCCATTTAAATGTTGTTATAGTGCTCTATAGCTACTTCAAAAGCTCCATGTTACTTATGATTGATAATGCTAGTTTTCTTTACACTTTCTTCTAGACCTGATCCAAATACGTGCATTTTAAGATGTGATACTATATTTTCAGAGTAGAAGAGGAAGAAGAAGTTGTACGAAGATGTAGAGAGGCAGCGATTGGGAAGACAAAGATAGATGAAGTTGCTACTGAAGTTTGTACCAGACTTTTAGTCAATTGAAAATAATTTCAATCAACTGAATTTCTAGCCAGTTGTAACCTAGGAGCAACCTTAGAGCATTGTTGCTTTCAGTGTCAACTAAAATAATTTTTAATCGGCTGAACCATGGACCAATTAACTAAAATTATTTTTTAGTCGACTGAAATGGAGATTTCTAAAGTGATTTGAGTTCGAATTTCCAAGGATAATTTCATCATTTTCTGCTCAGGTTGGAATTTCCACCATAGATTCAATATATATTCTGCTTATATTCTAATTTTATGACAAAGAATGTTTAGAGACCATTATAAATATTATTGTTGTATGTATGCAATTGAAAACGGGAATTTTTTCAATTCTTCTTCTAGGTCTAGCCTTCAAAATTAAAATCAATCTCTTGTAATTCTTTTCTTTTATGAAGTAATAAATTTCTCCTTTCCCTAAAGTAGACATATATTATCTTGTGATGTTAGAGCCTCTATAAATCTCATGTGTGATTTATGTTCTTTGCATCTGCCATATGTTTGTTGTTTGTTTAGGAAATTAGTTTCTTATTTGTTCTACCGTACCATCAATACGATCCTATCTTACTTCTGATGCATTTGGATAAAAAATGGGACTTTTACCCAACTGTCTGGTATTAGAGCAATTAGGTTGGTCGAAGGAAGGTTTCAGGTAGTATAGTAGAAGATGATGGCGCCCCAGTTAAAGCAAGACCCTATGTCAGGGGATTTTATGTTGCATCAGGATCTTAATTTGCAATAGAGAAGTGGAACGAGGATAATAGCTTTGAGAAATAGCAATAGAGGATGAAGTGTGTTCTAAGGAGGAATATGGTTCACCAAGTATTGTTTGACACTGAGAAGTTTTCGTTTGATGTTTTAGTCACGAAGAAGGAGGAGATGGAAAAATGGGCTTTACTCTACAGTTAGACAAAGGAGAGAATGTTATATTGGAGATTAGCAGTGACACTATTAGTAAAGGATTGTGGACCATGCTGGAGAATCTCTATTTGAAGAAATCACTCACCAACCATCTGTTTTGCTAAAGACTTTTTTCACCATGAAGATGAGAGAGGGTACTTCAGTGAAGGTGCATCTTAGTTTCTTCAATGATCTTTTGATGAAGATGAATACTAAAGATTTGAAGGTGGATGAAAAGCAAAAGGCGATGGTTCTTTTATGTTCCGTTCTGGAGCGATTATTGGTTTTGCTAACATTATGATATATGGGAGGGATATTTTGATGATAGAAGATGTGAATTGGATCTTCAATCTGAAGACTTAAGGGATCAGATGAAGGAGATGAGCGTAGATAGAGGAAGGAGTACTAGTTAGGGTCTATTCATTAAGAGAGGAATAGTAGAGAAGAAGAGTTGTAATTAAGGGGCATTCTAAATCTAGGAAGTCTAAAAATAGCTAGAGAGGAAAGTCGAGAGATGGGAAATGCCACCGTTGCAAGAAATCATGCATTTGGAAGAGAGATTGTCTAGACTTAAATAGGAACACCGATGATGGTCTTCGTAATTACGATGGAGAAAACTATATCTAATAATGTGTTGACTATAGCTATATCTGATGTATCTGACCATTATGTGCTTGATTCTAGGGCATTATTCCATACGGCGCCAAATAGGAATTACTTTGGATCTTTTACCGGAAAGGAGGAAAGTTCAATTCTTTTAGGGAATGACGTTATTTGTAAAGCCATAGAAGAGTGTACAGTGAGGATCCAAATGTTTGACGGAGTGATATGCACTTTGTTAGGTGTCCGTTATGTTCTAGGTCTTCGAAAGTCATTGATATATTTGGGCCAGTTGACATCCATAAGATGCAAAGTGACTATGGAGAAGGATAGTTTGTAGGTTTATAGGGGTGTACTAGTTCTGATGAAGGGAGATGTATACCCAAATCTGCATCTGCTGAAGGGAACCACGGTTATTAGGGAGTCTTGTATCAGAGTTGATAGTTCTTGTGCTTTGGATGCCACTAGACTTTGGCATCTCTGATTGGTTCATATTTCAAAGAAGGGTTCGGAGTGCTTCGCAGATGGAAGACGATCAAAGGAGAAAGCTTTGACAAGTTAGATTTCTATCAAGAGCATGTGTTAGGAAATTGCAGGAAGGTATCTTTTAGAGTTAGGCTTCATAGATCAGAGGGAGTGCTTATTTGTGGGCATATAAATATTTGAGGACCAGTTGCTACTGCTTCCATTAGGGAAGCAAAGTACTTCATTTCCTTTATTGATGGCTTCTCTTGGAAAGTTTGGTTGTATGTTATGAAATAAAATTAGAGAGCTTTGAGATGTTTAAAACCTTAAAGGCCCTTGTTGAGAATCAATCTAGTCATAAGTTGAAGGTGCTTAGGTCTAATAAAGGAAGAAAATTTGTCTCTAGCGAGTTCCTTGATTTTTGTAAATAGCTTGGTGTTTAGGGGCATTTAACTAAACTTGGAAATCTGTAATCCAATGGGGTTGCTGAAAGGATGAATCAGACTCTACTTGAGAATGCATGTTGCTTGAGATTGAAGGGGGCTTATCTAGAGGTTTTTGGATTGAAGCTTTGTCAATTGCAGTAGCACATACTATAAATTAAACTCTATGCTCGGCCATTAATGGGAAAATTCCTAAGGAGAAGTGGAGTGGAAATCCAATGTATCTTGACAATTTTTGTATTTTTGGTTGTACTGTGTATGTGCATCATATGAATGATGATAAGTTAAAGGCTAGATCATAAAAGGGCATATTTATGGGATACATGGATGGAGTTAAAAGGTATAATATTTGGAACTATGTTGATAGGAAGATTGTGCATTCCAGAAATGTTACATTTGATGAACCTGCAATTTTCAAGTCTAAGGAAGATTTACCCACCACATCAGTTGGTTCTGATAGGCCTAAGGAGATGGAAGAGGTTCCCACATTTCAGCCTAGTAGCAGAGTTATGGCTACTGTTGATAGAGATAAAAATGAAATTGATAAGATATCATAGAGTAGTCCACATGTCCCTTCTAATAGTGTTGGTGAGGTGCATGATGGTAAAAGAAGTTCAATTCAATGTTGAGCAGAAAGTTGTTTAGGCAATGTTGTACCTACTCGGGCCAGTCGTAGGACTATTAGGTTGCTCAAGTGGTATGGTGATTGACAGTATGCAAACCGTAGCCTTGGTGACCAATTTGATTATGCCCTACATATGGTTTATGGTGAGCCATTTGGCCTTGATGAAGCCATGAAATCGAGCTATGGCTCGAAGTGAATGTGCACTATAGAAGAGGAGTAAGAGTCTTTGAGGAAGAACAAGACTTGGGATTTGGTACCACCTCCTTAAGGAAACCGAGCCATAGGGTGCAAGTGGGTGTCCAAGGTGAAGGATGATGGGAGATACAAGACTAGAGTAGTTGCTAAAGGGTTTTCAAAAAGGAAGGGAGCATGGTGAGATATTTTCTCCTCTAGAGAGGCATATTTCCATCTGGATTTTGCTTGCTATAGTTGCTCCTCATCACTTAGAGTTGGAGCAGCTAGGTGTGAAACCGATGGTGATATGGATGACGCTATTTGCATGAAGAAGTCATAAGGATTTTGTATGTGGGAAAGAAGATCGGGTTTGCAAGATGAAGTAGTCACTTTATGGACTTAAGCAACACCTAGACAGTGGTATAAGAGATTTGACTCATTTTTTCTTTTACTTGGTTTTTATCATAGTATCAAAGATGCATATGTGTGTTTCAAGCATCTAAGGAGCAGTAGTTAAGTGTATTTGCTATGTAACACATCGCAATTTTACGAAATTAAATAATTAATTTTAAAAGGGCAAAATCGTAATTATATATAAACAGTAAAATAATAAAAAAATTTCCTTAGGACCTATTCCATTACATTCATAATGTCGTTTACCATCAAAAAGTATATGTAACTTGCTGAATTTGGTTAAACAAACTAGAAATTAGAAGAAGCCAAATCTAATGACATTTTCGTAATATATTCATTTCGAGATTTTAGCCGAAGTATGAGTCATTTCAGCCTATAAGTTGAAACCAAAATCCTATTCTTTAATCATATTTCATCCTAAACTTCCCATCACTAATCCCTTTCTTCTCCATCATCTAATCTTTTAATAAAATCAAAGTAATACCACATCAAATCAAAAAAGAAATAATAGGACGTTGCAAAACAAGGGACTACAAAGCAAATCAAGGCAAAGCGAAAGGGTAACACATCAGGCCAACAAGGAAGGAGGCAGATTCTAGTCAAATCAAATAGTGAGCAAGGTTAGTCAGTGAGTAAAACCTGTCATATCTGCTTGTATATTGATAAGTCATAGAAATTCACCTACTATATTTGTAAATCAAAATATATGTACTGAAATTAATAACCAATTTTTTTATCCTTTTGTGTATACACCTGATTAAAATCAAACAAACCATGGCTAAATTATTAAAAATCTAATTTTTTATCGATTATAATTAGTAAAAGTTAATCTCCTCTGATTAAAAAGTGTGAAATATACAAGTGTCCAAAGAAAACATATTGTATATCGAAATTGTAGTTCTTGATGATATGAATCCACTAGTGGTATTCATTCGTCGATTGATGTGTGGATTGCTAAGAAAATGTGATGGAAGTTCGATAAACTTGGATCATCCATTTTGATCCAACGGTGGAACAATGATATATGACAATCGAAAGTTATAGGCGTGTAGAGGAGGTCGTGTAGAGGCTCTCGGTGGCCTTTGATTATTTAGAATCAATTTGGGGTGACCATAATTTACCAGAGATTGGCTAGTAGTGCAAAGGCTACACATGGCGGTTGGATTGATCAGAGTAGGGGCATTGGGTGGAGAATGGCATGGGGAGCCCACTGAAAGAGTCGGATTTGGTGTTAGGAGGCTATGGTGACGACGACAAGGCAAAATTTTGGAGGTTGAAGGGTTTTGTTCAAACATCAAGAAATTAGATTTACTATAGTAAAGCGAAAACGAAGGAACTAATAATAATAATGTAAATATATTTAATAACTATGATATTGTCTGTGAACTTCTAACGTTTATAACTCTCGCATACGATATCTGTTTCATACATGGTTCGTGGCGTTGCGATCATGGTGAGATAAGGAATGCTTTGGTATGTTTTTTCTCTGTTTTGACACATTTCAAATAGTTGGGTAGGGTTGTTACGCATTGTTTGATTTGCAATTATGAGTAGATGTTACGGTGCATTTTTCAGAGTGTATGAGTTCTTCTTTGTAGCCGGTGATGTTTAGCGAAGGTAATTACGAGTATGGTGATACAACTTAAGAGGAAATGAGTTCTTCGATGTAATCGTTGACATCTAATAATAACGTTGCGGTGCATTTTTCATAGGAAATGAGTTCTTCGTTGCACAATTTCATGAATGATACACTTTTTAGAGGAAACGAGTTCTTCAATGTGACTGATGACCTCTAACGATGGCGATTTCGATGGCATAGGCGTTTCAATACACTTTTAAGAGGAAATAAGTTCTTCGGTGTGTCTAGTGATACCTTTAGCTTTGGATTCTTGAGACATGAGTATGATCCTCTGGAGGGGTACGTACGTTCGACACAGTATTATGGTATCAGTTACCATTGCGGTAGATCCATGCATACAATGTCACCTTATCATTATATTGTGTTAATTGACTTTCCGGCTGTAGATGACACGGGCTAAGGTATGGTTGCTAAGTATAAGTGTTTTTTTGCTAGCTTGATAATATTATACACTTATATGATGTGTATCACTCACGAGACATATGTTTATCCCCTATATTCCTTTCTCCTTTTGTTTACTATTATAGGTAGGTAGAGAGGACCAACAATGATTATGGAGATGTGGCGGTATGATGGAGATGTGCATCTACTTATTAGTTATCTATAATATATTTGATATATTTCCCAAACATTCCAACTATTTATCTAATTTTGGAACTTGGAGATATTTTGTAACTGAAGACTACCAATTACAACTGTTTATTTATCTAGGATTATGGTATCTTATTTTCGATAATATATTTTGTTCCTTCGCCCATGAATTTCAGAAAGTGTAGAATATTGTAGATACCTCTGTGATATGTTTTATATTTTAACTAGTGATCTACTGTCAACGGAATCCGAGATGCTAGTACTACATTTAGATGTGGTTCAGGCTGTCGCAGATAGTGAGTTGCAAAATTTGGTATCGGAGCTTAGGGCAAGCGATTACTACTAGACTAGGAAGTATTTAGAGAGCGTAATTGTATTTTTTTATATATATACATAACATAATATAGAACAAAGCACACATGACATTTATTCCATTGTAGTTCATTTTCATTAAGGAATTATTGCTATAATCGATTTTATAGATAGTAGCGATGCATAACTAGAATGGAGAGGGCTCTAAGTATGTGTTGCTAGTGGTGCCTGGCATGAACATACCCATATGGCTACGTTGGTTCTTAGAAGTCATTGGCCAAGCTAACGTTAACCTCGCTGCTCCAATATCGTATACACCTACAATGGTTCCCAATCACCCACCTTCCTCTAGCTTTTTGAAGTTGTGCAAAGACTTTTTATGAGCATATATGGAAAGCTTTTTGTGGAAACCGAGTCTTTTGTGGATACGAGGTTCAAGGCCAAGTTTACCTCGGGTAGAGAAGGAAGTTTAGATTGAGAAGTTCATTAACGTATAGTAAGTTAACATGCTAATGAACGAGTATGTGAACCAATAGCACTTAGGATGGAGCTTATCAATACACCGATGAAGAAGGTCAAGAGGTTTGTAAATGAATTGAATCAACCACCAAAGGTTCTAGCACTAAGTCATATTCCGATCGGGGTCACTTACGAGAAATTAGTGGAAAAAGGCGTTGCTTAGTACCATTACAAAGTAAGATACTAAGAAGGAGCCTAAGAAGGAGGGTGGACAAGCAATTTCGAAAAGGAAATGTAAGAACGGAAGTGGAAAAGATTGGCATGGTAAAGGGAAGAAATAAGCAATCATTTTCATACGTTGCAAATTAAAGGGTCACATTGCTAAGGACTGTAAAGTGTACTTTGCAAAAGTATAGTGCTACAATTGCAATAGTTGGGACATCTAAAGAGCATGTGCCCTACCTTAGAGAAGGAGGACTATGTGTGACCAACAATCAGATTGTGAAAGCCTATGCACTAAAATTAGTTCCTACTGCTAGTGCACCACCATCCGGAGAAAATGGAAATGTAGCTTCTGCATCCACTATGGAAGGTGTATTATTTATCTCTGATTTTTCGATTAGTGCTTTATTTGATATTGGAGCATCGCATTCTTTTATTTCTAGAAGTATGGTTGATAGGTTATGATTAGGGACTCACATTGTGTCTAATCCCATGGCGCTGTCGAATCCCGTTGGGGATCATCCCAGTTATCCCTGGTTTGCTAAGAACTAAAATTACTAGTTTATAGTGTGGAATTCATATGTAATATTTTTTTGTGCTTGGGTTTTCGGGATATGGATTGATTCTAGGAATGGATTGGATGTCACGCTATGGGGTAGTACAAGATTATGAGAGGAGAGTGATTCATATGAGGAGTGACACGGTGCACAACCTAGATGTTTATTGTGAGCCCAATGGATCGACGATGTTAAGTTACCTATATTCATTGGAATTTTCCCAAGATGAGTTTGCATGCATTCCTATCATATAGAGATATCTTGATGTATTTACGGAGATTGCTAATCTTCCTCCCTGATGAAAAACAGAGTTTCATATTAATTTGGTTGAAGGTGCGAAGCCAGTTGTATTTCCCATTAGGTGAATGGCACCTCGAAAAAGAAAGGAGTTCAGCACACAAGTTTCCAAACTCTTACATAAAGGATTTATACGAAGAAGCATACCTAAGTAGGGAGTAATAGTTGTGTTCGCCACTAAGGCAGATGGATTTATACAGTTATGTATCGACTACTGTGAGCTAAATTAATCGATGAAAAGAATAAATATCCATTATCATGCATCGATCATTTGTTTGACCGATTAGTTGGAGCGAGGGTATTTTCAAAGTTGGATCTTGCCATAGGCTTTCATCAGCTAAGGGCTTCTTATGAGTCGTTAGTCATGTCTTTTGGACTAACCAATGCTTCAACCTATTTTGTGGATCTTATAAGTCATGTTTTCCGAAAACTATTGAATCGTTTTGTAGTGGTGCTTGTCGATGACATCCTTTTTTATCCCAAGACTGGGGAGAAGCACAAAGCGCATTTGTGAGAGGTGCATGGTACCTTGAGAAAGCAACAACTTAAGGAAAAATTCTCCAAGTGCCATTTTTGATAAATGAGGTACATTTTAATAGACATGTTGTGTCAAAGCATGGTTTAGCAGTTGATCCAAGCAAGTTGGTCGTGGTACAGGACCAGAAGGTACCGAAAATGCCATCAAAGTTACGATGTTTCTTAGTTCTGTAGGTTTTCATCGAAAGTTCATTAAGGACTTTACAAAGGTTTTCGCACGCCTAACTTTCCTTATAATAAAATCTTGTTTTCTCTTAGGATGCGAAGTGTGAACATGTGTTCATACGCATCAAGGTGCTTTTGATGAGTGCATCTGTTTTGGTTATTTCGGACGGTATGATGCCTTTTACCGTGTATATCGATGCCTACGGTATGAGACTAGGAGCTGTTCTTATGTGAGAAGGATGAGTCATGGCCTACTCTAGTAAGCAGTTGAAGTTCCATAAGAGGAGTTATCCAACTCATGATCTTGAGTTAGCAGCTATCATATTTGCATTGAAGTCATAGAGACGTTATTTGTTGAGTGAAAGGTTCGAATTATTTACAGATAACAAGTTGCTCTAATATTTACTCTTATTGAAAGATCTAAATCTGAGACAACAAAGGTGAATGAAGATTTTAGCCTCATAAGATTTGATGTTTTGTATACGTCGGGAAAAGGCAATGTGGTGGTAGATGCCTTAAGCAGGATGCATGATATGTTGGCTCGATGTTTACGGAGTGGAAGCAGTTGGAGTACATTATGATTTTTGATTTTCGACTTTCAGCGGAGTTGTTACCAAAACCATTGGTAGCGTTGGAAGTTAGACTAGTATTTATTAGCCATATTGGGGCTATGTAGAACAATGATGCAGAGTTGGTAGTATCTTCCAGCAATTGGAGGGAGCCGAGCAATCTACTCATTTGGACCGTTATTCCAACGACGACAAAGGTAGGCTTAGGCAAGACGGAAGTTTATGTGTGCTAGTACTTGCTGAAGTGATAAATGAGGTACTTAGTTAATGTCACCATTCTGATGACTATTAATCTAAGTGGCGATAAAATGTACCACGATATGAAAATGGGCTTCTTTTGTCCAAAATGAAGAGGCGGGTGGCGGAATAGGTTGCTAGGTGCTTGACTTATCAAAAGGTAAGGATGGATCAAAAGAAGCCTAGTGGATTAATGCTTCCATTGGATATTCCACAGTGGAAGTGGGAACATATTTCTATGGACTTTATTGATGGCCTACCTAGGAGTAGGAGGGGAAATCGAAGCATTTGGGTTACAGTGGATCACTTGACCCAATGCGCCCATTTCATTCCGGAGAAGAATACAAGGATAGCAGCATCATTGGCTACACTATACGTTAAGGCTACACTATACGTTAAGGCTACACTATACGTTAAGGAGATTATTCGATTGCATGGGTACCTTCTAGCACCATTAGTGATCGAGATCCACTTTTTACGAGTGAATTTTGGAGAAGTCTTCAACACACATTGGGTATGGAGTTGAATCTGAGAGCACCGCTTATCATCCAAAGATGGACGAACAAACCGAAAGGGTGAATATAGTGTTGGAAGATTGGCTGAAAGCTTGCATACTAGATTTTGGTGGACTTCGGAAGACCATTTACCACTACTGGAGTTCATCTATAACAATAGCTATCAAGCTAGTATAGGCATGGCACCTTTTGAGGCTTTATATGGAAGGCCATTCAAATCACCTTCGTGTTGGTGAGAGGAAGTAGATAGAGTTATACTTGGATCGAACATGGTTAGACATACCTCGGAGGAAGTAGAAATAATTCGCAAAAGAATGAAGGCCTCACAGGATAGGAATAAGTCATATGCAGATAAGAGACGAAGGGATTTGGAGTTCATAGTAGGAGACATGGTATTTATGAAGGTTTCTCCCTTAAGGAATGTTATGCATATTGGAAGTACGAGAAAATTTGCTCCATGATTCATTGGACCTTTTTCGATTTTGGAGAGAGTAGGGAAGTTAGCCTATAGAGTAGAACTTCCTGAAAAGTTGGCGAGCATTCACGATGTGTTACATGTATCGCATCAGCGGAAATGTATTCATAATACAACGGTAGTAGTAGAGCCTAGTCAACTAGAGGAAGTGGAGGTAGAGTCGGAACCGATGGCAACCCATAGGCCTATTCGTATTTTGGAGCACGATATAAAGCTACTTAGGAATAAGATGTTGAAGTTGGTTCGAGTTCAGTGGGGAAACTACTCGGTAGAGGGTAATTGGGAGCCCAAGGAGAAAATCCGAGCTTGCCATCACGAACTCTTTTCTGGTATATTTCCTTTCTAGTTGATCGATTTAGTTTAAATATTTTTAGGAATTGCTAGATTAGTTAATATGTTTGGTTTGATCTTTGCTACTTTAGTATACACATAACATACACATACACATACATATATGTGTGCATGTTTGTGTGTGTATTGATGTTACCTTGTACATGATGGTTCGTAGAATACATGCTTCTGATTGCTTGTTATTTTGAGTTCATACATGTAGATATTTGTGCATGTGTTAGGACTTATATTCATAAATTGTTGTCGTGATGATTGCATACATATAGGAGGATCAATTTAGTTGAGTCTTGCATTTTGTTCATTATTACCATCGTATCATACCCATAATGTATACTATGTTTATGTTTGATGTTTCTACACTGTTAATGGCTTTTATATTCCTTGTAACTTTGTGTATTTCCCGTATATTATATATGTGTATATGGCTAACATGGATATATGCTATGGATGTGTAATTATGTGTGTGTTTGGTTATTTATGAGTTTATTTTCCATCCTATGGAATTTCAAGGACGAAATTCTTTAAGGGGGAAGAATGTAGCGCCCGTAATTTTGTTAAATTAAATAATTAATTTTAAAGGGGAAAAATCGTAATTATACATAATTAATAAAATAATAAATTTTCATAAGAGCTGAAATTAGGCCTTGGGACCTATTCCATTGCTAGAATGTCATTTACAGTTAGACAACATAAGCTAATTGTTGAATTTGGTTAAACGGGCTAAAAATTAGAAGTCAAACCTAATGGCATTTCCATAATATATTGATTTTGAGATTTTTGCCTAAGTATGAATCATTTTAGCTTATAAATAGAAACCAAAACCTTATTCTTTTATCATACTTTAGCTTAAACATCCTATCAGGAATCCTTATCTTCTCCATCATCTAATCTCTTAATAAAATCAAACTAATATTAAATCAAAAAAGAATAATATGACAATATAAATAAGGAATCACAAAGCAAATCAAGGCAAACCGAGAAGGGTAAAAAATTAGGCTAGTAAGGAAGGAAGCAGATTCTTATCGAATTAGAGAGGAGGAAAGGCCAATCGACGAGTGGGACTCTTCATATATGTCTATATATTGATAAGTCAAAGTAATTCACCTATTATATTCGTAAATTGAAATACATGTAATGAAACTGATAATAAAAAAAATTTCTTTTATATACGCTAATTAAAATATAACATGTCATGGCTAAATGTTGAAAAATCTAATTTTTTTTATTAATTGAATTAGCAAATATTAATCTCCTTCTAATTAAAAAGTGTGAAATATACAAGTGTTCCAAAGAAGACATACTATATATCAAAATTATAGTTATCGTCAACATGAATTCACTGGTGGTCTTAGTTCATCGATTGGGTGTGCGGATTGATAAGAAAACATGAAGGAAGTTCGATAATTGTGGATCGTCCATTTGATCCAATGGTGGAAAAACAATTGTATGACGATCAGGAGTTATAGGAGTGTAGAGGTGGTGAGTAGAGGCTCTTGGAGGCCTCTGATCATCTCAAATTAGTTTGAGGTGGCCAGAATTCACTGAAGATTGGCCGGTGGCGAAGAGGCAACCCATGGAAACTAAGTTGATCGGAAAGGGGCGTTGGGTGAAGCATAGCATTGGGAGTACATTGGTAGAGTTGGATTTGGTGCTAGGAGGCTATAGTGACGATGGCAAGGCGATATTATGATGGTTAAAGGATTTCTTTTGAACATTGGGCAATCGGGTTTATTGTAGCAGAGTGGAAAAGTGGGAACTAATAATAACGTAAATATACTTAATAATTATGATATTTCCCCTGAACTTCAAACTTTTATAAATCTCGCATACGATATCTGCTTCACACGCAGTTTGCGGCATTCCGATTGTGGCGAGACAAGGAACGCTTTGGTATGTTGTTTACTAAGTTTTGAGACACTTCAAAAAAGTATCATAGTTGGGTTTGTTCGTTACACATTGTTTGATTGGCGATTGCAAGACAGATGTTACGGTACATTTTTAAAGGAATCGAATTCATCGATGTAATCGGTAACGGTTAGCGATGTTGATTTTGAGTATGGGAACGGCAGTACATTTTTCAAAGGAAACGAATTCGTTGGTGTGACCGTCGACATCCAACGACAGTGTTGCAGTGCATTTTAAGAGGAAATGAGTTCATCGTGCATAGTTTGATGATGATGGGTATGATACACTTTTCAAAGGAAATGAGTTCTTTAGTGTGACTGATGACCTCCAACGATGTCGATTTCGATGTCGTTGGCATTTCGATACACCATTCTTTGAAAATGACGTCTTTATTGTGTCTAGTGATACCCTCAGTTTTGGATTCTCGAGACGTGACTATGATCAACGATAGGGGTATGTTCAATGCCGTATTATGGTATTAGTTAATATTATGGTAGATCCTTAGCATACAATGTCACCTTATCATTATGTTGTGTTAGCTGACTTGTTGGGTGCAGGTGACACAGGCTAAGGTATGGTTTTTGAGTATAAGTGTTGTTTTATAGCTTATAAGTATTTGAACTTATATGATGTGTATCACTCACCAGACATATGTCCGCCTTTCTATTCCTTTCTCCTTTTGTTTACTCTGATAGGTAAGTAGAGAGGACCGATGTTGATTCTTGAGATGTAGTGGTACGATGGAGATGGGCATCTATTTACTAGCTACCTACTGCTTATTTAACATATTTCCCAAACATTCAAACTATTTATGTATTTTTAGCACTTAGTGGTAGTTAGTACACCCATGCCTTTGCACATATAGCATTCTTGTAAAGGCTCCCCGATCTCTGAGAAGGACAAGGCCCACATGGAGACGGTGCCATATGCAAGTGTGGTTGGTAGCTTGATGTATGTTTTGGTTTGCACTACGCTTGACATTGCATAGGCTATTGGATTAGTCAGTATATACATGGAAAATATGAGGATGATGCATTGGGATGCAATGAAGTATATTTTCAGATAACATAGAGGGACTGCAGATCATTGGCATGTTTTTAACGATAGAGATAGAAATTTCATTTTGGTTGAATATTGACTTTGACTATGCTGGCGTTAAAGGTTGAAGGAAGTCAATCTCAGGTTATATGTTCACTCTTAGAGAGACAACTATTAGTTGGAGAGCGAGTTTGTAGACGATGGTTGCTTTGTCTACTATAGAGACAGTGCTTATAGTTACTGTTGAAGTGGCTAAGGAGGAACTCTACTTGAAGTGGTTAATGTGTGGTTTGAGCTTCATAAATGGAGTAGAAGTGTGTTGTGATAGTCAAAGTGCAATTTACTTAGCTGGAAATTTGGCTTTTAGCTCGAAGACGATGCATATAGAGGCGAGGGAGTCTTTTCTTGTCTCGATGAACGAATACAAGCTAGTTCGTCTTTAGAACGTTCACACAGAGGAGAATGCAACAAATATGTTCATTAATTCCTTGTATATTGCAAAATTTGAGCATTGCTTGAATTTGATGCGCTTGGTGAAGCCCCTGCGGATTAATTATACTTTCAACCCACCAGTCTGTCGATGGTTGACTTTCCGCCTCCGCTTACACTGTAGATGAACTTCGTTCTGCCCATATCAAATAGAAATGGACCCGTTGGAACTTATATTCATTATCCGACTCCGCTTAGTAAGTGAATCGGTGCTAGGTGCTACCTGGTGGTATACGGGGAGAGTGAGTTGGTAGATGAAGGCGTTTACTTTCATTGTGGATATTGATAGGTCCTATGCGGAGAGGGTATTTTTGACACTTTGTTGTCAGGCGGTGGCTTTGCCAGAGTTCATCGACAAAGTGTAATAGAAGATGGCCATGTCGAAGCTTGTTAAGGAAGTGTCTGTGCTGTCCTGTCTAAGATTTCTTGGAGTAAGAAAGTGTAGGTGGAGTTAGATGGTTAGTAAGGAAATATAATATCAAGGTGGAGATTGTTAGATGTGATACGATATTTCCAAAGTTAAAGAGGACAAAGAAGTTGTGCGGAGATACAGAGAAGCGGTGAAGGAGAAGATAAAGAAAGCTAAAATGACCGTTGAAGTTTGTACCATATTTTTAGTCAATAGAAAATAACTTCATTCAACTAAAAATAATTCCAATCCACTGAAAATAATTTCAGTCGATTGAATTTCTGCCCATTTGCAACCCTGGAGTAAATCGAGAGCACTTTCAAAGTCGGCTAAAACTATTTTCAGTCGACTGAACCATGGATCGATCGACTGAAAATATTTTTCAGTTGATTGAAATGGTGATTTCTCAAGTGATTTGAGTTCAAATTTCCTAAGGTAGTTTTGTTGTTTTTCGACCACGTTGGAGTTTCCACCATAAACTGAACGTAGATTCTACTCCGACGACAGACAACATCTAAGGTACATTATAAATAAACTTAGGGTTTATTGTTGTATGTATGCAACTAAAAATGAGAATTTTGTCAATTCTTTTTCTAATTTAACTTCCGAAATTAAAATCAATCTCTTGTAACTTTTTTCTCTTATGAATTAATAAAGTTCTCCTCTCCCCCAAAGTGAACGTAACTATCTCGCGATAGTGGAACCATTATAAATCTCGTTTGTAATCTATTTTTCTTGGCATCTATAATCTATTTGCTATTTATTTGTGAAATTAGTTTCTTGTTTATTCTAACTCACCATCAACATGATCCTATCTTACTACTATTGCGTTTGGGTAAAAAATTGGATTTTTACCTAACATGCACTTGAATAAAATGTGTGTAATATCTTCCTCATGATATAGGCACATAGAACATGAATTGAGGATACAATTTTTCCATTTGTTGGAGTATTTCAATAATTTCAGCCACATATGTAAAATCAAATGTGTTGTGTTATTTTGGTGTAAAGCCTAACTAAAATGAACAAATTTTAAATTAAATCTAAAAGGCTTAAAGATTAATTGTCACGGTATCAATGTGTAGACACTGCGGAAGTTCTAATTTGTTGAAGTGTCAAATTAGAAATGCCAACATTATAAATAAGAGGTTATGCTCTAATCATCTTATATGAAGAGCAAACGTCAGATCTAAGGTTTGTGTCAATTTGGAAGATCAAACCAATTCTTGTTTTCTTTTAGTCAGGAGCCATGGATTCAGGTAGTACTTACACTGATTTATTCACTCTCCTCTGATATCCGCTTAACTAAATCAATGTGGGTTATATATTTGGATCTAGGATTCTATAATTGATTATTGCTAAAGTATTTTGAAATTCCTAACAATTGGTATTAGAGACACCCGTTATTGATTTACTTTGAGATTATTTTTAAAGGTTTGGAAAAGTATAATTTTGAATACTATCAAACGATTTTCTTCTATGTACGGATCAAATTATGAATGCTGCTAATGAAATACTAAACATCCAACACTTTTTTCTATTGTTTGCTTCACTGCGATTGTCTTATTATTTAGATTCAGAAGATAAGATGAAACAAATATTAGAAAGGATGCATGGCTAATCATTTAACACTAACTTCTTTCATACTTTGCTGGCTAGTTATGCAAATTAATGAACCACTTTTACATGAAATAATACTCGACGTGATATATTATGTTATTTTAATCTATGAGTTGTTGATTTAGTTAACTTATTGATCTAGTCATATGTCCTTTTATTCAATGTGTATGAAATAATATATTTGAAAAGGTCGGTACTGGATCTTCAAGCTAGAATTTTTTCTCCTACTATTATTGATTAGGGGAAATTAAGAAAAAGAAAAACTTTTAAAAAATTAGGCTGAAGGACATGAAGTTTTATTTTTAGGATGAAGGACAAATGCTAGTTATAATTAGCATTATATTCAACTTTTACACTATACAAAATACTAGTTATTTCAAGCATTATATTCAGTTTTACATTATACAAAATGCAAGTTATAATTAATATTGTCCTTCAGCCTAAAAACGAACTTGTTATCCTTCAGTCCAAGTTTTTTCTAAGTTTGTCCTTGTGCCTATTTTTCTTTATTGGATTGTTATTTTTTTTTAAATATAGCCATCCTGTTATAAGTGTGATCTGATTGATTCATGATGTCAAGTCCAATTAAAACTGAATGCTTTGAGATTTGAACTGTTATTCTTGTGTAATCGGAACATAATAAGGGTTACGACAACTACTAATTATAAACTTATTTTATTGTGTTAAGTATGACACTTGATTAAATGTGATAAACCCTTATAGTCGATCCTTAAAAGGAATTTCAGTAATACTTAAGTGTTTCATTTTATTATTATTATTTCTTAAAGATTCATTTAGGGTTGAACTAAAAAGTACTGTATATAGTATAAGAGTAATGCCATAGTGCTGAATTGATATTAATTTTTTTGAAGAAAAAACAAAATTTTACTTACATTAAGAAAAGTGGACACCTTTCCATTTTAGGGATTCAGGAATAAGTTCAATTTTTATTTATTTTAATATTAGTGGAGCTGTGGGACTTGGTCAATATTTCTTTTTGATCCAACAATTTTGCATCTGGGCTTCTTTTCCGATGAAAGAATTAAATGTGTATTGGCATAATTACGTATGTTTTACTATAATCAAGCTATAAAGAAGGGTATATTTTTCATATAGTTTAGATGTAGGTTGTCTAGAATTTTAATAATATTAATATGTCACCGTACGTACTTAGGCATGATTATTTTCAAATACTTTGTTAATTTAATTATGATTTGACTATTTAATCATTTTGGTTTCTAAAAGTTTAGCTGGTATTTCATATTATAAGACAGTGAAGTATATTATGATATTCACATACATTGAGAGTGTGTATGTGGACCAAATATAAAGTGACTCAGTTGCATTCTATATGGCAATATTAAGGTTCAGATATACATCATAGCTACTACATTCATTCATTTTATTTAGTATGACATTTACTATGTCATTTATGCATAATTTTTTGTGGGTTTTAATTTTGGTGTTCATTTGTTACATTTGTTGTGTTATTTATTTATGATGCCTTGTATTATATTTATTTAGGGAATGTCATGAATATTACCACATACTTAAAACAAAAGATTATAACAGCTATGATTAAAACATGTTGTGTCATAGTTATAATTTTGAGATTTTCAAGTGTCATATAGACCTAAAGCATTTTTGAGAGTGTTTTATAGCACTTGAAATATATGTTTGATCTCTTTGCAAACTAATTGTAAATATCCTACATTCCAGGTGATATAATTGAAATTATATGTCAGCAAAGTGGTCTCTCTTATTTTAGTTGTTCATAAAATGTTTGATATTTGTGTGTATTTATTCATGCAGATTTTAGCCGACCTAAAAGAAGACTGATATTTGGCCGAATCACTTATATATATGTAATGATAAATATGTGACAATTAAAAGGTTTTACAAGTGAATAATTAAAGTTAATATTACCATCCAAAGACTTTATATTAAAGTTGTACTAGGTATCTTGAGAAGAGACTTACTAATTATTTGAATGTACTTTTGCTGATATTCGAATATAAGCATATACAGTCAACCTTTATTTTTGTTTAGTTTATAACTAATTTAACTAAAGTGCTTGTCAATTTTAATAATATTCTCATCGTGTTTGGGACTAACTCCAAGGAATAGTAAGGGAACATATTGTTTGTTCTTGACTTTGTGGATCTAGCTCTTGCATAGGGGGGTCACAACCACCCATATTATAGTTGAATGTTCTTATAATATTAAGAAGAACATTGAAAGGTGGGATAATTTAAACAACAATGGTCAAAGGAACATGAGATAAAATATTTTAGAAGTTTTCAAGGATGTGACATCCATAGGGATAACCAATTTTAAGGAGTCATCTACTATGATTTAATAGCATTTTGCTTAAATAAAATCTTACTTTAGTATTTTCAGATGTAAGGTTGGCCTTAGTACCTAAACGTTTAGAAGTTAGATATTGGTGCATCAACTTCTATATATATTTTCATAAAGGCTTAATTTATTAAATCATCAAACTCCAACAAATATTGAAAGATATATCTATATAGGTAATGGAAAGTTAGTAAAAGTAAAGTATACTAGATGTTTTTTAGTTATTATTGAAATTTTAGTTATATTGTTCGGATTCGTTTGATATTTTTGTTATACTGTCATTTAGAGAGATTTTGGTTTTTTATTTCTAATATGAACAAATTAGATTATTATTATTCATTTAGAAATAATAAGATTAACTTATGAATAAATTCAAACATTATTGGAATTGAATATTTTGATATTCATGATAAATGCCTCTTATAATGAAGCATTGAATTTGAATATGGTGATTAATGTAATTATTACATCTTGCTAATAATTCTAGATTGAGAGACTAAAGATATAAAATACTTTATTGATATACAACAACTTAAAGCTATAATTTTTATAAACCCACACTAGAAAACTTTAGAATGGGAAATGCAATAATTTTTGATGATGTTAAGTGTATCATCCCAAAAAATGTAAACACATTATATTTAAAAATAGGAATTATTTAAATATTTGAATTGTGAATTTAATATTAATTAAATGGATATAATAGCATTATTTAAACTCTGTTTAATTAATAAATAATAATAGTAACTCATTTTGTAAATTTGCTCACATAAATAAATGGTTTGGTGAAAAATCGAAAATGTGACCGAAAATAGTTTTTCGAATTTTCAACTTTTTACCAAACGAAAAGTGTTTCAACATTGTTGCACACACTTATATTTATACATAATAATAAAGTCATATCGTACATAAAGGAGTTGAATAAAAGCAATTTTCTTCAGTGGTTAATGATGTCATTAAGTTATAAATAACGAGGAAGACTTTTGCTAATCCTTTTGCTCTTTTTTATGTGATGTGATAGCAAGTACTCAAGGCCACATGCGTGTATGATAAGGAAGTTGAAATGACTAGGGTTAGGAAGGTAATTTGGCTAAGGGGTCTGGATGTCATTTTCCATTTTGCCTTAGTCTATAAAGAGCCCTTCCATTTTCATTTCTCACTTTACATTCTATTCATTTTATTTTTGGTTCACCTTCTTCTTTATTTGCTACCTCAAATATTCCTAACAAAAACATTGTCAAAACATAAGCTATCCACCTCTAAACCATTTTATAAGCTTGAAATAATATTGCAAACATCATCACCTTCTCAAAGTTGCAAGTTTTGGAGCCAAGCCCGTCCATTTCTACCATGGTCATGTGCATTTCTTGGCCTCTCTAGGCAAGGACTTGAGCATTTGGAAGGAAGGGGGAGTTTGGAGCTAGTTTGGATTGAGGGTAAGAAGCATTGTCTCATTGCTTTGTTTTGGTAGGAAGTGGTAACTTCATCTTTGATTTGAAAGTGAGTTAATATCACTTTAAAATGGTATTAAAATTTTGACAAAATGTTGTGAAATATAAATTGCTATTTATGACATTTATACTTGTGTATATTGCTTGTTTGGATTTGATTTGCGCTTCGAAGCAGATGACATAAATGACCATTGTTATAGAGGATAAAAGCAAGAGGAAATCGAAGTGTTTTAGTAGTGAATAGGTTGCTACGCAACACTTTGAAGAACATACACATATGAGATTTGCATGAGACTTTTTATAGAGAGACCCAAAATGTTTCTTGCCAATGTTGATTTACTTTTTACTTATGTTGCTTATATTTAAATTTGATTGAAATATAGTGATTTTTGGTTGTTTGTGAAAGTGTCGTTATAGTGACAATCGCTATACTGACACTTATGAAATCTTCTTTTTAAATCTTTGTTAGTTTCTCTAGTTCTTGTATTGCATCATTATATATTTGGTCCGCTTTTGCATTTTAAAAATAATATTTGAACCAAGTTTTGATGGCTTGAAAAAAGGTTATAGCACATAACTCCAAAGTGTTTAAAAGTTAGAAAGGATTTGGTTGCGTTTTTGTAGTTTGAAAGTCAAATTTTAAAACAACTTTCAATTTTGGGTTTATTTGACTTCAAAATTCTCTAAATTTTTGTTAGTGCATACTAGACTCATAGTATGTTATTCTAAATATAAAATAGAGTATTTATACTTTGTAAAAATGTGGAGAAAATTCCATTTTAAAAAGTACCGATATAAAGGAATTTTCCGTACTCATTTAGTGGCACATTTGCAACACTATTTCCAACTTTATAAAATAGTTTTAAAATTAATTTTTTCTTCTTCAATCCTTTTATGAACTTTTCTAATATATATTTAAGTATTTTAAAAGTGATCTGAAATTTATATATATTTTAAAATTATCGAAGAAGTGGTTTTATTTCGAAATAAGGAAAGTAAATGGTTTTGAGTTTTTAATATATTTTAAACTTGAGATTTTCCAAATAATATTTGAAAATGATGTTTTTTAAACTATATTTCAAGCATTTTTGAGTTTATTGAAAAGTGAAAAGGAAGCATGGATTACAACACCATCCTTGTAATAAATGTTTTCTGAGAATTGAGAAAGAATACACAGATTAGAACACTTTTGTTATAACAAATGATTTCGTAAAGTTATTCAGAAAACTTGTTTCTTGACTTAATAAGTGTTGATATTCTTAAATCTTTAAAGGAGTACTATTTTAAAGATGATAATAAGTTGATTTATAAATGATATTTTATAAATGAAAAGATATTTTAAAAGAATGTTTTAAAAATAAAGCTAATTTGTAATTGATTTTTGGTTTATAGTAAACAATGTTTTAATGACATTTGCTTTTGACCCTTCTTTTTAATACACTTAGAAATATAATTCACTCTTGAAAGAATATTTCAAATGTGTTTTTAAAAGTGTTTAACAAATATTTATAATGTGAAAATCAAGCACAAGTGCGAGTCAAATGTTTTAATAGTTTGATTCTTCTATAGATAATATTTAGTCTTACACTTAGCACTAAACGTTAAGGAACCCCTGCGATCTTTAAAGTTAAGAATGTACGTCAAGGTAAGGTAGGAAGAAACAATTGCCCTAACTTGTTTGACTTGTTGTTAACCCCGGGATAGTGGCTGAAACACCCCATACCCCTTAGTATAACCAAAAAGGGCACATTAAAAGATATGGTGCGTTATAGTTATAGCTAAAGCTTTATAGAGACTAAGATTCACAAGACAAATAAATAAAACAGCGGAAACATTTAAATGGTAACTCGTTATTCAGAATAAAACATCATAAATAAGTCTGGAAAACATCACGTCTCAAAATACCAAATACACATGTCTTATGAAAAATAGATCTTCGTCTCAGAAAATCAAAGTATAATAAAATAATCATCCCTCTCATAAGTACCAGTACATCAAAAACCAAATGAAAAGAAAACTGAAAAAGAAGAAGAATACATGAAGAAAAACTCCGCAACTGAATCCTCCAAGAAATCTGAAACTACTGTCCTTGCCTCAGCCAATGGGGGGAAAAGGGGAAATAGAGGAGTGGGTCAAACTATAAGTCTGGTGAGTGAAAGTAACTACTAGTATTTTTAAGCAAGATAAAGGTAATAGACTTATCAATAGTTCTAGTATAAAAGGAAATAAAGGAAAGATAAAACTAGGGATAAAATACTGTTTAACTATTTGCTTGATTTGTGATTGTCTGCACTTGTCTTAGATAGCTGCTTTGATTAGGCTGAAATCCTAATCCTATTTTTACTGGGCTGAAATCCTAGTTCTACCCGTTGATCGGCCTTCTATCTTTGTTGTGCCACTGTGAGCTAGTCCCATCCTATGGGTCCCACAGCAAAAGACACCCGTTTAGCCCTTGGAACGCAGTAGCGACTTATCTACCCTAATCAATGTTGCACGCTCGGTCATCGCCGGTACACGCTAACTGTTGCCCCCTCTAGTGACCTCTTATTTACCCTAATCAGCATAAGCATGCCCAGCCTCACCTAATATGTTTTGAGACCATCAGTCCTAGTCTAAAAGGGTCCTGCCCAGCCTCACCTAAGTGTTTTGTGAGACCATCAGTCCTAGTCTGAAAGGGAATGCTGTTGGTATGGGTCCTAACAAACAAAATCTAGTTGCGCCCCTTACCCAAATCCCTAGATTTGATCTTCTATCTATTGGCCACTTATTACCCTATGTCCCAGCCTCACCTAACTATTGTGAGACCATCAGTCTTAGTCTAAAAGGGTCCTGCCCAGCCTCACCTAATCTGTTGTTAGACCATCGGTCCTAGTCTGAAAGGGAATGTTGTTGGTACGGGCCCTGCTTCTATCTTTGCTTATTAACTTAGTGTAAGTTTTAAAATAAGCCTCTTTTGTTATTTCTGATGTATTTGCTTATTAACTTAATCTAAATCTTAAAATAAGCCTTTTCTATTATCTCTTCTATATTTGCTTATTAACTTAATTATAAGCTTTAAAATAAGCCTTTACTATTCTTTCTGCTGTATTTGTTTATTAACTTAATCTAAGTCTTAAAATAAGCTTTTTCTGTTATCTCTGCTATATTTGCTTATTAACTTAATTATATGTTTTAAAATAAGCCTTTACTATTCTTTCTGCTTAATTATAACCTACGTTATAATTGTTATTCTTCTTTTCTATCTTTTTAGGTATAACCACTAGTTGCAAACATGCTTGCAAATGTCTCAAATTTGCCTATTTCAGTCTATCTTCTTTTTATTACAGTGTTTCTTATTTTACATCTAATTTATGTAAATTTTAGTGTTTAATTCTATTTAATCCATAATTGCGAATTCTATTCTTTTTAATTTATTCGCGTAAAAAGGAATAAAAAGAAACTAACATTTACAAGCTAAATTCCAACTTAAAGCAGATGTAAATAAATGCAAATAACTGTGAATAACTGTAAATAACTGAATAAAATAGCTGAATAAAAATAACTCAATAAAATAGGCTGAAAAGAACATTAAAAACTAGCTATAAATAATTATATAAAAACGGTCTCAAAATTGCAGAAAAACTACAACTATTGAGAATCCTATTATTTTAAATTACTTAAAAATCTAAAATAATTACTAAACACTCATCTGTGGTCCTTAGCTCTAGTCCTTGGTCTTCCTTGATCTACTTCTAGAGCGTAGAGTATTTTTATCAAAAATATTTCCTCCTTAGATAAATTTTCTATTTAGGGTCCAGCATTTGGCAATGAACCCAAATAAGAGAAAATCTGAATGAGAAAAATAGCTAGGCCTAGGGTCTTATTTATAGTGTAGTTTAGGGGTCTCAGATCGTTGGATTAAAGATTAAATCTAGTGCAACCACGTCTTAGGCACACTGGGAACTGTCGGATGAAGCACGAACGCACAGGATTGAAGAAAATTGGACAAATGACGTGTACGAACGAATCTGGACAAATCTACATACAAGAAAAAGGGCGGGTCGACCTTGCTTCTATGAGGGTCAACATGCAGGTCGACCTAACTATGGTGAGGGTCGACCTGGCCTAGTTCTGGGTCGACCTGACCCATTTATACAATTTTTTCTTCTTCTTTTTAATTCAATTCTTGTTTATTTTGTAACTTCTTCGTTTTAGCTTGGATTTTGACAAATTATATATGGAAATTGACCAGAAAATTACCACGGACACAATGGTACAACTCCCGTGGCTCAATTCTGATAATTTCACAAACTTATCTTATTATTTAATTAATTAGTTAATTAATTATTATAGCTTAAGTTTCGAGTTGTTACATTCTCTCCTCCTTAAAGGATTTCGTCCCCGAAATCTCCAAGGATAGAAGAATGAAATAAATATTTTCATCCAAATTCTACAACCATATACTCAACCATCATCCATTACATCCATTGTCCTTAAGCTTTTCTAATGCAACATATGATATATGTAGTAGTGTAGTGTCAATGTCCCTAACTAATGCAAAAGATTAGGCGATCTACTGATTCAGTCGACCTCCTTTTATGCAATCATGTCCATGCCATGTATCCAAATGAATGCAAATTCCTTAATGACAACTGATAGTTCTACATGCGTGCTACAATCATCATCCAAATGCAACAATCATATGCTACTCATCCATTTATAGCAACCATGGAAATAAAATAAAAATGCAAATGCGCACACATCCATATGCATATGCTTTAGTGACCTAGTTAGGCCGGTCCCTAAGAGATAATAGTGCCTAGTGTATATATATGCGTCCATTAGCATCCACTAGCAAAAAGTTGCAACTACTAGCGTCCATCATACATAACATGTTCTAGTAACATGTTTACATTTAGTCCTACCATCCATAGGTTAAATCCATGATCTACCCTCCCAAAGGATACAAAAGGAAAGAACCTATTCAAAACTAAAGATGGAAATAGGAAATTCAAAACGTACCATCGAAAAGAAACGGATAAGAGGTACGTATTTTCTCTTCAGCCTCCCACGTAGAATCCTCAATGCTATCTCCCCTTTACACCATAACCAAAGGGACTTCCTTATTATTAAGACTCTTGATATCACATCCAATGATCTTGGTAGGAATGTAATGAATCGCTGCTTCTCTCTCCACTTCAACTTCTTCAAGTTGGCTAGGTTCCACTACCTCTGCTGAACCATGTAAGCACTTTCTCAAGTGCGAAACATGAAAAACATCATGAACTCCCATGAGCCAATCTTGTAGCTTTATCTGATACGCCATCTTCCCTACCCTTTCCATAATGGGGAACGGTCCTACAAATCTAGGAGCAAGTTTCCCACTTGATCCAAACCTCACTACCTTTCTTAGTGGAGGCACCTTAATGAAAACCAAATCTCCTATCTCAAACTCAATATCCCTTCTCCGCTTATCTGCATAAGATTTCTACCTATCTTGGGCCATTTTCATTTTTCTTCGAATAAAACAAACCTTTTCTGAAGTCTCTCTAACCATGTCGGGATCAAGTAGCAATCTTCCTGTAGACTCCAACCAACATGAAGGCAACTTGCACGGTCTTCCATAGGGAGCTTCAAAAAGTGCCATCCCAATGCTAGTCAAAAAACTATTATTATATGCGAACTCCACTAAAGGAAGATGCTCCTCCCAAGTTCCTCCAAAATCAAGAATGCATATCCTCAACAAATCTTCAAGAATTCTATTCACTCTCTCCGTTTGGCCATCCGTCTGAGGGTGATAGGCTGTACTCAATCTAAGCTATGTTCCTAAAGCCTCTTGCAAGCTTCTCTAAAACTCGCTAGTAAAGATAGGGTCTCTATCGCTCACTATGCTAGAGGGAACTCCATGAAGTTGGACTATCTCACGAATGTATAAGGATGCCAAATAAGTTGCTATCCTCTTACTCTTGACTGGAATGAAGTGGGCGGTCTTAGTCAAATGATCTACAATCATCCAAATACAGGTATTCCCCTTCCTAGATCGGGGTAAACCATCTATGAGGTCCATCGAAAAACTATCCCACTTCCATTCGGGTACATCTAATGGTTGAAGCAATCCGTCGGGCTTTTGCTGCTCCGCCTTAACTCTTTGGCAAACAAGACACTTGGCTACAAACTCTGCCACATCCTTCTTCATGCCACTCCAATAAAACACTCTCTTCATGTCCCTATACATCTTATCATCACCCAGATGAATAGTCATTCGGGAATGGTGTGCTTCTTCTAGAGCAGCTCTCATCAAATCACTAGTGCGGGGGACACAAAGTCTTCCATCTCTCCTTAGCCATACTCCATTATCAATGGAATAGCATTGGAGATGTCTAGAGACTTCTCCTCTGCTAATCCTCTCACTGCCTCGGGCCAATCTGATCTATAAGGGTAGGCTTAACTTCAAGTGCTTCCAATAATCCAGGGGTAATGTCCGTAGAGGGATTAAAATAAATGGTAGAAATAAACTCTAGGCTCTTCCACTACACGAACATTGGACTAAGGGTTGCTCTTTTTCTACTTAATGCATCCGCAACCACATTTCCTTTACCAGGGGTGTAAGCTATCTCAAAGTCATATGATGCCAAAAACTCCATCCAACGTTGCTGCCTCAAGTTTAAATCCTTTTGTGAGAATAGGCACTTCAATGATTTATGGTCAGTGAAAAGCTCGAACATCTCTCCTCGCAAGTAATGTCTCCAAGACTTGAGCGTGAAAACAATAACAGCTAACTCCAAATCATGGGTAGGGTAGTTCTTCTCATGAGTTCTCAACTGTCTACTTCCATAATATACCACCCTCCCTTCTTGCATCAATACTGCTCCAAGACCCGTCCCGCATGCATCAGTGTATATTGTAAAAGGCTTAGCTCCGTCGGGTAAAACTAACACCGGTGCACTAGTAAGGGCCCACTTTATCATCATGAAGGAATCCGTGCAATCCTCGTCCCACACGAATGTCGTATTCTTCTGAGTGAGGTGAGTAAGCGGTGCTGAAATCTTAGCGAAATCTCTGATAAACTTCCTATAATAGCCAGCCAAACCTAGGAAGCTTCTAACTTCGATAGCGTTCTTGGGGGCCTTCCAATCTTGTACTACTACTAGCTTAGCGGGATCAACAGCTAAACCTTCTCTTGAGACTACATGCCCCAAGAAACGCACCTCCTTATGCCAAAAGTGACACTTCGAGAAGTTTGCCTTCAACTAATGAACATGAAGTGTACGAAGAACCTCCTCATGATGAACAACATGGTCTTCCATACTCTTGGAAAACATCAAAATGTCATCCACGAATACTACCACGAACTTATTTAGGACATCTAAAAAAACACGGCTCGTCAAATCTAAGAAATAGGCTAGGGCATTGGTTAGCCCAAACGGCATAACCAACCACTCAAAGAACCTATCGGGTGTCCTAAATGATGTCTTATCGATGCTATCGTCAGCGACCCTAAGCTGATGAAATCCAGTAGTTAAGTTAAGTTGAGAAAATACTGAAGAGCCAACCAACTGATCGAAAAGATCGTCTATCATAGGAAGTGGGTAACGGTTCTTCTTCGTGAGCTTATTCAACTCTCTATAGTCTATGCAAAGTCGAAGGGAACCATCCGCCTTTGTAGCAAAGACGACTGGCGCTCCCCACTCGGATATGCTCCGTCCGATGAAGCCTTTCTCTAATAGCTCACCAATCTGCTTACTTAACTCCTTCCTCTCCCTAGGAGCTATATGTCTCACGGGCAATGCCACTGGCTTAGCATTGTTATTTAGGTAGATCCTAAAGTCGATCTCTCTCTTAAGGGGTAGTCCCCTAACCTCCTCAAAAATGTCTGGGAAATCACCAACAATTGGAACAGAATCTAACTCTCCCAGTGATGAATCAAGTGAATAAAGGAAGATCAACATGACTGACCCCTTTGGGTCGCAAGAAATCTCGAGAATCCGTCCGCTACATGTCTCTAATCTAATGACTCTCCTCTTGCAGTCCAATATCGCTCCATAAGTGGATAGCCAATCCATCCCAAAAATCATCCTATATCCCGAAAATCCCAGTACATAGGCGTCATAATCAGACTCTATGCCTCGTATAAAAATTTCAAACCCCTACAAATCATGGATAAATGTGTCGATCCTCCTATGGGGTTTGAATCAACTATAGGTTCTACTACTAGAGAAATATCTAAGTGTGAACAATCAACCAAGGAACTAGAAATGAAAGAATGAGACTTTCCTACCTCGATCTGATCCACTACTAGAAGGTGCTGCATCCAAAGCATGTACTTACGTTGTAGGTGTGCCTACTCACTGCCCCATCTTCTGGGGACAAGCTCTACTAAGATGACCAGGCTTCCCACAGTTGTAACACCTCCCCTTCATCGTGTCATTCTTACAGTCCTTTGTGAAATGCCCAACCAATCCAAAACTATAACACTTCTCGCCCTTCTTGATCTACTTTTGAGTTCCTCCTCCTTCCTCTTGTCCTTATCCTTTTTGTTCTTCCACCACTGCTTCTTAGAATTTTCTAACTTAGGAACCTCCTTAAGTTCTCCTTCCCTAATAGCATCTGTCATGAGTGTCATCTCCACAAGTGACTCATATGTCGCTCCCATAGGTACATGCGTCAATAACAACCCTTAGAGGGGCTATTCAAACCCTTAACAAACTTCATGGCCTTCTTATGTAGTGTATTAACAAGCTCCATTTCGAACCATGACAACTCATTAAACTGATTTATATACTCCTTGACCGAAAAACTCCCTTGCTTCAGACTAATGAACTTTTCCAACTGAATGCTTTCCTCGGCTTATGACAAGAACTTTCTCTCAAACCTTTCTCGGAATCCAAACTAACCAATGTCTCTTCAATCTATTTCTATGATCTCCCACCAGTAAGAAGCTTCTCCTTTCAGCTGCCAAGATGCAAGCTAAACTCTCCGGCGGTCCTCCATCCTAACAGCCCAAATATTCGCTCCGTATTCCTCAATCAAGCTCATGCCTCCATGAAATCCTCCATGCCGGAAAACGTCTTTCCTCTTAGGTTAGCGAAGTCCTTGCGTAGCTTAGAAAAATTGGCTGCTGCAATTGGATTAATGGGATATCCTCCCGCTGGTGCTGGATTGGGCGCTTGCCCTTGCACCTCTGGTGTCGTAGCTTGGAGGTATCTACAAAACCAGCCAGGGACTTGGATGCCCTCTTGAAGGTTTGGGGTGTCCGCCATTCTATGCAAAGAAAAGAAAATTTAGGCTCGAAAGAATCAAAAGAAGGTTGAACTGGACTTTGAGGAAATTTTTATAAAAAATCTCTTTATACTTGAAAAACATTTCTATAATAAGAGTTTCTTTTTGAAAAATACTTTTAAAATATGTTACCTTTGAAAAATACTTTATTTTTAAAACAAGTTTTAGAAATCCTGTAACCTTAGGCTCTGATACCAAGTGAAACACCCACAACCCTTAGTATACCCAAGAAGGGCATACTAAAAGATATAGTGTATTATAGTTATAGCTAAAGCTTTACATAGTCTAAGATTCACAAGAAAAATAACTAAAACAGTGGAAACATTTAAATGGTAACTCATTATTCAGAATAAAACTTCATAAATAAGTCTGAAAAACATCACATCTCAAAATACCAAATACACATGTCTTATGAAAAATAGATCTCCGTCTCATAAAATTAAAGTACAATAAAATAAGCATCCCTCTCATAAGTACCAGTACATCAAAAACTAAATGAAAATAAAACTGAAAAGAAGAAGAATACATGAAGAAAAACTCCGCAACTAAATCTTCTAGAAATCTTAATCTACTGTCCATGCCTCTGCTGGCCTATGTGGGGGAAAATGGGAAGTAAAGGAGTGGGTCAGACTATAAGTCTGGTGAGTGAAAGTAACTACTAGTATTTTTAAGCAAGATAAAGGTAATAGACTTATCAACAGTTCTAGTATATAAGGAAATAAAGGAAAGATAAAACTAGGGATAAAATATTGTTTAACTGTTTGCTAGATTTGTGATTGTTTGCACTATTCTTAGATAGATAGCAGTTTTGATTAGGCTGAAATCCTAATTCTACCCATTGATCGGCCTTCTATCTCTGTTGTGCCACTGTGAGCTAGTCCCATCATGTGGGTCCCACAGTAAAAGACACATGTTTAGCGCTTGGAATGCTGTAGCGACTTATCCACCCTAATCAATGCCGCACGCTCGGTCATCGTCGGTACACGCTATCTGTCGCCCCCTCTTGTGACCTCTTACTTACCCTAAATAGCATAAGCTTGCCCAGCCTCACCTAATCTGTTGTGAGACCATTAGTTCTAGTCTGAAAGGGTCCTGCTCAACCTCACCTAAGTTTTTTGTAAGACATCAGTCCTAGTCTGAAAGGGAATGTTGTTGGTACAGGTCCTAACAAACAAAATCTAGTTGCGCCCTTTGCCCAAATCCCTAGATTTGAGCTTCTATCTATTGGCCACTTATTACCTTGTGTCCCGACCTAACCTAACTATTGTGAGACCATCAGTCCTAGTCTGAAAAGGTCCTGCCCAAACTCACCTAATCTGTTGTGAGACCAATAGTCCTAGTCTAAAAGGGAATGTTGTTGGTACATGCCCTACTTCTAGAGCGTAGAATATTTTTATCAAAAAGATTTCCTCCTTAGATAAATTTTCTAAGGGTCCAGCCTTTGGCAATGAACCCAAATAGGAGAAAATCTGAATGAGAAAAATAGTTAGGCCTAGCTTCTTATTTATAGTGTAGTTTAGGGATCTCAGACCGTTGGATTTGAAGATTAAATCTGGTGCAACCATGTCATACGCTCACTGGGAACCGTCGGATGGAAGCACTAACGCACAGGATCGAAGAAAATTGGACAAATGACGTGTACAAACGAATCTGGACAAATCTACGTACAAGAAAAAGGGCGGGTCGACCTTGCTTCTGTGAGGGTCGACATGCAGGTCGACCTAACTATGGTGAGGGTCGACCTGGCCTAGTTCTAGGTCTACCAGACCCATTTATATTTTTTCTTCTTCTTTTTAATTCAATTCTTGTTTATTTCGCAACTTCTTCGTTTTAGCTCGGATTTTGACAAATTATATATGGAAATTGACCAGAAAATTACCCTTGACACAATGGTGCAACTCCCTTGGCTCAATTCTGATAATTTCACAAACTTATTTTATTATTTAATTAATTCTTTAATTAATTATTATATCTTAAATTTCAGGTTGTTACAGTGGCTTAGTTTAGGATCGACAAGTGGCGATAAGTGTAAGAGATTTAATTTCTGTAAGTGATATCACTTATATGGAAAGGATTTAGGCATATGCTTAGCACTAAATGTAGAGGGGACTCTAGCTTTCTTAGAGATAAGAATGTATATCGAGTCAAGGTAGGAAGCAGCAATGCCCTATCTTGTCCGGCTTCATTGTTTTCCCTGGGCTAGTACTAGTTTGAGATCGACGAGTTGTGATAAGACATGAAATTCTAGTTTCCATATATGATCATTTTTGTTATTCCCGATAGTTGATTCTTTGACCATCGATTTTGATATCCTTCTTTGTGCTTCATCGATTCAGGATGAGTTGTGTCTCGTTTGGAGCATTGACATTCGTCTTTGTATGTCATTAGTCTAAGACGATTTGTAGCTCGTACTAAGCATTGGCATCCAACATCGGAGATATCTAAAACCAAAAAGTGAGTGGGAGCCAAGCTATATGGGTCTCATCGATTAGGTATATTCATATTTATCTAGAGAGGTTTCGATTGCATGCATGCAGCAATGTGGATATATTCGGATTCTCGAATGTTGTTCACAAGGGTCTAGATTGGAAGTTCCTAAGAGTGATGCGTGTTTGGCATGGACTCTTAAGTATATTTTATCTAGAGGTATACTTTCTGCGTAAGGGGTGCACCCTCCTAGTCAAGTTGGATAAATTCATTCTCCTTGTTTTGATTTGGACCTTGGAGTTAATCCTTTCTTAATTGCATCGTGAAGTGCCTTGTGCAATTCTGTATGTTTGATTATTTGCGTCCATTCTTTAAGTTTGGATTTTGATCTTGTTTGTGCCCATTCTTTCAAGTTTGGGATTTTGTTATGTCTTACTTCCATTCTTTCATATATGGATGTTTTCTTATGAGGTAAAACTCCCTCTGTATTTAGCAACATGGTCTCACAGTTTATACTGTGCTCAACATATTTCTTGCATTTTCCCACACTCATTTTCTAGACTGATATGCGTATTATTTTATTATAATGCTCAGATCAGGCCGAAGTTTTCCAAGTTGTCGTTGGTGGGACATGGAATTCATGGAGTTGAGCTAGATGTTCACCTGCTGTGGTATTTTTAGTTTCTGCAATATTATTAGTATACCCTTTAACAATTGTAAGGTCTAGGAGGTATAACTGTCCAACAAATGTGGATTGTTTTTAACTTTGATATACCATGTATCTTAGAGTGACATCTTTTACTGTCTTTTTTATATTATATGTTATCATTTCGCTGTGAGGTTATGTTTTCCCTTATTCATTTTATTTTTATTTACCCAAACAATCTGCCTTTCTGGCACTTGGATGCTTGTAACGACCCGTATTTTTGACCATTTAAAAATATTTAATTTAATTTAATTATCGAATAAAGATGGTTAGAAACAAAAATTTATATTGTTATTAATCAAAATATATCGAATGGAAGTGATAATCTAAATTGAATATGTAAATGACAAAATTGCAATAAGAGAAAAGTTTTAATTAGTATCTGAATTGAAAAAAACAATATTCAATTGTATTAAATTAATAACTGAAGTATGAACAATAAATGCCATTTAAATAAAGAAATTGAATAAATGTGCAATAAGATAAAAGATGATAACAAATTTCAATATAACCTTTTGATATTGATTGTAAGGAATTAATAATAGCATTCGAATTAACAAATATTTATTCTTAAATACGAGATTGATTGGTTGTTAATAAAAGAAGAACATAAGTCGAATAATTTTTTTTTTGATATTGGAAAATATCTGGAGATATATATCTGGGAGTTATACAAAATTTTCAAATGCTAATTTCTAAATAAGGAAAATTAATATTTATATGTATGGAAACTTCACCATTTCAAATTTAAGATAGAATATCCATATAAGTATATATATAAAAATATACAAGCTTCATGATGCAAATTTCAAACTTATGATGACAAAAAATATATAATTATATATATGTATATATGTTTATAAAAAAATAGTGCATATGGAAATATAAATATCTATATACATATATATGTAAACATGTGTATATCTAAATTTATATATGAATAAGTAAATATATATATATATATATATGTAGATATGATAAAATAAATTTGTATATATATCTAAAGGTAAATAGTGAACATGTAAATATGTATATGGAAATAATATGTATATAAGAATGAATATATCTACATATATATATATATATACATATGAAGCTTCATGATAACAATTTCAAAGTTAAGCCCCAAAACATAAAATCAAGAGCATATTATAAATCAAATCACACACAAAACATTAAATCAAGCCACCAAGTACATCAAATCACTTATAACCGTGAGTAGGTCATTAATGGTCGAGAATAAACTTTGATAATTTAATCTGTTAATTGCATAGTTGTGTTCGTCGTGGAAAAACATGAATTTTAAGGGTGAATTGAAGATTTTTAGTGGCATGTGTGAGGAGAGATTTGGAGATGAACGTAATTGGGGCTTTGATCAAATTCAAGCGACATGGCCGATTGTGTGGTGCGGCGTTGGGTGTGGAGGTGGCTCGGGCGACTGCGCAGACAGGAAAAATGACGTGGTGATTTTTAATGGCTCACGTGGGGTAGATAAGATAGATTTATTGTTTTAGTGTGTATTTGTTTGGTCGCGTGTTCGAGAGAAATGATGATGAGGTAAGGATAAGATAGGCATGCGTGCTGGGGGGAAAGAGTGGAGGAGATGACGGCGGTGCCATGGGAGAAATCTGTTGGTGGATGAGCGACTGTGGTGTCGTGGCGAGGTGGTTGCGTGACGCGTTCACGTTCCAGTTTTGGTGAAAGAGTTTGAAATTTGAACTGAGGGTGTGGTCGCGATTTTAGATGGGCCGATGAGTTGCAAGGTTCGTGGGTGATTGGCGAGGATGATCGGCGGCGTGATTCGGGGGTTGGTAGTCGTGTACACGTGCACAGGGTCGTGCACGTTTGGGTCAGTTCAAATGGAAGAAAGGGGAGAAAGAAAACCGGAAGAAGAAGAAAAGGGGATTGGCTGGGTTGAAGAGTATGGGCCGAGTGGTTTTTAAGAATGAAATAAATTAAATTTGTTTTTTTACATTTAATAATCTTTAAATTCTAAAAACATTATCTCTTCTTCGCTTTAAATCCAAATGATGCGCAGATTTTTGCATCGAGTTCTTATCGCCGAATATTTTCATCCGAACTAATATCTTCAAGAATTCTGCAATGTTAAATTTAATGATTTATAACAATTTAAGTAAATAAATAAGTAATTTCTTATTTAATTTATTATAGGTTAATTAATCGATCAATTTTAATGAACTTTGTAATTCTAGATTTATTTAGAATAAATTTTATTTAATTTCTTTAATTGACAAGTAATCGGGATTAAAAATATAATTTGGCTCAGTTAATTGAAACCCATCCCATTCTGATTTGTATATTGATTTAATTATAAATTGTTGACTGAGTTAATGATCTATGTTTGACTGGTATTGCTCTTAGATATTGATTTCAATTACTTTTTGTCTGTGCCCTTAAGTAACCAAATAAATTAAAGTAGTTAGAATAAAACGTTGACACGTTTATTGGAAGTAAATCGACTTGTACTGATCACTATTTCGAATTTTGGAAAATGCGATGATCACAAGCGAATTAATTTTGATGAATAGGTCATGATAAAGTAAACATATGCACGAAATTTCCATATGTGAATATTGACACCATGATTGTAGAATTGTTATTTTAAACAACTTGGCCTTTAAAAATTTATCGTTTTGGATTCGATGAGACTGGGATCAGATATCTGCATTATCCAAAAACCACTTCGATCTAATAACCACTACGAACCTTTACGATTTTGATTGTAGAGCCTAGTACGTTAGAATTTAATTTATTTAATAATTTCGGCTATTTTAATAAGTATTTGTACTTAGAAACTATTATAATATCACTGGATTTTCTATAAAATGTTTTGGTTATCGTAAGGTAAAAACCCGTTGTGATTATGTGTGACGTGGTCTTACGAGATACCTTTGTTTTCAAAGGATTTTGATAACTTAAATAATTCAAATTGAGTGTGTTTACTCACGCTGGTTTTCCAGACTGGCTCGGGTGTTATTTTATTATAATGCTCGAGTCAGACCGAGTATTATAGATTCAGGTTAGAGTGCTTTGGAGCTCAGGAGACGAGTTGGAGGGTTTCAGACGTATATTACGTACTTGATTATATACCGCTATGTGAGTAGACTTTATAGTCAACACTGGTGAGGACAAGTTATAATAACTGTTCATATTGATGTATTGATTGTTGTACTCTGATGATTGTATATATATTGACATTTACAGTTTTCTTTGTATAAAGATCTGTTATTATATATTTTATTTTGTTCCACTACGATTGTGAGATTTTGTGTTGTTGATTCTATTTTCTTCTACCTTTTTCTTCTTCACCCCTATTGATTTGGTATTTCCGGCACTCGGTTGCTCGGTATTCTATACAGTGAACGTATTTATGTCGATTTTCGAGGGTCAAAAATTCTTGTTCATTACAATGCTCGACATTTGAATACCGTGGATGTATTAAGTGCCGACTTTCTAAGGTCGAAAACGCGGGCCGTTACATTTGGTAACAGAACTGAAGGCTAAGCGAGAACCATGGCTTTGCTAGGGTATGGCTCATTAGAAATAGGGCAAGCGACACCATAGAATGAGTTGAGAGTACTATATATTCGAGAGTGTATTTTTATTGCTATAAAAACATATTGTGTTAATTGGTTTGTTGAGTGGTTTATGAATTCTGGTCAAGATATGGGATGCCACAGTTTCGATAGGCATTTCTAAACAGTTGAACAAGGCAAACAAACACGATATTGATTTTTTAAAATTTGGTAAATGAAATATGTTACCTAGGATTATATATTTTATATATAAAGAAGTAATTTGCAAATTTATATAGTTATTTATGGTGTGTTGTTTGTTAATAGTAATATTTCTTTATTATCAATAGAATCTATGAATAATTGTTTTGGGAAAAACTAATTTGAGTTAAACTTAAATTAAAATAATATTTTCGCCATGAAATAATTGTGTGAAGCGAAGAGACTTGGTAAGACATTGTTGATAGCTTATGCGATCAGCTTTGTGAGTAATGAAGTAGATCACAATAATTCCATGGCTTAATATTATTTTGTTTAGTAAGAAAATTTTAATTCATAATTTATGAATTGTTTGGAAAATTTAATAAGTTTCTTGAAAAATAAAAGGTAGGATATCTTAATTATCTTTAAGTGAAATTTAAAAAAATATTTCTTTCATTAAGGAAATTGCGAAGACACAATTTTCTTAAGTGGGAAGTCTGTACCAACTCTCTTGTTAGCTAAAAAATTAAGTTTAATTTTAGGTAATTAATCTTTAATTGTAATTTGTGAAATTAAATCTAGGTATTTTAATTTAGTAAGGAATAAGTTCATTTCTTAAAAAGGATTTTTAATTAAAATTAAGATATTATTAAATTGTTTATATTAAGTTTTTTGTTAAAATTAGATTGTGGAAAATTATAATCTTTGTTAAAAAGATAACAATAGTTTGTATTTGCTAAAATTATATTGACTTAAAATGATAGTTTCTAATATATTTCCAATTGTCAAATTTTGTGAAATCAAATTGTAATTTACAAAACCTTGTTTAGTTTAAATGGGTAGGTTATGAGTAATAAAACAAAAAATAATAATTCCAACACTTCTTTTAGAATAGAAAATTTAGTGACACTTCTTTTTATAAATTTTAAACACTTGTTATTAACCTTATTGGGTTCATAACCATACCCAGATAGCCCATTTAAAAAAGAGAAATAAAAGTATGTCACTACGCCATAAATGACCTTCTACAACATTTTTGCAAGGTGTTGCCAGCTAAAATGTTGCGATAGATATAAAATTTTGATCCTACTGCAACGTTGTATTTATGGTGTTACCTTAGCCATAAAAATGTGTTGCTCTAGCTAAACAAGTGTAACACGATGCAACATTTTTATACAGTGTTGCTATAGATGTATTCAAATTAAAAAATTAATAAAATTAGCAATCCGCGTGAATACGATCCAACGGTCTACATTTAATCCGACTGTTAAAATGGATCACCGCTGCACTTTTTGCCAAATTTTCGTTTTCCCGCCTATGTTGGTGTAGATCCCCTTTCAGTTTTCAATTCATAATTCTCAAATCAAAAAGCAAATTCACGAAATCCAGCAAATTCATACTTCCAATTCGTGATTAGAATCAATTCATAATTCTCAAATCAAAAAGCAAATTCACGAAATCCAGCAAATTCTTACTTCCAATTCGCGATTAGAATCAATTCATAATTCTCAAATCAATTCGTGTGGAGATGGAAGATGATTTCAGGCGATTAGAATAAATCAAGTATCAAGTTCCAATTCGCGATTCATCTTCTTTGGGGATCCGCAAGTTTGATTGATGAAGTCGCCTGCTGCTTCATGTTGCATTCAGTGCTTGGAAAGTTTGCTGAAGATTGCCGAGATAGAGGCTTGGATACTACTGAGATTATGATGCCACTGACCGGTGATGCTGTGTTTCAGATCTAGAGTGGCTCGCAGTGCCATCATTCAGTCTAGAAGCGAAATTAACAACAGACAACGAATGTTGTGTTTCAGATCTAGAAGCAAAATCAAGGGCGTCATCTTCAAATTCAGTATCTCAGACTCAAACATCTTCTCAGCAGCAATCTGTTTTGCATATGAAGGCTTCTGGTTTGTTTTTTTTAATATTATTTGTGCTTTTTGATGATTTCTTCTTCAGTTTTTGAAGCTTGGGAAAATGTTAGCTTATTAACTTTGGATGTTTTGGAGCTCCTAAGAGAAAAATTCATTGTATAAAATATGTATCCAAATGAGTTCAGATTCTTGATGGATACTAGTTTTGTTGTACAGTCAAATTTGGTATTCACGCTCAACTTATATATTTAGTTTGTCAGATATATATATCTAACCTTAAGTTTGTTAACATGAACTGATGCTCCAAGTCATGCTAACCTTATATATTTGGTCTGGACTGAACTGGTACCATGCCAACCTTGTTCTTTAACATGAACTGATGCTCCAAGTCCTCTGTATATCATATTACTGCCTATGTTTCTCTTGTACATGCCTGATGCATTCACTGTTTTTGCTTGATGGGCTGCCTATGTGTTGATGATGTAATTTGATGAGGCAGTGAGTGAGTGTTTTGTGAAAGAGGTTGGGAGTGTGGTCAGTGTTTGGTAGATGATCAGTGTTTCAGGCAATTGTGTTTCAGGTATGTGGTAGATGGGCAGTAGTTCCGATGGGTGATGAAGTTGCTGAGGATGGGGTTTGCTAAGTTCAGTCTTCATTTGTGCATCATTTTACGTCGTTTCAAAGAAGGCTCGATCCCCGCCGGGACTGCGGTGCCCCGGACCCCCGCCGGCGCTGCGCCCAGACCCGCCCGCTACTCGGCTCGCCTTCGGCTCGGCTTGTCATATATTTGTTAGTGTCGGTGTCTGTATAAATTGAAACTGCATATGTAATGAGTGAACTGAGTGATGTAGTGAGGAATATATGTATATGTGAATATCAGTGTTATATATCATTGAATTGTAAAATAGTGGAGTCAGGAATTTGTACTATTTCAAATGTTGAAATAAAATATTTATTTAAATAAATTACTCTTTGAATATCAAATTCTGTGCAATAGCATTTTATTAAATAAATATTTATTTTTATTAAAAAATCAAATATGCTCTACATTGTGGGCCCCACAAATTCAGAAAGTAAATATCTATAGCAACATTTTGGAATGGTGCTACAGATACCTATGGGTGTTGCCATAGACCTAAATAGGGTTCTATTGCAACAATATTACTTATGTTGCCTTAGATAGTCAAAATGTTGCCTTTGAGGTCTAAGGCAACGGCAAAAATTGCATCACCCTAAAAGTGTTGCCATAGACCTATGGCAACATTTTTCGGGCCTGAGCCAACATTTTTTTTGTGTTGCAGAAGGTCATCTATGGCGTAGTGTGTACACTTCCTTTCTCAATTCATTAGTTCCAGAAACTAGAACGATTACTCCTTCTATCTCCTATTACATAAACCTTTGTTCAAGCAATCCCCAAATTTTAGTTGCAAATCTTAAGGCTTTTGGCCAATCCTAATAGAAGTCAATCTTTGGTAATCTCTTGGTTAATCCCTATTTTGTCTAGGGTTGTAAATCTTTTCTGTTTCAATTTTTGAAAATAAATTTAGGCAATTGCTAAAAGGTTTTGGCCAAGATGAATTCGAGTTTAATCTTTAATTCTAGATATAAAGGTGAGTTAACAACTCACACTACCTATTTCTAAATTTTCATTGGGTATATGTTTGTTCAGATGAATTTATGTTAGGATTTAGTGTTGAAATAATTCATATCTCTTGTGTTGTTTGCAATTTGATATATACATTTGCTATTGCTAAAACCTAACTTTTGAAATCAGGATTTTCAATCAATTATACATGTTTATATGATTGCATGATTGCTAATTCAGTACCCTAGGTCATTAGAGAAGCAACATAGGAGAAATAGGTAGAACTGGAACGTCGGAGAGCCATCGAAATCACCTGGATGTTAGTCCAGGCGAAGCAATTGATGAACCGGTCTGCGCAACTAGTGCACTGGTCGCAACCTGGACATGACTTCTAGGCTGCAATTTGATGTACTCAGATCGACCCATTCTCCACTCGTTTGCTCGGTTGATCACCGACTGTTAATTTTAGATTTTGATATTGCATTTCATATCAGTTTTAATATTGTTTCTATATTTTTGAATTATGAATTTGTTTTGGAATGGTTATGCCATAGAGTCCATAGCACAATATCAAATCTCCATCGCATGTTTTCAACAAGGACTTTTAAAGAGAATGGATTTTCAAGTTCAACCGTTTCTACTCAATTTTGTTAGAAGAAAGTCATGTTATTTATAAAGGATATTTGAAAGTGTAAATAGATATACTTATTTATTACTTATATAATGAGAATGATTTTGAAATGTAAATAGAGTTATTTCTAATTAGACTTTTAAATATTTATATGGTTTTAGATTAGAGTAAATATGGATTTTATAAAATACAAGGACTTATATATATATTTTTCGTATATGGTTTATTAAATAAATATTATATATGGAATTTTGAGATAAATATACATATATAAGTGCATTTTTGGAATAATTCGGATTTATATAATATTTTATCAATAGTGAATATTTATATAAAGTTGAATAATAGTTTAATTATGAATTTTAAATAAAGGAACCTAAAAGTAATATTTTATATAAAGTAATTTTAGAAAACTGTATAATATATATATTAAGATTATATTTAATTACTTTCAAACCTTAAACTCTTATAATATTTTCAGCCATTTGGCAATCCCGTGCGACTTTTGTTTCTCAAATAAAAATGTTTTGATAACCTTAATTCTATAATCTAAGGAATATTAATATTCGACTTAATGTTATTGATTGGTTTAAAATGATCTAGAGTAACACTTAGTCGAATATTGTATAACTGATTGAGTAGAACGTTTGAGTGGTACTTACTAGCCCTTTAGCGAATATTCGAATTTCACTGGGTACTATGGGATGCCTTTGTTAAATTCGTATTACTGCTATTAGGAAGTATTTAACACTTTAGAGTCGTATTCTCTTTTGGTATGCGACATAGGGCTGCTAGATCCTTAAGAGAATATAATTCAGGATTTTCAGTAGCATTCGGAATGAGTGAGATCTACTAGCTTCTAGTAAATACTAGAATTTCACTAGGCGGTATGGGACATTTTGGTTAAGTTCTAGTGATTACTGGAATCGATAGTATTTGACACTTTAGAGTATATTTTCTTTTAGGGTTCGATCGAAGGCTGATAAATCCTTGAAAGATATACTCATGGATTTCTTTAAATTCTTTTGTATTGTATTATGTATTCTACAGTTGTTTGGATCGGTACAAACAACCTCTAATGATTGGCTAGAGTTTTTTCAAGGTATGGACGATCCTTAGTATCAGATTGGCACGATGATACTAGTTTGTTTCCACGGTATGGACGATTGTTATAATCGGTATGAACGATCTATTAGATTGATATGTTTTGTTTCGATTATCATGGATTTTTAGTGTTTCTGGATTTAAAATGTTCTTGAGTTTTATGATAAGTTCCGTATTAAATCATTTATGTAACTAGTTTACATTTATAGTATCATATACCTTATGTTACATCTTTTTCTCACCTTTGTGAACATTTAGAGATAGCCAGAGCCGTTTATTTTATAATACTCAGGTTACGGTGAGACTTTTCAAGTTTTTAAGAGACTCGGGCTTTTTGGGTAGGTGTGCAAGCAGATGATAGACATTTTGACATCTTAGTTTATCTTCTGTTGTATATATTCACATGATGTATTATGGGATGTACTATTTGAGACATTGACTTATTTTGGATGTATATTATGTAATTCTAGTATTTAATTTTGTAGACTCACCTTATGTATTGTATATGATGTAAATCATCCGCTGTGATCTGTGATTGTTATTTATATGATATATTGTTCTGATTTTGAGAAACCGATGCATTTATACTTTAAACTATGACTATACACGTTAAAATTTCATTCTAGATATTTAGCAAAAAGAGTAAGTGTGACGTGTTGTAATGACCCTAATTTTAACTAACATTATTTAGGACATTTAATTAGATAAATTAAATGAAATAATATAGATGGTTAAGGGATTGACATTTGTAAATTAATAAAGGAACCGTACCTTAATGAATATTTAAGCCAAAGAGAATTAAAGATAAGTAGGTAGGAGGAATGATAAGGGTAAAATAGGAATGGACTTTGTTCTTATACCTTAAACACATCTACCCATCTTTTCTCATTCATTTCAACATTCATAAACAGAACTAAAACCCCAAGAGCTTGGCCTTCCAATATTAAAGGGATTAAAGAAGAAGAAAGGATAGGGTTCAAGTAGAAATCTTAAACAAATCAATCAAAAGGACAAATCTCAACCTTCTTAACACCAAGCCAAGGTGAATAATAGATTTGCATCTCATTTTGACTATAATTTTGGTTTTCTGGTTATGGCGGAATTATTTTGCAACTAATATATCATGTTATATTTGTTTAAATAGATATATGTATATATGTTTGTGGATGATTTATATTGTTTCATATAGATTTTATGATAAGTTTTTATTGGAAAAACCAATTAAATGCATCTAAATGACTTGCATTTTCGAGATATGGACAAAAATATTATTTTAGAAGTGGGTTTCAAGCTTCATAATTTTCTAAGTTATTGTGGATTTATTATGAATTTTCTACGAAAGAAAATATTTAATATTGGGTTTAAATTATTTAAAGCAATTATATAACGATTTTGGGTCTGAAATTTAAATATATTAGAAAACATTTTAAAAGCGAATTATGGTAATTTTTGTGGAATTTTCTTAAGTATTTTATTATAGTTAAATAATTATTTAAATTAGAGACTTAAATGTTTTATATGTTTTGTCGAGGAGAAGGGCTTATTTATTAAAACGTTTTAATTGAAAATTCTGAGTTCGATAGCACTTTTAGAAAAGGATTTTTGATAAAGAAATGGCAACCAATTACATTTTGACAAATAAGACAAGTTAGGTGAAAAGAAATTTCTTTTAAAGGCTAAAAAATCAGTTTTGCTTGGATTTACTACTTCACAACTTCATTCTTTTAGCTTTCGACACCATATCTCTTATAAAGAACGCATTTGAAACCAATGTACATGGTATCAAGCAATTGATGCGTAGTGCATTAGAGAAAGGTAGAAGGGAAATGTCGAAACCTTGCTTTCGAAGGGGTATAAGTTATTTTTCCAAGCTTTCAACTCCACTACTTACTTCTGTTTATAAAAGATGCTTTCGAAGGAGTTGAACCCGACTCTATTAGCTTTCGAACCAATCAAATTCCCTTTGTTTTAGAAAAGAGCTTTCGAAAGAATTGCCGCCTTTTTGTTTTAAAAGAAGCTTTCGAAGGGATAGCCGCTATGAACCTATTCGAAACCCATGCTGCCGCATTCTTACCTTTCGAACTAGTTAATGTCGTTTTTCTTTATAGCTTTAAAGAAATCTATTCAAAAGGGTGCTTTCGCCTTTTACTTTGAAGCTGCCTTCTCAATGCTTTTGAAAGGGTCGTATAGCCGCTCTTAAATGGTTTTGGAGGCAATGGTTTCGAAAAAGTGGGTTTCGAAACCATCCTCTTTCTTTTACTTAGGATTAATGTTTTCGAAAGTAATGCTTTCACCCTAGTTTTCTATGACCCTATTGTAACAACCTGCATATTTTACGATAATATATTTAAATGTTTTATTTAAATATAGTTTCGTTAATTAAATGAAAATCCAAAATGTGACTTTTTGTAAACAGTCGAATCTGGACTCGAGACCACTCTCATTGATTTCAAATCGACGTTTACAACTTGTTTAAGTATAAAAATTGTTGTGTTTGGAGTTGGTTAGGATTTTGGTATTTTCATTTGGGCTTTGGGTTGTGTTCTAGCCCATTAACCCAACAAGATAACCCAAACACTTCTACCAAATACTTTAACTCCTCTTCCCTTCATTCATTCCACTCATAATTTCTTAACACTCAAGCAAAAGGAAAAATGGGGGAAAAGAGAGGAAATTAAAATTCCTAAGCCCCAGCTTTTCTTAGGAATTCAAATTCAAGTTATAAATAAAGAGAAGCTTAGGTAAGCATCCTCTTCATCTTTTCCACCTTAATCTCAGAAATTCCTATAACCTAATCTAGGAAATCTTTGCATATGATACTAGATTGGAGATTCTAGAGGTGTAGTTGAGGAGGAATCAATCTTAGCTTGTTTTAGAGCTTATCTTTGCTATTTTAGGGTTTAAAGGCGAGTTCTTGAACTCACATCTATGTCTATAACTTTGATTGTTGTTAGGTAGGAATTCCTAACATCTATTTCTGATTCAATTGCTTTTGAATTGAATTGGTTTGGTGAATTTTCTTAATTTTGGTATTTTGAAGTCAAAATTTATGAAAACCCTAATATGGGTGTTTAGACATGTTGTTTTGGGTGTATTGAAGAGCCTTTAGGACTGGGTTGTCGCTTGGCAAAAATCCCTAGTCGTCGTTGCTCATTCAATCACTCTGAATTCGAGAAGCGTGTAGGTTTGCCCATTTAAGGGCTTTGCAAATTTTGTCCCGCTACAGGCGACAAACGTCTATGGATTATCCATAGACGTCTGCGGCTTTAGGAAAAATATTTCTCAAAATAGGGGACAGACATCTGTGGCTGTTGATTTCTTGAAATTTGCCTATTTTGATGTGGATTTCCAAATTTATCGATTTTTGATTATCTGTATAGTTATTGTCAATTAACATCAACTTTGATGATTTCTTTTCTGGATTTTTGGTGTTTCCATTTGATGGATTTGATATTGATTTCCATGGTTTGATTCACGTTAACGTAATGTGGATTTTTGTGATAGATTGTTTTTACAATCGTTTCTGTGATTTGTCACTTTTAAATACAAAGGTTTTATACTAGTAGTAAATACTAAAACTCTTTCACAAAAATGATTCCAACTCTACTTTTAATACAAAGCTCGATTTTAAAATTTCTTTCCAATCTACTAGTATATACAAACCTTTACCTCGTTCATTTGAGAAATCCAATTAAATGACTTAGCAAAAGAAGTGGCATGAAACGCTTGCGTTTACTTTGTCGGTTAATTCTTGGACTTGTTCGACTGAAATCTTGTGACAATTTTCGAGTGGAAATCCACAATTTGTTCGTAAATATTTAAGTTAAGCCAGTGGTTATGGGACATGAAGCTAAACTCATTTATTTACTAGCTTGGTGTATTTACGCTTATTGATCTAGGATGATCATTTTGTGATTTAGACTAGCAATGTGCGATGTCTGTTTGTCTATGTGGAGGACTATACCCCGTTCTGTGGAGTTTCGGCTCATTGTCTGCAAGGGGGGACTATACCCTGTTCTATGGAGCTTCGGCTCATTTTTATGGGTTAGCAACCCATGGGATAGCGTCCCGTTTTGTGTGGAGCTTTGGCTTATTTTATAGGTTAACGACCCATGGTCTTTTGACCGTTTGTGGAGCTTCGGCTCATTTTGTGGGTTAGCGTCCCACGTTTGTGATACACGTGTTGGTGAGTTTTCATGCTCCGGTTTGTGATAGGCCTCCTCCCCCTTTGTGCTTTCTGGATTTCTAAATATTGATTTCTGGAATTTGTGTTTCACCAATTTTTGTGATTTGCATTGATAAGCTTTATCAATATTTGTGATTTGGTGAATAAAATTAAAGAATATGATATTCTTTTTGGGTATTTGAGAAAACTTGAGATATTGTATTATTTTTATTGTTATCATATATATTCGTCATATCTCTTATCCTATCTCATCTTACATGATAATTATAGCTAGAATGATCCGTTTATTACTTTTGTTTTTAAATAATACTTGGGTCAGACCGAGGTGTTTCAAGTGCTTCCACTTGACTTCTTAGCAGGGACTATCTTCTGACTTTTGGCTAACTACTTTAGCTTAGTAGTTTTATTTTCCATGTATTCGAGATAGAGAATCTTTGATGTACACATATTCTTATGTATAGTACATGGATCTATTCTTTTGGGATGTAGTGGATCTTGTATGACCACTACTATGATGTTCACTTCTATGTGTTAAATTCATATCTGTTTTCGCCTTAGTGATATGAATATCTGTGATTGATTTTATGTTATGACTATTTTATATTTGTTTCCGAAGGGTATTTAGCCATTGTGTAGTAGCTTTGAGTTTGTACTTGGTGTGTCATATTTCCGCTTGAAATAAAATGCGTGATATACTATCTGACAGATCGGTACTCGCTCAAAGCAGTTATACAGATGGTCGCTCCTCAACAGCCTTATTCTTCATGCTAATCGACGACATTACCCAATAGCGTCCTTGGTTAGTGTGAGTATAGAGGTGGGCATCACATCAATGGTGTTAGAGCCAAACTTTGGAACAATATAGGATATTATGACGAGGATCATTGTCCTAAGTCTCTCTTAGGAATCGTGCCTTAGGATTTAATTCGAGTATTAGGATTTGTCGTGTCCTATCTTATTTTATGATGCCTTGTTTTATCAATCAAGCTTATTTGAATTCATTCTGAGAATAACCTTTTTCCTCTTCTTTCTTTTTGTTTAAGAAGAGAAATGGTTAGAGCAGGCCGTCCTAACACTGGTCAATCCAGTGGTCCTCCTCAGGATGTCGTATTCATGTCTGCTCAACAGCTTTTGGATATTGTAAAGAATGCCCAAGCTGCCTGTCCCATTCATAAGCCTACTCATCCTAAATCTAGGTTTGCACACTTGTGTAGTGATTACACCAATTTGGGTGGAAAGCCATTCAAAGGTTCCAAAAGCGTTATAGAAGTCCAAGCTTGGCTTAGAACATGTGGTCGCATCTTTTCTCGCATGAATCTTTTGGATTTACATCGAGTCCAAGTGGATTCTAGCATGCTCCAAGAGAGAGCATTAGGTTGGTATAGGCTTTTAATTTCACAAATTGTTGAAGCGGATCTTACTTGGGAGCAATTCCGAGAAAGGTTCGAGTTAAAGTTTGTACCTGAAGACGAAAAGATAACTTTAGCTCGACGCTTCATTGATCTTATTCAGGGTGAATCTTCTATTAGACTATTACAGATTATGTCGCACCTTTTGAATCCCTCTCTAAATATGGGGTTGAGTATATTAAAACCCAATTGAAGAAGAATCAAAGCTTTATCTATGGTCTGAATTAGTATCTCAAAAGGGCTTTACTTCTAAAACTAGTAGTGCCTTTCGATCAGCTTGTAGATATCGCTCTTCGACTTGAAGAGGTCGATAAGGAAAGTGATGGTGATGTTGGGGGTGCCAAGAAGAACTTCAACAACAACAAGAAGAGGGATCCCGATAATAAGTTCAAAGGCCCTAATCCCAATAAGAAAGGGAAGCAAGCAACTTCGGTAGCGAAGACTCCTACCTCTAGTCGTGGAGAATGCTACAATTGTGGTTCTAAGGACCACTATGCAAATAAGTATCCAAGGTCCCTTACTTGTCGCTATTGCAAAAGTTTGGGTCATCCTATATCTTCATGTCCCAAACTTCAAAACAAGAAAGAGGGAAAGATGAATGTAGTGCAAGCTCCTAGTAACCCTTCTCTTGGTAAAGGTATTTCTCATTATGTCCTTGATGGCATTATTATGTTTTTTGATCATCCTATTCGAATTCATTTTGATACGGGTGCAACACTCAGTTTATTTTGTAAGGATGTTCAGATTATTTTATGTGATTATGCTTTCTGTGCCGATTTGCATGTTATGCGTTATTTAGGTTTCAGAATGATATTGGGAATGGATTGGCTTAATCGTTATGAAGCCCACATCCTATGTCCCGAGAGGACTATCCATCTTCGACATCCCCAATCTGTTAAGGAGATTTCTATTGTTCTTAATGATTCTGATTCCAATTCGATGGCATCCTTATATTCTCTAAAAGCACATGACGACGACAATGATGATGAGGAAGATATCATTTCCCTCATTCACGTTGTTCGTGAATTTTCTGACATCTTTGAGCCTATTTTAGGATTACCACCTAAGCGAGCAATTGAGTTCAGAATTAATCTAATCCCTGGAGCTCTACCTATCACTCGTCCTCCTTATCGTATGTCCAATAAGGAAAATATGGAGATGCGTAAACAATTATCCAAATTGGAAGCAAAATAGTTCATTCGTTCTAGTTCCTCTCCTTGGGGAGCTTCAGCTATCTTTGTGAAGAAATCCGATGGTACACTCAGACTTTGCGTTGACTACCGCAAGCTTAATGATCTTACCATTAAGAATAAATATCCCTTGCCTCAAATTGATGATCTATTCAATCAACTTTGTGGTGCTAGAGTCTTTCACAGTTAGACTTAGCAACCGGTTTCCATCAGCTTTGAATTGCAGAGGATAGTATTCCTTTGACATCATTCCATACTCGCTATGGATCTTATGATTGGCTTGTTATGCCATTTGGTTTAACGAATGCTCCAGCTTATTTCGTTGACCTTATGAATCGAGTTTTAAAAGACTTCCTCGATCGATTTGTACTTATCTTTGTTGATGATATTCTTGTTTATTCTAAAACCGAGGAAGAGCATGAAAAACATCTTCGAATTATGTTGGAAACTCTTAGGAGCAATCAATTGAAATTAAAATTTTCTAAGTGCCATTTTTGGCAATCTCGTGTGAAATTTTTAGGACACGTTATTTTTGAATCTGGAATTTCAGTAGATCCTTCAAAGATTGAGGCGATTCAAAACTGGAAGAGACCGGAGAGTGTAACATAAATTCGTAGTTTTCTTGGATTGGCGGGCTATTACTGTCGATTCATAAAAGACTTTTCTAAAATTTCCTTACCTCTTACTAGTTTGACAAAGAAGGGAGTCAAGTACATTTGGTTAGACAAATGTGAAGCTGCTTTTCAGAAATTAAAAGAACTCCTTTTCGATGCTCCTATTCTTGTGATTCCCAAAGGGAACCAATACTTGATCGTTTATACCGATGTCAGTCGTATTGGTTTGGGAGCCGTTCTCATGCTAAGGGAATGTGTTATCGCTTATGCTTACAGGCAGTTAAAGCCTATCGAGACTAGATATGCCACTCATGATTTAGAGCTCGCTGCTATTGTTTTCGCTCTTAGAATTTGGCGTCATTATCTTTTGGGAAAGAAATTTGTTACTTCCTTAAAGGTTGCGAATCCAATACGAGGGTATGCGACTCTTGGGATGAGATGTGACCACTTAGAGTTTAAGTTGTTAGGCTATGTATTTTCTTGCAGTTTGCATATATTTGATTTTGTAGGGTTCAGAATTATTTTGGGTATGGATTGGTTAAGTAAGTATGATCCTAGGATATTTTGCCATGATAGGAAAATATCACTTAGACACCCTAGTTGTATTTATCGGATTATATACTCCGTAGAAAACCCTAGTTTTGAGGTAAATGCTTTGTTGGGTGTTATGAAGGAAGAAGATGAGTTGAATTGAGTTTTCATTATTAGAGAATTCGCAGATATCTTTGAGCCTATGATAAGACTACTGCCGAAACGAGCCATTGAGTTTCAGATAGATTTAGTACCAAGAGCAGAACCGGTGAGTAGACCGCCAAGTAGAATCACACCTACCGAGATGAAGGAGTTAAAGGTAAAATTAGTGGATTTAAAAGGTAAGAACTTTATCAGACCAAATAGTTCGACTTGGGAAGCAGCCGAAGTGTCTGCTAAAAAATCGGATGGATCGTTAAGGTTGTGCATCGATTATCGTAAGCTAAATGAGAAGATGATAAACAACCGATATTTGTTACCTAGAATTGACGATTTGTTCGATCAGTTGAGTGGAGTCAATGTATTTTCTTAGTTGGATTTGGCAACTGGGTTCCATTAGCTTAGAGTAGTAGAGAATAGTGTTCCTTTGACAGCGTTTAGGACCAGATATGGATAATACGAATGGTTAGTGATGTCGTTCAAACTAACTAATGCGCCAGCTTTCTTCATGGACTTGATGAACAGAATCTTTCGGAAGCATTTGGACAGATTCGTGTTAGTTTTCATAGACGACATTTTGATATACTTTAAGGATGAAGTGGAACATTAAGTTCATTTTAGAGTGGTTCGTGAGATGTTGAGGCGGCATCAACTGACAACGAAAATTTTGAAGTGTCATTTTTGAAAGAAGGAAGTAAAGTTTCTAGGTCATGTAATCTCAGAAAATGGGTTGTCAGTAGATCCGGCTAGATCGAGGTAGTGAATAGTTGGATGAGACCCGAGACAGGGACTGAGATAAAGAGTTTTCTTGGATTATATGGTTATTATCGGAGATTCATTAAGGACTTTTGGTGGATAGCTGCATAGATGACTAATCTAGCTCGAAAGGATGTGAAGTTTGTCTGGACTGATAAGTGTGAGGAGGCATTCCAGAAACTGAGACACTTATTGTAAGGACCCGTATTTTTAACTATTTTAAATTATAAAATTTGATATAATTATTAAATTAAAATGGTTAGAATAATAATTTAATGATTTATTAATGTAAGTTATTGGATATAAACTTTGAATAAAATTTTGAAATAATTATTTTGGAAATAACAAGCATTGAAATGAATTTTATGTATTGAACGTATTTGTAATCAATAACTGAAATTGAATAATAAATGTTGAATTATTTAGATGAAAATAAAATAATTGTTGATAATTAAATTTCATTTGAAATTCTATGATCTATTAATGTAATTTATTAGATAATTAAATTATTTAAATTTAATATTGAAAATTATGTAAATAATTGAATTCTGAATTTAATATGAATGAAAATGATGTCGAAAGTTGATTTAAATTTTATCTAAACAACAATGAAGAATGGTTACTTTTAAAATTGAATTTAAAAGTGAATAAATTAATTTTTGAAATTATTTATTTAATTAACGAGTAAAATAGCCATTTTGGCCACTATCTCCGTAACGACCCGTAAATTTTCGATAATTAAAATTGTTAATTTAATTAAATTTTGTTATTTAATATAGGGAAAAATAGAAATTTGTGATTTATTAAGGGAAATTATAAACAGAATGAAATGGAATAAATTTAAAATAAGAAAAGGATAACCTTTTTATGGAAGTTCAATTAATTGAAATAACGTAAGTATTATACTTGGTTTTAAAAATTAAATATAAGAAACAAATGTAAATATTTAATTATTGTATGAAATAGATAGTTAATGGTAATTGAATAAAATCAGTATTATATAAGAATTGTAACAATTGTTTGTGAATAATGAATTCATAAGTATAATTAAAAGTTATGGTAACGATTGTTATAAGTTACTTGTTTATTTGGTCTATTAAATTAAAATGGGAAATCAATTAGAATTAAATGAACTTTAATGTTACATTAATAAGATTAAGACAGCAACTGAAATTGTGAATGTAACAAATTGAATAGAAATGCTAATTTTATTCATAAGGTAACAATTGATTAATAAAATAGTGAAAGCAAGATAAATAAATCAATTTCGGATTTTAAATTTTATTTAATGTGTGAAATTGACAAAATTCAATATAGTTGAAAATTTGTAATTAATACAAATAAAAGATGGAAATTGGAAGATATTAATGTAATGAAATGCAAACCAAATATTAGCTATGTTTATAGAATAATAATTGACTGAGTATAAAGATTCGAACCAAATAAAATCAATTTATTTGAAATAGACTTTAATTAATTGGATTAATTACAGTTGAATTTGAATGCTATAATTATTGAAATAATCAACAGTGAAATTGATATGTAAATTTACTATAAATTATCACATATGTCAAGGAAATCAAAGTTGATGGAATTTGTTAATAATTAAATTTGAAATGAAAAGTGATTTATTTAATTTAATAATTAATTTATTTAATTAACTTGAATTATAGCCATTTTTGCAACTGTTTCGGATTTCGACGAAACCAGTTTCATCAGATCCGTAATGGTGAATTATTATAGGATTTTAAGTTTCATAATGATCGGACTTGTCATTTGATCGTAAGGGCTCGAAACGCCTTAAAATTAATTTAATTGAAATCAATTTGAAATAAGCTGATTTTAGCATAACTTCTTCATACGATGGAATTAGGACTTGAAACATGTTCCATTGATTTTAAAATTATCGAAAATGTCTATTTTGATATATGGGATGATCTATTTTTGTTTTGGAGACGGAACGGGTTTTTTGGGTCATTATTGTCATTTCAACCCAATTCGACTTTAACAGTAACTTATGAAAATGATGGAATTGAGCCTTGAAATTAGTTCCATTGCGTTCAGAATGCCTTTTTACATTAGGAACGCTAGGCTGCACGCTTCGTTTGGAGTTTTTGCTATTTTGGACCTCACCTTATAAATAGGCGCGCAAAACAAGAAAATAATATTATAATATTCTGAAACCCTAGCCGCCACTCCTCTCTTCTTTTCTATGGCCGAAAATTCACCACCTTTCTCCTTCGATTTCTCTTCATCCATTCATCGAATTCGAAAACTTCCAAAAGCAAAGTTTTAGAGCTCGACGAGCTCTACACATCCAATGGTTGATTCGTGCCGAAACATCACAGATTCGCCAAAATATGGCTTTGAATGTCACGCGTATATTTGCGTTTTATGAGCAAATGACGTGGCCTGGGGCGGCAAGGGTTGGGGCGGTGGTGGCTCTCGAGCAGGCGCATGTGATGGCTATTACTGATCGTCGTCCGGTCTTCATTTGGGCATGCGTGGATGAAGTCTTGGCCGCGTGCAATGGGTTCTAGTGTGCATGTTTTCTTCCTGGAGGAAGACGTGAGTTTCCTTTTTTTATTATATATTTATTTTATAATATAAATCGTATAACTTCTAATTAGCATAACTTTTGTATACGAGCTCGGATTGACGCGCAGTTTCTTGTGTTGGGATCATATCGAAATTCCAGACATTTTGGCTCTAGTTGGGTCGAATTTTGAGACCGTTCGAATTTTGGGTTTAAATTGGATTTAAATTGGATTTAAATTCAAAGGTGAGTGTTTTAACCCACTCATTACTTCTAAAATTTCTTATGGTAGTTAAATTAATTTTTGATGTGAATTAGAAATTTATTTATGCCTGTTTGATATATTCAAATCGTCATTCCAGTTAATTTGAATTTATTTGAATTAAATTGTCATTTAAATTATTATTGAATTTAAATTTCCAGTTAATTACCTGTAAATGACAACCTGTTATCGATTGATATTTATTAATTGATTTGGATGATGTTTGTAATGGATGTTGATTGTTGATATTGGATGAATGGATGTTTTATTTTATATCGTTATAAACTGCAAGTTCACTATGGGTTGAAATGATACATACCCGAATCATCAATAGATTAAGGAAAAATCGTTATGGGTTGATATGATAGACTCGAGCGATTTTATGGATTTTGTTATTAAATTCGAGATTGTGGTTTGAAATGATATATAACCGTAACATTTTAAATTGTGGATTGAAATGATAAATATCCGTATCACTTGACCCTAGGGTAGAAAATTATATACGGACACCGGATTGGTTAAATTTAATGATTTTGAACTTCTTAATTTTCGAATTTAATTAAATGATATTTTGAAATAAAATTTGATTTATATAAATGGAAGTATTATTGGAAAATCAAGTTTTGTGTCGAAATGTGAATTCGTTTAAAAGGAATTGCTTTTAGAAATAAATTGGAAGTTTAAAGTTAAACTTTTAAGTACAAATGAAATTCTATCCAAATTAAGTTATTGAAGTTGTTTGAAAATAACTTTGAAATATTTTGAAATTGGAGTAATCCAAATTAATTTTTGAACATTGATTGTAACGATATGAAATTGAATAGTCTATTGAAAGGTTTGAAATTTGGTTTGTTGACTTGGAAATTGAAAATGGTCCAAATGCGTTGAAATGAAATGAATAGTTTAATTTGATATTAATTCCAAATTCATGTCTTAATATAAACTGTTTTAAAAATATATTTTTATTTCAAAATTTCTAATTATTAAGATTTCAAAGTATTAAACTATTTTAACCTGTATTAATTATATTAAATCATTTTAACCTATTTTAAACCATTTAATTTATTTAAACTAATTAATCTGTTTTAACTTATTTTAAATCTAATTAATCTATTTTAAAGCTATTTAATCTATTTAATTATACTTAATCTATTTTAAATCTATATTAACTATTTATAACTATTTAAACTATTTTCTTAAAAATTCCAAACTAAGTAAAATGGATGGGTTTAATTTGATAATTTTGAAATGAGAGTTTAACCTATTTTGGAAATATGACTTTTGAAAGGAAATATAATTTCGAACTATGATTTCAATGTGATATAATTTCGAAAGTAAGTAATGATTTCGAAAATGATATGATTTGAATTGAATATGATATTTTGATATCAAATATGAAATGATTTTGGAAATGTAAAAGAACCATCCGGTGTGTAATAAGCGATTGGTTGCTAAAGAGACCGAGATCAGATATTGTCATACTCTCTGCCAATACTGAAAACCACTTTGACAACTGTGTACGCGGTGGAGATTCCAAAATGAAGTAGGATGGTTGGCGACGATCCTATATGAGGTATATACGTGGACCTGACTCCCATGAGTTAGCTTAAGGTGGCTAAAACAGGAGCAATTGACAGGCCAAGTGAGGTCATTCCTCCGATCGGGCACACTCCTTCGATACTATATTCTGATTTTGTGACTGATTTGGTGGCCACCCTCAATTTTTGATTTGGGAGTATGTTCCGAGGTGGGCGGTAGTAGCTGCTATGTGTTACCACCAGTCCGAAAGTGTAATTGGTATATCTACCATGGCATTGCCTAGTTGTGCCATGTCACCTACCCTATCGAGACCACTACGAGTTTGTTTTGTACCATACCTATGGAGTGCCCTCTGACGACGTCCAGTACGGACGGGATTACGGTACTGTATAGACTATGAGAATATATAAAAATGTGTTAAGAGGGAAATGGGTAACGCCTTAACGCTATTTTAATAGTTTATCTTACTGTAGACATATTATAATAGAGTATTGTACTACATAGTAGATAGTTTAATGAATCCTTAGGAGATGTGAATCCCGAAAATATCTTAAGTTACTGCACCCACGTTAGACACTGGATAGGAGATGTCAAACCCCGTAAATATCTCTGGCGCCGTTCCACTCATAGTTATTTACCGTTGATTTAACTCACATAAGATCTTTTAGTTCTGACTTGAGTGTTTTGTCTTTTCAATTCGCTCGGGTCAGCCTGAGCATTTCAGGATTTGAAGACCTTATTTCTGGAGGACGAAGACGAAGATTTGTACTACTATTATTTACTATATTTATTCCACTGCATTCATACTGTTCCGCTACATTATTTGTTTATCTCTGATATGTGTAACTCTGATTTTGTATTGTATAAGTATAATAAAATGTTTTGTATACAGCTTCATGAACTGTTATTTGATTATTATATTTTGTCATTCCGCTGCAAGATTCTGTTTTGTTTTTTTCTTTCTTTCTCTGTTTTTTCTTATTCACCCCAATAACAATCCGCCCTTCTATATGGTTTGAGTCGACATGTGTGTCTGCTTAAAACGTCCAAAAAGGCAGGATGTTACAGTCTCGGATTGCGACGACCCCAGTTTCATCGGATCCATAAAAGTGAATTATTGTAGAATTTCAAGTTTCGTAGTGATCGGACTTGTCGTTTGGCCGTGCGAGCATGAAACGTGTAGAATTTATTTTCATAATTTAATTAAAATAAATTGATTTTGAAAAGCTTTCTTTTGCATACGATCGAATTAGGCCTCGAGACTAGTTCCATTGTTTTCGGAATGGTGGTTAAATATTAGGAATGCCAGGCGACACACTTCGTTTGGAGTTCGAGAATTTTGGGCATTAGTAGCTAGATATTTTCGAATTATAATAATATATTCTTTCCTTAAATCGACAATTCGTACAACCCATGCCCCTTTTGTCTACCCTGTACCATCTCCTTTTCCCCTTCTCTCATTTCAATCGTAGAAAAAAAGGGAACGAACGAAGAAAAAAACGTGATGAAGTCGCGGCCTGGAGGATTCGCGTGAGGTGCGGTCTCAGGAAGGGTCGATGGCGATTAGTTCGACTGCATTTAGGGCTTGGTCTCACGCGCATAGTTGGCTGGTGGTAGCAGCGGAGCAGAGGGTCGGGCGCGGTGGCGTACTGGCATCGACGTGGTGAAGTCCGATCGGAGCTCTTATTATCTGGGTGGCACACGCTTGCAGTTGTTGACCGCACGTGTTGTGGTTCGAGGTCGCGTTTGTAACGACCCAGAATTTCGGTCATTCGAAATAGGAATATTTAATTGATTTTAAATATTCACATGTTAATTTTATAAGTTGAATAACTTATATTTTGAATATCTTGATTTATTTGGATAATTAAATTATTAATTTAATATTTGAGATTGCAGAAATAATTTGATTTTGAATTTAATGTGAATTAAAATAATCTAAAATGTTGAATTAAATTCTATTGAATTAGAATGATGTTAGTAAACTTTTGCAATTGAATTAAAAGTAAATTTGTTGAAATTGGAAATTTTATTATTTAATTAACGTGTAAAAATAGTCATTTTTGACATGGTCTCGGATTTCAACGAAACCAGTTTCATTGGATACGTAATTTTATATTATTCGAGGATTCCAAATTTTGTGTCGATCGGACTTACGGTTTGCTCGTGCGAAGCTAAAACACGTAGAAATTTATTTAAGTAATTTTTAATTTAAATAATTCGATTCGAAAATCTATCTTCCAAGTACGATGGAATTGGCTCTCAATATATATTCCATTACGTTCGGAATAGGGGTAAAACATTATAAACGCAATGCGGCACGCTTCGATTGGAGTTCGAAAATATTTCGGGTGAATAGTGTTTTGTAATTGTCTATATAAAGACGTTCACTTTTGCCAAACGCTAGAAAACTAGGTCTAGCCGCCATCCTTATTTTCTATGGCCATAAACATTCGATTCTTTCTCCCTTAAAATACCTCAATCCGTTAACAATTACGAAAAATCTTCACCTACAATATTGTAAAGGGCAGTGAGATCTTCGATCTCAACAGTTGTGATCGATTTTAGTCGAGTAAATCAACGATAATTTTAGTTTGAATGTGGCGCGTTCATCCACGTTTTCCCACGCGATGGAGAGGCCGAGCTTGCCATGCTCAAGGGCGTTGGTGCTAGACGTTGGCGGCTTCGACGTGGCGTTGTTTGATCGTCGTCGAATGCTACGGTGGTGGTGCGACATCGAAGAGATGAAGGCGGTCGATGGGTTGTTTCGACCTGGGAACGAACGTGTGAGAAGATGATGTGAGCGACCATAGTCTGCTCTGAAAAAAAATCAACGGCCATGATAATTTGAAGGTTAAAAATAAAAAATGAAATTGTAAATTATATTATATAAATTCGTGTAAACTTTAAAATGATGTAACTTCTTCATACGAAGTCGAAAATTAACGAAACAAGTTGCGTCAGGTTCATAATCGCGAACACTACACGATGGAGCTGGATTGGAGTTGATTGGAGCTATTGAAAATTTGGGTAAAATTAAACGCTTGTTTAATTCTATTCGGAATAAAATGTTGCAACGGCTATTGGAATCAAAGTGATTACAACTCTGTAACGACCTGAAATTTTGACCCATTCGCATCCACATATATCGGACTTGAATTGATCAAAATATCAGATTGTAAATTTGAATTGGCAAAACTCAGCATATACAGTAAATAAATAATCACAAAATCACAGACACAGAGTAATATAACAATAGTGCAGCGGAAATAAAAGAATAGTAGTTCACGAACCTACTATATATATAAAAGAGTTAAACAAGATACAACAGAAGTCTCGAATACAATAGTCAAATACAAGATCAGAATACATCACTGGAATCAACTGAATATCTGAAAGCTGGATAGATAGCTGGATCTCTAAGCGAAGCTCCAACTCCAAAGGTGAGCCTCGAATACTGGTACACTCGGTCTGACCTGAGCGTAAAGCAAATCACAAAACACTCGAGTCAGGATTAACATTCTTATATCAATAAATCCAACTCAAGTGAAATAACAACTGAAAATACAAGTAACTCAAAGGATGTTTGGGATAACCATCCTCTAAGGATCGGTTAAACTATTTATATATAGTAGTGTATGCTAAGTAGATAATGCCTAACAGTAATATAAAGTATCAAAATAGCGTTAAGCCGTTACCATTATCCCCCTTAACACATTTTATATAAGCGTCATAGTCTATACAGCACTGTAAACTCCACCGTAAACTAGTGGGCTATCAGGGAGTACTCCATAGGTATAACACGAAACAAATCGTAGTGGTCCCGCATAGGGATACGAGTATGACAAGGCACATGAGGCAATACCCAAAGTAGTGAAACTACCGTTTGCCTGATCTGGACTGGTGAGAACGCATCGCCGCAACGATCGCAACACCGCGAAACGACACTCCCAATTCAAGGGTGTGCACCAATCAAAAACAAGTAATGAGCGGTTTACGAAGAAGTGTGTCCGCTAGAGGTAGCTAACCTCACTGGCCCGACACGGCTCCTGTTTAAGTCCTTTCAAATTTGACACAAGTGTCAAGGCTATCCATTATCGTTCTCTTTCTTCAAATCCAACAACGTCATCATTCCAACCACTTCATTCTAGATCACACTCCGTGTATAATAGTTATTAAAGTGGTTTTCGGTTTAGACAGAGAGTATGTCCCTAACCGATCTCGGACGCTTCAATAACTACGTAATTATTACACCGATTGGTCATTTAATAAACTTTCAAAATAGTTTATATTTCAAAACCAAAATATCATTGCCATTTCAAAACCATATCCATACGATATCATTTTCACTTCAAATAAATCCATTTCCAAAATCATATCACTTTCCAAAGTTATATCGCTTTCAAAATCATAAGTCTTTTAAAATCAAAACACTTTGGAAATCAAAACCTTGAAATCCATAACACTTTGAAACTATAGCTTGAAATCATAACATTTTGGAATCCATAACACTTTCCTCTTAAACAGTTTAGATATTATAATTAGTGTATAAAATAAGATAGTTTATAAAATAAAAATAGTTTATATAAAATAGTTATAAGTTAAAATAGTTTATAATAAAATAATATATTGAAATGATTTATATAAAATAGTTTATATTAAAATAATTTATAAAGTAAAATATAAATAGTTGTAGATATAGTTTAAAAAAATACTTTATAAAATAAAATAGCTTCCACAAATTCACAAATCGATTCAAATTATCTCGACTTCCAAATTCAATTTAATTCAATCTCAATTCATAAATTTCAACTCAATTCAATATCTCAATAAATCATTTCGAATTATAACGATTTCAAATAAAGATTTGAAACACAAAATAACCCATTAAATTTTAATATATTTCAAAGCTTTTAATATTCCACATTTCAAAAACTAAATTTGATAATTCCATTTATATCTCAATTTAATTTCATTACATTTAGTTTCTGAGATATTTCTTTAATCATTTCAATACATCTAAATACAACTTCAATTTACAAATTTATATAAACAAAATATCCCATTTAAATTTTATATAAGTTTGAAATATTCATTTAAGCCACTTTTTAATCAAATTCAAGTTATAAAACATATCTTAAAATTTCAAATTTAATAGATTTCAAAACAAACTTATTTAAGTATAATTCTTAAATAATTAAGAATTCCAAATCAATTTCAATTTTACCTTTCAACCTGAAACATTATAAACTCTATATTTGAAAATATAAATTTTACATAAATACTTAAACATATTTTATATTGATTCAAATCAACTTTATTAAATCAACTTTAATAAATCTTTAAAATCAACATTTATTAAAACCATATATTTCTTTTCAAAACCATAAAAATCATTTTTCAAAATATTTATATATATAGTATAGACCAACGGTGTCTGTATAAAATTTTCTACCCTATGATCAAGTGATATGGATATTTATCATTTCAATCCGTAATTTATATATATACGGGTATATATCTTTTCAACTTGCAATCCCAAATTCAATTTAATGAAAATCGCTTGGGTTTATCATTTCAACCATAACGATTTTCTCCTATTCTACAGATCGTTCGGGTATGTATCATTTCAACCCATAGTGAATTCTATACTAACAGGGAACTTGCAGAGTGATAACAGATGTGATAATAATATAACAGACATATATCATCAATATAAATAACAGATAATGGTGTCAGGTGTCACAGGTGGACAGATACAGATAATGGCGTATATATAGCAATATAAATAACAGATAATGGTGTCAGATGTCAAAGGTGAACAGATACAAATAATGGCATATATATAGCAGATGTAAAAAACTAACAGCAGCATATTTCAATTGTCGTTTCAATTGAAATCAAATTTAATAAATATAAGAACATTAATCGTGAGTGATTGCTCACCTTTCGAGGCTAGATAGAATTTGACAAAGAATTGAGCTACGGATCCAGGCACGAATCTCAAAGCAAAGCAAGATTGAACTCGAATCAACGAACGAAGCTGAAAGCTTGAAATTGGCGAAATTAAATCAGAACTGGATCGATGAAGAAAATTGATATATGTGAACTTATATATATAACTATATATAACCCTACGTAAAAATATCCAGTCATGTTCTAAATTTAAACACATGTTAAATTAAATATATCTTTCAAAATCATTGTTTAAACTAAACTCAAATATTTAATAACAATTATATTATTTTCCAAAACTTCCATATAATTATATGCAGACAACTCACATATGAAAAATAAATGTCAGACTATTCATATACGACACAAATGTACGTACATATACAAAAATGCAGACTGCCTTTACTATATTCACGCTTCAACAAAATATGCAGACCAGGTATATATAAATTGCTTCTCAGGCAAAAAATGATGTCACTGGTGAAACTAAACAACAGCACACGACTCATATCTACATATTACATTTATAAAACCAACATATACCTTGACACACAACACTATATATTTATATACACCCCTATATATATTGTAACTCTTGTAACTCACATATACGATATTTCTAAAATGTAATACATATTATGAACAAAGATATATCTACACATATATATAAGCACCAATCTGACCATATATATAGGTATACACCCACTATTTCGAAATATTATATAATACTTTAATGTATTACAATTTAAATCCAATAATACAAACCCATACAAACTCACTTAAACTACATATATAAATTAACGTATGCTTATCAACAGGAAGTATCTCTAAATATAGGTATATATATATATATAAAACTATAAATACAAAACAAGAGAAACAGATTATATATATACTATTATAAATAAATATATACGTAAATAAAAAACCCAAATACTAGTATAGGTACTTTGTTAAATATATATACTAATATCTTAACTAATGTATGGACAAATATATAGCCTTAACTATTTTGAAAACCACTCATGCACTTATATATACCCAGATATATAAGCTACATATATATATCTAAAACAATAACCAAAGTTTCAAATAGGAATTATGCACTTGCTTCTACAATTAACAAATATATAACTTATATCAAACTGTATAACACATATAAAAATACTGTAATTATAAAATACAGCTTTTTATACTAAAAAAATAGCTCACAATAAACAGTATACACTAGATATACTTTAAAATATATAAACTGACTCTGTACAAACAACAACTTATACAACCTTTATATATAACAAATATATACATTTAATAAAACTTAGATTCATAACAAACATTATTTATAAATATATATATACAAAAACAAGACAACCCAAATAGCATTTCGAACGTATATAAAATATCTCGTTATAGCTCTGGTATGTACAAACTTTATATAAAATGGAATGAGTCAAAAATAGATTCAGGTTAAAGTATATACATACTTAAATGCAGACCGCTTATATATATAAGTGTGAAAAATGTATGAAGTTAATCTAACTATCAAAGTATCAATATATCCATTTATACATATAAAATAATTTTTAAGATATCCAACCGCATATATAAAACTTACTTAAATATAATATTAGAAAAGAAGGTTAAGGGATGGGTATACCGGCTGTACTATAAGGCAACACAAGCAGACTACATAGTCGAACACGCAACTTAGATATATATTTGATAGAAGAGGAGGCAAATGGAGCTTTCGCCGTGGCGGCTGCTGTGGAGAGCAGGTACGAACACGCAGAGATGAGGTGGCACTAGGCGGGCATGGGCTGGCTGCGTGGGTCGGTTGTTGCAAAGGAGGTGCGGCTTCAAGAGGGTGGCGAGCTTTGGCGTCGGCAGTGGTGTGAACGAGATCATGAAGGGGAAGGTCGAAGATTTGCTGGGTGAGGTGGGAAAAAGAACGGCCATTCAAAAGATTATTGATGAGTAGGAGGGTTGCAAACTATTTGAGAAGGAAGGCCAAGCAAATGACGAGCAGGTGGACACTCATACCAATATATACTTTTCATATTTCTTTTTCAAGGCACAGAACAGTGAATGGAGAAAAATGAACCAACTAAATAAATGTTGGAACCAGTGAAAGGCATCGGTCAAAAATTTCAAAAGTCAAAAGCTGCATTCTTGGAATTTTAAAAAGGTTGCTGATATTATACGGTGGAATAGGAAAAAGTGTAGGAAGCTAAAAGGGTTAAATTGCAAAACCGATACGAATTCGTTTCGTAGTTTTCGCCACGTATCGGAACTTCGAAACACAGAGTTGAATATACCGCAGAGATCAGCACGACGAGACGATCCAAACGGTATACATATATTAGTGGTACGATCATCCGATCAAAATCGATATCGGTACTAAAATGCTGCTATTTTGCCGAAAATAAGATCGACGGAGCAATAACATTCAAAATTTGGAGAAACGAAATATGACGTCTTGCTCAGAAGACGATTTACAATTTTTCTATAGAAAAATATTCAGGTTTGGAAAACATTTTATTATCATCAAATATTAACTAATATAAATTGAAATAGAATTGCACAATAAAATAAACTTTCATATTTTCAGATGAAAATTTACAATTTGCTATGTTCAATTAGACGTATTCCAAATATTAAATTTTTATTTCAAAATTTTATTTTTAAAATTTCACGAAAATTCAATTAATCACATTATTAAAACAGCTAAAATTTAGGGGTCGTTACAAACTCGCTCTTTCTGACTCACTTATATTTTCATATAAGTGAGAATAAATTTATTTTATGATAATTGATGATTGTTTGGATGATATATGATATATTATATATATATATATATTGATTGGTTTGGATATATTCCTACCTATTGGAGCAGGTGAGACCCTATACGTTCCCGTGTATGAGCGGATGACCTTTTATACGCGCGTCTGCCTCGAAGCGGACATTGTACATATTTTCTAATATATATATTTGTTGCAGGTGATAGGTAGGAGGGATCCAACTGGATTCCTCACTAGTGTTGATTTTTATTTATAGATATTGTGATATATGCTGTAATCATATGATATATGATGTTTTGGATGCCATGATTGATGGGACTCACCTTATTTAGCATTTTTATAGCATTGGGCCATATTTTTGAAATTTTAAAATATTAAAATGATGATTTCAAACTATAAAGGCTGTTTAAGTGATTTTTGGAGTTATACGAGTTTTAATAATGATTTGTAAATTATTAAAAGAAGAAGTTTATTTAAATGGAATCAAAATGCGATTTTTGAAATTTGGAATTAACTATTTGGTAAAATAAGTTAAATGAGAATTTTTATATATTATAAATGGGTTATGTATAAGATTTATAAAATTGATATATTATAAATAAAAGTAATGGAATTATAAAGGAGTTTTATAATTGTTTAAAATGAAGTTATAATTGAATCTTATAAGTGAATAAGATTTATAAATTTATGAAGTTATAAAAGGAATGAATATGTAAATAAAGAGATTTATAAGTAAATAAACTTATAATCGGATTTTGGCATATAAATGAGATATAAATGGAATTTGTTATTAAAGGAATTTTATAAATGGAAGTTTTTATAAAATAGAAATGTGAATTATAAACATTGTTTTATAAAGGTGAAATCAACTTATTTTGATAAGTTAAAAATGAAAGTTTATTAAAGGAATTTCACTCACAATTTTGGACAGTGGATAATCCTTTAATAAATGTGTAGAAATAAAGAATTTGGTTAGAAAATTTGATTCACGATTTTGGACAGTGAATAATCATTTAAATTAAATGAATATTTTGGGAAGTGATATTTTAAAATGAAGGTTGAATGGTTTGAAAATAAGGTAAAATGTGAATTCACTTATTATTAAAGTAAGTGTATGGAAATGTTTTCCAAATAGTGAAATATTGAAATGATTTTGGGATTATATCCTTTTAAAGATAATTTGAAGTGAATATTTGCAAAGCGATTTAATTAATAAAAGATTAATTAAAAGGGCCCAGCGATTGCTTATGGTGCTTGATATTTGTTTGTTTTCTTTGATAGTTAAATAACCGACTATCAAGTTTGGCCATTTTTAGTTCCTCGACTTAATGTGGGAACTATTTAGTCGTACACTTAGTACATAACCATCTGTGTAGGCTTGATTATCGTTTGTGTTGAGGATGTTGATTCGTGTAGTGCGGAGTATTACTCCAATTTATCGAGCTTCCTTCTTGGCCGAAAGATTGCAAGTTGAAAGTTGGAGACATGATAAGTCTATGAGACTTAGTTTCTGTGTGAGGTTGAGAAACGCTTTCGCATTGTTGGTGCGAAGAGACCGGGATCGGATTTGCTTGATGCGTTCAGCATGATAGGGCGTTCTCGCTTTGTGAACAGCGACGAAGCTTAGACTCTTACCTCTACATGTCCCTAGAGTGAAAGAGTTGGTTGATAGTCAAGAGGCTTGCCGTAAAAACAAATCCGAGGTACCATTTGTGGTCACCTCCATGTTGAAAAGTAGGAGTACCCCCATGTTGAAAAGTAGAAGGGTAGCGGGATGGTTGAAAAGCTTACCGGGGCGGGTTCGGAATTGCCCGTTCGTCACACGTGGTATCAGAGCTTAGATTTAGTATATTCCTAGGCTTTGATGTGTACTCAGTATAGGTAGGGTCAGTAGCGCCCTAGATTGAGTTTGAGTATATTATATATATAAGCGCATATTTGTTAGTGAGATAAAACTGTTTTATATTGTGTTTACTTATCCGTTGAGTTGTTTATGAATTCTAATCGGTATGTGGGACGCCATGTTATCGATAGGGATTTCTAAACACTTAAACGAGGCAAGTCGACATAGTATTGTTTTTAAATTGGGTAAATGAAATAATTTTACCTTGATTATATTTTGTATAAAAAGGATAATTTTCCAGAAATTACTATAGTGTATGAATTGATTATTTCGTTGTTTGAAAATGTAAATATATATAAGCTAATAAAAGCTGTTTGAATAATCTAAATAAAAACGACAATTGTAAAAGAATAAATTATATAAGCAAATGAATTATAAAGTATGGAATTATAATTAATATGATTTACAATTGTAAAATAATCTTATATATAAGAAATGAAACTACATGAGTATATTTATAAATATGAGTTACAAATATAAATGGATTTAAAACTAAGAATTTGAAAATTTGAATCCTATTGATTTTGGAAGTTGTTTTTCAAAGTTAAAGAGGTTATATTATTATTATAAATCTAAATAAGATAAATGAATTTGGAATAAATCTTATATAAGTGAAGTGAATAAGTGAAATCATATAAGTAAAAAGAATTTATAAATGTGATTTATAAATAATTAAAAGGATTTTTAAAAAAGAATATGTAACGATACGACTTTAAGACGCTCGAAAGTCGACATTAATATGCTCACTGTATCAAATGCCGTGCAATCGAATGCCGAAAAACTGAACCATTAGGGTTAAAAGAAGAGGTAGAAGAAGACAGAAGAAAAAGAGAACAGAAAACAGAAACAGAAACAATATCAGAATCTCAAATTCGCAGCGGAGCAATATACAATAGATGAATGACTAATCTTTAAAACAAAAGACTATATCAGTTTATACATACATCAATCAGAGTCAATATACAACTCAATACAACAATGGACAGTTATATAAACTTGTCCTCATACAGAATAGACAGCAGAATAAATAAACAAGTACGGTAGTAGCCTTGCTATCCAGCTCATCTCCAAAGCTCCAGAATATCCAGAATATCCTGATAACATAACTCTAGGCTGCCCGTGTGAAACATTATGGGCACCCAGAGTTTAGAAAGGGAACAATAAACTCCGAGTCAGTCATGGTGACTGGTGTGAGATCGTAAAACAGTTATTTTCGCAAGAAAAAATAAAACAGATTTGCAATGCTTTTGGAAAATGAAACTACCATAAGACCTCCCGCCACACACACAATGCAAACGCAGAATTGGAGGAGATTTCTTCTTATGATAGTCAAACATGCTTACTATGCAAAATCATTGGATATTATTACTAGTGCATAGTGTCGAAAACATTTCGAAAGTATAATATTAGTCTTAGCCAGCATACAACCATTATTGTATGCCTACTATAGCTACCATCTAAACAGTGGTGACCACCATAAGTAAATGGCAGGTTTTACAAATAAAACCGTACAGGGCGCGTATTGTTTCTTTGGATTTCCAACAAATGGTCAGGAAAAGGAACTTCCTTACACCGAAATGGAAACGCCTCTGGAAAGACGCCCCAAGAGTCAACCTGCTCTCTGCAAACACAAGGCCGACGCTACCTCACGCTGTACAGCTGTAACTAGGTAGCTAACACACAAGCTATGCCATTCCCCGGTCGTTACCGACCTTTATCCGAGGATCCTCAACCACAAAGCAACAACCACAAAGTATAATAAATTTGCAGCATCAACATAGGTAAAATATCTGGGCTCCATACCATGATATCACCTTTTATCCAGAAGGAAATGACATACCCTAGGGGCGTGACCCCTAAAAACCTTGTTGCAACATTCATGTTTCGACCATTACCGGGTTGTGAGGCTCGACGAAGTCTCGTCCACAAAGCTACGCTTTTTCACAAAGCCACGCTTTTTCACAAAGCCACGCTTTTTCACAAAGCCACGCTTTGATCAACAAATGATCAACAGCACTTCGTATGCCACATTACCAAATTAGGAATGTATCACTAGTAACCATCAAATACATAACCCCTGAGCTCGTACGTCTCAGAGAAGGGTGTTAAGCTAAGAGAATAAATTCTCCGCCACCAACAGAAATTAATTTGATAGAAACCAGCTTTACATCTCAAAGTGTAACATCAGACACACATCCATACAAGTCCGTTCCGGGATCGAACGGAACCGAAGGCACTTCCAAAGAAGCCCTTGCCATCCGGGTATTCACTAATCACGTCCGGACTTTCCATCACAAGAAGAGTGATATAAATCTCTATACCAGAGCAACTCGGTGCAGAGACATTCGACAGGTTGTCCTTTCATTTTCGAAAATACCCGGTCTTCACACCGGTCTTCAAATGTTATCCATTCACGACGTATCACTATTCAGAATGGGTTATATGACGCAAAGTCCTCTCCCGGCTTAACCGAATAATGAGCGTTTGTTTTAAAAACAAATTCAAGTGCCATTTCAAAGGCAAATATTGATAGTCGGTTATTTAACTATCAACAACATTCACAACAATCAACCAATTTAAATAATTTTCCCCAAATTATTAAATTTCAAATATCTTTGCGAGATATATATTTTCCACACTTCATCACTTTGAAAACAAATTTCAAATCACATTTCACACTTTATCACTTTGAAAACCAATTTCAAATCACTTTTCACACTTCATCACTTTGAAAACAAATTTTCAAATCATATTTTCACTCGCAGAATAAATTCCCGATATCATTTATTTCCATTGTGAAATTAAATTTCCAAATATCCACTTATATATGATTTTTTCAAATATTCACTTTCAAACACCAAATCAATTACAAATTGATTTCTAAATTTATTTCGAAATACCAAGTCATTTTATCAAATTGATTTCCAAATTTATTTCAACACAAATCAATTTTTCATTCAACATCAAATAAATTTTCATATCGATTTCCCAAAGATTTATTTTCAAATACCAAATTAATTACAAATTGATTTCTAGAAATTTATCACCTTTTAAAATAAATTCATTTATCTCTTCCAAACCATTTAAAATTCCATTTTAAATAAATTTTCCAACTTTCGAATAATACTATTCAAAATCCAAAAAAAAAATTCTTTTCCCATATTTTGGAAATAATTCGATAAGATTACGAAAATCACTTTTTAATACTTTAATTCCTTCTATTAAATTCATCTAATTCTTTCAAAAGAAATTCACTTAAAATTTCATACTTTAATTTCAAAAATCCAATTTTATTTATTTCTGGTATCCAACGATACCAAAAATACATTCGGCTAAATTATAGCGTTCAACAAATTCAATCACAGATATAATCATTCACAGATTATAAATAAATTATCACACAGCATATGAAACAAATTCATACAATATATGAAACAAATTCATAAAATTTGAGGAATCCAGTTGGATCCCTCCAACCTGTTTCCCTGCATCTACAGATGTTAGCACAATACCAATTCCACTTCGAGGTGGAATATCGCGGTATATGGGATTTATAAAATATCATCCACTATCATGCGGCGCATAGGGTCTCATCTGCTATATAATGCGGAAAATCAACAACTCCAATATATATATATTCCAATATATATATATATATATATATATATTGTTATATACTACTATCATATATACTATCATTCAAGCACACAATCAACACAATCAATAATTTTAAATATAACTATTTAAAATTAAACAAACCCTTTGTTGAGTGAGAAGATCTCACCTTTGCTTTTATTTTGTAGTCCATTTCCAATTCGACTTGTTTTCTCAATTTGTAGACCTTGTATAAACATTTATACAATTTATCAATATTCGAACCAATCGAAAAATTAAATTTCCATTTGATAATTTTTAATTCACTAGTGATTTTATTTTAAACTAATAATTTAATTTGAACAAATGATTAAGTTTTAAATTGATTTTTCTTTAAACTAAAAGACAATTATCAGATTTGCCTGACTTCAAAATCAAGTGCAGAGCTACATAATAATTCTTTCTTCAACCCCTTATGTATTAATTAAAATGAAAATGTTTATACTCTGTTGCAACATATTTTTAAATTCACTTGATAATTTAAAACAAAAGCTAAAACTAACTTTATATATATATATATATATATATTTATTTATAAACCTTAAACTAAGAACAGTATATACCTTACTGCCCAAATTCCCACCGCCTTCTCCTCTTCCATGACGAACACTGCCAATGCCGAGCATCCCGGCTCAACCAAACTCCAGCCTTGACTCCACCCACGAACCCCTATCGAATGCACGAGACAACGTACCCTCCTCCTCATCACAGTCGCAGCCCCAAACGAACACGACTTCGCTGCTTCGATCAACCCCTCGAATCCTTTCAAATCGAACCGCTCCTCCTCTACCTCAACTCGCGATGTCATCGCATTCCTACCTCGACGTCGCCTGTCTCCCCGCGAGATCGCAACTCGCCTCACCTCACACGACCCCACGCGGTGCCGCGCCTGGCTTCGCACGCGACAGGAGAAGTCACGACTCCCTTTCTCTAAATCAATTTGAAAAAAAACTAAACACCTCGTCCTATTTGTTTTGAACGAGAAATGCTTGTTTTGAACTCGAGTTTTGCTGCGGCCATTTTAATTTGAATTCGAGGGAAAGGAGAGAGGAAAAAATGGTATACGCGGCCATTAATCCTCAATTTAAACGAAAGTGATTTTTTTTTTGCCTTCTGAAAAGAATGGAAGGAGACAGTGATCTTAAAACGAAAAAGAACGGCTTTAATTTGAACGAAAGGATAGGTAGCGTATACAGGCTGGCTGTAGTGCTTTAGAGGTGCAGAGAAAAAGTTTTGATTTGAGGGAATTTCAACTAAAGTTGACTAGGATTTAATTATATTTATAAATTGAATTCAAATCGTCTCGATAAATGCAACTCAAAATCTTGACCTCCTATCAAGGTGTGCCGCTAGGCGTTTATAATGTTATACGCCTATTACGAACACAATGGAAAAGGTTTCGAGTTCAAATTTAATCGTATGGAGAAGATAGCTTTTTGGACAAGTTATAATATTAAATTTTCGATTTAATTTCAGCGCGTTTGCTTATCGTACGGCCAAACGATCACTCCAAACATTACGAAAATTGAAATCCGATAATAATACACTGTCACGGATCCAATGAAACTCGTTTCGTCAAATTCCGAGACTATGCCTCGGAAAGCTATTTTTAAATTCAATTTAAACAATAAAATTCAAAACTGAACAAAACAGTTCCAAATTCGATTCTGAAGCTTCCATTATCTTCAGTATTATTAATATAAATTTTCCAAGCCTTCAAATTATTTTTAATCAGCTTAAAACTGAAGATTCAAATTTTTACCCAGATTTAACGATTAAATTCAATAATTAAATCGCCAAATTCATTCTGATATCTCAAATTTCAAATTAAACTAACTTCCAGATATTTAAAATCAATTAAATATCCTGATTTCAAATGTCAAAAATTCAGGGTCGTTACAGAATATAAAGCACTGAATTCACTACCGTTGTTGGAAAACAATAAGGGTGATGACTACAGCATCATCGGTATCATTTTCGAGTTTCTGTGTGATTGAATTGCTACCGATAGTAAACTGAAAATTGAAGTTTTGTTGTGATAAACAAATTTGAATTTAAAATCCAAGTTTGAAATTGATAAATATAAGTGAAATGAGTTTTGGACTTATAATATGAAATAAAAATTTAATTTTAGTAAGTTAAATAAATCGAATTGGATTTGAACTGGATTAGATAAGTTATTGAAATGGAAATTAAACTTAAGAGGTAAAGTGATTATATAATATGAATTTGGAAGTTTAAATATATAAGTTGTATAACTTGTAAAATGAGAAAATGTAAGTAAAACCAAATATTAAAATGGTTAAACAATTTTGTTAAGTAAAACAAAATCTGAATTTGAATAGTGATATGAAATTTGACTTAAGTAAAAGTTAAATAAAATGAATTTAGAAATGAAATCTAAGTTAAGTTAAACAAAATGGTTTTTGAAAATGAAATGCAACTCAAGTAAAGAAAAAGAAATGAGCTAATGAAATGAGTTAAAAAAATCGAATTTGAATTAAATTAGAAGTGAACTTAAGTTGTATAATGGAAGTAAATGCAAGTGAGGATGAAATGAGACATAACTTAAGTGATGTTGAATGAAGTTGAACTTGATATAAAAAATAAATTAATAAAGTGAATTAATGAAATGGATTAATTAAATGGATTAATTAAATGAATATGAACTTGAGTTATAAAATGTAATTCAACTTTAGTTGTAAAATGAATTAGCAGTTGAATTAATGAATAAATTGAATTGAACTAATGGAATAGATTAGTAAATAAAAATATGGATTGATGTTAATCAATTGAATGTTAATCAATTGAATGTAAGCGAAGTAAATATAAATGTTTGAGTGTAAAGTAAAGTAAATAAATTTGGTTATGTTGGTTATGCATTGGTTGTTAGATGGATGTTAGTCGATTGAACAAAAATTCATTAAATGTTAATGGAATTGAATTAATGAAATTGAAAGCTATAAATAATTGAATTCAAATTGGAAGTAAGTGAATCTAAATAGAATTGAATTTAATTTGATTTGGAAATGAACTAACTTGAATAGAAATTAGTGAATGTAAACTAATTGAATATGAATGAATAAATGTTAGTAAAATTAAATGTTAATGAATCAAATGTGATTAAACGGAAAACCAATTAAATGAATAATTAATGAGTAATGAATGTATATTGATTGGGTTATGGATTGATTGGATAGATATTGGTTTGTTGGATGTTGGTTGAATGATAGTTGTTTGATGGATGGAATTGTTGCTTTTGATTGCATTTGCTATATTGGCATGTATAGTTGTTGTATTGGTATATGTTGTATATTGATGCTACTTTCCAAATATGTGTTCTCACTTATTTGTTGAGTGTTTAGGAGGTGCGGATGGCATATGCTTCGCATTTGGAGCCCGCTTTCGCGCTATATTAGCCGTATATGTCGTTAATAATATATAAGGTACATATCTTGGATTACATATCATACTTTTATATTTTTTCCCTACGGGATGCCTCATCCTCGAAGATAAGATGTATATTTGTGATATTATATATATTGTGATTTTTTTCCCGGATCGAACCGCGCAAAGGAGGCTATGGCGAAATTTTTTGAAAATTTAAGGCATTAGAAAATATTGAAAAAATTGGAAAAAAATTTGATAACTAAAATTTTGATTTTTGAGTTAAAAGTTAAATGATATTAGTTGGTTTTGAAAAAATAACTAAGTATGGATTTGAAAACTTAGAAAAGTTTTTATAAGAAGTTTAACTAATGGATTTTGGAAAAGCAAAAAGGTTTAAATTATTTTGGAAATCTAGTCTAAACAAATTATTTTGAAAAGTTAATGGATTTTGTGACTTTTTCTTACTTGGTAATTTCGAGGACGAAATTCTTTTAAGTAGGGGAGAATGTAACGACCTAGAATTTCGGTCATTCAAAATAGGAATATTTAATTGATTTTAAATATTCACAAGTAAATTTTATAAGTTGAATAACTTATATTTTGAATATCTTGATTTATTTGGATAATTAAATTATTAATTTAATATTTGAGATTGTAGAAATAATTTGATTTTGAATTTAATGTGAATTAAAATGATTTAAAATGTTGAATTAAATTCTATTAAATTAGAATGATGTTAGTAAACTTTTGAAATTGAATTAAAAGTAAATTTATTGAAATTGGAAATTTTAATATTTAATTAACGTGTAAAAATAGTCATTTTTGACATGGTCTTGGATTTCGACGAAACCAGTTTCATTGGATCCGTAATGTTATATTATTGTAGGATTCCAAATTTCATGTCGATTGGACATACGGTTTGCTCGTGCGAAGCTAAAATGTGTAGAAATTTATTTAAGTAATTTTTAATTTAAATAATTCGATTCGAAAACCTATCTTCCAAATACGATGGAATTGGCTCTCAATATATATTCCATTGCATTCAGAATAGGGGTAAAATATTATAAATGCCAGGCGTTACGCTTCGATTGGAGTTCGGAAATATTTCGGGTGAATAGTGTTTTGTAATTATCCATATAAAGACGTTCACTTTTGCCAAACGCTAGAAAACTAGGTCTAGCCGCCACCCCTATTTTCTATGGCCATAAACATTCGATTCTTTCTTCCTTAAAATCTCTCAATCCATTAACAATTATGAAAAATCTTCAACTACAATATTGTAGAGGGTAGTGAGATCTTCGATCTCAACGGTTGTGATCGATTTTAGTCGAGTAAATCAACGGCAATTTTAGTTTGAACGTGGCGCATTCATCCACGTTTTTCCACGTGATGGAGATGTAGGATCGATTTCACCCTAGATGGGGGGTGAATGGGGTGATACTAATAATTATAAAAATTAATGCGGAAATATATAAAATAATTGCAGCATAGATAATAGTAGAATAATAAAATCAAAAATAGAACAACACAGATTTACCCAGCTTCGGCAAAACCTTGCCTACGTGCTGCCCCAAAGGTTTCTACTAGAAATTAAGTAGTCAGACGCTTACACACGTAAACTTATGACACTCACTATCGACTAACCTAACTCCACACTCAAAACCCTACCACAACTCAGCCACTGAGTTGCGAATTCTCGAACTACACCACCGTAGTTCGTCCACTAGTCACACGACTAGAATTTTACAAAAGTTTAAAAGAGGAATACAAATAAAAAACAACTCTAAAACAAGAAACCCTATTTAAAATTACAGCCCAATAGTATTTATAAAAAACCGGCCTAAAATAAAATAAAATAGTGATGGCTGTGTCTCCTTTTCTTTTTTATTTCTTCGGCCTTGTATCCTTTGCGTTGAAAAATGGCTGCTTCCTTTTTCTTTGCTCCAGAATGTTTGTTCCTCTTTCAAAATAGATTAAGGCTTTCTGAAATTTGAAGACGGTGACTTCAGTTGTTGATTGAATGATGAACTATCTACATTTTGCTTCGTCAATCAATTTGTCACTTTGATTCGCAAACGGCTGCTTCAACGAGTCGAGTTCGAATTGAATTGGTATGTGATTTTGCTTTATTTCTTTTGTTGATATGCTTGAACTCGATTACATTTGAATGCCGATGATGTTGATGGTTTAAATAGGGAATAAACCCTAAATTATCGTTCGAATATTTTCATTTGACTTCGTCTGTTAATTTTACTCGACCGTACGATTATGCTTGAATGCTTGTGATTTCTTTAGACTAGTTCAATTCGAATATTTTCTGATGTGATATGCTTGATTACCATGGCTTTGATTTTGACTTGTTCGATTCTTTGCCTTGGTTACCACGACTTTGATTTTGGCATGATATGATTCTTGACTTTGTTTGAAAGCCACTACCCTGATTTGAAACTGCTAACGTGGTTTTTGTTAGAACCATTGGATTTTACTGTAACTATTTAAACTGCTTTCTTGTTACTTCGACTGCTTGCGTTCATGTGTGTGTGTGATTCTCTGAACAGGTTCCAATTGAAGTCTAGTTGCATTGTTATTGTGGTCTTCATGAGTCTGAATGGGCTTGTGTACTTCATGGTTCAACTGAACTTTGTTTCACTTGAGTTTGTCTTCACTTGTTCCTCTTGGTAACTTCACTTGGTTATTGTATACCTGCACATGTATATATATATATATATATATATATATATGTACTGACTGTCTTGGTTTAGTTCATCCTGGTTTGCATTGTACTGGTTGTCACTGCATATTGCTATGATGAGTGTACTTGTATCAGTCCATGTTGAACTCCATTATAATGATTTGCATTCATCTTGAATTCAATTTCTTCGAGTTTATGATGTTCTGTTCCTCTTGAATGCTTTGATATGTTTATATTTGTGTTATCACCATATATGTACATACATACATATGTATGTGTGTATATATGTGTTGTTGCAGTCCTCTCTGTTGTATATCATCATGCTTGTTGCTCTTTGTAATTGTAGTCTGGTTTGAGTTGAGTTGCATCCCTGATGATCTTCATGTTTAGTTGCTCTGCACTACATATATATGTATACATGTGTGTATACATATGTGTGTATATATATGTTTGGTGATTTCTTTGTGTAGCCTTCAATTGGTTATCATTTCTTGGTATTTTTCCATGTTCTTGTTTGGTTGTATTTGCTTCCTGATCAATTCTTTGTTCACTAGTCTTTGAACTGCTTCCATCTGTTGCAAGACAAAATAAAAGAGTTCCATATGAAGTCATTATTTATGCCACTTGTGTTTAAAAACAGTTTGCAGTTTTGTAATGATGTGCATTTGTCCTTGTAGTCGTAGCCTTGCTTGTATATTGAACTTTTGGTTGAGGCTTGTTTTATGTTGGTTTTTGAATTCTTGTACTCGACAATTTTGTGTTGTTTTTGTAATGCACCTGAGTTGAATCTAGCCTCGGCCCGGATTTGACCTTGTGCTCACATGTCCCTGCAGTTTTATCAAGTGTATATCGGTATGCACGACCTTGTGGCATGTACAGTGATACACTGTGCATGTCATAGGTTGTTCGTGTTTGATGAATTCAAAAACGAAAATGATGACGAAAAACCCAGATAATTGAGGCAAATAATATTTTCGAAACACATTTTATTTTACACTGCAAAAATATTTCTTTTCCAATTTTACTGCGTCATTGTTTATTTTGCAGATAACTCAGATGCTGAATTCAGGCTGGAGCAAAGTCGAGTGAATGAGTGATATGTAGTGAGGTGAACAATGTAAAGTGAAATTTGAGATGTAATCGAAATTGTATTGTAATTGAAAATTGTATATATGGTGAGAGCTCAAATTTTATACTATTCAAAATTGTAATAAAATATTTGTTTGAATAAAATATCTTTTTGAATTTAAATTATGTGTTATTTATTTTTTTCTACAAATATTTATTTAATTATGTGAAAATAAAATAGTACAATAACAAATACATTTAAATGAATATATATATATATATATATATATATATATATATGTTTATTAGCATCAAACAAAAATCATATCAAGCATATTCTACAATCTCCCCCTTTTGATGATAACAAACATATATTTAGGATTTTAAATTTATTAAATGTATTTGATCATTCTTTTTGCTCCCCCTTTTTGAATGCTCCCCCTATACCAAAGCTCCCCCTTCATATATGCATGAAAATTAATAAAAATATGCAAATAAACCTAGATGGGAATATGCAAATAAAAAATATGACTTGAATTATTTGCCAACCAAAATCTTAACTTCTCTCTCCCCCTTTTGTTATCAGCAAAAGAGTAACAGTGTTAGAAAAATAGAGATAAAGTGATAGACATTAATACAACATTAATACCCAATCGAGTATAAATATTAAATTTTATTAAAAAATCAAACAAAAATCATAAATGCTCTGTTAGGCGCATATTCCACTTTAGAGTGATAAGGGTGATGTCGGCATATAAAACCATATAGCTGTGTCTATTTGTGGTATATTTATATCAGGAATTAGAATATCTACTAACCATGCATAACCGTTAGGACTTTTAAATTAGATTAGTAGTATTCCTAAATTTTTTAAAAAACAAAAAAATATTCAAGTATCTTCTAATCATGCATAACCGTGAGGACTTTTAAATGGGATTAGATTCAACTCGACTATTTAATAACCAATTTGGATATGCGTTCCATACATGCATAACCGTGAGGACTTTTAAATGAGCATGAAAGCACATAAACAAATATTCCAAGTATTTCACCCATGCATAACCGTGAGGACTTTTAAATGAGAGTGAATACTTTGGATGTTTTTTTAAAATAAATAAAATAAAAACGAATATTTTCCTGTTTAAAATACCACATTTTGACATACTATATTGGATTTTAATGAATGTTGGTCGTTAGAAATATGATAGAAATAAAGATGGTCATGGAATTTTTACCAACAAAAGTTATTATAAATCTTGTTTAAATTTTTAAAGAAATTTGCTAAATATACTGTCTCAAGTCATAATATATGATTAATATCAACACTTATCACTTTTTTTAATCACTATTTATCTTTTCGATAATTAGTAGGGAGTCGGATTAGTCAATGTAGTCATTTAAGATCAAATCCAAAAAAAAATATAAAATCAAATTTCTAAAATGTCTAATCTTAAAAGAAGTCAACAAAACTATTTTCTAGAAGGGGTTTTATAAGAAAAATGTTTGCTAATTTAAAATCAGTTGAAATGAAAAATATGCAGATATTTTCTTTGAAAATGTGATGTCTCTACATAAAACACATTCTACTAGTAATTATTCTATCAACTAGACTACCAGTGTAATCTGCAGCTGAATTCCGCTTTAACTCAAAATTATCAGATTGATATCAAAGACCAAATCATGAGATGTGCAACAAATACCTTATAATCATTTTACAGCTTTTAAATGAAATTCTTTTGGATGTGAATTGATACAGTGTATACAAGCAAACACAAAATATAACATCAGGTCAAATATATCCACGTGTATCCAGAATAATCATCAACCAATAAAGCAACATCATTAGTTCAAACACATCTATATGAACCAGTTCAAAGACGAAAAAATGATTGGTCAAAATTTTTGCACAAATCAGAATCAAAATTAACATTTATCTCTTTATCACATAACTGGCTGATTTAAATCAGACTGTGGTGCAGATTTTCACATTTAATATATTGTTCGTATTTATTTTGTTTGAATTCTTCACTTTCTATGCTTGGCCACTGATTTTCGATTTAATGCTGGTGATGTTTTCTGACTTTTTCAATTCGTATATTTCCGTTGCTTGCTTTGTCGATCGATCATCTCTTGATTCGCAAATGGCTGCTTCAACGAGTCGATTTCGAATTGAATTAGTATGTGATTTTTCTTTATTTCTTTTGTTGATATTCTTGAACTTGCTTACATTTGAATGCCGATGATGTTGATGGTTTAAATAGGTAATAAACCCTAAATTATCGTTCAAATATTTTCATTTGACTTCGTCTGTTAATTTAACTCGACCGTACGATTATGCTTGAATGCTTGTGATTTCTTTAGACTAGTTCAATTCGAATATTTTCTGATGTGCTATGCTTCATTACCACGACTTTGATTTGACTTGTTCAATTCTTTGCCTTGGTCACCACGGCTTTGATTTTGGCATGATGTGATTATTGACTTTGTTTGAAAGCCGCTACCCTGATTTGAAACTGCTAATGTGGTTTTTGTTCGAACTACTGGATTTTACTGTAACTATGTAAACTTCTTTCATGTTACATTGACCGCTTGCTTTCATGTGTGTGTGTGATTCTCTGAACTGGTTCCAATTGAAGTCTGGTTGCATTGTTATTGTGGTCTTCATGAGTCTGAATGTGCTTGTGTACTTCATGGTTCACCTGAACTTTGTTTCACTTGAGTTTCTCTTCACTTGTTCCTCTTGGTGTCTTCACTTGGTTATTGTATACCTGCACATGTATATATATATATGTACTGACTATCTTGATTTAGTTCATCCTGGTTTGCATTATACTGGTTCTCACTGCATATTGCTATGATGAGTGCACTTGTATCAGTCCATGTTGAACTCCATTATGATGATTTGCATTCATCTTGAATTCCATTTTTCGAGTTTGTGCTGTTTTGTTCCTCTTGAATGCTTTGATATGTTTATCACCATATACATACATACATATGTATGTGTGTGTATATGTGTTGTTGCAGTCCTCTCTGTTGTATATCATCATGCTTGTTGCTCATTGTAATTGTAGTCTGGTTTGAGTTGAGTTGCATCCCTGATGATCTTCATGTTTAGTTGCTCTGCACTTCATATATATATATATACACATGTGTGTATACATCTGTGTGTGTGTTTGGTGATTTCTTTGTGTAGCCATTAATTGGTTATCATTTCTTGGTATTTTTTTCGAGTGCTTGTTTGGTTGTATTTGCTTCCTGATCAATTCCTTGTTCACTGGTCTTTGAACTACTTCCATCTGTTGCCAGATAAAATAAAAGATTTCCATATGAAGTCATTATTGTTTATGCCTCTTGTGTTTAAAAACAATTTGCAGTTTTGTGATGATGTGCATTTGTCCTTGAAGTTGTAGCCTTGCTTGTATATTGAACTTTTGGTTGAGGCTTGTTTTATGTTGATTTTTGAATTCTTATACTCGACAATTTTGTGATGTTTTTGTAATGCACCCGAGTTGAATCCAGCCTCGGCTCGGGTTTGACCTTGTGCTCACCTGTCCCTGCAGTTTTAACAAGTGTATATCGGTGTGCACGGTCTTGTGGCATGTACAATGATACACTGTGCACGTCATAGGTTGTTCGTGTTTGATGAATTCAAAAACGAAAATGATGATTAACAACCCAAATAATTGAGGCAAATAATATTTTCAAAACACATTTTATCTTACAATGGAAACATATTTCTTTTTCAATTTTACTACGTCAGTGTTTATTTTGCAGATAACTCAGATGTTGAATTCGGGCTGGAGCAAAGTCGAGTGAATGAGTGACATGTAGTGAGGTGAACAATGTAAAGTGAAATTTGAGATGTAATAGAAATTGTATTGTAATTGAAAAATGTATATATGGTGAGAGCTCAAATTTTGTACTATTCAAAATTGTAATAAAATATTTGTTTGAATAAAATTGTTTGAATTTAAATTCTGTGTTATTTATTTTATTCAGCAAATATTTATTTAATTATGTGAAAATAAAATAGTACAATAAAAAATACAGTTAAATGAATATATATATGTTTATTATCATTAAACAAAAATCATATACTAGCATATTCTACAATCTCCCCCTTTTGATGATAACAAACATAAATTTAAGATTTTGAATTTATTAAATGTATTTGATCATTCTATTTGTTCCCCCTATTTTAATGCTCCCCCAACACCAAAGCTCCCCCTTCATATATGCATGAAAATAAATAAAAATATGCAAATAAACCTAGATGGGAATATGCAAATAAAAAATATGACTTGAATTATTTGCTAACCAAAATCTTTACTTCTCTCTCCCCCTTTTGTTATCAGCAAAAGAGTAATAGTGTTAGAAAAATAGAGATAAAATGATAGACATTAGTACAACTTTAATACCCAATCGAGTATAAATATTAAATTTCTATAAAAAATCAAACAAAAATCATAAATGCTCTGTTTGGCGCATATTCCACTTTAGAGTGATAAGGGTGATGTCGGCATATAAAACCATATAGTTGTGTCTATTTGTGGTATATTTATATCAGGAATTAAAATATCTACTAACCATGCATAACCATTAGGACTTTCAAATGAGATTAGTAGTATTCCTAAATTTTTTAAAAAACAAATTCAAGTATCTTCTCACCACGCATAACCATGAGTACTTTTAAATAGGATTAGAATCAACTCGTCTATTTAATAACCAATTTTGATATGTGTTCCATACATGCATAATCGGGAGGACTTTTAAGTGAGCATGAAAGCACATAAACAAATATTCCAAGTAATTCACCCATGCATAACCGTGACGACTTTTTAATGAGAGTGAATACTTTGGATGGTTTTTTAAAAAATAAATAAAATAAAAACGAATAATTTCCTGTTTAAAATACCACATTTTGACATATTATATTGGATTTTAATGAGTGATGGTCGTTAGAAATATGATAGAAATAGAGATGGTCATGGAATTTTTACCAACAAAAGTTATTATAAATCTTGTTTAATTTGTAAAGAAATTTACTAAATATACTGTCTCAAGTCATAATATATGATTAATATCAACACTCATCACTTTTTTTAATCACTACTTATCTTTTCAACAATTAGTAGGGAGTCAGATTAGTCAATGTAGTCATTTAAGATCAAATCCAAAAATAAATATAAAATCAAATTTCTAAAATGTCTAATCTGAAACGAAGTCAACAAAACTATTTTCTGGAAGGGGTTTATAAGAAAAATGTCTGCTAATTTAAAATCAGTTGAAATGAAAAATATGCAGGTGTTTTCTTTGAAAATGTGATGTCTCTACATAAAACACGTTCTACTAGTAATTTTTCTATCAACTAGACTACCAGTGTAATCTGCATTTGAATTCCGCTTTAACTCAAAATTATCAGATGGATATCAAAGATCAAATCGTGAGATGTGTGACAAATACCTTATAATCATTTTACAGCTTTTAAATGAAATTCTTTTGGATGTGAGTTGAGACAGTGTATACAAGCAAACACAAAATAATGTCAGGTCAAATATATCCACGTGTATCCACAATAATCATCAACTAATAAAGGAACATCATTAGTTCAAACAAATCTATGTGAACCAGTTCAAAGACGAAAAAATGATTGGTCAACATGTTTGCATAAATCAGAATCAAAATTAACATTTATCTCTTTATCACATAACTGGCTAATTAAAATCAAATTATGGTGCAGATTTTCACATTTAATATATCATTCGTATTTATTTTGTTTGAATTCTTCACTTGCTATGCTTGGCCACTGATTTTCGATTGAATGCTGGTGATGTTTTCTAACTTTTTCAATTCGTATATTTTTGTTGCTTGCTTTGTCGATCGATCGTCTCTTTAATTCGCAAACGGCTGCTTCAACGAGTCGAGTTCGAATTGAATTAGTATGTGATTTTGCTTTATTTCTTTTGTTGATATGCTTGAACTCGATTACATTTGAATGCCGATGATGTTGATGGTTAAATAGGGAATAAACCCTAAATAATAGTTCGAATATTTTCATTTGACATCGTCTGTTAATTTAACTCGACCGTACAATTATGCTTGAATGCTTGTGATTTCTTTAGACTAGTTCAATTCGAATATTTTCTGATGTGCTATGCTTGATTACCACGGCTTTGATTTTGACTTGTTCGATTCTTTGCCTTTGTCACCACGGCTTTGATTTTGGCATGATATGATTATTGACTTTGTTTGAAAGCCGCTACCTTGATTTGAAACTGCTAATGTGATTTTTTTTGAACCACTGGATTTTACTGTAACTATATGTAAATTGCTTTCCTGTTACTTTGACTGCTTGCTTTCATGTGTGTGTGTGATTCCCTGAACTGGTTCCAATTGAAGCTGGTTGCATTGTTATTGTGGTCTTCATGAGTCTGAATGTGCTTGTGTACTTCATGGTTCACCTGAACTTTGTTTCACTTTAGTTTGTCTTCACTTGTTCTTCTTGGTGACTTCACTTGATTATTGTATACCTGCACATGTATATATATATGTATTGACTATCTTGGTTTGCATTGTACTGGTTGTCATTGCATATTGCTATGATGAGTGCGCTTGTATCAGTCCATGTTGAACTCCATTATGATGATTTGCATTCATCTTGAATTCCATTTTTCGAGTTTGTGCTATTCTGTTCCTCTTGAATTCTTTGATATGTTTATATTTGTGTTATCACCATATATAAACATACATACATACATATGTATGTGTGTATATATGTGTTGTTGCAGTCCTCTCTGTTGTATATCATCATGCTTGTTGCTCTTTGTAATTGTAGTCTGGTTTGAGTTGAGTTGCATCCCTGATGATCTTTATGTTTAGTTGCTGTGGACTGCATATATATGTATACATATGTGTATACATATGTGTAAACATCTGTTTGGTGATTTCTTTGTGTAGCCTTCAATTGGTTATCATTTCTTGGTATTTTGTTGTGTTCTTGTTTGGTTCTATTTTCTTCCTGATCAATTCCTTGTTCACTGGTCTTTGAACTACTTCCATTTGTTGCCAAATAAAATAAAAGAGTTCCATATGAAGTCATTATTTTTTATGCCTCTTGTGTTTAAAAACAGTTTGCAGTTTTGTGATGATGTGCATTTGTCCTTGAAGTCGTAGCCTTGCTTGTATATTGAACTATTGGTTGAGGCTTGTTTTATGTTGATTTTTGAATTCTTATACTCGACAATTTTGTGTTGTTTTTGTAATGCACCTGAGTTGAATCCAGCCTCGGCTCGGGTTTGACCTTGTGCTCACCTGTCCCCGTAGTTTTAACAAGTGTATATCGGTGTGCACGGCCTTGTGGCATGTACAGTGATACACTATGCATGTCACAAGTTGTTCGTGTTTGATGAATTCAAAAACGAAAATGATGATGAACAACCCAAATAACTGAGCTAAAAAATATTTTCAAAATGCATTTTATCTTACACTGTAAAAATATTTCTTTTTCAATTTTACTACGTCAGTGTTTATTTTGCAGATAACTCAGATGCTGAATTCGAGCTGGAGCAAAGTCGAGTGAATGAGTGACATGTAGTGAGGTGAACAATGTAAAGTGAAATTTGAGATGTAATAGAAATTGTATTGTAATTGAAAAATGTATATATGGGGAGAGCTCAAATTTTGTACTATTCAAAATTGTAATAAAATATTTGTTTGAATAAAATATCTGTTTGAATTTAAATCCTGTGTTATTTATTTTATTCAGCAAATATTTATTTAATTATGTGAAAATAAAATAGTACAATAACAAATACATTTAAATGAATATATATATATATATATGTTTATTATCATCAAACAAAAATCTTATACTAGCGTATTCTACAATCTCTCCATTTTGATGATAGCAAACATATATTTAAGATTTTAAATTTATTAAATGTATTTGATCATTCTATTTGCTCCTCCTACACCAAAGATCCCCTTTATAATATGCATGAAAATAAATAAAAATATGCATATAAACCTAGATGGGAATATCCAAATAAAAAATATGACTTGAATTATTTGCCAACCAAAATCTTAACTTCTCTCTCCCCCTTTTGTTATCAGCAAAAGAATAATAGTGTTAGAAAAATAGAGACAAAATGATAGACATTAATACAACATTAATACCAATCAAGTATAAATATTAAATTTCTATAAAAATCAAACAAAAATCATAAATGCTCTATTAGGCACATATTCCACTTTAGAGTGATAGGGGTGATGTCGGCATATAAAACCATATAGTGTCTATTTGTCGTATATTTATATCAGGAATTCGAATATCTACTAACCATGCATAACCGTTAGGACTTTTAAATGAGATTAGTAGTATTCCCAAATTTTTTAAAAAACAAAAAAAAATTCAAGTATCTTCTAACCACGCATAACCGTGAGGACTTTTAAATGGGATTAGAATCAACTCATCTATTTAATAACCAATTTTGATATGTGTTCCATACATGCATAATCCGAAGGACTTTTAAATGAGCATGAAAGCACATAAACAAATATTCCATGTAATTCACCCATGCATAACCGTGACGACTTTTTAATGAGAGTGCATACTTTGAATGTTTTTTAAAAAAAATTCCTGTTTAAAATACCACGTTTTGACATACTATATTGGATTTTAATGAGTGATGGTCGTTAGAAATATGATAGAAATAGAGATGGTCATGGAATTTTTACCAACAAAAATTATTATAAATCTTGTTTAATTTTGTAAAGAAATTTACTAAATATACTGTCTCAAGTCATAATATATGATTAATATCAACACTCATCACTTTTTTTTAATCACTATTTATCTTTTTGATAATTAGTAGGGAGTGAGATTAGTCAATGTAGTCATTTAAGATCAAATCCAAAAATAAATATAAAATCAAATTTCTAATATGTCTAATCTGAAACGAAGTCAACAAAACTGTTTTCTGGAAAGGGTTTTATAAGAAATATGTCTGCTAATTTAAAATCAGTTGAAATGAAAAATATACAAATATTTTCTTTGAAATGTAATGTTTCTACGTAAAACATGTTCTACTAGTAATTTTTCTATCGACTTGACTACCTGTGTAATCTGCATTAGAATTCCGCTTTAACTCAAAATTATCAAATGGATATCAAAGACCAAATCGTGAGATGTGCGACAAATACCTTATAATCATTTTACAGCATTTAAATGAAATTCTTTTGGATGTGAATTGAGACAGTGTATACAAGCAAACACAAAAATAATGTCAGGTCAAATATATCCACGTGTATCCAGAATAATCATCAACCAATAAAGCAACATCATTAGTTCAAACAAATCTATATGAACCAGTTCAAAGATGAAAAAACGATTGGTCAACATTTTTGCACAAATCATAATCAAAATTAACATTTATCTCTTTATCACATAACTGGCTGATTTAAATTAGATTATGGTGCAGATTTTCACATTTAATATAACGTTCTTATTTATTTTGTTTGAATTCTTCACTTGCTATGCTTGTCCACTGATTTTCGATAGAGTGCTGGTGATGTTTTCTGACTTTTTCAATTCGTATATTTTCGTTGCTTCCTTTGTCGATCGATCGTCTCTTTGATTCGCAAACGGCTGCTTCAACGAGTCAAGTTCGAATTGAATTAGTATGTGATTTTGCTTTATTTCTTTTGTTGATATGCTTAAACTTGATTACATTTGAATGCCGATGATGTAGATGGTTTAAATAGGGAATAAACCCTAAATTATCGTTCGAATATTTTCATTTGACTTTGTTTGTTAATTTAACTTGACCGTATGATTATGCTTAAATGCTTGTGATTTCTTTAGACTAGTTCAATACGAATATTTTCTAATGTGTTATGCTTGGATACCACGGCTTCGATTTTGACTTGTTTGATTCTTTGCCTTGGTCACCACGGCTTTGATTTTGGTATGATGTGATTATTGACTTTGTTTGAAAGCCGCTACCCTGATTTGAAACTGCTAATGTGGTTTTTGTTTGAACTACTGGATTTTACTGTAACTATGTAAACTGCTTTCCTGTTACTTCAACTGCTTGCTTTCATGTGTGTGTGTGATTCTCTGAACTGGTTCCAATTGAATTCTGGTTGCATTGTTATTGTGGTCATCATGAGTCTGAATTTTCTTGTGTACTTCATGGTTCACCTGAACTTTGTTTCACTTGAGTTTGTCTTCACACTAGTTCTTCTATGTGTCTTCACTTGGTTATTGTATACTTGCACATGTGTGTGTGTGTGTGTGTATATATATATGTACCAACTGTCTGGGTTTAGTTTATCCTGGTTTGCATTGTACTAGTTGTCACTGCATATTGCTATGATGAGTGCACTTGTATCAGTCCACGTTGAACTCCATTATGATGATTTGCATTCATCTTGAATTCCATTTTTCGAGTTTGTGCTGTTCTGTTCCTCTTGAATGCTTTGATATGTTTATATTTGTGTTATCACCATATATATACATACATATGTATGTGTGTCTATATGTGTTGTTGCAGTCCTCTCTGTTGTATATCATCATGCTTGTTGCTCTTTGTAATTGTAGTCTGGTTTGAGTTGAGTTGCATCCCTAATGATCTTCATGTTTAGTTGTTGTGCACTGCATATATATGTATACATATGTGTATACATATGTGTATATATATGTTTGGTGATTTCTTTGTGTAGCCTTTAATTGGTTATCATTTCTTGGTATTTTGATGTGTTCTTGTTTGGTTGTATTTGCTTCCTGATCAATTCCTTGTTCGCTGGTCTTTGAACTGCTTCCATTTGTTGCTAGATAAAATAAAAGAGTTCCATACGAAGTCATTATTGTTTATGCCTCTTGTGTTTAAAAATAGTTTTCTGTTTTGTGATGATGTGCATTTGTCCTTGAAGTCGTAGCCTTGCTTGTATATTGAACTTTTGGTTGAGGCTTGTTTTATGTTGATTTTTGAATTCTTATACTCGAAAATTTTGTGATGTTTTTGTAATGCACCTGAGTTGAATGGTGCCTCGGCTCGGGTTTGACCTTGTGCTCACCTGTCCCTGCAGTTTTAACAAGTGTATATCGGTGTGCACGGCCTTGATGTACAGTGATACACTGCGCATGTCACAGGTTGTTCGTGTTGGTCAATTCAAAAACGAAAATGATGACGAACAACCCAAATAACCGAGGCAAATAATATTTTCAAAACACATTTTATCTTAAACTGCAAAAATATTTCTTTTTCAATTTTACTACGTCCGTGTTTATTTTGCAGATAACTCAGTTGCTGAATTCGGGCTGGAACAAAGTTGAGTGAATGAGTGATATGTAGTGAGGTGAACAATGTAAAGTGAAAATTGAGATGTAATCGAAATTGTATTGTAATTGAAAATTGTATATATGGTGAGAGCTCAAATTTTGTACTATTCAAAATTGTAATAAAATATTTGTTTGAATAAAATATCTGTTTGAATTTAAATTCTGTGTTATTTATTTTATTCAGCACATATTTATTTAATTATGTGAAAATAAAATAGTACAATAACAAATACATTTAAATGAATATATATATATATATATATATGTTTATTATCATCAAACAAAAATCATATACTAGCTTAATCTGCAGGAGAGGTCGAGCTTGCTATGCTCAAGGGCGTTGGTGGCTTCGACGTGGCGTTGTTTGATCGTCATCGAATGCGTCGGTGGTGGTGCGGCGTCGAAGAGATGAAGGCAGCCGATGGGTTGTTTCGACCTGGGAACGAACGTGTGAGAAGAAGATGTGAGCGGCCACGATTTGCTCTGAAAAAATCAACGACCCTTATAATTTGAAGGTTAAAAATAAAAAAAGAAATTGTAAATTATATTATATAAATTCGTGCAAACTTTAAAATGCTGTAACTTCTTCGTACGAGGTCAAAAATTGACAAAACAAGTTGCGTCGGGTTCGTATTCGTGAACACTACGCGATGGAGCTAAATTGGAGTTGATTCGAGCTAGTGAAAATTTTGGGTAAAATTAAACGCTCGTTTAATTTTATTCGGAATAAAATGCTGCAACGGCTATTGGAATCAAAGTGATTACAACTCACTCTTTCTAACTCGCTTATATTTTTATATAAGTGAGAATAAATTTATTTTATGTTGATTGATGATTGTTTGGATGATATATGATATATTATATATAAATATTGATTGGTTTGGATATATTCCTGCATATTAGAGCAGATGAGACACTATACATTCCCGTGTATGAGCGGATGACCTTTTGAACACGCGTCTGCCTCGAAGCGGACATTGTACATATTTTCTAATATGTATATTTGTTGCAGGTGACAGGTTGGAGGGATCCAACTGGATTCCTCACCAGTGTTGATTTTTATTTACAGATATTGTGATATATGATGTTATCATATGATATATGATGTTTTGGATGCTATGATGGATATGATTGATGTGAATCACCTTATTTAGCATTTTTGTAGAATTGGGCCATATTTTTGGAAATTTAAAATATTAAAATGATGATTTCAAACTAAAAAGGCTGTTTAAGTGATTTTTGGAGTTATACGAGTTTTAATAATGATTTGTAAATTATTAAAAGAAGAAGTTTATTTAAATGGAATCAAAATGCGATTTTTGAAATATGGAATTAACTATTTGGTAAAATAAGTTAAATGAGAATTTTGATTTATTATAAATGGGTTATGTATAAGTTTATAAAATTGATATTTTATAAATAAAAGTAATGGAATTATAAAGGAGTTTTGTTTAAAATGAAGTTATAATTGAATCTTATAAGTGAATAAGATTTATAAATTTATGAAGTTATAAAAGGAATGAATTTGTAAATAAAGAGATTTATAGGTAAATAAACTTATAATCAGGTTTTGGCATATAAATGAGATATAAATGGAATTTGTTAATAAAGGAATTTTATAAATGGAAGTTTTTATAAAATAGAAATGTGAATTATAATCATTGTTTTATAAAGGTAAAATCAACTTATTTTGATAAGTTAAATATGAAAGTTTATTAAAGGAATTTCATTCATGATTTTGGATAGTGGATAATCCTTTAATAAATGTGTAGAAATAATGAATTTGGTTAGAGAATTTTATTCATGATTTTGGACGGTGAATAATTCTTTAAATTAAATGAATATTTTGGGAAGTGATATTTTAAAATGAAGGTTAAATGGTTTGAAAATAAAGTAAAATGTGAATTCACTTATTATTAAAGTAAGTGTATGGAAACGTTTTCCAAATAGTGAAATATTGAAATGGTTTTGGGATTATATCTTTTTAAAGATAATTTGAAGTGAATATTTGCAAAGTGATTTAATTTAATAAAAGATTAATTAAAAGGGCCTAGTGGTTGCTTATGGTGCTAGATATTTGTTTGTTTGCTTTGATAGTTAAATAACCGACTATTAAATTTGGCCATTTTTAGTTCCTCGACTTGATGTGGGAACTATTAAGTAGTACACTTAGTACGTAGCCATCTGTGTAGGCTTGATTATCGTTTGTGTTGAGGATGTTGATTCGTGTAATGCGGAGTATTACTCCAATCTATCGAGCTTCCTTCTTGGCCGAAGGATAACAAGTTGAAAGTTGGAGACGTGATAAGTCTATGAGACTTAGTTTCTGTGTGAGGTTGAGAAACGCTTTTGCGTTGTTGGTGTGAAGATACCGAGATCGGTTTATCCGAAAACCACTTCGGACCAACATATATGCATTCGATTGTGCAGGTTTTTGATGATATTGATGTTTAGGATTTTCATAGTGAAGGACTGCTTGTTGATCATTTGGGGTTAAAATCCCAATATACATATAGTAGCAATAGTCTCTTCGTTATGAAATATCCAATGCAAGGACTATTCGCTACTAATCCTAGGGATTGCCCGACAAGATGTGGTAGGAAAGTACCTTCGGTTTTTCCTGTTCCTGGACAACTTGTATGGATGAATGTCTGACATTGCATTTCTCATGATTACATAAATTGGTTTTTACAAATGTACATCTATTTGGTGGCGGAGAAGGCAACTTCTCTTAGCTTAACACCCTTCCTTGAAACGTACGAGCTCAAGGGTTTTATTTTTGTGAATGGCAATTAGTAATCAACGGAAATGGAAAATGTGGCATTCAAAAGATGACGTGATATGTGATATGTGAAAGGTAATCGATACCTTTTTGGCCTCACTCCTCCGAAAATGACCGAAATAGGGTTAGATGCAGCAAGGCTAAGTGGGTCATTCCAAATTAGGATATGATCATCCCATTTTAGATATATTTCTTTCTGCTATGACGTTCGGGATGTAAATTAATGTGGTTTGTATGCTATGAGGGCCCTCGGAAAAGGTCGTTAATGACCGGGGGATGATATATTCGGTACTACCTAGTTATAGAAGTAGGCCGGTCTTATGTTGGTAGGGGTTCCTTTGTGATGTTCCTCGGTACATTCCTCTAGAGATGTACTGCCGGAACCTAGTCCCTTTACCTGGTTATTTGTATGGAAATCCAAACTCCACTAAGTGCATGCCATTTTGTTTGTAGAGCCTAGTATGCTGGAATACAATAATGGTAACAATTTCGGCTATTTTAATATTATTGGTATACTAGACACTATTATAATATAAGATGATTTGATATGAAGGGTTTTGGTTATCGTTAGGTAAAAACATGTCTGTGTTTATGTGTGGGCATGTCTTACAAGATACTTTTGTGTTGAAAGGAAAAGTTTTGGTAATTTAATAAATTCAGTTGAGTTTGTTTCTCTCGCTAGTTTACCAGACTGATCCGGGCGTTCTTCCCTTTCAATGCTCAGGTCAAACTGAGTATATTTACAAGTTCAGATTTGGTGCTTTCGGAGCTTCAGCATGAGAGCTGGAGATTTTCATTTTCGTATACACGTATCTGTTTATTTTCCGCTGCTTTGTTATTTATTGTTTGTACCAAAATTGGGCACAACACTCTTCGGATGTGTTTGAAGAGATAAAATGAAGAATATAAATGTAAAATGAAGCAGATCTAATAAGCACAGCAATAAACAGATAAGAAAATGCATAGAAACAAACGGATTTATAGTGGTTCGGCGAATTGCCTACTTCCACTATGAAATGATTGATGTTTATTGAATTTCACTTGCTGTTTACAAGAGATTACAACAGTATAACTGAAGTTTGATAATGATTTCGGCCGAGTATCAGCGTAGAGAAGCCAAAAAGTCCCTTTTTAGTAGGTCCTGGGCTGCTATTTATAGGCGTAGGTAGCAAATATCTCGCTCAGATCTCGGAAGACCTCTTCTCTTATGTGGGTGGTCCCACACGATCGATCCCATGCTATTTGCACTCGATTCGTGATCGATACGAACCGAATTCGCATTGATCGAGATTTGATCCTTTTTGGCTGAAATTTATCTGGTATATTCTTGACGTTGTAAGTAAGCTCCTGTGAAAATTTGGTGGCATTTAGACTTGTGGATCTCGAATTATGATCGATGCAAGTTTTGATTTTTTGAAGGCTGTTGAATTCGTATCAATAGTGTGGCTCTATTCGTATCGATGCTTGCATGCTACTTCGTATCGATGGTTGGAGGCCGCCTTCGTATCGATGCTTCATGTTGCTTTCTTCGTATCGATCGGCGGTTGTTGCTGTTCGTATCGATGATGGGAGATCGATATGAGATGGATGGAGGGAGACCGATACGAAATGGGCATTCGTTGATGGATACGAAGTGCTGTTAACATGATGGATATGAAGTAGCTTCATTTTATGGATGCGATGGAAGTTAGTAGGTAATGGATACGAACTGAATCTCTCTTAGGGAATGGATACGAAATTGGATGGATACGAATAAAGTCGGATTTCTCAACCGTGATCGATCAATATCTTGAGCATACGAACTCCGATTGAGTTGAAATTTGGAACGTTGGCTTTCATAGCTTTGCTTGTCGTGTCATATCAATTGTAGCTCAATCCGGACTCGGGCCAAATTTACCAGTATCCATAGTGAACCTATGTATAGCCGATCTCCAGGATGAACTGTCCTTAGTTTCTAGTCAAGTTCTTGGTGTCACGGCCTTAACAAAAGGCGGGATAACATTTTCCTACCAAAGTACATCTTGTGTGAACATGACGTGCTTTGAAAAGCTGCATCCTTCATTCTGAAAAAGTTCTATCTGATTCATTGAATAGTTGCTATCTTTTCATCAAAAGATGTAACCTTTAATTGATTTCCAGTGATGTAGATGTCGAACTGTTGACTGCCAATGATTATGCAGTGCATTGTTGTAACTGAGTGTCAAGCACTAGCGATTTGTTGTTCACTTTTAATTGTCATTAGGTGAGCATTCAACTCCTGTGAATTTTGAAAATTGAATGTTAGTCCGTCAAACATGCATGTATGTTAGCCTTACTCCCGTCAATGTTTGCACATTCACGGGTCATTGTCAAGTTTTTTTATCGAGTTTCGTATCGATCCTCTTCTGGATCGATGTGAAATTCGAGTTGTAACAACGTTCGGTGGTTGTCTTATGTCCTTCCTTGTATCGATCCTCTCCTGGATCGATCTGAGATATTGGAATGTATGCTTCGTATCAATGGCTATCGACCACGAAATGGATAGTCCATAGGAATGCTTCATATCGATGGAGTTGAGTGGCTTAAATTTGATCATGTAGTGACTTTCGTATCTATGAGCTTCGCATCGATGGATACGAAGTTGATGGTTGGTCACTGATGGACACAAAATGTACAAGTGTTAACTCATGGGACAGCTTCGTGAATGATATGCCATTTCTCATTCCTATATTCAAGAGGGATGCTGTAACAACCCGCATATCTATCGATTTTATATTTAAATATTTTATCGTTAGTCGGATGTTAGTCCGAAAAGCTACTTTTTGCATACGGTCAAATTAGGACTCGAGACCACCCCCATTGAGTTCAAAATGACGTTTGCGATCTTTTTGAGTGTAAACTTCGATATGTTTGGAGATAGTGAAATTTTCGTCACTTTTCCCACTTGTGACTTTGGTTGGGACTGCACCTTCTTAACTCAGCCCAACCCCCTCTTCTCTTCATCACTCTATCAAAACACTTCAAGCTTTGTCAAAAATGGTGGTGGGAAGTGGAAATTAAAACTCCAAACACAAATTCTATTGCAAATCCGAGATTCAACATCAAATTCACGTGAAGACCATTGATTCAAGCTTGTTGGTGTTCTTGCTTTGCTCTCAAATCTCCATCTTCATCAAATTCCATGAAAAGGTGAGATTTTTGATCTCACATCTTGCCTATAATCGTCATTGGACTGTTGGGAATGATTCCTCATCACTTTAGCATGTTTGTTGCATTTGGTTTGGATTGGATTGGCGAAAAATTCCAAATTTTAGTGATTTTGGTGAAAAAACTGCTACTAGGTCGTTCTGGCCATTTTTAGCTCGTTCGGAGTTAGGTCGCCCATCCATAGGTCGTAGGTCGCCTGCGAGTTAAAGTCTTAGGTCGCCTGCGAGTTAAAGGCTTAGGTCGCCTGCGAGTTAAAGGCCTAGGTCGTTCACGAGTTAAAGGCTTTAGGTCGTTCGCGAGTTAACTCCTTAGGTCGTCCAGGCTGCTAGCTCGCGTGTTGGAAAGTCTCCACTTTCTTAGGTCGTTGCCGACCTAAACTTCCAAGGCAAACCACTAAGTCGCTCGAATTTTGTTAAGTCTTAGGTCGTTGCCGACCTAAAATCCCCAGGCAAAACGTTAGGTCGTTGCCGAACTATAATCCCCCAGGCAAACTTTAGGTCGCTCGCACTGGCTTATCTCGTAGGTCGTCTCCGACCTACGCTTCTTTTCCATAAGTCCTTCGCGAGTCAAATGTTAGGTCGTCTCCGACCTAACGCCCTCGTCACCTTAGGTCGTAGCTCGTAAGTCGCTCGACCCTGCTAAGTCTTTAAGTCGGTCGAGTTAGGTCGGCCAGTATATCTCGTAGGTCGACTCCGACTTATCCTCCAGTTAAGTCGTTCGACCCTCTAGGTCGTTCGAGTTAGGTCGTTGGACCATTTACCTTAGGTCGCTTGACCTTAAGTCGTAGGTCGTCTCCGACCTATGCCCCACTAAGTCGCATCCCACTTAGGTCGCAGGACTCTATAAGTCGTAGGTCGTCGCCGACCTTACACTTGGTCTTTTTAGTTCGCGATTTCCTTAGGTCGTATGACCTATTTTTCCTTAGGTCGCTGGACCGCTTGCCTTCACTGGGTCGTACCGTGACGGGGCGCTGCCCCGCACCCCGCCGTGGGCGCTGCCCCCTGGACCCCCGCGACCTGACCGGGCAGGTCGAACCCCGTATTACTCTGCGTAGGCAATCTCTTCTGAAAAACATTTATCAGAACTTCTACTTTGATGGTTTTGGGATTGACTTCTTTGGACTTTACTCACGTCTTCGAACGTGAATTGATTTGTTTCTACAATCGTTTTATGACTTGTCACTTTAAAGATATATGAAGGTTTCAATACTAATAGTAAATATCAAAACTCTTTCATCAAAGCGATTTCAACACTATTTTAAATATCAAAAGTTCGTTTTCTCAAACCAATTTTCAATCTACTAGTATATACAAGCCTTTACTTCACTCGAATGAGAAATCGACTTAAACGACTTAGTAAAAGGAGTGGTATGAAACGCTTGCGTTCACTTCGTCGGTTAGCTCTTGGACTTGTTCGATTGAACCCTTTTTGTGACAATTTCCTAGTGAAGATTTACAGCTTGTTCGTAAATATTTAAGTTAAGCAAGTGGTTATGGGACATGAAGCTAAACTCATATATTTACTAGCTTGGTGTGATTGACACTTCCTTATGATCATGACGATCATTCTTGTGATTTAGACTAGCGATTGAGCGATGTCTCTTCGTCCGTGTGTTCGGACTTGCCTTCGGGCCATCCGTGTGTTCGGAAAAATTAAATGGATAGCTTCCATGAGATAGCTTCTCGTCCGTGTGTTCGGACTTCCCCCTTTTAGTGATTTCTGGATTTCGTGTGTTGATTTCTGGGATTTGTTCTGGATTTCGTGTGTTGATTTCTGGATTTAGTGCTTCACCAACTTTTGTGGTTTTCACTGATATGATATCAGTTTTTGTGTATTGGTGAATTTGTGTGTCATTACCTTTTTATGTGTTTGGATCTTTGAGAAGATTCTTGTGACACTGATTAATCCCTTGTTGATTATCATTTACATACTTATAGTAGTATGCCATCATGGTTATTATATGTTTATGCCATACCCCTTATCCTATATCATGTCATCTGATATTTATAGTTAGACTGATCCGTTTATTATTTTCTTATAAATAATACTCGGGTCAGACCGAGATGTTACAGGTGCTTCTGCTTGACTTCTCTTCTGGATTACTCTGACTTTTGGCTAACTACATAGATTAGTAGTTTTTGGTTGTACACCTTTGAGATATAGACTCTATGTTCTGTGCTTATTCTTTTGTATAGCACGTGATGCTATTCTTTTGTATTATAGTGGATCTTTCTGACCACTACTCTGATGTACACTTTCATGTGTTATATATTTATTCATATCTTCTTCCGCCTTTGTGATATGGATGTCTGTGACTGATTTATGTTATGATTATTCCTATGTTTGTTTCCGAAGATTATATATAGCCACCGTGTGATAGCTTTGTGTTTGTATCGGTATGTCGGATTTCCTCCTTAAAAGATATGCATCCTATTCTATCTGACATATCAGTGCTCGCACAAAGAAGTTACATGGATGGTCGTCCTCCACAGCCTTATTCTCCGTGCTAATTGACAGCACTACATCGAAGTGTTCTTGGTTAGCGTGGGTATAGAGGTGGGGCGTCACAGATGCCTTGTTGTAGATAATCTGTGATAGGAGTCATCTATGACTCCCTTTTTGGCTCCGTCTCTAGGATCTAGTCGATCTTCATCTGTCAATGCTTGGAATAATAAGTATTTCAACTGGGACAAAGTCTATATGTCGAGCATCCATGGAATTGGCTAGCTTGTCCAATGACTCGGCTTTTTCATTTTGTTCTCCTAGGATGTGTGTAATGGTGTAATACTCGAAGTCGGCTAATAGCTCTTAGATCTAGCTGAGATAAGGAGCAAGACGTTGCCCCCTAGTCAGATAATCTTCCATGGCTTGGCATACTACTAACCAGTAATCACATAAGACATGTAAAGTATCCCCTCCTAGTTTTCTTGCAATTTTGAGCGTGGTGACCAAGGCTCCATACTTAGCTTTGTTATCTGTTGCAGGGAAGTTGAGTTTTAGGGTGTAGCAGATCGTTCGTTACTCAGGAGTCATTAACGCAACTTCGATGTTAGAAAGCCGATTATTGGAAGTTCCATCGGTGTACGTTCTCCATCGGTTGGACGGTTCTCCATTATTCTTCGAATAATCGTCTGATGTAGTGAATTCAGATATGAAGTATGCTAATATTTGACCATGGATAGCTCTCTGAGGGAGATAAGTGATATCAAATTGGCTTAGCTCGATATTCCATTTGAGTAACCGTCCAGACATCTAAGGTTGCTATTGAACCTATTGTAATGGATGGTCGATATAGACGTTAATAGGGTGAGCTTGTCAATAGCTCGCTTTCATCATATACTGGTCTTTGGATTCGTTTCTCTTCATATAGCATTACGATGCCTATGGCGTGTGTTGACACGGCCCAATTGATGTATAAACCTTCGCGATCCAAAGGTTTGGGTAAAATGGGAGGTCTCTTTAAGCGATTTATCAGAGCTGGAATTGCATCAACGTAGTTGTTAGTTCATTCAAAAGTTCTCTTCCCTCTCTTGGTTAGTTTGAAGAAGAGAATTCACTTGTAGATGGTCCTAGAGTTGAATCAACTTAGGACGGTAATCTTCCAACTTAGGCTTCGTACCTGCTTGGTTGTCCTCGGTACATGGGTGTCTCTAATTGTCAGAATTTTCTGGAAATTAGCCTTGATTCCACGAGAATTGATGATGAAAACAAAGAACCTTTCTGATGTAATAGTGAAAGAGCATTTCAAAGGATCGAGTTTCATCCTGCAGTTGTTGGAGAGCATTGAATATCTTTGCCAAGTCAACGATGTAGTCATTTAATGGTCATGATCTCACGAGCATATTAACCACATATACTTTCATCGATCGGCCGATATGATTTTTGAACGATCTGTTAATAGTCCTTTGGTAAGTAGCATAAGCGTTCTCAAGTTTGAATAAAGGGGTTGCAACATAGCACTATAGGCCCAATTCAGTAACGAAACTGTTGTATTCCTGGCCTGGGACATGCTTCAGTATCTGATTGTATTTGGAGTTTTGTGCGATGGAAGCGAGCAATTCATGTCCGATGGTCGAGTATACCAGTTGGTTGATCCTTGGAAGTGGAAGGTTGTGCTTTGTCATGCCTTGTGCAAATCTGAGTAGTCGACGTATGTCCACCACTCTATGCTCGTTTTTCTTATAAGTAAAGGATTGGATACTCATTTTGGGTAGAGGAACCCATCAGTTTTGAGTATATTCACCTCCTCTTTAAGTGCAGAAGATCTTTCTGGATCCACGTCACTTCGTTTTTATTCACCGAGACATGCGTCGGGTCGACATTTAATGCAGGGTTCTCAATGGTTGGTGAGAGTCCATATATATATGAGATCGAGTCCAAGCGAACACATCAAGATTCACCTGAAGTAAAAAAGTTAACTCTTTTATGATCATTGCGCTGAGTTGTGATCTGATCTTTAGTACTCATGATGGACTGTAGGCACTTCATGTGCTTATTTGCAACGGTTAATGATTAGCCTTATAGGCATGTTGAATTAAAGGCTTAGTAGAGTTTAGCCTTGTATCGCGTGCTGCTGCATAGCTGGCTCCATCTATGAGTTTGAATCTACTTGTGTTTCCGAGTGATGCGCATTCCATTCAATGTACTCGCGATCCATTGCTCGTTGTAAGGGTCGGAATGATGATCTGTTGCCCATAAGTCTGAGCGTCGATCTAATGATTCTATCTCTAAGCATCCTTTCAGCCGCAACCTAGAGTTTTTATGAATATCAGTCATGGGTCATTAGTTCAAGTTGTCATAGTCAACTCTCGGATAATCACTCTTTTGTCCTCGGTCTCGGGTTAGCGGATGCATTACGCGGATGGTCTAGTCTCGTCCTAGCTGTGTTTATACTGTAGTTCAAGCTTTAAGAACCAGGGTTGATTGATGAATTGTTGAATCGTATTAATCTTATCTTCTTGCTTGTGCCCCCAAGTCTGGGGAATATCTCGATAAGTGGCAGGGTAGATAATGTCCACTTCAATTTTGTATTCTATCCCATTGAACCATGGGATCGAGTTGACCGATGGAAGGCTGAGTTGTGCCTTATTTTGCATTCTGTCCTAGTTCTTTCCTCTAGGCAGAATACTTCGTTGCATCGCCGACATTCAAACATGAGCTAAGTTCTGGACGATCAATGACATTCACTTTGCTGCTTATGTCGCCATACACTGGGCAGAAAGTGAAGAGTGAATCTTCCAGTCAGATCCAATGCGGAATTGATGCTTCCCTTGCCGAATCTAGGGCAAGAATTGGTGTGCAGATGTTTAGGTTGCACTTGTTTTGAATTGCTCTTTTAATCGAATCATGGTAAAAGTCAAAGAATGAATGGTAACATTGCATTCTTTTGGAGTTAGGCAATTAACTACATCCATTTCGGTTTACATTCTCTCATCAGAACTATGGATAATGTCAGCTCAAATGCAGTCAGGTCAAGCCCTTCCAGTTTCACGATTTTCCGAACGGATCGAAGGAAGGCGACGGAGGACGAATGGTCAAGTCACACTCATTCGTGGTTCATTTTTCTATCATGCTCTGTTGGTCAAAGGTATTCGATGTACGTTCGGGTCACATCGATTTGTAGTCGAAGAGGGTCGATATTGACCGTCGATTCAGCGAAATTATGTAGAATGCTCAGACCTTATTGCCTGTCGATCTACTGGTATGATATGAAAGGTGCAGATCGATATTGCCCGTCGATCCGGCGGTACGATATAATTGGTTGCCCATAACTTCGGGCGTCATTCTGATTTGTTGGCATTAAGGCCTCCTTGTAGTCGTTGCCTTAAGTTGTAAAGGACGCTAAGCTGGAGATGTGGTGAGTCACCTTTCTCTTCGTTCAGTGATTTGTACTTCTGCACCCAGTCTTAGGTTAGCAGAGTTAGTTCGTGGATGGTTTAATTGCATCTGTAGTAGTTTATACTCCTCATGTCGAGTTTAGGTCAGAGTTGGTGAATGAATGGTCGAGTCACATTCATTCGTTTGTATATGCTTGTAGCCGCACTTTGGGGATCAGAGTCAGTTGAATGGCCATTAATCACAACTATTTGATGTTTATACCCATGTCCGCATTCTGGGGACTAAGAGTTTTAGCAGAAAATGGTCGGACTGCATTTTCCTCGATTAATTCCTCTGGCACTAGTCAAGGGAAAAAGTCTAAGTGTGGTCAGTCACATTACAACAACTTTAATTTGATGCTTCTCCTACTGAACTGTAGAAAGGAATTGATTAGCTGATGGTTGGGTCACATCCGTCCATGTTGCACGCACAATCCGTCGGATCATAGGCGAGAGTTAGCAGATGAATGGTCATGCCACGTTCATTTGTGGTTGGATGGTAGTAATATTAATTCAGAATAGGACATCCAGCTAGGTCCATTTTGCGAATCTGTGCCTCCCTGTCGAATCAAGGAAGAAATTTTGTCTTGTAGTGGTGGAGTGCATCCCTATAAATTTATGTTATGAGTCCTATGCCGAGGACAAGAGTTGATGCATGGACGGTCGTGTCATGCCCGCTTAGTGCGGGATGGTCGGATCGCGTCTGATTTTGTGTGATAAGTGTGCCCCCAAGTGAGGGTAGAGTTGGAAAGCGGATGGTTGAAGCACATTCACTTTTTATACTACAGGACTTGCTGAGGAATCAGAGTTGATAGATGGACAGTCGAATCGCATCCCTTCTGGTATTTATATTCTAATCCTAGCTTTGAGGACTGGAGTTGGTTGATGGGTGGCCTATCACACCCATTTGGTCTTTATACTCCGGTCCGCGCTCTCGGAACCAAAGTTAGTTAATGGGTGGTTAGTCGCACCCAGTTGGTGTTTATACTCTAGTCCACACTCTAGGGTCTTAGAGTTAATTGATGTTTATACTCCAGTTCACGCTCTGCGAATCTGGAGTTAGTTGATGTTTATACTCCAGTTTGTACTCTAGGAATCTGGAGTTAGTTGATGATTATACTCCAGTTCGCACTCTGGGAATCTGGAGTTAGTTGATGGCTGATCAGTCACACCCATTTGGCATTTGTGCTCTAGTCCACGCTCTCGAGACTAGAGTGAGTTAGTGTTTTATACTCTAGTTCGCGCTCTGGGAATCTGGAGTTGGTTGATGGGTGGTCAGTCACACCCATTTGGTATTTTAGGATTATGTCCGCACTCCGGGGACTTAAGTTGTTTTACGGGTGGTCGGTCACACCCGTTTTGATGTTTATACTCCAGTTCACACTCTGGAAACTGGAGTTGGCCGACAGATGGTCAGTCACATCTGTTAAAGCATTTGGATCCCGTTCGTACTTTGGGAATAGGAGGTCAATTAAGGTTGTGGATGGTCGGATCACATCCACCTTGATTTGGCAAGCGAAGTCCTAGAAGGACGGGTCCATCCCCCTCGAGTTTGGATTTGGAATTTTGTACTCCATCTCGCACTTTGGAAACTGGAATTTGTTGGGGGATTGTCATGTTTCAAACCCTTTTGATTTAAGTGTGTCGGCCCCCGAGCTCGGGTTTCACTTAATAATTTATTGGTCGAATCTCGATCACTTTCCACTATCCGCCCTCAACGAAGGATAAGATTTAGTTGATGGAAGGTCGAATTACGCCCATGTTCGCTTGGATTCCACTTTTGTTAAGCCTAAGGAGTAAGATTAGTGTTCTGGCAAGCTTTGAGCTCGAGTAGAGGAGAGGATGGTCAAACTACATCCACTTTGAGCTGTGTATTTTTTCTAAAGTCAGGGGCAAGAGTTGGAGAGCAGACGGTCGAGTCACGTCCACTTTATACTTTGCACTCTTCCGGTTGAGTTGAGGAACATAGTCCAAATGATGGCTCATGATGGTTAACGAGTAGGCAGTTAGTCATTGATGACTATAAGTTGAGGCTTGGGCCCTGACGAAGTTCATTTAAGGCATGATTGTTTTTGTCGAATCACAAACGCAAGCTGGAGAGTGAATGGTCAAATCATATCCACTTTAAACATATGTTCTCAAATTGCCCCAAGTTCTAATGTAGGATTGGATGCATAGACGGTCATGTCACATCCACCCTTGGTGTGATTCCAATTTTACTAGGCATCAGAAGAAGCATAAGTATTTTGGCAGGCTTCAAGTACGAGATCAAGAGTACATTGTTGGGACACATTACTCCAAGTCTTTCCCAGATCTTCAATCAAATTGCATAGGTGGATGAGTGGATGGTCGGTTGTATTCACTTTGTACTAGAGTCCTGACCTTGTCGGTCTCTTCCGCTTTGATGCCTTGCCCCCAGTCAGGGACATATAGTAGCCGATGAGTGGTTGAATCATGCTCATCATGATGCTACCTCAATGATTTAATCATAGTCTGCGGAGGTTGTTTTGCACCCAACCTTAAGTACTCGGTTACCTGCATCATTTGCAAGTAGTTTAATTCAAGTCGTTCATATTTCGCAACATAAATGAAATTGAAATAGAAATAATTCAAAAGAGATCAGATTAAATCTCATTGATAAGTGAAGTGGCGTCGTATGCTCGCTATTGCACTTCGGTCCAGCCCTTCACAATTAGAAATATAACGCAAATGGTTTAATTTGATCAAAGTTCTTGATCGATAGGGGTCGGGGGTTCCCGATCCTTCATTTTATGGGGCTTGCACATATTGTTGGAGTTATCCTTTCCGGAGCAGCCTTATGGCGTTGGCGTCCACGGTAGCCATCTAAAGAAGAGGAGTTTTCCGATCTAGAGTATGGAGTAGGTTTCCTCCTTATCTCGCCATGTTGATCCTTCATCTGATTCATCAACTCAATATTGGCCTGGACGTGTTGGTGTAGTCGTCGACGGCTATCCACCAGTTCTCTTATCAAAGTCTGGAAATAAGTTCTGGTGATGAATTTATTTATGGGTATTGGCAGCAACTGGCTGTGGGCTTTGGATAAATTCGTTGGCTGCTAGCTACTTTATTCCCTTCAATAATATGAGAAGTAGACCTGGTATGTCTACTTGTGATGACGGTCTTCTCTGAGGAATGAGGGAAGACATCTACGTTTGAAGGCATTCATCACCGTTGGTGAAATCCACACGCCATTCCCAATTCATAAGATAGTGTCGGGGGTTGTATTCCCATAGTACACTGACATAGTCAACATGTTGAATCTTCACTGGAAATTCTGCATGTAGGATGGTTTCAATGAATAGGTCTCGACTGGGAAAGATTATCCGATCGACATTATGACAAAGTCCATTTTATGGCTATGGGGTCTTGTAACACTGGTGAATGATATATGCACTATTGCCCAACGATCGAGTGGTTTGGTGATGCCGATTGGATGGTGAGTTGGTTAAGATGGGCTCATAAATTGGTGACCATTTCTAATTTTCACCTAGGTAGGAGGCACATATAAGGTAGTAAGGAAGTCCTCTTAAGGTTGTATTCCATGCTTCTAGTCATATGGACACGGTATGACTAGGATGCAGGCATTTGAAGATGGTTTAGTGGTGACCAGCTATGCTTTGAGTTGACATAGCAGACAATATAGGGCAGTCATCATGTTAGCCATCGTAATGTAGTTGTCAATTCAGGAGTTTAAAAACTGATCAATTGGGGGAAGTTGCAGTCCACCTTAGAAGCATGATATATTAACCAACTCTAGTTCTTGGCGTATTAGCTAGGTTCTCCAACCTCTGGGAGCACGGGTCGAGTAGTATTTCTTTACCCATTCCTTGATTGCAATTCAGCATTTGTTGCTATAATCCCTTATGTCCCGTTCAGTTATGGAATGATCAGGAGAGTGGATGCAATGTTCCTTCATTAAATTGAGCTTTGAATTCACTATGCGAGCTTTGAATTCACTTTTTCAGAAATTTGGGTCATACCTGAATTTTTTTTTAAATTTCGTATCTTTCTCAGCAACGTTTGAACGATACAAATGTAGGTGAAATTGAACGATCCGAAAAGTGGACAATTGGATCGATACGAAAGGCTCAAAGCTATACCGATATGAAGTGTTATCTGAGGATCGATACGAAGTGCACACGACTGGATTGATACGAAGTGGTATCTGAGTATCGATACAAATTGGATGCAAATGGATCGATACGAAAGTCGATCGATACGAATGTTGATCGATACGAAAACTGATCGATATGAAATTAGATCAATACGAAAACCGATCGATACAAAATTCGATCGATACGAATGTTGATCGATATGAATATTGATCGATATGAATAGTGATCGATACGTAATGTGATCAATACGAAAGTCGATCGATACAAATGTTGATCGATACGAAAACCGATCGACACGAAATTCGATCGATACGAAAACTGATCGATACGATTGTTGATCAATATGAATAGTGATCGATATGAATAGTGATCAATATGAAATGGGATTAATACGAAAGTCGATCGATACGAATGTTGATCAATACGAAAACTGATCGATATGAAATTCGATCGATATGAAAACTGATCGATACGAAATTCGATTGATACGAATGTTGATCGATACGAATAGTGATCGATAAGAATAGTGATCGATACGAAATGTGATCGATATGAAAGTCGATCGATATGAATGTTGATCGATACGAAAAATGATCGATACGAATTCGATCGATATGAAAACTGATTGATACGAAATTTGATCGATACGAATGTTGATCGATACGAATAGTGATCGATACGAATAGTGATCGATACGAAATGGGATCGATACGAAAGTCGATCGATACGAATGTTGATCGATACGAAAACCGATCGATATGAAATTCGATCGATACGAAAACCGATCGATACGAAATTCGATCGATACGAATGTTGATCGATACGAATAGTGATCGATACGAATAGTGATCGATATGAAATGAGATCGATACGAAAGTCGATCGATACGAATGTTGATCGATACGAAAAGTGATCGATACAAAAAGTGATCGATACGAATGTTGATCGATACGAAAAGTGATCGATACGAAAAGTGATTGATACGAATAGTGATCGATACGAAAGTCGATCGATATGAATGTTGATCGATACGAAAGCCGATCGATACGAAATTCGATCGATACAAAAATCGATCGATACGAAATTCAATCAAAACGAAAACTGACCAATACGAAATTCGATCGATACAAAAACGGATCGATACGAAGTTCGATGGATACGAATGTTGTTATATTTTCTTGGTGTGAAAACATGGATACGAAAATCTTCATATTTTCTGGATACGAAAATCTTCATATTTTCATGGATACGAAAATCACCATATTTTCTGGATAAGAAAACATGGATACGAAAATCACCATATTTTCTGGATACGAAAAGCTTGATGAATGCAGTTCCTCTTAGATCTGGAGCAATTTGAATGGAATAGAAGGAACCACTTGACGATAGGTCTGGATCTCCTCGTGAGATTTTTACAATCCAACGACGGTAGTAGATTCACAGAGCAGGAGAAAAGCTGGGTTTTCTCATTGAACGCACCAAAGTGTTTGTACCAAAATTGGGCACAACACTCTTCGGATGTGTTTAAAGAGATAAAATGAAGAATATAAATGTAAAATGAAGCAGGTCTAACAAACACACCAATAAACAGATAAGAAAATGCATAGAAACACACGGATTTAGAGTGGTTCGGCGAATTGCCTACGTCCACTATGAAATGATTGATTTTTATTTAATTTCACTTGCTGTTTACAAGAGATTACAATAGTATAACTGAAGTTTGATAATGATTTCGGCCAAGTATCAATGTAATGACCCAAGATTTTAGGAATTTATTCTGGAAAAAAAATGGGGAATTGATATAGCTTGATATAGTGTATCTGTATGTGTGTGCATGGTGCATAGGAAATGCATATGAATAAAAGCTAAATTCCTGAACTCTAAGAATAAATACATGTTGATGTGTATGGAAATATATATATATATATATATATATATTAAATCCTTAAAAGCTATATGCATAAGTAAATATATATATATATAGATGCTACTAAGTATTTCTGAGTGTACATGTACATGTGTGTGTGTCAAATAATGTATAAATATATATAGATGAGTATACTAATTAATTCAGTAAGATTTATATACATATATATAAGTAGATATGTTAATAAGGTACTAGAGTTCAAATCAGCAAAAAACAAAATATACAAACATATTTTAAATTATAGGCAGAAAGGAAAAGAATGAAAATATAAAAAGAAGAAATCCTCTTATAAGCAAATAAAGGAAGTACATACTATTTAAATGAAAGCTGGAAATAGAAAGAAATAAGATAAAACATAGAAGGGTTTTGTATAGACAGAATTAGGAAGAGTATTTTATAAATAATAATATCAAGTCACACTTCTAGCATGATAGTAGACAAAAGGAAAAGTAATTTCTAGAAAAGAAAATCTCTGAAAATAACCAAAAAGAATATAACCACTTTTCTTTCCACAAACCCAAGCCGGGGAGGGTAAGATTTTGGGTTTAATAATTTCTGATGGGCAAAAATGTCTTTGGCTAGTGCCTTAAACCCTAAGAAAAACCCTGCATAAATAGGCAGTGAGAGGAGAAACCTTCTTCTTCCCGGATAGCTCTTGAGAAAAGTATATAGATATTATATAAATATATTACAAGTGAAGAAAAGATTTGAAGGCAGAGGCTTACCAGTCAACTAGGAAGTGAAAGAGAGCTAGGTGAGAAAACTCACTCAAAATCTAAGGCAATAAGTCCTAATGTAGGCAGCCAGTTATAAGTAATTTTCTTGAAAATGTATTTTCATATGTGAATGCTTATTTGTGATTTTAGAACTGAAAATGTTTTGATTCTCTTTGGTTGTTCTACTTGTTTTATTATATGAAAGTTTTAAGTATTGTTAGTATACATATATGTTTTAAAAACCCAGATCTCTGATATGTTAATGTTTAGGAACATGAACAAATACCCAGAAAATAAAATGTTGAAAATAGGCAAGTAGTATTGGTTTTGGCTCAACCCAGAAAGACGTAAACAATGTTGAGCTGCAATATACTCATTTATAAGTGCTGAGGATTGAGACAAAAAGGAATTAGGGGTGCAATTAGGTTGCCTATGTGCTGATGCTCCTGATTCAATGAAAATATATAAATGTTCATATGCATAGCAAACCAAATTTTGTGATTCAGTGAAACTAGGTCACTCTGAGTTTAACTCAAGCACAAATGTTTGCAAAAGGGAAAAACTCTCTTAAAAGCCATAAGCCAATGTTAGTTGCCTATACCCCTTTTTAAAAAAATACCAGAAGAGATATATACATACAGAATCTGATTCATTTAGTCACCAATGGTTGTTTGCCTGTTTGTCTCTATTTGGTCATGAATAATATGAGATGCCATGATATGGAAGTTTATGTTAGTGAAATGAATCACCGAATGGTTTAGTCATGAAAAATCAAAAGAGTTATTATTAACTAAAACCTGACTAGGAAATGGGGGTCAAGAACACTGCAGGAATGACTTATTTTCTTGAGTAATACAAGTTGACACATGGCTTGTTTAAGTCCTGAGATCTTTGTGTAATGGATTGAATTAGTTCATTACAGTGTGTCCATTGATTCCATTAATTGCAGATGAGACCAAGGTAGATAAATATATCAAAGTAAAAGAATTTGATATAAAGAGGAACTAGAGTTTTCCTGGAATGAAATCTGGATAGTGAATAAATGATTTAATTCATTTTGGGTGATTTCCTTGTTTGTATGGTTGTTTATTTGATTCATGATTGAATTATATGAATGTATGAATGTGCCATGTCTTTTTGAGGTTTCTGGAAGGACAGACTTAAGTGTGCACCTGCACACTGACACAGGACATGCACACATGAATTACTTGTTTTCTAAAGGCAGAGTTATATACATGTATCCCTGTTTTTAACTTTAACTTGATTTTGTAAACTATTTTTAGTGGATTTTCTCATACCAGACATGTGTCTGACCCTAGTGTGCTAATGGCATATGGGGTGTCTCATTTAATATGGGGCAGCTTCAAATGCATTTTTAGGGATTGTAGCAACTAAGTAGGAGTAGGAGCAAGGCTTTGAGAAGAAGATTATAGCATGCTAAACTTAGTTAGATAAGAGCCTAAATGTTGAAATCTGCATGTATTGATAATTTAAATTGCTACTTGTATTAAGTGTTGAATATTGGATGGATGTTTTGTTAAGTATTTTGTTAAAAGATTGACTTGTATCTGGAATCTATAAATCTAGTTAAATATCTGATATGTTAAAGAAGTTAATCAAAATCTTGTAAGTGGATTTAGTAAGAACACTATGTTAAAATTGAATGATTACATTTTATAAATGCATTAGTCAATCTGGAGTCTTTAGAAAGGATTTAAGTTTTAGGGAAATCTGGATAGTTGATTCTCAGAAAAATTAAATGGTTTTATTTTTCTTCCATGGCATATGTATACAAAAGATAACAAGCATAGGGAGAATGTCTTTATATGACTATAATGTTTCCATAAATTCAACTTGTTTTATAAAAATGTTTCATGCTTTATTTTTAAATAAAGAAGGAATCTGTAATATGGGAGTTGAAAGCCAGATCCAAAATAGTTGCAGTTATATACACACATAAACATGTTTTGTGCAGATATTAACACACCTTTTCCTTTGTATTTTAAATAGGAATCTAAATTCCATTTCACTCAAGTTTTAATCAAATGCATTTTAAGACACAGATGGGTTACACCAGAACAAAGAGTCTGGTTGAACCATGTTATGGATACCCATGGTTACAGGACACCCACTTAAGTTTGCACTTCATTTAATTTAAAGCATACTGACATCAAAGAATCAAGTTTTTGAATGTGTTAGATCACTTTAAACTATTCCAGAAAAGAGCCTGTATTCTAGACAGATTTTATATGAGAAATCAAACATGGATAATGATAAACACTTCTATCATTTTTAGAACACAAGCACCAAACCATTAATTTATAGACAATCATATCACAATTATCTGGTTTCTAGGATTTATACTCCCTAGAGAATTTAGCAAAGAACCAGGAGTTTAAAAATATGTATATATATGTATTCATGTATGGATGGAAATTTTATTGCATATATTTGAACTGAACTATGTGTGGTTTGATTAAACTCAGTCAATCAAATATCCTCTTGTTTTCCAGAACTCTGATTCAAACAAGAGAGGCATATACATCCTCACATGTATGTTCATGTCTTTGTGAATGTACTGATATATTTATATTGGTTAATTATTTTGATCCTGGATATATGTTGTATGATAGAGAGAAAAAATGACTCTAGGCTTCAGAAATATGTATATGTATATCTCACATATATGTATATATATATATATCTATGTAAAAAAAATCCTTACAAATTAAGGTATAAAAAGAGAGGGTCATTTCATTTGGTATCAGAGCTATGTTACTAAAACATAATTGAAAAAAAAAATCAAATCTTTCCTTGAAAAAAAAACTTAAGAAACAAAGTATAAGTAAAATATTTTGTAGGGATTGATCACTGGATGATCAAGTTTGAGTTAAAAAAAATATAAATATAAAGCTAACCAGCTATGTAAATTATTATTAGCAAACTATGGTAGGAAGACCACCAAATCAGGGAGCTGGATCCTCCAATGCACCACCAATGGTCAATCTGCAAGATTTGGTGAGAGCATTTAGGGATGGGGTAGGACAAAGGCAAGAAAATCCCCATGAAGAGGTCTCCAAATTACTCAAGACTTATACTCATTTAGGAGGCAAAAGCTTTGAAGGGACAGAAAGTATTATGGAAATTCAAGCATGGTTGAGAACCTTGGATAGAATTTTCAATGACATGCAGCTGGATGATCAAAGGAAGAGGCAAGTGGCTTCAAGACAGCTGAAAGTAGCAGCTTTAAGCTGGTGGGAAGTAATTATTGCAGGGAGAGGTGAGAATGAAATCACTTGGAATCAATTTAAGGAGATGTTGGAAGCAAGATTCATACCAGCATCAGCTAAGACCACCTTACTAGAAGAATTTATTAGACTCAGGCAAGGAACTTTGAGTGTCACTAAATACACTCAAAAGTTTGAGGGGCTTTCCACATATGGAGCAATGCTTGTGGCAGATGAAGCATCCAAGAATGATAGATACATTAAAGGTTTGAACCCAGGGCTTAGCAGAGCCATGTTACCTTATGCTTACAGGACATTTGATCAAGTAATAGACTTGGCTTTGAGGTTAGAGCAGCATGACAAAGAGAGGGAGAAGTTCAGAAATTTTAAGAACAATAACACCAAGAAGGGTAAGGGGAGATATCACCCTTATGAGAAGAAGAAGGAAGAGGTCAGTAACAAAGGCACTGGAGATGTCAAAGCTAAGGAAACCAAGAAGAAAATTGTGTGCCATCAGTGTGGAAAGGAAGGGCATATCAAGCCTAGGTGTCCAGAATTGAAAGGAGGAGCTTTCAAGTGCTATCTATGTGGGAAAGTGGGGCGTATGAAGAGGAATTGTCCTAAGTATAAACAGCAAGGAAAATTGGCAAATTTGGAAGGCAAAGGCAAAGCTACAGTGGAGAGTGATACTGAAAACCATAGCCAAGTGGAAGGTACATTACTTATTTGTACCATACCCATAGCAGTAGTATATGACACTGGGGCAACTCACTCTTTGATTTCTTATGAACTAGTTAAAATGCTAAAACTAAATTGCATATTGGTTGAAAACCCATTGCATATACAAAGTCCACTGGGGAGTTCTAGTGTTTTAAACATGATTTGTATGAATGTGGAATTAAACATAGGAGGAAATATTTTTATTTCCAATTTATATGTTTTGAATTACCCAAATATAGGTGTTATATTGGGGGTAGACTGGTTAAGGCAATTTAAAGCCATAATTAATTTAGATTCATCCATCATATCATTGCAAAATTCTAGAGGCCAGAGAATCACAGTTTTACGTGAAGTAGCTAAGGAAGGAAAATTATATCATTTAGTTGACTCAGAAAAAGATTTCAGTGAACTAACCATTGAAGAAATTCCCATAGTCAATGAATACTTGGATGTGTTTGGGGAAGTTAAGGGTGTTCCACACCATAGACCAGTAGAGTTTCAAATCAATCTAGTCCCAGGAGCAAGCCCAGTGATTAAAAAGCCAACTAGAATGGGGCCAAATGAACTAAAAGAATTAAAGAAACAGTTAGAAGAATTGGAAGAAAAGGGTTTTATAAGACCAAGTAATTCTTGCTGGGGAGCACCAGTGGTATTTGTTAAGAAACAAGATGGCTCCTTAAGACTATGTATAGATTATAGAGAATTAAACAAAGTAACTATTAAAAATAAATACCCATTGCCAAGAATAGATGATCTTTTTGATCAATTAGCAGGGGCAAAAGTATTTTCTAAACTAGATTTAGCATCTGGTTTTCATCAAATGAAGGTGGAGGAGTCAAGTGTTAAGTACACTGCCTTTAACAGTAGGTATGGGTTGTATGAATTTCTGGTTATGCCATTTGGTTTGACTAATGCACCATCATACTTTGTGGATTTAATGAATAGAACTTTTAGAGAATATTTAGACAAGTTTGTGCTGATTTTTATAGATGACATTTTAATTTATTCCAAAACAGTGGAAGAACATAAAAATCATTTGCACCTGGTTTTGTCTAGATTAAGGGAAAAAGATTTAAAGGAAAAATTTTCAAAATGTGTATTTTGGAAAGAGGAAGTACATTTCCTTGGCCATGTCATTTCTGCCAAAGGGATTTCTGTAAACCCCAATAAAGTAGTGGCTATTCAAGCATGGAAGAGGCCTAGCACAGTGAGTGAAGTGAGATCATTTATGGGGATGGCAGGATATTATAGGAGATTTATAAAAGATTTTTCAAAAATTTCTACACCACTTACTAACTTAACTAGGAAGAACCAAGCTTTTATCTGGTCAGAAAAGTGTGAGAAATCTTTTGAACAGTTGAAGGAGGCATTGGTGAATGCTCCAATTCTAAAAGTACCCCAGGGAAATGAAGAATTAGTGGTATATACTGATGCTAGTGGATTTGGCTTGGGTGCAGTATTGATGCAACAAGGCCAAGTCATCGCATATGTATCCAGACAACTTAAACCCCATGAAGTAAGGTATGCCACACATGATCTTGAATTAGCAGCTGTGATCTATGCTTTAAAACTTTGGAGACATTATTTGTTAGGCACTAAGTTTGAACTTTACACTGACCACAAGTCTTTAAAGTAATTATTTTCACAAAAAGATTTAAACATGAGGCAACACAGATGGGTGGAGTTCTTAGCCGCTTATGACTTGGACATACTCTATACACCAGGTAAAGCAAACAAAATTGCTGATGCTCTAAGTAGACAACATGCTAAATTAGCTATGATGATGATAGAAGAATTTAAGGATTTGTCTTTGCTTGCTGAATTAGAAATTGGGGAGAAAGACTGTATGCACATGGATGTACATGTGCATGGTGCATCGGAAATGAGAGGGAAGTTGAGCTTGATAACACTTCAATAAGATTTAATTTTGAAGGTAGGAAAAATGCAAGAACAAGACACAAATTTATTAGAGAAGAAAATTCTCATACTAAAGGGGGAGGAAGTAATAAATTACCATATTGATAAAAATGGTTATTTGAGAAACCAGAATAGAATATGTGTGCCAGAAAACATGGAGTTGAAGGAGGAAATATTGAATGAATATCATAGAAATAAATACTCCATACACCCAGGCAGTACAAAGATGTATCAAAACTTAAAAAGAGATTTCTGGTGGAAGGGAATGAAATCAGATGTAGCCAAATACATTGCAAAATGTATGACTTGCCAACAAGTCAAGGCTGAAACACAGAAGCCATCAGGGTTGTTGCAACCTCTTAGCAGGAAGTGGGAAGATATATCTATGGATTTCATAGATGGACTGCCTAGATCTAAAAGAGGAAACACAAGCATATGGGTAATAGTTGATAGACTAACTAAAGTGGCACATTTCATCCCAGTCAAATCAGAAAGGAATGCACCAAAGTTAGCACAAGTATTTGTGAAAGAAGTGGTAAGATTGCATGGCATTCCCAAAACTATTGTGAGTGATAGGGATACTATCTTCTCCTCAAGATTCTGGAGAAGTTTTCAAGAAGCCATGGGAAGTGAATTATGCTTAAGCACTGCCTACCATCCACAATCAGATGGGCAGACTGAAGTGGTGAACAAGGTTCTAGAGGACTTGTTAAGGGCATGTGCACTGGATTTTGGAGGCAACTGGGAAGACTATTTCCATTTAGCTGAATTTACATACAATAACAGCTATCAAAGCACCATAGGAATGGCTCCATTTGAAGCCTTATATGGCAAGCCATGCTTGTCACCTGTATGTTGGGTAGAAGCAGGGGAAAGAGCTATTTTAGGGCCTGAGTACATACAAGAAACTAAAGAGAAAATTGAGTTGGTAAGAAAACGAATGGCAGCAGCTCAAGATAGGCAAAAGAAATTTGCAGACATGAAAAGGAAGCAGGTGGAATATGAGGTAGGAAATTTTGTTTTCATCAAAATATCACCTATGAAAAATGTATTGAGGTTTGGGAAACAAGGCAAGTTAACCCCAAGATATATTGGGCCATACAAAATTCTAGAAAGAATTGGTTCTTTGGCATATAAGCTGGAATTACCAGAAAACATGCAAGGGATGCATGATGTTTTTCATGTATCACAATTGAGAAGATGGGTCCATGATAAGGCAGAAATTCTTGAGACCCCAACTCAAGTTCAAATAAATCCTAATTTGATTTATGAGAAGGATCCAGTGGGAATTTTGGCAAAAGATGTGAAGAAGTTGAGGAATAAATCTCTGAAACTTGTAAAGGTACAATGGAGTCTTGATCCTAGTGATTGCACATGGGAATTAGAAGACAAAGTTAGGATGAATTATCCTAAGCTATTTTTAGATTAAAGGTAATTCTGATTTTTGATTGTTTACCTTTTTAGATGCATATATTTTTAGTTATTATAAAACTAAAAATCTATTTGGTTGAGAATGTACTTGTTCTCTGAATTAAGTTTAAAATTTATTTTAAGCTTAGGAAAATTGTGGGACACAATTTCTTAAAGGAGGGGTGTATGTAATGACCCAAGATTTTAGGAATTTATTCTGAAAAAAAGGGGGAATTGATATAGCTTGATATAGTGTATTTGTATGTGTGTGCATGGTGCACAGGAAATGCACATGAATAAAAGCTAAATTCCTGAACTCTAAGAATAAATACATGTTGATGTGTATGGAATATATATATATATATATATTAAATCCTTAAAAGCTATATGCATAAGTAAATATATATATATATATATGCTACTAAGTATTTCTGAGTGTACATGTACATGTGTGTGTGTCAAATAATGTATAAATATATATACAGATGAGTATACTAATAATTCAGTAAGATTTATATACATTTATATAAGTAGATATGTTAATAAGGTACTAGAGTTCGAATTAGCAAAAAATAAAATATACAAACATATTTTAAATTATAGGCAGAAAGGAAAAGAATGAAAATATAAAAAGAAGAAATCCTCTTGTAAGCAAATAAAGGAAGTACATACTATTTAAATGAAAGCTGGAAATAGAAAGAAATAAGATAAAACAGAGAAGGGTTTTGTATAGACAGAATTAGGAAGAGTATTTTATAAATAATAATATCAAGTCACACTTCTAGCATGATAGTAGATAAAAGGAAAAGTAATTTCTGGAAAAGAAAATCTCTGAAAATAACCAAAAAGAATATAACCACTTTTCTTTCCACAAACCCAAGCCGGGGAGGGTAAGATTTTGGGTTTAATAATTTCTGATGGGCAAAAATGTCTTTGGCTAGTGCCTTAAACCCTAAGAAAAACCCTGCATAAATAGGCAGTGAGAGGAGAAACCTTCTTCTTCCCGGATAGCTCTTGAGAAAAGTATATAGATATTATATAAATATATTACAAGTGAAGAAAAGATTTGAAGGCAGAGGCTTACCAGTCAACTAGGAAGTGAAAGAGAGCAAGGTGAGAAAACTCACTCAAAATCTAAGGCAATAAGTCCTAATGTAGGCAGCCAGTTATAAGTAATTTTCTTGAAAATGTATTTTCATATGTGAATGCTTATTTGTGATTTTAGAACTGAAAATGTTTTGATTCTCTTTGGTTGTTCTACTTGTTTTATTATATGAAAGTTTTAAGTATTGTTAGTATACATATATGTTTTAAAAACTCAGATCTCTGATATGTTAATGTTTAGGAACATGAACAAATACCCAGAAAATAAAATGTTGAAAATAGGCAAGTAGTATTGGTTTTGGCTCAACCTAGAAAGATGTAAACAATGTTGAGCTGCAATATACTCATGTATAAGTGCTGAGGCTTGAAACAAAAAGGAATTAGGGGTGCAATAGGGTTGCCTATGTGCTGATGCTCCTGATTCAATGAAAATATATAAATGTTCATATGCATAGCAAACCAAATTTTGTGATTCAGTGAAACTAGGTCACTCTGAGTTTAACTCAAGCACAAATGTTTGCAAAAGGGAAAAAATCTCTCAAAAGCCATAAGCCAATGTTAGTTGCCTATACCCCTTTTTAAAAAAATACCAGAAGAGATATATACATACAGAATCTTATTCATTTAGTCACCAATGGTTGTTTGCCTGTTTGTCTCTGTTTGGTCATGAATAATATGAGATGCCATGATATGGAAGTTTATGTTAGTGAAATGAATCACTAAATGGTTTAGTCATGAAAAATCAAAAGTGTTATTATTAACTAAAACCTGACTAGGAAATGGGGGTCAAGAACACTGTAGGAATGACTTGTTTTCTTGAGTAATACAAGTTGACACATGGCTTGTTTAAGTCCTGAGATCTTTGTGTAATGGAGTGAATTAGTTCATTACAGTGTGTCCATTGATTCCATTAATTGCAGATGAGACCAAGGTAGATAAATATATCAAAGTAAAAGAATTTGATATAAAGAGGAACTAGAGTTTTCCTGGAATGAAATCTGGATAGTGAATAAATGATTTAATTCATTTTGGGTGATTTCCTTGTTTATATGGATGTTTATTTGATTCATGATTGAATTATATGAATGTATGAATGTGCCATGTCTTTTTGAGGTTTCTGGAAGGGCAGACTTAAGTGTGCACCTGCACACTGACACAGGACATGCACACATGAATTACTTGTTTTCTAAAGGCAGAGTTATATACATGTATCCCTGTTTTTATCTTTAACTTGATTTTGTAAACTATTTTTAGTGGATTTTCTCATACCAGACATGTGTCTGACCCTAGTGTGCTAATGGCATATGGGGTGTCTCATTTAATATGGGGCAGCTTCTAATGCATTTTCAGGGATTGCATCAACTAAGTAGGAGTAGGAGCAAGGCTTTGAGAAGAAGATTATAGCATGCTAAACTTAGTTAGATAAGAGCCTAAATGTTGAAATCTGCATGTATTGATAATTTAAATTGCTACTTGTATTAAGTGTTGAATATTGGATGGATGTTTTGTTAAGTATTTTGTTAAGAGATTGACTTATATCTGGAATCTATAAATCTAGTTAAATATCTTATATGTTAAAGAAGTTAATCAAAATCTTGTAAGTGGATTTAGTAAGAACACTATGTTAAAATTGAAAGATTACATTTTATAAATGCATTAGTCAATCTTGAGTCTTTAGAAAGGATTTAAGTTTTGGGGAAATCTGGATAGTTGATTCTCAGAAAAATTAAATGGTTTTATTTTTCTTCCATGGCATATGTATACAAAAGATAACAAGCATAGGGAGAATATCTTTATATGACTGTAATGTTTCCATAAATTCAACTTGTTTTATAAAAATGTTTCATTCTTTATTTTTAAATAAAGAAGGAATCTGTAATATGGGAGTTGAAAGCCAGATCCAAAATAGTTGCAGTTATATACACACATAAACATGTTTTGTGCAGATATTAACACACCTTTTCCTTTGTATTTTAAATAGGAATCTGAATTCCATTTCACTCAAGTTTTAATCAAATGCATTTTAAGACACAGATGGGTTACACCAGAACAAAGAGTCTGGTTGAACCATGCTATGGATACCCATGGTTACAGGACACCCACTTAAGTTTGCACTTCATTTAATTTAAAGCATACTGACATCAAAGAATCAAGTTTTTGAATGTGTTAGATCACTTTAAACTATTCCAGAAAAGAGCCTGTATTCTAGACAGATTTTATATGAGAAATCAAACATGGATAATGATAAACACTTCTATCATTTTTAGAACACAAGCACCAAACCATTAATTTATAGACAATCATATCACAATTATCTGGTTTCTAGGATTTATACTCCCTAGAGAATTTAGCAAAGAACCAGGAGTTTAAAAATATGTATATATATGTATTCATGTATGGATGGAAATTTTATTGCATATATTTGAACTGAACTATGTGTGGATTGATTAAACTCAATCAATCAAATATCCTCTTGTTTTCCAGAACTCTGATTCAAACAAGAGAGGCATATACATCCTCACATGTATGTGCATGTCTTTGTGAATGTACTGATATATTTATATTGGTTAATTATTTTGATCCTGGATATATGTATATGTATATCTCACATATATGTATATATATATCTATGTAAAAAAAAATCCTTACAAATTAAGGTATAAAAAGAGAGGGTCATTTCAATCAGCGTAGAGAAGCCAAAAAGTCCCTTTTTAGTAGGTCCTGGGCTGCTATTTATAGGCGTAGGCAGCAAATATCTCGCTCAGATCTCGAAAGACCTCTTCTCTTACGTGGGTGGGCCCACGCGATCGATCCCATGCTGTTTGCACTCGATTCGTGATCGATACGAACCGAATTCGCATTGATCGAGATTTGATCCTTTTTGGCTGAAATTTATCTGGTACATTCTTGACGTTGTACGTAAGCTCCTGTGAAAATTTGGTGGCATTTAGACTTGTGGATCTTGAATTATGATCGATGCAAGTTTGGATTTTTTGAAGGCTATTGAATTCGTGTCGATGGTGTGGCTCTATTCGTATCGATGCTTGCATGCTACTTCGTATCGATGGTTAGAGGCCGCCTTTGTATCGATGCTTCATGTTGCTTTCTTTGTATCGATCGGTGGTTGTTGCTATTCGTATCGATGATGGGAGATCGATACGAGATGGATGGAGGGAGACCGATACGAAATGTGCATTTCTTGATGGATATGAAGTGCTGTTAACATGATGGATACGAAGTAGCTTCATTTTATGGATGTGAAGGAAATTAGTAGGCGATGGATACGAACTGAATCTCTCTTGGGGAATGGATACGAAATTGGATGGATACGAATAGAGTCAGATTTCTCAACCTTGATCGATCAATATCTTGAGCATACGAACTCTGATTGACTTGAAATTTGGAACGTTGGCTTTCATAGCTTTGCTTGGCATGTCATATCAATTATAGCTCGATCCGGACTCGGGCAAAATTTACCAGTATCCATAGTGAACCTATGTATAGCCGATCTCCAGAATGAACTATCCTTAGTTTCCAGTCAAGTTCTTGGTGTCACGGCCTTACCAAAAGGTGGTATAACATTTATATTATCAGCAATTGTAAGGACAGGTTATTATAACTGTCCAGGCTGATGGTTGGTGATTGATTGTTGAACTCTGATTGATGTATGTATATACAGTTTCTGTTTTGTAAAGATCATTGATATGATATTATATGTTTTCCTCTACGATGTGAGATTCTATATTATTCTGTTTGGTTCTCTCTTCTTTCTTCTTCTCTCTTCTTTTCTTTCTCATGACTTTCCATCATTCTGTGCTATTTGGGTCAGACATGTGTGGTTTATTGTCGATTCAAAGGGTACAGATTTGCGGGTCGTCACAGCCGTCGTGGGTTAGCTGAGAAAGGAGGATCGCGTACAAGATAGAGTAGAGGGTAGGTAACATAATGATTATATTAGTTTATTTATTTTCTAAGTGTTAATTAAATTTTAATTATCGTTATACTAATTTATTAATAACTATTTCATATGAGATTCGATTTGATCGAAATGAGTGGCGCTGGATTCATATCGACAAAGGGTGCGACATGAAGTCGAGTTGGATTTTATTTGAAGCAGGAAAAATTTTCAGTTTCAAATAAAAGGTGAGTGTTTTATAACGTTCACGATGTACTAAAATAATTTTTATGTTAGTTAAATTGACACCATTAAGTAATTTAATTTTATTGACCGTTGTTTGGTAAATTTAACTGACATTTAAATTGATATGAATTAAAATGATAGCAATTTTTATTGACAGTTCAAATTTGAAATGGGAATTAAATTGGTAGTTAAATTCCCGATTATTGATAACTAGTAAATTGTTATGATATTTTGACTGATTTGGAGGTTGATTGTGATGGATGCTATTGATTAATATTTTGGATGATTGGATGTTTATTTATTTTGATATATGTTGTTAGCTTCCTGTATATTATTTACAGTATATAAAACTATAAATCGAAATATTTCGAACAAATTAAGAAATAGGTTGAAATGATAAATACATATGACATTTATTTTTGACTGAGATGCTATATATCCATCCCTGAAATTAAATTGAAATAACTAATCACTTGGCCATAGGATAGAAAATTATATACGGACACCGGATTGGTTAAACTAAATAATTTTAAACTTTTTGCTTTGAAATTATTTAAATGACTTGATTTAAAGAAGTAAAAATCAAATTATGGAAATCGAATTATTTTCGAACTTGAGCTCGAAATGTTGAAATTTAAATTGGTAACAGGAATTGTTTAAATAATTGAGGTTGAGATTTTGAAGTTATAATCGAAATATGATTTGAATTTTAGAAATTGATTTTTTTTAAAAGATTAGACTTTTATTCGAACTTTGAATATTGCTAAGTAAAAGTAATTTAAATCGATATTTCAGAAATTGAGCTCGGAATTTAATTATTTTAAAGATGTGGACATTGAATTAAACATCGACGTTGAATTTGATTTAAATGATTTAATTCGATACTTTGAAAATCAAGCTTGAAATTGATATAAATTAAAATAGTTTAAAATTGAGTTGAAATTTAACCATTGAATAAAATAGTTGAATTTGAAATTGAAATTAATTTGGAATTGAAATTGGTTTGAATCGAAATTAGAATCGAAGTTAATTCGAATTGAAATTGGAATTGAATCGATTAAATTGAAATGGAAATTGAATTTGATTTGAAGTGGAAAATTTGGAATTGAATTAGTTTGACTTTGAAACTATTCTCAAATAAATTATTTTAATATAAACTATTTAAAATCTATCTTTTTTGAATATTCAAAATATTTTGATTTTCCAAACTATTTTATTTTATAAAACATTTTAAATACTTAAATCATTTTATATCAAACTATTTTAACTATTTAAACTATTTTTAAACAATTTAAAAAAATTTCCAAATTATTTTCTAACTTCAAACTGGTCAAAGGCTGGAATGTTTATATTTAAATCGTTGATTTGAATACGGATCGGGTTAAAATGAAGTTATAACCTAAATTGAAATTCGAAACAATTTTGGAAGCGAAATCGAGATATTGAGGCGAAAATGATATTGAAGTGAAATAGTATATTTTGAGTAAATATAATGATTTTGAAATGAAATTGATTTTGAAGAGAACTTGATATTTTGATATCAAGTATGAATGGTTTTCGAAATGTAAAAGAACCAATCGGTGTGTAAAGCAGGACAACTGTGTACTCTTTGTCAATATTGGAACCAACTGGGGCCTCTTATTGGTGTACTCTCTGTCAATATTGGAACCACTTTAAGAACTGTGTACATGGAGGAGACTGCAAAACAAAGTGGTTGGATTTGGCGTCGTTTGTTGGATTTGAAGAAAGAGAACGATGATGGATAGACCCCGGCACTTGTGCCAATTTGAAATGACTAAAGCAGGATGGCTTGACAGGGCCAAGCGGCTTGCTACCCCTAGCGGACATTCGTTCTTCAATTTTCTTGGACTTGGTACATATTATTACTGTTATTGTTGGTTTCGATTGGTGCACCTTGATTTGGGATAGCCTCCATTTGACTCGATATGGGATGGATGTATGCGGTGGGCGGTCGTGGCTACGATGCGTTACCACCAGCCTTATGACCCGAACTGGTAGTATCCTACCTTGGGCATTGCCTCATGTGCCTCATCATACTTTTATTCTTATACGTGACCACTATGATTTTGGTTTAGTGTTATCGTATCACAGCGCATCCCTATCCCCCAACGTGCTACTGGGGCGTTATATGCAAACTATATGACAATGCTTAAAAACACGTTAAGCAGGATTAATGTAAAGCCTTAACGCCAAGAAAAATATTTATTTTACTGATTGGACATTACATATATAGCGTATTCTACTATATATAAATATTTTGACGGATCCTTAAGAGATGTAAAATCCCATAACATCTCTTGAGTTATTGCACGCACGTTATATACTGGATAGGTGATGTGAAACCCCATAAACATCTCTGACGCTATTACACTCATGTTATGTGATATTGATTTAACTCACATAAGGATATTTTAGTCCTGACTCGAGTGTTTTGTCTTTTCATTACGCTCGGGTTAGTCCTGAGTTTTTCAGTGCATTGAAGATTATTCTCTGGAGGACAAAGACGAAGATTTGGTATATTATTATTACTAATATTATTCCCAGCATCATGTTGTTCTACTGCATTATATTTTATTGCCTTGTATATACAACTTTGATAAATGTTGTATAAATTATAATCAAATGTATAGTAAACAGCTTCATGAACTGTTTATTTGATTATTATATTTTGTCATTCTACTGCGAGATTTTGTGTTTATTTTCTCCTTCTTTCTTATTTTTCTTAATTAACCCCATTGATTATCTATGTTTCAGATTGTTTAATTTGGACATGTGTGGATTATTGTCAATTTAAACCTTCCGAAATGTGGGTTGTCGTAGTTGGTATCAGAAGTTTGGTTTAGCGATAACCTTAGCTTTGTGGGGTTTAACTCATTAGAGATAGGTAGCAATACCCTAAAATTAGTCTGTTTGAGTGTATATATATGAGAGAGCGTACTTGTTAGTGTTATAAAATGTTTTATATTGTGTTTACTTATCCGTTGAGTTGTTTATGGATTATGGTCGATGCGTGGGGTGGCGTGTTATCGGTGGGGGTTTATAAACACTTAAACGAGGCAAGTCAACATAATATTGTTTTAAGATTGGGTAAATGAATTAATTTTACCTAAATTATATTATATATATAAAGTGATAATTTCTAATGAATGTTGTTATTAGGAGATGATAATATTTAGTTATCATCGATTATTGGTTGAATTAAATTAAAAACGGATACTTTGTGAACTCTATTTCACGAAGTGTTCGATAATTAAATTGAATTTAAATCTAATTACAACAAAAATTGTTTGAAATAACAAAGATGTAAATTAATGAAATATTTTCATAATAAAGAAATGGAATTGTATAAGCTATTACAAAAGGAAGGTTTTAAAAGCTAAGAATTTTGAATTTAAAAACCTTTTGTTTCAAATTTGTTTTCAAAGCCTTCAAAAATAATAATATTTGAAAGTGTTTTGACTAGAAATATATTTTGAAAGGATTTTGAAAGAAATAAAAGCATTGAACTATCTTTAGTCGCTGGGAAATAATTATAGGGATGACTGCAGCTTCGCCAGTATTCATTTTTGAGTTTCTGAGTGAGAATTGCTACTAAAAGAAATTTATTATCGATTAAAACAAGTTTTGATTATGAAAAAAAAAATATTCTAAGTATGATTTGATAAATATATGGAAATAGTTTTGAACTTAAAAATTGAAAATAATATATATAAGAAATAAGTTTATAACTTATAAATTTGAACAGGAAAGAAAAAATAAATTTTAAAATCGTTGAACATTTTGGTTAAGCAAACGAAAGAAAATTTGAATTTTAGATATGAAATAAAAGGATTAATTTAAGAAATGTTAAATAAATTGAGTTAGTAAAATGAAGTTTAACTCAAGAAAGCTCAAATAAAGGTGAATTGTATTTGAAATGAATTAGATAAATAATAAAATTAAATTTTAAGTGAATAAGTTTGTATAATTTATAAATTTAAGAAATATTAGGCTAAAATAATTTAAATTTGATGAATGTGAATGATAAGAGAAAATTTAACTTGAATAAAGTTAAATAAAATGAGTAATGGATTAAATGAAATAAAATTTCACTTAATAAAGATTAAATGAATTGAATTAGATTTGAATGGAACTAGATGAATTAGTAAAGTGAATTAATTCCACTTAAGCTACAAAATAAATTAATAATATGAATATGAACTTAGATTATAAAATAAAATATAATTTGGGTGTGAAAGAAATTGAATATAAATAAACGAGTGTAAGAAAAATTAATATGAGTAATTGAATTAAATTAAAAATTGGATGTAAATAAGTTAAATGCAAATTGAATGAGTTTAAATAAAATTGAATGGCAACTAATTGAATATGAAATAAATTAATGGAGTAAATTATAAATTGAAGTTAACTTAAGAGAAGTTGAATAAATTGATTGTGATAAAAAGAAATTTTTAATATAAATTTGAGCTATAAAATAAAATTTGCTTAAGTAAAGTGAATAATAGACCAATGAAGCGAATTATTTTGTAAAATAAAATTTACTTAAGTAAAATTATTAATATGAATTTTAATAAATGAAATGAACTAATTAAGTGAATCAATGAATTAATATGAACTTAAGATATGAAGTGATAATAATAAAACTGAGTTGTGTTATATAAAATGTTTATAATAAACTTAAATTGTTTATAAATGATATTAGTATTAAAGAAAATATACTAAGTGGTAATAAAATAAAATTTAACTTAAACAAGGTTAAATGGAATAATTTTATAAAATGGTTCACAAATGAATTTATATGAAATACGTTAAACAAAAAGTGAAACAAATGGAATTTAACAAATTGAATTGAATAAATTGAATGTGAATGAAATAGATGTAAATAAATTGGAAGTAAACCAATTAAATGTTCATAAAAATTGGATGTTAATAAGAAATGAAGTGTATAAATTAAAAATATTGACATTGGATAACGTAAATTCACATAGTTTGAATCAATTAGATGACTATTATTTGGTTGGATGATTTCTTTGGTTGGAAATCGTTGTTTTAACTGTTTTGATTGCATATGATTGTTATGTTTGTGTATTCATGCTCGTGTTTGTGGTTTGGATTCAGAATTCATGTTAAATGGTTTTATTAAACTTATACATGTTCTATATCTTATTATAAGTAACTAATATTCTAATTTGAGTTGAGATAGGTACATACGAAGAGCGTTTCGACGTATACGCGGATTATATTTTGTTTTAGCTTGCTTAATACGAGCGAACTCGCTCGTATTAATAACAAGATACACATCTCAGATTACATACCGCACTTTTATATTTTTTCCCTATGGGATGCCTCATCATTAAGATGAGATATATATTTGGTATATTTGTGTTATATATTGTATTATAAAAAATATTTTGGTCGAGCCGCGCAAAGGAGACTCTGCCAAAATTTTCCGTAAATCCGGATGTTAGAAATTTTTTGAAGTTTTAAAGATTTTATAACTTGTTTTTACAACTAAGTTGTAATTTCCATAAAGCCGATATCGAAGTGGCGTAGTACAAGCGTTGTAAATGTTTTGTAAATAAGATGTTGATATTTACATGTTGATTATTTTGAATAAAATATATTAAATGTTAAATTCTCTACTTAACCCCTTTTCGAAGATGAAAAGTTTTGAGTGGGGGAGAATGTAACGACCCGTATTTTTAAATATTTTTAATTATAGAATTTGATATAATTATTGAATTAAAATGGTTAGAAATAAAAATTTAATGATTTATTAATGTAAGTTATTGGATATGAACATCGAATAAAATTTTGAAATAATTAATTCCGAAAATTTTGGAAATAACAAGTATTAAAATGAGTTTAATGTATATGTATTTATAGTCAATAACTGAAATTTAATAATAAATGTTGAATTATTTAGATGAAAATAAAATAATTGTTGATAATTAAAATTCATTTGAAATTCTATGATCTATTAATGTAATTTATTAGATAATTAAATTGTTTAAATTTAATATTGAAAATTATGTAAATAATTGAATTCTGAATTTAATATGAATGAAAATGATGTTGAAAGTTGATTTAAATTTTATTTAAATAACAATGAAGATTGTTTACTTTTAAAATTGAAATTAAAAGTGAATAAATTAAAATTTGAAATTATTTGTTTAATTAACGAGTAAAATAGCCATTTTGGCCACTGTCTCGGATTGTGACGAAACCAGTTTCATGGGATCCTTAATAGTGAATTATTGTAGGATATCAAGTTTAGTAGCGATCGGACTTGTCGTTTGGCCATGCGAGCTTGAAACGCGTAGAATTTATTTTCAGAATTTAATTAAAATAAATTGATTTTGAAAAGCTGTCTTCTGCATACGATCGAATTAGGCCTCAAGACTAGTTCCATTGTGTTCGAAATGGGGGTAAAACATTAGAAACGCCAGGCGGCACGCTTCATTTGGAGTTCGAGAATTTTGGGCGATAGTAGTTATATATTTTCGAATTATAATAATATATTCTTTCCCTAAATCGACAATTCGCACAACCCACGCCCCTTTTGTCTACACTGTACCATTTCTTTTCTCCTTCTCTCATTTCAATCATAGAAAAAAAGAGAACGAACGATGAAAAAAACACGATGAAGTCGCGGCCTGGAGGATTCGCGTGAGGTGCGGTCTTAGGAAGGGTCGATGGCGATTAGTTCGACTGCATTTAGGGCTTGGTCGCGCGCGCGTAGTTGGCTGGTGGCGACGGCGGCGCTGTGGGCCGGGCGCAGCGGCATACTGGTGTAGACATGGTGAAGTACGATCGGAGCTCTAATCATCTGGGTCGCGCGAGCTAGTAGTTGTTGACCGCACGTGTTGTTGTTCGAGGTCGCGTTCGTGGGTTAGCTGTAACGACTCGGATTTTTCGATGTTTAATTTGGGATATTTAAATGGGTTTAAATATTGGATTTGGAATTTTAATTTAGTTAGCAAGTTTTAAAAATTGAAATTTCAAGTGATTCCGCAAATGTTGGAATCATCGATTTAATCGACGTGTTAAAATAGCGATCCGGGCCATAGTCTTGGAATTAGACGAAAATGGTTCCAGTGGATCCATAATAGTGTATTATTATCGGATTTCAAATTTCGTACCGTTTGGGTTTACCATTTGGTCGTGCAATATGAAAAACGCTTAGAAATAATTTAATTGAATCTAATTTAAATAGTCGATTTAAAAAGCTATCTTCCACATACGATCAAATTGAGTATCGAAACTTGTTCCATTGGGTTCGGAATAGCGGTATAACATTATAAACGCCTAGCGGCTTGCCCCGATTAGAGTCCGTAATTGCAGCTAGATAATTTCAAAATTTTAAATAATATATTCTAAATCACTGTCCCATTCTTTCAATCAGCCTCCTTTCCATCCATCAACCACCCTAACTTTTCCTTTTAGCCGACCTAACTTCATACGTACGCTGCCCCTTTCAGTTTAAAAATTGCGTCCCCTCTTCACAAAATTCAAACGAAAAAAAACGAAATCAAATTTGAAAAATAAAATCGCATCTTCTTCCCTTTCTTTTCATTCAAAGCTGAAACCAAATCGGAAAAAAAAGTTTCACGATCGAAATCGTGACGAGGCGCATGATCGATCTGAGGAGGGCTTGACCTGGGATGGACGTCACGAGCAAGGAATCAAGTGGGGGAAAACCATAGATACGCGCGACCTGATACGAAGAGTTTGAATCGATTCTTCCTTTCGATTCTTCAGGCGACTTGGAAGCGGTTAAGCGATGTGACTTGGAGGCGGCTGTCAGAAGCGTGAGGGGTTTGGATGGGTATTGCGTTTGAACCTTGGAATGGTGGAACTGAGGGCGTGGGGTCTGAACAGCTAAGGTGATCGGTGGCGAGTTGTGTGAGGCTGGCAGTGGTTCAGGAGACGGAGGTGCGTTCATTAGTGGGTAGTGGTGGTCGTGACCTAGTTGACGATGTGAAGTTTGCTTGTCGAAATTGTGTACTAAAACCCGATGTTAACTGGTTGAACATGATTTCAATGAAGGAGTTGTATTGCGGTTGTCGTCGTGTGGGTGAAAATAAGCTGCCACCATTAACCATGTGCTTCGCCTGGATTAAACTTAGACTGATGTTGTTTGTAGATGAAGCGGTTTCATTTAATTAAGGTAATTCTACTTTAAACTGTAATTAGTTAACTTAATTACTGTAATTAGGAGAGTAATATTATTTAATAAATCCAAATCTCAAAAATATTTTTATTTATTTATTTCGAGGTCATAAATCGAATAAAGCGAATAAATTTGGAATTGGAACGATTAACAGCTTCGAAAATCAAGGTGAGTAAACCTCACTCATTTGGATAATTAGTGTTATTTTAAAATAGTTGAATTTATTTATTGATTGATTGGATGAATTGATAATTGTTATAATCAGTTGGATGCTATGTTATATATATATTAGTAGTTGGATATATTTCCCGCTTATTAGAGCGGATGAGACCCTATGCGCCTGCATACTAGCAGATGACCCTATATTACCGCGATATCCCCCTCGAAGTGGGATTGGTATTTTTATGATGTATTAACATATGTGGATGCAGGGAAACAGGTTGGAGGTGTGAAGATCCGAAAACTCGGCCTTCGAAAATCAGCATCCGTACTTCACTTGTACTCAAAATGCCGTAGATTCAAACGCCGAATCTGGTTCTCCGGAGCTTATAACACCATTAAGTATAACAACACTGCGGAATAAAAATAGATGGTATCATATACAATCCAATGAATACAATATCCAGTATGATATACAACGATGATATCAATATGATACAACAATATCAGAGATAATAAAGATACAGCGGAAATAACAGAAATGATAACTCCAAATGATCAGTCAGAGAATGACTCCAACAACTCCAATATCAAGCTTGAAAACATCAACACGTTGCACCAAGGATGAGCAACTTCAGTCGTGATCTCCAAACACTGAACTAGCTCCAAATAATCTACTAGACCTGAATATCTGAAAAACCCAACTCTAAACTGCTCGTGTGGAAAATTTATGAGCACCCAGAGTTTAGGAAAGGAACAATAAACTCCGAGTCAGTCGTGGGACTGGTGTGAGTAACAAAAACAGTTTATCTTTAAAACAACACAAAAGAATTTTAAACATTGGAATCCGTAATGTTTTTGGAAAATGAAACTACCATAAGGCCTCCCGCACACACACACACACAATGCTAACGCAGAATCGGAGGAGATTTCTCCTTATGATAGTCAATAATGCTTACTACGCAAATCATTGGATTATTATTACTAGTGCATAGTGCAAAAAAAAACATTTCGAAAGTATAATATTAATCTTAGCCGACATAGACATTCCGAACTATGCCTACTATAGCTACCATCTAAATAGTGGTGACCACCATAAGTAAATGGCAGGTTCTACAACTAAAACCGTACAATTTCGTATTGGGAATTGGATTTCCAACAAATGGTCAGGCTAAGGAACTTCCTTTCCTACTGCCGAATGGGATCGCCTCTGGCTGGACGTCCCGAGAGACAACTGCTCTCTGCCAACACAAGGCCGAGTTACCCCTGTAACTAGGTAACTCACGACTATGCCACCCCCCGGTCCTTTGGGACCTTTATCCGAGGCGCCTCGATAAACACACAATCACACAATAAATGAGATCGGAGTATCCACATAGGTTAAATACCAGGGCTCCATACCTGATACCACCCTTTTCCAGAAGGAAATGACATACCCTAAAGGGCGCGACCCTCATAACCTTGCCACATATTCCTGTTTCGACCATTTCCGGGTTGTGAGGTCCAAAGAGGTCTCGTCCACAAAGCTACGCTTTTTCACAAAGCCACGCTTTGATCACAAATGATCAATAAATGATCATCACACAGCAACACTCAGCATGCCACATTACCAAATTGGGAGTATATCGCCGATAACATTCAACTACATAACCTCTGAGCTCGTACGTCTCAGAGAAGGGTGTTAAGCTAAGAGAATAAATTCTCCACCACCAAACAGAAATGTATTTGAAAGAAATCAGCTTTATATCTCAAAATGTAATGTCAGACATGTAACCATACAAGTCTGTTCCGGGTTCGAACAGAACCGAAGGCACTTCCGAAGAAGCCCTTGCAATTCAGGGTATTCACAATCCCGATCGGATTTCCCATCACTTAGGGAATCTCTATACCAGGAGCTACCCAGTGCAGAGACAATCGATAGGTTATCCTATCGTTTTCGCAAACACCCGGTCTTCAACACCGGTCTTCAAATGCTATCCATATAAGACGTATCACTTATTCGGAATGGGTTATGTGACACAAAGGTCCTCTCCCGGCTGAACCGAATAGTGAGCGTAATACTTTAAAAACAAATGAATAATGGGTTTTCAATTAAGTCACAATTTATTATCCAAGATTTCTTTTCCAAATGGTTTAACAAATTACCATTTTAAGCTTTAAAAAAAAAGATTTAATTCACAAAGTTCACTCAGTTTCACGAAGATACATTCACAGATTTTCCAAATCAATTTCCATTTCAATTTGATTAACTCGTTAAATCTCTAAATCAAAGATTTAACTTATAGTTTTCAAAACAATTTCATTTCGAATGGTTTAAACAAATCACCATTTTAAATCTGTTAATAATAAACAGATTCAATTCATAGCTTTCAAAAAGAATTCATTCATAACTTGGAAAACCATTTTTCAATTCAATCTTGAAATTCCTTTAATTAAACTGGAATTTCATTACTTATCTGAAAGCCTTTATTCTTTTAAAATAAACAGTTTCCATTTTGGAAATCTGATTCATCTATACGAGTTAAAGTTCTTGGGTTAAATCCAAATTCTCAAAATTATACTTTTAAAATGGTTTAAATTCATACAAACACATTTATATCATCTTTAACCGTAATTTCCAAACATGAAATTAATTCCTCCTTTTGAATTCAAATTAAAATTGAATTATTTAAATTAGAAAACTTACCAAGTTATTCAAAATAGCTTTTGTCTTTGAAAACACCTTTTCAAAAGCTTTTAATATTTAACCCAAATTCATTTCCAAAATCATTTGAAATTAAGATTTCAATTTCAAAAACATTAAATTTAAATTATCTGTGACTAACCAGTTTCCACGTGCAATCCATATTTTTGTGTGTAACAGTGCGGTCTAGGGGTTTTACATAGTAGTGCAACATCATACAATCATCACAGATCAGAATACAGAAATATAGTTGATAAGCGGTATAAACTATAACGCTCATCTTTCATTCACAGATCACAGATATAGAATAAAATTCATCACAGTTAAAATAAATTACATTCATCACAACTAAAACAATTCAAATCACAAAGCATCACACAGCAGAGATGACAAAACAATTCACAGCATTCAATAGAATACAATCATCCATAAATAAGATTAGTTAATTGTCTGATTAATTCAAATCAGATTAATTACTTATGAATTACTAATCCTGGTTAATTAATATTAATTAATTACAGCCCATTTTAATTAATTAACCTTTAATTATTTATTAATTAACTTTTAATAATAAATTAATTAACCTTTAACATTTGATTTATCAATCTTAATTAATAAATCAATCAATCTTTAATCATTAAATAATTATCCTTTAATTATTTAATTATCCTTTAATTTATTAATTGATTAACCCTTAATTTATTACCATGTAATTAATTATCCTTAATTAATTACCATAAGTGTTTATCTCTAATCACTTATATTAATTAACCACAAACTAATTACATTGAGTCACTGTTCTTTAATCACTTGATAAATCAACCTTTAAATAAAATAATATTTAAATTCAAAATAATTTCTTAATTAAGGTTTCTAATATACTTATTTCCAACACTTGCTTAATTCAAGCATTATCAAATTCCATTAAGAATACTTAGAAATATATTCATTATCATCATATAAATTATTTCAAAATCAATTTATTTTCAAAACAATTTAAAAATATTTAACCTTAACTTTTTTCATTTGAAACTTGTTCATACTTTCAGTTTTAAACCTTGGTACAATATTTACTTAAAATTTTAAAAACCCTGCTGCATTTTCAATGACCCGAGCCAATCACTCACTTACCCGAGCTCAACTCCGGGCAAACTCCCCTCCTCTCGTCTTCGAGACGTACCATGCTCCGCTTCGAGCCAAACCCGAGGAAGATGCTTCTTCCCCAAAACATCAACATCCAGATGCACGTAATTGTACGCGTACACATGCACATGAGTTCGCCATCACTCCGACGAACGACATCACCTCCGGCAAGTCACCTACGATCTCCTCTAACCAACTGACTACCCAGATTCCTCGATCAACCACGAAAACAATATCGGGTTCGAATGAACCCACTGGAACGAAACTGACACCCACAAAACCACCTCTACCCAACGACTCCGACCACCAGAGGTCATGAATCTCTGGCCAAAGCTTCGCTACGAACCCTTGCTTCTTTCCCCCACGACCGGTCGACTCCGGTGCGACCACGACGAAGAAATCATCTCGTCTTCGTCCTTAACCAAAACAGGCATATGAACCCTAGTTCAACATCCATCTGTCGCCACGACAATTAATAAAATTACTAATTATTTTTCCCCGCATCCCCATACCTTCAGCCTCCTCCAGTCTCGAGCACGACGTATAACTCGCCGCCGATCATCAGCATTTGACGAAAGTCTAAAAACTGGTCATCTCCATATTTCTCCTAATTCACAATGCTAAAAATCATGATTTCTATATCTAAATTCATCATTTGCCAATACGAATCAAATTATGAAGTCAAACCATTAAATTAAAATCATCGATTTTTTCTCTGATTTAAAAGTTCACTGTAATTTCTATATTTTCAAAATATTTGCCTAATATTTTTATCTGAGACTATTTTTATAAATGAAATCACATTGTTTCAATCCTTTTTCATGTGAAGATCATTACCTAGAACTTGTTAGATTTTTAGATATCAATTTTTTTTGAAATTTTGTTAACCTGTTATTTAACAGAGATGTACCTACATATACACACAGACATGTATTCAAAAATATATATATACACACAGACATTCATGCATATTAACATTTATTCAAACAACTTCAGGTATATATCATAAAGACATCATAGCAGATTCAGATTCAAAGAAAAAAATGGTTTGCTCACCTGAAAGAAGAAGAACAGAGAGCAAGCCAAAAATTTGAAATTCTGGAAAGCTTTAAAACTGGAAACTCGAAGGGAATTTAAGCTGAAAGCCTTGAGTTCTTTGATCCCTTTAAACTGGAATGCTTTTAGTTGCTACTCTTGATTTAAACACTGGAACTACTTTTTGATTCTCTGGTTTTAAATGAAGTTGTATTGTTGAGGTTGAATCTTTGTTTTAAGTTCGAGATGATAATTACTTTAATGTTTTCTCAGCTTCAAGAACGAAACTGAAATGGAAATAATGAATTGAAGAAGTTGATATATATAAAATTGTTGTACAGGTGATATATTATTTTGTACAAAGCTTAGCAGTGATATTTTCTTGCTTGGAGGCTGAAGACATCTTCGAGTTGACCAATGTTATGCTAGCATTTATTATGTTGTACAAATTTGTTTATATTTTTATTTTCCTTTACTTGCTTGTCTCGGCTGAGATGATATGTTGTGGTGCTAGCATTAAATTACTTTGTACTTTATGTTTCTTTATTTACAAGTGCACATACTTATATTTTGCTTACACTTGAATATATGCTTTCTTTTGCAAGTGTATATACATAGCTTGCTTTTATATATTTGTTTAAGTGTTCATACTCATCATATTTGAAATATATATTGTTTGTTTGTACCATCCTTTCATATATATCCTTTTGTTTTATGCCTTGTATATGTATACTTCCTATTTTACAAAGCTATAAAATTTATCTTATATATATATATTTTAATTTCTATTTCCAAATTAAATATGTACTTCTAACTTAAATTCTATTTTCAACTTTAATACTTGTCTTGTATTTCTCTATATATTTCTTATAAACCCAAAATATTATTAAACCATTTACTTGAGATTTTAAACTCAAAATCAATATATATATATATACATATATATGTAATTTCAAATTTACTCATATATCACGTATACATATATATTCACATATACGTACAATATTTAAATTTAAAATGATTTAATATATTTTTATTTGGATTCGGGGAAACTCGAATTCATTTATCGATTAATTTCACAATTTTTATTCAAAAATTCAATAAATTATTAATTTAAATTTGGTTAAAATCCGGGGTCGTTACAGACTTCCCCCCTTAAAAGAATTTCGTCCTCGAAATTGCCAAGGAGACAAAAAGATAGATGAAGAATGTTTCATCAAATCAACTGAACATCTATTCTGCATTTGGCTTACCAAATCAGAATATCAAGAATAGATACAAAAACCGAATCTATTTAACACTTCACAAAATACTCGGGTTATCCAGATCTACGAAATATGCAATGGCATCGGTCAGTTCGAAGGGATAACTAACCATTCGTAGAAACTTCTCGGAATCCCAAAGAATAGATAGATATATAGATACAATTACAAAAGTTTTAGTTTAGAGACTAAAGTATACCTATCAACCATAGCAAACAAAGCAACCAATACATCTAAACAAATAATTTTGGCCTAGTTGGAGTTTATGTCCTATATTAATATATCGAATCTCCTTCCTGGATTTACCAGAAACTATCGAATAATTGAGAAAAAGATGCTGAACAAAAGAGATTGATAGAGAAAAGATTGTTTCCTTGTTATTACATAGTATTGACTATTTATAGTCGTATTCCCCTGTCCCCTATCTCATCCTCTTCTTACACTCATACTTACTATTAGTGGATAGCAAGAGAATTACTGAGGCAATCGAACGGATATTTGAGGAATACTCATTCTAGGGTATACTTCACCCTATCTCTAATGAGCTACTTAATGTGTTATACTCCTGAGCTAAAGTTTTACCCTCAGCTCTGGTACCAAATGTGAAGATCCGAAAACTCGGCCTTCGAAAATCGGCATCCGTACCTCACTTGTACTCAAAATGCCGTAGATTCAAACGCCGAATCTGGTTCTTCGGAGCTTATAACACCATTAAGTATAACAACACAACGGAATAAAAATAGATGGTATCATATACAATCGAATGAATACAATATCCAGTATGATATACAACAATGATATCAATATGATATAACAATATCAGAGATAATAAAGATATAGCAGAAATAATAGAAATGATAACTCCAAATGATCAGTCAGAGAATGACTCCAACAACTCCAATATCAAGCTTGAAAACATCAACACGTTGCACCAAGGATGAGCAACTTCAGTCGTGATCTCCAAACACTGAACTAGCTCCAAATAATCTACTAGACCTGAATATCTGAAAAACCCAACTCTAAACTGCTCGTGTGGAAAATTTATGAGCACCCAGAGTTTAGGAAAGGAACAATAAACTCCGAGTCAGTCGTGGGACTGGTGTGAGTAACAAAAACAGTTTATCTTTAAAACAACACAAAAGAATTTTAAACATTGGAATCCGTAATGTTTTTGGAAAATGAAACTACCATAAGGCCTCCCGCACACACACACACACACACACACACACAATGCTAACGCAGAATCGGAGGAGATTTCTCCTTATGATAGTCAAAGATGCTTACTACGCAAATCATTGGATTATTATTACTAGTGCATAGTGCAAAAAAAAACATTTCGAAAGTATAATATTAATCTTAGCCGACATAGACATTCCGAACTATGCCTACTATAGCTACCATCTAAACAGTGGTGACCACCATTAGTAAATGGCAGGTTCTACAACTAAAACTGTACAATTTCGTATTGGGAATTGGACTTCCAACAAATGGTCAGGCTAAGGAACTTCCTTTCCTACTGCCGAATGGGATCGCCTCTGGCTGGACGTCCCGAGAGACAACTGCTCTCTGACAACACAAGGCCGGGTTACCCCTGTAACTAGGTAACTCACGACTATGCCACCCCCGGTCCTTTGGGACCTTTATCCGAGGCGCCTCGATAAACAAACAATCACACAATAAATGAGATCGGAGTATCCACATAGGTTAAATACCAGGGCTCCATACCTGATACCACCCTTTTCCAGAAGGAAATGACATACCCTAAAAGGCGCGACCCTCATAACCTTGCCGCATATTCATGTTTCGACCATTTCCGGGTTGTGAGGTCCGAAGAGGTCTCGTCCACAAAGCTACGCTTTTTCACAAAGCCACGCTTTGATCACAAATGATCAATAAATGATCATCACACAGTAACACTCAGCATGATACATTACCAAATTGGGAGTATATCGATGATAACATTCAACTACATAACCTCTGAGCTCGTACGTCTCAGAGAAGGGTGTTAATCTAAGAGAATAAATTCTCCGCCACCAAATAGAAATGTATTTGAAAGAAATCAGCTTTATATCTCAAAATGTAATGTCAGACATGTAACCATACAAGTCTGTTCCGGGTTTGAACAGAACCGAAGGCACTTCCGAAGAAGCCCTTGCAATTCTGGGTATTCACAATCCCGATCGGATTTCCCATCACTTAGGGAATCTCTATACCAGGAGCTACCCAATGCAGAGACAATTGATAGGTTATCCAATCGTTTTCGCAAACACCCGGTCTTCAACACCGGTCTTCAAATGCTATAAATATACGACGTATTACTTATTCGGAATGGGTTATGTGACACAAAGGTCCTCTCCCGACTGAACCGAATAGTGAGCGTAATACTTTAAAAACAAAAGGATAATGGGTTTTCAATTAAGTCACAATTTATTATCCAAGATTTCTTTTCCAAATGGTTTAACAAATTACCATTTTAATCTTTTAAATAAAAGATTTAATTCACAAAGTTCACTCAGTTTCACGAAGATACATTCACAGATTTTCCAAATCAATTTCCATTTCAATTTGATTAACTCATTAAATCTCTAAATCAAAGATTTAACTTATAGTTTTCAAAACAATTTCATTTTGAATGGTTTAAACAAATCACCATTTTAAATCTGTTAAAAATAAACAGATTCAATTCATAGCTTTCAAAAAGAATTCATTCATAACTTGGAAAACCATTTTTCAATTCAATCTTGAAATTCCTTTAATTAAACTGGAATTTCATTTCTTATCTGAAAGCTTTTATTCTTTTAAAACAAACAGTTTTCATTTTGGAAATCTGATTCATCTATACGAGTTAAAGTTCTTGGGTTAAATCCAAATTCTCAAAATTATACTTTTAAAATGGTTTAAATTCATACAAACACATTTATATCATCTTTAACCGTAATTTCCAAACATGAAATTAATTCCTAATTTTGAATTCAAATTAAAATTGAATTATTTAAATTAGAAAACTTACCAAGTTATTCAAAATAGCTTTTATCTTTGAAAACACCTTTTCAAAAGCTTTTAATATTTAACCCAAATTCATTTGAAATTAAGATTTCAATTTCAAAAACATTAAATTTAAATTATCTGTGACTAACCGGTTTCCATGTGCAATCCATATTTGTGTGTGTAACAGTGTGGTCTAGGGGTTTTACACAGTAGTGCAACATCATACAATCATCATAGATCAGAATACAGAAATATAGTTGATAAGCGGTATAAACTATAACGCTCATCTTTCATTCACAGATCACAAATATATAATAAAATTCATCACAGTTAAAATAAATTACATTCATCACAACTAAAACAATTCAAATCACAAAGCATCACACAGCAGAGATGACAAAACAATTCACAGCATTCAATAGAATACAATCATCCATAAATAAGATCAGTTAATTGTCTGATTAATTCAAATCAGATTAATTACTTATGAATTACTAATCCTGGTTAATTAATATTAATTAATTACAGCCCATTTTAATTAATTAACCTTTAATCATTTATTAATTAACTTTTAATAATAAATTAATTAACCTTTAACATTTGATTTATCAATCTTAATTAATAAATAAATCAATCCTTAATCATTAAATAATTATCCTTTAATTATTTAATTATCCTTTAATTTATTAATTGATTAACCCTTAATTTATTATCATGTAATTAAGTATCCTTAATTAATTACCATAAGTGATTATCTCTAATCACTTATATTAATTAACCACAAACTAATTACATTGAGTAACTGTTCTTTAATCACTTGATAAATCAACCTTTAAATAAAATAATATTTAAATTCAAAATCATTTCTTAATTAAGGTTTCTAATATACTTATTTCCAACACTTTCTTAATTCAAGCATTATCAAATTCCATTAAGAATACTTAGAAATATATTCATTATCATCATATAAATTATTTCAAAATCAATTTATTTTCAAAACAATTTAAAAATATTTAACCTTAACTTTTTTCATTTGAAACTTGTTCATACTTTCAGTTTTAAACCTTGGTATAATATTTACTTAAAAATTAAAAAACCCTGCTGCATTTTCAATGACCCGAGCCAATCACTCACTTACCCGAGCTCAACTCCGGGCAAACTCCCCTCCTCTCGTCTTCGAGACGTACCATGCTCCGCTTCGAGCCAAACCCGAGGAAGATGCTTCTTCCCCAAAACATCAACATCCAGATGCACGTAATTGTACGCGTACACGTGTACATGAGTTCGCCATCACTCCGGCGAACGACATCACCTCCGGCAAGTCACCTACGATCTCCTCTAACCAATTGACCACCCAGATTCCTCGATCAACCACGAAAACAATATCGGGTTCGAATGAACCCACTGGAACGAAACTGACACCCACAAAACCACCTCTACCCAACAACTCCGACCACCAGAGGTCATGAATCTCTGGCCAAAGCTTCGCTACGAACCCTTGCTTCTTTCCCCCACGACCGGTCGACTCCGGTGCGACCACGACGAAGAAATCATCTCGTCTTCATCCTTAACCAAAACAGGCATATGAACCCTAGTTCGACGTCCATCCGGCGCCACGGCAATTAATAAAATTACAAACTATTTTTTCCCACATCCCCATACCTTCAGCCTCCTAATTCACATCCCCACAGGCATATGCTGATAACTCGCCGTCGATCATCAGCATTTGACGAAAGTCTAAAAACTGGTCATCTCCATATTTCTCCTAATTCACAATGCTAAAAATCATGATTTCTATATCTAAATTCATCGTTTTCCAATACGAATCAAATTATGAAGTCAAACCATTAAATTAAAATCATCGATTTTTTCTCTGATTTAAAAGTTCACTGTAATTTCTATATTTTCAAAATATTTGCCTAATATTTTTATCTGAGACTATTTTTATAAATGAAATCACATTATTTCAATCCTTTTTCATGTGAAGATCATTACCTAGAACTTGTTAGATTTTGAGATATCAATTTTTTTTGAAATTTTGTTAACTTGTTATTTAACAGAGATGTACCTACATATACACACAGACATGTATTCAAAAATATATATATACACACAGACATTCATGCACATTAACATTTATTCAAACAACTTCAGGTATATATCATAAAGACATCATAGCAGATTCAGATTCAAAGAAAAAAATGGTTTGCTCACCTGAAAGAAGAAGAACAGAGAGCAAGCCAAAAATTTGAAATTCTGGAAAGCTTTAAAACTGGAAACTCGAAGGGAATTGAAGCTGAAAGCCTTGAATGCTTTGATCCCTTTAAACTGAAATGCTTTTAGTTGCTACACTTGATTTAAACACTAGAACTACTTTTTGATTCTCTGGTTTTAAATGAAGTTGTATTGTTGAGGTTGAATCTTTGTTTTAAGTTCGAGATGATAATTACTTTAATGTTTTTCAGCTTCAGGAACGAAACTGAAATGGAAATAATGAATTGAAGAAGTTGATATATATAAAATTGTTGTACATGTGATATATTATTTTGTACAAAGCTTAGCAGTGATATTTTCTTGCTTGGAGGCTGAAGACATCTTCGAGTTGACCAATGTTATGCTAACATTTATTATGTTGTACAAATTTGTTTATATTTTTATTTTCCTTTACTTGCTTGTCTCGGCTGAGATGATATGTTGTGGTGCTAGCATTAAATTACTTTGTACTTTATGTTTCTTTATTTACAAGTGCACATACTTATATTTTGCTTACACTTGAATATATGCTTTCTTTTGCAAGTGTATATACATAGCTTGCTTTTATATATTTGTTTAAGTGTTCATACTCATCATATTTGAAATATATATTGTTTGTTTGTACCATCCTTTCATATATATCATTTTGTTTTATGCCTTGTATATGTATACTTCCTATTTTACAAAGCTATAAAATTTATCTTATATATATATTTTAATTTCTATTTCCAAATTAAATATGTACTTCTAACTTAAATTCTATTTTCAACTTTAATACTTGTCTTGTATTTCTCTATATATTTCTTATAAACTCAAAATATTATTAAACCATTTACTTGAGATTTTAAACTCAAAATCAATATATATGCATATATATGTAATTTCAAATTTACTCATATATCACGTATACATATATATTCACATATATGTACAATATTTAAATTTAAAATGATTTAATATATTTTTATTTGGATTCGGGGAAACTCGAATTCATTTATCGATTAATTTCACAATTTTTATTCAAAAATTCAATAAATTATCAATTTAAATTTGGTTAAAATCCGGGGTCGTTACAGGAGGGATCCAACCGGATTCCTCAAATATATTGAATTGTTTTTCATATATAGTGATATATGATGTGTGTAGATAATCTGTGATAGATTATGTTGTGGTTTGAAATTTTTATTGGATACTATAGTTGCACTAGCCTTAATTTTGGTATTTTATATATCATAAATATTATTTTTGAATTTGAAGGAATTAAAAGGAATTTTGGATATAAAAATATTTATATTGGAATTTGGATTATTTTAAAAGAAATTGAGTTGGATAAAAAAATATTGGATTTGGTTGTACTTAACTATTCGTATATTTTTTTAAATAGAGATTTTTAAAATAAATTATATAAAAGGAATTTGTAAAAGATATTCTGAAAATATGAAAGGGGGTTGAAATCGATATTAAAAATAGATTTGAACTATAAATGTAATCTGTTAAGAAATGGATTTATAAAATGAGATTTTATACATGGGATGAAACTCGAAGGATTTATAAATTTATAAACGATGTTTTATAAGTAAGGAAGAACGATATCAGTTGATGAATTGTAAATATAAATTTACAATGTGAATTTATATTGAGCTATGGAAACCGTTTTGGGAAAAATTAGTGGAATCTATTTTTGAGTGTGGAAATGTGAAATTGGGATGTAATCGATGTGATATGGATCGAGAGGGATTTATAAATTGAACATTGGAATATTGGATTTTTAAAATAAATCTTGTCGAGAAATTAAAATTGTTTAAAAACTGAATTTCTATTTAATAGACTATATATAGTTAAAGCTTTTACTATTTAAAATATTTCGGGAATATGGGTATTTCAAATATTTAATATTTATTTAAATGAATTCACATTTTTATAATAGGTTTTGTGAATCAATTTGGTTTTATTTAAAAATGAATTGGAAATGAATTATCGACGTTTATTTAAAGTGTTTTAATATTTTAAATAATTACTTAAATATGTTTTAAATCGACTTATTTAAAAATTCTTATTATATATATTTTTGAAATGATTGAAATTATTTATAAATCCTCTCGAGATTTGTAAACGGAGTTTATTTAACCAATATTATTTTTATAAGGGAAAATCTATAGTGGAATTTTGGAAAACTTAAAGAAATTCTCAAAGTGTTAAAAACAGAAACTTCGGAAATGAATTAGAATTCATAAAAGAAGTTAGAAATGGGTAGTTGGAAGTTGAGTCAAGTGTAATTGATTTTGGAAATTCTAAAAGAAATTAATTAATGGATTCCGGAACTTATAGAGTTCGGTATAAGTAAGTTAAGGGGATTATGAGCAAATTGTAAAAGATTTTGAGAAATAGGAAATAAATGGAATCATTTCCTAAGTTTTGGAATAAAATGATGTTAGGAAATATGCTTGTAAATGTTTCTAGAGTATTGGACCGGAAGAATTTGAAATATTTCAACTCCAAGATTATTATTATAGAAATATTTTCAAAGTGTTGGATTATAAATGGAATTGGGAAAATATATTTCTAAGTATAAATATGATTTGAAATATATGAGGTTGTGAATATAAGTATATTGGAATTATTCTCAAATATTGAAATATTTCCAGAGTCTTTGTAAAGATATCTTGAAATAAATATTTCGAAGATTTATAAAATTGGGCTTAGTGACTGCTTATGGATGTTATTTGATAGTTAAATAACCGACTATCAAATCTAGCCAAATTCGTTGATCGTTTCGAAGAGACCGCGATCGGATTTAATTATCCAAAAACCACTTCGATCTGGTTTGAACGTTACGAATGGATATCGTGAAGATAGTGAAGATGGTGATTCGGTTTGTCCAGACCTAGGACAACTTGTATGGATGAATGCTATGAGAACATTGTCATTGGAGGACGATGAGCATTCTAAGTGAAATTGTTCTTGAAAAGGTAATCGTAGCCTCAAGCCTCATCAACCGGAATGACTGAAAATCAGGGAAGATGCAGCAAGGCTAAGTGGATCGCACCCAATTAGGTTATGTTATCACCTTTCTAGATACCCTCATATATATTATTAATTATGGATACGGTGGTGCATGGAAAAAGAGCTCTTGGTAAGGGTGGGAACACCCGGGGTGATAACATATTCGGTTCTCTCCAGGTTAGGGATAGGGCCGTAGGGGATCCCGGTGAGGTCCTCGGTACATTTTTCTAGATCTGTACCGTGATAGGCGGTACCTCAGTGCTTAGTCATTGTATGGAATCCATTCTCCAATACATGCTTTTACGGTTTTGGTTGTAGAGCCTAGTATGCTGGAATTTAATTAATGTAACAATTTCGGCTATTTGAATAAGTATTTGTACTTAGGCACTATTATAATATCGTTGGATTTTCTATAAAATGTTTTTTGTTTATCGTAAGGGAAAAACCCATCGTGTTTATGTGTGATGTGGTCTTACGAGATACCTTTGTTTTCCAAAGGATTTTGATAACTTTAATAAATTCAATTGAGTGTGTTTTCTCACGCTGGTTTTCCAAACCCACTCGGGTGTTATTTTATTATGATGCTCGGGTCAGACCGAGTATTACAGGTGTAGGATAGGATGCTATGGAGCTCAGGGGACGAGCTGGATCACAGAGACGTATTTGTGTACTTGACTTATATTTCCGCTGTTTGAGGACAAGTTATTATAACTATCCAGATTGATGTATTGATTGTTGTACTCTGATGATTGTAAGTATAAAACAGTTATAGATTCTTTTGTATAAAAATATGTTATGATATATTAAATTTTGTTACGCTGTGATTGTGAGGTTCTGTGTTGTTGTTTATATTTTCTTCTACCTCTTTCTTATTCACCCCTAAAGATTCGTATTCCATTCAATTTGAGTTGAACCGATGTGGATTATGGTCGACTCAAAGGGTACGGAGATACGAGCCTTTACATTTGGTATTAGAGCTGAAGGTTAAGTGAGAACATTGGCTTTGGTGGGGATTACTTATTAGAGATAGGGTCAGCAGTACCCTAGAATGAGTTTGAGTGTAATAATAGATATGAGCGCGTATTTGTTAGTGAATATAAATTGTTTTATATTGTGTTGACTTATTTGTTGAGTGGCATATAAATTCTGGTCGAATAGTCGGACGCCACTAAATCAATACGAGTTTCTAAACACTAAAACACGATAAACCAACAAAGTATGGTTTTGAAAGCAAGTAAATGAAATAATTTTACCCAAAATATTTTTTATATAATGGAAATAATGTTCTGAAATTATTATAGTATATTTGGATGATATTATTATTATCAAACAAGATTAGAAAATTGAAATGGTTATATATAACTAAATAGAGATTGTATAAAAATGAATTATACAAGTGAGTTAAAAACTAATAATGGATTCAAACCAGAATTTTTAAAATTAAATCCCGAAGATTTTTGGAAATATTTTCCAAAGTGTTTGAAGATGAATAATAGTAACATTTTTGAAATTAAATTGTTTTAAATGGATTTGGAAAGTGATATAGCACTAAACTCACTACAGTCGCTGGAAAATAATTTCGATGATGATCGCGACATCATCGGTATTTATTTTCGAGTTTCTAAGTGACGAATTGCTACCGTAATTGATATTTCAAATTTATTGAGCAAACAAGTTTTGTTTAAAAATTCCGAAGGGAATTGTTTTGGATAAAATCAGGTTGATTTTGAAATTCAAAGTAAGTGGTTTGTTAAACCAAAAAGAGTATATATGTATATATTTGATTTCAAAGTGATTTGGAATAAATACCGGGCTTTTAAAAATTTCGAAATCCTTATTAAATGTTCTAGAAATATCAGAAAATAAGTTATGAACTTATAAATGGTGAATGATTTTAAAGAAAAATGTGAAAATTGAATTTTGGGAATTTAAATTTAAATTGAGAAAGATAAAATGGAATTTAACTTAAGTTAAGTTGAAGGAATTAAATTTTAGAAATTTAATTGATTTTGATTTGGATGAAATAAATTAGTGAAGTGAACTAATGATATGAATTGAATGTAATGGAAGATATCGAATATAAAGTTGAGTTGTTAAATGGATATATAACCATAAGTTATAAAATTGGAAATGGAATCAACTCAAATAAAGAATTTATGAAATGTGGAAAATAAATGTTATGAATTGGAATTTAACTTAAGATGAGTTAAATAAAAATTGAATTGGGATTAGAAATGTTATCGAATTGAATTGAATATAGAGTTTGAATTATAAAGCGGCAGGATAACTATAAGCTATAAATTATTGAATGGAATAAAACTTAAGGGAAAAGAATTATGGAATGGTGAATAAATAAGTTTATATAGCTTATGAAAAAAAATTGAAATTAATGGAATAAAAGAATACTTAGGCTATAAATAGATGTATAATCTCGAGTTAAAAGTAAAATGTGAATATACTCGAGTATAAAATTGATGGGAATGTGAAAAAATAAGTGGTGTAACTCATTAAATTGGAAAAATGGAATAGAACAACCAAAATAAAATGGTGTGTTATTTTAAAGTGAAGAAATAAAATCCAAACTTGAATTATAAAATGAATTTGAACTCAAGTAAATTAAATGAAGTGAGTTTTGAAATAAAAATCGGATATTGAGTTATAAAATGGAAGCGAACTAATTAGCTAAATAATTTAGTTAATTGAATATGGGAATGGAGCTTAACTTGGTTAGGTAAATTGGATTATGGGTTAAAATTAATATTGAATATGGAACTTGAGTTATAAATTAAATTCGACTTAAAAAGTAAGCGAATTGAAATATTTGAATAAAATAAAAATGGGTTGAAATGATGATGACTTAAGTTATAAATAAATTCAATTTAAGTGTAAATAAATTGAATATGGCCTTGAGTAATATTTTAAATGAATTTGAGTATGGAATTAAGATTTGAAGTGGATTAAGTGAATGAACTAATTAAATAAATTAGTAAATGAAATGGAATTTGATTGAATAAGAATCAATCTAAAATTGAAATGGGATTTGATTGCAATAAAAATGAGCTTAAGTTATATAATTAAATTGATTGGAAATAAATGAATAACTTAAGTAAATATTTGGAATGAAAGCTTGGCTTAAGTAAATTTGTGAAATGGTTATTTAATAAAGTAGCATGGAATGATTCCGAGCCAAATAAAATGGATTTGAATATAATGAATGTGAATGTGAATGGAATGTAAATAAATTGATTGAGAATCAATTTGAAATGAAATAAAATTGAATCTAAATTGATTTGGAATCAACTTAAAATAGCTATAAACTGAAATGATTATTCTATTAAATGAATATCGCCGAATTTGCATGGAAAAATTATCGTTTGATGAAAACGGAAGTAAATAAAATTCTATGAATTAATAGAAAGTGAATAAATTGATTTTGAAATCAATTTGGAATGTATATGAATTTGTTGGGTATAAATGTGAATTTAATGCAAGTAAATTTGGTTGTAAATCATTTTGAATTGGATGAAAGAATATATGAATGGATTGAAAGTAATTAAAATTAGTATCGGAACCATATAGTTGCTTTCAAATATATGTTAACATGTTTGGTTATGAAATATTGTGTTTAACTAGTAAAATAAGTGAAATGTTATTGAATTTTCATGTTTTGGTACTTACGTGTTTAAATTGAGTAAGTACAGGTACCCGGAGGCTATTGGGCTAGATTTGGGTTACAAAATTGCATATTAAATAAGCCGCTCGCTTAAAAACGCTAAAATAAAGGTACGTTTTCAGATTAAATACAACAAAAATATAATTATTGATATATATTGTGTTTTCCGACTGTGTGGGTCGATGTATATATTTTTATCTCTCTTGTCAATTTGCAAAAGGCTCTCTATACAAGGGAGACTCTGCCAAAAAAATTCGGGAATTTAGGGTGTTAGAAAAATTTTGAAATTTTTTTGTTAACTTAAAAATGGTGATTTTTAAGTTGTAATGAAAATGAAGGATTTTGAATTAGAAGATGGAATTGTTTTGGTTGAAATTAAGAGATTTAGAAAGGTGGAATATCGAGTTTTAACTAAGTAGGTTTTGATAAGTTAACGGGTTTGGAGCATTTTTCTGTCTTAGCAATTTCGGGGACGAAATTCTTTTAAGGGGGGAGGAATGTAACGACCCAGATTTTTCGATGTTTAATTTGGGATATTTAAATGGGTTTAAATATTGGATTTGAAATTTTAATTTAGTTAGTAAGTTTTAATAATTGAAATTTCAAGTGATTCCGCAAATGTTGGAATCGTCGATTTAGTCGACATGTTAAAATAGCTATCCGGGACACAGTCTCAGAATTCGACGAAACCAGTTCCATTGGATCCGTAATAGTGTATTATTATCATATTTCAAATTTCGTAGTGTTTGGATTTACCGGTAGGTCGTGCGATCTGAAAAACGCTTAGAAATAATTTAATCGAATCTAATTTAAATAGTCGATTTAAAAAGCTATCTTCCACATACGATCAAATTGGGTTTCAAAACTTGTTCCATTAGGTTCGGAATAGCGGTATAACATTATAAACGTCTAGCGGCATGCCACGATTGGAGTTCGTAATTGCAGCTAGATATTTTTCAAAATTTAAATAATATATTCCAAATCACAATCCCATTCTTTCAATCAGCCCCCATTCCATCCATCAGCCACCCTAACTTTACCTTTCAGCCGACCTAACTTCATACATAGGTCGCCCCTTTTAGTTTAAAAATAGCGCCCCCTCTTCACAAAATTCAAACAAAAAAAAGAAATCAAAATTGAAAAATAAAATCGCGTCTTCTTCCCTTTCTTTTCGTTCAAAGCTGAAACCAAATTAGAAAAAAAATTAATAGTTTCACGATCGAAATCGTGTTGAGGCGCACGATCGATTTGAGGAGGGCTTGACTTGGGATGGACGTCGTGAGCAAGAAATCAGGTGGGGGAAAATCCTAGATACGCGCGACCTGATACGAAGAGTTTGTATCGATTTTTCAGGCGACTTGGAAGCGGCTGAGCGATGTGACTTGGAGGCAGCTATCAAAGGCGTAAGGGGTTAGGATGGATATCGCGTTCGAACCTTGGAATGGTAAAAGGGAGGACGTGGGGCCTGAACAACTAAGGTGGTCGGTGGCGAGTTGTGGGAGGCTGGCGGTGGTTCAGGAGGCGGAGGCGCGTTCATCAGTGGGTAGCGGCGGTCGCGACCTAGTTGACGATGGGAAGTTTGCTTGTTGAATTTGTGTGCTAAAACCCGATGTTAACTGGTTGAACACGATTTCAATGAAGGAGTTGTATTACGGTTGTCGTCGTGTAGGTGAACAGAAGCCGCTGCCATTAACCTTGTGCTTCGCCTGGATTAAACTTAGACTGATGTTGTTTGTAGATGAAACGGTTTCATTTAATTAAGGAAATTCTACTTTAAAATGTAATTAGTTAATTTAATTACTGTAATTAGGAGAGTAATATTATTTAATAAATCCAAATCTCAAAAATATGTTTACCTATTCGTTTCGAGGTCATATCGAACAAAGCGAATAAATTTGGAATTGGAACGATTAACAGCTTCGAAAATCAAGGTGAGTAAATCTCACTCATTTGGATAATTAGTGTTATTTTAAAATAGTTGAATTTATTGATTGATTGATTGGATGAATTGATAATTGTTATAATCAATTGGATGCTATGTAATATATATAGTAGTATATATATTAGTAGTTGGATATATTTCCCGCCTATTGGAGCGGATGAGACCCTATGCGCCCGCAAAATAACGGATGACCCTATGTTACCGCGATATCCCCTTCAAAGTGAGATTGGTATTTTTATGCTGTATTAACATCTGTGGATGCAGGGAAAGAGGTTGGAGGGATCCAACCGGATTCCTCAAATATATTGAATTGTTTTTCATATATAGTAATATATGATGTGTGTAGATAACCTGTGAGGGATTATGTTGTAGTTTGAAATTTTTATTGGATGCTATAGTAGCACTGGCCTTAATTTTGGTATTTTAAATACCATAAACATTATTTTTGAATTTGAAGTAATTAAAAGGAATTTTGGATATAAAAATATTTATATTGGAATTTGGATTATTTTAAAAGAAATTGAGTTGGATTAAAAAAATATTTGATTTGGTTGTACTTAACTATTCGTATATTGTTTTAAATATAGATTTTTAAAATAAATTATATAAAAGGAATTTGTAAAAGATATTCTGAAAATATGAAAAGGAGTTGAAATCGATATTAAAAATAGATTTGAAATATAAATGGAATTTGTTAAGAAATGGATTTATAAAATGAGATTTTATAAATGGGATTAGTTTTATAAACAAGTGAAACTCGAAGGAGTTATAAATTTATAAACGTTGTTTTATAAGTAAGGGAGAATGATATCAGTTGATGAATTGTAAATATAAATTTACAATGTGAATTTATATTGAGCTATGGAAACCGTTTTGGGAAAAATAGTGGAATCTATTTTTGAGTGTGGGAATGTGAAATTGGGATGTAATCGATGTGATATGGATCGAGAGTGATTTATAAATTGAAAATTGGAATATTGGATTTTTAAAATAAATCTTGTCGAGAAATTAAAATTGTTTAAAAACTGAATTTCTATTTAATAGACTATATATAGTTAAAGCTTTTACTATTTAAAATATTTCGGGAATATGGGTATTTCAAATATTTAATATTTATTTAAATGAATTCACATTTTTATAATAGGTTTTGTGAATCAATTTGGTTTTATTTAAAAATGAATTGGAAATGAATTATCGACGTTTATTTAAAGTGTTTTAATATTTTAAATAATTACTTAAATATGTTTTAAATCGACTTATTTAAAAATTCTTATTATATATATTTTTGAAATGATTGAAATTATTTATAAATCCTCTCGAGATTTGTAAACGGAGTTTATTTAACCAATATTATTTTTATAAGGGAAAATCTATAGTGGAATTTTGGAAAACTTAAAGAAATTCTCAAAGTGTTAAAAACAGAAACTTCGGAAATGAATTAGAATTCATAAAAGAAGTTAGAAATGGGTAGTTGGAAGTTGAGTCAAGTGTAATTGATTTTGGAAATTCTAAAAGAAATTAATTAATGGATTCCGGAACTTATAGAGTTCGGTATAAGTAAGTTAAGGGGATTATGAGCAAATTGTAAAAGATTTTGAGAAATAGGAAATAAATGGAATCAATTCCTAAGTTTTGAAATAAAATCATGTCAGGAAATATGCTTGTAAATGTTTCCAGAGTATTGGACCGGAAAAATTTGAAATATTTCAACTCCAAGATTATTATTATAGAAATATTTTCAAAGTGTTGGATTATAAATGGAATTGGGAAAATATATTTCTAAGTATAGATATGATTTGAAATATATGAGGCTGTGAATATAAGTATATTGGAATTATTTTCAAATATTGAAAAATTGAAAGAGATTTGAGTACATTCTTTGTAAAGATAACTTGAAATAAATATTTTGAAGATTTATAAAATTGGGCCCAGTGACTGCTTATGGATATTATTTGATAGTTAAATAACCGATTATCAAATCTGGCCAAATTTGTTGATCGTTTTGAAGAGACCGGGATCAGATTTAATTATCCGAAAACCACTTCGATACAGTTTGAATGTTACGAATGAATATCGTGAAGATAGTGAAGACGGTGATTCAGTTTGTCCAGACCCAGGACAACTTGTATGGACTAATGCTATCAGAACATCGTCATTGGAGGACGATGAGCATTCTAAGTGAAATTGTTCTTGAAAAGGTAATCGTAGCCTCAAGCCTCATCAACCGGAATGACTGAAAATCAGGGAAGATGCAGCATGGCTAAGTGGGTCGCACCCAATTAGGGTATGTTATCACCTTTCTAGATACCCGCAGATATATTATTAATTATGGATACGGTGGTGCATGGAAAAAGAGCTCTTGGTAAGGGTGGGAACACCTGGGGTGATAACATATTCGGTTCTATCCAAGTTAGGGATAGGGCCGGTCTTGTGTTCTAGGGGATCCCAGCGAGGTCCTCGGTACAGTTTTCTAGATGTGTACCATGATAAGTGGTATCCCAGTGCTTAGTCATTGTATGGAATCCATTCTCTAATACGTGCCTTTACGGTTTTGGTTGTAGAGCCTAGTATGCTGGAATTTAATTATTGTAACAATTTCGGCTATTTGAATAATTATTTGTACTTAGGCACTATTATAATATCATTGGATTTTCTATAAAATGTTTTGGTTATCGTAAGGCAAAAACCAATCGTGTTTATGTGTGATGCGGTCTTTTAAGATACCTTTGTTTTTCAAAGGATTTTGATAACTTTAATAAATTCAATTGAGTGTGTTTTCTCACGCTGGTTTTCCAGACTGACTCGGGTGTTATTTTATTATGATGCTCGGGTCAGACCGAGTAATACAGGTTTAGGATAGGATGTTATGGAGCTCAAGAGACGAGCTGGATGACAAAGACATATTTCTGTACTTGACTTATATTTCCGCTGTATGAGGACAAGTTATTATAACTGTCTAGATTGATGTATTGATTGTTGTACCCTGATGATTGTAAGTATAAAACAGTTACAGATTCTTTTGTATACAATATTTTATGATATATTCAATTTTGTTCCGCTGCGATTGTGAGGTTCTGTGTTGTTGTTTATATTTTCTTCTACCTCTTTCTTCTTCCCCCTAAATATTCGTATTTCCGTTCAATTTGAGTTGAACCGATGTGGATTATGGTCGACTCAACGGGTACGGAGATATGGGCCTTTACATTAGCTGAGAATGGAGGATCGCGTGGAGGATAGGTAATGTACTAATTACATTAGTTTATTTATTTTTTAAGTGTTATTAAATTTTAATTATCGTTATACTAATTTATTAATAACTTTTTCATATGAGATCCAATTCGATTGAAATGAGTGGCGCTGGATTCGTATCGACGAAGGTTGCGACATGGAGTCGAGTTGGATTTTATTTAAAGCCGGAAAAATTTTTAGGTTCAAATAAAAGGTGAGTGATTTATAATGCTCACGGCGTACTAAAATAATTTTATGTTAGTTAATTAACACCATGAAGTAATTTTATTTTATTGACTGTTGTTTGGTAAATTTAACTGACATTTAAATTGATATGAATTAATATGATAGGAATTTGAATTGACAATTCAAATTTGAAACGGGAATTAAATTGCTAGTTAAATTCCCGATTATTGATAACTAGTAAGTTGTTATGATATTTTGATTGATTTCGATGTTAATTGTGATGGATGCTATTGATTGATATTTTGGATGATTGGATGTTTATTTATTTTGATATATCCTATTATCATCCTGTATATTATTTACAGTATATAAAACTATAAATTGAATTATTTTATAACAAATTAAGAAATAGGTTGAAATGATATATACCTATGACATTTATTTTGGATTGAAATGATATATATCCATCCCTGAAATTAAATTGAAATAACTGATCACTTGGCCATAGGATAGAAAATTATATATGGACACCGGATTGGTTAAACTAAATGATTTTAAAATTTTTGATTTGAAATTATTTATATGACTTGATTTATAGAATTAAAAATAGAATTTATGGAAATCGAATTATTTTAGAACTTGAGCTCGAAATGTTGAAATTTAAATTGGCAACAGGAATTTTTTAAATAATTGAAGTTGAGATTTTGAAGTTATAATCGAAATATGATTTGAATTTCAGAAATTGATTTGTTTTAAAGATTGGACTTTTATTCGAACTTTGAATATTGCTCAGTAAAAGTAATTTAAATCGATATTTCAAAAGATGAGCTCAGAATTGAATTATTTTAAAGATTAGGACATTGAATTGAACATCGACGTTGAATTTGATTTAAATGATCTAAATCGATACTTTGAAAATCGAGCTCGAAATTGATATAAATTGAAATGGTCTAAAATTTAGAATTGAGTTAAAATTTAACCATTGAATCAAATAGTTGAATTTGAAATTGAAATTAATTTGGAATTGAAATTGTTTTGAATCGAAATTGGAATCGAAGTTTATTCGAATTGAAATCGGAATTGAATCGATTAAATTGAAATAGAAATTGAATTTGATATGAATTGGAAAATTTGGAATTGAATAAGTTTGACTTTGAAACTATTCTCAAATAAATTATTTTAATATAAACTATTTAACATCTATCTTTTTTGAATATTCAAATTATTTTGATTTTCCAAACTATTTTATTTTATAAAACATTTTAAATACTTAAATCATTTTATGTCAAACTATTTAAACTATTTTTAAACAATTTAAATTTTTTTCCAAACTATTTTCTAAATTCAAACTAGTCAAAGGCTGGAATGTTTATATTTAAATCGTTGATTTGAATACAGATTGGGTTAAAATGAAGTTATTACCTAAATTGAAATCCGGAACAATTTTGGAAGCGAATCGAGATATTGAGGCAAAAATGATTTTGAAGTGAAATAGTATATTTTGAGTAAATATAATGATTTTGAAATGAAATTGATTTTGAAGAAAACATGATATTTTGATATCAAGTATGAATGGATTTAGAAATGTAAAAGAACCGACCAGTGTGTAAAACGACGTTTGGTTATTTAAGAGACCGGGGCCTCTTATTAACATGCGCTCTGTCAATATTGGAACCACTTTAAAAATTGTGTACGCTGAGGAGACTGTAAAACGAAGTGGTTGGATTTGGCGTCATTTTTTGGATTTAAAGAAAGAGAACAATGATGAATAAACCCCGACACTTGTGCCAATTTGAAATGACTAAAATAGGACGGCTTGATAGGGCCAAGCGGGCTTGCTACCCCTAGCGGACATCCGTTCTTCGATTTTTTTGGACTTGGTCCATATTATTACTCTTGTTGTTGGTTTTGATTGGTGCACCTTGATTTGGGATAGCCTCCCTTTGACTCGATATGGGATGGATGTAAGGGGTGGGCGGTCGTGGCTACGATGCGTTACCACCAGACCTACAACCCGAAATGGTAGTATTCTACCTTGGGCATTGCCTCACATTCCTTGTCATAGTTTTATCCCTATATGAGACCACTACGATTTTGGTTTAGTCTTGTTGTATCACGGCACATCCCTATCCCCTGACATGCTACTGGGGCATTATATGCAAACTGTACGACAATGCTTTAAAACGCGTTAAGGGGGATTAATGTAAAGTCTTAATGTCAAGAAAAATATTTATTTTACTGATTAGACATTACATATTTAGCGTATTCTACTATATATAAATGTTTTGATGGATCCTTAAGAGATGGAAAATCTCGTAACATCTCTTGAGTTATTGCACGCACGTTATACACTAGATAGGAGATGTGAAACCCCATAAACATCTCTAACGCTATTACACTCATGTTATGTGATATCGATTTGATTCACATAAGGATATTTTAGTCCTGACTCGAGTGTTTTGTCTTTTCATTACGCTCGTGTTAGTCCTGAGTTTTTCAGCGCATTGATGATTATTCTCTGGAGGATGAAGATGAAGATTTGGTATATTATTATTACTAATATTATTCCTAGCGTCATGTTATTCTGCTGCATTATATTTTGTTTCTATTGTATATATATGACTCTGATAAATGTTGTATAAATTATAATCAAATGTATAGTAAACAGATTCATGAACTGTTTATTTGATTATTATATTTTGTCATTCCGCCGCGAGATTCTATGTTTGTTTTCTCCTTCTTTCTTATTTTTATTAATAAAGCCCATTGATTATCTATGTTTCAAATTGTTCAATTTGGACATGTGTGTATTATTGTCAATTTAAACCTTCTGAAATGTTGGTCCTCGCACTTATTGACTAATGCACTTGTGCTAGTTGTTCTAGAGGTGAATCAGGACTTAGTATGTATGCGGATGCATGTGGAATAGGATTAGGAGTTGTATTAATGCAAAGAGGTAAAGTGATTGCATATGCATCTCAACGGCTCAGACTGTATGAAGTTAGATATCCAACTCATGATTTGGAATTAGCTGTAGTAATTTCCGCATTGAAGGTGTAGAGACATTACTTTAGGGAGAAAGATTCAAGCTATATATCGATCATAAGTCATTGAGTTATTTATTCTCTCAGAAAGAGCTGAATATGAGACAACAGAGGTGGTTAGAGTTTTTAGTCGCTTATGGCTTTGATATTGAGTACACATCAGGAGAAGGGAATAAAGTTGCAGATGCACTTAGCAAAAAATATCAGAATGTAGTATTGGCAATGATAGATGAGTGGAAAGATTTAGAAGCACTGACTACAAGCAGAATACAATGGAGGTCTGAGGCTAGTTCTAGTAAAGAGACTACTATGTTGTCGTGTTTAGAAGTTCAACCGATGATGATCGAAAGGATTGCTTCTAAGCAAGGAAAGGATCCATTATTAGCTGAACGAATTAGGAGGTTGAGGAATGGAACAGAGAGCGATGACTTGAAAGATTTCAACCTTGACCAGAATGGATGGTTGAGGAAGAAAGGACGACTATGTGTTGCAAATGTGGGAAACATTAGGGCGGAAGTTCTTGGAGAATGCCATCGTTCGAAGTTCACTATTTATCCAGGAGGAACTAAGATGTATCAGGATATGAAAAAAGAAGTTTCTTCTAGGAAGTTATGAAGAGAGATGTAGTCTTATAGGTGAGGCAATGTTTAAGCTATCAACTGATAAAAGCTGAACATCAAAAACCGAGTGGGTTACTTCAGCCTTTGGATGTTCTAGTCTGGAAATTGGATTCTATCTCAATGGATTTCATAGATGGGTTGCCATGGTTGAATCGAGGAAATGAAAGCATATGGGTCGCAATGGACAAGTTTACCAAGAGTGCCCATTTCATTCCAGCTAGGTCGACCAGGACCGCACCAGATTTAGCTAAGTTATTCAAGAAAAATATAGTTAGACTGCAGGGGATTCCTAGTAATATAGGAAGTGAAGAGATTCCTTATTTACAAGCGAGTTCAGGTAGAGTCTACAAGAGACTTTAGGTACCAAGCTCAAGATGAGTACCGCTTACCATCCGCAGACAGATGGGCAAACAGAAAGAGTTAACAAAGCCTTAGAGGATTTGTTAAGGTCTTGTGCGCTAGATTTTGGGGGATCATGGGAAGACCACCTACATTTAGTCGAGTTTTCATAAAACAACAGTTATCAGACTAGTATAGAGATGGCACCATTTGAAGCATTGTATGGAAGGCCATGCAAATCTCCTGTTTGTTGGTTGGAGACTGGGGACAGGTTTAGTCTTGGTCCAGATTTAGTTAGAGAAGCTATAGAAAAGATTGAATTAATTTGAGCTAGGATAAAGGAAGCTCGGTCTATGCATATGAGTTATGCTAATAAGAGACAAAAAGACTTAGAGTTCTCAGCTAGAGATCATGTCTTCGTCAAGGCGTCACCAATGAAAGGTGTAATCAGATTTGGAAGGTCGGGAAAATTGGCATCAAGATTTGTTGGACCATTTCCCATTATAGAAAGGATCGGGAAACTCGCGTATAGAGTAGAGTTACCGATTAGTTTAGCAGGAGTCCACAATGTTTTTCATATTTCTTATCTCAGAATGTGTATTCAAGATCCAAAAACTCATATTATACTGACTGTGTTGAATGATCTAGTAGTGGAACCGGATAAGACTATAGTTAGATAACCAGTTCGTATAATTGCGAGAGATGAGAAAAGACTAAGGAACAAGACAGTTAGATTAGTCATAGTCCAGTAGAGTAACGACGAGAGAGACTGTACTTGGGAAATTGAGAGCAGGGTTAGAGATACTTATCCCGACTTGTTTCATAGCATGTTTAACCATAATTTTTTATTACTGTAAGTACCTTATCGTAATTTCGAGCATGAAATTCTTTAAGGAGGGGAGTCTGTAATGATCCTTATTTCGACTAACATTATTTAGGACATTTAATTTGATAAATTAAATGAAATAATGTATATGGTCAAGAGATTAAGATTTGTAAATTAATAAAGGAGCGTGCCTTAATGAATATATAAGCAAAAGAGAATTAAAAATAAGTAAGTAGGAGGAATATGATAAGGGAAAAATAGGAACAGACTTTGTTCTTATACCCTAAGCCTTTCTACCCCTCTTTTCTCATTCATTTCAACATTCATAAACAAAACTAAAACCCCAAGAGCTTGGCTGGCCACCATTAATGGGATTCAAGAAGAAGAAAGGCCAGGATTCAAGTAGAAAGTTTAAACAAATCAATTAAAAGGACAAATCTCAACCTTCTTAAAACCAAGCCAAGATGAATAATAAATTTACATCTCATTTTGACTATGATTTCGGTTTGATGATTATGGCCGAATTATTTTGTAAATAATATGTCATATTATATTTGTTTAAATAGATATATATTGTGACGACCGCCCATAACCCCTGCACTGAACCTAGAGAAAGTGCGATGTAAAGTGTGCCAGGCAGCCATGGACGATTGTCAAGGTAAATTAAAACAACAGAATCTATCGTATTACTCACAGCGCATGGACAAAATACAATAGAACATATATATAGTGAAGCTTCACAGAATAGAATCTCATCAATAAAACTTCGTAATAGTTGAATACAAACATCTGAATAGTCAATACAACAAGCCTCACTACATATCACTCAGAGAATACAAAGCAGCGGAACATCCAGTACATATAGTAAGAAGTAATATGCAATGCTCCAGCTCGTCTTCGTCATCAGCATCGTGGAAAGCAAGAGCAGCACCTGTCACCTGCTACCTAGTCTGCCCGTCCCAAAATGGACGAACAGCCCAAGGCAATAAGAGTTAAAACATAAAGCCTTGAGTCAGACAACAGTCTTAGTGAGCGGTAAATTAACTAACAACGTACCAAAAGAGTACAAAGGAAAAAGGAATAGGAATACAACCCTCCCACTCCAACCTCTTTCTACAGTGATAGCCCCCAGACACACACTAAGTAGAAGCAAACATAGCAAAGCACACAATTTAAGGTAAAGCAATTATCACTCGAGTCAAGGGCGATGTTTTCCAAGTACAAACCCCCAAGGCCTAAACCAAGATCAGATAAGCACCCAGAAAATACCACTCTTGAGACCGAATGACGATACAACCAAACATCCATGACTCTGGCTATCACTGTTATCATTGCTTCGATATCACCGTTAATTGAATGACCGGCACATTCTTTCAGCCGTCCGTCAAGGGCTAATGGAAACCCCGGTTCTAGACATAACTCCCGCACGTCATCGTGACCCGTGCCTAGGACTATCGAATCTGCCCAGAGTACTTGACTATCAATCATTAGCCTTCAGGGACTATCGAATCTGCCCAACGTACTCTTGCTTTAAGCATGCTAGAACCTTCAACAACAATGAGATCTCAGCCTTCTAGTCATCCTCCTCGACGACTATTTCCATACTAGCTCAAGCGCCTCTCGAGCAAACCATTATCCTCTAACTCGAACAACATCATCGAGTTAACAACATGCTTGGAATGATCCCGTCTGGATTAGACCAAGACTATCTTCATCTCATGCTTCGCTTCATCACATCCTCGCAAAGCTTCATCTCAACATCATTATTATCAAATCTATGCATAAGAGCTTCATCATCCACTACATATGCCACGAGCAGCTTTCTCGATTCAAGAACCTTTCTCTTAGCTTTTGAATCATCTTCGGTCTAAATCAAATCATCAATCATCTAATTCATAGCAATCAATCAAATCAAACATTAATCCAAGTAAACAAGCATTCAAATATGAGCTAAATGGACAATTATAACAATAATGGCAATTTCGTAATTAAAGAGTCAAAAGTCTAACAAGCATGAAAACATGAGCAATATCTCTATAATCTTGATGAATGAACTTGCATAGGCTAACATGTAGAAAAATGGTTGTCAAATCATCATAAACAATGGATCTATACTTAAGTTTACAAAGATGCATGAAAATCCCTACTTTACACCAAAATCAAGCCAACGATCCGATATACTCCTTTGGATCCGTGTGAGAGATAATCACCACTCACCAAATCACCTAAACAACCCCGAATCAACACGCTTCAGATCTGGGCAGCGAAGGATCTAGCTTGGTCTATCACGAATCCGCTTCAAACGATGAAATCTCTCTTCGAAGAATGTAGATCTTCAATCTAAGCTCTTCGATCTTGGATTTGATCTTCGATATGGATGGAAGGAATCACTAGATTAGAGTGGAGAAAAGAAGTGAAGAAGTGTAGAAGTCGAGCTCTCAAAATGGCAGCACTCCGTCGCTTCGAAATCCGGATCCCAAAAATGGAACAAAGCCCTCCTATTTATAGCTGAAATTCCTTAACTCGTCTGCCTTCTTAGGGCGTCTCCGACTTAAGCCTCCCTCTGCCTTACGACCTACGACTCAACAACTAACCCCTAAGTTGGTAACGACTTAACACATGCGCCCATACGACCTAACGAAGATACGTCTTAACATATGCGCGCATTCTCACGTCCTACGACTTAATGCTTTGCCAACCTACGACTTAACAAAACCCACTAGTCTACGACTCATAACATAGCAGGGCTTCCGACTTAACAGATAACTAGGTTACGACTTAACTGGGATATGACTCAACTCCTAAGTCGTCTACGACTTAACGTACCCAGTAACCTTCGACCTAAGCTCATGTGTGCCTATATGACCTAACGACTTAGCACACACTCAACTCAGCAACGATACCGCCTTAACGAGTCAACTGGGATACGACTCAACATGGTAGCCGACCTACAACTTAGATCCTTAACTCGCCAAAACCCTTAAGTCTCCTATCTCTTAGGTCGCGCTACCTCTTAGGTCGTCTACGACAAGGTTTCAAATCTCGGATTTTGGCCAATATCTCGGGCAAATATCTCGGCTGTCTCGGGCGATATTTAAAAGACTTATAACTAACCAAGCTGCCAAATCTCGGATTTTGGCTAATATCTCGGATTTTCATCTCGGCTGATCTCGGGGAGATTTAAAACCTTGGTCTACGACCTAAACCAATACGACCTAACTTCTAAGTCGCTCCAATACTTAGGTCGTCCACTCGACTTATCTCAAACTCCTTAGGTCGCCAGTTTCTTAGCTCGGTAAATCTTCTTAAGTCGGTCACTTACCTTAAGTCGTCTAAATCTTTAGGTCGACTAATTCTATAGGTCGCCTATCTCCTTAAGTCGGCTACGAGTTAAGCCTATGCTTACTTATGACCTATCAGACTCTCCGACCTAACTCTTTGCCGACCTAAAACCCGCACGACCTAGGACTTAAACTCTAAACAACTTATCAACAGTGTGACCAAATGTCAACTGTTTTAAAATGTTTCGATCCGTAAAATACGGGTCGTTACATTCTCTCCCCCTTAGGAATTTCGTCCCCGAAATTCCAAACAAACAAAGCAATCAAAGACTATTCTGCACGCCTACCATACATAGCAATTAACAAACCATGCATCCAATTCTAGCTTAGCGTACAGAATTCTAACACTAGAACAAGTTACAATATCGTGAGATGACACGACACCTTAGGGCCATACCTTGAAGAGTTCAGGATGAGCTGCCTTCGTCCTCTCTTCCACCTCCCACGTAAAGTCGTTATCATCGTCACTCCATTGTATCTTGAGCAACTTAACTATCTTGCTCCTAAGCTGTTTCGTGTCAGTTTCCACAACACGAAGCGGCTTACGAGGTCTTCTATCGACTGGGTCAACTTCGAAACCTTCACAGCTATCAGCAGAAACCACTGTATTCGAGTCGTGCACATACTTCCGTAGATATGATACGTGAAAAACATTGTGCACACTCGACATCTTCTCTGGTAACTCCAATCTGTAGGCGAGCTTTCCAATTCGCTCGATGATCGGGAATGGTCCAACAAATCTCGGAGTCAGTTTTCCTTTCTTCCCGAATCGAATAACATTCTTCAGTGGAGAAATCTTCACAAAAACCATATCACCTACGTCGAATTCCAAATCCTTTCGACGCTTATCTGCATAACTCTTCTGTCGGTCTTGGGCCGTCTTCATTCGTTGCCGAATGATCTCTATGCAATCCGAAGTCTGTCGAATCATTTCTGGCCCAAGTATCAGCTTTTCTCCAATCTCTAACCAACATGTCGGAGAGTTACACGGTCTTCCATACAATGCCTCATACGGTGCCATACCAATGCTCGACTGGTAACTGTTGTTATATGAAAATTCCACCAAATGAAGGTGATCTTCCCATGATCCTCCGAAATCCAAAACACAAGCTCTAAGAAGATCTTCCAAAACTCGGTTGACTCTCTCGGTCTGACCATCTGTTTGAGGATGATAAGCTGTACTCAAACATAACTCGGTTCCCAAAACTTCCTGGAAGCTCTTCCAAAATCCACTAGTGAACAATGGATCTCGATCGCTCACTATACTCTTCGGAATACCATGGAATCGAACTATCCACTTAACATACAACTCAGCCAACTTTGATGCGGTCCTAGTCGATCGAACAGGAATGAATCTTGCACTCTTAGTCAGACGATCTATGATGACCCAAATCCCTTCATTTCCCGTTCTTGTTCTAGGTAGTCCATCAATAAAATCCATCGATACTTGCTCCCACTTCCATGTAGGAACTTCTAATGGCTGAAGCAATCCACTTGGCTTCTTTTGCTCAGCTTTCACCAACTGGCAGTTCATGCACTTGGAAATAAAATTTCCAACATCCTTCTTCATACCTTCCCAGAAGTAGGTTCTCTTCATATCCCGATACATCTTATTTCCACCTGGATGAATTGTCAGCTTCGAGTGATGACTTTCCTTCAGAACTTCAGTCCTCAATTCATCTATATCGGGAACAACTAGTCGTCCTTGCTTCCGAAGCCAACCCTCTCGATCGACCTCGAATCCTTTACCCTTTTCTGGATCCAATCCAGATTCCAAATCACGGATAATCTTGACAAGCTTATTGTCTCGCTTTTGGCTCTCGCCAATCCTTTCCACAAGAGTAGGTCTTATCGATAAGTTTGCCAACATCTCAGGTTCCAATTCGCATTTAGGGCTGAAGTCAAATCCAGCTAAATACTCGAGATTCTTCCATTCTGAGAACATGGCTCCCAATCATGCATGCCTTCGACTTAACGCATCTGCCACTGCGTTACCTTTTCCTGGAGTATAAGCTATACCAAAATCATATGATGCTAAAAACTCTAGCCAACGTTGCTGCCGAAGATTCAAATCCTTTTGGGAGAAAAGATACTTCAACGACTTATGATCTGTAAACAACTCGAATCGAACTCCCAATAGATAATGTCTCCATATCTTCAAAGCAAAAACAATCGCCGCTAATTCCAAATCATGAGTCGGGTAATTCCTTTCATGCGGCTTCGGTTGTCGACTTGCATATGCAACGACTTTATCCCTTTGCATTAGTACCGCTCCAAGTCCAGTACCACATGCGTCGGTGTAAACCACCATCTCATTATTCCCACCTGGAATAGTCAGAACATGAGCACTTGTCAATCGCTCCTTCAGGATTCTGAAAGCATCCCTATCCCCTGACATGCTACTGGGGCATTATATACAAACTGTACGACAATGCTTTAAAACGCGTTAAGGGGGATTAATGTAAAGTCTTAATGTCAAGAAAAATATTTATTTTACTGATTAGACATTACATATTTAGCGTATTCTACTATATATAAATGTATTGATGGATCCTTAAGAGATGGAAAATCTCGTAACATCTCTTGAGTTATTGCACGCACGTTATACACTAGATAGGAGATGTGAAACCCCATAAACATCTCTAACGCTATTACACTCATGTTGTGATATCGATTTGACTCACATAAGGATATTTTAGTCCTGACTCGAGTGTTTTGTCTTTTCATTACGCTCGTGTTAGTCCTGAGTTTTTCAGCGCATTGATGATTATTCTCTGGAGGATGAAGATGAAGATTTGGTATATTATTATTACTAATATTATTCCTAGCGTCATGTTATTCTGCTGCATTATATTTTGTTTCTATTGTATATATATGACTCTGATAAATGTTGTATAAATTATAATCAAATGTATAGTAAACAGATTCATGAACTGTTTATTTGATTATTATATTTTGTCATTCCGCCGCGAGATTCTATGTTTGTTTTCTCCTTCTTTCTTATTTTTATTAATAAAGCCCATTGATTATCTATGTTTCAAATTGTTCAATTTGGACATGTGTGTATTATTGTCAATTTAAACCTTCTGAAATGTTGGTCCTCGCACTTATTGACTAATGCACTTGTGCTAGTTGTTCTAGAGGTGAATCAGGACTTAGTATGTATGCGGATGCATGTGGAATAGGATTAGGAGTTGTATTAATGCAAAGAGGTAAAGTGATTGCATATGCATCTCAACGGCTCAGACTGTATGAAGTTAGATATCCAACTCATGATTTGGAATTAGCTGTAGTAATTTCCGCATTGAAGGTGTAGAGACATTACTTTAGGGAGAAAGATTCAAGCTATATATCGATCATAAGTCATTGAGTTATTTATTCTCTCAGAAAGAGCTGAATATGAGACAACAGAGGTGGTTAGAGTTTTTAGCCGCTTATGGCTTTGATATTGAGTACACATCAGGAGAAGGGAATAAAGTTGCAGATGCACTTAGCAAAAAATATCAGAATGTAGTATTGGCAATGATAGATGAGTGGAAAGATTTAGAAGCACTGACTACAAGCAGAATACAATGGAGGTCTGAGGCTAGTTCTAGTAAAGAGACTACTATGTTGTCGTGTTTAGAAGTTCAACCGATGATGATCGAAAGGATTGCTTCTAAGCAAGGAAAGGATCCATTATTAGCTGAACGAATTAGGAGGTTGAGGAATGGAACAGAGAGCGATGACTTGAAAGATTTCAACCTTGACCAGAATGGATGGTTGAGGAAGAAAGGACGACTATGTGTTGCAAATGTGGGAAACATTAGGGCGGAAGTTCTTGGAGAATGCCATCGTTCGAAGTTCACTATTTATCCAGGAGGAACTAAGATGTATCAGGATATGAAAAAAGAAGTTTCTTCTAGGAAGTTATGAAGAGAGATGTAGTCTTATAGGTGAGGCAATGTTTAAGCTATCAACTGATAAAAGCTGAACATCAAAAACCGAGTGGGTTACTTCAGCCTTTGGATGTTCTAGTCTGGAAATTGGATTCTATCTCAATGGATTTCATAGATGGGTTGCCATGGTTGAATCGAGGAAATGAAAGCATATGGGTCGCAATGGACAAGTTTACCAAGAGTGCCCATTTCATTCCAGCTAGGTCGACCAGGACCGCACCAGATTTAGCTAAGTTATTCAAGAAAAATATAGTTAGACTGCAGGGGATTCCTAGTAATATAGGAAGTGAAGAGATTCCTTATTTACAAGCGAGTTCAGGTAGAGTCTACAAGAGACTTTAGGTACCAAGCTCAAGATGAGTACCGCTTACCATCCGCAGACAGATGGGCAAACAGAAAGAGTTAACAAAGCCTTAGAGGATTTGTTAAGGTCTTGTGCGCTAGATTTTGGGGGATCATGGGAAGACCACCTACATTTAGTCGAGTTTTCATAAAACAACAGTTATCAGACTAGTATAGAGATGGCACCATTTGAAGCATTGTATGGAAGGCCATGCAAATCTCCTGTTTGTTGGTTGGAGACTGGGGACAGGTTTAGTCTTGGTCCAAATTTAGTTAGAGAAGCTATAGAAAAGATTGAATTAATTTGAGCTAGGATAAAGGAAGCTCGGTCTATGCATATGAGTTATGCTAATAAGAGACAAAAAGACTTAGAGTTCTCAGCTGGAGATCATGTCTTCGTCAAGGCGTCACCAATGAAAGGTGTAATCAGATTTGGAAGGTCTGGAAAATTGGCATCAAGATTTGTTGGACCATTTCCCATTATATAAAGGATCGGGAAACTCGCGTATAGAGTAGAGTTACCGATTAGTTTAGCAGGAGTCCACAATGTTTTTCATATTTCTTATCTCAGAATGTGTATTCAAGATCCAAAAACTCATATTATACTGACTGTGTTGAATGATCTAGTAGTGGAACCGGATAAGACTATAGTTAGATAACCAGTTCGTATAATTGCGAGAGATGAGAAAAGACTAAGGAACAAGACAGTTAGATTAGTCATAGTCCAGTAGAGTAACGACGAGAGACTGTACTTGGGAAATTGAGAGCAGGGTTAGAGATACTTATCCCGACTTGTTTCATAGCATGTTTAACCATAATTTTTTATTACTGTAAGTACCTTATCGTAATTTCGAGCATGAAATTCTTTTAGGAGGGGAGTCTGTAATGATCCTTATTTCGACTAACATTATTTAGGACATTTAATTTGATAAATTAAATGAAATAATGTATATGGTCAAGAGATTAAGATTTGTAAATTAATAAAGGAGCGTGCCTTAATGAATATATAAGCAAAAGAGAATTAAAAATAAGTAAGTAGGAGGAATATGATAAGGGAAAAATAGGAACAGACTTTGTTCTTATACCCTAAGCCTTTCTACCCCTCTTTTCTCATTCATTTCAACATTCATAAACAAAACTAAAACCCCAAGAGCTTGGCTGGCCACCATTAATGGGATTCAAGAAGAAGAAAGGCCAGGATTCAAGTAGAAAGTTTAAACAAATCAATTAAAAGGACAAATCTCAACCTTCTTAAAACCAAGCCAAGATGAATAATAAATTTACATCTCATTTTGACTATGATTTCGGTTTTATGATTATGGCCGAATTATTTTGTAAATAATATGTCATATTATATTTGTTTAAATAGATATATATTGTGACGACCGCCCATAACCCCTGCACTGAACCTAGAGAAAGTGCGATGTAAAGTGTGCCAGGCAGCCATGGACGATTGTCAAGGTAAATTAAAACAACAGAATCTATCGTATTACTCACAGCGCATGGACAAAATACAATAGAACATATATATAGTGAAGCTTCACAGAATAGAATCTCATCAATAAAACTTCGTAATAGTTGAATACAAACATCTGAATAGTCAATACAACAAGCCTCACTACATATCACTCAGAGAATACAAAGCAGCGGAACATCCAGTACATATAGTAAGAAGTAATATGCAATACTCCAGCTCATCTTCGTCATCAGCATCGTGGAAAGCAAGAGCAGCACCTGTCACCTGCTACCTAGTCTGCCCGTCCCAAAATGGACGAACAGCCCAAGGCAATAAGAGTTAAAACATAAAGCCTTGAGTCAGACAACAGTCTTAGTGAGCGGTAAATTAACTAACAACGTACCAAAAGAGTACAAAGGAAAAAGGAATAGGAATACAACCCTCCCACTCCAACCTCTTTCTACAGTGATAGCCCCCAGACACACACTAAGTAGAAGCAAACATAGCAAAGCACACAATTTAAGGTAAAGCAATTATCACTCGAGTCAAGGGCGATGTTTTCCAAGTACAAACCCCCAAGGCCTAAACCAAGATCAGATAAGCACCCAGAAAATACCACTCTTGAGACCGAATGACGATACAACCAAACATCCATGACACTGGCTATCACTGTTATCATTGCTTCGATATCACCGTTAATTGAATGACCGGCACATTCTTTCAGCCGTCCGTCAAGGGCTAATGGAAACCCCGGTTCTAGACATAACTCCCGCACGTCATCGTGACCCGTGCCTAGGACTATCGAATCTGCCCAGAGTACTTGACTATCAATCATTAGCCTTCAGGGACTATCGAATCTGCCCAACGTACTCTTGCTTTGAGCATGCTAGAACCTTCAACAACAATGAGATCTCAGCCTTCTAGTCATCCTCCTCGACGACTATTTCCATACTAGCTCAAGCGCCTCTCGAGCAAACCATTATCCTCTAACTTGAACAACATCATCGAGTTAACAACATGCTTGGAATGATCCCGTCTGGATTAGACCAAGACTATCTTCATCTCATGCTTCGCTTCATCACATCCTCGTAAAGCTTCATCTCAACATCATTATTATCGAATCTATGCATAAGAGCTTCATCATCCACTACATATGCCACGAGCAGCTTTCTCGATTCAAGAACCTTTCTCTTAGCTTTTGAATCATCTTCGATCTAAATCAAATCATCAATCATCTAATTCATAGCAATCAATCAAATCAAACATTAATCCAAGTAAACAAGCATTCAAATATGAGCTAAATGGACAATTATAACAATAATGGCAATTTCGTAATTAAAGAGTCAAAAGTCTAACAAGCATGAAAACATGAGCAATATCTCTATAATCTTGATGAATGAACTTGCATAGGCTAACATGTAGAAAAATGGTTGTCAAATCATCATAAACAATGGATCTATACTTAAGTTTACAAAGATGCATGAAAATCCCTACTTTACACCAAAATCAAGCCAACGATCCGATATACTCCTTTGGATCCGTGTGAGAGATAATCACCACTCACCAAATCACCTAAACAACCCCGAATCAACACGCTTCAGATCTGGGCAGCGAAGGATCTAGCTTGGTCTATCACGAATCCGCTTCAAACGATGAAATCTCTCTTCGAAGAATGTAGATCTTCAATCTAAGCTCTTCGATCTTCGATTTGATCTTCGATATGGATGGAAGGAATCACTAGATTAGAGTGGAGAAAAGAAGTGAAGAAGTGTAGAAGTCGAGCTCTCAAAATGGCAGCACTCCGTCGCTTCGAAATCCGGATCCCAAAAATGGAACAAAGCCCTCCTATTTATAGCTGAAATTCCTTAACTCGTCTGCCTTCTTAGGGCGTCTCCGACTTAAGCCTCCCTCTGCCTTATGACCTACGACTCAGCAACTAACCCCTAAGTTGGTAACGACTTAACACATGCGCCCATACGACCTAACGAAGATACGTCTTAACATATGCGCGCATTCTCACGTCCTACGACTTAATGCTTTGCCGACCTACGACTTAACAAAACCCACTAGTCTACGACTCATAACTTAGCAGGGCTTCCGACTTAACAGATAACTAGGTTACGACTTAACTGGGATATGACTCAACTCCTAAGTCGTCTACGACTTAACGTACCCAGTAACCTTCGACCTAAGCTCATGTGTGCCTATATTACCTAACGACTTAGCACACACTCAACTCAGCAACGATACCGCCTTAACGAGTCAACTGGGATACGACTCAACATGGTAGCCGACCTACAACTTAGATCCTTAACTCGCCAAAACCCTTAAGTCTCCTATCTCTTAGGTCGCGCTACCTCTTAGGTCGTCTACGACCTAACTTCTAAGTCGCTCCAATACTTAGGTCGTCCACTCGACTTATCTCAAACTCCTTAGGTCGCCAGTTTCTTAGCTCGGTAAATCTTCTTAAGTCGGTCACTTACCTTAAGTCGTCTAAATCTTTAGGTCGACTAATTCTATAGGTCGCCTATCTCCTTAAGTCGGCTACGAGTTAAGCCTATGCTTACTTACGACCTATCAGACTCTCCGACCTAACTCTTTCCCGACCTAAAACCCGCACGACCTAGGACTTAAACTCTAAACAACTTATCAACAGTGTGACCAAATGTCAACTGTTTTAAAATGTTTCGATCCGTAAAATACGGGTCGTTACATTCTCTCCCCCTTAGGAATTTCGTCCCCGAAATTCCAAACAAACAAAGCAATCAAAGACTATTCTGCACGCCTACCATCCATAGCAATTAACAAACCATGCATCCAATTCTAGCTTAGCGTACAGAATTCTAACACTAGAACAAGTTACAATATCGTGAGATGACACGACACCTTAGGGCCATACCTTGAAGAGTTCAGGATGAGCTGCCTTCGTCCTCTCTTCCACCTCCCACGTAAAGTCGTTATCATCGTCACTCCATTGTATCTTGAGCAACTTAACTATCTTGCTCCTAAGCTGTTTCGTGTCGGTTTCCACAACACGAAGCGGCTTACGAGGTCTTCTATCGACTGGGTCAACTTCGAAACCTTCACAGCTATCAGCAGAAACCACTGTATTCGAGTCGTGCACATACTTCCGTAGATATGATACGTGAAAAACATTGTGCACACTCGACATCTTCTCTGGTAACTCCAATCTGTAGGCGAGCTTTCCAATTCGCTCGATGATCGGGAATGGTCCAACAAATCTCGGAGTCAGTTTTCCTTTCTTCCCGAATCGAATAACATTCTTCAGTGGAGAAATCTTCACAAAAACCATATCACCTACGTCGAATTCCAAATCCTTTCGACGCTTATCTGCATAACTCTTCTGTCGGTCTTGGGCCGCCTTCATTCGTTGTCGAATGATCTCTATGCAATCCGAAGTCTGTCGAATCATTTCTGGCCCAAGTATCAGCTTTTCTCCAATCTTTAACCAACATGTCGGAGAGTTACACGGTCTTCCATACAATGCCTCATACGGTGCCATACCAATGCTCGACTGGTAACTGTTGTTATATGAAAATTCCACCAAATGAAGGTGATCTTCCCATGATCCTCCGAAATCCAAAACACAAGCTCTAAGAAGATCTTCCAAAACTCGGTTGACTCTCTCGGTCTGACCATCTGTTTGAGGATGATAAGCTGTACTCAAACATAACTCGGTTCCCAAAACTTCCTGGAAGCTCTTCCAAAATCCACTAGTGAACAATGGATCTCGATCGCTCACTATACTCTTCGGAATACCATGGAATCGAACTATCCACTTAACATACAACTCAGCCAACTTTGATGCGGTCCTAGTCGATCGAACAGGAATGAATCTTGCACTCTTAGTCAGACGATCTATGATGACCCAAATCCCTTCATTTCCCGTTCTTGTTCTAGGTAGTCCATCAATAAAATCCATCGATACTTGCTCCCACTTCCATGTAGGAACTTCTAATGGCTGAAGCAATCCACTTGGCTTCTTCTGCTCAGCTTTCACCAACTGGCAGTTCATGCACTTGGAAATAAAATTTCCAACATCCTTCTTCATACCTTCCCAGAAGTAGGTTCTCTTCATATCCCGATACATCTTGTTTCCACCTGGATGAATTGTCAGCTTCGAGTGATGACTTTCCTTCAGAACTTCACTCCTCAATTCATCTATATCGAGAACAACTAGTCGTCCTTGCTTTTGAAGCCAACCCTCTCGATCGACCTCGAATCCTTTACCCTTTTCTGGATCCAATCCAGATTCCAAATCACGGATAATCTTGACAAGCTTATTGTCTCGCTTTTGGCTCTCGCCAATCCTTTCCACAAGAGTAGGTCTTATCGATAAGTTTGCCAACATCTCAGGTTCCAATTCGCATTTAGGCCTGAAGTCAAATCCAGCTAAATACTCGAGATTCTTCCATTCTGAGAACATGGCTCCCAATCATGCATGCCTTCGACTTAACACATCTGCCACTGCGTTACCTTTTCCCGGAGTATAAGCTATACCAAAATCATATGATGCTAAAAACTCTAGCCAACGTTGCTGCCGAAGATTCAAATCCTTTTGGGAGAAAAGATACTTCAACGACTTATGATCTGTAAACAACTCGAATTGAACTCCCAATAGATAATGTCTCCATATCTTCAGAGCAAAAACAATCGCCGCTAATTCCAAATCATGAGTCGGGTAATTCCTTTCATGCGGCTTCGGTTGTCGACTTGCATATGCAACGACTTTATCCCTTTGCATTAGTACCGCTCCAATTCCAGTACCACATGCGTCGGTGTAAACCACCATCTCATTATTCCCACCTGGAATAGTCAGAACATGAGCACTTGTCAATTGCTCCTTCAGGATTCTGAAAGCTTGCTCACACTTATCTTCCCATCTGAACACTTGGTTTTTCTTTGTCAATCCTGTTAACGGTGCAGCTACCTTAGAGAAGTCTTTGATAAACCGTCGATAATATCCTGCTATTCTAAGAAAACTTCTCACATCAGATGCATTCTTAGGTCTAACCCAATCCTGGATTGCTGCCACCTTAGCGGGATCAACCGCTATTCCATTTCCAGAAATAACGTGGCCTAAGAACCTCACTTCACTCTTCCAGAAGTGACACTTCGAAAACTTAGCCTTCAGCTGATGTTTCCATAAGATTTCCAAAACAATACGCAAGTGCGTCTTGTGCTCTTCTTCAGTTCTGGAATAAATCAGAATATCATCCACGAACACAAGCACAAACTTGTTCAACTGATCTCTGAACACTCTATTCATAAGATCCACAAAATATGCTGGCGCGTTAGTCAACCCAAACGGCATTACCAGCCACTCAAAGAAACCGGATGGTGTTCGAAAAGCAGTCTTCGGCACACTATCCTTAGCCACTCTCAACTGGTGAAATCCTGTTGCCAAATCCATCTGAGAAAACACCTTGGCTTCGTGAAGCTGATCAAACAAGTCATCTATTCTCGGCAATGGATACTTGTTCTTCTTAGTCACCTTATTCAGCTCACGATAATCCACACACAACCTCAGCGATCCATCTTCTTTGGTTACAAACACAACTGGTGCACCCCATTTGGACACACTACGCCGAATGAATCCTTTCTGCAAAAGATCATCAACCGGCACCCTCAACTCCTGCTGTTCCCTAGGCGCCATCCGCCTAAGAGGCATCACAACAGGTCTGGCTCCTTCAACTAGATCTATACGAAACTCGATCTCTCTATGCGGCGGTAACCCTTTGACCTCGTCAAAGACATCCTCAAATCCATTAGCGATCGGCACTGATGACAGTCCATCCCGTGGAACAACCAGCGAATACATGAAGCTCATGAAGACGCCTTCTTCATGCTTACATCGTATCACAATCTTTCTCCCCTCCACATTCTCGACTGTCACTTCCAACCTCTCGCAATCAACCTTTGCCGCATACTTCCTAAGCCAGTCCATACCCAAAATAATTCCGAACCCCGCAAAGTTCAGAACAAAACAATCACAAACAAAAGAGCAATCATGACTCGATACAATCAGACCACGACATAACATACACAAACAATACGAACCCCCAACTGGATTAGTCACAACCAATGGCCTATCAACAATATCCGGTTCCAAACCTAACCGACCTACAAGTTCACTACAAACAAACGAATGCGACGCCCCAGTATCAAACAGAACTCTAACTGGAACACCACATCGGAAAAGAGTACCTTGAACCACCACACTCTTTCCTTTCTCTTCAACGGTAGGAGCTTTCAAAGACGATGGAACAGCTCCCAAAGCATAAGCTTGCACAATCTGCTTGTCCCTCCTCGGTTCTGGACAATCCTTCCTGAGATGCCCCGGCTTGTCACAGTTGTGACACTTCATCGGTACCTTCGGATTCTTACAATCCTTAGAGAAATTGCCCTTCTGCTGACAATTGTAGCAAGTCACTTCGCCCTTCGGCTTCTTCTGGCCATCCTTACCCTTCTGCTGCTGCTGCTTCCTTTTCTTGTTTCCACCCTGCTGTGGTTTAGACTCTCCCCTGGTCACAGCAACAACAGATCCTTCCTTAGGAAACAGACTCTCATGCCTGAGAGCTTTCTCCACAAGCTTCTCAAATGAATCGTCCAAATGATCCACCAACTGCCTCCCAAGATAACTGTCCAAGCCTGTCACAAACTTCTCATTCTTCTGATATGCAGATTCAATATATGACCGGGCATACTTGGACAAAGCTTCAAACTCAAAAACATACTCAAGAACTGGTCTTCCTCCCTGCTTGAGCTCCACAAACTTCTTGAACAGAACAGACTTCTGAGCTGTAGAAATAAACTTAGCTTCAAATCTAACTTGGAATTGCTCCCAAGTAATCTCTTCCTCCGGGGTATTGATGGTAATAGAGTTCCACCAATTAGAGGCTCTCCCTTGAAGCAGCCTTGATGCTAACTTCCTCTTAGTTGCATCCTCAATTCCCAAATCTCCAAAAATCCTTCTACAAGCATCCATCCATCTCTGGACCTCAATAGTTGATTTTGTTCCCAAGAAAACCTTCCCCCCAAGAGCAGTATAATCTTTGCACAGCTTAGCAAAATCCACCGGTTTTGGAGTTTGAACTTGAACCCCAACATCTACTGCTGCCCCCGGAACTGGTATCCTTCTCATGATCGAAGTCATCATAGCTTCGAACATAGCAGCATAATCAGCAGCCCCTTCAGTAGCACGGCCTTCCCTAGCAGCTGGTCTCCCTCTTCGACTCATTCTCAATATCTATAAAAAGGAATGATCAGAACACCTAGAGAAACAACTGCATAAAGGACTCAAACTCTACTAAGCTACTATATATTATATATAGTAATCATCCATCAAAATACAATTACGTCTCTCATACGTAGTTACGTCAGCGAGCGTTGGGTAAAATCGATTAACCAAAGCTCTGATACCAAATGTGACGACCACCCATAACCCCTGCACTGAACCTAGAGAAAGTGCGCTGTAAAGTGTGCCAGGCAGCCATGGACGATTGTCAAGGTAAATTAAAATAATAGAATCTATCGTATTACTCACAGCGCATGGACAAAATACAATAGAACATATATATAGTGAAGCTTCACAGAATAGAATCTCATCAATAAAACTTCGTAATAGTTGAATACAAACATCTGAATAGTCAATACAACAAGCCTCACTACATATCACTCAGAGAATACAAAGCAGCGGAACATCCAGTACATATAGTAAGAAGTAATATGCAATACTCCAGCTCGTCTTCGTCATCAGCATCGTGGAAAGCAAGAGCAGCACCTGTCACCTGCTACCTAGTCTGCCCGTCCCAAAATGGACGAACAGCCCAAGGCAATAAGAGTTAAAACATAAAGCCTTGAGTCAGACAACAGTCTTAGTGAGCGGTAAATTAACTAACAACATACCAAAAGAGTACAAAGGAAAAAGGAATAGGAATACAACCCTCCCACTCCAACCTCTTTCTACAGTGATAGCCCCCAGACACACACTAAGTAGAAGCAAACATAGCAAAGCACACAATTTAGGGTAAAGCAATTATCACTCGAGTCAAGGGCGATGTTTTCCAAGTACAAACCCCCAAGGCCTAAACCAAGATCAGATAAGCACCCAGAAAATACCACTCTTGAGACCGAATGACGATACAACCAAACATCCATGACTCTGGCTATCACTGTTATCATTGCTTCGATATCACCGTTAATTGAATGACCGGCACATTCTTTCAGCCGTCCGTCAAGGGCTAATGGAAACCCCGGTTCTAGACATAACTCCCGCACGTCATCGTGACCCGTGCCTAGGACTATCGAATCTGCCCAGAGTACTTGACTATCAATCATTAGCCTTCAGGGACTATCGAATCTGCCCAACGTACTCTTGCTTTGAGCATGCTAGAACCTTCAACAACAATGAGATCTCAGCCTTCTAGTCATCCTCCTCGACGACTATTTCCATACTAGCTCAAGCGCCTCTCGAGCAAACCATTATCCTCTAACTCGAACAACATCATCGAGTTAACAACATGCTTGGAATGATCCCGTCTGGATTAGACCAAGACTATCTTCATCTCATACTTCGCTTCATCACATCCTCGCAAAGCTTCATCTCAACATCATTATTATCGAATCTATGCATAAGAGCTTCATCATCCACTACATATGCCACGAGCAGCTTTCTCGATTCAAGAACCTTTCTCTTAGCTTTTGAATCATCTTCGGTCTAAATCAAATCATCAATCATCTAATTCATAGCAATCAATCAAATCAAACATTAATCCAAGTAAACAAGCATTCAAATATGAGCTAAATGGACAATTATAACAATAATGGCAATTTCGTAATTAAAGAGTCAAAAGTCTAACAAGCATGAAAACATGAGCAATATCTCTATAATCTTGATGAATGAACTTGCATAGGCTAACATGTAGAAAAATGGTTGTCAAATCATCATAAACAATGGATCTATACTTAAGTTTACAAAGATGCATGAAAATCCCTACTTTACACCAAAATCAAGCCAACGATCCGATATACTCCTTTGGATCCGTGTGAGAGATAATCACCACTCACCAAATCACCTAAACAACCCCGAATCAACACGCTTCAGATCTGGGCAGCGAAGGATCTATCTTGGTCTATCACGAATCCGCTTCAAACGATGAAATCTCTCTTCGAAGAATGTAGATCTTCAATCTAAGCTCTTCGATCTTCGATTTGACCTTCGATATGGATGGAAGGAATCACTAGATTAGAGTGGAGAAAAGAAGTGAAGAAGTGTAGAAGTCGAGCTCTCAAAATGGCAGCACTCCGTCGCTTCGAAATCCGGATCCCAAAAATGGAACAAAGCCCTCCTATTTATAGCTGAAATTCCTTAACTCGTCTGCCTTCTTAGGGCGTCTCCGACTTAAGCCTCCCTCTGCCTTACGACCTACGACTCAGCAACTAACCCCTAAGTCGGTAACGACTTAACACATGCGCCCATACGACCTAACGAAGATACGTCTTAACATATGCGCGCATTCTCACGTCCCACGACTTAATGCATTGCCGACCTACGACTTAACAAAACCCACTAGTCTACGACTCATAACTTAGCAGGGCTTCCGACTTAACAGATAACTAGGTTACGACTTAACTGGGATATGACTCAACTCCTAAGTCGTCTACGACTTAACGTACCCAGCAACCTTCGACCTAAGCTCATGTGTGCCTATATGACCTAACGACTTAGCACACACTCAACTCAGCAACGATACCGCCTTAACGAGTCAACTGGGATACGACTCAACATGGTAGCCGACCTACGACTTAGATCCTTAACTCGCCAAAACCCTTAAGTCTCCTATCTCTTAGGTCGCGCTACCTCTTAGGTCGTCTACGACCTAACTTCTAAGTCGCTCCAATACTTAGGTCGTCCACTCGACTTATCTCAAACTCCTTAGGTCGCCAGTTTCTTAGCTCGGTAAATCTTCTTAAGTCGGTCACTTACCTTAAGTCGTCTAAATCTTTAGGTCGACTAATTCTATAGGTCGCCTATCTCCTTAAGTTGGCTACGAGTTAAGCCTATTCTTACTTACGACCTATCAGACTCTCTGACCTAACTCTTTGCCGACCTAAAACCCGCACGACCTAGGACTTAAACTCTAAACAACTTATCAATAGTGTGACCAAATGTCAACTGTTTTAAAATGTTTCGATCCGTAAAATACGGGTCGTTACATATATGCTTGTGGATGATTTATATTGTTTCATATAGATATTATGATAAGTTTAGATTGGAAAAACCAATTAAATGACATCTAAATGACTTGCGTTTTTGAGATATGGTCAAAAATATTATTTTAGAAGTGGGTTTCAAGCTTCATAATTTTCTAAGTTGTTGTGGATTTATTATGAAATTTCTATGAAAGAAAATATTTAATACTGGGTTTAAATTATTTAAATCAATTATATAACGAATGGGTCTATAATTTAAATATGTTAGAAAACATATTAAAAGTGAATTATGGTGATTTTTGGGGAATTTTCCTAAGTATTTTATTATAGTTACAAAATTATTTAAATTAAGAGACTTGAATGTTTTATCAAGGAGAAGGGCGTACTTTTTAAAACATTTAAATTGAAAATTCTGAGTTTGATAGCACTTTTAGAAAACGGTTTTTGATAAAGAAGTGGCAAACAATTACATTTTGACAAATAAAGAAAGTTAGGTGAAAAGAAATTTCTTTTAAAGGCTAAAAAAATAGTTATGCTTGGATTTACTACTTCGCCACTTCATTCTTTTACCTTTCGACACATTACCTCCGCTAAAGAACCCATTCGAAACCAATGTACCTGGTATCAAGCAATTGATAAGTAGTGCATTGGAGAAAGGCGGAATGGACAATGTCGAAACCTTGCTTTCGAAGGGGTAGAAGTTATTTTTCAAAGCTTTCAACTCACTACTTACTTTTGATTATAAAAGATGCTTTCGAAGGGGTTGAAGCCGACTCTATTAGCTTTCAAACCTATCAACTTACCTTTGTTTTAAAAAAGATCTTTTGAAAGAGTTGCTTCATTTTTGTTTTAAAAGAAGCTTTCAAAGGGATAGCCGCTTTGAACCTATTCGAAACCCATGGTACCACATTCTTACCTTTCGAACTAGTTAAGGCCACTTTTCTTTATAGCCTTAAAGCAATGTATTCGAAAGGGTGCTTTCGCCTTTTATTTTGAAGTTGCCTTCTTAATGCTTTAAAATGGGTCGTATAACCGCTTTCAAATGCTTTTGGAGGCAATGGTTTCGAAAGAGTGGGTTTCGAAACCATCCTATTTCTTTTATTTGGGATTAATGTTTTCGAAAGCAATGTTTTCACCCTAATTTTCTATGACCCTATAGTTATATTATATGTTAAACCAAAGGTTTCGAAAGAAATGACTTTAAATGGTTTTGAAGCAATGTTTCCACAAACTTTTACTTGAACCCAATACTTTCAAAATGTATGTTTTAAGTGAAGGATTCCAATGCTTTTGAAAGGCATATTATAAGTGTTTCGAAGAGGAAACCTCAATGTTTTTGAAAGGTATATTTAAGCATGCCAGAAGGTTTGTTTTAAGTGTTTTGAAAAGAAGGTTTCCATTGCTTTTTAAAGACAAGTTCAATGGTTTCGAAAGATGATGTCTAAGGTTTAAATAATGATTTCGAAAGGTCTATTTTCAATACATTCGAAAGGTATGTTTTGGCCTTTCGGCCTAGTGTTCCAAGGTTAAAGTAGCTAATTTGTTATGAAAGGGTACTTTCAATGAATTCGAAAGTTTAAGGTTTTAAACAAAGGTTTCGAATATATTTTTTTGGCCTTGTAGCCTAAAGCTATCTATGTTAAAAGGGGGTTTAACTTATTATGAAGGGGTAGATAATCCCATTGATAATATTTCATTAACATTGTTTTTGTAAAGCATATAACATGGCCTAATTGTTTTGACTAAAGCAAAGTATATGATTTCCTTATTTTATAAATTTATGATTTCAGGGGTAAATCGTTGACAAAGATTGTTTGCAAGGAAATGAAATTTGAATAGGGTAGTTAACCCTAAGTATATGACAGGAAATGAAACTTGAATAGGGTAGTTAAACCTAAGTTTATGATTCAGATATTAGAAAACTAGATGGGATTCATGTACGGTCGCGTCTTATACTTTAGCTAATAGCCCCTAGCTAAGATAAGTCCAAACTTCTAATGTATAGGGCTTTGTCACGGATGGGACTAAAATAATGTTACAAATAGAAGGGAATATACAGAGTAAAGATAGGTTATTGGTGAGCCCACAAAACCATCAGGATCAGTTGACCCTAAAAGAAGACAGTTAAAGGCAGATAGCCCAGTGTTGTGTCTAATAGAAGTTAGATTATCGATTTTTTCTTGTAGGCCCAAATCTTCCAATTGTTAATAGTTAGCCAGATAAAACTATAGTGTGGATAGATAGTCCATTGATTTCCTTATTTTTATGCATATATGTATTTGCTATTATTGTTATACTCTATTTGATTGCAGGATTATGATTTGCAATAGACATGCTTTTAAAGGAATATTAGTGAGGGGAAACCCATTCCGCTAAGCGGTGTGGTCTCCCTTAATATCAGTAAATCGAGATGTAATAGTATTATTCACACCGAGCTTTATGTCTGACTCGAAGTTTATGTTTTCCCCTTAAACTCTCGGGTGCTCAAAATTTGATTTGAGTACATTGAGAATTAAGATTTTTCAGATTTAATAGGTTTGATGAATAAGCTTCCAAAGACGTGCAGGAGGCAATGCTATCTATGTTGGAGCTATTTAGTAGTATTTCCGCTGTGATGTATTTATGACTGATATGTCTGTTTAGTACTTTGGTCATCCAAGGGGGCATTTTTATATGTCGATCTTGGCGTAATTTGTAATAATTATATTTGATCAAAACCTAGGAATCGTTTTGGGATTATACAATTGAATATGAAATATTGATTTGAAATGTAATCGAAAAGGATGTTTTGAAATCTATGTGGATTTCATTTTAGGACTCTTGCTATTGTTAAAGTTAAAAATGTATGTCGAGTCAAGGTAGAAAGCAACATTGCCTTATCTTGTCCCACTTCATTATTTTCCCTGGGTAGTACTAGTTTGAGATCGACGGGTTATGATAAGTACATGATATTTTAATTTCCATATACGATCATTTTTTATTTTCGATAGTTGATTCATTAACTATCGATTTTGATATCCTTCTTTGTGCTTCACCAGTTCAAGACGATTTGTTGCTTGTTTGGAGCATTGATATTGTGTTTAGTTAATCTAAGAGGATTTATAGCTCGTTCTGAACATTGGCATCCAGCATTGGAGATAACTAAATCAAAAGAGCGAGTGGTAGCCAAGCTATATGGGTCGCACCCATTAGGTATATTCACATTTATTTAGAGAGGTTTCGGTTGCATGTATGCAGTGATGTGGATATATTTGAATTCTCGAATGTCATTCGCGAGGGTCTGGCTTGGATGTTCCCGAGAGTGATGCATGTTTGGCGTGGGCTCTCAAGTATATTTTATCTAGAGGTATACTTTTGGTATATGGAGGCGCACTCTCTTTTTAATGTTGGACAAATTCGTTCTCATTGTTTGATTCGGACCTTGGAGTTAATCATTTCTTAATTGTATCGAGAAGTGCTTTGTGCTCTTCGCTTTGTTTAATTATTTATGTCCATTCCTTAAGTTTTGATTTTGATCTTGTTTGTGCCCATTCTTTCAAGTTGGGATTTTGTTATGGCTTGCTTCCATTCTTTCTTGTATGGATGTTTTTCTTGTAATGTAAAACCCATTCCATGTTTAATGGTATGGTCTCACAAATTATATTATGTTTATCATATTTGTTGAGTTTACTCACGCTGGTTTTTTTGACTAATCTAGGTGTTATTTTATTATAATGCTTGGGTTAGATCGAGTTTTTCTAGGTTGTCGTTGATGGGACATGGAGCTCGGGTCAGACAGTAGTATTTGTATTTTTCATTGTATTATTATGTACATCCATCAACAATTGTAAGGTCAGGGAGGTATAACTGTCCAACTGATAAGGTTTGTTTTTACCTCTGATATACCATGTATCTTATAGTGACATCTTTTACTGTCTTTGTTATATTATATGTTATCATTCCGTTGTGAGATTCTATTTTTTCCTATTCTTCTTATTTTTATTTCATCCTAACGATCTGCCTTTTCAGCACTTGGATGCTCGACATTTTAATATTATGGATGTATTAAGTGTCGACTTTCGACATTCGAAAAGGTTGGTCATTACATTGAGTTTGGGAGGAAGAAATAAAGTATAGATCATTGTCCTTAAAGAGAATCATTATCTTTGATTCAACTATAATTACTTCTTCAAATAATGTATAAGATTTGTTTCCTTTCAATGACAAGAAGTAAATTAGAACCATAATAAGACAATGTTGATCAAAATTCTCTTCAAGTTAAGTTTAATATCTCAGGAAAGAAAACTCGACAACCTTAGGGTGCAAGGTCACTAAGGAAGTCTACTTGAAAAGGAGGAAATACTATTTCAGATGACCATGTAGTATTTCTCCATAAAGATAAAATAATGGATTGGTGAAGATGATTATGTGGACTTACATCAATCCATATAATGTACTAATTTGAACGGTGGATTTAAGATATGAATATATAGCGTAAATCTAAATAAAGTTTGAGATCTTTTTCTTTATCTTAAGGTAACAAGATCATTGGTTATGAATAATTATTCAAAACCAAAAGGGACCAAATGGGTAATGTGGAAAGGTATAACTCATTACAGAAGAGACTACACTCAAAAGGAAAATGATGTTTTCTTTTAAAGAGACTTTCTCTTTAGTTTTACTGAAAGACTCTTTAGAACCATTTTGGAGCTTGTTGCATATTATGATTTTAAGCAATATAGAAAGGATATTAAAGTCATGTTATTCAATAGAGACATTGATGAAACAACTTAAGAAAACCACTTATGGATTACGTGTTAGGGATTCAAGATATTTGGATTATCACAAAATGGCTAGGCAGATAAGGCTTTTAAAAAAATTGGCATGCAAATTGCAAATCAATTGATTCTATTTTGCCAAAAAAGACAAATGTTTTCTTATATATTGATATAAGAACATTCTTAAAACCAAAGAAATGCAGAAGATTCCTCATGCATTTGAGTTATGGAGTCTAATGCATGCTAAAGCATATATACAAAAGGATATTGGGTGTATTATTTGACAGATATCTTACTGACATTGAAAGTGGACCACCGGTTAGTAACCAATATGCTTATGAGATATCTTTAAGGAACAAGAAGATCATATACTCATATATAAAAGATCGAATTGGTTGGAAATCATAAAGCATTACCATACGAATATTTTGGATGCCAAGAGTACAAAAGATCCACTTTAGGTAATAATAATAATAATTTTTAGGTGGAACTCTATAAATAAAGTTGTCATACAGACACTTATAGCCTCCTCTACTATGGAACCAACGTTTATTTTTCTGTTATGGGGCTTCTAATGATAGAAAATAATTGTAAAATTTCATCGCAAAGTTATTGAATATTAAAAAGGAAAAAGAAATTGAAAGACTATTAAAGTAATATTGTGACAGTAAACAACATATTATTTTCGAATAATGGGATAGTGCAAAATAGATTGTAATTCATAGCGCATATTATGACAAACTTCATTATGGAAGATCCGCTTAGGAAAGGATTCTCATCGACGATCTTTCATGAGCATGTTGCTCAATTGTTGTAACAATTATGTAAGGATGGTTTGATTCATGGAGAGTTTATATTTGGCATAGTCATATGACAGATTGCTCTATACTTCTGTTTGGATATATTAAGTATTTTTTCTCTTTCTGATTAGAAATAAAGTAATAAAGTTTTGAAATTCAAATACTGAACATTTTTTTCGACCTCACTAAAGTTGGACGGGTTGGAAATCGATCATAGTTTATGTAATTTTCATGCTACTCATCCACGATTGATCTATGTCGTTTGATTGTGTTGGCAATGTGACCATTGATGGGTTTAGTTACACTAAAGGTATTGAAAGTCGCTTTGATTCCTTACTAGCACAGTTAATGGATGAGATTGTTTTGGAAAAACCTTATGTTATAAATAGCAAATTTTGAAGCTCATAAAGTTATACGCATTTATAAGGATATTACATATATGATCTAAGTGGATATTGTTGGAATATTTCATAATTTGGGCCACATATGTAGAATAAAATGTATCATATTATTTTTGTGTAAAACTTAATTATAGTGATGAAATTTTAAATTAAGCTAATAGGCTTAAAGATATAATTGTCATGATTTTATTGTGTAAATACCGGGCAGTTCTAATTTGTTGAAGGACCAGACTAGAAAATGTCAACATTATAACTATGAGGTTATAGTCCAACCCAAACTACACAAGCTCTAGCAATTCTCTAATCCTCTTTTATGGAAAGCTAATGTCAGATCTTGGTTCTGTGTCAATTTAGAAGATCAAACAGTTCTTGTTCTCGTTTAATCAACAGCTATGAATTCAGGTATGACTTCCGCTGATTTATTCGCTTTCCTCTATTATCTTCTCAACTAAGTCAATATGATTGTATATTTTTATTTATGATTCTATAATTGATTATTTGTAAAGTATATTGAAATTTTTAACATTTCTCATACTGTCCACTGTCGACAACCAAATTACTGTAGCAAAATAAGAGCATATAGCCATTTTAGGACAAATGTTTTATTCCATATATGCTTCAAGTAGTCATAGCTTGATGCTTTAGATTTTAACATCTGCCAAGCTAATTTCAAACTAAATTCGCCATCAAGTATCGGGTGTCCATAGCAAAAAATATTGTTGCTTAATATGATGAAATTTTATATTAGTTACGAGTTCGAACTCATGCTACGCATACGGATGTTTTAAAATCTTCGACTATGTAAAAATTGCCTTAAAATCACTGTCATTGCTTGCTTTTTGTCATAAGTCACGTTATTGCCACTTTACTGGTATATTCATTTTGTAAATCATGCTCTAGTCATGCAAGTATAAAAATATTTGTACATAACAGTGAATTGTCAGACAATACATTGTTACTCATGACATTTCGAACTGGCAATAGCGGTTTGCAACGCAATGTATCCTTTAAAGAATAGAAAACTGTTAGCTTAGTAGAACAGCAACAGGTTGTGAAAAATAATTTTAAAGAAATAAAGGAACAAAAAAATGAAAGTATAGGCTCAGCACAGTAGAAGTACATACACAGCACTGACCCATAATACTCATTAAGGTATATTTGGAATCAAAATCTAATATGCTAAACATCCTTCTATAAAACTGTAATGAGCAAGCAACATTGTAGATTGTAAATTATAAAGGCACATATTTTCATAATGTTCTGGATATTAACATGCAGAAGTGCTGAGCAAAATTAATTGAATGCATAGTAAATTAATATTGGAGACCGAAAATATAACAGCTGTACAATATTGAATGACATATATATCAATTGACAAAGAAATTAAAGTGGGTAGTGTTAATTCGAGAAAACACAGACATGTTATTTTATGAAGAACAAAGATTATAAGTTTGACTCGATTATTTTCATAAGAACAGATGTTTACATCATCAAAGCGGAATGACAGATTATTTGCATATATATTAATGAAAGTGTTCAAATTAAAATGAAGCTTCAATGATCAAGCCTCAGTTGTCGATTGATTTTGTCAGTTGACAGCATCCATGCAGCTAACCCAATTGGATTGAACATTCTCCTATTTATCATGTAAGAAAATCAATTAAATTTTCATAGTGACGCAAAACAGGATAGGTGCAACAGACTAATATAGCATAGTCAAAGGAACTTCAGTGTAAACCAAGCACACGGAAACCTAAAGGTAGGTGTAGCAATTGTTAATCTGCGTGTAAACTGATCTTTAATCAAGCTAAAGTATTCAGTATTTTAAATTGAGTTATGATAGTATAGAAGCTTGGTTCTGTTTTATACAACCTTGTCTATTTTTTATGATGTATAAAGATGTTATAGTAAAAGCTTAGACGGGTATAGAAGTGATATTGTAGGTATAGCTTAAAATTCTTAAAGATTTTATACGCAGATGAAAAATAGTTGAATTTATAGCCAGTAAAGGTGGAGAATTTTAATTTTGACGTAAGTATATCTAGATCGAGTGTCATTTTCTATAAACCTATCCTTCACACGTTGATGATTGTAAAATTCGTAGCTTTATGTATGCTTAATTTTGAAACTGAATCTGATTCATATATAAATATGAAAATAAAAATCGACTGGTAGGAGCCCAAGTTGAATTACTTTAGCACAGGGGGAAACCCGGTGGATTAGGCATACCAATGGCAGTTGGAGAATTAACGTGCATTTATTTCTATATAAATCAATACAATGAAAATCATAATTTTGGGCACTGCACTCATTTACGTTTGCAACAGAAGAAGGAAAAAGTAATGTCAAACCTGCATGCATATGCACAATTTTTTGCTCAATTATTTGCTAGCCCATCTTTGGCGTCCAAGGAAGCTTTAATTGTTTGGCATCCATGTTCAGAACCCTAAACATATGCTAAAGCATCCAAGGATTGTCTAGTTACCCACATTACCAAATTTATTCACTAATATATTTTTAAAACACATCTCAAGTCTGCATATGTTTGAGTATGTAGTTCACCACAGTAATCTGAATATAAAAGTGAAATCTAAATAGAATATTGTATACTATTTTACTAGGTATTGTAGTGAACTATAAGTTGTATAGCCAGTTTGAATAAAAAAATTAGTAATATGACCAAGAAAAAATAGTTGGTTTAATCGTAGTTGCCTACTTTATTTAGATAATAATATTCCATTATTTCACTTATCAAAAGATGTACATTTGGAAAAACATGCTTTTTTGTAAAGGTCATAAAATAGAGAACTGAAAATACCAAACAAAACTAATTTTGAAAAGCAAATTGTTGTTTGAAAATTTTCAAACACATTACTTGATGCCTATATCCAATTTGTTAAAGCTTAAATATTTTAGCATTGAAGAACTTAATAAAACATGGTATAATTAACGTGTGCATGGTAATATATTTTATAGTTGAGCAGCTAAAAGCCTTGTGTTATGCCGACTAAAAATTGCAGTGTTCCACCAAAAAAATCATGTTTACATGTTGAAGTTTAATTTTTGTAAGTCCTTGTATTTGATTAAATCTACAAATTGATAATAAACTAAGAATTCACTTCTAAAAAGTGAAATATGAAATTTAGGAATACTAAATTTTAAACTAATGGATCATTTGTTAAATAAGGATTACGAAATTACAAACAGTTTCCGGAAATATCAGTTTTAATGCTAAAAATTAAAATGACAAAATGCTGCAAAATTAATAAATTAAAAATATTATACAATTATATAACCTCATAATTTTTCTTCAATTTTTTTTCAAGTTTAAACACCTTAAAGAACTGGTTTGTACCTGTTTGCACCAATATTTGTCACAAACGCTTAACTAATACTATAATACCGTATATTAAATATCCAAATCCAAACAGAGTGATGTAGAGAACAAAATATAAAGGAAAAAAATTAAAACACTAAGAAAAAACACAAGAGAGTTTATAGTGGTTCGGCTGACTCCGACGTACGTCCACTCCAAAAGTTTTTCCTTTTATTTATAATGTTGATTATAGTTGCATTCCATGAAACTCAAGAGTAAAAATGGCAGAGTTCAGCCATGAGAAAAGATGAAGAAAGCTAGAAAGAAGATCGCTTTCCTTGAGCCAATGATCTAGTATTTATAGGAGAAGACAACGAAATATCCAACTGAAAATCTACGTTAGAAGACCGAGGCCAAGACGAACCCACTCGCCAAACATTAGGCCCATATGAGCCTTCTAGAGGGATCGACCCTGATCCCTATAGAGGGATCAACATTAATCCCTTAAGATGGCGCATGGGGATCGGCGATACCTTATGGTGGTTCCCCTTGATGCCTGCTCCATGTTTCCGTGGTCGTTTGCATAGTTCTCTCGGTGTTCGTTGAGTTTTTGAGCGGTCATTGTTGAGTTGAACTACCAAACTGAGTGGTCCATAGCCATAGTGATCCGAAACGATCCATTCCTAACCATATTGATCCGATCCAATCCCCTAGCTAGGGGAAGTATGAATACATAATTAGCCATTTCTTGGATACTACCTGCTTGAATCCGCTTGACTATCATTCATAGCCTTGCTTATAACTGATCTCTGAACTGATAATCATCTCTTCGGGCTTCCTACCTTGATGATCACAATTCCACTTAGCCAACACCATGGTATCACGGCCTAGCCAAAAGTCGGGATAATATTTGCCCCCCAAAACATGCCATGCGATACGAATATGTGTTTTGAATTGCCATAAATTTGAAGTCCATAATCCATCGATAGCCAAATTTATAATCCAGAATCCAATCCTTTGCCAAACCAAATAGCCATAGTCCGTGACTATTCTGAGTCAATAGCCAATTTTGAAACCTTTCCAAATCTTTTGCCAAACCATATAGCCATAGTCCGTGACTATTCTGAGTCAATAGCCAATTTTGAAACCTTTCCAAATCCTTAACCAAAGCCACGATCTTACTAGATCATTTGCCAAATCCAAAGCCACGATCTCATCGGATCATTATCCAAATCTGTGACCTCTCCGGGTCGATTTCCAAGTCCACAACCTCTCTAGGTCAATATCCAAATCCATAACCGTTTGAAATCCTAGAAGTCAATAAGCCAATCTACGATCTCTCTAGATCATTACCCAAGTTTATGGTCTCTCCGGAGATCGATGGTCTCTCCAGACCCTTGCTATGTCCAATAAAAACATAAAGATGAGTAGGCCGATGATGTCGCACTCCAGCGAAGAAACCTATCCCTACACCCGGCCCATTTAGGACATAAAGAGATGTCTTGATCCTCCTGGACCAATTATAGCCTCTCCGAGCTCTTGTTGGGCCCCATCCTGTCATTCTCCGGTGAAGGGGGAACATCGACAAGTAAGCTGATGTTGTAGCTCTCCGACGAAGCGTCGTTACTTCCTGCACTCCAGTTCGGTGTCCTTGAACATAAAACAATGTCTTGGCCTTCGTAGGTCAATCATAGTCTCTCCGGACCGTTGCTAGACCCCATCCAGTCGCCCTCAGACGAAAGGGGAAGCGACGATAAGTAAGTCGATCCTATCATTCTCCGATGAAGTGACTCACTTCTTGCACTCTGGTCCCCAACTTTCCGGTGAGGGACATAAAGCGATCAATTCAGTACGACTTCCTTTCTACGGCCTCTACTCTCCGGTTGAGGGCTTAATCCATGACGTACGAGTATAGCCTATCGCTCTTCGATGAGGAGATTCTCACCTTGCGATTATTGCCCTGTCTCTCCGGCCGGGACAACCGTGACCTATTTTTTGTTTATTGCATTAATGCGGATATAAGTGTTTTAAAATCCATCCATTAAATTTGAGTTCCAAAAAACTAGAAAAACTAAATTTTACCTCTTCGGGCATGGTAGGTCATCATCATCTCAGAGCATGCCTATGGACCGACCTCGATCTCGTACATGTGTAAGTGATTTAGCCGTTTTATTGTAGAGTTTATTATTTATTTAGTTCATGCCATCCTGATTAAGAGATGATAATTTGTGACCTCGATCCAAGGCCATTTCCATTTGACGTGGATGGTTGTCGCTTCTGTTCCACCGCCGCAGCCCGAGTCCTTACATACTGTGATAGCTTGCCATCCCTGACATATTCCTCAACCATATCCCACAAGTGTCGGCATTCATCCGTAGTATGCCCATCCAGTTCATGGAATAGGAAATACTTTCGAGACCTCCGTTCCCACTCCGTAGGATCCCTCTTTGCCGGTTTCCGATAGAGGAGTTCCCCTTTGTGTAATGACCCGGAATTTCCGACACTTCATATTTAAATATCTAAATTATTTAAAAATTGAATATTGGATAAAATGTTATTAAAATAACCTTTTTTTGAATCATAAGTAACGATGGTAAACTTGTTTTGGAAAAATATTTACAAAAATATATTCTTTGGAAAAATATCGATAATATTACCGAAAATCCATTTATCGATAAATAGTTTTTTTCTCAACGAAAGTTATTCAAACTTTTTGCACATGTCTAATTAATCATTAAGGAGACAATTAGCAACTACAAATATTTTCATGTTTAAGGCTAACCAAATAGGAAAATGAGCAAATGGAAATAATTACCTCTTAAGCTAATGATCTAATAAACACATTAGCCACTAATTAACACTCACCTCTTTATAAAGCATGGAATGTTCAAGAAGTTCTACTAAGATAGGAGATAATATTATGAGGAGGGTATAAGAGTAATTAGCCATAAAGGAGAAGTGATATAAAGGAGAAATGACATAAAGTTGTCATGATAAGAAGCAATTGATGCATTAGGGATTTGAGGGCTTTTTGATCTTTCACCATTAACATTCCAAAATCTATATAAGGAGGGGTACACCCTAGATAATATTCACAAAAATTACAAAGCTTGAGTTGTAAAAATCAATGGCTTCTCTTCTTCTTTCTCTCTTATGTTTTAAAAAGAAAGAGTTGCAAATCAACTCCAAATCACTTCAAACTTTGCCACAAGGCTTAGTACAATATTAGAAACTCTTCCACTAAGCCAAAACATGAAAAAGTGGAGCCATGCTCCCTATGGAGAGGATGGCCATGAGCAATTGTGAAGAAGGGGAGGACTTTGAGCAAGGTGAAGGCAAGGAGGAGGAGGAGGAAGAGGAAAGGTGTTGCAAGGTGGAGGCTTGACTTTGGCTCATTGATATTGGTCGTTTTTGTGGATTAAAGGTGAGTTAACACGTCACTTTAGATGGAAATTATAACACATATATGTTGTGTTTGTTTGTGTTAATGTTGTTTGAATTGTTGTTAACTTATGTTGAAAACAATGGTTCTAACTTCTTACTTTAAAAGTAAGTGACATATGTGATCCATGTACATGGACTTAAATAGACTTGGAATGGACTTGAGTGGACTTATATGACATATGACTAGACCTTGAACAAAGAACATAGGTTTTAGTTGAATATAGGTTGAGATAAGAATTGGATTTCGAAGTGCACTTATAATGATAGTCGCTATAGAAGCAGTTTGGAATTGTCTTGTTTTTGACAATTGTTATGGAACTTTGTAGAGAGATTCATAGGAATTTCTTGCCATATTTATAATTTTTTATATGTATGTTTGTGGCTGTTAAAAGCTTAAATAGTAAAAAGTTAAGTTACATCTCGAAAATGGCCAGAACATCACTAGTGCAAAACTACCCCGTTTAACTTTGATTTTTGGACTTCAAATGATTCAAAAAGGACTTTAAGTTTGAGCGATTTTTTCATTCTTTTAAAAAGTATTGCCTAACTCATATTAGAGTATTTTAAAAGTAGTTTGATATTTACATGAATTTTTAAGAATTAGTTGTGAATTTTTAAAGAAGATATATTTTGTTAAAAACATGTCATTTTCAAGTTTCTAATGATTTTTCAAACTTGTTATTTTCAAGTGATATTTTGAAAGAGTGTTTTAAAATATATTATAAGTATTTTGGAGTATAAATACCTTATATAAATATCTTGGAAAATATCTTATATAAATATCTTGTTTTAAATTATAAAACAAAAGGTTTAGAAAGGGATTAGTAATTACTTAATGGCCAAATAGGTACTTCTTATTTACTTATTTGAAAAGTAATCGATTATGCTTAACGCTAATAAGTTGCTGATGTAACCTTATCTATTTGTGAGAGTTAAGATTGATGTCGAGTAGGGACAGAGCAATAGAGATCTAACCTATCGGGCGTTCCTCTTAACCGAGGAATAGGTAAGTGGAAAATGTCAGAAACATGTTAATTGAGTCAATTCCTTATTGTCTATGGAAAACATTACTACTATACTTAACACTAAAAGCCGATGAGATAGACTTATCTATTTGTGCGATTCAAGACTGAAGTGTCTAGGCAAGGCTTGGAGCAACCAATGCCAAAACATACCTAGTTTCGCTCTTGGGCGAGGAATAGTTAAGTTGGAATATTGGAAACGAGTTAAGTATACGAATCATGATTTGTATAAGCAATCATCTTCAGAACTTGATAGTTAACAAGTCTATACCGAACTTAACTTAATGGGAACTTAGAACTTTAAAGGGGTGTTTTAATGTAAATGGAAAGTATAAAAGCGATTTTAGGTTTATAGTATCGATGTTTGTGCAACATATATTTTAACCCATTTAACTATACTTTTGAAAAGTAATTGGATCTTTAAAATGGAGTTTTAAAGATAACGGGATAGTAAAGTGATTTTGGGTTTTCCGTAAGCAATATTTTAGTAAAATTTGTTTCTAAACCCTTGGATAATATTTTAAAGTGTTAAAATATGGTTAAATAAGTTTGCAAAGTACTTGGATCTTTAAGACAAAGGTATGTAAAGATAGTAACAAGTAGGGAAATGTTTTCGGTTTGTTGTGACAATGTGTTAATCACATTCGTCTTCAACCTTTTTTTGGATTTGTGAAAGTACTTAGATCTTTAAAATGGATATTTTGAAGGAAATAAAATTAATGGAATCTTTTGGAAAGAGATAGAAAAAAGTATAAGATTATTAGGTAAATAAAGTTTACTAATAAAGGAGTTTTAATTAACAAAAGAATTAATTAAAAGGAATGGATTAGTAGTTGCTTAAGTAACTTAATCATATTTTATGGGCCTTGATTTTGTTTTGGATGATGATAGTGTTTCGTGTGTTTATTTTATGGAAGGTAACCTAGACTTGGTTTCCATTTACAAACATCTATCTTATACTGAATAGTCAATTAGTCGAAAGGCTTCGTGATTTCATACCAGTAAGAACCCCCGAGAGGAGTGTTGGTACGAAATGTCTGTAGCTTTCGCTTACTTTTGAGAGAATCGGGATTGATTTAACCAGAAAATTCATCGATTGGTTTTGAAGAAATCAGAATCAGTAAGTGTTCTACTTATCGAATACCACTTCGAAATCATATATGTTATCTATGTTTTGGAAGCGGTTGAAGAAAAAGAGTCTATGTGGAGATTCGAGATCAGTTTAAGATGCTCGAACACATGTAGTTATTCATGGTCTATTCTGGATATGGGAATCCATGTGTGATTCCAAAATCTATTGAGATATGGGAATCCATATGTGGTTTCGAGATTTGTTGGAGATGTAAGGATCAAATTTTAGGATTCGTGTTATGTTCAAGTAATGAAGATTTGAGTGAAAGATGCCGAAAGTAATCTCAACATTGGAAATGGCTAAAGACAAAGTATGATGCATAATCTAGGGTTTTACAGTTCCACGAAAGGATATAGTCAACTCCAGATCTAAAGTATGCTTATCGATGTTGCGTGCGGGAGCTAATGGTATTTGGCCCATGTTGTTCATGTTTATGTTCCGGCGTGGGCCTTTGTGTTTATCTTATGGTATATTTTATTTAGAGATATACGACGCTCGGAAGGTATTTTCTGATCCTTGTGCATGGAGTTCGGATTCGGCTTCCCCGAAGAGATCTCCGTGGGAGATCCATTATGCAAACGTTCCTTCTCTATTTTTGTTGTACCCCTATTATGCTAGAATGTAATCAATGTAACCATGTTAGCCATGATTAATATTTATTTTGAACCTTAGACATTATTATAATATCATTGGATTCTCTATAAACTGTTTGGTTATCGTACGGTAAAAACCCGTCTGTGTTTATTGGTGGCGTAGTTTTATGAGATACCCTTATTTTGAAGGGTTTTATAAATATAATAATCTATATGTTCTTGTGTTTCTCACGCTGGTTTACCAGACTGATCCGAGTGTTATTTTTTTAATGCTCAGGTCATCCCGTGTAATTTAGTCGTGGATGCTTTGGAACTTCTGGATAAGAGTTGGATTTCTACCTATCGCTGTATTTATTTCCGCTGCATTACTTTGTGTGTATCATCATCATTTGTTAGGATAGGTTGTTATAACTATCAAGGATGATTACTGTAACTCTGAAAAACTTTGTATCTTAGGATGACAGTTTATACTGACTTTTGATATTGTATATGGTTGTTCCATTGTGAAATTCTGATATTGTTCCTTCTTCCTTATACCTTTTATTTTTCTTTTATTTACCATAACAATTCGTCTTTCTGGCACTTGGGTGCTCGGCACATGAATACTGTGGATGTATTAGTGTCAACATTCGAGGGTCGAAAAGGCAGATCATTATAGCTGGTATTTGAGCAGAAAGTTAAGCGAGAACCTTGGCTTTGGTGGGTATGACTCATTAAGAGATGGGGTAATGGAATGCCCTAGCATGAGTTGAGAGTATTATACATATGAGAGCATATTTACTAGTACTGTAAAAATGTTTGATAGCGTGTTAATTGGTTCGTTGAGTAGTTTATGAATTTTTGTCGATGCGCCTGATTAACGTTATCGATAGAGGTTTCTAAATAGTTGAATAAAGCAAATCAACATAGTATTGTTTTCGAAATTGGTGAATAAAATAATTTTACCTAGGATTATACTTTATATTTAAAAGAATACAATTTTCGTGAATTGATATAGTTATCTATGATATGGTTGTTTGTTAGGAAATGATAATATTCAATTATTATCATTTATTATTTGATTAGTTGTGCTCGGTTAGTTTAGGAGCAATGACTATAGTTTGTTTATTTAGAGGAAATTTACCTTCTTACAACATGGGTTGGGTAGGTAGTAATTTATTGGAACATTAGATATGAACACTTTGTGAATTCAGTTTCATGGTTTGATTATAAGGCATTCGATGATACTGTCGAGTTAAAATAAAATTTTAACAAGATTTGTTTAGTATAATCTAAACAAAGATATACATTTGTGAAATGGTAAGAAAGCAAATTTATATAAACATGGTTTATAAACGAAGAGGATTTAAATAAAGAATTTGAGAACTTAAATCCCGGTAATCTTTGAAAAAGAGTTTCAAGATTATTGGAGAAAATAATATTAGTATTATTTGAAAGTAAGTAATTGGGAATTTGTTTAGGAAATTGAGATCATGGTACTTAGTAACATTTACGAAGTATTTCATACCATTTTGAAAATGATTTGGTCAAGTCCGAAAGGCATCAATTGTATGTACTAAACTCACTCCCATCGCTTGAAAATAATACAGGTGATGACTCAACATCATCGACATTCATAGTTGGGTTTTTGAGTGTGGGATGCAACAAAATTGTTTTGGTAAAACAGATTTTGACTTAATCCCAAAGTATGATTTGATATAAAAAAGTTATATGTATATATTATTTCAAAATGATTTGAAATGAAAACCGGTGTTTAGTTCTAAAGTTATTTTGTTAAGTTATTTCATGGACACATACAGCTTATGCATTAGGAAAGTGTAACAACCCTGTATTTTGTGATTATTTTAATTGTATATTTTAATTATTTTTAAGTGAATTTCCTGATTTGAAAGCTTTATTTTATTTATTAAAATGAATAAATTTTGTTATTTTAAATATAAATTTAGATTTTGATGTGAATTAGAATTCCAAACATGACTAAAAAGAATATTTTCCAGAAAAGTGAATTTTGGTAAATATGGTAAAACTTTGACTTTTAAATTTAAAATTTGAAAGATTGAAAATTTTAATTTTATCCTTTATTATGAAAGTAAATAAAATTTTAAGAATAATGCTTTTCGTTTCGTTAAAATATGATTAATATTGTGAAAGTTATGTCTTTTTAACTATTGAGTGTAATTTGCTGTATTTAACAAAATTGTTTATTTTAAATTATATAAATAATATTTTATTTGGTCATGTAATGTTATAATTTATATTTATATGGGTAAAATAACATGTTATGTATATATTTTGGTTTTTAAACATTTTTCAAAGTGTAATCGACATTTTCCAATGTCAGTTGTATTCTGGTTATAATTCCTAATTTCCAGTTTCATTTAATTAAAGAAATTCTTTGTTTATTTTCTATTTTCTTAAGACTTTATTTTATTTTCATTTACACTTCATTTTGTTCAGCATTTATTTTATTTTACTTGACTTTTATTGGTTTAGAAGTAAAGTTATAATTTTTCTAAAACTAGTGATATTCTATTTGAAATTTTTAAGTCCTATTTTGAATTTTTAAACAATTTCTTTATTTTTTTCTATTTTCTCTAAATATAATTATTTATTTCACTTTAGAAATTATAAATGAATTATTTATTTAAAAGTTTTGCTTTAGAATATTTTTAAAATGAAGTAGATAATTTTCCAAAGCCAATGATGATTTATTTGTAATTTTTGAACCCTGTTTTCAATTTTTAAATAATTTCTTATATTCTTTTTCCATTTTCTTAAAATAAATTATTTATTTTTATTTAATATTATTTTGTTTCTGTTTTAATAGTTAATTTCTGATTTTATATTAGTTTTATTTGATTTATTAAAAAGGGGAAATATGAAAGGTTTTAAAAGCATGGAAACTTAAGTCTTTTCATCTCCTATGTCCTTTCAATTGCCACAACTCCTCATTTACTTCTTTTGGATGTGTATTACTTTGTTTGGCCATGTATTCCAGTGCTCATTCATGCAAAAAAAACATTTGTTCCTCATTCTATTCATGGCTTGCAAAAAAATTTGGTAATGGCTACGTTTTCCTTCTTCTTCTTCTCATTTTTCATGGTTTTTGCCTTGTTTCTTGGATTCTTTTGCACTTCCTCCTCTTAATATCCACGGCCACCACCTCCTACACCTCTTCCCTGCCATCATCACCAACTATACTCCAGGTCATGACCATGGCCGAACCCACCATGGTGACCAAACCCCTCAAAAATGCAACCTAGGCCTTAAAAAAACAATGTTGTGACCACTATTTGCATCACCACTTCATTTTCCTCCACCACCACCACCTTTGGCCGCCACCACCACCTCTGACTAGACCACCACACACCCCTCTAGCCTCTGACCTGACCCACACTCCACTATCCGACCCCAAACACCCCATGGCGGAGCCTCTTTGTTGAACCAAAACTCCTCTTTGTTGCCTAAAACCTCTTCACCTTCCTATGTTGTAACTTCCTCCACATGTTCTAGCTTTAGGCCGTGCATTTCTAGGACCCAAACCTGAGCCAAAGCATGTCCAAACCTGAACCAAAACATCCCCTAAGCCGTGCAAAACAATTATAGAAAGCAAGGCAAAAATTTGTGTATTCAATTTGCTTTTCATTTTAAAGTTATTCAATTTCAATGTTGTGTTGAAATGTTAATTTATTTTGGTTTTTGTTTTGGGTTGTAACACAAGACCCTTAGCTTGGTTCTCATCCAATTGAATCCATTGTTGTGTCATCGTGCCTTTGGGAATCGTTTGTGTCATTTGTACTGCTATCTCCAGCACAAAAAGGTGAGTAAATCTCACACGACATTTTATACTTATACAAATGTGAAGCGACAACAACTGAATGTGTAGAATATTATGATATGTTATAACTGTCTGTGATTATTAATTGTATGATGTTAAACTTGTAAATTACATGTCATATCATCTGTTACTGTTATATAACGCTATTCTGTTTATTTATATCAGTTTATCACACTGCAAGTTCCCTGTAGAATAGAATCACTATGGGTTGAAATGATACATACCCGAACGGACTTTAGAATAGGGAAAAATCGTTATGGGCTGAAATGATAGGCCTGAATGATTTTTATTTATTTCATTTAACTTGGGATTGCGGGTTTGAAATGATAAAACTCGGATTTTCCTTTGTAAATTACGGATTGAAATGATATATTATCCGTATCATTTGACTTAGGTTAGAAAAATTTATATACAGACCCGTGGTTAATATATATATATATATATATTCTTGAAATTATAAAATATGTTAAAAATGTAAATATTATGACAATTTGATTTTTATTTTAATTTAAAATGATTTTATAAAGTGTTATTGATTTTTCTATAAATTAAAAATAGTTAAATAAATAAATGTTTAAAAGTTGAAATTTGAAGTATAACTTAACTTGGAAAATGTGAAAGTGTTTTAAAATAAAAGTTACGTTAAGAAAATAAAATGGAATTTAAATAAAATTATGAAATGGTAAACTTAATTAAAATGTTAAGTAAATGAAATGTTATAAAATTTTACATTTATTTTATAAGTGAATTATTAAAGATTTGATAATTTTTTGTGAAACTTTCACTTTGTAAAATCATAAATTAAGGGGTATTTAAATGATTGTTTTAAAGTGAGAAAATATGATTTTTATAATTTAAAATGGATTTAAATAAATTTTAATTGTTTATAAAATTGTAGTGAAAGTTTGGAATTTAAATTGACAGCATTCCTGAAATGCTATCATTTCTAAAGTTAAAGATATTACAGCATTTTGAAAATGCTGTAATTGATATAAATGAACTAAATGGCTAAAACGAACTAAGTACTGTAGTTGCTGAATTTAACTAAAGTTTTATTTGAAATCTAAACCTATTACAGTATCTAAATGCTGTCTTTTGAAAATTGAATTGTTTTTAAACATAACTTTCCGTAGCATTTTCTAAATGCTGCAAAACTTGAAATTTCACTGTTTTAATAAATTTAAGTGAATAAATGAATTCTGAAATGGTAAAATTTTCAGAATTTAATATTGACTATTAAATATAATAACTTCATTTTTAAATGATTTAAATGGAATAATTTGATTTGAAATATTTTGATATTTTGAAATGGATTTGAAATGATATTTGATTTCGAAGTATAAATTACCATTTTGGAATTTTAACCACGGGATGTAATTAAATTTATGGTTTAACTGATCCTTAGAGGATGGGAGATCCCAATCATCCTTTAAGTTATTGTGCATTACTACTACAGTTCACTTGAGTTGGTTTACATTATATAAGTATTTATGTCCCGACTCGAGTGTTTTGTGTTTTACTTTACGCTCGGGTCAGCCTGAGTATTTACAGTTTAGCTTTGGATTTCTTTTCTAGAGCTAGGAATCGCTAGAGATTCTGCTTGTCTAGTTATCTATTCCCTTTCAGTTTCATTTGTTCTATTTCAGCTCTGGTATTTATAAACTTCTATGTATTTGAGATTTCTATTGTATATGTTTTTTTTTCAGACTGATATTATGTATTTTGTTTGAGATTTTGTTATAGTAGCTTCATGAACTACTATGGTATTTTAATTTCCGCTGTGAGTTATTCTGATATTATGTGTCTGTGATTCTGTATTTGATTTTATTTGCTCCAAATTTTATTACAATCTGTTATTTTAAATTATTCAAGTCAGACATGTGTGGATTATTGTCGATTTGAATAGTCCAAAATAGTGGGTCGTTACATTTGGTATCAAAGCTTTGGTTTTTGGCAAACCTTAGCCTACGGAGCAAAAACTCATTAGAGATAGGGTAGAAATACCCTAGAATGAGTGAAATCAATCTTAGAATCATTCCTTTGTGAGAGAACATATTTTCGAAGTATAAAATGATTTTCAAAGGATTTTTAAAGATTATTTTGATATAAAATTTTCTTGTTTTGAAAGAAAATTTTCTGGACTTTATCCCTTTCGTATCCACCTTGTTAGTAATTTCTTTGATTAGGATTTCCTTAAAATTCTGAACTTCTATCTTAGTTGGGATTTCTTTGATTAGGATTCCTTTGAATTTTGGAACACTCCCACTTGTTCTGAAATCCATTCCGGTCTCCCCTGACTGTATTCTTTTGATTTTTGGAGCATTCCATAACTCCACTTTGAATGACCTCTATAAAGATCGGTGGTTCCGCCAATTTTTTTTGAATGATTTGTAAAAGGGTGAAACTCTCTTATAATTGGCATTGATTCACCGGAGATTTCTGTATCCTCGGTTTACGATGTTTTCTATCTTCTGCTATATTTAGATTCTATCTCTGGCGATCGAAGGTCGATTTGCCTTAGATTTTCGCATCGATTATATTCCTAAAGTCACGGTTGACCCTGTTAAGGTCGCCTGCGATCTATATGGGCTTATCCATCTTCAATTTGGTAATTTAATTATCTTATCTTCGTTTGAGCCTATCTTTGAATCAGAATTCTATTTGATTAGAGTTCCTCTAAATTTGAATCTCTGTTTTGCTTTGAAATATGAGATGACCCACTTTCTTTTACCTAAAATTCAGAATTTTTTTTTACAATTAATCACAGTGGTCACCTAGCCAAGAGAATATCATTCTCTGGTTCACCTTCTAACCAGGATCTTGAAACCAATATAAAAATATTGTTATGTTCAAAAATGTCTCAACTTACATATGTGAAGATATGTAAATTGTTTTTACTTGAATCAGAGAACACATGTTTGGAAGCAGGAATTTTATTTTTAAACCATTGAGTAATTTTCTGAATATACTTTTCTAATATCATTTCCATATGAACTATACTTTTGTATTTGTATGTGTATGTGCATGATCCTATGCATATGTGTGTACTGAAAAATGTTTAGTGCCTAACTCTTTTCTTTCTCTTTTTTTACTGTTAACTTAGAGATAATTTATTCTACCTTTTATTTGAGTCATTGAATTCCCCTGCAAATTAAGTTTTAAAGCATTTGAATGTGCTTGAACCCCGGGCTTAGTGAAATGGTCAAGTTAGCCTTATTTCCCTTGCAACCATTCTAATGTAATATACATGCATTTCTGGGTTCTTTTTCTTTTAAGTGACTCAATGTTATTATCTGCCAGACTTTTACCTAATCTTTGTAAACATGAACTTCTCATAGCAATTACTAGGTTGTTCTTTCAATCTATGCCCGCTCACTATCTCAGATTTTATTTATACTACATTTCTTTTAGAATTCTGGAAGTTAAACAAAGAAACTATATTGCTCAGTAGCCATTTTGGAAAACAACTTGCCAGTTTCTACTGAATTACAATTTTAAGTTTTAAAACATTCAAAACAAGAAATGTCAATACATAGTTTCTTTCCAAACAACATAACCAACATATTATAACATAAATTCAACTTAAACTTCTACTTTAATATCAGTAAATTTGTAACTATTGCATCCAATTCCTTAAGCAGCCAACCCATCCAAAGCTTGATCAATGAAATGCCTATTTACTTGCATAATCACTATGGGCTGCCTCATTAAATATGAGACACCCAATAGTGCATCAACACACATGGGTCAGACTTGGTCTGGTATGAGTAATCTAATTGGAAACATGAATTTTTATATAGTTTTTGTTTCCATATTCAAATAACTTTAAGATAAATAAAGGAATGTAATATTACTCTGGTACTCATTTCTGTGCAACCTGGGCATGCACAACAAAATGATATATAATTCAATGATTTATTGCAGATAAAGCAACCATAGAGTTCATCTATAGAATATCCTAAAACAGTCAACACAATCATCAATTAAATCATCATTCCTCATCTATGGATTTTCTGGCCTTCAGGGATTTTTCCCAAGCCTTCATATGAACCTATTTATAATGTTCAATATCAAATATGTTATGGTCTTTAGCTACTTTCTCTTTTTAAACACACACTGCCTGGGACCTTTCTCTGTTAACCCAGCACACTCAGGCCCCTGGGTATAAACATACCATGTGTGAGCTTGCAATATTCACCTTGCCAAGCTATATCTTGTAGCCCTAAGATCCAAAATCCTTAGTTGAATTACTAAGTGTCACTACCTTTTAGTGTTAATTTCCTCTCTGCATCTCATGTTTCAAGCAGTGAATAAAACATTCAGTCACAGGCATACATCCAAAGATTAACAAGACATATTTTCATGAACAAGCACTTCATCATAACAATAGAGGTGGTTTCTTAAACATATTATTTTTCTATGGGCTTCAATAGATCCCAATACAAACATATGGTCATAGATAATTTTCTGTTTGTTTTTCTTTTTCTTTTCTACCTCTGATTCAGTCAGATCCATGTAGATCTTCAAATCTGACTAAATCACAAGTATAAGAATTACTGGATAGTTCATAAATGTAGAGGCTCAGCACATGTATACATTGCACCTCTATATTTTTCCTTTTTATAAATTTTTTCTGTTAATATGAGACCTAAGCAAACACACAAGGTTGCAGCCCCATATCCTTTCTCATTTTTAGACCATATATCCATATTAAGCATCCTGGGTTTGAAACTAATAAATGTATAAAGAAAACCCATATTACTGCTTCACATCAAAGTTAAATTATAACACAGAAAACTTATTTAAACATTAGATCCATGGCTCTTTCATACTGAGTAAATCAATATAAAGAGGTTTCCATTAAAACAGATCATAAAACAAGTCAAAGTTACTAAATCATAAAAATGAATCCAGCTTGCAAACAAATGAAATATGAATTTTAGTTAGGCTGCCTCAATATTCAGGACTTATTGCCAATATTTCCAGTGAGATTACTCACCTTAATCCCTTTTTCTTTTTTTCTAAGCTTTTTCTTCCTTTGATCTTCTGCCTTCTTCCTACTATAATCACTGGTGTTCCACATTTTCTTTTCTAACTTCTGTTATATATATATTTATATATTTTTCTTTTATGAGGCAGAGCAATAATAAAAACCTTACTACACCAGGTCTTCTTATATAAACTCTGGCTGCTACTAGGGTTTAAGGAAATTACCCAATGCCAATTTTACCCCACCAACTATGATCTACCTCTCATTCTATTTTTTTAGAGAAAATGGGTAAGTAGTCCTGGCATTTTTTTTTCCAGAAAATATACCTCATTACCTCGGTCATGTTATTTGCATGATTTTTGTTTTCTAAAGCAAAAGGGAATTGCTAAAAATGGATAAAGTGTTTGTTCAAAAGCTCATACCATTTTCATGTAATGTTAATTTTTATTTCAGCAAGCATTTGTTTGGTGCACATGTATAATACATGTATGCCTATCCTGGCCTAAGTCTTTTTTTTCAAGACTTGATCATTTCTGCCTACATATATATATATATTTGTAATTTATCTATCCTATCATATTTATTAACTGTTGCCTATTTTATCACACAGAAAACTGTGTGCATGTTTGTGCACTGTCTTGTGCACATGTACATGTTTTTAAACTATGCATCTACAAATCAGTTTCCTATCTCTATCTTTTCAATGCAATTTCAAACAAATACAAACTAAATTAAATCATGAAATTACTTCACAAAATCAGGGTTATCACATATACCCCTCCTTTTAGGAATTGTGTCCCACAATTCTTTCATACTTAACTTAAGTATCATTACTTCAGAAAATCAATTTCTGATCTCAAATCATTCTCAAATCAATCATTTGATTAAACTCTAGGTGTATCAAAACAACCAAAAAATATCACAATGCAATTCAATCAAAACATTTATTAGTATATATATAAATTTACCTTTCATTTAATCAAACAGTTGTGGATAATCAATTCTGATTTTATCTTCCACCTCCCATGTGCAATCATTTGGGTCAAGACTCGATTGCACTTTCACTAATTTTATTTCTTTGCTCCTCAATTTCTTGATTTCTCTGGCAACTATGCCCACTGGCTCCTTTTCATACACCAATCTAGAATCAATCTGTACATCCTTAGGAGATTTTAGAATTGTTTCCTTGTCATGAACCCATCTTCTTAGTTGTGATACATGAAAAACATCATGCATTGCTCTCATTTCCTCTGGAAACTCTAACCTGTAGGCCACAGTTCCTATTCTTTCTAAAACTTTATATGGCCCTATATATCTAGGAATCAACTTTCCTTGTTTCCCAAACCTTAGAACCTTTTTCATGGGTGATATTTTAATAAATACAAAATCCCCAACATCATAATGTACTTCCTTTCTCTTTTGATTTGCATATTTCTTTTCCCTATCTTGGGTAGAAGCAATTCTTTTTCTAATCAAAGCTATCTTTTCAGAAGTTTCTTTTACATTTTCTGGTCCTAAGACCACCTTTTCTCCAGATTCATGCCAACTTGAGGGTGATAAACATGGCCTTCCATAAAGAGCTTCAAAGGGGGCCATGCCTAGGCTACTGTGATGGGTGTTATTGTATGCAAATTCAGCTAGATATATATAATCCTCCCAGCTTCCTCCCCAATCCAATACACATGCTCTCAACATGTCTTCAAGCAATTTATTTACAATTTCTGTTTGGCCATCTGATTGAGGGTGATATGCTGTGCTTAAGCATAAATCAGTCCCCATTGCCTTGTGAAAACTTTGCCAAAATTTTGAAGTGAAGATGGTGTCTCTATCACTCACTATAGTCTTTGGTATTCCATGTAGTCTGATTATTTCCTTAATAAATAACTGAGCTAATGTGCATGCATTTCTTTCTGACTTCACAGGTATAAAATGGGCTGATTTGGTTAGCCTATCAACTATAACCCAAATACTATCATTTCCCCTCCTAGTTCTAGGCAAACCAACAATTAAATCCATTGATATGTCTTCCCATTTCCACTGTGGTATTGGTAAAGGTTGAAGCATTACGGAGGGTTTTTGATATTCAGCCTTTATCTGTTGACAAACCATGCACTTAGACACAAAAGATGCCACTGCACTCTTCATACCACTCCACCAATAATCTCTCTTAAGGTTGTGATACATTATTGTGCTTCCTGGGTGTATGGTATATTTGTTTTTGTGATAAGCATCTAAGATTTCTTGCTTCAACTCATTAATAGCAGGGACACATATTCTTTTTCTTTTCTCCAATTGGCCTTGTTTATTCAACAGAAAGCCCTCCACTGCTTCTCCATTTAATATCTGAGTTTTCTTCTCAAATAAGAATGGATCTTGGTCTTGTAACTTTACAACTTTATTCTTTAATTCTGACCCCAAAGTAACAAAACTTAACTTTCCCATTTCTACATTCTCATTGCATATACTCATATTTTCTACACTTTCACTTTCTACCTCTGAGTCAATCAATAGTGATAAAGTGTTAAACTCTTATATCATTAACCTAGCTACATTAGCATGCCGTCTACTTAAAGCATATGCTACTTTATTAGCTTTGCCAAGGGTGTACAATATTTCAAAATCATATGAGGTTAGGAGTTCAATCCACCTTTGCTGCCTCATGTTTAATTCTTTTTGTGAAAACAAATATTTAAGTGACTTATGGTCAGTGTAAACTTCAAACTTTGCCCCCAACAAATAGTGTCTCCATAATTTAAGAGCATACACTATAGCAGCCAATTCAAGGTCATGTGTAGCATACCTTACCTCACTGGGTTTCAACTGTCTAGAGGCATAAGCTATCACTTGGTGTTGTTGCATCAATACTGCCCCAAGCCCTTGTCCACTTGCATTAGTATATATCACTAAATTTTCATTCCCCTTAGGTACTTTCAGTATTGGAGCTTGTATCAGTGCTTCTTTTAACCTCCCAAAAGCTTTCTCACACTCCTCAGTCCAAGTAAATACCTGATTCTTCCTAGTCAATCTGGTTAATGGGATTGAAATCTTTGAAAAATCTTTTATAAACCTTCTGTAGTACCCAGCCATTCCCATAAATGACCTAACCTCTGTGACATTAGTAGGCCTTTTCCAAGCTTGAACTGCAATTACTTTATTGGGATCTACAGATATACCTTCTTCTGATACCACATGTCCTAAAAAATTTACTTCCTTTTGCCAAAAAGTGCATTTTGAAAATTTTGCCTTCAAATTTTCTTGCCTCAGTTTATGAAGTACTATATGCAAATGGTTCTCATGCTCCTCAACTGACTTAGAATAAATTAGTATATCATCAATAAATATCAATACAAATTTATCCAGGTATTCTCTAAAAATTCTATTTATCAAATCAACAAAGTAAGAGGGAGCATTTGTCAAACCAAATGGCATTACTAAAAATTCATAAAGTCCATATCTAGTGTTGAAAGCTGTGTATTTAATGCTTTCCTCTTCTACTTTCATTTGATGGAATCCTGAAGCTAAATCAAGTCTAGAGAATATTTTTGCACCACTCAATTGATCAAAGAGATCATCAATTCTTGGTAAGGGGTATTTGTTTTTAACTGTGATTTTATTTAACTCCCTATAATCAATACATAATCTGAGAGATCCATCTTGTTTCTTAACAAAAACCACTGGTGCTCCCCATGATGAGCTACTGGTACTGGGTCTGATGAAGCCTTTTTCTTCTAGTTCGACCAGTTGCTTTTTCAGCTCTATCAATTCCTTAGGCCCCATTCTAGTTGGCCTCTTAACTACTGGGCTAGCCTCTGGAATTAGTTTAATTGAAAACTCTACTGGCCTATGGTTTGGAATTCCCCTAACCTCACCAATCACATCAGTATATTGATTTACTATAGAGATTTCTTCTAATGTGGGCATGGGCTTCTCACTAGACAAAGTAACAAGAGTAGCTATATTTCTGCTCTTGTTTGCCTCACATAGAACAACTACCCTTTTTCCATCAGAAATTTTTAGTGATATGGTAGATGTTTCCATATTTATAATAGCCTTATATTTCCTCAACCAATCAACTCCTAGAATAACTCCTATGCCCGGGTATTGCAACACATATAGGTCTGCACTAAACACACATCCCCCTATATTTAATCCCAGTTGCATACATGTAAAGACCCGCAAATCCGTCTTCCGAAAACCCGACACTGCTACGTCCACTGTAGCAACTGCCGAACAATCGAATGGCGGAAACATGAACTTTAATATTTAAAAGAAGAGGAGGAAGAAAAGATAGAAGAAAAAGAGAAGAAAGAGAGAATAGAAAAGAACAACAACACGGAAGAACAACAGAACAGAAAACAATATCAGAATCTTACACATCGCAGCGGAACAATATACAATAGATAATTACTAGTCTTTTAAAACAAAGAACTATATCAGTTTATACATACATCAATCATCAGAGTCAATATACAACAATGGACAGTTATATAACTTGTCCTCATACAGAATACACAGCGGAATAAATAATATCAGATACAAATACTACGTCTCGTCCTCCAGCTTATCTCCAAAGCTCCAGAATATCCAGAATATCCTGATAACATAACTCTAGGCTGCCCGTGTGGAAATTGGTGGGCACCTAGAGTTTAGAAGGGAACAATAAACTCCGAGTCAGTCATGGTGACTGGTGTGAGATCGTAAAACAGTTATTCTTCTTTAAAATAAACAACAGAAAAATTTTAAAGTAAATTCGCAATGCTTTTGGAAAATGAAACTACCATAAGACCTCCCGCCACACACACAATGCAAACGCAGACTTGGAGGAGATTTCTTCTTATGATAGTCAAAGATGCTTACTACGCAAAATCAAATCATTTTTGATATTATTATTAGTGCATAGTGTAGAAAACTTTTCGAAAGTAGAATATTAATCTTAGCCAGCATAGGTACCATTATAGTATGCTTACTATAGCTACCATATTAAATGGCAGGTTCTACAACTAAAACCGTACAAGGCTCGTATTGTTTCTTTGGATTTCCAACAAATGGTCAGGCTAAGGAACTTCCTTTTCCACGATGGGTACGTCCCTGGAATAGACGACCCGAGAACCTAACGTTACGGTTAGATCTCTGCCAACACAAGGCCGGGTTACCTCTGCAAAAATAGGTAACTACTGACACGCGTATGCCATCCCCCGATCGTCACCGATCTTCCCGAGGATCCCCGATTCGCAACAACCACAAAGTAATAAATTTGCAGCAACCACAGAGGTTAAGTATCTGGGCTCCATACCATGATACCACCTTTATCCAGAAGGAATGACATACACTAAGGGACGCTACTCCCTAGAACCTTGCTGCATCCTTCCTGTTTCGACCATTTCCGGGGTGTGAGGCTCGACGAAGTCTCGTCCACAAAGCTACGCTTTCTACAAAGCCCTGCTTCGGGTCAAACAAAAATGATCAACCTATGATCACAAAGATATAAGATCAAACAAATGATCATATCGCAAATGATCAAACACTGATCATTTCACAGCAACACTCAGTATGCCACGTTACCAAATTGGGATATATCGCTGATAAATTTCAACTACATAACCTCTGAGCTCGTACGTCTCAGAGAAGGGTGTTAAGCTAAGAGAATAAATTCTCCGCCACAAACAGAAATGTATTTGAAAGAAATCAGCTTTATATCTCAAATTGTAACGTCAGACACACAATCCATACAAGTCTGTTCCGGGATCGAACAGAACCGAAGGCACTTCTCACGAAGCCCTTGCATTTCCGGATAATTTTCTAATCACGTCCGGACTTCCCATCACTAAGGGTGATAAAACCTCTAAATCGGAGATCAGCCGATGTAGAGTAACTCGACGGTAATCCTTCCGTTTTCAAAAATATCCGGTCTTCAACACCGGTCTTCAAATGCAATTCATAACGACGTATCACATATTCGGAATGGGTTATACGACCCCATGGTCCTTTCCCGGCTAACCCGAATAGTGAGCGTTTATTTAAAAACAAGTGTGGCATTCAAATTCATCCAATTCACAACAAATACCTATCTAAAGGTAATTATTGATAGTCGGTTATTTAACTATCAATAAAGATGCGCAACATCATCAGATTCCAAATAATTTTCCAAATTATTTCATCTTCAAAATATCTTTACTAGATATATAAAAATTTCCACACTTAACCATTTGGAAACAATTTCAAATCAATTTCCACATTTCATTTTATCTTTGAAGATAAAATCTCAAAACAGTTCATTTCATATTGGAAAAGCATTTCCGTACTTATTTAAAAATAAGTAATTCACAAATCATTTATTTTCAACATTTGAAAATGTTCAATATACTTAAATCAAATTTAAGTATAAATTCATTCTTTAAGGAAATCATTTACTATAACATTTATTTGAGTCAAAACGAATGTTACGTAAAACATCGTTATGACGACTCAAAATCACTAGTATAGGGATTCGAAATTAAGATAGGTATATAAATCCCAATACTACATAAAAACATTTCCTTTCGGAAATCATTTACTATAACAACAGTGTTATAGTCCATCACCTCCTTATTTCTCGAAAACGTCTATTTCAACAATAAATGTTGAAATCTATGATTTCGATATTTCCCACATTTTAAAAACATCGTTTAAAACAATTAACTTCATTTTTAATATCACTTCTTTGAAAATAAATCCATTTTACTTAACAATATATTCACTGTCCAAAATCGTGAATATACTTCACTAACCAAATTTAAGTCTTTCCTACACATTTATTTTAAGGATAGTTCGCTATCCAAAATCGCGAATACATTTCCTTTAATAACCTTCTATATTTGATTTATCAAATTTAATTGATTTCGAATTTATAAACATGTACATAAATTCTATTTCTCTTTTATAACAACTTTGACTTATAAATCTTCTTTATTAACAATTCGATCAATATTCCACTTAAAGGCAAAAATCCAATTTACCAGTAAATTTCTTATAAGTCTTTATTCTACAATTTCATTCATTTTTATAACTTCATACTTTATAAATCTATAAACTTCAACTTTTATAAATCTATAAACTTCAACTCTTCACAATTTATAATTCTATAAATTTTCTATCTTCCCAGTTTATAATTCTATAAGTTTCATATCTTTACAATTTAACACTTATGAAAACTCATTTTAAAATTTCAATAATTTCAATTGATAAATATAGATTTTGTACATCTTTTATAATACTTAAAAAAAACTCAATTTAACCCATTCTACAATTTAAATCGACTTTCATTTCAAAAATCACACTTTGGTTATATTTCACAAACATTAAAATTTCCATAACTTTAAATTTATAACATTTATTTATTTAAGATAAATAATTCAAAAATTTAATAAATCGTATACTTTCCAAAAATCACTTCAAAAATCCTTTTTAAAGTAAAAATCGTTATTTTTAAAACTTCAAAAGTTTGAATCCAATGATGCAACGCACCAATTAGTCCATCACACATCAAACATCATATATCATCATATGAGAACAGAATATATATCAATATCTGTAAATAAATAAATACAGTTGAGGAATCTAGTTGGATCCCTCTAACCTGTTTCCCTGCATCCAAAGACGTTAGCACAATACCAATTCCACTTCGAGGTGGAATATCGCGGTATATGGGTTTTATAATAATAATCCGCTTACTAACGGCGCAATAGGGTCTCATCCGCTATACGAGGCGGGAAATCATCAATCCAATATATACATATGCCAATATGTATATATTGCTATATATATAGATATATCCTACTATATCTAATATCACATCCAATAGCAATCATCAATCAATAATAACTGTAATTCATTTTGAGTGAGAAGATCTCACCTTAGCTTTTAATTTGCCATCCATTTCCATTTCAGTTTTGTTTTCTCGATTTTATCCTGGTATAAACAATTATACAGTTTTATTAATATTCGAAATAATCGAATAATAAATTTTCCGCTTGGTAATTTTAATTCCCCAAAGATTTTATTTTCACCCAGTTTCTTTTAATAAATTTATTTAACTTAAAATTTTATATTTAAAAATAAACCCCCTTTATATAAATTTTTCTCTAGTAATCTAAATAGTTTTAGATAAGTCAAAAATACATTTATATTTTATTTTATTTTTTCTCTGGAAATAAACAAACAGTAAAAACAAGATTCACTTTACCATTAAAATTTCTTTCTTCTAAATGTAAATACATACATAAATATTTCAACATTTTTCTTATATAAATTTCTTTCTTATAAATCTAAAAACTGCATAAACATATAGTTATCATCTTAAATTAAAACAGATTTTAAATTTAAATTTACTTGGTTAAATTAACAGTTTTACCTGTATATTTACTAACTGTATATATATATATATATTTACTCGTATAAATTCAAATGTGCATATAATTATTTCTTTGCTGTTATGTATATTTGCTGACTAAATTCAAATAATAAGATTACCTCACTGCCTTTAAGCAACTCAGGCCCCACTCGCAACCAATTGTCGTGCCGTCGAGACCGGAGTCGTCTCACCATCACAGTAAATCGAACCTCGTCATGACGGTACCACCCACCAGAACTACATCGCCTCCTGCAACTGTTCATCAACTACCAACCCCCAAGTCATATCGCAAATTTTTGTCTTCCTTCATCGCGAACGCCAGCAGCCGCGAATCCCCAAATCGTACGAGTGCTCGAGCTCGAACACTGCGACATCACCAACCCTAGCCTCGAATTCGATGTTCGACCACCCATCAATGTTGAGCTCAACTGCTCCACGTGGACAGCGCCTCCCTGTCTTCGCATCGAAGTTGCCATGCCCCCAAACCATGCTCACGAGATTTTCGAGATGCGAACGAACAAAAAAAATCCAACTTTCACGCGACCCAATCGCCATCGCGAACGCCTCCCTTCTGCCCACTCACGCGATCGCGACACCATCACTGATACTCGCGCGCGCCACCTTGCTCGAGTTTCCTCAAAGCCATTGCGAACTCTAGACTCGAGCGACGATTTGCTGAGGAATGAAGTCACGATTTCAATTTAAAGTGGACGGCCATTTTTCCTTTCGATTTGTGAACGAACGAGAATTTTGTTTTTGATCTGGGAAGGGAGAAGGAACTATCGGCCATTTACTTTCTTTCTCGTATGTGAAAGTGTTTAGAACAGTCGAAGGTAGAGGGAATTTAAAAATGATTACGGCATGCCTTTGCACGATTTTATCCCGTGATATTTGGCATGATAAAAGGCGTGATGAAAGGGAAGATAACGTGGCTGATGTCTGACCATTTTAAATTTAAATTTAAATTCGAATTCGAATAAATTTCGATGCGTTTACACGTCGTGTGCTCACACATAAACACCAGAAAAAAAAAATATTTGAAATCCGACAATAATTCAACGTTACGGACCCAATGGAACTGGTTTCGTCGAATTCCGAGACTGTTTGAAAAATGACTATTTTTAAATATCGATTCGAACAATTAAATTCAAAACTGAACATAACAGTTTCAAATTCAATTCTGAAAGTTCGATTATCTTCGGTGTTATCAATATAAATTTTACAAGCGTTTGAAATATTTTTCTTTAGCTTTAAATTGAAGATTCAAATTTTTATTTAACTTCAATCGATTAAATTATATAATTTAATCGCCAAATTCCAATTTATATTCGGGATTCAAATCAAATCATCCTTCAAATATTTAAAATTAATTAAATATTCTCAATTAAATTCGTTCAAAATTCAGGATCGTTACAGACTTCCCTCCTTAAAAGAATTTCGTCCTCGAAATTACAAGTTAGGAAAAGTGGTCCTTAACTCGTCTATCATTTTTTCACAATCAATAGTTTTATCAAATTTTCAAAATAAATCTCTCAACTAAAGATTCGTTATTATTCAACTTGTTTTCCAACTTCAATTATAAGTTTCAAACAACATTGTTTAACTTCCCAATTCAAATTCGAGTTTAAATTCAAATTTTAAACTTTCAAAATCTCTCAAAAATTTTCTAACGCCCTAAATTTCCGAAAAATTTCACCAGCGTCTCCTTTGCGCGGCTAATACGGTACGACTACAAAACGTCCCTACGGACTCTCAGATTTCGAAAAGAAAAGAAAAAGCCAAGCGGCTAGACAAGAAATCATCAAATCTCATATTATAATTCAAATACTTACCTTTTGTCGAGCAATTCAAATTGTCTTTGAAATCAAATTTTCCAAATCCTTTATAACACCTGTATGTCCTACTAGCCATAATATCTAGTTACATATATTCAAACCATTTTGCAAATTCTATTGCAAAATTTTCAATATAACTGCTTATACATTTTTACTTCACTGTTGAAGTTATACATCTATTCTCATTCAATTTTGCATTTCCATTCATTTGTATTTAGTTTACCATTTCAACTAAATTTTGATTCAATTTACTTTCAATTCTGAAATATTGAATTTTATCAATTATCTGTCATTTACAACTGCACTATCTTAAATTAGTTCCAATTACTAATTCAAATTGATATCAATTCAATTTATTTTAATCCTACTTCGATTAAATCTACTTACATTTAAACTGGATTTCCAATTTCCATACGAACTTTAATTCATCTTTCATTTACAATTTGAACCTCATTTCTATCAAATTTCAAATATTTTTATAAGTCTTTGACTTATTTACATCTTGATTTATAAAATCATTTATACATTCACATTACTAATTCCATTATGAATTTTATCTTCAATTATCCTTTTTGAATTCTATTTTCATTTGTAAATCATATTTACAATTCATATTCATAATTTTTTATTCATATAAGAATTTATTTCCTTATACTTTCAATTCACATTTATAGATTTCATTTGTTAATGAACTTTAATTCCAATCACATTTACATATTTTACATTAACAATTTCTATTTGGATAAGTTATCAGTTCAATAATATTCCATAAATATTCTTATAAAGTATTCCAGAGTCTTTTCAACCTTTCAAAACCATTTTGAAAACAATTCAAATTTATCTTTTGAATTTTCAAAACAAAACTCATTTTTCCAAACAACTTTCATTTAAAACAATTTGGCAGCAATTTCTCTTTTGGAAACCCGAAAATGAATTCTAATGATGTGGCCATCATCATCAGGATTATTTTCCAGCGACCTAAAAGAGTTTAGAGCTTTTCATTCCTCCAAAATACTTTTCAAAACCTTCGAAATTCATTTTCAAATCAAACAGATTTAAACTTCCAAATCTCCAAAATTTTCAAATTCTTTTCAAAACATTTCCAAATACTCCTCTGGAATTCCGTTTCAAATTATAAGTCACATTTATAATTTATATTCTTAAATTTCATTTGTATGTGAATTTTATTTCTTAAATCTTTGGTTATTACTTTATTTCTTATTCAATTTCGATATAACAATGATAATGTTTCAATGTTATTATTTTATAACAACCAAACATCCATATACTATAGTACTTCATAGAAAAACATTTCTTTTCTATACAAAAATAGTTTTGGGCAAAATTATTTCATTAACCCTATTTTAAAACAATACTATGTCGTCTTACCTCGTTTAAGTGTTTAGAAATCCCTATCGATAATATGGCGTCCCACATACCGACCAAAATTCATAAACATCTCAACGGATAAGCAAACACAATATAAAACATTTTTATATTCACTAACAAATACGCACTCATATCTATTATTACACTCAACTCATTCTAGAGTACTACTGACTCTATCTCTAATGAGTAACACCCAACAGAGCAGGGTTGTCGCTTAACCATATGCTCTGATACCACCTGTAAAGACCCGCAAATCCGTCTTCCGAAAACCCGACACTGCTACGTCCACTGTAGCAACTGCCGAACAATCGGATGGCGGAAACGCGAACTTTAATATTTAAAAGAAGAGGAGGAAGAAAAGATAGAAGAAAAAGAGAAGAAAGAGAGAATAGAAAAGAACAACAACACGGAAGAACAACAGAACAGAAAACAATATCAGAATCTTACACATCGCAGCGGAACAATATACAATAGATAATTACTAGTCTTTTAAAACAAAGAACTATATCAGTTTATACATACATCAATCATCAGAGTCAATATACAACAATGGACAGTTATATAACTTGTCCTCATACAGAATACACAGCGGAATAAATAATATCAGATACAAATACTACGTCTCGTCCTCCAGCTTATCTCCAAAGCTCCAGAATATCCAGAATATCCTGATAACATAACTCTAGGCTGCCCGTGTGGAAATTGGTGGGCACCCAGAGTTTAGAAGGGAACAATAAACTCCGAGTCAGTCATGGTGACTGGTGTGAGATCGTAAAACAGTTATTCTTCTTTAAAATAAACAACAGAAAATTTTTAAAGTAAATTCGCAATGCTTTTGGAAAATGAAACTACCATAAGACCTCCCGCCACACACACAATGCAAACGCAGACTTGGAGGAGATTTCTTCTTATGATAGTCAAAGATGCTTACTACGCAAAATCAAATCATTTTTGATATTATTATTAGTGCATAGTGTAGAAAACATTTCGAAAGTAGAATATTAATCTTAGCCAGCATAGGTACCATTATAGTATGCTTACTATAGCTACCATATTAAATGGCAGGTTCTACAACTAAAACCGTACAAGGCTCGTATTGTTTCTTTAGATTTCCAACAAATGGTCAGGCTAAGGAACTTCCTTTTCCACGATGGGTACGTCCCTGGAATAGACGACCCGAGAACCTAACGTTACGGTTAGATCTCTGCCAACACAAGGCCGGGTTACCTCTGCAAAAATAGGTAACCACTGACACGCGTATGCCATCCCCCGATCGTCACCGATCTTCCCGAGGATCCCCGATTCGCAACAACCACAAAGTAATAAATTTGCAGCAACCACAGAGGTTAAGTATCTGGGCTCCATACCATGATACCACCTTTATCCAGAAGGAATGACATACACTAAGGGGCGCTACTCCCTAGAACCTTGCTGCATCCTTCCTGTTTCGACCATTTCCGGGGTGTGAGGCTCGACGAAGTCTCGTCCACAAAGCTACGCTTTCTACAAAGCCCTGCTTCGGGTCAAACAAAAATGATCAACCTATGATCACAAAGATATAAGATCAAACAAATGATCATATCGCAAATGATCAAACACTGATCATTTCACAGCAACACTCAGTATGCCACGTTACCAAATTGGGATATATCGCTGATAAATTTCAACTACATAACCTCTGAGCTCGTACGTCTCAGAGAAGGGTGTTAAGCTAAGAGAATAAATTCTCCGCCACCAATAGAAATGTATTTGAAAGAAATCAGCTTTATATCTCAAATTGTAACGTCAGACACACAATCCATACAAGTCTGTTCCGGGATCGAACAGAACCGAAGGCACTTCTCACGAAGCCCTTGAATTTCCGGATAATTTTCTAATCACGTCCGGACTTCCCGTCACTAAGGGTGATAAAACCTCTAAATCAGAGATCAGCCGATGTAGAGTAACTCGACGGTAATCCTTCCGTTTTCAAAAATATCCGGTCTTCAACACCGGTCTTCAAATGCAATTCATAACGACGTATCACATATTCGGAATGGGTTATACGACCCCATGGTCCTTTCCCGGCTAACCCGAATAGTGAGCGTTTATTTAAAAACAAGTGTGGCATTCAAATTCATCCAATTCACAACAAATACCTATCTAAAGGTAATTATTGATAGTCGGTTATTTAACTATCAATAAAGATGCGCAACATCATCAGATTCCAAATAATTTTCCAAATTATTTCATCTTCAAAATATCTTTACTAGATATATAAAAATTTCCACACTTAACCATTTGGAAACAATTTCAAATCAATTTCCACATTTCATTTTATCTTTGAAGATAAAATCTCAAAACAGTTCATTTCATATTGGAAAAGCATTTCCATACTTATTTAAAAATAAGTAATTCACAAATCATTTATTTTCAACATTTGAAAATGTTCAATATACTTAAATCAAATTTAAGTATAAATTCATTCTTTAAGGAAATCATTTACTATAACATTTATTTGAGTCAAAACGAATGTTACGTAAAACATCGTTACGACGACTCAAAATCACTAGTATAGGGATTCGAAATTAAGATAGGTATATAAATCCCAATACTACATAAAAACATTTCCTTTCGGAAATCATTTACTATAACAACAGTGTTATAGTCCATCACCTCCTTATTTCTCGAAAACGTCTATTTCAACAATAAATGTTGAAATCTATGATTTCGATATTTCCCACATTTTAAAAACATCGTTTAAAACAATTAACTTCATTTTTAATATCACTTCTTCGAAAATAAATCCATTTTACTTAACATTATATTCACTGTCCAAAATCGTGAATATACTTCACTAACCAAATTTCAGTCTTTCCTACACATTTATTTTAAGGATAGTTCGCTATCCAAAATCGCGAATACATTTCCTTTAATAACCTTCTATATTTGATTTATCAAATTTAATTGATTTCGAATTTATAAACATGTACATAAATTCTATTTCTCTTTTATAACAACTTTGACTTATAAATCTTCTTTATTAACAATTCGATCAATATTCCACTTAAAGGCAAAAATCCAATTTACCAGTAAATTTCTTATAAGTCTTTATTCTACAATTTCATTCATTTTTATAACTTCATACTTTATAAATCTATAAACTTCAACTTTTATAAATCTATAAACTTCAACTCTTCACAATTTATAATTCTATAAATTTTCTATCTTCCCAGTTTATAATTCTATAAGTTTCATATCTTTACAATTTAACACTTATGAAAACTCGTTTTAAAATTTCAATAATTTCAATTGATAAATATAGATTTTGTACATCTTTTATAATACTTAAAAAAAACTCAATTTAACCCATTCTACAATTTAAATCGACTTTCATTTCAAAAATCACACTTTGGTTATATTTCACAAACATTAAATTTTCCATAACTTTAAATTTATAACATTTATTTATTTAAGATAAATAATTCAAAATTTTAATAAATCGTATACTTTCCAAAAATCACTTCAAAAATCCTTTTTAAAGTAAAAATCGTTATTTTTAAAACTTCAAAAGTTTGAATCCAATGATGCAACGCACCAATTAGTCCATCACACATCAAACATCATATATCATCATATGAGAACAGAATATATATCAATATCTGTAAATAAATAAATACAGTTGAGGAATCCAGTTGGATCCCTCTAACCTGTTTCCCTGCATCCAAAGACGTTAGCACAATACCAATTCCACTTCGAGGTGGAATATCGCGGTATATGGGTTTTATAAAAATAATCCACTTACTAACGGCGCAATAGGGTCTCATCCGCTATACGAGGCGGGAAATCATCAATCCAATATATACATATGCCAATATGTATATATTGCTATATATATAGATATATCCTACTATATCTAATATCACATCCAATAGCAATCATCAATCAATAATAACTGTAATTCATTTTGAGTGAGAAGATCTCACCTTAGCTTTTAATTTGCCATCCATTTCCATTTCAGTTTTGTTTTCTCGATTTTAACCTGGTATAAACAATTATACAGTTTTATTAATATTCGAAATAATCGAATAATAAATTTTCCGCTTGGTAATTTTAATTCCCCAATGATTTTATTTTCACCCAGTTTCTTTTAATAACCTTTATATAAATTTTTCTCTAGTAATCTAAATAGTTTTAGATAATTCAAAAATATATTTATATTTTATTTTATTTTTTCTCTGGAAATAAACAAACAGTAAAAACAAGATTCACTTTACCATTAAAATTTCTTTCTTCTAAATGTAAATACATACATAAATATTTCAACATTTTTCTTATATAAATTTCTTTCTTATAAATCTAAAAACTGCATAAACATATAGTTATCATCTAAAATTAAAACAGATTTTAAATTTAAATTTACTTGGTTAAATTAACAGTTTTACCTGTATATTTACTAACTATATATATATATATATATTTTTACTCGTATAAATTCAAATGTGCATATAATTATTTCTTTGCTGTTATGTATATTTGCTGACTAAATTCAAATAATAAGATTACCTCACTGCCTTTAAGCAACTCAGGCCCCACTCGCGACCAATTGTCGTGCCGTCGAGACCGGAGTCGTCTCACCATCACAGTAAATCGAACCTCGTCATGACGGTACCACCCACCAGAACTACATCGCCTCCTGCAGCTGTTCATCAACTACCAACCCCCAAGTCATATCGCAAATTTTTGTCTTCCTTCATCGCGAACGCCAGCAGCCGCGAATCCCCAAATCGTACGTGTGCTCGAGCTCGAACACTGCGACATCACCAACCCTAGCCTCGAATTCGATGTTCGACCACCCATCAATGTTGAGCTCAACTGCTCCACGTGGCCAGCGCCTCCCTGTCTTCGCATCGAAGTTGCCATGCCCCCAAACCGTGCTCACGAGATTTTCGAGATGCGAACGAACGAAAAAATCCAACTTTCACGCAACCCAATCGCCATCGCGAACGCCTCCCTTCTGCCCACTCACGCGATCGCGACACCATCACTGATACTCGCGCGCGCCACCTTGCTCGAGTTTCCCCAAAGCCATTGCGAACTCTAGACTCGAGCGACGATTTGTTGAGGAATGAAGTCACGATTTCAATTTAAAGTGGACGTCCATTTTTCCTTTCGATTTGTGAACGAACGAGAATTTTGTTTTTGATCTGGGAAGGGAGAAGGAACTATCGGCCATTTACTTTCTTTCTCGTATGTGAAAGAGTTTAGAACAGTCGAAGGTAGAGGGAATTTAAAATTGATTATGGCATGCCTTTGCACGATTTTATCCCATGATATTTGGCGTGATAAAAGGCGTGATGAAAGGGAAGATAACGTGGCTGATGTCTGACCATTTTAAATTTAAATTTAAATTCGAATTCGAATAAATTTCGATGCGTTTACACGTCGTGTGCTCACACATAAACACCAGAAAATACAATATTTGAAATCCGACAATAATTCAACGTTACGGACCCAATGGAACTGGTTTCGTCGAATTCCGAGACTGTTTGAAAAATGACTATTTTTAAATATCGATTCGAACAATTAAATTAAAAACTGAACGTAACAGTTTCAAATTCAATTCTGAAAGTTCGATTATCTTCGGTGTTATCAATATAAATTTTACAAGCGTTTGAAATATTTTTCTTTAGCTTTAAATTGAAGATTCAAATTTTTATTTAACTTCAATCGATTAAATTATATAATTTAATCGCCAAATTCCAATTTATATTCGGGATTCAAATCAAATCATCCTTCAAATATTTAAAATTAATTAAATATTCTCAATTAAATTCGTTCAAAATTCAGGATCGTTACAATACACATCATACCCAAAACACAGGAACTACCTAAAGGACTTATAATAAGCAATGACTTATCAACAATCATGCAATTCAATTTTAGTTGTTGTACAATATCATGGGAAATCTAGGAGTGTGTAGCCCCAGTATCATACACTACTACAAAAGGTATTGAGTGAATGAGCAAAGTACCTTCAACTTGGCCATAGTTCTCAACATTTGGTCCCTCGGTTGCTTTACCTTTCCCTTCCAAGGTTCCTACTTTTCCTTGCTTAAAATCTGGATAGTTCCTCCTTATGTGACCCTCCTTTCCACACTGGTGACACTTGAAGGATGCTGGTCTGGGATTGGTGCACCTATTCTTCATATGCCCCTCTTGGCCACAGTTATAACAAGTGATCTTCTTCTTAACTTCAGCAGTCTTGGCTTCTTCTGGTTTCTTGGTGGAAGCTACATCTGTTTTCGTTTTATCATAAGGATGAAACTTACCCTTCCCTTTCTTATTTTGATTGTTCTTGAATGCTCTAAAATTTTCTCTGGCTTTATCATGTTGTTCAATGCTCAGAGTCAGATCCAAAACTTGATCAAATGTCCTGTCCTTATATGGCAACATAGCTCTACTAAGGCTGGCATTCAGTCCTTGAATGTATCTGCCATTTTTAGCTTCTTGAGTTGTGATAAGCACTGCACCATACTTGGCTAGTGATTCAAACTTCTGTGTGTACTCAGTAACACTCATAGCCCCTTGCCTTAATTTAATAAATTCTTCTAGCAAAGATTCCTTGGCTGATGCTGGGACAAATCTACCTTCTAGCATTGCCTTAAATTGATCCCATGTCACTTCTCCTTCAGGTCTTCCAGCTATGATAACCTCCCACTAGTCCAAAGTTGCTCCTCTCAATTGTCTAGATGCTATTTGCCTTTTCTTTTGGTATTCAACTTGCATATCTGTAAAAATCCTGTCCAAAATTCTGAGCCAATTTTGAACTCCCATGATCCCTTCTGTTCCATCAAAAGTTTTTGCCTCCAAGATTGGTAAAGGTCTTGAGTAGTTTGGAAAGCTCCTCATGTTGATTTTCCTGCCTATTGCCTACCCCTTCCCTTATAGCTCTCATGAAATCTTGCATATTCACCATTGGTGGTTCACTTGATCCTACCTCTTGTTGTCTGGGTCTTACCATGGTTCTATGGATATGACACTTGGGTTAGTCCATTTTTGTTTATTTTCTATAAATTAACTCATTTAATTTATCTCTATCCAATCCTAGTAATTATTATTAGTATAAGCATTAATTAAAACAAGGCATCCAAAGCAGTCAACACACCATACATCCAATGCAAACAAGTTCATACAACATTTTGCTATGTTATTTAACAACATAGCTCTGATACCAAACGAGATGACCCACTTTCTTTTACCTAAAATTCAAAAAAAAATTTACAATTAATCACAGTGGTCACCTAGCCAAGAGAATATCATTCTCTGGTTCACCTTCTAACCAGGATCTTGAAACCAATATAAAAATATTATTAGTTCAAAAATGTCTCAACTTACATATGTGAAGATATGTAAATTGTTTTTACTTGAATCAGAGAACACATGTTTGGAAGCAGGAATTTTCTTTGTAAGCCATTGAGTACTTTTATGAATATACTTTTCTAATATCATTTCCATATGAACTATACTTTTGTATTTGTATGTGTATGTGCATGATCCTATGCATATGTGTGTACTGAAAAATGTTTAGTGCCTAACTCTTTTCTTTCTCTTTTTTTTTACTATTAACTTAGAGATAATTTATTCTACCTTTTATTTGAGTCATTGATGTCCCCTGCAAATTAAGTTTTAAAGCATTTGAATGTGCTTGAACCCTGGGCTTAGTGAAATGGTCAAGTTAGCCTTATTTCCCTTGCAACTATTCTAAAGTAATATACATGCATTTCTGGGTTCTTTTTCTTTTAAGTGACTCAATGTTATTATCTGCCAGACTTTTACCTAATCTTTCTAAACATGAACTTCTCATAGCAATTACTAGGTTGTTCTTTCAATCTATGCCTGCTCACTATCTCAGATTTTATTTATACTACATTTCTTTTAGAATTCTGGAAGTTTAACAAAGAAACTATATTGCTCAGTAGCCATTTTGGAAAACAACTTGCCAGTTTCTACTGAATTACAATTTTAAGTTTTAAAACATTCAAAACAAGAAATGTCAATACATAGTTCCTTTCCAAACAACATAACCAACATATTATAACATAAATTCAACTTAAACTTCGACTTTAATAACAGTAAATTTGTAACTATTGCATCCAATTCCTTAAGCAGCAAACCCATCCAAAGCTTGATCAATGAAATTCCTATTTACCTGCATAATCACTATGGGCTGCCTCATTAAATATGAGACACCCAATAGTGCATCAACACACATGGGTCAGACTTGGTCTGGTATGAGTAATCTAATTGGAAACATGAATTTTTATATAGTTTTTTTTCATATTCAAATAACTTTAAGATAAATAAAGGAATGCAATATTACTCTGGTACTCATTTCTGTGCAACTTGGGCATGCACAACAAAATGATATATAATTCAATGATTTATTGCACATAAAGCAACCATAGACTTCATCCATAGAATATCCTAAAATAGTCAACACAATCATCAATTAAATCATCATTCCTTATCTATAGATTTTCTGGCCTTCAGGGATTTTTCCCAAGCCTTCATATGAACCTATTTCTAATGTTCAATATCAAATATGTTATGGTCTTTAGCTACTTTCTCTTTTTAAACACACACTGCCTGGGACCTTTCTCTGTTAACCCAGCACACTCAGGCCCCTGGGTATAAACATACCATGTGTGAGCTTGCAATATTCACCTTGCCAAGCTATATCTTGTAGCCCTAAGATCCAAAATCCTTAGTTGAATTACTAAGTGTCACTACCTTTTAGTGTTAATTTCCTCTCTGCATCTCATGTTTCAAGCAGTGAATAAAACATTCAGTCACAGGCATACATCCAAAGATTAACAAGACATATTTTCATGAACAAGCACTTCATCATAACAATAGAGGTGGTTTCTTAAACATATTATTTTTCTATGGGCTTCAATAGATCCCAATACAAACATATGGTCATAGATAATTTTCTGTTTATTTTTCTTTTTCTTTTCTACCTCTGATTCAGTCAGATCCATGTAGATCTTCAAATCTGACTAAATCACAAGTATAAGAATTACTGGATAGTTCATAAATGTAGAGGCTCAGCACATGTATACATTGCACCTCTATATTTTTCCTTTTTATAAATTTTTTCTGTTAATATGAGACCTAAGCAAACACACAAGGTTGCAGCCCCATATCCTTTCTCATTTTTAGACCATATATCCATATTAAGCATCCTGGGTTTGAAGCTAATAAATGTATAAAGAAAACCCATATTACTGCTTCAACTCAAAGTTAAATTATAACACAGAAAACTTATTTAAACATTAGATCCATGGCTCTTTCATATTGAGTAATCAATATAAAGAGGTTTCCATTAAAACAGATCATAAAACAAGTCAAAGTTACTAAATCATAAAAATGAATCCAGCTTGCAAACAAATGAAATATGAATTTTAGTTAGGCTGCCTCAATATTCAGGACTTATTGAAAATATTTCCAGTGAGATTACTCACCTTAATCCCTTTTTCTTTTTTTCTAAGCTTTTTCTTCCTTTGATCTTCTGCCTTCTTCCTACTCTAATCACTAGTGTTCCACATTTTTTTTCTAACTTCTGTTATATATATATATTTATATATTTTTCTTTTATGAGGCAGAGCAATAATCAAAACCTTACTACACCAGGTCTTCCTATATAAACTCTGGCTGCTACTAGGGTTTAAGGAAATTACCCAATGCCAATTTTACCCCACCAACTATGATCTACCTCTCATTCTATTTTTTTAGAGAAAATGGGTAAGTAGTCCTAGCATTTTTTTTTTCCAGAAAATATACCTCATTACCCCGGTCATGTTATTTGCATGATTTCTGTTTTCTAAAGCAAAAAGGAATTGCTAAAAATGGATAAAGTGTTTGTTCAAAAGCTCATACCATTTTCATGTAATGTTAATTTTTATTTCAGCAAGCATTTGTTTGGTGCACAGGTATAATACATGTATGCCTATCCTGGCCTAAGTCTTTCGTTTTTTTCAAGACTTGATCATTTCTGCCTACATATATATATATTTGTAATTTATCTATCCTATCATATTTATTAACTGTTGCTTATTTTATCACACAGAAAACTGTGTGCATGTTTGTGCACTGTCTTGTGCACATGTACATGTTTTTAAACTATGCATCTGCAAATCAGTTTCCTATCTCTATCTTTTCAATGCAATTTCAAACAAATACAAACTAAATTAAATCATAAAATTACTTCACAAAATCAGGGTTATCACAAAATCCATCCTTGAAACATCCATTGGTAAAATTTGTGGTTGATTGTCTTTTGAAAATTGTGCATTCATCGTAGTTTTTATTTTGATAAGGATGACCATATTTTTATGTAAAGGTGAAATGTTTTCGATAAGGATTATATACCTTTTAAAAAATGAGAATTTGAAGTTTCGAAAGGATTTGAAATTGTGAAAATTATATAAGAAATGGTTTTATATAAAATGATTTATAACTGAAGGTTTTGATTCTGAATTTGAGTGATTGAACTCTGGCATTTTTCTGTGAAATTGGTTTCAAGATTTTTAAATAATAAATAATATGATTTGAAAGTATTTTTCCGAATAAGTAATGTTTCAATGATTTTAATGGGTTTCAATGATTTCGAAGGAATTTCAAAGAAGTTTTCAAAGTAAATTGAAGTCCAGAACCCACTAATGTCGCTGGAAAATAATTTCAGTGATGAATGCATGCATCATCGACATTGATTTTCGAGTTTCAGAGTGGGGGAGAGGCCACTTCGGTAGCTATGCTATGCGATTGATTTGTGAAACTAATTTTTGATTTCAAATTCCGAAGCATGATGTGATAATCGAAAGATATATGTATATATATTTGAACAATTTGAATTGAGCCGGTGTTCAGTCCTCGAGTTTTGGATTTGAAACCCATCTTTTGAAATTGATTTACTGATTTGTTGTTGATTTCCAACTCTTGAATTTGAAAATGATTTCTTCAACTATTTTGAAGGTTCGAGCACTTCCAAATCAAGGTTAACTTTTCAAAGCTAAGTAATTTTGAAAAGTATAAAGTATATATGTTTGGTATGTATGTTTAAAGTATGTAGTAATATGATTTAAATAGGTTGAAACTATTTTGTTAAGTAAATGAATAAGGCTATTTTGAATTTTTCTAATATGAAATTTAGATTTGAAATGTTTTGAAAAGAATTTGGTCTTCAATATATTTTGAATAAAATTTAGTTTAAATGTTTTAACTTAGTAACATCTTTATAAAATTATCTATTTAAAAAGTTGGAATAGATACATAAGTTGTACGTATGCTATTTTAATTCGCATTAAATTGATCCAAGTTTGAGTACACATGTTCGAGGTGAATTACACCATTTCGTGTTAGGATTATTCATTTGATTCTTAATGGCAATATTTGATATGGATTTTAGGCTTGATTATAGAATTCTCTATCATAGTATATGGCTATGCAAGGAGACTGATGGTTTCTAGTCGAGAAACCATATCGAAATCCGCATTAGGGAAGTCGAATGGACAATACTAGTTCGAAAGCGAACTTGTGTGATCGAGCGAGCGATCGAATGTGATTTTGTGAAATGATGACGTATGTACATCTTATATCCTAATATCATTGATATACTTGGCGCTAAAATTGGAAGTTGTTGGGTTGGATATCTTTGTAATTTAATTGGAATTTTTCTTTTATGAAAAACTACTATCAATTTAAAACCATTTTTCAAAACTATTTTTTCTTTTATTCTTCTTAAACAAATTGTTTTATTTTATTTTACATACAAACTATTTTACAAACTATTTTATATACAAAACTATTCTAGATTAAAAATCTTTTATAAAGCAAAGATGTTCAATCCCATATGGCTCTTCATGCAGCGAAATTTATTTTTAAAATTTTGACTTTGATATAAGATGGACTTTATGTAAGTATAAGATGATTTTGAAAACCATTGATTTTGGAAATGAATTGGTTAACTTAAATTATATTGATTTAGGAACTTGGATTATTTTCTAAATTTATTATTTTTGAAACGTTGAAACTGAAGATATTTAATTTGAGAAGAAATAATTTGGTGGGATTGTATATGATTTTGAAACTGAACTGATATTGAAACAAATTGAAATTTGAGAACCTTGTGTTACTAAATACTTGATTTGGGAGTTATCGAACTTATATAAAAATTGGTTTGTATAAGTATGATGTTGATTCGAAAACTATTGATTTGAAAAGGTACTCAATTTGAAAAGTGAAATCTTATATAATTGAAGTCTATATAAGTGTGATTTTATATACTTTTGATTTTGGAAAGGTATTTTATTTGAAAATAAAATCTTATATATAATGGACTTTATATAAGCATGATATTTGAAAGTGATTTGAAAAGGTACTATATGATACATATTTTCGAAGTAAAGATATGGAAATTGCCTTCTGCTTGATATCCGCTTTGTGGCCACATTGTGGATTCATTCTATCGATATTTCTCTGATTTTTTGTTTTTCGGATATGATACTCGAGTTTCCATCGAATTCCATGGCGTTACCCATGGTCTTACGAGCGCGACTGCATAGCACAACTCCCTGGCTGAGATGGCCTAGGGGTACAGATTGTTTCCTGGGGGATCCAGGCGTAACCATTGTGTACCTGCATCTATGTAGGTCGCATTAGTAGCAAAACCGCCTAGCTGAGATGGCCTAGGGGTACGGATTGTTTCCTCGGGGATCCAGGCGTAACCATTATGTATCCTACATTCTACTAGTCATCATGGTGTAACTTGCAGGGCTGAGAAAGCTTACGGATATGGATTGTTTCCTGGGAGATCTAGGTGTAACCATTGTGTATCTGCGAACCATGTTTAGACAAAGGTTTTGTTTGTTTTTTTTGTTTGGATTGTACTTTCCATATCTGTTTTTTTTAAGTTTTCCAGTATTTTCACTGGGTGTTGAAACAAGTCTACTAAGTACCTGGGGAATTCTAGCTTTGCGCCTGATCAACGCACTGCCAGAGTCTGCAGGAACGAGGATAAACTTGTTAAGACATCGAGTGATAAAAGTATTTTGATAAAATATTATATAAAGGATATTTTGATCAGTTATTTTCCTTCCTAAAGGATTTTAAAGTGTTTTAAATATTGTTTACCTCTTTAACTAACAATTTGAATTAAATGACTTTTATGGATATAATAAAATGGATTTAACCAAATTATTAAGTATTAAAGAAGTCCAATTGAAATTTATATGGTTTTAAATTAATGGCTCATCCTTGTCTTTCGTCTTATTTTCCCTTCTAGCTATTTCTATTCTCCACCTTATTAAACTTACCTATAACAACAGTTATCAGGTATAATTTTAATCTTTTTGTCATCTTGTCTCAATCCTATTCCATTCTATTTTTTCTATGTTTTTCGTACCTTATTCCTTTTCGAGGACGAAAAGATTTGAGTGGAGGAGAGTGTAACAACCCTGTATTTTGTGATTATTTTAATTGTATATTTTAATTATTTTTAATTGAATTTCCTGATTTGAAAACTTTATTTTATTTAATAAAATGAATAAATTTTGTTATTTTTAATATAAATTTAGATTTTGATGTGAATTAGAATTCCAAACATGACTAAATAGAATATTTTCCAGAAAAGTGAATTTGGTCAATATGATCAAACTTTGACTTTTAAATTTAAAATTTGAAAGTTTGAAAATTTTAATTTTATCTTTTATTATTAAAGTAAATAAAATTTAAAGAATAATGCTTTTCGTTTCGTTAAAATATGATTAATATTGTGAAAGTTATGTCTTTTTAACTATTGAGTGTAATTTGCTGTATTTAACAAAATTGTTTATTTTAAATTATATAAATAATATTTTATTTGGTCATGTAATGTTATAATTTATATTTATATGGGTAAAATAACATTTTATGTATATATTTTGGTTTTTAAACATTTTTCAAAGTGTAATCGACATTTTTCAATGTCAGTTGTATTCTGTTTATAATTCCTAATTTCCAGTTTCATTTAATTAAAGAAATTCTTTGTTTATTTTCTATTTTCTTAAGACTTTATTTTATTTTCATTTACACTTCATTTTGTTCAGCATTTATTTTATTTTACTTGACTTTTATTGGTTTAGAAGTAAAGTTATAATTTTTCTAAAACTAGTGATATTCTATTTGAAATTTTTAAGTCCTGTTTTGAATTTTTAAACAATTTCTTTATTTTTTTCTATTTTCTCTAAATTTAATTATTTATTTCACTTTATAAATGATAAATGAATTATTTATTTAAAAGTTTTGCTTTAGAATATTTTTAAAATGAAGTAGATAATTTTCCAAAGCCAATGATGATTTATTTGTAATTTTTGAACCCTGTTTTCAATTTTTAAATAAATTCTTATATTCTTTTTCCATTTTCTTAAAATTAATTATTTATTTTTATTTCATATTATTTTGTTTCGGTTTTAATAGTTAATTACTGATTTTATATTAGTTTTTTTTGATTTATTAAAAAGGGGAAATATGAAAGGTTTTAAAAGCTTGGAAACTTAAGTCTTTTCATCTCCTATGTCCTTTCAATTGCCACAACTCCTCATTTACTTCTTTTGGCTGTGTATTACTTTGTTTGGCCGTGTATTCCAGTGCTCATTCCTGCAAAAAAACATTTGTTCCTCATTCTATTCATGGCTTGCAAAAAAATTTGGTAATGGCTACTTTTTCCTTCTTCTTCTTCTCATTTTTCATGGTTTTTGCCTTGTTTCTTGGATTCTTTTGCACTTCCTCCTCCTCATATCCATGGCCACCACCTCCTACACCTCTTCCCTGCCATCATCACCAACTATACTCCAGGTCATGACCATGGCCGAACCCACCATGGTGACCAAACCCCTCAAAAATGCAACCAAGGCCTTAAAAAAACAATGTTGTGACCACTATTTGCATCACCACTTCATTTTCCTCCACCACCACCACCTTTGGCCGCCGCCACCACCACCTCTGGCCAGACCACCACACATCCCTCTAGCCTCTGACCTGACCCACACTCCACTATCCGACCCCAAACACCCCATGGCGGAGCCTCTTTGTTGAACCAAAACTCCTCTTTGTTGCCTAAAACCTCTTCACCACTACACCAGAAACAGCTTTTAACAGCGTTTCAAAAACGCTGTTATATGATACGACAGCGTTATTATAAACGCTGTATAACGACATGCTGTCGTAGATGCAAAAGTTTTAACAGCAAAATAGAAAACGCTGTAAAAAAATTGATACACAACGTTTATTAAACGATGTTATATGACACAACAGCGTTAGAACAAACGTTGTATAACGACAAGCTATGTATAAAGAGAACTTACAACAGCTTAATTTTAAACGCTGTGGAAATTATTCTTTGACAGCGTTTTATTTAGGCTGTTAATATTTTTATTACAGCGTTTAATGCGTGTTGTGTTATGTTTTTTCAGTTGGATGATGTTTTACTACAGTTTACAACAGCGTTTAATAAACGCTGTTACCCACTATTTAATGATAATTACAACACGAATTAAACGCTGTTGTTTCTTCATTGACAGCATTAAAATAGATGCTGTCTTCTATTTATATGATTTTTACAGCATTAGCATTCCACTATATTTTCATATTTCAAAACTACATTTTAAGTATAATCAAGCAACCAGTATATATAACATGTTCTAATGAATAATAATCTGTTAAATAAACTAGCTAAAACAATATTAATATACAAAAACATCTATAAATCAAGTTTCAATAATATCCATAAACAAAAATAACACAGTAGACCAAGTTATCATAATATTGTTAAACAAAGATAAGGTATATGTTAAACAAAAATATAATATCAATAAAGTAAGTCCGCACCAAATGCCAACAACAAAACGTGCATCTAAAAAGTTTCATATGCTTGCTACTTGCTACGGAAGAAGAATGTGCCATCGCCATCTTTAATTACCTGCGATGAAAAGTAGTTTCAAAACTGTTGTATAGGGAGATTATGAAGTGACAATAAACATGCATGTGATGTAAAGTATTGACTTCCTTATCCTTACCTTTCCTCAAGTGATGCAGAAGTATAGCCCTTATGCTGGTATATATTTTGAAGCAGCATTGCAAAATCTTGCATTACAGACCAAAATAATATAGCTCAAGATTTTACTGCATATTAACAACCAGTTTGTCATTCTTTTTTAGTGTAGAATCGATTGAAATGCCCTTTATTACTGCAGTGAGGTCATCTCTTATCTGCACTAGTTCAGTGGTTTATTTATTCCTCGGCAAATGGTTAGAACTCTATGATGTATTTTGATTATTGCAACTATACCGACCTTTCTACCAAGTACCCGTAAGAAATGGTCGCAACAATCAAATATGAAAAAGTGACAGAAGTCATAAAAAGAAATTTTAATGGATTACGAATTTTAAACTCAAATAGCTCTAAAGGCTTGTCTACGACTTGCAAAATTAAAGTAAAAAACAAGAATACTAAAGTACCAACATATTTTTCATCATTGCAAATATTTATTTGCCTTATGCTACTCTCTGTACATAAAGTAACATTTTCTTCAATAATGTACTCTTCTATTATCTAAAAAAACTCAAGTTGAAGAAGAAAGAAAATTGCAAAGAAGATAGTGACTGCTGCAGTGAAGTCTTTTGAAATAAAAGCATATGCATTATATAGTAGCATGCACATTACAAAAAATAAAAAGGATGAAGATTATTGTGTCAGGTGCTGAAAATCCAAATGAGAAGAAGAAAAATCATAAAACTGACATCAAATGTAATCAGAAACTATACCAAAATTACTCATGAATTCAAATGAAATTAAAAAAAAATATGATTTTGTTTAGTTTTTTAAAACTATGTGAAGTTTTTTACTCAGTTTTTAATGGAGTATCACCCAATATAGTCGTAATTGTAAAACTGTTATCAATATAGTCGTAATTGTAAAACAAAATCATTAGAAGCATAGTTTTGCAATTTATTCATATTTAGATAAGAATAAGGGAACTTACGGGATTACAGCAGCATCAACTATATCTGGTAAGGAATGCAACAAATGTTCCAATTCGGCTGGTGGAACCTACACACAGTACATTAAAAGGTTTAATGATTTTTTTGATTTCATAAATAAATGAATGTCCAATTACTTACTTGATAAGCTTTATACTTGATCAGCTCTTTCAACCGATCAACAACATAAAGATATCCATTATTGTCTATATAACACAAATCTCCGGTTTTTAACCATCCATTAGAATTGAAAATTGAGGCATTAGCCTCATCGTCACCCACATATCCTGGTAATATATGGATAGATTTACTTATGTTATTTTCATTTTTGATCACGTAACTTTTCTACTTTTATATTTTCAGGATTCAGAAATCTTTGCATTTGATAATTATATAAAAAGTTACCTAACATAGCCGCAGGACTCCGGACACACAATTCTCCTTTTTTTCCAACCGATAAAGGATTTCCAGTTACGATGTCTACAATCTTTGCCTCGACGTTCTCCGTAAGTTTTCCTGTAGATTTTAAATGCCTCAATTCTTCTGCATTTAACATTCTTGATATTCCTCCAGCCTCTGTAGAGCCATATCCCTATAATACAAGTTTGTGTCATGGATTAAGAGCAGGTGCGCACATGTGTTACATACATACACACACAGATACACATATATACATACATACATATATACATATAAGGATAGTCCCAATATGTATAGGGAGAGGTGTGTGTGTTTGCATGTGTATGAGTGATGTTGAGAATAATCCCAGTTGGATGGTTTATAAAATAAATCCTATGTAATATGGAATCTCATATTTAAATATAATGAGATTCGACAATCGACATATATTCTGAAAATTGATGGAATAAGACAAATTAAAAGATTATAAAGCAGCATTTGTGAGAAAATAATATTTATTTTTCAGCAACATATTCTGTTATTTAAATTTGAAGTTTATTAGTTGTTCTGTCATTTGCAATAATTTTATATCATTTTAGCGAATTCAGTTAAACTCAGCCTGCATATTTGCATCGTTATAATAATTTTATGAAAATAATTTGCAATATTTTATAGCATATGCAATATTTGTTATTGACTTATTATTACCAACTCGGTGTGCATCATGGCTTATTATTATTATTATTATTATTATTTATTTTCCATATCTGTAGGATCTTCTTTTCATGTTCGGGGAATCTTCTTTCATGATGGTAGTGATATGCATTAACTTATCTGAAGTTGTGTTTACTTTAAGGTGTACATATCACATGATATAGCAATAAATATAAACATTTAATATCTCAAGGCAGATTCTCAATCAAATTGAAATTTCATATAGTAGTGTTGCAAGAGCGATTCATCTTGTATTAAAATGAGCTAGTTGAACATGATGCTGAATATATAAATGGATGAAAACTGGGGTATCGAGTACAGCAGTGAAGTATGTGAAATTGCATTTAAATCACGAGTTGCTTCAAATTATTCACATTATAATGTAAAATTAATCTATCTGATTATTAATTTATTTTAAAGTTTGTACGTCTAAGAGATGCCAAGTAATCGATGGAGTTTATGTACCTGTAGCAGATGGACATGCGGAAACCTGGCCATAAATTTCACAGCAGCCTGAACAGACAAAGGAGCCCCGCCGCAGAACATCCTTTTCATCCGATGCAAATCATACTTCTTCGTCTCATCATCGTTTCCCATGGCCACAACAACCGGCGGCGAAGCCGTCATCAGCGTTGCACCATACTTCTCTGCGGCGCCTAAAATGTCCTTAAGCCCTACATTCTTCATAACGACAACAGTCTCTCCCAACGCCAGCCCTTTAAGTGTGGTAAAAAACCCGAACGAATGGAACATGGGTGCCACCAAAAGGGTGGTTTCTACTCTTTCAGATGACGGTCTCAATGCATGAAATCCAGCAGTCATGGCTATGAATAGGTCCAGAGGACGTGAACTGTTTTCATGTGTACATTGCTAAACTTGCATCTTTATCGTGCCAGGTAAAAGAATTTACTGAGCATCCTATGAATAACTGTAACAACCCGAGTTTTTCTAACACGAAAAACCGGACCATTTGGGTAAAAAGAAGAGGTAGAAGAAGAAGAAAAATAGATAGAAGAAGAAAGAACTAAACAAAATCAGAACCTCACAGTCGCAGCGGATAAAATATAATATATAGAACAGATCTTTACACAAATGAAAACTATATCTGTTTATATACAATACATCATCATCAGAGTATGTCATAATACAATCATCAATATCCAGACAATCAGTCAATACAACAATCACAGCAGCGGAATAATACAAGTACGAGAAATACGTCTCGGACTCCAGCTCCTCTCCTGAGCTCCATAGCAACCTATCCTGAAATATACTCGGTCTGACCCGAGCATTATAATAAAATAACACCCGAGTCAGTCTGGAATACCAGCGCATCATAAATACATCCAAACTGATTATTAAAGTTTCAAAAATCCTTTGAAACAAAAGCATCTCGTAAGACCACGCCACAAATAAACATGTCGGGTTTTTACCTTACGATAGCTAAAACACTTTTATATTAAAATCCTCTAATATTATAATAGTGTCTATAGAAAGTAAAATAGAATCTAGCTGAAATGCTTGCATCTCACATTTCAACAATAGTTGGGCACAATCAAAACCGTACAGGCACGTAGGGAGAATGGATTTCCAACGAATGACTAGGCACTGGGGTACCACCTGTCATAGTACGTGGCCTAGATCACAGTACCGAGGAGTACGCCCGCTCCCCTGCAACACAAGGCCGGAACCATCCCTTACTGGATGATCCCGAATAAAATCACCCCACGGTTGGGATCAGCAACCGCACCACTAAGCCGAAATAAAAAGGGACATCTAGACAGGGATGACCTTACCCTCCAGTGGGAGCTACCCACGAAGCCTTGCTGCATAACCCCTGATTTTCAGTCATTCCCGGTTGATGAGGTTCGAGGCTAAACGATACCTTTATAGCACATATCCCTTAGAATGCCCATCGTCCACCTGACGATGTCACGAAAGCATTCGTCCATATAAGTCCGTCCCGGGTCCGAACGGAACCGAAGGCACTACCCCTACTACATCCATTTTGGAAATATCCTCAGGATTAGTAGCGACTAGCCCTTGCACTTCACTGCTCCATCTTCGACTCCGAACACGTTACACGAAACGTACAAACCGGATCGAAGTGGTATTCGAGTCTCCAGACCTAGAATCCCGGTATACGGAAACTCGATCCCGGTCTCTTCGAAACGATCAGCGCATTGTCCAATATTGATAGTCGGTGATTTAACTATCAATTAATGTTCACAAACATCCATACACATCCATCACACAATAAATAATATCACACATTATTTATTCTTTCTCTTTAATATCTTGAAAAGATATATTTTCACATTTCAAAACTCATTTGAAATCAATTTTCCAAACTCTTCCTTTACAAGGTAAATCCTTTACCCTTTATTCCCATCGGAAATAACCAAGTATAAAACAATTTGCATTTAAAACAGTTAAAAAATACTTATACTGAAATATACTTTAAAATATGAAAATTACTTCTATTTATTTACTCAAAATATAAATTTTTAAACCTTTACATAGAAAAGATAAATTCCAAACTAGTTTAAATAATATATTTAATAAGATCTAAACTCGATTTAAATAAAGGTTTGATTTACTAAATATATAGGTAGAGTTTAAAAGATAATACTAACTTCCCAATAACTTAAACAAATAATTTTAAAAGCAAATTTACTAACTTCTCCTTTTAAAATAATAATTTCTTAAAAATACTCTTTGAACAATTTAAACTTTAACTTTTAATTAAATAGAAACCTTTAAAACTTTAACTTGGTTTTCCTAGAGAAACACTATCCCGTTCAACATTCCAAAGTATCCTTTATATAAATCCGAACGATTTAATTCAAATTCGATTTATGCTTACAACATAAATTCCCAATTCCATACTTATCTATAACTTCATCCGAAGTTCAACTAAATTCCCATATCCGGAAATTCAATTTAAAAATACAGATTAAAACATTTTTAAGTAAGGTAAACTTAGAGAATTCTTAATTGAAAACCATATTTTCAATCTACTTAAATAAAATCCTAATGGAGAAAACGGCTTCCCAAAATATTGTATTTACAATTAAAACGATTAATTTATATTCGGAAGCTTCATTTACTTTTCCGGATATCACTATTCATCATTAAAATAAACCACTGTTATTTTACTCAATTTATAATTTCATAGAATTCATTTCCAGAAAATTTATATTTCACATCTAACGATTTATAAATTTTCCCCAATATTTAAAATCCCAATTTACCAATTTACATTTTCCATTCCAAAACAGATTCTAATTTTATTATCCCTTAAATTCTTTATTTATCAATTTCTTTGATTTCTTTTTAAATCCCCAATCTATTCATTTATAATTTAATTCTGGAATTATAATTTATACAACCATTTCACAGAACAATTTAAAATTCCAGATTTTATCAATCACAACATATAAACAGGTATCACTATCAATTATAAAATAATTGCTACATTGTGAGGAATCCAGTTGGATCCCTCCAACCTGTTTCTCCCTGCATCACAGATATTAGCACATCACACTATAAATATCAATCCAGACAGATAACAGCAGATAAAGTCAACCAATCATTCAGATATTTAAATATCAATTATTTATAATGCCTAGCATCCAGATGTGAGTGAGAAAAACTCACTTTGAGTTTCGGCGACCGGACGACGTCCGATTTAACCCAAAGTCCTACTTGCCCGGAATAACTCCGGATCTGCACCATCACGTAGTACGTCTCTCTGCGATTCCGGCGTTCCCTGTTTCGTTGGAATCTGACAACGTACGCAATAGTTATGAATTTTTAAAGTTTAAATATCAATTTGAAAACAAGTTTTCTTTTTATTTCAATTATTAATTTACCACAAACAAATCAAGGCCATTGATCAGAGATTCAAATCGTGGCCGCCAAAACAGTTCTTCCCTCTCCAGAACGCAACCCTCCCAGTCAAAACCGAACCCACATCGCCATACGTTACCCCAAAATCACGGCCACCACGGCAGCTTCTACGACAATCGGCACCCATCATCTCGAAGGGCACGCCGCTACACCCCCACAGCCAGAACGCGGCCAAGCTCGGTCGTGACTCCCACCCAAAAATCGAGAACGAACGGCCATCGTTCCCCACGCCACAACTCCCACCTCGCTGCGAATTTAACGATCTCTACCGTTGGACTGGTAGTACTTGATGAGGTCTTCGATTCTCTAGTTTGGAGTTTTGCGAATTAGAGCCTAGATTGATCGATAATTGGAGATGAAACAAGAAGGGTTTCGGCCATTGATTCCTATAAGTGGCGGCCGGTGAAATATAATTAGGGTTTAGCAAAAGTAAATGAATATATTTTATTGTTTAATATTATTTAATTAATATAATTTCTCAATCTAACAGTTTTCGCTAACGAACTCCAAACTACACGTTCCGACAGGCTATCCTAGGGTTTTCCCGCGTTCTGGACACAATGGAACAGGTTCCGTAAGCTAATTCGATCGTATGCACGAGATACGAAATTAAACGATCAATTTAAAATTAAATCGGTTAAATCGATCTCGATGCGTTTCGAGCTGCCACGGTCAAACGACAACTCCGATTGCTACGAAAATTGAAATCCGATAATAATTAACTATTACGGATCCAATGGAACTGGTTTCGTCGAATTCTGAGACTGTGCCCCGGAAGGCTATTTTAACTCGTCTATTAAATCAGGCGATTTTCTGAAATTATCAGAAACGCTTAAAATTTTACTTTTAAAATTTTATTAACTTAACAATAAATCATATAAAATTTATAAACACGTTAAAAATCATTCTGGCTCATCCCAGACTCAAATCTGATTAATTTGCATTTTAATAATATTAAATTCATTTTTAAATTAATATAAAATTCCAAATATTAATTTATTCACTTTTAAATTCATCTAAAAATCCAACATTATTGTTTATAACCAATCGAACCTAAAAATACATTTAAACATCATTTTACAGCTATTTACACCCAAATCCACCTTTTATCCTAATCCCGAATATTTAATTATTTATTATCCAATCTCAGATTAAATCTCCACATTAGAAATTATCACTTGTTATTTTAGTTTAAACCAATTCTTTTTAGTTCAAAATAAATCTTAAACCCATATTAAACATTTAAAAATGAATTAAATGTTCAAATTCAATGGCTTAAAAATACGGGATGTTACATTCCTCCCCCCTTATAAAAATTTCGTCCCCGAAATTTGCTAAGGTAGAAATATACTTTCCAACTCATTTACTTACTCAATTAGCTTAGTTAAAGGCTATATTCACTTTCCAAAATACTTTAACTCAATTCCAAACCCATTTGCTTTATTCACATTCAAAAGCTTATGAATTTCAACTCATTTCAAATAACTTTCCATATTAATAAATTTTTCCCAAAAACCCAAAAATTTTCTAACTCCCAAAATTTTTGGAAAATTTTGGCGAAGTCTCCTTTGCACGGAGGAGCTTCTGCGATATCGCAGGATACACAAATATATATACATCGGCTCACACGGCCGGAAACCAAAATATATCACAATATATAACAATATATATATCATTTTCCAATTATTTTTGCGTAGGCGTACCTTTTAGCAAATTTTTAATAGCAAGCGGCTTATATAACGCATATACGCGCTCCAACTCTCTCGAACGCCTTCCGTACCTGTACTTACTCAACAAACTCATCAGTTTCAAAGATGTGAGCATTTTAATAACATTTCCAATGTAAATGCAAGCCAAACATATCCATTTCATAACCAAACCAAGCAAACTTCATTATTAACAATGTTAACCATATTTTATCAACAATTCAAAGTTTTCAATCACCTTTCAAATTACTTATTCAAGTCCAATTTCATTTTATTTCACTTGAATGATTTACATTCAAGTTTACTATATACAATTCATATTTATCTCAACCAATTCATTTCCACTTCAATATGATTACATATGCCTTTCTTACATTTTAATTTTACTTACATTCCAAATTTGATTTACAATCAAATTTCATTTTAAACTTGAAACATTTGCATTTCAATTATGATCCATTTCCATTCATATGCAAACATTACTCATTAAGAGGTCAATTCATTCCTATTGATTCAAATCAATTTCATTTGCTATTCTTAACCAATTCACTTGCATTCATATACAAAACTCTTTGAATTGGGTTCCCATTCATCTCAATTTATTCACAATTCAATTCCAATTGCTTTTAAACACTCAATTGCAAATACATGCGAATTTCCATGTCATTCAAGCAAAAATAATTGCCACTTAAGCTTATAACCATTTAAAATTAATTTCAACTTAGATTCATATAAATTTTATTCCATTTCAAGGTTCACAAACCAAATATTTTCTCTTCCCAATGTAATTGTTAAATTACATTTTCCTTACATCTTTATTTCCATTAACCAATTCAAATTTACATTAATATCATTCATTTCTGAGTTATTTACAACTCTTATATTTTTAACTCATCACATTAATTAATTTAAAACTCATTTCACTTGCATTTCAGTTTATTTCCTAACAATTCCATTCAAGATTACTTAAATAAGCCCATTCACAATCATTTGTTTTTCTTCCAAGTTACTTAAGTTCTTTCACAAAATTTCCATCATCTTCTTATATCAATTTTATTTTATTTCCATTTGATTCTCATTCAAATCAATTCCAATTCATTAACAAATTTTAACTGCTCTTTGCTTACTTACTCAATCCATGCACAAATTTATTTTATTAACAAAGAGACCACTCAAATTATTTTACTCATTTGAATCTACTTACAATTCGAACCATCATTAGTAATCTAATTCCATTATCTCTCCACACTTTCAACATTTATTACCAAAATTAAACCCCAATCCAAATCAGGCGTTTTATTTACTTTCACATTTTAATCAAACTATCAAAATTCTATTTATTGCAATCCAAATTCCATTTAATTTAGCTTACATTGAATTTATTTCCAAACAATCATTTTGGATTTAATTGAGTAAGCATTTACTCCATTCAGCATCATCTCAACTGAATTAAATTTCCATTAAACTCAATTCTTATCCCATTTTAATTCAAGGTTAACTGAATTATATATGCAATTTCAATTCAATTCCTTTCCAGAATTAATTCAAGTTCATTTATGTTTTATTTAGCCAACCTGAATTTATACCATTTCCTTTTACTACCTTAAATAAGAATTTAATTACATTCATTCTTATTCATAACACAACAGAAATTTTAATATTCAGCTTAATTCCATCTTAGTCGAAGTTAGACCAAATTCAATTTAATCTTAATTCTCCATATCCAAGTTCAAGCTTATTTACTAACTTCAGTTCACTTACCTCTTTTATATTTTATAATTGTTTCACCTTACTTTGCATTCCATTTAAAATTAAGTTCGAATTCACCATTCCATTTATTATTTCATTTGTGATTATAATTCCATTTTACTTGAGTTAAAATCAAATCTTACATTCTCAAGTTCTCCAACTTATTTACTTGTAAGTTTATATTACTCATTTCAAACCAATCCACATTTTTATAATCACAATGATAAATTTTAACACTTAATAACTTAAGAATATGAATTCATTTGCACAATCATAAGCATTTACATTTCACCTTTATATCAACTTCCCTTTAATCCCAATTCATTTAGATTTAACCTCATTTCAAATTCTCAATTTTATTTAACTTATCATAAGTTAAATCCAGATATATTCCATTCACCTTCATTTATTCAAATTAAATTTTAATTTCAAGATTAAAATTTCCACTCTTCCTTTCCCCACTTAAGTTATATAGTTGATTCATTTCAACTTCCACATTTTTATTTTAAAATAGAATTCCCAGAATTCAACTTACCCGGATTTATTTCAAAACCAATTTGAAATAAAAATCAACACATTTCTCTTTTGATATTCAAATCAAATACCAAATTCCAAAACAATCAGGTTTTACCAAAACAATTTTCTCCTTTGAAACTGTGAAAACAACTTGTATATAAAACAAGTGTAAACAAATACCTTAACCAATTACCACGGAAGCAATCCATCACTTTAGAAACTCGAAAATGAATTCTGATGATGTGGCCAGCATCATCAGGATTATTTTCCAGCGACTGAAGTGAGTTCAGTGCTTTCTACTTCCAAAATTTACCTCAAAACAATTTTTATTCAAAAATATTTCCCCAAAATATACTCCATCCTTACGAATGCTTTTGAAAACATGCCGAACATTTCCACAAAGTCAAATTCCCAAAACTTTGTTTAATTCCATTTGAAATCCCTTTCAAAATTTCCGGGGTCAAAATTCTGGTTTAAGTCAAATTTTAATTATACTTCTTCTTACTTAAACCATATTTAATTTATTCTGTTTGGTTATAAACCGATTCAATATTTTAAATTCTTGTTTTCTTATATATCATTTCACATTTTAGATTATATTTCAATTTCTTATTTGATTATAGAAGAAACAACCAAACAAACATCCAAAACATATAATAATAATTTAGAAAACTTATTTCTTTTATATCAAAATATAATTTTTGGTAAAATTATTTCATTTACCCAGTTTAAAAACAATACTATGTCGGTTTATCTTGTTTAAGAGTTTAGAAACCCCTATCGATACGGTTGTACTTCCCGCACCGACCAGAATTCATAAACACTCAACCGATAAGTCAACACAGTACAAAAACAATTTTATATCCACTAACAAGTACGCTCTCATAGCTATTATTACACTCAACTCATTATAGAGTACTATTGACTCTATTTAAAATGAGTAATTTACCCACCAAAGCCTAGGTTGTCGCCAATCTAAGCTCTGATACCACTGTAACAACCCGAGTTTTTCTAACACGAAAAACCGGACCATTTGGGTAAAAAGAAGAGGTAGAAGAAGAAGAAAAATAGATAGAAGAAGAAAGAACTAAACAAAATCAGAACCTCACAGTCGCAGCGGATAAAATATAATATATAGAACAGATCTTTACACAAATGAAAACTATATCTGTTTATATACAATACATCATCATCAGAGTATGTCATAATACAATCATCAATATCCAGACAATCAGTCAATACAACAATCACAGCAGCGGAATAATACAAGTACGAGAAATACGTCTCGGACTCCAGCTCCTCTCCTGAGCTCCATAGCAACCTATCCTGAAATATACTCGGTCTGACCCGAGCATTATAATAAAATAACACCCGAGTCAGTCTGGAATACCAGCGCATCATAAATACATCCAAACTGATTATTAAAGTTTCAAAAATCCTTTGAAACAAAAGCATCTCGTAAGACCACGCCACAAATAAACATGTCGGGTTTTTACCTTACGATAGCTAAAACACTTTTATATTAAAATCCTCTAATATTATAATAGTGTCTATAGAAAGTAAAATAGAATCTAGCTGAAATGCTTGCATCTCACATTTCAACAATAGTTGGGCACAATCAAAACCGTACAGGCACGTAGGGAGAATGGATTTCCAACGAATGACTAGGCACTGGGGTACCACCTGTCATAGTACGTGGCCTAGATCACAGTACCGAGGAGTACGCCCGCTCCCCTGCAACACAAGGCCGGAACCATCCCTTACTGGATGATCCCGAATAAAATCACCCCACGGTTGGGATCAGCAACCGCACCACTAAGCCGAAATAAAAAGGGACATCTAGACAGGGATGACCTTACCCTCCAGTGGGAGCTACCCACGAAGCCTTGCTGCATAACCCCTGATTTTCAGTCATTCCCGGTTGATGAGGTTCGAGGCTAAACGATACCTTTATAGCACATATCCCTTAGAATGCCCATCGTCCACCTGACGATGTCACGAAAGCATTCGTCCATATAAGTCCGTCCCGGGTCCGAACGGAACCGAAGGCACTACCCCTACTACATCCATTTTGGAAATATCCTCAGGATTAGTAGCGACTAGCCCTTGCACTTCACTGCTCCATCTTCGACTCCGAACACGTTACACGAAACGTACAAACCGGATCGAAGTGGTATTCGAGTCTCCAGACCTAGAATCCCGGTATACGGAAACTCGATCCCGGTCTCTTCGAAACGATCAGCGCATTGTCCAATATTGATAGTCGGTGATTTAACTATCAATTAATGTTCACAAACATCCATACACATCCATCACACAATAAATAATATCACACATTATTTATTCTTTCTCTTTAATATCTTGAAAAGATATATTTTCACATTTCAAAACTCATTTGAAATCAATTTTCCAAACTCTTCCTTTACAAGGTAAATCCTTTACCCTTTATTCCCATCGGAAATAACCAAGTATAAAACAATTTGCATTTAAAACAGTTAAAAAATACTTATACTGAAATATACTTTAAAATATGAAAATTACTTCTATTTATTTACTCAAAATATAAATTTTTAAACCTTTACATAGAAAAGATAAATTCCAAACTAGTTTAAATAATATATTTAATAAGATCTAAACTCGATTTAAATAAAGGTTTGATTTACTAAATATATAGGTAGAGTTTAAAAGATAATACTAACTTCCCAATAACTTAAACAAATAATTTTAAAAGCAAATTTACTAACTTCTCCTTTTAAAATAATAATTTCTTAAAAATACTCTTTGAACAATTTAAACTTTAACTTTTAATTAAATAGAAACCTTTAAAACTTTAACTTGGTTTTCCTAGAGAAACACTATCCCGTTCAACATTCCAAAGTATCCTTTATATAAATCCGAACGATTTAATTCAAATTCGATTTATGCTTACAACATAAATTCCCAATTCCATACTTATCTATAACTTCATCCGAAGTTCAACTAAATTCCCATATCCGGAAATTCAATTTAAAAATACAGATTAAAACATTTTTAAGTAAGGTAAACTTAGAGAATTCTTAATTGAAAACCATATTTTCAATCTACTTAAATAAAATCCTAATGGAGAAAACGGCTTCCCAAAATATTGTATTTACAATTAAAACGATTAATTTATATTCGGAAGCTTCATTTACTTTTCCGGATATCACTATTCATCATTAAAATAAACCACTGTTATTTTACTCAATTTATAATTTCATAGAATTCATTTCCAGAAAATTTATATTTCACATCTAACGATTTATAAATTTTCCCCAATATTTAAAATCCCAATTTACCAATTTACATTTTCCATTCCAAAACAGATTCTAATTTTATTATCCCTTAAATTCTTTATTTATCAATTTCTTTGATTTCTTTTTAAATCCCCAATCTATTCATTTATAATTTAATTCTGGAATTATAATTTATACAACCATTTCACAGAACAATTTAAAATTCCAGATTTTATCAATCACAACATATAAACAGGTATCACTATCAATTATAAAATAATTGCTACATTGTGAGGAATCCAGTTGGATCCCTCCAACCTGTTTCTCCCTGCATCACAGATATTAGCACATCACACTATAAATATCAATCCAGACAGATAACAGCAGATAAAGTCAACCAATCATTCAGATATTTAAATATCAATTATTTATAATGCCTAGCATCCAGATGTGAGTGAGAAAAACTCACTTTGAGTTTCGGCGACCGGACGACGTCCGATTTAACCCAAAGTCCTACTTGCCCGGAATAACTCCGGATCTGCACCATCACGTAGTACGTCTCTCTGCGATTCCGGCGTTCCCTGTTTCGTTGGAATCTGACAACGTACGCAATAGTTATGAATTTTTAAAGTTTAAATATCAATTTGAAAACAAGTTTTCTTTTTATTTCAATTATTAATTTACCACAAACAAATCAAGGCCATTGATCAGAGATTCAAATCGTGGCCGCCAAAACAGTTCTTCCCTCTCCAGAACGCAACCCTCCCAGTCAAAACCGAACCCACATCGCCATACGTTACCCCAAAATCACGGCCACCACGGCAGCTTCTACGACAATCGGCACCCATCATCTCGAAGGGCACGCCGCTACACCCCCACAGCCAGAACGCGGCCAAGCTCGGTCGTGACTCCCACCCAAAAATCGAGAACGAACGGCCATCGTTCCCCACGCCACAACTCCCACCTCGCTGCGAATTTAACGATCTCTACCGTTGGACTGGTAGTACTTGATGAGGTCTTCGATTCTCTAGTTTGGAGTTTTGCGAATTAGAGCCTAGATTGATCGATAATTGGAGATGAAACAAGAAGGGTTTCGGCCATTGATTCCTATAAGTGGCGGCCGGTGAAATATAATTAGGGTTTAGCAAAAGTAAATGAATATATTTTATTGTTTAATATTATTTAATTAATATAATTTCTCAATCTAACAGTTTTCGCTAACGAACTCCAAACTACACGTTCCGACAGGCTATCCTAGGGTTTTCCCGCGTTCTGGACACAATGGAACAGGTTCCGTAAGCTAATTCGATCGTATGCACGAGATACGAAATTAAACGATCAATTTAAAATTAAATCGGTTAAATCGATCTCGATGCGTTTCGAGCTGCCACGGTCAAACGACAACTCCGATTGCTACGAAAATTGAAATCCGATAATAATTAACTATTACGGATCCAATGGAACTGGTTTCGTCGAATTCTGAGACTGTGCCCCGGAAGGCTATTTTAACTCGTCTATTAAATCAGGCGATTTTCTGAAATTATCAGAAACGCTTAAAATTTTACTTTTAAAATTTTATTAACTTAACAATAAATCATATAAAATTTATAAACACGTTAAAAATCATTCTGGCTCATCCCAGACTCAAATCTGATTAATTTGCATTTTAATAATATTAAATTCATTTTTAAATTAATATAAAATTCCAAATATTAATTTATTCACTTTTAAATTCATCTAAAAATCCAACATTATTGTTTATAACCAATCGAACCTAAAAATACATTTAAACATCATTTTACAGCTATTTACACCCAAATCCACCTTTTATCCTAATCCCGAATATTTAATTATTTATTATCCAATCTCAGATTAAATCTCCACATTAGAAATTATCACTTGTTATTTTAGTTTAAACCAATTCTTTTTAGTTCAAAATAAATCTTAAACCCATATTAAACATTTAAAAATGAATTAAATGTTCAAATTCAATGGCTTAAAAATACGGGATGTTACAATAACATTCATTGTCATTATTATAATTAGACTTAATTATATTTTATCTAAGCTTAAAAATGTAAACATATCTTTTATTGTATACAAACAATGAAATTTTAAGCTAACGGTTTTTAATCAAATCTATTATTAAGATCGTATTAACGTAAAATAGCATTATATACTGCACAATATGATTCTCTACAAACATTAAATTCAACTAACCCTACCAAACATCATAAGTGAATAATGGCTTGGAAGTGAAAGAAATTTGTGTTTTCCCCCTTTTCTTTTTTGCATTAGTGACATTGCATTGAAAAGAATTTCAATAAAATTTAGTTATGCAACTTTACATAGAAATCTTGTTCCAAACAAAACATTTTACTTCAGGATAGCACAAACCTTAATAACAACATTGATTTTATGTATAAAAATTAAATACAAAAGGTTACCTCTGCACCAGATCACACTTCAAAAGCATATCTAGTTATTCCATTATCTGGAAATAGAAAGATAATGTCATGATGTAGTCTTTTTTCTTGACTAAGGTATTTCACATTGAGTTTTTCTTGCTATGGTTTTAATAAGGCGTTATTTTGATCTGAAAGTATCAAATTCCTTAGCAAGAAATAACATTTTTAATATAATATCTATGATCGTACAAGTTGCACCATTTTCCTTGTTAAGGTTTTTTTTTCCATTGAGTTTTCTTAACGTAGGTTTTTAATAAGACAGTAATTATATCTGTATTGACTGAATAGATATATGTAAGCAATATAATATTAAGAAGGAGAAATCATCGTATACATTTCAAAAGGAACATCTGCAAGTTATTTTAGGAGCTTCTAAGGTTTTCACAAACACGTATTAGGAAGTACTTTTATAAAATATGTGTCATGTATAAAAGGTAAACATGATTAAATGTACTAATATGGACTGCACTGTAAAGTTACTTTCACATTGAGCCTGTAAATAAAACTCAACACTAATGTATTTGTATATTTTACGAGAATGGATAAAATCTCATCTCGATCTCTTAATGTCTTTTCTCTTTTACACTAAATCACTAATATCTTTTAATCTTCCTCTCTTTTACACTAATATTTTTTAATCTTCTTTATAATAACACAGATTTACTTGAACGGGATCTGCGGGCTAGTTCTAACTCCTCGATTTGTCGTTTACATACGATTAAAGTATAAATAATACAAGGACATATTTCACTTGATTTTGCTGCTGGGTTCTTAACCCTGTCAGGATGGATTCAAGGTGTCTGCCCACCCAGTTTCAAATCTTTTAAGTTCAGCCTCCAATCCATTTCCACAGTTAAACCTAAGGAGTATTCTAAATTTTTAGTTAGTGAAGACAATGAAGACAATTTCAAACTGACATCTAGAACAACCACAGCTTAATAACCATCAATATGTTTGCAATATTAGTCAGTGAAGACAATGAAGAGGAAGGTCATCTTGAGTTAATGAAAGAGATTCCAAATTACTATAGACTTGATCAATTTCTAAGAAACACTTCAACATTATTTTGAACTTTTTTAAAAAGAAATGAATTATATAAATGCACAAACATATGACAGATTTGAAATTTTGATGGTACTTCTTAATAAAACATGCTTAAGAACTATAAGCTTTATCCAAAACAATTGTTTTAGCTTGAGAAGAAAACTTGGTTAATACGATTTCATGTTTCATGCTTTGGTTCGCTTATGAGAAGCCTAGTGGGCAAGGTATCGAGTGAATATAGAGCATCAACATGCATAGGTGCATGATCACCTACACTTTTAATTATTGAATATAAATCAATGAAAGGATTTATACGGCAAGGAAAATAAATAGAAATATTCACAACTAAGTTGCAAATAAACCACCATAAAAAAGAATTTTTGAGGAAGTAGACAAACTAGTCCGATGTTATAGGTGCCGGTAGAATGAAGTTGAAGTCTTATGTATGTGTTGATTGTTTAACAATATACGGGACATTCTACTCAAAAAAGTTTAGTGGTCCGAATAGAAGAACAAATAAATAAGAGAGAATACCACAAAAGACTAACTAATGCATGGAAAACATCATGGTTCTCATAGGTAACGATCATTTGGTTGCATAAATAATTTCACATGTCATAACTTCACTTACTGATTGGATGAACAATTGAATCACCATTACCATATAAAGCAACATTCAGACCTGATAACCTATTACAATGATATTAAATATCAAAAGCATCATTCAATGCATTATAGCATAATGTAAAACAAAAATTTCAAACATTTATTCCACACAACATACAAATATCTTCATATTCATTAATTTTTAGCATGAAATAGGAAATTTGCAATCAATTTTACTATGCAGTATAAATTCAACTAATAAAATTTCATGCACCTTTGTCAAGTTCCCAAAATGTACCATAGGACTACTTTCAATGCAGTATTGTGCAAATAAACTTAATGGAGCACTAAAAGGGGCATCTGGAATTCGATCAGGGGATGTCCGACTATTAGTTCGAAAATAACACTATATGACTTGCTATCTAAGAAACACATTAATAAGAAATGACTAATATATAATTGACTATATCTAAAATATCTCATTGCTATAAAATTATAGAAATTTAATTTTTGATATATTGATCAAGGTTTATTGACTTTTATTTGTCACATAAACTTTCCTATATTTTTGTAAATATGTAATATAATTTAATTTTTAGCGAACATCTTTCTGCCTTATGTTAACCATAGTTTATTCTGGATTGAACTTGATGTTAGCTTTATTGGATATTTGTGGATTATATGAATCGATTTTTCTAGCATCAATATATTTACATGTCCATAAAAAACATTTATATCCCTAAAAGAAAAATAGAATTAATATCCTTTCCAAATATTCTTATTACTTAGCATAAGAAGTGGCATAGACATGACATATATTTCACATAGAACAAAATAAATATAAGGTTTTAATTTTATGGAGAATAACGAACGTTTCTTAATGATTTGAATTTATTATTCGAACAAAATAAATATAACAGCATTAAACTTGCAAAACACACAGGATGGTGTCTAGAGAATCAATTCCAAAAAAATGTGGCATACTTACTTCTCACATAGTTCTTTTCTGGGAATTTATCACATTCTTCGAAGAATATCACTTGCCAGATAACACCAAATCATTGTAAGACTTGTCTAAAGGAACTTTAGAAGGGCTGTATTGATGAGAAGAAACAAAAAAATGTAAATGAAAAAAGGGCTTGATAACAGTGTATCAAAAAAATGAAACAGAACATCAAATTGTGAAATATAAAATGGATGTTATAAGAAACATGCAGAAACTAACATATCAACTGTCAATCTCTAATGGGGAAGTGAAAATGTACAAGCACGAGACAAGGAAAAACTACACCTTGGAAACACTTTATAGAAAGGGTACTATTTTCTCAGTCAAATTTAGAAGGGAAATGGCATGTTAGGTGATTTTTACATGGAATGGCAATGAACTAACAAGATTTATTAGTTTAGACGTGCATGTGATTTGTTTAATTGTAGTTTTGGTTCAGAAGGTTTATATATCATTCAGCTTCATAACTGAAGTTTGTTTTAAGAAGATGCTACTACAATTATCATCATTTTTACTTATATCTATATCGATCAAAGAAAATAAGAAATGTTTTTGTGTTTTATATATGGGTTCCTAGACGACATGTACCCAGCATCATAGGTTATTATATATTCCCTAATTATATCCACTATACCAAATTCATAAATTAATCATCAAATCATCTTCACTTTTCATTTCATGTTTATTATAGGCATTCAACATTATAAAGAGTCATAAAAAATTAAACTCGAGGCATTAAAACTTTTGTAACCGAACCTAATCTAGGGTAAGAAATAACTCAATTTATGAATGGAAAAACCGAACCTGAATTTTTATACCTAGTTTTTAGAAAGCTCTCCTCGGTTGGAATTTGACGAATGAAAAAGCTGAATTGTATTCAGCTAAAGTTGGACACAACTTGCAAGCAATGAAACCTGCAATTTATATTACTAAGCTGAAAGCCTAGAAAAATCGAGTTAGGGCATCTTTGAGATAAGATTTTAAGGGAAAAGGGATAACCAGAATAACAAATGAAGAAATCGATAGAGAAAATTTTGTTTCTTTTTGGATGTAGGAATGGAACGTCAACACTGACCTCACAGGAATGATTTTTTAGGGGGGAAGATGTGAATGAAAGGCGGCAAACAAAAAATATACCTAAATCTGTATTGGGCGGTAAATAAAAAAAGGAGTTAAACCTTAATGCATAATTGACAGCGTTGCAGGCATATAAGTTTCTTCTCAAAATTACTTTTGACCGCAATCGAAAATTAAACGCTGAGAAATGATGCTGTTAGAAGTCAGTTTTGTTGTAGTGCACCTTCCTATGTTGTAACTTCCTCCACATGTTCTAGCTTTAGGCCGTGCATTTCTAGGACCCAAACCTGAGCCAAAGCATGTCCAAACCTGAACCAAAACATCCCCTAAGCCATGCAAAACAATTATAGAAAGCAAGGCAAAAATTTGTGTATTCAATTTGCTTTTCATTTCAAAGTTATTCAATTTCAATGTTGTGTTGAAATGTTAATTTATTTTGGTTTTTGGTTTGGGTTGTAACACAAGACTCTTAGCTTGGTTCTAATCCAATTGAATCCATTGTTGTGTCATCGTGCCTTTGGGAATCGTTTGTGTCATTTGTACTGCTATCTCCAGCACAAAAAGGTGAGTAAATCTCACACGACATTTTATACTTATACAAATGTGAAGCGACAACAACCGAATGTGTAGAATATTATGATATGTTATAACTGTCTGTGATTATTAATTATATGATGTTAAACCTGTAAATTACATGTCATATCATCTGTTACTGTTATATAATGCTATTTTGTTTATTTATATCAGTTTATCACACTACAAATTCCCGGTAGAATAGAATCACTATGGGTTGAAATGATACATACCCGAACGGACTTTAGAATAGGGAAAAATCGTTATGGGCTGAAATGATAGGCCTGAACGATTTTTATTTATTTCATTTAACTTGGGATTGCGGGTTTGAAATGATAAAACTCGGATTTTCCTTTGTAAATTACGGATTGAAATGATATATTATCCGTATCATTTGACTTAGGTTAGAAAATTTATATACAGACCCGTGGTTAATATATATATTTTCTTGAAATTATAAAATATGTTAAAAATGTAAATATTATGACAATTTGATTTTTATTTTAATTTAAAATGATTTTATAAAGTGTTATTGATTTTTCTATAAATTAAAAATAGTTAAATAAATAAATGTTTAAAAGTTGAAATTTGAAGTATAACTTAACTTGGAAAATGTGAAAGTGTTTTAAAATAAAAGTTAAGTTAAGAAAATAAAATGGAATTTAAATAAAATTATGAAATGGTAAACTTAATTAAAATGTTAAGTAAATGAAATGTTATAAAATTTTGCATTTATTTTATAAGTGAATTATTAAAGATTTGATAATTTTTTGTGAAACTTTCACTTTGTAAAATCATAAATTAAGGGGTATTTAAATGATTGTTTTAAAGTGAGAAAATATGATTTTTATAATTTAAAATGGATTTAAATAAATTTTAATTATTTATAAAATTGTAGTGAAAGTTTGGAATTTAAATTGACATCATTCCTGAAATGCTATCATTTCTAAAGTTAAAGATATTACAGCATTTTGAAAATGCTGTAATTGATATAAATGAACTAAATTGATAAAATGAACTAAGTACTGTAGTTGCTGAATTTAACTAAAGTTTTATTTGAAATCTAAACCTATTACAGTATCTAAATGCTGTGTTTTGCAAATTGAATTGTTTTTAAACATAACTTTTCGTAGCATTTTCTAAATGCTACAAAAGTTGAAATTTCACCGTTTTAATAAATTTAAGTGAATAAATGAATTCTGAAATGGTAAAATTTTGAGAATTTAATATTGACTATTAAATATAATAACTTCATTTTTAAATGATTTAAATGGAATAATTTGATTTGAAATATTTTGATATTTTGAAATGGATTTGAAATGATATTTGATTTTGAAATATAAATTACCATTTTGGAATTTGAACCATGGGATGTAATTAAATTTATGGTTTAACTGATCCTTTGAGGATGGGCGATCCAAATCATCCTTTAAGTTATTGTGCATTACTACTACAGTTCACTTGAGTTGGTTTACATTATATAAGTATTTATGTCCTTACTCGAGTGTTTTGTGTTTTACTTTACGCTCGGGTCAGCCTGAGTATTTACAGCTTAGCTTTGGATTTCTTTTCTGGAGCTAGGAATCGCTGGAGATTCTGCTTGTCTAGTTATCTATTCCCTTTCAGTTTCAGTTGTTCTATTTCAGCTCTGGTATTTATAAACTTCTATGTATTTGAGATTTCTATTGTATATGTTTTTTTTCAGACTGATATTATGTATTTTGTTTGAGATTTTGTTATAGTAGCTTCATGAACTACTATGGTATTTTAATTTCCACTGCGAGTTATTCTGATATTCTATGTCTGTGATTCTGTATTTGATTTTATTTGCTCCAAATTTTATTACAATCTGTTATTTTGAATTATTCAAGTCAGACTTGTATGGATTATTGTCGATTTGAATAGTCCAAAATAGTGGGTCGTTACATTTGGTATCAGAGCTTTGGTTTTTGGCAAACCTTAGCCTGTGGAGCAAAAACTCATTAGAGATAGGGTAGAAATACCCTAGAATGAGTGAAATCAATCTCAGAATCATTCCTTTGTGAGAGAACGTATTTTCGAAGTATAAAATGATTTTCAAATGATTTTTAAAGATTATTTTGATATAAAATTTTCTTGTTTTGAAAGAAATTTTTTTGGACTTTATCCCTTTCGTATCCACCTTGTTAGTAATTTCTTTGATTAGGATTTCCTTAAAATTCTGAACTTCTATCTTAGTTGGGATTTCTTTGATTAGGATTCCTTTGAATTTTGGAACGCTCCCACTTAATCTGAAATCCATTCCGGTCTCCCCTGACTATATTCTTTTGATTTTTGGAGCATTCCATAACTCCACTTTGAATGGCCTCTATAAAGATCGGCGGTTCCGCAAATTTTTTTTGAATGATTTGTAAAAGGGTGAAACTCCCTTATAATTGGCATTGATTCACCGGAGATTTCTGTATCCTCGGTTTACGATGTTTTCTATCTTCTGCTATATTTAGATTCTATCTTTGGCGATCGAAGGTTGATTTGCCTTAGATTTTCGCATCGATTATATTTCTAAAGTCACGGTTGACCCTGTTAAGGTCGCCCGCGATCTATATGGGATTATCCATCTTCTATTCGGTAATTTAATTATCTTATATTTGTTTGAGCCTATCTTTGAATCGGAATTCTATTTGATTAGAGTTCCTCTAAATTTGAATCTCTGTTTTGATTTGAAATCCATCCTTGAAACATCCATTGGTAAAATTTGTGGTTGATTGTCTTTTGAAAATTGTGTATTCATCGTAGTTTTTATTTTAATAAGGATGACCATATTTTTATGTAAAGGTGAAATGTATTCAATAAGGATTATATACCTTTTTAAAAAAATGAGAATTTGAAGTTTCGAAAGGATTTGAAATTGTGAAAATTATATAAGAAATGGTTTTATATAAAATGATTTATAACTGAAGGTTTTGATTCTGAATTTGAGTGATTGAACTCTGGCATTTTTCTGTGAAATTGGTTTCAAGATATTTAAATAATAAATAATATGATTTGAAAGTATTTTTCCGAATAAGTAATGTTTCAATGATTTTAATGGGTTTCAATGATTTTGAAGGAATTTCAAAGAAGTTTTCAAAGTAAATTGAAGTCCAGAACCCACTAATGTCGCTGGAAAATAATTTCGGTGATGAATGCATGCATCATCGACATTGATTTTTGAGTTTCAGAGTGGGGGAGAGGCCACTTCGGTAGCTTTGCTATGCGATTGATTTGTGAAACCAATTTTTGATTTCAAATTCCGAAGCGTGATGTGATATTCGAAAGATATATGTATATATATTTGAACAATTTGAATTGAGCCGGTGTTCAGTCCTCGAGTTTCGGATTTGAAACCCATCTTTTGAAATTGATTTACTGATTTGTTGTTGATTTCCAACTCTTGAATTTGAAAATGATTTCTTCAACTATTTTGAAGGTTCGAGCACTTCCAAATCAAGGTTAACTTTTCAAAGCTAAGTAATTTTGAAAAGTATAAAGTATATAAGTTTGGTATGTATGTTTAAAGTATGTAGTAATATGATTTAAATAGGTTGAAACTATTTTGTTAAGTAAATGAATAAGGCTATTTTGAATTTTTCTAATATGAAATTTAGATTTGAAATGTTTTTAAAAGAATTTGGTCTTCAATATATTTTGAATAAAATTTAGTTTAAATGTTTTAACTTAGTAACATCTTTATAAATTATATATTTAAAAAGTTGGAATAGATACATAAGTTGTACGTATGCTGTTTTAATTCGCATAATTAAATTGATCCAAGTTTGAGTACACAAGTTCGAGGTGAATTACACCATTTCGTGTTAGGATTTTTCATTTGATTCTTAATGGCGAATATTTGATATGGATTTTGGGCTTGATTCTAGAATTCTCTATCATAGTTTATGGCTATGCAAGGAGACTGATGGTTTCTAGTCGAGAAACCATATCGAAATCCACATTAGGGAAGTCGAATGGACAATACTAGTTCGAAAGCGAACTTGTGTGATCGAGCGAGCGATCGAATGTGATTTTGCGAAATGATGACGTACGTACATCTTATACCCTAATATCATTGATATACTTGGCGCTGAAATTGGAAGTTGTTGGGTTGGATATCTTTGTAATTTAATTGGAATTTTTCTTTTATGAAAAACTACTATCAATTTAAAACCATTTTTCAAAACTATTTTTTCTTTTATTCTTCTTAAACAAATTTTTTTATTTTATTTTACATACAAACTATTTTACAAACTATTTTATATACAAAACTATTCTAGATTAAAAATCTTTTATAAAGCAAAGATGTTCAATCCCATATGGCTCTTCATGCAGCAAAATTTATTTTTAAAATTTTGATTTTGATATAAGATGGACTTTTTGTAAGTATAAGATGATTTTGAAAACCATTGATTTTGGAAATGAATTGGTTGACTTAAATTATATCGATTTAGGAACTTGGATTATTTTCTAAATTTATTATTTTTGAAACGTTGAAACTGAAGATATTTAATTTGAGAAGAAATAATTTGGTGGGATTGTATATGATTTTGAAACTGAACTGATATTAAAACAAATTGAAATTTGAGAACCTTGTGTTACTAAATACTTGATTTGGGAGTTATCGAACTTATATAAAAATTGGTTTGTATAAGTATGATGTTGATTCGAAAACTATGGATTTGAAAAGGTACTCAATTTGAAAAGTGAAATCTTATATAATTGAAGTTTATATAAGTGTGATTTGATATACTTTTGATTTTGGAAAGGTATTTGATTTGAAAATAAAATCTTATATATAATGGACTTTATATAAGCATGATATTTGAAAGTGATTTGAAAAGGTACTATATGATACATATTTTCGAAGTAAAGATATGGAAATTGCCTTCTGCTTTATATCCGCTTTGTGGCCACATTGTGGATTCATTCTATCAATATTTCTCTGATTTTTGGTTTTTCGGATATGATACTCGAGTTTCCATCGAATTCCATGGCGTTACCCATGGTCTTACGAGCGCGACTGCATAGCGCAACTGCCTGGCTGAGATGGCCTAGGGGTACGGATTGTTTCCTAGGGGATCCAGGCGTAACCATTGTGTATCCAACATCTATGTAGGTCGCATTAGTAGCGAAACCGCCTGGCTGAGATGGCCTAAGGGTACAGATTGTTTCCTGGGGGATCCAGGTTGTAACCATTATGTATCCTGCATTCTACTAGTCATCATGGCGTAACTCGCAAGGCTGAGAAAGCTTACGGATATGGATTGTTTCCTGGGAGATCTTGGCGTAACCATTGTGTATCTGCGAACCATGATTAGACAAAGGTTTTGTTTGTTTTTTTGTTTGGATTATACTTTCCATATCTATTTTTTTTAGTTTTCCAGTATTTTCACTAGGTGTTGAAACAAGTCTACTAAGTACCTGGAGAATTCTAGCTTTGCGCCTGATCAACGCACTGCCAGAGTCTCCAGGAACAAGGATAAACTTGTTAAGACATCGAGTTATAAAAGTATTTTGATAAAATATTATATAAAGGATATTTTGATCATTTATTTTCCTTCCTAAAGAATTTTAAAGTGTTTTAAATATTGTTTACCTCTTTAACTAACAATTTGAATTAAATGACTTTTATGGATATAATAAAATGAATTTAACCAAATTATTAAGTATTAAAGAAGTCCAATTGAAATTTATATGGTTTTAAATTAATGCCTCATCCTTGTCTTTCGTCCTATTTTCCCTTCTAGCTATTCCTATTCTCCACCTTATTAAACTTACCTATAACAACAGTTATCAGGTATAATTTTAATCTTCTTGTCATCTTGTCTCAATCCTATTCCATTCTATCTTTTTTATGTTTTCCGTACCTCATTCCTTTTTGAGGACGAAAAGATTTGAGTGGGGGAGAGTGTAGCAACCATGTATTTTGTGATTATTTTAATTGTATATTTTAATTATTTATAAGTGAATTTCCTGATTTGAAAACTTTATTTTATTTAATAAAATGAATAAATTTTGTTATTTTAAATATAAATTTAGATTTTGATGTGAATTAGAATTCCAAACATGGCTAAAAATAATATTTTCCAGAAAAGTGAATTTTGGTCAATATGGACAAACTTTGACTTTTAAATTTAAAATTTGAAAGTTTGAAAATTTTAATTTTATCTTTTATTATGAAAGTAAATAAAATTTTAAGAATAATGCTTTTCGTTTCGTTAAAATATGATTAATATTGTGAAAGTTATTTCTTTTTAACTATTGAGTGTAATTTGCTGTATTTAACAAAATTGTTTATTTTAAATTATATAAATAATATTTTATTTGGTCATGTAATGTTATAATTTATATTTATATGGGTAAAATAACATGTTATGTATATATTTTGGTTTTTAAACATTTTTCAAAGTGTAATCGACATTTTCCAATGTAAGTTGTATTCTTATATAATTCCTAATTTCCACTTTCATTTAATTAAAGAAATTCTTTGTTTATTTTCTATTTTCTTAACACTTTATTTTAATTGACTTTTATTGGTTTAGAAGTAAAGTTATAATTTTTCTAAAACTAGTGATATTCTATTTGAAATTTTTAAGTCCTATTTTGAATTTTTAAACAATTTCTTTATTTTTTTCTACTTTCTCTAAATTTAATTATTTATTTCACTTTAGAAATGATAAATGAATTATTTATTTAAAAGTTTTGCTTTAGAATATTTTTAAAATGAAGTAGATAATTTTCCAAAGCCAATGATGATTTATTTGTAATTTTTGAACCCTGTTTTCAATTTTTAAATAATTTCTTATATTCTTTTTCCATTTTCTTAAAATTAATTATATATTTTTATTTCATATTATTTTGTTTCGGTTTTAATAGTTAATTTCTGATTTTATATTAGTTTTATTTGATTTATTAAAAAGGGGAAATATGAAAGGTTTTAAAAGCTTGGAAACTTAAGTCTTTTCATCTCCTATGTCCTTTCAATTGCCACAACTCCTCATTTACTTCTTTTGGCTGTGTATTACTTTGTTTCGCCGTGTATTCCAGTGCTCATTCCTGCAAAAAAACATTTGTTCCTCATTCTATTCATGGCTTGCAAAAAAATTTGGTAATGGCTACTTTTTCCTTCTTCTTCTTCTCATTTTTCATGGTTTTTGCCTTGTTTCTTGGATTCTTTTGCACTTCCTCCTCCTCATATCCACGGCCACCACCTCCTACACCTCTTCCTTGCCATCATCACCAACTATACTCCAGGTCATGACCATGGCATAACCCACCATGGTGACCAAACCCCTCAAAAATGCAACCTAGGCCTTAAAAAACAATGTTGTGACCACTATTTGCATCACCACTTCATTTTCCTCCACCACCACCACCTTTGGCCGCCACCACCACCTCTGACCAGACCACCACACACCCCTCTAGCCTCTGACCTGACCCACACTCCACTATCCGACCCCAAACACCCCATGGCGGAGCCTCTTTGTTGAACCAAAACTCCTCTTTGTTGCCTAAAACCTCTTCACCTTCCTATGTTGTAACTTCCTCCACATGTTCTAGCTTTAGGCCGTGCATTTCTAGGACCCAAACCTGAGCCAAAGCATGTCCAAACCTGAACCAAAACATCACCTAAGCCGTGCAAAACAATTATAGAAAGCAAGGCAAAAATTTGTGTATTCAATTTGCTTTTCATTTCAAAGTTATTCAATTTCAATGTTGTGTTGAAATGTTAATTTATTTTGGTTTTTGTTTTGGGTTGTAACACAAGACCCTTAGCTTGGTTCTCATCCAATTGAATCCATTGTTGTGTCATCGTGCCTTTGGGAATCGTTTGTGTCATTTGTACTGCTATCTCCAGCACAAAAAGGTGAGTAAATCTCACACGACATTTTATACTTATACAAATGTGAAGCGACAACAACCGAATGTGTAGAATATTATGATATGTTATAACTGTCTGTGATTATTAATTGTATGATGTTAAACCTATAAATTACATGTCATATCATCTGTTACTGTTATATAATGCTATTCTGTTTATTTATATCAGTTTATCACACTACAAGTTCCCTGTAGAATAGAATCACTATGGGTTTAAATGATACATACCCGAACGGACTTTAGAATAGGGAAAAATCGTTATGGGCTGAAATGATAGGCCTGAACGATTTTTATTTATTTCATTTAACTTGGGATTGCGGGTTTGAAATGATAAAACTCGGATTTTCCTTTGTAAATTACGGATTGAAATGATATATTATCCGTATCATTTGACTTAGGTTAGAAAATTTATATACAGACCCGTGGTTAATATATATATTTTCTTGAAATTATAAAATATGTTAAAAATGTAAATATTATGACAATTTGATTTTTATTTTAATTTAAAATGATTTTATAAAGTGTTATTGATTTTTCTATAAATTAAAAATAGTTAAATAAATAAATGTTTAAAAGTTGAAATTTGAAGTATAACTTAACTTGGAAAATGTGAAAGTGTTTTAAAATAAAAGTTAAGTTAAGAAAATAAAATGGAATTTAAATAAAATTATGAAATGGTAAACTTAATTAAAATGTTAAGTAAATGAAATGTTATAAAATTTTACATTTATTTTGTAAAGTGAATTATCTAAGATTTGATAATTTTTTGTGAAACTTTCACTTTGTAAAATCATAAATTAAGGGGTATTTAAATGATTGTTTTAAAGTGAGAAAATATGATTTTTATAATTTAAAATGGATTTAAATAAATTTTAATTGTTTATAAAATTGTAGTGAAAGTTTGGAATTTAAATTGACAGCATTCCTGAAATGCTATCATTTCTAATGTTAAAGATATTACAGCATTTTGAAAATGCTGTAATTGATATAAATGAACTAAATGGCTAAAATGAACTAAGTACTGTAGTTGCTGAATTTAACTAAAGTTTTATTTGAAATCTAAACCTATTACAGTATCTAAATGCTGTCTTTTGCAAATTGTATTGTTTTTAAACATAACTTTCCGTAGCATTTTCTAAATGCTGCAAAAGTTGAAATTTCACTGTTTTAATAAATTTAAGTGAATAAATGAATTCTGAAATGGTAAAATTTTGAGAATTTAATATTGACTATTAAATATAATAACTTCATTTTTAAATGATTTAAATGGAATAATTTGATTTGAAATATTTTGATATTTTGAAATGGATTTGAAATGATATTTGATTTCGAAGTATAAATTACCATTTTGGAATTTTAACCACGGGATTTAATTAAATTTATGGTTTAACTGATCCTTAGAGGATGGGCGATCCCAAGCATCCTTTAAGTTATTGTGCATTACTACTACAGTTCACTTGAGTTGGTTTATATTATATAAGTATTTATGTCCTGACTCGAGTGTTTTGTGTTTTACTTTACTCTCGGGTCAGCCTGAGTATTTACAGCTTAGCTTTGGATTTCTTTTCTGGAGCTAGGAATCGCTGGAGATTCTGCTTGTCTAGTTATCTATTCCCTTTCAGTTTCAGTTGTTCTATTTCAGCTCTGGTATTTATAAACTTCTATGTATTTGAGATTTCTATTGTATATGTTTTTTTTTCAGACTGATATTATGTATTTTGTTTGAGATTTTGTTATAGTAGCTTCATGAACTACTATGGTATTTTAATTTCCGCTGCGAGTTATTTTGATATTCTGTGTCTGTGATTCTGTATTTGATTTTATTTGCTCCAAATTTTATTACAATCTGTTATTTTGAATTATTCAAGTCAGACATGTGTGGATTATTGTCGATTTGAATGGTCCAAAATAGTGGGTCGTTACAGAAAGTATGGATCTACATCATGATATGATCTGTTGTTTGGTAGTTTTCATTTGTTAAAATAGAATGGAATTTTTGGATGATTTTGGATGGTTGGAAACTTCCGGATTGTTATTGAACTTGTAATTAAGTGTTTTAAGGTATAAAAGTGAAGTTTATATATAACACTTGAATTGAGAAGAAAACAAGTTCAAAAATGTTGAACATACTTGTTAAGTAAAACAAATTTGATGTTGGTACATACTCTTAGGATGTAATGGAGTATTATACGAGTATGAATTTAAGTTATAAAACATTTATAAACTTGAAGTTATGATTTAGGAAATGATTCATAAATGGTCTTAGTAATAATGACATACTATTTGGATAAATGAATGTGATTAAAAAGACATTGGTGTAGTTAAGAAACAAATATGATAAATACGTAAGTTGTACGTAGATTGTTTTATTCGCATGACTGTTCTTGATCCAGTATTCGAGCACATGTTTTTGTGGTGGTTTACAGCGCTGCGAACAAGGAATTTTCACTCAATTCTTAATGGTGAACACTTGATATGATCCCGACGTTTTCTATCATAGTATATGGCTATGTAAGGAAAACATAGACTTCTAATTAAGGGACCTAATAGGAATTTGCACTAGTGAGGTCAAGTGATCTATACTAGTTGGAAAGTGAGATCTATGTGATCGAGCAAGTAATCGGAATTGGTAATGTGTACGAATGATATATGTGCATCGTATGGGCTTTAGTATTTGCATACTATGTTTTGATTGGCTTAAGGAGAATTTAAGGTATTTCTCTTTGATTTGTTCGAGGGTGGCATGAATAATCGTCTAAGTAATAACCAGAGGCTATTGAGCAGAAGGTACGCTTAGTGGATTGATTTTCATCCTTGTGCGATGAGCGAGTTTGACTTGAGAAAACCATGAGCTTTGTTTGTTAATGATTAGGATACTGTGAAGTGTCAATGTATGGTTGTTTCTTTGGTTGTTTATGTTGTAATTTCGAGGACGAAATATTCTAAGTGGAGGATAATGTAACGACCCAGAATTTTGAACACTTCGTAATTAAATATCTAAATTATTTAAATATTTGAATATTGGATTAAATGTTATTAAAATGATTTAATAAGAAATTTAACCCCTTTTAAATCATAAGTAATTATGGTAATCTTGTTTTGGAAAAAAGTTTACAAAAATATATTCTTTGGAAAAATATCGATAATATGACCGAAAATTGTTTTATCGATAAATAGCTTTTTTTCTTAACGAAAGTTACTCAATATTTTTTCACATGTATAATTAATCATTAAGGAGACAATTAGCAACTAAATATATTTTCATGTTTATAGCTAACTAAATAGGAAAATGAGCAAATAAGGAAAATGAGCAAAAATGGAAATAATTAACTCTTAAGATAATGATCTAATGAACACATTAGCCACTAACTAATACTCTCCTCTTCATAAAGCATGGAATGTTCTAGAAAGTTCTATTAGGATAAGAGATAATATTATGAGAATGGTATAAGAGTAATTAGCCATAAAGGAGAAGTGACATAAATGAGAATTGACACAAAAGTTGTCATGATAAAAAGCAATTAATGCATTAGGGTTTTGAGGACTTTTTGATTTTTCCACATTCACATTCCTAAGCCTATGTAAGGAGGGGTACACTCTTTGATAATGTTCACAAAAATTACAAAGCTTGAGTTGTAAAAATCAATGGCTTCTCTTCTTCTTCCTCTCTTATGTTCTAAAAAGAAAGAGTTGCTAATCAACTCCAAATCACTTCAAACTTTACCACAAGACTTAGTAAAATATTAAAAACTCTTACACTAAGCCAAAACATGAAGAAGTGGAGCCATGCTCCCTGTGGAGGGGATGACCATGAGCAATTGTGAGGAAGGGGAGGACTTTGAGCAAGGTAAAGGCGAGGAGGAGGAGAAAATGGGTTGCAAGGTTGAGGCTTGACTTTAGTTCATGGATCTTGGTTGTTTTGTCGATTAAAGGTGTGTTAACACCTCACTTTGAATGGAAAATATAACACATATATGTTGTGTTTGATTGTGTTAATGTTGTTTGAATTGTTGTTAACTTATGTTGAAAACAATAGTTGTAACTTCTTACTTTAGAAGTAAGTGACATATGTGATCCATGTGCATGGACCTGAACAAACTTGGAATGGACTTGAGTGGACTTATATGACATGTGACTAGACCTTGAACAAAGCATATAGGTTTTAGTTGAACATGGGTTGAGATATGACTTGGATTTCGAAGTGCACTTATAGTGATATTCATTATAGGAGCAGTTTGGAATTGTCTTGTTTTTTATAATTGTTATGGAACTTTGTAGAGAGATCAATAGGGATTTCTCGCCATATTTACAATGTTTTATATGTATGTTTGTGGCTGTTAAAAGCTTAAATAGTTAAAATTTAAGTTACATCTCGAAAACGGCCAAAACATCACTAGTGCAAAACTACCCCGTTTAATTTTGATTTTTGGACTTCAAATGTTTCAGAAAAAGGACTTTAAGTTTGACGATTTGTTTCATTCTTTCAAAAAGTTTGCCTAACTCATATTAGAGTATTTTAAAAGTAGTTTGATATTTACAAGAATTTTTAAGAATTAGTTGTGAATTTTTAAAGAAGAGATATTTTGTTAAAAACATGTCGTTTTCAAGTTGTTAATGATTTTTCAAACTTGTTATTTTCAAGTGATATTTTACAGGAGTCTTTTAAAATATATTATAAGTATCTTGGAGTATAAATATATCATATAAATATCTTGGAAAATATCTTTTATAAATATCTTGGAATATATCTTATATAAATATCTTGTTTTAAATCTAAAACAAAATGTTTAGAAAGGGGTTAGTAATTGCTTAATGTCCAAATAGATACTTATTTAATTACTTATTTGAAAAGTAATTGATTATGCTTAACACTAATAAGTCGAAGAAGTAATCTTATTTATTTGTGAGAGTTAAGATTGATGTCAAGTGGGGACGGAGCAATAGAGCTCTAAACTACCGGGCTTCTCTCTTAACCGTGGAATAGGTAAGTGGAAAATATCGAAAACATGTTAATTGAGTTGATTCCTTATTGTCTATGGAAATCATTACTACTATACTTAACACTAAAAGCCCGACAAGGTAGACTTATCTATTTGTGTGATTCAATACTGAAGTGTGCAGGCAAGGCTTGGAGCAACCAGTGCCCAAACTTACCTGGCTTTGCTCTTGGGCGAGGAATGGTTAAGTTGGAATGTTGGAAACAAGTTATGCATATGAATCGTGATTTGTATAAGCAATCGTCTGTAGGACTTGATAGTTAACTAGTCTATACTGAACTTAACTTAATAGGAACTTGGAATTTTGGGTTATATATCGATGTTTGTGCAACATCTGTTTTAACCCATTTAACTATACTTTTGAAAAGTAATTGGATCTTTAAAATGGAATTTTAAAGATAACCGGATTGTAAAGTGATTTTGGGTTTGTCATAAACAATGTTTTAGTAACATTTCTTTTTAAACCCTTGGATAATATTTTAAAGTGTTAAAATATGGTTAAATAAGTTTTCAAAATACTTGGATCTTTAAAACAAAGGTTTGTAAAGATAATAACAAGTAGGGAAATGATTTGGGTTTGTTGTGACAATGTGTTAATCACATTCGTCTTTAACCTTTTTTTATGGATTTATGAAAGTACTTAGATCCTTAAAATGGATATTTTTGAAGGAAATAATAAGTAATGGAATCTTTTGGGAAGAGATAGAAAAAAATAGATGTTTATAGGTATGAAGTTTACTAATAAAGGAGTTCTAATTAACAAAAGGATTAATTAAATGGAAGTGATTAGGATTTGCTTAAGTAACTTAATCATACTTTATGTGGCTTGATCTTATTTTGGATAATGATAGTGTTTTGTGTGTTTATTTTATGGAAGGTAACATATTTGGTTTCCATTTACAAACATCTATCTTAAACTAAATAGTCGATTAGTCAACTATTGAACTTAACCTAATATTGACTTAAGAAGTTATCGAAAGGCTTCCCGATTTCATACCAATAAGAACACCTAGGAAGGAATATTGGTACGAAATGTCTCTTGCTTTCACTAACTTCTTAGAGAGCCAGGATTGAGTTAATCGGAAAATTCGTTGATTGATTTTGAAGAAACCAGAATCAGTAAGTGTTCTACTTATCAAATAGCACTTCAAAATCATATATGTGATCTATGTCTTGGAAGTGGTTGAAGAAAAAGAATCTATGTCGAGATTCGAGATCAGTTTAAGATGTTCGAACACATGCAGTTGTTTGTGATCTATTCATCATATGGAAATCCATGTGTGATTCCGAGATTTGTTGAGATATGGGAATCCATGTGTGGTTTCGAGATCTACTCGAGATGTAAGGATTAAATGGGGATTCATGTTCTATTTAAGTGATGAAGACTTGTGTGAAAGATGCCGAACGTAACCTCGACATTGAGAATGGCTAAAGAAAGAGTAGGATTCACAATTTGGAGTTTTGTAGTCCTGTGACATGATATTGTCAACTCCAGATCTAGAGTATGCATATCGATGTTGCGTGCGGGAGTTGATGTTATTTGGTTCACGTTGTTCATGTTTATGTTAGGGCATGGTCCTTTGTGTTTACCTTATGGTACATTTTATCTAGAGACATATGACGCTCGGGATGTATTTTTTGATCCTTGTGCAAGGAGTTCAGATTCTGCTTCCCTAAAGAGATCTTCGTGGGAAATCCATTATGCGAACGTTCCTTATAGATTTTGGTTGTACCCCTATTATGCTAGAATATAATCAATGTACCATTTCAGCTATGATTAATATTTATTTTGAACCTTAGACATTATTATAATATCACTGGATTCTCTATAAATGGTTTGGTTATCGTAAGGTGAAAACCCGTCTGTGTTTATTAGCAGTGTAGTCTTACGAGATACCCTTATTTTGAAGGGGTTTATAAATATAATAATCCATATGTTCTTATTTTTCTCATGCTGGTTTACCAGACTGATCTAGGTGTTATCTTATTCTAATGCAGGTCAGCCCCGTGCATGTTTCCAGATTTACCTGTGGATTTCAACCTATCATGGTTTGAGTTTTTGGAGAAGAGTTGGAGTTCTACCTATCATGGTATTTATATCTGCTGCATTACATTGTGTGTATCATCATCATTTTTTAGGACATGTTGTTATAACTTTCAAGGTTGATTATTGTATCTCTGAAAAACTTTATATCTTAGGATGATAGTTTATACTGTCTTTTGATATTATATACTATTGTTCGGTTGTGAGATTCTAATATTGTGTTCCTTCTTCCTTGTTCCATTTCGTTTTCTTTTATTTTACCCTAACAATTCGTCTTTTCGACACTTAGATGCTCGGCACGTGAATACCGTGGATATTAGTGTCAACATTTGAGGGTCGAAAAGGCAGTTCATTACACCTTGTGTCCAGGTAAATTCGTTCTAAGCTTTCCGTCAAATTCAAAAAAGATGAGAATTTCGACTCCCATTCCTTCCTTTGCCTTTTTGGTTCAACATAACCATCGTCCAACTTCCTTTTTCCCTTATCCTGCTTGAACCCTTTTTCCAGATGGTACTTCACCTCGCACAACATTTACTTCATGTTTGTCGATTCGTGCATCCTCCTGCCGCAGGAACCTCTCAGCTTCATGGAAAAATTCCTCGAGATCCATTGATGGATCATGCTCTAATGAAATCTTAAAATCCATGTCGTCGACAATCCCAGAAATCATGCCATTAAGACCATCGATGGATCCTACCAATTCATCGAAGCAACTGCCGCATTAAACCGTGTCAATAAACTCCACAAGGACTCCTATCCATAGTGTTTCCAACTTTATTAACTCTTTGGCCTTGAAATGTGGACCCTAAACTGCCTCATGAAGTGATCTACCAACTCGTTCCATGTTCTGATTGAACCATTCTCCAGCTGCCTAAACTAGAGCGCGACCAATTCCATCAAGTAAAGTTGAAAACATCTTGCTATGACCTCCTTCGTTGCTCGCAACATTTTGATGTGCCGGATATACCTCATTATGTATATTATAGGGTCAACCGTCCATTGTACACCTCTAGTGTTGGTCGTTTGAACTCCGATGGCTTCTTAGCTTGCCTGATATACGGAGTGAACGGACTCCGATTGACATCCTCCAAACTCCTGTTGGGCTATCCGCCTATTATTATAAAGCGTACCAGCTAATCCATCCTTTTATTCTCATCCATAAGTGGCCTCCAACCCATATTACCAGCCTGCCTCCTGACTCCACAACGGTACTCCGAAATATACTCTTCTACATTCTGATCCCCAGCTGTAGGTCTTGCATCAACCACTGGTCGAATGGCATCCACACCAGAACCTGTACTAGCCTAACCGAGGGACATGCCTCCACGGCTTGGGTGATCGGTGCCGATTTCTATGGGGGGATCAGCGTTGATCCCTTCTTATTGGCCAGGGACTGCTTTCGGCTGCTCTATTCTATTCTCCTGCCTATTGGCTTCTACTCCATGCTCCTTGTTCTGATTTCCTATAGCTTGTGCTGCTCCAACTCCTTGATCCAAATTTCCATTAGTACTTGCTCCAGCCTGTCCAATTTTCATGAGGAAATTCTACGCCATCTCCTCTTGTCTCTTCATCATCCGCTTCTGCATCGCATCCATCATAGTCTCCATCTCGTTCCTAGTAATGTAAATGAAGGGTTGATTAGTTCCAACTCTAGAGGATGCCTCCTGACTTCCTCCATGGTGACTTCTATCCGCTGGTGCTTTCCTTGTAGATTGTATGATCATTAATCCATATCCAAACTCCCAATGTTTCCAAATCTACGAGTGTAAGTAACCAGGCTCTGATACCAAAATGTTTGCACCAAAATTAGTCACAAACACTCAACTAATATGATAACACCGTAGATTCAATATCCAAATTCAAACAAAGTGATGTAGAAAAAAATATGAAAAAAGAAAATTAAAACAATAAGATAAAAAACACAAGAGAGCTTATAGTGGTTCAGTTGACTCCAACCTACGTCCACTCCAAAAAAAATTCTTTTATTTATACAGTTGATTATAGTTACAATCAGTGAGATTCAAGAGTAAAAATGGCAAAGTTGAGCTAAGAGAGAAGATGAAGAGAGCAAGAAATAAGATCCCTTTCCATGAGCCAATAATCTGATATTTATAGGAGAAGACGATGAAATATCCAGTTGAAAATCCACATGTAGAAGGCCAAGGTCAAGACAGACCCACTGGCCAAAAATGTGGCCTATTTGGGCATTCTAGAGGGATCGACCTCGATCCTTATAGGGGGATCGACACGATCCCCTAAGATGGCGCATTGGGGATCGCCTCGATCCTTATAGGGAGATTGACATGATCCTCTAAGATGGTGCTTGGAGGATCGGCGATCCCTTGTTGTGGTCCCCCTTTATGCATGCTCCGTGTTTCCATGGTCTTTTGCGAAGTTCTCTTGGTGTTTGTTGAGCTGTTGAGTGATCATTGTTGAGTTGAACCGCAAATCTGAGTGATCCAAACAGATCCATTCCTAACCATATCAATTCGATCTGTTACCATGTCTAGAGGAAGTGCCATACTCAGCCATTTCTTGGATGCTACATGCTTGAGTCCGCTTAACTATCATCCATAGACTTGCTTATAACTGTTCTCTAAACCTGATAATCATATCTTTGGGCTTCGTGCCTTGATGATCACAAATCCACTTAGCCAACTCTGTGGTACACGGCCTTACCAAAAGGCGGGATAATAGTACCTAAAATATATAACTCAATTCGACTAAAAACATATGTTAAAATAAGAGGAAATGATATACATACATTAAAAAAATAAGGTAGTCCTCAACTATTTTGGGAGGAGAAAAGTATACTATAAACTATTGTAAATAAGTGAAAACTTAAATTAAAATGAGTATTAACTCTGATGCAAACACTAGAAAAGAAGAAAAATATATTGTTAATTATTGTAAGTAAGTGAAAACTTATATTAAAATGAGTGTAAGCTGAAATGAAGAAAATAAAATAGAGTTAAAAATGCTAACCCTCAACTGCTTCAAAATAAGAAAAATATACTTTAATACCTCTACAGTAATAAGTAAGAAGGTATCACAGCTCATCCACTTTTAAACATGGAAGCTTTGCGTTTCAGTTCTTTCACTTAATTTTCAAGTTTAAGCGATAGTAAATTCAAATAAGAAAGAAAAAGAAAAAGGCTAAATGCTAAAGAATTTAAGGCCCTTCCTACATAATAAACAATTCGAGATAATAACTTCAAATGGCCATGTATAAAATACAATAACAAAATGAGTGAAAACTTAAATTCCTCCATTAAAAAAATAGCTAGGCCTCAAGTCTGATTAGATAACATTGCAGTAAAAATATATCAAAGAACGGAAAAATGAAGTAAATAGGGCTAAAACATTTCTAGATAAACTCATGAACAAAACTGAACTATATCCAAAATCTATGAGACCGCTATACTGGAAATCAAGCATCTACTGTAAATACTGTAAATGAAGGGTTACTAATAATAAATTGAGTAAAAAATTTAAATTCATCGATCAAAAAGATAACTAGCACTCCAGTCTGATGATAAAAAAATTAATGAATGAAAAGCTGAAGTAAATAGGAAATTATATAAATTAAGTAGCTAAAGCATTTTGGATAAACCATAAATGTTTGAGTCTGCAAACTGACAATAAACTAAGAATTCACTTCTGAAAAGTGAATTATGAAGCTTATGAATACTGAATTTGAAACTCATGGATAATTTGTTAAATAGAGATTAAGAAATTACAAATTGTTTCTGAAAACATCAAATTTTTACGCTAAAAAATTAAAACTAACAGAATGTTTCAAAATTAGTAAATTAAAATTATTGTACAATTGTATAAGCTTGTAATTTCCTTCATTTTTTTTTCAAGTTCAAACACCTTTAAAAACTAGTTTGTACCTAAAATATATAACTCAATTATACTGAAAACCTAAAATAAGAGAAAATTGTTAAGAAAAGGCAGTCTTCAGTTATTTTGGAAGAAGAAAAAATACTATAAACTATTTTAAATAAGTGAAAACTAAAATTAAAGCAAGCATTATCTGAAATGCAAACAGTAAAAGTGGGTTTAACTGAGAAAAAGAGTAAACGCTAAAGAATGTAAGGCCCTTCTTATGTAATAAACAATTCGACACTAATAACTTCTTAAAAGCACATATAAAATACAGTAACAAAATGAGTGAAAACTTAAATTCCTCCTTTGAAAAAATTGCTAGGCCCCAAGTTTGATCAAATGTGCAGCAAAAAAAATCAAAGAATGGAAAGACGAAGTAAACAAGGCTAAAGCATTTCTAGATAAACTCATGAAAGAAACTGAACTATATCCAAAATCTATAACACCACTATATTGGAAATCAAGCATCTACTATAAATGAGTGGATACTGATAATAAACCGAGTAAATATTCAAGTTCATCAATTAAGAAAAATAGTTAGCACTCCAATTTGATGATAAAAAAATTAATGAATGAAAAGATGAAGTAAATAGGAATTCAATAAATAAAATAACTAAACCATTTTGGATAAACCCATGAACAAAAGTAAACTATACCAAAAATATGTATGTCAACCATAGTGAAAATCCAACATTTACTGTAATTAGTGAACAGAAATGTAACTACCCATATTTTTTATAATTAAAAATAGTAATTTAAACAAGACTTTGCAATTTAATATTGTAGGAATTTAATATTGTAAGGATTTAAAATTTATGATTTATTATTGTAATAAAAATTGTTAGAATGTATAACTTGATGTTAAATGAATGCTAAAACGACAAATTTAAATGAGGCATAGATGAAAAAGCATATAATTTAATGACATTTAGTTGAGTATAGTTAATAATTATTTGAATGTAAATTTCACCGATTGTAAATAACAAAGTTCAATAAGTTGAAATTCTTAAATAACAAACGTTAATGTTATAAGAATGAAATGAATGATATTTCCAATTGGAATGTAGTTGTAAGTTTAGTTTGGATATAATTATAAGTTTAGCAAGTAATAAATTAAATAATGCATTAAAGGATAAATCATAAGTTATTTAATTGAAATTAGATTTAGTATAGATTAAGAAACCAATTATTTGATAAGTAGATAAATAATCCTTGTCGTAAATATTAATTTTATAGATATGAATTACCAAGTTGTGACAATTTATTTGTTTCTCATCTTATATTTAATCCATTTTGAATATTAAACTTGATAATCAATGAGAAATTTAACGTAATTAAATATTGCAGTTAATATAAGCAAAGACGTTAACTGTAGAGTAATGAGTGTAATAAAATGAAAAATTATGTTTAATAAATTCATAAGCTATTTGTTGATTTTATATAAAGGACTTTTAAATCAAATAAAAAGAATTGGTTGAAATATAAAATATAATGAACTAAGATTTTATTACTATTGTAAATTACCGTTGAATTTAATTTAATTTAAAAATCTTGGATTTAACATGGAGAATTTTGGTTTCAAAAGATTATTAAAAATTCTGTTTAATCAAGGATAATGATAGAAACTTTTAATTTGGAATTTAAAAGTAATTAAATCAATTTAATAATAATTCTTTTAACTAATGTGTAAAAATAAATATAATTTGATTTTAAAGCTAACTTTTATATACAATAGAATTAGGGTTTGAAATTAGTTGCATTGAGTTTTAAAATATTGAAAACTATATCGATATATGGGATGACCTATTTTCGTTTCGGGACGAAACGGGCTTTTCGAGCCTTTCGGCCCAATCGATTTATATTCAAATGAAAAATGTTTATTTTTGAAATGTAATTATTCAAATTATTCAAATATGGAATAATAATAAAATCGAATTATTAATGAACGTCGTAGTTTGTAATAATGTATTTTGTAAATTAGAAATTGTATTTGTTCATAATTCTGAATTGATAAATTATTTGAATATAATTTAATTTAAATTTATCGAACAAAAAATGTTAACTTTTGTATACGATGAAATTAGGCCTCGAAACTAGTTCCATTGTGTTCAAAAGGCCTTTTTACATATAGATTGCCTGTTAGCATGCCTCGATTGGTGTTCGGGCTGTTTTGGACCTCGCGCTATAAATAGGCATGCAAATCGAGATAAATATTATTAAAATATAAAACCCTAATTCTTTTTCATGGCCGCCACCTTCTACAACCAGAATCGCCCCATCTTCTTTCCCTTGGATCTCTCTCATCTCTCATCGGATTTCGATGACCCCTAAATGAAAGTAGTAATGCTCGATGAGATCTACAATCTGTACGGTTGGATCGAGGCGATAAGCTTCGAAATTGCCAGAATTGAAACTTGAAGTTTGCATGGTTTTTGGGTTCTCGCACGATAACGACGGCGGCGGAGGCGACCGCGTTCGCGACGCGGGTAGAGGAGGCGGGTATAGGAGGCGATGGCGCACACGATGGTGTTCTTCGATTGAAGGCCGATGGCCTGGAGTGGAGTGCGGCGGCAAAAGGGGACGGTGGTCAAGGATTCTATTGTTTAATGTAAACGTTGGTTGAAGAAAGTGATACTCATTACGAAATTGACCTTTTGTTTATTTAATTTAAATTTTAATTTCAAACCTTCTAACTAGCATAACTTTTTCATAAGAGCTCCAATTAACGCGGGTTTCTTCCATTGGACTCGTATCGAAATTCCAGACAACATGAAACTAGTTTAGTTGAATTTGAAGGCTGTTGAAATTTAGGGCTTTTATTATATTTTTAATGGCTTTAAATTAAAGGTGAGTAATTTAACTCACTCACGCAATACTAAATCTTCTTATGTTAGTTGAATTAAATTTATGAAGTGATAAGAATTTTATTGGCTGTTGTTTGGTAGTTTAAATTGACATTTAAATTAACTTGAATTTTATATTGAATTAAATTGATATTTAATTTAATATTGAATTTAAATTGCTAGTTAAACACCGACAACTGATAATTGATAACTGTTGTGATATATTGGTTGTTTTGGATGTTAATTGTTATGGTATGACTATTGATTGATGATGGATATGTGGTTGTTTATTTATTTGACATATTCCTGTTATTACCTTTTATTTATTGACATCATTTATATTATCATTTGGACCATTTGAAATGAACTAAGAAATAGGTTGAAATGATATATACCTATGACATTTAATTATGGACTGAAATGATATATATCCATCCATGTAAATAAAATTGAAATAGATGATCACTTGGACATAGGATAGAAAATTATATATGGACACCGGATTTGGTTAAATTAAATTGGTTTAATATCTTGAATTTTTGCATTTATATGAATTTAATTATTTTCTAATTTGGGATTTAAAATGTTGAAATTGAACTGTTTATATGAAATAGTTTAAAGATTTAATTTGAAATCTTAAAGTTGAATTGAGATATGATTTGAATTTATTGAAATTGAATTATTATAAAAGGTTTAAATTTAAACACATAATTTACTTTAATTAAAGTGGTTTAAATTGGTAATTCAATGTTTTGGTTGTGAAATAGATTCAAGCTTAATTGTTAAAATAAGAATTTGAATAGAAACATTCAGCAATTTGAATAGCACCGTTTAAGTTGAATTTGAAGTAAAGTTGAAATCGTTTTCATTAAAGACTGATATAAATTGAAATTTTGGATATGAAGTTGACTTAAATTGGAAATTGGAAAATTGATTTTATTGTGATTTGGAACATGAGTTCAAATTGTTGTGAAAGAAAGAAATAGTTTTAATATAAACTATTTTAATATAAAAACTATTTTAATAATCAAATTATTTTAATATATAAACTATTTTAATTATTCAAACTATTTTAATTATTCCAACTATTTCCAATATTAAAATTAGTATTTAAACTATTTTCAATATTAAAACTATTTTCATTATTCAAAACAATTTTTAATATTGAAACTGTTTTAAAAGTGGGAATCGTCTAGATTTAAATCATTGATTTAAATATGAATGTTCTAAATATATAACCTATTTGAATTCGAAATGATTTTGGAAGCAACTCTGATATTTTTATATGAAGTATAACTTGTTCTTGAAATTTAAAAGAACCGACCGGTGTGTAAAATGGATGATGGGTTGTTAAAGAGACTAGGGCCGGATGAATGGCATACTCTCTGTCATTCTACCGGAACCACTTTAACAACTATATATGCAGTGGATGTTATCCAGAATTAAGAGGTTGACTTGGCAACGTTTACTAGAATGAAGAAAGAGAACGATGATAAATGACCCCGAACACTTGTGTTAATTTGAAATGACTAAAACATAAGCCTATTTCTGGCCAAGGGGTTAGCTACCTTTAGGGGCCCCACCCCTTCGTATTATATTGACTTTTGACTTGATTGATGCACATTGATTTGATTTTGAGGGTGGTGGACTCGGTGGGCGGTCGTGGCTACGATGCGTTACCACCAGCCAGAAAGGGTAAACTGGTAGAATTCTACCTTGGGCATTGCCTCACGTGCCTTGTCATACTTTTATCCTTATATGCGACTACTACGATTTTTTTTAGTGTTGTCTTCTCACAGCGCCTCTTTGACTAACGACGTTACTGGTTGTGTCACAAGGCAAACTGTAGGACAATGCTTAAAAATGTGTTAAGGGGGATTAATGTATTGTCTTAACGCTAAGAAAAATATATATTTTATTAATAGACATTACATATATAGCGTATCGTACTACATATAGATAGTTTAATGGATCCGTAAGAGATGGGAAATCCCGTAACAACTCTTAAGTTATCGCACTCACGTTGTACACTTGATAGGAGATGGAAAATCCCGTAAACATCTCTGAAGCTATTACACTCATATTCACTTGTTGTTGATTTAACTTACATAAGAACTTTTAGTTCTGACCCAAGTGTTTTGTCGTTCCATTACGCTCGGGTAAACTTGAGCCAATATTTTTGGAGGACGCGGACGGAGTTTGGTATATTATATTAGTAGTATTATTCCTCTGCATCATTTTGGTATGTTGTTATTCCACTGAGAGATTCTGTGTTTTGTTTTTCTTCTTTCTCTTATTTTTTTATTTACCCCATCGATAATCTTCCCTTTTGAATGATTTGAGTTAGACATGTGTAGTTTTATTGTCGACTTAAATCATCCAAAAAGGTGGGTCGCCGCAGTTGGTATCAGAGCTTTAGTTAGAGATACCTTACCGTGTTGGGGATAAACTCAATAGAGATAGGATTTCTAATACCCTAGAATGAGTCTGAGAGTGTATATATGAGAGATCGTATTTATTAGTTCTATACAAATGTTTTCTATTATGTTAATTTTTTCTGTTTAGTATTTATGAATTTCAGTCGGTACATAGGACGCTATGTCATCGATAGGGATTTCTAAACAATTGAACATACCTAATATTATATTTTGCATTTAAAGGATAAGTTTTCATAAATTGATGTAGTTATTTTGGTGTGTTGTTTATTAGTAAATGATGATATTTGATTATTTTCATTTATTGTTAGTTAGTCAAGGTTCTTAAAACTATTAACTATTTTGTGTTATAAGAAAATTTGATTTTATAAATAAGATTTATAAATTATGATTTAAAAATAAAATGAATTTAAATTGAAATTTGAGAACTTATGTAACAACCCGCATATTTGCCGATTTTATATTTAAATATTTTATTTTAATATTTCATTGTTAATCGGATTGAGGTCCGAAAAGCTACTTTTTGCATACGATCAAATTAGGACTCGAGACCACTTCCATTGAGTTCAAAATGTCATTTGCGATCTTTTTGAGTATAAGCTTTGATATATTTGGAGTAAGTTGAAATTTGCTACTTTTTCTAGTTGGGTTTGGGTTGGGTTCAGCCCACTAGCTCACTAAACCCACTTAAACCCTCTACCTCAGCCCTTCCCCTCATCTATCTTCATTTCATTTCATTTCATTTCCTAAGTAAAAACTGAAATGGGGGAAAGGAAGAGGAAATAGAAATTGCTAGCCCTAGTTTCTTCTTGCATCTTGATTTCTTGCTCCAAATTCAAAGAGAAGGATAGGTAAGCCTATTCTCCATCTTCTCCATCTCTTTCTTCTTCAATTTCAGTAAATGTCCTAAGCCCTAAATTGGAAAATATTGTTTGATTCTTAGATTGAAGCTTATAGAGTTGAAGTAGTGAGTAGTTGATCTTCTCTTTGCAATTGATCTTCTTCTTCTTGTGTTTTGGGATTAAAGGTGAGATTTTTATCTCACATCTTAATCTATATTTATCTTCGATTGTTAGGTATGAATTCCTAACACTTATTCTTGTGCAATTGCATTTGGTTTGGATTGATTTGGTGAATATTCCAATTTTTAGTGTTTTGAGTTCAATTCTTTAAAAATCCAAACTTTGATCTTTGATCATGATTTTTGTGATGCATTGAAGAGCTTATAAGACCGGGTTGTCGTTAGGCTTAAATCCTTAGTGTCGTTGCTCGCGAAAATGCAATTCGGTCGAGATTCGGCCAATGAACTTGATAAGTTGGGCAGTGCTGGAAACAGGTCCGGTCGACCGAGCTCTGTAGTCAGTCGACCGACCTGCTTCCAAAAGTGCTAAGCACTTCTCTGTTTGGGTTTGGTCGACCGGCTGCAGAGCTCAGTCGACCGACCTGCTTCCCGAACTATTTCTCAGAACAGGGTCCGGTCGACCGAGCTCTGTAGCCGGCCGACCGACCTGCTGCTATTTTGCCTATATTGCCTATTTGTTTGAATTTCCAACTTTAATCGATTCGTGTTGTCTCCTATTTGTTGTTATCATCTCTAAGACTTTGATGACTCCTCTTTCGGGATGGTATCTCGTTAGGTCGCTCGACCCTATCTCCCTTAGGTCGTTAGACCTCATTTTATCTTCACTAGGTCGTACCGTTTTGACGGGGCGCTGCCCCGCACCCCACCGTGGGCGCTGCCCCCTGGACCCCCGCGACCTGACCGGGCAGGTCGAACCCCGTACACCTCTGCGTAGGCGATCTTATCTGAAAAACATTCATCAGAATTTCAACTATGATGGTTTTAGGATTGATTTCTTTGAACTTTACTCACGTCTTCGAACGTGAATTTTTATGATTGATTGTTTCTACAATCACTTCTATGATTTGTCACTTCAAAATATAAAGGTTTTCTATACTAGTATTAAATATCAATACTCTTTCATCAAAGCAATTTCAACACTATTTTAAATATCAAAAGTTCGTTTTCTCAAACCGATTTCCAATCTACTAGTATATACAAGCCTTTACTTCACTCGGATGAGAAATCGACTTAAACGACTTAGTAAAACGAGTGGTATGAAACGCTTGCGTTCACTTCGTCGGTTAGCTCTTGGACTTGTTCGATTGAACCCTTTTTGTGACAATTTCCTAGTGGAGATCTGTAGTTTGTTCGTAAATATTTGAGTTAAGCAAGTGGTTATGGGACATGAAGCTAAACTCTTATATTTACTAGCTTAGTGTAATCGACACTTCCTTATGATCATGACGATCATTCTTGTGATTTAGACTAGCAATGTGCGATGTCTCTTTAATTCGGTCCATCGGACGTTACGTTGTACGACGTCGTTGTTCCGTTATATCGTGATTTGGTTCATCGGACGTTACGCTGTACGACGTCGTTGTTCCTTTTCTTTTTATGGTGATTTGGTTCATCGGACGTTACGCTGTACGACGTCGTTGTTCCATTTTACTACGTGTTGGTTCATCGGATGTTACGCTGTACGACATCGTTGTTCCTTTTCTTTTTTATTGTGTTTTGGTTCATCGGACGTTACGCTGTACGACGTCGTTGTTCCATTTTCCTATGCTTTGGTTCACCGGATGTTACGCTGTACGACATCGTTGTTCCTTTTATTTGTGCTTTGGTTCATCGGACGTTACGCTGTACGACGTCGTTGTTCCTATTTATTTTTGTCTCTGGATCATCGGACGTTACGCTGTATGACGTCGTTGCTTCAGATTATTTGATTTCTGGAATTTATGTTTCACCAGCATTTACGATGGGCATTGATATGTATGTCATTTATTGTGGCTTGGTGAATTAAATAGAGAATATGACATTCTTTTTAATCTTTGAGAAGATTCTTGTGATATTGATTAATCTCTTGTTGATTTTCAATCACGTACTTATCACAGTATGGTATTATGGTTATGATACGTTTTTGTCATACCTCTTATTCTATATCACTTTATCTGATATTTATAGCTAGACTGATCCGTTTATTATTTTCTTCTTAAATAATACTCGGGTCAGACTGAGATTTACAGGTGCTTCCTCATGACTTCTTATCTGGAGCCATCTTCTGACTTTTGGCTAGCTACTCTAGTTTAGTAGTTTTTGTTTGTATACATTTGAGATTAGACTCCTTGATGTATACATATTCTTTTGGTTAACACTTGTATCTATTCTTTTGTGTTATTGTGGATCTTATTTGACCACTACTCTGATGTACTCATTCATGTGTTATATTCATATCTATTTCCGCCTTTGTGATATGAATTGTCTGTGACTGATTTGTGTTACGTTTATTTCTATAATTTTCCGAAGATTATATATAGCCACTGTGTGATAGCTTTGAGTTTGTATCGGTATGTCGGATTTCCTCCTTAAATGATATGCATTCTATTCTATCTGACATATCGGTGCTCACACAAAGACGTTACATGGATGGTCGCTCCTCAACAGCCTTATTCTCCGTGCTAATTGACAGCACTACATCGTAGTGTTCTTGGTTAGCATGGGTATAGAGGTGGGGCGTCACAACTTAAGCTCTGGTGTTTTGAAATTGGTTTTCAAAGATTTTTGAAAAAAATAACATTAGTATTATTTGGAAGTATTTGCAAATAGGGATGTTTTCAAAATGTTTTGAAATGGGATTTGAAAGAAATGTTTTTAAAAGCATCTTAAAGAAAATAAGTTATGTACTCCCCTCTTTTGTCGCTGGAAAATAATTTCGATGATGACTGCGGCATCATCGACGCCATTCCTGAGTTTCAAGGTGGGAAGACTACTGTAGTAAGTTTATTACACATTTTTTTTGGTGAAAAAACTTTTAATTTTAAATTCCTGAGTATGATTTGATATACAAAAGATATATGTATATATTATTTCAAGATGATTTGAAATAAAACTCGGTATTTATTTCTTATGTTTTCTGTTAATTAGTGATTTTTAATTATTGCAATGGAATGGACTCTTTGACTATTTTAATAGTTGGAAACTTCCAAATTGAAAACTGAAATTGAAGGTTAAGTGTTTAATGAAAATATAAAAATTGAAGTTTTGTAACCTGTAAACTAAAAGATAATGGAATATCAAATAAATAAAACTTAAGTAATAAAAATGTTTCGAAAAGAACTTATGTCTATAAAATAAAGAATTAAGAGTTACAAGAAATATTATAAACTTAAGTTAATGTTTGAAATGTTTTATAATTAAATTGAATAGTAGAAAGTGAATACTATTTAAGTAAATGATTATAAACTTAAGAAAATATTGAGATGATTCATTAATGAATATTAGTTTTAAACGAAAATCAGGTTATATAAGAAATAAATGTGAATTAAAAAAGTAGAAAAACTAAAGTATGAAATGATTCATTAATGACTATTAATCAAGTTATATGTAAATAACAGTGAATTAAACTGCAAAGAAATGATATTAAATATTGAATGGAAAATAATTTATGTAAGAAAATGAATGTAAATTAACAGAAATTGACCTTATGTGCATGAATGAGAATATGAAAATAAATGAAAGGTGAATGATGTGAAAAGAAACTAATAGAATTAAAATTCTATTGGTTTGGCTTTTGGGAAGTGTGGGAAATGATACTTCAAATTGTTCGAGGTTGTATAAATAATCTATTGAGTAATTAACTAAGGCTACTGAGCATAAGGTACACTTGGTAGTTTATTTATCATCCTTATATGATGAAAGTTTCTGAACCTGGAAAAACCATTAGTTTTGGTTGCTATGGATGCGTGATGGATTCTTTTGTTGCATATGTTGGTTGTACTGTTTTTGTTTGCATATGATTTATATGATTATTATATATTGTATGTTGCTTATGCTATTAATTGAAACAATTAATATATTACTCTTTCAGGAAAATAGGCACAAGGAAGAAGTTGCAAAAAAAATTAGTTTCAGGGACAATAGGTTTTTTTTTAGTCTAAGGGACACTTTTTAGTGTGAACAGAAAATGATAGTTGCAACTATCATTCTGTGGTTTACACTGAAAAGTGTTCTTTAGCCTAAAAAACAAACTTCTTGTCCCTGAAACTAAATTTTTCTCCAACTTTTTTCTTAAGCCTAAAAACCTCTTACCCTTTTTACATAGTTTAACTCTTTTGGATTATGCAAGTAAGATACAGGTTTACCGAAGTAATAGTTGTTGCTTTGGTTTCACATATATAGCTTTGTTTGCCCAACAAATAGGTACATTTTTGGATTACGGTTTTTGTGGCGGTATTTTATTGTTTTCCCAAGCTTTGGGATGATTTATTTTTGAAATAAGATATACATCATGTAATTATTAATATTATTATTTTTCTAGGCCTAACCGCGCAAAGGAAACTCTACCGAAATTTTTCGTGAATTTAGGATTTAGAAATTTTTTGTGGAAGTTGAGTTATTTTCAAATTTATATTAAATTAAATATGTAAGTTTAATTGTTTATAAATTAATTATTTTGAATAAAAAATATCAAATTTCTTGATTCCTTCTTGTTCCTTTTCGGGGACGAAAAGTTTTGAGTGGAGGAGATTGTAACGACCCGTATTTTTGATAATTAAAAATATTAATTTAAACAAGACTTTGGAATTTAATATTTTAAGAATTTAAAATGTATGATTTATGTTTTATTATTGTAATAAAAATTGTTAGATTAAATGAATGCTAAATTGACAAATTTAAGTGAGGCATAGATGGTAATGCATGTAATTTAATGGTATTTATGTGAATATAATTAATAACTACTTGAATGTAAATTTCATCGATTGTAAATAACAAAGTTCAATAAGTTGAAATTCTTAAATAACAAATGTTAATGTTATAAGAATGAAATGAATGATTATTTCTAATTGGAATGTAATTGTAAGTTTAGTTTGGATAGAATTGTAAGTTTAGCAAGGAATAAATTAAATAATGTATTAAAGGATAAATCATAAGTTATTTAATTGAAATTGGTTTTAGTATACAATAAGTGTCATGACCCCGAAATTTAGATTTATTTAAATTTATAATTAAATGAATTCTTGAGTTAAATCTATGATTAAATAAATTTTAGATAAAAATTTGTAAATATAATTGATAAATTAAGAGCGAGTTTCCCCGATATCCAAGTATATTCTGTATAAATCATTTGAGATTAAAATATTGTAAATAGTGTATAAATGAATATATATATGTATATGTGATGTATGAGTAAAATTAAATTATATATATATATATGTATATATTGAGATTGAGTTTAAATCTTAAATAAACGGTTTTAAAAATAAATATCTACTTTAGATACGAGATAAATAAAAGATTTAAAAATTTAGAATAGATGTCAATTTGAATTTCAAAAATAATATAATTTGTATTAGAATTAAAATAATAATAGATGTTAAACTGGAAAGAAAATATAAAGATAAGTAAAATAACACTTAAATAAATTCTAACAACTAAACAAAATAAAATATATTCAATTAAGTTTAAACTAATACGAATAACTAAAACAACATTATAAAGTAATAAAACACATTAACTATAAAATTCATTAGGATATAAAACAAATACAAAAGCCTGTAAATTAAACAAAACAAAGGTAATGGAACAAAATACATTTACATATGAATGAAGGATAAGTATAAAACAAAGCAAACAAATCTAAGTATAAAGCAAATAACATATTAAAATAGAATCTCATGTATATAAAATAACAAACAAAAACAAAATCATCTCAACACAAACAAATCATTTCAGCCGAAAGCAAAGAGAATAGGATGTCTTTGTACAAATAAACAAAGTAAAATACAAACAAACTAGGCAAAACAAATAAATATAAGTACAACCAAACATAACTAAAACAATAGGGTACAATAGCATATCAAAGAAAAAGGTATCAGCCGAAGTAAAGGAAAGTAAATGTCTCCAGCCCATAACTCTAAAAGCAACTTCACCCATGCCTATATTGTATAAACAAATACAATCCCTGTACAAAGCATGATATCAGCCTTCTCCCCTCATTTTAGTTCGAGCACCCTCATAACTGAAAAAAAATGAAAGAAGTAATATCATCTTAATCTTTCCAGTAAACACATTTAAAACTGGAGCATCCTTCATTCAAATAAAAACAAGAAAATTTAAAGAAGAGCAAGCCTGCATCTTTTCTAACAAGGGCATTAGCAACTCAAAGTTTTGAAGTTTTAAAAGCAAAAATATTTGCCAGTTTTAAAGCAATAGGGATTTCAGTTTTCAAAAGCAAGAATGTGCTCTGTACATCTTCTTTACAGGTGAGTAACTTCAATTTAAACTTAAATTTAGTTGTATAGAAAAATCTGATACTTTGTTGATTGAATGAGATATACCTATATACATATATGATGGATAACTGGTACATATATTCAGAGTCTCAGAATAAATGTGATACAGGAAGTAAAGATTAGTTTGTTCTCTGTCACTTTGGAAATCAAATTTTGATTTCAAAAATCAATTCTTCCCAAACCATTTGATATTTTGACTGGGAATCAAAAGAGTTATTGCTTGTTTAACTTTGAATTAAATTTTAAAAATAAATTCGCATTGAAATCATTTAATATTATCTCTGGAAAATAATAATTTCAAGTACAACTTGATATTTGACAAAATTCGAATCTCGCCATCTTCGAATTCAAATACATAACATGAATGTGTGTAGAAAATGATGATTTTAGCAATAAGTATCGTGATTTTTAGTGATCTGATTTGATAGCAGTTCGTGGTTTTCTACTTTGGAGTTTTTGGGTCGCCGTGGTTGATCGAGGCGGCTGGAAGGCTCGGCGTTGTGTGAGGCGGTAGAAGAGCGTATGGGGGTGCTGGGCAAAATGGAGGGTGGTGCCAGTGATGACGATGGCGGCGATGGCCGTGGTTCAAAGTTTTTAAACCTAGTTTGGACGTGGGGACTTGTTTCGATTCGTTCGACCTTTATGGTCGACCGAGTGCAACCGGTCGTTGGTGGTTGGAAGTGGGGTGTCAGATGAGGTCGTGGCCGGAATTTCGTGGCCACCGGTGGTCGAGGCGGCGAGGACAAGTGGATTGATAGGTTTCAGTCTAGAGTTGGGTTTTTCAGATATTCAGGTTTAGTAGATTATCTGGAGCTAGTTCAGTCTTTGGATCGGACTGCACTTGCTTATCTTTGTGCATCGTTATTGGGAGTTCGAGCTATATCTGTCTTAGTGCTTTGAAGATGGAGATTATCCGCTGCTGATGTTACCGTTTTCTTTTCCGCTGCTATTTGTTGTATCATATCTCTGATGTATATAGATATTCATTGTATCATCATTGTATCTGGATATTGTATCAGATTTTGTATATCTATATTCTTTTTATTCCGCTGTGTTATTTACTTAATGTTGTTATAAGCTCCGGCGACTCGGATTTGAACGGTCGAATCTACGGCATTCGAGTACGATGTAAAGTATGGATGTCGATTTTCGAGCGCGAAAATCCGTATCGTTACATTTGGTATCAGAGCTAAGGTTGAACTTTAGCTCAGGAGTATAACACGTTAAGTAGCTCATTTGAGATAGAGTGAAGTAAACTCTAGAATGAGTAATTCCTAAGATATCCGTCTGAACGTCTCAGTAAATTCTCTTACTATCCACTGATAGTGAGTATGAGTGCAAGAAGAGGACGAGATAGGGGACTGGGAATACGACTATAAATGGTCAATACCCTGCGACAATGGAAGCAATCTTTCTTTATCAATATTCTTTGATTCGTCTTTCCAAAATTCTTTTGATTTCTTTGTATCAGCTACAAGAAGTAGTTTCGGTGTGATGATGGTTCTACGAATCGTCGTAGAAAATCCTTACTTTGTATCTTCATCGGGTTCTTATCAGCTTTTTGATTTAAACCTTAATGAATTTGAAATTGGAAATTTTAAATAAATTGGAAATTTAATTTGAGTTAAAGTGATTAATAGAATATGAAGTATAATTTGGATTGAATCGATGAAACGATTTCGTTTGAAACCAAGAATTGAAATTCTATTGTAATTTCTGTGAATACCAAAGTCCGAAGAGGGACAAATTGGTATGTATTCTGTGATATTCCGACTTGAGTTTGGAATTCGTGTCGTTAGTTTGAGGAAATTATAGGAGATCGAATCTATCTCCGTGTCGTTTTCGTGCCTGCGAATTTCGAGGACAAAATTCTTTTAAGGGGGGAAATTTGTCACGACCCCGAAATTTAGATTTATTTAAATTTATAATTAAATGAATTCTTGAGTTAAATCTATGATTAAATAAATTTTAGATAAAAATTTGTAAATATAATTGATAAATTAAGAGCGAGTTTCCCCGATATCCAAGTATATTCTGTATAAATCATTTGAGATTAAAATATTGTAAATAGTGTATAAATGAATATATATGTATATGTGATGTATGAGTAAAATTTAAATTATATATATATATATGTATATATTGAGATTGAGTTTAAATCTTAAATAAACGGTTTTAAAAATAAATATCTACTTTAGATACGAGATAAATAAAAGATTTAAAAATTTAGAATAGATGTCAATTTGAATTTCAAAAATAATATAATTTGTATTAGAATTAAAATAATAATAGATGTTAAACTGGAAAGAAAATATAAAGATAAGTAAAATAACACTTAAATAAATTCTAACAACTAAACAAAATAAAATATATTCAATTAAGTTTAAACTAATACGAATAACTAAAACAACATTATAAAGTAATAAAACACATTAACTATAAAATTCATTAGGATATAAAACAAATACAAAAGCCTGTAAATTAAACAAAACAAAGGTAATGGAACAAAATACATTTACATATGAATGAAGGATAAGTATAAAACAAAGCAAACAAATCTAAGTATAAAGCAAATAACATATTAAAATAGAATCTCATGTATATAAAATAACAAACAAAAACAAAATCATCTCAACACAAACAAATCATTTCAGCCGAAAGCAAAGAGAATAGGATGTCTTTGTACAAATAAACAAAGTAAAATACAAACAATCTAGGCAAAACAAATAAATATAAGTACAACCAAACATAACTAAAACAATAGGGTACAATAGCATATCAAAGAAAAAGGTATCAGCCGAAGTAAAGGAAAGTAAATGTCTCCAGCCCATAACTCTAAAAGCAACTTCACCCATGCCTATATTGTATAAACAAATACAATCCCTGTACAAAGCATGATATCAGCCTTCTCCCCTCATTTTAGTTCGAGCACCCTCATAACTGAAAAAAAATGAAAGAAGTAATATCATCTTAATCTTTCCAGTAAACACATTTAAAACTGGAGCATCCTTCATTCAAATAAAAACAAGAAAATTTAAAGAAGAGCAAGCCTGCATCTTTTCTAACAAGGGCATTAGCAACTCAAAGTTTTGAAGTTTTAAAAGCAAAAATATTTACCAGTTTTAAAGCAATAGGGATTTCAGTTTTCAAAAGCAAGAATGTGCTCTGTACATCTTCTTTACAGGTGAGTAACTTCAATTTAAACTTAAATTTAGTTGTATAGAAAAATCTGATACTTTGTTGATTGAATGAGATATACCTATATACATATATGATGGATAACTGGTACATATATTCAGAGTCTCAGAATAAATGTGATACAGGAAGTAAAGATTAGTTTGTTCTCTGTCACTTTGGAAATCAAATTTTGATTTCAAAAATCAATTCTTCCCAAACCATTTGATATTTTGACTGGGAATCAAAAGAGTTATTGCTTGTTTAACTTTGAATTAAATTTTAAAAATAAATTCGCATTGAAATCATTTAATATTATCTCTGGAAAATAATAATTTCAAGTACAACTTGATATTTGACAAAATTCGAATCTCGCCATCTTCGAATTCAAATACATAACATGAATGTGTGTAGAAAATGATGATTTTAGCAATAAGTATCGTGATTTTTAGTGATCTGATTTGATAGCAGTTCGTGGTTTTCTACTTTGGAGTTTTTGGGTCGCCGTGGTTGATCGAGGCGGCTGGAAGGCTCGGCGTTGTGTGAGGCGGTAGAAGAGCCTATGAGGGTGCTGGGCAAAATGGAGGGTGGTGCCAGTGATGACGATGGCGGCGATGGCCGTGGTTCAAAGTTTTTAAACCTAGTTTGGACGTGGGGACTTGTTTCGATTCGTTCGACCTTTATGGTCGACCGAGTGCAACCGGTCGTTGGTGGTTGGAAGTGGGGTGTCAGATGAGGTCGTGGCCGGAATTTCGTGGCCACCGGTGGTCGAGGCGGCGAGGACAAGTGGATTGACAGGTTTCAGTTGAAGTTGGGTTTGTTGGTTCCAGGTTTCTTTGGGTTGTCTATTTCGATCGAAGAGGTCGAAATTTGATTCGAATGGATTTTTGGTGGTTTGGGGTTGAGAGGATGATGGTTGGGGTCGCCGCTGACTTAGTGATGATCGGAGGAGGGCTCGTCATCGATGGGGTCGCGGTGCAGTATGCACACGTGTACGTGTGTACACTGGAAACAAAACAGTGGGGAAGAAGGGTTTCCCGGGGTAGCATTCGCGTTTATCTCGGGTTTACTCGAGTTATTCGAGTACTTTACTCGAAGCAGGAGGGGGAGGCGAGGAACTCGAAGACGATGTCGTGATTTGACCTGGGGGACTCGAAGAAGGAGTGATGTACTTCGGGTCTATTTGGGTAGCAGGTTTTGAATGATCTGATTTGTCTCTAAACTTTAAAACTGAATTTAAATTATCAAGCAAAGCTAAAATAAGTTTAAAAATTTAAATCAAGTTTATAAAAGTCTAATTAAGTTTTAATGAATTTTGTAAACAAATTCTTTTATACAATTCTTGGTTTTAAAAGTTTTAATAAAAAAATATATTTTAAATAATATTTAGGAATAACCTTTAATATTTATAGAAATAAATTTAAAGTAAAGGGATGGTTTGTATATGATTAAAAGTCTTAAGTGATTACTTGATTCAAGTATTGAAGAAAATTTTTCAATATAAGAAATTTTGAGGATAACTACTTAATCAAAGATTGATTAAGGCTAATTAGTTTCACGATTAAGAATAATTAATTAATTAGAAAATTAATTAATATATATGCAATTAGATGTAGTTAATTACTTAAATGTAATTACTTAGTTAAAAGAAATTAATTAATAGGCAAAGTAAATTAAGCGATTAAGGATAATCACTTATTGAAATTGATCAAGAATGGTTAATTAAATAGTAATTAATTAATGGTTAATTTATTAATGAAAAGATTAATTGAAGATAATTAATAAAATGGTAATTAATTAAGGGTTAATTTATCTATTGAAGATAATGAATTAAATGGTGAATTAAATAAGTGAAGGTTAATTATTAAGTAATTTAAGGTTAGTTAATTTATTTTAAATTGTTAATTAATAAATGATTAAAGAAAAATTTGTCAAAATGATTTGTAATTTATTAATAATTAATTAACCAGGATTAGAAATAAATTCATAAGAAATTAATCTGATTTAAATAAATCAGACAATCAACTGTCCTTACTTATGGATGTTTGAATTCTATTGATTTGAATTGTTTGATATCCTTGATATATGATGCTTTGTGATACACCCTGATTTGTATTGTGATCTGTGATAAATTATCTGTGATGTAATCTATTATCTGTGATATATACCTGTGATCCGTGCATAAAGATAAGCGATATAGTTTATATCGTTTATCAACTATATTTCTGTATTTGATCTGTGATGATTCATCGTGTTGCACTATTGTGTAAAACCCCTGGACTACACTGTTACACACACAAATATGGATTCACGAGGAAATTGGTTAAGTCACAGAAAATTTAAAATTGATGTTTTTGAAATTGAAATTTTAATTTCAATTGATTTTGAAATTGGAAATTTGAGTTTAAAGTAAAAGCTTTTGAAATAGAATTTCAAAGATAAAAGTTATTTTGAATAACTTAAATCAAGTTTTGAAATTTAAATAATTATATTTAAATTTGAATTCAAGTTTGAAATTAAATCTATGATTTTGGATAAAAGATGATATAAATGTGTTTATATGAAGTTAAACCATTTAAAAGTAAAGTTTTGGGAATTTGAATTTAACCCAAGGATTTCAACTCGTATGAATGAATCAGATTTCCAAAATGAAACTGTTTGTTTTCAAAGGAATAAAAGCTTTCAGAAAAGAAATGAAATTCCAGTTTAATTAAAGGAATTTCAAGATTGAATTGGAATTATTTTTCCAAGTTATGAATGAACTGTTTTAAAAAGCTATGAATTAAATCTGTTTATTTTTAACAGATTTAAAATGATGATTTATTTAAACCATTTGAAATGGAATTGTTTTGAAAGCTATCAGTTAAATCTTTGATTCAAAGATTTAACGAGTTAAACTGAAATGGAAATTGATTTGGAAAATCTATGAATGAATCTTTGTGAAATTAAGTGAACTTTGTGAATTGAATCTTTTTGTTTAAAAGATTAAAATGGTAATTTGTTTAAACCATTTGAAGAAAGATTTTTGGGTAATAAGTTGTGACTTAATTGAAATCCCAATATCCATATGTTTTGAATATTGCGCTCACTATTCGGGTTAGCCGGGAAAGGACCTTTGGGTCGTATAACCCATTCCGAATAGTGATACGTCGTATATGGATAGCATTTGAAGACCGGTGTTGAAGACCGGATATTTTTCGAAAATGAAAGGACAACCTGTCGAATGTCTCTGCACTGAGTTGCTCCGGTATAGAGATTTATATCACTCTTTTGTGACGGGAAGTCCGGACGTGATTGGAAATTACCCGGAATTGCAAGGGCTTCGTAAGAAGTGCCTTCGGTTTTGTTCGATCCCGGAACAGACTTGTATGGTTACATGTCTGACATTACACTTTGAGATATAAAGCTGATTTCTTTCAAATACATATCTGTTGGTGGCGGAGAATTTATTCTCTTAGCTTAACACCCTTCTCTGAGACGTACGAGCTCAGAGGTTATGTAGTTGAAATTTATCAGTGATATATCCCAATTTGGTAATGTGGCATGCTGAGTGTTGCTGTGTGATGATCAGTGTTTGATCATTTGCGATATGATCATTTGTTTGATATTATATCTTTGTGATCATAGGTTGATCATTTGTTTGACCCGAAGCATGGCTTTGTGACAAAGCGTAGCTTTGTGGACGAGACTTCGTCGAGCCTCACACCCCGGAAATGGTCAAAACAAGAAGGATGCGGCAAGGTTCTAGGGAGTAGCGCCCCTTAGTGTATGTCATTCCTTCTGGATAAAGGTGGTATCATGGTATGGAGCCCAGATACTTAACCTCTGTGGTTACTGCATTATTATTATTATGTGGTTGTTGGAAATCGAGGATCCTCGGGAAGATCGGTGACGATCGGGGGATGGCATACGCGTGTCAGTAGTTACCTATTTTTGCAGAGGTAACCCGGCCTTGTGTTGGCAGAGATCTAACCGTAACGTTAGGTTCTCGGGTCGTCTATTCCAGGGACGTACCCACCGTGGCATGGGAAGTTCCTTAGCCTGACCATTTGTTGGAAATCCATCTTTCAATACGAACTTTGTACGGTTTTAGTTGTAGAACCTGCCATCTAATATGGCAGCTATAGCAAGCATACTATAATGGTACGTATGCTGGCTAAGATTTATATTGTACTTTCGAAATGTTTTCTACACTATGCACTAATATTAATATCAAAAATGATTTGATTTTGCGTAGTAATCATCTTTGACTATCATAAGGAGAAATCTCCTCCAAGTCTGCGTTTGCATTGTGTGTGTGGCGGGAGGCCTTATGGTAGTTTCATTTTCCAAAAGCATTGCGAATTTACTTTAAAAATCTCTGCTATTAGTTTTTAAAGATAAACTGTTTTTGTTGCTCACACCAGTCCCATGACTGATCCGGAGTTTATTGTTCATTTCCTAAACTCTGGATGCTCAAAATTTCCTACACGAGCAGTCTAGAGTTGGGTTTTTCAGATATTTAGGTTTAGTAGATTATCTGGAGCTAGTTCAGTCTTTGGATCGGACTGCACTTGCTTATCTTTGTGCATCGTTATTGGGAGTTCGAGCTATATCTGTCTTAGTGCTTTGAAGATGGAGATTATCCGCTGCTGATGTTACCGTTTTCTTTTCCGCTGCTATTTGTTGTATCATATCTCTGATGTATATAGATATTCATTGTATCATCATTGTATCTGGATATTGTATCAGATTTTGTATATCTATATTCTTTTTATTCCGCTGTGTTATTTACTTAATGTTGTTATAAGCTCCGGCGACTCGGATTTGAACGGTCGAATCTACGGCATTCGAGTACGATGTAAAGTATGGATGTCGATTTTCGAGCGCGAAAATCCGTATCGTTACAATAAGAAACCAATTATTTGATAAGTAGATGAATACTCCTTGCTGTAAATATTAAATTTATAGATATGAATTACCAAGTTGTAACAATTAATTTATTTCTCATCTCACATTTAATCCATTTTGAATATTAAACTTGATAATCAATGGAAAATTTAACGTAATTAAATATTGTAGTTAATATGAGCAATGACATTAACTGTAAAGTAATGAATGTAATAAAATGAAAACTTATGTTTAATAAATTCATAAGGTATTTTTTGATTTTATATAAAGGACTTTTAAATCAAATAAAAAGAATTGGTTGAAATATAAAATAAAATGAATTTGGATTTTATTACTATTGTAAATTACTATTGAATTTAATTTAATATAAAAATCTTAGGTTTAACATGGAGAATTTTTGTTTTAAAATATTACTAAAAATTCTTTTTAATCAAGGATAATGATAGAAACTTTTAATTTGGAATTTAAAAGTGATTAAATCAATTTAATAATAATTCGTTTAATTAACGTGTAAAAAGAAATATAATTTGATTAAACCTAACTTCTATATACAATAGAATTTGGGTTTGAAATTAGTTTCATTGAGTTTAAAAATATCGAAAACCTATATTTCAATATATGGGATGACCTATTTTCGTTTTGGGAATGAAATGGGCTTTTCGGGCATTTTGTCCCAGTCAATTTATATTCAAATGAAAAATGTTATTTTTGAAATGTACTTATTCAAATTGATTCAAATATGGAATAATAATAAAATAGAATTATTAATGAACGTCGTAGTTTGTAATAACGTATTGGTAAATTAGAAATATTATATTTGTCCATAATTATGAATTGGTAAATTATTTGAATATAATTTAATTTAGATTTATCGAACAAAAAATGTTAAATTTTGTATACAATGGAATTAGGCCTCGAAACTAGTTCCGTTGTATTCGGAAAGCCATTTTATATATAGATTGTCTGTCAGCATGCCTCGATTGGAGTTCGGGCTGTTTTGGACCTCACGCTATAAATATGCATGCAAATCTAGATAAATATTATTAAAATATAAAACCCTAATTCTCTTTCATGGCTGCCACCTTCTACGACCAGAATCGCTCTATTTTCTTTCCTTTGGACCTCTCTCATCTCTCATCGGATCTCTACGACACCTAAATGAAAGTTGTAGTGCTCGATGAGATCTACAATCTTTACAGTTGGATCGAGGCGATACGCTTCGAAATTGCCAAAATTGAATCTTGAAGGTTTCGTGGTTTTCAGATTCTCGCACGACGACGGAGGCGGCAGAGGCGACCGCTTTCGCACCGCGGGTAGAGGAGGCGATGGTGCACACGATGGTGGTCTCCGAACGAAGGCCGATGGCCTGGAGCTGCGTGCGGCGGCAAAGGATGGACGGTGGTCATGGGTTATTTTGTTTACTATAAATGTTGGTTGAAGAAGATGATACTTATTACGATATTTCCCTTTTGTTTATGTAATTTGAATTTTAATTTCAAACCTCCAAACTAGCATAACTTTTTCATACGAGCTCTAATTGACACGCGGTTTCTTCCGTTGGACTCGTATCGAAATTCTAGACAAGAAAAACTAGTTTGGTTGAATTTGAAGGCTGTTGCAATTTTGGGCTTTTATTGGATATTTAATGGGATTTAAATCAAAGGTAGGTGATTTAACCTACTCACGCAATACTAAATCTTCTTATGTTAGTTGAATTAAATTTATGAAGTGATAAGAATTTTATTGCTTACTCTTTGGTAGTTTAAATTGACATTTAAATTAACTTGAATTTTATATCGAATTAAATTGATATTGAATTTAAATTGCTAGTTAAACACCGACAACTGATAATTGATAATTGTTGTGATATATTGGTTGATTTGGATGTTAATTGTTATGGTATGCCTATTGATTGATGATGGATGTGTGGTTGTTTATTTATTTGACATATTCCTGTTATTACCTTTTGTTTATTGACATCATTTATATTATCATTTGGACCACTGGAAATGAACTAAGAAATAGGTTGAAGTGATGTATACCTATGACATTTAATTATGGGTTGAAATGATATATATCCATCCATGTAATTAAAATTGAAATAATTGATCAGTTGACTATAGGATAGAAAATTATATACGGACATCGGATTTGGTTAAACTAAATGGTTTTAAAATCTTGAATTTTTGCATTTATATGAATTTAATTATTTTCTAATTCGAGATTTGAAATGTTGAAAACTGAACTGTTTAGAAGAAATTGTTTAAAGATTTATTTTGAAATCTTAAAGTTGAATTAAGATATAATTTGAATTTATTGAAAGTGATTTATTTTAAAATGTTTAAATTTAAATTTAAACGTTGAATTTACTTTAATTAAAGTGGTTTAAATCGGTATTTCAATGTTTTGGTTGTGAAATGGACTCAAACTTAATTGTTAAAACAAGAATCTGAATTGAAACTTTCAGCAATTCGAATAACACCGTTTAAATTGAATTTGAAGTAAAGTTGAAATTGTTTTGAATTGAGACTGATTTAAAATGAAATTTTGGATGTGAAGTTGACTTGAATTGGAAATCGAAAATTTGATTTCGTTGTGATTTGAAACATTAGTTCAAATTGTTGTGAAAGAAAGAAACAAATTTAATATAAACTATTTTAATATAGAAACTATTTTAATAATCAAATTATTTTGATATATAAACTGTTTTAATTATTCAAACTATTTTCAACCTTTAAACTATTTTAATTATTCCAACTATTTCCAATATTAAAACTAGTATCCAAACTATTTTCATTATTCAAACTAATTTTTAATATCGAAACTTTTTTAAAAGTGGGAATCGTATAGATTTAAATACAAATGTTTTGAAAGTATAACCTATTTGAATTCGAAATGATTTTGGAAGCAAATCTGATATTTTGATATGAAGTATGACTTGTTCTTGAAATTTAAAAGAACCGACCGGTATGTAAAATGGACGATGGATTGTTAAAGAGACTGGGGTCGAATGAATGACATACTCTCTGTCATTCTACCAGAACCACTTTAACAACCGTGTACGCAGCGAATGTTATCCAGAATGTAGAGGTTGACTTGGCAACGTTTACTGGAATGAAGAAAGAGAACGATGATGGATGACCCCCGACACTTGTGTCAATTTGAAATGACTAAAACATGAGCTTATGTCTGGCCAAGGGGTTAGCTAACTTTAGGGGCCTCACCCCTTTGTATTATATTGACTTTTGACTTGATCGGTGCACATTGATATTATTTTGGGGGTGGTGGACTCGGTGGGCGGTCGTGGTTATGATGCTTTACCACCAGGCAGAAAGGGTAAACTGGTAGAATCTTATCTTGGGTATTGCCTCACGTTCCTTGCCATACTTTTATCATTATACGCGACCACTACGATTTTGTTTTAGTATTGTCTTATCGTGGTGCCTCCCTGACTACTGAAGTTACTGGTTGTGTCACAAGGCAAACTGTATGACAATGCTTAAAAATGTATTAAGGGTGATTAATGTAAAGCCTTAACGCTAAGAAAAATATTTATTTTATTAATAGACATTACATATATAGCGTATCTTACTACATATAGATAGTTTAATGGATCCGTAGGAGATGGGAAATCCCATAACATTTCTTAAGTTATCGCACTCACATTGTACACTTGATAGGAGATGGAAAATCCTATAAACATCTCTGAAACTATTACACTCATATTTACTTGTTGTTGATTTAACTTACATAAGAACTTTTAGTTCTGACTCGAGAGTTTTGTCTTTCCATCACGCTCGGGTCAGCCCGAGCTTTTCAGTATTTGAAGACATTATTTCTAGAGGACGAAGATGGAGTTTGGTATATTATATTCTACATCATTTTGGTATATTGTTGATTGTACTCTGATTATGTTATAAAAATTGTATAATAAAATGTACATTGTAAAACAGCTTCATGAACTGTTTATTTGATTATTATATTTTGTCATTCCGCTACGAGATTCTCTATTTTGTTTTTCTTCTTTCTCTTATTTTCTTATTTACCCCATTGATAATATTCCCTTTTGAATGGTTTGAGTTAGACATGTGTGGTTTTATTGTCGACTTAAATCATCCAAAAAGGTGGGTCGCCACAAAATTTTTTAATTCATCAATTAAAAAAAAGCCAGCACTCAAGCTTGATGACATAATAGTGCTTTAAAAATATATTAGTGAATGTAAAGCATATCTGAATGTGTTTGAAGCCAATGGAGGAGTCGATAGGGGAGGGTTTAAATCATATGCAGACGTGGGAAATGGTGAAAACACATAAATTTAAGTTAGTTAAAGGAAGTGGATTTACACCAAAAATTAAATGAATTCAACAGTCGAAAGGAATTTAAAAGTACCTAAAACGCAAGCCAACCCAAGAACAAATGTGAAGAAAGGCTACCGAAGGAGGATTGCAACACACACACATATATATGGATTGAATCAGAAGCAAGCATTTTAGATTCCTATGGCTGTCAAAGTTCAATCTAATTATTTAGCATACTATGGGTTTACTTTGAAATGAAGAGGGAACGTTTCGAGTGCAATATTAATTAGCATGATTGCATTAAAAATGAACTGGAAAGTAATATGCACATTAAATAACAAAATTAGGGTTTAGTTTGAAATACCTAAGCTAAAAATTGATAATCGAGTTGGAGACGATAATGAAGATGGTTTGTGAAGTAAATCATACCAATGAAAGAACGAAATTAGCAAATCAGAAATGCAAACGAAGCAAATCGAAATAATTCGAAGAGAAGATTATCGGTAAGAAATTAGTGTATGTTGCATGCATACAAAGGGAAAATGTCATAGCCGAAGGGGATATTATAAAGGTGGATGGAGATGAGAATAAATCATGGAGCTAAAGGGGATTACATCTTAAAATACAGTCGTTTGAGATCTTTTACCATTAATGACATACTAAAGGCCAAGTTTTCGTTATGTGAAGAGGCGGAAAATGGTGTAACAATGTATAGCTACTAAAGATGTGAAATAAGTAGAAAAACGCTTGCAGAAGTGGACTACAATAAAATTTGAGATTTAGTACGACTATCACACAAAAAATCCACTTAAACCTTTATTATATAAGCATTTGAGATGAGAGCAATTCTGGTGGAAGAATACGAAGGTTGATTATTCAATTTTATATATAATAGAATACATTTCATCTTAATATATATAGGCCAACTTGCGTTCTCAAGGAATCATTCGTTATTTTGAATGACAGCAGAAACACTTATGTTGTGGCCCCAATACTATACATGACCATCCCAATTTGTTGATAAGTGAGAAGCCTTTGACCCAAGGATCAGCCCATATATTTGTGGTCATTGCTTGTTTTAAGTCCTTCAAGTTTTTTAACCCCATACTACCTTCCTTTCTGGTTTTTCGGGCCACATCCCAGCTGATTTTATATGTCTCTCCTTGCCAAAGAATGTCGGAACACATAATTTTGGTTTATGTGGTATCTTATTTTTTGCATCCAATATATAATGACCGACTAAATAACTATTATAATTTGTTCCATTATGCCCGCTATTGATAACAATTTTCCAATCCATCTTTTATGTTTACTTCTAACCTTATTATAAGAAAGTGTGTTGTAATCCCTTACCTTCAGTTTATTATTAGATAGTAGGATCCCTTGGTAATTAATTGAAATTCAATTCTTTGAATGTTTTAAAATGCACTTATCTCTTGTGAATTACTAGCACGCTTGCTGCATAAGAGTTTTGAATTGCTACCAATAATGCAAAGTCCAGAACATGTTTAAAGTTTGTCCATGCTCTTCTTTATAGCTTAAATGCTTGCCCAAGCTGACTTTGAGAAAATTAAAAGGTCATCGGCATAAATTAAGTGATTATTGTTTTCACATTATAAGTGAATCATAAGTCTCTCTTTGGGTATTGAATATCTAATCGTATTGAAAGATACTCCATGGCTAATGTATGCTTTTTACAAAGTCATGAGGAGAAGCATTGACAATAATAGAGAGTGGGAGATTATACGCACATATATAACGAGGAAGCAAATTTTGCTCCAAAAATTCCTTCTTGGAGCGAGTGCAATAAAAGTATGGTTTACTTCAGATATGATCTTGACAGAATGTAGTATACCATTCATAGCATTTAGAATGTCATTCGCTATATCACTTCAGTGATGCTTATATAATTTCGGGCCAAATCCATCTAGGCTTGGACTACTATCATCATTGATTTTGAAAACTACCTAATTTAATACTTCCATGTCATGTGTTTTCCCATATTTGATTAAACTTGGGATTAATTATCTATCATCATTGGTGCTGTCAATTAGTTTTAAGTACAATGAGTTGTTACGCTCTCTATTCTTGTCCACATGTTACTTAATACTCATCGTACCTTTATTCCTCTATTTTAGCTCATGTTTAGTTCTTTTCAGTTTGTATAGGAACTGAAACGCATAGTTCGCGTGGGCTGATGGAGACAAGCATGATCAAATCGCATCTACGTACCCGTCCAAATCTGCTAATGCATTGTTAAATCTAAATGGTATGCTATATTTATTTGCTTTATTGGTATTTATATGCAAAGTAAGAAAGCAATATTTTCTTGAAAAATGGATGTAAGCTACTACCTTGTATGTGCAAACTTAAGAAAAAACTTATAATTGATAAATGTCCCATCGATTTTGCTATGAATAGAAAAGTTGGTACCTCCATTCCATATGGAGTAATTTCCCATCATATATGCCTCTTGTAGTCGAAATAAAAAGGTATAGTCAGCAAATATGTTATCAAGGTAGAATTATCTCCTCTATCTATCAATTTTGTTCGATGAATACAAGATGTAACTGAAATTTTCAGCTACTAACCATGGTATTTTACTGTCTTTTGCCTTAATTGTAGGACAACCTCATAAGCCACCCCTTTTGAATATATCATTATCACTACAAAACACGGTGGCTTTAGCGACGGCAAAAAAGCATCGCCAGCCATCGCTAATATAGCGTCAGCTCCGTCACCAATATAGCGACAGCTTTAACGACGGCTCCGTCACCAATATAGCGACGGCTGGCACCGCCAGGCTAAACACGTGGCAACGTATTACACATCGGGCTGCCGCCTCAAGTCGACGCGAACCGTCGCAAACCTAGAATCAAATGGTCGTCGCAAGCCGTCGCTAGCCGTCACTAAGTTGGACCAATAGGCCATCACGAGCCGTCGCTAACCATCGCTAATCTGGAACCAATTTCTGCTCTAATTCAGCTCTTTAATCCATCCAACCACGCAACCAATTTCATATCTCTTTCCAACACATATACATTCAATTTCACAACTAATACCACTCCATCCATCATATAATCTCACACATATCACAAATAATTATATATATAACGCAACATATAAATTTACATAAATATTTCATCACCAACATATAAATATATCATACCAATCAAACAAAACATTCCAAATCCATCAAACAACTTAACCATACGTACAAATACTATCCATCAAACAAAACGTCCACTAATCCATCAAACACCATAACCAACGAACAAGTATCAAATATAGACACAAATGTCACATAATTGCAAAACAAGATGATGAAAATCCGATAGAAACACAAGCATACCTACTCATCGTCATCCAACAATCCATCCTCATCGCCCGACCCATCCTCTCCAGGCATCACCCCATGTTGTGCCAAGTATGCTGCAATATGCTCATCTAGCTGTTGTGCCAATGCGCTCTTCCTCCAATCGTTGATCTCCTCCAGCAGTTTTTCAGTTGAGCTATCTCCTCCTCGGCTTGAAATCTCCTATACGCCCTCTGGGACATTATCGCCTGTAAAATAGTTTATATCTAGTTATAATTTATGAACATTATAAACAGTATGAACAAAAACAATTATCCGTTGATGTTGATTAATTAAGCGGCTAATATTTATAATTAAATGTTACACATTGGTTGTAATTTATTTATTTCAATTATTCAGGTTCCTTATTCACTTCCAATTAATTTACATTCAATTCATTTGTTTTCAATTAATTTATTTATTTCAACCACATTGATTAACAACCATATCATTTATAATCAATTCATTTTATTTATTCAACGGAATTTTATTAACTTACCTTATTTATTCAATTCAATTCAACGGAATTTTATTTAACTAATTCCATTAATTCATTTTACTAACTTGCCTTATTGATTCATAACTTTACTTGGTTAAATTCAATTCCATAACTCATTTCAGTCTTCTTTTATAACATCCACTTTTAACCAATTTAGAATTCATTTCGGCTCAAATCAATAAGTCATAAACTTTACTTAAATTTCATTACAACTTAATTCACATTCATTTTCATTTATACCACTTTATTCAAGTTATAATATTCTCAAAAAGTACAATTTATTTTAAACATTCTTTTGCTATTCAATTTATAATTTGTTCACTTAAGTTTATATTCATTTGCATGTGTAAATTTATATATTAGTCAATGAAGAAGTTTACCTCCTGATTTCCGTAACTGTACCGCCTATTGCGCGAAGGCGGATCAATAATAGCATCCCATATACGGTTTGACTCCTCAAACGTTAACTCTGCCCGTCCGGTGGACTGCGCTACTCGTGCCCGCTCCACTTCATATCTCTCCTGCGATTACGAACAATAGTTTGACACGATAAATATTCAATTTAAAGTTTATGAACTGTGAAATAAAGGAATATGAAACATTGTCATTACGGATAAGCATGTTTAACATTACGGATCTAGATTTATCATCCATCCAATCAAATGAAACGTTGCCTTCCTCATCTGTCTGCTCAACAGCATGTGTGGCCATGAACACCTAAGCCATTGTAGGTTCGCGATTGTACCTCGTAGCCTGAAAATATACATATGAATAAACAATGCTACAAATATGATTAAACAACTTTTTAGATATTTATAAATTTACCAACTCTTTTCTATGTTCTTGGAAGGATTTGGAGCTGCCACAGTGCAAAGCAGGATTTTTATTCCTATTTGCATGGTTTCAGACAGATAATTTCTATAAATTTAGATACACGATTAACTAAATTACTGCCACTAACATACGAAATTTAAAAAAATTATAATAACAATGCAAAAGTATATAACTTACTTTCACTTCAAGAGTTTCCGAGAGCCGGAGATACTCAGCCCACACATCATCGCCCATCCAATTGGGTTTTTTTCCTGCATTCTTCGCCTTTGACAGAGTGTCCTTATAATTTTTTCACATCCTCTTGTTCCAGTGATTGGTAAAAACATCCATATCCTGTGGATCTACACGTACGGTGGCCTGCATATTGAAATTAGTTTGAATTATGTACATTATATTAATTTTCAACTGAAATATAAACTTATACTGACTAGTACATCAGCCAATATAGCGTTCTTAATATGGGGTGGGATGTCGTCCCAATGAGCCCAACAACCAGACATCCGACTCATAAACGCCTTCCTCAATACTTGTAAAATGAAGTCCGAAGGCTCCACCTCAAAGCCCCTTTATAAATTTTGATGTAGATATTTAATAAATTTTAAAAATATACTTGAAATAAATTTAATACTTACCCTGTGCTTTTTGGAGCTACCTCCGCAAGTCGGCGTAAATCCGGTGCCGTGCCACTAACACCCGCACCAGGAGAAGGAGAAGGCTCGGATCTCCGGCTATGTCTCCTGCCAGACATATCTACCACAGACAAATAATATCATAGAATGAAAAGATATAAATTTATTAGTACAAAGCATGTTTCATTAATCATCACATAAAACTTCCACTAAATCATAATAAATGGGACAATATCTCATGAATACATATATAGAAATTTCAAAGTATAATAATACATAGCTCAGAACATAGTCATCATTATTCATCATTATTAATACATAGCTCAGAATAATACATTATACAACAAGCAATGAAAATATTCAGAATTTTCAGTCTTCGTCGTTTTCTGATTCAAACTCAGTCTCGTACTCTATCTCGTATTTTTCGGTACTTTCAAATGCATCTAATAAAACATTCGATTCATCATTCAACGACCCTAAATCAATGTCATCGGTTATTATTATTTCTGTATTTGGTTCAAGATCCGCTTTATACGCTGCTTCGTCTAGAATATTATTTCCGTCAAACGTAAATCTTGGCTTTGTTTTAAAAACAGTCGACCAATCCGCTTTATCTCTTTTTAAGGATGGATACGGAGCAAAATAAACTTGTAATTCTTGCTTGGCTAGTACGAAAGGATCATACTTATTGTAATGTGAGGTATGCTTTATTTCAATAAGCTTATAATCTTTGTGCATGTTGATTTCAGAACCAGGAACATTGCTGAACCAATTTCATTTGAATAATTTTTTTTTCTACAGGTTCTATATAATATGTCAACTCTAGAACCTGTGTTAAGACGTCGTAAAAATCTTTTATATGCTCATTTGGATCATCACAACCTTTGACAAATACACCGCTGTTATATGTTAATTTTCAGCCCCGTAATCTTTCGTGTTGAACTTAAATCTATTGACGAAGAATATTGGATAAGTCTTCACATTTCTTTTTGGTCCAATCACAAGATGTCATAATCCTTCATCAACAACATAGTTTATTAGATCATAAACGTAATTCGAAAACCATTTAGCAAATTCTTTACTGAGATCGCCAGATGGATGCTGTGATTCGTAGATACTGAAAATATGTAATATGGCTTATAATTAATATGTACGTATAAGTGAATTATATATGAATTTATTATTACCTAACAAATGCTGCAACTTCAGCACAATTTAGAAGAACATATGTGTGTGCTACATGGTGATCTCTATCGTCAAACCATATTTCCACACATTTTCCAACAGGTCGGCCATGTTGTCTAAAAATAGATAACATTGTTTGAGAAGAATCTTGTTCAACGGCTTCATTATTACGAGGAACGCTTACAAACGATAAGTTCACATCATCACTGAAGTAATGAAAGAAAAATAATGAAGCTTCTTCTTCAAGATATGATTTGCAAATCGAACCTTCAACTCGTGCTTTTTGTCTAACTTTTTTCCTCAGATGATTCAAGTACATATTACAAAATAAATTTAATTTATATTTAGGTATAGAAATCTGAATTTTAAACTTACATAAATATTGCAGATATTCAATATTACCTCTCAAATGGATATATCCATCCATATTGCACAGGACCTCGAAGAAGTGCTTCGGATGGAAGATGAACAGGTAAATTCTCCATTACATTGAAGAAACCCGGCGGAAATATTTTCTCCAGTTTGCAGAGCAGTATAAGGATTTCTACTTCAAGTTTACATATACGATCTACTTTTAATGTCGTCGAACAAAGCTGTTTATAAAAGATACTTAATTATGTTATAACACTCCATACTTTTACGGGTAACAGTTCTTTAAAAGCAATAGATAGTAAATATTCCATCATGATATGACAATCGTGACTTTTCATCCCACTCAATTTATTGTTTTTAAAGTCAACACATCTACGAAGATTAGAAGAAATCCCATTGGGAAATCTTAGTTCTTCCACCCACTTTAGCACGAGTTTTACTTGCTTGTTGTCTAACTCATAGCACGCTTTGGGTTTTTTTATTGTCATTGGGCTTCATATGAAGTTTGGGGCGTTACAATAGTTTGCTATATTAAGTCTTGAATTCAAATCGTCCTTAGTTTTCCCCTTTACATTAAAAATTCTATTAAACACATTATCGAACATGTTTTTTCCATTGTGCATCACGTCAATATTATGTTTGAGTAAGAGATCTTTCCAATATGGTAACTCCCAAAATATACTTTGTTTGCACCAATTATGAATGTCTGATTTTCTTGGAATTCATTCTGTACTCTAGTTTCATGTATCTTTGGATAGTCCTTTAAAATTTCATATAATTCTTCGCTTAACCAAATCTTTGGTGGTTGCATATTATCTTCTCTGTTAGCTATAAAGTTTTTTCTATCTCTTCTAAAAGTATGATTGGGATGGAGAAAACATCGATGACAATCAAACCAAGAAATTTTCTTTCCATACCATAAAGAAAATGCTCGGGTTTCTTCCATGCAATAAGGGCAGGCTAAACGACCGGCCGTACTCTAACCAGAAAGCATCCCATATGCAGGAAAATCACTAATAGTCCATATTAAAGAAGCGAACATATGAAACTTTTTTCTCTCGAAATGTCGTATGTTTCAACTCCTTCATTCCATAGTGTTTTCAACTCTTCGATCAATGGTTGTAAATAAACATCGATTACTTGTGTTGGATCATGAGGGTCAGGGATGACAATAATGAGAAACATATATGGTGTTTTCATACACATCCATGGAGGTAAATTATACGTGGCTAGGATGAATATTTACTACCAAACTTAGAGAATGGTGAAAATCCATCCGTACATAAACCGAGTCTGACATTATGGTTTTCTACAGCAAATGCGGGATAAGTCTTATCCAAATGTTTCCATGCTTCTCCGTCAGATGGATGTATCAAAGTTCCTTCTTCCGATGTTCTCACATTGTGCCATCGCATATGACATGCCGTAGCAGAAGATGCATATAACCTTTGAAGTCTGGGAGTGATGGGTAAATCATGCATTCTCTTGTACGAAACTTCTTTTCCTTTCTTTTTTCTTGGTTTGTATCTTTCCTCCTTACATATTCTGCATTTTCTAAGGTCAACGTCATCTTTCTAATATAACATGCAACCTTTTACACATGTATCTATCTTTTCGTACGGCAGACCAAAAGCGGACATCAGTTTTTTCACTTTATAATGACTATCGCACATCAGATTATTTGGTGGCATGTGTCGTTTTGCAGCTTGTACAACTACTGTAAATGCAGCTTCTGTAAGGTTGAATTTTGATTTCATAGTAATGTATTCGACGGTTACTGATAATTCGGTTCCGCTTTTACAACCGTCCCACAACGGCCTCTTAGTAGAATCCAATAAATCATATATTCTTTTAGCTCCCACAGTCAGTTCTTCTTCGACATTTACATCTTCATCGTCAGCTTGAATGGTAGGAAACATTGATCGTGCTGCATCTTCCACCATATTTTCTATCGGATTCGTCATAATATTATCGTCCTCTAACACTACAGGATTAGGTGTAGGTTCAACAAGTTCTCCATGACGATCCCAAAAGTAATAATTCGGCACCAAACCATATTTATACAAATGTACTTCAACTATATCTGGTTTCCAATGCTTCAAATGTTGGCACTTACTACACGGGCAACGACTATTAGATTTAGCGAATTTAACAAATTCGTGTACACCATTATAGAATGTTCCTTTATTGAACCTTTCCTACCAGTTCTGAGTTCATACATCCAACTACGGTCGAGGAAATAATCGAACATTTTTCCTGATTTGAAAATATATATTAGAAAGTTCAAGAAAACATTTCAACTAATACTAAAGTCTTGTAGGAATAATTTTCAACACTTCATCATTGTAAACACTTCACCATCGTAGAAAATTCAAATAAGCACTTCACTTTATTTTTTATTTTTTAGTTTATTAGTTTTTACTTTGATGGTCGGTTATCCTACTTCCTATTACAAACACAATAATTTAATTACATTTTATAAATCATTTCAGATTAAACGATTCAAAAAAATTTCGGCAGCACTTCCCTTTTATTCCTTGTATCGTACACAAATGCGTGTACACTGGGAACGAGAAGGAAGTGTTATCGAAATTTTGTAAACCATTTAAAATGAAATGATTTATAAAATGTAATTACTTTATTGTGTTTGTAACTTGTCCAATACATGGACAAACCCGACAAATATAGTATCATATGGATATAGATGTCCGTTCTGTTAAAAAACGAATATCCATATAACGATCATATACAACATCTGTCAAACGAGGCCAAAAACTCTCTAAGGGATTAAAAAAAATAAAACACATTTTACAATTACTATTTTAACAACTACATAAACTATTTTATAATTCATTCAAGTATTTAAATATTTATTAATTAATTCTGAAATTTTAAATCGTATTTTAACATTTATTTAACTACTTAAAATTTTAGTTACCGATTTTGTGAACTAAAATAAGTAGTTAGCACTTATAACAAATTAGAATAAATTTTAGTTACAAAATCGATTTTAGCAAGATATTTAATGTTATTATATTCATTTCTTTATTTTTAACAAAATCAATTTTAGTAGAATATTTATTATTGTTATATTCATTTTTTTATTTTTTTCAAAAATTGATTTCAGCTTGATATTTGTTGATGTTGCTCATTTCAAAATTATCTAATTCAATCAACTATTTAAATAGCCTACTTAATATATTTGGAATTTTCAAATGTATTTTAAACTTCAGTTAACAATTTAGATTTTTTTTATCTATTTTGTAAACGACAATTAAATGTTAATTAGCACTTGTAATAAATTAAATTAATTTTATTTTATATTATACTAACAGCTGAAACTTGTAAGGTACATGAGCTAATTAAATAAAAAATATTACTTGTGTTTAACCGTACCAATCTAGCAGCATATTAATCATTAATTATACACTAACTTTTGCGTAAACTATAACAAACATTATTCTAAACTATAACAAACATTCATGTAAAATCAACAACAAGCATATTAATCAATACTTATGAACTAATTTTCGGATTTTAAATTAACCCTACTTTTTAACTACAAAGTAAATAATCAAATCACTAATTAATATCCCTAAATCGAACAAATTTTTAACTATCGTCAACTAATACGCAATAATCATCAATTTCTAATCCATAATCAACTAATTTTCTAAATTAGGGTTTTAATTAAATACCCAAATCATCTAATACACTATATTATCATCAACTAATAAGATATAATCATCAACTCAAAATTCCAAAATTAACCAATTTTAAAATTAGGGTTGAGTTTATACCTAAAAACTATAGATATTAGAGAGGAGGAGAGATACCAACAAGTTTTGGAAAGTTTTTCTTGGAGACAGCGAGCTGCGATGGTGAGCGGCGGCATTGGCGGCACCTGGCAGGAAGAGTAGGAGGAATTTGGGTGTTTTGGTGGGAAGGAGGAAAGTGAATTGTTGTTCGCGGGTTTCAGCGTGTATATACGACATTGTGTCGGCTAGCGACGGCCGGCGACGGCCGCCTCTTTAGTCGTCGCTAGCCGACGCAAAAGGCTGCCGCCATTGTAAGCCGTTCTAGTTGTGTATGTTGATAAATAATAGTTAATACCATTTTTAACCATCCCTTGTTTTGTATTATGTTGGTGATCGACTAATTCTAGCAATGCAACAGCTGAGCTTGCCATACAAAGGTTTACCATGTTTTACAGATTCTTCCCTTACAAGTTGTTGGGTCAAAATTTTGACACAACACCCCATATCAAGTAAGAATGGGACGATTCAAGTAAAAAACGAAATTAAAATGAGGAAATAAGAGATTTTTAGAATGGCTCGGTCTCAAATCGATTGCCTACGTACATTGTTTGTTTATTACGATTGATCCTTATAGTTATAACCTATTTTAAACAACAAGTATGTTTCTAACACTAGTTGATAGAAGAAAATGGCAACAATGAGGTTTAAGGATAAAAAAGATGGGAAAGCCTTTATTTTGTTCCTAAAGGATGAATATTTATAATCGAAATCCTCTTAGAGTCGCTAGCTTGTGGTAGAACAAATAGAAAGTCAAATCCATGCTTTTAGGCATGAAAAATGAATAAAAATTCGGCATTCACAACACATTGGTACCGACATGATCATGTCAGTGCCTACGTGATTTTTGAACTTTCATTTTTGGCTCTTCTTCGTATTTGTTCAAGTCTTCAAACTTCTAATCTTTGTTGACAATATTGCCCCTTCAAATCATGTCGGTACTAACACTATTTATCCTATTTGAGTTTTTGTCTTTTCTTCAAGTACAAGACAACTTCATCTATAGTTCAAAAGTGGGTCACATGTCTTCAAACAAGTTATTGGCAATATGTTCAATCATGTTGGTACTGACATGACTAACCTTTTGCAATTTCTAACTAAAATTTATCATGCTCCACTTGTTCATCGTTCCTGACATCTCATGAGTTTCTTGATCCATTTCTACATCTTCTTAAAGTCCAAATTTATCGAGACACCGCTTGGCTTAAATGGAAGATTCTTGTCCATTAAAGTATGATTTTGTGAACTACAAAGCATTCTTTGGATTGAGTCAAGCGACTAAACATGAATCCAAATCTATAAAGACACTTCTATCTTCAAAACTGTTTTCTTGAAACATCACATCTTTCCTTAGAAGACCAGTGCAATACTTCAAACAGTTGTAGAATCACAATTTGTCAGTAAATTTAAAAGTAGTAGTTTTCCATCTGAAACCTTCAATTACTTCCAGGACTGCCTAAAAGCTAATCCGTCTCTCGATCAAGTAGGCTTCTCTTATTTACTTCTTCCTTCTTTCTTTTATAAAAACGTAAGATAAAAACATGTCGATACCAACATGATTTTCTATGTTCATATAAAGTCGGTACATAGAAAAATTTAAGTCACGTCTCATTCTCATTTGCACACCTCTTTCCTTTGCAAACTCCAAGCCGCATCTACCTCCAACTTCTTGACAATGTTGCAACTCCTCCAACACTGCCGCCTATTCCAATATTTCCATCTGCAACCTCAGCATCCCCATCTTATCCCGAATGCTCAACAAGTCATCACTGAATTTTCCATATTAAGCCCCACCAAATCTCGACCAAATCCAAGTCGTCGTCATTTCAGATCTCATTCATCACCAAAGGTTGGTGTTTATTCTCGAAAGGCGCTGCCATCACCCCACCATTACCATTGACATTATGCCACCATCGCAAATTCATGCTCGACTTCTAACCTGTGACCTCCCATTCATCACTTCTAACTTATATTAACTAACTCAACAACAATTTCGAGTGTCTTTGACCCAATTCCTTTACTTTTAGAACTGACTTTGAGTTTTGTGTGGTTGACTTTGAGCTTTTGGATCCAACTTCGAGTTTTATGTGTTGCGACTCCAAGTCACTTGATGTTGGCTTTAAGCTTCTTAAAGCTAACTTCAAGTTATTGTAGAGTCAACTTTTGGTCGATAAGTTGTTGAGTGGGTATGGTAAACAAGAAGGGAGGTATTCAATTTTCATCGGGTTTTGGTTGAATAGGGATTGGTGACTCAATTTGGATGGGACTATTTCAAGAAATGTCACATTGTCCTCACTCCGGAGCCTAACAAAATCAAGTGTCTACACTTCGAGTCAAACAGCACAATCCTGTGATCCTGCAAAGTAAACTCTTTGTCGCTTCGGAAAATGGTTCCATTGTCGTGTATTCTACAATAACAGGCAATCAAATACATAGTTCCATAGCATGAAGGAGCTCATTTTCCAACATGAGTGGGCTATCTACAAAGAGTTTCGCATACATCATGCTATAGACACAAGATACACATACTACAAAGATTAACACATTACACTATCCTGGCCAAAGTACAGAATCTGATTGGTCAACACACGTAGACATCCTTTGGACTTTGTACATTCACTATATGGGTTTCAATCAAAGTAAAATGTCAAGATTGATCATACTTGACCGCATTTATCATAGTGTTTTTAACACAGAATGGCAAACCTTAGACGATCTTCTCGTCTTAAACTGGCACCACCCCTTCCATGCCTTTGGAATTAGGTTCATCTACTGCCCAGGCATCTACATCTACTCTATTAGGAGTATGGTGTTCGATTACACAGGAACTCCAATTTCATGCCCCCATGATAGCTCAACATCATGGTCTCGTTATTTCAAGGGATGATCCACCTATCCTTATGATCTTAGATAACCCATTAGATGCCAAGCCTCTTGTCTAACCACCAAAGAACTAAAGTCCTTTTTTAAAAGCACAGAATTTCTGAAGATGAGATCCTTCTCCATGAATCCTACCAATGGGCTCACCAAAGTTGCATTTTGGATTTTGCCAATTTCTAAGGGCATATTTAGTAGCTTTTAATTTTCTAATAAGAATGAAAAGGGATTCCAATTCACATTTATTTTGAGAGCATGTTGAATAATCTCTTGATAATCCAAATTCAAACACCAAGAGTTATTATACCAGAATGGAATTCTAGCATTGATAGACTGGTTAACATTCAATTTAACATGGATAGAGGTATGATCACTCAAACAATGATTTCGAATGTAAACCCAAAATTTATTAAATTTATTCTGCCATTGGATGCCGATAAAGGCTCTATCAATTCTACTATGGATTGGAAAATTAAGGTCACCTCTCCGAGCAAAAAATTCCCAGTAGATTCAGGCTCAATAAGGTTAGCTACATTGATACAATTCATAAAATCTATGTCTCCCAAAGAGTTATAGATGCCCTTATTAATTTTGTTACTACTGCAAAGAATAGAGTTGAAGTCCCCTAAATTGATCCATATCAGATTAATTTGGATTGCTTATAAATTTAGATACTGCAACAAATTCTGCAACGACCTGTATTTTTCAATAATTAAAACTATTAAATTAAATAAGATTTCAAAATTTAATATTGTTAGATATTAAAATTTATGATTTATTAATGAGAAAAATATAGAATATAATTTAATTTTATTGTTTGAATGTTATTGACAAATATTTTAATGTACATTCAATCAATCGAAATAATTGAAAAGTTAATTTGGTTTTAATTGTAAATAAGGAATAAATTCAATGTTGTATTAATGGTAAAATTATACGTTATTAATTGAAATAGGTTTATTTTAGAATATGAAATCAATTAATCGGTAAGTAAATTTATTAGCTTTTGTTTGTAAACAATAAATTCAGAAATGTGTTTGAATTGCTAATGTGTAATAATTGTTTTAATTGTTATTTTATTATTTAATCCGTTGAAATAATCTGGAAATCAATGTGAATTTAATATAATTAAATATTGTAGTTAATATGGTAAAAGATGATAACTTTAAAATATAAATGTAATAAAATGTAGACTAATGTTAATTATATTCATAAGGTAATAGTTGATTCAATAATAAGAGTGATAATCAAAATAAAAGAAATTGATTGAAATAAAAATATAATTAACTAGGTTTTATTACAGTTGTAATTGAATGGTGTAATTAGAGCAATATTTAAATATTGAATTTGTATAAATTCTATATAATCAGGAATCTTTTAATTTAGAATATAAAAGTGATTAAATCAATTTAATAATAGGTTATTTAGTTCACATGAAAAATTGGTCATTTTGGCCACTGCCTTGGATTTCGATAAAACCAGTTTCATCGGATCCGTAGCGGTGAATTATTATAGGATTACAAATTACGTAGCGATCGGACTTGTCGTTTGGCCATGCGAGCTTGAAACGCACAGAAATCAATTAATGGAATTTAAATGAATATAGTTTGATTTTGAAAGCTAACTTCTTTATACAATGGAATTTGGATTTGAAATTAGTTCCATTGGGTTTAAAAGTATCAAAACTTATATTTTGATATATTAGATGATATTTTTTCGTTTTGGGAATGAAATGGGCTTTCCGGGTTGGCCTAATCGTTTCGACCAATTCAATCTGTACCATCCATTATTGTCCATTCGTTTTATCTATCTCTGCCTAAATATATGCCATTATAAAACCTAGCAGCCTTTTATTTTCTATTATCTGTATGTACATTTCTTTATCATCTCCTCCTTCCGAATGGCAGACAATTCAAAACCCTAGTTTCAATTTCAAATCAAAATCCAAAAATTCAAACTCCTTAAACCATAACAAATTATATATCGTTGGAAAGCTCTCGACGAGTGCAGTCTTATGCAGTAATTCATTTATCAACTCGAGTTACTGTTTGGCCAGAAATCATCAATTTATCCTCGGTCGTTCGTTCTAGGGTTGTCGATCCAATGGTGGATCATCGACCATTCGACGATCGGGGAGTGGCGTCTGGAAGAGGAGGGCGAGCAGGTCTCAGATCTGGGTTTCGTTGTGGCCATGGTCGTCAAAATTGCTAGAAATCATGGCTTTAGGTGGCGGCAGCGCTAGTAGTTCGAGGCAACCGGAGGGTCGCGCTTGGACACGGTAGGGGCGGCTAGAGTGAGGCTTTACGTTGGTGACATTGGATCATGGTGGAAGTGCACGAGGTGGCAGCAAAAATTGGATGATGGTGGCGTCTACAGGTTAGGTCGCGTGCGTGTTTTAGCTGGAAGAGGGTTAGGGAGTGAGGATGGTAAAGAAATTACAATTTTGCCCTTGATTTAATTTTAAATAAAATTTAAATTTATGATGTTCTAACACGCATAACTTTTGCATGCGAACTCTGATTTTGATGAGGTTTTCTCCATTGCGATCATATCAAAATTCCGGACAACAAGGAACTTGTTTGGCTGAATTCTGAGACTGTTGGATTTTTGGGCTTTATTTGGATTTTAAATCGACGATAAATCAAAATTGGGTGATTCCACCCACTCGTGCAATACTAAATCTTCTTATGTTAGTTGGATTAAATTTATGAAGTGATAATAATGTTGTTGGTTGCTCTTTGATATTTTAAGTTGACATTTTGATTTAAATTGAGTTTTATTGAATTAAATTACCATTTAATTAATATTGGAATTGAATTGCTAGTTAAATACCTGATGATGATAACCAGTTAATTGTTGTGATGTATTGGTTGATTTGAATTATGATTGTGATGGATATTTAATTGTTGACATTTTGGATGATTTGATGTTATGTTTATTTTATATGTTGTTATCACACTACAAGTACCCTTAGTTATTGTTAGGAAAATCACTATGTGTTGAAATGATACATACCCGAACGATCTTATAGATTAGGGAAAAATCGTTATGGGTTGAAATGATAAACCCGAGCGATTTTATGGATTTGGAAAATTGTGATCCGGGATATGGGTTGAAATGATATATATCCGGAAATTTAAATTTATTGCTGGTTGAAATGATATATATCTGTATCACTTGACCACAGGGTATAAAATTACATACAAACACTGTGACGGTCCTAACTCGGCCTTCGAAAATCGACACCCGTACTTCACTTGTACTCGAATGCTGCAGATTCAAACGCCGAATCTGGCTCGCCGGAGCTTATAACATAGTAAGTATAACAACACAGCGGAAGAAAGAAATGAATGATATCATATACAACTCCAACAAATACAATATCCAGAATGATATACAACAATTATATCAATATGATACAACAATATCAGAGACAAATAATGATGTCACAGCAGAAACAACAGAAGTAATACTCCAAATGATATGAAAAAGATCCTGAGTCCAACAACTCCAACATCAAGCTCGAATCCCCATCACATCTCACTAAGAGAAGCAAGGTCAGTCGTCCGTGAACTCCAAAAAATGTACTAGTTCCAGATACTCTACTGAACCTGACTATCTGAAAAACCCAACTCTAGACTGCCCGTGTGGAAAATTATGGGCACCCAGAGTTTAGGAAGGGAACAATAATCTCCAGGTCAGTCTTGAGACTGGTGTGAGTAACAAAAATAGTTTTTTTTTAAAACAAACAACAAAAGAATTTTAAACATTGAAATCTGCAATGCTTTTTGGAAAATGAAACTACCATAAGGCCTCCCGGCACACACACGATGCAATCACATACATGGGGGAGATTTCTCCTTATGATAGTCAAACATGCTTACTACGCAAAATCATTTGATATCATTACTAGTGCATAGTGTTGGAAACATTTTGAAAATATAATATTAATCTTAGCCAGCATAGGTACCATAATACTATGCCTACTATAGCTACCATTTTAAATGGCATGTTCTACAACTAAATCCGTACAAGGCTCGTATTTTTTTTTTGAATTTTTCCAACAAATAGTCAGGCTACGGAACTTCCTATGTCACATGGGAACGCCTCTGAAGGGATGCCCCGAGAACCAACCTGGCTCTCTGCCAACACAAGGCCGGTTACCCCCTTTTCGGGTAGTAAACCTGAGATATGCCACCCCCGGTTGTTTACGACCTTTACCTGAGGCGCCTCGATCACAAAGCAACAATCACACAGTAAATGAGATTGGAGCAACCACACAGGTAAAATATCTGGGCTCCATATCATGATACCACCTTTTTTCGGAAGGAATGGACATACCCTAGGGGAGCTACCCTGAAACCTTGCCGCATCTTTCCTATTTCGACCATTTCCGGTTTGTGAGGCTCGATGAGGTCTTGTCCACAAAGCTACGCTTTACACGAAATCCATGCTTTGATCAACAAATGATCAGCAACACACAACAACACTTAGCATGCCACATTACCAAATTGGGCGTATATCACTGATAACCTTCAACTACATAACCTCTGAGCTCGTACGTCTCAGAGAAGGGTGTTAAGCTAAGAGAATAAATTCTCCGCCACCAAATAGAAATGTATTTGAAAGAAATCAGCTTTATATCTCAAAGTGTAATGTCAGACATACAACCATACAAGTCTGTTCTGGGTTTGAACAGAACCGAAGGCACTTCGAAAGAAGCCCTTGCAAATCCGGATAATTTCTAATCACATCCGGACTTCCCATCACAAAGGGCGCTAAAATCTCTATACCGGGAATCAGCCGATGTAGAGACATTCGATGGTAATCCTTTTGTTTTCGAAAGTATCCGGTCTTCACCACTGGTCTTCAAATGCTATCCATATACGTCGTATCATTATTCGGAATGGGTTATATGACACAAAGTCCTCTCCCGGCTAAACCGAATAACGAGCGCATATTTAAAAACATATGGATAATGAGATTTCAATTAAGTCGCAACTAAATAAATTTCCATTTCAATCTTTTAAACAAAAAGATTCATTTCACTAAGTTCACCCAGTTTCACAAAGATTAATTCATAGTTCTCAAAACTATTTCAATTTCCAAATCTTTTATACAAAGGATATACTTTTCCAATTTCAAAACAAAATTTAACGATCTTCCAAAAAGGTTCAATTTATAGCTTTTCAAACCAATTCAATTTCAAATTGAATTAACCCATTCAATCTTCAAACTAAAGATTTAATTGATAGCTTTCAAAACAATTCACAATTCAAATCTTTTATAATATAAAAGATACACCATTTTCAATCTTTTTTTCCCGTTTTCAAAACACAATTTAGTCATCGTCACAAAGGTTAATTCATAGTTTTCTCAAACTATTTACAATTTCATTTCAACTTGAAATGTTTCGATACAAATTGGAAACCCTTTCCTTTATGAAAGCTGTTATTACTTGAAACAACTAGTTTTCGTTTTGGAAAAACTGATTATAATTTCATAGGTTAAAGCCATCCAAGTATAAAACTTGGACTGAAATTTAGATTTCCAAAACCACACTTTTAAATGGTTAAAAACCCAGATAAACACCTTTTATAACTTGTACAATCTTTTAAACCCAAAATCCCAAGTTATTGAATTCAATTTCCAATATTGAATTCAAATTTAAATCAAATTATTTGAATTTCAAATTCTATTAAGTTATTTAAAATAACTTTTATTTTTGAAACTTATTTCAAAAGTACTCAATTCTAATTTCCAAAACTATTTTGAACTCAAGAATTCAATTTCTAAAATTATTAAAAAATCTATGACTTAACCGATTTCCTCGTGAAATCCATATTTGTGTGTATATGGTGTAGTCCAGGGGTTTAACACAATAGTGCAACATCATTCAATCATCACAGATTCAAATACAACAATATATTTGATAAGCGGTATAAACTATAACGCTTATCTTTCATACACAGATCACAGATAGATATATATCACAGATAATAAATTACATCACAGGGAATTAATTACATTCATCCCAGAGAAACAGATCACAACATAAATCAGGATATATCACAAAGCATCATATATCAAGGATATCAAACAATTCAATAATTCAATACAATCCAAACATCCATAAGTAGGATCAATTTAATTATCTGATTAATTTAAATAAGATTAATTTCTGCGAATAAATTTGCTAGTCATGGTAAATTAAGAATCAATTAATTACAAAACATTGTAATAAATTATCCTTAAATTAATCCTTAATTAACCCTTGATTATTTCTTAATCACTTTCGTTAATCAACTAACCTTTAATAAATAAATTATTCTCAAATCAATTGCCAAGTCAATTTATCCTATTACTCTTAAATTAATTATTGCTTAATCACTTAATTAAACAACTTCGATCATTAATTAATATCTAATTAATAATCCTTAATTTACAAATTAATTACAATGATTAATCCTTTAATTACACTAAGTAATCATCACTTAATTACTTCCCTCAAGTAATTATCCTTTAATTACTATCCATTAAGTAATTTCCCTTTTTATTACATCCAATAATTTCTATTAATTACTTCACTAAGTAATTACACTTCATTAATTACATTAAGTAATTATACTTAACCCAATATCAAATAATTATCTTTAATTAATTGAACTTAATTAATTAATTAAAATTTACCACATTAACTTAATTAATCTTTAATTACTTTGATAAATAAATTCCTAATCATTAATTAGTAGTCTAAAATTATCAAATTAATGATTCTTAATTACAAATTAATTTAACCTTAATTTATTTATTTAAACCTTTTGTAACTTAATTAATTCAAATCATAAATTAATTAACTTATTAATTTAACCACTTAATCATTTTAAAAATTTAAATGAATTACAAATCATTAATTAACCTTAAGATAAAACATCATTTTCATTAATAATTTAATTATCATTTTCAAACCATATTTGAAAGCATTTTGACTTCTAAATTCTTTTTTAAAAACTTTTGATTTATAACTTAGTTTAATCCTTGATTTAAAATTTTAAAATTAAATATAAAATTTTCAAAACAAAACAGGTTCCTGTTTTTAAACCCTGGGCAAAACATTTACCCGAGCCCATTTCTAAAACTCCAAGTCAAATTCCTCTCTGCTTCAAGTAAATACTCGAATTACTCGAGTTCGATCTCCTTTGTTCACATCCAAAAATTCACCAGAAAGGAAAAGTGCACGGTGCACTTGCACCGTGACTCTGACCAACTCCAGCCATCACCCACACCTTCATCACATCGTCGATCACCTCCAGATCCATTCCCGACCACCTGGACTTCGTCAACGCCTCGAAAATCAATTCGAATTCAAATGCCTAAACCTGAAAACACAACAGCAAACACCCCTTCCAACCTGTCATCGTCTCGTGCTCACCGCTCCGACCACCTAAAGGTCTATGACTCCGGCTACGAACTCGACAACATCCCCTCTATCATTTCCCAGAGCCACGTGGCACTCGGTCGACTATCGACGACGAACTCAACAAAATACATAGCCTTGACTAAACTAGGTTTACAGATTTTAAACGCTCGCCGCCGCCACGACGATCAACTACACACCATCACACTATTTTTCTCAGAGCCACTGATCACTCCTCCACCTCCAGGAGGAACCCCGACCTCCACATCCAAGTAGATCACCAGAAAATCACAAATTCCCATTTTCTGATGAACCCAGAATTACTCCCTTAATTCCAAACTAGGAATTATAATGTTTGGTGTAACGACCCTGAATTTTGAACAATTTAATTTGAGAATATTTAATTAATTTTAAATATTTGAACGATGATTTGACTTGAATTTCAAATTATCAGAAGGAATTGACGATTTAATTTTTGAATTTAATCTATTGAAAGTTGAATAAAATTTGAATCTTCAATTTTAAGCCGGTTAAAAATAATTTAAAGGCTTAGAAAATTCATATTGATAATACTGGAGATAATAGAAGCTTCAGAATTGAATTTGAAAGCGATTTGTTCAGTTTTGAAATTGTCTCGTTTGAAATCGAATTTAAAAATAATCTTCCGAGGCACAGTCTCGGAATTTGACGAAACGAGTTTCATTGGGTCCGTAATATTGAATTATTACTGGATTTTCAATTTTCGTATTTATCGGAATTGTTTTATGAACATACGGCGTAAAAACGCGTAGAAAATTAAATCGAATTCAATTTGAATTTCTGTAACAACCGGGGTTTTGCCCAAAATTATAATCATCAGTAAATGATTTAAGTGGACAGATAATTTCTGTTTGTTGTTGAAATTTTTATAACGATAAAATCTTCGTTAAATTGGCAATATAAATTTCTGTTAATTTTATTGAAATTGGTAAAGGAATTGGAATTCTTTTGTTAAATTTTATTAATACAAGAATGAAATAAATACACGTAGCTAAATTTTAACATGATAATTTAAAAACAAAACAAGTTAAAGAAAATGATATTTGCAAAAACAAAATTTGATTTAAAAAGAAAAATAAAATAAAATAAACCATACCCTTCTCACGTTCTCCCCCTTACATCTGTCAAAACCCACGACTTTCCCCCTCTCTCCCTCATTCGTTCACAAAAACAATCGAAAGAAAAAAATAATAATAATGGCGACTGGCGAATTTAGGGCTTCAGAAAAAATTGGGGTTTTCGTTCGTTCTTCCTCCGATCCAAAAACTAGGGCTTCGATCTGGAAATCTTAGGGCTTCGGCTATTTTTTTCGATTCGCTGGCGAAGTTGGAGCTTCGGCTTCGATCGATCGTTCGTCTTCTTCTTGCTCGCGCCAACTCCATCTGACTTCGAATCTAAGGTGAGTAATTTCTATTACTCACATCTTCTTCGACTTAGTTAAATCTGTTGCTTACTTTGTTTCAGTGGTTTTCGACCTGTCTTGATTTTACCGATGTTAATTAGGGATTTTGACTCGACTTGTTCGACTTTTTCGATTTTTCCTTGGCTGATTCAAATGCATATACTCGATAATGCTTGGTTTTAAAATACTTGAGCTCCATTTCACTATGCTCAAGTGTCTGGTTTGATTTCATTTCTTGAGCTCCATTTCACTTTGTAGTTACTGATTATTCTCATATGCTTGCACTGTCAGATTGCATACCTTAACCACTGCTTGGATTTTGAACTAATTTGCATTAAGTTGCACTGTTCGTCCACTGATGTTGCATTTAGCTGTTCACTTGAGTTAGTTGCATGTTCATTTGATTCTAGCTCGAATTCATCTTCGAAGCACGCTATACTTGATGTTGTCTGGTCGCTCACTGGGGTTTGTGTAGTGGCCAGTTTCTTCTTTGCTGCACTGAGTTGTAGTTACTGTCTGGTTGAGGTTTTGATCATATGTATACCTACATTCTTGTATGTATATATGTGTATGGCCATTCTTTGATTGTCTGCACTATGAAGTCTTGTAGTTGTGTTGTCGTTACCAGACTTAAATTGTACCCTTTTTCAGGTCTTCTGGCCTTGCTGTATCTTCAGTCGTACATATATGTATATATATGCATTCATGTATATATATATATATATATGATTGTTATTACTTTTGGTCATTTTCTTGTACCCTTTGAAGGTTGGCTTCATTGTGTTCGAGTTATGTATGGTATTTGTTAGTCTGCAGCAGTATTCCTTAATTCTATTTTGCTTGTGCACTTGTATGTCAGGGTGATTAAGTTTTTTTGGGAAGAAGTTCATTTTGGGAATGTTTGGACAATCTCGGGTTTGTCTCCAGTATTTTGAATAGGATTTAAAACTGATTCTATTTTAGATTTTTCAATTTAATTTCAATTTTTAAACAAGGTTTAAACTAGGTTTTAGATCAAAGGTTTAATGATAAATTCAAGATTGTCTGAAACCTAGTTTGTAAATAAATCAAGTTTTACAATAAAAAAAACTGTTTTATTTATTAAAAGTGTTAAATAATTGAAAAGAGGTTGGAAAAAAAAAATGGAATTCAAATTTACTTTCGAGAGGAATGAAGTATTATAAAATTCGAAGTATTCAAATAACTTTAAAAATGTTCGAGTATATTTCATACCATGATTTGAATTTAAATAATTCGGTTCACTGCACTTGAGTTTGTAGTTCTTGTACTCGAGTCTGGTGCTTGCATTGCCCAGTTTCGCAGTTGCATCCCCTATATGTGTTTCTACCTGAACATCACTGCATTGGTTTCATGTAGTATTTGGGCCTTACATCTTACTGTTCACTAGTAGTTGACTAGCTATTTTGGGAGTTCCAGGTTCATTTTATTTTAATGTGTAGGGTGAGTTTTACCTGTTGATCATTTTTGGAAATCTGCAAACTTAGTTTAAAAAAAAAAAAAATTGGCTGGCTTCGGCCTTGACTATTTTTAAACTTGAATTGGACTTGTTTATTTCATTCCGAAATATGCTTGTCCGATATTGAACTGCTCTCTGAAATAATTGTTTCTAATTTCATTTATTGGGAATATGCTCCACCTGTTCATTTGCATGTCTGCACTTATGGGTAGCTTGTCAATGCGGGCATTGTCTCCAAGTATAGCTGCAATATTCCATTTTCGTTGTACACTTGTGTTGTTTGGCTTTGGTCATATTTTTGGGGTACACTTGTTTTCTTGTTTCACTTGCATGCTAACCTGTTGGTTATATGCACTTATTTAAGGCTAGTATGACCTAGCATGACCACTCAGGTTGTTTTCATTTCATCACCACTGCTGCATTCCTGTATATGAAATTCCTATTTGAGTTTGCAACATACAAATACATGTAGTTGGATAACTGGTTCGTCACTTGTGCCTGCAACTTGCTAACCTGTCTTGTGCAGTTGCATTTTGGTCTTGCTTGCATTATTCATTTCTCTGCTGCTGCATGTATGTTGACTTCAAGTTGAAAGCTCTGTGGCTTGTAGTTTTGTTGCAGTTTTACCCTTGTTTCTATGTGATGACTTTACCTTTAGTGGTGGCGAGGCAGCGCACGCGTACGTGTGCACTGCAGCCACCCAAATCGACAGTTTTGAATTGATATTTCTTTGCGTCGTGATGCATTGATCTTTTATGTCGTATTGGCGAGGTCGTGCACGCGTGCGTGTACGGCAGCCAATAACACTGTTTATCTCTGTTGATGATTTAAATCTGCTGATTTATTGTTAACACTGTTTAGTGTTATATTTTCGTTATCCGATTTCTTTGTTAAAAGGATCGGATAGACGGGAATTACTGTGACTGTCGTCTATTTAAATTATTACTGCCTATATGCACTAATAAATTGGTTTGAATTAGACTGACCTGTGTATTATTTTCTTTTGAATATAATACTCGGGTCAGACCGAGTATTTCTACAGCTTGAAGATTTTCGAGCAGCGAAGTTAGAGAGAGAGTAAAGAATCATTTATTTCGAGAAAATTGTATTTTTAGAAATTCCGCTGTATCAGTATTAAATTGTATAAACTCTGATGTATATAAAAAGATTTATAGTAATGAAATAAATTCTCATTTGTTTTAATTCAGTGTTGTTATCTGTGTTTCTGTGGCTGATTCTGTTTAAACCTTATAAACTAAATAACAATTCGTCTTTTTGAACGTTTCGAGTTGGTTTAATTACCGACTGGAGACGGTCAGAAGGGGGAATGTTACAAGGTGGTATCAGAGCTTTGGTTTACACAAAGCTTAGTTTATGATGTTTAATATGAATAGTTACTAGAAACACTTTTAAAAAGGAGAACGTTTTTCAAATCCAAAGAAGTATAAAATTGTTTTTGAAAATAAAGATTTTTAACTTAAGAAAAGTTAAATCGAATTGAATTAGTATTAATAAATATATGATTTGAAGTTTAATAAAGGAAGTTAAATAAATTGAAATGGATGAGATAAATTATTGAGATGAAAATTTAAACTTGAAAGATAAGTGATTATATAATATGAATTGGGAAGTTTAAATTTATAAGTTGTATAACTTATAAAATGAGAAAATTTAAGTAAAACCAGTTGTTAAAATGGTTGAACAGTTTTGTTAAGTAAAACAAAATCTGAATTTTTGAATAGTGATATGAATTTGACTTTAGTAAAAGTTAAATAAAATAGAATTTCAAATAAATTTGAGACGAACTTAAGTTTTATGGTGAAAATAAATGCAAGTAGAGATAAAATGAAACATGGCTTAAGTAATAGTGAATCAAATTGAATTTGATATCAAAATGAATTGATAAAGTGAAGAATGAATATGAATTTGAGTTATATAAAGGAATTCAACTTTAATTGTAAAAGCGAATTAGTGAATATGGTGAGTATAAGAATTCAATCTGAATTAGAATATAAACCAATTGAAATTAAGTGTGTTGAACCAAATTGAATGTAAGCAAAGTAAATAAATTTGGTTAAGTTGAATGTGCATTGGTTGCTAGTTGATTGTACAGAAATTCATTAAGTGTTAATGAAATTGTATTAATGGAATTTGGAAGCTAAGTAATTGGATTCAAATTGAAAGGTAAGTAAATTTAAAGAGAATCAAATTTGATTTTAATTGAAAGCAAACTGACTTGAATATGAATTAGTGAATGTGAACTAATTGGATATGAATGAATGTTAGTAAAATCCAATGTGAATGAATCAAATGTGATTTAGATTGGAAATCAAGTCGATGAATGATTTACTAAAGAACTAGTTGATTATCTTGGAAATGGAAAAGTGATAAATTTATATAATAGTTTAAATTGGAAATTTTGAATTATTATAAACAGCTTAAATTGAAGATTTGAAAGTGTTAATATAATATTGGAATTGTATAAGTGTTAAAAGTGAAATATTTAATGGATTTCATAAGTGAATGGAAATTACAGAATTAGAATTGTGAAGTTATAAAATGAATCGGAGTTGCGAAATAAAAGAATTTATAAGTAATTTACTTGTAAGTTAAATTCTGATATAAAACTGAGTTATAAAGGAATGATTAATAAAGCCATTTTTTATAAATGGAAGTCTTTATGAATAGGAATATAATTTATAAACGTTGTTTATAAATTCGAAACTGACTTATTTTGATAAGTAAAATTCTGTATAGCTTGTTAAAAGATGTATATTCACGATTTTGGACAGTGAATATATTATTGAATAAAATGGACATGTTTGGGAAAATGATATTTTAAAACGAAGTAATTGTTTTAAAAAGATGTTTTCAAAGCATTGAATATCGAAACCATAGATTTCAACATTTATTGTTGAAATAGACGTTTTCGAATATAAGGAAATGGTGGACTATAACACTGTTGTTATAGTAAATGATTTCCGAAAGGAAATGTTTTGTATAGTATTGGGATTTATACATCTATCTAAATTTCGAATCCCTATACTAGTAATTTTGAGTTGTCGTAACGATGTTTTACGTAACATTCGTTTTGACTCAAATGAATATGTGAAAGAGAATGATTTCCTTAAAAAGATGAAATATATACTTAATTTTGATTTAAGTATATCGAATATTTTCAAATGTTGAAAATAAAATGGAATTGTGAATTACTTATTTTTAAATAAGTATGGAAATATTTTTCCAATATGAAATGAAATGTTGTGAATATATTCCGTAAGGAATAAATGATTTGAAATTCATTTTTTTGAAGTCGAAGTTGAAAAGTTAAATGAAAATTTGAACAATTTGTTCAATTTGAAATTTTTCAAAAAAGATTGAATCGTTAAGTTAAAATTGAGTTTAACTTCGACATCAAAGACAATATAAGTTGAGCTTTGAATTTTAGATGATGATTTGGATTGTATGTCTAACATTGTGAATTGATGACATAGCAATTGATCTCTATTAAATATATATCTGTTGGTGGCGGAGAATTTATTCTCTTAGCTTAACACCCTTCTCTGAGACGTACGAGCTCAGAGGTTATATATCGATAGACATCAATTCTGTGTTGAGAATTGACAATGTAAACGTGAAATCCAAATCGAATGTGAAAGTCGATAATAAATGGAATTATGAATATGAATTAGGTTTTGAGATAACCTTAAATTTCTAAATCGACTTAGAGGGAAATTTTGAAATCCTCTATTTTGTTATGAATATGAGATATATAAGTTTTAGAACTTATATATATGAATGCGGTGAATTTGAAACCGTTAGTTTAGAAAGACATTGTTATGGAAATCTTATGTATGTTTACATAGATGTGATATGTACGAAATGTGAAATGAAAGTACTACATATATGATATTATGTTTTCTAAACTGAGGATGTGGAAAAGTACCTTCCATTTATTATTAGAGAAGGTATTGGAACTCGTGAAGAGTATCCATTTGAAATTCGTAGCTACGTAGAATTTTAGTCAGAGTGACTATTTGAATCGGAAATCCTTCGCGATAGATTATCGCGATGAGATTAGATTTGATTGATGATTAGCGTAATTTGAGGGGCGAGATGCCCACAGTTACAAGCGATTCCACTGGGATAGTGGCGTAACCGCCGAGTAAACTGCAATCTAATGCCAGGCGAAATTTGAGGGGCGTGATGCCTACAGACACGAGCGATTCTACTGGGATAGTAGCGTAACCGCCGTGTGTACTGCAATCTATGGCGACAACCATGGCGAAATTTAAGGGATGTGAAATCTACAGCCACAAGCGACTCTCCTGGGATAGTAGCGTAACTGCCGGGTGGAACTGTAATCCATGGAGGAACGTGCTTTCCATACCCATTTTTAAAAGAATTTTAAAAAGTATTTTCACTGGGAATTGAAGCAAGTATATTTAGTACTTGGAGATTTTTAGACCTGCGCCTGGCCAGTGTATGTCTAATGTCTGTGAGAACGAAGATGGACTTGTTAAATTTCGAGTTAGCAAGTATTTTCAAACTGTAAATAGCAAATCAATGATTTGAAATTAAAATTACGAAATTCCTACCTAATGAACTAAGGAAGAGGATCTTTGTAATGTTTTGAAAGTCCACAGCTTTGGAAGATATATATTATATAAATCTCTAATGTGAAGAATTTTAAGTTTGAATCTGAGTTTTGTAAATCGAAAATGTTGATAAAAGACTTTTGCGTTTTGATTTTAGAAATCAATGATTGTAGAAATCAATGAACAAAAGAGAAGTTAAACAAAACTAGTGAGATTAAACAAATGAAATGAATCCTATATTCATTTGTTTGTAATAAGTTTTAAGTTTAGTAAAAATTGACTAGAGTATAAATATCGATGAAATTTTAACCACTTTTCCTTTTCGTGGACGAAAAGTTTTTAAGGAGGGGAGTTTGTAACGACCCTGAATTTTGAACAATTTAATTTGAGAATATTTAATTAATTTTAAATATTTGAACGATGATTTGACTTGAATTTCAAATTATCAGAAGGAATTGACGATTTAATTTTTGAATTTAATCTATTGAAAGTTGAATAAAATTTGAATCTTCAATTTTAAGCCGGTTAAAAATAATTTAAAGGCTTAGAAAATTCATATTGATAATACTGGAGATAATAGAAGCTTCAGAATTGAATTTGAAAGCGATTTGTTCAGTTTTGAAATTGTATCGTTTGAAATCGAATTTAAAAATAATCTTCCGAGGCACAGTCTCGGAATTTGACGAAACGAGTTTCATTGGGTCCGTAATATTGAATTATTACTGGATTTTCAATTTTCGTATTTATCGGAATTGTTTTATGAACATACGGCGTAAAAACGCGTAGAAAATTAAATCGAATTCAATTTGAATTTCTGTAACAACCGGGGTTTTGCCCAAAATTATAATCATCAGTAAATAATTTAAGTGGACAGATAATTTCTGTTTGTTGTTGAAATTTTTATAACGATAAAATCTTCGTTAAATTGCAATATAAATTTCTGTTAATTTTATTGAAATTGGTAAAGGAATTGGAATTCTTTTGTTAAATTTTATTAATACAAGAATGAAATAAATACACGTAGCTAAATTTTAACATGATAATTTAAAAACAAAACAAGTTAAATAAAATAATATTTGCAAAAACAAAATTTGATTTAAAAAGAAAAAAATAAAAATAAACCATACCCTTCTCACGTTCTCCCCCTTACATCTGTCAAAACCCACGACTTTCCCCCTCTCTCCCTCATTCGTTCACAAAAACAATCGAAAGAAAAAAATAATAATAATGGCGACTGGCGAATTTAGGGCTTCAGAAAAAATTGGGGTTTTCGTTCGTTCTTCCTCCGATCCAAAAACTAGGGCTTCGATCTGGAAATCTTAGGGCTTTGGCTATTTTTTTCGATTCGCTGGCGAAGTTGGAGCTTCGGCTTCGATCGATCGTTCGTCTTCTTCTTGCTCGCGCCAACTCCATCTGACTTCGAATCTAAGGTGAGTAATTTCTATTACTCACATCTTCTTCGACTTAGTTAAATCTGTTGCTTACTTTGTTTCAGTGGTTTTCGACCTGTCTTGATTTTACCGATGTTAATTAGGGATTTTGACTCGACTTGTTCGACTTTTTTGATTTTTCCTTGGCTGATTCAAATGCATATACTCGATAATGCTTGGTTTTAAAATACTTGAGCTCCATTTCACTATGCTCAAGTGTCTGGTTTGATTTCATTTCTTGAGCTCCATTTCACTTTGTAGTTACTGATTATTCTCATATGCTTGCACTATCAGATTGCATACCTTAACCACTGCTTGGATTTTGAACTAATTTGCATTAAGTTGCACTGTTCGTCCACTGATGTTGCATTTAGCTGTTCACTTGAGTTAGTTGCATGTTCATTTGATTCTAGCTCGAATTCATCTTCGAAGCACGCTATACTTGATGTTGTCTGGTCGCTCACCGGGGTTTGTGTAGTGGCCAGTTTCTTCTTTGCTGCACTGAGTTGTAGTTACTGTCTGGTTGAGGTTTTGATCATATGTATACCTACATTCTTGTATGTATATATGTGTATGGCCATTCTTTGATTGTCTGCACTATGAAGTCTTGTAGTTGTGTTGTCGTTACCAGACTTAAATTGTACCCTTTTTCAGGTCTTCTGGCCTTGTTGTATCTTCAGTCGTACATATATGTATATATATGCATTCATGTATATATATATATATGATTGTTATTACTTTTGGTCATTTTCTTGTACCCTTTGAAGGTTGGCTTCATTGTGTTCGAGTTATGTATGGTATTTGTTAGTCTACAGCAGTATTCCTTAATTCTATTTTGCTTGTGCACTTGTATGTCAGGGTGATTAAGTTTTTTTGGGAAGAAGTTCATTTTGGGAATGTTTGGACAATCTCGGGTTTGTCTCCAGTATTTTGAATAGGATTTAAAACTGATTCTATTTTAGATTTTTCAATTTAATTTCAATTTTTAAACAAGGTTTAAACTAGGTTTTAGATCAAAGGTTTAATGATAAATTCAAGATTGTCTGAAACCTAGTTTGTAAATAAATCAAGTTTTACAATAAAAAAAAAACTGTTTTATTTATTAAAAGTGTTAAATAATTGAAAAGAGGTTGGAAAAAAAAATGGAATTCAAATTTACTTTCGAGAGGAATGAAGTATTATAAAATTCGAAGTATTCAAATAACTTTAAAAATGTTCGAGTATATTTCATACCATGATTTGAATTTAAATAATTCGGTTCACTGCACTTGAGTTTGTAGTTCTTGTACTCGAGTCTGGTGCTTGCATTGCCCAGTTTCGCAGTTGCATCCCCTATATGTGTTTCTACCTGAACATCACTGCATTGGTTTCATGTAGTATTTGGGCCTTACATCTTACTGTTCACTAGTAGTTGACTAGCTATTTTGGGAGTTCCAGGTTCATTTTATTTTAATGTGTAGGGTGAGTTTTACCTGTTGATCATTTTTGGAAATCTGCAAACTTAGTTTAAAAAAAAAAAAAATTTGGCTGGCTTCGGCCTTGACTATTTTTAAACTTGATTTGGACTTGTTTATTTCATTCCGAAATATGCTTGTCCGATATTGAACTGCTCTCTGAAATAATTGTTTCTAATTTCATTTATTGGGAATATGCTCCACCTGTTCATTTGCATGTCTGCACTTATGGGTAGCTTGTCAATGCGGGCATTGTCTTCAAGTATAGCTGCAATATTCCATTTTCGTTGTACACTTGTGTTGTTTGGCTTTGGTCATATTTTTGGGGTACACTTGTTTTCTTGTTTCACTTGCATGCTAACCTGTTGGTTATATGCACTTATTTAAGGCTAGTATGACCTAGCATGACCACTCAGGTTGTTTTCATTTCATCACCACTGCTGCATTCCTGTATATGAAATTCCTATTTGAGTTTGCAACATACAAATACATGTAGTTGGATAACTGGTTCGTCACTTGTGCCTGCAACTTGCTAACCTGTCTTGTGCAGTTGCATTTTGGTCTTGCTTGCATTATTCATTTCTCTGCTGCTGCATGTATGTTGACTTCAAGTTGAAAGCTCTATGGCTTGTAGTTTTGTTGCAGTTTTACCCTTGTTTCTATGTGATGACTTTACCTTTAGTGGTGGCGAGGCAGCGCACGCGTACGTGTGCACTGCAGCCACCCAAATCGACAGTTTTGAATTGATATTTCTTTGCGTCGTGATGCATTGATCTTTTATGTCGTATTGGCGAGGCCGTGCACGCGTGCGTGTATGGCAGCCAATAACACTGTTTATCTCTGTTGATGATTTAAATCTGCTGATTTATTGTTAACACTGTTTAGTGTTATATTTTCGTTATCCCATTTCTTTGTTAAAAGGATCGGATAGACGGGAATTACTGTGACTGTCGTCTATTTAAATTATTACTGCCTATATGCACTAATAAACTGGTTTGAATTAGACTGACCTGTGTATTATTTTCTTTTGAATATAATACTCGGGTCAGACCGAGTATTTCTACAGCTTGAAGATTTTCGAGCAGCGAAGTTAGAGAGAGAGTAAAGAATCATTTATTTCGAGAAAATTGTATTTTTAGAAATTCCGCTGTATCAGTATTAAATTGTATAAACTCTGATGTATATAAAAAGATTTATAGTAATGAAATAAATTCTCATTTGTTTTAATTCAGTGTTGTTATCTGTGTTTCTGTGGCTGATTCTGTTTAAACCTTATAAACTAAATAACAATTCGTCTTTTTGAACGTTTCGAGTTGGTTTAATTACCGACTGGAGACGGTCAGAAGGGGGAATGTTACATTTGGTTTAAAAATCATGTTATAAGTTAAGGATTCAACTCATGATTCTGAATTTTTAAATTAGAATGTTTGGGTTTTTCCCTTATTCAAGTTTGCTCTGTTGTTTTGATTTTCCAAAGCAATATACAAAATTATTTCAACTTAAATAAAATTTAAACTCTAAGCTAGGATGGAACAAACAATTCTTTGTTTGTATTCTAAGTCCTGAAAGTTATCAGATCAAGGGATAATCATTTTTGAATCAAAAATTAAGCTTTGAAACTAAAAATTAGTCACAGAGAGTACAACATGTAGACACAATTAGATATTCACATCAGATTTTCACTTATATACACCTGCAAATACCTATTCATTTCAACCATACTTAGTATGCACCCAAATTATTTTCTTAATTTTAAAAGTTACTCACATTGATTTGAAAATGAACAGAGCTGCTACTTGAAACGGACTTGAATTTGCAAGCTGAAACCCATTCTTGATTCTCTGGTTTGCTTTGATTTGTATTGATGTTTTAAGTTGAGGTTTTGTTTTAAGTTTGGATGATATTTTCTTCAGTTTTACTTAGCTTTGAATGAACGAACTGAATTGGAAAGCTTGATATATAAAAGAAAGCAAGTTACATGTGATGATGTTATTTGTACAAGTTGATATAATTTTGTACAATAGAAACCAGAGATATTTTTCTTTTTATTGTTTGACTATGCAAATGTTTGGTGGCTGCATTAATTGCTTTGGCTTCTTTTATAAGCTATTCACATATATATGTTTATTTCTTCTTTTCTTTAGCAAGTGCACATCCCTATCTTTTATTTGCTTATACATAGTTGAATGTATTTTATTAATTTTTTTTATCTTTTTATTTGAATGTATATTACTTGTTTATTACTATCTTCTTTTGCAAGCCTTTACTTTGAAATATGAGTGAAGTTCCATAGTTAAGTTGGTGTTAGTTTTTATCTATGTGTTTTATCTTACTTTGTAATACTTATTTTTATTTTTTAAACAACAAATTTGTTTTTATACTTAGACTTAAGATTAATAAGATATATTTTATAAATTCAAATTATTTTTGAACCATTGACTTAAAATTAAAATTCAAATCCAATATATATATAAATTCGAATCTACTCACATATGCACATATACATATACATTCACCTATATATGTAAGATTTAATTTCAAATGATTTAACACATATTTTATTTAAATTCAGAGAAACTCAAATCAACTTACCAATTAATTTCACAATTTTATTCAAAAATTAAATAAATTATCAATTTAAACTTATTTAAAATTCGGGATCGTTACAAACACTGTTGATCGTTTTAAATTATTTTCTTAGTAGTAAAGTATGTTTGATTTATAAATTTGATTTTTATATTAATTTAATGATTTTATTTAAAATTTATGTTTGGAAATAATTTATTTTATATGTTTTAAAGTTTCAAATTATAAGTTGATATATAGTTTTAATGAAATTTTTAGATTTAAACTTATAATTTTATTTAGTTTAAAATATATAATTTAAATAATGTAATATAATAAAAACATTTTAAAATTTAATTTAATAAAATATTAAATATAGTTTTAAAAGATTTATTTTAAAATTTAATTTAATATAGACTTTTATAATAACTTTAATAGATAAAGGTTTGTGTAAAGGATTTTAGAAATTGGTAAAAGGTTTTGTAAGGAATTTATAAAAGTTTATAAGAGATTTTATAATGGATTTTATAAAAGGAATTTTATAAAGGATTTTATAATTGTTTTATAAAGGAGTTATAAAGGTATTAAAGGATTTTATAAAGGGTTTTATAAAAGAACTTGTATAAAGGGGATTTGCAAGCGTTTTAAAGGAATTTGCGTAGAAATTTATGAAAGGGGAGGAGTTGAAAACTATTTTGGAATTTATAAATGGCTTTATAAATGGTTTTAAAGCATATAAATAGTTATAAATGGTTTAAGAGATATTTATGAATTATTTTTGATATTGATTGAAAGAAATCTTCTTCGGTATTTGTGAATATATCTATACTTTTGGAATAAGTATATGGATATCTTGATATGAAGGTATAAACTGCTTTCTGGATTTATTATTGAAATTGTGTTATAAAATGACCATGGTGTGAAATAAGCGTTTAGTTGTTAAAGAGACCGGGGTCGGATATTGTCATACTCTCTGCCAATTCCGAAACCACTTTAACAACTGTGCACGTGGTGGAGAATCCAAAATGAAGTAGGATGGTTTGACAAACGCTACTGAAATGAAGTAAGAGAACGATGATGGATAGCCTTGACTTTCGGGTCATAACTAAAATGACTAAAACAAGAGCCACGCCGGGCCAAGTGAGGTCTCTTCCCCTATCGGGCACATTTCTTCGATACCATATCTGTTATTTTGTGATTGATTGGTAGCCACCCCTCTATTTTTGATTATGGGAGTGTGTCTCAAGGTGGGCGGTAGTAGCTGCTATGCGTTACCACCAATCTGGATCGACAAAATGGTAGAATCCTACCCTGGGCATTGCCTCGCGTGCCTTGTCATATTTATCCTGATCATGCCCATTACGACTTTGGTTTGTATCCTACTTATGGAGTGCTTACTGAGTAAACCACCAGTTTGGTGGAGCTTCCAGTATCCGTATAGACTATGGTATTTATATAAAAATGTGTTAAGGGGGATATGGATAACGCCTTAATGCTATTATAATACTTTACTTTACTGTAGAAATATTATAATAGCGTATTGTATTATATATGTAGATAGTTTAATGGATCCTTAGGAGATGGAATCCCGAACATCTCTTAAGTTATTGCATGAACGTTAGACACTATTTAGGAGATGTAAAATCTCGTAAACATCTCTGAAGTCGTTACACTGATATTTATTTACTGTTGATTTAACTTACATAAGATCTTTTAGTTTTGACTCGAGTGTTTTGTCTTTTCATTACGCTCGGGTCAGCTTGAGCTTTTCAGTGTTGAAGACATTATTCTGGAGGACGAAGACAGAGTTTAGTATTATATTATTATTATTATTCCACTATATCATATTGTTCCGCTGCATTATTTATTTATTCCTCCTGTATGTATAACTCTGATATATTGTAAAAGTGTAATCAAATGTTATTTGTAAAACAACTTCATGAACTGTTTATTTGATTATTATATTTTGTCATTCCGCTGTGAGATTCTGTGTTTTACTTTTCTTTCTTTTCTCTTATTTTCTTATTTACCCCATTAACAATCCTCCCTTTTGAATGGTTTGAGTTGACATGTGTAGTTTATTATCGATTTAAACCGTCCAAAAAGGTGGGTCGTTACAAATTCATTCTATGTTCTGGTGAGTTATGAGCATAAACCACTATACAAACCACATTAAGCCCACTAGCATTTTGAAGAACGCAAAAAAAAGTTGATCTGGTGAGTGGAGAGTGATATAGACCAGCAAAATGTATCCCAAATAATGATAATTCTACTATTGTTATCATTTTTAGCATTGCGTAAGTAATTCCATCTATTACCTAGTTTCAACATCAATTTTTGAATACAATTAGCAGACAGCTTATTTTCAACCAATCCCAAAAATGAATATCTATTATATTGAATAAGATGCAGGATTTCGGTCTATTTTGTAGGGAGTTCATCCCTCTAATGTTCCAAACAAGGAACTCCATTAAATATTAGATGAAGGAGTGCCACCTGATTCAAGAGAGGTGGCAGACCCTGTTTTCTTAATTTTTAGCTTTTTACTTTTTCTCCTTAAGTTAATTGACCATTAAATCCCGTGCAGGATTTTCGATCACATCTGGGTTAGAAGTAGCTTTAAACTCGAAGGGAACTTCATCAGGTCTAAGCTATAAAACTGCTTTTGATCTGGTAATGTAACGAGATTTATTTTAGGGATCAGAGTTTGGACAATTAGAAACTTCTAGAGATTCATCCAATGCTTTAGATTGTTCATCATTAGACAAGCTAGCTAGTTCTGAGCCTTTAGATTGTTTTTGATTTACTATTTATATGTCAGATTTTTCTGAGTTTTTGACATTGTAATCTTGTGATACATGTATCTGATCGGACTAAACATTATCTTGCACTGAATGTTTAAACTGAGTTGAACATCGCTGCTAACATTTTGCTATGATAAATTGTCTGCTAACGAATCATTGAGAGTAGCCTCAGGGTTAATAATAGAGAAATGATAGTTTTGCATAAATGGAAAGTTTGGGACTTGAGCATCATTTGTGTGAGTATCAGAATCAATTTCCATAAAATTAACAGGAGTGTTATTATTAGGCGCTTGTTTTAGAACCCAAGCTTTAGTGAATTGGCAAAGATTATCTGAGTGTCCAAAACTATTGCAACTCAATCACTTAAGGGGTTTCCATTCGTACTCTACGTCTTGCATTATCAAACTGTCATTTTCAGTAATAATGGGTATATGTTTCGGATAGCTAAACGTACTTGAGACTTCTACAAGCACATGTGCATATGTCAGAACTTGCTTTTGGTAAGGGATGGAGCAGCAATTTCCTTATTAACAGTTTGATTTATTTGGTCTGCTTGATTCCTTTCATTCACATGTACTTCTTCGACTCCTTCATCTTGGGTAGGGAAGCGAGGTGTCTTTCGAGAGGACAACATTGACTTCATGCTTAGTTGAAAGGTTTGAGTTCGCTGGATTAGAAGAGAATAGAGGTTCGAGAGGGGGCCTCCTTCCAGCGCCAAAAATGTTAAATAGATTTTTCATCTAACTAACACCCTAAAGCTTTCGAGAGCTTGTTCCAAAGGGATATAAGAAAGTTAAGTGAATATCGAGACTACGTAGAAAATTAGTGCTGAAAAGTAAAAGAGACACAAGATTTATAGTGGTTCGAGACCGAGATCCCTATATCCATTTTGAAGATTCTACTTCTAACCTAATTCCTCAATTTGGCGTACAAGTACATTTATAACCAAATCCACCATTTATGATCTTTTGATTAAACTTTCTAAAAAGAGTAAGGAATACTGAATGATTGTAGAATGTTCGAAAATATTCGACCAGCCCCTTTTTCAGCAACATATGGTCCTCTATTTATAGGAAATTTAAGGTTCTCTCATCGGTGTAGACGCTTTCACTTGGATTGATGCCCTGGCTTACTATAAGGGGCTTTGATTAAAACACTTGTCATCATCTGGTTGAAAGTATATTGACGCAGATTGCTGACATGGCACTTTTATATTCTTCTTGGATTATTTTGTTTATCCTGACCGTTGACCTCGGTTTGGGCTATCCGAGCCATTGGTTGTTGAGACTTGTTGAGATGTCTTTATTCTCGACGGTTGTTGCTCTCGGTTATGCTTATTGTTATAGCTGAATAATGGTCTCGATCTTAGTTGCTGCATTTACTCAAGTTCTCAGAATATATGCTCTCGGATGTTTAGCCCGATGCTTAAGCCCTCGAGAGAAACTAAAAAATGGGTCTCGGAATTACAAGCTAAGGAAACTTCTTCTTATATGTTCGTAAATTATACTTTATGGAAATTATGGCGTAACCAGAAGGTAGAGCTGGTTTATGCTAAAATGAAGACAATGAGGTCCAGGCATAAGAGTAAATGCCAACAATAAGAGAAAAGACCTTGAGTACGTAGTGGATGACTATGTGGTTATGAAGGTTTCACAAATGCGAGGTGTTATACGCTTTAGGAAGGTAGAGAAATTGGCACCTAGATATGTGGGGCAATTTCCGGTGATTGAAATGATTGGTAAACTCACTTATCAAGTTGAATACCAAGTAGTTTAGTAGGTGTGCACAATGTTTTTCATATATCACATTTAATGAAATAGTGCATGACCCAAGTTCGGTGGTGGAACCAAGGGCAGTTGAGGACTTACCTATAGAACTAGATTTGACTTATGTTAGCGACCAAAGGGAATAGTAGGTCACTATAAAAAAGAGTTAAGAAATAAAGTAATCAAACTTGTTCAAATCTAATGGAGTGACAATGTCAATGATTGTACCTGGGAGGTAGAGGATAAGAATATGAATATCTATTCCAAATTGTTTTGACATATATGATTAGACAATTATGCTTTGATGTATAGACTGGTAGTAATACTAGTATGGTTTTGTGATATGATATGATTATGTGTTAGTAGTGATACTAATACATTATGATTGATGAACCTACATTTATAGAGAGTTAGTTTAATTGTTGTACTTGTGTGTACATTGTTTGGATGACGCTGGTCATTATCCTACTTTATCTGAATTTCGAGGATGAATGTTTTATAAGGAAAGGAGGCTATAAGACCCCATATTTTAGAATATCATATTATGGAGAATTACTTATTTGAATAATTAATCAAGTTAAATTAAGAGATAATGATTAAGTAAGAATGAGGAATGAATTTAGATGAAAGAGTTAGCAGAACTAATAAGAATAGGTTAGAACAGGATTTTAGCTCAAAGCCAAAATTACTAACCCCCTGACACTCCCGCCTTTTATTCATTTCCTTCATCACTCAAAAACAAAGAAAAAAAACCAAGCTAGGACTAGTCATGTTTCTAGAGAAAGAGAAGAAGAATCAAAGCAAAGATAAAATCTTTCTTCCCTAAAAAGAGAAAGAGAGTCTTAAACAAGTTTTAATCAAACTAAGTTGAGTAATTCTTTCTTTAAAACCTTCCAATTCCATATAGTTAGGATTGTACGTATTTTTGATGTGGTTAATAAACAAGTTCGTGAAAGTTAGATGATATTTTTTCGTGGTTGGGAATTTAAAGAAGATGATTATTAATGTGTTTAAGACAAAAACATGAATCAAACCTTAACAAAATCACTTGAAACTTTTGTATAATGTGTGTAATAGTAATTTGGAGATGTCTTTTTAATTTCATAATTTTCTGCAATTATTTCAAAATTATATGAATTTTCCGAATTAGAAAAATACTTAATTTCAAAGAAATTAATTATTTAACAAATGAAAAACAATCATTTTGGCCTGAAATTTTTATATGATGTAAATTATAATGATTCGAATTTATGGTTATTTTTTAGGACTTTTACGATGCATTTCGAATTTATATAAATCATCTTGCAGAGGGAAGAGTTGATTAATAATTGGTGATTAATTAATAAGTTCATAAAATAATTATTGACACCTAAAAAGGAAACTATATAAGAATAGATTAACCGATTATAATTTGGCAAACAACAAAGTTTGGTGTAAAATGGTTGCTTTTAATGGCCAGGAAATAGTTTGCACTTTAATTATAGTACAACCGTTCTAGCATGAGATAAACTTAAATGCCTAGCAATCGATAGCCTTTAAATGTTAGTATGTGATAACTATATAAGCTATAGCACTCGATTGCCTCGAAAATGTTAGCATGCGATAGTTATATAAGCCATAGCACTCGATAGCCCTAAAAATGTTAACATGCAATATCTTTACAAGTTGACACTCGATAGCTTGGCATGTGGTTAGTTTTGGACCTCGATAGCTTTATCAAACAGCAACCAAATCCATCCAAACTAACTACATAATTTCCGAAATTTCAGTACGACCCTAACGCTGCTGTGTTCACTCGAATTCGAGCTAATGTGCAAACTTTATGATTATTAGTGCATAATTTGGAATAACTAAATTGGAAAGAAAATAAAATAGTAAAAACTAGCTTACGTACTTCTCTTCCCTACCGTATGAACTCACGGACATGAACTCATTTTCAACCACCATTGATCGCCGTGAGAATCACCTACATGCCATGCTACTCTGATTCGAAGACATAGGAACTTCCACAATTGTTGTTGCCGCCCACGGTCGAGGTCCAGCCACCAGCAATGCCAATAGCCCCCACCATGTATGTGATTTTGGTCAAAATTTAGCAAATTTCAATCAATTCGGTTCACCTTTTACCAATCAAACCATATGTATTAACTCCCTTTGACGTCCTCCAAACGACTGTTCCCTCTGAACATCCAACTTTCACAATGTTTCTCTAAAACCAAAAACCCTAAAATGGATGGCTGAAACTTTTTCGCTAATTTCCAGCTAACCCGAACCCTATCTTCAAAAATCAACACCTATTGCCTCTTCCATTCGTCAAGAGTTTTGAATCAATGTATTATAAATTAGGGTTTGAGCTTTTTGAATTTTTGAAGGATTGTTCATTAGTTTGATAATCCGCCACTAGAGAAAGATGAGGAGAATTTCGAGATTAGAAGACAAAGACAGATGTGATGGCTCCTCTCAACGATTTCTTAACATCATTTACCTATAGCCAATGTGGTGTGCTCGGTTATGTGTAACCGTTTAGCCCAAAGGTGGCTACGTATTCTATTTCAAGACTATAACGTCTTTATTTCACAAACTGTAACCACGAATCGATTAAAATTATTTACCAGACTTATTAGATAAGAGAGACCTACATAAATATTGTAAATACGATGCCTAATTCACCCTTTAATATAAAAAAATTAATTAATTTAATAATAAAAGTGTTAAATTTGCTGGTCGTTACACTATAGGAAAATGAGTAGAAAAACCAGTAAACCTAATCATATTCATTGGATAGTTGTACAAAAGATTTTTAATATACTTAAAAGGAACCATAAAATATGGTATTTTGTACAATGGATATTCAAATGTAATAGAAGGGTAAACCGATGCTAGTTGGAACACTGGAAGAGGGGATAATAATAAGTTAACTAGCGAATGGATGTTCACACTAAGTGGGGGTGAGTTATCTTGGGCCTTAAAGATACGAACGTGTACTGCTAACTCTAACATGGTTGCTAAGTTTATAGTGTTGGCATCTTGTAGCAAAGAAGCAAAATAGTTAAGGAATCTACTATTTGAAATTCATATATGGCTAAAACAATGCCTCATATATATTTGCATTGTGATAGTCAAGCAATAATATCACAAGCATATAGCTAGGTATATAATGGAAAATCTAGGCATATTAAGCTAAGGTACAGCCGGTAAGGAAATTGCTTACTCATGTGGTAATTACCATAGATTTCATGAGATCTAGCCAAAACTTGGAAAATTCATTTACAAAAGGACTTGCAAGGGACTTGGTGTTGAAAACATCAAGGGGAATGGGCTTAAACCCAATATAAAACAATTTCCTATAATGGAAACTCGACTCAACATAATGAAATTCATTATCTTAAGTTCAATGAGCAAAAGTACATCAAACAACGCGATTGGAAGCACTAGGGGTAAGCACTATTTGGTTAAACCAAATAAACCGACCAAACCATTTAAATTCGGTTGATTTGGTTTGGTTTTGAAACTAGATTGGTTTATAATTGTCACATAATAATTTGGTTTGGTTATCGGTTTAACCAAACTTTTATTATATTTTCAAAATTATTCATGTTATAATAATTTTTTAGATTATTTTAGTGATCTTAATAAATTTTATGTATCATACCTATGTCAAAATTATTATTAAAAAGCATAATAATGCTAAACAAGAATATTTTAACCATATATTTATGTTTTATTTCAAATTACAGAAAAGGTTCCAAACATAAAATGTGAATCTTTTTTGTTCAGTTAAATCGGATGACCAACCAAACCAACCAAATTTAGTTTGGTTTGATTTCCATTTTTATTAGTTTCAGTTCGATTTAAAAAATTTCTTCCTCGGATAAACCAAACCACAACCAAATGCTCACCCCCAGGAATCACTATATTAGTCTGAACAATTAATATTATATTTCATTCCAAGAAAACTGCTTGGTGCCTATAATATTATGTTGGAGGTTGTACTGCTTTGTTCTTAGTAGGTCTACAACAGAAATATTTTGAAGTGTATAATTATAGGGCACTTCTAATAAACCTACCTGTATGAATGCAGGTGTCGCCTTATGTGAGACCATGGCTTAGTTTCTAAGCCCATTTCTTGAAACCAAGAGACAGACACAAGAGAAATCCACGTGTCGGCTTTTAAACTATTTGAAGGAAAGAAAATGAGTGTGTAAAACACATCTGGTATGTAACATCTCTACTCCTAGTTAAAATAAAATAAATATATTCAAATGGAATTAAGTTGTGAAAAATAGTTTAAATGAATAAATTTGGAAAAATAGATAAATAAGTTTAAAATGTTAATTTATGTGTTTATTTAGAAATAAAATAGAAATTGTTGATTTAAAATTCAAATTTAAAACTGGGTTATGTTTTATAAATCCAAAAGTCGTTTAAGAATTAATTTTGGTGAAATAAATTATATTTGTCAATTTTTATTTATTTTGAGAAATAAACCTTTATTTTAAAAAATTTAAGACCAAATAGCGGTATTTTAGCTTCTAAAAATTTATTTTAGACAAAGATAAATTTGTGAAATTTTTGTAGTGCCTTTAATAAATTTTTTAAGTGGTAAAAAAATTTTGAATTGAATTTAAATTGGGTTTTGCTTTGCATTTTGAACAAGAGAGATTAACTCACTTTATTATTGGGCCTAAATACCCTAAAGCCCATACCCAACCTTATCCTAACCCTTATCCCATATGTTCCCTTATCCCTTCTTCCTCTAATTTGTAGTTGGACGAACAAAAAAATTGCATACGTGCACGACAACACCAAGAGAAGGCGTATAACCATGTAGGAGCGGTCGAAGATTGGGCGCATGATGGGATTCCACGTGCACGGCTGAGTATATGGAGGAGGGATACATGACTATGTGGAGGGATTGTGATTTTTGGTGGCATACAAGATTTATGTGTAAAAACAGGTTTACTCTACCTCCTTGTACCTTTCAAAATCGATTAACTAAGCTAATGAAAAACAAAAAAGGAATTCCATTGAAATGTATTTTTATTGACCAATTAGAACTATCTCCGAGGGCCTATAATTGTCTCAAAATGTCCAATATACATACATTATTGGACCTTTTGAGTAACAGTCAGGAGGATCTTATGAGAATTGAATATTTTCATACAGAAGATGTAAAACGGATATTGGACACTCTACAGAAACATTTCACAATCCATTTACCTAAGAATAAGTTTTCATTTTAATGAAATTTTTTCATATTCTTTTTTTATAAAAAAAAGTTGAATCTTTTTCACGGCTTGATAGATAATTTGATAAGACAATGATTTTTTTCCGTGTTTCATAATACGGTTAACCAACATGTTAACTAATCGATTACGATAAATTGGATCGGATTTTGCAGTTTTTTCTTATGCAGTACCTCGACTTGACATGAGCGTGAAAGAAGTTCAAAAATAAGTTTTTTTTATAAGGGCTAAAAATGAATCACTTTTTTGGCTGGTTCTCTTTCAGATAGGCCCTGAAAAGAGAAGGAAAGCTGGAATGCCAACAGGCGTCTGTCTATTCTCTAATTCACCCGACCCGATAGTACCCATTTTGGGAACGTCCAATGCCAAAGTCACTGAATGGGTAAGTCGCCAATCCCTAAAATGTACTATGTAATGTACTTTATCCGCTGGGTTACGGGTACTGGTGGGTATTTTACTAGAGGTTTCTATCAATCTAGATGGTGGAGAACTGAGCATGGCGATGATGAATCTCGCAATGGCGAAGTCGATGGGATGATGCAATGAGTTGCGTATGGAGCAACTTTGAGTTTTGATGGGTAAACCAATCAAATTCTATGGTTATCTTGTGTTATTTTGATTTTTATTGAAGTGTATGGATGTTATACTTGCTATTTGGATTGGTATTGGGTATAAAATCATGTTAATAATTGTGTATTGATGCTGGAACTGATATGAGGTTGAAGTTGTTCCATGGAAGGGATATATTTATATGTATTGTTTAGGAAAATAATGATTTTTTTCATCAAATCATTTATATTGCTATATCATTTTGTTTTCTTATTTTGCTCACTTTGTTGCTGATATAAGTGTAATCAAAGTTTGTGACTGATCAGGAACTTGAATGGGTTAGAACTCAAAATTTTAGAAATGGTTTGGAAAAGAGAGATTGATATTACCAAAGTGTATGAAGCATTGAAAATTACTTCAAAAGACATACGAATATATGAAAGAATTTTATGATATATTTTAAATGATGCACGAATTCATTTTTAAATTAATTTTTACGAAGGAATTTATCCATCTTTTGAAATGAGAAAATTATTTTTTGATGGTTATGGAAAATAGAAATAAAAACCAAGTTGAATTTAGTTAAAACTTGGTTAAGTTATGAATAAAGGTTTAATTTGGAAAATGAATTCCAAAATCAATTTTTATTATAAATCATGAGTAAAAAAATTGGAATACTTGAATATTTTTAGGTGATTAAATGATTGTTTATTTTGATGATTGAATTTTATTTATCTCCTATGCTATATACTAATGAATGTATATATCCCATATATATTGTCATAAAGTGATCATTATACCGTCTTTTTATGTTTATCAAGTTATGATATAAAAACCTGAAACGATATGAATACCAAATGTTATTAATGAATACTTGATTTATTAAATGCCCATAGTATGATTCTAGAAAAAGAATAACAAGTATATTTATTTTGAAAAACATGAGTATATTTTATAAAATGTGAAGCACAAGTATATATTTAGATGAATGGAAGGCTTGTTTGATTTTGATGGAAGATATTAAATTTTTTCACCCATGATATGAAAGTATACTCGTGTTATGCTAAGTGATTTAAAGCTTGTTCAATTTGGAAATGAATGAACGGTATAATTCTTGGCTATAGTTTATGTGTTAAAATGTACCAAGTATATAGTATTATTTCCAAGTATGATTTGGATGAAACGTATGCCTAAAATGACTATGAGTGCTTTTGGATAGTAATTTAAATTTTAAATACAAGTATAGATGATGTGTGCTTCATCCATGATAATAATATGGAAGTTTAATTATATCCCATGATTGCATTGATGTGAATGTATGAAATGTCATGTTTAAATTGCCCAAAGATGATGCATTATAATATGATGTGATGAAATGCATGTACATGATGTATATTTGATGAAAATGGGATATAACATCATTTGGGAATAATTGACGTTAGGAAATTCAATTGTTTGAAAACTAATAGATTAACATTTGAGGAGAACGGTATAAGGTTATAGCCCCTAGATGCTAGTATCCATCCTAGAAGACTGGTTCGAGGGTTGCAACATAAATCTTGACGAGCTTGTCCAAGTCACTCTGTCCAAACAATCTATTGCATGGGCATACGATGAAACTGAATATTTTTAGAGGCTTAGTGCAAATAGCGACACATAATGGAGACTTAAAGTGGATATAACACAACTAAGATGATCATGCCTTCTAATGCCAAAAGTGCTGGGATTAAGGGATCGTGTGAAGTGCACTCACAACTGATCGAGTGTATATGGGTGGAAATGACTGGGATGCTTTTCGAGTCAAATAGTCTAGCAGAGATTGAATCCATATAGGATTAACAATGTGTTTTCCAACTGGTAACTCACAAAAGAGACAATGATGTATAACTCTCTTAAGAAAAAGTAGAAAATGTCGTTCTCATAAAATGAATGATTTAAAATGATGATTTGTATTTATACAAGAAAAGGAAACTCATGTAATATGGATAGGATGTGATATCCTAGTTGGCTAGAGTTGCAGCTATAAGTCCGATAAGTAAAGCCGTGATATGATATTCTAGTTGACTAGAGTTGCAGCTGTGAGTCACGATAAATAGAGTCATGATATGTGTGTTACCACTGATTTGCGAAATGAATTATAGGCAACATTTAGTGTGCTTTAAGTGAGATCTGTGTATTGAAAATGTCACCTTCAAACCGACACTGCACATTTATTGTTTATGATTTTTTTTATACTCACAACAAGATTTCTAGCCTAACTCAAGGTATTTTTATGTACTTAAAAACCTCGAGTCAGACTAAGATTGTTATACATGTTTGATAATAAACTTGTACGGGCTTTGTAGGCTATGACATAGTGATGGAGTCGATGACGATGATAGATATTTAATTGGCTTATATTGATTATCTCATATGATATGAATTCATGTTCATGGATTGAAACTTAGTTGTATTTGATTATAGGATATTTTTTATAACAAAAGGGTTTTTTTGATTACAAATTTGATTATAGGATGTATTGTGTTGTTTATCCTTGTGTTAGATATAAGTTGTATATATGAGATATTATATCAGTTTGCCAGGTATGATAAATACTTGATATCCATTAGTCGACTCGGATTCCTATTAAATTGGGTTTATTCTTCTATGTGTCTCTAATATCATATTATTTAGTCCTAGTAGCTCATACATTTTGATTTATATCGAGACGACATACGTATTGTTTTAGATGTAAATCAAATATTGAAATGTATCCATGTTAACCTAAAGTAGCATGTACAGGAGATCGCACTTTCTGTGCCCTTTGATCCAAGCTATCGGGCAATAAAATCCCTCTAATAGTTTGGTTAGTGGAGGGCATTACATATTTAAAATTCAAATTTGAATGTTAAATCAACATTTTCTATTTTATTTCCATATAAACCCAAAATCAAATTACTGAACTAAATTCAATAAAATTCCCAAATTAATATTTCAAACTTGTTTATCAATTATTCTAACATTTTATTTATTTGAAATATTTTTTGCAACGTAAATTCACTTTAATATAATTATTTTATTTAACTTTGAACAAGGATGCTACACTGTACGTCACATAAGATTAATGGTTCAATGCTTAATCAACCACTTCATCCTGACGTGCTCTGATAGGTTACCACTATTATAGATTCAAGTCTACAGAACATGTATACATACGTATGAGTTTTACTTCAACATGCGACAATAGAAATTTTATTAAAATATGGTGGTGGATTGTTAGAGAAATGTCATTAAAATTTGCATGGCTATTTTTGTTTTGGAGAAGAGGAGAGAAGGAGAAGAGGGATAGTTGTAACATCCCTAATTTTAAATAACATTATTCAAGAGATTTAATTAGACAAATTAAATGGAATAATGTAGATGTTAGAGCGATAAGGGAATTGAGATTTGGAAAACTAATTAGGGTCGTGCCTTAACTAGAGAATATATAAGTGTGATTTATAAATTAGAAATTTAGGAGAATAAGGCAAGGGCAAAAAGAGAATATCCGTATAACATAACCCCTAAACTCCTTACCTCATTCTCATTCACATTTTCACAAACCAAAAACATAAGCAAAGAGAGTGAAGGAAGGCCATAACCCTAAGAAGAGGAGGAACACAAAATCCATTTAAGATTCAAGCTTGGAAGATTAAAGCAAGAATAAATCTCATGTTCCTTATCCAAACAAGTGAATAATGATCTAAACCATCTCATATAAGTCATCTTGAATGTTTTAATTTGGGTTTGAGGTTTAAAAGCGTATGATTGGATGAAGGATGATATGTTTTGATAGATTAAATGGATATATATGTTTGTTGATGATTTATATAATTTAATAAAAAAATTATGATATGTTTCAGATTAGGAACTTATCATATGACATCCAAATGTGTTGCATTTTTGATATATGGTCAAAAATATTATTTTGGAAGTGGGTTTCAAGTTTTATAATTTTCCAAGTAATTATGGATTTATTATGAATTTCTAAAAGGAAAATTTGTTGATTTTGGATTTAAATTATTTAAGGCAATTAAATAACGTTTTCGGGTCTAGAATTTATATATGTTGGAAAACATATTTATTATGAATTATGGTGATTTTTGGGGATTTTTCCTAAGTGTTCTATTATGGATAATAAATTATTTAAGTTATAGGAGTCAAATGTTTTAAATATTTTATTAAGGAAAAGTACTTAAGTGTTAAGTTATTTCAAATTCAAATTAGATTTCGGCAGCAAATTCTGAAAAAGGAAATTGATAAAGTTTTCTAAACCAATAAGATTTTAATAAATATTGAGGGTAGGTGAAAAGTATTTTCTTTAACAAGCAAAAATGCAGTTTTTACCAAAATTACATCTTAGCCACTTACCATTCTTGCTTTGGCCACTGTACTCCCACTTATAACCGTTCGCATCCATTCGAAACCAATGCACATGGTATCAAGCATTTGGTACGTAGTGTATTGGAGAATGGGGGAAGGAAATAATAGCGTCGAAGGCATACTTGCGAAAGGATTGAAGCCGCTTTTATTTGCTTTCAAACTCATTGACCCGCCCTTGTTCTAAAAGTAAGCTTTCAAAAGGGTTACCGCTTTTGAACCCCTTTGATACCCATGCTGCTGCACCAATACTTCTACCTTTGTTAGTGGCCGTTTTTATAACTCTTTGAATCAATGAGTTTGAAGGATAGGTTTTCGAATCGATACCCTTCCGTAACAATTGAAGTCGTTTTTCTTTTAACTTATACATGCGAAAGGGTCGGTGCTGCTCCCATAACTTTCGACATAGTTAAAGCTGATTATTTAAACCCAAGTATACATGCGGAATCATGTTGCCGTCACCTTAGGTCTTTTGAAAGGATAGCTTTCGAATGTGTTCTTTTTTAATTTGTAGTTTGTTTTGTTTACAAACTATGGTTTCGAAAGAAATACTTTTAATTGGTTTCAAAGCTACGCTTCCATAAGTTTTTACTTGAACCCAATGCTTTCGAAAGCCATGTTTTAGACGTTTCGAAAGCTATGTTTTAAGTGTTTCAAAAGGTATGTTTTAAGTGTTTCGAAAGGTATGTTCTTAAGTGTTTCGAAAGGAATGCTTCCAAGTGTTCGAAAAATATATTTTATGGTTTCAAAAGAGGATGTCTAAAATTTTAAGCAATAAATTATGGATATATTTCATGGTTTTGAAAGGAAGCTCTCCTTAGTAAATAGGTTGGTTAAGAGTATTAACCTCCTTTCATTAGAAAAATGAATATATGGAAATAAACTGTAGATGTTTGTATGGTGTGTATCATTTGATCAGTTATCATGAATGTTGTGTTATCGTATTCACTTTATAATCCATATGAGCATGTTGGGGTGTTAAAGGATAGGATGACCAGCTAGGTTGACCCAATAGTAAATGTAAACTGAATCAAAAGGTCATGGAGTTATAAAGGTTATTAGTTAGCCCATAAAAACTATTTTATGGAAATTGTTATTGGTAGGGGCCAATAGGTTCTTAGTGATCCTATGAAAACTATGTCCGGAATAAGTTATTGAAAGAGATCAATAGGTTCATAGACAACCCATGAAAACTATGACATGAGAGATGTTATGGTGGAAAACCAATAGGTTAATAGTGATCCCATGAAAACTATGGTTGGATGATAGTATTGATATAAACCAATAGATTCATAGTGATCCCATGAAAACTAAGGTAGTGGATAGGAAATCCATAAAAAATTGAACAGGGTATTAGTCAATCCATGAAAACTAATATGTTAATAGTGACCCTAGAAACTATATCTTGAGACAGATAATCAGATGAATGGAGATGGGAAGCCCAGAGCTAATTGCATGTTTGCATATCATCATGATACATTTTGTTATGTTATGTCTTAACCTTTATGGATACTGTTGGGCGAATTCTCCCCACCAGTCCAACCATAACCGAACCAACAGGTCTCCTAACCCCTACCGAACCGAACCATGTCCCAGCCGAACCAACACTCCTCCAACTATTGCCGAACCGACCTCCACCAAACCATGTCCCAGCCGAATCAACCTACTCCCCCTACAACCGAACCAACCTACCGGACTATACAACCGGACCAAGTGCCACCGGACCTAGTGCCACCGGACCAAGTGCCACCAGACCAAGTGCTACTGGACCAAACCACGCCTCCACCACCGAATCAACCATCATCGGACCAAGTGCAACCGGACCAAGAAGCCGACCGAACCAACACTGCCAGGCCAGATTACAGCGGCCCAGGCCCGCTAATAGCTATATACATCCAAGACCCCTACCCCCAGCCTCACTCTATAAATAGAGGGGCAGGGGTACAACAATGGGGGACAAGTTTGAGAGCTCAAGCACGGATAGAACTTTCAAACAACTTTCATATACTTGTATCAAAGCTTTGTACTTGTAATTTGAATAGAAAAAGGAGAATAACATAAAAAGTGGACGTAGGCACATTCTGGCCGAACCACTATAAATCTGCGTGTCTTTTACAGTTTAGTCCCTGCTTTTCATATATTTGCATAAATCACCCAAATCACTACGAACAACATAAAATCAAGTAAACCATACGACTTGGAGGTGTTTGTCCATTTTTTGTGCTAACATTTTTGGTGCTTTCATTGAGAGCTGAAAGCTCGAAGCTTCAGCTTCTTCCACTTAACCTTCTTCCTAACAGCGTCGTTCATTGCTTGGAAAACATGCCTCCCAAGCAGAAAGAAGATGTTAACAAAGGAAAAAACATCGCAACCAGCAGTCTTCCAGATCCAGTGGTCACAGACCAAGTAAATCGTCCCCTTCCAGCAGCAGTACCAGATGAAGGTCAGGCAAATCCGACAACCCCTGCCTCAGAACAGCCGACAGCAATTACTAGGGCAGATCTAGACAGGGTTGTTGCTGAAGTGACTAACCGCTTCACATCCCAGCAGGAAGCCTTGGTGGACCATCTCATGTCACGCTTAAGGGATGCTGAAGAGTCCAACCGCAACACTGAATCATGGGGAGAGTCCCAGTCCGGAGGATCTCGGAGACAGCAAAGATCTTCCTTCTTCGAAGGAGCTAACAACAGAAGCGGCCATGGTAGGAGCCGAGACCGAGCACAGCCCGAAGTTAGGCCTGAGGAGATGCTTGGAACCGAACCCAACGGGGGAGGTACCGGGCGAAGGTCAACTATAGATGAGCCTGTCTTACTGCCTAACCACAGAAACGCCAGTGAACGGGGCCAAGCTAGAGTCCAGCCCGAAGTTGGATCCGAGGAAGTGTTTAGATCAGAACCCAACAGGGGAAGATCAAGGCAAGGGCCAAATGTAGCTGATCCTAGCATGCTCCCAGAAGACCAAAGACAGCCACTGGAAAATATCAGGAATGATAGACAATACCATCCCTACAGGTCATCCGGACGGAATCAGTCCCACAGAGCAGAACCGAACTCATTCCTATCTACTCCGAATTCTGATGAAAGGATGGCACGCTTGTTTAGAGAGTGCGTCCAACGGGATCAAAGAGATCGAGGGATAGGTGCTAGGGTAACCAGCCCCTTCGCCCGTAATATCGAAATTGCCATCACCCCTCGAGAATGGAAAATGCCAACAATGGAACCTTACAAAGGAACCTCCGACCCCGTTGTACACTTACAGAGATACACACAGCATATGCTCATGAGTGGAGCAACAGAGGGAGTACTGTGCAAATGCTTTCCACTATTCTTAGCAGATCTAGCTACCTCCTGGTTCTGTCATTTACCCCAAGGATCCATCGGCTCGTGGGAAATGTTGAAAGAAAAGTTTATCAGCCAGTTCCGCATTCATGTGGAACAACCCAAGGACGCTTATTCCTTATCCAGTATCAAACAGAAACCTGGAGAGAAGCTGCAGCAATACCTAACCCGATTCAATGCCGCAGCGACCGCAGTCCAAGATGCCGATGAGAAGCTTATCCTAATGGCCCTCTGTAGTGGTGTGCATCCGGATACTAAATTTGCTAGAAGATTGACAAAAGAAAAACCTGCTACTTTACCCGATTTCTTCCATGAAGCCGGGAAATATATGAGGCTTGAAGATGCTGCCACTGAGGGGCAGTCAGGACAACAAAATAAGGGAGCTCACGGCAACACGCCCACTGCAGCGAAGGACGTTCGAAGAAATGATTCTAGAGACAATGCTAGGGGCAAGAAGGGAGAAAAGCGCCTATATCGGCCAGGACCGAGATTCGACACTTACACTCCTTTGAATGAAACCATTGAAAACATCTTCCTTGACACCCAAGATGAAGTTAGATACAAACGCCCACCATACAAGAAGGAATCAGATAACGCACAAAAATCTGGAAAGTTCTGCCGCTTCCACGAATCTCATGGGCATGACACCAATGAATGCCATCATCTCCGGGACTTGATTGAAGAACACATCAGAAGGAAGAGACTGGAACACTATGTAAAAGGTCAGAACAGGACTCCAGCTCTTGCCAATGAGAACCCAAGGCTACCCTCACCAGAGATAGGCAGAGGAAATCGCAACACTAGCGGCTCCAGTCAAGAGAACATAGTGGTCCATACCATCTCGGGAGGACCGCACATCGCCGACAGAAGCTGGGCAAAAATGGAAAGATATGGAAAGTCGCTTAGAAACAATGAAGACTGTGTTAATTCTGTTATAGAAGAACGCCACCCGAAGCGGAAAGAGAGTGATGACATCACATTCAGTAGGCATGACCTAGAGGGAAGGCAGTACCCTCACATGGATCCCATGGTTATCTCCGCCCAGCTCGGTCCAGCCGAAGTTTTCCGAATTCTAGACACTGGAAGCTCAGTAAATATCTTATTCAAGCATGCATTCGACAAAATGAAGCTATCAATAAAGGACGTTTCTCCCTGCAATAAACCACTACACGGTTTCACTGGAGATGCGAAGATGCCCCTCGGGCAACTGGACCTCTTTGTTGAAATTGGAAGTCATCCCCGCTCCGTTGTGCGAAAACAGACATTTGTGCTGATAGAAAACCACTCGGCCTAAAACGCCTTCTTAGGAAGGCCAGCCTTGTCTGACTTCCAAATTGTCCTGGCCCCATGGTGCCTAAAGATGAAATTTCCAACGGACAATGGAGTAGGGGAAGAAGAAGGAGACCAGGACGTTGCTCGAGACTACTATGTAACTAAACTTCGCAACAACCACAGGAAGGATAAAGGGAAGAGTGTAGAGGTTGCCCTCTGCACAAAAAGTTTGGAAGCATAGCAACTAAAGAAGGCCCCTCCTCTTCGATATACCAGCGACCCTTTCAATGAATTAGACCCTAGGGACAAAGAGGAGGAGGCCACCGCCGAGCCTGCAGAGGCTATGGAATTTGTATCTGTAGACAAACATGACTCGAGTAGACTATTGAAAATCGGGTCCCAACTAAAAGCAGAATTGAAGGAACAACTCATTGACTTTCTCCGCCACAACTTGGATGTATTTGCATGGTCACATGCTGACATGACCGGAATCTCTTCTGACATAGCATGCCACGTACTAAACATTGATCCTACCAAGGCGCCCGTAAAACAAAGAAAGAGAAGTATGGGGGCAGAACGATCAGCAGCCCTCGACGAAGAAGTAAAGAATCTACTTGCCAATGACTTCATACGAGAGGCCATCTACCCAGAGTGGATCGCCAACCCGGTGCTGGTAAAGAAGGCTAATGGGAAGTGGCGAACATGCATTGACTTCTCCAACTTAAATGACGCCTGTCCGAAAGATTGCTTCCCACTTCCCCGAATCGATCAACTTGTAGACAGCACAGCCGGGCACGAACTCTTATCTTTTATGGACGCATACTCAGGATACAACCAAATTCCCATGCATGCTCCCGATCAAGACCACACTAGTTTCATCACTAACCGGGGATTGTACTGCTACAAGGTAATGCCTTTCGGACTTAAAAACGTAGGAGCCACCTACCAGCGCCTCGTCAACAAGATGTTTGCAGGGCTAATAGGACAAACTATGGAAGTGTATGTGGATGACATGCTGGTAAAGTCAAGGAAAGCCGACGATCACGTAAGCCACCTGGACGAGATGTTTCGAGTACTTCGCCAATATGGAATGAAACTTAATCCTCTAAAATGCTCCTTCGGAGTGTCATCAGGAAAGTTCTTGGGATTCATCGTCCATGCCAGAGGGATTGAAGCAAACCCTCAACAAGTCCGAGCTCTAAAAGATATCAAAATACCTTCCACTCGAAAGGAAATGCAAAGCCTGAATGGAAAAGTGGCCGCCCTAAGCCGATTCATCTCCAAAGCAACGGACAAGTGCGTCCCCTTCTTCGAAGCTCTAAAGAAAGACAAAGGAAAATTCGAATGGACTGACGAATGCTTAACAGCTTTCCTTAACTTAATCGAACACCTCCAGAAACCGTCGGTACTCTCGACCCCAGACGAAGGCGAAGAGTTATACCTATACCTTGCTGTATCATCTCATGCTCTAAGCGTTGCTTTGGTAAGAGAAGAAAACCGCACGCAGCGGCCAGTATACTTTGTAAGTAAGAGGTTTACAGGGGCAGAAGTCAGATATCCCAAACTTGAGAAGCTAGCATACTGTCTACTAATCGCATCACGAAAACTGCGACACTATTTTCAATCCCATTCCATCAGAGTTCTGACCGATCAACCGCTGAGGCAGGTACTCCATCGTCCCGACACTTCCGGACGGCTACTTAAATGGTGCATTAAACTAAGTCAATATGATATTACCTACAATCCTCGCACCGCCATCAAGGGGCAAGCCATGGCCGATTTCATTGCCGAATTCACTACCAACGAAGGTAAGGAGCAATCAGAGATAGCAGAAGACATCAAGTGGAACCTCTTTGTGGATGGTGCATCAAACGAACAAGGCTCGGGGGCAGGTGTGGTAATAATCACTCCCAGGGGAAGTAAGCTGCACTATGCTATAAGGTTGGAATTCACTGCCACTAACAACGATGCATGGTATGAAGCAGTGATAGCTGGATTAGAACTTGCCTTAGAAATCGGAGCCAATTCTTTGTGTCTTCATAGCGATTCTCAACTTATTGTAAATCAAATACTAGGAGAATTCCAGGCTCGAGAAGAACGACTCATAGCATATTTAAAGAAGACCAAGTTACTTCTCAATCGATTGGACCACTATTTAGTCAAACACATCCCTCGGGAAGAGAACCAAGAGGCCGACGAATTGGCGAAGCAAGCTAGCATGAGAGACGGCGCTATTTCCGGAGCAGTAGTCATCTCAAAGCAACTGACCCCAAGTTTTGAGCAAGTAAATCTGATAGCTGCAACCGAAGAAGCAACTTGGATGACTCCCATCCGAAACTACTTACAAAGTGGCACACTGCCCAACGGGCATAACGAAGTCAAGAAAATCTTGAGGAAAGCTTCCTGCTACACAATACAAGAGGGCACCCTCTATCGGCGCGGCTTCTCTAACCCCTTATTAAGGTGTGTCGCTGGAAGGTAAGCCAAGGAAATCTTATCCAACATTCATCAAGGAAGCTGCGGAGATCACACCGGAGGGCAGACTTTGACAAAAAAGATACTCCGATATGGATATTTCTGGCCCACCTTAAGCAAGGACGCCTTAGATTTCGTCAGAAAATATGACAGATGCCAGAAGTTTGCTAAGATTCCACGGCTACCAACAACTAAGATTACTCAAATGACCAGCCCTTGGCCCTTTGCAGTATGTGGAATTGACTTGATCGGCGAACTGCTAATGGGTCGAGGCGGGGCCAAATATGCTATAGTGGCAGTCGACTACTTCACCAAATGGGTGGAGGCATAACCCCTAAATAAAGTATCTTCAGCAAAAGTTATTAACTTCTTGATCAAAAATGTTCTATGCAGGTACGGAGTCCCATTCAAAATTATATCGGACAATGGTCTTCAGTTTGACAGCGAGGAGTTTGCCAACTGGTGCCAAGAGCACGGAATTCACAAAAGCTTCTCATCCGTAGCTTATCCCCAGGCAAACGGACAAGTCGAAGCCGTCAACAAAATTCTGAAAACTCTAATAAAAAAGAAACTCGAAAAGTCAAAGGGCGCTTGGGTGGATGAGCTCCCTACGGCACTGTGGGTCTATCGCACATCTTTCAGAACATCAACGTGGCATACTCCTTTCTCTTTGGCATACAGATCGGAGGCTATGCTCCCGGTTGAAACCATCATGCCTTCCCACCGTAGGATCCACTATAACCCAGAAGAGAACAAAGAACTCCTTCACATGTCTTTGGATCTAATTGACGAGAGAAGAAATGATGCAGCCCTCAAAGCAGCAGCCCACAAGCAAAAGGTGGCAGCACAATACAACTCCAAGGTCAAGCATCGTATCTTACAAGAAGGAGATCTTGTCCTCAAGCGAGTCTTCCCTCGCCCCGGAGCACTAGATCCAATCTGGGATGGACCATATGTAATTCATAAAGATCTCCACAATGGAGCTTATATTTTGTCAACAGTGGACAGAGAGGTGTTCCAGAGGGCATGGAACATCCAACACCTCAGTCGATACTTTTCTTAACTTGTACTGCCCATATGAAGTGAATTAACAAAGAGAATCGGTGGACGTAGGCATTTTCGTGCCGAACCACTTTAAAAAACCTTGTCTCTTTTTTAACTTGTTCCTTTATATCTTGGCTGCTTGTTAACTTTATCCTTTTCTGTTGAACAAAACCCTGTGCAAATAGCATTTTCACTCAAGGCGCTCCACAGCGCGACTTCTCTGGACAAGACCTAACAGGTACTATACGAATCTATGCCCTCGCCAATGAGACACTTTTGCTCCGGCATCCCTCTGCTGCGGGTTAAATCATTGCTCACGACGGCCCTCAAAGCCAACTGTAATGAGCCGATTATAAGCCACCAAGAAGGCCGACTATAGCTGAGGCAGCTCATTACGGCGTTCGGCTCGCCGGCAACTGTGAACCTACTTTAAGCCCCAACATAAGGTGTGGCCAGCCAGGGGTAGTTCACGGTTGACGATCGGCACCCACGCTAGCCGGCCACAGTAAATCGAATAATACCTACGATTACGGGCCATAATGGCCCGGGTAGTTACTATGCGCGATCTCGGCTCCAATGTGTCTTAAGTACGACTGTGGTAAAAAAGATTAACTCCCCGTGGAGGCGTAAGATGGGTGACAAATGTCTCCAAGACCCACAGCTAGGGAAAGTGACTACAAAGCCCGTTTGCCACGAACTTAAGCACATCGAAGGCCTTCCGTGATTGGAAGTTTTACTATTTCTCATATATCAATTTTTTTTTAAAAACTATTCTCCTATCCTCTGTAACAATCCCTAAAGTACGGACACAGAATAGGAGACATTCGCTAATGGAAGCGGGTACTCACAACGAGACACTGGACTGCATTCCATACTCGGTCATACAAGACATTCAAAGCTGCCATCTATAAGCAAAATATGAAGGGCGGTATTTCCTTCTTTCATGTATAAACACGTGGCTATAATTTATTCACACATCACACTAACATTGCAAGACATGAAATTATGTTTTAAACAAGAACTTGACGTCAAACACAATTGAATTACAAGAATATGCATAGCTATATTTCTCATACAACATGTCAAAATAGCAAAAACATTCAAAAACGACAGAATCAGCTTAAGTTAAAAAATTACGCGTCAAGAATAATGTTGTTTATTACAAGTAGCATAATTACAAACTAAGAGTTACGTTACTGTTCTGAGACTAACATACACAACAATGTCAAGTTCACAAAAAGATATCCAGGTCAAATCAAGGAGCCGGCTGCGTCGGAGTTTTATCCTTGTCCTATTGCCCACCTGTCCGATTAAAAGAAAGAATTCATTAATGATAAGCAACCAAGTTAACGGAAAGACTAGAAAGGAAGACTTACCAGCACCTGCTTCCTGACCATCCTGGTCATCATCCTTTACTTGCACACCTGCCTCCTCAGCAGCAAGCAGCCGCATACCCTCCTTCACCGCCACCTTCTCCTCCTTGGTAAACTGGGCAGTGACCACATCCATTCTGAAGACCGCATCACCCTCTTTATCCGCATCAGCCCTGGCCTCCTCCAGAGCCCGGAGATAGATCCTGGCCATAACTCGGGGGTAATCATCCATCCAGGATAAATTACCCTGCTTCCAGGTGCGGAAATACATATCCTGGAGCATCTCATCCATCACCCCCTCGTTTTCCTCAAGCTCCCTCATTCGGGCCTCAGAAGCACGCAGCTTAGCGACGGCAGCATCCCTCTCCGATCGGTATCGTGAGCGGTCAGACTGAAGGGATATCCTCATCGCCTCCATCTCCTCCTTCAACCTAGACTGAGCAAGCTCCGCGGCCTCAAGTCTTCCCGATAATTCCTGCACCCGCTCAAGGTCCGCTTGTCGAACCTCATTCACCGTCGTGATGGCCATGTCAATTCGCTCCTTGCAGGCGGCCTCCATTTTTTGCAACTCTGCCCTGCTGACCTCTTCCATAGTCTTCTTCAGTTGCCTGGATGCGGCCTCATGCTAAGAAATTTGGATGGCTTGATCGGCAAGCTGCTTAGCCTGGTCGGAGACCATTAACCGTAGCCGAATGTTGGCACTCCCAATTTCCTCCCCGGCCTTGACTAGTCGAGCATGATGCCCCATCAATTTCCTGGTCTCCTTAGCAACACGATCAATATTTGCCTTAGCCTCATCCCCCATAGTTACAACCCGGGTAGTAAGTAAATCAAGGTCCAGGGACTTAGCTTCGTTAAGCACCCGTACCATAGGATTGCGAGGGAGAAGATGCTCACCAGTAACCTCATCGAAGGAGATGTCGTGAGATGCCGGGTCCAGGTCCGGATGACCCGCAAACGGATTGCGAACTAAGCCAGGGTGATCTATCGGGGTGACGGTTGGATTCTCAGACAGATGTGGGGAAGGTATAAACTCGGTGTCCTCCTCCTCAATATCATGAATAGGCTGGAGTGGGGCCGGAGGGCCATGAAGAGATTCAAACGTAGATCGACTCCTCTTCCTCTTTTGTATATCTTCTTCAATAACTCCAAGAAGAGGACGATAGCCGACTACGTCTCCAGGACGGTTAGCAGGAGGCTTCCGCTTGGCGGAAGCTTTGAGGAGTTTGTATTGTTCAAGCCTGTGCCGAAGATCTGAGGTCTTGGCCGTTTTTCCCACTCCTGGAATAAAAATCAAGTGTCATCAGCATGCATTGATCCATCATTCGAGAATTAAAAAGAATAGAGAGAAATTCACCTTGAACCGCAGAAGTTGCCTCAATAGAAGCACTCCCGGAAGATAAATCGACGCCGGTCCCAACCTTATCAGCTTTCTTGGACTTCTCCGTTTCCTCCAACACTTCAAAGGCTTGACGGAGAGCATCATCCATCCACTCTTGGATCACACCCGCCTGCCCAGGAGGCAAAGCCCCGGTGCCATCACCGCCCTATCCTTTGCCACCATCATCGCCATGACGATCACCGTCACCTTCTCCACCGCTTCCGCTCTCTGCCTCACCTCCTTCATCCTCGCCTTTTCCCCCTCCACTTTATCCTCCTCCTGAACATCTAGATGTGTGCTGGGAGAGGGTCCATCAGACTTCTTGAGTTTCTTCCCCCCGGCGATTGGATGCGCCGAGAAGGGTCTCCTTTTGCCGCTCTTCGCCGTGGCCCCTCCTGTGGCTTTGGCAGCCCTCTCCTCCGCCGTGTCTCCTTGCTTGACCACAGACTGATGTGGTAGGATCAGGTTGTGCCCCAGAAGTGTAGCGTTCCTAATCAAGTAAGAGGCCGACCTATCCCTTCCCATGATGGCTTCTATTTCCGCAGCCATCTGAACCAAGCGGTCATTCTCTACGACCGCAAAGCCACATGTCGCTAGCAAGAAATAAAAACACATGAGAAGAAGCATTGCAGTCAGAACAAAAATCATAAATAAACTTCGACTTACAGCCTGAGGTGAAGCTACGGATGGAAACAGAGTCATCCTTAACAAAAAACCATTCTTTCTTAAACATGCTGAACTTCGAATATAAGTACAGGACCGGCTTGAAAGATACGGCTGATTCCAAGCTGATGTATGGAGACCCCTTCTTATAGCCTCTCAAGTTGTACAAATACCGGATCTCCCAGTTGGAGGGAGGACGCCCGTATCTCCTTTGGAAAATGACAAACAGGCTCACTAGGATGGCGTAGGAGTTCGGCTGAAGCTGGAATAGAGCCACCTTTAAGTAAGTGATGAAGCTGGTTATCCAGGCATTGCTCGGGGGGATGGCCCCACACATACAGTGGTACCTACTATAGGCGAAATATCCTTCGGGGGGATTATATGGCATCACTCCCTCCCTCGGCAGTAGCATGCGTGCTCTATCAATCCCAAAGGAGCGAGAGATGACATCGAGCTGCTCGTCTTTGAGTGAGCTAGGGAAACAATCGGGAGGCGAGTTCAGAAGCTCCTGAGGACCATACCCATCTACTAATGATCTTGGGGCGGGCGCATAACGTCCCGGTCCTAACGGGGCTGGGGGCACGGTAGAAGGCTCTTCTCTGTCCTGAGATCTCTTCTTTTCTGATCGGGTTTCCACTTTCTGAGACATTTATCTGCAAACACAAAAGGGCACGTTATTAGAACAAGGAAGTGTAGAGATACAGACAAGCGAGTGCGTACAATCTAGGGTTTCGTTTGTAATTTAAGAGCACAAGGGGCCTGAGAACTCGTTTGATAATCAAACTCCCCATGGTCATTCGGGGGTTCGATACCAAGGTTCATTCGGCGTTTCCAACACAGGTTCATTCGGCATTTCCCAACGCAGGTTCATTCGGCATTTCCAGCATAAGGTTCATTCGGTAATTGACATCACCAGTCTCATTCGGCGGCTCAAGGCTAAGGGACATTCGGCACTCACGATCTCAATGTCATTCGATAGTTCAAAAACATTAAAATCATCCGGCAATTACCTGGTTCAGTAGTCAGAAGGTTTCAGCAGTGTAATGGATTCGACAGAAAGAAAAATCTGGTTCGGCTATATCGGATTGATAAGGAAAAATGAAAGTGTATAGCCCCTACTTATAGGCAGATATAGGATACCAGACCAATTGATTCAGCACTCAGGGACCGAATGGAGATGACCAAAAAACAAAGTAAGCCATATGCCAGCATATGCCCCACATTGGGGGGCAAATGTTGGGCGAATTCTCCCCACCAGTCTAACCATAATCGAACCAACAGGTCTCCTAACCCATGCCGAACCAAACCATGTCCCAGCCAAACCAACACTCCTCCAACTATTGCCGAACCGACCTCCACCGAACCATGTCCCAACCGAATCAACCTACTCCCCCAACAACCGAACCAACCTACCGGACTATACAACCGGACCAAGTGCCACCGGACCAAGTGCTACTGGACCAAACCACGCCTCCACCACCAAATCAACCATCACCGGACCAAGTGCTACTGGACCAAACCACGCCTCCACCACCGAATCAACCATCACCGGACCAAGTGCAACCGGACCAAGAAGCCGACCGAACCAACACTGCCAGGCCAGATTACAGCGGCCTAGGCCCGCTAACAGCTATATACATCCAAGACCCCTACCCCCAGCCTCACTCTATAAATAGAGGGGCAGGGGTACAACAATGGGGGACAAGTTTGAGAGCTCAAGCATGGATAGAACTTTCAAACAACTTTCATATACTTGTATCAAAGTTTTGTACTTGTAATTTGAATAGAAAAAGGAGAATAACATAAAAAGTGGACGTAGGCACATTCTGGCCGAACCACTATAAATCTGCGTGTCTTTTAAAGTTTAGTCCCTGTTTTTCATATATTTGCATAAATCACCCAAATCACTACGAACAACATAAAATCAAGTAAACCATACGACTTGGAGGTGTTTGTCCATTTTTTGTGCAAACAGATACAAATGCACAGTATATGGTTATTATAAATTTGGTTAAGATAATAGTGGGGGGAAAACTCGTTCCGCTAAGTGGCGTGGTCTCTGTAGATATCTATATGTTTCGAGATGGTAGGTTATTATTCAAACTAGAATTTTGTCGGACCGAAATTTATATTTTCCCCTTAAACTCTCGGGTGCTCAATTGATTTTGAGTAGTTTGAGAGTTAAGGTTTCCAAGTTCTCCTTTAGATGGATAAGCTTCCGGAGACATGCAGGAGGCAAGCTAGCTATTAGGAGTTCTTTTTGTTTGATTCTGCTGTGTTATTGGATGCAATGGAAAAGTTGCTTAGTGCCTATACTTAGACTCTGATGAACCAAGGCGGCTTCTTTATATGTCGCTCTTGGCGTATTTAGTAATAAATCGTAATTTCGCTGAACGTAGTACGTATGGGATTATGTACTGAATCTGAAATGCTATTTGTAATGAAATGATAAATTTGTTTTAAATTAAGTTTAATTTTTTTTCATATTCATGTGTTTCTAGTATATCAATGTATCTAACATTACTGCATTTGGTCACCGAGAATTAATAACTATAGATGACTGCAACAACTGTAGCGATTAGTTTTGGACCTCCAAATTGGGGGGGGGGTGTTACAAGTTGGTATAAGAGCATAGGTTTATGTAAATTTAAAAGAAATTTGTTCCTAAACGAATTTCAAAACATAACCCAATGAATCAGAGAATGAGACCAGGGTTTGGGTTAACCCTATAGTAACGTACTTGCATTTGTTATATACATATCTATAAGTATGTATTCCCCTTTTCTCTTAGACCGTTCTTATGTATCTTACTAAGGCTTTTATACAAATATAAGAGAAAGGAAGATATAAAGGTAGGAAACGGAAGAGGAAATCTAGGTGGAGGAAGCACCATAACTAATGGAAATGTTTGACCCAATACTAAGAGGAATCCGAGCCGACAGGCAAATGCTAATCCAAACACAAATGCCAATGTAGGTGCTGGAACCCCGCCAGTAGATATGAGGATGATATATCAGTTCTTCATCAATCTAATGCAAGTAGGAGTAGCTGGGGAAAATGTCGTGAATGTTGGAGGAGCTAATTCCGTGGCCTTATTTGGCAATAACTATGCCAAGCTGAGCAAGGATTACACTAGTCTTGGTGGAAAGCCGTTTTTGGGAACAGAGAATGCCGTTGAAGTAGAAAACTGGTTATTGCACAGTAAAAGAATTTTCACTGAATTGGGATTAGAAGATGAGAAGAAGAGGAGACTTGCTTCTAGGCAGTTGCAAGGAGCAGCATTTTATTGGTGAAATGATGTTACCATGGGAGTTCCCGTGAAAGAGTTAACCTGGGTAGAGTTTTGAAGGAGATTCGAAGAGAGGTTCTTATCTAAAGTTTCCAAGTCAGTATTGCTGAGAAAGCTCATGGACTTAGTGCAAGGTAAGATGTCATTAATTGAGTATGCTACAAAGTTTGCTGAGTTGTCCAGATATGGATATGCTATCATTGACACCGTCATTAAAAGGAATGAGAAGTTTATTTGAGGGTTAAGACTCAAGATTACTAGGGCGACTATGCGACATATCCGTGATCCAAGTATAATTGTAGTGGAGATGGCGATCAGAAATGAAGAGATGCTTTCTACTTTTCGGAAAGAGAAGCAAGTTGAAATCTAGGATTCTCAGGGCAAGAAGAGGAAATTATTTAAGAAGAAAGGAGCTCAGAAAGAAGGAGCTGCCAAGAATAGGAAGGCTGATGTAGTTTGCTACAAGTGCGACAAGATAGGACGTTTTGCTCATGAATGTCGAACTGAAAAGGGGAAGAAGGTTGCAGATAAGAAAGGAGTGAAGTGCTTCAACTGTGATTAGAATGGACAATACAAGAATCAGTGTCCAGAACAAGCCAGAGTGGACAAGGGAGAGATTTTTGCTTTGGAACCATCATCTTCTAGACCAACTACTACTGAGAAGGGAAAGACTATGATGAGAGGTACGCTTTTGATATATAGTGTACCAGTTAGGGTACTATTTGATACCCGTGCATCGCATTCATTTATATCTCGGTGTTTAATAGATAAGTTATGTTTAGAACCCTTATACCTTGTTACTTCCTTACGGGTTGCGAATCCGATAGGAGGTATGCAACTCTAGGGATGAGATGTGACCAGTTAGAACTTGATTTGTTAGGTCATAAGTTTGCATGCAGTTTGTATGTTTTTGATTTTGTAGGCTTCGGGATCATTTTGGGTATGGATTAGTTAGATAGATATGATGCTAGGATATTTTGTCAAGATAGGGAAATATCGCTAAGACACCCCCAATAGTCATAACCGAATTATATACTCTGTGGAGAAGTCAGACTCAAGTGCTTATGCTTTGCTGAATGCAATGGAAGTAGAAGAAGAGTTAAATCAGGTTTTGATGGCAAGAGAGTTTGCAAATGTTTTTGAGCCAACCACAAGACTACCACCGAACGAACCATTGAGTTTTGGATAGATCTTGTGGCAGGAGCAGAACTTATAAGTAGACCACCTAGCAGGATGACACCTACCGAGATGAAGGAATTGAAGGTGCAGCTAGTGGATTTAGTAGGAAAAAATTTCATTAGACCAAGCAGTTCGCCATAAGGAACGGCCGTAGTGTTAGTGAAGAAACCAGATGGGTCGTTAAGCATGTGTATCGACTATCATAATTTGAATAAGAAGACGATCAAAAATAAGTATCCTTTGCCGAGAATTGATGATTTATTTAATCAGTTGAGTAGAACTAGAGTATTTTCCTAATTGAATTTGGTGATAATTTTCCATCAGCTAAGAGTGGCAGAGGACAGTATTCCGTTGATAGCATTTCGAACTAGGTATGGTTTGTACGAGTGGTTAGTGATGCCATTCGGGTTAACGAATGTGCCATCTTTCTTCGTGGATTTGATAAACCAATTTTTTCGAGAGCACTTGGATAGGTTCGTATTGGTATTCATAGATGACATTTTAATATACTCCAAGGATGAAAGAGAGCATGAAGTTCACCTTAGAGTAGTGCTTGAGAGGCAACATCCCAACTGAAAGCGATGTTTTCAAAGTGTTGTTTTTGGAAGAAAGAAATTAAGTTTCTTGGTTACGTGGTTTTAGAGAAGGGTTAGTTAGTTGATCCAGATAAGATCGAGGCTGTTAATAACTAGAAGAGACCAGAGATGGTGACTGAGATAAAAGTTTTCTTGGGCTTGCTGGTTACTACTGGAGGTTTATTAAGGATTTCCCGCGAATAGCAGCGCCTATGACTAAGCTAACCAGGAAGGATGTGAAGTTTATTTAGTCCGATAAATGTAAGGAAGAGTTCCTTAAGTTAAGGCGTTTATTGAATAATGCACCTGTGTTAGTAGTTCCAAACGGGAATCAAGGATTAGTAGTGTGCGCTGATGCATGTGGAATCAGATTAGGGGTTGTATTGATGTAGAAAGGTAAATTTATTTCCTATGCTTCACAACAGCTTAGACCGCGTGAAGTGAGATACCCTACTCATGATTTAGAGTTGGCAGCAGTAATCTTCGCGTTGAAAATATGGAGACATTATCTCTTAGAGGAGAGATTTGAGTTATACACAGATTATAAGTCCTTAAGGTATTTATTCTCTCAGAAGGAGTTGAATATGAGGCAACAGAGGTGGCTGGAGTTTTTGGTAGCTTATGATTTTGGTATAGAGTATACACCTGGAAAAGGAAATAAAGTGGCGGATGCTCTTAGCAGGAAACATCAAAATTTGGTGTTAGCTATGTTAACAGAATGGAAGGACCTAGAGGCTTTGACTACTTGTAGTACGCAACTAAGATCTACTGCTAGTTCTAGTCAAAGCACTACCATGTTATCCTGCTTGGAAGTCCGACCAGTTCTAATCGAAAGGATTGCTTATAAGCAGAAAGAGGATCCATTATTGGTAGAGAACATTAAAAGGCTGGAGGTTGGATCGGAGATTGATGATCTAAAAGATTTTAGTCTTGACAAAAGGGGATGGTTGAGAAAGAAGAGATGGTTGTTTGTTCCGAATGTTGGGGACCTAAGGAGAGAAGTTCTTAGGGAATGCTATCGATCTAAGTATATGATTCATCCCGAGGTAACCATGATGTATCAGGATATGAAGAGGAGTTTCTACAAGGAAGGTATGAAGAAGGATGTTGGCTTGTAGGTAAAGCTGTGTGTGAACTGTCAATAAGTGATGACCGAACATCAAAAGCCGAGTGGGTTGCTTCAACCTTTGGAGGTACTAGTTTGGAAATGGGATTTGATATCCACAGATTTATAGACGGGTTATCAAGGTTGAACCAAGGAAATGAAATTATATGGGTCATTGCAGACAAGTTGACCAAGAGTGCTCATTTCATTCCAGTTAAGTAAACCAGAACGGCACCTGTTTTAGCTAAGTTGTTTATGAAGAACATAGTTAGACTGTATGGAATACCTAGTAGTAAAGTCAATGATAAAGATACTTTGTTTACTATCGAGTTCTGGAAGAGTCTACAGGATGTATTAGGTACCAAGCTCAAGATGAGTATTGCTTATCACCCTCAGACAGATGGGCAGACAGAGAGAGTCAACAAGGTGCTCAAGGGTTTGTTGAGAGCTTGTGTGCTAGATTTTGGTGGATCGTGGGAAGATCACCGACACTTAGTTGAATTTTCCTCTAACAACAGTTATCAAACTAGTATAGGAATGAAACCATTCAAAGCTTTGTATGGGATGCCGTGCAAGTCACCAGCATGTTGGTTGGAAACTGGAGACAGATTAGTCTTAGGTCCAGATCTGGTAAGAGAGGCAACAGAGAAGATTGAGTTGATCCGAGGTAGGACGAAGGAAGCTCAGTTTAGAAAAAAGATTGATGCATATAAGAGGCATAAGGATCTAAAATTCTCTATAGGAGATACGGTTTTCATTAAAGTGTCACCGATGAAGGGTGTGGTACGATTCGGAAAGTCAAGGAAACTGGTAGTGAGATGTGTTGGACCTTTCCCAGTTATAAAGAGAATCAGAAAGCTCGCATACGGAGTAGAGTTGTCGAGCAGCTTGGCAGGTGTCCATAATGTGTTTCATGTGTCTCATCTTTGTAAGTATGTGGATGATCCAGTGACTACTATCCCTCCGACTGCATTGGAAGACTTAATAATAGAACCGGATCTAGCTTTTGTTAGGCAACCAGTTCGGGTTGTAACGAGAGATGAGAAGAGGTTAAGGGACAAAACAGTCAAGTTAGTGAACGTTCAGTGGAGCGACAACGAGAAGGATTGTACTTAGGAAATAGAAGAAGGGATTAGAGATACTTATCCTGATCTAATATAAGGGTATGTTCTATAGCTGTTATACACAGACACACACATACATATAGACTGTTTGCTAGTCAGGTAGGCTAGTTTGGTAATTAGAAGATGTTACAGATGATTGCTATGCTTAGTATACAGTCCTTGCTGAATTTCAAGGATGAAATTCTTTAAGGAGGGGAGCCTGTAACACCCCTAATTTTGAATAACATTATTCAGTAGATTTAATTAGATAAATCAAATGGAATAATGTAGAGGTTAGAGTGATAAGGGAATTAAGATTTGGAAACAAGTTAGGGTCGTGCCATAACTAATGAATATATAAGTGTGATTTATAAATTAGAAATTTAAGAGAATAAGGCAAGTGCAAAAGGGAATAGCTATATATCATAACCCCTAAACTCCTTACCTCATTCTCATTCACATTTTCATAAACCAAAAAGATAAGCAAAGATAGTAAAGACGGGCCATAACCCTAAGAAGAAGAGGAGCACAAAATTTGTTTAAGGTTCAAGCTAGAAAGATTAAAGTAAGAACAAATCTCAAGTTCCTTATCCAAACAAGGTGAAAAATGATCTAAACAATCTCATATAAGTCACCTTGAATGTTTTAATTCGGGTTTGATGTTTAAAACCATATGATTGGATGAACGATGATATGTTTTGATAGATTAAATGGATATATATGGTTACTGATGATTTATATAATTTAATATGAATTTTATGATAGGTTTTAGATAGGAAAACTTATCATATAACATCTAGATGTGTTGCGTTTTTGATATATGGTCAAAAATATTATTTTATAAGTGGGTTTCACGTTTCATAACTTTCAAAGTAATTATGGATTTATCATTAATTTCTAAAAGAGAAAATAGTTAATTGTGGATTTAAATTGTTTAACATGATTAAATAATGTTTTTGGGTCTAGAATTTATATATGTTAGAAAACATATTTAATATGAATTATGGAGATTTTTGGGGATTTTTCCTAAGTGTTCTATTATGGATAATAAATTATTTAAGTTAGAGGAGCTAAATGTTTTATTAAGGAGAAGGATTTAAGTGTTAAGTTATTTCAAATTCAAACTTGATTTTGGCAGCAACTTTTGAAAAAGGAAATTGATAAAGTTTTCTAAACCAATAAGATTTTTAACAAATATTGAGGGTAGGTGAAAATTATTTTCTTTAATAAGCAAAAATGCATTTTTTTTTACCCAAATTACATCTTCTCCGCTTAACATGCTTGCTTTCGCCACCATACTCCCATTTATAACCTTTCGCATCCATTCGAAACCAATGCACATAGTATCAAGCATTTGGTACATAGTGTATTGGAGAAAGGTGGAAGGAAAAAATGGCGTCGAAGGCATGCTTGCGAAAGGGTTAAAGCCGCTTTTATTTCCTTTCGAACCCATTGACCCATTCTTGTTCTAAAAGTAAGATTTCGAAAGGGTTGCCACTTTTGAACGCCTTCGATGCCCTAGTTGTTGCACCAATACTTCTACCTTTGTTAGAGGCCGCATTTATAACTCTTTGAATCAATGAGTTCGGAGGTTAGGGTTTTGAATCGATACCCTTCCGCAACCATTGAAGCCGCTTTTTTTAATTATACATGTGAAAGGATGGGTGCCACTCCCATACCATTCAACATGGTTGAAGCCGCTTATTTAAACCCAAGTATACATGCGGAAACATATTTCCGTCACCTTAGGTCTTTCTGAAGGATAGCTTTTGAATGTGTCCTTTTTACTTTGTAGTTTGTTTTGTTTGCAAACTATGGTTTCGAAAGAAACACTTTTAATTGGTTTCGAAGCTATACTTCCATAACTTTTTACTCAAACCCAATGCTTTTGAAAGGTATGTTTTAAGTATTTCGAAACATATGTTTTAAGTGTTTCGAAAGGTATGTTTTAAGTGTTTCAAAAGGTATGTTCTTAAGTGTTTCGAAAGGAATGTTTCTAAGTGTTCGAAAGATATATTTTATGGTTTCGAAAGAGGATGTCTAAAATTCTAAGCAATAAACTGTGGATATATTTTATGGTTTCAAAAGGAAGCTCTCCTTAGTAAATAGGAAGGTTAAGAGTATTGACCCCCTTTCATTAGAAAAATGAATATATGGAAATAAACTATGGATATTTATATGGTGTGCATCATTTAATCAGTTATCATGAATGTGGTGTTATCGTATTCACTTTATAACCCATATGAGCATGTTGGGGGTGTTATAGGGTAGGATAACTAGCTAGGTTGACCCAATGTGAATGTAAACTGAATCAAAAGGTCATGAAGTTATAAAGGTTATTAGTTAGCCCATAAAAACTATGTTATGGAAATTGCTATTGGCAGAGGCCATTAGGTTCTTACTGATCCCATGAAAGCTATGTTCGGGATAAGTTATTAAAAGAGATTAATAGGTTTATAGACAACCCATGAAAACTATGACATGAGAGATGTTATTGGTGGAAAACTAATAGCTTCATATTGAGCCCATGAAAACTATGATTGGATAATAGTATTGGTAAACACCAATAGGTTCATAGTGATCCCATGAAAACTGTGATTGGATGACAGTATTGGTAAAAAGAAATAGGTTCATAGTGATCCCATGAAAACTATAATAGTGGATAGGAAATCCATAAAGAATTGAACAGGTTACTAGTCAGCCCATGAAAAGTAATAGGTTAATAGTGACCCTAGAAACAATAATTTGAGACAAATAGTTAGATGAATGGGGATGGGAAGCCCAAAGCATATTACATGTTTGCATATCATCATGATACATTTTATTATGTTATATTCTAACCATTGTGGATGCAGGTGCAGAGTATATGGTTATTATAAATTGGGTTAAGATACTAGTGAGGGGAAAACCCATTCCGCTAAGCGGTGTGGTCTCACTATATATCTGTATGGTTCGAGATCGTAGGTTATTATTCACGCCAGACTTTTTGTCCGACTCGAATTTTATGTTTTCCCCTTAAAATCTTAGGTGCTCAATTGATTTTAAGTAGTTTGAGAGTTAAGGTTTTCAGGTTATCCTTTAGACGAATAAGCTTTTGGAGACCTTCAAGAGGCAAGCTAGCTATTAGGAGTTCTTTTTGTTTGATTCCGTTGTGTTATTCGATGCAATGGCAAAGTTGCTTAATGCCTATATTTAGACTCTGATCCACCAAGGGGGTATATTCGTATGTCGCTCTTAGCGTATTTTGTAATAATTTATAATTTCTCTGAACATGGCTTACGTATAGGATTATGTAATGAATCCGAAATGCTATTTGTAATGAAATGAACATTTTGTTTTAAATGACTTTAATTTTTTTTCACATTCATGTGTTTCTAGTATAGCAATGTATCTAACATTACCGCATTTGGTCATAGAGAATTAATAACTATGGATGACTACAGCATCCGTACTGGTTATGTTTGGGCCTCCAAATGGGGGGATGTTACAATAGTATGAGAACTAAATAGTCCCACACCATAGGAAATTGTAAACTATATTTGTTTAAATATATTATTTACAAGAGAAGATTAGGTTCTTTGGGAACCTAAATTTTTTCTCTTATGTTGAAGAGGGAGATCATGCATGTTAACACACATCCACACGCGCTACAGTCCATTCGACCAGCCGGGCCGGATCAGGCTTGGGTTTAGGTCAAGAAATATTGATGGATAAATTTAAATAGTAAAATGGTGGGAAAATTTTCAAAATAAAAAAGGGCAAAAAACTGGCAGTTGGGCCGACAGTCAAACTATTTAGAACGGATGCTACTCATCAAACGGACGCTTTTAATCACAAACAGACACTTCTCTTCACACCTATATAAAGGCAGTGCTTCTTCTCATAAATCATTCAAACAAATTCCTAAAACCAGCCCCTCTTTCTCTTTTAATACTATGATTTTTATTTTCATAAATAACATATTAGATTTGTGATACTATAGATCATAAAATCGAAACTCTAATTCGCTGCAGTCATCTACACGATAGTTTGAAATGATTTCGGTACTGCAAGTACAATCGATTATAAAAAATCAATTCTTAACTCCATTATAACTTAGGAGATGATTTGCTATGACTCTAAGCACCCATTCATTTGCTTAAACAAGTGGAGAGGACAAATAATGTCCTAAAGAAATCATTATCAACATGCCTTAGAGCACTCTCTATAGATTTCAATACTACTATTCATATGCCACTTCACTAGAATCCAGAAATATACACCAGGATTTCATACCTAGGTTCTATTTCCTCATCATGATTAGTTTTCTGTCATAACAATAAGGTTCTTGTAAAAATGCGATCACGTTGATCTTTGCGTTAGTCTTGATAATAAGAATCCATTCTCCCTACTATAAATCTGAAAATCACCGGTTGGTTTCCAAACTCTCAGTACATATGCCTTGAATTTTTAGAAGTACGATCAACCATCCATTACGTAAAGCACCAGAGAATTGGCCCATTTAAAATTAATGATTTGATTGAGAGTGAAGAAGTAGATGGAAAATGTTGAGTTCACACTTCGCCAAAAACAACTGTTGCAATACCCTGGTATTTTAGTAATTAATAATAATGGATTTTATAAGAAGTATTAATTCATATAAATTTGAAGGGGCAAAATGATTATTTTTCCAACTTTGGAATTTCACAACAGGAGTTATGCTAGTGTGACGGCTTATTTTTTTGATTCGCATCATATGTTGACTTATTCGATTAGGAGTCCGTCCGGGGGAGTTATGAGCAAAATAAATTTCGAGTTTTAAACTGGCTTTAGGCAGAACATTGAAAATTTGAATTTATTTACCCGTTGACTTCCGTCCAGGTATAAAAAGGGAATTTATGTATGCTTATTCATTTTCTTCTTCACATATTCATTTCTCAATCACTTTTCCTTCTTCTCTTAGAAAATTTCAACATCTCACCAGAGTCTCAAAGGAATTTGACAGAACCAATGGAAAATCGAAGGGGATAGTACGTACTTTGATCTTATATCCATTTGAGAGGAAAATTCAGAGATTTATAGGCGCAATAGCCTGGACAACGTAGGATTCGGTATATGATCTCCAAAGTTAGTGATTGAGACTGGTTTCTTCCTTGTATAATTTGGTTATAATGGTATATCATTCAATTAATCTAGTTAGGGATAAATTTTGAATTTATCAGATATTAATCACCAACTTAATGAATATAAATTGAGTGTTTTGATGTTGGTTTAATAAAATGGTTATATGGGAAAGTTATTATCTAACCGAGAGATTTCTATAATTAATTTGTTTTAAATCACGTATAAATTGAAAGTTCATAGTACAATGCAATGTGATCCACATATATCGTGTTAATTACAAAAGAATTGGAGTTAGAGTAAAGATCAAGGAATTAATTTATATACAAAAAATAATATTGTTAATAGGTTGTTAAATTAGAGAACCGGATTAAATCTAATCTTTATAGAATTGAAATCTAAGTATAAATTGATGTAAAATCATTAATATGATAAAGTTAAAACAAATTTAAACCAAAAGAATGAAGATTGGAAGAAAAACAAAGAAGAATGAAATGTAGAATGAAACAAGAAACAAGGAAAAATATAAGCGATGCCACGGTTCGACCAAGATCCACCAGCAGTCGATCGATGCCATAACGAATCAACTGCTGGTAAATTGAGTGGTCGACCAGTAGCTCAGTTTTTATGCTAGATTGAACCTAGACCCTAAGGGATGAATTGAGTGGTATACATTTTCTGGAACCGGGTTTTATGTGACTTTTCCTACTATTGCTAAGGCGATTCTTCTAGATAAGGCTATGTCATAGTGGGACATTCTTGCATGAAATATTTGAATGTTTGATGTGTGTGCCCGAATGTATTGGATATAGATGTTGATGTTTGATATTTGTATTGGATTCGTATCAATTTTCAGTGAATAACTTGGTTGAGTTATTGATATATTAAGTAGTCATTTATGACTCTTATGCATGCAAGGAATTATTGTATAGGGGAAATATTTTTCCCTTAGCATTATAGGGAATGGTTGTTTTGGGGAAATAGTTGTTCCCTCGGTAATGTAGGAAATAGTTGTTTTGAGGAAACAGTTGTTTCAAGGAAACGGTTGTTCCCATGGTAATGTGGAAGTAGTTTGTAAAAACCCTACTTTTTACCCTTTATAAATTAATTAATTAATTAAAATAGAAGTGTTTGAATTCAATTTGTGATGATCTATAAATTGAATAAATTATTTTAATTAATATGAAATATTTTGAAGTGTATATTAATTTAAACCAAGTTGAAATTTACTTACAAACAAATAAGAAGAATTGTTTACAAAGAAATAAAATAAGAATTAAATTAAAGCCCAAAGCTATTTCGGCCCAAACCCGTACTTCATGTGAGAAATGCGGATTAAGGATCTTAAGTCTAGAATTAACACTAGAGGGGGGTGAATAGTGTTTTAAGAAATATGTTAATCCTTTTGAGTTTATCTTACTTTGTTAACAATGTATACACTAATCAGACACAGATATGAACACAGAATCAAACACAGATGCAAATATAAAGTAAAAGCAGTAAAGGAAAGAACACACCGGATTTTATACTGGTTCGGAGTTAGCCTACATCCAGTCCCGCACAACTAAGTACGGATTTCCTTTCAAAATCAATTCAACAATTATATCCCTCGGTTTCAAGGCTACGAGGTACACCCTCCAGAATTACAATCCTCTGGGTAGAGATACTTGATTTTCGAGGCAACAAGTTCACCCAATTGATTTCCAGGGCTACAATCACACCTTCTCTCGCTCAATTGATTACAAAAAAGTCTATAACTCTGAATAACACTTGGATCTTGTTGAGATAGTGATAGAGAATCAAACCAGAGATAATCTAGTTAGATTCAATATTGATTTCGGCAGAGTGATGATAGAATTTTGAATTAGAAAACATGGAAGAAGAAGAGAAGTGAAAAACTAGAAAATCTGATATAAAATTCGTTGAAACTAACCCCTATTTATAGAAGAACAACAGTCATGTCCATTCGTGAAAGGTTATGGCGAATAGACACTTCTTTTGAAATTTAAATTTTGAACTCAACTGACACCATGTCGACATGGTCACCATAGGCATGTCGACATCCCAAAGCAATTTTTGATGATTTGATTTTCTTTGAAAATAACCTTTATCTTATATTAAAACTATTTTAAACTTTATAAATATACTTGACTATAGACAAAATACATAGATAAATATAGAGAACAATATATATAATTTTATTATAATTTTATATTTAAATCTAAGTATAAATATATTATAATTAAAAGATAGTTTAAAACAGACGAAGTTTAAAAACAAGAATATTTAAGGCTAAAACATCTTTTTGAAAAATCATTTGAAAAGATAATTTTTAAGGCTAAAACATTTTGAAAAACAATTTTGAAAATCATTCCGAAGTTGTTTTTGAAAAACATTTTGAAGTAGTTTTGCAAGCTTCTTCCTGCAGAATATCTCATCAAGTCAGGACTCGAGAACTTGTACAAAACCAGGATGTTCGTGGGTTTGTAAGCTACTTGTCGTGGGTTTGTAAGCCACTAAAAAGGTAGAAATGGGTTCCATCCCAAAAGAAAAATGGAGTGAAGATTTCAGTGCTATTATGAAGTTTTAACATAATTCTAGACTCAATACTTATCTAGAACTCTTGAACTCCTGATAATCTTGATACTCATGAGTCTTCAATCTTGATATCTTGAATCTCTATACTGTACAATCTTCATTCTTTGTACCTGCATGGTTAAATCCTGCATATACATATATATCTAAACTATAATGTTAGTATTTATATTTTATAATCTTATTCTAAGGTTGTTGTCATCAAAACCATCATCTCATGGACTAACAATCTCCCCCTTTTTGATGATGACAACCTTTGTTTATAAAATATTACTTCTATCCTATTGACTCCCCCTAAATCTAATAACTCCCCCTTAATCTATGCCTAACTACCCTATTTTATATTTCTCCCCTTTTGTCATCAACAAAAACAAACTAACTCCAAACTATATAACTCTTTGTCTAATATCCTATATGATGATAGTGTTATCATCAATACTTACTTGTAAACCTAAAACTTAGTCCTAAATTACAAACTCTCCTGACTAAGAATCTATATAATAATAAATTTAATAGAACATATATAAGAACATACATTATTTATTAATTTGTTTATATACATTTTCGTAGAGATCGTAAAACAAACAACAAATAGAAAAGAAAGAGAAGAAACTAATGTGTGTCTTTGAACATAGGAGATCTATGAACCGAACAATTTGGATAGTGGAAACGGAAATTTCCACGTTGTTCGATAAGATTTCCATCTTTGTCAAAACACACTTCGCCAACGCAAACGACTTTGTCATCGTCTTCTGCATGCTCTTCTTCCATTGGTTCTTCTTCTTCTTCTTTGCTTTCCTCGTGTTCATGATCTCCTAAAGAGTCCTCGTCAATCAAGATTGGGTTAGCATGATTATCCATAAGAAATTTTTGCAAATTGCTAAGGATTTTGCCTTGCCTCTCTTGTTCTTTTTCCATTCGAAATTGCATCACTTGAATTTTAGTCATTAACTGAAGGGTATCCTTCAGAAACTTCTCCATTTTCGTTACACGAGCGAGCGTTGATTGTTGAAACGGATCAGAAGTAGGTGATGGAAACGAAAAAGTTGATTTTATGTTTGATTTGGAAGAGAAGACCATTGATAAAATGATTTCAGAAGATAGAACAGAAAGAGAACAGAGAGAATGAAGAAAATTTCGAAATAGGAGAAATTTATAACCACTTATTTGAATTTTGGTGGGAAAAAAAAATTTAAAATGTAAAAACGTTATATGTCGACATGGGTCTAGGGGGGATGTCGACATGGTTCTTGAATATTTGCCTATTTAATTTATTTTGAATTAATTTTTAATTATACTTATTATTCAATACCTAAATATGTACAAATATATTTTAGACAATACAATCAACACACACATCAAAACCAATCATATCAGATAAGTCAAACAAATCAATCAAGTCAAACAAGTTAATCAAGTCAAACAAGTTAATCAAGTTAAACGAGTCAATCAAGTCAAACAAGTTAATCAAGTCAAACAAGTTAATCAAGTTAAACGAGTCAATCAAGTCAAACAAGTCAATCAAAACATACCAAACAAATTAAAAACTAATAATCCTATACTATAAGACAATACTGCAAACTCCTCCTAAATAAAATACACTCATTATGTATACATGTATAACATATGCAATATAGCATGATATGATATGCAGAATGGAGTGCAACTTGTGATGCAAATTATTATGATATTTTATGCATTGTAATTTATGATGTAATATGCAATTAAATGTGATATGAAATAGGATGCATAATGATATGTAATATGAAACAAAATGATAATGAAGTAAAAATAATAATAATATGCAGAATGATATGATGATATATATATACTACGGTAGTGACATTCAGATTATAAGATAAACATGAGTGATAAGTAATATCTAATTGACAGGCATATATGTATATGTATGTATACGTATGTTAAACTATTTATCTTTTCAACCAAACAAAGGTAATAAATGATATTAAAACTATAACATAATCATGAAAGATAATAATCAAACTTAATATCAAAGTCAAATTGCTAAGAAATATGAATTTAAACTGTATATATATGATCAAATATGGTTTTTATAAAAATTAATACCCTAATGATTTAATTTATTTAAAATATTTTTATAACTTGGTTGATTTTTTAAGAATCCAAACATCCATGTTTATAAAATACTTAACTTACTAATTAAAACTTTTATATTAAATTATTATTGTTTAAAATATTTAGAAACATGTTTAAGCATTTTTTTTTAAAATAATAATATCATAATGAAATATTAAGTAAAATAATAAAGATTGAAAAACTAAAATAAACATGTGTTATATTAAGGCCTCTTACTTTAAAAAATTTAGTTAATTAAAAAAAACATTTAAACATGAAATTACTTTTAAAATATTCTAATATAAGTTAGAAACTAACTCTAAAAAGAATAGAGAAAAAAATACTTAAATTAAATATCATTTTTACATAGTTTAAAGTTTCATAAAGAAAAACAACATTTAAAGAATGCTATAAAATTTTTTTGCAATAAAATATATTCAAAACATTATAAAATAAAAACTGTAACTTTTACCAAATGCTGTGTAAAGTTTTTGAAACTCTACAGCGTTTCAAAGCACAGAAATGCTATAAAAACGAATTTGCAGTACTTACAAAACATTATGGAAGAAAAAAAGCATTTTAAAATGCTATCTAAAATTCCGGTCATGTGATGTTGGTGCAATCTTATTAATTGAAGAAATATATAAATAGAGCCTTATTCTAACATTCTAAATTCATTCTACTAATTTCTTAAAGATATAAAATTAGTATCTTAAAAGAAATAGAGTATGAGAAGTAAAAATAGAATTAGAAAAGTTGAAATTATGAATGAATGTATGCTTTTCTACTTAGTATAGTTGTAATAAATTAGTTGTAGATTTTATTTGAAAGAAAACACATTTTAAAAGACTTTTAAAAAATTTAGACTTGTATAACGATATTTATACTATGGTGTGTCGATATATGGACCAAAATATCAAAACTTATAAAAGAGATAAATTTCTATACCTAACTAAATGCATAGATATATATTTCTAAATGCAACAATAAAGATGAAATAATAGTAAAGCGTACCAATTTTTGCATTCCATCTTTCTAACTTTGCTGTTCCTCCACTGTTGTGAACCACACATTTATATCTTTCTGAATTTGACAACGAGATATGTTCTATTGCGACGGGCTCGTTTTTCTGATCAGCGTAGTATATTCATTTGCTGAATTTGAAGACCGTATGAGAAAGATACATATGATTTAGTAAATTGACCAACTTGACGCCAAAACTTTGAATTCGAATTTTGAATGAATGGACACTTCAACCACTATAAATAGGCCCAACGGTCACCACTTTTCATAAAAATTCCTCCTCTTCATCTTCTTCCCGTTTTTCTATATACTATCAAAATTCTAGAAGGCATATCTCCTTCGTTTCTTAACGGAATTGGATGAAACCAACGGCAAATCGAAGAGGAAGGCAAGGGCTACGATCTAGTAATAGTTTGGTGTCGAATTTGGATGGTATTGTGATGCAACAGGCCGAACAGTAGAAGAAATGTAGAAGATCCCGTATACAGTTTTTCAGTTTTGGATAGCCAACTTCAAACTGTCATATCTCACTCAATTTTGATCGGAATTTGATGATACACCCATCAAAACAACCGAGAGAACCAGAACTATAATCTGAAAAGGAGTGGGAACAAAATACTCAAATCTTTGGATGCATTTTGAAGAATACCTTTGACAGTTTTTCCTTCTTTTTCTCTTTGTTCACCAAAACTTCATTTGACAATAACTTCGTCATTTCTTGACGGATTCACACAAAACCGGTGACATTGCGAAGCAGATGGAGAGAAGTACATTATCAAATCAAGTTGTAGATGAGAACCCAAAGTTTTGAATTGATCTGGTACCCATTTCTTTGTCGATTTCCATTATATATCCATTTGTTCTTCTTGATAGATGAATGATTGTCTGGTATCTTTTAACCAACAGTCATTAGACATAACTCTTCTTCTACAAAACAAGATAACTTTTTAAAGAATCAAGTGACTTTTCAAAATAACTAAATTTAATTTTAAACAACAATATCATGATGATTCTGTGACATATTCATATGAAAATAGTGTTAATAATTTTATAAAAAAAATTGCCATTTTTAAAAATTTCAAAATTCAGATTATGAAAGTTTGAAAACCTTGCACCGATACCAAATGTGAGAAATGCGGATTAAGGATCTTAAGGCTAGAATTAACACTAGAGGGGGGGTGAATAGTGTTTTAAGAAATTTGTTAATCTTTTTGAGTTTATCTTACTTTGTTAACAATGTATACACTAATCAGACACAGATATGAACACAGAATCAAACACAGATGCAAATATAAAGTAAAAGCAGTAAAGGAAAGAACACACCGGATTTTATACTGGTTCGGAGTTACCCTACATCCAGTCCCGCACAACTAAGTACGGATTTCCTTTCAAAATCAATTCAACAATTACATCCCTCGGTTTCAAGGCTACAAGGTACACCCTCTAGAATCACAATCCTCTGGGTAGAGATACTTGATTTCCGGGGTAACAAGTTCACCCAATTGATTTCCAGGGCTACAATCACACCTTCTCTCGCTCAATTGATTACAAAAAAGTCTATAACTCTGAATAGCACTTGGATCTTGTTGAGATAGTGATAGATAATCAAACCAGAGATAATCTAGTTAGATTCAATATTGATTTCGGCAGAGTGATGATAGAATTTTTAATAAGAAAATGTGGAAGAAGAAGAGAAGTGAAAAACCAGAAAATCTGATATAAAATTCGTTGAAACTAACCCCTATTTATAGAAGAACAACAGTCATGTCCATTCGTGAAAGGTTATGGCGAATAGACACTTCTTTTGAAATTTAAATTTTGAACTCAACTGACACCATGTCGACATGGTCACCATAGGCATGTCGACATCCCAAAGCAATTTTTGATGATTTGATTTTCTTTGAAAATAACCTTTATCTTATATTAAAACTATTTTAAACTTTATAAATATACTTGACTATAGACAAAATACATAGATAAATATAGAGAAAAATATATATAATTTTACTATAATTTTATATTTAAATCTAAGTATAAATATATTATAATTAAAAGATAGTTTAAAACAGACGAAGTTTAAAAACAAGAATATTTAAGGCTAAAACATTTTTTTGAAAAATCATTTGAAAAGATAATTTTTAAGGCTAAAACATTTTGAAAAACAATTTTGAAAATCATTTCGAAGTTGTTTTTGAAAAACATTTTGAAGTAGTTTGCAAGCTTCTTCCTGCAGAATATCTCATCATGTCAGGACTCGAGAACTTGTACAAAACCAGGATGTTCGTGGGTTTGTAAGCTACTTGTCGTGGGTTTGTAAGCCACTAAAAAGGTAGAAATGGGTTCCATCCCAAAAGAAAAATGGAGTGAAGATTTCAGTGCTATTATGAAGTTTAACATAATTCTAGACTCCATACTTATCTTGAACTCTTGAACTCTTGATAATCTTGATACTCATGAGTCTTCAATCTTGATATCTTGAATCTCTATACTGTACAGTCTTCATTCTTCGTACATGCATGGTTAAATCCTACATATACATATATATCTAAACTATAATGTTAGTATTTATATTTTATAATCTTATTCTAAGGTTGTTGTCATCAAAACCATCATCTCATGGACTAACACTTCATTCCCCATTTCTCTCGAATTCTCCCCCTACTTCATTGAACCCGAACCTGCTGCCCTCTCCTTCCAGAGCCCTTCTTCCCATCAAAGAAAAGAGCGACTGAAGAAATAAAGTCGCGACTTAGGCATCGACGTTGAAGATAGAGGAAGCCGCAATCGATCTGGAGCTACGGCTCTGGGCAACCCCACGTTCCCTACATTGGAGCTAGATCAGCTAGGGGAGGCTGCGATTGAGTTTTATGTGAGGCATAGGTCAATTGGTGGCAGGAGGGTAGCGAGCGGTGTCAGTTGATGTGAGATGACTTCGACTTTGGGGCTGAGCATGAAGGTTGGTGGTTAGCGCAACGTTAGACATCGAGCGATGATTTTCTAGTGGCATTCTAAGCAATGGGCAGAGTTGAAATTCACTTTGATTACATCATTTCAACGAGTATTTCTCACTTACAACTTTATTTAATCATGCTCACATCTTACATCTATATTATCCTAATTAAATCACTTGCTTGAAATGTTGTTTGGGTTATTGATTGAACAGGTTGTTTGTGGATAAGTTATTGGATATGATATTGGATTGATTATTGCAATGTTAGATATGATTTTGGATTTTAATGAATGAGTTGTGTGTTTGTTGAATGTCCGATATGCAAAGGAGATGTTTCCCGTTTGCATTTTAATTTGGAATTTATTTATATTATGTGTATATTGTATGGATAACCGAAATTCAACTCGACCATACGATAAAATTTATATTGATGATTTGATTGTTGATTTAGGAGAATTTTGCTCCATGGTTTTTATTTTAGATGATTTATTTATTTTTCCATTTTAAAATATTTTTGAAAGCTTCGAGAAATTATTTATGGGATTTATTTTAGAAATAAAAGTTGATTTAAAAATGAAAATAGAGAATACCAAAAGTAATTAAGTATATGGAATTAGTTTGTTTTATGATTTTGTATAATTGAATGGTTTTAATAATATTTTGGAAGAAAATTCATTTTATAAAGTGTATTTTTAAGAAATAGGATTTAAAAGATATTTCAAAAAGGAATTTTCAGTATATGAGCCTATTTTGAAGATAAACCAATTTTGAAATATTGTTGAACAGTTTAAAGAGTATTATAATATAAATCCCTTTTTGTATATTTAATTTTCTTTTAATGAAATTTTCATGTGTAAATGTGCATTGGTGGTTCGAAATTGATTTATTTATATTATGAGAAATTCTACATGATATGAAGATTTTGAATTTTATTCAATCATTTGAAATAAATATAATTATTTCAGTAACTTATAAATTTATTTTGAAATAGTTTTTAATTGTAGAAGATTAATAAAAAAATCTAAAGAGATATTAGATAATTTTCAAAATGAGCTATTTGAGATTTTGAATAAATAGTGAAGGTTTGAATTATAAATTATAGTTTGAAAGGAAAAGAATAATTCTTGATTATTTATAAATTTATTTTGAAGAATTAGTTAGCTATAGAAAATTTTGTGTTGTTTCTACAATTATTTTTTGACGCGTACAGTGATTTTGGAAGTTTTGGAATGTATATATATAAGGATTTGGAAATGAAATTTAATAATTGAATCTTATACTGGCATTAAAGAAAGTGAATTTATTATTTAATATATATTTGGTATTTTTTTCTAAGTATTCTTTTTGTTATAAATGGTTCATTATTAAATATTGAGTTGTTGGTAGTTATGTTTATTTATTTGAATAATTTATTTTATATTAATTTGCAGATCATTCTTCACATATATTGAATTGGATTATACGAGTGATTCACCGTTGATGTTGAGTTGTTTAGTGATTTTGTATGCTATGGTGATGACATTCTTCATTATGACTTTGTGATAATTTTTATTCGGTATGGCGAGAAATCTGAATAAATGAAGTTATAATACCGTTTAGGATGGGGCATTCGGTAATATTTCTTCGGTTGTTCTTTGGGCTTGTTATATATAATATTTGTAGATTGAATGTAGTTTATAAGTAGTGAATAAATGTTTGAGTATCGCGTAGTGGTATGGGACGCTTTGTGATTTATTTGGTTATTTATTTTAAATAGAAGACAATCACATGACGGGAATCGTACTATGAGATTGTACTTACGTGAGGTGATACTCGTAGGTGCGAGTAGGGTAAGTGTGAGCAAGGTAGGTGCCCTTATATTTATTGATATTGTGTCCCACTATCATGACATACTCCTTTTATTGGAGTTGGAGAGAACCATACGGCTAGAACCCGCCCTAGCAGCCTGATCTTAGGGTCACGCCCCAGATCTGCGACACTGTATTGGATTTCATTTTTGATGCGCATTACATTATTTGGGTTAGGTGACCCATGGGGTAGGTTCCCCACATCACAGTATTTGGTTTACGTGACCCATAAGGTAGGTTCCCTATAGCCCCTTTTATGTCACATAGGCCAGCGGCCTGTTACCTATTGGGGCAAAGTAGGGTCATGACCTAGAGACTATGCATTGATGAGCCATTGGTGGATATGTGTCACGATGTCCTACGAGGTAACTGAAGACTATAGGAGCAGATCTGGTTAGGTGACCCTGGCTCCTGGAGCGGGAAGATGGCCATCAATCTGCCTTTTGGTTCTAACGGAGTAGTAGTTTGGCATATTCTATTGATACGCATCACTTAAGTATAGATATGGGTTAGACATTCCACGGTTAGAGGGCCTACATATTCATGTATGTATAACACTACTTGGGACTTTGAGACTGTCATACATTCATTCCCTTTGATGATATGTTTTGATTTATATATAAGGAGATGAGATTATATCTGGATAGGTGTCCAAAGTATAGTGGATTCTCATATCTTTTATACATCTTACTGATGGGTAGGTGGCCTATATTTTAAAGTCAGATAGTCTATTTTACATTGTTTTGATGATAGTAATTTTATTATTTAAGATTGAGAGATATACTTGATGACATCTTATATTTGATGATTTCTGGACTTTGATGATCAGATATGGATGATCCACCCATTTGATATTGCTTTGATTGGATAATATTTGGTGTGATTTTATATGGGTGATGAAATCTTTATGCTTGATTTCATGATTGATTCATTTTTTATGCTATTGATTGTATGTCATCAGTATTATGATACGCGTATTTTATATCTATATATGTGAATAACCCCTTGATTTAGATATAGTCTTATTTATGAGACCTTTTAGGTATAGGAACAGTGAGACCATGTTTTGTATTAGGCATAGAGGAGGCTAGTAATTTAGTATAGTAGTTTAGCATTTTGTATTGTATTGTCCCTTATATGTATATTCATGTGATGTATATATTGACGTACCTTGTATATTTAGTATTATACTGTCGCTGCGATTCTAACTCTATATTCTCTGTTATATACTATATATTGTGTATTATTCTATCTTAGAGGCACATGCGTTTATTGCTTTGTGCTGATACTGTGTACATATAGAAGTGTTATTTAATTGATGTTTAAATACATACTAGTGTTAGCCTAAAGGAATATTCACGTGTGTACCCCTACATCGCCTTATTCTACGTACTATCCGATAAAACTACTTTGTAGTATACTTGGATAGTATGAGTATAGGGTGGGGGTGTTTACACAGTTGTTCCAGGGAAATGGTTATTCCATTAGTAACGTGGAAATTTCTACTCCTTTTGGTTGGAGAGTAGTGAGTTTCAGACACGCTTCATTTTGTCGTTGATTTATATGTTAAGTGGTTAAGTGTAACATTGAGCTTAATCGAGTAGTCAATTGTTGGACATTGTTATTTACGTATGAATGTCGACAGTTTAAGGTATGTTTGCACAAGTCACATAGATTAAAAATGATGTTATAGCAGTATATTTAAAGTATATGTATATGGAATAGATTAGTTTCACTCGCTCAAACATATGTTTGACCTACTTATATTTTCCTTTTTATTTATATCTCTAGGTTGATGGACCCCCATGACATGGAGAATATGATGTTGAGAATCTAAAAATGTAAATATTGTATAATTTGCAAATATAACTAATGGCTAGTATATTTATTTCTATCGCGAATTGGGATTTATTATACAAATCTAACTACGCATTTGGACTTATGTTGAATATAAGGTGTTTTATAATATATGTTGTTTCCTTCTACTGTAAAAAAGAAGGTTTTTTGTTAAACTCTATTTTTTTTTCTTTTTATAATAAGTTGACACTTGTCGTCTTTGGTTTATGAGATGTTAACGTTGATTCGAGCTTTAAATCCAAGGATTGAAAAAGATGGTTTGGTACATTTGGTATCAGGGCAAAAGTTATTGTAACACCTCTAATGTTTTATAACATTATTCAGGAGATTTAATTAGATAAAGTAAATAGAATAATGTAAGAATTAGAATAATAAGGAGACTGAGATTTGAATAAACGATAAGAAGGTCGTGCTTAATAAATTAAATGGGCATAAGAATGGTTTGTAAGCTAATTAAATTACACAAGAGCATATTGGGATATTCGCACCTTATTACCATAACCTTTATATATTCTCGTTCCTTATACTATTCACGTTCATTTCTCATTTTCACAAAACATAAAACGCAAACATAAAAGAGAAGCTGGCCATTGTTAAGGAAGAAGAAGAAGAGAAAATTCAAATCAAGCTAAGAATTAAGGCAAGGGGAATAATCTTAATCTCAATCCAATCTCCTTATCCTAATCAAGTTGAATAATAGTCTATATCATCACTATTTTGTTATATAATCATTTGTTTTCGGGTTTAAGATTAAATCCATTTTTATGATGATTTGGATGATGATACGCTTGGATCATAACATGTTAGATTTAAACAAGGTTGTTTAAATATGATTTTACACAGTTTCAAGGGTAAAACTGATTATAGTTGATTTCGAATGCCTTGAGAAAATTTTTATGTTATGTAAAACATGATTTTAGAGTTAGGTTTTAATTTTCATAATTTTTCAAGTTATGGAGAATATGTTATGAATTTTTAAAGGAAAATATGGTTAATTGGGTTTAGAAATTTATTTCTGAAATTATATTAAGAATTTAGGTCTGAAATTTAGATATGTTAGATAACATATTAAAAGTGAATTTCTATCATTTTTGGGGATTTTTCCTAAGTGATTTATTATGAGAATTAAATTATTTTGAAAGGAGGACCTAAATAATTTAATTATTTTGCTTAATGGAAGGGCTTATTTGTTAAATTAATCTTGTTTTAGATCTGAAATTATAAAGCTGTTATTTTTGTAAAGAATTTGAAAAGTTTATGCAACCAATCACATGTTTACAAGTAGGCAGGTTAGTTAGAAAGTATTTGCTTTAATTAGCAATAAATCTGTTTTACCTGGAAAAGTGGGTTCCGCCATTTCTAAAGCACCTTTCGACCTTATACTTCCGCCTTCAGTGAAGTCGAAACCCCACAAAGCCAAAACCAATACACAAGGTATCAATATAGGTACATAGTGGATTGGAGAAAGGCGGAAGGCATGGTGTCGAAACATAGCTTCTGATGGGAACAAAACATTTGCTTTGTTTTCAAATATTAAGCACCTGCCTTTGTTTTACTAAAGCTTTCGAAGGAGTCGAAACATATGCATTCGAAAGGGGTTTTCTAAATAGCTTTCGAAGAAGGTTTCCATCGTTTATTTTTAAGTATAAGCTTTCGAATTAGTCTCTTGTTTATAAAACAATGCTTTCGAAAATGGTGGTTCTAACCTAATCAAAGCCCTGCTGCCATTCTTTTGCCTTTCGAGTGAATTGAAGTCTTCAATGCTTTCGAAGGGTAGCTTTTGTTTTAAAGATGTACTAAGCCACTTCCTAAATGCTTTCAAAATGGTTCATGGGTTTCGAAGGCAATGGCTTCGAAAGGGGTTATCGATGCTAACCTTCAATGTTTTACTTAAATGTTTTGAAGCTTTCGAAAGGATGGTGCCGACGCAATCAAACTTTCCCCAAACAATTTTATATGAAGATTAAGGATTTCGAAAGAGATACTTCCGTATATATTCACATTGACCCAAAAGATGTTTTTAAAGCAAAACCCAATGGTTTTGAAAGAGTTACTTTCATTGGTTTCAAAGCTAGGTTACTGAGGATTATTAAGTAATGTTTTGGTACTTTCGAAAGGTACATTGTGGTTCTGAAAGAGATGGTTTAAAAGGCTTCGAAAGGTATATATTTTGCATTTTGAAAAAAAGTTTTCTTCTCTCAAAGTAGGTTATCCAGGGGTATCGAAAGTAATGTTTTAAGGTATCTAAAGCCTTAGTTTTTAAAACAAATAACCCAATCTCATCTTAAAGGAAATCGATGGCATAAACAAAGAGTTTTGAAATGATTTTAAGTATGGAATTTTTGAATAAGTTTTCCTTGATTAATAGGTTAAAGGGATTAACCAAGTTATTATTTTTGCTTCTTCATATATGTATATATTCACATTGTAATGGACCCATAAATGTATTTTGGGAAAGGGCAGAATAACGAGCCAGATTGACCCAGTAGTGAATATAAATTAAGTTAACCCCTGAATGAGTAGAATTGCATATAGGAGGTCAGGAAGACCAGAATATAGGATGATAAAATATTGATTAAAGAAGTTGTCATGGAGACAGGTTCATAGTAAACCCATGAAAACTATGTATAAAAGAAGTTGTCAGGGAGATAGGTTCATCGTAAACCCATGAAAGCTATAATAAAAGAAGTAGTCAAGGAGACAGGTTCATAGTAAACCCATGAAAACTATTATTAGAAAGAGTATTGGTAGGAGCCAATAGGTTTGTCATGAACCCATGAAAACTATTTCCGAATTAAGTTATTGACATATGTCAATAGGTTCCTAGTCAACCCATTAAAACTAGGATAAGAGGGAAGTTATTGGAGTTACCAATAGGTTCGGGGAGAACACACGAAACAATGATGTTATTAGTAGAGGCCAGTAGGTTCTTAGTGATCCCATGAAAACTATGAAATAGGACAGGAAGTCCATAAATTTAAATAGGTTAATAGTAAGCCCATAAAAACTATGAAACTAGACATGGAGTCCATAAACATTAAACAGGTTATCAGCCCATGAAAACTATTAGGTTAATAGTGACCCTAGAAACTATAACTAAGATAGATAGTCAAAAATGAATGGGGATGGGTAATCCAGAATTGATTTTCTTATTTTACATATCATCATAATATTTTAAAATGTTTTAACCATTGTGGACGCAGGAGCACGACATATGGTTTTATAAAGGTTTTAGGATACTAGTGAGGGGAAAACCAGTTCCGCTAAGCGGCATGGTCTCACTAGATATCTAAATGGTTTGAGACTGTAGATTATTGTTTATAATAGGCTTTATGTCTGACTCGAAGTTTATGTTTTCCCCTTAAACTCTCGGGTGCTCAATTGATTATGAGTAGTTTGAGAGTTGAGGTTTTCAGGTACCTCTTTAGATGAATATGCTTCCGGAGACATGCATGAGGCATGATAGCTATCTAAAGTTCTCTTTTATTTTTATTCCAATGTGTTGTTGTTATGAAGGCAAAGTTGTTAAATTGCCTATATATACTCCAATCATCCAATGGGGCATCTTCATATGTCGCTCTTGGCATATGTTGTAATAAATATATTTTTTCTGAACGTGGTTCTCTTATAGGGATTATGTAATGAATTTGAAATGTTTTGAAATGGAATGAGAAAGGTATTTGTTGATTTTTTAAATTTTCCATGTCCATGTGTTTATGTTATGCCAATGTATTTAACATTGCCATATTTGGTCGCAGAGGATTAATAATTATGGATGACTGCAACATCGGTAGCCGTTAATTTTGGGCCTTCAACTGGAGGATGTTACAAGTTGGTATCAGAGCATAGGTTTATGAAACTTAAAAGAAATTTAAACCTAAAAGATTTTTTGAAACATAATCCAATGAATTAGAAATAAGATCGGGGTTTGGGATAACACTATAGTAACGTACTTGTATTTGATATATAGATATATATAGTATGTATTCCCCTATCTCTTAGACCGTTCTTCTGTATCTTACTAAGGCTCGTATGCAAATTTACGAGAAAGAAGATATGAAGGCAGAAAACGAAAGAGGAAATCTCGATGGAGGAAGCACCACAACCAGTGGAAATGCTCGACCCACTAGGAGGAACCCGGGTCGACAGGCCAATGCTAACCAAAATGCAAATGCTAGTGTGGGTGCTAGAAATCCACCCGTGGATATGGGGCAATGTATCAGTTCTTAGTCAATATGAAGCAAGTAGGAGTAGCTGCTGGAGTTGCTGGAAATGTTGGACGAGCTGATCCTATGGCTCCAGTTGGGAATAATTATGCTAAGCTAAGCAGAGATTACACCAGTCTTGGTGGGAAGCCATTTACGGGGACGGAGAATGCCATAGGGGTAAAGAATTGGTTGTTGCGTTCTGAGAGAATATTTGCTGATCTGGATTTAGATGATGAGCAGAAGAGAAGGTTGGCCTCTAGGAAGTTGCAGGGGTCAACACTTCGTCGATGGAACAGTGTTACTGTCGGAGTTCCGAAGGAGGAATTGACTTGGGCTGATTTTCGAAGGAGATTTGAGAAAATTTTTATGTCTGAGGTTGCTAAATCAGCTCTGCTGAGGAAGTTTTTTGATCTAAAGTCGGGAGAGATGTCGGTTGTTGAGTATGCTGCTAAGTTTGATGAGTTGTCCCGTTATGGATATAATACTATAGACACCGTCATCAAGAGAAATGAGAGGTTCATTCGAAGATTGAGACCTGAGCTTACTAGGGTGACCCTGACACATATCCGTGATCCTAGTAATGTAGTACTGGAGATGGCAATTCGCCATGAAGAGATGCTTGCTGTTAGTGCTAGATAGAAGCCAGTTGAAACCCAAGGTTCTTAGGGAAAGAAGAGACAGTTCTTTAAGAAGAAGGGAGCCCAGAAGGGGGAGGCTGCCAAGAAGGCAAAGGATGATTAGTTTGCTTCAAATGTGACAAGAAGGGTCATTATGCTTATGAGTGTCGGTCAGGCAATGGGAAGAAGGCTGCAGATAAGAAGAATGTGAAGTGCTTCAACTGGGACCAAGTTAGGCATTATAAGAATCAGTGTCCAGAACCGGTTAGGGCAGACAAGGGAAAAGTTTTTGCTGTTGGACCATCATCAACTTGACCAAGTTTAGTAGAAAAAGGGAAGAATGTGATGGAAGGTACATTTTTGATTTAGAGTATACCAGTTAGGATACTATTTGATGCTAGTGCATCACATTCATTTATATAACAGTGTTTGGTTGATAGGTTGTGCTTAGAACCCACATACCTTGTTACTTCCTTAAGGGTTGCAAATCCAATAGGAGGGTATGCAGCTCTATGGATGAGATGTGACCAGTTAGAACTAGACTTGTTAGGTCATAACTTTGCATGTAGTCTGTATGTTTTCGATTTTGTAGATTTTGAAATCATTTTGGGTATGGATTTGTGTGTAAGTATGAGGCTAGGATATTTTGCCAGGATGGGGAGATATCACTAAGACACCCTGAGAGTCATAACCGAAGCATATTCTCAGTGGAGACTTCTGACATGAGTAGTTGTGCTTTGTTAAGTGCTTTGGAAGTGGGAGAAGAGCTAAGTCAGGTTCGAGTAGCAAGGATTTTGCAGATGTCTTTGAGATGGTTACAGGACTACCACTGAAACGAGCTATTGAGTTTCAGATAGATCGTGTGCTAGGAGCTGAACCTGTAAGTAGACCACCTAGCAGGATGACAACGACCGAGATGAAGGAATTGAAGGTGCAACTAGTGGATCTGGAAGGGAGAAATTTTATTAGACCAAGCAGTTCGCCTTATGGAGTGGCCGCGGTATTTGTGAAGAAACCAAATGGGTCGTTAAGAATGTGGATCAACTATCATAAGTTGAACTAGAGGACCATTAAGGTTAAGTATCCATTGTCGAGAATAGATGATCTATTTGATCAGTTGTGTGGAGCTGGAGTGTTTTCCCAGTTGGATTTGGCGATAGGTTTCCATTAGTTAAGAGTGGCAGAGGACAGTATTCCTTTGACAACATTTCAGACTAGGTATGGCTCGTATGAGTGGTTAGTAATGCCATTCGGGTTAATGAATGCACCTGCTTTCTTCATGGATCTGATGAACCGAGTTTTCCGAGAGTATTTGGATAGGTTCGTGTTGGTATTTATAGATGACATTTTAGTATACTCTATGGATGAAAGGGAGCATGAAGATCATCTTAGAGTGGTACTTGAGACACTGAGGTAGCATCAGCTAAAAGCAAAGTTTTCGAAGTGTCATTTTTGGAAGAAAGAGGTTGAGTTTCTTGGTTACATGGTTTCAGAGAAAAGGTTGTCAGTCGATCCAAATAAGATTGAAGCTGTTAATAATTGGAAGAGACCAGTGACGGTGACTAAGATTAGAAGTTTTCTTGGACTTGATGGCTATTACAACAGATTCATCAAGGATTTCTCACGGATAGCAGCATCTTTGACTAAGCTAACCTGGAAGGATGTGAAGTATGTCCGGTCCAACAAATGTGAGGAAGCATTCCTTAAGTTAAAGCATTTGTTGACCAATGCACCTATGTTAGTAGTTCCAAACGGAAACCAAGGGTTGGTGGTGTATACCGATGCATGTGGGATTGGATTGGGAGCTGTGTTGATGCAAAAGGGTAAAGTGATTGCATACATTTCACGACAGCTTTGACCGCATGAAGTGAGATATCCCACTCATGATCTGGAGTTGGCTGTGGTGATCTTCGCATTGAAGATTTGGAGGCATTATCTCTTAAGGGATGGGTTTGAACTATATACAGATCATAAGTCTTTAAGGTACTTATTCTCTCAGAAGGAGCTAAATATGGGACAACGGAGGTGGTTAGAGTTTTTAGCTGTTTATGATTTTGGTATAGAGTATACTCCTGGGGAAGGAAATAAGGTAGCAGATGCTCTTAGCAGATTACATCAGAATGTGGTGTTATCTATGTTGGCAGAGTGGAAAGATTTAGAAGCTTTGACTACTTGTAGTGTGCAGTTAAGGTCGACTGCTAATTCTAGTCAGAGTACTGCCATGTTGTCCTGTTTAGAAGTTTGACCAGTGTTGATCAAGAGGATTGCTTCTAAGAAAAAAGAGGATCCAGTATTATCCGAGAAGATTAGAAGGCTTGAGGTTATAATTGAGATCGATAATCTAAAAGATTTTAGTCTTGACCAGAGAGGATGATTGAGAAAGAAGGGACGGTTGTGGGTTCCAAATGTTGAGAACTTAGGGAAATAATTTCTTGGATAATGTCATCGGTCTAAGTTTACGATTTATCTTGGAGGGACCAAGATGTATCAAGATATGACAAGGAGCTTCTATTGGGAAGGTATGAAGAGGGATGTTGGCTTGTGGGTTAGGCAGTGTTCAAACTGTCAACAAGTGAAAACCGAACATCAGAAGTCGAGTGATTTGCTTCAACCTTTAGAGATTCCAATTTGGAAATGGGATTCAATATCCATGGACTTTATAGACAGTTTGCCAAGGTCAAATAGGGGAAATGAAAGTATATGGTTATAATAGACAGGTTGACCAAGAGTGCCCATTTCATTCCAATTAATTCAACCAGGATGACACTTGTTTTAGCTAAGTTGTTCATGAAGAACATAGTTAGACTTCATGGAGTTCTTAGTAGCATAGTCAGTGACAGAGATGCTTTACTCACTATTGAATTCTGGAAGATTCTACAGGATGTATTAGGTACTAAGCTTAATATGAGTATTGTATATCACCCTTAGAGAGAGGTAGCTAGAGAGAGTCAATAAGGTACTCGAGGATTTGCTGAGAGCTTGCGTATTGGACTTTGGTGGATCTTGGGAGGATCGCCTACATTTGGTTGAGTTTTTCTATAATAATAATTATCAGACTAGTATAGGAATGACGCCTTTTGAAGCTCTATACGAAAGGCCGTGCAAATCACCAGCATGTTGGTTGAAGACTGGAGATAGATTAGTCATGGGTCCAGATCTGGTTAGAGAGGCGACAGAGAAGATTGAGTTAATTTGAGAAAGGAGGAAGGAAGCTCAGTCCAGACAGAAAAGTTACATTGATAAGAGGCGTAAACACCCAGAATTCTTAGTTGGAGATAATATTTTCATTAAGGTATCACTTATGAAAGGTGTGATGTGATTTTGAAAGTCAAGGAAGCTGGCACTGAGATATGTTGGTCCATTCCAGATTATAGAGAGGATTGGAAAGCTCGCATATAGAGTAGACTTGCCGAGCAGTATGGCAGGTGTCCATAATGTATTTCATGTGTCTCATCTTCGCAAGTATGTGCATGATCCAAAGACTACTATTCCTCCAACAAGGTTGGATAGTAGAGCCTAATTTGACATTTGTTAGACATCCAGTTCGGGTTGTAGCAAGAGATGAGAAAAGATTAAGGAACAAGACAGTCAAGTTGGTGAAAGTTCAGTGGAGTGACAACGAGAAGGATTGTACTTGGAATACAGATGACAAGATTAGAGATACTTATACTGATCTACTTTAAGGGTATGTCTATATTAGATTTATATAGATAGTTTTTGGTCAGGTAGACTAGTATGGTTGTTAGGAGTCATTATAGATGATTGTTATGTTTAGTATTTAGTCCTTACTGAATTTGAAGGAAGAAATTCTTTAAGGAGGGGAGCATGTAAAACCCCTAATTTTTTATAACATTATTAAGAAGATTTAATTAGATAAATTAAATAGAATAATGTAAGAATTAGAATGATAAGGAGATTGAGATTTGAATAAACGATAAGAAGGTCGTGCTTAATAAATTAAATGGGCTTATGAATGGTTTGTAAGCTAATTAAATTACACAAGGGCATATTGGGAAATGGTCGCACCTTATTACCATAACCCTTATATATTCTCGTTCCTTATACCATTCACATTCATTTCCCAATTTCACAAAACATAAAATGCAAACATAAAAGAGGAGTCGGCCGTTGTTAAGGAAGAAAAAGTGAGATAATTTAAATCAAGCTAAGGATTAAAGCAAGGGTAATAAATCTTAATCTCAATCCAATCTCCTTATCCTAATCAAGGTGAATAATAATCTATATCATCTCTATTTTGTCATATAATCATTTGTTTTAGGGTTAAGATTAAATCCATTTTTATGATGATTTGGATGATGGTATGCTTGGATCATAACATGTTAGATTTAAACAAGATTGTTTAAATACTTTTACACGGTTTCAATGGTAAAACCGATTACAATTGATTTCGAATGCCACGAGAAAATTTTTATGTTATGTAAAACATGATTTTGGAGTTGGGTTTTAATTTTCATAATTTTTCAAGTTGTGGAGAATTTATTAAGAATTTTCAAAGGAAAATATGGTTAATTGGGTATAGAAATTTATTTCTGAAATTATGTTGAGAATTTGGGTCTGAAATTTAGATATGTTAGATAACATATTAAAAGTGAATTTCTGTAATTTTTGGAGATTTTTTCTAAGTGATTTACTATGAGAATTAAATTATTTTGAAAGGAGGAACCTAAATGATTTAATTGTTTTGCTTAATGGAAGGGCTTATTTGTTAAATTCATCTAGGTTTAGATCTAAAATTATGCGATTGTTATTTTTATAAATAATTTGAAAAGTTTAGGCAACCAATCACCTATATACAAGTTGCCAGGTTAGTTAGAACGTATTTGCTTTAATTGGCAATAAATCGGTTTTACCTAGAAAAGTGGGTTTCGCCTATTTCTGAAGCACCTTTCATCCTTATGCTTCTGCCTTCAATCAAGTCGAAACCCCAAAAACCCGAAACCAATACACAAGGTATCAATATTAGTACATAGTGGATTAGAGAAAGGCAGAAGGCATGGTGTCAAAACATAACTTCCGATGGGAACAAAACCTTTGTTTTGTTTTCAAATGTTAAGCGCCTGCCTTTGTTTTATTAAAGCTTTAGAATGATCGAAACATATGCTATCCAAAGGGGTGTTCTAAATAGCTTTCGAAGAAGGTTGCCATCTTTCATTTTTAAGTATAAGCTTTCGAACGTGTCCCTTGTTTATAAACAATGCTTTTGAAAATGTTGGTTCTGACTTAGCCGAAGCCCTACTACCGTTCCATTTCCTTTCGAGTGAATTGAAGTCATCAATGCTTTCGAAGGGTAGCTTTTGTTTTAAAGATTTACTAAGCCACTTCCTAAATGCTTTCGAAAGTGTTCAAGGGTTTCGAAGGCAATGGCTTTGAAAGGGGGTATCGATGCTAACCTTCAATGTTTTACTTAAATGTTTTGAAGCTTTCGAAAGGATGGTGCCGACGCCATCAAACTTTCCCCAAACAATTTTATATGAAGGTTAAGGGTTTCGAAAGAGATACTTTCATATATATTCACTTTGACCCAGAAGATGTTTTTAAAGCAAAACCTAATGGTTTCGAAAGAGTTACTTTCATTGGTTTCGATGCTAGGTTTCTAAGGATTATTAAGTAATGCTTTGGTACTTTCGAAAGGTACATTTTATTTTCGAAAAAGATGATTTAAAGGGCTTCGAAAGGTATATATTCCGTGTTTTGAAAAGAAATTTTCTATTCTTTTGAAGCAGGTTATCCAGGGGTATCGAAAGTAATGTTTTAAGTTATCGAAAGCCTTAGTTTTCAAAATAATAACCCAATATCATTTTAAAGGAAAACCATGGCATAAATAAAGTGTATTGAAATGATTTTCAGTATGGAGTTTTTGAAGAAGTTTTCCTTGATCAATAAGTTAATGGGATTAACCAAGTTATTATGTTTGCTTCTTCATATATGTAAATATTCACATAGTAATGGACCCATAACGGTATTTTGGGAAAGGACAGAATAACCAACTAGGTTTACCCAGTAGTGAATATAGATTAAGTTAACTCCTAAATGAGTAGAATTGCATCCAGAGGTCTGGAATACCGGAATATAGGATGCTAAAATATTGATTAAAGAAGTGTCAGGGAGACAGGTTTATACTAAACCCCTGAAAAGTGCGTATAAAAGAAGTTGCAGGGAGACAGTTTCGTAGTAAACCCATGAAAACTATGTATAAAAGATGTTGTGAGGGAGACAGGTTCATAGTAAAGCCATGAAAACTATGATTAGAAAGAGTTACTGGCAGGGGCCAATAGGGTTGTAGTGAACCCATGAAAACTATTTCCGGAGTAAGTTGTTGAAAGATGTCAATATGTTCCTAGCCAACCCATGAAAACTAGGATAAGAGGGAAGTTATTGGAGTTACCAATAGGTTCAAGGAGAACCCATGAAATAATGATGTTATTGGCAGGGGCCAATAGGTTCCCAGTGATCCTATGAAAAGTACGAAATAGGACAGGGAGTCTATAAATTTAAATAGGTTAATAGTAAGCCCATGAAAACTATGAAACTAGACAAGAAGTCCATAAACATTAAATAGGTTATTAGTCAGCCGATGAAACTTATTGGGTTAATAGTGACCCTAGGAACTATAACTGAGACAGATAGTCAAAAATGAATGAGGATGGGTAATCCAGAATTGATTTACTTGTTTTTCATATCATCATAATATTTTGAGATGATTTAACTATTGTGGATGAAGAAAGACAGTATATGATTTTATAAAAGTTTTAGGATACTAGTGAGGGGAAAACCCGTCCGCTAAGCGGCGTGGTCTCATTAGATATCTAAATGGTTTGAGATGGTAGATTATTATTCATACCAAACTTTATCTTTGACTCGAAGTTTATGTTTTCCCCTTAAACTCTCGGGTACTTAATTGATTTTGAGTAGTTTGAGAGTTGAGGTTTTCAGGTACCTCTTTAGACGAATAAGCTTATGGAGACGTGCATGAGGTATGATAGCTATCTAGAGTTCTCTTTTATTTTGATTCCGCTGTGTTGTTGTTTAAAGGAAATTTTTTTAAATTGCATATATATATTCTGATCATCTAAGGGGCATCTTCATATGTCGCTCTTGGCGTATGTTATAATAAATATTTTTTTTTCTAAACGTGGTTCTCGTATAGGGATTATATAATGAATTTGAAATGTTTTGAAATGGAATGAGAAAGATATTTTTTTATTTTTAAAATTTTCCATATCCATGTGTTTTTTTATATCAATGTATTTAACGTTACCATATTTGGTCACCGAGGATTAATAACTATGGATGACTGCAGCACCTGTAGTAGTTAGTTTTGGGCCTCCAAGTGGGGGATGTTATAGTTATCCTTAAATCAAGGACGAGGAATGTATTGACAGAACATATTTGTATTTTATAAATGTTGATATGTATAATATATAATGTATAAGTCAGGTATAAGTGTAAGCATTGTTTGCTATTCCAGTTGATTTACTAACTATTGGGGAGTTGCTAATGAACCCTAGTTACAAATAGCCGAGGATTGTAACAACCCGGATTTTGGAGATTACCGTTAATATTAAATTATAATGCAAATAATAATTTAATATTGTGATTATAAATGAATTGGAGGAATGAAATGTGAGTTAATATTGTTTATTTTATAAAAAAACAATGTTTTGATGAATAAAGCTTGGGTTTTTAATTTATGTGAGTTAATTCATCTCATAAGATGTTATTTCAACATATTGATGGTTGGAATAAATATAAATGAGTGAAAATAAGCTTAGAATATTTTATTTGTGATATTGGGTTGAAAATAAATGATGTTAGTTATTTATTGAGTCAAAATGGGAAGTATTGGAATTTTATCCCAATAATAGCCTTTTATAGTGAATAAAAAGGGCAAATGAGGAGAAAATGAATTTTTCGATGTGTATTAATGATTGAAAATAGTGTTGTAATATTTTAAAAAGTGATAAAACATTTAATACACTTATTTGAGTTAAGAAATAATTTTTATTTGACTCAGATTGTTTAAAATCGTGGTTTTTTTTGTCTAAAAATAACAATATTGTCAAATATTGTGTAAATTAATAGTTTATTGGGAAAATAATATTTTTAAGTGTAAAAAAAAATTATTGTGTTAATCATGTTCACCGTGTTAAAATACGAAGAATGCATTTTGTCTCATGTAAAAAGAAGTTAATATGAGAAAGTTATGTTAAAAATGGTTTAAAACCTATGTATATTAGCCTAAATAAATTTCTAAGTATGAGAATGGACTAATTGGGTATGGTAAACATCCAATAACCCAAATTCTAGAGTTTTCAGATGAAGTACGTTCCTTTTCTCCCAAAACTTATTACAGTAAAACCTAAATCAGGAAAAAAAAGCTTCAAGGTACAAACAATGGCTACCCTCTTCAAAATTTAATCTTCCAAGCTCAAATTTTGCAAATTTAAAAGCATAATTCAAGTTAGAATCATAAAAGAAGGTAATCTCCAATCTATTCTATCTTAAAATCCATCTAAAATCCTAGAATTGTTTGCTGTAAATTTTGTTTTGATCAATTTCTTCTTTGCATGTATTGTTTTTTTCTATTTTCAGGTGTTTAGGGCTCCAATCTTATGCTAAAGGCTCAACCTGCTTGCAAATCCTTAATTATTCACTGAAAATCAATAGGTAAGTGTAAAAGCTTACAAATGCTAGCCAAAAACAAGGTTTTGAATTGAATTTTCGTACTAATAAGGTTATGTTTCGTCTTTGTTATTCTCTGTTTTCTGTTGCCACATTGTTTTGACTATAACTCATTCATTTTTTATCCAAATTTAACAATTTTGGATGTTCTGGAAAGCTCAGACAAAGAGCTACAAGTTTCGTGTTTTGAGATGTTTGAAATTTTGAAATTTTCTTGATCAAAATCGTGCTTGTTTGTTGCTATCCCGAGAGCAAATGACAGCAACAACAATCACAAGTCTGAGAAATTATTTTGCCCATAACTCATTCGTTTCTTAACCGATTTTGATAATTTTAGATGTACCGGAAAGCTTAAGTCATGTACTACAACTTTCTTTTTATTAATTTTGCCTGATTCTGAAGTTATCTATGCTAAAATTGCAATTGTTTGTCGCTGTCCTGCAAATACATAAGTTCAGGCTGAATTTGATGTTTTGAGTAAAATGATCATAACTTTTGAAACAATGATCGAAATTCGATGATCTTGGCCATTCTGGAAAGTTTAGAAACCAAGCTACAACTTTATCTTATTTCATTTTGCCTGATTTTGAAGTTATCTATACTATAATTGCAATTGTATGTCGCTTCCTGAAAATGCATAAGTTCAGGCTGAGTTTGATATTTTTAGTAAAATGGTCATAACTTTTGAAACATTGATCCGAAATCGATGATCTTGGTCATTCCAAAAAGCTTGAATTATATGCAACAACTTTCATTCAGAGTGTTTTTATAAAATTTTAATGTTTGCTAGCTCAAAACAGTGGATTTTATCCGCTGTCCTTTGTTTTGTTTCATGTTGTTAGTGCACTTATTGTTTTCAAACCACTTGAAAATTGTTTTGCATCCATGAATATGTATATGCATGATCTGGCTTGGTAATTATGGTGTTAAATATTTTATTTTAAATATTTTGAAGAGTATTTCTAAATAATAAAAGTATATATACTATATTTATTTTATATAAAAAGTAGAATTTTTTTATAAAAGGATTTCTTTGGATTTCGAAAATTTTATTTTAAAAACCCGGTTTCCTTAGTAAATTATTGCACAAAGATCATAAACTATTTTTTCCCTTTTCGGACGTATAAGAATGAGAATTAAACGATTTAGTAAGGATATGTGGTATGGGACATGTGTTTTTGCTTTATCGCTTAATATCGGACTTCTACGATCGAAACTAATTTGAATTATTGTTTTGAGATGATTTAGAAATTGCCAAATTATGACGAAGATTATTGGTTGGAGAATTACTCTTTTGAGTACGTTCAATGACGAACCAATCTAGATGTTTTTACAATCGCCGATGAGATGAGGCGACCAAGACGAAAATTTTCCATTTGGAGAATTATGAGTAGAAATAACCGTCATGATGTTGTTTTACATACCGATGAGACGAGGTAAGTCTATTTATGAAGTTAAGATGTTTATGATGATTTATGAAGTTAAGATGGTTATGATGATTTTTACTTGTCGATGAAATGAGACAAGTCACGATGGAACCACTACTCATCGATGAGAAGAGAGGAGTATGGTATTATATTAACTCGCCAATGAGATGAGGCAGAGTGAGTTTTATGATGGTTCTAATGTTTTATGATGTTTTCTAATGTGGAACCAACTAACGATTAGTAAAACATTAGGGGAGAACGTATAGTATGGGATATACGTTCACGCCTTTTGGGTTCCTATTCGAATAGTTGAGACACATTCAAGATGTTACTAGTACTAGACCGAGTACGATTGGAGTCACCATGTTGTTTACAATGTTATTACCCGACTCCAATCACCACGATGTTTTTACTCGGATTTGTGACTGGATGTCATCAAGATGTTCCGACTAGTCAATCATGATGTTCACGATGTTATGATGTTATGTGACCCCAAGTCATCATGAAGTATGGTACCAAATTACTAGTACTAGTCAAGATGTAAATGCACATGTTGTTTTCCATGAAGTTTAGATGTTTTGATTTCACTGTTTTGATGATGCTGCTTTATTATAGCCTTATGTAAGAAAATGGCTTATTTATATACATTGTTTTATGATGATTTCGAATATGATGTTTTGAACTCTTTCCGGGTTCTATCAAGATGGATTTGAGGCATTTTATATTTATATCAATGAGATGATGTATAAATTATGGAAATTCTTTTATAGTGCGTTTTAATAGTGGATTTGAGATGTATTTATATTTATATTTATACCGATGAGATGAGGTATAAATGATTATGGAGATTCTTTGATAATGAGTATAGTGATGGATTTGAGATGTATTTATATTTATACCGATGAGATGAGGTATAAATGATTATGAGATTTTTTTTGATAATAAGTTTAATGATAGATTTGAGATGTATTTATACTTATACCGATGGGATGAGGTATAATAATCAAGAAGTTTCTATTAGATGAGTTTTTATTTATGATGGATTCTTGAAGTTTTAACTGTCATATGAAGATTTTCTTTATGGTCAATATCTTTACCCAATTCATTTAGTTATATTATAACTAGATGAATCATGCCTATCTATTATATGTAACATTCCTTTATGCAATCAAGATGAATTATAGTTGTATCACCTAGAGATAACTTGATGACTTATATCATTCCATTGGTAACAATGGAACGGTCCCCCCTTACCACTTATTAACGTCACCTTTACTAATGATAAGTTTTAGCTAGCCTGACCCGTGTGTTTTCACTCGGGTCAGACCGAGTTGTTTCAGGTATCATCTTTTGGACTTAGCTTGAAGTTGATGTTGGATATCAGCTCTTCTTTCTCTTGAATAGTTTCTATTCTTCTGCATACTCTGATGTAGTTATATTTGATTCGATATATATGGTGTGGTCGAGTACCACCTTTATTGTATTCATATTGTATTGTACTGAACATGTATCAGTGTATATGTATATATACGATGTTGGTTACTGTTTTGTGATGTGATTCACATTCAGTTATTGTATTTTGTTCTGATAGATCCGTTAGCCACCTATAGTTTTAGATTAAGCATTTACTGGGTATGTCGATCCACTTGAGTTCAAAAATATATATTACATTTATCGACGTATCCAATAGATGTTTAAGACAAAATTATAGATGGTCGCCCTTAACCAGCCCTATTCTCCGCTTTAGTAGACAGAATTACTTATTAATTCTCTTTGCTAAGGTGGGTCTCGGGGTGGGGCGTCACAAGGATGATTACCTTGATGGAAATTGGAAGAAAAAACAACGCTGGTGTGGTTGAGACAGAACTAGAAGTGGCACCAGCGTGGATGCTATTGGTTTAACTAGTCTAACTCCACAAAACCTACAACTACAACCCAATTAGTGGTTCAAGCCCAAACACCATCTACTATGAATTTCCCAACATTTTGTAGGGACTTCTCTAGTTTAGGTGATAATCCCTTTGTTGGAACGGAACCCTATGCAGTAATACAGGCATCGCTACGCACGTGTGAGAAAGATTTCAATCTTTTGGGTTTAAATGATAATTCGTGGAGACACCTATCTTGTTGGCACCTCCAGGGAAAAGCAGTGAATTGGTGGGAATTTGTTGATACTAAAATGACAAGGAGGATGTCACATAGGCATATTTTAAGAAGAAGTTTGAAACCAAGTTTTTCTCCGGAGTAAAGAAAGGGTTATTATTGGAGAAATTCATTCACCTAAAGAAAGATGACATGAATCTAGGTGGATACGTAAACCAGTTTAATGAGTTAGCTAGGTTCGAGGTCGAATTGGTCGGTACCTCGTCCAAGAAGGCAATGAAGTTTGCAAAAGTATTAAACTCCCCACCTAAAGGGTTAGCATTGAGCAGATTCCATGTGGAGCTACGTTTGAAGGGCTAGTTAAAATGGCATTGTTGAATTCAATTGATGGGGAGATAGATAAGGAACAACCCAAAAAGGAAGTAAACCAAAAATAAGGGAAACTTAAATGCGAGGATGGTCATGGAAAGTAAGAAGAAAAGGTGGAATCGTTGCACAAAGAAAAGGCATGTACCAAAGGACTATAGAGTTGACCTTACTTAGATTAAGTGTTATAATTATAACTAGTTAGGACATATGAAAAGTGAATGCCCGAGTTTACGAAGAGAAAATCAGATAGTTAAAGCTTATACACCGAAGGTGATTACAAGTGCTAGTGTACCACCATCTACTCAAGATAATAGGAAGTAGAATGTTATGGAAGGTGAGTCATTGAATATGAAGTGTTATAGTTGATATTTATATTTTAAATCTCACATGGTGCATAAGTCATTTAGTAATATTATGTTATGATTTAAATTGAGTATATATGGTGTAGAGTCCTTTAGTGACACATGAATTGAGATTTTTTGGGTATGGATTTATTTTTGAATAGATTGGAATACTGATTATGAGATAGTATTGGGTAGTAAAAGTGATATGATTTGAATGAGGAGTAAAGGACTGGACATGATTTTGTTGTACATCATGACCCCGATAGTCACATGATAATGAGTTGATATCTATATTTGACAAATGAGTCCCATATACCTTTATTAAGGATTTTGACCTACCTCCCTAAATAAATTAAACTTAATAGGCTCATTTACAAACCACTTTTCCATATGATTATAAAATGATGCTGGAAATTTCATAAGAACGTTTCCGAGCAAGTAAAAAAAGGAATGATCGCATTTTGGATTAAATAAAGAAGTTTAAATATCTTGGTTGAAACGCCATAGAGAAGGGACATTGAATATTTGGATTAAGATCGTTATGAAGGAGGTTGGACCTAAATGATATTTACCTAGTATTGGAAGATTTGAAGATATATTTAAAGTAGAATTTCACTCGAAAAATTTTGAAAGTAAAAGAGAGACCATTGATATTGGAATTTTAATTGATTGGACACAATTAACTAATCAATTGATAATATCTTAAGATGTGGATACATATTTTATTTAAAGGGCCTAGAGCTTATTTTAGGATAGGGTCCCATTGACCCATATGCGATCTGACTCGTTGAATGGTCCATAGTTCAGAAATTGAAATAATTAACATTCGCATTCTCCTGTTCTATATCATTGCGGTAATGATTGAAGATGGAGACGAATGATATTTAGAATTTTTTGTTGTTTGATATTGTAGTAAAGATAGAAAATTTGAATTGATTAGTGGATGGGTGTCGTCGACCTAATGTTTCGGGTAACGTTACATTATTTATGTTATACGGCTTGGATGGATGTTGGTATCCAAGCAAGTGGTTGTCGTCTTACTATATATGTTTTAGGCGATATTTATAGGTTATCGATAATTGAATCATAGTTGTAACTGCAAGTATTTAGTTTAGATTGGATGTGACATGAGTTCGATATCATGTTCATTGTACTAGGACATCATCCTTTTTCCTATGTTCCTAAATATGTTTTAGGGTAAGGTGTTACTATTATTATTGAGTATTATGTCAATTGGATTTATACTGTGAGATATCATCTCTCTTGAGTTGTCTTGTCCATGGTATGGAAGAAAAGTAAGTTGGTAGAAAGATATATGGAAAAAGATACCATTGGTTGGTATACATAAGAAATAATTTAGGCTTGGATTTTTAATTGTAAAGGGTAACTGAACTTGGACTTTTGATTGCAAAAGATATCTCAGATTAGATTTAGTGCTAAGATTATATAAAAATAAGTATTTTGGTAAGATTGATGAGAATATAGAAAATGATCGAATGAAAATGGATATTAAGATCACATGAGTTTGTATTATTGATGGATAGAATAAAGTACTTGGAATTAGATGGATTAACATGATTTGTGAGAATAAATAATTAATTAGAGGTTAACCTTTGTTTGTAATGGATGTCCAAAATTGGATTGTTGGTAAGAATATTATGATGAACATTTCGATTAATCTAGGTAAAGGATTTTGAGCTATGGAACAGACCAGATTCGACGAATTGAAGAAAGGACATTCTGGGTTAAAGTGGATACTACCATAAAATAAGGAAGTGCCACAAATTGATGTGTATCCAAGAGTTCCATGATAGTTGAAGAAAATTAATTTAGAAGATCCATGGAAAAGGTATTATAGTTTGCATGCATAAAGGATGCCGCAGCAATTTTATGGGAAGTGGAATTTAGTGGTTGGAATATGACTTAATGGAAAGAGTATATATATTCTTTTAAATTATCCCTCGGATTGAGAGGAAGCTTTCTATTCAAAGAAACTCTTTTGGCCTAGCAACTTAAAGGTGCATAGTTTGTGTTGCATAAAAGATGCATAGTCGACCTTAACACACTATCACAATCATAGGTTGTTATTTCAATTAGGATGGATTTCTACTTAGATTTAGGATTTTGATTACTATGTTTGAAATGGTTGAATAGAATAGAATTTCTCATGTTAATATTCTTTCTTGTTTGTACGTCATAGAACTTAGGATGAAATTTTTGTATAGTTGAGAGGTGATATTTTAGGTTTCAAACTTATTGGATGATTGGAGAAGTGATGTCATAAGCATAATATTACCACTTAATTTAGATTGGAAATTGTGCTGGAAGATATGTTACGTTCACCAGATTAAGACATAGACCATTTTTTTGTTTTTAGGTGAAAGAAGGAATATTCTAGTGATTCAAGTTGTTTGGGTGTGCTGGGGTAAGATACCGTCCACTTTTTAGTTGCCCTACTTTAGCAATCCAAAAGATGAATCAAGGAAATCACTACTGGAATGATTTGATGTTGTGTATGAACATTTAGGAGTGATATGAGAGACTACATTTTAGTTTGGGGCACGTTTGTGCTAAGACTACCCGTCGTTGTGCATTATGGGATCTTTATCTGAATTGGTAGCATGGATTATAGAATTTGTGGTTGTACTCATACATTTGAGATCTACATTTTGGATCAAGTTTATGCTAGTTTCTGAATTTCTTAGATCAAGTTAGGAAGAAATATTTAAACAGGAGTACTTGGAAAGTGGAGGAGTAGATCCAATCTTTTCATTTCAGTTCTTTTTTTTGGGACATTTTCCCATTTGCATGTTTGATAGTATAGTTAGTATTTAGGTTTGGATAAATGGTTGCTATGAACTTATTGTTGTCTTATTAGGTTACTAAAATTAGCTGGATAGTTGACTTGGATGATTGTTTTATTCATGCTATGGATTGTATTATAATCTTGATGTGTTTTATATGCTTTGACTATAGTGATTTACTAATGTATGTATTCACCATATGTTATGATGAAGTGATAGTTTGTTGCATGCATATAGAATTCGCATGTCCACCCTAAAATTCTTACTTATATGTCTTATATGTCATATCATCTTATTCATATAGGAGGGACCGAATGGTAGACGTATGCATCTATATAATTTCATATGTCATTTTCATAGATATTCAGATGCTATGTTATTAGTTGCTTTTACAAAAGCACTACTGTGAATATTATATTATGCTAGTAAACACACATACTTATATACATGTTATATATGGACATTATTGTATGATAGGTTTATTAGTTTGTGTGGATGGATGCTTAATTTAAATGGATGATAGATTGATTGGATGTTATGAATAACATGTAGGCGATACAGAGTGAGAGAGTATTTGAATTGCTATCTTTGTCCTATCATAATTTCGAGGATGAAATTCTTTTTAGGGGGGAGAATGTAATACCCTAATAATAATAGATTTTAAATAATGGCTTAATTAATACAAATATTGGAGGCGAAATGATCATTTTCCTACTTTGGAATTTGACAATGGGACTTTTGTCATTATGACTGACTTGTTTTTCTAATTTATGTCGTATATTAACTTGTTTTATTCATAATCCATACAAAGGAGTTATGAGCGAAGTAAATTTTAGGTTTTAAATGGGCTTTAGGCTGAACTTTGAAATTTTGAATTTATTTCACCATTGACTTCCCTCCGGATATAAAAAAATACACATATAGTGATTCATTTTCTTCTTCATCGATTCATTTCTCAATCTATTTTCCCTCTTGTCCTCTATATTCCAAAATCCCACATCTCACTCGAATCTCAACGTGATTCGACGAAACAAGCGAAGAATCTAAGGGGACAATAAGTACTGCTGTTTGACACCAATTTGGGAGGAGGGAATTTAGCTATAAGCGTAGTAGACCAGGTAATAGAGAATTTTAGAATTTGATCTGCAAATTCAATGAAAGGGCCAATTTCTTCCCCGTATAATCTGATTATAGTGGTATTTCATTATCTTAATCTATGTTAGGGATAAACTCAAATTTATCAAATATTAATGTCTAATTTAATGAATATAAATTGAGTATTTTGATGTTTGTTTGATAAAATGGTTATATGGGAAAGTTACTATCTAACCAAGAGATTTCTATAATTTATTTATTTAGATCAAGTATAAATTGAAAGAATCGTAATATGAAGCAATGTAATACACGTATATGATGTTAATTTCAAAATAATTGGAGTTTGAGTAAAGACCGAAGAATCATTTTTTATATGGTAAATAATACTGTTGTGGATTGTTAAGTTAGATAATAAGATTAAATTTAATCTTGATATAATTGAAATCTAAATATAAATTGATGTAAAATATTAATATAATAATGTTAAAACAAATCTGAAACAAAATAATGAAGATTGGAAGAGAAATGAAGAAGAGCAGAATGCAAAATGAACTAAGAAACAAAGATAAAAATAAGCGATGGCAAAGGTCGACCAAGTTCCACCAACGATCGACTGGGGGCACAATTGCTCAATGTTGTAAATTGAATGGTCGATCAATGGCTTAGTTTTAGGGCTAGGTTGAACCTAAACCCCAAGGCCTGAACCGAGCAATATACCTTTTCTAGAATCGGGTTTTGTGTGACGTTTTCTGACTATTTATGATGCAATTCTTTTAGAAAATTTTATGGCATGACGGGACTATTCGCATGGAATGTTCGGATGTTACATATGTGGACTCAAATGTATTGGATATTGATGTTAACATTCGATATTTGTATAAAATTCATATCAATTCCTAGTGAGTAAAAGGCATACTTGCTCGAGTTATTGATATACCGAGTAGTTATTTGTGATGCTTATGCTATGCAAGGAACGTTTATGCCGGGGAAATAGTTGTTCACTCGGTATTATAGGAAATGGCTATTCTAGGGAAATTGTTATTCCCTTAGCAATGTAAGAAATAGTAGTTTTGGGGAAATGGTTGTTCCCTTAGTGATGTGGAAGTAGTAGTTCCAAGGAAGTGGTTGTTCCCTTAGTGACATGGAAGTAGTTGTTCCTTTTGGTTGGAGCGTAGTGAGTGTCAGACATGCTTTATTAGTCATTGATTTATATTTTTCAATGGTTAAGTGTAACAGTAACGTTAATTGAGTAGTCAACTCTGGGACATTAATATTATTACTCTTGTATGGATGTTGGCCTGTTAAGGTATGTTTTCATAAGTTAAATAGAATAAAAATGATATTATAATAGTATATTTGAATTATTTGTGAAATGGATTAGTTTCGCTCACTCGGACGTATGTCTGACCCACTCCTATTTTCTTTCTTATCTACATTACTAGGTTAATGGACCGCAGTGACCTAGACAACATGGTTACAAAGATTTTGCATCATAAATGTTGTATAGTCTGTAAAAATAACCTATGACCAGTATATTAATGTGTGTTATGGATTGGGATTTATTGTAGAGATCTAACTATGTTTTTGGATCTATGTTGAATAAAAGATGTTTTATAATTCACACTATTTCCTTCCACTGTGAGTTTAAAAGGTTTATAGTTAGTCCCAATTTTGTTTTCTTGTTATCACAACCTAATGTCTCTTCGTTTTCAGTTTTTGAGATGTTAAAATCGGTTCAGGCGTTAAATCTGAGGGTGGAAAAATGCGGGTTTTTACAACTTCACTCCAAGTCCTTGACTGACCATGAACCATATTATGTCTATCATCGTTATTATAAGGTCTTGGTACATATTTAACATGATTTAATACTGAGTCATAACTCGCCTCAACTATCTTTCCTTGATCTTCTCGTTTTGCTTCTTCATGGATGTTAGTTGAGACCGATAAATTCGCAGGTGGTAATTATGAGACTCGGAGCTTTGGAGTATGATTTGGGGTAACTAGCCCATAATCTCGGCAACTGGTGAACAAGACGAACCCATTCCCGTCTATATTAAGTGGGTTGCGGGAGAAGTGGTTAGTGTTGAAACATATTAGAGTGGGAGAAGATGAAGTGTATGGGTTTAGAAATGGCACTATGGATGACACAAAAATATTTTTTTCATTACATGTATATTGTATTAAGAAGAATACTTGACATTAGTTTAATAAACCAAACATACTATATTTATGATCAATTTTGGGCATAATACCTCAATGTTAAATTAATACACAAATCATACTACATTTATCATAATTTTTTGGTCAAATACCTTAATGTTAGGTTATATGGCTAACCATATTACATATACCCACATTAACCATCAACATGTTGCTTTACACCCATTACCCGATAATTACCATCAACATGGCTAACCATACACTAGTTACACTCCTCGCTTATGTTCAAGGGTTCACTCCCCTCCCATATTATGCATCTTATATACATGAAAGGCCAATGGCCAATCATAGTTGACCACCTGTCAAACAACAACTAAGGACATCCCCTTATGCATTTATCTCCTCATTTTGGTAAAATCCCCAGTATAATTATTACATTTGTTCGGACCTCACATCAAATATAGTATAACATCACCTCATCTATACTCATTGCAAGACTGTAACGACCCGTATTTTTAGCTAAATTAACTTATTGAATTTAATGTAATTATCAAATAAAAATGGTTAAAAATAAAAATTAAATGATTTTGAATGTAAGTTATTGAATATGAATTTGGTTAAGATTTTGAAATAAGCAAATTCTGGAGATTTAAGTAATAACTAGTATTGAAAGGTAAGGCTACGTATTGAATGTGTTTACAATCAATAGTTGGATTAAATAATAAATGTTGAATTCATTAGATGTAAATAAAGAAATTGATTATTAACGAGAATTTATTTAAAATCCAATATTGAAATTCATTGAATATTGAACAATTAAATTGTTTAAATTCAATATTGGGAAATTATTTGAATAATTGAATAACAGGAATTGGATGACCGTAAAATGAGAATAGTTGTTTTATAATTAGAATTCATTTCAAAAGTTAAATCTTGTAAGTTCATTAACTTATATTTCAAAAGATAGTGATTTATTGAATAATCAAAATTATTTAAAATTCAATATTGCCATTATTTGAATAATTGAATTATGAATTTAATATGATTGAAAATGATATCGGATGTTGATGTAAATTTTATTTAAATCAACAATGAAGATTGTTAACATTTGAAATTGTATTTAAAAGTAAATTATTAGAAATTGAAAATTTAATATTATAATCGAGACGTTAAAATAGCGATCGGGGGCACAGTCTCGGAATTCGATGAAACCAGTTCCATTGATCCGTAATAGTGTATTATTATCGGATTACAAATTTCGTAACGTTTGGATTTATCGTTTGGTCGTATGGGTATAAACGCGTTGAATTTAATATCAAAAATTTAATTTTATAAGTGTGTTCAAAAAGCTATCTTCTCCATACGATCGAATTAGGCCTCGAAACATGTTCCATTGTGTTCGAAATAGGGGTAAAACATTATAAATGCCAGGTGGCATGCTTCGTTTGTAGTTCGTCCGGAAAAAGTTGAAAATAATATTAAAATAATATGTATATACGCGTATAAATACGTAGCACAACAGTAAACCCTAGTATTCTATCAGAGCCGCGCCTCCACTTTTCTCCAATGGCCGAAATATTCTTTGCTTCTACCCTTATTTTTTCTCCATCCATCGATTATTAGCAGAAAACTTCAACTAGGAAATCGAAGAGGGCAACAAGATCTTTAGATCCAACGGTCAAGATCTGGATTGGAGCTTCGTTGTGGCCAGAAATTGACGTGGAACCACTGGCGTTCGAGCGTGATTTTCTCGACCATGGAGCAACCGAGCTTGGCCATGCTATGGCTGTGGGGAGGACTCGCCTTGGCGCACGTTTTGGGGATGGTGGATCGTGCTCCGGTCGTTGGTGGTGGCCGCGGCGAGTAAAGAAGTCGACGTGAGAATGGGTTTCTTTGCGTACGTATTGCCTGATAGTCGCATACGAGGAAGAAGCAAAATCGCGTGGCCTACATCTATAATTTTCAATCAACAGCTCTGATGGTATATTATTAAAAAAAGAAATTATGTATATAAATTATATTCAATCTTTAAAATTGTATACTCCTTCATACATTGTCATAATTGGATGAAACAAGCGGCGACGGAATCGTGGCGATGAGCACTACACGATGGAGCAGATTTGGAGTTTATTGGAGCTAGTTAAAATTTAAGGTTAAATTGAGTGCCGTTCGATTTGATTTAAAAATCGAAAATCAAGGTGAGTGTTTTATAACGCTTACAACGTACTAGAATATTCTCATGCTAGTTAAATTTGATATTATAAAGTGATATAATTTTTATTGGTCGTTGTTTGATAAATTTAATTGTCATCTAGATTGTCAATGAATTTACTGTTAAAAATTAAAATTGACAGTCAAATTGAAATAGGTATTTAATTGATATTTAATTACCTGATATTGATAACTATGAAATTGCCGTGAATTATATTGTCTGTTTGTATGATTGATTGTGATGGATGAAAATTGGTTGATATTTGGATGGTTGGATGTTGTTATTTTTTTATATAGCTTGTTATCACCCTGTAATTTATTTACAGTATATAGAACTATAAAATTTAATTATTTCGAATAAACTAAGAAATAGGTTGAAATGATATATACCTATGACATCGTGATTTGGATTGAAATGATATATATCCATCCCTGAAATTAAATTGAAATAATTGATCACTTGGCCATAGGATAGAAAATTATATACGAACACCGGTTTGGTTAAATTAAATAATTTAAAATTCTTGTTTTGAAATTATTTAATGATTTTGAATTTGAGGAAATGAAAAATCGAATTTATGATATTTGAATTAATCATGGCTTCGGGTTTGAAATGTTAAAATTAATTTTGGTTAAAAGAGATTGTTTAAATAATTGAAGTGGAGATTTTGAAGTTATAATCGAAATAAGATTTGAAATTTGGAAATTCGATTTGTTTTAAAAGATTGAACTTTTATTCGAACTTTGAATATTACTAAGTAAGAGTGATATAAGAATGATATTTTGAAATTGAGCTCTAAATTAAATTATATTTGAAGATGGGGATTTTGAACTGAATGTTGAAGGATAATTTGATTTAAATATTTTGAATCGATACTTGAAAACCGAGCTCGAAATCGGTATAAATTGAAATTGAAATTGAATTAATTGGTTTTGAAAGTGGAATTGAATTAATTTGCAATCGAAGTTGAAATTGATTTGAATTGAAATCGAACTTGAATCGATTGGATGAAAATTGAAATTGGTTCAAATTGGGAAGTTGGAATTGAAATGGTTTGACTTTGAAGCTATTTTCAATAAAATCATTTTAATAAAACTGTTTAAATATATCTTCTTAAATATACAAATCATTTTGGTTTTCCAAATTATTTTACTAGAAAACTATTTTAATATTTAAACTATTTTTTTATTATTTAACTATTTTAACCATTTAAACTATTTTTAACCATTTGAACCATTTTAACTATTTTTAACTATTTTAATTATCTTAACTATTTTAAAACTATTCAAACTATTTTTCAAAAATATTCAAACTGGTAAGGGTGGAATGTTTATTTTTAAATCATGGATTTAAATACGAATAGTGTTAAATGAAGTTATAACCCAAATTGGTATTCGAAACGATTTTGGAAGCGAAATCGTGATATTAAGGCGAAAATGATTTTGAATTGAAATAGTATATTATAGGTAAATATGATGATTTCGAAATGGATTTGATTTCGAAGCGAATATAATATTTTGATATCAAGTTTGAACTGTTTTCGAAATGTAAAAGTACTAACCTGTGTGTAAAACAACGTTTGGTTGTTAAAGAGACCAGAGCCGGATATGGGCTTACTCTTTCTCGATACCGGAACCACTTTAACAACTGTGTACGCGAAGGAGGCTCTAGAATGAAGTGGTTGGATTTGGCATCGTTTGTTGGATTTGAAGAAAGAGAACGATGATGGATAGACCCCGGCACTTGTGCCAATTTGAAATGACTAAAACAGGACGGCTTGATAGGGCCAAATGGGCTAATTACCCCGAGCGGACGTCCGTTCTTCGATTTTCTTGGACTCGTCCATATCATTACTCTTGTTGTTGGTTTCGATTGGTGCACCTTGATTGGGATAGCCTCCCTTTGACTCGATATTGGATGGATGGACATGGTGGGCGGTCTTGGCTATGATGCGTTACCACCAGCCCTGCGACCCGAACTGGTAGTATCCTACCTTGGGCATTGCCTCATGTGCCTTGTCATACTTTTATCCTTAAGTGAGACCCATACGATTTTGGTTTAGTGTTGTCGTATCACGGCGCATCCCTATCCACCGACCGTTTACTATTGCTTTATATGCAAACTGTACGACAATGCTTAAAAATGCATTAAGGGGGATCAAGGTAAAGCCTTAACGCAAAGAAAAATATTTATTTTATTGATTAGACATTACATATGTAGCGTATTCTACTACATATAAATATTTTGACGGATCCTTAAGAGATGGAAAATCCCATAACATCTCTTGAGTTATTGCACGCACGTTATACACTGGATAGGAGATGTGAAAACCCGAAAACATCTCTTACGCCGTCACACTCATGTTTATGCGATATCGATTTGACTTACATAAGGATATTTTAGTCCTGACTCGAGTGTTTTGTCTTTTCATTATGCTTGGGTCAGTCCTGAGATTTTCAGCTTACTGAAGACCTATTCTGGAGGACGAAGACGAAGATTTGGTATACTATTACTATTAGTATTCCTGCATCATGTTGTCCGCTGCATTACTTTATTCATTCTTGATGTATGTATATAACTCTGATAAATGTTGCATAGGTTATAATCAAATGTATTGTACAAACAGCTTCATGAACTGTTTATTTGATTATTATATTTTGTCGTTCCGCTGCGAGATTCTTTGTTGGTTTTCTTCTTCTTTTCTCTTATTTTCTTATTTACCCCATTAACAATCCTCTCTTTTGGATGGTTTGAGTGGACATGTGTGGTTTATTATCGGTTTAAACTGTCCAAAAAGGTGGGTCGTTATAGTTGGTATCAGAGCTTTGGTTTAGCGACAACCTTAGCTTTATGGGGTTTGACTCATTAGAGGTAGGGTCAGTAGTACCCTAGAATGAGTCTGTTTGAGTGTATCTATGAGCGCGTATCTGTTAGTGAATATAAAAATTGTTTTATATTGTGTTGGTCGATTTGTTGAGTGGCTTATGGATTCTGGTCAATACGAGTAATTAACGTTATTGATAGGGATCTCTAAAAACTTGAACAGAACAACCCGACATAATATTGTTTTGAAATTGGGTAAATGAAATAATTTTACCCTGATTATATTTTATATATAAGGAAATAATTTTTTAGAAATTATTAAGGTATATATAGTGTGAATTGGTTGTTAGAAATGATAATATTGATCATTATCATCTATTGTTTGAATAGTCAATATTCCTAAACTATTAGTTTTTATATGATTATAAGAAAATGAAATTGTATAAATGTGATTTGTAAAATATAATTTGCAAGTAAAATGAATATAAAATTTAGAATTTGAGAAATTTAAACTCTAGTGTTTCTTAAAATGGTTTTCAAGGTTTGGAAAATAATATTAGTATTGTTTAAAAGTATATACAAATACAAATTGTAATTTTCAAATAAATTTTAAAAGGAATGAATTCAATACTCCCCTCTTCTGTCGCTGGAAAATAATTTCAGTAATGACTGCGCAGCATCATCGACGTTCATTTTCGAGTCTCAAAGTGGGGGAGACTTCTGAGAAGCTTTGTGTAACAACCCGCATATTTATCGATTTTATATTTAAATATTTTATTGTTAGTCGGATGTTAGTCCGAAAAGCTACTTTTTGCATACGGTCAAATTAGGACTCGAGACCACCCCCATTGAGTTCAAAATGACGTTTGCGATCTTTTTGAGTGTAAACTTCGATATGTTTGGAGATAGTGAAATTTTCGTCACTTTTTGTGTTGGGTTTTTGGTTTGGGCTGCACCTCTTCTAACTCAGCCCAACCCCTTCCTTCTCTTCATCACTTCATCAACTTTGAAGCTTTAGCAAAAATGGTGGAGGGAATAGGAAATTAAAATTCCAAGCTCAAGTTCTTTAGCAAATTCAACATCTAACTCCAAATTCAAAGTGAAGACATTGATTCAAGCTTGTGGTTGATCTTTGCTTTGCCCCCGAGCTTCGTCTTCATCAAATTCCGTCTACTTCAACGGATGTGATGCGAAAAGGCGTCCTTGAACCGTCTACTTCAACGGATGTGATGCGAAAAGGCGTCCTTAAAGATACCTTACTGATTAATGGTACTTTTATTCGAGCATTAGTTGATACTGGTGCTTCTCATACCTTTATCTCTTGTGAATCAGTAGGCAAATTTCATCTTGTCCCTAGTATTGTAGAAAACCCTTTGTGTGTACCTAACCACATAGGTGGTGTAACCCATTTGAATATGATTTGTAAGAATGTGCCAATTTCCTACCTTTCTCGTTACTTTTCTTGCGATCCATATGTCTTGGACTTTAAAGGATTTGACTTTATTCTTGGTATGGACTGGTTATTAAGGTATGGAGCCGTCTTAAAGTGTATAAGAGAACTATATCTTTAGTGACCGATATAGGAAGGAAAGCTAAAGTATCTTGTAAGGAACCCAGTATTCATATGTGTAGTTTCCTATATACCCTTGAAGCAGCCTAGGAGAGTTTAGGGTCTATTGAAGTAGTTAGGGATTTTCCGGATGTTTTCAAAGAGGTTAAAAGTTCACCCCCGCACTGTGGGATATAGTTTGCATTGATTTGTTCCCTGGTGCAAGGCATGTATTTAAACCTAAGCGAAGGATGGCTCCAAGGAAAAGAGAGGAGTTGGTAAGTCAAACCCAAGACCTGTTAAATAGAGGATTGATTAGACCCAGTCATTCGAGTTGGTGGTCTGCTGTAGTGTTTTTGGCTAAGTCTAATGGATCTTTAAGGTTGTGCATGGACTATAGGGATTGAATAAGTTGACCGTTAGGAAAACATATCCTTATCCCGCATCGATGATTTTTTTTATCAACATCATGGAGCTACGGTATTTTCTCAGATGAATCTAGCTACTGGATTCCATCGATTGAGGGATGCTAAAGATAGTATACCCTTAACTACTTTTAGAGCTTCTGATTGTTTCTTTGAATGGTTGGTTATGCCTTTTGGGCTAACCAATGCACCAGGCGTATTTTGTAGATCTCATGAACCATGTTTTTCGAGATGTTCTTAGTAAGTTTGTGTTAGTTTTCATCAACGACATCCTTATTTACTCCAAATCTGAAGAGGAGCATAAACATCATTTGGAAGTGGTGTTGGATGTTGAATCACTGGTTTTGATTCATGACAAAACGGTTCAGAAGTTAAAGAAGAATATGCTCACATACATGACAAAAAGAAGACATCAGAGGATCAAGACTTCAAACCTATGCTTAAAATAATTATTATATGTGTTGAGTCTTAGATATATGTTAAAATCAATCCTCAAAGCTTTTGTGTGCTAAAAATTCTTTTAAATCAAAGTTCACTGTGCAATATATGCACAGCCAGTCGACTGGCTGTGCATAATCTTTTTTACTGTTTTCAATTCAGTCGACTGACTGGATTCGACCAGTCAACTGACCGGGCTTCAACTGTCAGATTTTGAAAAGACATCTTCTCCCATGAAGAGGTGCACTTCGGGAAAAGATGCCTCTCTTGGCTGAAACTCTTCACTAAGAGTTGCATCTCCCTGAATACTATATATAGGAGTTATCTTACACTTCACAATCACCAATTCTGATTTTTATTCTTTCTATTCTCTCTTGTGATTATTCTAGTGCATTCATACTCTTCATTGCTTTGAATCTTTGAATCATAATTTCATATACTTTGATTCTTAGCAATATTCTTCCTTTCAAATCTTCATATACTCTTTATATACTTGAGGAATTGATTATAGGAAGTTTGTAATCTTAAAGACAAATCAGTGTTATCAAGAACACATTGAGTCAACTACTTTTATATTCTGTTAAGTCCTGTTCTACTACTCAGGCAAGGGAAAGTCCTCTTCGGCTGCTGAGGCAAAAATCATGTTCTGCTGCTCAGGTGTCTGTTCCGCTGCTCAGACCTATTCCTCCGGGTTAAGTGAGGGTATTGTTAGTTAAAGCCAGAAGTTAGTCTGGGACTGGACGTAGGACGGTGCTCCGAACAAGTATAAAATATATCTGGTGACGTTTTACTACTGCTTTTATATTCCGCACTATTTACAGTATTACTATCATTACTATACTCTATATTATCATATATACATATTAAACGGTCCTACAGACTTTCATTTGGTATCAGAGCAAGGTAATCCAATAACTATAACACAGTTATTTGATATCTTGATAATATGGAAAACAACACTAACACTAGTTTCAATGAAGGACAGTCTACTGCACGACCACCTCTATTCAATGGGTTAAATTACAGTCATTGGTCCACTAGAATGAGAATATTTATGCAGTCAAACAGTTATGAAATCTGGAATATCACTCAGACTGAACATCATATACCAGATACTGAATATGCACAATGGTCACAAACACAGAAATTTAACCCATTGAATTTAATACTAAAAATGAGTTTAATAAAGTCAGTATGTGCACTACAGCCTATGAAATCTGGAGAACACTAAAAATAACTCATGAAGGTACAAACAAAGTTAAGCAAAGTAAGATTTCAATGCTTAAAAATCAGTTTCAAAACTTTAGAATGAAACAAGATGAGTCTATAAATGATATGTACTCTAGATTTCAAGACATATATCACTCATTATTAGCACTGGGAGAGAAATATACAGATTTTGATATTTTGTCAAAACTCCTCAACTCACTCACGGATGAATGGGAGAGAAAAGTTTTAGCTATCGAAGAAGCGAATGATATCTCTACCATAAAACCAGAGGAGTTGATAGGTAATCTAATGTCTTATGAAGTTAATTTACAGGCTAAAAGAGTACAGGCACAAGACAAAAAGAACATAGCTTTTCGAGCTGAAGAAGATGAGAATCAAGATTCAGATGATGAGAATTTAGCATTCATAGCCAAGAATTTCAAGAAGTTCTTAAAGTATCGAAAGAACAACATATTCAACGATAAAAAGAACTTCTCAAGCAAACCATCTGCATCAGCTTTAGAATGTTACAACTGTCACAAGAATGGACATATCCAGAAAAATTGTCCAGAAATAAAGAAGAGTTACTCCAACAAGGGCAAAAAAGACAAGTACAAAAAGAAAGCATTCTCTGTTACATGGGACGACTCAGATTCCTCATCATCAGATAGTGACAGTGATAGTGAAAATGAACAGGCAAATGTTTGTTTCATGGCTACAGAAAATGAGGTTAGTGATCTTACTTTTGATGATCTAATAGAAATTAATTCAGAACTTTTGAAAACACTAAAAAGTTTCAAAAGAAAATATAAAGAAGCTCGCGAAAATCAGAACAAAGCAGAATTCGAAAGAGATATGCTTAAAGATGAGAAGAAAATACTAGAGGAAGAACTTGAAAAACTTCAAGAATCAGTCTCTAATACTAATTCTCAACTTACTTTATTGAGTCAAGAAATTGAAACTCAAAAAGAAAAGAATGATGTTCATGTCTCTGAAAATCACGAGTTAAATACAGAAGTAAAATTACTTGAACTAGACAATACTGGACTAAAAAGTAAGCTAGAGAGTATTACTAAAAATGTTTCTAACTTTAATAAAGGAAGAGAAAATCTGTCTAAAATTATTGAGAATTCTCAATCAATATCAAGTAAAAAGGGGTTAGGTTATGTTAAAAAATCAATAGCTCCATCTAGAATAGAAAATAAAAGGAGAATTGATTTTAAACCCACAATCACTAAAGAAAATTCAAAAAGGAAAAATTAAAAAACTATAAAAATATGGATTCCTAAAACAAACAGTAGTTTGATTAGGAAGAAATACATAAACTCCTTTATTGATTCTGTACACAAGAATATAAATTATGTTTATAAAGGGAATATCGAACCCTCTTGGGTTTGGTTTCCTAAGATCTAACTCTTAGGGCCCTATAAAAAGGTGGGTACCAATATTATTTTTTATTTTGCAGGACCCACTTAAAAAGAGAGGAAAATGGATATTAGACAGTGGTTGTTCAAAACATATGACAGGAGACAAAAATATGTTATCAAACATTATCTACTCAGATGGAGGTTATGTCATCTTTGGAGACAATTCAACGGGATATATCATCGGCAAAAGCGATGTGAGCAATAATGGTACATCTAATTTACCTCTTATTTCAAATGTTTTACTAGTCAAGAATTTAAAACATAATCTCTTAAGTATTAGCCAACTGTGTGACAAAGGATTCAAAATTACTTTTTCTGAAAATAAGTGTAGCATTTCTGATCAAAATCAAAATTTACTCTTTGAAGGAAACAGAGACAAAAATATTTACATTTTGAATACGAAAATAAATCATAATTCAGATATGTGTCTACTAGCCAAAGAAAATGATCCTTGGTTATGGCACAAAAGATTTTGTCACATTAACTTCAAAACTTTAACTAAGCTTTCTAAAAATGAGTTAGTGAAAGGATTACCTAAGATGAACTTTAAGATAGATCATATTTGTGATGCATGTCAATTAGGAAAACTAACTAAGTCTTCTTTTAAATCTAAAAAGGTTATTTCAACAACACAACCACTGGAGCTATTACATATGGATTTATTTGGACCAACACAAGTGCAATCCATAAATCATAATAGATATGTGTTTGTAATTGTTGATGATTTTTCTAGATATACTTGGACTATTTTTATGAAAAACAAAAGTGATACTTTTGAAAATTTCAAAGTCTTTTTGAAAAGAATTCAAAATTTTAAAAACTTAAAAATAAAGAACATTAGAAGTGATCATGGAGGTGAATTCGAAAACGATGTTTTTGAACATTTTTGTAAAAAGAAAGGAATAAACCATAATTTTTCTTTTCCTCGTACTCCACAACAGAATGGAGTAGTAGAACGGAAAAATAGAACTTTACAAGAATGTGCAAGAACCTTGTTAAATGGAAGCACATTACCCAAACATTTCTGGGCAGAAGCAGTTGCAACTGCCTGTTATGTACTAAATCGTGTTTCTATAAGACCTCTAACTAAAAACACTTCTTATGAACTTTTTAATGGTCGAAAACCAAATATTTCTTATTTTAAAGTTTTCGGTTCAAAATGTTTTATTTTAAACACAAAAGATCAGCTTGGCAAATTCGATCCAAAATCCGATAAAGTAATCTTTATAGGATATTCAGACCGAAGCAAAGCTTATCGAATTTTTAATAAAAGAACGAATATCATAGAAGAATCACTTCATGTATCTTTTGATGAAAATTTTAAACAAATTTCAAGTAGTAGAGATGACGAAGAAGTTCCTGAAAATATCACAAATATAGAATCTACCTTGTCTAACAATAATGAAAACATTTTTCCTAATAATGAATTAAGATCCACCAAGGATATTAAAAGATCATCCAGTTCAAAATGTCATAGGAGAAATTAATTCAAATGTTAGAACTAGAAATCAATTAAATCAAATGGGCCATGTAGCATTTCTTTCTAATATAGAACCTAAAAATATTAAGGAAGCCTCAACTGATGACTATTGGATTATAGCTATGCAAGAAGAACTAAACCAATTCGAAAGAAATGATGTTTGGGATTTAGTTCCAAGGCCTACTGACCAATTAGATATTGGTACTAAATGGGTTTTCAAAAATAAGGCTGATGAACATGGAAACATAACTAGGAATAAAGCTAGATTAGTTGCTCAAGGATATAATCAGGAAGAAGGAATTGACTACGAAGAAACGTTTACTCTCGTCGCTAGATTAGAAGTAATACGTATATTATTGGCCTATACATGTTTTCATAATTTTAAACTTTATCAAATGGATGTTAAAAGTGCTTTTCTAAATGGTTTTATAAAAGAAAATGTTTATGTTGAACAACCTCCTTTATTCATTCACGAAAAATTTTCAGACCATGTCTATAAACTAAAAAAGGAATTATATGGACTAAAACAAGCACCTCGTGCTTGGTATGATCGTCTAAAAAGTTATTTAATAGACTCTGGTTTTGAAATTGGGAAAGTTGATCAAACTCTTTTTATTAAGAAAAAGAAAGAAGATATTTTAATAATTCAAATTTATGTAGATGATATTATTTTTGGTTCTACTAATGAAAATTTATGTCAAGAAATTTCTAAAATAATGACTAATGAATTTGAAATGTCTCACATGGGAGAATTGAATTATTTTCTTGGTTTACAAATTAAACAACATTCAAATGGAATATTTATAAATCAAGAAAAATATTGTAACAATCTAATTAAACGCTTTGGTATGGAAAATACTTCTAGCAAACCTACTCCTATGAGTACAACTATACATCTTGAAAAAGATGAAAACGGCAAAAGTATAGTCCAAAAATTATATCGAAGCATGATTGGATCATTACTCTACTTAACAGCAAGTAGACCTGACATAATGATGAGTGTTTGTCTGTGTGCACGATTTCAAGCAGATCCAAAAGAGTCACACATTAGAGCAGTGAAACGTATATTATGATATCTAAATAAAACCAAGGACTTTGGACTATTTTATCCGAAAGAATGTCCTTTCGAATTAGTTTCATATAGTGATGCTGATTTTGGAGGATGCCGGATGGATAGAAAAAGTACAAGCGGAACTTGTCACTTCATTGGACGATCTCTTATATCTTGGTTTAGTAAGAAACAAAATTGCGTCTCACTCTCAACCTGTGAAGCAGAATATATATCTGCAGCTTTGGCATGTACTCAAGTAATCTATATGCAGCAAACACTTCAAGACTTTGGTTTTAATTTATCTAAATCAATAATTTTTTGTGATAACTTAAGCACTATCAATCTTTCTAAAAATCCAATCAATCATTCGCGAACAAAACATATTGACATTCGTCATCATTTTCTTCGTGATTGTATTGAAAAAGATTTAATACATCTTGATTTTGTATCCTCTGAAAATCAGTTGGCCGATATTTTTACTAAGCCTTTAAATGAAAACACTTTTGTAAAATTGAGACGAGAACTTGGAATCATCTCATTCAAAAATTTATAAAGTTTATTTTCTGCATAAGCTGGGATTTGAACTCAGGACCTCCTGGTAAGTATGCATATGTCTTTGCCAGTAGGCTATTTGATATTTCTTGTTTAAGCTTATAACTTACATCAGCATATTTCTGTTTTATTTTTTAAAGGTCCATATTAACTTGGTTTTTTTGTCCTCAAATTTTCTTCTGGTTAAAATTAAATCATTCTACATTTAATCTTAGCTTTTCATTGTTTAGCTTTTAGTTTATCTATAATTACTTTCATTCAAATTTTAAAAAAAAGGGGAAAGAAGAAAATCCATCATGTTTTTTAATCTTGCATTGTTCATCTACACCATGGCTGGTTCATCTTCAGATGAGCCTTCCTCTCATTATTCATCTGGATATTCTTCAATTGACTTTGAAACTCCAAGTTCAGGGTCTTCAGAACTTCCGACTCCGACTCCTGCCTATATTCCGATATGTCCACCACAAAGTCATCATACGGGATATACGTCAGAAAATAAACGCACGCGAAGAAATTTATTTCCATCCCCAACTACTAAAGAAAAGATAGATGACTTACATTACTATCAGAGGGAAACACTTAATCTTCAGCGTGAAATGTATTATGAGCAAAAGAGTCATGGTAGAAGACTTAGTTTTCTTGAATGGTGTGCTGCAAAAACATGTGGTTCATCCCCATCAACACAAATGCACATATTCATTCACCTCAACGTCCTCATGTATCTCCAAATTCATGGGAACGTAAAGGACAAAATTCATGGGAACATGGAGGAATGAGTAACTCACCGATTCGGAAAAAATATTCACCTATAAAACCATTTGCTGAAAATACAAAAATTGAACCGGGAGAAGAATCGGAATACTCACACTCTCATTTTTAAATTTTCTTTGCACAAAGTATGCTCATTGTTATTGTTTTATAATGTATTAATGAAATAAACGTGTATGTATTCTTGACTCAGTGCTCAAAAAATTTCAATAATTTTTGTTTCCAGTCAGTCGACTGAAATCCAGGGTCAGTCGACTGACTACAGGGTATCCAAACTCTCGGGAAACCATTCAGTCGACTGACCCTTCACGATCAGTCGACTAACTGTATGAAATTCAAATTTTTTAAGTGCACCGGTCGACTGACTATACTCGTCCCGTCGACTGGCTGTAGACAAATGTTACTGCTTCCCTTTTAACAGTTGCTTTTTACCCTATTTCACTTTATCATTCTCAGTTTTTTACCTAAAATTCCTCTTGAGAAAAACCCTAAATTCCAAATCCATTCAAATCTTTCATCAAATCCTTCCTAAAATGGCTCCTCCAAAGCGACATAGACAAAGCTCCTCCTCCACCGGACCTACCGATAGTCAAATTGCGCAATGGTTATATAATGATGTAGCAATTGCAAGATGGCATAAAATGGAGAATTCGCGGATTTTTGAAGGTTCTTTCATGGTCTACAATGATTTCGCAGCTTACGGTCTACAAGATCTCATGCGAAGATCCGGATTGGAATCTCTTCTCGACATGAATCTCAACTCTATCAAAATCAATCATCTCATGGTAAAGCTCTTCTATGCAAACTTAAATCTTCCTCATCAACGTCCATCAAATAGGGATGATTGCTGGAGTTTAGTTTGTGGTCATCAAGTCTTCTCCTTAGATCGGATGGCGCACATACTTCAAACACCTAATCAAGGTATTCCTCTTGACAATATCGATTGCAATATTCAACAAAGAGATCGAGTCAGTCATATGTTCATGGGTGACAATATGACGGAACAAAAATCCATTCTTCTTCGACCTAAAGCAAGGATTCTTCACAAAGCTTTCATGAGAAGTATTCTTCCAAGAACCGGGTCATATGAACTAATCTACCCGGAGAATTTCAAAGCTTTATATGCGGTTTGGGGAGGAATTCAAGTAAATTGGCTAAGGAGAATATTAGACGAATTTCTATCCTTCAACAATGGAAATATGAGAACCATTTACTTCGGGGAATATATAATGCGATTACTTTTAAATGTGGGTGCCCCTTAACCGGAATCTGAAACTTCTTCCATCGAAGTTATAAACATTCGAATGTTGAGCCTCATGAAACTACCATCAGCTCCTCCGGCAATTACCACTTTTGAAGAATGGCGTCGCCAATTCCAACAACGACAATCTGGCGGACCAATCATTCTAGAGCACACACCCCAACCCGAATAAGAGGAAGATATTCGTCTTGCAACATCTGCTAGTACTAGAGAATCCATAGAAATTCTTTCACGAAATCAACAAATTCTAGGAACTCGTTTAAAGAAGGTCGATAAAAAATTAGACAAGATCAAAGGGTTCTTCTCTATACTATGGGATGCGATCTCATGCTCTTCATCCACGACTGCTTCTTCCGTAACACGTGGTAAGCGACCAGCACCAAGATTCACATGGTCTACTTCCGAGGAACATACCGGAAGCGATACTAGCGGACCAAGTGGTAGTGGTAAAGACACATCAAGACCTGGAAAGGAGCATACCGAAGAATATGACTGGGATCGAGATCAGTAAGTCTTATTGGTAAGATTTGATGAAATGTTGCTCTTTATTTTGCAAAATACTCTGGTAAAGATTATGAGACTTGTAGTAAATAGTCTCACTACTGTCTGTGTTTTTTATTTCATGTACCATGATACTTTGTTTATCTATATGTACTGTTGTATGTCTATTTGTATTTTATACACTAAATTTTTCTACTCTGTCTCCTTTTTATCGATGACAAAAGGGGAGAAAAAAAAGTGTCTGCACTAACATATTTGATGCAGGAAAAAGATGGCATACTTTCAAGGGGAGAAAATTCTCTATCTAATATATATACAGGTTGTCATCAATCAAAAAGGGGGAGAATGTTGAATCACTGGTTTTTATTCATGACAAAACGGTTCAGAAGCTAAAGAAGAATATGCTCACATACATGACAAAAAGATGACATCAGAGGATCAAGACTTCAAACCTATGCTTAAAATAATTATTATATGTGTTGAGTCTTAGACATATATTAAAATCAATCCTCAAAGTTTTTTTGTGCTAAAATTCTTTTAAATCAAAGTTCACTGTGCAATATATGCACAGCCAGTCGACTGGCTGTGCATGTCCAGTCGACTGACTGTGCATAATTTTTTTTACTGTTTTCAATTCAGTTCACTGACTGGATTCGACCAGTCGATTGACTGGGCTTCAACTGTCAGATTTTGAAAAGACATCTTCTCCCATGAAGAGGTGCACTTCGGGAAAAGATGCCTCTCTTGGCTGAAACTCTTCACTAAGAGTTGCATCTCCCTGAATACTATATATAGGAGTTATCTTACACTTCACAATCACTAATTCTGATTTTTATTCTTTCTATTCTCTCTTGTGATTATTCTAGTGCATTCATACTCTTCATTGCTTTGAATCTTTGAATCATAATTTCATATACTTTGATTCTTAGCAATATTCTTCCTTTCAAATCTTCACATACTCTTTATATACTTGAGGAATTGATTATAGGAAGTTTGTAATCTTAAAGACAAATCAGTGTTATCAAGAACACATTGAGTCAACTACTTTTATATTCTGTTAAGTCCTGTTCTGCTGCTCAGGCAAGGGAAAGTCCTCTTCGGCTGCTGAGGCAAAAATCCTGTTCTGCTGCTCAGGTGTCTGTTCCTCTGCTCAGACCTATTCCTCCGGGTTAAGTGAGGGTATTGTTAGTTAAAGCCAGAAGTTAGTCTGGGACTGGACGTAGGATAGTGCTCCGAACCAGTATAAAATATCTAGTGTCATTTTACTACTGCTTTTATATTCCGCACTATTTACAGTATTACTATCATTACTATACTCTGTATTATCATATATCCATATTGCACGGTCCTACAGACTTTCATTGGAAACATTGAGGAGATATATCCTGAAGGCGAAATTTTCTAAGTGCCATTTTTGAAAATCGGAGGTAAGATTCTTAGGACATATCATGACAGGAGAAGGTATTCCAGTGGATCCAGTGAAGGTGGAGGCTGTTGAGGAATGGAAGCAACCATAGACTCCTACCTATGTTCGTAGTTTCTTAAATTTGGCTGGATATTATAGGATGTTTATTCAAGATTATTCCAATATTTCCCCCCATTTGACTAAGCTGACTAAGAAGGAGGAGAAGTTTGTATGGACCCCTAAGTGTGAAGACGCATTTCTAGAATTGAAAAAGAGATTAATCAGTGCGTCAGTTTTGGCTATTCCTGATAGAAATAGCGGGTTAACGTTTTACACAGATGCATGTGGAGTTGGACTTGGTGTTGTTCTGATGCAGCATGGTAGAGTGATAGCGTATGCAAGCAGGCATTTGAAGCCTCATGAGAAAAACTATGTTATGCATGACTTGGAGTTGTTGGCTGTTGTCTTTGCATTTTCATTGAAAATGTTGAGACACTACTTGCTGGGTAAGGATCATTCTGTTCCTCTTGGTTTCTTTCTAATCTTTAGAGACTTTAGGAGTAAGTTTTCTTTCTCTAATTAAGTGAAAAATTCGCATGGATCATGAATCCCTAAAGTATCTTTTTACTCAGAAGGATTTGAACCTGAGGCAACTGAGGTGGTTAGAGTTTCAGTCGGCTTATGACTTGGATATTCTTTATACGCCAGGAAAGGCTAATGTGGTGGCGGATGCCTTGATCAGGAATGCCGTTTTGACTCTTTGGAAGTTACCCCGACACTTCAGGTAAGGATTATGAGAAATCATAGGAAGGATGAGAGATGGAAGGATTAATTCAAGGTGTTGCGGAGGGTAGACGTTTGGATTTTGAGATGAATGGATGAGGTGCTTTAAGGATGAATGGACAATTGTGTGTTCCAGATGTGGCTGGGCTAAGGAAGGAAGTTCTATTAGAATGCAACAAGTCTAAGTTAAGTATTCATCCAGGGGTTCATAAGATGTATAAAGAAATGAAGAGAGTATTTTAGTGGTCGAGAATGAAGGACATTCCCGTCTTTGTCAGTAGGTGTTCGTACTGTAAGAAAATCAAAGGTGATCATCAAAAGGCAGTTGGATTATTGCAACCCTTGGAGATACCCAATTGGAAATTAGAAATGATATCAATGGATTTTATCGATGGTTTGCCCAGAACCAAAAAAGGAAATGAAGGAGTGTGGGATATCATGGTCAGCTAACGAAGAGCGCACATTTTATTCCGGTAAAACCAACGAGCACCGCTGCTTCTTTAGCTGAAGTTTTTATAAGGGAGATAGTCAGGTTGCATGGAGCTCCTATGAGTATAGTAAGTGATCGAGAACCCGTATTTACTAGTCAATTTTGGGAAGCATTGCAAACAACTCAAGGAACAAAGTTAAGCTTAAGCACAACATATCACCCCCAAACAGATGGATAGATGGAGCGGGTAAATCGGATTCTAGAGGATCTTTTGAGGGAGTGTATTCTAGACTTTGGTGGATCATGGGAGGATCATTTGCATTTGGTTGAGTTCTCCTACTCCAAGCAAGCATCGAATGGCATGGTATGAAGCCCTATATGGAAGACGATGCAAGTCACCAGTATTTTTGGTTGAGATGGGAGATATATTAGTTCTTTGACCGGACATGATCCGAGAGGCTACAGAGAAAGTTGCAGTGATTAAGAAAAGAATGAAAGAGGCCCAAGATCGCTAGAAGAGTTATGCGGATAAGAGGCGAAGGGATTTGGAATTTATGGTTGGAGACTTAGTGTTCGCAAAGATATCACCAATAAGACGGTCTTTTTAATATGGAAAGGCTGAGAAGTTAGCTCCAAGGTATGTTGGACCCTTTCGTATTATTGAAAGGATCGGACCACTTGCTTAGAGGGTCGAGTTGCCAGATAGATTGGCGGCAGTTCATAAAGTGTTCCACGTGTCTCATTTCAGAAAATATGTTCATGGCCCATCTTTGATTGTGAAGCAATCGGTTCAAGACGAATTGGAAATAGAACCGAACCTGACGGTTGTTAGACATCCAGCATATATTGTACATCAGGATGAAAGGAGGTTGCATAACAAGGTGGTGTGACTAGTTAAGATTCAGTGGAGCGAGGATCCTAGAGATTGCACTTGTGAGATGGTGGATCGTATGAGAGAAGCCTATCCAGAGTTGATGTTAGGATAACTAGTCGTAGGTTGTACGTATAGTGTATGTTTATTTGTTGTGGATGCTTAGTGTATGTATTTGTATGTGTTTTAGATATGAATATATGGCATTTTACGTAGTTTGAATTATCTCCTTTGTTTGCTAATTTAAGGACGAAATTCCTTTAAGGGAGGGAGAGTGTAACTACCCATAATTTAATCACTATTTAAATGAATATTTTATTATATTTTAAATAATTAATAAACGGGATTTTATTAACAAATAAAACTATTTTAAATAATAACTAAAGATAATAAAATCGTTTTCAAAATTTTTCTACCAAAATATATAGTTCATAGAGAAATAGAAATGTCATCGGAAATTATTTTCCGAAATATCAATTTTTTATTAGTTAAATGTTATTCGAAATGTCATAACACTACTTTAAAGCACATATGCACATACTGCAAACTATTTATACAAGATAAATATAGGTGTACATATGCATGTATATGCTCTCTTTTACGTGTATATATAAGGATAAAAGAAAATATTTTATAAAGAAATATATATACACACACATATATAAATGATCAATTTCAACACAAGTACACAAGAACATGACATGAATTGTTAAAAGTAGGGGGTGTGTAGTGGATGCATTTTTATTATTAAATATAAGCACTTATATATTTGTAGTAATTTACTAAACCTATATATACCCCCTAACTTTCATTGTTTTCATTTTACAATCTCTTCTTCCACTTTGAAAATCCTAAGAGCTTAAGAAAAGTAGCCATGGCCTCCTCTTAATAAATTCTAAGACAAGAAATATCACTTCTTTCACTAAAAATCAATTCTTTTATTCACGAAATCACTTCTACATCTCCTACAACACTCCATCCACCAAAACACACCATGGCCGAGCCAAAACACATGATGGCCATACTCAATAAAGCCTAGGACGAGCCCAAACCCACTTGGCCGAGTCCAATTCAAGTGTCCAAGCATCCAAAGTTCCATTTTTGCAAAGTACTCAAGTGTTTTCAAGTTTCGGGGAAAAGGTTTGCTTTGATTTATAAAAGTTTTGATGAGTAAAACTTTTATTTGGAAAAGATTTTAACTTTATTTTGATGAATATGCTATGAAAATATGGTGGTTGTTATATTGAATTATCATGTTGTGTTGATGGCATATGACTATATGTTTATGTTTGAAATTGGATTTGGTGATTGGTTGTTAAATTGATATGTTCGGATATGGTTATGTGAATGATTGGTTATGATATGATGGTAATGTGGTTATGAAACCAAAACTAAGTGTATGTGATGAATTTGTGTAGAGTTAGCACCTTGAAAAGTCACAAAAGACTTGAGATTCGATTTGAAAACAAAAGCTTGTTTTCTAGTTTATTGAATACCGCAAAAGACTTGAGATCCGACCTATACTTATCACAAATACCGCACTTTGGGAACGTAATGAATATAAGGGGTTAATTTAGATAAGCGAGTCATGATAATCTAAGCATATGAAACGTATGTCCATATGTAATTCTTTACAGCCTGACGGTGGGATAGTCCACTATAAATAATTTGACCCTTTAAAATTATCAAACGTTGGTTTGAAGAGACCGGGATCGGATATTAGTTGTTATCTGAAAACTACTTCGAACTAATGTAAACGTTCGAATTTGAAATAGTAAAGGTAAGGTCCAAGGTGAAGACTTTGAAGTGCAAGGGCTAGTTGCTACTAACCCTGAGGGTGATTCCAAAATGGGTGTAGTGGAAATAGTGCCTTCAGTTCGTTCATCTCCTGAATGACTTTTATGGATGGATGCTGACATTGTATCAACATAGGGAAGGCAATGTTAGCATTCCAAGTGGCAATGCTATGTTAAAGGTAAACGTAGCCTCGGGCCTCATCAACCGAAAATGACCAAAATAGGGTATGCAGCAGGGCAATGTGGATCGCGCCTATGAAAGTATGTCATCACCATATTTATAATCGATTATTTGACTCATTTTTGTATGCTCCGGTGCTGTTGCTGATCCTAACCATGGTGGTGATGTATTCGGTACTACTAGTCAAGTGGTAGGCCGGTTCTGTGTAGTAGGGGTACAAGATGTTCTTATCAAACCCTAGGTGTATTTTCTCTAGAGGTGCATCTTCGAAAGGTAGTTCCTTTCCTGGTCATGTGTGGAATCCATTCTCCAATAAGTGCCATATGGAATTAGTTGTGCCAGAATATGTTGAAATGTGAGATGTAAGCATTTCAGCCATGTTCTACTTTACTTGAAACCTTAGACATTATTATAAAATCATTGGATTTCGATATATTTTTTTTGGTTATCGTAAGGTAAAAACCCGTCCGTGTTCATATGCAGCATGGCCTTACGAGATACCTTTGATTTTCAAATTGTTTTATAAAAGTAAGAATTAAGTTGTTTGGGTTTACTAACACCAGATCCATATCTGAACTAGACTTTTATTTTATTTTCCTAAAACCCTTGGGTATTCAAATTTGTATGAGTGGCCAAGTGATCCAGGTTTCTTACGGAAGCATTTGAAAGGAGCTGGAGCAGGTGGCTTCATCGTTAGCTAATTGTAATCGTATTACGCTTTTTTTGTGTATGACCTATGTATTTTGTATGGGCATGTAGTTGTAACCGTCCAGTTGATGTTGTAATGTAATGAACTCTGATGTACTGAATATTGTGGAAATGACTATGTAATATCCTATATTATCTATTATATGTTGTTCTGATCCGTGATGAGATTTTGTGATTGTGTAGTTTCTTCTTATCTTTCTTTTTCTTCTACCCTTAATGGCTTGTCTTTTGCTGCAACAAAGGCGGTCGTTACATTGTTGTATCAGAGCCTAGGTTAAGCGAACACTTAGGCTTTGGATTAGGGTCAACTGTGAGAGTGCGTATTTGTAAATTTTACTCGTATACCTATATATATATATCTGATAGATAGATCAGCTTGATAGGTTTGATTAGTACCCTTCTGTCAAGATTTATCTCGTCCCAGTACTCTAAGATTATCTTACTATGTCCAGGTAGTAAGACATGAGTAATAGAGGCAGACAAGGTAGGGGAGCAGGTGGCACTACAACTACAAATGGTTGAACCCCAAATCCTAGAGGAGTTTGGATTACCGAAGAGGCGGCCCTAGAGCAGCCGAGAGTGAACTATGTATTTATGTGTATTATGGATTGGGATTTATTGTACAGATCCAACTATGTATTTGGATCTATGTTGGATAAAAGATGTTATATAATTCACACTATTTACTTCCACTCTGAGTTTAAAAGGTTTATAGTTAGTCCCTATTTGGTTTTCTTTTTACACAACCTAATGACTCTTCATTTTCAGTTTTTGAGATGTTAAAATCAGTTCGGGTGTTAAATCTGAGGGGCGAAAAATGATGGTTTTTACAACTTCACTCTAAGTCCTTGACTGACCACGAGCCATATTATGTCTATCGTCATTATTATAAGGTGGTGGTACATATTTAACATGATTTAGTACTGAGTCATAACTCGCCTCAACTATCTTTCCTTTGTCTTCTCGTTTTGCTTCTTCATGGATGTTGGTTGAGACCGATAACTTCACTGGTGGTATTTATGAGACTCGGTGCTTTGGAGTATGATTTGCGGCAACTAGCCCACAATCTCAGCAACTGGTGACCAAAACGAACCCATTCCCGTCTATATTAGGTGGGTTGCGGGAGAAGTGGTTAGTATTGAAACTTATTAGAGTGGGAGAAAATGAAGTGTCTGGCTTTAGAAATAGCACCATGGATGACACAAAAATATTTTTTTTCATTACATGTATATTGTTTTAAGAAGAATACTTGACATTAGGTTAATAAATCAAACATACTATATTTATGATCAATTTTGGGCATAACACCTCAACGTTAAATTAATGCACAAATCATACTACATTTATCATAATTTTTTGGTCGAATACCTTAATGTTAGGTTATATGGCTAACTGTATTTCATATACCCACATTAACCATCAACATGTTGCTTTACACCCATTACCCGATAATTACCTTCCCACTCACATATATCTTGTTTTATACTTGCCGCTCATTAGAATACCATACACTAGTTACACTCCTCGCTTATGTTCAAGGGTTCACTCCCCTACTATATTATGCATCTTATATACACGAAAGGCCAATGGTCAATCATAGTTGACCACCTGTCAAACAATAACTAAGGACATCCACTTAAGCCTTTGTCTCCTTATTTTGGTAAAATCCCCAATATAATTATTACATTTGTTCAGACCTCGCATCAGATATAGTATAACATCACCTCATCTATACTCATTGCAAGACCACCCCATATACATTTTACAAAATGTTGTATCATCTCATATACAATACAACTTTAAAAGCGAAGCTTATATCATCTTCCCGAGATTTTGGGTGATCCGCCTCACAGTCACCACCTATTATTAGCAAATAAAACCCATATTTTATTTAGCATTACCATCGAGGATTCCGCTCAGCCTTGCCAATCTCCTAAAATAAATCTACTTTGTTTAACAGCTTATCACTTACAGCCTTAGAATGGTTTGACACCCCACTCTCATTGCCCATTCGTTTTATTGTAGTTACCCTAATTGTTATTGAAGAATAATTTTTTCACATATTTCAACAAATCACGCCTCTCTAAGTGTCACTAACATCTACCTGTGCTAATTTACGCACTATGCATATTTCAACCCTTGGTCATCATGTAGTCTGTATATAACGACCCGGAATTTAATCCCTATTTAAATGAATATTTAACTATATTTTAAATAATTAATAATTTTGTTTTTATTAAAAAAATATTTTAAATAATTACTAATGATAATAAAATCATTTTCAAAATTTATTTTCCAAAATATATAGTTCATAGAGAAATAGAAAATGTGACCGAAAATTAATTTCCAAAATATCAGTTTTCATTAGTTAAAAGTTATTCGAAATGTCATAACACTATTTTAAAACACATATGCACACATTGCAAACTATTTATACAAGATAAACATAGGTGTACATGTGCATGTATATGCTCTCTTTTATGTGTACATATATATGGATAAAAGAAAATATTTTAAAAAGAAATATATATATATATATACACACACATATATAAATGATCCTTTTCAACACCATTACACAAGAACATGACATGAATAGTTAAAAGTAAAGGGGGTGTAGTGGATGGTTTTGAGGGGGGATGTTGAAAGTGCTACTATGGATCGTAATATGGAATGTAAGCTAAGTTATCTACTAATGCGGAATATGAGTGTAAAAATTAAACAGTAAAGTAAATGACACCGGGGATTTTTATATTTGTTCAAACTCCCGTTCTACGTCCAGTCCCAGACTCCTTCTGGAATTAAACTAGCAACCCTCTCTTAACCCATAGGAATAGGTATTACACCGCTTGAGAAACCGAACAGGACTTCTACCGCCTAGACAGTGAATAGGACTTCTACCGCCTGAGCAACTGAACAGGACTTCTACAATACAGAAAGTTTTCTGGACTGAATATGCTCTATAGATAGCAAAGATGAGTCTTTAGAGTACACCCTTCCTATAATCTTCTCCTTTGTGGTATATAGTGTAGTACGTGAAGGTTGGAAGTAATTGTAATCACAAATAAATTTGTGCTTGAATGTGCAAGTGATTTGAGAGCGTTTATGAAAGTAAATGGAAGAAAATAGTTTGTAAGAATATAGAATAGATTCAGAGAATAATGTTGTTTTTTGCAATCTAAAATCAAAGCTATTTATAGAGTTAAAAAGTTGTAACTATTCGTGAAAAGATTCAGCCAAGAGATACGGAAACAACTGTTGAATTAGCGGATGTTTCTGTTTGTTGAAAAGTGGCGACCGTTCAAAAAAATAGCCGTTATGAATATTCAGTCGATTGAAAATATGAATTAAGTAGACTGAAAATTCAAACGAATTTGAAATTTAAAAATATTTTGAAAAGTCACTTCATTCTGTCGACTGAACCGGAGTGTATAGTCGATTGAATGTTCAAACATTTTTGTGCATGTGTGCACGTTTCAGTCGACTGGATTACCCAGTTCAGTCGACTGAAACCATCACTTCAAGCTTATTAAACTTAGTTTTAATAGCAAGTTATTTTATAAATTTATATAATTAAAACCAAGTTTATGTAGATTAATTTGAGTGAGTTTAAAAAGCTTGTGTGTGTCTATACCACTGAGGAGAGATTTTAACAAATGTTAACTACTAACTAGACTATAGACAAACCAAATTTAAATATTGAAACTTGTCTTCGAAATCTTTTGGTCTTCGATCTATTGTTGAGTATAATAATATCTTCTCCTGCAATTTTGGTTAGTTCATTGATATATACTTATATACTTATATAGTTCTGATATTCTCCCCTTTTTTATGATGACAACTATGTAAGTTCAAGAAACTATAAAATTTTAAATAAAACTCCCCCTGAATTAATGAACTACCTGTTTCTCCCCCTTTTTCCTCGACAAAAAGAAATTTAAGATGTATAACCAATTTAGTGCAAATATATATTGTTAAATAAAGCAGGCATATGAATAATTGCAAGACAATTGAGAACTTGAAGTGTAGAAATTATAGATGATAACTAAGAACAACATATCATTGAAGCACAACAATTGTTCATGGCTACAAAGAGCTAAAAACAAAGAACCAAAATCAAAGAAAAACATACATAGATAAGAAAATAAGAAAACTACACTTCATCGCTTTCAGAATCTTCCTCTTCCTTTTCTCCCACTTCAGAAGTGGTCCATGAGAAAGGAGAGAAAGGATTCTCGACTACACTAGTCGAAGATGAGCTGGTACAAGAGATCTTTTCCCAAACCTTATTCAAGAAGCCCTTGATAGAATTGAGCTTCTTGTTGGTTTTGGCGATGGTATGTTCAACGTTGACCAAACGTTGATTAAGCTTTCGTTGATTCCGAGAGAGGGTGAAAAGTCCTTTTTTGGGAGGAAAATCACCATGGAGCTCAACTATGTCGTCGCCTTCTTCGTCCTCGGCTTGTTAGAAAGGTTGGGAGGAGGAGGAGCCAAAGCAAGGCATATGGGGTTGCGGGATTCCTTGAGCTCTATTAGCTGCTCATTGTTGAAAGCTAATGATATCTTGTGGTTGTGGGCGTTTTGGTAAGCCCATTAGACTTAGTGTCTTGGAGTTAAGCTCGTCGATGGTGATGAAGTCGACATCAGGAATTTGAACACCAAAGTTTTGGAGAATCTGCATGATGTATGCTCCATAATAGATCGTCTTGAAGCTCCTCTTGTGACAAACGGTGAGGAACTCATCAAATACGACTTTGGCCCAATTGATATGTTGGGAGGAATAGATGGCGTAAAGTGCTTGGAAGTCGTGCTTGTATATTTTCTCGTAGCTTCTGGTACGAGGTTAGATTGATCGAATGAGAGCACGGTGAAGGATCTGCGCCTTTGGTCGCAAGGCGACGGATTTTAGCACTGTCATATCATCGGAAATAAACTGATGACAGACCTCATCCCTTTCATCCATGTTAACTTCTACATCGTTGATGTCAAGGCCTTCAGATGGACAGCGAAAAATGAATCCGAGTCTTTCGAGAGGAAGATAAATTGGAACACCGCATACTAGAGTCCATATGCAGTCATCTTTGTTCCTTGGATTTTGATGATCCAAGTTCATATTCATGAAGAAAATCTTGATAAGAAGGGGATATATCTTGACATTGTTAGCATCAATACCTATCAATCTTTCAAGATCACTCGCCTCTGCTGTTTCTCGAATCCCATAAGCATTGAAATCCCGATAGTTGATGAAAGAGCCATCAAAAATTCTGGAGCTATCCATTGTTTAGGATCGAGTAACGGCTGTTTGGTCATAAAGCCAAGACCTTATTTGGGTTTTCGAAGGTCTGATGGTTGATTGACAGGGACGTTTTGATCTAGGAGCCATGGAAATTTGTTGAAAGATGAAGTATAAAAATTGATTTGAAAATTTAGGGGCTAGGGTTTCTTTTGCTGAAGAGAGGTGGGTTTTAGTTGAGAATATGATGTATATATGGGTTGGTAAAAAGGTGTATTGGTAATTGTGCAAAAATCTTTTGGTAAACCAGAGAGTAGCATTTCAGTCGACTGGATTTGGGGTGGCAGTCGATTGAATTGTGCAGGGTTTCATTCCCGAGATATTTTGCCTAAAAATGATCAATTCAGTCGATTTAAATTTGTTGTTCAGTCGACTGAAATTGGAAAATTTTTAGGCAATATGAATTTTTAGTCGACTGGATTTATAATTCAGCCTACTGAAAATTATAGAAAAGTAACCCGCGTCTAATAAATGGGCTATTTTAGTCGACTGCATATGCAAGGTCAGTCGACTGACTTTCGTATATTTAATAAACAAGTTTGAATGTTCAGTTGACTGGATTGCTAGGACCAGTCGATTGTTCCTGTGTTTGGAAGCCTATTTTGCTTCAAAATCAAAGAATTTTGCAAAGATAAAATTTTTATTAATTTTTAAAAGTTAATATTTATATCCAATATAAACAAATACAATATGAATACATAGAAACAAAACATAAAAACAATATAAAAATCAATTTTCGGAGGAGTGAGAGTCATCGGAGGGAGGCTCAATCTTCGTGACTTCCCTTAATAGTTGGATTGGAGACCAACCATTTCCTCGTTCCCAGGAGTTTGGTGACAACTGAGGACGTCGTGGACTTAGTTCCCAAGGATTGTGTGGAGCTCGAGAATGAATAGGCGAAGGTTGATGAACATTCTCTTTTGACGAAGACCCACAGAATTTCAACGCGATCTATTCTAGAAAACTTAAACGCTTAGCGTTTACGTTTTGTTCGTAGTAGAGTTCATGTTGTAATTCCAGAGTCTCTATCTGATAGTGATGTATATCATCGATTTTCTCCTTAGTTGATGGAGAGCCAAAATGTAAAATACGTTTGGTTCTCTTCCCATGTGTAGTATATCCTGTATGGTGAGTCGGTGACGGTATGATGTTTACAAGATTATAGATCAGGGTAGATGTGTTGGAGTGGTTCGACGATGATGATGAGGGAGTGTGAAGCTGATTGATGATTGGTTTGAATCATTTTCTAAGGCCACTCTGATATTTCAGAGAATAAATAATCTTTTAAGCTTAGGAAAAAGTAATTTGTCAAAGAGGATGAGTAAAAACAAAGGCTAGATGTACTCTTTATATACAAAAAATAAGTTTAAATTTAGTTAAAGAAGGCCGAGGTTCAAAAGGTTTGAAAAATAACAACCAGAAATCATTTTGTGGTTGGAAAAGACTAGAGATAATGACCATTCAATAAGATGAGAGGTGGATAGAGTGAAGTGTAGTAAGTAACATAATAGGAAAATGGAAAGACATGAGAATTCCTTACCAGCAACCTAAGTTCGAGTGCCAGCATGAACAAATTTTGTAGAAATTTTATGTTTCTCAAAAATAATAAAATAATTTAAAACTATAAATCATGAAAAGATATTATACCTAATTCTCATCGTAATTTTATAAAAGTATTTTCATTTAAAGGTTTTGTGAATATGTCAGCTATCTGATTTTCTGAAGAAACAAATTTTAGTGAAATATTTCCTTTTTCTATATTATCTCTGAGAAAATGATGTCTATATCTATATGCTTAGTTATAGAATGATTTATAGGATTTTTAGATAAATTTATTGCACTTGTGTTATCACAGTAAATTGTTGAATTAGATAGATTAATTCCAAAATCTTGAAGTGTTTGCTGCATGTAGATTACTTGAGCACATGCCAAAGCAGCAGAGATATATTCTGCTTCACACGTCAAAAGTGAACACAATTTTGTTTCTTACTAAACCAAGATACTAAAGATTGTCCAATAAAGTGACAAGTACCACTGGTACTCTTTCGATCCATCCGACATCCTCCAAAATCAGCATCACTGTAGGATACTAACTTAAAAGGACATTCTTTTGGATAAAAGAGACTGTAATCTTTAGTTTTGCTTAAGTATCGCAAAATTCGCTTCACTGCCCGCAAATGTGATTCTTTGGGATTTGCTTGAAATCGTGCAAATAAACAAACACTCATCATTATATCAGGTCTACTAGCAGTTAGATAGAGTAAAGAACCAATCATATTACGATATAATTTTTGGTCAACACTTTTGCCATTTTCATCTCTATCGAGATGTAATGTAGTACTCATAGGAGTAGATTTAGGAGAAGTATTTTCCATACCAAATCGTTTTAGGAGATTATTACAATATTTTTCTTGGTTAATAAAAATTCCATTTGTTAATTGTTTAATTTGTAATCCAAGAAAATATGAAAGTTCTCCCATGTGAAACTTTTTGTATTGTAGAAGTCCTGTTCGGTTGCTTAGGCGATAAAAGTCATACTCGGTTATCTAGGCGGTAGAAGTCATGTTCGGTTGCTCATGCGGTGTAATACCTATTCTTCCGGCTTAAGAGCAGATTGCTAGTTTAATTCCAGAAAGAGTCTAGGACTGGACGTAGAACGGGAGTTCGAACCAGTATAAAAATCCCTGGTGTCATTTACTTTACTATTTACTTTTTATACTCATATTCCGCATTAGTAGATAACTTAGATTATATTCCATATTATGATCCATAGTATCACTTTCATTTGGCATCAGAGCGTTTATGAAAGCATATGGCAGAAAATAGTTTGCAAGAATATAGAATAGATTCAAAGAATAATGTTGTATTTTGCAATCTGAAATCAAAGCTATTTATAGAGTTAAAAAGTTGTAATTATTCGTGAAAATATTCGGCCAAGAGATACGGAAAAAACTGTTGAATTAACGAATGTTTTTGTTTGTTGAAAAATGGTGGCTGTTCGGAAAAATAGCCATTATGAATATTTAGTCGACTGAAAATATGAATTAAGTAAACTGAAAATTCAAACGAATTTGAAATTTAAAAATATGTTGAAAAGATACTTCATTCAGTCGACTGAACCGGGGTGTTTAGTCGACTGAATGTTCAAACATTTTTGTGCATGTGTGCATGTTTCAATTGACTGGATTACCCAGTTCAGTCGACCGAAACTGTCACTTCAAGCCTATTAACTTAGTCTTAAAAGCAAGTTATTTTATAAATTTATATAATTAAAACCAAGTTTATGTAGATTAATTTGAGTGAGTTTTTAAAGCTTGTGTGTGTGTCTATACCATTGAGGAGAGATTTTAACAAATGTTAACTACTAACTAGACTATAGACAAACCAAATTTAAATATTGAAACTTGTCTTCGAAATCTTTTGGTCTTCGATCTATTTTCGAGTAGAATAATATCTTCTCCTGGAATTTTGGTTAGTTCGTATAATATATACTTATATAGTTGTCACAATCAAAACATCAAAATACTATGTTCTAACAGAGGTAAGGTTATGGTTGTGCATGCATATGTATTATTAAATATAAGCACTTATATATATTTTAATAATTTCCTAAACCTATATATAACCCCTAACTTTCATTCTTTTCATTTTACAATCTCTTCTTCCACTTTGAAAATCCTAATAGCTTATGAAAAGTAGCCATGGCCTCCTCTTCATAAATTCTAAGACAAGAAATATCACTTCTTTCACTAAAAATCAGTTCTTTTATTCACAAAATCACTTCTACATCTCCTACAACACTTTCTCTTCCAAAATACAACACTCCATCTACCAAAACACACCATGGCCGAGCCAAAACACATGATGGCCATACCCAATAAGGCCTAGGCCGAGCCCAAACCCACTTTTCCAAGCCCAATTCAAGTGTCTAAGCATCCAAAGTTCAATTTTTGCAAAGTTCTTAAGTGTTTTCAAGTTTCGGGGATAAAGTTCGCTTTGATTTAGAAAAGTTTCAATAAGTAAAACTTTTATTTGGAAAAGAAATTAACTTTATTTTGATGAAGTATATGATGTGAAAATATGGTGGTTGTTATATTGAATTATCATGTTGTGTTGATGGTATATGACTATATGTTTATGTTTGAACTTGGATTTGGTGATTGGTTGTTAAATTGATATATTTGGATATGGTTATGTGAATGGTTTGTTATGATATGATGGTAGTGTGGTTATGAAACCAAAACCAAGTGTATGTGATGAATTGTGTAGAGTTAGCACCTTGAAAAGTCACAAAAGACTTGAGATCCGATTTGAAAACAAAGGCTGGTTTTCTAGTTTGAATTTTGAAAATGTTTTTTTAGTTTTTACCTTTGTTTTAAGCTTTCAAAAAAAATTCATTTGTGTTTTAAAAGATGTAGTAGCTTGATTTAATGTGAGGTTTTCAACTAGAAATCAATTCTAGCGAAATGTGCTCATAGCGATAGTCGCTATGAATGCAGTTCGGGAAATTTTGCGATTTCACGTTTTAAAGTGATTTCTTTTGATTTGTTTTGAAAAACTTATTTCAAACTAAATTAAGTAAGTTAAAAATTTAATTTTTAAATTATTTAATAATTTATTTATTAATAAGGGTGATTATTATTTAATTAATTGATTAAGTAATTTTGAGCTTAAGAAATTATTAACCAAGTTAATTATTTTTAATTAAGTTTTAAATAATGATTAATTAAGATAAAGGAAAATTAATTTTTATTTAATCAAGTTATTTACTTTTATTTATTATTTTATTAGAGTTAATTATTTAATTAATTATTATTAATAAAAGGTAGATTATCCGCTTAATTAGGGTTTAATTTCTTAATTAAATGTTATTTAATTAAAATTTATTTAAGGTTTAATTATAGATAAAATTAGGGTTATTAATGATTTTATTTTGTTTTAATTAAGGTTATTTATTTTAAATTTCTTTTAGAACACTATCAGTTATTTATTTTTAACCAGTTTTCTTGTAAAATGTTTTAAAACCAAAGGATCTCTTGTCCATGCCATTTAAGTAGCCAAATGAATTAAAATATTTGTAATAAAACGTTGACACGTTTATTGAAAGTAAGTCGACTAGTACTTTTCACAAATACCGCACTGGGAATGTGATGAGTACAAGAAGTTAATTTCGATAAACGGGTCATGGTAATTTAAGCATATGGAACGTATGTCTATATGTAAATCTTTGCACCCTGATATTAGGATAGTCCACTATAAACAACTTGACTCTTTAAAATTATCGAACGTTGGTTTGGAGAGACCTGGATCGGATATTAGTTTTTATTCGAAAACCACTTCGAACTAACGTAAACGTTCGAATTGGAAATAGTAAAGGGAAGGTCCAAGGTGAAGACTTTAAAGTGCAAGGGCTACGTGCTACTAACCCTGAGGGTGATTCCAAAACAGGTGTAGTGGAAATAGTGCCTTCGGTTTGTTCATCTCCTAAACGACTTGTATGAATGGATGCTAACATTATATCAACATCTGGAAGGAATGTTAGCATTCCAAATGGCAATGCTATATTAAAGATAAACGTAGCCTCAAGCCTCATTAACCGGAAATGACAAAAACAGGGTATGCAGCGGGACTGTAAAGACCCGCAAATCCGTCATCCGAAAACTCGACACCGAAACGTCCACTGTACCAAATTGTCGAATAATCGAATGGCGGAAACGCGAAACTTTAGGGTTAAAAGAAGAGGTAGAAGAAAAGATAGAAGAAAGAGAAAGAACAGAAACAGAATCAGAAACAATTATCAGAATCTCACATATCGCAGCGGAACAATATATAATAGATAAATCAATAATCTTTAAAACAAAAGACTATATCAGTTTATACATACATCAATCATCAGAGTTTACAACAATGGACAGTTATATAAACTTGTCCTCATACAGAATACACAGCGGAATAAATAACAAGTACGATAGTACGCTTCGCCATCCAGCTCATCTCCAAAGCTCCAGAATATCCAAAATATCCTGATAAAATAACTCTAGGCTGCCCGTGTGGAAAATTATGGGCACCCAGAGTTTAGAAAGGGAACAATAAACTCCAGGTCAGTCATGGTGACTGGTGTGAGATCGTAAAACAGTTATTTTCGCAAAGAAAATAAAACAACTTCGCAATGCTTTTGGAAAATGAAACTACCATAAGGCCTCCCACCATACACACAATGCCAACGCAGAATTGGAGGAGATTTCTCCTTATGATAGTCAAAAATGCTTACTACGCAAAATCAATTGATATTATTATTAATGTCTAGTGTGGAAAACATTTCGAAAGTATAATATCAATCTTAGCCAACATACAACTATTGTTGTATGTCTACTATAGCTACTACGTTCAATAGCAGGTTACCGCCACATTCCATAGCAGGTAATACAATTAAAAACCGTACAGGGTTCGTATTGTTTCTTTGGATTTCCAACAAATGATCAGGCTAAGGAACTTCCTTACCGAAATAGAAACGCCTCTGGAAAGACGCCCCGGATCCTAACCGGATCTCCGCAAACAAAAGGCCGACGCTACCTCACGCTCTAACCGAGCTGTAACTAGGTAACTAACACACGAGCTATGCCATCCCTTGGTCGTTACCGACCTTTATCCGAGGATCCTCAATCGAAAGCGACAGTCACAAAGTATAATCAACATAGGTAAAATATCTGGGCTCCATACCATGATATCACCTTTTATCCAGAAGGAAATGGCATACCCTAGGGGCGCTACCCCTACAAACCTTTGCCGCACATTCCTGTTTCGACCATTACCGGGTTGTGAGGCTCGACGAAGTCTCGTCCACAAAGCTACGCTTTTTCACAAAGCCACGCTTTTTCACAAAGCCACGCTTCTTCACAAAGCAACGCTTTGATCCACAATTGATCAACAGCACTTCGTGTGCCACATTACCAAATTGGGAATGTATCACTAGTAACCATCAACTACATAACCTCTGAGCTCGTACGTCTCAGAGAGGGGTGTTAAGCTAAGAGAATAAATTCTCCGCCACCAACAGAAATGTATTTGATAGAAACCAGCTTTACATCTCAAAGTGTAACGTCAGACACACATCCATACAAGTCCGTTCCGGGATCGAACGGAACCGAAGGCACTTCCAAAGAAGCCCTTGCAATCCGAATATTCACTAATCATGTCCGGACTTCCCATCACAAAAAGAGTGATATAAATCTCTATACCGGAGCAACTCGGTGCAGAGACATTCGACAGGTTGTCCTTTCATTTTCACAAATATCCGGTCTTCACACCGGTCTTCAAATGCAATCCATTCGCGACGTATCACTATTCGGAATGGGTTATATGACACAAAGGTCCTCTCCCGGCTTAACCGAATAATGAGCGTTTGTTTCAAAAACAAATCAAGTGTCATTTCAAAGGCAAATATTGATAGTTGGTTCTTTAACTATCAATAACATTCATAACAAACATCCAATTCAAATAATTTTTCCCAAATTATTTATTAAATTTCAAATCTTTTCACAAGATATATATTCTTCCACACTTCACATTTGAAAATCAATTTCAAATCATATTTCACACTTCACGTTTGAAAATCAATTTCAAATCATATTTTCACACTTCACGTTTGAAAATCAATTTCAAATCTCAAAACGGTCCATTTAAACCAATTAGATAAATCCTTATCGATTTATTTCAAATTTACATTTCAAGTTTGTAAATTTATTTCCACACTTCATCACTTTGAAAATCCGATTTCAAACCATATTTTCCGCACTTTAAAAATAAATCAATATTTATTTTTAAAACAAATTTCCCTTTCCTTTACATTCGGAATTTACATTCCTAAAAATCCACTTTTACACGATTTTCAAATCGTTTTCCAAACATTCATTTTCAACCCCGAATCAACTTTAAAAATTGATCTCTCCATTTTATTTCAAATCCCAAATCGAATTTCAAATTGATTTCTGAATTTACTTCAACACCGAATCACATTTCAAATTGATTTTAACTTTTAATCCCAATTACCAAATCATTTTACAAGTCGATTCCCAAATTTATTCTCAACACAAAAATCATTTTTTTCCATTCAACATTAAATACGTTTTCATATTGATTCCTCAAAGATTTATTTTAAATACCCAATCAATTATCACTTTGATTTCAAACAAATTTATCTCCTTTTAAATAAATTCTTTTATTTTTTTCCAAATCATCTAAAATTCAATTTTAATTTCAGAAATCCAATTTCATTTATTTCTGGTATCCAACGATACCAAAAACACATTCGGCTAATTTATAGCTCTCAACAAAGTCAATCACAGATATAATCATACACAGATTATAAATAATCTATCAAACAACATATGAAATCAATTCAAATGTTTTGAGGAATCCTGTTGGATCCCTCCAACCTGTTTCCCTGCATCCACAGATGTTAGCACAATACCAATTCCACTTCGAGGTGGAATATCGCGGTATATGGGTTTTATAAAATATCATCCGCTTACTAACGGCGCAATAGGGTCTCATCCGCTATACGAGGCAGGAAATCAATCAATCCAATATATACATATGCCAATATGTATATATTGCTATATACATATATAGATATATCCTACTATATCTAATATCACATTCACACAGCAAACAAACAATAACTGAAAATTCCACTTTCAATTTGAGTGAGAAGATCTCACCTTATATTTGCAATCCATTTCCCATTTCCGACTTGTTTCTCCATTTTAGACCTTGTATAAACATTTATACAATTCATCAATATTCGAAATAATCGAATAACAAATTCTCGTTTTGTAATTTTAATTTTTCAATGATTTTATTGCAAACCCATTTCTAGAACTTTTAAATTTATACTTTCAAATCTACTTATACATTAATGAGAATAAATCATAGATTTGTTTGATTTAACTAAAAATTTAATTTTTCTTATATGTACTTTCCAGTTTAAACATGATAAAAACAATACTTAATTCCATTTGAAAATTTATCTTTATACAACCTATTTCAGTTATAAACATCATAAAGATAATTTTCTAACCTATACACACACGTATAGATATGTTTATATTAAAATTTTCTTACTGTATATATACATATGTGGCTATAAATCTGTTAATGGGAAGATAGGCATTAAATATACTTTGCTGTAAATCATTTCTTATCTGCAATTTTTTTTTTCATCCTTGAACAAGTTTAAACAATAAATAAAAGGAGAAGCCATACCCAAATTGACTATCAATTCATGAGCTCGATCGATGCCACTACAGACGCCGCCTAACATCGACGCTGCTGCCCACCAAAAACTGACCACAGCCCCCCAGCTGTACCACCCAGTCTCGACTAGACTACCAACCCTGAATCCATCTAATCGCTCCCCTACCTTCACGCTTGAGCCATCCATTCCACTGAGATCCACTTCGCGTGCATACCCAGGCACTGCTGTCCCTTCCTTCCATATGTACGCCTCCCCCAATCGCGAGTCGCCGCGACTCTCATCACCCACGAAAATGCCAATCGAACTACGCGCCTAACTCCACGTCGCGACTACTTGAAACCACGCGTGCCATCACCAGATCATCCCCTCTGCTCGCGCGCGATGCTCCACCTAGCCCTAGCCTCGTGAGCGCCTCGAGAAGAACGTCGAACCCTCCTTCCAGTTTCAACATGCTGCTCAAACTCGAGCCAACTTCATGACAGAGTCGCGATAGAACGACTGTATTGATTTCAATTGAAAGAGGAAGGCTGTGAAGAAAATTAGCTCGGTCGCCATTTGATTTCGAACTGGATGATAAAAGGAGGAAGACGAGAATTTATGTTTGGCCATTGTTTTGTTTGAACGAAATTAAAGGGGTCGCCATTAACATTTGAACGAGATTTTTCTTTGTTTCTGATTTTTGAATAGAGAGGAGGAACGTGATTTATCAGAGAAGAAATGGGAGACAAGAGTACGCGATGTTCAGGGAATAGGTCTGCTAAATACATATTAGGGTGGCTGATGTTGACCAATTTTAAAAGTTTAAATTCAAATCGAATTCAGTTTAAACTTCAACGCGTTTTCTTAACGTACACTCACACGGCAAGTCCGAAAAATACAAAATTTGAAACCCGGTAATAATTCAATATTCCGGATCCAATGGAACTGGTTTCGTCGAATTCCGAGACTACGCCCCGGAACGCTATTTTCCAATTCAATTTAAACGATAGAATTTCAAAACTGAACAAAACAGTTTCAAATTCAACTCCGAAACTCTCATTATCTTTAGTATAGTCAACATGAATTTTCTAAGCCTTCGAAATATTTTTAAATCAGCTTTAAACTGAAGATTCAAATTTATACCCAGTTTTCAATAATTAAATTCAATAATTTAATCGCTAAATTCATTCTGATATTTGAATTTCAAATTAAATTATCATTCGAATATTTAAAACTCAATTAAATATTCATATTTCAAATGTCAAAAATTCAGGGTCGTTACAAACTTCCCCCCTTAAAAGAATTTCGTCCCGAAATTACAAGTTAGGAAAGACGGTCCTTAACTCGTCTACTATTTTTCCCAATCTAAATAGTTTTATCAAATTTTCAAAACAAATCTTTTTATTCAAGATTCGTTATCACTTCAACTAATTTTCTAACTTCAATTATAAGTTTCAAACAACATTGTTTAACTTCTCAATTCAAATTCGAGTTTAAATTCAAATTTTAAACTTCCAAAATTTCTCAAAATTTTTCTAACACTCGAAATTTTCGAAAAATTTCGCCAGCGTCTCCTTTGCGCGGCTAATACGGTACGACTACAAAACGTCCCTACGGACTCTCAAATATCAAAAGAAAACAAAATGCCAAGTGGCAAAATCAGAAGATCATCAAATTTCATACTGAAATTTAAATACATACCTTTGGTCGAGCAAATTCAAATTATCTTCAAAATTTAATCCAATTCCATATACCCTGTATATTCTACTAGCCATAATATCTAGTAACATATTCAAATCATTTTGCAAATTCCATTACACAATTTTCAATGTATGCTTCTTATATCTTCTTTACTTCACTACCGAAGTTACATCCATTATCATTCAATTTTGCATTTCAATTTCATTCGAATTCAATTTATCTTCAGATTTTCATTCAGATTTTCATTTCGAATTTTACTTGAATTCGATTCATCTTCTAATTTCTGAATATTGAGTTTAATTTACCTTTATCTCAAATTCAATTTGAAATCACTTGTCGTTAGTTAAAATTTTCAAAAACTCCAAATTTTTCTAACTCCCAATGAAAACACTTAAAAATCATTTTAAAAATGGATATGGAAAGCACGTTCCCCCATGGATCACAGTTACTCGGCGATTTCGCTACTATCCCAGTAGAATCACTTGTAACTGTAGATTTCTCATCTCTTGAATTCCGCCATGGTTGTTGCCATAGATCGTAGTTCACACGGCGGCTGCGCCACTATCTCAGTGGAATCGCTTGTAACCATAGGCATCTCGCCCCTCGAATTTCGCTGTGGCATACGTCGTGATCAATCAATATGATCCCATCACGATCAAACGGATACTCATACTGAGTTCCAATACCTTCACAATTTTTTTCAATGGAAGGTACTTTTTCATATCCTTAGTTTGGAAAACATATGTCAATATGTATAGTACTTCATTTCCAATTGATTCCATTCAATTTTAATTGGCATTTCATTAATCAAATCTCATTGAAAACCATTCAAATCTATTCCATCTACTAATTTAATTAGTATATTCACTCATCCATTCAAAATTTCAAATTTCCATATTCAATTCGTCTCGAATTTATTTTATCAACAACAAGGAAATTTCAATTTATTTTTCTTTCTTACTTGAATTTATATACAAATCCAATCCATTTTATTCAACTTCAATTTAACCAATTAAACCTCCAATTCATTATTTCATGAATTAATAATTTATCAAGTTAGTTTACTTGAATTCAATCCATTTCATTTTATTCCTCCAAGTTTGGATTTTTATTTACTTTATTCAAATCAATCTCATTTCATTATTCAATTCGAATCTTGTTCCAATCCAATTTCAACTATTTCATAAGTTATCAACTTATTTACATTCCATTGATGAATTTTTTTATTCCAAATAATTTCTTGGAATTCTATTTCAATTTGTAAATTACATTTACAATTCACATTCTCAAATCTCATTCGTATATGGATTTTATTTCCTTATCTTTCAATTCATATTTATAATTTTCATCTGCCAAATGAATTTATCTTCAAATTTTTGGTTATACCATTATTTCTTATTCAATTTCATATAACAATGATAATAATTCAAGATTATCTATTCCTAACAACCAAACATCCATATACTATGATAATTCATAGAAAATCATTTATTTTCTATACAAAAATAGTTTTGGGTAAAATTATTTCATTTACCCTATTTTGAAACAATACTATGTCGGTTTATCTTGTTTAAGAGTTTAGAAACCCCTATCGATTACAGTTGGCCACCCTGCATCGACCAGAATCTATAAACAATCAACCGATAAGTCAACACAATACAAAACAAATTTTGTATTCACTAACAAATACGCGCTCATATCTATTATTACACTCACACTCATTCTAGAGTACTACTGACTCTATCTCTAATGAGTAACACCCAACAGAGCAGGGTTGTCGCTTAACCGGATGCTCTGATACCACTTGTAAAGACCCGCAAATCCGTCATCCGAAAACTCGACACCGAAACGTCCACTGTACCAAATTGTCGAATAATTGAATGGCGGAAACGCGAAACTTTAGGGTTAAAAGAAGAGGTAGAAGAAAAGATAGAAGAAAGAGAAAGAACAGAAACAGAATCAGAAACAATTATCAGAATCTCACATATCGCAGCGGAACAATATATAATAGATAAATCAATAATCTTTAAAACAAAAGACTATATCAGTTTATACATACATCAATCATCAGAGTTTACAACAATGGACAGTTATATAAACTTGTCCTCATACAGAATACACAGCGGAATAAATAACAAGTATGATAGTACGCTTCGCCATCCAGCTCATCTCCAAAGCTCCAGAATATCCAGAATATCCTGATAAAATAACTCTAGGCTGCCCGTGTGGAAAATTATGGGCACCCAGAGTTTAGAAAGGGAACAATAAACTCCAGGTCAGTCATGGTGACTGGTGTGAGATCGTAAAACAGTTATTTTCGCAAAGAAAATAAAACAACTTCGCAATGCTTTTGGAAAATGAAACTACCATAAGGCCTCCCACCACACACACAATGCCAACGCAGAATTGGAGGAGATTTCTCCTTATGATAGTCAAAAATGCTTACTACGCAAAATCAATTGATATTATTATTAATGTCTAGTGTGGAAAACATTTCGAAAGTATAATATCAATCTTAGCCAACATACAACTATTGTTGTATGTCTACTATAGCTACTACGTTCAATAGCAGGTTACCGCCACATTCCATAGCAGGTAATACAATTAAAAACCGTACAGGGTTCGTATTGTTTCTTTGGATTTCCAACAAATGATCAGGCTAAGGAACTTCCTTACCGAAATAGAAACGCCTCTGGAAAGACGCCCCGGATCCTAACCAGATCTCCGCAAACAAAAGGCCGACGCTACCTCATGCTCTAACCGAGCTGTAACTAGGTAACTAACACACGAGCTATGCCATCCCCCGGTCGTTACCGACCTTTGTCCGAGGATCCTCAATCGAAAGCGACAGTCACAAAGTATAATCAACATAGGTAAAATATCTGGGCTCCATACCATGATATCACCTTTTATCCAGAAGGAAATGGCATACCCTAGGGGCGCTACCCCTACAAACCTTTGCCGCACATTCCTGTTTCGACCATTACCGGGTTGTGAGGCTCGACGAAGTCTCGTCCACAAAGCTACGCTTTTTCACAAAGCCACGCTTTTTCACAAAGCCACGCTTTTTCACAAAGCCACGCTTTTTCACAAAGCCACGCTTCTTCACAAAGCAACGCTTTGATCCACAATTGATCAACAGCACTTCGTGTGCCACATTACCAAATTGGGAATGTATCACTAGTAACCATCAACTACATAACCTCTGAGCTCGTACATCTCAGAGAGGGGTGTTAAGCTAAGAGAATAAATTCTCCGCCACCAACAGAAATGTATTTGATAGAAACCAGCTTTACATCTCAAAGTGTAACGTCAGACACACATCCATACAAGTCCGTTCCGGGATCGAACGGAACCGAAGGCACTTCCAAAGAAGCCCTTGCAATCCGGATATTCACTAATCATGTCCGGACTTCCCATCACAAAAAGAGTGATATAAATCTCTATACCGGAGCAACTCGGTGCAGAGACATTCGACAGGTTGTCATTTCATTTTCAGAAATATCCGGTCTTCACACCGGTCTTCAAATGCAATCCATTCGCGACGTATCACTATTCGGAATGGGTTATATGACACAAAGGTCCTCTCCCGGCTTAACCGAATAATGAGCGTTTGTTTCAAAAACAAATCAAGTGTCATTTCAAAGGCAAATATTGATAGTTGGTTCTTTAACTATCAATAACATTCATAACAAACATCCAATTCAAATAATTTTTCCCAAATTATTTATTAAATTTCAAATCTTTTCACAAGATATATATTCTTCCACACTTCACATTTGAAAATCAATTTCAAATCATATTTCACACTTCACGTTTGAAAATCAATTTCAAATCATATTTTCACACTTCACGTTTGAAAATCAATTTCAAATCTCAAAACGGTCCATTTAAACCAATTAGATAAATCCTTATCGATTTATTTCAAATTTACATTTCAAGTTTGTAAATTTATTTCCACACTTCATCACTTTGAAAATCCGATTTCAAACCATATTTTCCGCACTTTAAAAATAAATCAATATTTATTTTTAAAACAAATTTCCCTTTCCTTTACATTCGGAATTTACATTCCTAAAAATCCACTTTTACACGATTTTCAAATCGTTTTCCAAACATTCATTTTCAACCCCGAATCAACTTTAAAAATTGATTTCTCCATTTTATTTCAAATCCCAAATCGAATTTCAAATTGATTTCTGAATTTACTTCAACACCGAATCACATTTCAAATTGATTTTAACTTTTAATCCCAATTACCAAATCATTTTACAAGTCGATTCCCAAATTTATTCTCAACACAAAAATCATTTTTTTCCATTCAACATTAAATACGTTTTCATATTGATTCCTCAAAGATTTATTTTAAATACCCAATCAATTATCACTTTGATTTCAAACAAATTTATCTCCTTTTAAATAAATTCTTTTATTTTTTTCCAAATCATCTAAAATTCAATTTTAATTTCAGGAATCCAATTTCATTTATTTCTGGTATCCAACGATACCAAAAACACATTCGGCTAATTTATAGCTCTCAACAAAGTCAATCACAGATATAATCATACACAGATTATAAATAATCTATCAAACAACATATGAAATCAATTCAAATGTTTTGAGGAATCCTGTTGGATCCCTCCAACCTGTTTCCCTGCATCCACAGATGTTAGCACAATACCAATTCCACTTCGAGGTGGAATATCGCGGTATATGGGTTTTATAAAATATCATCCGCTTACTAACGGCGCAATAGGGTCTCATCCGCTATACGAGGCGGGAAATCAATCAATCCAATATATACATATGCCAATATGTATATATTGCTATATATATATAGATATATCCTACTATATCTAATATCACATTCACACAGCAAACAAACAATAACTGAAAATTCCACTTTCAATTTGAGTGAGAAGATCTCACCTTATATTTGCAATCCATTTCCCATTTCCGACTTGTTTCTCCATTTTAGACCTTGTATAAACATTTATACAATTCATCAATATTCGAAATAATCGAATAACAAATTCTCGTTTTGTAATTTTAATTTTTCAATGATTTTATTGCAAACCCATTTCTAGAACTTTTAAATTTATACTTTCAAATCTACTTATACATTAATGAGAATAAATCATAGATTTGTTTGATTTAACTAAAAATTTAATTTTTCTTATATGTACTTTCCAGTTTAAACATGATAAAAACAATACTTAATTCCATTTGAAAATTTATCTTTATACAACCTATTTCAGTTATAAACATCATAAAGATAATTTTCTAACCTATACACACACGTATAGATATGTTTATATTAAAATTTTCTTACTGTATATATACATATGTGGCTATAAATCTGTTAATGGGAAGATAGGCATTAAATATACTTTGCTGTAAATCATTTCTTATCTGCAATTTTTTTTTTCATCCTTGAACAAGTTTAAACAATAAATAAAAGGAGAAGCCATACCCAAATTGACTATCAATTCATGAGCTCGATCGATGCCACTACAGACGCCGCCTAACATCGACGCTGCTGCCCACCAAAAACTGACCACAGCCCCGCAGCTGTACCACCCAGTCTCGACTAGACTACCAACCCTGAATCCATCTAATCGCTCCCCTACCTTCACGCTTGAGCCATCCATTCCACTGAGATCCACTTCACGTACATACCCAGGCACTGCTGTCCCTTCCTTCCATATGTACGCCTCCCCCAATCGCGAGTCGCCGCGACTCTCATCACCCACGAAAATGCCAATCGAACTACGCGCCTAACTCCACGTCGCGACTACTTGAAACCACGCGTGCCATCACCAGATCGTCCCCTCTGCTCGCGCGCGATGCTCCACCTAGCCCTAGCCTCGCGAGCGCCTCGAGAAGAACGTCGAACCCTCCTTCCAGTTTCAACATGCTGCTCGAACTCGAGCCAACTTCATGACAGAGTCGCGATAGAACGACTGTATTGATTTCAATTGAAAGAGGAAGGCTGTGAAGAAAATTAGCTCGGTCGCCATTTGATTTCGAACTGGATGATAAAAGGAGGAAGACGAGAATTTATGTTTGGCCATTGTTTTGTTTGAACAAAATTAAAGGGGTCGCCATTAACATTTGAACGAGATTTTTCTTTGTTTCTGATTTTTGAATAGAGAGGAGGAACGTGATTTATCAGAGAAGAAATGGGAGACAAGAGTACGCGATGTTCAGGGAATAGGTCTGCTAAATACATATTAGGGTGGCTGATGTTGACCAATTTTAAAAGTTTAAATTCAAATCGAATTCAGTTTAAACTTCAACGCGTTTTCTTAACGTACACTCACACGGCAAGTCCGAAAAATACAAAATTTGAAACCCGGTAATAATTCAATATTCCGGATCCAATGGAACTGGTTTCGTCGAATTCCGAGACTGCGCCCCGGAACGCTATTTTCCAATTCAATTTAAACGATAGAATTTCAAAACTGAACAAAACAGTTTCAAATTCAATTCCGAAACTCTCATTATCTTTAGTATAATCAACATGAATTTTCTAAGCCTTCGAAATATTTTTAAATCAGCTTTAAACTGAAGATTCAAATTTATACCCAGTTTTCAATAATTAAATTCAATAATTTAATCGCTAAATTCATTCTGATATTTGAATTTCAAATTAAATTATCATTCGAATATTTAAAACTCAATTAAATATTCATATTTCAAATGTCAAAAATTCAGGGTCGTTACAGGGACTATATGGGTCATGCCCACGAGGGTATGTCATCATCGTATCTAGAATCGATTATTTGACCCATTTTTGTATGTTCCGATACGGTTGCTGACCCCAACCGTGGTGGTGATGTATTCGGTACTATTTGTCAAGTGGTAGGCCAGTTCTGTGTAGCAGAGGTACAAGATGTTCTTGTCAGAACCCAAGTGTATTTTACCTAGAGGTGCATCTTCGGAAGATAGTTCCTTACCTGGTCATGTATGGAATCCATTCTCCAATAAGTGTCGTATGGAATTAGTTGTGCCCAAATATGTTGAAATGTGAGATGCAAGCATTTCAACTATGTTCTATTTTACTTGAAAACCCTAGACATTATTATAATATCATTAGATTTCTATAAAAAAAATTAGTTATCGTAAGGTAAAAAACCATTCGTCCAGCATGGTCTTACAAAATACCTTTGATTTTCAAATTGTTTTATAAAAGTAAGAACTAAGTTGTTTGAGTTTACTCACACCAAAACCATGTCTGACTCAGAGTTTTATTTTCTTTTCCTAAAACTCTTAGGTACTCAAATTTGTATGAGTAACCAAGTGATCTAGGTTTCTTACGGAAGCATTTTAAAGGAGCTGGAGTAGGTGGCATCATCGTTAACTAATTGTTATCTTATTCAGCCATGTTTTGTGTATGACCTATGTATTTTGTATGGATATGTAGTTATAACTATCCAGTTGAAATTATAATGTAATTAATTCTGATATATTAAATGTTATGGAAATGACTATATAATATCCTATGTTATATATAATATGTTGTTCTGATTCGTGGTGAGATTCTATGATTGTGTGGTTTCTTCTTATCTTTCCTTTTCTTCTACCTTAATGGCTTGTCTTTCGGTGCAAGAAAGGCGGTTATTACACTGGATTTCAAGCAATAACAAGCACACCTTTCCTTTACTCCATCATCGAGCACGCCTTCTTATATACATTATATATCATACTTAGCAAATATTGCATACACTAAGCATTCCGCCCACACCAGAAACTATCACCTAAATTAAAAGAGAAATTCTTAGTGCTACCAAATACCTCTACGTAGATAATTTCCATACGAATCTATCTCTTAAATCAAGTACTACTATTAGACATTCAAGTGATATCCTCACACATCAACCGATCTCTTATCGGGCCGAATAACTCCATATTGAGTCACTTGCTTAGTATAGACCAAATCGCATTCCACAATTCTCTATACTCTAGTTATTATGTAACGACCCATATTATTTATTAATAAAAAGGGATTACAATATATAACTTGATCTTAAATGAATTCTAAAAATGATAAGTTCAATGAAGTAAGGATGGTAACACAAATAGAATATAATTTAATGTTATTGATTTGAATATAATTAATAATTGTTTGAATGTAATTTTCATCGATGGTAAGTAATAAAATATTAATAAAGAGTGAAATGGTTGTTTATTTCTAATTGGAATATAAATGTAAATTTTAATTTGGATATGATTGTGTAGTTTAATAAGGAATAAAAGAAACAATATATTAAAGGAGAAATCATATGTCATTTCATTGAAATTGGTTTTAATATAGAATACGAAATAAATTATTTGGTAAGTAAATTTATAATCCTTGTTTGTAAAAAATAAATTTATAGATATATGAATTATAAGTTATAACAATTGTTTTATTTTCCATCTTATTATTTAATCTGTTTTGAAATTAATTTGGTAACCGATGGAATTTAATGTAATTGAAATATTTCAGTAATATGAGAAATGACGTAACTGTAGAGTAATGAGTGCAATAAAATGGAAACTTATGTTTAATTAACATATAAGGCATTTGTTGATTCAATATAAAGAACATTTAAAACAAAATACAAGAATTTGTTGAAATATAAAATGTAATGAACTAGGGTTTTATTACCGTCGTAATGAAATGTTTGAATGAAAATGGTTAGTAAGTAAAATTTATGATTTATTAACGTGAATGTTATTAGATCATGAAGTTGGACCATAAATAAAATTATAAACAACAAACTATAATGAAGCAATGAAGTGGAAGGTGCTAACGCGTATTAGAATACAATTTAATAACAGGTATTGGAATAATAAATGCTAGTTTTAATGATGTGTTAAATGAATATTGATTGATAGGGAAAAACATTTATTTAGTATGTAATTTAATGTTTGTTGCATACTGTAATTTTACAAATGTGTTTGCATTACTATAAATAAGGATTACAATGTTTATCTATTTATTTAATTGATTTCATCAATTAGGATCTGTTTTGAAGTGGAAGATTGAAATTAATTGGAAATAAATTTATTGAAATCTTTCAATTGAAAAAGGAAAAAGAAACAAAGTGCAATTAATAAATTTAATGTAAAAATGTTTTCATTTGGATTGTACATTATTTGGAAATATAAGAATGGATTTAATATTGTATAAGTTGATTGTTTTAGAATATAAGAATGCTTACATTTATGAATTGCAAGTAACGAATAAGCATTTTAAGGAAAATAAAAGAATGTTTGAGGAAAATAAAGTAAACGTTTCCATTCTGAATATAAGTATAACGTTGTAAAACGAGAAAATTGAATTTTTAAAACAACATTTTACGGTAGTTAAATAGCAGGCATAGGTTGCACGGAAGTGATTTTAATGCTAACCTTGAAATTTAAAATAAATTAAATATTTGAGTTCATGATTACGTGTCGAGAAAAATGTTGTTTTTAAATTTGAATTTTTGAATCATGGTTCATATTTTATTTTGTGTAGCGACGGTTCCCATCGTGTAAATTGGTGTGTTCAAATTTAGTTATGCCGTGTTAATTAAATCTTTAATGGATGTCAAATTTTGTATGTTTGGGGTTAACAAAATTAATTGAGTGAACAAATGTTTTGAAATTTGAATTCCAAAAGTTTGTTTGCAGTGTAAAGTTGGTTCATTCATTCCCTTTCTAATTAATAATTGTCACACTCTTTTCATTGTTTCCTCATTTGTTCCATTACTCGTTTTCATTTACATTGTCTAAAGCTTTTTCATTTCACGAACGTTACCTACTTTTCATATTTTTAGTTCTTTCCTTCACCTCTTTTAATACCTACCATTTTTTAGGGTTTTTCATATTTTTACTTTATTTCAATTCCCAATTTGTTTATATTTAACTTTATTAGCTTTTCACTAGTTTCAATCTTCATTCTTGTAGCCTCATTTCATTTTTTTTGAATCTCATCTTATGTAGCTTCATTTTTCTCTCTTTCCCTTCCTCCTTCCTTCTGTTTCATGTTTCTTCTTCAAATCTCCTTTTTCTCTTTTTTTCCAAAGCTTCCTTTTTTGTTCTTATTCTTCAAATCTTCTTCTTTTTAATAGCTTCCTTTTCTTTTTCAATTCTTCTTCTTCCTTAAATTTTCTTCTTCTTTTTCAAACATTCTCTTCCTTCCAAATATTTTTCATCAAATCCAAGTCTATACAATCTTCTCTGTCTCATCCAAAACTTTATATTAAAAAAAGATTAAGATAGCAAGGAAACAAAACAAAACGAGAAAGTAGTAGCAGATCCAAATCTTGCTAGAAAAGGGAAAGCCAAAAGGTGAGTGATTCAACCCACTCATGCAATACTAAAATTTCCATTGCAAGTTAAATAAAATTTATAATGAGATATATTTTTTTTATTGCTATTTGTTGGTTTAAATTGACATTTGAATTGATATTGAATCTGAATTGACATTAAATTGTATTGACATTCAATTTTATATTAGAATTTAATTGATAGTTAAAACCTCGATATTGATAGCTATTAACTATTGTAATATATTGGTTTATTTGGATGTTGTTTGAAATGGATGCTTATTGATTGCTATGTTGGATGTATGGTTGTTTATTTATTTTAATATGTCCATGTTATCACCGTGTATATTATAGACATCATTTAAATGGTCATCTAAATCATTTTAGAATTGGATAACTAAGACATTTATATTATGGGTTGAAATTATATATGTTACCCCGCCTTTGGGTCAAGGCCGGGATATCAACAAATTGGCTAGAAAGGATGAGTATCAGGATTGGGGATCGACTAGGAACAAGGTTATGATCGATATCGTCAAAACCTGACTGAACTCCAGTCAAGATAAGATCGATTGGGAGTGATGAACAAGGTTAGGTGAGGCTATGTTTAAAATTTCAGGTCAATCAGAGTTCGTATGCTCGAGATATGGATGGATCAATATTGGTGAGAAATGGTTCGCATCGATACCTTCGTATCGATATGATTCGAACCGATGTTGTTCGTATCGATCAACGTGGGTTACTTCGGATCGATGGGTGTCATTTGTATTGATACAGTTCGTATCGACCGAGGGGTGTCACCAGATGGATGCGACTGCGAATAGCACACATGGCTTTGGATTGGTGGTAGTTCGTATCGATCGGGACGGAAATAGCTGCACGCTTCGAATCGAAGATTTCATATCGATCAGGATGGGTACGGAGGTAGAGTTCATATCGGTCTTGTTCATATCGATCCAAGCTGTCGCTTTGGATCGATACGAACAACATGGATACGAAAGGGGATTGGTTGATGGATGCAAACAAAGGCTACGGTCCGATGGATACGAAGAGCAAAGCATTCGATCGATACGAAGGAAACGTGTTTGGATGAAAAAGCAGTCAACTCGAATCAAAAGTGGATCTCCCCTAGGTTTCTGAGCCATGTCATCGATGCGATTGTGATAGATATGAAGGGATAAAGACGAATTTATGGACACGAATGCGACAGACACCTGGTGAACACAGACTTGCATCGATCATAACTCTCACTCTACAAGTCTAAACGCTATGAAATTTTCAGAGGAGCTTTCTAATACACTCGAGAACCTCCATGAACGATCTCAGCTCGATTGGACCACTTTTGGATCGATACGAAATGAACACGCATCGATCCCAAATCGCTCTGGATCGATCTGGTGGGCCCACTTGTGCAAGAGGAAAGGTGTTCCAGGTTTCGAGGTGGATATTTTCAGATCTACACCTATAAATAAGAGTCATATGGCAACTAAAAAGGGGATCTTCTCTTTCTCTGACACTGAAGCTCTGCCATTTTTGAATTGATACTAAAGGCTTGTAATTGTAATTACAGTAAAAATGGAATAAAAAGGATTGATTCAAAGTGGACGTAGGCCGGATTGCCGAACCACTATAAACCTTGTGTTCTTTCTTTCTTTCTTCCATTTGAACTTTACTGTGACTTCATTTTTATTCTCTACATTATCTGGATCTGAGATCTGTGTTGGAAGATTGTGAATCTGTGTGTATACACTGGTGCTTTCACGGCTTTTGGGGTTTGTGACCAATTTTGGCACAAACACTTTGGTGCTTCCACCGAGAACGCTAGAACTAAGGGATTCCAAAGTTTGGATTTCATATTTGAAAACTTGAAGACTTGGATTTGGAAAGCTATGGCAAGGCAATCGGTAAGAAGACAAAGGACTGAAAGGAGTCAGCATGAAGGAAGTCAGGAGGCTTCCTCAAGAGCGAATCAAGCCTCAGTCTTCATCACCCGAGATGAGATGGAGATGATGATGGATGCTATGCAGGAGGGAATACTGAAAAGGCAAGAAGAGATGATGTAGAGCCTACTTCGACAAGTTGGAGTGCAGAATCAAGGGAATGCAACTGCATGACATGTTGGAGATAGGGATCGGGAGGACGGAGCAACCAGAATTCAGAATAGAGCTGGACCATCAGGAGCAGCACCAGAACTAGGGGCACTCACCCGGAGCATACTGATCCAATCCTGGGCAGATTTCCAGGTGGAGCTGTACAACACGGTGTTGATAGAGGAATGGATGCTCGTCCAGGAGAGCAGAATCCAGGAATCCCTCGTGAACTCGGGGGGCAGATTGGAGGCAACGGACAAAGACTGCAGCTTGATGACCATGACAGGTTAGCGGACATGATCAGATGGGCTATGAGAGGAGGATTGGTGAATAGAGACTTGGAGGATGTGAATAGGAGTCCATTTGCTCCTACGATCAGGCAAGCTAGGAACCCACCGGATTTTAAACTACCAACGCTGGAGATGTATGACGGGAGAATGGATCCCACTGTTTACTTGACAAGGTACATGAGGCATATGGAAGTACTAGGGGCATCAGAGGAGGTCATGGCGCGACGCTTCCCTTTGTATTTGACAGATATAGCAGCATTATGGTTCAGACAGTTGGAAAGTGGTTTTATTGACACATGGACGGAGCTGATTTAAAGGTTTATGAGGCAGTTTCGGGTCAACATAGTCTGACCCAAGAACGTGATGACTTTGACATTGATGAAACAATGGAGAGGAGAGTCGCTCAGGGATTTCTTAACCAGATTCAATGCAGCAGTGGCTTCGGTGGATCGACCTGATCCATCGATGGTTTTGATGGCAGCAGTTTCAGGAATTGCAGACAATTCAGATTTCAAGATATCGTTAGAACGGGACCCACCGAGGGATCTCGGGGAGTTCTACAATGAGGCGGAAAGGTTTCTGAGGCAGGAAGATGCACAGGCTGAGATGAAAGGGAAAGAAGCCGAAGTTTATGCAGTAAGGGGTGGAGGTCTACCCAGGGAGGATCCAGATAAAGATGATAAAGGAATAAGGAAAGTGAATGACAACGGTAGCACTTCGAAAAGACCACGGAGGGAGTCAAAGTTTTCTTTTTACATGGATCTAACTGAAACCCTAGAAAGGATTTACTTGGATACTCGAGGGCGCCTCCAGTATCGAAAGTGGGCAAGAAGGGAACCTTCTGAATATGAGCGGGCATCGGGAAAGCATTGCATATTCCATGAGCTGAATGGGCACAACACGAATGACTGCAGGCATTTGAAGGACATCATTGAGGAGCATGTAAGGAATGGTCATCTACAACAATATGTAAGGAATCGAGCTATGGCAATAGAGCAGGAGCGGCCACCGCCCATCTCAAGCGAAGATGGCAGTGGGTCTAGGAAACGTCATCAGCTTGTTATCAACTAAATAGATTTATGGCTTTGAATAAGTAATAGAGCTCGAAGTAATACGGCTAAGTCACTTACACATGTACGGGATCGAGGACGGTCCCTAGGCATGCTCTAAGACGATGAAAAACTGTGTTGCTCGAGTCTGTGAAATCCTGTTTTTCTTTTCGTTTTCCTAAAAACTTTGGTTTCTCCCTTGGATGTACATACATTTATTTTATTTTCCTCGGATGTGAAAACTTTTATTTTGATGATTGGGTTCGGATTAATGTAATAGATAATACAGGTCACACTATTACGGTCCCGACCGGAGAGACGGGGCAGTGATCGCAAGTTGCGAGTCCCTTCGCCGAAGAGCGATGGAATTGGCTCGAACACAATATAAAAAGTCCTTGGCCGGAGAGCCAAGGTCAGAGAATATAAAAAGTCCTTGGCCGGAGAGCTGAGGCTGGAGAATATAAAAAGTCCTTGGCCGAAGAGCCGAGGCCGGAGAATATAAAAAGTCCTTGGCCGGAGAGCCGAGGCCGGAGAATATAAAAAGTCCTTGGCCGGAGAGCCGAGGCCGGAGAATATAAAAAGTCCTTGGCCGGAGAGCCAAGGCTGGAGAATCTAAAAGTCCTTGGCCTGAGAGCCGAGGTCGGAGAAAATAAGAGCCCTTGACTGGAGAGTCGAGGTCGGAACAGGATATCGGCCCGGAGTGGTCATGGGTTTGGTTATTGGTTATTGAATATGAATGGATTAAAGCTCGATTGACGGATTTGGATAGCTGCAAAGTTGGCTAGGGTTGTGGTTACAGGACTTTGAATTGGACATCAACTCGGAGAAGTCGTGGACTTGGACATGGCTATGGTACTTGGATAGGATGGCTTGGTAATGGATTGGATTATGAATCGGATGGTATGGCTATGGATGGAATATGAACTTCGAATATCGGATTCAGAGCTATTCAAAACACGCCTTCTAACCACAAGGCATGTTTTGGGGGGCAAATGTTACCCTGCCTTTTGGTTAAGGCCGATCAACAAATTGGCTATAAATGACGAGTATAAGGATTGGGGATTGACTAGGAACAAGGTTATGATCGATATCGTCAAAACTTGACCGAACTCCAATCAAGACGAGATCGATTGGGAGTGATGAACAAGGTTATGTGAGGCTACATTTCAAATTTCAGGTCAATCGGAGTTCGTATGCTCGAGATATGGATGGATCAATATTGGTGAGAAATGGTTCGCATCGATACCTTCGTATCGATATGATTCGAATCGATGTTGTTCGTATCGATTAGCGTGGGTTACTTCGGATCGATGGGTGTCGTTTGTATTGATACAGTTTGTATCGACTGAGGGGTGTCAGCAGATGAATGCGACTGTGGATAGCACACATGGCTTTGGATCGGTGGTAGTTTGTATTGATCGGGATGGAAATAGCTGCACGCTTCGAATTGAAGATTTCGTATCGATCAGGATGGGTATGGAGGTAGAGTTCATATCATTCTTGTTCATATCGATCCAAGCTGCCGTTTGGATTGATACGAACAACATGGATACGAAAGGGAATTGGTTGATGGATGAAAACAAAGGCTACGGTCTGATGGATACGAAGAGCATAGCGATCGATACGAAGGAAACGTGTTTGGATGAAGAAGCAGTCAACTCGGCATCAAAAGTGGATCTCCCCTGGGTTTCCGAGCCACGTCATTGATGCGATTATGATAGATATGAAGGGATGTAGACGAATTTATGGATACGAATGCAATAGCCAACCGGTGAACACAGACTTGCATCGATCATAACTCTCACTCTACAAGTCCAAACACTATGAAATTTTCAAAGGAGCTTCCTGATACACTCGATAACCTCCATGATCGATCTCAGCTCGATTGGACCACTTTTGGATCGATACGAAATGAACACGCATCGATCCCAAATCGCTCTGGATCGATCTAGTGGGCCCACTTGCGCAAAAGGAAAGGTGTTCCAGGTTTCGAGGCGGATATTTTCAGATCTACACCTACAAATAGGAGTCATATGGAAACTAAAAAGGGGATCTTCTATTTCTCTGATGCTGAAGCTCTGTCATTTTTGAATTGATACTAAAGGCTTGTAATTGTAACTACATTAAAAAGGGAATAAAAAGGATTGATTCAAAGTGGATGTAGGCCGGATTGCCAAACTACTATAAAACTTGTGTTCTTTCTTGCTTTCTTCCATTTGAACTTTACTGTGTCTTCATTTTTATTCTCTAGGTTATCTGGATCTGAGATCAGTGTTGGAATATTGTGAATCTATGTATATACACTGGTGCTTTCACGGCTTTTAGGGTTTGTGACCAATTTTGGCACAAACAATATATACCCATACAATTTCTTGAATTTGGATTATGTATTGGAATTGAATTATTTGAAAGGTTTAAGTTTTTAATTTAAACTTCGGATTTATTTTAATTTAAGTGGCTAAAATTGGTATTCCGAATTATTTGAAATCTCTTAAATAATTATATTCAAGTTGTACACTTGATAGGAGATTGAACATACCGTAATAGCTCTGAAGCCATTGCACTTATATTTTTATTTGAGAATGATTTGACTAACATAGGAATTTTTAGTTCTGACTCGAGTGTATTGTTTTTCATTATGTTCAGGTCAGCTTGAGTATTTCAGTGTTTGAAGAAGTTATTTCTTGGAGATTAAGATGAAGATTAGTGATCGTATTTATTATTATTTTTCCGTTGCATTTTTGATATGTTCGTTTATTTTACTCTGATTAATGTTGTAAAAATTTGTAATCAAATGAATATTGTAAACCGCTTCATGAACTGTTTTATTTGATTATTATATTTTGTCGTTCCGCTACGAGATTCAGTTTTCTCTATTAAACCCCATTGATAATCCGCCCCTTTGAATGGTTTGAGTCAGACATGTGTGGTTTATTATCGACTTAAATTGTTCAAAAAGGTGGGTCGTCACAGTTGGTATCGGAGCTTAGGTTTAGCGTATACCTAAACCTATAGGATAAGCTTATTGAGTGTATATACGTATATAAGAGAGCGTATTCGTAAGTGATATAAAGTTTTTTTTTGAAATTAATAAATGAAATGATTTTTAACCTTTATTATATAAATAATATAAAATAATTAATTCTATAAACTGATAAACTCATTTGTGACTGTTTGATGATGATTGGATGTTTTACTGGTTAATTGATTGATTGATATGATTGTGCATATTATCGTTTACTGATTAGTTAGTTGTGCTCGACCAGTTTATGAGCATCTGACTTTTGTTGTTGACTTTTGAATAGTGCATAACCAGTTGTAAGTAATTTACCTTTTCATGCATGGAAAGGGTAGAAATTGTAATCTTTTGGGAATGTTGGAATGAACACCGGGTGAATTAAGTTTCATAATTTGCCTATAAGGCGTTCGGCGACAATGTTGGATTAAAATTTATTGTTAGATTAAAGTTATTTATTTTTAATCCAAACAAGGAATTACGATGTTTGAAATGAATATTATATAAGATAATGACTCATATGAATATTATTTGTGACTAAAAAAGGAAATTCAAACTGGAAATTTGGGAGTTTGAACTCCGGGAGTTTTGGGAGTGGTTTCCAAGATTTTGAAAAAAATACAGTAGTATTGTTTGAAAGTATTTTCCATACTGAAATGTTTTCAAAATGATTTCAAAAGAAATAAAGTGCAGATCTCACTTCCGTTGCTGGAAAATAATTTTGATGATGATCGTGACATCATCGGTGTTCATTTTTTAGTTTCAAAGTGGGGGAGGCCACTTAAGTAGCTTTGCTACTCGTTTTTTTTATGAAACTGATTTGATTCAAATTCCTGAAGTATGATTTGATATTCGAAAGACATGTATACATTTATTTCAAATGATTGAAATAAAACCTGGTGTTCAGTTCTCGAGTTTCTACTGAATAATATTATGAACACATGTATCATATGCATTAGGATTGATTGATTGTGCATCTTGTTGAGGTTATTGATTGTTGATTTTCCATTTTAAATTGGAATTTAATTTTTTTTCCGACTATTCTGAAGGGTCGAACACTTCCAAATTGAGAATTAATTTTCACAGCTAAGTATTTTGGAAAGTATAGTAAGTTTGGTTTTGAAAATTTTAAAGAAAAGACTAATAGAAGTTGAACAAGTTTTAAAATGTTAAATATTATGATAAGTAAATTATATAAGATTATTTTGAATTTTTTAAGTATGAAATTTAGTTTGAAATATTTTGAATGAAAAGAGTTTTAAGAAATGTTTTGAACATAGTAAATATTTACAAAAACTTATTATGAAAATTGATATTAAGCAGTTCTGATTTTGTATAAATACAAAAAATAGTTTTGAAAGGTTTATAATGGAATTTGTTTTGAGAAACATTTTTAACCTAGTAAATGTCTTATAATAAAAGTTTTGAAAATTATTTCTTTTGGAAAGAAATTTGATTTTATCTGAATTTGATATAAGTATTAAACTGATATTGTGGAAAACATTGAATTAAAATTTGGAAAATTTTGAATGTGAATGATATGTGATTGAAAAAAAATGATTGTTGAGAACGTATATAGATTTGAAACTGAACTAATATTTTAAAATGGATTGATTTCAAAGACCTTTGACTATATATAAATATCTGATTTGGAAGTTTTCGATTCTTCTGTGAAATAGTTGGTATAAGTATGAAGTTACTTCGAAAACTATTGATTTTGGAAGGTATTCGATCTGAAGAGATAAATCTTATATATAACGGAATTTATATAAGAATGATTTGATATATTCGAGACTATTGATTTTGGAAAGTACTCGATTTGAAAATGAAATCTTATATATAATGGAATTTATATAAGTGTGATATTTAAAGTTATGATTTAGAAAGGGTACTATATACGGTATGATATATTTTGAAGTAAAAGGTACGGAGAAGTACCATCCGCGAAGAAGTATAGTATGATATGCTTCGAACCCAGACTTGGGGAATCCAGGAATGGATTCAACCGAAAAAACCTTAATATACTTGGGTGAATTCAGAAATGGATTCAAACCGATATGGTTGTCCGCACTTAAACTCATGAGTTCCTCGAAATTTTTTGGGGTAGATGGTTCTTTAGTTTACCCAATGGAGGCGCTTTCAATCCTGGGATCTGTTGTTTATGGATCTTCCGAGAAGGAGGTGCATCCATTACGTAAATCATTGAATCAGTAGCGTACCACTGCAGCAGGGGTCGATGGTCCCTTGTTTACGAAATGGCTACGATATTTTTTTGGAATCCGGAAGGTGGAAGGATCTTCTGGAAGGTTTTGTGTCCATTGCATAAACAATAGATCAGCAGCGGGCCACTGCAATCGTAACATCATCATTTGACATCAGATTTTGAGCGATACTTTTCATATCTGTTTTTTTAGTATTTTCACTGGGTGTTGAAACAGGTCTACTAGGTACATGGAGATTTCTAGTCTTACGCCTGATCAACGTATGACCAGAGTCCGAAAGAATGAGGATAAACTTGTTAAAACATCGAGTTATAAAAGTATTTTGATAAAAGTGCTACATAAAGGATATTTTGATTATTTTTTCTTTCTTTTCTAAATACTTTAAAATGTTTAAAATATCCTTTATTTGTGTAACATGGTTTAATAGTTAATTATTAGTGTTGTAAATATTGTGAGAAGTTATTAATTAAATAAAACATATTTAAAGTTAATTATAGATTTATTAATGATGTTTAAAAAGTATTTTGAGATTAAAATCTAATAAAATTTATAAATAATAGATGTAAGGTTTTCAATAGATCCTTTTTAAATATAAGTAATGATGTAAATAATTATTTTCAAATAGTTTACATATTTTTTTAAAGTTGTTATTTAAAATATTTAAAAGGTATTTAAAAATGAAGCAAGAAATTTTACAAATGAATTTTTGCAAAGTATTTAAGTATTAAAGATGATTGATTTACAAATATATGTTTCAAATAAAATTTATATAAGTTTCTTTGAATATATAATTTAAAGATATTATATAAATGGACTAAAAAAATATCTATTTTAAAATTTTATAAAAAATGATTTGGGAAGTTTTATTTATAGTAATATGCTTGACAAATAAATTTAAATCTCTATTTTGGAAGTATGGTTTGAAATATTTACTTGGCTTTCGAAGTAGTAATATGAAATTTATAGGTTTATTTACTATTTGAATTTTATATTAAACCAAAATAAATGTTTTTCCATGATTTGAATATTCATTTTAAAACAAGTGTGTAAAATTAATTATGAAGATATGAAGTTTTATGCTTTGATTTGGAAATTTAATGTAAGATTTGAGTATACTATTAGTTTTAGTTTAATAATTTTGAGTTTATACTTATTTTAAAATAATGAGTCTAATAAATTATCGGATTTAAAGAACTTTATTTTAAAGCTTGTTAAATGTTTTGATATAATTTCTTTACAGTGTTTTAAACTTTTTGGAAAATCTTTGCATAATGCTATGAAGATATTTTAAATATATCTTATATTTATATTAAGTGGATAAGTTTGAATGGTTTAGTTGAATTTTAAGATATATTGAAATATTTCTTTTCTCTTCAAATATGAATACCTAAAACTTACATTTTTATTCTATAATCGGATTAAGTTATAACTTATGTAAATGTAGTAGAAGCTTAAGTAATATTTTATGAAATGATTTATTAACGACTTAAATCTTTAATGTAAAACAAATTATGTAACTGATTGATCTTTATATAAATAAATGAATGAAAAGTAAATGAAGCAATTGGTGTAGTTAAAGAAACCAATAGAATAAAATATGTAAGTTGTACGTAGATCATTATATTCGTAAAATAATTTTGATCCAGATTTGAATACATGATTTGTAGTAATTCACACCAGTCCGAATTAGGATTTTTCACTTGATTCTTGACGGCGAACGCTTGATACAGATTTTTGATATGAATTTGAAGTTTCTATCATAGTTTATAGCTATGCAAGAAGAATGGAGATTTCTAATCAAGAAACCGGATCAGAGTCCGCACTAAAGTGGTCGGGTTACCAATACTAGTTCGAAAGTATAATTTGTGTATTCAAGCAAGCGATCAGAATTGATATTGTGTAAAAATGGTATATGTACATTGTACAAACTTTAATAATTAAATGGTGTGCTATGATTGTTGCTTCTGATTGCTATACTATTTTGGTTGCATGTAACTATTACATTCCATTAGAATTGCAGGTAGAAGTGCATCATACTTATCAGTTGCATTACATTGTTGCGTTGCATATGATTGTTGTACTGTGTGTTTTTGTTATTTATGATAGAATGGTTAGTATATTGTCATTTTATCATGTTAAATTCTCTTGAATTATATAAGTAAGATGCAAGTTTATGGAAGCAATAGCTTTTACTTTTGGTTTCTTAAATAAAGTTTTTGCCCGACAAATAGGTACGTTTCGGATTACAGTTTTGTAGTAGTATTTTATTGTTGTTCCATGGTTTGGAAAGTTTTATTTTTGAAATATGATATATACAATGTAGTTAATTGATATTATTATTTTGTCGAACATAACCTTATAAAGGAGATGCTGCCGAAATTTTTCGTAAATATAGGACTAGAAAAATTTTCGTGAAAGTTGAGTTATTTTCAAATTTATATAAAACTTAAATATGTAAGTTTAAGTGTTTATAAATTGACTATTTTGGATAAAATATATCTTATCTCTTAATTCTTTTTTGTTCTTTTCTTGGACGAAAAGTTTTGAGTGGGGGAGATTGTAACGACCCGTATTTTCAACCCTTTAGAAACATTAAATTTAAGATAATTGTTGATTAAAAATGGTTAGAAATAAAGATTGTATGATTTATTAATAAAAAAGGGGTTAGAATATATAACATGATCTTAGATGAATTCTAAAAACAACAAGTTCAATGTGGTAAGGATGGTAACACAAATAGAATATAATTTAATGTTATTGATTTGAATATAATTAATAACTGTTTGAATGTAAATTTCATTGATTGTAAATAATAAAATGTTAATAGAGAGTGAAATGGTTGTTTATTTCTAATTTGAATATAAATGTAAATTTTAATTTGGATATGATTGTGGAGTTTAATAAGGAATAAAAGAAACAATATATTAAAGGAGAAATCATATGTCAATTAATTGAAATTGGTTTTAATATAGAATACGAAATCAATTATTTGGTAAGTAAATTTATAATCCTTGTTTGTAAACATAAATTTATAGATATATGAATTACTAAGTTGTAACAATTTTTTTATTTTCCATCTTATTATTTAATCTATTTTGAAGTTAATTTGGTAATAAATGGAATTTAATGTAATTGAAATATTTAAGTAATATGAGAAAGGACATAACTGTAGAGTAATACGTGCAATAAAATGGAAACTTATGTTTAATTAACATATAACGTATTTGTTGATTCAATATAAAGAACATTTAAAACAAAATAAAAGTATTTGTTGAAATATAAAATGTAATGTACTATGGTTTTATTACCGTCGTAATGAAATGTTTGAATGAAAATGGTTAGGAATTAAAATTTATGATTTATTAACGTGAATGTTATTAGATCATAAATTTGGACCAGAAATAAAATTCTAAAATAACAAACTACAATGAAGCAATGAAGTGGAAGGTGTTGACGCGTATTAGAATATAATTTAATAACAGGAATTAGAATAATAAATGTTAGTTTTAATGATGAGTTAAATGAATATTGATTGATAAAGAAAAACATTTATTTAGTATATAATTTAATGCTTGTTGGATACTGTAATTTTAGAAATGTTCTTGCATGACTATAAATAAGGATTAAAATGTTTACCTATTTATTTAATTGATTTCATCAATTAGGGTCTGTTTTGAAGTGGAAGATTGAAATTAATTAGAAATAAATTTAATGAAATCTTTCAATTGAAAAAGGAAAAGGAAACAAAGTGCAATTAATAAATTTAATATAAGAATGTTTTCATTTGGAATGTACATTATTTGGAAATATAAGAATGGATTTAATATTGTATAAGTTGATTGTTTTAGAATATAAGAATGTATACATTTATGAATTGCAAGTAACAAATAAGCATTTTAAGTAAAATAAAAGAATTTTTGAGGAAAATAAAGTAAACGTTTCCATTTTGAGTATAAGTATAACGTTGTAAAAAGAGAAAATTGAATTTTTAAAACAACATTTGTAATGACCCAATATTTTCAACCATTCGCATCTGCACATGTCGAACTTGAATTGCTCAAAATACCGCGTTGTAAATAAAAATTTGGCAAGCTCATCATATACAGTAAATAAGTAATCACAGATCACAGACACAGAGTAATATAATGCAGCGGAAACAAAGAAATAGTAGTTCATGAAGCTACTATATAAATACATCAGAGTTAAGTAAGATACAATAGGAATACTAAGATACAACAGGAGTAACAGTATGAAAATCAGATACAACTCAGAATACAACTGGAATCAACTGGATAACAAAATGAATAGATATTTGGATCTTCAAAGCAAAACTCCAGCTCCAAAGGTGAGTCTCTAATGCTGTATCACTCAGTCTGACCCGAGCGTAAAGCAAATACAAAACACTCGAGCCAGGACATACATACTTATACAAATGTAAACCAACTCAAGTGAACTGTAATAAAAGTACAAGTAACTTAAAGAATGCTTGGGATCGCCCATTCTTTAAGGATCCATTAAACTATCTACTATGTAGTAATATTCGCTATTATAATAATGTCTAATCATAAAATAAACATAATTTAAAATAGCGTTAGGGCTTTACATTTAATCTGAACTCACCCTAACACGTAATATGCCAATAGTCTACACAGTACCTGCATACCTCGAAAGGCTATGAGAAGATACTCCATAGGTACGACACAACTAGAAACTCATAGTAAAGCTCGATATGGTAAGTGACACGGCACAACTAGGCAATGCCAGGGTAGATATACCAATTACGCATCCGGACTGGTGGTGACGCATAGCAGCCACTACCGCCCACCTCGAACACACTCCCAAATCAAGGGGTGCACCCAATCAATCACAAAGTAATAGAATGGTATCGAAGAAGTGTGTCCGATCAGAGGTGCTACCTCATTGGCCCGTCAATCGCTCCTGTTTTAGCCACTTTATGAAAACTCACGGGAGTTGGGTCCACGTATATACCTTCAGGATCGTCGCCACCATCCTACTTCATTCTGGAAACTCCACCGCGTACACAGTTGTTAAAGTGGTTTTCGGTATCGACGGAGAGTATGTCGATATCCGATCCCGGTCTCTTTAACAACTAATCGTTATTATAACCCGTGGTTATAATTTTTAAATAATATTTTATACTTCAAAATAGAATATCATTTCAAATCCAAATCTTTATCAAATAAAGATTAAATCAATTCCAAACCATTTCAATATATTTAAAATATCATATCATTTCAAAACTTCATTTCAAATCATTTCAATATATCAAAATATCATATCTTTCCAAAACTTCATTTCAAATTATTTTAATATATCAAAATATCATATCTTTCCAAAACTTCATTTCAAATCATTTTAATATATCAAAATATCATATCCTTTCAAAACTTCATTTCAAATCATTTTAATATATCAAAATATCATTTGAGTTCAAATCTAAATATTCTACTTTAAATACATTTTAAATTTAAAGATATCATTCATTTATTATCATTTCAAGTCACCTTTTAAATACTCTATATTTCAATCAAAATAATTCATTTAAACCATTTAAAAGTGTAATTATTATACTTTCAAATCAAGTATTCAATTACCAAAGTTTTAAACTATTCTGAGTTCATTTACTAAGTTAAAAACAATAAACATTGAAAATTTCAGCCTTTCACAGCATTCAGAAAAAGCTGTTATAAGTTATACTTGAAAACATTTTAATTCAGCAAAGACAGCATTTAAAAATGCTGTTAAATCTCAGTTTTAGTTGAAATTTAGTTTAAAACAGCAAAGACAACAGACCACTACAGCATTTACAGAACTGCTGTAATTGGCCTTTATTTAGTTTTTAGCCTTTTAATTTACTTCAGCAACTACAGCATTACAGAACTGCCATAATAGCCTCTTATTTAAGTTTTAGTTCATTTACAGAAATCATAACATTTCTGAATGCTATAAAAAGAAATTTCCAGATTTTAGTGTATTTCCAGCAAATAATAACCTTTAATATTAAACCTTTTAAACATTATAAATATCATAATTTGACATTCAAAAATGTTCATTAAAATTACTTTTTTTTAAAATTTATGATTTTTATAAGAAACATTTACAGTAAAATCCAAATTTCCATTAATTTTACTTAACAAATCCAAATGTACAATTTTCTTTTCTTCACATTTTTAACAAATAAACTTAACACTTATATTTTATTTCCATTTCACAAATTAAAAAAAAAATTCAATTTTATTTAACTAACTTAAACCTTTAATAAAAACCAAATTCACATTTCCAAGTCAAGTTATATTTTAAAATTACACTTTTAAGCATTCATTTATTTAACCATTTTAATACATAGAAAACTCAATAACACTTTATTAAATCATTTAAATTCAAATTCAAATCAAATTATCATATTTACCATTTTCCAAATATAATTAAATTTCCATTTTATTTATATAACTTAAATATCATTTTAAAACCAAAATTCCAAATTTCCAAACTTAAGTTATATTTCAAAAATTCACTTTTACCATTCATTTAAATTACATTTTTAACTTCTAGAAAAATCCAAATTTCTTTATTTAAACATTAAAAATCCAATTTAAATCAAATTTCATAAATTTACACTTTTAAAAAATATTTAAAATATTCAAAGTACTTTATAAAAATAACCACGGGCCTGTATGTAGTTTTCTAACTTAGGTCAAGTGATATGGATATGTATCATTTCAATCCGTAGTTTAAAAATACAAAAATCCATGTTCTATCATTTCAAACCCGCAATCCCAAGTTAAAATAAAATAAATAAAAATCACTCGGGCCTATCATTTCAGCCCATAATGATTTTCCCTTATTCTAAAGTCTGTTCGGGTATGTATCATTTCAACCCATAGTGATTCTATTCTACAGGGAACTTGTAGTGTGATAAACAGAATAGAATAAACAGTAAAATAAAATAAAACATAACAGATGATGTCACAAGTTAATAACAGGGTTTAACATCATAAATATACAATCAGAGGCAGGTATAGCATAATATAATAGTTTCTACACAATCAGTTGTTGTCACTTCACATTTGCATAAGTATAAATGTCAGGTGTGATTACTCACCTTTTGAGCTCAAGTTGGCGAATCAAATGACACAAATGAAGTCCAGAAGCACGATATAGCACGACTTTGGATTTGAGTGGAGAGAGCCAAGATGTTACTCTTGTATACAATAATAAAACAAAGCACTATATAAATATATTTTACATACAAATAAAGTCAACAACTTTAGTTTGCAAAACATAAAAGATAACCAAACCTTAGAAGCAAAAGGCTTGTACAAGAGAACATAGGCTTAGCCTAAATGCAAATGGGCTTGATCTCACCACACCTAGGCTCGGCCTAGGTCATGTATGCTCAGCCATGAGTCATGAGACGTGGCTATGGACATGAAAATGGAAGGCAAGGGCATGAAGATGCAAAGGTATGCAAGGGGTCAAGGGATGGAAGGTTTTGGGTCAAGGGATGTAAGGTTTTAGTGAATCTAAGGCTCGGCCATGGTCACTACAGGTCAGGTCAGAGGTTGAGCTGATGGTCAGAGGTCATGGCAGCAAGTGGTGGTGGTGTTAGAGGTGGTGGCCAAGGCTAAACATGAAGGTGATGGTGGAAATGGCTTGGCTAGGCATTGTTTTGGAGTTTTGCAATGTTTTTTTTGCGGTGTTTGCATCATTTGGTTGCCATGGCCTGATCTGGTCAGAGGAGGGGGAAGGTCAGGCCGTGGATTAGGTGGGGAAGAGGAGGAGGTGGTGGTTGGTGGAGGAAGTGGTGGTGAAGGCCGAGCAAACATGTGAATGAACTAGGCAAAACAATGAAGAAAGAAGAAGAAAAATGAGAGAAAAGAGGAGCCATGACTTACTTTTATTTTTTTCCAAGTGAAAGTAGCTGTGAATGGAGATGAAGTGGGAAGTTTTTCCACGTGAATATCACATAGAAATGCACGGCTAAAGGTGAGGGAAAGTGGAAGGTCACCAGGAAAAGGAAGAGGCAAGCAAATGAAAGGTCAAAAGAAGAGGAAGAGTCACAAGCAAATGAAAGGACTTTGTCTCTTCGAATTTCCAAATTTATTTATACAAAATAGACAAAATAAAACTCAATAAATAAAAATAAAAACAAACTAAAATAAAGTAGAAGGGAAAAATAAATAATTACTCTTTGGAAAATAGAAAGTAAATAAAGAAAATAGTTTATTTAAATGAAACTAGATTTAAAATTGCAAACAAAAATACAATTGACTTTGGAAAATTATAACAACAATTCTAAAAAAATAAAAAGTCAAGTAACTAAGATAATTGCTGAACAAAATAAAGTGACAAATGGAAATAAAATAATTTCTTAAGAAAATAAAAAGATAAATAAAGAATTACTTTAATTAATTGAAACTAGAAATTAAAAATTGTAAACAAAAGACAAATGACATTAGAAAATTTCAATTACACTATAAAAATGTTTTAAAACTAAAATAGATACATAACGTCATGTTACACTTGTAAACATATATTAGAACATGACATAACAAACAAAAATATTATTTATATAAAATTAAAATAATAATTTTGTTAAATACAACAATTTACATCCAATAGTGTAAAAGGCATAACTTTCACAATATAAATCATATTTCAACGAAACGAAAAGCAATATTTTTAAAATTTTATTTACTTCCATAATAAAAGATAAAATTCAAAATTTCAAACTTTTAAATTTTAAATTAAAAGTCAAAGTTTGACCATATTGACCAAAATTCACTATTCTGGAAAATACTCTATTTATTCATATTTGGAATATTTGGAATTATAACTCACATAGAAATCATAATTAATATTTAAAATAACAAAATTTTCCATTTAATAAATAAAATAAAGTTTTTAAATCAGGAAATTCAATTTAAAATAATTGCAAAATACAGGGTTGTTACACTCTCCCCACTCAAAACTTTTCGTCCTCGAAAAGGAATGAGGTACGGGGAAACACAGAAAAAGATAGAATGAAATAGGATTAAGACAAGATGACAAGAAGATTGAAATTATACCTGATAACTGCTGTTATAGGTAAGTTTAACAAGGTGGAGATGATCTTCCCAAGATCCTCCAGAATCAAGAACACAAGCACGAAAAAGATCATCGAGAATCTGATTCACCCTTTCCGTTTGACCGTCGGTCTGTGGATGGTAAGCAGTGCTCAGATTCAGAATAGGGAGAAGTAAGAACCACAGAAGAGATATAAAAGTTAAATGATGAAGGAAAAAGAGAAAGGAAGAAAGACTAGAACAAACTTATTAAGCACAATACGAAAAACACGATTCATCAAATCAACAAAGAGAGCATGAGCATTAGTCAAACCAAAAGGCATGACTAACAGTTCATAGAAAAACCATTCTCAGTACGGAAGGCAGTCTCGAGAAAACTTTCCTCAACAACCCTGAGTTAGTGAAAATCGATGGCAAGATCAAGCTGAAAGAGAACAGTAGCTCCAAGGCTAACCAATTCGAATTTGATTTCCTACTTAGAAGGTAGGAGAATGGAAACAACCATAAAGAAAATAGATTGGAAAACAGAATAAGATAATAAATTTAAAACCATGAAAATTTCAACTTACATTAATAATTAATTTCATCCATTTGATTTCTCTTGAGTTAAATAAATCTTAATTATATTTAAATCTCATTATCTCATCATCAAATCAACAATTTATAAAGTCATGAATTTGAACAATCATTTATTATATTTCATCTTTATTCATTAAATTTCATTCTACTTTATTTCAATTCATTCTTAAATTTACTCCACTTAATATATCAAATCCTATATATATTAAGTTTATTTCACTTATTATAACTATTTCAATTTATTTATAATTTCTTTTAAATATCATTATACTGTAAATTATTCAATTAACACCTTTTTCTCTATTTACCTCTATTGATCCTTTATAAATAAAATTTAAGTGTATAACATTTATTATAACCACTTAAGTTTTATTTATAAAAATTCTTTTTATTTTGTATATTATCCAATTACATATTCAACTTCTGAATAATTTAGGTAAGTTATACTGGAATGTAATTGAGTATCATACAAATAATTTTTCTAATTCAATTATACAAGCTTAAATATTTATCAAAAATTCTAGCTTCATATAAAATTTGAAATCATCCTTAAACATAAAATTAAGAATTAAATTTCCGATTAACTTCAAACCATTTTAGAGATAATTAAATATACACAATATATATTAAATCAACTCTTAAATCATATATACTTTAAATCAAGTCATAATTAGAAAGCCAAATAAATTTAATTCTCCAAAGAAACTGTAGAAAAACTACAGAATGGTCTCTTCGCTTCGAAACTCGAAAATGAATGTCGATGATGCTGCAGTCATCACCGAAATTATTTTCCAGCGACAAAGAAAAGAGCACTGATTTACAAATTAAAAATCCTTTGAAACAATTTCTACTAGAAATACTTTTAAATAATATATCCTTTTAAAACTTTCAAAACAAAGTTCGAAATCATCGGAAATTAAATTCTCACATTCTTGATTTAAATCCATTTAAATTTCCAAATTAATTTATAACCATGTTTAATTATTTAGATATGAAACTAAAGCCAATGATTATAAAATACATGCAAAGTTAAATATTATTCCTTAACATCCAATTCAATTAATTATCAAAATTTCAGAAAATTATCCTTATACATATTATAATTATACAAAATTTATCCATCTACTAAATTTAAAAACCATATTATGTCAGTTTGTTCTGTTCAAGTGTTTTGGAGATCCTATCGATAGCGTTGATCAGACGAACCGATCGGAAACCCAAATCAACATCAACAACTCAAACAACACAATATATAAAACATCTTTAAAATATAAAAAAATTCAAATACAAGATTAATTTTCAAAATAAGGATAGAGATTCAGATTTGATGGAGTCAAATCAAAGAGAACTCTGATTTGAATATAAGTTGGAGACAAAAGATAAGATGATTAAACAATAGAATAGGGAGTATGGATAAGCCTATATAAATCGCGGGTAACCTTAACTAGGTCAACCGTGACTTAACGGAAAGATCGTTGTGGATTTTCTAGGGTAAATCTACATTCGATCTCTAGAAATAGAATTCAGGCATAGCAAGAGATAGTAGCATTGTAAAACAAGGATACAGAAGTCTTTGGTGAATCAATGCTTTTTGTAAAGAAGTTTCACCCCTTTACAAGTCATTAGAATATTGGTGGGACCGCCAATTTATTAGAAAGGTTATTCGGAGTGGAGTTATGGGACACTCCAGAATCAAGAAGACACGAATAGGGGAGGACAAGAATGGACATTGGAACCGAAGAGAACGTTCCAAAATTCAAAGGAAACCGAATTGAAGAAGAAGGAATTCAAGTTCGAACGAAAGTGATTCTGTAATTAAATTTACTCTATATGCTGAGTTTGCCTAAAACCAGAGCTCTGATACCACATGTAACGACCCGATATTTTCAACCATTCGCATCCGCACATGTCGGACTTGAATTGCTCAAAATACCGCGTTGTAAATAAAAATTTGGCAAGCTCATCATATACAGTAAATAAGTAATCACAGATCACAGATCACAGACACAGAGTAATATAATGCAGCGGAAACAAAGAAATAGTAGTTCATGAAGCTACTATATAAATACATCAAAGTTAAGTAAGATACAATATGAATACCAAGATACAACAGGAGTAACAGTATGAAAATCAGATACAACTCAAAATACAACTGGAATCAACTAGATAACAAAATGAATAGATATCTGGATCTTCAAAGCAAAACTCCAGCTCCAAAGGTGAGTCTCTAATGCTGTATCACTCAGTCTGACCCGAGCGTAAAGCAAATACAAAACACTCGCGTCAGGACATGCATACTTATACAAATGTAAACAAACTCAAGTGAACTGTAATAAAAGTACAAGTAACTTAAAGAATGCTTGGGATCGCCCATTCTTTAAGGATCCGTTAAACTATCTACTATGTAATAATATTTGCTATTATAATAATGTCTAGTCATAAAATAAACATACTTTAAAATAGCATTAGGGCTTTACATTTAATCTGAACTCACCCTAACACATAATATGCCAATAGTCTACACAGTACCTGCATACCTCGAAAGGCTATGAGAAGATACTCCATAGGTACGACACAAATAGAAACTCGTAGTAAAGCTCGATATGGTAAGTGACACGGCACAACTAGGCAATGTCAGGGTAGATATACCAATTACGCATCCGGACTGGTGGTGACGCATAGCAGCCACTACCGCCCACCTCGAACACACTCCCAAATCAAGGGGTGCACCCAATCAATCACAAAGTAATAGAATGGTATCGAAGAAGTGTGTCCGATCAGAGGTGCTACCTCATTGGCCCGTCAATCGCTCCTGTTTTAGCCACTTTATGCCAACTCACGGGAGTTGGGTCCATGTATATACCTTTAGGATCGTCGCCACCATCCTACTTCATTCTGGAAACCCCACCGCGTACACAGTTGTTAAAGTGGTTTTCGGTATCGACAGAGAGTATGTCCATATCCGATCCTAGTCTCTTTAACAACCAATCGTTATTATAACCCGTGGTTATAATTTTTAAATAATATTTTATACTTCAAAATAGAATATCATTTCAAATCCAAATCTTTATCAAATAAAGATTAAATCAATTCCAAACCATTTCAATATATTTAAAATATCATATCATTTCAAAAATTTATTTCTAATCATTTGAATATATCAAAATATCATATCTTTCCAAAACTTCATTTCAAATTATTTTAATATATCAAAATATCATATCTTTCCAAAACTTCATTTCAAATCATTTTAATATATCAAATATCATATCCTTTCAAAACTTCATTTCAAATCATTTTAATATATCAAAATATCATTTGAGTTCAAATCTAAATATTCAACTTTAAATACTTTTTAAATTTATAGATATCATTCATTTATTATCATTTCAAGTCACCTTTTAAATACTTTATATTTCAATCAAAATAATTCATTTAAACCATTTAAAAGTGTAATTATTATACTTTCAAATCAAAGTATTCAATTACCAAAGTTTTAAACTATTCTGAGTTCATTTACTAAGTTAAAAACCATAAACATTGAAAAATTCAACCTTTCACAGCATTCAGAAAAAGCTGTTATAAGTTATACTTGAAAACATTTTAATTTAGCAAAGACAGCATTTAAAAATTCTATCAAATCTCAGTTTTAGTTGAAATTTAGTTTAAAACAGCAAAGACAGCAGACCACTACAGCATTTACAGAACTGCTGTAATAGGCCTTTATTTAGTTTTTAGCCTTTTAATTTACTTCAGCAACTACAGCTTTACAGAACTGCTGTAATAGCCTCTTATTTAAGTTTTAGTTCATTTACAGAAATCATAATATTTCTGAATGCTATAAAAAGAAATTTCCAAATTTTAGTGTATTTCCAACAAATAATAACCTTCAATATTAAACTTTTAAACATTATAAAAATCATATTTTGACATTCAAAAATGTTCATTAAAATTACTTTTTTTTAAATTTATGATTTTTATAAGAAACATTTACAGTAAAATCCAAATTTCCAATAATTTTACTTAACAAATCCAAATGTACAATTTTCTTTTCTTCGCATTTTTAACAAATAAACTTAACACTTATATTTTATTTCCATTTCACAAATTAAACAAAATTTTCAATTTTATTTAACTAACTTAAACCTTTAATAAAAACCAAATTCACATTTCCAAGTCAAGTTATATTTTAAAATTACACTTTTAAGCATTCATTTATTTAACCATTTTAATACATAGAAAACTCAATAACACTTTATTAAATCATTTAAATTAAAATTCAAATCAAATTATCATATTTACCATTTTCCAAATATAATTAAATTTCCATTTTATTTATATAACTTAAATATCATTTTAAAACCAAATTTCCAAACTTAAGTTATATTTCAAAAATTCACTTTTACCATTCATTTAAATTACATTTTTAACTTCTAGAAAATTCCAAATTTCTTTATTTAAACATAAAAAATCCAATTTAAATCAAATTTCATAATTTTACACTTTTAAAAAATATTTAAAATACTCAAAATACTTTATAAAAATAACCATGGGCCTATATATAGTTTTCTAACCCAGGTCAAGTGATACGGATATGTATCATTTCAATCCGTAGTTTAAAAAAACAAAAATCCGGGTTCTATCATTTCAAACCCGCAATCCCAAGTTAAAATAAAATAAATAAAAATCACTCAGGCCTATAATTTCTGCCCATAATGATTTTCCCTTATTCTAAAGTCCGTTCGGGTATGTATTATTTCTACCCATGGTGATTTTATTCTACAAGGAACTTGTAGTGTGATAAACAAAATAGAATAAACAGTAAAATAAAATAAAACATAACAGATGATGGGACAAGTTAATAACAGGGTTTAACATCATAAATATACAATCACAGGCAGGTATAGCATACTATAATAGTTTCTACACATTCAGTTGTTGTCACTTCACATTTGCATAAGTATAAATGTCAGGTGTGATTACTCACCTTTTGAGCTGAAGTTAGCGAATCAAATGACACAAATGAAGTCCAGAAGCACGATATAGCATGACTTTGGATTTGAGTGGAGAGAGCCAAGATGTTACTCTTGTATACAATAATAAAACAAAGCACTATATAAATATATTTTACATACAAATAAAGTCAACAACTTTAGTTTGCAAAACAATTGCAAAACATGAAAGATAATCAAACCTTAGAAGCAAAAGGCTTGTACAAGACAGCATAGGCTTGGCCTAAATGCAAATGGGCTTGATCTCACCACACCTAGGCTCGGCCTAGGTCATGTATGCTCGGCCATGAGATATGAGACGTGGCTATGGACATGAAAATGGAAGGCAAGGGCATGAAGATGCAAAGGTATGCAAGGGGTCAAGGGATGGAAGGTTTTGGGTCAAGGGATGTAAGGTTTTGGTGAATCTAAGGCTCGGCCATGGTCACTACAGTTCAGGTCAGAGGTTGAGCTGATGGTCAGAGGTCATGGCAACAAGTGGTGGTGGTGTTAGAGGTGGTGGCCAAGGCTAAACATGAAGGTGATGGTGGAAATGGCTTGGCTAGGCTTTGTTTTAGAGTTTTGCAATGTTTTTTTTGTGGTGTTTGCATCATTTGGTTGCCATGGCCTGATCTGGTCAGAGGAGGGGGAAGGTCAGGCCGTGGATTAGGTGGGGAAGAGGAGGAGGTGGTGGTCGGTAGAGGAAGTGGTGGTGAAGGCCGAGCAAACATGTGAATGAACTAGGCAAAACAATGAAGAAAGAAGAAGAAAAATGAGAGAAAAGAGGAGCCATGACTTACTTTTATTATTTTCCAAGTGAAAGTAGCCGTGAATTGAGATGAGGTGGGAATTTTTTCCACGTGAATATCACATAGAAATGCACGGCTAATGGTGAGGGAAAGTGGAAGGTCACCAGGAAAAGGAAGAGGCAAGCAAATGAAAGGTCAAAAGAAGAGGAAGAGTCACAAGCAAATGAAAGGACTTTGTCTCTTCAAATTTCCAAATTTATTTATACAAAATAGACAAAATAAAAATAAAAACAAACTAAAATAAAGTAGAAGAGAAAAATAAATAAATACTCTTTGGAAAATAGAAAGTAAATAAAGAAAATAGTTTATTTAAATGAAACTAGATTTAAAATTGCAAACAAAAATACAATTGATTTGGAAAATTATAACAACAATTCTAAAAAAAATAAAAAGTCAAGTAACTAAGATAATTGCTGAACAAAATAAAGTGAAAAATGGAAATAAAATAATTTCTTAAGAAAATAAAAAGATAAATAAAGAATTACTTTAATTAATTGAAACTAGAAATTAAAAATTGTAAACAAAAGACAACTGACATTAAAAAATTTCAATTACACTATAAAAATGTTTTAAAACTAAAATAGATACATAACATCATGTTACACTTGTAAACATATATTAGAACATGACATAACAAACAAAAATATTATTTATATAAAATTAAAATAACAATTTTGTTAAATACAACAATTTACATCCAATAGTGTAAAAGGCATAACTTTCAAAATATAAATCATATTTCAACGAAACGAAAAGAAATATTCTTATAATTTTATTTACTTCCATAATAAAAGATAAAATTCAAATTTTAAAACTTTTAAATTTTAAATTAAAAGTCAAAGTTTGACCATATTGACCAAAATTCACTGTTCTGGAAAATACTCTATTTATTCATGTTTGGAATTATAATTCACATACAAATCATAATTAATATTTAAAATAACAAAATTTTCCATTTAATAAATAAAATAAAGTTTTTAAATCAGGAAATTCAATTTAAAATAATTGCAAAATACAGGGTTGTTACAACATTTTACGGTAGTTAAATAGCATGCATAGGTTGCACGAAAGTGATTTTAATGCTAACCTTGAAATTTAAAATAAATTAAATATTTGAGTTCATGATTACGTGTCAAGAAAAATGTTGTTTTTAAATTTGAATTTTTGAATCATGGTTCATATTTTATTTTGTGTAGCGGCGGTTCCCGTTATGTAAATTGGTGTGTTCAAATTTAGTTATGTCGTGTTAATTAAATCTTTAATGGATGTCAAATTTTGTATGTTTGGGGTTAACAAAATTAATTGGGTGAACAAATGTTTTGAAATTTGAATTCCAAAAGTTTGTTTACAGTGTAAAGTTGGTCCATTCATTCCCTTTCTAATTAATAATTGTCACACTCTTTTCATTGTTTACTCATTTGTTTCATTACTCATTTTCATTTACATTGTCTGAAGCTTTTTAATTTCACGAACGTTACTTGCTTTTCATATTTTTAATTCTTTCCTTCACCTCTTTTAATACCTACCATTTTTTAGGGTTGTTTATATTTTTGCTTTATTTCAATTCCCAGTTTGTTTATATTTAACTTTATTAGTTTTTCACTAGTTTCAAACTGCATTCCTTTAGCATCATTTCATTTTTTTAAATCTCATCTTCTGTAGCTTCATTTTTTTCTCTCTTCACCTTCCTCCTTCCTTCTTTTTCATGTTTCTTTTTCAAATCTCCTTCTTCTCTTTTTTTCCAAAGCTTCCTTTTTTTTCTCATTCTTCAAATCTTCTTCTTCTTTTTCAAAGCTTCTTTTTCAATTCTTCTTCTTCTTAAAATTTTCTTCTTCTTTTTCAAACATTTTCTTCTTTCCAAATATTTTTCTTCAAATCCATATCTATACAATCTTCTCTGTCTCATCCAAAACTTTCCATAAAAAAGATTAAGATAGCAAGGAAACAAAACAAAACGAGAAAGTAGTAGTAGATCCAAATCTGGCTAGAAAAGGGAAAGCCAAAAGGTGAGTGATTCAACCCACTTACAAAATTTCCACTGCAAGTTAAATAAAATTTATAATGAGATATATAAGTTTTTGATTGCTGTTTGTTGATTTAAATTGACATTTGAATTATTATTGAATTTAAATAACATTCAATTGAATTGACATTCAATTTTATATTGGAATTTAATTGATAGTTAAGACCTCGATATTGATAACTATTAACTGTTGTAATATTTTAGGGTATTTGGATGTTGTCTGAAATGGATGCTTATTGATTGATATGTTGGATGTATGGTTGTTTATTTATTTTAATATGTCCCTGTTATCACCGTGTAAATTATCGACATCATTTAAATGGTCATCTAAATCATTTTAGTATTGTATAACTAAGACATTTAAATTATGGGTTGAAATGATATATACCCATACAATTTCTTGAATTTGGATTATGTATTGGAATTGAATTAGTTGAAAGGTTTAAGTTTTTAATTTAAACTTCGGATTTATTTAATTAAAGTTGTTAAAATTGGTGTTCCGAATTATTTGAAATCTCTTAAATAATTATATTGTAACAACCCTGGTTTGGAGATTACCTTTCAATATTGAATTATAATGATAATTATAATTTAATATTGTAAATTAAATTAAAATTGGAGAAATTAAATTGTTTATTTGGAATGAACAATGGATTTGGAATTTAAAATGAGAAAATGAAATTCCAAGCTTTATTTATTTTGTTTGTAGTGATAATAAATGGAATATGGGCTTTAAATAATGAAAATGATTTCATTTGAGTGAAAAAACAATAATTATATTAATTATTGTCCATTGGCTTCTTTTAATAATTTTTAAAAGAAGTATGTAATTTTTAAAGGTGGTTTATTGAAATAAAAGATGGAAATTGGGTTAAAAATAAGTTTTGGCTATAAATAATGTTTTGAATTGGTTTGAAATATTTTTCTAAGTGAGAAAGTAAATTTCGTGGAATTTTAGAAGTTAAAAACAATGTTTTATTCATTTATTTGAATAAATGGTGTGTTTTTGTTAAATAAAGGATTTTAATAATAAAAATGTTTTAAAAATATAAATTAATCTTTTATATGGTAAGAAATGTTTTATTTTACAAGTATGCAAATTATCATATTTTTCTTTTGTATAAATAAGAAGAAAATGGATTTTTATTTGTATATATGTGATATATTTTTAGGAAAAACACGGGTGTGTAGCGTGAGACTACACAGCCGGTTATAAAATAATATAAGTAGGTAGTAATCGATCAACAAGCCTGATCGATACACATATATGTGATATATACACATATTTCTTTGTTAAGTGTTGATTTTTAGCCTTAACCATATTATTCTTTTTATTTTCAAACCCAACTCAGCCCAATTTATCCTTAGCCTAGTAAGAAGGAGGAATAGAGTTGGATGTACGTTCATTTCTTATTACCTTCTCCTTCTTCCTCCTTTAGCCTAAAAGCAAAGCCAGTAAACCAACTTCTCAAATTCAAAAATCAAGCTCAATTTCCAATTAAATTCAACCAAATTTCAAGTCTTTTTGCAAAATAAAAGTAAATCAAAGGTATACAACTCCAAACCATACAATTTCATCACAAAAATCCTTTTACAGTAAGAAGCTTTCAAAATTTTTACTGTATTTGTTTGCATTGTTCTGTAATTACTTTCTACAGGTTCTCTAGGGTTATAATCTAAAGCAAAGGCTTCAACTTTGCTGCAAAATCCGAGCTTTCATCATCTATTAGCAAGGTGAGTTAATAAGCTCACAAATCTTGCAGAAACAAAAATGCTAAATGCTTGAATCTGTGCAAAATAAGCTACTGTAGTTGTTTTCTGTTGACATTTTTTTTGTCTTTTCAGTGAAACTGTTTATACTGCTTCTTTGCATGCTTATATCTTTTGATTCTAGCAACGAAATGCTGCCGGATTTCTTCCTGTTGGTAGTTCAGTGGTAGTAGTTCATGCTTGTAAAATTTGGTTTCAAAATAATATCGTTTGAATGCTTAAATCTGTGCTTGAAAATCAGTACCAGGCAGAAAATACCTTGGAAACAATATCTGTAGCCTGGGTCCATCGACCTGGCCTCTGGTCTGGGTCAGCCTCCTTGTCGGCCCAGGTGCATACGTTGTAGCCTTGTGTTCCTATATCTTCATATATTATTTTGCGAATTTTGCCATAGAATTGTGATGGTTTTGTCACTTGTTTTGCTGCAAATATTGAGATGATTATAAGCCATGATTTCTATCAATAGACTAGCTGAATTTTGGAGATTTTGAAATTCAAATTTTGAATTATTTTGAATTTGAATTTGAATATCGGTTTGAGTGATTTTCTTCGTTTTTATTCGTTTTCGAGCATGGTTTTCTCCGAATCTTTTTGAAATGATTTTTAAAATTAATGTGCATTTCAAAATAATTATTATATAATATTTTCAAGTATTTTCAAGTGTAAAATCTATTTAATCTCTATAATAAGGGATCGAATATGGGTTTCAAATTGATTTCGAAAATTGGTTTCAAAGCTTGTTTTCCAAAGTAAATTATTTTATATATATAAATTACACATTTTTGCACTATTCGAGTGAATGAGAAGGAGAATTAAATGGTTTGGTAAAAAATGTGGTATGGAATACGAGCGTTTATCTTATCGGTTAATTCCCGACTTGTCCGTTTGATCGTTTTGACCTTCGGGTCGAGTTTACCGATGAGATGAGGTAAACTTTTTACATATTTGAGTGTGAAATTTACTAGCGGTTAGTAAACCGTTTAGTGCGAACGTGTGGTATGGGACACACGTTAACACTGTTCGGGTTCCTATCCGAGAGTTTGTGACACATTTGTCTAGGAGACGTATTTGCCAGTACTGGACCTTCGGGTCATTTGTCCTTCGGAATGTTTGTCTAAGAGACGTTTGTCATTGCTATGTATTTGTCCTTCGGGATGTTTGTCTAAGATACGTATTTATTTGTCCTTCGAGACGTTTGTCTAAGAGACGTGGCGCCTTATTTGAGAGAACAATACTTGGCAAGCTTCATCCATAAGCACGTGCTATATCTTTGAGATGATTTCATTGATGTTTGTGATTTCCCAAGCGTATCGCCTTTTTATTGTTAGCCATTTGAGCCATTTGGGATATTATATATATGTATATGTATATGTATATGTATATGTATATGTATATGTATATGTATATGTATATGTATATGTATATGTATATGTATATGTATACGGCGATTACCTCACAGGAATTTGAACTCTTGTGAGTTCTATTTTTTAGACTTGTGTTGCCTACACTAGTGGTATAGAGATTTTCCTTTTGGCATTTACTTGAGATTTTATTCTCCTCTTTGGAGATATATTTGCCTTATGTCGTGTTTGAGATGGGATCTCTTTGTGCATGTTTTGGATTGCCGATTTGGCGGGTTTAGGTGTTTCCCCCTAAACCATATTTGATGTTTTTTTGAATGCCGATGATATGAGGCTCGCTACTCTTAGCGTTTTATGGGATGTTCTATCTCTTTTGAGGTTATATGTTGTGTAGTGATACCCTTCATCACATGAAGTAACTATACCCCTTTAAATTGTCCTTTCTCACTTGGGAATAATATCACTTTATCCTTATGATCATATTATCGCTTATCCTTGTAAACTCATTTTTTTAGCTAGACTAACCCGTGTATTTATACTCGGGTCAGACCAAGGTGTTTCAGGTTAGGTACACTTGGACTTAGCCTATTCTGCTTCCGCATGGACTATTCTGCTAGCTCTGTTCGTTATAGCTTTTTGTGTAGTCCTTTTGTTTGCTACTCTAATATGTATATTCTTTTGACTCGCTTGTATATTGTGGTTGCTATACAACTTGACATGTATCATTTTGTATACTCTGTGATGTAGCTGTATATGTGTGTGTGTGTGTATGTGATGATCTACTGTTCTGTGATGTGTTTTGCATTTGAGTTATTGTATTTTATTCTGATAGATCCTATAGCCACCTATGGCTTTGTATTAAGTATTTATTGGATATGTTGATCCTCTTGTGATAGAAAAAAAATAGCATTTGTCGACGTATTCAATAGATATTTAAGACAAGGCTATAGATGGTCGCTCCTAACCAGCCCTATTCTTCGCATTAGCAGACAGTATTACCCAGCAATACTCTTTGTTAATGTGGGTCTCGGGGTGCGGCATCACAGCTTGGTATCGGAGCTGAGTTCAGAACAAAATATGATAAACACATAACAGAAGCACATATTACGGTACATCTAAGTGTTATACAAGTGTTACGAATTCCTTAATCATCGTTCCTTTGACCTTTTCTTGTCCTTTGGGGTAGATAGAAATTTAGGAATACGTCTAGGAATGCATTTTAATTCCGTAGTATTCCTTATTGAATTAATGATATCTACCCTGTGAATAATCTTTATCTTATCTTAACTTTCAACTAATGGTTGGAAGAGGCAGAGGACGACGCTCGGATGCTGGGAAATCCAGCGGCTCGCATCCAGATGGCGTTTATGTGTCTGTCGATGAGTTTATGAAGTTATTTAGGGGCACTTAGCCTCCAACTCCTACTCGAGCATCTCCTCCACGCAAGTTTGTCATTGCCCGCTTGTGCAGTGATTTCTCTCATCTCGAAGGAAAGTCGTTCAAAGGCTCCGAGTCCGTTTTTGAGGTCCGAGCTTGGATTTGTACGTGCGAGCACATCTTCTCTCGCATGGATCTTTCTGACCACGACAGAGTTCTTATAGCATCTAGCCTATTGTAAGAGCGTGCCCTTGATTGGTATGAGCTTCTCATAGCTGTGAAGACCCAAGTTATTGAGATAAGAACAATTTTAATAAAATCAGTGAAAGGAGAATTTTCAAGGAAAAATATAGTTTGAAAATAAATATTGAGAATGAGTTAAATATATATAATGAAGGGGATAGTTGTTTTCAATAAAATAATAATGAGAAGAAAATAACTAAGTATGAGTAAGTCTTCTATTCATATGTATATATATATTGAATATAAATAGTCAAAAAGGAATAAAATGATAAAAGTAGACTTTTATAGTAATTAAAAATAAATAATAAGAAGGAAATGGTATTTCAGAGAGAAGGAATGAGGAAATGTGACTGACTGTATATATGGATTATACATTACCATATGTTATATTTTTACAACCAGGAACAAAATATAAAGTAATAGGGAAAACACTATGGTAATTAAATATATGAATACATTTTATATATCAAGAGAAAACAAATAGCTTGAAACATTAACAAGGAATTAATTGATAAAAGGATATACATGTATACATTACAGATTAGTCTTAAGAAAATAAATAATGTAAGAAAGTCACATGAAAATAAGGTGTGTGTATGAAACATGCAAATAGCATGCAAACCAAAAAAAAAGCTAAAGCAACTGAAAATACCCGAAATGGAAATCAAAAAGAAAATGGCATTTCTAGCCATAACATCATATGCAGAATCCTCTCATTTGTGTGGGGATAAGATGGGTTTTTCACTCTACTAAAACCCTAAACAATGTTTTAAAAATTAAAGGGGGTAGCAGCAGTCTCATTTCAGAAAACAGAAAATATTAAGAAAAGAAAGAAGAGCAAACCAAAGCCATTTTCAAGTTAAAGTATTCTCGGGGAAAAGAGGAAGGAAGGTGAGTGATTAATCAATCTTATGAGGTTTAAGGCATTAAGACCCAAGTTAAGGGCAGCCATATTATTTTATAAAAACCATATCATGTTTGTGCTTGATCTATTTTTCTGAATAAATGAATGCTGAGAATGGTTGGTGTTTTGATAAATCTTTGGTTGATGCTTTGATTTATTCTGATTGATTGTTTGATAAAAAAATACCCTGATCACTGATATGGATCCAGTACCATAAAACATCAGTTTATAAATATGTTTAGTAAGATAAATACATTTTATTGAGAAGTAGTGTATTACTGGGAAATAAACTAGGCAGTGTGAATAAAGGAGATTCGTGCTTATGTCTAGATTGTTTTAAAAATGAGATGAACAATGCAATAAATTATTTATGTGCTGATTTGTTCAGATCTTAAGCTAAAATGTTTTATGGGTTTTTCTCAAAAACCTTACCCTATGTTCACAGTAGAATTGAGTATAAGGATTTTATATGATTTCACTAGATTTGTTTAAGTGATCATGATATTCCTGAATATAGGAGACATGCAAGTGTTAAAACATATTTTGAATAAAATAACTGGAAAATGAGATATGGTATTCTTTTCATGAATGTTTAGTATGGTTGACTGAAATCCCTGAGTGAGTTTAACTCTCTTTGATTTATGAAAAAGAAGAAAAGAATATGAAAGCATTTCAAGAGTTAATAAATTTTTCTGAAAGAAAATGAGAATGGTCACTAGATTATAAAGCTAAACTAGGAGTAGATCCTTGATCTATTCATCATAAGGGGGATGATGGGTATGTGCATGACTTGTTTAAGTCCTGTAGGCCTCTGTGAAGGGGTTAACAAAATTGAGTCCCTTGCAATGCACACATGGTGTTCAATGGCAAAGAGTTAAGACCAAATTAATTTGATAAATTGAGATTGAGAGTTGAGCTATGGTAATAAAATGAGTTAATCCATAGGAGTATGTATACATGTGTACTGAATTTAATGGATGAATGGATGCTTATGTGCATGAGTGTTAGTAGGGGCTTATATATATATATATATATATATATATATATATATATACCCAGTTTACATTATAAATCCAAATAAGCATCAAGTATATGAATTCTCTGCACAAAAATTAGAAAATGACAAGTTATTATATTTTGATTTCACTCATACCAGAATTTATTTCTCACCCTATTTGTTGCCTTTGCAAACTATGGGGTGTCTCATTATCATTGAGGCAGTTCCAGGTATTGCTGCAGGGAAAGAGGCATAGTAGCTCTGCTTGCATGTGTGTTTGAAGAGCTTGCTGTTTTAAAATACTTTAGAGAAGTAGAAGTTTTTATTTGTAATAAATAATCTGGGCAAAAACTTTCTTAAGGATTATGTGTGTCCAGAATTCTTAGTGCTTTGTTTCCTTGTAAGGAATATGTAAGACTTATGCATTTATATGTGCTTGTGAGTGGTTGATCAAAGTAATATGCTCTGGAATTAAATCCAGTAAGCTATGATGAATGAGAAGTATGCCATATAATCTGATATATGGACATATTCTCCTTGTTATTATTGATTAAGTTTCAGATAGGATTATGGGTTGTTTTTGAATGAAAGTTAGTCAAAGTAATGAGTTGATGGGTTTAAATTTGGTCTTGGCTAGCCAGCAAGATTTTTACATGTCTTGTAACTAATACAAGTTCATGTGTAAGCTTGAAATCACTTAAGCAAAGAAGACCATAGTACAAGTAATTTGAATTGCAGCTAAACCTTGTATTAGTAGTTAAGTTGTGTTAAAAGAGAATGTACAAGAGTTACAGTAGATGAGTTTGAGCTTGACCATGGCTAACCAGAAGGGCCTATACATGGCTTGTAATTGATACAAGTGCATGCATATGTCTGAAGCCATATGCTTCAACTTTCTGAAGCAAGTAAATCCATAGTGTAATGCTAATTTGAAAAGAGATCAAGTCATAAGTTGGATCCAGAATAAGACTAAGAATATGATGTTATAGAACCTAGAAATCATAGGTAGCTAAGGTTTTAGGATTTGAATTTTGATAAAATCTAGAAATGACATCAAACATATGATTGAAGTAGCAAGTTTAGTAAAAGAAGCAGGTCAAAAGATTCAATGCATCTAGTAAGAAAATAGAGTAATTTGGTTAAGTATTTAGAAATCCAGAACATTACTTTTGCTCACTTATCATTCAGAATATGCAAAGATCTTTCAAAACCAAGTTCAATATGTTTTCCAGTTTTATTAGCAAAGTTTGTATGATTTCTAAATCAGCACACAACCCTATCACTTACATGATCATTACATGTTTTATAAACCTGAATATATGCATTTTGATTGAACTGAATTGCTTGTGCATGTTTTGTGCATGTTTGGTGCATGTTTGTGTATAAACCATGAATCTGGGCTAGATAAACCCTTGAATCATTAATCAAATTATGTTTTGACATCTCCTATCATTTCTAAATAACAGGTATGAATTACTGAAACCCCAGAATCAAACCCATGGGATATTAGACCACAAATCAAATAATTTGGTTTAATGAAAACTCTGGAAAATAATACAAATGAAAATATGAGGAACTAATACTTTATTTTTGTATTAGTCAATCTTGAGTCAGTGAAGAGATATAAGTGTAGAAACAAGCTATGTGACACAAGACATTTCAACTATGAAAAATATTGTGTGAATTAAAAATTCTTTGCTACTTTAAACACTCTGATTTGCAAAGAAACATTTATATATCCTCATATATATAAATGATAGGAATTGATTTAAATACTGATATATTTATATTAGTAAAATTCAGGATCTTGGGTAATTAATTAAAAGAAATAAAATGAGCAAGAAGAGAGGTGATCCCTTAGAAAAAAAATTCCTAACTAAAATTCACTAAAAATTATAGGTGAAGAAAAAGTGGGTCACTTCAGTTTGGTATCAAAGCTATGTTATTAAACATAGCAGAAATAAAGATCAAATTCTCTTATAGAAATAAAATCTTATGAGACCAAATACATAACAATATTTTCAGTGTAAATAAAACCACTGAAACAATTAAATTACAAATTAAACTAACTAGTTATGTAAATTGTATAGCAAATCATGGTAGGAAGACCACCAAATCATGGAGCAGGACCCTCCAATGCAACACCATTAGTCAATTTGCAAGATTTGGTGAGGGCATTTAGGGAAAGAGCAGTGCAAAGGGAAGAGAATCCTCATGAGGAGTTGTCTAAGCTACTGAAAATATTCTCAAACTTAGGGGCAAGGATTTTGAAGGTACTGAAGGAGTCATGGGTGTGCAAACATGGCTAAGAACTTTGGATAGGATATTTGCAGACATGCAAATAAATGATCAAAGGAAAAGGCAAATTGCTTCCAGAAGACTCAAAGGAGCATCACTTGATTGGTGGGAGGTTATTATCACAGGAAGGCCAGAAAATGAGATAACATGGGATCAATTTAAGGACATGCTTGAGGCCAGATTTGTCCCAGCAACAGCTAAGGCATCATTGCTTGAGGAGTTCATAAGATTTGAAGCAAGGATCAATGAGTGTGACTGAATACACTCAAAAATTTGAAAGTTTATCTAAGTATGGAACCATGCTCATAGGGAATGAAGAATCAAAGAATTCCAGATTTATTCAAGGACTTAATGCTAATTTAAGTAGAGCAATGCTACCATACAAAGACAAAACATTTGATCAAGTCATAGACCTCACTCTCTCTTTTGAACAACATGATAATGTTAGAGAAAAATTCAGGAGCATGAGGGCTAACAACAACAATAAGAAGGGGAAAAATAGAGCTTACCCTTATGACAAGAAGAATTCAAATCAGAAGGTTGAAGGAGCAACCAGTGGAGAAGTCAAGAAGAAGATCATTTGCTACAATTGTGGCAAGGAAGGACACATGAGTAATAGGTGTCAAGCAGCTAAGAAAACCCCATTCAATTGCTACAACTGTGGGAAAGAAGGTCACATTAAAAAGAATTGCCCAGAATTCAAAAAAGGAGCAAAGGTAGGAGCACTTGAGGGCAAAGCAAAAGCAAATGCAGTGGGAAATTCGGGAAAATTGGAAGGTATACTTCTAATTAAAGATCACCCCATCTTAGTTATATATGACACTGGAGCAACACATTCACTAATATCCCAAGACATAGTGAATAAATTGACTCTCACATGCTATTTAGTTGATAATCCCTTGTTTATTCAAAGCCCACTAGGTAGTTCTTGCATGTTAGGGATTAAATGTTTGGGAGTAGAGTTAAACATAGGTGGAAATATGTTTAATTCTGATTTGTTTGTGCTAAAATATCCTAGAATAGGAATTATTCTAGGAGTAGATTGGCTAAGAAAATACAAAGCAATTTTAAACTTAGAAAATTTTACTATTTCTCTGAAAATAGAAAATGGTAAAAATATTATAGTCATGAGTGAAATTGCTAAAATCAATTACCTTAACCAAATATGTAGCATGACTGAGAAAGAACTAACACTAGAAGACATAAAAATTATAAATGAATACCCAGATGTCTTTGGTGAAGTCATAGGTGTTCCAGAAAATAGGCAAGTAGAATTTCAAATAAGGCTAATCCCAGGAGCAAGCCCAATCATCAAGAAGCCTACTAGAATGGGTCCTAAAGAATTAGTGGAATTGAAACATCAGCTAGAAGAATTGGAGCAAAAAGGCTTCATAAGGCCTAGTAGTTCAAACTGAGGTTCTCCAGTTGTATTTGTGAAGAAGCATGATGGTACTTTGAGAATGTGCATTGATTATAGAAAATTAAACAAAGTCACCATTAAAAATAAATATCCACTTCCCAGAATTGATGATTTGTTTGATCAATTAAATGGAGCAAGAATTTTCTCAAGGCTAGACTTAGCCTCTGGATTTCACCAAATGAAGGTTGAAGAGGAGAGTATTAAATACACAGCATTCAACACAAGGTATGGGTTATATGAATATTTAGTAATGCCTTTTGGGTTGACAAATGCACCATCTTATTTTGTAGATCTAATGAATAGGACATTCAGAGATTATTTAGACAAATTTGTAGTAGTTTTCATTGATGACATATTAGTGTATTCAAAATCAGAGGAAGAACATACAAAACATTTACATCTGGTTTTGTCTAGACTAAGAGCACATGATTTAAAGGCCAAATTTTCTAAATGCACATTTTGGAAGAATGAAGTAAAATTTTTGGGACACATTATATCACAACAAGGAGTTAGTGTAGACCCAACTAAGGTGATGGCGGTGCAATCTTGGAGTAGGCCAAAACCAGTGGCTGAAGTAATGTGACATCCCAGAATTTTTTACAATATCAATTTAATAATCTGCATTAGAAATTAAATTGATTTGATAATATTTGTTAATAAGATCTGAATATGATTTAATAATCATCTTTTAAATAAATATTTAACCGATAATTTATCTTTTAAAAGCTAATAAATTGTTTTCTATTGATAATGTATATGTATATTTGTATATATTGTAAACAGATAAGCTTTGTTTTAAAGTTTAACTAATAAATTATGTTTTCAAATTTCTAATATATTTTAGTGAATTGGAATTATGATTTAATTAATATTAAGCTTTTCAAAGCTATTTAATAAATAACTATATGGTTTTAAATACTTAAGATAAATGCTTAAATAGTTTAAAAACTTATTCTAGCTTTAGTTTAAATTTAAAATGTATTAACAAAAAGATTTGTTTATTTTCTTTTAGTATAGCTTGATAAAAATATGGTTTAAAAATATATATAAGTTTTAAATGTGATTTTGTCAAATGATACTTTAATATATAATAAAATAAGTAGTTTATAATAAAAAGATAATTTCTTTTATTTAATTATTACTTCAATTTGATAAATGTGTTTTTATAATATTAATAAATAAAAATACAAGACTATAAGATAAATTAGGAAGAATAAAGTAAGTACATTGGCAAAATTTTAAATAACAACTATAAAATTCATTTAGATTTCAAACAACAAAACAAAAGAAATAACATTCTTTTACATTTCAAAAATATAAAACAAGTAACATATTTATTCATAAAACATGAATAGGTAAGTAGAAACAAACAAGTTAACAAGGCAACAATTAAACTAGAAAACAAAATCAAAATGTGTGCAGGCTGCAAGTAATTATGAGTAGGCAAGAATAAAACAAAGTGTAAAAGTAAAAGTACTTATCTTCATTGTGCAGGAAGTAAATAACTATGTACACTTAAAAATATAGGTTCATGTTTGCTAGGCTGTAAGTAATTATGTAAGACATAGGGGAAATGTATTCATGTTGTGCAGGAAGTATAATTAACTATGCTTACTTGAAAAGAAAATTTATAGTAGTACATACGAAAGATAAATATATGTAGACTTAAGGACATCCTCATTAAATGTTAAGCATCTCTAGTACACAGACTAGATCATTTCAGCCCCCATGTAATAAAAATCTCTGACCAAATATTAAAAGAAGCTTGTACAAATAAAATAAACATCCCTGTAAACTCTATTCTATATATCAATCTGCTCATTCATTTTCGTTCAAAAGACTTAGCCTTTCCAGTTTTTAAAAGTTTCAAAACTAGATCTGTACAATCATGTTCAAAACCAGAGACATAGCAAGCTTTCCATTTTTACAACTTAAACATCAACAACAACAAGCAAGCTTGATGATGAAAGCAAAAACATTCCCCAGTTAAAAGTTTTCAAAGCCTGTTTCAAGTTGTAAAAGGCTCTGTTCTTCCTTTCTAAAGCAGGTGAGTAACTTTTGTATTAAAACTTAAAAGTTTGAATCTGATGAATACTTATCTGTGAGTAATTAATTTAAAACTTAAGCAAAGTATATATGTATTTGTTGCTTGTGAAATCTGTGATGAAAGTTACATTTGTTCTGCATATATATATATATATATATATATATATATATATATATATATGAATTTCCTCTGTGTTTATAAATATTTGAATATGTGTTGTTTGGTTATGTTGAAAATTTCCTCTGTTCTTGGTTCAGATCAAAACTCCAGAAAAATCAAATCTTGATCCTTGTCATGCTAAAAGATCTGAATGCAACATGTTCATTTGATGATAAATAAAAGTTTAAATAAATAAAAAACTTGATTCCAGTAAAATAAATGGGGGATGCATCTAATACTCTATAGAACTGTTGAACATGTATAATCATGATAAAATCAAATATAATAAATGGTTGAATCAAACATATAAGTGGAATCATCAGTTAAAAATACGATTTTTAAAACAAATATTTTGATTTTTCATCAAGTATGTTCAGAGCAGTTCCTTATTGAACTGAAATTGCTTTTAGATCAATTGCCATCCATCGCGAAAATTTTAAATGGTGAAATTTTGTACAAAGCAAGTTTAGTGATCGATGGTATTGGGAAAATTGTTAAATAATTTTTCTATTGCAAGAAACGTTAGAACGAGTTAGAAGTAGGGTTTAAGCTCAAGGTTTGCACAAGGTAGAAGACGAGGTGATTTCGCCACCTCTGGTTGATCGAGCTTCGTGATAATCAAGAGGAAGGAAGTGTAGTGGTTGGCGAGGACGTGGTCGGAATCTGGAGGGTTCCGGTGGCCAGCGACGAGGTTGCGAGGTGATTTTGGTCGGCGCTTTAGTCCGGAATTTAGAGCGTATAGCTAAATCTCGATCTGGAGATTTATGCATCGAATCGATCATTTCAGTCGAGTATCGTGGAGATTCGTGATTCGCTGGAGGGTGCGTGGGTCGCCGGAAAATCGCCGAGGCACTATGCACGTGCACGGGATGGAACAGTGTCAGTTGTTTGGGATGTGCCTGGTGATGTTGTTTTGGGAAGGGAGTTTACTCGAGTTCGACTCGAGTAGTTCGAGTGTTTGCTCGAAGTGAACTAGGGTTTGGCTCGAGGAAATTTGGAATGTCTCGGGTAAAATTCTTAGTTACAGGTTTTATCCTGTAAGTTTTCAAAATTTAAAAACTGAAATTTAAGAGGGTGAACTAGAATTTTAAAAACTAGATTTAAATCAAAGTTCAAGTTGGATTCAAAACCAAATTTGAATCATAATCTTGGAATAGAGGAAGTTTTTAAAATTTAAGTGTTTAAATAACTTTAAAGGTTTTTAAATGGTTTTTAAACTTTGTTGAAGTTAAGATTATCTTCATTTTAAATCTTAAATTTAAAATGAGATTTGAAAACAAATTTAAAAGTAAATTGTTTTAAATGGTTGTTAAAAATAATGTAATCATTAATAAGAAATGTTCTTATTTTAAAGTGAATAAAGATTTAAGGAATTGTGATTCACTAAATTAGTAAGGTAATTAAATGGGTCATTAATTAATTTATTTAATTAAGAAATTTAGGGTTTAATTATTACATAAGGGTAAGGTAATTAAATTGAAATTAATAATGGTTAATCTGAATTAATTACTTAAGAAAAGTAATAAATAAATAGTTAATGAAGATCATTAACTTAAGATTTGTTTAATAATTAATTAATGTGATAATATTAATAATTAATTAGATTAATTAATTAAAGATAATGAAGTGTGAAATTATTTAAGTGTAATTAAAGGAATTAATTACTCAAGGTAATTAATTAAAAAAATTTGATTTATTTAAGTTAATTAATTTAGTTTAATTAATTTAAATTAATCATTGGATGATTTGGTAAGTATAATTACTTTAATGTAATTAATGAAGTGTAATTACTAAATGAAGTAATTAATGGTAATTACTATATGTAATTGATTGAAGATGATTTAAGTATGATAGTAATTTGGATTAAATTACTTGGTGAAATTAATCAAGGGATTAATTAAGATAATTAATTAAGGAGTAATTAATTTATTTAATGAAGTAATTAAGGGTAGTTAATTACTGAATGGGATTAATCAAGAGTGATTAATAAATGTGATTTATGTAAAGATTAATTTCTTAATGTAATTAATTTGAATAGAATTATTAATTTAAAATGTAATTAGGGATCATTACATTTATATAATTAATGATGTAATTAAGGGTTGATTCATTAAGATTAATTAATCAATAATAAGTGTTTTTGAGTAATTAATTAATATAATTAATTAAGGATAAATGTAATTAACTATGGTTAATTAATAAATAAAGTAATTAAAGGTTAATTACTATATTTGGTTATGGATAATTAATTTGAGAAATTAATTAAAGGATGATTACTTGAATGTAATTAAAGGAAAATTAATCCAGGATGATTAATTAAGATGGAAATTAGAGAATGATTAATTAATTGATTTGTAATTAATTAATGGTTATGTAAGCAAGATTTATAATGATGAAGTAATTAATTTAATTTACTTTAAATTAATTAAAGATAAGTAATTAGTTTAATTCATTTTAAATTAATTATAAATGGTGTGTTTATGAATCATTGCTTATGTATGGATGGATGATATTGATCTCCTTGAATGGTTTGAAATCTCAGATATGAGATAAGTAATACTGTATGATATGGTTGCTTTGGTTGAAGTTAATGGATATTGTAGATTATCTATCTGTGATATTGTAGATTATCTATCAGTGACATTGTGAATTATCTATCTGTGTGTATATGGGTAATGAAGTGAATTGTTTTAACTTTAAAACAACTTGGCCTTAAAAGATACGGTTTGGATTTCGATGAGACCGGGATCGGGTTTCCAGATTTGGATATCCGAAAACCACATCGATCCAAATTAACGATAGGTCGTGAATCTCAAGTGAAGATGAAGATTCAGAGTGCAAGGGTTATTGTCGTTAACTCCGAGGATGATTCCAAAATGAGTGTAACGAGATAATGCCTTCGGTTTCGTTCGAACCCGGAACGAACTTGTATGGATTGAATGCTTTCAGAACATCGTCAGGTGGACGATGAGCATTCTAAGTTATGAGTTCTGTTAAGGTAATCGTGACCTCAAGCCTCATCAACCGGGAATGGCTAAAACAGGGGAGGTGCAGCAAGGTTAGTGGGTAGCACCCAAGTAGGATGAGATTTCCCCTGTCTAGATGTCCCTTTATATTCGGCTGTGTGGGCAGTTATGGCCACAACTGCTGGGGTTTCTTATCCGGGAATTATCCAGTAAAGGATGTTCCGGCCTTGTGTTGTAGGGGACTTAGGGTGGGTCCTCGGTATGCTGATCTAGGCCAGGTACTATGACGGGCGGTACCCCAGTAGCCCTTCCATTGTATGGAATCCAATCTCCAATAAGTGCCGTACGTATTAGTTGTGCCCAACTATGTTGGAACGTGAGATGTAAGCATTCCAGCTATTTCTGTATTTTACTTGAAAACCCTAGACACTATTATAATATAACTGGATTTCATATCAAATGTTTGGTTAGCGTAAGGTAAAAACTTTTCCATGTTTATGTGTGGGAAGTCTTACGTGATACCTTTTGTTTTCAAAGGATTTTCAAAGTTAAGCAACTTTAACCTGTTACTCATACCAGACCCATGTCTGACCCGGATTTTATTTCTGTTTTTCTTAAACTCTCGGGTACTCAAATTTTTACGAGTAGCCAAGGGATTCAAGTTAGCTTTGACGATTATGGAGGAGCAATGGAGCAGGAGGCTTCGGCGTTGTAGATATGTATAGTGTTCCGCTGTGTTGGTATCTCTGTGTTGTATCGAGTTGTATTAACTGGACAGGTGTTTATAACTGTCTAGTATGTGATGTATTATCTGTGTAACTCTGATTGATGTTGTATATTATGTAATATCTATGTGATTAATATAATTTATTCGTTCCGCTGTTGAGATTCTGATGTTGTTTCTTCTTTCTTCTTTATCTTTTCTATTTCTCACCCCTTTCTTTCTTAAAGATGATGCAACTTTCTGGTAATAGAAAGTTGGGTCATCACAAGTAAGATCATTTCTAGGGATGGCAGGTTACTATAGAAGGTTCATAAAGGACTGTGCAAGAATAGCTATTCCACTAACCAAGTTAGCCAGAAAAGAGCAACCTTATGTGTGGACAGAGAAGTGTGAGCAAGCTTTTGAATCATTGAAGAAAGCATTGATGGAAGCTCCAGTCTTGCAAGTGCCAAAAGTAAATGAAGGCTTAGTGGTGTACACTGATGCTAGTGGGACTGGTTTAGGGGCAGTACTCATGCAACATGGGAGGGTTATAGCCTATGCATCAAGGCAACTCAAGCCAAATGAAACCAGATATGCCACACATGATTTAGAGTTAGCTGCCATAGTTTATGCATTGAAGCTATGGAGACACTACTTATTGGGTACTAAATTTGAATTGTTTACAGACCATAAATCACTCAAGTATTTGTTTAGCCAAAAAAACTTGAATATGAGACAACATAGGTGGGTGGAATTTTTAGCTGTCTATGATTTAGATATATTGTATACTCCTGGAAAGGCTAATAGAGTGTCAGATGCATTGAGTAGACATCAAGAAAGATTAGCAAGCTTAATGATGACTGAGTTTAAGGATTTAACAATCCTTAGTGAAGTGGAGATGAAGGAAGAAATTAGTGCACCAGACAATGTGCATAATGATATGATTGAATATGGAAGATTGAGTCTTATCTCCTTAAGGTCAACACTGGTTGATAAAATAGGAAATATGCAAGATTAAGACTCAAATTTAAAGGAGAATAAAGACATGATTTCACAAGGAATATCAGTGGAAAATTATGAAGTAGATGATAGAGGCTACCTAAGGAAGAAAGGGAGACTCTGTGTACCCAGTGTAGAAGAACTGAAGCAAGAAGTTATGGATGAACATTATAAGACAAAATACACTATACATCCAGGTGTTACTTAAATGTATCATGATCTCAAAAGAAGCTATTGGTGGCCAGGAATGAAAGGGGCAATGGCAAGATATGTGGCAAAGTGTTTAACATGCCAACAAGTCAAGGCAGATTATCAAAGACCTTCAGGCCTACTACAACCTTTGGAAGTGCCTACTTGGAAATGGGAAAGCATTTCAATGGATTTTGTGGATGGTTTGCCAAGAACAAGAAGAGGCAATGATAGTATTTGGGTAGTAGTTGATAGACTCACAAAGTCAGCCCAATTTATTCCAGTGAACTCAAACAGAAATGCTCACAAATTAGCACAATTATTTGTGAAGGAGATAGTAAAATTACATGGAATCCCCAAGACTATCATTAGTGATAGAGATACCTTGTTTACCTCAAGGTTCTGGGGAAGCTTTCAAGAGGCAATGGGGACAGAATTGTGTCTGAGCACAGCATACCACCCCCAAACAGATGGTCAAACAGAGATTGTTAACAAGATTTTGGAGGATTTGCTTAGAGCATGTATACTTGATTTTGGTGGCAACTGGGAAGATCATCTTCATTTAGCTGAGTTTGCTTACAACAATAGCTACCAATCCACTATAGGTATGGCTCCATATGAGGCTTTATATGGAAGGCCTTGTTTGTCTCCTGCATGTTGGATGGAGGCAGGTGAAAGAGTGTTGCTAGGACCAGATCACATCAAAGAAACCTCTACAACAATTGAACTAGTGAGGCAGAGAATGAAGGCAGCACAAGAAAGGCAAAAGGCATATGCAGACAGAGGAAGGAGGCTAGTGGAGTATGAAGTGGGAAATTATGTGTTTCTCAAAGTTTTACCAATGAGAAAAATATTAAGGTTTGGCAAGGCAGGAAAATTGTCTCCAAGATTTATAGGGCCATATGAGATAATTCAGAGAGTAGGAAATTTGGCTTATAAGCTGAAGTTGCCAGAGGAATTGAGTAATATCCATGATGTATTTCATGTATCTCAATTGAGAAAATGGGTACATGATAAGGAAGCAATTCTGGAATCACCTACACAAGTTGAAATTCAAGAAAATCTGGTTTATAGGAAGGAACCAGTGGGTATTGTGGCTAGAGAAGAAAAGAAATTGAGGAAAAAAATAATTAAATTGGTAAAAATTCAGTGGAGTCTGGATGAGAATGATTGTACATGGGAGGCTGAAGATAGGATGAAGGATAAATATCCTAATCTATTTTCTGCTTAAAGGTATGTTTAAAATTATGATGAAACCTTAATATTATTTATGTGTGTTTGATTGATTTTGAATGAATGATTTTCTGAAATTTCATTCAATTGAAATTTTGCTTTGTATACATTTGGATGGAAATGTATGAGAGAATAATTGTGGGACACAATTCCTTTTAGGAGGAGAGTATGTGAAGACCCAAATTATTGAGATAAGAATAATTTTAATAAAATCAGTGAAAGGAGAATTTTCAAGGAAAAATATAGTTTGAAAATAAATATTGAGAATGAGTTAAATATATATAATGAAAGAGATAGTTGTTTTTCAGTAAAATAATAATGAGAAGAAAATAACTAAGTATGAGTAAGTCTTATATTCATATGTATATATATATATATATATATATATTGAATATAAATAGTCAAAAAGGAATAAAATGATAAAAGTAGACTTTTATAGTAATTAATAATAAATAATAAGAAGGAAATGGTATTTCAGAGAGAAGGAATGAGGAAATGTGACTGAGTGTATATATGGATTATACATTACCATATGTTATATTTTTACAACCAGGAAAAAAATATAAAGTAATAGGGAAAACACTATGGTAATTAAATATATGAATACATTTTATATATCAAGAGAAAACAAATAGCTTGAAACATTAACAAGGAATTAATTGATAAAAGGATATACATGTATACATTACAGATTAGTCTTAAGAAAATAAATAATGTAAGAAAGTCACATGAAAATAAGGTGTGTGTATGAAACATGCAAATAGCATACAAACCAGAAGAAAAAAAAGCTAAAGCAACTGAAAATACCCGAAATCGAAATCAAAAAGAAAATGGCATTTCTAGCCATAACATCATATGCAGAATCCTCTCATTTGTGTGGGGATAAGATGGGTTTTTCACTCTACTAAAACCCTAAACAATGTTTTAAAAATTAAAGGGGGTAGCAGTAGCCTCATTTCAGAAAATAGAAAATATTAAGAAAAGAAAGAAGAGCAAACCAAAGCCATTTTCAAGTTAAAGTATTCTCGGGGAAAAGAGGAAGGAAGGTGAGTGATTAATCAATCTTATGAGGTTTAAGGCATTAAGACCCAAGTTAAGGGCAGCCATATTATTTTATAAAAACCATATCATGTTTGTGCTTGATCTATTTTTCTGAATAAATGAATGCTGAGAATGGTTGGTGTTTTGATAAATCTTTGGTTGATGCTTTGATTTGTTTTGATTGATTGTTTGATAAGAAAAATATCCTGATCACTTATATGGATCCAATACCTTAAAACATCAGTTTATAAATATGTTTAGTAAGATAAATACATTTTATTGAGAAGTAGGGTATTACTGGGAAATAAACTAGGCAGTGTGAATAAAGGAGATTCATGCTTATGTCTAGATTGTTTTAAAAATGAGATGAACGATGCAATAAATTATTTATGTGCTGATTTGTTCAGATCTTAAGCTAAAATGTTTTATGGGTTTTTTCTCAAAAACCTTACCCTATGTTCACAGTAGAATTGAGTATAAGGATTTTATATGATTTCACTAGATTTGTTTAAGTGATCATGATATTCCTAAATATAAGAGACATGCAAGTGTTAAAACATATTTTGAATAAAATAACTGGAAAAATGAGATATGGTATTCTTTTCATGAATGTTTAGTATGGTTGGCTGAAATCCCTGAGTGAGTTTAACTCTCTTTGATTTATGAAAAAGAAGAAAAGAATATAAAAGCATTTCAAGAGTTAATATATTTTTTTGAAAGAAAATGAGAATGGTCACTAGATTATAAAGCTAATCTAGGAGTAGAGCCTTGATCTATTCATCATAAGGGGAATGATGGGTATGTGCATGACTTGTTTAAGTCCTGTAGGCCTCTGTGCAGGGGTTAACAGAATTGAGTCCCATGCAATGCACACATGGTGTTCAATGGCAAAGATTTAAGACCAAATTAAATTGATAAATTGAGATTGAGGGTTGAGCTATGGTATTAAAATGAGTTAATCCATAGGAGTATGTATACATGTGTACTGAATTGAATGGATGCTTGTGTGCATGAGTGTTAGTAGGGGCTTTTATATATATATATACACACACACACACACCTAGTTTACATTATAAATCCAAATAAGCATCAAGTATGTGAATTCTCTGTACAAAAATTAGAAAATGACAAGTTATTATATTTTGATTTCACTCATACCAGAATTTATTTCTAACCCTATTTGTTGCCTTTGCAAACTATGGGGTGTCTCATTATCATTGAGGCAGTTCCAAGTATTGCTGTAGGGAAAGAGGCATAGTAGCTCTGCTTGCATGGGTGTGTGAAGAGCTTGCTGTTTTAAAATACTTTAGAGAAGTAGAAGTTTTTATTTGTAATAAAAAATCTGGGCAAAAACCTTCTTAAGGATTATGTGTGTCCAGAATTCTTAGTCCTTTGTTTCCTTGTAATGAATATGTAAGACTTATGCATTTATATGTGCTTATGAGTGGTTGATCAATGTAATATGCTCTGGAATTAAATCCAGTAAGCTATGATGAATGAGAAGTATGCCATATAATCTGATATATGGACATATTCTCCTTGCTATTATTGATTAAGTTTCAGATAGGATTATGGGTTGTTTTTGAATGAAAGTTAGTCAAAGTAATGAGTTGATGGGTTTAAATTAGGTCTTGGCTTGCCAGCAAGATTTTTACATGTCTTGTAACTAATACAAGTTCATGTGTAAGCTTGAAATCACTAAAGCAAACAAGACCATAGTACAAGTAATTTGAATTGCAACTAAACCTTGTATTATTAGTTAAGTTGTGTTAAAAGAGAATGTACAAGAGTTACAGTAGATGAGTTTGAGCTTGACCATGGCTAACCAGAAGGGCCTATACATGGCTTGTAATTGATACAAGTGCATGCATATGTTTGAAGCCATATGCTTCAACTTTCTGAAGCAAGTAAATCCATAGTGTAATGCTAATTTGAAAAGAGATCAAGTCATAAGTTGGATCCAGAATAAGACTAAGAATATGATGTTATAGAACCTGGAAATCATAGGTAGCTAAGGTTTTAGGATTTGAATTTTGATAAAATCTAGAAATGACATCAAACATATGATTGAAGTAGCAAGTTTAGTAAAAGAAGCAGATCAAAAGATTCAATGCATCAAGTAAGAAAATAGAGTAATTTGGTTAAGTATTTAGAAATCCAGAACATTACTTTTGCTCACTTATCATTCAGAATATGCAAAGATCTTTCAAAACCAAGTTCAATATGTTTTCCAGTTTTATTAGCAAAGTTTGTATGATTTCTAAATCAGCACACAACCCTATCACTTACATGATCATTACATGTTTTATAAACCTGAATATATGCATTTTGATTGAACTGAATTGCTTGTGCATGTTTTGTGCATGTTTGTGTATAAACCATGAATCTGGGCTAGATAAACCCTTGAATCATTAATCAAATTATGTTTTTACATCTCCTATCATTTCTAAATAACAGGTATGAATTACTGAAACCCCAGAATCAAACCCATGGGATATTAGACCACAAATCAAATAATTTGGTTTAATGAAAACTCTGGAAAACAATACAAATGAAAATATGAGGAACTAATACTTTATTTTTGTATTAGTCAATCTTGAGTCAGTGAAGAGATATAAGTGTAGAAACAAGCTATGTGACACAAGACATTTCAACTATGAAAAATATTGTGTGAATTAAAAATTCTTTGCTACTTTAAACACTCTGATTTGCAAAGAAACATTTATATATCCTCATATATATAAATGATAGGAATTGATTTAAATACTGATATATTTATATTAGTAAAATTCAGGATCTTGGGTAATTAATTAAAAGAAATAAAAGGAGCAAGAAGAGAGGTGATCCCTTAGAAGAAAAAAAATTCCTAACTAAAATTCACTAAAAATTATAGGTGAAGAAAAAGTGGGTCACTTCAATAGCCGAGCTCAATGAGTCTACTCTTTCTTGGACTCGGTTTCGGGAACGATTCGAGCTCAAGTTCGTTCCTGAATCTGAGAAAGCTTTGTTAGACCATCACTTCCTCGAGTTGAAGCAAGGGAAGTCTACCATCTCTAATTATGTTTCATCATTCGAGGCCTTATCTAAGTATGGTCTTGAATACATTAGCGCTTCCTATAAGAAGAATCTGTAGTTTGTCTCTGGTCTTAAGAAGTATCTCAAGAAGTCTTTGATGCTCCAGCTCAAGCTTTCTTTCGAGGAGTTGGTTGACTCGGTGCTTCATCTCTAAGCCGTCGAGAAAGAGTGCGAGAGTGGTTATGAGATTGAGGTTCGTAAGAACCCCAATAAGAAGAAGTTCTCATTTCAAAAGCCGAAGTTTTTCCCTTCCAAGAAGAAGAAACCCATTGGATCTGGTCCTAGTTCTCAGCTTGGAACACCTCCTACTTAGAAGGGGTGTTTCAATTTGGTTCTTCTGACCACATGATCTGTGACTGCCCTAAGCCTATTATTTGCCGCTATTACAAGAAGGAGGGTCATCGAGTTGCCACTTGTCCTATTGCACCGAATACCCAGTCTGGCAAGCTGAATGTAGTGGATGCTTCTGGAGGGTCTTCTCAGCGCAGAGGTACATCTCCTACTATCCTTGAAGGCTCTATTTTATTCCATGGTCATTCTATTCGAGTTCTCTTCGATAAGTTGCATCGCATTCATTCATATCGAAAGAGCTCGTTGATGCTATTTCTTTAGATGTTTCATGTCATGTCACTTCATTGAGGATTGTGAATCCTATCGGGGGATCCGCAACCCTTAGCATGCTTTGTGATGATGTTGAGATTGTTTTATGTGGATTTTCTCTCCGTGCGAATCTGCATGTTATTTCTTATTTGGGTTTTGATATGATTTTGGGTATGGACTGGCTAGTGCGATACGATGTTAGGATTATTTATTCTGAGAGAGTTTTATATCTTCGGCATCCAGATTCGTCTGCTCTGCTATCACTTGTTCTTCTGAATGTGGAAAATTCTGAAATGGCTTTATATTCTCTAGACTCACGAGATGATGTTGATTTATCTCGTATACCTATTGTTTGTGGTTTCTCTTATGTATTTGAGCTCGTTTTGGGTTTGCCACCCAAACGGGCGATCGAGTTCCGCATTGATCTCATTCCGGGCGCACATCCAGTTAGTCGTCCTCCCACGAGGATGTCTACAAAGGAAAATGAGGAACTCAAGAAGCAGCTTTTAGAACTTGAGTCCAAGCAGTTGATTCAGTCCAGTTTTTCACCGTAAGGTGCCGTGGTCGTCTTCGTGAAGAAGTCCGATGGAACTCTTAGGCTTTGCATCGACTATCGCAAGCTTAACGAGTTGACCATCAAGAATAGGTATCCGTTGCCTGGGATCGACGATATGTTCGATCAATTGAGTGATGCTAAGGTCTTTTCTCAGCTCGACCTTGCCATTGGTTTTCATCAGCTACGAGTTGCGGAAGATAGCATACCTCTTATAGCTTTCCGCACTCGTTATGGATCTTACGAGTGGCTCGTTATGCCGTTCGGTTTGACGAACGCTCCTGCTTTCTTTGTCGATCTTATGAATCGAGTATTCTGGGAATATCTCAATAAGTTCGTCATTGTGTTCATCGACGACATTCTTGTTTATTCGAAGTCTGAAGTCGAACATGCTTATCACTTGAGAATTGTCTTGAGTACTCTTCGTCATCATCAGCTTAAAGCCAAATTCTCCAAGTGCCACTTCTAGGAGAATAAGGTTAAGTTCTTAGGCCACGTTATTTCCTCCTAAGGTATTTCGGTTGATCCTTCGAAGATCGAATCCATCCAGAATTGGAAGAGGCCTGAGAATGTTCATGAGATTCGCAGCTTCCTTGGATTGGCAGGTTACTACCACCGATTTATTAAGGATTTTTTCCGCGTTGTGCTTCCTCTCACCAGCCTTACTCGGAAAGGCAATCGATTTATTTGGTCTGACAAGTGTGAAGCTTCTTTTCAGCAATAGAAGGAGCTTCTCAATAATGCTCCTTTTCTAGTGGTTCCCGAAGGGAATCATGATCTTGTTGTCTACACCGATGCTAGTCATTGTGGCCTCGGTGCCATGCTTATGCAGAAGGATCGGGTAGTTGCTTATGCTTCTAGGCAACTACGACTGAATGAAGTTTGCTATGCCACTCATGGCCTTGAGTTAGTTGCCATCGTCTTCTCCTTGAAGATTTGGCAACTCTATTTATTAGGCGAGCACTTCATTCTCTATACCGATCACAAGTCCTTGAAATATCTGTTCACTCAGAAGGAGCTCAATATGAGGCAACAGCGTTAGCTTGAGTTCCTTGCCTCCTATGAATTTGATATCCAGTACACCCCTGGTAAGGGTAATCGTGTTGTTGATGCGCTTAGTCGTAAACATTCGGCTGTTGTTTCTATAATGCTAACCGAGTGGGATGTTCTAGAGACCTTATCCCTTTGTGATATTCGTGATCGAGCTCTATCTTCTGATTCTCCTATTTTATTTTTTAGTTTGGAAGCTCGACCCAGTTTATTGGATCGTATTGTCAATGTTCAGCGGCTTGATCCCAATCTTGTGCACCTTATTCAGATTTGTGAGTCTGAATCCCGTGATGAGGAGTTGCGGGATTTCAGTATTGATTCTCATAGGTGTCTTCGCAAGAAGAATCGTCTAGTCGTGCCTTCTGATTCTGCACTAAGTCGTGACATTCTCGATGACTATCATCGTTCTAAGTATACCATTCATCCCGGCAGTAGTAAGATGTATGCCGATATGCATCGCCTTTATTATTGGAAGGCATGAAGAGCGATGTGGCGAGTTATGTGAGTAATTGCATGACTTTTCAACTTATCAAAGCCGGACATCAGCGCCCTTCTGATCTCCTTCAGCCTCTAGAGATTCCATTGTGGAAATGGGATCAGATTTCCATGGATTTTATTGACGGCCTACCTCGTTCGAGATCGGGCCATTCTAGCATTTGGATTATTGTTGATCGCCTCACCAAATCAGCTCATTTCATTCCATTTAAGTCTAATAGGAGTGTTCTCTTTTGGCTAAGTTATATATCAAGGAAATCATGAGACTTCATGGTGTTCCTAGTTCGATTGTTTGTGACAGTGATCCGTTATTCATGAGTCATTTCTGGTAGAGTCTTCAGCAAGCTTTGGGAACAAAGCTTAATTTCAGCACAACATATCATCCACAGTCTGATGGACAGACTGAACGGGTAAATCGTATTCTTGAGGATCTTCTCCGTGCTTGCATTCTAGATTTCGGTGGAAGTTGGGAGGATCACCTACCTTTCGTGGATTCTCCTACAGCAATAGTTTCCAGTCTAGTATCGGTGTGGCTCTTTTCGAAGCCCTTTACGGAAGGCCATGTCGATCACCTTCTTGTTGGTTGGAATCTAGAGAGAAGCTTATTCTTGGCCCAGATTCTATTCGTGATTCATCTGAGAAGATTGTTCTTATTCGTCAGAGAATGAAAGAGGCACAAAGCCACCAGAAATCCTACGTGGACAACCGTAGGAAGCCTCTCGAGTTCTCTGTTGGTAATCTCATCATTATTCGTGTTTCTCCTCTGAAAGGGGTTATGCGCTTCAGTACGACTGGGAAATTGGCTCCTCGCTTTATAGGACCATTTCCTATTACTGAATGTATTGGCCCTGTGGCTTATAGAGTTTCACGTCCAGCTCATCTATCTGGCATTCATGACGTGTTTCACGTCTCTCAACTTCGGAAGTGTATTCGAGAGTTGGATTCTGTTATTGATTCTCCTTATTTGCAAGAACTTGAGATCTCCCCAGACCTATCTGTTGTGCAACAGCCTTTTCGCGTACTTGCTTCGGAGGTGAGCCGCCTTCGAAACAAAGATGTGCCGCTCGTTAAAGTTCAATGGTCCGCTAATCCCAATGACTGCACTTGGGAAACCAAAGAGTTTATCGAGCATTCATACCCCAGTTTTCTATCTTTGCATAGCGATGGTGAGAAGATCTCTTTATCTCAAGCTTATTTCTTTTGTTTTGAATGATGAAAATAAATAGTTGAATACAAATTCTTTTCTAGGAATTGCGAGAATGCAATTTTGTTAAGGGGGGAGTCTGTAATAACCCTGGTTTGGAGATTACCTTTCAATATTGAATTTTAATGATAATTATAATTTAATATTGTAAATTAAATTAAAATTGGAGAAATTAAATTGTTTATTTGGAATAAACAATGGATTTGGAACTTAAAATAAGAAAATGAAATTCCAAGCTTTATTTATTTTGTTTAGAGTGATAATAAATGGAATATGGGCTTTAAATAATGAAAATGATTTCATTTGAGTGAAAATACAATAATTATATTAATTATTGTCCATTAGCTTCTTTTAATAATTTTTAAAAGAAGTATGTAATTTTTAAAGGTGGTTTATTGAAATAAAAGATGAAAATTGGGTTAAAAATAATTTTTGGCTATAAATAATGTTTTGAATTGGTTTGAAATATTTTTCAAAGTGAGAAAATAATTTTTTTTGAATTTTAGAAGTTAAAAACAATGTTTTATTCATTTATTTGAATAAATGGTGTGTTTTTGTTAAAAAAGAATTTTAATAATAAAAATGTTTTAAAAATATAAATTAATCTTTTATATGGTAAGAAATGTTTTATTTTACAAGTATGCAAATTTTGATAATTTTTTTTTGTGTAAATAAGAAGAAAATGGATTTTTATTTGTGTATATGTGATATATACACATATTTCTTTGTTAAGTGTTGATTTTTAGCCTTAACCATATTATTCTTTTTATTTTCAAACCCAACTCAGCCCAATTTATCCTTAGCCTGGTAAGAAGGAGGAATAGAGTTGGATGTACATTCATTTCTTATTACCTTCTCCTTCTTCCTTCTTTAGCCTAAAAGCAAAGCCGGTAAACCAACTTCTCAAATTCAAAAATCAAGCTCAATTTCCAATTAAATTCAACCAAATTTCAAGTCTTTTTGCAAGATAAAGATAAATCAAAAGTATACAACTCCAAATCATACAATTTCATCACAAAAATCTTTTTATAGTAAGAAGCTTTCTAAATTTTTACTGTATTTGTTTGCATGTTCTGTAATTGCTTTCTACAGGTTCTCTAGGCTTATAAAAGAAAAGGCTTCAACTTTGCTGCAAAATCCAAGCTTTTATCATCTATCAGCAAGGTTAGTTGATAAGCTCACAAATCTAGCAAAAACAAAAATGCTAAATGCTTGAATCTGTGCAAAATAAGCTACTGTAGTCGTTTTCTATTGACAGTTTTTTTTCTTTTGTGAAACTGTTTTATACCGCTTCTTTGCATGCTTATATCTTTTGATTCCGGCAACGAAATGCTATCGGATTTCTTCATGTTGGTAGTTCAATTGTAGTAGTTCATGCTTGTAAAATTTGGTTGCAAAATAATGTCGTTTGAATGCTCAAATCTGTGCTTGAAAATCAGTACGAGGCAGAAAATGCCCTGGAAACAATATGCGTAGCCTGGGTCGACATAGAGGTCGACCCAGCACCATCCAGGTCGACCAGGCGGTTGACCTGGCCTCTGGTCTTGGTCGGCCTCCTTGTCGGCCCAGGCGTACGCTGTGGCCTTGTGTTCCTATATCTTCATATATTATTTTGCGAATTTTGCCTTAGAATAGTGATGTTTTTGTCACTTGTTTTGCTGCAAATATTAAGATGATTATAGGCCATGATGTCTATCGATAGACTAGCTGAATTTTGGAGATTTTGAAATTCAAATTTTGAATTATTTTGAATTTAATTTGAATTTGAATTTGAATATCGGTTTGAGTGATTTTCTTCATTTTTATTCGTTTTCGAGCATGGTTTTCTCCGAATCTTTTTGAAATGATTTTTAAAATTAATGGGCATTTCAACATAATAATTATATAATATTTTGAAGTATTTTCAAGTGTATAATCTATTTATTCTCTATAATAAGGGAATTTTTGAATATGGGTTTCAAATTGATTTTGGAAATTGGTTTCAAAGCTTGTTTTCTAAAGTAAATTATTTTATATATATAAATTACACATTTTTGCACTATTCGAGTGAATGAGAAGGAGAACGAAACGGTTTGGTAAAACACGTGGTATGGAACACGTGCATTTATCTTATCGGTTAATTCATGACTTGTCCGTTTGATCGTTTTGACCTTCGGGTCGAGTTTACCGATGAGATAAGGTAAACTTTTTACTGATTTGAGTGTGAAATTTACTAGCGGTTAGTAAACCGTTTAGTGCGAACGTGTGATATGGGACACACGTTAACACTGTTTGGGTTCCTATCCGAGACTTTGTGACACATTTGTCTAAGAGACGTATTTGCCAGTACTGGACCTTCGGGTCATTTGTCCTTCGGGATGTTTGTCTAAGAGACGTTTGTCATTGCGACGTATTTATACTTCGGGATGTTTGTCTAAGAGACGTATTTATTTGTCCTTCAGGACATTTGTCTAAGAGACTTAGCGCCTTATTTGAGAGAACAGTACTTTGTAGGCTTCCGCCATAAGCACGTGCTATATCTTTGAGATGATTTCATTGATGTTTGTGATTTCCCAAGCATGTCGCCTTTTTATTGTTGGCCATTTGAGTCATTTGGGATATTATATATATGTGTGTGTGTGTGTGTACGGCGATTACCTCACGGGAATTTGAACTCTTGTGAGTTCTATTTTTGAGACTTGTGTTGCCTACACTAGCGTTATAGAGATTTGTCTTTTGGCATTTACTTGAGATTTTATTCTCCTCTTTGGAGATATATTTGCCTTATGTCGTGTTTGAGATGGGATCTCTTTGTGCATGTTTTGGATTACCGATTTGGCGGGTTTACGTTTTTCCCCCTAAACCATATTTGATGTTTTTTTGAATGCTGATGATATGAGGCTCGCTACTCTTAGCGTTTTATGGGATGTTTTATCTCTTTTGAGATTATATGTTGTGTAGTGATACCCTTCATCACATGAAGTAACTATACTCCTTTAAATTGTCCTTTCTCACTTGGGAATAATATCACTTTATCCTTATGATCATATTATCTCTTATCCTTGTAAACTGATTTGTTTAGCTAGACTGACCCGTGTATTTATACTCGGGTCAGACCGAGGTGTTTCAGATTAGCTACATTTGGACTTAGCCTATTCTTCTTCTGCATGGACTATTCTGCTAGCTCTTTTTGTTATAGCTTTTTGTGTAGTCCTTTTTGTTTACTACTCTAATATGTATATTCTTTTGACTTGCTTGTATATTGTGGTTGCTATACCACTTGACATGTATCATTTTGTATACTCTATGATGTATCTGTATATGTATATATGTGTATATATATATGTGTGTGATGATCTATTGTTCTATGATGTGTTTTGCATTTGAGTTGTTGTGTTTTGTTCTGATAGATCCTATAGCCACCTATGGCTTTGTATTAAGTATTTATTGGATATGTCGATCCTCTTAAGATAGAAAAAATATAGCATTTGGCGACATATTCAATAGATATTTAAAATAAGGCTATAGATGGTCGCTCCTAACCAGCCATATTCTCCGCATTAGCAGACAGTATTACCCATTAATACTCTTTTTTAATGTGGGTCTCGGGGTGGTGCGTCGCATATATTCACATTGTATACTTGATAGGAGATGGAAAATCTCATAACATCTCTGAAGCTGTTACACTTATATTTTTATTTGAGAATGATTTGACTTACATAGGAATTTTTAGTTCTGACTCAAGTGTATTGTATTTCATTATGCTCGGGTCAGCCTGAGAATTTCAGTGTTTGAAGACGTTATTCCTTAGAGATGAAGATGAAGATTGGTGATCGTATTTATTATTATTTTTCCAGTGCATTTTTGATATGTTCGTTTATTTTACTCTGATTAATGTTGTAAAAATGTGTAATCAAATGTATATTGTAAACAGCTTCATGAACTGATTTATTTGATTATTATATTTTGTCATTCCGCTGCGAGATTCTGTGTATTGCTTTCCTTCTTTTCTCTTGTTTTCTCTATTAAACCCCATTGATAATCCACCCCTTTGAATGGTTTGAGTCAGACATGTGTGGTTTATTGTCGACTTAAATTGTCCAAAAAGTAGGTCGTCACATATTATGTTGCAGATCGGATCTGGTCTATGGTAGACCTAGACCATTTCCATGCTTTATCATCACAAATGGGTTATATCATAATCCAAACTCTATTCATCAAAATTGTTTTTCTAATTTCTCTATATCATCATGGAAATTCATATATTGGCGTTGATTTAATAGAATTAACCTCTAGATCAAAATTTGATTCATGATGTGAGAAATCATATTATATTTATCATTAAGCAAATAAGGAATCCCATAATCATCTATGCAAACATCTTATGTCCGATCCAATAATTAAATCAGTATACCCTAAATCATATCATTATAATAAACATATAAATTGTATATAATATGAAAATAAGTCAAGCATAGTCATTGGGTGGTTCTGAGTGAGAAATTACTCTCCGACATTGCCTCTAAAACCATCATCCAAAGCCACCATCCCAGATCCGACTGCATCTAAATCGCCATTTATGCCATGCTCAATAGTTCCACTAGTTCCAGCCTTCTTCTTCTTCTTTGATCGCTCCTTAGCCCATTCCAGTTCTCTATGTTCCCTCTTATTTCCTGATTTGGTTTGATTTCGAATTTGAATTTTACTTCTCTAAATCGAAAGAGTGAGATGTTGGGTTTTATAACTTATGCCACTCTATATCCATCTCTAATTTTTTTTCTTTCTTATTTAAATTTCATTTCCCTTGAACCTAATAATGGTTCAGGATTTGGTTTTATATGACTTACCCTCTTTATTTCATCCCTGACCTTCTTTTGTTTAGGCTTATACATGCTAGTTTTAGCCAATATCTTGCTTTACTTGTCCTATCAGCTTTTTATAGCATCTTCTCATGCTCGTATCTTAATAAATAGCTACTATCATCTATCAACTTTTACCATGTTTCCCCAGATTGTTACACGACCTATATTAACTTTTTAAATTCCTCCTAAATTTTTAATGGTTTCAAAAATTAAATATAGCTTAATTACTTTTTAGGAAGTCATTTATGTCTACAAAAGGTTTTTTAAAAACCATTAACCATAAAAAAATATTCACACTCAATTACTGGAACAATTTGAAGGATTCCAACCCTTTTTTAAGAAACCCCAACATTTTCTGTACTTTCTACTGGAAATGCTCTAACCAAAGATCTTCTCTTTTTTGCCTTTTATAGACCTTACTAATGAAGATGTGTATACCAAATTTCATTTGAATACTATTTGTGATGGTTATGTTAGGTGGATTGGCACCTCATGCTTTTATGCACGAAACATCTCATGAATTATGGATGCATAGTTAGCATCATACTTATTATTTGTCTACATATAGAAAATGAGATGTAATGAAACAAATGTCAAAACTGATAAAACAAATGAATTAATTTCATTCTTGTTCATTTACATTCAAGTTAGCAAATAGTGATCATTAATACCATTACATAAAAGTAACTAATACCTATTATTTCGCTTCTAAAATGCATTTTAAGATACTGAAGAAAACTTAACTAGTTTAATCAAACATAAATTTAATATTTTTAACAAAAAACCTATAGAATGTAGATAATTTCAACAATAATATAAAAATAATAATATAATAAGTGTTACATCAGTGCTTATCATGCATTTTACTATGTATTAAATCAATAAAAAAAATTTAGGAATTTCGATTGCTACATAAAAAAACTATATTATAAATAACAAAAAAAGTTATTCCTTTTTGTCAATCTTTGGATTGAATAAATTTGCTTAGATATTTATGTTTTCTCATAATATATGTTTGTGGTTAAGCCAAACAACCTTTTTCTTCTATGTATGTATGTGCACTTAAATGGTAACATGTAGAGTAATATTCGTCATTTTAACATTTCTCTTTGTTTTTACCAAATGCAAATTATAATTTTTCCATGTTAGGTAAAATAGATAATTATTATGTTATTTTTAATCAACTTTAATGGTCTTATCAATTCGTTTTACACATATGCTTATATTTGTGTGACATAAACTCTTTATCACTCAATCAAGTTTACCATTCATATCATATTTCATGGACTGTTTGCAAAATTTGGGAAATACCACTAAAAATGATTTATGAAGATATTAATCCTCTAAATTTAGGAAAAACTATGTTTTACATGAAATTTTAATCACTAAGATTAAAGATCTTTCGATATACAATGCTAGTAAAAATCGCAACAAATAAAACAAACTAAAACAACAAGAACTAGTAGAAAAGCAAGTAAAAGAGACATAAACTTACAGTGGTTCCACCATTTATGATCTACATCCACTTCAATGTCTTTACTAAATGATTTCATGCTACGTATGTTTGTTAGAGTGGATGAAGTCGAGATTATAAAGTGATAGAGTTATGGGTGTGCACTAAAAGCAATTTTGTATTTTTTATATAAACTTAACTTCATAAAAAAACTTATTTGAAAAAAAGTATTCTTTAGATTTTATTTTCTTTTATATGTATTGTCATATATTGATATAAATAATGAATTAACTATAGTAAACATACACAAGTAGAAAATCATTTGATATGTGGATTGTTTTATCAATTGTAGTTAAATATGTGTTCGTAACTATGAGTATTGAATTACTATGTATATAAAGACTAACTCCTTTAATGTTTCTGGCCAAGACATATAGAGAAAATGATATCAATACATCAATTGAGACTAGTGTATGTAACGCTCCCATATGACGGAAGGTTATTTACTCATGATCTTAGGGGCATCAAGGGGTCATGTACATGTTGTATTTTGGAACGGTCGCAGAATGACTCGATGAGAGTCTTCTATAGGTTAATATAACTAAGTCAAAATTGAATATCTCGTGCTAATGACATATAGTAGTCTTCTGACTTAAGAGTACTATGGATCTTAATTAGATAGACCGCTCTTTAATTATGGTCAAGCATATGGCATTGCTACCATGTTACGACCATAGTTAGGTACACGTTGAGCTACTTGAAGTGAAACACTGTTCAAGAGTGGATTCTTCCCTTTTGTTATAGAAGGTTGATATTACCATAATTGGTAATTATAGTCAATTTAAAGTCAAAATCTCTATCTAGAGTAAATTAGTTAATTGGTAAATCATATCAGTTTAAACAAAGGAATTTAAAGCACTCTCTGCAATTAAATATTAATTTAGTAGGGTTCTTAACCTTGGATCAAACTCTAAATATCTAAGCGATACGGTCAGGACGAAAAGAATACATGTGCAAAATATCTTTGCTGGTGAGTTGATTAGAAATTGGATTTGTCCTAAAAGATCAGTAGGCATTAAACTTGCTTTAAAAAAGTCCATATAGGCTTTAGTATTCAAATTGTTTAAATCTTGACCGAGGACTGTGTTCATAACAAGCGAAAACACAACGTGTTGTCCAAATTCGACCAATGTTAAAATTAATTCATAAATGTTATAAATTAATAATAAATTAATACAAATGTTGTGTTAAATTTTTATGGCTATTTAATTATTTATTTGAACCTAAAAATCGATCAAAATGATGTATCAAAGTGTATGTCGGTTCAATTAAAAAGGAACTTACATGGGATAATTAAATAATTTATTCAAATAGGAGTCCATGGGTAATTTGACCAAGTATGGTCAATGTAACACCCCTAATTTTTGATAACATTATTCAGGAGATTCAATTAGATAAATTAACTAGAATAATGTAAATGTTAAGAGATAAGAAGGTTAATATTTGAATAAATATAATTAAGGTCATGCTTAATTAAATAACTAAATGGGTTAAAGAATGGGTTATAAGTTAATTAATTTACATAAGGGTATATTGGGAATTTGTCGCACACAACCCTCACCCTTATATATTCTCGTTCCTACCATTTCATTTCCCATTCGTGTCATTTTGAAAACGCAAAATAAAAACTTAAAGAGGAGCTGATCATTAAGAGAAGAGAAATCAAAGTAAAGCTAGGGATTCAAGCTTGGGGGAAATTAATCTCAATCCAATCTCCTTATCTTAATCAAGGTGAATAATAATTCCATCTTTATTTTGTTTTATAATCATTTGTTTTCGGATTTAAGGGTAAATTCGTTTTTATGATGATTTGAAAGATGATATGCCTGAATCACAATTTATTTGATTTAAACAGGGATGTTTAAATAAGATTATATAAGGTTTTAGGGAAAAACCGATTTATGTTGATGTTTAAATGCCATGGAATTTTATGTTATGTAAAACATGATTTTTGAGTTGGGTTTTAATTTTGATAATTTTCTAAGCTATGCAAAGATTATTATGAATTTTCAAAGGAAAATATGGTTAATTGGGTTTATAAATTTATTTCGGAAAATATATATTGAGAATGTGACGCCCCACCTCTATGCTCATAATAACAAAGAGTATTAAAAGAAATACTGTCTATTATTACGAAGAATAAGGCTGGATAGGAGCGACCATCCGTAGTTGACCTTACACTAGTATTGGTTATCTCGATAGGAGTGGTATATACTTTTTATTTTTCATCTATCATTTATTTACTCCCATCGACACACCCAATTATCAGTATAAAACAAACTACGATAGTTCATAATAGTTTAGGACATTAGATATAACGATAACACAGATAATATAAATGCGGAACACAGATAAAAACAATAGTTTCATATATATATAACTGATGTCAGTTAATACATAGTTGACACAATACATATGATACAACTACAACTGTCGACTCTAGAAGTTATATATACAAGTACATTATCGACTAATATACATGAATACATATTGTTCTATACAATGACACGACTACTACAAAATGACACTGACAGCTTCAGACGATGTGAAAAGTCTTCATATCCTGAACAGCAACTCAAAGAAGAAAATCTACAACCTGAAATACTCGGGTCTGACCCGAGTATTACATTCAAAAGAAAATAATACCCGGATCAGTCTAATTCAAACCAGTTTATTAGTGCATATAGGCAGTAATAATTTAAATAGACGACAGTCACAATAATTCCCGTCTATCCGATTCTTTAAACAAAGAAACCGGATAACGGTCAATATAACACTTAACAGTGTTTAGCAAAAATCAGCAGATTTAAATCATCAACAGAGATAAATAAACAATTTATCAAATCGACTAATCAATTTAAAGCGATTGACATTGCCACTTTAAAACCATCAAAAATTCGATTGGCTGCCGTACACGCACGCGTGTACGGCCTCGCCAATTCGGCATAAAAGATCAATGCATCAGAAGCAAAAGAAAGATCAATTCAAAACTGTCGAGTTTGGGTGGCTGCAGTGCACGCACGCGTGCACCACCTCGCCACCATCGCAAGAAATACGCAAAAGCTCAATGGAAGTCACAGGTGATCACCAGGTCAAACCCCGAAGTGCCGGATTCAACTCAAGTGAATTCAGAAACAAATCCCAACAGGGGGAAAACTACGAAACACATGCGACTGCAGACATAAACGAATACACAGCAACCACCACGATGAAACTGCAGTGGCAAACGGTTGTAAAGACCAGGGCAGACTGCAACTACAAACAGGAGAGACGTGATAGCAGTAAGCACAGTGAACACAAATGGTCAAGCTACACATGAAAAAGGTACACAGGGGCTACAGGGAATTACGGTGGCAACTGCAAATGACCAGGCCAGCTACTTCAAGTGCTGAACAAATGACCAAAGAATAACAACATACATGAATACAATGGAACAAGGTAGAAACTACTCCAGACAGGGATGGACAAGGTGATAATACAAATGCAAGCAATCAAGTCAGAACTCAAGTCGAAGTCACGAGCAATTGAACAAGTCAGAACCAACATTAGCAATTGCAATTCTCACAAAACAAAAATAGAAACAACTTCAATTCTCACAAAAGCAATACTCTGAGCTATACGTTACCAAACCATGCAGGTATTCATAAAAATGTAATTCAACAGTGAGCTTGTTACTTTGCACATAACCAAATAACAGGGGGTTCCAAAGTGAACTTCACTTATATATATTTCACTTTCAACTTAACAAAGCAATATTGAACAGATGATATATGAGAAAAACATTTCAATAAGACTAACCATTAACTCACACATGCACATGATCTGGGCTTGAACCAAACTTCCAACTTACGTATGCAACCATTTTTAAACACGAAAAAAACAATGCCTGTACACATATAACTCACGCCTACAACTAACAGTTGTAAATAAAATCAATGGCCAGGCAAGGTTTTCTATTGTATTATATAATGAAGTTGTTGAAGATTAATATGAAGACATGCATGAAAACTACAATTTTGAACACATGCAGTGACCACAATATATAACCACAACAATGCAAAACTACCCCAGCCCTAGATGTACAAGATGATAACGCGTATACACATACATGAATGCATAAATGTACACGCCTGCGCTCAAGCATAGTGTCGAATTCACGGTGGAAAAATCACACAGAATCGAATTTTCAAAAATCACTAAAAGCAGTGTTTCGAACCAAATCAGAGGCTTGATGACTATAAAGTAGAAATGTGAGTAAATAACTCACAATTCCAATGAACCGAGGCCAACAAGAAATTCTCAAGTTCGAAAGACATTACGAAGTTAACCAGAAACACGCGAACTGGAATTAGTGAGGTAAATTCCAATACAATTCGAACGGTGAGCAAAACGAATAGGCAACTCAATCACTTGAATACAACCAAAAACCAAAACAATCAAACCCTAATTGCACTTGAGTGAGAAGTAGATGTGAGTAGAACTCACCTTCTTCGACGAGGTAGCAACGCAATTTGATCGAGCTGCACGAGTCGGCAGAAGCCCTAGCATCGAGCGATTGATCGCGGAGGTAGTCGCCATCTTCTCCAAGGAGTCGGTCCAGAGATAAAATGATAAAGGGAGTAGCCCTAAATTTTTCGGAGGCGAACAAGACTGAACAAGGCCGCCATTTTGCTCGTTTTCTTTTTTCTAGGGTTCTCAGTCCAAATGAAGGGAAACGGTAGGGATTCAGATAAGTGTTTTGGTATCAACCAATTGGGTCAAGATACACTAAAGCCCACAATCCTTAAATACTTTGTTAGAAGAATTCAAGTTAATTTAAAAACTTCATGCACCATTTTATAAAAGGAATTTCAAATCAATTTAAACTGCAATAGCAATTAACCAACGATTTTAATCGTCATTTGACGATGATCAGATAATTGCGAAATCTCGGGTTGTTACAGACTCCCCTCCTTAAAGAAATTGCGTCCACGCAATCATAGGGAATAAATGGATAAAAGGTAACAACCAAAAGAGCATGGCAATGACGAGTGCATAAGCAAAGCAAATGTCAGCAGGGGAAGTATTAGAAATGAAATCAAAAGGTCCGACTGATTCAAATCGAAAGAATCAACATCGTGGGGATTAAGGAATCAAAATCAGACGACTGTCTAAAGCAAGAATCAATCGAGTTCCAGCAACTAAAAGAGAAGGAAAAACAGAGCAGAAATCCCATACAGAGCACGAATTGAATGTGAGTAATCAAAATTACTCACTTGAATCGCCAGAGAAAAAGACGAAGCTCAAATCTCAAAAGTCGCAAATATTCAATCATCAAAACGATAATTGAATTTTCAAATCGCAAATATTTACTTGTCTCAAACGATAATCAGAAGACAAAACAAATATCTGATTATCTCATACGATAGTCAGAAAACAAATATTCAATTATCAAAACGATAATCAAATTTCTCAAATCAACAAATATCCGATTATCACAAACGATAATCAAATTTCACAAATCAACAAATATTCAATTATCTAAAGCGATAATTAACTTCGAAATCAGCAAATATTTAATTATCTAAAGCGATAATTAAATCTCAAAGCAACAAATATTTAATTATCTAAAGCGATAATTAAATCTCAAATCAACAAATATTTAATTATCAAAAGCGATAATTAAATCTCAAAGCAACAAATATTTAATTATCTAAAGCGATAATTAAATCTCAAATCAACAAATATTTAATTATCTCGAGCGATAATTAAATCTCAATTCAACAAATATTTAATTATCTAAAGCGATAATTAAATTCGAAATCAGCAAATATTTAATTATCAAAAGCGATAATTAAATCTCAAAGCAACAAATATTTAATTATCTAAAGCGATAATTAAATCTCAAATCAACAAATATTTAATTATCTCGAGCGATAATTAAATCTCAATTCAACAAATATTTAATTATCTAAAGCGATAATTAAATTCGAAATCAGCAAATATTTAATTATCAAAAGCGATAATTAAATCTCAAAGCAACAAATATTTAATTATCTAAAGCGATAATTAAATCTCAAATCAACAAATATTTAATTATCAAAAGCGATAATTAAATCTCAAAGCAACAAATATTTAATTATCTAAAGCGATAATTAAATCTCAAATCAACAAATATTTAATTATCTCGAGCGATAATTAAATCTCAATTCAACAAATATTTAATTATCTAAAGCGATAATTAAATTCGAAATCAGCAAATATTTAATTATCAAAAGCGATAATTAAATCTCAAAGCAACAAATATTTAATTATCTCAAGCGATAATTAAATCTCAATTCAACAAATATTTAATTATCTAAAGCGATAATTAAATTCGAAATCAGCAAATATTTAATTATCAAAAGCGATAATTAAATCTCAAAGCAACAAATATTTAATTATCTAAAGCGATAATTAAATCTCAAATCAACAAATATTTAATTATCAAAAGCGATAATTAAATCTCAAAGCAACAAATATTTAATTATCTAAAGCGATAATTAAATCTCAAATCAACAAATATTTAATTATCTCGAGCGATAATTAAATCTCAATTCAACAAATATTTAATTATCTAAAGCGATAATTAAATTCGAAATCAGCAAATATTTAATTATCAAAAGCGATAATTAAATCTCAAAGCAACAAATATTTAATTATCTCAAGCGATAATTAAATCTCAAATCGCAAATATTCGATTATCAAAAACGATAATCAGAACTCATATCAACGAATATCTAATTATCACAAGCGATAATTAGAAACAACAAATATCTGATTATCAAAAACGATAATCAGAACTCATATCAACAAATATCCAATTACCTGCAGATAATTGGAAGCAACAAATATCTAGAAATCAATTAAGAAGACTAGAAAATCAACATAAAAGCTTGGATCGATCCCATCAGATGGCGAGTTTTTAATTCGCCGCACGTGCATCAACAAATGGCCGAAGCCTACCAAGTACTCAACATAATTTTGGCGCCCAACAAATGACCCGAAGGTCCAACATATGACCCGAAGGTCCAACATATGACCCGAAGGTCTAGTACTGGTATTTGACCCGAAGGTCCATCATATGACCCGAAGTTCCATCATAGTGGCTCGAAAGCACACGAAATCATCAAAATATTTCAATTAACGAGTCCGGAATTAACCGAAATAGCAAACGCACATGTCCCATACCACGTGTTTTACTAAATCGTTTGATTCTCTTCATCGTTTCCTTGAAAGTGCGAAATTGTGTATTTTGTAAAAATACACTTTACATTCTCAAACGGACAAGTCCGGAATTAAGCGAATCAGTAAAAGAAAGGGGTCATAGTCCTCGATTTTGCTGAAACGTTTAAATCGCTTCCTCATTCTTTTGAAATCGCAAACTGTAAAAATTTTTGAAAACAATTTTATTTATTTTGTAAAAATAACAATTCGCATTCTCAACTGGACAAGTCCGGAGTTAAGCGAATCAGTAAAAGAAAGGGGTCATAGTCCTCGATTTTGCTGAAACGTTTAAGTCGCTTTCTCATTCTTTTAAAAATGCAACTGTTCAAAATTTATAAAACAATTTCCATTTTAAAACGAGTTTCCAATCACGTGATTAAAACAGCAAATCAGTAACAATTTCGATAAGGAAATTGTACTTCTCAAAATACCGTAAAACGATTACACATCAGTATTGCGGAATAACCGCTTGAAAATCCACTTTAAAAATTTGGCTGTTACTGAAGTCAAAGCGACAGAAACTTTAAAACATCAAATATCTCATCAAAGGATTCACATCAAAATGTGACATCAGTGAATTTTCATTTATTAAAATTGTCAACAAAACACCGTGCCTCAAAAATTCAGCATTGGTGTAAAAAATCCGTTATAAAAATAACGGCAACAAAATACGTATCGTAACCAAGCATCGGTTCAACGTAAAATAAATGCACTAACGTGCAATTCAAATTTTTGCACGTATTACAAAATGAACAAAGAAATCATTCAAATGTATCTTCAATGAAGATAATTCAAAACAGCAAAATCTAATCAATAGATGATTAGTACAAAAGAAAGCCAGCGGAAATTTCAACAAAAATCACGTATCTGCAATTTCTTCGAATCCCCAATTCGGATTCGAAATTCTCAAAGAAACAAAATAATTACAGTTATGTGAACAACAAATGAAATTCATATCAATTTCGTATTTTGATTTGATTTTTTTTTTTTTTTAATCAAAAAGATTATCAGTTGTACTCAGCGAAAACAGTTTCACTGTTTCCGCTGCGCACTCTGATAAATAGAACACAAATCAATCAAATCAACAAAACACAGTTTCACTTTTTATTTTTAAATAATGATATTTAAAAATTTCATCTAAATTTCAAAACTTTAGTTTTGACTCAAAGTACAAATAAAACATCGACCAATAGTTGTAACATATGTTCCATCCAAGTTATGTTTTATATTATGTCCATAAACCCCAAGCTCTGATACCAACTGTGACGCCCCACCTCTATGCTCATAATAACAAAGAGTATTAAAAGAAATACTGTCTATTATTACGAAGAATAAGGCTGGATAGGAGCGACCATCCGTAGTTGACCTTACACTAGTATTGGTTATCTCGATAGGAGTGGTATATACTTTTTATTTTTCATCTATCATTTATTTACTCCCATCGACACACCCAATTATCAGTATAAAACAAACTACGATAGTTCATAATAGTTTAGGACATTAGATATAACGATAACACAGATAATATAAATGCGGAACACAGATAAAAACAATAGTTTCATATATATATAACTGATGTCAGTTAATACATAGTTGACACAATACATATGATACAACTACAACTGTCGACTCTAGAAGTTATATATACAAGTACATTATCGACTAATATACATGAATACATATTGTTCTATACAATGACACGACTACTACAAAATGACACTGACAGCTTCAGACGATGTGAAAAGTCTTCATATCCTGAACAGCAACTCAAAGAAGAAAATCTACAACCTGAAATACTCGGGTCTGACCCGAGTATTACATTCAAAAGAAAATAATACCCGGATCAGTCTAATTCAAACCAGTTTATTAGTGCATATAGGCAGTAATAATTTAAATAGACGACAGTCACAATAATTCCCGTCTATCCGATTCTTTAAACAAAGAAACCGGATAACGGTCAATATAACACTTAACAGTGTTTAGCAAAAATCAGCAGATTTAAATCATCAACAGAGATAAATAAACAATTTATCAAATCGACTAATCAATTTAAAGCGATTGACATTGCCACTTTAAAACCATCAAAAATTCGATTGGCTGCCGTACACGCACGCGTGTACGGCCTCGCCAATTCGGCATAAAAGATCAATGCATCAGAAGCAAAAGAAAGATCAATTCAAAACTGTCGAGTTTGGGTGGCTGCAGTGCACGCACGCGTGCACCACCTCGCCACCATCGCAAGAAATACGCAAAAGCTCAATGGAAGTCACAGGTGATCACCAGGTCAAACCCCGAAGTGCCGGATTCAACTCAAGTGAATTCAGAAACAAATCCCAACAGGGGGAAAACTGCGAAACACATGCGACTGCAGACATAAACGAATACACAGCAACCACCACGATGAAACTGCAGTGGCAAACGGTTGTAAAGACCAGGGCAGACTGCAACTACAAACAGGAGAGACGTGATAGCAGTAAGCACAGTGAACACAAATGGTCAAGCTACACATGAAAAAGGTACACAGGGGCTACAGGGAATTACGGTGGCAACTGCAAATGACCAGGCCAGCTACTTCAAGTGCTGAACAAATGACCAAAGAATAACAACATACATGAATACAATGGAACAAGGTAGAAACTACTCCAGACAGGGATGGACAAGGTGATAATACAAATGCAAGCAATCAAGTCAGAACTCAAGTCGAAGTCACGAGCAATTGAACAAGTCAGAACCAACATTAGCAATTGCAATTCTCACAAAACAAAAATAGAAACAACTTCAATTCTCACAAAAGCAATACTCTGAGCTATACGTTACCAAACCATGCAGGTATTCATAAAAATGTAATTCAACAGTGAGCTTGTTACTTTGCACATAACCAAATAACAGGGGGTTCCAAAGTGAACTTCACTTATATATATTTCACTTTCAACTTAACAAAGCAATATTGAACAGATGATATATGAGAAAAACATTTCAATAAGACTAACCATTAACTCACACATGCACATGATCTGGGCTTGAACCAAACTTCCAACTTACGTATGCAACCATTTTTAAACACGAAAAAAACAATGCCTGTACACATATAACTCACGCCTACAACTAACAGTTGTAAATAAAATCAATGGCCAGGCAAGGTTTTCTATTGTATTATATAATGAAGTTGCTGAAGATTAATATGAAGACATGCATGAAAACTACAATTTTGAACACATGCAGTGACCACAATATATAACCACAACAATGCAAAACTACCCCAGCCCTAGATGTACAAGATGATAACGCGTATACACATACATGAATGCATAAATGTACACGCCTGCGCTCAAGCATAGTGTCGAATTCACGGTGGAAAAATCACACAGAATCGAATTTTCAAAAATCACTAAAAGCAGTGTTTTGAACCAAATCAAAGGCTTGATGACTATAAAGTAGAAATGTGAGTAAATAACTCACAATTCCAATGAACCGAGGCCAACAAGAAATTCTCAAGTTCGAAAGACATTACGAAGTTAACCAGAAACACGCGAACTGGAATTAGTGAGGTAAATTCCAATACAATTCGAACGGTGAGCAAAACGAATAGGCAACTCAATCACTTGAATACAACCAAAAACCAAAACAATCAAACCCTAATTGCACTTGAGTGAGAAGTAGATGTGAGTAGAACTCACCTTCTTCGACGAGGTAGCAACGCAATTTGATCGAGCTGCACGAGTCGGCAGAAGCCCTAGCATCGAGCGATTGATCGCGGAGGTAGTCGCCATCTTCTCCAAGGAGTCGGTCCAGAGATAAAATGATAAAGGGAGTAGCCCTAAATTTTTCGAAGGCGAACAAGACTGAACAAGGCCACCATTTTGCTCGTTTTCTTTTTTCTAGGGTTCTCAGTCCAAATGAAGGGAAACGGTAGGGATTCAGATAAGTGTTTTGGTATCAACCAATTGGGTCAAGATACACTAAAGCCCACAATCCTTAAATACTTTGTTAGAAGAATTCAAGTTAATTTAAAAACTTCATGCACCATTTTATAAAAGGAATTTCAAATCAATTTAAACTGCAATAGCAATTAACCAACGATTTTAATCGTCATTTGACGATGATCAGATAATTGCGAAATCTCGGGTTGTTACAGAGAATTTGGGTCTGAAATTTTGATATGTTAGATAACATGATTAAAATGAATTTCTAGAATATTTTGGTATTTTTCCTAAGTGATTTGCTATGTAAATTAAATTATTTTAGAAGAGGGACTTTTTTGCAATATTGGTTTTGCTTAATGGAAGGGCTTATTTGCTAATTTAACCATGGTTTAGATCAGAAATTTGCCACAGTTATTTTTAGTAAAGAATTTGAAAATTTAAGGCAACCAATCTTGTGTTTACACATGGCAGATTAGTTAGAAAGTGATTGCTTTAATTAGTATTAAGTCAGGCTTACCCAGAAAAGTTGGTTCTGCCTTTTTTAGAAGTACCTTTTGACTCAGAGCTTCCACCTTCTATCAAGTCGAAACCACTAAGCCAAAACCAATACAAAAGGTATCACTTAGATGGTACGTAATGGATTGGAGAAAGGCGGAAGGCATGGTGTCGAAAGTATGGCTTCCGATGGGGTCGATACCTTTTGTTTGTTTTAAAAAGAGAAGCGCTTGCCTTTGTTTTTGTAACGACCCACTATTTTGGACCATTCAAATCGACAATAAATCCACACATGCCGGACTTGAATAATTCAAGACAATGGATTGTAAATAAAATTTGGCAAAACTCAGCATATACAGTAAATAAGTAATCACAGACACGGAGTAATATAACAATAATGCAGCGGAAACAAAAGAATAGTAGTTCATGAAGCTACTATATATATAACAGAGTTAAACAAGACACAACAGAAGTCTCGAATACAATAGTCAAATACAAGAATACATCACTGGAATCAACTGAATATCTGAAAGCTGGATAGATAGCTGGATCTCCAAGCGAAGCTCCAACTCCAAAGGTGAGTCTTGAATACTGGTACACTCAGTCTGACCCGAGCGTAAAGCAAAACACAAAACACTCGAGTCAGGATTAACATTATTATATCAATAAATCCAACTCAAGTGAACTATCAACTGAAATACAAGTAACTCAAAGGATGTTTGGGATAACCATTCTCTAAGGATCCGTTAAACTATCTACATATAGTAGTGTACGCTAAGTAGATAATGCCTATCAGTAATATAAGGTATCAAAATAGCGTTAAGGCGTTACCATTATCCCCCTTAACACATTTTATATAAGCGTCATAGTCTATACAGCACTGTAAACTCCACCGTAAACTAGTGGGCTATCAGGGAGTACTCCATAGGTATAACACGAAACAAATCGTAGTGGTCGCGCATAGGGATACGAGTATGACAAGGCACATGAGGCAATACCCAAGGTAATGAAACTACCGTTTGCCTGATTCGGACTAGTGAGAACGCATCGCTGCAACGATCGCAACACCACGAAACAACACTCCCAAATCAAGGGTGCGCACCAATCAAAAACAAGTAATGAGTAGTTTACAAAGAAGTGTGTCCGCTAGAGGTAGCTAACCTCAATGGCCCGGCACGGCTCCTGTTTAAGTCATTTCCAATTTGACACAAGTGTCAAAGTCATCCATTATCGTTCTCTTTCTTCAAATCCAGCAACGTCATCATTCCAACCACTTCATTCTGGATCACACTCTGCGTATAATAGTTATTAAAGTGGTTTTTGGTTTGGACAGAGAGTATGTCCCTAACCGATCCCGGACTCTTCAATAACTACGTAATTATTACACCGATTGGTCATTTAATAAACTTTCAAAATAGTTTATATTTCAAAACTGAAATATCATTGCCATTTCAAAACCATATCAATACGATATCAATTTCACTTCAAATAAATCCATTTCCAAAATCATACCACTTACCAAAGTTATATCGCTTTCGAAATCGTAAGTCTTTTAAAATCAAAACACTTTGGAAATCAAAACCTTGAAATTCATAACACATTGAAACTATAGCTTGAAATCATAACATTCGGAATCCATAACACTTTCCTCTTAAACAGTTTAGATATTAAAATTAGTGTATAAAATAAAATAGTTATAAAATAAAAATAGTTTATATAAAATAGTTATAAGTTAAAATAGTTTATAATAAAATAATATATATTGAAAATGATTTATATAAAATAGTTTATATTAAAATAATTTATAAAGTAAAATATAAATAGTTGTAGATATAGTTTAAAAATACTTTATAAAATAAAATAGCTTCCACAAATTCACAAATCGATTCAATTTAACTCGACTTCCAAATTCAACTTAATTCAATCTCAATTCATAAATTTCAACTCAATTCAATTTCTCAATAAATAATTTCGAATTATAACGATTTCAAATACAGATTTGAAACACAAAATAAACCATTAAATTTCAATATATTTCAAAGCTTTAAATATTTCACATTTCAAAAACTAAATTTGATAATTCCATTTATATCTCAATTTAATTTCATTTCATTTAGTTTCTGAGATATTTCTTTAATCATTTCAATACATCTAAATACAACTTCAATTTACAAATTTATATAAACAAAATATCCCATTTAAATTTATATAAGTTTGAAATATTCATTTAAGCCACTTTTTAATCAAATTCAAGTTAGAAAACATATCTTAAAATTTCAAACTTAATAGATTTCAAATCAAACTTATTTAAGTATAATTCTTAAATAATTTAAAAATTCCAAATCAAATTCAAATTTTATCTTTCAACCTGAAACATTATAAACTCTATATTTGAAAATATATACATAAATACTTAAACATATTTTTATATTGATTCAAATCAACTTTATTAAATCAACTTTAATAAATCTTTAAAATCAATATTTATTAAAACCATATATTTCTTTTCAAAACCATAGAAATCAATTTCCAAAATATTTATATATATAGACCAACGGTGTCTGTATAAAATTTTCTACCCTATGGTCAAATGATACGGATATTTATCATTTCAATTCGTAATTTATATATATACGGGTATATATGTTTTCAACCCGCAATCCCAAATTCAATTCAATGAAAATCGCTTGGGTTTATCATTTCAACCCATAACGATTTTCTCCTATTCTACAGATCATTCGGGTATGTATCATTTCAACCCATAGTGAATTCTATACTAACAGGGAACTTGCAGAGTGATAACAGATATGATAATAATATAACAGACATATATCATCAATATAAATAACAGATAATGGTGTCAGGTGTCACAGGTGAACAGATACAGATAATGGCATATATATAGCAATATAAATAACAGATAATGGTGTCAGGAGTCATAGGTGAACAGATACAGATGATGGCATATATATAGCAATATAAATAACAAACAGCAGCATATTTCAATTGTCGTTCCAATTGAAATCAAATTTAATAAATGTAAGAACATTAATCGTGAGTGATTTCTCACCTTTCAAGGCTAGAGAATAGACAACGGAATGAGATGAGATATGAATCCAAGCACGGATTTCGAGGCAAAGCAAGATTGGCACGAATTCGATGAATTCGACGAGCATAGCTGATAGTTGAAAATCGAAAGCTACAATCAGCTTGATATAAACAGAAACAGGATATCTATATATATATAACCAAAATTAAATTTAGAATTACAAATTTTTTTAAAAAAAATAAAATAAATTAAAATAAATTACCATTATATATATAAACATAACATATTAACAGTATATCTATATATATTGTTACACAATCATTACTCAAAATTTAAACACGTATATATAACTTACATATATTATGTTAAGGTTACAGACCCGAAACAAATTATACTTGTATATAATATTTATACATCATTAAATAAACACTGACATAGCCATATACAAAACATCATATCATATCTCCCGTACATATATTACTATATTTTCCTTTTCCAACATCCAAACAACATATCATATATATATAAACATATCTATGCAAACCCAATGCTTGTGAATAAATATGTGCAGACCTATTTATAACCAAATATACTTAAATATATATATATATATACAGACCAGTTTTATAAAAGTACCTTATCCCAATGTTTAAAACATGCTATATGTAAATCTGAACCCATAACCTATCTATATAAATACACATATATATATATTCTTATATTAAAGAGTAATAAAATTCAAAATCCCATAAATCATAGCATATATATGCGAATGCATATATATGTATACAGTTAAGATTATATACATATTATAAAACATAGTTATACATGAATATCTTCAGACCAATATCCAATATTACTTAAAATGCACGCACAGTCTATACTTGCTAAAAACTGTTGCAAAACTATTATATAAATAAATAAACAGAAGTCGAATTCTTAAAGACGGCAAAGAAAAGAGAGGTAAAATAAAATTTGAAAATAATATAATTTCTTACAAAACTATATATATAACTTATATGTGGACTTACATACATTTATTTTTAAAATTGATATCTACTCATACGATATAGACTTACTTTGCTGCCGACTCATAAAAATAGATGTTGTAACTTATATATGTAACTAATCATGTAGAAACATACATATTATAAAAAAACAACATCAGGTTAAAACAAATTTTTACCAAATCATTATATCGTTTCATAATCCCATGGCAAAGTATATTTTTAATATATAACACACTATAGATTCCCAGGCAACAACTTAGTAACATAGTATATATACATAATACCTTATATATACTGTGACGCCCCACCTCTATACCCACGCTAACCAAGAACACTACGATGTAGTGCTGTCAATTAGCATGGAGAATAAGGCTGTGGAGGAGCGACCATCCATGTAACTTCTTTGCGCGAGCACCGATATGTCAGATAGAATAGAATGCATATCTTTTAAGGAGGAAATCCGACATATCGATACAAACACAAAGCTATCACACGGTGGCTATATATAATCTTCGAAGACAAACATAGAAATAATCATAACATAAATCAGTCACAGACATCCATATCACAAAGGCGGAAGAAGATATGAATAGATATATATAACACATGAAAGTGTACATTAGAGTAGTGGTCAGAAAGATCCACGATAATACAAAAGAATAGCAACACGTGCTATACAAAAGAATAAGTACACAACATAGAGTCTATATCTCAAATGCGTACATCCAAAAACTACTAATCTAAGTAGTTAGCAAAAAGTCAGAATAATCCTGAAGGGAAGTCAAGCAGAAGCACCTGTAACATCTCGGTCTGACCTGAGTATTATTTATAAGAAAATAATAAACGGATCAGTCTAGCTATAAATATCAGATGATAAGGTATAGGATAAATAATATGGCATGAACATGTAACAACCATAACGGCATACTACTATATGTATGTAAATGATAATCAACAAAAGATCAATCAATATCACAAGAATCTTCTCAAAGATAAAGTAGGGTATCATACCCTAAACTTGTATTCATAACAAGTCAATAACACATAAATTCACCAATGCACAAAAACTGATATCATATCAATGAAAATCATGAAAATTGGTGAAGCATAAATTCCAGAAATCATCACAAGAAATCCAGAAAACACATAAAAAGGGGGGAGGCCTAACACATGAATGGGAGCATGAAAACTCACCTACGCGTAAAACACATGACGAGAAGCTATCTCATGGAAGCTATCCATTAAATTTTCACACAGGAATGGCCCGAAGACCGTAGGGTGCTACCCTACATATGTGATGGTGAAACATCACACAAACGGGGTATAGTCTCCCTCGTAGACAAAGAGACATCGCTCAATCGCTAGTCTAAATCACAAAAATGATCGTCATGATCATAAGGAAGTGTCAATCACACCAAGCTAGTAAATATATGAGTTTAGCTTCATGTCCCATAACCACTTGCTTAACTTAAATATTTACGAACAAACTGTAGATCTTCACTAGGAAATTGTCACAAAAGGGTTCAATCGAACAAGTCCAAGAGCTAACCGACAAAGTGAACACAAGCGTTTCATACCACTCATTTTACTAAGTCGTTTAAGTCAATTTCTCGTTCGAGTGAAGTAAAGGCTTGTATATACTACTAGATTGGAAATCGGTTTGAGAAAACGAACTTTTGATATTTAAAATAGTGTTGAAATCGCTTTGATGAAAGAGTTTTAATATTTACTACTAGTATTGAAACCTTCATATATCTTTAAAGTGACAAGTCATAAAGCGATTGTTGAAACAATCTATCACAAAAATTCACATTCGAAGACGTGAACAAAATCCAAGGAAATCAGCTCAAAATGCATCAAAGTGGAAGTTCTGTTGAATGCTTTTCAGATAAGATCGCCTACGCAGAGGTGTACGGGGTACGACCTAAGTGAAGCCAAGTGGTCTACGACCTAAGGGAAAAATGATGTCTAACGACCTAAGTGGGTGCGCGACCTAAGAAGGTACGCGAGCTAACAGTGGAAGGTAAGGTCGAGCGACCTATCAAAATCGAGGTCATACAACCTAAGGGAGATGGCCATACGACCTAACGGCCTAAGAAAATAGGGGCGAGCGACCTAAGCAAATAGCACAGGCCAGGCAACCTTACGGTTTAAGAGTCTATGACCTAACGAGTTAAAAAGGTCCAGCAACCTAAGAAAATTAGGGTCATACGACCTAAAGAGGTTCGCGACATAAGGTTGTTCGCGACCTAAAAGTGGCGACCTAAGGACTCGCGACTTAAAACTGGCGACCTAAGGACTCGCGACTTAAAAGTGGCGACCTAAGGACTCGCGACTTAAAAGTGGCGACCTAACTCCGAACGAGCTAATGTGAGTATATAAGGTCGAACGACCTAACTGCAAACGACCTAGGGCCAACGACCTAGTGCAGAAGGACCTACGACCTAAACTGGGACGAACGACCTAGTGTTTTCCGGGTGATAATAGGTCGGAAACGACCTAAGGCCAGACGAGCTAATATTCCAGAACGACCTAGTGCCAGAAAATCACCAAAAACGCTGAAAGTTGGAGTTTTTCGCCAATCCAATCCAAACCAAATGCAGATATTCATACAAATGCAATAGGGGAGTCTGTAACAACCCGCATATCTATCGATTTTATATTTAAATATTTTATCGTTAGTCGGATGTTAGTCTGAAAAGCTACTTTTTGCATACGGTCAAATTAGGACTCGAGACCACTCCCATTGAGTTCAAAATGACGTTTGCGATCTTTTTGAGTGTAAACTTCGATATGTTTGGAGATAGTGAAATTTTCGACACTTTTTCCCGCCTTTGACTTTGGTTTGGACTGCACCCCTTTAGTTCAGCCCAACCCTCTTTCTCATTTGTTCAAACACTTCAAGCTTTGTCAAAAATGGTGGTGGGAAAGAGAAATTAAAACTCCCAACTCAAATTCTATTGCAAATCCGAGATTCAACATCAAATTCAAGTAGAAGATTGTGGATTCAAGCTTTGGGTTGCTTCTCCTTGCTTTCAATCTTCATCTTCATCAATTTCGTGGAAAAGGTGGGATTTTTGATCTCACATCTTACCTATATCTATCTTGGACTGTTGGGAATGATCCTCTATTGCATTTGTATGAATATCTGCCTTTGGATTGCATTGGATTGGCGAAAAACTATAAATTTTGGCGTTTTGGTGAGTTTCTGGCCTTAAGTCGTTTCTGGCCATCGTTGAGTCGTTCGCGAGTTAAAGTGATGAGTCGTTCACGAGTTACTGGCTTGAGTCGTTCGTGTTGAAAAGTCACACGGAGCATAAGTCGTTCCAGGCCTTAAGTCGTTCTGGGTGTTCTGCCTTCGCTAGGTCGTTCGCGAGTTAAGTGCTAAGTCGTTCGCGAGCTAAGTGATAAGTCGTGCGCGAGTTAAGAGTTAGGTCGTTGCCTTCTGCTACCTCGTCCTGGCTTAGGTCGTACTGGGATAAGTCGTTAGGTCGTATAGACCTTAGCTCGTAGCTCGTATTTGAGCTTAAGTCGTAGCTCGTATGGCTCTTAAGTCCTAGGTCGTTGGCTTTTAAATCGTTAAGTCGTAGGTCGCTGCTTCTACTAAGTCGCTAGGCCATGCCAACTCCGCTAGCTCGCAACTGTTAAGTCGTATGACCTTAAGTCGTAGGTCGTCCCCGACCTAACTCCACTAGGTCGATCCAGCCTTAGCTCGTAGCTCGAATTGGAGCTTAAGTCGTTAAGTCGTTCGTTCCACTAAGTCGTTCAAGGCTTAGGTCGTTAAGTCGTTCGTTCCACTAAGTCGTTCAAGGCTTAAGTCGTAAGTCGTTTGCGAGTTAGTACTTGGTCGTTTGACCTGTTTTCCCCTAGGTCGTTCGACCTGTTCTTCTGCTAAGTCGCGTGGCATTCTTCCCTTAGGTCGTTTGGCTTCTCGAGACCGCTTGCCTTCACTAGGTCGTACCGTATTACTCTGCGTAGGCAATCTCTTCTGAAAAACATTTATCAGAATTTCTACTTTGATGGTTTTGGGATTGACTTCTTTGGACTTTACTCACGTCTTCGAACGTGAATTGATTTGTTTCTACAATCGTTTTATGACTTGTCACTTTGAAGATATATGAAGGTTTCAATACTAATAGTAAATATCAAAACTCTTTCATCAAAGCGATTTCAACACTATTTTAAATATCAAAAGTTCGTTTTCTCAAACCGATTTTCAATCTACTAGTATATACAAGCCTTTACTTCACTCGAATGAGAAATCGACTTAAACGACTTAGTAAAACGAGTGGTATGAAACGCTTGCGTTCACTTCGTCGGTTAGCTCTTGGACTTGTTCGATTGAACCCTTTTTGTGACAATTTCCTAGTGAAGATTTACAGCTTGTTCGTAAATATTTAAGTTAAGCAAGTGGTTATGGGACATGAAGCTAAACTCATATATTTACTAGCTTGGTGTGATTGACACTTCCTTATGATCATGACGATCATTTTTGTGATTTAGACTAGCGATTGAGCGATGTCTCTTTGTCTACGTGGGAGACTATACCCCGATTATGTGATGTTTCGCCATCACATTTCTAGGGTAGCACCCTACGGTCTTAGGGCCATTCCTGTGTGAAAATTTAATGGATAGCTTCCATGAGATAGCTTCTCGTCATGTGTTTACGCGTAGGTGAGTTTTCATGCTCCCATTCATGTGTTAGGCCTTCCCCCCTTTTTATGTGTTTTCTGTATTTCTGATGATGATTTCTGGAATTTTGTGCTTCACCAATTTTCATGATTTTCATTGATATGATATCAGTTTTTTGTGCATTGGTGAATTCATGTGTTATTGACTTGTTATTAATACAAGTTTAGGGTATGATACCCTATCTTATCTTTGAGAAGATTCTTGTGATATTGATTAATCTTTTGTTGATTATCATTTACATACTTATAGTAGTATGTCGTTATAGTTATTTCATGTTCATGTCATGCCTTTTTCTTTATACCATATCATCTGATATTTATAGCTAGACTGATCCATTTATTATTTTCTTATAAATAATACTCGGGTCAGACCGAGATGTTACAGGTGCTTCTGCTTGACTTCTCTTCAGGATATTTCTGACATTTTGGCTAACTACGTAGATTAGTAGTTTTTGGATGTACACCTTTGAGATATAGACTCTATGTTGTGTACTTATTCTTTTGTATAGCACGTGATGCTATTCTTTTGTATTATCGTGGATCTTTCTGACCACTACTCTGATGTACACTTTCATGTGTTATATATTCATTCATATCTTCTTCCGCCTTTGTGATATGGATGGCTGTGACTGATTTATGTTATGATTATTTCTATGTTTGTTTCCGAAGATTATATATAGCCACCGTGTGATAGCTTTGTGTTTGTATCGGTATGTCGGATTTCCTCCTTAAAAGATATGCATTCTATTCTATCTGACGTATCGGTGCTCGCACAAAGAAGTTACATGGATGGTCGCTCCTCCACAGCCTTATTCTCCATGCTAATTGACAGCACTACATCGTAGTGTTCTTGGTTAGCGTGGGTATAGAGGTGGGGCGTCACAGGGATCATTCCCAACAGCCCAATGACATCTATAGGCAAGATGTGAGATCAAAAATCTCACCTTTGCATGGAAATTGATGAAGATGGGGCTTGAGAGCAAAGCAAGAATCACAACAAGCTTGAATCTATGTTCTTCTACTTGGATTTGGAGTTAAATCTTGGATTTGCTATAGAATTTGAGTTTGGAGTTTTAATTTCCACTTCCCACCACCATTTTTGATAAAGCTTGAAGTATTTGATAAAGTGAGGAAGAGGGGGTGGGTTGGGGCTGAGTTAGAAGGGTGCAGTCCAACCAAAGTCAAAGGCGGGAAAAGTGACGAAAACTTCACTATCTCCAAACATATTGAAGCTTACACTCAAAAAGATTGCAAACGTCATTTTGAACTCAATGAAGGCGGTGTCGAGTCCTAATTTGACCTTATGCAAAAATTAGCTTTTCGGACTAACATCCGACTAACGATAAAGTATTTAAATAAAGTATTTAAATATAAATTCGATAACTATGCGGGTTGTTACATATACGTACAAGAAAGAAGGCTCGGCAAGAAGGGAAGGTGGCGGCCTCGGCAAAAAAGGGAGGTGGCGGCCTTGAGCTGCTGCGTGGGGATGAGAGCTGTAGGAGAATAAGGCGGCCAAGGGAGAGGGCAGGGATGCAGGTGAAGGGAAAAATAGGCGAGGCTTGGTTATGGTGGCTATCGGATGTTGTATGGGTCTCGGCCCAGGCTTAAGGTGGAGGAGGATGCATGGGTTGTTCACGGTGGTAGTTGGAAGCAAGGGTGGTGAGGAAGTTGGGCTGAGGAGATGAGCATGTAGGTAGGTGGTTCGGCATGGGAAAAGAGAGGAAGAGATGGTTTTCAAGGGGAGAGAATGAGCTACAGGCGAAATATATGGCACTTCCTTTTTCTCTTTTTTTTTCACAGGCAAATATGCAGGAAGCAAAGGGTTTCTGGGTGAAGTTAAGGGCAAGGACGCAATAATAATAATAATAATTGTAACTGGTGTAATTGTTATAATTTCTCAAAGCAACGTCAGAAGAAAAAAATAGAGAAAGCGAAAGGACGAGCCATATATAAATCTGAATACGGTGGGAATAAAGAAGCCAACATTTAATTTTCTCTGGGAATTATAAACAACTAATGTCTGTTGGTTTTAAACCGGTGGAAAATAAATTGTCACAAAGAACCAAAAGGACGGAACCGATACCGATACCGTTACCGTTTTCGCGGATTCCGCTGCGTATCAGACTTCAAACCATAGAATTGAATATACCGCAGATATCAGCACGACGAGACGATCAAAATGGTATATAGATATCAGTGGTACGATCATCGTATCAAAAGTCGATAATCGGTACCGAAATGCTGCTATTTTTGCAAAAATAAGATCGACGGAGCAATAACAATCAAAATTTGAAGAAACGAAATATGACGTCTTGCTCAGAAGATGAATTAGAATTTTTCTATGTAAAAATATTCAGGTTTGGAAAACATTTTATTATCATCAATTTTAACTGATATAAATTGGAATAAAATTACACTAGAAAATAAACTTCCAAATTATCTGATGAAAATTTACCAGTTGCTATGATTAATTAGACGCATTCCAAATATCAAATTTTTATTTCAAAATTTTATCATTTAAAATTTCACAAAATTTCAACTAATTACGTTATTAAAACAGTTAAAATTTACGGGTCGTTACACTCTCCCTCACTCAAAACTTTTCGTCCCCGAAAAGGAAGGAGGTAGGAGAATAGAAACAACCAGAAAGAAAATAGATTGGAATACAAGTAAAACAATTAATTTAAACCATATAAATTTCAATTTAAATTAATTAATATTTAACAATTTGGTTAAATCCCTTTAAGTTCACTTAAGTTAAATCAATCTATCTATTTCTAAATTAATTATCTTATTATCTTGTCATCCTCAATTAACAATTTCTAAATCATCAATTTGTATAATCATTTATTGTGCTCATATTTTATTCAACAAATTTAATTCTTTTATTCCAAATTATTATTAAGTTTATTCCACTTAATATATCTTATTACATATATTTAAACCATATAAATTAATTTAAACCATATAAATTTCAATTTAAATTAATTTATATTCAATAATTGGTTTAAATTTAAGGTATTTACATAAGTTGATCTAATTTCAATTTGTTAATTCTTTCAGAACAAAATTTATTATATTCATCTCATTCAATTAACTTATTATTCTATCATCTTTATTAGCATTTTTTTATATAATTAAAATCTAAGTGTATAACATTTATTATAAACACTCAAATTTTATTTATAAAATCATTTTATATTGTATATTATCCAATTACATTTTAACTTCTAAATAATTTAGGTAAGTTATATTGAAATGCAATTTAGTACTATACAGATAAAATTTTCAAATTCAATTATTTCAAGTTTAAATATTTATCCAAAATTTTGACTTCAGTTTATAATTGAAATCATCTTTAAATCATAAACTTAAGAATTTAAATCTCCGATTTACTTCAAACAATTTTGAGATAAATATATATAGTATATATCAGATCAAAATTAAATCTTTATATATATAATAAATCAGGTCATACCATAGAAATTCAAATCAAATTAAATTTCCAAACAAAGTGTAGCAAAGCTACTGAATGGTCTCTTCACTTCGAAACTCGAAAATGAATGTCGATGATGCGGCCGCCATTACCGAAATTATTTTCCAACGACAAAGAGAAGAGTACAGATTTGAACATTAAAATTCTTTGAAAATCATTGATATTCGAAAATACTTTATATAATATACATTTAAAATTTTAAAACCAGAGTTGGGAATCATCGGAAATTAAATTCTCAAATTCCTGATTTAAATTTATTTAAATTCCAAATCAATTTATACCATGTTTATAAATTCATTTAGAACAATAAATGATAATCAAATATTATCATTTCAAACAACCAATTAATTAACCTCTTTTTTTTATTCCAGAAAATTTTACTTATATATTTATAATATAATCATACAAAATTATTTCATTTACCAAATTTGAAATCAATATTGTGTCAGTTTGCTTTGTTCAAGTGTTTTAGAAATCCTATCGATAGCGTTGATCAGACGAATCGATCGAAAATCCAAACCAACATTAACAACTTAAACAACACACTATAAACATAAAATATTTTATATTAATTACAAATACACTCCCTCGCTCAGATATCCTCGAATGGATTTCAAAACAAAGATAGAGATTCAGAATATAGAAACTCTAACTAAAAGAATTCAACTAAAAGGTAGACCCGATAGGGAGATAAGATAATTGAGTTTTTAAACAGAAGATGGACAAACTTATATAAATCGCGGGTAACCTTAACCGGGTCAACCGTGATTCCAAGAATAAATTCGATGTAGAATTCTACGACAAATCGACATTCGATCGCCAGATATAGAATTCAGGTATAGCAAAGGATAACAGCATCGTAAACCGATGATACAGAAATCTTCGGTGAATCAATGCTGGTTGTACAGGAGTTTCACTCTTTTACAAATTATTCAGATATTGGCGAGACCGCCGATTTATTATAGAGATCATTCGAAGTGGAGTTATGGGATACTCTAGAATTAAAAGACACGAATAGGGGAGACATGAATGGACTTTGGAACCGAAGGGAACGTTCCAAAATTCAAAGAAAACCGAGTCAAAGAAGAAGGAATTTAAGCTCGAACGAAAATGATTCTGTAATTGAATTTTACTCTACATGTTGAGTTTTGCCTAAAACCAGAGCTCTGATACCAACTATAACGACCCACTATTTTGGACCATTCAAATCGACAATAAATCCACACATGCCGGACTTGAATAATTCAAAACAATGGATTAAAAATAAAATTTGGCAAAACTCAGCATATATAGTAAATAAGTAATCACAGAATCACAGACACAGAGTAATATAACAATAATGTAGCGGAAACAAAAGAATAGTAGTTCATGAAGCTACTATATATATATATAACAGAGTTAAACAAGATACAACAGAAGCCTCGAATACAATAGTCAAATACAAGATCAGAATACTTCACTGGAATCAACTGAATATCCGAAAGCTGGATAGATAGCTGGATCTCCAAGCGAAGCTCCAACTCCAAAGGTGAGTCTCGAATACTGGTACACTCAGTCTGACCCGAGCGTAAAGCAAAACACAAAACACTCGAGTCAGGATTAACATTCTTATATCAATAAATTAAACTCAAGTGAAATATCAACTGAAATACAAGTAACTCAAAGGATGTTTGGGATAACCATTCTCTAAGGATCCGTTAAACTATCTACATATAGTAGTGTACGCTAAGTAGATAATGCCTATCAGTAATATAAGGTATCAAAATAGCGTTAAGGCGTTACCATTATCCCCCTTAACACATTTTATATAAGCGTCATAGTCTATACAGCACTGTAAACTCCACCGTAAACTAGTGGGCTATCAGGGAGTACTCCATAGGTATAACACGAAACAAATCGTAGTGGTCGCGCATAGGGATACGAGTATGACAAGGCACATGAGGCAATACCCAAGGTAATGAAACTACCGTTTGCCTGATCCGGACTAGTGAGAACGCATCGCTGCAACGATCGCAACACCACGAAACAACACTCCCAATTCAAGGGTGCGCACCAATCAAAAACAAGTAATGAGTAGTTTACGAAGAAGTGTGTCCGCTTGAGGTAGCTAACCTCATTGGCCCGGCACGGCTCCTGTTTAAGTCATTTCCAATTTGACACAAGTGTCAAGGCTATCCATTATCGTTCTCTTTCTTCAAATCCAACAACGTCATCATTCCAACCACTTCATTCTGGATCACACTCCGCGTATAATAGTTATTAAAGTGGGTTTCGGTTTGGACAGAGAGTATGTCCCTAACCGATCCCGGACTCTTCAATAACTACGTAATTATTACACCGATTGGTCATTTAATAAACTTTCAAAATAGTTTATATTTCAACACCGAAATATCATTGCCATTTCAAAACCATATCAATACGATATCAATTTCACTTCAAATAAATCCATTTCCAAAATCATATCACTTTCCAAAGTTATATCGCTTTCGAAATCCTAAGTCTTTTAAAATCAAAACACTTTGGAAATCAAAACCTTAAAATTCATTACACATTGAAACTATAGCTTGAAATCATAACTTTCGGAATCCATAACACTTTCCTCTTAAACAGTTTAGATATTAAAATTAGTGTATAAAATAAAATAGTTATAAAATAAAAATAGTTTATATAAAATAGTTATAAGTTAAAATAGTTTATAATAAAATAATATATACTGAAAATGATTTATATAAAATAGTTTATATTAAAATAATTTATAAAGTAAAATATAAATAGTTGTAGATATAGTTTAAAAATACTTTATAAAATAAAATAGCTTCCACAAATTCACAAATCGATTCAATTTAACTCGACTTCCAAATTCAACTTAATTCAATCTCAATACATAAATTTCAACTCAATTCAATTTCTCAATAAATAATTTCGAATTATAACGATTTCAAATACAGATTTGAAACACAAAATAAACCATTAAATTTCAATATATTCCAAAGCTTTAAATATTCCACATTTCAAAAACTAAATTTGATAATTCCATTTATATCTCAATTTAATTTCATTTCATTTAGTTTTTGAGATATTTCTTTAATCATTTCAATACATCTAAATACAACTTCAATTTACAAATTTATATAAACAAAATATCCTATTTAAATTTATATAAGTTTGAAATGTTCATTTAAGCCACTTTTTAATCAAATTCAAGTTAGAAAACATATCTTAAAATTTCAAACTTAATAGATTTCAAATCAAACTTATTTAAGTATAATTCTTAAATAATTTAAAAATTCCAAATCAAATTCAAATTTTATCTTTCAACCTGAAACATTATAAACTCTATATTTGAAAATATATACATAAATACTTAAACATATTTTTATATTGATTCAAATCAACTTTATTAAATCAACTTTAATAAATCTTTAAAATCAATATTTATTAAAACCATATATTTCTTTTCAAAACCATAGAAATCAATTTCCAAAATATTTATATATATAGACCAACGGTGTCTGTATAAAATTTTCTACCCTATGGTCAAATGATACGGATATTTATCATTTCAATCCGTAATTTATATATATACGGGTATATATCTTTTCAACCCGCAATCCCAAATTCAATTCAATGAAAATCGCTTGGGTTTATCATTTCAACCCATAACGATTTTCTCCTATTCTACAGATCATTTGGGTATTTATCATTTCAACCCATAGTGAATTCTATACTAACTGGGAACTTGCAGAGTGATAACAGATATAATAATAATATAACAGACATATATCATCAATATAAATAAGAGATAATGGTGTCAGGTGTCACAGGTGAACAGATACAGATAATGGCATATATATAGCAATATAAATAACATATAATGGTGTCAGGTGTCATAGATGAACAGATACAGATGATGGCATATATATAGCAATATAAATAACAAACAGCAGCATATTTCAATTGTCGTTCCAATTGAAATCAAATTTAATAAATGTAAGAACATTAATCGTGAGTGATTGCTCACCTTTCGAGGCTAAAGAATAGACAATGAAATGAGATGAGATATGAATCCAAGCACGGATTTCGAGGCAAAGCAAGATTGGCACGAATTCGATGAATTCGACGAGCATAGCTGATAGTTGGAAATCGAAAGCTACAATCAGCTTGATATAAACAGAAACAGGATATCTATATATATATTTATAACCAAAATTAAATTTAGAATTACAAATTTTTTTAAAAAATAAAATAAAATAAATTACCATTATATATATATAAACATAACATATTAACAGTATATCTATATATATTGTTACACAATCATTACTCAAAATTTAAAAATGTATATAAAAAAAACAAACCCGTACACGTATATATAACTTACATATATTATGTTAAGGTTACAGACCCGAAACAAATTATACTCATATATAATATTTATACATCATTAAATAAACACTGAAATACCCATATACAAAACATCATATCATATCTCCCGTACATATATTACAATATTTTCCTTTTCCAACACCCAAACAACATATCTTATATATATAAACATATCTATGCAAAACCAATGCTTATGAATAAATAAGTGCAGACCTATTTATAACCAAATATACTTAAATATATATATACAGACCATTTTTATAAAAGTACCTTATCGCTATGTTTAAAACATGCTATATATAAATCTGAACCCATAACCTATCTATATAAATACACATATATATATTCTTATATTAAACAGTAATAAAATTCAAAATCTCATAAATCATAGCATATATATGCGAACGCGTATATATGTATACAGTTAAGATTATATACATATTATAAAACTTAGTTATACATGAATATCTTCAGACCATTATCCAATATTACTTAAAATGCACGCACAGTCTATACTTGCTAAAAACTGTTGCAAAACTATTATATAAATAAATAAACAGAAGTCGAATTCTTAAAGACGGCAAAGAAAAGAGAAGTAAAATAAAATTTGAAAATAATATAATTTATTACAAAACTATATATATAACTTATATGTGGACTTACATACATTTATTTTTAAAATTGATATCTACTCATACGATATAGACTAACTTTGCTTCCGACTCATAAAAATAGATGTTGTAACTTATATATGTAACTAATCATGTAGAAACATACATATTATAAAAAAACAACATCAGGTTAAAACAAATTTTTATCAAATCATTATATTGTTTCATAATCCCATGGCAAAGTATATTTTTAATATATAACACACTATAGATTCCCATGCAACAACTAAATAACATAGTATATATACATAATACCTTATATATACGTACAAAAAAGAAGTCTTGGCAAGAAGGGAAGGTGGCGGCCTCGGCAAAAAGGGGAGGTGGCGGCCTTGAGCTGCTGCGTGGGGATGAGAGCTACAGGAGAATAAGGCGGCCCGGGGAGAGGGCAGGCACGCAGGTGAAGGGAAAAATAGGCGAGGCTTGGTTATGGTGGCTATCGGATATTGTATGGGTCTCGGCCCAGGCTTAAGGTGGAGGAGGACGCATGGGTTGTTCACGGTGGTAGTTGGAAGCAAGGGTGGTGAGGAAGTTGGGCTGAGGAGATGAGCATGTAGGTAGGTGGTTCGGCATGGGAAAAGAGAGGAAGAGATGGTTTTCAAGGGGAGAGAATGAGCTACAGGCGAAATATATGGCACTTCCTTTTTTTCTTTTTTTTCACAGGCAAATATGCAGGAAGCAAAGGGTTTCTGGGTGAAGTTAAGGGCAAGGACGCAATAATAATAATAATTGTAACTGGTGTAATTGTTATAATTTCTCAAATCAACGTCAGAAGAAAAAAAGTAGAGAAAGCGAAAGGACAAGCCATATATAAATCTGAATACGGTGGGAATAACGAAGCCAACATTTAATTTTCTCTAGGAATTATAAACAGCTAATGTCTGTTGGTTTTTAACCGGTGGAAAATAAATTGTAACAAAGAACCAAAAGGACGGAACCGATACCGATACAGTTACCATTTTCGCGGATTCCGCTGCGTATCAGACTTCAAACCACAGAATTGAATATACCGTAGAGATCAGCACGACGAGACGATCAAAATAGTATATAGCTATCAGTGGTACGATCATCGTATCAAAAGTCGATAGTCGGTACCGAAATGCTGCTATTTTTGCGAAAATAAGATCAACGGAGCAATAACAGTCAAAATTTGAAGAAACGAAATATGACGTCTTGCTCAGAAGATGAATTAGAATTTTTCTATGTAAAAATATTCAGGTTTGGAAAACATTTTATTATCATCAATTTTAACTGATATAAATTGGAATAAAATTACACTAGAAAATAAACTTCCAAATTATCTGATGAAAATTTACCAGTTGCTATGTTTAATTAGATGTATTCCAAATATCAAATTTTTATTTCAAAATTTTATCATTTAAAATTTCACAAAATTTCAACTAATTACGTTATTAAAACAGTTAAAATTTACGGGTCGTTGCACTCTCCCCCACTCAAAACTTTTCGTCCCCGAAAAGGAAGGAGGTAGGAGAATAGAAACAACCAGAAAGAAAATAGATTCGAATACAAGTAAAACAATTAATTTAAACCATATAAATTTCAATTTAAATTAATTAATATTTAACAATTTGGTTAAATCCCTTTAAGTTCACTTAAGTTAAATCAATCTATCTATTTCTAAATTCATTATCTTATTATCTAGTCATCCTTAATTAACAATTTCTAAATCATCAATTTGTATAATCATTTATTGTACTCATATTTTATTCAACAAATTTAATTCTTTTATTCCAAATTATTATTAAGTGTATTCCACTTAATATATCTTATTACATATATTTAAACCATATAAATTAATTTAAACCATATAAATTTCAATTTAAATTAATTTATATTCAATAATTGGTTTAAATTTAAGGTATTTCCATAAGTTGATCTAATTTCAATTTGTTAATTCTTTCAAAACAAACTTTATTATATTCATCTCATTCAATTAACTTATTATTCTATCATCTTTATTAGCAGTTTTTTATATAATTAAAATCTAAGTGTATAACATTTATTATAAACACTCAAAATTTATTTATAAAATCATTTTATATTGTATATTATCCAATTACATTTTAACTTCTGAATAATTTTTTTAAGTTATATTGAAATGCAATTTAGTACTATACAGATAAAATTTTCGAATTCAATTATTTCAAGTTTAAATATTTATCCAAAATTTTGACTTCAGTTTATAATTGAAATCATCTTTAAATCAGAAACTTAAGAATTTAAATCTCTGATTTACTTCAAATAATTTTGAGATAAATATATATAGTATATATCAGATCAAAATTAAATCTTTATATATATATATAATAAATCAGGTCATACCACAGAAATTCAAATCAAATTAAATTTCCAAACAAAGTGTAGCAAAGCTACTGAATGGTCTCTTCACTTCGAAACTCGAAAATGAATGTCGATGATGCGGCCGCCATTACCGAAATTATTTTCCAGCGACAAAGAGAAGAGTACTGATTTAAACATTAAAATTCTTTGAAAATCATTGATATTCGAAAATACTTTATATAATATACATTTAAAATTTTAAAACCAGAGTTGGGAATCATCGGTAATTAAATTCTCAAATTCCTGATTTAAATTTATTTAAATTCCATATCAATTTATACCATGTTTATAAATTCATTTAGAACAATAAATGATAATCAAATATTATCATTTCAAACAACCAATTAATTAACCTCTTTTTTTTATTCCAGAAAATTTTACTTATATATTTATAATATAATCATACAAAATTATTTCATTTACCAAATTTGAAATCAATATTGTGTCAGTTTGCTCTGTTCAAGTGTTTTAGAAATCCTATCGATAGCGTTGATCAGACGAATCGATCGAAAATCCAAACCAACATTAACAACTCAAACAACACACTATAAACATAAAATATTTTATATTAATTACAAATACACTCCCTCGCTCGGATATCCTCGAATGGATTTCAAAACAAAGATAGAGATTCAGAATAGAGAAACTATAACTAAAAGAATTCAACTAAAAGGTAGACCCGATAGGGAGATAAGATAATTGAGTTTTCAAAAAGAAGATGGACAAACTTATATAAATCGTAGGTAACCTTAGCCGGGTCAACCGTGATTCCAAGAATAAATTCGATGTAGAATTCTATGACAAATCGACATTCGATCGCCAGAGATAGAATTCGGGTATAGCAAAAGATAACAGCATCGTAGACCGAGGATACAGGAATCTTCGGTGAATCAATGCTGGTTGTACAGGAGTTTCACTCTTTTACAAATTATTCAGATATTGGCGAGACCACCGATTTATTATAGAGATCATTCGAAGTGGAGTTATGGGATACTCCAGAATTAAAAGACACGAATAGGGGAGACACAAATGGACTTTGGAACCGAAGGGAACGTTCCAAAATTCAAAGAAAACCGAGTCAAAGAAGAAGGAATTTAAGCTCGAACGAAAATGATTCTGTAATTGAATTTTACTCTACATGCAGAGTTTTGCCTAAAACCAGAGCTCTGATACCTACTATAACGACCCACTATTTTGGACCATTCAAATCGACAATAAATCCACACATGCCGGACTTGAATAATTCAAAACAATGGATTGTAAATAAAATTTGGCAAAACTCAGCATATATAGTAAATAAGTAATCACAGAATCACAGACACAGAGTAATATAACAATAATGCAGCAGAAACAAAAGAATAGTAGTTCATGAAGCTACTATATATATATAACAGAGTTAAACAAGATACAACAGAAGCCTCGAATACAATAGTCAAATACAAGATCAGAATACTTCACTGGAATCAACTGAATATCTAAAAGCTGGATAGATAGCTAGATCTCCAAGCGAAGCTCCAACTCCAAAGGTGAGTCTCGAATACTGGTACACTCAGTCTGACCCGAGCGTAAAGCAAAACACAAAACACTCGAGTCAGGATTAACATTCTTAAATCAATAAATTCAACTCAAGTGAAATATCAACTGAAATACAAGTAACTCAAAGGATGTTTGGGATAACCATTCTCTAAGGATCCGTTAAACTATCTACATATAGTAGTGTACGCTAAGTAGATAATGCCTATCAGTAATATAAGGTATCAAACTAGCGTTAATGTGATATCCCGGAATTTTGGCAATATCAATTTAATAATCTTTATTAATAATTAAATTGATTTGTTGATTTTATTTTATAAATTGACAAGTTTAATTCTTTTAAAGGTTAATAATATTTTAAATTGGCAATATTTATTAATATCTTTTCTAACAATTTTAAATTGGGAAGATTTATCTTTCTAAAACTTATATAAATGTTTTATATTTATAATGTATATATATATATTGATATATATATATTGTAAATAGGGAGTCTTTAAATTTAATAAAAGGATATGTTTTCAAATTATAATATATATGTATATATATTGTTATTTGAAGTTATGTATTAAATCTCAATATGATAATTATCAAAACTAATGTTAAAAGTATTTTCCATTTAGAATATATATAATTGTATATAGTGAAATGGAAAGGTAATGATTTGAATTTAATAAAGATGTTTTCAAACTTTAATATATATATATATATATAATTTGTAATTTGGAAATTTTTAATTTAACTTAATACTTTTGGAAATAATATTTATGATTTAAATAACAAGAATAATTTCTTATTTAAAAATATATATGTAAGCTTAAGTTTAAATAAGATTTAAATAAGAAGTTCATTTATTTTTATAATCTTTTCTCTTTTTAAAAAGTCAAAATGGTTTGTAAAAATATATATATAGTTAAGCTCAAGCATTTATAAATATGTTATATATATATTTGATTAAAGTATAAGTTATTTTAAATAATAGTTTTCACATTTGTAAATTTATATAGGAATGTAAAGCTTAATTATAAAAGATAAATACATTTTTATATACATATAGATATTTTATAAATACATAAATGACTTAAGTAAATTAATTAAAATAAGAATTAACACTTGTAAACATATGGAGGCTTGGTTGGTATATGTGTAAGCTAATTAACAACTTAAGGGGACAAGTGTCAATTTCCTTGATAATTTAATTTAAAATTATTATAAATAAAAGAAGAAAAATCTGTTTTCTCTTTTCAGTTTTAAGATTATCTTTTCTTCTTTCTCAACAAAAAGCAATTCGAATCTAAAATTGCAAAGAAGAAATGTAAAAACTGGAAATTCTAATGCAAACTTAAAGGAGATCAAAGGCAAACTCAATAGCATCTTCAGATCTTCTAATACAATCAGATAAGAAAGATAAGAAGGCAATTCAGTAGCAGTTCCAAATCAATCAACAGGAAGTCTATATTCAACTAAGCAAAAGAAATCAAGTTCAAAAATCAACATGCAGATGATAATTCAAAAGCCTGGAAACAAAATCTGTTTTCTGTTTTAAATTACAAGTGAGTAAACTTAAGTTTTAAAAACAGTTTTAAAATTTTGTTTCCACTTTGTTATGTGAAGAAAATCATGTGTTAGCCTTCATGTTTGAATTGAAATGGATGTATGCATGTATACTAGTATTGTTGCCTGTGAATAACTAGTTATGTTGGAATATAGGCTCTGTATGTTTACAGAGTTTAATTTTCTTTTTAAATATATACATCTCATCCTCTAATCACTGTTAGCCATTTAGTTGTGAATGAAAGATGTTTAAAATCATATAATACGCTCTGGAAATAAGTTATGGAATTTTCTATAAATTATTTGTCTGGAAATTTTATGAATAACAGCAAATACATTTTTATGTCAAAAATCAACTAATTCAATTACAAATTTGGATTACATGAATGTATTCGAGGTTGAAAATCATGATTTTTAATATGAGTTTCATGATTTTTAGTTCGATAATTTGTGAGAATTTTCGAGAGAAACGCTTTTGGCATTTTTGTTGATTGCCGAAGATCGGCGGTGACTGGGAAGTCGGAGTTTGGACTGGAGGTGGTTGGGATGTCAATGCACTCGGTAAAATTAGTATGGTGATTTTTAAATGGTCGTGGTGGTCGGAATTTGATGAGATAGGGTTTAAGCTCTGTGTTTGTCGTGGATGTTCAAGTGAGTTTCGCGACGTCGTGACATTATCGGAGTCGACCACGAGTTCGCCGTGGGTACTGGTAGTCGAGACGGAACTATGGGAAGAAGGGCGAGGCTTCTCAAGGCTGGTATCGACGGTGACGAGGATATTCTGGTGATCTTGTTTGTCGAACTGATGGGTTCATAGCTCGATTTCGATTTCGTTCGAATCGAAGAGAAAATGGTGGTCGATCGCGATGTAGTGATGAAAGGTGACTTGTCGGAGGCCATCGTGGAGTTCGCCGTCGATCGACGTGGGTGTGCACGTTTATGTGCACGATTTCGTGCACCTGGAAGTTGGAATTGGGGAAGAAGCTAGAGCTTGGGTTTTGTTCGGGGGAAATCGAGTTTTACTCGAAGCAAGATGTTACGTGGGTATGACGTGAGTGTTACTTCGAGTTTCTGATGGTATTACTCGAGAGTTGCTTCGGGTTTTCTTATGGTTTTCTCGGGTTTGAGTTTTAGAGCAGGCCCTAAGATTTTAAAAAGAAATGTACAGGAAGTTTTAAAAAGTTAAAACAAAGGAAATTGATTTTGTAATGTTTCTAAGTTTTAAAAACAAAAGTTAACAAGTTTTAATTGTAAAATAAATTGTTTTCAGAATTAAATGTTTTAACAAGTTTAAATTAATTTAAATAAATAAGTTTTGAAGAATAGAAAATAGATTTGTAAAATGATCTTTGTATTAAAAATTATTTAAATAACTTTGGAAAGCTTCAAAGATTTTAAAGGTAAAAACTAAATGTTGTAATTATTTAATTATAATAAAGATTTTATCTTAAGTAATTAAGATTTTGATTTATTAAAGGAAATTAATATGTGAAATTAATAAGGATAATTCATTTACTGAAAATGATTTAAGAATAGATAATAATTTAATTAAGATAATGATTTTCTTAATTAAGATATTTAAGTATAAGTAGTTAAGAAATTATTTAATTAAATTTAAATAATTAGATAAATAATTAACTAAGTAATTAATTAGTGATTAGTTAGAGATAATCACTTATGAATTATTTAAGTATAATTACTTGATGAAGTAATTAAGGAATAATTACTAGATGTAATTAAGTAAGGCAAATTATTTAATAAAGTGATTAAAGGATAATTATTTTATGAAAGTAATTAAATGGAAATGATTAAAGAGTTAATTACCTAGTGTTATTAATTAAATAATTTAGTTAATAAAGTTAATTAATGGATTAAGGTAATTAATTGTTGGTTAAGGTAAATAAATTGTTGGTTAAGATAATTAATTAAAAAATAATTAATTAATGAAAGTAATTAAGGGAAGTTAATTACTAATTAAGATTAATCAAAGGTGATTAATAATTGTGGTTTAATTAAGATTAATTACTTAAATGTAATTAATTTAAATAAATAAATAATTAAAGATGTAATTAGAAATCATTAGTTTATAATTAATTAATGATGTAATTAAGAGTTGATATTAAGATTTATTAATCAAATGATAAGTGATTAATTGTAATTAATTAAGGATTAAAGTAATTGATTATAATTAATTAATTAATGAAGTAATTAAAGGTTAATTACTGTATTTGATTAAGAATAATTAATTTGTGAAATTAATTAAAGATAATTACTTAAATGTAATTAAAGAATGATTAATCAAGGTGATTAATTAAAGTGGATAATTAGAGAAAGATTAATTAATTTATTGGTAATTAATTAATGATTATATAAGTAAGATTTATGATGAAGTAATTAATTTAATTTATTTTAAATTAATTTGAATAAAGTAATTAATTTAATTCACTTTAAATTAATTAAAGCTAGAGATAGTTAATTTAATTCATTTTAAATTAATTATGTTGTGATTAAGTAAATCATTGCTTATAAATGGATGATAGTAATTACCTTGAATGGTTTGAATCTCAAATATGAGATTAGTATTGTGTGATATGGATGTATTGGTTGCATAGTGATAATGAGATGGATTATTTGTTGGTGATAATAATGATGATTATCTTTTGAGATATTGTGAATTATCTATCTTTGTGTATATAGATAAGTTTAAATGTTTAAACCTTTAAACAACTTGGCCTTAAAAGATACGTTTTGGATTTCGATGAGACCGGGATCGGGTTTCCGTATACCGGTATTCCAGGTCTGGAGACCCGAATACCACATCGATCCAAATTAACGATAGGTCGTGAATCTCAAGTGAAGATGAAGATTCAGAGTGCAAGGGTTATTGTCGTTAACTCTGAGGGTGATTCCAAAACGAGTGTAACGAGATAATGCCTTCGGTTTCGTTCGAACCCGGAACGAACTTGTATGGATTGAATGCTTTCAGCACATCGTCAGGCGGACGATGAGCATTCTAAGTGATATGTTCTGATTAAAGGTAATCGTAACCTCAAGCCTCATCAACCGGGAATGGCTAAAACAGGGGAGGTGCAACAAGGCTTCGTGGGTAGCACCCACTGAGAGCAAGATAGATCCCTGTCTAGAGGTCCCTTTTCTTTTATTCGGCTTAGTGTGTGGTTGGTCGCGCCAACTACGGGATTGTCTTGTTCGGAATTATCCAGTAAGGGATGGTTCCGGCTTTGTGTTGCAGGGGATTGGGAGTGATCCTCGGTACGGTGATCTAGGCCACGTACTGTGACGGGCGGTACCCCAGTAGCCCTGCCATTGTATGGAATCCAAACTCCAATAAGTGCCGTACGTATTAGTTGTGCCCAACTATGTTGGAATGTGAGATGTAAGCATTTCAGCTATTTCTATATTTTACTTGAAAACCCTAGACCCTATTATAATAAAATCATATTTCCTATCAAATGTTTTGGTTAGCGTAAGGTAAAAACTTACCCATGTTTATTTGTGGGGAGTCTTACGTGATACCTTTTTCTTTCTAAAGGTTTTGAAGTTAAGCAAGTTTAACCTGTTACTCACACCAGACCCATGTCTGACCCAAGTGTTTATTTCTGTTTTATAAACTCTTGGGTACTCAAATTTTTACGAGTAGCCAAGGGATTCAGGTTTAGCTTTGACGAATATTCTAGAGGAGCAATGGAGCAGGAGGCTTCGGCGTTCGTAGATATAGTATTCCGCTGTGTTGATATAGGTGATAGTGTCTTGTCTTGTATTTGAGTTGTAATGTCTAGACAGATGTTTATAACTGTCTAGTAAGTGATGTATATGCTGTGTAACTCTGTAAATTGTTGTATACTATGTAATAGTTTATGTTATTAATATAATTTATTCGTTCCGCTGTGAGATCGTTGTTGTTGTTTCTTTCTTTCTTCTCTTCTTTTCTTTCTTTTCTTCTTCTATCCCTTTCTTTCTTAATTAACGATGCGACTTTCTGTGGAGAAAAAGTCGGGTCGTTACATATGGTATCAGAGCATAGGTTGAGCGAATGCCTAAGCTTTTGGTTAAGTGAATATCAGAACACTAGGTTGAGTGAATACCTAGGTTTGGAAGGGTTGTTCATTAGAGATAGGATCTGTAGCAACCTGTTTGAGTGTATATATATATACGAGAGCGCGTAATTGTTAGTTATATAAAAATGATTTTATATTGTGTTAATTGATCGGTTGAGTGGTATATGGATTCTGGTCAATATGAGTAGCTAACGTTATTGATAAGGATCTCTAAACACTTGACCAGGCCAATGGACACAATATTGTTTTAAAAGGGAAGGTGAAATAATTTTACCCAGATATAATTTCTATATAAAAAAAGTATCATTTTAAATGTATATGGTATTTGTAATGATTGGTTGAGATGATAATAATTTATCATCTAGGATTAGGAGTCTGAGTGTTGAGGTTGGAAGTGTATTTGTCGAGACTGTAGACCTAATACCGTCTCGAGTGAACTTTGCAATTGTAAGGATTTCACAATCTCTGAAGGAAACCTGTTAAGGTTCAGAGTTTATTTTTGAAGTTTGGATCTGTCGGTTGGGCAGAAGCGAGTGATGGTATCTTGATACCTCAGGTAATAGTAGCTGTGTGATGAGACGCAGTGACTATGGATGTTCCCGAAGATGTTTTCTTTGGAACAAGTTGTGGAAGTGTGTCTGCTCCGGTGTTGTGGCTGAGTTCAGCATGGTGATTCTGTTTGGTTTGAAGTTCGAGTTTCTCGAAAAGCTTTGGTAAGGAAGTCTTTGGCATCTGTGACAGCGGTGCAGCTCGGAGTATTCTGTGTGTTGGCAGTAAGTTTCTGGCTGAGCAGTTTTTCTGAAGGTGAAGTTCAGAAGCAGCAGAGTGGATCCATTTCTCCGATGGATTGGTTAGTCAAGTTTGGGCTGTTCTGTTTGGTAAAGAGAGAACAGTTTTCTTTGGAATTAGGCTGGGTTGATTGCAAAAGTGACTTGCGATAGATTGAGTATTCTCTTAAGTTATCTGAGATTTTCTGGGATGTGTTGTCCAGTTTGTGCTTGTGTTCTTCATCAGCATTTTCATTCTACTCCAGATCAGAGTGGTGCAGCGGGAGCAGTTTGGCGAGTGCTCCTGTTTATCTTTTCCAGATAGGAGAAGTTAGTTCAGTCTACTGATATGGCGAAGTAGAGTTGTGTTTTGGATTATGGGTAGATTTTGAGAGGATCATTTTGTCGGGTTATTTTTGGTCTAGTTTGTTTCTAGAAGCATCGGCAAAGGTTGAGCTGATCAGAAAGGATTTGTATGAAGCTAGGATCGTCTGAAGGATTTTGTGGATAAGAGACGGAGGAATTTTGAATTCGAAGTTGGAGACTTCGTTGTTGTTAAAGTTTTCTCTGGTAAAAAGGGAGCTATAAGATTGGGTAAGTCTCGGAAGTCAGCTCCGAGTTGTTTTGGATCTTTTCTGTGATCTAATTTGGATAAGTACTTTGATCTACAAGGTTGAATTGTCAGTTTGGATAACTGGAATTCAATGTATTTTACGTATCTCTGAGGGAGTACGTGTTTGATCTATCTCTGGTTTAGGAATCAGCAGTTCTGGAGGAATTGGTTGTTGAGTCAGACTCGTTTGTAGTCTGATATCCTATTTAGTTCTGTAGATCTAGATGAGTAGGAGCTCTATAGCTTAGTAGTATTGGTTGTTTGGATTGTTTGCAGAGCGAGTATCCCGGTATATATATACTTGGGGAAACTCGAGGAAATTCTATCCAGAATTTTTAACTGGATAGTTAAATTTGTTTGGTTAATATGTTTGCTATGGTTGTTAGAATATGATTGATATGTATGGTTGCTGTTTAAAATTAAAAAAATTTACTGGGTTATTAAATTATCTTTGCTTTTAAATTTCGGGGACGAAATTATTTTAAGGGGGAAGGAATGTGATATCCCGGAATTTTGGCAATATCAATTTAATAATCTTTATTAATAATTAAATTGATTTGTTGATTTTATTTTATAAATTGACAAGTTTAATTCTTTTAAAGGTTAATAATATTTTAAATTGGCAATATTTATTAATATCTTTTCTAACAATTTTAAATTGGGAAGATTTATCTTTCTAAAACTTATATAAATGTTTTATATTTATAATGTATATATATATTGATATATATATTGTAAATAGGGAGTCTTTAAATTTAATAAAAGGATATGTTTTCAAATTATAATATATATGTATATATATTGTTATTTGAAGTTATGTATTAAATCTCAATATGATAATTATCAAAACTAATGTTAAAAGTATTTTCCATTTAGAATATATATAATTGTATATAGTGAAATGGAAAGGTAATGATTTGAATTTAATAAAGATGTTTTCAAACTTTAATATATATATATATATATATATATAATTTGTAATTTGGAAATTTTTAATTTGACTTAATACTTTTGGAAATAATATTTATGATTTAAATAACAAGAATAATTTCTTATTTAAAAATATATATGTAAGCTTAAGTTTAAATAAGATTTAAATAAGAAGTTTATTTATTTTTATAATCTTTTCTCTTTTTAAAAAGTCAAAATGGTTTGTAAAAATATATATATAGTTAAGCTCAAGCATTTATAAATATGTTATATATATATTTGATTAAAGTATAAGTTATTTTAAATAATAGTTTTCACATTTGTAAATTTATATAGGAATGTAAAGCTTAATTATAAAAGATAAATACATTTTTATATACATATAGATATTTTATAAATACATAAATGACTTAAGTAAATTAATTAAAATAAGAATTAACACTTGTAAACATATGGAGGCTTGGTTGGTATATGTGTAAGCTAATTAACAACTTAAGGGGACAAGTGTCAATTTCCTTGATAATTTAATTTAAAATTATTATAAATAAAAGAAGAAAAATCTGTTTTCTCTTTTCAGTTTTAAGATTATCTTTTCTTCTTTCTCAACAAAAAGCAATTCGAATCTAAAATTGCAAAGAAGAAATGTAAAAACTGGAAATTCTAATGCAAACTTAAAGGAGATCAAAGGCAAACTCAATAGCATCTTCAGATCTTCTAATACAATCAGATAAGAAAGATAAGAAGGCAATTCAGTAGCAGTTCCAAATCAATCAACAGGAAGTCTATATTCAACTAAGCAAAAGAAATCAAGTTCAAAAATCAACATGCAGATGATAATTCAAAAGCCTGGAAACAAAATCTGTTTTCTGTTTTAAATTACAAGTGAGTAAACTTAAGTTTTAAAAACAGTTTTAAAATTTTGTTTCCACTTTGTTATGTGAAGAAAATCATGTGTTAGCCTTCATGTTTGAATTGAAATGGATGTATGCATGTATACTAGTATTGTTGCCTGTGAATAACTAGTTATGTTGGAATATAGGCTCTGTATGTTTACAGAGTTTAATTTTCTTTTTAAATATATACATCTCATCCTCTAATCACTGTTAGCCATTTAGTTGTGAATGAAAGATGTTTAAAATCATATAATACGCTCTGGAAATAAGTTATGGAATTTTCTATAAATTATTTGTCTGGAAATTTTATGAATAACAGCAAATACATTTTTATGTCAAAAATCAACTAATTCAATTACAAATTTGGATTACATGAATGTATTCGAGGTTGAAAATCATGATTTTTAATATGAGTTTCATGATTTTTAGTTCGATAATTTGTGAGAATTTTCGAGAGAAACGCTTTTGGCATTTTTGTTGATTGCCGAAGATCGGCGGTGACTGGGAAGTCGGAGTTTGGACTGGAGGTGGTTGGGATGTCAATGCACTCGGTAAAATTAGTATGGTGATTTTTAAATGGTCGTGGTGGTCGGAATTTGATGAGATAGGGTTTAAGCTCTGTGTTTGTCGTGGATGTTCAAGTGAGTTTCGCGACGTCGTGACATTATCGGAGTCGACCACGAGTTCGCCGTGGGTACTGGTAGTCGAGACGGAACTATGGGAAGAAGGACGAGGCTTCTCAAGGCTGGAATCGACGGTGACGAGGATATTCTGGTGATCTTGTTTGTCGAACTGATGGGTTCATAGCTCGATTTCGATTTCGTTCGAATCGAAGAGAAAATGGTGGTCGATCGCGATGTAGTGATGAAAGGTGACTTGTCGGAGGCCATCGTGGAGTTCGCCGTCGATCGACGTGGGTGTGCACGTTTATGTGCACGATTTCGTGCACCTGGAAGTTGGAATTGGGGAAGAAGCTAGAGCTTGGGTTTTGTTCGGGGGAAATCGAGTTTTACTCGAAGCAAGATGTTACGTGGGTATGACGTGAGTGTTACTTCGAGTTTCTGATGGTATTACTCGAGAGTTGCTTCGGGTTTTCTTATGGTTTTCTCGGGTTTGAGTTTTAGAGCAGGCCCTAAGATTTTAAAAAGAAATGTACAGGAAGTTTTAAAAAGTTAAAACAAAGGAAATTGATTTTGTAATGTTTCTAAGTTTTAAAAACAAAAGTTAACAAGTTTTAATTGTAAAATAAATTGTTTTCAGAATTAAATGTTTTAACAAGTTTAAATTAATTTAAATAAATAAGTTTTGAAGAATAGAAAATAGATTTGTAAAATGATCTTTGTATTAAAAATTATTTAAATAACTTTGGAAAGCTTCAAAGATTTTAAAGGTAAAAACTAAATGTTGTAATTATTTAATTATAATAAAGATTTTATCTTAAGTAATTAAGATTTTGATTTATTAAAGGAAATTAATATGTGAAATTAATAAGGATAATTCATTTACTGAAAATGATTTAAGAATAGATAATAATTTAATTAAGATAATGATTTTCTTAATTAAGATATTTAAGTATAAGTAGTTAAGAAATTATTTAATTAAATTTAAATAATTAGATAAATAATTAACTAAGTAATTAATTAGTGATTAGTTAGAGATAATCACTTATGAATTATTTAAGTATAATTACTTGATGAAGTAATTAAGGAATAATTACTAGATGTAATTAAGTAAGGCAAATTATTTAATAAAGTGATTAAAGGATAATTATTTTATGAAAGTAATTAAATGGAAATGATTAAAGAGTTAATTACCTAGTGTTATTAATTAAATAATTTAGTTAATAAAGTTAATTAATGGATTAAGGTAATTAATTGTTGGTTAAGGTAAATAAATTGTTGGTTAAGATAATTAATTAAAAAATAATTAATTAATGAAAGTAATTAAGGGAAGTTAATTACTAATTAAGATTAATCAAAGGTGATTAATAATTGTGGTTTAATTAAGATTAATTACTTAAATGTAATTAATTTAAATAAATAAATAATTAAAGATGTAATTAGAAATCATTAGTTTATAATTAATTAATGATGTAATTAAGAGTTGATATTAAGATTTATTAATCAAATGATAAGTGATTAATTGTAATTAATTAAGGATTAAAGTAATTGATTATAATTAATTAATTAATGAAGTAATTAAAGGTTAATTACTGTATTTGATTAAGAATAATTAATTTGTGAAATTAATTAAAGATAATTACTTAAATGTAATTAAAGAATGATTAATCAAGGTGATTAATTAAAGTGGATAATTAGAGAAAGATTAATTAATTTATTGGTAATTAATTAATGATTATATAAGTAAGATTTATGATGAAGTAATTAATTTAATTTATTTTAAATTAATTTGAATAAAGTAATTAATTTAATTCACTTTAAATTAATTAAAGCTAGAGATAGTTAATTTAATTCATTTTAAATTAATTATGTTGTGATTAAGTAAATCATTGCTTATAAATGGATGATAGTAATTACCTTGAATGGTTTGAATCTCAAATATGAGATTAGTATTGTGTGATATGGATGTATTGGTTGCATAGTGATAATGAGATGGATTATTTGTTGGTGATAATAATGATGATTATCTTTTGAGATATTGTGAATTATCTATCTTTGTGTATATAGATAAGTTTAAATGTTTAAACCTTTAAACAACTTGGCCTTAAAAGATACGTTTTGGATTTCGATGAGACCGGGATCGGGTTTCCGTATACCGGTATTCTAGGTCTGGAGACCCGAATACCACATCGATCCAAATTAACGATAGGTCGTGAATCTCAAGTGAAGATGAAGATTCAGAGTGCAAGGGTTATTGTCGTTAACTCTGAGGGTGATTCCAAAACGAGTGTAACGAGATAATGCCTTCAGTTTCGTTCGAACCCGGAACGAACTTGTATGGATTGAATGCTTTCAGCACATCGTCAGGCGGGCGATGAGCATTCTAAGTGATATGTTCTGATTAAAGGTAATCGTAACCTCAAGCCTCATCAACCGGGAATGGCTAAAACAGGGGAGGTGCAACAAGGCTTCGTGGGTAGCACCCACTGAGAGCAAGATAGATCCCTGTCTAGAGGTCCCTTTTCTTTTATTCGGCTTAGTGTGTGGTTGGTCGCGCCAACTACGGGATTGTCTTGTTCGGAATTATCGAGTAAGGGATGGTTTCGGCTTTGTGTTGCAGGGGATTGGGAGTGATCCTCGGTACGGTGATCTAGGCCACGTACTGTGACGGGCGGTACCCCAGTAGCCCTGCCATTGTATGGAATCCAAACTCCAATAAGTGCCGTACGTATTAGTTGTGCCCAACTATGTTGGAATGTGAGATGTAAGCATTTCAGCTATTTCTATATTTTACTTGAAAACCCTAGACCCTATTATAATAAAATCATATTTCCTATCAAATGTTTTGGTTAGCGTAAGGTAAAAACTTACCCATGTTTATTTGTGGGGAGTCTTACGTGATACCTTTTTCTTTCTAAAGGTTTTGAAGTTAAGCAAGTTTAACCTGTTACTCACACCAGACCCATGTCTGACCCAAGTGTTTATTTTTGTTTTATAAACTCTTGGGTACTCAAATTTTTACGAGTAGCCAAGGGATTCAGGTTTAGCTTTGACGAATATTCTGGAGGAGCAATGGAGCAGGAGGCTTCGGCGTTCGTAGATATAGTATTCCGCTGTGTTGATATAGGTGATAGTGTCTTGTCTTGTATTTGAGTTGTAATGTCTAGACAGATGTTTATAACTGTCTAGTAAGTGATGTATATGCTGTGTAACTCTGTAAATTGTTGTATACTATGTAATAGTTTATGTTATTAATATAATTTATTCGTTCCGCTGTGAGATCGTTGTTGTTGTTTCTTTCTTTCTTCTCTTCTTTTCTTTCTTTTCTTCTTCTATCCCTTTCTTTCTTAATTAACGATGCGACTTTCTGTGGAGAAAAATTCGGGTCGTTACAGTTAAGGTGTTACCATTATCCCCCTTAACACATTTTATATAAGTGTCATAGTCTATACAACACTGTAAACTCCACCGTAAACTAGTGGGCTATCAGGGAGTACTCCATAGGTATAACACGAAACAAATCGTAGTGGTCGCGCATAGGGATACGAGTATGACAAGGCACATGAGGCAATACCCAAGGTAGTGAAACTACCGTTTGCCTGATCCGGACGGGTGAGAACGCATCGCCGCAACGATCGCAACACTGCGAAACAACACTCCCAATTCAAGGGTGTGCACCAATCAAAAACAAGTAATGAGTAGTTTAAGAAGAAGTGTGTCCCCTAGAGGTAGCTAACCTCACTGGCCCAGCACGGCTCCTGTTTAAGTCAATTTGACACAAGTGTCAAGGCTATCCATTATCGTTCTCTTTCTTCAAATCCAACAACGTCATCATTCCAACCACTTCATTCTGGATCACACTCCGCGTATAATAGTTATTAAAGTGGTTTTTGGTTTGGACAGAGATTATGTCCCTAACCGATCCCGGTCTCTTCAATAACTACGTAATTATTACACCGATTGGTCATTTAATAAACTTTCAAAATAGTTTATATTTCAAAACCGAAATATCATTGCCATTTCAAAACCATATCAATACGATATCAATTTCACTTCAAATAAATCCATTTCCAAAATCATATCACTTTCCAAAGTTATATCGCTTTCGAAATCCTAAGTCTTTTAAAATCAAAACACTTTGGAAATCAAAACCTTAAAATTCATTACACATTAAAACTATAGCTTGAAATCATAACATTCGGAATCCATAACACTTTCCTCTTAAACAGTTTAGATATTAAAATTAGTCTATAAAATAAAATAGTTATAAAATAAAAATAGTTTATATAAAATAGTTATAAGTTAAAATAGTTTATAATAAAATAATATATATTGAAAATGATTTATATAAAATAGTTTATATTAAAATAATTTATAAAGTAAAATATAAATAGTTGTAGATATAGTTTAAAAATACTTTATAAAATAAAATAGCTTCCACAAATTCACAAATCGATTCAATTTAACTCGACTTCAAAATTCAACTTAATTCAATCTCAATTCATAAATTTCAACTCAATGCAATTTCTCAATAAATAATTTCGAATTATAACGATTTCAAATACAGATTTTAAACACAAAATAAACCATTAAATTTCAATATATTTCAAAGCTTTAAATATTCCATATTTCAAAAACTAAATTTGATAATTCCATTTATATCTTAATTTAATTTAATTTCATTTAGTTTCTGAGATATTTCTTTAATCATTTCAATACATCTAAATACAACTTCAATTTACAAATTTATATAAACAAAATATCCCATTTAAATTTATATAAGTTTGAATATTCATTTAAGCCACTTTTTAATAAAATAAAAGTTAGAAAACATATCTTAAAATTTCAAACTTAATAGATTTCAAATCAAACTTTTTTAAGTATAATTCTTAAATAATTTAAAAATTCCAAATCAAATTCAAATTTTATCTTTCAAACTGAAACATTATAAACTCTATATTTGAAAATATATACATAAATACTTAAACATATTTTTATATTGATTCAAATCAACTTTATTAAATCAACTTTAATAAATCTTTAAAATCAATATTTATTAAAACCATATATTTCTTTTCAAAACCATAGAAATCAATTTCCAAAATATTTATATATATAGACCAACGGTGTCTGTATAAAATTTTCTACCCTATGGTCAAATGATACGGATATTTATCATTTCAATCCGTAATTTATATATATACGGGTATATATCTTTTCAACCCGCAATCCCAAATTCAATTCAATGAAAATCGCTTGGGTTTATCATTTCAACCCATAACGATTTTCTCCTATTCTACAGATCGTTCGAGTATGTATCATTTCAACCCATAGTGAATTCTATACTAACAGGGAGCTTGCAGAGTGATAACAGATATGATAATAATATAACAGACATATATCATCAATATAAATAACAGATAATGGTGTTAGGTGTCACAGGTGAACAGATACAGATAATGGCATATATATAGCAATATAAATAACAGATAATGGTGTCAGGTGTTACAGGTGAACAGATACAGATGATGGCATATATATAGCAATATAAATAACAAACAGCAGCATATTTCAATTGTCGTTCCAATTGAAATCAAATTTAATAAATGTAAGAACATTAATCGTGAGTGATTGCTCACCTTTCGAGGCTAGAGAATAGACAACGGAATGAGATGAGATATGAATCCAAGCATGGATTTTGAGGCAAAGCAAGATTGGCATGAATTCGATGAATTCGACGAGCATAGCTGATAGTTGAAAATCGAATGCTACAATCAGCTTTATATAAACAGAAACAGGATATCTATATTTATATATATATATAACCAAAATTAAATTTAGAATTACAAATTTTAAAAAAAAAGTAAAATAAAATATATTACCATTATATATATAAACATAACATATTAACAATATATCTATATATATTGTTACACAATCATTACTCAAAATTTAAACACGTATATAAAAAAACAAACAAACCCGTACACGTATATATAACTTACATATATTATGTTAAGGTTACAGACCCGAAACAAATTATACTCATATATAATATTTATACATCATTAAATAAACACTGACATACCCATATACAAAACATCATATCATATCTCCCGTACATATATTACTATATTTTCCTTTTCCAACACCCAAACAACATATCATATATATATAAACATATCTATGCAAACCCAATGCTTGTGAATAAATATGTGCAGACCTATTTATAACCAAATATACTTAAATATATATATATACCAGTTTTATAAAAGTACCTTATCCCTTTGTTTAAAACATGCTATATATAAATCTGAACCCATAACCTATCTATATAAATACACATATATATATATATATATTCTTATATTAAACAGTAATAAAATTCAAAATCTCATAAATCATAGCATATATATGCGAACGCGTATATATGTATACAGTTAAGATTATATATATATATTATAAAACTTAGTTATACATGAATATCTTCAGACCAATATCCAATATTACTTAAAATGCACGAACAGTCTATACTTGCTAAAAACTGTTGCAAAACTATTATATAAATAAATAAACAGAAGTCGAATTCTTAAAGACGGCAAAGAAAAGAGAAGTAAAATAAAATTTGAAAATAATATAATTTCTTACAAAACTATATATATAACTTATATGTGGACTTACATACATTTATTTTTAAAATTGATATCTACTCATACGATATAGACTTACTTTGCTGCCGACTCATAAAAATAGATGTTGTAACTTATATATGTAACTAATCATGTAGAAACATACATATTATAAAAAAACAACATCAGGTTAAAACAAATTTTTACCAAATCATTATATCATTTCATAATCCCATGGCAAAGTATATTTTTAATATATAACACACTATAGATTCCTAGGAAACAACTTAATAACATAGTATATATACATAATACCTTATATATACGTACAAGAAAGAAGGTTCGGCAAGAAGGGAAGGTGGCGGCCTCGGCAAAAAGGGGAGGTGGCGGCCTTGAGCTGCTGCGTGGGGATGAGAGCTACAGGAGAATAAGGCGGCCAGGGTAGAGGGCAGGCATGCAGGTGAAGCGAAAAATAGGCGAGGCTTGTTATGGTGGCTATCGGATGTTGTATGGGTCTCGGCCCAGGCTTAAGGTGGAGGAGGACGCATGGGTTGTTCACGGTGGTAGTTGGAAGCAAGGGTGGTGAGGAAGTTGGGCTGAGGAGATGAGCATGTAGGTAGGTGGTTCGGTATGGGAAAAGAGAGGAAGAGATGGTTTTCAAGGGGAGAGAATGAGCTACAGGCAAAATATATGGCACTTCCTTTTTTTCTTTTTTTTTCACAGGCAAATATGTAGGAAGCAAAGGGTTTCTGGGTGAAGTTAAGGGCAAGGACGCAATAATAATAATAATAATTGTAACTGGTGTAATTGTTATAATTTCTCAAAGCAACGTCAGAAGAAAAAAAGTAGAGAAAGCGAAAGGACGAGCCATATATAAATCTGAATACGGTGGGAATAACGAAGCCAACATTTAATTTTCTCTGGGAATTATAAACAACTAATGTCTGTTGGTTTTTAACCGGTGGAAAATAAATTGTCACAAAGAACAAAAAGGTTGGAACCGATACCGATACAGTTACCGTTTTCGCGGATTCCACTGCGTATCAGACTTCAAACCACAGAATTGAATATACCGCAGAGATCAGCACGACGAGACGATCAAAACGGTATACAGATATCAGTGGTACGATCATCGTATCAAAAGTCGATAATCGGTACCGAAATGCTGCTATTTTGCCGAAAATAAGATCGACGGAGCAATAACAGTCAAAATTTGAAGAAATGAAATATGACGCCTTGCTCAGAAGATGAATTAGAATTTTTCTATGTAAAAATATTCAGGTTTTGAAAACATTTTATTATCATCAATTTTAACTGATATAAATTGGAATAAAATTACACTAGAAAATAAACTTTCAAATTATCTGATGAAAATTTACCAGTTGCTATGATTAATTAGACGCATTCCAAATATCAATTTTTTATTTCAAAATTTTATCGTTTAAAATTTCACAAAATTTCAACTAATTACGTTTTTAAAACAGTTAAAATTTATGGGTCGTTACAGGTTTATTTAAGCCTTCGAAGGAGTTGAAGCATATGTTTTCGAAAGAGGTTTTCCAAATGCTTTCGAAGGGGTTGCCATCAACTTGTGTTTTAAAGAGTAAGCTTTCGAATGGGTTTCTTACTTATAAAATAATGCTTTTGAAAGGAGGGGTTTCGACCTAGTTCAAGCTCGCTGCCGTTCTTTAGCCTTTCGAGTGTATTGAAGCCATCATTGCTTTCGAAAGGTAGTGTTTGTTTTAATGATGTTTTAAGATGCCTTCTAAATGCTTTCGAAAGGGTCCAAGGATTTTGAAGGTAATGGCTTCGAAAGGGGTTTCAACGCTATCCTTCAATGTTTTGTTTATATGATTTGAAGCTTTCGAAAGGGATGGTGCTGAAGCCATCATGTTTTCCCCAATATTTATATATGATGAAGGATGGTTTCGAAAGAGATACTTTCATTTATATTCATTTTGACTCAAATAATATTTTAAGTATAAACCCAATGGTTTCAAAAGGGGGCTTTCAATGATTGTGGAAGGGTCACTTCCAATGGTTTCAAAAGGGGTACTTTCAATGGTTTCAAAGCTAAGCTTCTAAGTGTTATTAAGTAATACTTTAATATGTTCGAAAGGGTTTCGAAAGAGACGTTTTAAAGTTTTAAAAGGCAGAGGCCTAATGTTTTGGAAAGAGGTTTTTATGCTTTTGAAGGAGGTTATCCAATGAAGTCGAAAGCAAGGTTCTGAAGGTTTCGACAACCTTAGTTTTCAAAGCAAATAACCAATCTCAGTTTTGAAAGCAAACCATGGCATAAATATATAAAGTATTTTGAAAAGGATTTTTTGAAGAAGTTTTCTCTGATTAAAGGGTTAAAGGGATTAATCAAGCTATTGTGTATGCTTCTTTATATATATATATATATATCCACATTGTAATGGACCCATAACTGAATTGTGGGGAAGGGCGGAATAACCAGCATAGTTGACCCGTAGTGAATATAAATTAAGTTTACTCCTGAATGAGTAGAATTGCATCTAGGAGGTTAGGAAGATCAGAATATAGGATGCTAAAATAATAAAGAAAAATATTGGCAGGGGCCAATAGGTTCTTAGTAAGCCCATGAAAACTGTGTATTGGCAAAAATATTGGTAGGGGCCAATAGGTTCATAGTTAGCCCATGAAAACTATGCATAAGTGAAGATGTCAGAAAAACAGGTTCATAGTAAGCCCATGAAAACTATGGTTTTGATACTGGCAGGGGCCAGTAGGTTTGTAGGTAGCCCATGAAAACTAAATCCGGACTAAGATATTGACAAATGTCAATAGGTTCCTGATCAACCCATGAAAACTAGGATAAGAAGTGAAGAATCTTCGTAGTCACCAATAGGTTCCTAGTCAACCCATGAAAACTAGGATAAGTGTTAAGATATTCGAGTTACTAATAGGTTCATAATAATCCCATGAAAACTATGTAATTGGACAGTAAGTCCTTATATATTTTACCGGTTATTAGTCATCCTATGAAAACTAGTAGGTTAATAGTAATCCTAGAAACTATAATCGAGACAGATAATCAGAATGAATGGGGATGGGTAATCAAGAATTGATTCATTTGTTTTGCATATCATCACATTATATTATTTTGAATTGTTTTAACCATTGTGGATGCAGGAGCACAGTGTATGGTTTTATAAAGGTTTTAGGATACTAGTGAGGAGAAAACCCATTCCGCTAAGCTGCGTAGTCTCACTAGATATCTAAATGATTTGAAATGGTAGATTATTATTCATACCAGGCTTCATGTCTTATTCGAAGTTTATGTTTTCCTCTTAAAGTCTCGGGTACTTAATTTATTTTAAGTAGTTTCAGAGTTGAGGTTTTAGGTACCTCATTAGACGAATAAAGCTTCTGGAGACGTTCAGGAGGCATGATAGCTATATAGAGTTCTTTTTTATTTGATTCCACTGTGTTGTTTTTTGTAATGGAAAAGTTGTTATATTGCCTGTATATACTCTGATCATCCAAGGGGGCATTTTCATATGTCGCTCTTGGCATATGTTGTAATAAATATATTTTCTCTGCACGTGGTTAACAATTTTGGGATTATGTAATGAATTGGAAATGTTTTGAAATGGAATGTGATTTTGTTTGATGTTTTAAAAAATTTCCATATTCATGTGTTTCTGTGTATCAATGAATCTAACAACGCCGTATTTGGTCGTCGAGGGTTAATAACTATGGATAACTGCAGCATTCGAAGTTGTTAGTTTTGTGCCTCCAAGTAGGGGGATGTTACAGTCAATAACAAGGTCAGACATATTTTGAAAGGGGCATTGGGAGATCTAGTCTTCTAAGTTTTAAGAGAAAGGAGGAAATATTTTTCTATATCTTTTGCTATACATAAATGGCCTCTATTTGTTTTCTCTGTACACTTGTTCATGAAGCCATACTAATAGTTTTGCAATCTATAAGCAAGGAGGAGAAAAGTGTTCGAGGAGGAAACAACCAACAAAAATCGTGTTTGATTGTTGGCTAGATTTCGAAGGTGAAACCTACCGATTTATTTAAACATTTATGTAAATTATATTCATGAGCACTTGTTCATATAAATATATAATCTCCTTAATTACGATCTCAAGTGTTTATAAGAAAGTTTGAAATAAAATATTAGTTTAATATTTATTTTATAAACAGACTATTGTAATATATATGTATATATTTTGTGTGTGCGTGTGTATTAATATTTGGTGGCAATTTTTCTTAATTTTCAATTTATATATATTTATAAATCAATTTATTTATATATATTTTATAGGGACAATTTGGCTAAAGTCCCTATTGAGTTCCAAAATACACCAAACATCTATCCTAAAAAGGTAAGTAAATTAGGTCCTTAGAATTAAGTTGCTAAATAATTGCATACATTTATGCAATTATTCAGTGAATAATTACAGACATTTATGCAATTATATCCAAAAATTGCAGACATTTCTGCAATTATTCACTAAAAATTTGTGGAAATTTTTGCAATTTTTTGAAAAAATTGCGGAAATTTCCGCAATTATTCACGGAATAATTGCAGACATTTATGCAATTTTGGATATAATTGCATAAATGCCTGCAATTATCACTGAATAATTGCATAAATGTATGCAATTATTCAGTAACTTAATTCTAAGGACCTAAGTTACAATCTCTTTTTGGGGAGGAGTTTTCGTGTATTAAGTTTGATTTTAAGGACCTGGGCCTAATATTCACTATTTTATATTACTTGTTTTATTTATTAAATCTCAAAATATTTTTTGGTTTTATAAATAAAAAAATTGATAATTTTTGTTTCGCTTTTCTGATTAAAAAATTAATTTTGATTTATATATATTAATAAATTTCATTGGGTAAATTTTTGTTAATTGCTTTCATTTTCAACTTATAAAAAAACACTTTTTGTTTCGATATTTTATTTTAGAACTCAAACTACTTCTAAATTTAAAATTTGAATTTTCATATTTATATAAATTGGATTGGACATTTTTTGTGATTTGCTGTGCACATTTTAAAATAGTTTTTTATCTTTGTTTTACTGGATATTCAATTTTGAATAAGTCAAAACTATTTGAAATTTTAATTTCAAATATGTCTTATAAAAATAAAAAATTAATTTAAAAAATATTTATATATTAATATATTTACATATATATCTGTGTGTGTGCGTGTAAATTATATACACACACACACACACAAAACAACAACAAATTAATTTTAAATATTTTCCTCGATGTGCATATATTTATTATATATATTTATTTATTTCCATATTGATTAAATATAATGGTCGAATTAAATTAAAATAAATAAATTATCCTATGTTAGGGTTAGTACAAATTTAACTTTATGATGTATATGTTGATCGACTTTAATATTTATGTTGACATATGTTATCACCTACACATTTATTAACCATATGTCATAATGGTTAACTTTACAATATTCTCATATTACCCCTAAATTAGATTATACAGTTAACATAGTTTGGATATTTGTATTTCTAAATGAACATCTCAAAATATTAAAATATCTATAAAATTAATCATTTAAGTTTAAATTAAATCAATAGTAAAATAATATTATCAAACAACAACAAACAAATAAATATTTTAAATAAATTATATAAACTAATAAATTAAAATATTTCTTGAACTTCTTATTTACAAGTACTAAATTTAATTTAGTATCAGAAAAAATATTATTTACATTATTACAAAATAAGATATTGTGCAAATTAATAAAAGGAATTTGTTTAAAATTCACCCTTTTAACCCTGCTACCAATGTACATGATCCAACAATGGTATCAGAGCCTGCATTGTGTTTATGTGATTAATTAGACAACACATAAATTGAACTATTTTGAAAAATCCAAATTAAATGAGTGTCTAAGGAAAATATTCTCAAGCTAAGGAGGAGGTTACTCTGATTAAGGAACGTTCTACGAACGTAAAATGTTCGGATCTCCTAGCATTTATGTGGCTTGTCGAAAAGGTCTGTTTTAATGGTATGGCCTTGTCGAAGACCTGAAAGTGTTTTGAGTCCTAGGTTGATTCAAATAAGTTCATTTGAATATTATAAAATTAATATAAAATTGTTTTAAACTAAAATAAATAGTTACATTATTTTATAAAGATTTATAAAATGCAAAGAATTTAAAATTAAAAAATAAATATAATGTTATGTTTATAATTATTTAATTAATAAAAGAATACATATAAATATATATATATATATATAACTTAATTAATTAAAAATGTTATGATAATTAAATGTGCATACATTATATGTATCAAGAAAATTGGAGGTTAAATAAATAAAACTCGTGAGACTTAAGGGAGTATGAAATGAATTGGATGTATATAAAAGACGATGATTTCATGAGTTATACTTAACTCCCTTAAATATCTCGAATACTCTACAAAATTATTTTTAAGTTATGTATTTAAAATAATAGTGCTCTTCATCATTTATCATAAAAATAAAGTATCTTACATATACATGGTGTTGAGCAAACTTAAGCCATGGAATGTGTAAGGTGGTGTTCATAATTCATATTATCCCTAGGTAAATAAGAATGTTACGTAACTTGGTTGAGCAATCTTAAAGTTACACAACTCACCTTAGAATATAAAAAACTGATGGGTTTAGGGTATCTAAGTACTTCATGATTTGTTGAGCAACCTCAAGGTTATGAAGATAAATAGGAGCATTATTAAAAGTATGTTTGGATTTATATATGAGATATAATTAGTAAACTGTTACTTACCATTTATGGTGACCACAAGTTGTTGAGCACTCTCAAGGTTGTAGTAACATGATAAACAGACCCTAACACATAATAAAGGAATTTCATAAATTCTTATATCTCTTTTAGGGTTTTTAAAAATGAAAATTTCGGTAGGAGCCTTGTTAGAGAAATATAATAAAATAATCTAATAAGTATAAGAATATCTGTATTTCTATCTAATTTATTATAATGAATTTGTGTAGATCAAATGACAACCATGAAGCTATATTTTGAAAATAACACATTAAATGGTGCAAATTATAAAAAATGGATACAAAACATTAAGATAGCACTCACCTATGAAAAGCTCTGGTATGTTATCTCCAACGAGCCATTAGCTAAACCCAATAAGGATGCCACCCCCAAACAAACTAAGGCTCATGAAGATTGGTTTATGGATCAACAATGAGCATCGAGCTCCAAATACAGTGTTATCCCGCCTTTTGGCAAGGCCATGACACCAAGAACTTGACTTGGATATCGACGAATTTTGTCCGAGTCCGGATTGAGCCAAAATTGATATGACACGACAAGCGAAGCTATGAGAGTCAACGTTCCAAATTTCAGGTCAATTCGAGTTTGTACGCTCAAGTTACAACCGATGCAAAATTGAATAAAAACAGCAGCCTCGCGTTCGACTCGCTCAGTTCGCGTCCCTCAGGAATGCTAACTTCGACTCACTCCGCCCTACTTCGACTCGCTCCGCCTCGAACCACACTTCGACTCGCTCCGCCTCGAGCCTACTTCGACTCGCTCCGCCTCGAGCCTACTTCGACTCGCTCCGCCTCAAGCCTACTTCGACTCGCTCCGCTTCGACCCGCACTTCGACTCGCTCCGCCTTGAGCCTACTTCGACTCGCTCCGCTTCGAGCCACATTTCAACTCGCTCCTCTTCGACTCCATCAGAGAGCCACGCTCTGACACGATCTACTTCACATCCACATAACGGAGCATAGCAATCAATGCGAACGAAAGCATGGTCATCGATACGAACAAAGGGATTCGCAGCGATACGAACTGGGCTAATTCGTAACCGAGTCGAATAAGAGCGAGTCGAACAAAACAGCCAACCAGGGATTCTAATTCGTATCGATCATATCTCCTAATCTACAAGTCCAAATGCTATGAAATTTTCACAGAAGACTACGTGCATGCTAAAGAATGTCCACGCCAAATTTCGACTCCATTGGATGATATCTTGATCGATACAAAATCTGTTCGTATCGATCATGGATCGGACCGAAACTTCACGGTCTTGGGCGCGCGGGCCTGGTCACGTGCCAGAGAGGGTCTCCCGAGATTTGAGCGAAATAACAGCCTCATACACCTATAAATAGACCTCCAAAGCCAACAGAAAAGGGGTTCTTTCTTCTTCTTTGAGATCTCCAACACCCAGACTCTGCTAGATACGGATCTAAACTCCATAGCTGCTGCTGCAAACAAATTTCACTGTTGTTGTACTCAAGTTTCAGAACCATAACTCACTACAATCCATTGTAATCAATTGTAATCAATTGTAATCGACAAGTGAACATCAATAAAGTCATCAACTTCAAAGTGGATGTAGGCCAGATCGCCGAACCACTATAAATCTTGTGTTTCTGTATATCTCTTCCCATTTTTAAATTTATTATTCTTCACTTGTTATCCTCTACAATACTTAGATCTGAGATCTGTGATTATATATTGCTGATTTGTGTTCACACACTGGTGCTTTCACGACATTTGGGGTTTGTGACCATTTTTGGCGTAAACACTTTGGTGCTTTCACTGAGAATTGAACTCAGGGATTTTATCATTTGGAAGTTGAATTTGAAGGCTTAAGGATTCAGATCTGAAAAACTATGACAAGGCAATCAAATAGAAGACAAAGGGCGGAGAGAGGTCAGCATGAAGGGAGTCAAGAGGCTTCCTCAGGTGCAAACCAGACATCAATCTTCATCACCAGGGATGAGATAGAGACAATGATGAAGAGATAAGAGGAAATGATCCAGAACTTGCTTCTTCAGATCGGGTAGCTTGGAGCGCAAAATCAAGGAGCAACCAGAGTTCAGAACGGAGTAGGACCATCTGACACAGCCCCAGAACTAGGAGGCACTTACCCAGAGCATGTTGATCCGATCCCAGGAGCAGTACCAGGAGGAGCTGTGCAGTGTGGCATTGATAGAGAAGTGAATGCTCGTTCAGGAGAGCAGACTCCAGGAATCCCTCGTGAACTCGGGGGGCAAATCGGAAATGACGAACCAGGACTACAACTTGGAGATAGTGACAGATTGGTGGAGATGGTCAGACAAGCCATGAGAGGCGGACTAGTGAATAGAGATCTGGAGGATGTGAATAGGAGTCCCTTTGCTCCTACGATCAAACAAGCCAGGAATCCACCAGAATTCAAGTTACTAACATTAGACATGTATGATGGGAGGACGGATCCTACGTATCATCTAACGAAGTACATGAGGCACATGGAAGTGCTGGGGGCATCGGAGGAGGTCATGGCCCGGTGTTTCCCACTGTACTTGGTAGACATAGCAGCATTATGGTTCAGACAACTGGAAAGCGGTTCCATTCGAACATGGACCGATTTGACTGAAAGGTTCATGAGGCAGTTCAGGGTTCACATTTCAAGACCCAAAAATGTGATGAGTTTGGCAACACTGAGGCAAAGAACCGGGGAGTCTTTGAGGAACTTTCTGACGCGATTCAATGCAGCGGCAGTTTCGGTGGATCGACCCGATCCGTCCATGGTTTTGATGGCAGCTGTATCTGGCATAGCAGATGGCACAGAGTTCAAGAATTCGTTAACGAGGGATCCCCCTATGGATCTAGGAGAATTTTATCATGAGGCTGAAGGTTTTTTACGACTAGAGGATGCAAACGCTGAAAGAGAGGAAGGAGTTGATGTTTATGCAATCAAGGGTGAGAATCCTCCTAAAACAGATTCGGGAACTGGTAAAGGGAAACGAAAAGCTGAGGATAATAGTGATGGACCGACGCGACCACGAAAGGAACCAAGGTTCACCTCTTATACGGAGCTGAACAAGACTTTGGAGCGAATCTACTAGGACACCCGGGGGCAGGTTCCTTATCGAAAGCCAATGAGAAGGGATCCGACCAACAATGAAAGAAGGTCAGACAAGTACTGCCTATTCCACGAGCTGAATGGTCATAGCATGAATGATTGCAGACACTTGAAGGATGAGGTTGAGGGACATATGCAGAATGGGCTACTATCGCAGTACATAAGAAGGGGAACGGCAACGGTGGAACGAGAGCGACCACTGCTTGCACCTACTGGAGACGGCTCAGGATCGAGGCGTCAGCTTGTCATCAATTGATTGGGATAATGACGAATAAGTAGCAAACTCCATACCAACATGATTAAGTCATTTACTCATGTATAGGACCGCGAACGATCCTCGGGCATGCTCTGATACGACCACTAATCGCAACGGTGTAGGTGTTTGCACTTTGGCGTCCCTGTTTTCCTTTTATTTTCCATTTCTAATGTTTGAACCTGATTTTGTTGAACATTTCTGTTGAAAAACTCATTTTGAATGAAAAGTATGCCATTTGTGAAGCTATAACGGCTAAGCCACTTACACATGTAAGGGATCACGAACGGTCCTCAAACATGCTTTGAGATGGCTATAAACCGCCACCACAAACAATTCAGAAACTCACTCGAACGTGAAATCTGGCACTAATGATACTAAGTCCCCCCAGGCACACACAAATCGCCTCGAACGGCACCCGACCGCGAACGGTCACAATTCGCCTCGAACGGCACCCGACCGCGAACGGTCACAATTCGCCTCGAACGGCACCCGACCACGAACGGTCAAAAATCGCCTCGAACGGTACCCCGATCGCAAACGGTCACCATTCGCCGCGAACGGCATCCGACCGCGAACGGTCAAAAATCGCCTCGAACGGCATACGATCCCGAACGATCGTCATTCGTGGTCAAATAAAACTATCAATTCTTTTGCAGGTCATCAACAGGATATGAACATCCAGCTTATGGCATTACAAAACACACCTTCTTATCACAAGGCATGTTTTGGGGGGCAAATGTTATCCCGCCTTTTGGCAAGGCCGTGACACCAAGAACTTGACTTGGATATCGACGAATTTTGTCGGAGTCCGGATTGAGCCAAAATTGATATGACACGACAAGCGAAGCTATGAGAGTCAACGTTCCAAATTTCAGGTCAATCCGAGTTCGTACGCTCAAGTTACAACCGATGCAAAAGTGAATAAAAATAGCAGCTTCGCGTTCAACTCACTCAGTTCGCATCCCTCAGGAATGCCAACTTCGACTCGCTCCGCCTCGAGCCTACTTTGACTCGCTCTGCCTCGAACCACACTTCGACTCGCTCCGCCTCGAGCCTACTTTGACTCGCTCCGCCTCGAGCCTACTTCGACTCGCTCCGCTTCGACCCGCACTTCGACTCGCTCCGCCTCGAGCCTACTTTGACTCGCTCCGCTTCGAGCCACATTTCAACTCGCTCCTCTTCGACTCCATCAGAGAGCCACGCTCTGACACGATCTACTTCACATCCACATAAAGGAGCATAGCAATCGATGTGAACGAAAGCATGGTCATCGATATGAACAAAGGGATTCGCAGCGATACGAACTGGGCTAATTCGTAACCGAGTCGAATAAGAGCGAGTCGAACAAAACAGCCAACTGGGATTCTAATTCGTATCGATCATATCTCCTAATCTACAAGTCCAAATGCTATGAAATTTTCACATAAGACTACGTGCATGCTAAAGAATGTCCACGCCAAATTTTGACTCCATTGGATGAAATCTTGATCGATACGAAATCTGTTCGTATCGATCACAGATTGGACCGAAACTTCACGGGCTTGGGCGCGTGGGCTTGGTCACGTGCCAGAGAGGGTCTCCCGAGATCTGAGCGAAATACCAGCCTCCTACACCTATAAATAGACCTCCAAAGCCAACATAAAAGGGGTTCTTTCTTCTTCTTTGAGATCTCCAACGCCCAGACTCTGCCAGATACGGATCTAAATTCCATAGCTGCTGCTGCAAACAAATTTCACTACTGTTGTACTCAAGTTTCAGAACCATAACTCACTACAATCCATTGTAATCAATTGTAATCGACAAGTGAACATCAATAAAGTCATCAACTTCAAAGTGGATGTAGGCCAGATCGTCGAACCACTATAAATCCTGTGTTTCTGTCTATCTCTTCCCATTTTTAAATTTATTATTTTTCACTTGTTATCCTCTACAATACTTAGATCTAAGATCTGTGATTATATATTGTTGATTTGTGTTCACACATTGGTGCTTTAACGACATTTGGAATTTGTGACCATTTTTGGTGCAAACATACAGCATGACAGCATGGACATTCATAAAATATTTAAGCACCTACAAAATTTGTATAGTGAGTACTCTTATACTCTGAGGTATGAAATTTAATGCAATTTTTTCCATGCAAAATTGAGCAAGGGCATATCAATCCAAATTCATGTGCTCATTATGACTGGGTATATTGAAAGGTTGCCTGAGTTAGGAACTACATTTTGCACCGATCTTTAGACTGATTTGATTCTTGGATCATTGACTATGTAGTTTGATTCGTTCATATTGAACTTTCATATGAACTCATTGAAATGTATAGTAGTTAGCCACCTTAATATGTTAAGGGTGGTCAAGAGTACAATGAAGGAACTAAATTTAGTGCTTGTTGTTAAGGTTGTCTCTACTTCGAATAGTTCAAAGATGAGAAAACGTAAGTCTAAGGGAGGCAATGGTAAAGCGAAGATGTAAGAGAAAGGTGAATGTCACTTTTGCTCGAAGAAGGGACACTGAAAGAGGAACTGTCCAAAATATATAAAGATGCTCAAGGGAAAGGAATCAAATTTTGCTCCTAAAAGTATTTTTAGTATAGAATGTTATTTATCGATATGTGCTCCTTGTTGGGTTTTAGATACTGGATGTGGAACTCATATCCGTAATTCATTACAGAGACTTAGAAGCAAGTGGCCCATGGCAAAAGGGAGCATGGAATTTCAAGTTGTAAATGAAGCTACTGTAGCTACCATCGCGATGGGAGAATACCATGTGAAGCTTGCTAGTTGTCATGATTTAATTTTGAATAGTTCCTACTATGTACCAAATTTTATTAGTGGAATTTTTTTTCTTGTTTGATAGGAAATGGATATAGATTTTTTTTTTAAATGCCAATATTTTTCATATTTGTTTTGGAAATATAATTGTTGGTTTTGGTGCTTTAAATAATGTCATTTATGTCCTTGATATGAATCATGTATTTATTTTTGAAAATAATAATGCAATTAAAGTAAATGACAGTTACCTTTGGCATTATAGCCTAGGCCATGTTACCCAGAAATGGTTGATCATGTTGAGAAACCAAAAGTTTCCACCATCATTTTGATTCTAAATCACTTGATACTTGTATATCGTGTCTTAAAGGCAAAATAGCCAATCACCCATTCACGGGAGCAATGAAAGAGTTGATGAACTCTCAGGACTGGTACATACTGATATATATCACCCTTAGAAATCATTTTGATTGTGATATAACAGAGGAGTGGGAAGAAAATATAAACATTTTCGTTTTTATTAATAGCATAACTTATGTGCATGTAATTACTTTGTTGTTTAATGAAATTTATGGAAGATGTTTTGATACAAGTGCAAAAGCTTTTGATTATATTTTCATTTCCAAAGCCTGTTCTGAATCATTAAACAAAACGGAAGAGGTGAGTTTCAAAAACTATTAATATTGCACACTAACATTGTAACAACCCGAAATTTCACGGTATTATTATTATCGTCATGTGACGATTTAATTGGGTTGTTGGTTGTTTTTAGCGTTTAACCAAGCGAAATTCTTTTTCGAATCGGATTAAAATTCTTTTGAATTTGTAAATATTGAAGCAAGCTTTAAAGAAAAATTGGTTTGACCCACTCGTTGTTGCCGTGACGTTTATAGGTACTTTTCCCCTTTTATTCGTTCACTCGAGAAAACCCATACTTTTCCCCCCACGTTTCTTCTGCCATCCCCTTACCCCTTTCTTCTGCAAAAACACGTCGCACCCCTTCCCTCTTCAGATCGAAGAAACGAAAAAAAAGAAAAAGAGGAAGGCGGAAAAATAAATGGCGACGAGATAAAGGAAGGTGGCTTCGTTCTTCGATCTGGAAAACGTAGGGCTTCAGAAAATTGGGGCTTCCGTTCGTTCTTTCGATGCTTGCTAGGGCTTCGTCTTCGATTATCTCGCGCGCGACCTCGTCGATGCTAAGGTGAGTTCCCACTCACATCTAATTCTTGCCTCTAGTTGAATTAGGGATGGAATTCTGTGATTTAGTTGTATTCAATTGTCGAGTTGGTCGATTACTTGCCGATTCGATTTATGTTGTTCACGTGAGGCTTACTTGACTTTTTCAAGTCTGTTTTCGTTTTTGTTGATTCGATATTGATTCGAACTGTCATTCTTTTGCAAACATTACAGCTTCGATTTTGGTTGACAGTGTTGATTTTTCGACTTTGTTTCATCCCTTGTTGGCTTCGGCTTAGACTCATAGTCGATCTTTGATTCTGTAGATTGCTTTGTTGTGATGTCGATTTCCATGTTCAACTATTTCGAATTTCTGGCAATTGATTTAAGTTGACTTCGATGATTATTTGGAAATTTCAATTGACTGGGGCAATGCCTCGGTTGTCAGTCTCCACTGTCGACTGTTGCCGGGCTCCATGTATTCAGGTAGTCCGGTCATCATGGCACCGTTGTGATACCGTGTTCACCACTGTTTGATTTGCTTTCGACCTTGGGATACCTGACTTTTGGGTGTTGATCTAGTTCGTATAACACTTGCTGTCCACTGTTTTATTCTCGTGACTTTGGGATAGTGTTGTTTTACCGTTGTTTACCTGTACACTGTTTTGACTTAGAGTTTCATTCGAGTCTTCTTGCATTGTACACTTCATACGCTCCTGTTAGAGTTGGAGCAGTGGTTTCCGTATGCACCCGAGTTCGACCTGTAGCTTGCTTTGTAACATGCACTTCACTGTTCTTTGCTTTCTTGTGTCCACACATAACTAGTGTGTCCACATATATCCAGTCTAGTATCAATTGAAGGCTTTTGGTTTGTATACGCGTACCCTTATATCATATGGAAGTGTCCATTTATTAGCTTGTAGTTCATGTGTTCATATTGATTGTGTGCCTTGTACATGTATTATTGCAGACCGCATAATTATTTGTACCTGTTGCACCTCTATTTCAGTTGGTATAGACATGACGGTATACACTTGAAATTGTACTGCTGTTACATGACTTCACGGGGTCTGGTTTATGTATACTTGATGTAAGCACATTACATACATTGGGTTGCAGCAACATATATGAGTATGTTTATCTGATCTGAGCATTTATAGTTGTGTAGCTTGAGTTGAATTCAGTTGGCCTGACATTTTGTCTGTACATGTTGCCTTTAGTGCTGTTGCCTTCAGGGTACATGCAGCTTTGACCTTGTCTGTAGTGTTGACATTGTGTACAGTTGCACTTGTAGTTTGCATTGAATCTAGTATCATTCTTTGAGACAGTTGCATATTGTCTCACTTCGATTTTTGTTCTGGCTTCGAACGTGTGGACTTCGTCTTGTGATCTTGCATACCTGTAGCATGCTTGACTTTGGCCATGCTTCATATCTGAACTGTCATATGACCCTATGCATTTGTGGTTGCACTTCATTCGTCTTGTTATCAATGCCGCACTCGTCTCTTGTTTCTGCTTTTCACTGATCTGTCTTGATCTGGGTTGTTGGTTTTGTAGTGCGCTTGCTTGGCCATTTTGTACTTCTGGCCTTCGGTTGGTTCTGGTTTTGCTTGTGTAATTGCCTTTGTTGGTCCGTGATTGTTTCAGATTGATTTTGAGATTTGTACAGCGAGTTGAATCCGGTCTCAAAGACCCGGGTTTGACCCTGTAAGTTTATTTATGTTGACTTCTACCATTTTGATCGCGGTTAGCTTTCACCGTCGTGATGATTTCACGTACTGTGTGGCGAGGCAGCGCACGCGTGCGTGTGCTGCAGCCACACAGAAATTTGATGTGTTTGATCATTTTGAGATTTTTGATTTGATGATTTACACTGTTTAGTGTTATATACGCCATTATCCAATTCTCGTATCGAGAGTTGGATATATGTGATTTCTGTGACTGTCGTCTATTGACTATCTGATTATCATTGCTGCTATGCACTAATAACTGAGTTTGAATTAGACTGACCCGTGTATTATTTTCTTTTGAATGTAATACTCGGGTCAGACCCGAGTTATTTCAGGTTGTAGATTCTTTCTTTGAGTTGCTGTTCAGGATATGAAGACTTTTCACATCTTCTGAAGTTGTCCGTGTCATTTTGTAGTAGACGTGTCATTATAGAACGATATGTATTCATGTATATTAGTTGATAATGTACTTGTATATATAACTTCTAGAGTCGACAGTTGTAGTTGTATCATATGTATTGTGTCAATTATGTATCAACTGACTTCAGTTATATATATATGAGACTTTTGTTTTTATCTGTGTTCCGCATTTATATTATCTGTGTTATTGTTATATCTAATGTCCTAAACTATTATGAACTATCGTAGTTTGTTTTATACTGATAATTGGATATGTCGATGGGAGTAAATAAATAATAGATGAAAAAAAAAAGTATATACCACTCCTACCGAGATAACCAATATTAGTGTAAGGCCAATTACGGATGGTCGCTCCTATCCAGCCTTATTCTTCGTAATAATAGAAAGTATTTCTTTTAATACTCTTTGTTATTATGAGCATAGAGGTGGGGCGTTACAGTTGGTATCAGAGCTTGGGGTTTATGGACATAATATAAAACATAACTTGGATGGAACATATGTTACAACTATTGGTCGATGTTTTATTTGTACTTTGAGTCAAAACTAAAGTTTTGAAATTTAGATGAAATTTTTAAATATCATTATTTAAAAATAAAAAGTGAAACTGTGTTTTGTTGATTTGATTGATTTGTGTTCTATTTATCAGAGTGCGCAGCGGAAACAGTGAAACTGTCTTCGCTGAGTACAACTGATAATCTTTTTGATTTAAGAATCAAAATACGAAATTGATATGAATTCCAATTGTTGTTTACATAGCTGTAATTAATTGTTTCTTTGAGAATTTCGAATCCAAATTGAGGATTCGAAGAAATTGCAGATATGTGATTTTTGTTGAAATTTTCGCTGGCTTTCTTTTGTACTAATCATCTAGTGATTAGATTTTTGCTGTTTTGAATTATCTTCGTTGAAGATACCTTTGAATGATTTCTTTGTTCATTTTGTAATACGTGCAAAAATTTGAATTGCACGTTATTGCATTTATTTTACGTTGAACCGATGCTTGGTTATGATACGTATTTTGTTGTCGTTATTTTTATAACGGACTTATTACACCAATGCTGAATTTTGAGGCACAGTGTTTTGTGGACAATTTTAATAAATGAAAATTCACCGATGTCACATTTTGATGTGAATCCTTTGATGAGATATTTGATGTTTTAAAATTTCTGTCGCTTTGACTTCAGCAACAGCCAAAATTTTAAAAGTGGATTTTCAAGCGGTTATTCCGCAATACTGATTGGTGACCGTTTTTACGGTATTTTGAGAAGTACAATTTCCTTATCGAAATTGTTACTAATATTGTTGTTTTAATCACGTGATGGGAAAATCGTTTTAAAATGAAAATTGTTTTATAAATTTTTAACAGTTCGCGTTTTCAAAAGAATGAGAAAGCGACTTAAACGATTCAGCAAAATCGAGGATTATGACCCCTTTCTTTTACTGTTTCGCTTAACTCCGGACTTGTCCAGTTGAGAATGTGAATTGTTATTTTACAAAATAAATAAAATTGTTTTCAAAAATTTTACAGTTTGCGATTTCAAAGGAATGAGGAAGCGATTTAAACGTTTCAGCAAAATCGAGGACTATGACCCCTTTCTTTTACTGATTCGCTTAATTCCGGACTTGTCCGTTTGAGAATGTGAAATGTATTTTTACAAAATACACAATTTTGCACTTTCAAGGAAACGATGAAGAGAATCAAACGATTTAGTAAAACACGTGGTATGGGACATGTGCGTTTGCTATTTCGGTTAATTCCGGACTCGTTAATTGAAATATTTGATGATTTCGTGTGCTTTCGAGCCACTATGAGGACCTTCGGGTCATTTGTTGGGCTTTCGGGCCACTCTGCGGACCTTCGGGTCAAATACCAGTACTAGACCTTCGGGTCACTCTGCGGACCTCCGGGTCAATCTGATGGGCGCCAAAATTATGTTGAGTACTTGGTAGGCTTCGGCCACTCTGAGATGCACGTGCGGCGAATTAAAAACTCGCCATCTGATGGGATCGATCCAAGCTTTTATGTTGATTTTCTAGTCTTCTCAATTGATTTCTAGATATTTGTTGTTTCCAATTATCTGCAGGTAATTGGATATTTGTTGATATGAGTTCTGGTTATCGTTTTTGATAATCAGATATTTGTTGTTTCTAATTATCGCTTGTGATAATTAGATATTTATTGATATGAGTTCTGGTTATCGTTTTTGATAATCAGATATTTGTTGTTTCTAATTATCGCTTGTGATAATTAGATATTTATTGATATGAGTTCTGGTTATCGTTTTTGATAATCAGATATTTGTTGTTTCTAATTATCGCTTGTGATAATTAGATATTTGTTGATATGAGTTCTGGTTATCGTTTTTGATAATCAGATATTTGTTGTTTCTAATTATCGCTTGTGATAATTAGATATTTGTTGATATGAGTTCTGATTATCGTTTTTGATAATCAGATATTTGTTGCTTTTAATTATCGCTTTAGATGATTAAATATTTATTGCTTTGAGATTTAATTATCGCTTTAGATAATTAAATAATTGTTGCTTTGAGATTTAATTATCGCTTTAGATAATTAAATATTTGCTGATTTGAGATTTAATTATCGCTTTAGATAATTAAATATTTGTTGCTTTGAGATTTAATTATCGCTTTAGATAATTAAATATTTGCTGATTTGAGATTTAATTATCGCTTTAGATAATTAAATATTTGTTGCTTTGAGATTTAATTATCGCTTTAGATAATTAAATATTTGCTGATTTCGAATTTAATTATCGCTTTAGATAATTAAATATTTGCTGCTTTGAAATTTAATTATCGCTTTAGATAATTAAATATTTGTTGCTTTGAGATTTAATTATCGCTTTAGATAATTAAATATTTGCTGCTTTGAAATTTAATTATCGCTTTAGGTAATTAAATATTTGTTGCTTTGAGATTTAATTATCGCTTTAGATAATTAAATATTTGCTGATTTGAGATTTAATTATCGCTTTAGATAATTAAATATTTGTTGCTTTGAGATTTAATTATCGCTTTAGATAATTAAATATTTGCTGATTTCGAATTTAATTATCGCTTTAGATAATTAAATATTTGCTGCTTTGAAATTTAATTATCGCTTTAGATAATTAAATATTTGTTGCTTTGAGATTTAATTATCGCTTTAGATAATTAAATATTTGCTGCTTTGAAATTTAATTATCGCTTTAGATAATTAAATATTTGTTGCTTTGAGATTTAATTATCGCTTTAGATAATTAAATATTTGCTGCTTTGAAATTTAATTATCGCTTTAGATAATTAAATATTTGTTGATATGAGATTTAATTATCGCTTTTGATAATTAAATATTTGCTGATTTCGAATTTAATTATCGCTTTAGATAATAAAAAAATTGTGAATTAGAAATTTGATTATCGCTTGGGATAATCAAATATTTGTTAAATTTAAAATTTGATTATCATTTTGATAATTGAATGTTTGTATATTTGAGAAATTCAATTATCGTTTTGATGATTGAATATTTGCGATTCTTGAGATTTGAGCTTCGTCTTTTCTCTGGCGATTCAAGTGAGTAATTTTGATTACTCACATTCAATTCGTGCTCTGTATGGGATTTCTGCTTTGTTTTTCCTTCTCTTTTAGTTGCTGGAACTCGATTGATTCTTGCTTTAGACAGTCGTCTGATTTTGATTCCTTAATCCCCACGATGTTGATTCTTTTGATTTGAAGCAGTCGAACCTTTCGATTTCTTATCTAATACTTCCTCGCTGACACTTGCTTTGCTTATACGTTCGACATTGCCATGCTCTTTTGGTTGTTACCTTTTTCCATTTGTTCCCTATGATTGCGTGGACGCAATTTCTTTAAGGAGGGGAGTCTGTAACAACCCGAAATTTCACGGTATTATTATTATCGTCATGTGACGATTTAATTGGGTTGTTGGTTGTTTTTAGCGTTTAACCAAGCGAAATTCTTTTTCGAATCGGATTAAAATTCTTTTGAATTTGTAAATATTGAAGCGAGCTTTAAAGAAAAATTGGTTTGACCCACTCGTTGTTGCCGTGACGTTTATAGGTACTTTTCCCCTTTTATTCGTTCACTCGAGAAAACCCATACTTTTCCCCCCACGTTTCTTCTGCCATCCCCTTACCCCTTTCTTCTGCAAAAACACGTCGCACCCCTTCCCTCTTCAGATCGAAGAAACGAAAAAAAAGAAAAAGAGGAAGGCGGAAAAATAAATGGCGACGAGATAAAGGAAGGTGGCTTCGTTCTTCGATCTGGAAAACGTAGGGCTTCAGAAAATTGGGGCTTCCGTTCGTTCTTTCGATGCTTGCTAGGGCTTCGTCTTCGATTATCTCGCGCGCGACCTCGTCGATGCTAAGGTGAGTTCCCACTCACATCTAATTCTTGCCTCTAGTTGAATTAGGGATGGAATTCTGTGATTTAGTTGTATTCAATTGTCGAGTTGGTCGATTACTTGCCGATTCGATTTATGTTGTTCACGTGAGGCTTACTTGACTTTTTCAAGTCTGTTTTCGTTTTTGTTGATTCGATATTGATTCGAACTGTCATTCTTTTGCAAACATTACAGCTTCGATTTTGGTTGACAGTGTTGATTTTTCGACTTTGTTTCATCCCTTGTTGGCTTCGGCTTAGACTCATAGTCGATCTTTGATTCTGTAGATTGCTTTGTTGTGATGTCGATTTCCATGTTCAACTATTTCGAATTTCTGGCAATTGATTTAAGTTGACTTCGATGATTATTTGGAAATTTCAATTGACTGGGGCAATGCCTCGGTTGTCAGTCTCCACTGTCGACTGTTGCCGAGCTCCATGTATTCAGGTAGTCCGCTCATCATGGCACCGTTGTGATACCGTGTTCACCACTGTTTGATTTGCTTTCGACCTTGGGATACCTGACTTTTGGGTGTTGATCTAGTTCGTATAACACTTGCTGTCCACTGTTTTATTCTCGTGACTTTGGGATAGTGTTGTTTTACCGTTGTTTACCTGTACACTGTTTTGACTTAGAGTTTCATTCGAGTCTTCTTGCATTGTACACTTCATACGCTCCTGTTAGAGTTGGAGCAGTGGTTTCCGTATGCACCCGAGTTCGACCTGTAGCTTGCTTTGTAACATGCACTTCACTGTTCTTTGCTTTCTTGTGTCCACACATAACTAGTGTGTCCACATATATCCAGTCTAGTATCAATTGAAGGCTTTTGGTTTGTATACGCGTACCCTTATATCATATGGAAGTGTCCATTTATTAGCTTGTAGTTCATGTGTTCATATTGATTGTGTGCCTTGTACATGTATTATTGCAGACCGCATAATTATTTGTACCTGTTGCACCTCTATTTCAGTTGGTATAGACATGACGGTATACACTTGAAATTGTACTGCTGTTACATGACTTCACGGGGTCTGGTTTATGTATACTTGATGTAAGCACATTACATACATTGGGTTGCAGCAACATATATGAGTATGTTTATCTGATCTGAGCATTTATAGTTGTGTAGCTTGAGTTGAATTCAGTTGGCCTGACATTTTGTCTGTACATGTTGCCTTTAGTGCTGTTGCCTTCAGGGTACATGCAGCTTTGACCTTGTCTGTAGTGTTGACATTGTGTACAGTTGCACTTGTAGTTTGCATTGAATCTAGTATCATTCTTTGAGACAGTTGCATATTGTCTCACTTCGATTTTTGTTCTGGCTTCGAACGTGTGGACTTCGTCTTGTGATCTTGCATACCTGTAGCATGCTTGACTTTGGCCATGCTTCATATCTGAACTGTCATATGACCCTATGCATTTGTGGTTGCACTTCATTCGTCTTGTTATCAATGCCGCACTCGTCTCTTGTTTCTGCTTTTCACTGATCTGTCTTGATCTGGGTTGTTGGTTTTGTAGTGCGCTTGCTTGGCCATTTTGTACTTCTGGCCTTCGGTTGGTTCTGGTTTTGCTTGTGTAATTGCCTTTGTTGGTCCGTGATTGTTTCAGATTGATTTTGAGATTTGTACAGCGAGTTGAATCCGGTCTCAAAGACCCGGGTTTGACCCTGTAAGTTTATTTATGTTGACTTCTACCATTTTGATCGCGGTTAGCTTTCACCGTCGTGATGATTTCACGTACTGTGTGGCGAGGCAGCGCACGCGTGCGTGTGCTGCAGCCACACAGAAATTTGATGTGTTTGATCATTTTGAGATTTTTGATTTGATGATTTACACTGTTTAGTGTTATATACGCCATTATCCAATTCTCGTATCGAGAGTTGGATATATGTGATTTCTGTGACTGTCGTCTATTGACTATCTGATTATCATTGCTGCTATGCACTAATAACTGAGTTTGAATTAGACTGACCCGTGTATTATTTTCTTTTGAATGTAATACTCGGGTCAGACCCGAGTTATTTCAGGTTGTAGATTCTTTCTTTGAGTTGCTGTTCAGGATATGAAGACTTTTCACATCTTCTGAAGTTGTCCGTGTCATTTTGTAGTAGACGTGTCATTATAGAACGATATGTATTCATGTATATTAGTTGATAATGTACTTGTATATATAACTTCTAGAGTCGACAGTTGTAGTTGTATCATATGTATTGTGTCAATTATGTATCAACTGACTTCAGTTATATATATATGAGACTTTTGTTTTTATCTGTGTTCCGCATTTATATTATCTGTGTTATTGTTATATCTAATGTCCTAAACTATTATGAACTATCGTAGTTTGTTTTATACTGATAATTGGATATGTCGATGGGAGTAAATAAATAATAGATGAAAAAAAAAAGTATATACCACTCCTACCGAGATAACCAATATTAGTGTAAGGCCAATTACGGATGGTCGCTCCTATCCAGCCTTATTTTTCGTAATAATAGACAGTATTTCTTTTAGTACTCTTTGTTATTATGAGCATAGAGGTGGGGCGTTACAAACATAATCTATACTATAATATGAATACTGAGTTTGGTTTGGGGTGCGCAGAAGCCCTGAGGTAATTTGTAAAATGAACCGTCGCGATTTTACTTTCTCCCACTCTGCATATTTTCTCCTGCTCGTGGTAGCCCATTTTCTAATTGTTCTCCCCCTTTCTCTCTTCCTCTTCCTAACCCTAAATAATCGTCTACCCTGATCTGAGATGTGCTCTCCGAATCCCGTAGCTTCAATTGCCGGATAAACCGACCGCTTGATTTGCCACTTCGAATCAAAAACTCTGGGTTCATCAACCTATGTGATTTCCATTAGCTTGATGCCCAATGACCCGCCATCGCTTGATTTGCTGGAGTTACCCACAGTCCACCATTATCTTCGGTCTCCCTACATTCAAATCACCTTCGATTTCATACCATTCTTCATCTCCAATCATCGATGGCTATCGTGCTTTTTCGTTTGCGGGCATATGCATTAGGGTGTTGCTTCGATCTGTCCATTTCAGCGTTTAGGTAAATCTCCTATGCCAGTTTTCTCCGTTCTCCATTTTGTTTCTTTTTATTGCCCAAAAATCAGTACCTTTTAGTTCGTAAAATGTTTTTTTATGCCGAGAAGCTCCATGTTTAAGTTGCTATTTAGAATAGAAAATGCGTTTGAGTCAAGGTTAGTGTGCTGTGTATAGTATGCATCTGCTTAACAGTAGAAAAGTTAGTGCGCTATCATAATTCTTGCAGCTGTTTTCATCCAGATATTTTAATCTGGTTTGTACTGCATCATGTTATTTTAATAATCAATTGATGTATTTAGAACCAATGTTGCTCATATATTTTTTGGTATTATATGTATATATTGTTGGGTGTTAATTGTTGATAAACAAATTAAAGAACATCGAGTGTGATATGGCTTGGTCAGCAATTGCCAACGTAAAAATTGGAAGACCTAAATTCATATTAGTAAGGACAAAAAAATATTACCTAATCAGACAATAGCTAATATAAAATTTTGGATGAAAAAGGAAATATATTTAATCATTTAATGCTTCATTCTAAACTATACTCATTTGAGTAATGATATTGTACTAACTGATAAAACTTGGACAAGCCAAAACTCTTTGTATTTACATATAATTATATTATAAAATTTAGAAGCGTATTGTGCATATATTTCACATTTGAAAGTAGACATGCATAAAAGTTGAAAGTCCTAAATTTTTTATTAGCATGGATAGTAACATATTAACTAATAAGACAGTGATTAATATCATAATGAGGGCCAAAGTGAAAATTTATTTCATAATTCATGGTTAGAGTGTTATTTTTTTCTAATTTGTTATTTGTTTGTATGTTTAGGATTTAATTTAATGTGAATTAACTATACTTTTCAATCAGTTTATATTAGCATGGACAATAATATATTGACTAATAAGTTAGTTATTCATATTAGAATGAGGTCCAAAGAGGAGATATATTTCATAATTTATGGTTAGGCAGAGTCATGCTTATTTCAAAGAGGAGACCTTTTCCTAATAGTTATTGGTTAATTAATATATATGGAATTCAATTTAATGTAAATTAATTATCCTTTTCAATCAATTTGTTTATTTAATTTAAAAAGTAATGTCAAGTCATGCTTATTTCATTCGTTTGGCGATGATCATGTTTTTAAGTATAGGATCAGTGTCATAGTTTTTACATATTAAGATGCTTGGATTGAAATTTAAATGACTATGCAATGACAATAAACTCTAATTTAATGTGTCATTCTAAGTGCTTCTACATATTCCATCCTCTTTTGATATTATTATTGGACATAAATGAAAACTTTTAATTCTTTCCTTTAATATTCTATTGATTTTTCTTTCAATATTGCTTATACGGGCTCTTTATATAGATCTGTAAATGGTCAAATACAGATTCGAATACTGCCATATCCATATTCATATCCGTATCTGAAATTATTTTCGGATATCCATATATGCGGATGCAGATGGATATCAGATATTTATCGAATATTCTTCGACCAGTTCACAACTAATAAAGGTAACAAATAAGTAAAAAATATTGTATTATAAATGCTTAAATATAAAAAATAATAAATACACTAAGAAAAATAATTTTAAATAGCAAACATTGATTTTTATATACATATTAATTTTTTTTACCTAGATAAAATAGTAAAGAAATCATTTTATGCACTAAATACATAAGAAAACAAGTATAATCTTGATAATAACAGAACAAATTGCTATCTAATATATGGCCATATCCGCATTCGTATCCGTTTTTCGGATATTGGATAATTTTTCATATTTCGGATATGGATACAGACGGATTTCAGATTTTTTGGGTGCTCATTGACAACCTTATCTTTATATGCTCTAGCCATGATACTGCTGACTATCCAATAATGTAATAGACTGAATACGATGACATTTCTCATGTGCAAAAATGTCACATACTTAACATTTATTGTAGTGGTCCAATTTTAGATTAATCTGAAAAAAATTCAATAATATCTTTACTAAATTTTTAAACCTTATTCCATATTAGCATTTGAACCAACCGTCTTGAGCTATGTTTGCATTGACACTAGAACATTGTTCAATCTTAGATGGTGATAGAATTTGTGATGCTGCAGCTTTCAAAATATTAGTGGATCGTAATTTTTATACATATAAAATATATATGAGTATAGCTAACTAATGTTGTGATCTTGGACAACTGCAGGATCATATATCCTGGAGAAAAAAGGATATCATTAAGCAATTCAGAAGCTAGAAATCAAGTTTATAATGATCAGTTTCCATCTCTGAACCCTTATTCATATAAAGGTGAACATTTTAACATACTACTTAGATTTTCTTTCCAAAGAAACATCCAACATCATGAAATTAAAATCTATAATTAACAACGTGAGCATTCTCACATTAAAATCTATAATTAATACTGCTAGAATCAAAGCGTCTAACTACTCCTTATCCAGTTCATCATATGTTCGATTCGGTTTTCCATCAATTTACCCACTCATATTATTTGTCGTTTCCTTTTACGTCTTCTTATAAAGATGGTACTTTGATGTTGCATACATTGTACTTTTATCCTTTATCTCATTCATAATTTCATCTGCAGTTTACTCCATAATTGCAATCAACATGTGCTAATTATCAAATACATCAATTTGTTCTATTATCCGCCCATAATCTAAATATTCGTTTGCTTTCTATAGCAGCTGAAGAAGAAAATGAGCCCCGAAATGCTTTCAATTATATGTTAGAATGGAAGATTGATAGGAATTGGCAATTTTGGATGTGCTCATATAAGATGAATCTCAATTCTACGGCCCAATAGGTTTACTTTAGATGTTTATATTTTTACTTTATGGATTTAATAATTATTGATGTTGGTTGATAATAGCTGTGCAACAAACGAAAATTCCACATGAGTTCATCATAGGTAGTAAATTTAGTACCATGTACTGCTAACTACACAGATGTTTTCCTATCGAATTATTTGTGATATAGCTTATTCCTTGATGCCTATTTCTTACGTTGGGTTTCCATCAATATAAGTACTAATGAGGTCTTTGGTTTGAATATGCAACTCTTTGACTGCGATGTCAAGTAGATCTCGGTGACCTGATTGAGTTTTATGTCCTTATTTTAATCTCAAATCTTGATATTTATGTAAATCATGCGTTCGATGGCATTATTTTGCAGTAGTTTGAAGGTTTACTTCCACAAAAAATATATGGTAAGAAACTATAGTAACCAGTCTATATACTGATTATATTTGCAATGCTTTTACAATTGTTCCACGATAACTTGCAAACTAAATGTTTGCTACACTTCAAGAAAAATGATTTGGTTAATGACAATGAGGACCAAACCAGATACAGTCTTGGTAGAGTTTAAATAAGCCGAATCGGAATTGGTTTCTAAGATTGACATCATTTTTTTCAGTGTGACATTTTATTTCATTATATCTGCAATGCTAAATAATGTTTTCGGGTGCTGTTTTGGAGTGCACACGTTTCCTAATTTTATGGCCCCATCTCTTTTGTCCCTTCAACCTGGATTGAAATTTTTATTTGCATAGTCAATTTATGCAAACTCTACCATGGTGTGCCAAAAGGTGATGAAATGAGATAGCATATCAAATTATGGTCTCTATACAAAAAATGATACTTCTACTAGATTAATTGAAGCTTACAATGCAAGGTCAGAACGGCTGCTAAGTCCCTAGAATTGGAAGATGATGGAAGAAAAGTCCCTTCCAAAAAAGTTATGAAAATTTGGTCCCTATTTTTAGTTTTTGACTAATTTATGTCACTTTTGCCCATGATTTCATTGCTGGGTCGATTTTTAGAAGGGGACAATTTGGTAAAAAATAACAAAATAAGGACCTAATTTACATGAGTTTATTAATAGGGACTTTTTGTGCACGAGCTTTGAGAATAGGGAATTTTGGTCCAAAACCCCACCTTAATTTTTGTCGTTACCAAAAACTGTGTTATTCAACTAGAAAAGGAAACTATAATTACCATCATTTATTTCTATGTTCTCACTAGCGTACTAAATAAAATCAAAACAAGCATACAATCAAAATCAAAACAAGCATCATCCAATTCTTTCAAAAAAAAATTCCCAAGTTTACGAAGCCTTATAATAACATAAACAAGATAAAAAGTCGTTTTTTGGATATAAGGTTAAAAGAAAATCAAAAGGCTAATTTAATTTTTGAAAAGATAAAATGTTGTATTTGTTTTTTATTTTTATTTTTATTTTTTTTGAAATTATGGTGGATTTTCCTAAAACTGGAGTACTAAATAACCTTATGCTAATTTAATTTGAATAAAAGGTTGTTTATTTCATTTTTTGTTATAGGGTATTGCGAAGAATGCAGAGAAAGATGCATATAATGTAATAGGCGAATTTGATGAAGTTTGAATGTTGCTTTTTCCATTTAATTAACACCTTCATATTTTAGTATTCTTAAATTTAATATGTTCACATTATGTTTTTGTATCCTTTTATAGTGATGATTAGACTTTTTTCCTTATTAATTAAAAAATAGATTATAAAGTTATAAGAAAAACAAAAGGCTAAATGATTATTTATCACCAATTGGATATTCCTAAGATTTTTTTTAGCTGTAATATGTTTGATAGTTTTTGCTTTGCAAGTCTTTGAGTTTGATTTCTTACTTCTACTACTTATATTTAGACTAATTTATAGTATATTTCTTAATTTACAACGGTCGACCTGTACTATGCATTTCATTTTTATATTTTTTATAGTGCACGCAAAAACTTGACTTGAGCCTGAATTTGTTTTACAAATTATGATCCCTTATATCAGTGATTGATCTTAAAACATTGAAGGCAAATGTGTGTGTTTGCATGGTTTTATACATGTATTATGCCTCTCTTTCGTTTTCTTTTATATAGTGTGTGAATGAGTAGTTGTGCAAACGTACACAATCATAGACAAATGTTTTGATGAATAATTAAACTTGAACATTTACTATATCAAAAAATTTGAAGTATCCACCAGGCGGATAATGTTCTTATTCAAGTTATTTTTTAAGAAAATATTTACTTATAATTACAAAGATAGTCAGTTTTTTAAACCAGGTTGTATAAATAAAGACGTTTTTAGCTAACATGACTTCGCCAAATATAGTAATGAACGATGCCGATATCTTACCGATTGAATATATGGTAGGGTTAAGGCTTAGATTTTATGTCTTATGTATATTTTTCCTTAATAATGGATTTAGCAAGATTATGTTTTCCAACTGTAAATACATGGTACAAAGGTGTTCCCTATATTTTGTTTTTTGGATATAGTTTGTTCTTAACCTCCAGTCTCCTTTATTTTGTACAATAACCTCCGCCATGGAATTCTATAAGGTATATAACTCTGTTTACTGTTCACCACCTCAACCCATCCACTATTACCTACATTATATTATAACACTGCTTATTTTTGGATTGTATTCAACTTTAGCCTATTGGCACACAATCATGCTCTATCCAGTCCTAATCACTAAAGTACAAGCTAGATATTGAAATTATTCACTCATATGCATGGACATATTTTATTTTGCAGGTCCATATTCTGGAACAGCATCATGTGGATGGTAGAAATAAAGCCAACGAGTTGCCCTCATCTGCATTTTACCAACTTACATTGCAGTTATTTAAATATACATTTTAGTTGTTTTTTCTATTTCATCATTCATACAGGCCCGTGCAATACTGTTAATTCTCTTCTATGAAATGTTGCTGAATATTATAAGCTACTGTTCTTTCGGTTGAGACTTATGTGAAGATATATATATATATTGAAAAACATTGTTTATGTTGCTCATAATCAAGCTTCTCTATTTTTCTATTTTTCTGAGTATGGTAGTGTTTCTGTTATTGTTGGTTTCTCCCATGTATGGTGCCTGATAACCCTGCTGGATGTTCAATTATATAGCTGTGTTGGAATATACTATTTTTAGCGTTATAATATTTGGATTTAAGTACGTCATGTATCTTCCTTTGCACATCCACATTCATTTTTCTGTTGTTGCAATAGCAATTACTTTGTATTGACGGTTAATATTGATTTGTCTTTCTTAAGGGCTTAAATATATCGATATTATTTTTTTCTTTTCATAGATAATGTCCACTATTATTAAACTTTCTCAAAAAATTTACAGCATTTTGGTTTGTGTGTTCTAGAGTATGGAACACTGCTTAAAGATAAAAATTTGTCATTGCTTGGTTGCCCTATACAGCCATATATGTTTCATGAAATTTTGGATAATAAGCATGTTGGCTAGCATTCTTCAAAAGAATGAGTTATTTGCAAACTCACACCAAGATAGTACTGATATGTTTTGATTTTTGAATAAATAAAACCTCTTTTCAACTTTGTTTTACATCATCGAATTTTTCTCATTTAGACATAGGTCTATCAATGGATATTTCAAATAACAAAAATCCGTACGCATCCATATCTGAAATGTAGTTAAATATCCAATATCCAGAAAAATGAATGTAGTAGTGGATACGAAACACAAAATCACATTTGAAAATTATCCATTCGGTTTTTCTTCAAAATTATAGTCTAAATTATGTGTATTTTAGTATAATACATATATTTGTTTATTGTTTTATTAAGCTAGACATTTATATTATACTCACTAAATGTATATTGACTGCTCCAAACTATTTATGATCATTATATTTCTTTATTTTTAACACTTTAATAATCAATGAAATTGAAAAAATGTTTATGTTAAACTAAAATTTTCCACTTCTGCTTCTTGATTTATCGATTGTTAGTGGATAGGATAATTATCTGATATTCGTCTATACCCGCGGATGCGGATATTCAATATCTGAACATGGTTTCAGTTGCGGATACAGATAGGACACTATCTGCATCCGAAAGTATCTGTTTACATGTCTACTTAGACATATTTCTTAGAGTTAGTTAAATAAGCTTAAATAAGCGGTAACAGTACAAAATAGTGCCCTTGCCTACTTATTTCGTTTTACACAGTTAGCTAAAGAGGAAGGTATTGTTTTGAATTAGTTGTAATATTTGATTTACCATATCAAACCTTTTTATTTACACTCAGATTCACTTATTTTCATAAGCTATTTTTCTTCAAATCTTTATTATACAAACTCAAACTCATATTTCAAAAATGAAAATATTGAACACTGAAGAGAAAAATTTAAGCGAGCCCTTCTTATTCATCAATATCCTTCTCAAATGCTTTATTCTCAACAATAATATCTAAACACATAGAGTTCTCAGCAGCAAAATATGAACATGCAATTTCAAAATTCAAATTATGATCATGATCGATCATTCTACAAAAATACGTATTTCTACCCAAATTACATGTCTCCAAATATCAATTATTAGCCTTAAGACACTTAACGCTAAGCGAAAAACTTGATACCGTTAACTGTATGTAAGGAGTATGCATGTCCCTTGCATCTGTTCTTTTTTGTGCATTGTTTGACTATCCTCCCAATGTCTACTTGAATCTACGCACTGCTTTGCATCAATATGGGATCAACTTTAGTTTTATGCAAGGTAACAAACCTATGCTTTTTTCAGATGCATCTGTCCGGCACAAAATGCAAGAGTTATACAGCTACATGCCAAAATATAATCATGTACTCTACTTTATTATTACACTCATTTTCACAAAAATATAATTGCTTCTTTTCTACCATATCCTTCAACCTGTGACGTCATGGTTTCAAAATATGCATACACGAGTCATTAAATTTCAATGCCACCATTTCATAATGTCTGTATGCGAATTAAATTTCAATGCCACCATTTCATAACGTCCGTATACGAAACACGGGTTCACACTAGTCTATACTAATTACAGATCAAGCAATCTACTTCAGAAACAAGTTAAACATTCAAGTGTGCAATGAATCACCTACAGGCTACCCAATTACTGTAACATTCCCCCTTCTGACCGCCTCCAGTCGGTAATTAAACCAACTTGAAACGTTCAAAAAGACGAATTGTTATTTAGTTTATAACGTTTAAACAGAATCAGCCACAGAAACATAGAATAATAACACTGAATTAAAACAAATGAGAATTTATTTCATTACTATAAATCTTTTTATATACATCAGAGTTTTATACAATTTAATACTGATACAGCGGAATATCTTAAAATACAATTTTCTTCTGAAAACTAAAGTGATTCTTTTCTCTCTCTCTCTAACTTCGCTGCTCGAAAATCTTCAAGCTGTAAAATACTCGGTCTGACCCGAGTATTATATTCAAAAGAAAATAATACACAGGTCAGTCTAATTCAAACCAGTTACTAGTGCATATAGGCAGTAATAATTTAAATAGACGACAGTCACAATAATTCCCGTCTATCCAATCCTTTTAACAAAGAAATCGGATAACGAAAATTTTTAACACTAAACAGTGTTAAACAATAAATCAGCAGATTTAAAACATCAACAGAGATAGATAAACAATTTATCAAATCGACTAAATCAATTTAAAACAATCGATTCTGGGTGGCTGCAGTGCACGCACGCGTGCACTGCCTCGCCACTACAGTGCGTAGAAACTGCAAAGGTCAAACCCAAAAATTGGGTTCAACTCAAGTGTAAGAAAAACAAATGCAGCAGTGGATAAGGTTACTAAGTGTAAATGGTATGCAAACTGTCTCAAATGGTCAAGACAACTGTAATGAATGACCAAACTCGATGAAACCCCACTGCAGATGCAGCATGGCCCACCTAAATGCCCACCCAAATAAACTACATGATATACAAGAGTGCAGTGACTACATTAATGAGTATATGCAGAGTCAAGGCCACAATGAAATCACAAACCAAAGGAGTGATACAAACAAAGATAAAACATGTATGCACTGTAAACTGGATAGCGCAACTATCTTACTCACGACCAAAGGCCATAGTACATCTCAACTCGACTGCAGGTGAGTCAGTGAACAACAAAGCCCAAAAGAAACTGGACTAGTAAACAAAACCCAAGTCAGGTGGATAACCAATGCAACAACTCAGGTCAGTGAGTGCTTCATAAATGCAGACCAGATCAGAGCGGCGACAGAGACAACACAACAAGATCAAGTGAATATCCAGCATACACAATGACAACCAAGTAGTATATACATGAAGTGAAGTTGAAACAGAGTCAACTAAATGGAACTGGACATGCAACAACATATTTGATCACAGTGCATACATGAATATCAACATACTGCAGGAGTAATAGGTAAAATTAAACAGTGTAGTAAAACATGCACACTTATATAATTGTATGCAAGAAAATGAACAAACCAGTTTTGAACAAATCTTCACAACCAAACTGATCAGATTTCACTAAGAAATGAATCAGCAACATAGTAACTTCAGTATAACAGTGACTTATATATATATATATATTTAAACTTTGTTTTAGGAAACTCTGGCAAATCTGGGTTTTAAAAACTAAATATAACCAAGTGATCTGAATCAAAAGATTTATAAGGCAAGTTCTAAGGTATAAACATGCAAGGACCAAACTACATTTCCAAAGAAAAGAAAGTGTCAGGTCTTTAAAATAAGCATGTGAAAATAAGGGTTAGTAATACAGAACATGTATAACACGTCACTATTTTATTCACAGCAAAGTGACTTTATACCAAAGAAAAAGGGCAAAGCAAAAGGTGTAAGCAATAAATGTAGCAGAAAAGGTGTGTCCACTTTCAATTCATAAAATAAGACTACAGGCAAGTGAATTAGATAAGGCAAATGTAAGTTAGACATTAGGCATAGATTGACAAAGCTAAACACTCAAAGCAACGGACAAGTTAAGTGACAACTTTTCAATTCTCCAAACAAAGAAGGATCATAAAACATTTTTATCAGCTAATGCGTGAATATATATATATATATATAGCTACACTTAGTTGAAAACTAAACTGACACTTATTTTGGTTTACAACTAATTCACTTTATGTATTTTAAATCCAAACCTATAAATATAAGTATATGTGGGGTTTTTTTTTTCTTCCACAAAATCATGCTTGCAGTTTTCAAATAAAATCATACGGCCGAGATAATACGGTGATGGAACCAATGATCATATACATGAATCAGTCTAAATTTTCAAGTATCATTTTATATGAAATTTATCACATCTGAGAAAATAGCAACATCAAAGCCATTTAGAAAAATCAAAGTGAAAGCCGAAGTCAAAACATCGAACAAGATCAATCATCATAAAACCAAGTGTGCAGACAACAACAAAAATGCACAGACTTAAGTGACAAAGCATGCAAGGGAGAAATGCACTAAGCAAATGTCACGATGTCACAGTGAAGTCAAAGCAGAGATTCACGAATGAAAAATTCAAATGCGTATATGTAAAAAAAAAAAATTTAAAAGATCAGAAACACTATCAAAGAAATGGTACCAACTGACTATAATACAAAGTCATGAAATTGCATTCACTAAATCAAGTGACAAAGCAAAACTAACAACATCGAACGAATTCAAACAAGTCGAATGGAAATCGAAATGGTGATACTCAATAATTTCGAACAAGGTTAAGATTGTAAAGATCGAACAATTCAACAACATAAAAGTGGATGGTTGAGATAAAATTCAACAACTTCAAATAACTCAATCAACACAAAAATCACGAAATCAGACAACTCATGAAAACCCTGCGATTTGAATTTAGATGTGAGAAATAGAGATTTCTCACCTTAGAGTGAAGAGGTCGCGCACGAGAAGAATGGAAGTCGTAGCCCTAATTTGAAGACGATGCGGGAGAACGCGAAACGAAGCTGAAGTCCTTATCTTGAATCCCTCGCGAGTTGAAGCCGTAAAAATCGAAGATCGCCGAAACCTTAGTTTCCTCTCGTCGCCATTTCTTATTTGCTTTCGATTGTTTCGTTTCTTTTCGTTTTACTGAAGAGAAGGGGGGGTGCGACGTGTTTTTAACAGAGATAAGGGGGAAAGATCGTGGGTGGTATGGGTATAGGGTATGGGCTGAACATTATATTTTGTACTAAAGGTATGGTAATTTTTTTCTTTTAAAAATCTAATTTGTTTTGTCTAGATAATTTCTTTAATTTATTTTGTTTAAACTTGTTGTTAAAATTTTACTAGGTGTATTTATTCATTTCGTACAAATAAAATTCAATAAGAGAATTCCAATCGATTTACAGTTTAAATAAAATTTAACAACCATTTTACATTGCCAATTGATGAAGATTTTATCGTTATAAAATTTCCAAAAAACAGCAAATTATCTGTCAACATAGATCGTTTACTGATGATTATAATTCGGGCAAAACCCCAATTGTTACAGAAATGCAAATTGAATTCAATTAAATTTTATACGCGTTTATACGCCGTATGTTCATAAAACAATTCCGATAAATACGAAAATTGAAATCTGGTAATAATTCAATATTACGGACCCAATGAAACTGGTTTCGTCAAATTCTGAGATTGTGCCTCGGAAGGCTATTTTTAAATTCAACTTAAAATATAATATTTCAAAACGGAACAAATCGCTTTCAAATTCAATTCTGAAGCTTCTATTACCTTCAGTATTATCAATATGAATTTTCCAAGCCTTTAAATTATTTTTAACCGGCTTAAAATTGAAGATTCAAATTTTATTCAACTTTCAATAGATTAAATTCAAAAATTTAATCGCCAATTCATTCTGATAATTTGAAATTCAAGTCAAATCATCGTTCAAATATTTAAAATTAATTAAATATTTTTAATTTAAATTGTTCAAAATTCAGGGTCGTTACAAACTCCCCTCCTTAAAAACTTTTCGTCCACGAAAAGGAAAAGTTGTTAAAATTTCATCGATATTTATACTCTAGTAAAAATTTTCTAAGCTTAAAACTTATTACAAATAAATGAATATAGGATTCATTTCATTTGTTTAATCTCACTAGTTTTTTTTATCTTCTCTTTTATTCAATGATTTTCAAAAATCAAAACCCAAAAGTCTTTTACTAACATTTTTTTATTTAAAACTCAGATTCAAACTTAAAATTCTTCACATTAGAAATTTATATAATATATATCTCTTCCAAAGCTGTGGACTTTCAAAACATTATAAAAATCCTCTTCCTTAGTTCATTAGGTAGGAATTTTGAAATTTTAATTTCAAATCATTGATTTGCTATTTACAGTTTGAAAATACTTGCTAACTCGAAATTTAACAAGTCCATCTTCGTTCTTACAGACATTAGACATACGCTGGCCAGGCGCAGGTCTAAAAATCTCCAAGTACTAAACATACTTGCTTCAATTCCCAGTGAAAATACTTTTTAAAAAAAATCTTTTTCAAAAATGGATATGGAAAGCACGTTCCCCCATGGATTACAGTTCCACCCGGCGGTTACGCTACTATCCCAGTAGAGTCGCTTGTGGCTGTAGATTTCACATCTCTTAAATTTCGCCATGGTTGTCGCCATAGATTGCAGTACACACGGCGGTTACGCTACTATCCCAGTAGAATCGCTCGTGTCTGTAGGCATCACGCCCCTCAAATTTCGCCTGGCATTAGATTGCAGTTTACCCGGCGGTTGCGCCACTATCCCAGTGGAATCGCTTGTAACTGTGGGCATCTCGCCCCTAAAATTACGCTAATCATCAATCAATCTAATCTCATCACGATGATCCATCGTGAGGGATTTCCGATTCAAATAGTCACTCTGACTAAATGGAAATTCTACGTAGCTACGAATTTCAAATGGACACTCATCGAGAGTTCCAAAACCTTCTCAAATAATAAATGGAAGGTACTTTTCCATATCCTCAGTTTAGAAAACATAATATCATATATGTAGTACTTTCATTTCACATTTCGTACATATAACATCTATGTAAACATACATAAGATTTCCATAACAATGTCTTTCTAAACTAACGGTTTCAAATTTACCGCATTCATATATATAAGTTCTGAAAACTTACATATTCCATATTCATAACAAATAGAGGATTTCAAAAATTTCCTCTAAGTCGATTCAGAAATTTAAGGTTATCCCAAACCTAATTCATATTCATAATTCCATTCATTATCGACTTTCACATTCAATTTGGATTTCACGCTTACATCGTCAATTCTCAACACAGAATTGATGTCTATCGATATATAACCTCTGAGCTCGTACGTCTCAGAGAAGGGTGTTAAGCTAAGAGAATAAATTCTCCGCCACCAACAGATATATATTTAATAGAGATCAATTGCTATGTCATCAATTCACAATGTTAGACATACAATCCAAATCATCATCTGAAATTCAAAGCTCAACTTATATTGTCTTTGATGTCGAAGTTAAACTCAATTTTAACTCAACGATTCAATCTTTTTGAAAAATTTCAAATTGAACAAATTGTTAAAATTCTCATTTAACTTTTCAACTTCGACTTCAAAAATGAATTTCAAATCATTTATTCCTTACGGAATATATTCACAACATTTCATATTTGGAAAAACATTTCCATACTTATTTAAAAATAAGTAATTCACAAATCCATTTTATTTTCAACATTTGAAAATATTCGATATACTTAAATCAAAATTAAGTATATATTTCATCTTTAAGGAAATCATTCTCTTTCACATTTTTATTTGAGTCAAAAACGAATATTACGTAAAACATCGTTACGACAACTCAAAATCACTAGTATAGGGATTCGAAATTTAGATAGATGTATAAATCCCAATACTATACAAAACATTTCCTTTCGAAATCATTTACTATAACAATAGTGTTATAGTCCATCATTTCCTTATATTCGAAAACGTCTATTTCAACAATGAATGTTGAAATCTATGGTTTCGATATTCAATGCCTTTTAAACATCTTTAAAACAATTAACTTCGTTTTAAAAATATCACTTTCCCAAAAACATGTCCATTTTATTCAATAATATATTCACGGTCCAAAATTGTGAATATACATCGTTTAACAAACTATACAGAATTTTACTTATCAAAATAAGTCAGTTTCGAATTTATAAACAACGTTTATAAATCCCATTTCTATTCATAAAGACTTCAATTCATAAAAATTGCTTTATTAATCATTCCTTTATAACTCAATTTTATATCGAATTTTAATTTATAAGTGAATTACTTATAAGTTCTTTTATTTCGCAACTTCGATTCATTTTATAACTTCACATTATAAAACTTTTAAATTCCATTACTTATGAAATCCATTAATATTTCATTTTTAACACTTATACAATTCCAATATTATATTAACACTTTCAAATCTTCAATTTAAGTCGTTTATAATAATTCAAAATTTTCAATTTATACTATTATATAAATTTATTAGTTTTCCATTTCCAAGACAATCTACTAGTTCTTTAGTAAATCATCATTGAATTGATTTTCAATCTAATCGCATTTGATTCATTTACATTGGATTTTACTAACATTCATTAATATTAAATTAGTTCACTTTCACTAATTTATATTCAAGTTAGTTTGCTTTTAATTCAAATCAAATTTGATTCTATTTAAATTTACTTATCCTTCAATTTGAATTCAATTACATAGCTTTCAATTTCCATCAATTCAATTTCATTAATACAATTTCATTAACACTTAATGAATTTCCATACGATCAACTAGCAACCAATGCACATTCAACTTAACCAAATTTATTTACTTTGCTTACATTCAATTTGGTTCAACACACTTAATTTCAATTGGTTTATATTCTAATTCTGATTGAATTCTTATACTCACCATATTCACAAATTCACTTTTACAATTAAAGTCGAATTTTCTTATATAACTCAAATTCATATTCATTCTTCACCTTATTAATTCATTTTGATATCAAATTCAATTTGATTCAACATTACTTAACTATGTTCCATTTTATCTTCACTTGCATTTATTTTCACCATACAACTTAAGTTCGTCTCAAATTTATTTGAAATTCTATTTTATTTAACTTTTACTAAAGTCAAATTCATATCACATTTCAGAAATTCATATTTTGTTTTACTTAACAAAACTGTTTAACCATTTAACAATTGGTTTTACTTAAACTTCTAATTTTATAAGTTAAACAACTTATTTAAATTTAAACTTCCCAATTCATATCATATAATCACTTATCTTTCATGTTTAACTTTTCATCTCAATAATTTATCAAATCAAATTCATTTTATTTAACTTCCTTTAGTTAAATTTCAAATCCATTCATTTATTAATGCTAATTCAATTCAATTTAACTTTTCTTAAGTTAAAGATCTTCATTTTCAAAAATAATTTTATACTTCTTTGGATTTGAAAAACGTTCTCTTTTTAAAGTGTTTCTAGTAACTATTCATATTAAACATCATAAACTAAGCTTTGTGTAAACCAAAGCTCTGATACCACTCTGTAACATTCCCCCTTCTGACCGCCTCCAGTCGGTAATTAAACCAACTTGAAACGTTCAAAAAGACGAATTGTTATTTAGTTTATAACGTTTAAACAGAATCAGCCACAGAAACACAGAATAATAACACTGAATTAAAACAAATGAGAATTTATTTCATTACTATAAATCTTTTTATATACATCAGAGTTTTATACAATTTAATACTGATACAGCGGAATATCTTAAAATACAATTTTCTTCTGAAAACTAAAGTGATTCTTTTCTCTCTCTCTAACTTCGCTGCTCGAAAATCTTCAAGCTGTAAAATACTCGGTCTGACCCGAGTATTATATTCAAAAGAAAATAATACACAGGTCAGTCTAATTCAAACCAGTTACTAGTGCATATAGGCAGTAATAATTTAAATAGACGATAGTCACAATAATTCCCGTCTATCCAATCCTTTTAACAAGGAAATCGGATAACGAAAATTTTTAACACTAAACAGTGTTAAACAATAAATCAGCAGATTTAAAACATCAACAGAGATAGATAAACAATTTATCAAATCGACTAAATCAATTTAAAACAATCGATTCTGGGTGGCTGCAGTGCACGCACGCGTGCACTGCCTCGCCACTACAGTGCGTAGAAACTGCAAAGGTCAAACCCAAAAATTGGGTTCAACTCAAGTGTAAGAAAAACAAATGCAGCAGTGGATAAGGTTACTAAGTGTAAATGGTATGCAAACTGTCTCAAATGGTCAAGACAACTGTAATGAATGACCAAACTCGATGAAACCCCACTGCAGATGCAGCATGGCCCACCTAAATGCCCACCCAAATAAACTACATGATATACAAGAGTGCAGTGACTACATTAATGAGTATATGCAGAGTCAAGGCCACAATGAAATCACAAACCAAAGGAGTGATACAAACAAAGATAAAACATGTATGCACTGTAAACAGGATAGCGCAACTATCTTACTCACGACCAAAGGCCGTAGTACATCTCAACTCGACTGCAGGTGAGTCAGTGAACAACAAAGCCCAAAAGAAACTGGACTAGTAAACAAAACCCAAGTCAGGTGGATAACCAATGCAACAACTCAGGTCAGTGAGTGCTTCATAAATGCAGACCAGATCAGAGCGGCGACAGAGACAACACAACAAGATCAAGTGAATATCCAGCATACACAATGACAACCAAGTAGTATATACATGAAGTGAAGTTGAAACAGAGTCAACTAAATGGAACTGGACATGCAACAACATATTTGATCACAGTGCATACATGAATATCAACATACTGCAGGAGTAATAGGTAAAATTAAACAGTGTAGTAAAACATGCACACTTATATAATTGTATGCAAGAAAATGAACAAACCAGTTTTGAACAAATCTTCACAACCAAACTGATCAGATTTCACTAAGAAATGAATCAGCAACATAGTAACTTCAGTATAACAGTGACTTATATATATATATTTAAACTTTGTTTTAGGAAACTCTGGCAAATCTGGGTTTTAAAAACTAAATATAACCAAGTGATCTGAATCAAAAGATTTATAAGGCAAGTTCTAAGGTATAAACATGCAAGGACCAAACTACATTTCCAAAGAAAAGAAAGTGTCAGGTCTTTAAAATAAGCATGTGAAAATAAGGGTTAGTAATACAGAACATGTATAACACGTCACTATTTTATTCACAGCAAAGTGACTTTATACCAAAGAAAAAGGGCAAAGCAAAAGGTGTAAGCAATAAATGTAGCAGAAAAGGTGTGTCCACTTTCAATTCATAAAATAAGACTACAGGCAAGTGAATTAGATAAGGCAAATGTAAGTTAGACATTAGGCATAGATTGACAAAGCTAAACACTCAAAGCAACGGACAAGTTAAGTGACAACTTTTCAATTCTCCAAACAAAGAAGGATCATAAAACATTTTTATCAGCTAATGCGTGAATATATATATATATAGCTACACTTAGTTGAAAACTAAACTGACACTTATTTTGGTTTACAACTAATTCACTTTATGTATTTTAAATCCAAACCTATAAATATAAGTATATGTGGGTTGTTTTTTTTTTCTTCCACAAAATCATGCTTGCAGTTTTCAAATAAAATCATACGGCCGAGATAATACAGTGATGGAACCAATGATCATATACATGAATCAGTCTAAATTTTCAAGTATCATTTTATATGAAATTTATCACATCTGAGAAAACAGCAACATCAAAGCCATTTAGAAAAATCAAAGTGAAAGCCGAAGTCAAAACATCGAACAAGATCAATCATCACAAAACCAAGTGTGCAGACAACAACAAAAATGCACAAACTTAAGTGACAAAGCATGCAAGGGAGAAATGCACTAAGCAAATGTCACGATGTCACAGTGAAGTCAAAGCAGAGATTCACGAATGAAAAATTCAAATGCGTATATGTAAATTTTTTTTTTTAAAAGGTCAGAAACACTATCAAAGAAATGGTACCAACTGACTATAATACAAAGTCATGAAATTGCATTCACTAAATCAAGTGACAAAGCAAAACTAACAACATCGAACGAATTCGAACAAGTCGAATGGAAATCGAAATGGTGATACTCAATAATTTCGAACAAGGTTAAGATTGTAAAGGTCGAACAATTCAACAACATAAAAGTGGATGGTTGAGATAAAATTCAACAACTTCAAATAACTCAATCGACACAAAAATCACGAAATCAGACAAGTCATGAAAACCCTGCGATTTGAATTTAGATGTGAGAAAGAGAGATTTCTCACCTTAGAGTGAAGAGGTCGCGCGCGAGAAGAATGGAAGTCGTAGCCCTAATTTGAAGACGATGCGGGAGAACGCGAAACGAAGCTGAAGTCCTTATCTTGAATCCCTCGCGAGTTGAAGCCGTAAAAATCGAAGATCGCCGAAACCCTAGTTTCCTCTCGTCGCCATTTCTTATTTGCTTTCGATTGTTTCATTTCTTTTCGTTTTACTGAAGAGAAGGGGGGGTGCGACGTGTTTTTAACAGAGATAAGGGGGAAACTGGAAAGATCGTGGGTGGTATGGGTATAGGGTATGGGCTGAACATTATATTTTGTACTAAAGGTATGGTAATTTTTTTCTTTTAAAAATCTAATTTGTTTTGTCTAGATAATTTCTTTAATTTATTTTGTTTAAACTTGTTGTTAAAATTTTAGTAGGTGTATTTATTCATTTCGTACAAATAAAATTCAATAAGAGAACTCCAATCGATTTACAGTTTAAATAAAATTTAACAACCATTTTACATTGCCAATTGACGAAGATTTTATCGTTACAAAATTTCCAACAATAAACAGCAAATTATCTGTCAACATAGATCGTTTACTGATGATTATAATTCGGGCAAAACCCCAGTTGTTACAGAAATGCAAATTGAATTCAATTAAATTTTATACGCGTTTATACGCCGTATGTTCATAAAACAATTCCGATAAATACGAAAATTGAAATCCGGTAATAATTCAATATTACGGACCTAATGAAACTGGTTTCGTCAAATTCCGAGACTGTGCCTCGGAAGGCTATTTTTAAATTCAACTTAAATGATAATATTTCAAAACGGAACAAATCGCTTTCAAATTCAATTCTGAAGCTTCTATTACCTTCAGTATTATCAATATGAATTTTCCAAGCCTTTAAATTATTTTTAACCGGCTTAAAATTGAAGATTCAAATTTTATTCAACTTTCAATAGATTAAATTCAAAAATTTAATCGCCAATCCATTCTGATAATTTGAAATTCAAGTCAAATCATCGTTCAAATATTTAAAATTAATTAAATATTTTCAATTTAAATTGTTCAAAATTCAGGGTCGTTACAATTACTATGCAACACTGTAAGTTTGGTCCCAAAGTCCATCAGTAGCCTTAAAAATCATAGTTTTCGTATCCCACGGTTATTTTCACGTTAATTCATGAATATTATGGCATATTTTGGATTTTCAAAAAATGATTAGGGCCTAAAATACAAAAAAGTAACTTGTACCTACTGTAAGACCTTTGAGTATCAATTGCACTCTATTAAAAAATAGCTAAAACAACTTGTATAAAAAGACCATTTTCAGTATACATATATCAATATAAATATGTACATAATTATATATATATATATATATATATATATCTGGATGTGTGCGCGCGTAAAATAAATGTACAATTATAAATGTAACATATAGTATGCTATCCAAGTAAAAGTTAATAACCTACTAAAGAGAATATATTAACTTGATACAGGAAAATTAACAAAGAAAGTAACCAAACTCCTAATATCCGAAAAAATATGAAGCACTAAATGTATTTCTATTTCGAAGATAAAGCAAACTGAGATGTTAGGTTACTACATCTCAAATTTTCTTATCTTTAATAATAGTTGTAATACCTTTGGTATCACACTTTTTTGGTGTAGACGTGAACTTCCCAAAATGCCCATTAAACTTTAATTCGGCATAGAATAGATTTGTATCCTTTACCTAGTTAATATGAGTTAATCTTTCCCTTTACCCGGTAAATAATTACATATGATTCACCCTTTAAAAATCATCATGCATTTATAGCATGCATGAATTGGTCTTACCCTTTAAAACTTATCACGCCGCTCTAAGATTGAATATATCCATATTAAGTGAGTAAATAATCCAATCAATACGCATTAATTGCATGTATGAATTGGTATTGCTCTTTGAAAATAATCACGCAGCATTAAAATTAAGTATATCCATATATTAATTGAGTAAATAAATTGATCAATTTCCATGCCTATTTTTGTGCTAAGATTGAATATATCCATATTAAGTGAGTAAATAATCCAATTAATACGCATTAATTGCATGTATGAATTGGTATTGCTCTTTGAAAATACTCATGCCACATTTAAAATTAAATATATCCATATATTAATTGAGTAAATAAATTGATCAATTTACATGCCTAACCATACAGCTCTAAGATTAAATATATCCATATATTAACTAAGTAAATAAATTGACCAATTTCTGCGCCTATTTTTATGCTAAGATTGAATATATCCACATATTAACTTGGTAAATATATTTTAAATATATCCATATATTACCTAACCGACTAAATATATTTTAAATATATCTTGAGTCAGTCCATCTCCTAAACTACCGCACTTTCCTCTTTATATATCTCTATAGATAAAGAACCATATTTCTTCTCTTCCACACAAAAATCAATTATCATATTTTCCCCTTCAGCCACTGCAATCATGCTAACTCATTTAAATATTCTCAATGTTTCCAAACTAAAGTGGCGTGAGAAAGCTTCTCAGGTACATAAACTGATGTATCATATGTTACCACTATATAGCCTGTGCCCATATATTATATAATATATTATGTTATATAAGTTTTGGTTTTGCTATATTTGTGAAGCCCAAATACTAAATAATTCAATCGCTAGTATGAGGTACTAAACAATTCAATAGGAATTAATCTTTCCCTTTACCTAGTAAATAATCACGTATGATTCACCAATTCAAACGACCCTAAAAGTAGGATCTAATTTTACAAATTCAAAACACTTCTAAAAATAGGGCATAAAATTAAACTTCCTCTACAAATTCAAAATACTTCTTTACAAATATACAAATCTTAATATCACTTAAAAATAAAAATCATTTTTTTACTGATTCAAACATATACAATTTATAAGGAAAACAATTCACGCGCGAAGCACGTGCCATAACACTCGTATCTAAAAATCCAGTACAACTGTTACTACTTGGTCTAATTTATGAAGTTTGGGGTAAAAATTCCTAGTTATACCACAGAGATACGAGGCAATGGTAAAAATTCAACATACTAATTTTTGAAAGATAAAATAAAAAACAACGTGTAAATCAAATAGCATTCAAAAGCGTAAACAAACTACAAATTTTCATTTTGTACCAATTAACTGCAAATTTATTTCATACTTTGGTTATCATGATTCGTTTTTGAACCTACAGCACATGTAGGCGTTCTTTTTTATTAAGAAAAAGAAAAAAAAATATGATTTTTGAATAGCGCATGCAAAGAGTCGTAGAGATTTATGCGAACACGTGACCCCATTAAAAAAAAGTTTTTTTATTTATCTTTTTCAGTTCACACACCAAATTTCTCTCCAGCCCTAAATTTTGTTTCTCCTTCATCGACCATTGCATTGTTACTCCTCCGTTCATCGATTACTCCTCTGTTCATTGGCGATTGCAACTCCCGTTGCCTTCATCGTGATAGCATCGCTCCACTAACCAAAAATCGATTGCTTCTCCGTTCACCATCGCCTGTATCAAGATTCGCTTCCATCGTCGTGCTTCGTTCACCGTCGCCTGAATCTCTCCACCTGAGTCGAGCTTCTCCGTCCTCTTCGTCTCGCTGCCTGTTGCCGCCTGTCAATATGGGCAACCCTACTTTATTTTAATTATTGATGTTAGTTTACTTGCAATTATGTTAGTTTACTAATTGTCGATGTTAGTTCATAAGCTTTTCATCTTCATAAGCTTTTTCATCTTCATATACTATAGGAATTTATCACGATCATATCCTAGTTTTGCTTTAAGTGATATAATATAAGAGTTTTGGTCGACTACTTTCTTTTTCATCTTGATAAGCTTTTCGCAAGGTAATTTTTCTGGTTCCTTTATTCTTTTCCTTGCATCTCGTTTAATTTTTTATTTTGTTCCAACATAATATATGAAAAAATGTTTGTCTGATTATTATTTTTTATTGTATCACCAAGTTTTTGCTTGAACATTAACAAACATTCATGATTTATGAAAAAAATAAAATAAAATAAAATTGATGTGGTAAGCGTCAGTTATCATGATTCGTTTTTAAACATTTTTAATCTATCTATTACTTTATATTAAAGCAGGAACTTCCCCAAACTTACGTGGACTACACCCCTTCTCTCATTTCAAAATAGTACTTTCTTATCCGCTTCCCCTTCTTTCCACAACTACGGTTACTGCCCACCACATCTAATTTATTGCTATTTCAGTTTTTCATTTCATCCCATCAGCTGTAACCGCCCACCACCATCTCCTAATCCCTTCGATGTAACATTAAAATCATTGATTTAACCATCCATCATTATTGCGGTGAAACCACCATACACCATCATCGTCGCTCAAATTTCTTTCCCCCTTACTTATTTCAACTCTATTTAAATGAACAAAAACCTAGATCTACAAAAATGAAGCAAACGCGATAACAAAAAATTCACACCGTGGTGAGAAGCGAGGCCGGAAGCGAGCGATGGCTTCATTCGCAATTGGGCGATGCGATAGAGGGATGGTAGGGCAACTTCTGTTACATCCACGAATTGGAACGTGCTACTTGGAGTTCGTAGCGATGAGGGTTGACTGTCGAGTATTCAGAACCAAGTTATGTTCGATGACTTCCCAACTGCAAATGACTGTATATATATTGAGAATCGGGCATTATAATCCTCCAACAATATTGATGTTGCCATTCTGACTTTCTTCAATATTACCATCTATCTTGGGCGATATACTGGGTGGTGATATTGTGGATTCATGTGGTACAAAAAATTATATTTTTCCACCTATTTTCAAGTTAATGTCCTGTGACAAATGATTCATTCCTTACCCTCACTGTTTTTGTCCTACTTTTGTCTTCGTCTTTGTATGAACACGGGTTAGACATGATATTTTCCAAGACACGGGGTTGTATATAGGCATAACGTTTAAAACCGTTAACACCGCTATTAAACTACCGTCTCAATGACTACACTTAGCACTCCCGCACGCTGTCGATGCTGATGTATGTTCTTTCTGTTGATGTTAGCGGCAGTGATCTTAAGTACACCGTTATAAATTAAAATTTATGTTTCATAATTTGGTCGAGGTCATTGTGGATTTATGCTCTACCCGTTTTTACTGCTCCTGCATTATCCGTTGATTACTGTTGCTAATAATACTGTTGATTGCTTTTTTTTAACCACTGATCTGCATTATTTTCAAGAATTTTCTTCTTGCTGCAGATATAGTATCTGTTAGTTTAAGTCGTTCAATTGCCTGCTTTATTGGAACTTTTTTTTGGATCCCCTGTCCAAGGTTAGATTACTTCTTTCTGGTTTAAATAAAAAATGTTTGACAGTATAGTGTCTTAAATCCACCATGGAGTATCTTTTTTATGCAAAGATAATGTTTGTGGAATTTATAGTGTCACAAAGGCATGCCCTTAAATCTGTATTGAGTTGAAATTTTATATCTATGTGACTGTATAAGTTGTAAAGCATAAGAAATGCAAGACTTGAATATTGGAGTATATTCGAACTGACAGAACAACAACGAAACAAGAAGGCATGCATGAATAATAATTATTTCTTACATCCAAAAGTAGGGATTAAAATTTTTAGTCCTATCATTGCCTGTTTATAAATCTGAAACTTATTTACCCTTTACTGTGTTTATGGTTTCAGTAAGTTGTAACATCTTCCATTTTTCATCTCTAACTTTATTTTGTTTTCTCATCTATACTGCTTCTTATAGTAATGTACTCTGGAAAGGGGTGGTATCAATCAATTTCCACTCAAATTCGATGAATCCAAGCGAGACAAAGGAATTTTCATACGTATTTCAATCCTTGTGACAGTATTCGGCATTTTTCTATTAAGGTACACACACAGATACATATACATACATATATATATATATAGTTTTCCTTCTTTAATAATGATTTCAAATATTCCAGGCATGTGTATGTATGTACGTTAATATGTAAATGAATGAATGCTGCGTGGAGTTTGGAAGCATAATCGACATAGTCAAAGGGCATGAATATATTATCAGCAAGTTTTAATGCAACCAGTACCCAACTGCTCACAACTAAATGATAATAATACATTAATGGATCACTCGAGAAAATAAAATGGCTTAACGACCTTAAAGTATATGCAAAGGTGATGCAACATAACCATATATGAAGTTTGTAGTAGTCATAAAAACAAACGGTTGTGTCAGCAAACCTGATATTGAAACTTGGGGGATGATATATCAAAGATGAAATCATATATAATAACAAGTATAAAATATACAATTAACGTCTACTAACACTACTGGATGATGTTGGGTTTAAATTCGAAATAATTTTATTTTATTTTATTTTTGTTTTTATTTTTGTTTTTATAGGCGCATAGAAATATAGACTATCATTTAATTTTGCTTTTAACCATTAGGTTAATATAATCAACTCCTTTTACATACAAAAGAAGGCATATTAAAAGGCACTGATATACTTGAACCATTCAAAATAACCAAAATAATGCTTCAGTATAACAAAGCAACAAACTCATGTAGAGATATAGCTAATTTCCATTCCTCTTCATGCTCAGTTTTAATCAAATCAAGCTTAAAATTGATATATTAGCGAATTTACGTTATATGTGTCAAAATTTACGTAAGTGGGTTTGTTGTTGTCCAAGAGTGGAGTTACTAATCCAGTAAAAGCAATATGGAGTGTGGTATTAATGATGATTATCAGTGATATTATTGATATATTAATTAATATTAGTGAGTGTACGTTAAATTTATGTTACTAGCATTATGGATTGTATTTATGTTATATTAATGAAACCACTATTTATTAATTTCCAATTCATTTTTAACACTTCTCATTATTTACATTGATGCTCATATCTGATATACTGGTCATGGGCTTAGTCGATTTATTTTTATGGAAGAGTGATCCTCAAATCAAGGAGATCACTTGAAAATATTAATTAATATAACGTAAAAACTACCAACAAGCCCAGTAGCTGGCAATACCCATTCAAATATATGCTAGAGAGTTTTATGATATCTATGTATATTTTTGTTTTATGGTTGCTATTTTAAAGAAGCGGTAGCACATGGTTTTATGTTTTATGATACAGGTAACTTTTAAGAAATGGCGTCTTCTCAAGAACCTCATTTCAAATTCTCACTGCCTCTTGGAAATTCTTTAATTCAACGGCAACTTACTACTCCCTATATGTATGCTCAAGCGGTCAAGAATTACTTTCCTCCTTAAACTCAAGGGCAGTTTTCTTGCAAACCGAAAGCGAAGTGGATTGACTCTAGAAAGGGATTAAACTTTTGTTTCAGATGTGGAGATCCTAATCACGTCGCAAAACTTTGTCGAGACCCAATCAGATGTTTTGATTGCGGCGTCTTCGGGCATAAGAGGAAGGACTGCTCTTCGGCTTCTTCTGATTCTTCTTCTAATTCGATCAATCATGGTTTTCTGTTTGCTCTGAAATTCTTGAGATTGAAGGGTTTATTTCTTTATTTTCACTGGAAAATGAGAGAAGTAGGAATCAAGTATCTCGAAGAGCTATTATATCATTTCGATATTATCAACGAACCTAACATAGGTAAAGGATATGAAGAAAAATTTGGTAATCCTAAAGCTTATTTTGGCAAAACAGAAATTGGTTTGGTTAAAGAACAAATTTCTATCCCAAGTATGGTTAATCACGGATTTCAATTCACTTTGAAATTCTTGACTCTAAGGGGAATATTGATTGATCATCTCTGGTATAAGAAAGTCGAAGGAATTAACCTTCTTGATGATCTGTTTCACCACTTTGGCATCATAAATGCGCCTAATATTGGCAGGGGTTATTTGAAAAATTTTGGTAATTCTTATGAATCTAAAGGCAACACTGTCGTTTCGATAATCACTGACTTCATCGAGGATCCTGTTTCTAAATTCTCGAAGTTTTTTGCTGCTAATGAAAATCTGGGCTTTGACCCTATTCTATTAGATCCTGATGTTTCCTCATGCTTCGATTCGTCTTCATTTATCTCTGATGTTTTTGATATTGTTGAAGAACGGTTTGAATCAGTTGAACAGAGTGATGACTTTATTCCTCTTCGTAGTAAATATTGCAAATCAAAATTCTGTGATCTAGTCAGTTTTGAGATATCCACATATAACAAATTCGACTGTCTCTCCTCGAAGATAGATTGTGATGGGCTAGATGAAGAAGGGGGGCAGATGATCAACTCTTTTCATCTTGTTGACGATCCATTGATTGATTCAAGTGTTAGTCTTTCTCAATCTGAAACCTGGGTCAATGACTATTCATTTTTGTATATGGGTAAGTCTGGTTCTTCCGATGATCTGAAACAATTGGATATCGATTTTAAGAAGCAGGATCCTTTGGTGCTAGGCAGTTACAGTTCTAGCGATCCTATGATTTTTGATATTTTGAGTTTTGTAGCCTATCCGAGATATGATGTGAGCAGCTGTTTTGAATTAGTGTTGGAATCAATAAGTTTGTGTGAGATTCAAGCTTTAAGCCTGATATACGAATCAGAGTCAATTGACGAGGATTTATATTTGGTTAATTCGTCAGATTTGGACATTGCTAGTTGCAACAGCTTAGTAAGTGATTCAAATATTGTAAATTTATTGGATTGGACTAACCTATCAGAAGATGTGGAAGTTTTTTGTGAGGAAGAGATCCATGATAATTGCGACATTCATGTTTCATGGCACTGTATCGAACTCGATGCAGTTGTTTCCGATGTAGAGGCTTTCCCAGGCGATGGTAACCTTTTGGAGATGGATTCTTTTTGTGACTGGAATGCATTCTATGATCAGCTGTGTGAGGTTTTTCTAGTCAACGATTCAGAGTCTCGAATTGTTGGAGGGTCTTCTTTTTTTGATTCTTTTGTTGATGTGCACGGCGTAGCAGTTGTGCATGGTGCACAATGTTCTTCAGTTACTGATGGTGTTCTGTACGATCAGATAGTCACTCAAAATTGTGTTATTCCTTGTTTACTAGTTGAAGAAAGTTCAGACTTCAATGCTTGCTCTGATTATGAAGTAGTTATTGAAGTATTGTCTTTGGTGGGGATGGGATGTTTGGAAGATGAGGATTCTATTAAAGAGGAGAAAATGATTTCTTTTCATATTTTAAATGTAGAAGAGGCTGAATCTTTTGCACCTGAATTAGTTAGTGGAAGTTTTAGTGATGTTGTTAATGTGTTTGTGTGTGGCTCTTTAGTTGTGAGGTATCCAGATCTTGAGGCTTCACTTGATAGGCAAGTAGATACTGCTTCGGGCTCTGTTACAGGAGATAGATCTGCTTCTTTGAATTTCAGTGTGGGGAATGAATCAGTAAATTTTTTAGAATCGGATAGGTTGGAGTGTGGTTACAGCTCAGCTCCTTTTTCCACATCATTGAAGAGAGGAAAGCGTAAGAAATCTATAGCATCTAGTGGATCAGTTCGGCGTAGTGCTAGAATTTGTTTCTGTCAGACTCCTTCTATAGGTGAGTTATCTGGATCTAGTGCCATGAGTGGTGCTACGATTCCAGGCTTAGGTATGAGTTCTTTTTTGGGTAGTATATACTCTTCTTATGCACTAGGCAGTTTATCATCTGCTGAGTTTAGTAAGTTAGCTAGTGATACATCTTTTGTCTTTTCTGATGTCGAGTTGGATCGGGAATATATTAGAGGTAAGGAATTAGAGAGGGCTAGTACCGTTAGTTCATGAGGATCATTAGTTGGAACATCAGGGGTTTAAATGACTTGAATAAATGTGATAAGGTTAGAGTTTTTCTTAAAGACTTTTATATTGATATAGCTTTACTTCAGGAAACTAAAATTAATTGTCCAGATAATCGTTTCTTTAGAAGATTAGGTGGTTACCATCTTAGAAAATGGGTTTTTCTACCTTCTAATGGTACTTCAGGGGGTTTGATGATAGGGTGGCGTGATAATTACTTTAAGTTGCTTCAATGTATTAATATGCAGCATTCTCTTCACATTATTCTTATTAATCTATTTGATAATTCTTTTTTAAATATTTCCAATATCTATGGGCCTAATTCAAAAATTAATCGGAGATTTTTATGGAAAGAATGCCTAGAATTTAGATCCTTGGCTCCGGGTTCTTGGATTTTGGGGGGCGAATTTAATGTTACACGATTCATAGGAGAGCGTTTTCCTAGGATAGGAGATTACTCTGCCATGGAGGAATTCGACCAATTCATTATTAATTCCAATTTGATCGAGGTTCCTCTTTCAAATAGAAAATTTACTTGGAGCAATGCAAGGGAGTCTCCTTCTATGGCCCTTCTTGATAGATTCTTCGTTAGTGATGTGATTGAAGATAAGTTTCCAATCTGTAGAGTTTTCGGTTTACCATTCGCGTACTCTGATCATTGTCCTATCATCCTCACCTGTGATTTTCATAGATTTATTATTAATAATTTTAAATTTGAAAAAATGTGGCTTTTGGAATCTAACTTTATAAATTTAATTAATGGTAAATGGCTTTCTTTGAGCTTCCATAATATTAGAAATAAGGATAATTCTGCAAAATCTTTTGTTTCAAAACTTAGGGATCTTAGGATTTTTCTTAAAAATTGGAACAAAAATGTTTTTGGTAATATAAAAATCAAAAAAGATAATATTCTCAATGAAATGCTCAAAATTAATAAGATAGAAGAATCTAGATAATTAAATTTAAGTGAACGTAATGTTCTTGCCAATTTAAAAGATGAATTAAATTCCATTTTAGAAAAAGAGGAGGTTATGTGGAAGCAAAGATCCAGAATCCAATGGATTAATGAAGGAGACAATAATACTAATTTTTTTCATAACATAGCTAATGGTAGAAAATGTAGTAATTCAATTAACTCTATTTATATTAATAATGATGAGCTAGTTGACCAAAGTGATCTAAATAAGGCTTTTACAGACCATTATAAGGATATTTTTAGTACTAAAATCAAATGTAGAATCAATGTTAGATGGAAAGATCTATATCCTTTCGATTCTATTGTTGATTTATCTGAACTAGATAATCCTTTTACGGTTGAGGAAATCAAAAAAGCTATTAATGATTTGCCTTGTGATAAATCCCCGGGTCCTGACGGGTTTTCAATTTTATTTTATAAAACGTTTTGGGACGTTTTAAAATTGGATTTAGTCAATATGTTTAATGACTTTTATAATTGTAAGTTGCAATTAGGGAGATTTAACTATGCTAATGTTATTTTGCTACATAAAAAAGTAGGAGCTAAATATTTAAAAGATTTCAGACCTATATCCTTGATTAACTGTTCAGTCAAAATCATTTCCCAAGTTCTCGCGAATAGGCTTAGTTTTAGAATTAATGACCTTATTGACTGTTCACAATCGGCCTTTATTAGAGGGAGAAATATCACAGATGGTGTAGCCGTTGTCCAAGAATATATCAATCACTGTTGTAAGAATAACATAACTTGTGCTATTTTAAAATTGGATTTTGCTAAAGCTTTTGATTCCGTAGATTGTGATTTTCTTATAGACATCTTTCATGCTAGAGGTTTTGGTCCTAAGTGGATCAGTTGGATTAAGAATTTGCTTAAAACAGGTAACTCTAGTATTATAGTTAACGGTATATTAGGTAATAAAATTCAATCTAAGAGAGGGTTAAGGCAAGGGGATCCTTTATCTCCTTTATTATTCAACTTGGCTGCTGATGTTTTTGCTAGGATTATTAAAAGAGCTGTGGGTAAGGGGGTTCTAGGACAAGTAGGCAATGACATTTCGCGTAATGGTATTTCGATACTCCAATTTGTTGATGATACTCTGCTTTTCTCTTCTCATTTACCTAGACACATTATCACTCTCAAGTTTATCTTATATAGTTTCGAACTTTTATCAGGATTAAAAATTAATTTCGACAAAAGTTCTGTTTTAGTTTTAAATGATTTTGAAAAGGTTGAAAATTTAGTTGCTAATACTTTAAATTGCAAAACAATGGACTTTCCTTTTGATTATTTAGGTTTTGTAATTAGACCTACCAAACTCAAACATGATGATTGGCTCATAATTATTGACAAAATTAAAAACAAGATCTCTAACTGGAATGGTAGATTTTTATCTAGAGCAGGTAGACTTATCTTAATAAATTCAGTTTTATCAGCCCTTCCGATTTATTGGATGTCAATGCATCTATTCCCAGATTGGGTTATTGACAAAATTGATAAAATTAGGAGAGATTTTTTATGGAGTGGGGAAAATCATAATAATAGTATAAAATGTTTAGTTAATTGGAAAACTGTATGTAAAGCTAAAAAGGAAGGTGGCCTGGGAGTTATTAATTTGCGTAATATGAATTTATCTTTATTAGGCAAATGGTTATGGAAATTTAAGGATAAAAACAATAACGCTATTTGAAAGAGATTATTTCTAAATATTACTATAATGGTAATAGTAATTTATATCAAATGGTTTCTCCTGTTACTCATAATATTTCTAGTTTTTGGAAAAACATTTTGAAATGTAATGAGATTTTTAACTTAGGTATTAATACGATAGTACACTCTGGTAATTGTACTTCTTTCTGGCATGACCGCTGGATTTCGGTCTTCCCTCTTAAGTTGGAATTTAAAGAGCTTTACGATATTTGTAATTTTAAGTTTGCTCTAATAAATTAAGTTTACTCTTCTGACATTGATCCTCCTTGGAATTTTAGTTTTAATAGTATTTTAGAAGGACCAACCCTTAGGCAACTTTCCTTGCTTTATGCTAGATTAAATCTTTATAATATAGATAATGATAATGATATCATTAGTGTAACATTCCCCCTTTTGACCGCCTCCAGTCGGTAATTAAACCAACTCGAAACGTTCAAAAAGACGAATTGTTATTTAGTTTATAAGGTTTAAACAGAATCAGCCACAGAAACACAGATAATAACAATCAATTAAAACAAATGAATCTTTATTTCATTACTATAAATCTTTTTATATACAACAGAGTTATACAATTTTAATACTGATACAGCGGAATATCTTAAAATACAATTTTCTTCTGAAAACTAAAGATGGTTCTTTACTCTCTCTCTAACTTCGCTGCTCGAAAATCTTCAAGCTGTAGAAATACTCGGTCTGACCCGAGTATTATATTCAAAAGAAAATAATACACAGGTCAGTCTAATTCAAACCAGTTTATTAGTGCATATAGGCAGTAATAATTTAAATAGACGACAGTCACAATAATTCTCGTCTATCCGACTCTTTAAACAAAGAAACCGGATAACGAAAATTTTAACACTAAACAGTGTTAAACAATAAATCAGCGGATTTAAATCATCAACAGAGATAAATAAACAATTTATCGATCGACTAAATCAATTTAAAACAATTGGAGTTGTCACTTTAAAAACCATCAAGACTCGATTGGCTGCCGTACACGCACGCGTGCACGGCCTCGCCAATATGGCATAAAAATCAATACATCACGACGCAAAGAAAAATCAATTCAAAACTGTCGATTTGGGTGGCTGCAGTGCACACGTGTGTATTCGTACCCGTGTGCACCGCCCCGCCAACTCGTGTGCATAGATAAAGGTGCAACATGCAACAGTGAGACTCGAGACCAATACAACATAGTGCCCACAACAGTATCAAACTGGCTCACAAGTGAGCAAAGTAAACATCATGTTTCGGCTATACTGGAACCATAAGTGAAACTCAATTTAGAAGTGAAGTGCAACAGTGAATGATTCAACATATCCAACTAGAAGTGTAGTGAACCCAAACAAGAATTTGAATGTGCTACAAGAGTGAACACATAAACAATACCCAATGAACAAGGAATCATGATATAGCAGTACACACAGGTGAAAGCAACTGAAATGTCAAGACTCAACCAAGATCACAAGCAATGTAACCAGCTGCAAGCTTCAACATGAATAGCACATATATACATACAATGGCAACTGACTCAACAAGGCAAGGAATGAACTTCAATGAACAACTCCAACATGAATATACAGGTTACGGGTGTCGTAGATCTGAGTGCAGCAGTGAATGGTCACAAGTGCACCAGTTCAAAATTTCACAAGTACAAGACCATATTCAAGTAAAGACTATAGGCAACTGAGCACATATATGTACAACAAACAGCATGCAGCATAGATGAAATAGAAATGGAATACAACTGCAACCATGATCAGGTAAAGGTTATGGAGACCAGAGCATAGGAATGTGCAGACTCAAGCTACAAGTTCAAATGTCAACAAAGCACATCAGTATGGCAACACAACAGCATGCACCTATATGAAGACTACACTGTCAAGTGCAGAAATGTACAGTGCAACATGGTCAACTACACAATGCAAATGAATATGGTCAGAACACGAATAGCCAGACAACACAAATGCAAGTATAACCTAGTGGTCAAGACAGCCTATTCATATACGAACTGCCTCAACACAACTGCAAAGCAACTCAACTCGAATTTGACCCAGTGCACAAGGCAACTAGACCATCAAAGTGCAACAAGATGAAGTCAGTGCCAATAGTAATGACAGCAACTCCACCAAGTCGTAATTCAATCCCAAAATACAGTCAATCATCCCAAGAGAAAATAAAATGCAGTTCGAACATACATATATACATATCAATTTAATGTATATACATACATCACTGCATACATATGTTTGAAGACTAGAATGCAACTGGGTGCAGACAGTCTCAAAAAAAAAAACATAAGTGTACGAAAGGTAACATATATAATACTGTAACTGGACAGTATTTACTTCATAGTCTAGAACAAGGCAACACAGTAATAAGCAAAATATAATGCCCAGGAGCAATTATCAGTTTTGAACCAAGATAATTGCAGTGCTAATTCAATAATACATGCATAAACACATACAATGTATCTATGAACACATATGAAGACGCGCAAAATAAGTAAGCAGTATGCCCAACTCAAATACTTTCACAAAACTCAGTTTTCAACTTAAAAGTCCATGCCATGAGTTTATCAAGATCAAACAAGTGCAGGGTGACACAATGGTCGAAATGAACAAGCGCCCGAAAAAAAATTTCGAGTTAAACAAATTATAATGAAGCCAGTGGCTCAACATCAAAATTTATAAAAAATCAAGAGGCCAAAGTCGAACGAATCACTTCATCAAAAATCAAGTCAAAGCCAAGGCATCACAAGCCAAAGTCAAAATGAAGTCAAAGAATAAAGGCATGCCAGAATTTCACAAAATCTAAACTGTTGAAGCATCATACTACGCGTGAATTAGATGTGAGTGGGGGAGGGAACCACTCACCTTAGCTATCGGAGCAGTCGCGAGAAAAGAGGAAGACGAAGCCCTAAATTTCCAATCTCGACACAAAGGGAATCGCAAGCTAGAGCTACAAGAGTCGACGAAGCTGAAGCTTCAAATTCCCAGTGAAACGAACATGGACAAAGCCCTAATTTTGGAAGCGACGAGGAAACGGACGAAAAAATTTGAGGCCGCCATTATTTTTCTTTCTTCGTTCGATTTTTCGATTTAGGTTTAGGTTATACGAATGAAAAGGGAAGGATGTCGTGGTTTTACAGAGATAAGGGGGGAGGAAAAAAAACGTGCGGGTATGAGCCGAAGTATGGTTTTAATTGTACGAGAGGTATGGCTGAGGTATATGGTATTATTATTTTCTTTTTCTTTTTCTTTTTTTATAAATAAAGTGTGTTATTTATTTTGTCTTTATAATTCATCTCCTTTTTTTTAAACATCTTTATCAATTTTACCTTCATTTACATATATGATATCAATTTCAAAAATATAAAGTTTTTAAATTTTAATTAAATAAGAACATTTGATTTCTTTGAAATCCAAAGCAAATTTCCTTTACAATCATTTATAAATCCCGATTCAAATTTAAATTCAAATATATTCCTCAAATTAAACTTGAAAAATTCGAGCACATTCACAATTTAAATAAATTTAAATCAATTATTAATTTAAAATAATCTAAAATTTTGGGTAAAAATTCAGGTTGTTACAGAAATCAAATTTGAATTCGATTTAATTTTATACGCGTTTATACGCCGTATGTTCATAAAACAATTCCGATAAATACGAAAATTGAAATCCAGTAATAATTCAATATTACGGACCCAATGAAACTCGTTTCGTCAAATTCCGAGACTGTGCCTCGGAAGGCTAATTTTAAATTCAATTCAAACGATAAAATTTCAAAACTGCACAAATCGCTTTTAAATTCAATTCTGAAGCTTCAATTATCTTCAGTATTATCAATATGAATTTCCTAAGCCTTTAAATTATTTTTAACCGGCTTAAAATTGAAGATTCAAATTTTATTAAATTTCCAATAGATTAAATTCAAAAATTAAATCGCCAATTCATTCTGATAATTTGAAATTCAAGTCAAATCATCATTCAAATATTTAAAATTAATTAAATATTCTCAATTTAAATTGTTCAAAATTCAGGGTCGTTACAAACTCCCCTCCTTAAAAACTTTTCGTCCTCGAAAAGTAAAGGTTGTTAAAATTTCATCGATATTTATACTCTAGAAAAAAAAAATTTACTAACTTAAAACTCATTACAAATAAATGAATATAGGATTCATTCCGTTTGTTTAATCTCACTAGTTTTGTTTATTGGTTTCTACAATCAAGACACAAAAGTCTTTTACTAAATTTTTAATTTACCACACTCAGATTCAAACTTAAAATTCTTCACGTTAGAGATTTACATAATATATATCTTCCAAAGCTGTGAACTTTCAAAACATTACAAAAATCTTCTTCCTTAGTTCATTAAGTAGGAATTATGAAATTTTAATTTCAAATTATTGATTCACTATTTACAGTTTGAAAATACTTGCTAACTCGAAATTTAACAAGTCCATCTTCGTTCTCACAGACATTAGACATACGCTGGCCAGGCGCAAGTCTAAAAATCTCCAAGTACTAAACATACTTGCTTCAATTCCCAGTGAAAATACTTTTAAAAATTCTTTTAAAAAATGGATATGGAAAGCACGTTCCCCCATGGATTACAGTTCCACCCGGCGGTTACGCTACTATCCCAGTAGAGTCGCTTGTGGCTGTAGATTTCTCATCTCTTAAATTTCGCCATGGTTGTCGCCATAGATTGCAGTACACACGGCGGTTACGCTACTATCCCAGTAGAATCGCTCGTGTCTGTAGGCATCACGCCCCTCAAATTTCGCCTGGCATTAGATTGCAGTTTACTCGGCGGTTACGCCACTATCCCAGTGGAGTCGCTCGTAACTGTGGGCATCTCGCCCCTCAAATTACGCTAACATCATCAATCAAATCTAATCTCATCGCGATGAACTATCGCGAAGGATTTCCGATTCAAATAGTCACTCTGACTAAAATTCTACGTAGCTACGAATTTCAAATGGATACTCTTCACGAGTTCCAATACCTTCTCTAATAATAAATGGAAGGTACTTTTCCACATCCTCAGTTTAGAAAACATAATATCATATATGTAGTACTTTCATTTCCCATTTCGTACATATAACATCTATGTAAACATACATAAGATTTCCATAACAATGTCTTTCTAAACTAACGGTTTCAAATTTACCGCATTCATATATATAAGTTCTAAAAACTTACATATCCATATTCATAACAAAATAGAGGATTTCAAAATTTTCCTCTAAGTCGATTTGGAAATTTAAGGTTATCTCAAACCTAATTCATATTCATAATTCCATTTCATTATCGACTTTCACATTCGATTTGAATTTCACGCTTACATCGTCAATTCTCAACACAGAATTGATGTCTATCGATATATAACCTCTAAGCTCGTACGTCTCAGAGAAGGGTGTTAAGCTAAGAGAATAAATTCTCCGCCACCAACAGATATATATTTAATAGAGATCAATTGCTATGTCATCAATTCACAATGTTAGACATGCAATCCAAATCATCATCTGAAATTCAAAGCTCAACTTATATTGTCTTTGATGTCGAAGTTAAACTCAATTTTAACTTAACGATTCAATCTTTTTGAAAAATTTCAAATTGAACAAATTGTTCAAATTCTCATTTAACTTTTCAACTTCGACTTCAAAAATGAATTTCAAATCATTTATTCCTTACGGAATATATTCACAACATTTCACATTTGAAAAAACATTTCCATACTTATTTAAAAATAAGTAATTCACAAATCCATTTTATTTTCAACATTTGAAAATATTCGATATACTTAAATCAAAATTAAGTATATATTTCATCTTTAAAGGAAATCATTCTCTTTCACATATTCATTTGAGTCAAAACGAATGTTACGTAAAACATCGTTACGACAACTCAAAATCGCTAGTATAGGGATTCGAAATTTAGATAGATGTATAAATCCCAATACTATACAAAATATTTCCTTTCGGAAATCATTTACCATAACAACAATGTTATAGTCCATCATTTCCTTATATTCGAAAACGTCTATTTCAACAATGAATGTTGAAATCTATGGTTTCGATATTCAATGCCTTTGAAAAACATCTTTTAAAACAATTAACTTCGTTTTAAAAATATCACTTTTCCAAAACATGTCCATTTTATTCAATATGTATTCACGGTCCAAAATTGTGAATATACTTCTTTTAACAGACTATACAGAATTTTACTTATCAAAATAAATCAGTTTCGAATTTATAACAATGTTTATAAATTCTATTTCTATTTATAAAGACTTCAATTTATAAAAATTGCTTTATTAACCATTCCTTTATAACTCAGTTTTATATCAGAATTTTAATTTATAAGTAAATTACTTACAAATTCTTTTATTTCGCAACATCGATTCATTTTTATAACTTCACATTATAAAACTTTTAATTCTGAAACTTTTCATCCACTTATGAAATCCATTAAATATTTCACTTTTAACGCTTATACAAATCATTTTATAATTCCAATATAATATCAATCTTTTCAAATCTTCAATATAAACCGGTTATAATAATTCAAAATTTCCAATTTAAACTATTATATAAATTTATCAGTTTTCCATTTCCAAAATAATCTACTGGTTCTTTAGTAAATCATTCATCGACTTGGTTTTCAATTTAATCACATTTGATTCATTCACATTGGATTTTTCTAACATTCATTCATATCCAATTAGTTCACATTCACTAATTTATATTCAAGTCAGTTTGCTTTCAGTTCAAATCAAATTCGATTCTATTTAAATTTACTTACCTTTCAATTTGAATTCAATTTACATAGCTTCCAATTTCCATCAATTCAATTTCATTAACACTTAATGAATTTCCTAAACAATCAACTAACAACCAATGCACATTCAACTTAACCAAATTTATTCACATTGCTTACATTCAATTTGGTTCAACATACTTAATTTCAATTGGTTTATATTCTAATTCTGATTGAATTTTTTATACTCACCATATTCACAATTTCTTAACTTAAGTTTCATTTAACTCTTAACAACAACATTTCTAATCCATGTTTATTCACTAATTCACTTTTTCAATTAAAGTTGAATTTCCTTTCTATAATTCAAATTCATATTCATTCTTCACTTTATCAATTCATTTTGATATCAAATTCAATTTGATTCAATATTACTTGAGTCATGTTTCATTTTATCTCCACTTGCATTTATTTTCACCATAAACTTAAGTTCGCCTCAAATTTATTTGAAATTCTATTTTATTTAACTTAACTTAGATTTCATTTCAAAATTCATTTTATTTAACTTGTACTAAAGTCAAATTCATATCACATTCAAAATTCAGATTTTGTTTCACTTAACAAAACTGTTCAAACATTTAACAACTGGTTTACTTCATACAGGTAAAGCACAAGTAAATTTTTCTCCCCAAAACACAATTTCATTAAGATATTTCTTCCAAATCTTACCATAAACATTCACGTACAAACTATACATAGCTTAAAGTTTTCATAATACATACTTAGAAGTTTTTAGATTACAAAAGATAGTATTACAAAATATATTGATCGCTTCAAATATATTGACTGGTTTAAGATTCAGACTCATAGAGGACTATCGTCTTCCCGTCTGGTAGTACTCATCTGTTCCGAACTTTCATCTTCGGTTTGCACTATTTCAGGTTGGATTAAAGGAGGATTGACGCATTCAAAGTCAACGTGCCCCCAGCTCCTACAGTTCCCGCAAAAATACGTGACGTTCCCATCCTTATCTATCAGTTTTACACTTTTCGCTCTAGCGGGACGGGCTATAGCTTGCTTTCCACGCTGCCTTTCGGTGCAGTTTCTGGCTATATGTCCATTCTGGCGACAATGATAGCAGACTGTCAATCTATCGACAGGTAAATCTAGTGCACTCTTCTTCCTTTTCACTTTAGGGCAATGACTAAGAAAATGTCCTTTTTCTTGACATTTAAAACATACTATCTCAGGACGAGCGAAACGGTCATTCACATTCCTTTTCTTTCTCTTCTCTCGACACGTAACGGCAAAATGTCCTTTTTTATGACATCGATAACAAGTAACATCATCATAGGGACCAGGTCCTTGCCTTTCATTAAATCTCCTTTCGATTTCCGCACGTGTCAATTGTGCTTCTCTACGGGCAATTGCTCTTTGTTCACGACGTGCTGCTTTTTGTGCTTCGGTTTTCGCCATTTTAATTAACAAGATGTTTTCGAAGTTTCCTATTAAAATTGACAATTCCATTAGAAAAGGTTGGATTATTCCATCATTTTCCTAAGACAAATTTGTAAATTTACATTATCCTGATATATACGATTATCATTCATATTAGGTAATCACTTACCCTTTTAGTTTAATTTTCCATCACACTAATTTATCTAATCAATTTCAATTTATTTAACTTCCTTTAGTTAAATTTCAAATCCATTCATTTATTAATACTAATTCAATTCAATTTAACTTTTCTTTTAGTTAAATTTCAAATCCATATATTTATTAATGCTAACTCACTTCAATTTAACTTTTCTTAAGTTAAAAATCTTTATTTCATATTCAATATTCACTTTACTTATATAAGATCTATTCCAAATTCATTCATCTTATGTTTTCTAAAACAATTTTATACTTCTTTGGATTTGAAAAACATTCTCCTTTTTAAAAGTGTTTCTAGTAACTATTCATATTAAACATCATAAACTAAGCTTTGTGTAAACCAAAGCTCTGATACCACCTGTAACATTCCCCCTTTTGACCGCCTCCAGTCGGTAATTAAACCAACTCGAAACGTTCAAAAAGACGAATTGTTATTTAGTTTATAAGGTTTAAACAGAATCAGCCACAGAAACACAGATAATAACAATCAATTAAAACAAATGAATCTTTATTTCATTACTATAAATCTTTTTATATACAACAGAGTTTATACAATTTTAATACTGATACAGCGGAATATCTTAAAATACAATTTTCTTCTGAAAACTAAAGATGGTTCTTTACTCTCTCTCTAACTTCGCTGCTCGAAAATCTTCAAGCTGTAGAAATACTCGGTCTGACCCGAGTATTATATTCAAAAGAAAATAATACACAGGTCAGTCTAATTCAAACCAGTTTATTAGTGCATATAGGCAGTAATAATTTAAATAGACGACAGTCACAATAATTCTCGTCTATCCGACTCTTTAAACAAAGAAACCGGATAACGAAAATTTTAACACTAAACAGTGTTAAACAATAAATCAGCGGATTTAAATCATCAACACAGATAAATAAACAATTTATCGATCGACTAAATCAATTTAAAACAATTGGAGTTGTCACTTTAAAAACCATCAAGACTCGATTGGCTGCCGTACACGCACGCGTGCACGGCCTCGCCAATATGGCATAAAAATCAATACATCACGACGCAAAGAAAAATCAATTCAAAACTGTCGATTTGGGTGGCTGCAGTGCACACGTGTGTATTCGTACCCGTGTGCACCGCCCCGCCAACTCGTGTGCATAGATAAAGGTGCAACATGCAACAGTGAGACTCGAGACCAATACAACATAGTGCCCACAACAGTATCAAACTGGCTCACAAGTGAGCAAAGTAAACATCATGTTTCGGCTATACTGGAACCATAAGTGAAACTCAATTTAGAAGTGAAGTGCAACAGTGAATGATTCAACATATCCAACTAGAAGTGTAGTGAACCCAAACAAGAATTTGAATGTGCTACAAGAGTGAACACATAAACAATACCCAATGAACAAGGAATCATGATATAGCAGTACACACAGGTGAAAGCAACTGAAATGTCAAGACTCAACCAAGATCACAAGCAATGTAACCAGCTGCAAGCTTCAACATGAATAGCACATATATACATACAATGGCAACTGACTCAACAAGGCAAGGAATGAACTTCAATGAACAACTCCAACATGAATATACATGTTACGGGTGTCGCAGATCTGAGTGCAGCAGTGAATGGTCACAAGTGCACCAGTTCAAAATTTCACAAGTACAAGACCATATTCAAGTAAAGACTATAGGCAACTGAGCACATATATGTACAACAAACAGCATGCAGCATAGATGAAATAGAAATGGAATACAACTGCAACCATGATCAGGTAAAGGTTATGGAGACCAGAGCATAGGAATGTGCATACTCAAGCTACAAGTTCAAATGTCAACAAAGCACATCAGTATGGCAACACAACAGCATGCACCTATATGAAGACTACACTGTCAAGTGCAGAAATGTACAGTGCAACATGGTCAACTACACAATGCAAATGAATATGGTCAGAACACGAATAGCCAGACAACACAAATGCAAGTATAACCCAGTGGTCAAGACAGCCTATTCATATACGAACTGCCTCAACACAACTGCAAAGCAACTCAACTCGAATTTGACCCAGTGCACAAGGCAACTAGACCATCAAAGTGCAACAAGATGAAGTCAGTGCCAATAGTAATGACAGCAACTCCACCAAGTCGTAATTCAATCCCAAAATACAGTCAATCATCCCAAGAGAAAATAAAATGCAGTTCGAACATACATATATACATATCAATTTAATGTATATACATACATCACTGCATACATATGTTTGAAGACTAGAATGCAACTGGGTGCAGACAGTCTCAAAAAAAAAAACATAAGTGTACGAAAGGTAACATATATAATACTGTAACTGGACAGTATTTACTTCATAGTCTAGAACAAGGCAACACAGTAATAAGCAAAATATAATGCCCAGGAGCAATTATCAGTTTTGAACCAAGATAATTGCAGTGCTAATTCAATAATACATGCATAAACACATACAATGTATCTATGAACACATATGAAGACGCGCAAAATAAGTAAGCAGTATGCCCAACTCAAATACTTTCACAAAACTCAGTTTTCAACTTAAAAGTCCATGCCATGAGTTTATCAAGATCAAACAAGTGCAGGGTGACACAATGGTCGAAATGAACAAGCGCCCGAAAAAAAATTTCGAGTTAAACAAATTATAATGAAGCCAGTGGCTCAACATCAAAATTTATACAAAATCAAGAGGCCAAAGTCGAACGAATCACTTCATCAAAAATCAAGTCAAAGCCAAGGCATCACAAGCCAAAGTCAAAATGAAGTCAAAGAATAAAGGCATGCCAGAATTTCACAAAATCTAAACTGTTGAAGCATCATACTACGCGTGAATTAGATGTGAGTGGGGGAGGGAACCACTCACCTTAGCTATCGGAGCAGTCGCGAGAAAAGAGGAAGACGAAGCCCTAAATTTCCAATCTCGACACAAAGGGAATCGCAAGCTAGAGCTACAAGAGTCGACGAAGCTGAAGCTTCAAATTCCTAGTGAAACGAACATGGACAAAGCCCTAATTTTGGAAGCGACGAGGAAACGGACGAAAAAATTTGAGGCCGCCATTATTTTTCTTTCTTCGTTCGATTTTTCGATTTAGGTTTAGGTTATACGAATGAAAAGGGAAGGATGTCGTGGTTTTACAGAGATAAGGGGGGAGGAAAAAAAACGTGCGGGTATGAGCCGAAGTATGGTTTTAATCGTACGAGAGGTATGGCTGAGGTATATGGTATTATTATTATTATTATTTTTTTATAAATAAAGTGTGTTATTTATTTTGTCTTTATAATTCATCTCCTTTTTTTTTAAACATCTTTATCAATTTTACCTTCATTTACATATATGATATCAATTTCAAAAATATAAAGTTTTTAAATTTTAATTAAATAAGAACATTTGATTTCTTTGAAATCCAAAGCAAATTTCCTTTACAATCATTTATAAATCCCGATTCAAATTTAAATTCAAATATATTCCTCAAATTAAACTTGAAAAATTCGAGCACATTCACAATTTAAATAAATTTAAATCAATTATTAATTTAAAATAATCTAAAATTTTGGGTAAAAATTCAGGTTGTTACAGAAATCAAATTTGAATTCGATTTAATTTTATACGCGTTTATACGCCGTATGTTCATAAAACAATTCCGATAAATACGAAAATTGAAATCCAGTAATAATTCAATATTACGGACCCAATGAAACTCGTTTCGTCAAATTCCGAGACTGTGCCTCGGAAGGCTAATTTTAAATTCAATTCAAACGATAAAATTTCAAAACTGCACAAATCGCTTTTAAATTCAATTCTGAAGCTTCAATTATCTTCAGTATTATCAATATGAATTTCCTAAGCCTTTAAATTATTTTTAACCGGCTTAAAATTGAAGATTCAAATTTTATTAAATTTCCAATAGATTAAATTCAAAAATTAAATCGCCAATTCATTCTGATAATTTGAAATTCAAGTCAAATCATCATTCAAATATTTAAAATTAATTAAATATTCTCAATTTAAATTGTTCAAAATTCAGGGTCGTTACAATTAGTTGGGAATGGGATAAGAGTAAAAAATATACTTCTAATTCTTTTTACAGATTTATTAATTTTTCGGGTATAATTAATAACTCTTTTAAATTTATTTGGAAATCTAATGCTCCTCCTAAATCTAAAATACATATGTGGATTATTTTGCATGGTAAACTTAACACAATAGAATTTTTAAAGAGAAAAAACATTCAAAATGATAACATATGTTATTTTTGTAATTTGCATCTTGAAGATATCAAACACATTTACTATGATTGTATGTACTCATATTATATTCTTAATAACACTCTTAATATTTTTAACTTTAATATAACTTCCAAAATTTCGGATTGTGATTTTTATTGGAATAATTTTAGATTTCGGTTCAATAAGAATAATAGATTCTTACTTGACACTTTATTTATTATTATTTGTTGGTATATTTGGTTTGAAAGAAATCAAAGAATTTTTAATAATAATAGTAGTAATGTTAATAAATTGATTTTTATAACGTCTTCATTTTGTTTAAATTGGATTTCTAATCCCAAATATAAACTAGCTAATAATAATCGTTTTAAAGAGTATCTTAACAAGGTTTGTTATAATATAAATTCTTTCAAACAAAAAAATAATATATTTAATACCCACATTATTAGTACCAACATTATTTCTAACTTAAATGAAGATTTCACCGTTAATCATAACTTACTTATGATTAAAGGTTCATAAGATTTTTTGTAGCTTAGCTATTCCTATGATATTTGTCATTATTTGTCATTATTGGTTCTAGTATACTTGTAATTCATTCCTTTAATATTGGTCTATCTATCTTATAATACATATATATGTATATAATTTATTTAAATATACATATATATGCATTATTCTAATTTTTTCCTTAGTAACATTTCAGATACAGGTATGGGTTATAGGGTGTCAGATTCATCTTGCAGGTTCTCATGTCTTCAAATAGCCGGTTTTTGGATTATTGCGAGGTCATCAGAGTTGAGTCTTCCTCTCAGAGTCTCTTGTGGTTTTCTTCTTGGAGATTCAGTTGCATGGATTTTTCTTTTCTAGTTTTGTGATGCATTCTGCATCTTTGGGATTATCTTTAGTTTATGGTACTTCTAACATCTAAATATCGGGTGGTGGCCATGCCGGAACTCAATATTGGGTGAGATGGGTGGTGGCCTTGCCGGAACTCATCTTAGGGGTACCTGTTTTGTTGTTTTTTCTTCGATAACTCGTTATTTGCTTTTGCTACCTGCCAGGCATGTTGGCAGCGCCTTTTTTCATTGTGTTATATATATAGTTTCATGTGTGCTCTCCTCTATTTATAGAGGTTCACACATTTCTCTCAAAAAAAATATGCTAGAGAGCAATCATGCTCAATAATGAAGCAAAAAACGGATCGCCCGATCGATGATCAACTGTTAAAATCATTCAAACTACCGAAGAGAAGAGAATAGAATTAACAATAAATTATGTCAATAGACTTATTAAATATATCAAAAGATCAACTATTGTAGCTACAAGTTGATTTAATTTAATGTTCAATCTGCTAATTCAATGATTAAAAGGTGGACTGAAACATACTGTGTTGAATAGGCTTTCGTGACTAGAAATGTATATGTAGGTTGCTACATGGTTTAAAAGTGTGAGAGAAAAATACAATAGGAGTGTGGCTGAGGAGAGTTAAGATAAAATGCTATGGCAAGTGCAGACTAAAAAATTAAAATCCGAAAGTAATATGCTGGAAAACTGGCCAGGACCGAGCAATGTAAACTGGGTAGGAGGGAGTGCATGTTGCGACCAAAGCTTTGCTCGACTCAAACATTGAAATGCGGACTATAGAGATGAAGAAACTGGTAAGTACTGGACTGGAAAAAAACAGAGATAAGCTTAATTATAAGCATTGAACTACTACTAGACTAAAACGAAGTAGACTAAATTGCCTGAAGCACTTAGGTACACAACATTCCGAAAGAACTACATCGAAGTAGACTGAAACAAAGTTGATTGAAGTGAGCTTAATGATGGACTGAGCTACACACTGCTAAACATTGAAGATGAAGTTTGGAATGTAGTATGATGCCCATTGCTGACATGGGTTTGCATACATTCAGAGAGCGAGTTGAAATAGCATTCGTCTAACTGAATTTTTACTACATGAATGCTTGGTCTGGAGATGCATTAGTAGCTTAAATGTAGAGAATGCAGACATGTTTCCTAATGCACTGAAATGCCTGGTACCGATTGAAGCAAGTACGTGCTTGTGACCCATCATTACCCAAAAGTAAGAATTTTTAAACTATTTTATTCCACATTTAATTTTGTAGGTGATTATTTCAAAGCATGTACAATTACTACCAGCGCATTATTTATATCTACAAATATATATTATATGTCACGTACAAGGCAGCACTGTACATCCCATTCTACGTTGTTTGTAGTAAATAACTATACAGTACTTCTTCACTACCGACTCCTAACTAATTGTTGTACTTATGGATACTCATTTTTTGAACTGTTACACCTTTCAAATCCATATTTTATTTACTTAAATTAAAAACATTAACTGATATTACTCTTATTGGTTTTATGCATACAAAATCAAACTGCATCTTATTCCTTATACGTAGGATGGTGATATAGAACAACAGACCACAGCAGCACCTGGAATCAAGATTCGGGAGAAGAGGCAAAGAAATTAATTTCTGGAAGCTTAGGCCCCGTTTGGTTTGTTATTTTTAGTTTTGTGTTTTCGTATAAACAAAAATGCGCATTTCTCATACATTGTTGGAAAACACGCAATTTTGAAAAATGAAATTAACATAGAAAATAAAAAACAAGTTTATTTGATTTTTCGTGTTTTGAGGCATAACAAAAGGACGGAAAACAATTCATCCCCTCCATTTCCCGTCGATCGTCGTAATGACTAAGAATTGTAAAAGGATTTCCCTCATTTTCTTGTATTTTGTATTGTATGTTGAAAACACAAAACGCAAAACTAAAAACGAAACCAAACAGGCCCTTATGATCTCATGTTTCCGCTATTATTCCATTTTTAGCTACCAATTTTCAGCATGTTGCCTATGTCACCTTTTTTCCAATCGTTAACTCTTTTTCATCTTTTTTTTTTAAATTGTACGTCACGACGTATAATGACTGTATAAGTTTGCTTTTACCTACCGTACATATGTGCATGTTTTTAATTACAACTCCAACTTTCTATTACACTGCTTACTTATGTTTGTTCTGCTCATATGTACTAATGCTTTAACTATATATCATGGCTGTGCTAACATATGTATTAGCTGTACATTATGCATAAGTATGTATATGAAAGATATAGTCACTCTTCCGTCTTTAAATCGTCTTTTTGGTACGACAGTTGAAAGTTCTGGAGAATAACATTGCTCGTGTACGTAGCACAGGCCACTCACTAGTTTTTATTTAGAAAAAAGTAAAACGGTTTTTATGTAGCACAAACGTTCGGGAAAGCTTCAAACGTAGAGATTTTATCGCGGGCGTGCAGGCATACCCCATGAACGCGTTAAATAAAAAAAAATAAAGTTTTTCCTCCCCTTTTTTCATTTCACGCAACAAATTTCTCTCCAGCCCTAATTTTCGTTTCTCCATCGTCCATTAAATCGATCGCTCCTCCGTTCCATTGATTGCTCCTCCGTTCGTCGGCGATTGCCTCTCTCGTTGACTTCATAGTCGGTTGCATCGCTTCACCAACCAAAAATCGATTGCTTCTCCGATCATCGTCGCCTGTATCGAAATCCACTGCCATCGTCGTTCTTCGTTCATCGTCGCCTGAATCTCTCCACCCGAGTCGAGCTTCTCCGTCCTCTTCGTCTCGCTGCCTGCTGTCGCCTGTCAATATGGGTAACCTAGTTTATGTTAATTACCGATGCTAGTTTACTTGCAATTATGTTAGTTTACTAATTACTGATGTTAGTTTATGGACTAGCTTGCTGATTACTGATGTATATAGGGAAGGATTTGCTACACTCGGTCTGGCTCTAATGATTTTTCAAGTTACAAAATTCAAAATGGTGAAAATTTGTATGTGTATTTTTGCATATGTCAAGATCATCTATAAAAAAAAATATTTTTGATTAGTTTGAAAAATCACAACATATTCATAATAACATTTCAAGGGTTGGTATTGTGTAAACATTTTGAAAGCATATAGTTATTTCATACGAATATTGGAGCAATTTTCAGTCTAAATAGCACTTTACATATGGATTTTGCGGTATGCATTAATTCTCATTTTTATTAATGATCAGATACGCCATCACAAAAATCAACAGATCCTATGAAAAAAGAAACATCATTGTCCGATCTTCCTATGGAGATGGTGGAACTGATTTTATCCAAGCTTCCATTTTCGAGCTATATACGGTTTGCAATCTGCTTAAACTGGAAGCATATGTCTCCACTTTTCTACCATATAAATATGGATACTCCCCTTCTGCTATACCATAAGACCATAGGTAGTGGTATTTGGAGTTACTATAGTGCTTCCATAAACAAAATATTCAGAGTGGACTGTCCTAATTTTGACGCATCAGGCTTCGAATTTTTATATGCAAAAGATGGATGGCTGTTACTTCACAATAGAGTTGAAATGGTGTTACTCGATCCTTTTAGTGGAACCATCCACAAGTTTCCAGGTTTGAAAGAGAACATAATCATCACTGGTGCTATGTTCTTCGGATCTCCTCCAAACAATTGCACAATCTTTATTATCAATACAGAATATACTGAGGCAGAGGCTTGCATCAGTGTTTACGATGAAAATGGTTGGGAAACAGAAACATACTATGAAAACATCGGCTACTTTTATCTGGCACCATCTTGTAATCCTGTGTTATGCAAAAATCGAATTTACTGTTTTGGAAATGAAGGAAATTTAGGAGTGTACGATCCAAAAGGACGTTCGTGGACTATAACAGATGCAACATTAGAAGAAAAATGTGATAGAACAATTATGGACAATAGCTACCTTGTAGAATCAAGTGGGATGCTTTTACTAGTTCAAACTGAAAAATATGACACAGGTATTCGTGTGTTCTGTCTTGATGATGTGAAAATGGAATGGGTAGAAACTTACAACTTGCAGGCGAATCAAAGTTTGTTCCTTGGGACGAGAATGTCTACCATAAGCACTGTCTACGTGGATTCAAAGTTGGGTGGCAGAGTATACGAGCCTGGTTTTATCGGAGAGCCCGAGACGATATTTGTTGAAGCCCAAAGAATACATAACAAACTATATTTTAAGCCCAAATCGATCGATTATATAAATCAAGAAAAGAGGCAAAATGAAGAAACAGGACTATGTTATTATCCCTTGGCCGATAGCAATTACCTGAGGAATTTTGGTTCAAAATTCAAAGTGTACAGCATCTGGTATGAACCATGCAGGACTCGTTAGTCCATGTTGGCATGACACTTGCACATAGCTGAGTTTTCTTCTAGAAAGTAGCCGGCTTCTTACAGTTTTGTTGGAATAAATGTATCGCAAACAACGACCTTATGGTTTTTTAAGCCTTTTGGTTGGAAAATAACATTGGATGAGATTATCTAATTATATTTTTTCTAGTGATTGTTAGCAACCTTGTTAAACTAATTAATCATCAGATCTGTTGGTAATGCATGGCTTGAGCAAGTACTATGTTGAAACTTAGAAAGCATACAACTGTGGATATTTAGCTGCGTAATGGCGCTTCATTTGTGCATTATCTTTAGTCCCACGCTGCCTAAATTGTTTTGTGTGACGGGTACACATATATAATCGTTGTCGTAGGTATTCTCTGAAAACCGGTTTTGATACATTGTCCCTTATTTACAAGTACTGGATAAGTTGGATGTTCCAGTATGAAATTCCTAATCTACACATACCCTGTTATAAACGTAGTCCTTTATTTATAAGTAGATTTGTTTTTTTTTTAAAGCTTAATAGTCCATCAGTTTGAAGTTGCCTGGAATTCCAAAGTAGTGTGCACATGTATTGTGAGAACTTCTTTATCGGATGTTACTCATGTTGGAGGTGGTTCCATGTAGTGGATGGATTAAGGCAAAAAAGATGGATCTAAAATGCGCATATAAAAATATAAAAAAAGGTATTTAATACATTTGTCGCAAAACCATATTAAATTTATTGTTATAGTGATTAAAATTACTACGTGGAGTGATCAAATAAAATAAAATTAGTATGAACCTGTGTTATTCACGCTTTTGTTGTGAGTAATTGCAGAATGTTTCTAAAATGTGGTGCATAAACATAAAAGTAGTCACTTAATTCGTATATTAAACAGAACGCATCTTTCATGCGTGGCTACCATATCATCTTGAAGCATGTAATGACACTTAATTCTATGGATTCGTCTAGTCAGCTTTCGTATTTTATACCGGATTCTACTTTCAACTTTTAAAGTTAACGAGGAGTTATTTCTTTCAAACCTACATGTCACTTTGTATCATTGTAATTACATGGATAGTTACCTAAAAAGTTGCTTATTTAGATCCATGATTTCTCATTATCACGTACATTAGAGATTCATATTGATAATTTATTCAACTTTTTGGATCCGATCACCACAACGTATATCATTTCCTTACCTTGATCATCTCTTTTTCATTCTGCTTTCAACTTTGCATCTAGTTCTTAAAATCAATATTATAACGATAATGTTTACAACAATGAAAACAAAGAAAAAAAACAATTTAGTAATGTAGAATCAAAATACAACAATTTATTCAGTAGCAAATGATGCAATAAAATGCAAGTAGATATACTCAATAGGATTGATTCAAAGCACGCTTTATGTTAGGATATTTTGATGGGCAAGTATTATCCGATACTTTTTCCAAACAACATTTTGATGGAAATTGGATTACGAAATGATGATGGAATGAACTGTAGACTCGAAAACGATCAACTGCATAGAGCAAAAGAAAAGGAGGAACAATATTGACCGAGTCAATTAATCGGCATCGATCCATAAATGGATCGGTACCGAATGACCAATTTGCCTCCCAAGTTCAAGAAATGAAGGCTCTAGCATATTGAAGCAAAAAAGACAAGTATTTGAGCAAGGGTGATGAATATGTAATGATCCATCCCAAAGATGATTTTACCCATGCAAAGCTCTAGAGCATGAGGAAGACAAAACATGAAGAAAAATGCAATGCTTCGATATTTGGTCCAACTTTGACCAAATCTCATTCCTAATATACCGGATTTGAATCATTTGATCGATTAACGAAGATTAACGAAATTTACACTAATTTGCTTATCAAAACCTGGGGTAAACCCTATCATTATTGAAGGTAGAGACTGAATTTTGAAAATTCACTATAACATCAGTAGGACTAACAATAAACAAAAGTAATAATATATTAAAAAAGTGGACGTAGGTCAGAAATATCATCGAGATACTATAAAAATCATGTCTTTTGCCTATGTTCCTCTTATTTTCTTGCTAATTTTTATTTTCCTTACTTATTTGAAATTCATAGGTACAATTCTCCGATCTAAAATTGTTATCTCTGCTAAATTCTATCATTATTTATAGTGTTAGACCGAAATTTTTGGTTAATACAATGCTAGTTGTCAAAACTTCGGCATTTTAACATAAAAGAACACTGTAGCATTGTTAAGCATTAACAACTATCGTTTTGATTTTTGTCCTGCACGAGTGACTTGCATTTATAGTGTATTCTGCAGTTTACAGTGCAAACTGCGGTAAATATAATGTTAGTTGTAGAGTGTTCCTAGTAATTGGGGATGCAAGTTATGACATATGTCTCTTAAAATTTCAACTTTTTTATCTGTGTCAATCTTATTTATGCTCCATTCTTTTAGGCACCCCTAGATTATTGAGTACCTTGGTAATTAGGTATGTCAATGTATATCCGAAAAATCCGAAATCAATACGCATTCGTATCCGAAAAGCTGATAAATATCCGATATCCGAAAAAGTAGATATGGATGTGGATTAAAGATGTCCGTGTCTGAAAATTATCCGTCCAGTTTTTGTCAAAATTATAATTTATATTTTATGTATTTTAGTACAATAAAAGACATGTGTTTATTTTTTATTAAGTTAATATTTTGTACTATATGCATTTAGTGCATGTTAGTTGCTCAAAACTATTTATTATTGTAACATCCCATATTTGGAGGTCCAAGACTAATGGCTACGAATACTGCAGTTATCCATAATTATTAATTCTCGACGACCAAATACGGCGATATTAGATACATTGGTATACAGAAATACAAGAATATGAAAAAAAATTAAACAACAAACAAATTCCACATTCCATTTCAAAATATTTCAAATTGATTACATAATCCCAATTCGCAGACCACATTCAAATAACATATAATAATTACAAAATACATCAAGAGCGACATATGAAGATGCCCCCTTGGTTGATCAGATTATATAATAAAGCACTAAGTAATTTGCCTTACTATCAAACACACAGCGAAAATAAAATGACTAATAACAAGCTCCCCTCCTGCACGTCTTCGGAAGCTTTATTCGTCTAAAAGAACACCTCAAAACATTAACTTTCAATATTTATTTGGGTTTCTTTGATGTTCCACATTTAGTTCATACACATATCATATAAGTTTTATTGTTATATAACTTTTATATTTCATATTACTTGTATCATAGTCTTACGTATAATATATCACTGATTAAATCTTATCTAATTAATTTTAATCAATTAACTCTTTAATTAATTTTAAATTAGTATTTCAATATAACTTTTATATTGGACATATCTACTATAACATTTATAGTGTATACTATAACCTTTATAGTGCAACACACATATATCATATATATGTATATTTTATTTAATTAATTTACTTAATTAAACAATTTTATTAAAATTTATTAATTTCAAAATTTATCTTGTATACATACATATATACTTATGTTATCTTAAACATTTTAAAATAACATAACATATATCAACATATACAATACATGCATATATGCATTAATTAATTAACATATTTAATTAATTTATTTTATTAATCTTATTAATAAATTTAAAAATTGAAATTATTATATAAATATTTTCAAACATTTTGAAAATATCATTATCCTTCCAAACTTTTTGAAAACTTACGTGGTATTATAATTTTTATAATAAATATGTTTTATTTTAAATTTAACTATTAAATTTAAAATCTTTAACATTAATTGTCAAAACGATTTTGAAAATTAGCCAAAGGCCCAAATTAAGTTGGGCATTTTCTATTAGGAGCAACCTTTGGGCTCACTTCACCTTTCGGGCCAGGCTGGTAACCAGGTAGGACAAGATACTTGATTACCCAATTCAAATTCTAGACATTACCTTTTTAGACACCGTACTAAATGGGAAAGCTTAATTAGTTAGCCCTAATATGCCTAATTTAGACCGCATAGGCTATTGGATTCTGATACCATTGTTGGAACTGGACTAGCTCGTAGTGGAAGTTATGGGTGAATTTCAAAAAATTTACCCTATTGGATCTTTTATTGGGCCTATGAAGTCTAACTGAATTAGAACATTTCTAAATTTCATTTAAATAAAATCATTTATTTTATTTAAATTCAAATATATTAAGATATTAAATTAATTTTATTTGATTTAGTTTATACATAAATGTCTCATGATGTGCACGCAAATGTGCATATTTTTACCACCATATCTAATCTAATTAAATTAAATAAACGATCATATTGGGTATTTTCACTTGTTTAAACCAAAATTCAAATTATTTTCAAAACGTCACACATTCATCTTCATATAGGGGCAAAATGGTCATTTTTGTGCATATATTAATTTGAGAAAATTTAATTGGAAATTTCTATATTATCTTGTAGGAAAATTGGATGGAAATTACAAGTGGTTTCATGAAGATATGCATGCACAAAAGGAAACAAAGAAAATGAAGATGAAAATAATTCAAACTCATGAACATGGAGGACCCCACCTACCCACTTACATTGATTTTCAATTAGGAGCTAATGCATATGCTAAAAGGCCATTAAAGCTTCATGTACATTTAAGTGGGGGATTAAGACATGCTAATGATTACTTGGTGGCCACACTACCTCAAGGGCAATTTGGGCATTCTCCAAAAATATGAATTAGAGTTTCATACATGTATAAATACCTCTTATGTTTCATGTAACTCTCCTCTCTTCCTTAGTCTCTCTTAGACCCTCTTCTCTTTAGTTTAGGATCAAATAAAAGAAAGCTTTCTTTCTCTTTTCCATGGCTACTTAGCCATTTTTATTTTCATGCGACTTTCCTTTTTTTTATGTAATGTTAATTAGTACTCTCTTTTATTTACATACATTTTGCCTTTCATGTTAGTAGTTAGTTTTTTTTTTGCAAGTAGAATAGCTCTTCCTTTACTATGCTTTCATCTTCTTCTTTTTTATGTTTCATGTTGCATGCTACTTGTGTTGATATGATAACACAAATGAGAGGCTAATCCCTTCAATTTAGGAGTAATGAAGCTCTCTTGAATCATGTAGATGCAACATAATTTTTCATTTATGTCTCTTTTGTGCTTAATGGAAAGTTAGATGTTTGTGTGATTTTGTGTTTAATATCGAGTTTGATAGCTTATGTTGTTCAAAGCAAATAGGCTATGCTTAGTCATATGATTCACTAATTACCTATTCATCTACCTATGATCATGGTAATGGAAGTGGATTTAGAATCAAAATTTGATAGTTTATGTTTCTAATTCAATAGTTAATGAGTCATGCTTAAAATAGATTCTACTTTTAATTTCATGTCATTTTCATTAAAGTTAGTAAGTGAGATAGATGGTGCATTAAAGTTTGATGGTTTAAGTGTATTAATTAATAACACAATTAGGTCATGCTTATGATAAATGCATCAACTAAACTCACAAATGACCAAAAAGAGATCATAATTTGATTATGTTGATTTATGTGATCATGAGAGGGGATTTGCCTCTAAATTGCTCTTTAATCTCATATTTTTATTCTCCTTAGTTTTAGTTTGTTTTCACTTTCTTTTAGTTAGTTAACAATCCCTCGACTTTGGTATAATTTGATTGAATAGAATTTCAAAATCTAAACAATTCCCTATGGATCGACCCGTACTCGCATACGTGCTACAATCGTACATCGTGCGCTTGCGCTATAAATTTTATTATAAATTTTTTGGCGATTTTCTAATCCGATAGAAATTCCGCCGTCAAACATATCATATACATACATGTGTGAGTGCATGTGTAACATAATAATCCATGAAAGGTATAATATGGTCATATGTAGATGTTGGGATTTACACTGCAACAGACATATTAGCTCATTTTGTATGTCATGTATGCTATCCAAATATGTGCATGTATATGTGTTACAAAATATATATAGAAACACACACACACACATGTATGTATAAATATATTATAGTGGAAATTAGTCACAAGGGCCTCTTTAGTTAGTGCAATTAGTTTCTAGGACGCACAACTGAAATAATTACTTTTAAGGACAAAATGCAAAATAATTAGTTTATAAGGCCTAAAATCCTATGAAATTATGTCCTTGAAAGTAATTGAACTGCTAACTTTGTCCTTAAAAGTAATTATTCTGCTGACTTTGGCCTTGAAATTAAATTCTATGGATGTGTGTCCTAGAAACTAATTGGACTGCAAAGTTTGTTCTTCTAGTGAAATGCCCCTATATTATATATAATATATGAACATAAAACATTTATATATAGATAATATATATATAGAAAGAGAGAGAACAATTATTAAAAACTATTTATAATTTAAAATTAACTTAGTTTTGCAAAAATAATAATTTTAGTATTTTAATTTGTATATATTATGAATACAATAATGTTTTCATCCATAAATAATTAAAATAAAATAATATATTGATGAAAATTCAAATTTTACAATTTTTGAAAATCTAGGACCATAAAATAGAGCTTAGGAAAAATCTGGAGATTTTTCAAAGTTGAAATATTATTTTTAAAAACAAATACATTGATTTCGGCAATAATTATTTAATATAAAATAATATATTATTAAAAATTCAAATTCTAAAATTTCAAAATTTTTAGAATGATGAATGAAAGGTTACAAAAATTTTTGAAGAATTTTTCAATTAAATTATTATTTTTAATAAATCATAAATAGTTTTTCTGAAATAATATTAAATATTAAAAATAATAAAATTTATTGAAAATTCCTAATTTTTTCTATATTTTTCTGAAATGATATAATATTTAAAAAATATATATAATTGAAATTTTAATGTAATAATTATTTTATATATAATAAACAATTCAAAAATTCAATAAATGTTAATTTAAAAATATGAATATATGTATAATAATTAATTTTTGAATTTTTAAATTCATATTATATATAAATAAGTGTAATAAATTTTTTAAATCATAAATATATATATATATATCTTATATATGCATATATGCTATTATGAGAGAGAAATATACACTAATATATATATGAATTTATTAATAAATAAATATATATAAAACAATTATTAATGACAAAAATTGATTTTGTACAGTAAACAACATTTGTCTATACATAAATCAAATATTATATTAAACAAATTATGCGCATAACCAAACTGATTTGTGACAACCCCATCTACTTACAAAATCTCACCTAACTAAACATATAGTACCAATATATTTAAACAGATATGAAATTGCTCATTATAGGATCATAGAATATAATTTAGTTACTATAATATGAATTAAAATTACCAATTTAATAATGCCTTTGAATCCACGTTGAAGCAATGACTTTCCTTCCTTTTACTGTTCTTGATTCGTCATATTGCAAGTCCAGAATCACCGACCTCTGACTATCGAATAGTATTATTTTAATTTGAAATATATTTGAGAATTTTGGAGTGGATTGAGAGCTATGTTTTAACCAGAAATGTAGAAGGTAATGGCAGCCAAAAAGGTTAGTAATTGTTTTTAGACACACACACACACACACACACACACACACACACACACATATATAGGGTTGTATTAGAGAGAAACGAGGAAAACCTTTTTACTCATTCTCACCTTATCTCAACCCATTATCTCCAAGCCAATTCTATATGTTTTACCCACCCTTAAACCTTCCCAAACCCGAAATTTTGCAGCCCTAATGATGGGCCTTAAACCCATCTAAACCCAAGCCAAAATGCTATGCAATTAAATCTAATTTAATCGCTTGTCGATTTTGTATATCGATCGATATATTTATAATTGTTATAAATATATATAACATTATTTATTTCTCAAATCATATTCAAATTTTATAATTAATATTTCATAAACACTAATTAATTTAATTAATTTATAACAATTATAAACTAATTAAATCGTTCGGTCTTAAGGGAATTCATTATTTTGGTTGTGCAACTCTTGGGTGTAAATTTGGTCAGCGATTAATATCGAACTATTCTAATGTTAACATTCACACGCCACTTAGCAGGTGGTGTGACATTATGGCCAAATTTATCGCTTACTCACTTTCGGTAAAATCCAATTTTGGTTTAATAAGCGTTACCCGATTGTGACATTTGTTAACATTAATTATCTTTGTCAAAACTATATCATTTTGGACTTATGGAATTTGGTAATGGTCAAAATTCCAACTTCATCCACATTCAACTTTATAGTTCAAATACAAAGTTCTTAGTTCAATAATAACAATTATTATTAACCGAAATGCTCAGGCCAGAGACATTGACTTTGATTTGACTTGAGTTGACTATGATACTAACCGCATATAACTGAGGAGACGAATCCTCTCTTGAATAGTGCTTCACTTTCAGTACTTCCACTCGACCCAACTATAGTCCCTCAATGGACGCCATGCCATGATTTATCTACAATCAAAGTAGAGCTTTCATATAGAAGATCCACAGTATTCTCAAGTCGAGAGAACTGTGTAAATCAGTCACATCGATATTTTCTGTTTCACCTTAGTTATATTAACCAACAAAAAACTATCGAGTGCGTTCCATAGTTATCCAATAACTATTAGTACGTAACCCCTAGGTGCCCCCAACAGTCATGAGTAATACACTGCCCAACATTTGGAGAGCGTTACGTACTCCAGTCTCAACGGATACATCAATATCCAATCTCGATGCATCTTGACTAGGAACATTTAAAATGGTATATCTGTTTCGTTGTGATAAATTACTCACGATTACAACACTTTGTAACTACTATCACAAAATATAACATTTATGGATTTTTCTGTTAAATATACTTTTAATTAAGTTAATTGATTAATATAATCACATTATATCAAGTATATAATAGGAAGAAAATACCTTTTATTTCGAACAAGATTGGTCAACGAGTTAGATATATGTAACAAATTACATAATTGCCCCTAGGGCATAACCCTAGCTCTATCACCAATATCTTTAGTTTTAAAGGTTTTATATTCACTACTGGGTCAACCAACTGGTTATCCTGCCCTTCCCGAAAAATACAGTTATAGGTTAATAACAATGTGAATAAGTATATGAAGAAGTAAACATAACAACAAAATTATACCAAAACCCATGGTTCATTATCCTTGAAATCCTCTTTATATATATATATATCCTGTTTAAACCCTTTAACCTTTTGAATCAAGGAAAACTTCTTCATTTCAAAACACTTTTTTTATTTATACCATGGCTATTCCTTTAAATTGAGATAAGTTTATGTTTTGAAATCACAAAACATCTCTTTCGAAACCTCTAGATAGCCTCCTTCGAAAGAAAAGAAAACCCTTTTTCAAAACACAATAAAACTCCTTTTGAAGCCCATGATAAGTAATCTTTTGAAACTAAATATACCTTTCGATGGTTCCAAAACAACTTTTAGAACATAGCTTCGAAACAAATGAAAGTATCCCATTCAAAAGTATTGGGTTTACTTTCTAAAAACATCATTTGGGTCAAAATGGTTATATACGAAAGTATCTCTTTGAACCAACTAAAAATTTATTTAGGGAGAAGTTGATAGTGTCGGAACCATCTAATCGAAAGCAAGACCTTTAAAAAAAATTAAAACTTCGAAGGATAGAGTCGAAAATCCCTTTCGAAAGAAATTAGGAAGCGGATTAACTTTGGTAAAAGCAAAGATAACCTTTCGAAGGATATTGATGACTTCAATACCTCAGAAGGAAAATAGCGGCTAGGTTTTGACTAGGTCGGAACCAACCTTTTTGGAAGCTCTTATTTAAAGAAAAAAGGCACCCCTTCGAAAGCTAATACTTTAACATAGTATGACAACCTTCTTCAAAAGCTATTTATAAAATCCTTTCGAAAGCATATGTTTCGACTATGTCGAAGGCTTTAAGTAAAATAAGGCAAGACTTTAACTTTTGAAATCAAAGCAGGGTTTCGACCCCATCGGAAGCTTACCTTTCGACACCAAGGCTTCCGCCTTCCTTCCAATTCACTACGTACCACTAGGTGATACCTTGTGTATTGGTTTCGACTATGTGGGTTTCGACTAAGTAGGTTTTGACTAGGATGGGGCGGAATCATGGGAGTGGAAAGGGGCTACTAATTGAGGCAGAACACCTTTTTCTAGATTAAAGGCTGAAATGTTGCATCTTTTAGTAATTTCTTTATAACAACTTGCCTATTTGTAAACCATTGATTTGGTGCCATAAATTTTTTCAAATACTTTACATTTAAAACTGCCGCACTTATATCAGATCTAAACCTTAAAAATGTAGCATTTAAGCCCTTCCATATACCAAAACTAATTATTTCAAAAAAGTCCTTTTGAAATAATTTACTTTCCTTAGTAAATCAACTAGGAAAAATCCCAAAAAATCAAAAAAATTCTATCTCATCATGTAATAAAACATACTAAAAATTTAGACCCAATTTTCTTCCTGAGATATTCAAAATAAATTTTAAACCTAATTACATCATATTTTTCAACAAAAATTCATAATAAAATCTCCGTAGCTTGGAAAAACCTAAAAATTAAAACCCATCTCCAAAATCAGGTTTTAATTAACATAAAAATATTCCATGGTATTTTAAAATCAATAACCCATATGAATTATGCATATAAATAAATTGTTTAAATCAAACAATCTATAACTTTAGCATATCATCATCCAAAGTATCATAGAAACAAAATAAATACTTAAATCTGAAATCATAGGATTATAGAAACCAAAAGGAGATGGAATGAATTATTATTCACCTTAAACTTGATAAAGAATTTGAGATTTTTTGTTTATTAATCCTTCTTAGCTTTGATCCTTGGCTTTAGGTTGAAATTTCCTCTTTTTCCTCCTTGTTAATGGTCGGCTCTATTTAGTTTTGATTTGCGTTTCTGAATAATGAAAATGGAACGTGAATGGGCAAGAATAAGATGTGTATAGCCGTGTATAATAGAATGGCTAATTTACTAATATGTCCATGTGTAATTTAATTAACCTGTAAACCAACTTAAGCCCATTTATTTTTATTATTAAGTACGGCCATATAAATAATTTATTCAAATCTCAATCCCCTTATCATCATTATCCTATTTAATTTATCTACTTAAATCTTTTGAATAATGTTATCAAAAATCAGAGATGTTATAGACTCCCCCCTTAAAGAATTTCATCCTCGAAATTCAGTAAGGACCAAATACTAAACATAACAATCATCTGTAACAACTCCTAACAATCATACTAGCCTACCTGACTAGCAACTATCTATATAAATCTAATATAGACATATCCTCAAAGAAAATCAGGATAAATCTCCCTAATCATGTCCTCTGTCTCCCAAGTACAGTCCTTCTCATTGTCGCTCCACTGAACTTTCACCAACCTAACTGTCATGTTCCTTAATCTTTTCTTATCTCTAGCTACAACCCAAACTGGTCGTCTAACAATAGTCAAATTAGGCTCTACCACTAAGTCATCCAACCCTATCGGAGGAATAGTAGTCTCTGGATCATTCACATACTTACGAAGATGAAACACATGAAATACATTATGGACACCTGCCATACTACTCGGCAATTCTACCCTGTATGCAATCTTTCCAATCCTCTCTAAAATCTAGAATGGACCACTATATCTTGGGGCTAACTTTTCAAATTTTCCAAATCGCACCACACCCTTCATAGGTGATATCTTAATAAAACCCTTATATCCAACTGATAATTCTAGGTCTTTTTGCCTCTTGTCTGCGTAACTCTTCTCTTTGGACTGAGCTTCCTTCATCCTCTCTAGAATTAACTCAATCTTCTCTAACGCCTCTCTAACCAAATCTGGGCCTAAGACTAATCTGTCTCCAGTATCCAATCAAAATGCTAGTGAATTTCATGGCCTTCCATACAAAGCTTCAAACGACACCGTTCCTATACTATTCTGGTAAATATTATTATAGAAAAACTCAACCAAATGTAGGTGATCCTCCCAAGATCCACCAAAGTCCAATACACAAGCTCTCAATAAATCTTCGAGTACCTCATTGACTCTCTCTGTCTGCCCATTTGTTTGAGGGTGATATACCATACTCATATTAAGCTTGGTACCCATCACTTCCTGTAGACTCTTCTAGATTTCACTAGTGAACAAAGCATCTCTGTCATTGACTATACTACTAGGAACTCCATGAAATCTAACTATGTTCTTCAGGAAAAACTTAGCTAAAACAAGTGTCGTCCCGGTTGACTTAACTGAAATAAAATGGGCACTCTTGGTTAATCTGTCCACTATAATCCATACACTTTCATTGCCCCTATTTGTCCTTGGCAACCAGTCTATAAAATCCATGGATATCAAATCCCATTTCCAAACTGGAATCTCCAAAGGATGAAGCAATCCGCTAGGCTTCTAATGTTCAGCTTTCACTTGTTGACGTTTGCACACTGTTTAACCCACAAGCCAACATCCCTCTTCATGCCTTCCCAATAGAAGTTTCTCTTCATATCTTGATACATCTTGGTTCCTTCAGGATGAATCATAAACTTGGATCGATGACATTCTCCAAGAACTTCCTTCCTCAAGTCGTCCACATTCGGAACACATAACTGTCCCTTCTTTCTTAGCCATCCTCTCCGGTCAAGGCTAAAATCCTTTAAATCATTTATCTCTGTTCCAACCTCAAGTCTTCTGATCCTTCAGCTAATACTGGATCCTCCTTCCGCTTAAATGCAATTCTCTCAATCAATAATGGTCGAACTTCTAAACAAGACCACTTGGCGGTACTTTGACTAGATCCAACAGTCGACCTTAACTGCACATCGCAACTGACTAAAGTTTCTAAGTCCTTCCACGCTGCCAACATTGCTAACACCACATTCTGATGTTTTCTGCTAAGAGCATCTGCTACCTTTTTACCTTTTCCTGGTGTATACTCTATACCAAAATCATAAGCTGCCAAAAACTCCAGCCACCTCCGCTATCTCATATTCAACTCCTTCTCAGAGAATAAATACTGTAAAGACTTATGATTGATATAAAGCTCAAACTCTCCCTTAAGAGATAAAGTCTCCAAATCTTCAATGCGATGATCACTGCTGCCAACTCCAAATCTTGAGTAGGATATCTTACTTCATGCGGCCTAGGTTGCCTGGATGCGTAGGCAATAAGTTTACCATTCTGCATCAATACTGCTCCTAATCCAGTTCCATATGCATCAGTATATACCACCAACCCTTGGTTTCCATTTGGAACTACTAACATGTGTGCATTGGTCAACAAATTCTTTAACTTAAGGAATGCTTCCTCACATTTGTCAGACCAAACAAACTTCACCTCCTTTCTAGTTAACTTAGTTAAGGGTGCTGCTATTCACGAGAAATCCTTAATGAATCTCCGGTAGTAGCCAGCAAGTCCAAGAAAACTTCTAATCTCAGTCACCGTCTCCTGTCTCTTCAAATTATTTACAGCTTCGATCTTATCCGGATCGACTGACAATCCTTTCTCTAAAACCACATGACCAATAAATTTAACCTCTTTCTTCCAAAAATGACACTTGGTGAACTTCGCTTTAGCTGATTCTGCCTCAGCGTCTCAAGTACCACTCTAAGATGAACTTCATGCTCTCTCTCGTCCTTAGAGTATACTAGAATGTCATCTATAAATACTTATACAAATCTATCCAAGTATTCTCAAAAAACTCGGTTCATCAAATCCACGAAGAAAGCAGGTGCATTCGTCAATCCAAATGGCATCACCAACTGCTCATATGAACCATATCTAGTCCATATCTAGATCCACTAGCTGCACCTTCAATTCCTTTATTTCAGTTGGTGTCATCTTGCTAGGTGGTCTACTCACAGATTCGGCTCCGAGCACAAGATCTATTCTAAACTCTACAGCTCTTTTCGGGGGTAGTCCAATGACTGGTTCAAAGGCATCTACAAACTCTTTTGCCACCCGAACCTGACTTAACTCATCTCCTATCCACATAGCATTAGGCAAAGCACTAACACTCCGGTCAGTACTCTCTACTTAGAATATCACTCGGTTATGACTATCAGGGTGTCTTAGTGATATCTCTCTATCTTGGAAAAATATTCTAGCCTCATGCCTACCCAACCAATCCATTCACAAAATGATTCTGAAATCTACGAAATCAATAACATAAAAACTGCATGAAAATTTATGACCTAACAAATCAAGTTTTAACTGGTCACATCTTAACCTTAGAGTTGCATACCCTCCTATTAGATTTCGCAACCCTTAAGGAAGTAACAAGGTACGTAGGTTCTAAACACAATCTATCAACCAAACACTGCTTGATTTCTTAGCCATATCTCCCTTCTGGGCTCCCTTCTTTTTAAAGAACTTTCTCTTCTTACCCTGAGAAACCTGAGCTTCCACTGTTTTCTCCTTAGCCTAATCAGCAAGTAACTCCTCATGGCGAATGGCCATCTCTACCACCACATTACATGGATCACGAACATGTGTCATGGTCATTCTAGCTAGCTCGGGCCTCAATCCCCGAATGAACCTCTCGTTCCTTCTGATGTTAGTATCTATAACAGCATATCCATATCGAGACAGTTCTTCAAACTTAGTAGCATACTCGACTACTGACATCTCTCCCTGAACTAAATCCATAAACTTCTTCATCAGCTCTGACTTAGCAAACTCAGATATAGACTTCTGTTCAAATGTCATCTTAAAATCAGCCCAAGTTATCTGCTCTTCTGGCACTCCGGCAGTAACACTATTCCAACAATGTAGTGCGGACCCCTGCAATTGTCTGGAGGCCAACCTTATCATTTTCTCGTCGTTTAGACCCAAATCAGTAAATATTCGCTCACAATGCAACAACTAATTCTGAACCTCTATAGCACTCTCCGTTCCCAAGAATGGCTTCCCACCCAAACTGGTGTAATCTCTGCTCAGCAAAGCAATATTCCCAACTGGAGCCATAGGGTTAGCTCCTTCTACATTTCTAGCAACACCAGCTGCAGCTCCAGCCTGCATCAGACCAGCAAAAAACTGATACATCGTCCCCATATCTACTGGTTGATTTCCAGCACCCACATTGGCTTCAGCATTTTGGTTACTAGCATTAGCCGAAAGACCAAGGTTCCTCCTAGTAGTGGGTCGAGCATTTCAATTAGTTGTGGTGCTTCCTCCACCGAGATTTCCTCTTCCGTTTCCTGCTTCCATATCTCCTTTTTCGTAGATTTGCATACGAGCCTTAGTAAGATATAAAAGAATGGTCTAAGAGAGTGGGGAATACATACTTATATATATAACTATATATATCAAATACAAGTACGTTATTATAGTATTAACCCAAACCCCAATCTTATTATCTGATTCATTGGATTATGTTTGAAAAATCTTTTAGGTTTAAGTTTCTTTTAAAGTTTCACAAACCTATGCTTTGATACCAACTTGTAACATCATCCTACTTGGAGGCCCAAAACTAACAGCTACAGATGCTGTAGTCATCCGTAGTTATTAATCCTCGACGACCAAATACGACGATATTAGATACATTGGTACATAGAAACACAAGAATATGGAAAAAAATTATACAGCAAATAAATTCCACATTCCCTTTCAGAATATTTTAAATTGATTACGTAATCCAAGTTCACATACCACGTTCAAATAACATATAATAATTACAAAATACGTCAAGAATGACATATGAAGATGCCCCCTTGGTTGATCAGAGTATATAATAAGGCACTAAGCAATTTTCCTTTCCTATCAAACACATAGCGGAAATAAAATGACTCTAATAACAAGCTCACCTCCTACACGTCTTCGGAAGCTTTATTCGCCTAAATGAACACCTAGACGACCTCAACGACACCAACCTCGCCCTCTAACTCGCTGCCACGAGCTCCACTCAAACCCAAAATGTGATCGTCGTTCAACTTGAAACTGCTACCATCTCAGGCGATCATCGACCGCTGCACCACCTTCAATCGAAAGCCCTTGACAACCCCGTCATTTTTCCTTCACAGCCAACCACCTAAAAACCCCTTCCGTTGCTAGAAAAACGAGCCTTGGCTGCCATGGTCGATGTTGATTATCGACCGCCTTGCCTTGATTAATGTCGATCCCTCCGATAGATGCACTCGCCTACCTCCCACGCACATTTCCTTAGTTGACACTGTCGCCTAGAATAGCCCTTAGCTCTCTGAACAACCACTGTTTGGGGAAAGAAAAAGGGGTTTGGGGTCCTATATATAGGGTCTCTAACAACACTATTCACGCCCATAAACACAGAAATCCAACAGAGGTGTGCTTACTGGTGTTCCTAGCTAATTGCCCATATTCCAAACTCAATAGAACTATTTTCGGAACCTAATTCTATCATATATATAGAAGTTAGCTTTTAAAATCAAATTATATTATATTTAAATTCCTGAAATTAATCGCTACGTGTTTCAAGCTTGCACGACTACACGGTATATCCGATCATCACAAAACTCGTCAGCGTACAATAATTTATCATTCAAGATCTAAGGCACTGATTTTGAAAAAATCTGAGACAGAGCCCCATAATAATAATTTCACATGTTAATTGGAAATGTACCATTTTTATTAAAACAAATTCAATCACTTAAACTATAAATTAAAGTTTACCCTAACCATTTATTATTCAAAATGAATTTAAATAAGCTTTTGAAATCAATTTATTCAAATTAAATTCAAGACTCAGTTATTTAAATGATTCCTATATTTAAATCACTATTCCAATATTAAATTCACAATTCAAAGATTTTAAATAATCTTTAATTTAATTCAAGTTTTAAGGCTTTTAAACCATTATTTTAATAATTAAAATTAATTAAATATTCAAAATCAAATGTCTAAAATTCCGGGTCGTTACATTCTCCTCCCTTAAAAGAATTTCGTCCTCGAAATTTCCAAGGTAAGGAAAATGCTTCCAAACCCTTTAACTTTTCAAAATCAATTAGCTGAAACGTATTATCAAATTTCCTAAGTCCCTAAATTAAGTAAAATTTCGATAGCATCTCCTTTGCACAGCTTGATCCGAAAAACTACAAATCGCCCCCACAGGCCCAATCAAACAAAAGAAAACAAAAGCCAAGTGTCCTCCCATAATGGGGCATAAAACCATCAAAACAAACAACAATTATATATAAATATGTACCTATATGTCGAGCAATCAAACTCTATTCATGGAACCAAAAGCGTCAAGCTAGCATTTGCTTCCATGAACCTGCATCTTACTTACAAATAATATCCATCTATTTAATGCGCATTCACATATAATTTATTGAAGCCCGTACGATGTACAAATACCATCCATACGCAATACCAAATCCAATTCGCTCACTCGATCACACAAATTTCATTTCCGAACTAGCATCGCCCTCTCGACTTCCCAAGTGCGAACTCCGATCGGGTTCCTTGATTAGAAACATTTGTTCTGCTTATATAATAATATACCATTATATAAAATTTTGGAATCAAATCAAACATCTGCAGCAAGTGTTTGTCGTCAAAAATCAAGTGAAAAATACTAACTCGGACCGGTGTAAATTGCCTTGAAATTGTGTAGTCGAATCCGAATCAAAACGGTTATGGTAGTAGAATGATTTATGTACAACTTACATATTTATTCCATTGGTTCTTAAATTATACCAAATTCTTTTTATTCACATTCAATTTTAAACCACGCTTAATTTTTCTATAGTATTTCCGGTAACACTAAAATTCATTTATAAATCATTTCATAGATCATTTTATTTAACTTTACTTTTCTTAACTATGCCAATTATTTTATTTCGCATTTATTATTTCTTAATATATTCACTTTAATATTAAAATTATTTATAAACTATTTCATAAAAACTTATGTAAGTTTAAAAACAATTTTAAATTTGAACTTAGGTTTTATCAACACTTTAAAACTTAAGTTCATATTCTTAATTAATACTAGAATTCATTTTCTGAGTCATTTCTTAGCGTATTACTTAAAGCTTTCAAACACTTTATAAAGGGTTATCTTCATTTATAAAGCATTTCCCAAGATTTTTATTTCTGCCAAAGAATCATTATTTTACTTAATAAATATTGCTAAGTCTATTAACATTCTATAACTCAAGTTTATATTTGCAAAATACTCTTCTATTTCCTAAGAGTATTTATACAATAATAGATTTATTTTACTTAACATGAATATTTAACAAATTTAAAATTTGGTTTAAATTATCGTCATCTCAAATTTATTAGTTACAAAACCTATTTCTTAAATTTCTCACAACACTTAGCTTCAGTTTTATATCAAATTTAGAAGTCCCGACTATCCAATTTCGTTAAAAATTCCTTTTCATTTTTAATAAATGAAAATATCCCAAACAACATATTAAAATGAGATGCAAAACCAAGTGCTGTAACGTATATGACACATGCATCCATATAATAACTTAATTAAAAACTTCAAAATTAAATACCCTATTTTTTTCAAATCATTTTGAAATCATATGCATGACCTCTTTATATATTAAATCATTCTTTGGGAATTTTAAAAAAATTTGTTTTACCCAAAACAACCCTAAACACTAATTCCTTTTACGTTAGCAATTCCTCACCTTAGAAACTCGAAAATAAAGACCGATGATGTTGTAGTCATCACCTGAATTATTTTCCAGTGACTAAAATGAGTTCAGTGCTTTTATCTCTTTTAAAATCCATTTTGAAATATTTCTGTCAATTAATACTACCCAAAATACCACCACTACTTACTTTAAACTTTGAAAACCATTTTTTAAAAACACCGAGATTTTAGTTCTCAAATTCTCAGTTTAAATTCTTTTTATGTATAAAGCATTTTTATAAATCATACTTATATAATTTCACTTTTCTTATTTACAATCATTTCAACAAATGTTTATCCTTGTCTAGATTATAATAATAAACATTTTTATTAAAATTAAATTCTTTAACTTAACCTTATCACCGAACGCCTTCTATTAAATTGTGAAACTGAATGCATAAGGTGCTCATATTTAATTCAATCAAACAATAAATGCTCTTAAATTAGCTGAGCACAACTAATCAACAATAAATGATAATAGTCAAATATTATCATTCTTTAACAACCAAACACACCATATATAATTATAATAATTTCTGAAAAATTATTCTTTTATATACAAAATATAACTTAAGTAAAATTATTTCATTTACCCACTTTTCCAAAACAATACCATGTAAATTTGCATTTGTTTAAGTGTTTAAAAACCCCTAATGGGGTAGTTGTTCCCTCTGTATCACCCAGAATCCATAACCACTCAATTGATAAATCAATACAATATAAAATATTTTATAATCACTAAGAAATATGCACTCTATATATAATACACTCAAACTCATACTAGGGTCTCGCTTACCCTACCTCAGATGAGTAATCCCCACTAAAGCCTAGGTGTTCGCTCAACCTAAGCTCTGATACAACATATACGATCCATCTTTTCGACCTTCGGAAGTCGACACTAATACATCCATGGTATTCACGTACCGAAAAGACAAATTGTTGGAGAAAAAGAAAGAAAAGACAGAATATAATCTCACAACGTGATGGGTAATATATAATATACAATAAATCTTAGCAAAAGAAAACTAAACTTTATTATATATATATATATATATATATATATCAATTAGAGTCAACTAATCAGTCAGCAGCCTGGACAGTTATAACAACACATCCTTACAAATGCTGATAAATATAAACAACCAATACAGTGGAAAATAGAATATACATGAATATGATTTGGAGGCAACTAGCTAGTCTCCTAAAGCTCCAAGCATCCAAACTAAATCTGTAAATATGCTAGGTCTGGCTCGAGCATTATAAGAAAATAATGCCGGATCAGTCTGGTAAACCGGCCTGAGAAAAATCAATCCAATCATATTGATTTCTATATTTATAAACTTTTTCAAAAAAAGGTATCCCGTAAGACCACATCGCACATAAACACAGATGATTTTTTACCTTACGACAACCAAAACATTTCTATAAGAAATCCATTGATATTATAATAATGTCTAGGGTCTAAAGTAAATATGGAATCATAGCCGAAATTATTACATTAATTAAATTCCACCATAATAGTATACAACTAAGTCCGAAGGCACGTATTGGAGAATGGATTCCATACAATGACAAGGTACCAGGGGATCACTTACCATAGTATAGATCTGGAAAAATGTACTGAAAGCCACACATGGACTCCCTACCAACACAAGACTGACATTCCCTTGCTATATAATGCTGAATATCTCATCACCTAGGTTGCATTGCAACCTTTTCGAAATCTCTCATGCACAACCAAATCTATAAATGAATATATCCAAAAAGGTTATGACAATAACCTAATGGGTGCGACCCACTTAGCCCTTCTGCATCTCCTCTGATTTTAGTCATTTGCAATTGATGAGGCGTGAGGTTACATTTTACCTTTTTAATATAGTAGTTCCACATGAAATGCTAACACTACCCTCCAAGCAGAAATGTAAGCCAACATTCATCCACACAAGTTCGTTTTGGGTCTGAATGAAATCGAAGGCACTACTTCTACTACATCCATTTTGGAATCAATCTCAGGATTAGTAGCAAGTAGCCTTGCACTTTAAAGAGCTCCATCTTTAGTTTTCTTTCAGATATTCCAATTCGGCACGCTAATGCCTGTTCGAAGTGGTTTAGGGATAATATATCCAATCCTGATCACTTCAAACCGATAACAATAATTTAAAACTGGCAAAGTTGATAGTCGGTTATTTACCTATCAAACAAACAAACAAGTATAATCAAATTGGGGATTTATTTCCATAGGGAAACCAATATTGGTTATGCATATAAGTAGCCACTAACCTCCTCAATAAATTGTTTCATGAATTAAATCACTTCGTAAATACTTGTATCAAAATACTTTTGCAAAAATATGTTCACAAACCCTTCATAAAACTCTAGAATCATTCATAAAACTCCTTTTGTAAATCTCCAAAACTATTTATAAAACTCTTTAATAAATCTTCAAAATAATTTATAAAAACTATTTTTATTAAATTCTAAACCATTGATAAAAATATTTTTATAAATTTCTATAACCATTTGTAAAGCTCTTTTGTAAATCCATAAAATAATTTATAAAACTTCTTTTATAAATCTATAAACCCATTTATAAAACTTATTCTTTTATAAAGTCTTTTATAAAGATCCTTTATAAAAATTACTTTATAAAAATCTTTCCAAAAATCCTTTATAAATCCAAAACTCCACTTTCATTTATAAGCACTTTATTAAATGAAATTCCCTCATAAATCAATATACTATTTATAAATACAAATAATTAAACAAACAAAATAATTTTAAACATCATAAATAAATAACAACAATTATTTACTTCAAAACATTATAATATCATAACAATTACTAACAACAAAACAGTATAAATAAATAATAATTATTAACTTTAAAAAATTATGAATAGAATAACTAATAATTTAAAACATTATTAAATAAACATCAATAATCAATCCTCAAATACTATTATAATAAATAATTATTAACTTCCAAAAAATTATTAATAAATAATTATTATTAATTCCAAAACATTATTAGTAAATAATTATTATTATCTTCAAACAATATTAATTATTTTAATAAATAACTCTTAACAATATTAAAAAATTGATAAATAACCTTTAAACAATATAACTATAAATAAACAACTTTAAACATTTTCAAACAATAATTGAACAATTTTAAACATGATTAAATAAAATTAAAAAACTTTAGAATATTGTAAAATAATAAATATACAACTTTAAACATTAGTAAATAACATTAAAACAACTATAAACTATTTCTAAATATATTAGAAAAGACAAATAAAAAGGTTGGAGTGAACTGAGAAGTTTCGAAATCCATTTTAAACAAAATGTTCTAGAAAACCCAAAAGTCAAATTTATAATCATTCTCTGAATCAAAATCATTTTTAAGCCGATTGACAATTAATAATATTACAAAATATTAAATTAAGACCAATAGCCACCAAGCACTTAACCAACGTTTTTATTGATTTTTATCACTACATCAGTGTAATTCGATATGAATCTAAGATAATATGTAAACACTTGTAATAGAAGCCATAGATTTGAATTATTCCATACTTGAAAAACAAGATACAACTACACTTAGTTTTATATAGAATAAGAGGGAAAACATAAATGGATAAATTGCAGCCTGTACACACAATGGGCCTTAAGGGTAATGGGCTTCGTTATACTCATTTCTGATATATCCAGATCTGCTTATGTACACGCTAATGCATGTGCACATTAAACCATCTCCTCACTTCCAAGCTACCAGATTACACTCCCCCTCAAGTTGGAGAATATATATTTCTCATTCCCAACTTGTTGCACAAATACTCCACACGTGCACCATTCAAAGCCTTTGTGAAAATGTCTGCACACTGCTCTCATGTTCGAACAAATGCAGTTTCAACACTTCCCTCTTGAATCTTCTCTCTAATAAAATGGCAATCTACCTCAATGTGTTTTGTTCGCTCATGAAATACTGGATTTGAGGCAATGTGAATTGCTGCCTGGTTGTCGCACCACAACCTTGCTGGCCACTTTAGCTTCATTTTAAACTCCTTCATTAAGTGAGTTATCCACATTATTTCACACACTGCATTAGCCATTGCTCTGTACTCAGATTCTGCACTTGAACGAGAAACCACAGATTGTTTCTTGCTTTTCCATGAAATCAAATTACCTCCCACAAATACACAATACCCTGAAGTGGATCGTCTATCTATTTTTGAGCCTGCCCAGTCTGCATCACTAAAACTCTCAATGTTCATATGACCATGATTCATATACATAAGCCCCTGACCTACAGTACCTTTAAGATAACACAATATTTGCTCAAGAGCAGCCCAATGAAGTACAGTGGGTTTAGACATGAATTGACTCATAACACTTACAGAGTATGCTATGTCAGGTCTTGTTACACATAAGTAGTTTAATTTACCAACTAAACGCATGTACCTTTCTGGATCATGCATAAGTTCACCATCTTCGCTTAGACTATTGTTAGGCATCATAGGGGTACTACATGGCTTAGCAGTTAACTTCCCGGTTTCACTCAATAAGTCAAGTGTATATTTCCTCTGTGACAAACATATCCCCTCATTATTTCTTATGATTTCAACACCTAGGAAGTACTTGAGTTCACCTAGGTCTTTAGTGTGGAACTGAGTAAAGATAAAGTGCTTGAGATCACTAATACCAGCCTCATCATTTCCTGTGATAACTATATCATCCACATATACTACTAACAATATTATTCATTTGTCAGAATTCTTGTAGAAGACTGAATGATCAGATTTACTTCTTGTGATTCCAAATCTCTCTATGGCTAAGCTGAATTTACCAAACCATGCTCTTGGACTTTGCTTGAGTCCATACAGTGATTTCTGAAGTCTACAAACCAAGCTAATCTCCCCCTGAGCAACAAAGCCAGGCGGTTGCTCCATATACACTTCTTCAGAAAGATCTCCATGCAAAAACGCATTCTTAATATCTAGTTGATGAAGCTTCCAATTGTAACTTGCTGCCATAGAAATAAACGGCCTGATAGATGTCATTTTAGCCATAGGTGAAAAGGTTTCAGAGTAATATATACCATATGTCTGAGCATAGCCTTTTGCAACCAACCGAGCTTTTAGCCTTGCCACTATTCCATCAGCATTCATCTTGGTAGAGAAAATCCATTTACATCCTATTGCTTTCTTATTTGGTGGTAGTGGTACCAAGTTCCATGTTTTGTTCTGTTCTAGTGCCTTCATTTCTTCCATCATCGTTTCATACCATTCTGGTGAGGCAATAGCTTCCCCTACAGTCTTTGGTATAGTAATTGAATCTAATACTGAAATAAAAACATGTGATGAATGAGGTAGTTTATTGTATGTCACAAAGGAAGAAATAGGGTAAGTGCATTTTCTCTTTCCCTTTCTGAGTGCAATTGGTAGGTCCAGACTTGAATCTGCTTCTATTTGTTGACTCTCATCAGCATGTGTATCCTCTGTATGTGTATCATCTGTTTTATTCACTTGAGTAGGCTCACTAGGTATAGTAGAATATATTAAAAACTCTTCATTCTCTTCTTGTACATGAGGTGTATTGGATTGATAGAAAGGTATATCCTCCATAAAAGTTACATTTATTGATACAACATATTTCTGCAAACTTGGAAAAAAGCATTGGTAACCCTTCTGAGTTCTAGAATAACCAACAAAAATGCATTTCAAGGATTTGTGGTCAAGTTTACTTAACTGCTGACTAACATCTCTCACAAAGCATGTGCATCCAAACACCTTTGGTTTAACTGGGAACATACTCTTGTTAGGTTGTAACACTTGATAAAAAATCTCATTGTTAAGGACAGTTGATGGCATTCTGTTAATAAGGAAGCATGCAGTAGACACAACATCTGCCCAGAATGTTTTTGGTACATTCATTTGAAATAATAATGCTCTAGCTGTTTCTAACAAATGTCGATTCTTTCTCTCAGCCAAACCGTTTTGAGAAGGAGTATCAACACATGATGTTTCATGAAGAATACCATTTTGAGCAAGATAATTACTAAACTCAGTAGACATATACTCCTTAGCATTGTCACTACGTAAGGTTTGTATAGTGGTATTAAACTATGTCTTAATCTCAGCATGAAACTTACAAAATATAGAGAACAATTCAGCACGTGACTTCATCAAAAACAACCAAGTAATACGAGAGTAATCATCAACAAAAGTTACAAAGTATCTATAACCTGATTTAGAAACAACTGAAGAAGGTCCCCAAATATCAGAATGTATTAAAGAAAAGGGACTATTTGCACGTTTATTAATTCTAGGTTGAGAGCTACTTCTATGATGTTTTGCATATTAACATGCTTCACAATTTATTGAGGATAAGTTGCTATACTGAGGGCAGAGTTGTTTGAACAATGAGAGAGAAGGATGACCCATTTGGCAATGAACTTTGAATGCTGGATCCAAGACAGAACATGCTATAGGTTCAGAAAATGTGTCAAGTGTGTATAAGCCACCAGACTCACTTCCTCTACCAATAATCTGCTTCATCCAAAGATCCTGGAACACACAATGATTAGGGAAGAATGTGATACTGCAATTGAGATTGTGCGTGATTTGACTCACAGAGAGCAAGTTAAATGATAGGGAAGGTAAGTATAATACTGATGTCATAGGTATATGTGAGTTTGATATTACTTCCCCCTTTCCTTTAACTAATGATTGAGATCCATCTGCTAATGTAACTTTGTGATGAGTTTGACTTGCTTTCAAATTTGTAAACAAATTTTAGTTACCTGTCATATGGTCTGAGGCACCTGAGTCAATTATCCACTTAGAAGTTGATGATCCAGTACTGGTATTTGCCACTGAGGTTGTTGCTGATGTATTTGTCAATTTTGGTGAGCTACTATGTGCAGAGTTTTGAAATTTTGAATATTTGTCAAATTCTTCTGCTGTCATAAGCACAGTTTTGATGTTAGATGGATTTGTATTTCTTTGATTCCACTGCAGACTTCTACATTCAGATATTACATGACCAATTCGTTTACAATAATTGCAAATTTTGTTTTGATTCACTGATGGTCTCCATGCTGATCTTTGTGATCTTCCATGTTGCCTGGGTGGTCTCCATGATTGTGCATGTGGTCTCCATGCTTGTGTAGTTGAAGGTCTTGGTGGTCTCCAAGCTTTTGCATGTGGTTGTGCACTAAATTTTTCAGTATCAGCCTGATAATTTGAAGCAACATTCCCACTACTACCAATGAATGCACTATTTCTTGTATTAGCACTTGTGTTACCAGTATTTGGCACATTTTCAGTTCTAAGCATACGACTAAACACATCATGAAGTGAAGTTATTTCAGGATTTGCAAGGATCTGTGATTTTGCACTTTCATATTCAGATGAGAGACCAGCCAAAAAACTCATAATGGCCATCTGTTCTCTTTGGCTTTTTTGAACTTTGATATCAGCACTCATTGGTAAAAGGAGATTAAATTCTTCATATGTTTGTTTAAATGCCATGAAATAATTCATCAAATTCATATCCTTCTTCTCTGCTCTATAAAATGTTTGACAAACATCATACATTTTTGTTAAGTTTCCTTTACCAGAATAGAGAAACTCGAGATAATCCATCAACTCTTTCACCGTTTCACAATGATTAATCAATCCAATTACTTCATTTTCTATAGAGTTCCTAATTTGTAGGAATAGGCGAGCATCATCACGAAGCCAGATCTGATCATCTCTATCTTTTGAATCTGATTTGGGAGGTTCTCGAGTCAGGTGATCATCCTTATCCATACTTCGAATATAAGAACGAATTGTCTTGTTCCAATCAAGATAATTGGAGCTATTCAATTTCCGATCAGTAATTTTCAGCATCATTGACATTACATCAACTCCCTTAGTTTCTGCCATGATTCACAACGAAGGACAGTGAATTGAATCGGGTGACTGAATAGAAGGAACACACTTAGATCTGATGCTATCAAAACCCTAGATCGATCTGACGCTCTGATACCATGTAATTCGATATGAATCTAAGATAATATGTAAACACTTGTAATAGAAGCCATAGATTTGAATTATTCCATACTTGAAAAACAAGATACAACTACACTTAGTTTTATATAGAATAAGTGGGAAAACATAAATGGATAAATTGCAGCCTGTACACACAATGGGCCTTAAGGGTAATGGGCTTCGTTATACTCATTTCTGATATATCCTGATCTGCTTATGTACACGCTAATGCACGTGCACATTAAACCATCTCCTCACTTCCAAGCTACCAGATTACAATCAGTTTAGTTTTTTGAACATGTAATAATACCATGACTAATAGTACTAACAATCAAGATTTAGTGATTAACAATCTATATAACAGGGTTATAACTTAAATAGAACCAACAAAAATATAACTGGAAATTTAAGAGTAACAGTATCAAGAAATCCAGATTTCTCAATATAATTCTTGCATTTCAATTTAAATGACAATCGCTTGTAAAAGCGAATATTTAACTAAACAACCAATAATTTCAACCATACACAAACAGTAAAATTAAATCTACTATACAAAATAATGATTAACCAAAAAATGAGTTAATACCCACCGAAATTCCAATTATCATCGAAGCATTTGGGTTCATCACATTCAATTTTAGCTAAAATTTCTACAAGCTCCAAATTTCATGAATCTAATTCCTAAGCGTAGCTATCTTAGATACGAGTCTAACACGACTGACTGCGTTCGATTTGGACCTTGTATGATCAAGATATCGGTTAAATAGGATATTGAATCAATTAATATAACTAATCCTTTAATTACAACTTTTAATTACCCTAATCCATAATCATGTTATCTCAAACCCAGATCGCACTCGAACACCTACACTCATCCTCGATTGCCTGCCACCGCCGGCCACCATATGCCACCGCAACACGATCGCTGACTTCCCCCAATCATGACGACCTTAACTCCGCACCAGCCTCGCCCTCTAACCCACCACCGCGAGCTCCACTCAAACCCAAAACGTGATTGCCGTTCAACATGAAACTACAACCACCTCAGGCAATCATCGACTGCCTTACCACCTCCAATCAAAAGCCCTCGATAACCGCGTCATTTTTCCTTTATAGCCAACAACCTAAAAACCCCTACTGTTGCTAGAAAAACGATCCTTAGTTACCACAGTCGATGCCGATTATCGGCCGCCTTGCCTCGATCCATGTCGATCCCTCCACAGATGCACTCGCCTACCACCCACACACATTTCCATAGTTGACAACGTCGCCTGAAATAGCCCTAGCTCTCTGAACATCCGCTCTGTTGGATGAGGGAAACTAAAAATGGTTGCTAGGTTTCTCTTAAGGCTTGGGGAAAGAAAGAATGGGTTTGGGGTCCTATATACAAGATTTCTAACTGAGACTATTCACGCCCATAAACACATCCAATCGAGGCATGCTCACCGGCATTCTTGGCTAATTACCCCTATTTTGAACTCAACTAAACTAGTTTCGGAACCTAATTCTATCATATAATGAAGTTGGCTTTTAAAATCAAATTATATTATAATTAGATTCCTAAAATTAATCGCTAAGCGTTTCAAGCTCACATGACTACACAGTACATTCGATCATCATGAAACTCGTCAGCGGACAATAATTAATTATTTTGGATCTAATGGCACTAGTTTAAAAAAAATCCAAGACAGTGCCCAGAATGATAGTTTCATGCATTAATTGGAAACGTATCATTATTATTATTAAAACAAATTCAATCAGTTTAATTATAAATTAAAGTTTACCCTAACCATTTATTATTCAAAATGAATTTAAATAAGCTTTCGAAATCAATTTATTCAAATTAAATTCAAGATTCAATTATTTAAATAATTCCTATATTTAAATCACTATTCCAATATTAAATTTACAATTCAAAGATTTTAAATAATCTCCAATTTAATTCAACTTTTAAAGCTTTTAAACCAATATTTTAATAATTAAAATTAATTATATATTCGAAATAAAATGAATAAAATCTCGGGTCATTGCAATGTTTGTTGCTATTAAAAGCTTGAATAGTAAAAAGTTAAGTAACATCTCAAAAACGGCCAAAACATCACTAGTGCAAATCTGCTCCGTTTAACCTTGATTTATAGACTTCAAAGGTTTCAAAAGGACTTTAAGTTTAAGTGCTCTATTTCATACTTTTCAAAGGTATTTCCTAACTATTTTTAGAGTATTTTAAAAGTGGTTTGAGGTATGTATGAATTTATAAAAATTAGTTGTGAATTTTCAAAGAAGAGATATTTTGTTAAAACATGTCATTTTCAACTTTCTAATGATTTTTCAAACTTGTTATTTTCAAGTGATATTTTAAAGGAATGCTTTAAAACATATTATAAGTATTTTGGAGTATAAATATCTTATATAAATATCTTGGAAATATATTAAATAAATATCTTGGAACTATCTTATATAAATATTTTGGAAATATCTTATATAAATATCTTGGAAATGTCTTATATAAATATCTTGGAAATATCTTATAGAAATTGAAATGTCTTATATAAATATCTTGGAAATATATTAAATAAATATATTGGAAATGTTTTATATAAATATCTTGGAAAATGTCTTATGCAAATATCTTACCTTTAAATTGCTTAAATTATAAACAAAAGGTTTAGGAAGGGGTTAGAAATTACTTAAGGACCAAATGGTTAAATTGTTTAATTACTTATTAGAAAAGTAATTAACTATGCTTAACACTAATATGCCAATGAAGTAATCGTATCTATTTGTGAGAGTTAAGATTGATGTCGAGTAGGGACGGAGCAATAGAGCTCTAACCTACAGCGCTTCCCATTTAGCCGAGGAATAGTAAGTGGAAAATGTCGAAAACGTGTTAAACATGTTGATTTCTTATTGTTTATGGAATCATTAGTATTATACTTAACTCTATAAACCGATGAGGTTGGCTTATCCATTTGTGAGATATAAGAATGAAGTGTCTAGGCAAGATTTGGAGCAATCAGTGTGCAAACTTACCCGACTTCACTCTTGAACAAGGAATGTTAAGTTGAGAATGTCGGAAATGAGTTAAGCGTACGAATCTTGGTTTGTAAAAACAATGGTTTTTGACTTGATAATCAATTAATCGATTATCGATCTTAACCGAATATGAACTTAGATCTTTAAAACAAAAGTTTATAAATATAGTAACAAGTAGGAAAATGGTTTGGGTTTGTTGTGACAATGTGTTAATCACATTCGTCTTTAGCCCTTTTTGATTTTACATAGAAATTTAAATGGTCTTTAAAAGGATTATTTAAAGATAAGCAAAAGCGAAATGGTTTTGGGTCTGTCATGACAATGTTTTAAGTGACATTAGTCTTAAACCTATAAATGATTTGCGAAAATACTTAGATCCTTAAAATAGATATTTAAAGGAAATTATAAGTATGAAATCTATTGGAAAAATATAGTAAAAATAGGAGTTTATTAGATAAATGAAGTTTACTACTAAAGGAGTTCTAATTATTAAAAGGATTAATTAAAAGGAATTAAATAGCTAACCAAACTTGGTGTGGCTTGGCCGAGTTTTGGTATGACTTGGTAGTGTTTTGTACATTCATCTGTTTATGGAAAGTATAATAGATATAGTTTTCATTTACAAACATCTATCTTGTACTAGATTCGTCAACTATCGAATTTGACCAAAATATGACTTAAGAAGTTATTGAAAGGCTTCGTGATTTCATACCAATAAGAACCCCAAGGAGGGGTACCGGTACAAAATGTCTCTAGCTTTCGATTACTTCTGTGAGATTGAGTTAATTGAAAATTCATCGATTGGTTTTGAAGAGTTTGGTAAGTAGGGAGAGCGTACTTATACGAGATGACTCGAGCTCGAATCCTTCAAAACCATATACGTGATCTATTTTCTGGAAACGATTGAGAAGTGGAATGTTATAGAGTTGAACTATCAATCCTAAGATTAAGTCCAAGGGAGAGTTTAGTGTTGTTAACATTTCCAACGATGTTATCATGTAGGACTGTTTATATTAAGGAGTACTCCAAGGGAGAGAATGGTGTTAGCATTCATCAGAAGGCTTATGCGGGGGAATCTTCGAGATTGTTCAAGATGCTTGAATCCATGTAGTGATTCATGATCTATTCGAAATGGAGGAATCCATTTTGGGATTCGTAATCTATTTGAGATGATGGAATCCATTTGGGGATTTATTTTCTGTTCGAGTGATGAAGACTCGTGTGAGAGATGTCGAACGTAGCCTCGACATCGAGAAAATGACAGAAAACGGAGAAGGTAAATGGCCATAGGGGGTTAGCAACCTCAAGGGTATATCAACTCCATCTCTAGAGATGCTTATCAATTGTTGCTAGCGGGAGTTGGTATGTCTTGGATCACACGTTGAGTGTGGTCCAATTATGTTTACCTTATAGTATATCCCATCTAGAAATGTACGTTGCTCGTAAGGTGGTTTTTGATCCTTGTCATGGAGTTCGAATTCGGCTTCCCCGAAGAGACCTCCATGGAAAATCAATACATGTAAGCACATGATAGCGGTATTGATTGTATACCTTTTATTGTTGTGGCATTCACACAACAACTATTTGATATGACTTATGTGCTACACCCTAGGCATTATCTATCATATCACTATATGTTAAACTAATGAATGGTTAGTTTCTTTGATTGAAAAATAGTTACGTGAATCCTTACGGTCTTAATGGTTACTATTACTTGTCACTCATATTGCTTGAGTTTCTCATGCTGGTTTACCAGACTGATCCGGGTGTTATTTTGCTCGAGTCATACTAATGTATCTTTCTAGATTTTGCTTGGGATACTTTGGAGCTTCGGGAGAAGAGATGGATGATTACCTACAGTAGTATTTATTTCCACTGCACTACTATTGTATCATTAGTATTTGTAAGGATGAGTTATTATAACTGTTCAGGATGATTACTATAAATCTGAAAAACTTTGTATCTTAGAATGATAGTTTATATTGTCATTTGATATTATATACGATCGTCCCTTTGTGAGATTCTGATATTATGTTCTCCTCTTCTTGTTCTATTTCTTTTTATTAATATTTTACCCTAAAAATTCGTCTTTCTGGCACTTGGGTGCTTGACACATGAATACCGTGGATTATTCGACATTTGGGGGTCGAAAAGACTAGTCGTTACACTTATATTAGAGCCTGGTTAAGTGAGAACCTTCTCTTTTGGTTGGGTATGATTCATTAAGAGATGGGGTAATTGAATGCCCTAGCATGAGTTAAGAGAATTGTTAATACCTTAGGTATTGGTTTTAATGATAACAACTTAGACGTTATATAAATACAGATACTAATGTTTTATCAAGTTATATTGTGACGCCCCACCTCAATACCCATGCTAGCCAAGAACACTACGGTGTAGTGCTGTCAACTAGCACGGAGAATAAGGCTGTTGAGGAGCGACCATCTATGTAATTGCTTTGTGCGAGCACCGATATGTCAGATAATAAAAAGGAATACCGACATACCGATACAAACTCAAAGCTACTACACAGTGGCTATAATAGTTTAGGACAATAGATATAAAAATAACACAGATAACATAAATGCGGAATAAAGATGTAACGAAAAGTCTCATATATACAATAACTGATATCAGTTACAATACATTTGACACAATACAAATGATACAACTACAACTGTCGACTCAAGAAGTTATATATACAAGTACATTATCGACTAATATACATGAATACATTACCATCTTAAAACAGACACACTGACTACTACAACAAGACGAAGACCACTTCAACTGATATAAAAAGTCTTCATAGCTCTAGCAGCAACCCAAAGCTAAAAATCTACAACCTGTAAATACTCGGTCTGACCCGAGTATTACATTCAAATGAAAATAATACCCGGATCAGTCTAATTCAAACTCAGTTATTAGCGCATAGAAGCAATAATAATCAATCTCAATATAGATGACAGTCACAGAAATCTCGTATATCCAACTCTCGATACGAGAATTGGATAACGGCAGATATAACACTAAACAGTGTTAATCCACAAAACAGAAATCCAAAGCAGTTTAAGCAATTGAAATGTCAATTGAAAAATATCAATGCTAATTGGCTGCAGTACACGCTAACGTGTACTGCCTCGCCAATACAGCCTACGAATTACGCAACAGGTCGATGAATTAAGAATAAAAGAGATATCGATTAAAATCTGTCAATTCGGTGTGGCTGTAGTGCACGCACGCGTGCACTGCCTCGCCACAACAGAATATAAAGTCACCACAAGGGACAAGGGTAAAACTGCTACGAAAATGCAGCCACCACTTGTATTTAAGGGCAAGGCTGCATCAGTGAAATGAAACAGTGTACCCAGTGAAAGAGGCAACAAGTGAAACAAGATCAACATGTCGCAAAGCAAGGCACAGAGAAATAGCAAACTGAAGGCGAGTGCAGACAAGTATGAATTCGAACATGAAATGAGGAACATCATTGCAAGTGCAACGGGTAGAAGATGCTGCAGTGAAGCATGTACAAGGGCAGTACATATGAACATCATTGCAAGTGCAACAGGTAGAAGATGATGCAGTGAAGCATGTACAAGGGCAACACAAGATAGATGATTTCAGTGCATCAGTGGCTCAACTGCAACAAAGCACAGAGCTACAATGGCTACTGAATAAATGTAAGACTGCAACTGCAAAGCTATAGTGATGCAACAACCAAATCAAAGACCAGTAAACTGCACAAGTTACCAAACCAAACTGAAACAAATGCCAGGCTAAGATGGCAACAATGACCAAAATGTGTACCAGTACACAAATACAAAGGCCACAACAAAGACAACAGTGACCAAGTATTATGCAGACTCAAGTTTATATCAAGCAACAATATATACAGGTGATGTTAAATGATCTAGCCGAAGCAGTTCTAAAATAGTCGACGTACAGGAACCAAAGAATGAAGCAACAGAATGCTCCAAGTTAGACTCAAGAAAAAAAACAAACACAAACCAACATAAATGAAACTGCAAAATAATAATCCAGTCCACTTACGCAATGCAAGTGCAGACTCGAAACTGCAAATATACATGATGAATCAAGCTACAGATAAATGAAGATTACAAAGCAATGCAAAAAGCATTATGACATCAAGATCAAAACCAGAAACAACATTAGTGCATTCACTGCCAGGCTATCAGATACCACTTATAGTACTATGTGATTTTAAGAAATGTCAGGCTATAAACTAAAGCATGAAAATTTCCAAACTTATGTATACTTTTTATTAGAAGACCTGATCATCTAAAATGTAAGCATTCTTATCAAACTAAGTTAAGCTCAAGCTCTGAAACAACTAAGTTAAGCTCAAGCTCTGAAACAACTAAGTTAAGCTCAAGCTCTAGAACAAAATATGAAATAGATGTGCTGCTGTACCAACTAGATTAGTTGAACATAAATATAGTTTGTACGTTATGTGTGTGTATTAATCTATACATGTTATTACTTCAAAAGACTCTAATCTAGAATCAGTTTCTAACAAATAAGTTTGGACTTCAGACCTGAAATAAACAAAGTGTACTAGAAACTATATCAGGTCATATAAGCACTCTGAAATCGTCTAATATCCAATCGTATGCAATAATTGGATGATCATGTTCTAATTCAATAAAATAACAATTTCTTATTTACTGAAATTTAGTTTATAAAATTGCTATTTTGTTCATCCAGCAAGAAACAATCATTCACAACAATTACTATAGGTAATTTACATAGCAACACATTTATAGGGTTTTTAGAGATAGATTCGTGAGGGATTAACTCAGATAAACGAAATCCAGACTTTCGTATGAATTAGATGTGAGTGATGAACACTCACCTTGTTCGAAGTGAAGAGCACGCTTGATCGGAGGAGCACGCAACAATTAATAATTTCGACTGAACGACGCGTTCGAATTTTCGCAATCCCTAATCTTCAGAGAGCAAAGAGGAAGACGTTCGATCGATAATTCAAACACACGATCATTCAAACTCGATCGATTTCAGAGGGCCAAGAGCAACTCAGAGAAACGAGCGAACATAATCCACCTCCAGACGGCATTCCAATGAAAGCCCCAATTTTGAAGAGCCAAAAATACAAATCTCAGAGGAACGAACTAACTGGAATCGACCGCAAGCAGCAACGACCAGAAATAGATCGGCGATCCAGGCTACAAAGCCCTAATTTTTGAAGCAGGAACGAGGACGAAGAAACAAGGCTGCCATTTTTATTTTCTTTCGTATGCTTTTAGGGTTCGAATGAGAATGGAAGGAAAATAAAAAGGGGGATCGGGTAATACCCTTATCACGGTATCAAAAGAAAAAGGTATGGGCCTAAATTTTAAAGCCCACCAACAATTTCTCAACCATTTTTCAAAAGAATTTCAACTCGATAAAATTCCAATAAGAATTGGCGAACGATTTAATCACCTAGTGTCGATAATTAATTGCTACGAATTTGCGGGTTGTGAGATTCTGATATTATGTTCTCCTCTTCTTGTTCTATTTCTTTTTATTAATATTTTACCCTAAAAATTCATCTTTCCGGCACTTGGGTGCTTGACACATGAATACCGTGGATTATTCGACATTTGGGGGTCGAAAAGACTAGTCGTTACACTTATATTAGAGCCTGGTTAAGTGAGAACCTTCTCTTTTGGTTGGGTATGATTCATTAAGAGATGGGGTAATTGAATGCCCTAGCATGAGTTAAGAGAATTGTTAATACCTTAGGTATTGGTTTTAATGATAACAACTTAGACGTTATATAAATACAGATACTAATGTTTTATCAAGTTATATACAGTATATAGTGCAGGATATTAGACAGGTGTTGATTAAGAAGACCGTACAGTATCAAGAGTAGATTCAAGATGCTGATATAGTGTTTCAAGAGTTGGAGAATGAAGAGTAATGAATATCGAAGAGTTCAAGATTTCAAGATATTCCAGATAAGTTATAGAGTCGTAGAATTTATGTTAAAACATTGATAGTACTTTCCTGATCTCTCTCCCCTTCCCTAATTTTGTTTTAAATTGTTTTTCAAATATCTTGGTTTTAAAATAATCTTTTCAAAATATTTCTCAAAATGATTTTCAATCTCTTTTGCTTATAAAGATATTATTTTTGTGCTTTTAAGTTTGTGTGTGTGTGTATATATATATATATATTCAATTTCTATAAAAGCACCTCACAACTTCAAGTTTTCAAGACAAAACCCTAACCCTAATTTTAAACGTTCAGCCGCCACTCTTTTGTTCAATGGCCAGAAAACGTTCTCGTTCTTCCTCAAATATCTCCAAATCCATATGTTTTCAAGCCTCGACTTCAACTACAACAATGGAGAGGGTGGCGAGATCTTGAAGATGAACGGCTGTGATCGAATATGGGTGAGTAGATCGTGGGATAATGGGCCGTGAATGTCGCGACTTTGAAGGCAATTTTCTCGACAATGGTGGCGCTAGGGGGCCGCGCGTTCTGGGCGAAGGGGGAGGTGGCTGAGGCGATTCGAACGAGGGTGGTATGATGGAGTTTCGTCGTCGATAGGGAGTGCGGCTATTAGGGTTTTAACGTGATGTTGGGTATCGGCTTCATTCGTTTACTGGGAGCAGCATACGTGAGGAAGAAATGGGATGCGGCCATGATTTTCTTTGATTGAAATCTACGGCTCTGATTGCATAAGGTTTAAAAATTGAAAAAGAAATTGTAATTATTAATTATATTAAATTGTATAAACTTTAAAACGTCGTAACTCTTTGATACGAGGTCGGAATTCGACGAGATTTTTTGCGATGGGATCATATTGACGAGCTCTACGCGATGCAACTGGATTAGAGACGATCAGGGTCAGTGAAAATTTTGAGTGAGATTAAACGTCCGTTTAATTTCATTCGAAATTAATCGCTACAAATTGCTATTAGAAAATCACGGTGAGATCTCCTCACTCAAAAAATTGAAAAGTGGAATTTTCAGTTATTGATTTGATTGCTATTGGATGTGATATTAGATATAGTAGGATATATATCTATATATAGCAATATATACATATTGGCATATGTATATATTGGATTGATTGATTTCCCGCCTCGTATAGCGGATGAGACCCTATTGCGCCGTTAGTAAGCGGATTATTTTTATAAAACCCATATACCGCGATATTCCACCTCGAAGTGGAATTGGTATTGTGCTAACATCTGTGGATGCAGGGAAACAGGTTGGAGGGATCCAACTGGATTCCTCAACTGTATTTATTTATTTACAAATATTGATATATATCCTGTTATCATATGATGATATATGATATTTGATGTTGTGATGGACTAATTGATGCGTTGCATCATTGGATTCAAATTTTGAAGTTTAAAAATAGCGATTTTAACTTTAAAAGAGAAATTAAAAGTGATTATTTGAAAGTATACGTTTTATTTGAATTTTTGAATTGATTTACTTTAAATAAATAAATGTTAGAAATTTAAAATTATGGAAATTAAAATGTTGGTGAAATTTAACCAAAGTATGATTTTTGAAATAAATAGTTGATTTATTTATAAAATGGTTTAAGTGGGATTTTTGAATAACTATAAATGATTTGTATAAAAAGGTTTAAAAATTTGATAATTTATAAATCAAAATATTGGACTTATAAAACGAATTTTTTTTATAAGTGTTAAAAAGAAGTATAAGTGAATGAAATAAATAGATTTATAACGTGAAGTTATAAAGTGAATAGATACCGTAGAATAAAGGATTTATAAGAAATTTACTTATAAATTTGACTTTTACACTTAGATGAGATATGAATAGAAATTGCTAAATGAAATGATTTTATAAGTTGAAATTGTTATAAAATATAAATGCGATTTATAAACGTTGTTTATAAATCCGAAATCACTTATTTTGATAAGTAAATTATAGAAGTAAATAAAAGAAAATTTATAAGTCGAAGTTGTTATTAAAATAGAAATAGAATTTATAAACGTGTTTATAAATTCAAAATCAGTTGAATTTGAGAAATTAAATATAGAAGATTTTTAAAGAAGATATATTCGCGATTTTGGATAGCGAATTTTTATTGAGATAAAAATGTGTAGAAATGATTGAAATTGGGTTAAGTGAATTATATTCACGATTTTGGACAGTGAATATATTATTAAATAAAATGGATTTATTTTTGAAGAAGTGATATTAAAAATGAAGTTAAACATTTTAAAGATGCTTTAAAATGTATTATGAATCGAAAGCATAGATTTCCGCAGTTCTTGTTGAAATAGACGTTTTCGAGAAATAAGGAAATGGTAGACTATAACACTGTTGTTATAGTAAATGATTTCCAAAAGGAAATGTTTTTATGTAGTATTGGGATTTATATATCTATCTAAATCCGAATCCCTATACTAGTGATTTTGAGTCGTCGTAACGATGTTTTACATAACATTCGTTTTGACTCAAATAAATGTTGTCAAAGTAAATGATTTCCTTAAAGAATGAAATTTATACTTAAATTTGATTTAAGTATATCGAATATTTTCAAATGTTGAAAATAAATAGATTTGTGAGATACTTATTTTTAAATAAATAAGTATGGAAATGCTTTTCCAATATGAAATGAACTGTTTTGAGATTTTATCTTCAAAGATAAATTGAAATGAAAATTTGAAATTTGTTTTCAAACGGAAGTGTGGAAATTTTATATCTAGTAAAGATATTTTGAAGATGAAATAATTTGGAAAATTATTTGGAATCTGATGATGTTGCGCATCTTTATTGATAGTTAAATAACCGACTATCAATAATTACCTTTAGATAGGTATCTGTTGTGAATTGGATGAATTTGAATGCCACACTTATTTTTAAATAAACGCTCACTATTCGGGTTAGCCGGGAAAGGACCATGAGGTCGTATAACCCATTCCGAATATGTGATACGTCGTTATGAATTGCATTCGAAGACCGGTGTTGAAGACCGGATATTTTTGAAAACGGAAGGATTACCGTCGAGTTACTCTACATCGGCTGATCTTCGGTTTAGAGGTTTTATCACCCTTAGTGACGGGAAGTCCGGACGTGATTAGAAAATTATCCGGATATGCAAGGGCTTCGTGAGAAGTGCCTTCGGTTCTGTTCGATCCCGGAACAGACTTGTATGGATTGTGTGTCTGACGTTACAATTTGAGATATAAAGCTGATTTCTTTCAAATACATTTCTGTTGGTGGCGGAGAATTTATTCTCTTAGCTTAACACCCTTCTCTGAGACGTACGAGCTCAGAGGTTATGTAGTTGAAATTTATCAGCGATATACTCCCAATTTGGTAACGTGGCATACTGAGTGTTGCTGTGAAATGATCAGTGTTTGATCATTTGTGATATGATCATTTGTTTGATCTTATATCTTTGTGATCATAGGTTGATCATTTTGTTTGATCCGAAGCATGGCTTTGTAGAAAGCGTAGCTTTGTGGACGAGACTTCGTCGAGCCTCACACCCCGGAAATGGTCAAAACAGGAAGGATGCGGCAAGGTTCTAGGGAGTAGCGCCCCTTAGTGTATGTCATTCCTTCTGGATAAAGGTGGTATCATGGTATGGAGCCCAGATACTTAACCTCTGTGGTTGCTGCAAATTTATTTCTTTGTGGTTGTTGCGAATCGGGGATCCTCGGGAAGATCGGTGACGATCGGGGGATGGCATACGCGTGTCAGTAGTTACCTATTTTTGCAGAGGTAACCCGGCCTTGTGTTGGCAGAGATCTAACCGTAATGTTAGGTTATTTCTCGGGTCGTCTATTCCAGGGATGTACCCATCGTGGATATGAAGTTCCTTGGCCTGACCATTTGTTGGAAATCCAAAGAAACAATACGAGCCTTGTACGGTTTTAGTTGTAGAACCTGCCATTTAATATGGTAGCTATAGTAAGCATACTATAATGGTACCTATGCTGGCTAAGATTTATATTCTACTTTCGAAATGATTCCTACACTATGCACTAATAATAATATCAAAAAGGATTTGATTTTGCGTAGTAAGCATCTTTGACTATTATAAGAAGAAATCTCCTCCAATTCTGCGTTTGCATTGTGTGTGTGGCGGGAGGTCTTATGGTAGTTTCATTTTCCAAAAGCATTGCGAATTGACATTAAGGTTTTCCTGTTGTTTATTTTAAAGATAAACTGTTTTACGATCTCACACCAGTCACCATGACTGACTCGGAGTTTATTGTTTCCCTTCTAAACTCTGGGTGCCCACAAATTTCCACACGGGCAGTCTAGAGTTAGGTTATCAGGTCATTTTGGATTTGAGATGCTGTGGAGCTTAGTGGCGAGCTGGATGGCGAGACGTATCATCTATATTATGTATTATTCCGCTGTGTATTCTGTTATGAGGACACGTTTATATAACTGTCCATTGTTGTATTATTGTTGTAAACTCTGATGATGATGTAATGTATAAAATGATATAGTTCTTTTGGATTTAAAGATAATTCATTTATCTATTATATGTTGTTCCGCTGCGATATGTGAGATTCTGATTGGGTTTCTGTTCTGATGTTGTTCTGTTGTTCTTCTTTCTTCTCCTTTTCTTCTATCTTCTTCTTCTTCTGCCTTTTTCTTCTTTTTAAAACCCTCACTATTGGAGTTTCCGGCACTCGATTGCTCGGCAGTCGATAAAGTGAGTATCGATGTCGAATTTTCGAAAGTCGAAAATTCCTGTACGTGACAGCGTGGTATCAGAGCATATGGTTAAGCGACAACCCTGCTCTGTTGGGTGTTACTCATTAGAGATAGAGTCAGTAGTACTCTAGAATGAGTTGAGTGTAATAATAGATACGAGCGCGTATTTGTTAGTGAATATAAAAAATTGTTTTATATTGTGATGATTGATTTGTTGAGTGGTATATGGATTCTGGTCAATACGAGTAATTAACGATCATTGATAGGGATCTCTAAACACTTGAATAGAACAATTCGGCACAGTATTGTTTTTAAATAGGGTGAATGAAATAATTTTGCCCAAAACTATTTTTGTATAAGAAAAGAAATGTTTTTCTATAAAGTACTATAGTATATGGTTGCATGGATGTTAGGAAGTAATAATAGTGAATTATCATCGCTAAAATTGAATAAGAAATTGAAATCATAACTCCAAAGTTAAGAGATAAATCCATATACAAATGAAATTTAAGAATGTAAATTATAAATGTGATTTGTAATTTAAAATGGGATTCCAGAGAAGTTTTTGGAAATGTTTGAAAAGAATTTGAAAATTTTGGAGATTTGGAAAGTTTAAATCTTTTTGAATTTGAAAATGAATTTCAAAGGTTTTGAAAAGTATTTTGGAAAGATAAAAGCTCTAAACTCTTTTCGGTCGCTGGAAAATTACTTCGGTAATGACTGCAGCATTATCGATGTTCATTTTCGGGTTTCCAAAAGAGGTATTGCTGCCAAATTATTTTAAATGGAAGTTGTTTGAAAAATTTGGGTTTAGTTTTGGAAAGTCAAAGGATAATTTGAATTGTTTTCAAGATGATTTTGAAAAAAGGTTGGAAAGACTCTGGAATCCTATTTAAAATATTTATGGGAATAATAAATGAGCTGATAACTTATACAATTTAAATTTTGATAGAATAAATTTAACTTAAAGGATGGAGTTAAATTAAAATAAGTACAAGTGAATCAATTAAATGAAACTGAAATTGGAAGTTGAGATTCATTTTGAAGTTGTAAGCAATGAATTGAAATTGAAAAATGAAATGAGACTTGAATCAAGTGGAATAAAATCCAAACCTGAGAAAAATGAATAAGGATTGAATCCGAATAAACTACTTTGATAATTAATTGATTCATGAAATGGAAGTTGAATTAGTTAAATTGAAACTTGAATTGTGACTAAATAAAAGAATGGTTCGAATTTGCAGATAAATTCAAGTAAGTAGAAATAAATTTATGAATGAATGGAATTTACAGTTGCAAGTAAATGAAATTAAAGATGAATGTTAAACTTTGTTTTGAATTTGTTAGCAAATGTAATTCAAGCTGAATATTGGAAATTGGAATTTGTAACGAATTAGTAATTGGAACTAATTTAAAATAGTACAGTTGTGAATAAAAGATAGTTGATAAATTCAATATTCAGAAGTTAAATTGAATGGAAATGGTGAATTGAATTCAAATAAAATTGAAATGTGAAATTTAATGATAATGAATATGCAACTTCAATAGTAAGCTAAAAATGTATAAGCAGTTTATATTGAAAATTTTGTAATAGAATTTGCAAAATGGTTTGAATATATGTAACTAGATATTATGGCTAGTAGGATATACAGGTGTAAATGAATTGGGATTTTGATTTCAAAGATAAAGTGAATTGCTCGAAAAAGGTAAGTATTTGAATTATAATATGAGCTTTTGATGATTTCTTGTCTAGCCGCTTGGCTTTTTCTTTTCTTTTTGAAATCTGAGAGTCCTTAGGGACATTTTGTAGTCGTGCCATATTAGCTGCGCAAAGGAGACGCTGGCGAAATTTTTCGAAAATTTAGGGCGTTAGAAAATTTTTGAGAAAATTTTGAAAGTTTAAATTTGAATTTTGAAATAAACAATGATGTTAAAAAAAATTATTATGAAAATGTTTAGAAATTTAGTTGAATGATAACGAATCTTTAGTAGAAAGATTGGTTTTGATAAATTGATAAAACTATTTAATTGTGAAAAATAGTAGACGAGCTAAGGACTTTTTCTTCCTGACTGGTAATTTCGAGGACGAAATTCTTTTAAGGGGGGAAGTTTGTAACGACCCAGAATTTTTGATAATTAAAATTCGAATATTTAATTGATTTTAAATATTGATAAATGGAATTTAGAAGTCGAATGATTTATTTTTCGAATATTGGGTTTTATTTGATAATTAAATCGATAAATTAAATAGTGAAATTCCAAAGATAATTAAAAATCGAGTTTAAAATGATTGAAATTGATTAGGAAAATTTTATTTAATCATACTGGAGTTATAGAAAGGTTATAGAACTTTTAAAATTGAATTTGGAGTTAATCTGTGAAAATTGAATATTTTAATATTTAATTATCGACTGTAGAAATAGCCAATTTTCGAACAGTCTTAGAATTGAACGAAACCAGTTCCATTGGATCCGTATAGTTTGTTATTATCGGATTTCAATTTTAATAGCAAACGGAGTCATCGTTTGACCGTGGCAGCTCGAAACGCATCGATATCGTTTTAATGTTAAATCGTCGAGTTAAAAATAGTCATTTTTCAAAAAGTCTCGGATTTCGACGAAACCAGTTTCATCGGATCCGTAATGTGATATTATTGCATGATTTCAAATTTCGTAATGTTTGGATTTATCGTTTGTCCGGGGCAAGCGAAAACGCCTCGAAATCGATTTAAATCGGTTTAATTTTAAATCGATCATTTTTCTCCGTATCTTGCACAAATGTCCGAATTAGCTCCCGAAACACGTTCCATTGCGTTCGGAAGGCGGGGTAAACCTTAGAAACATTAGCCGGCACGCTCGATTTGGAGTTCGGAAAAAATTCGATGAATAGTAATTTTGGAAAATTTCTATAAAAGCACCTCACAACTTCAATTTTTCAAGACAAAACCCTAACCCTAATTTTAAACGTTCAGCCGCCACTCTTTTGTTCAATGGCCAGAAAACGTTCTCGTTCTTCCTCAAATATCTCCAAATCCATACGTTTTCAAGCCTCGACTTCAACTACAACAATGGAGAGGGTGGCGAGATCTTGAAGATGAACGGCTGTGATCGAATATGGGTGAGTAGATCGTGGGATAATGGGCCGTGAATGTCGCGACTTTGAAGGCAATTTTCTCGACAATGGTGGCGCTAGGGGGCCGCGCGTTCTGGGCGAAGGGGGAGGTGGCTGAGGCGATTCGAACGAGGGTGGTATGATTGAGTTTCGTCGTCGATATGGAGTGCGGCTATTAGGGTTTTAACGTGATGTTGGGTATCGGCTTCGTTCGTTTACTGGGAGCAGCATACGTGAGGAAGAAATGGGATGCGGCCATGATTTTCTTTGATTGAAATCTACGGCTCTGATTGCATAAGGTTTAAAAATTGAAAAAGAAATTGTAATTATTAATTATATTAAATTGTATAAACTTTAAAACGTCGTAACTCTTTGATACGAGGTCGGAATGACGAGATTTTTTGCGATGGGATCATATTGACGAGCTCTACGTGATGCAACTGGATTGGAGACGATCGGGGTCAGTGAAAATTTTGAGTGAGATTAAACGTCCGTTTAATTTCATTCGAAATTAATCGCTACAAATTGCTATCAGAAAATCACGGTGAGATCTCCTCACTCAAAAAATTGAAAAGTGGAATTTTCAGTTATTGATTTGATTGCTATTGGATGTGATATTAGATATAGTAGGATATATATATCTATATATAGCAATATATACATATTGGCATATGTATATATTGGATTGATTGATTTCCCGCCTCGTATAGCGGATGAGACCCTATTGCGCCGTTAGTAAGCGGATTATTTTTATAAAACCCATATACCGCGATATTCCACCTCGAAGTGGAATTGGTATTGTGCTAACATCTGTGGATGCAGGGAAACAGGTTGGAGGGATCCAACTGGATTCCTCAACTGTATTTATTTATTTACAAATATTGATATATATCCTGTTATCATATGATGATATATGATGTTTGATGTTGTGATGGACTAATTGATGCGTTGCATCATTGGATTCAAATTTTGAAGTTTAAAAATAACGATTTTAACTTTAAAAGAGAAATTAAAAGTGATTATTTGAAAGTATACGTTTTATTTGAATTTTTGAATTGATTTACTTTAAATAAATAAATGTTAGAAATTTAAAGTTATGGAAATTAAAATGTTGGTGAAATTTAACCAAAGTATGATTTTTGAAATAAATAGTTGATTTATTTATAAAATGGTTTAAGTGGGATTTTTGAATAAATATAAATGATTTGTATAAAAAGGTTTACAAATTTGATAATTTATAAATCAAAATATTGGACTTATAAAACGAATTTTTTTATAAGTGTTAAAAAGAAGTATAAGTGAATGAAATAAATAGATTTATAACGTGAAGTTATAAAGTGAATAGATACCGTAGAATAAAGGATTTATAAGAAATTTACTTATAAATTTGACTTTTACACTTAGATGAGATATGAATAGAAATTGCTAAATGAAATGATTTTATAAGTTGAAATTGTTATAAAATATAAATGCGATTTATAAACGTTGTTTATAAATCCGAAATCACTTATTTTGATAAGTAAATTATAGAAGTAAATAAAAGAAAATTTATAAGTCGAAGTTGTTATTAAAATAGAAATAGAATTTATAAACGTGTTTATAAATTCAAAATCAGTTGAATTTGAGAAATTAAATATAGAAGATTTTTAAAGAAGATATATTCGCGATTTTGGATAGCGAATTTTTATTGAGATAAAAATGTGTAGAAATGATTGAAATTGGGTTAAGTGAATTATATTCACGATTTTGGACAGTGAATATATTATTAAATAAAATGGATTTATTTTTGAAGAAGTGATATTAAAAATGAAGTTAAACATTTTAAAGATGTTTTAAAATGTATTATGAATCGAAAGCATAGACTTCCGCAGTTCTTGTTGAAATAGACGTTTTCGAGAAATAAGGAAATGGTAGACTATAACACTGTTGTTATAGTAAATGATTTCCAAAAGGAAATGTTTTTATGTAGTATTGGGATTTATATATCTATCTAAATCCGAATCCCTATACTAGTGATTTTGATTCGTCGTAACGATGTTTTACGTAACATTCGTTTTGACTCAAATAAATGTTGTCAAAGTAAACGATTTCCTTAAAGAATGAAATTTATACTTAAATTTGATTTAAGTATATCGAATATTTTCAAATGTTGAAAATAAATAGATTTGTGAGATACTTATTTTTAAATAAATAAGTATGGAAATGCTTTTCCAATATGAAATGAACTGTTTTGAGATTTTATCTTCAAAGATAAATTGAAATGAAAATTTGAAATTTGTTTTCAAACGGAAGTGTGGAAATTTTATATCTAGTAAAGATATTTTGAAGATGAAATAATTTGGAAAATTATTTGGAATCTGATGATGTTGCGCATCTTTATTGATAGTTAAATAACCGACTATCAATAATTACCTTTAGATAGGTATCTGTTGTGAATTGGATGAATTTGAATGCCACACTTATTTTTAAATAAACGCTCACTATTCGGGTTAGCCGGGAAAGGACCATGGGGTCGTATAACCCATTCCGAATATGTGATACGTCGTTATGAATTGCATTCGAAGACCGGTGTTGAAGACCGGATATTTTTAAAAACGGAAGGATTACCGTCGAGTTACTCTACATCGGCTGATCTCCGGTTTAGAGGTTTTATCACCCTTAGTGACGGGAAGTCCGGACGTGATTAGAAAATTATCCGGATATGCAAGGGCTTCGTGAGAAGTGCCTTCGGTTCTGTTCGATCCCGGAACAGACTTGTATGGATTGTGTGTCTGACGTTACAATTTGAGATATAAAGCTGATTTCTTTCAAATACATTTCTGTTGGTGGCGGAGAATTTATTCTCTTAGCTTAACACCCTTCTCTGAGACGTACGAGCTCAGAGGTTATGTAGTTGAAATTTATCAGCGATATACTCCCAATTTGGTAACGTGGCATACTGAGTGTTGCTGTGAAATGATCAGTGTTTGATCATTTGTGATATGATCATTTGTTTGATCTTATATCTTTGTGATCATAGGTTGATCATTTTGTTTGACCCGAAGCATGGCTTTGTAGAAAGCGTAGCTTTGTGGACGAGACTTCGTCGAGCCTCACACCCCGGAAATGGTCAAAACAGGAAGGATGCGGCAAGGTTCTAGGGAGTAGCGCCCCTTAGTGTATGTCATTCCTTCTGGATAAAGGTGGTATCATGGTATGGAGCCCAGATACTTAACCTCTGTGGTTGCTGCAAATTTATTTCTTTGTGGTTGTTGCGAATCGGGGATCCTCGGGAAGATCGGTGACGATCGGGGGATGGCATACGCGTGTCAGTAGTTACCTATTTTTGCAGAGGTAACCCGGCCTTGTGTTGGCAGAGATCTAACCGTAATGTTAGGTTATTTCTCGGGTCGTCTATTCCAGGGACGTACCCATCGTGGATAGGAAGTTCCTTGGCCTGACCATTTGTTGGAAATCCAAAGAAACAATACGAGCCTTGTACGGTTTTAGTTGTAGAACCTGCCATTTAATATGGTAGCTATAGTAAGCATACTATAATGATACCTATGCTGGCTAAGATTTATATTCTACTTTCGAAATGATTCCTACACTATGCACTAATAATAATATAAAAAAGGATTTGATTTTGCGTAGTAAGCATCTTTGACTATTATAAGAAGAAATCTCCTCCAATTCTGCGTTTGCATTGTGTGTGTGGCAGGAGGTCTTATGGTAGTTTCATTTTCCAAAAGCATTGCGAATTGACATTAAGGTTTTCCTGTTGTTTATTTTAAAGATAAACTGTTTTACAATCTCACACCAGTCACCATGACTGACTCGGAGTTTATTGTTTCCCTTCTAAACTCTGGGTGCCCACAAATTTCCACACGGGCAGTCTAGAGTTAGGTTATCAGGTCATTTTGGATTCGAGATGCTGTGGAGCTTAGTGGCGAGCTGGATGGCGAGACGTATCATCTATATTATGTATTATTCCGCTGTGTATTCTGTTATGAGGACACGTTTATATAACTGTCCATTGTTGTATTATTGTTGTAAACTCTGATGATGATGTAATGTATAAAATGATATAGTTCTTTTGGATTTAAAGATAATTCATTTATCTATTATATGTTGTTCCGCTGCGATATGTGAGATTCTGATTTGGTTTCTGTTCTGATGTTGTTCTGTTGTTCTTCTTTCTACTCTTTTTCTTCTATCTTCTTCTTCTTCTGCCTTTTTCTTCTTTTTAAAACCCTCACTATTGGAGTTTCCGGCACTCGATTGCTCGGCAGTCGATAAAGTGAGTATCGATGTCGAATTTTCGAAAGTCGAAAATTCCTGTACGTGACAATAAGCGTTAGGAATTCATACCTAACAGTCAAAAATAATCATATGTAAAGATGAGAGATAAAACATCGACAAATAGTTGTAACACAAGTTCCATCTAGGTTATGTTTTATAATTGTCCTAAACCCCAGGCTCTGATACCAAGCTGTGACGCCCCACCTCAATACCCATGCTAGCCAAGAACACTACGGTGTAGTGCTGTCAACTAGCACGGAGAATGAGGCCGTTGAGGAGCGACCATCTATGTAATTGCTTTGTGCGAGCACCGATATGTCAGATAATAAAAAGGAATACCGACATACCGATACAAACTCAAAGCTACTACACAGTGGCTATAATAGTTTAGGACAATAGATATAAAAATAACACAGATAACATAAATGCGGAATAAAGATGGAACGAAAAGTCTCATATATACAATAACTGATATCAGTTACAATACATTTGACACAATACAAATGATACCACTACAACTGTCGACTCAAGAAGTTATATATACAAGTACATTATCGACTAATATACATGAATACATTACCATCTTAAAACAGACACACTGACTACTACAACAAGACGAAGACCACTTCAACTGATATAAAAAGTCTTCATAGCTCTAGCAGCAACCCAAAGCTAAAAATCTACAACCTGTAAATACTCGGTCTGACCCGAGTATTACATTCAAAAGAAAATAATACTCGGATCAGTCTAATTCAAACTCAGTTATTAGCGCATAGAAGCAATAATAATCAATCTCAATATAGATGACAGTCACAGAAATCTCGTATATCCAACTCTCGATACGAGAATTGGATAACGGCAGATATAACACTAAACAGTGTTAATCCACAAAACAGAAATCCAAAGCAGTTTAAGCAATTGAAATGTCAATTGAAAAATATCAATGCTAATTGGCTGCAGTACACGCTAACGTGTACTGCCTCGCCAATACAGCCTACGAATTACGCAACAGGTCGATGAATTAAGAATAAAAGAGATATCGATTAAAATCTGTCAATTCGGTGTGGCTGTAGTGCACGCACGCGTGCACTGCCTCGCCACAACAGAATATAAAGTCACCACAAGGGACAAGGGTAAAACTGCTACGAAAATGCAGCCACCACTTGTATTTAAGGGCAAGGCTGCATCAGTGAAATGAAACAGTGTACCCAGTGAAAGAGGCAACAAGTGAAACAAGATCAACATGTCGCAAAGCAAGGCACAGAGAAATAGCAAACTGAAGGCGAGTGTAGACAAGTATGAATTCGAACATGAAATGAGGAACATCATTGCAAGTGCAACGGGTAGAAGATGCTGCAGTGAAGCATGTACAAGGGCAGTACATATGAACATCATTGCAAGTGCAACAGGTAGAAGATGATGCAGTGAAGCATGTACAAGGGCAACACAAGATAGATGATTTCAGTGCATCAGTGGCTCAACTGCAACAAAGCACAGAGCTACAATGGCTACTGAATAAATGTAAGACTGCAACTGCAAAGCTATAGTGATGCAACAACCAAATCAAAGACCAGTAAACTGCACAAGTTACCAAACCAAACTGAAACAAATGCCAGGCTAAGATGGCAACAATGACCAGAATGTGTACCAGTACACAAATACAAAGGCCACAACAAAGACAACAGTGACCAAGTATTATGCAGACTCAAGTTTATATCAAGCAACAATATATACAGGTGATGTTAAATGATCTAGCCGAAGCAGTTCTAAAATAGTCGACGTACAGGAACCAAAGAATGAAGCAACAGAATTCTCCAAGTTAGACTCAAGAAAAAAAACAAACACAAACCAACATAAATGAAACTGCAAAATAATAATCCAGTCCACTTATGCAATGCAAGTGCAGACTCGAAACTGCAAATATACATGATGAATCAAGCTACAGATAAATGAAGACTACAAAGAAATGCAAAAAGCATTATGACATCAAGATCAAAACCAGAAACAACATTAGTGCATTCACTGCCAGGCTATCAGATACCACTTATAGTACTATGTGATTTTAAGAAATGTCAGGCTATAAACTAAAGCATGAAAATTTCCAAACTTATGTATACTTTTTATTAGAAGACCTGATCATCTAAAATGTAAGCATTCTTATCAAACTAAGTTAAGCTCAAGCTCTGAAACAACTAAGTTAAGCTCAAGCTCTAGAACAAAATATGAAATAGATGTGCTGCTGTACCAACTAGATTAGTTGAACATAAATATAGTTTGTACGTTATGTGTGTGTATTAATCTATACATGTTATTACTTCAAAAGACTCTAATCTAGAATCAGTTTCTAACAAATAAGTTTGGACTTCAGACCTGAAATAAACAAAGTGTACTAGAAACTATATCAGGTCATATAAGCACTCTGAAATCGTCTAATATCCAATCGTATGCAATAATTGGATGATCATGTTCTAATTCAATAAAATAACAATTTCTTATTTACTGAAATTTAGTTTATAAAATTGCTATTTTGTTCATCCAGCAAGAAACAATCATTCACAACAATTACTATAGGTAATTTACATAGCAACACATTTATAGGGTTTTTAGAGATAGATTCGTGAGGGATTAACTCAGATAAACGAAATCCAGACTTTCGTATGAATTAGATGTGAGTGATGAACACTCACCTTGTTCGAAGTGAAGAGCACGCTTGATCGGAGGAGCACGCAACAATTAATAATTTCGACTGAACGATGCGTTCGAATTTTTGCAATCCCTAATCTTCAGAGAGCAAAGAGGAAGACGTTCGATCGATAATTCAAACACACGATCATTCAAACTCGATCGATTTCAGAGGGCCAAGAGCAACTCAGAGAAACGAGCGAACGTAATCCACCTCCAGACGGCATTCCAATGAAAGCCCCAATTTTGAAGAGCCAAAAATACAAATCTCAGAGGAACGAACTAACTGGAATCGACCGCAAGCAGCAACGACCAGAAATAGATCGGTGATCCAGGCTACAAAGCCCTAATTTTTGAAGCAGGAACGAGGACGAAGAAACAAGGCTGCCATTTTTATTTTCTTTCGTATGCTTTTAGGGTTCGAATGAGAATGGAAGGAAAATAAAAAGGGGGATCGGGTAATACCCTTATCACGGTATCAAAAGAAAAAGGTATGGGCCTAAATTTTAAAGCCCACCAACAATTTCTCAACCATTTTTCAAAAGAATTTCAACTCGATAAAATTCCAATAAGAATTGGCGAACGATTTAATCACCTAGTGTCGATAATTAATTGCTACGAATTTGCGGGTTGTGAGATTCTGATATTATGTTCTCCTCTTCTTGTTCTATTTCTTTTTATTAATATTTTACCCTAAAAATTCGTCTTTCCGGCACTTGGGTGCTTGACACATGAATACCGTGGATTATTCGACATTTGGGGGTCGAAAAGATTAGTCGTTACACTTATATTAGAGCCTGGTTAAGTGAGAACCTTCTCTTTTGGTTGGGTATGATTCATTAAGAGATGGGGTAATTGAATGCCCTAGCATGAGTTAAGAGAATTGTTAATACCTTAGGTATTGGTTTTAATGATAACAACTTAGACGTTATATAAATACAGATACTAATGTTTTATCAAGTTATATACAGTATATAGTGCAGGATATTAGACAGGTGTTGATTAAGAAGACCGTACAGTATCAAGAGTAGATTCAAGATGCTGATATAGTGTTTCAAGAGTTGGAGAATGAAGAGTAATGAATATCGAAGAGTTCAAGATTTCAAGATATTCCAGATAAGTTATAGAGTCATAGAATTTATGTTAAAACATTGATAGTACTTTCCTGATCTCTCTCCCCTTCCCTAATTTTGTTTTAAATTGTTTTTCAAATATCTTGGTTTTAAAATAATCTTTTCAAAATATTTCTCAAAATGATTTTCAATCTCTTATGCTTATAAAGATATTATTTTTGTGCTTTTAAGTTTGTGTGTGTGTGTATATATATATATATTCAATTTTTGTTTATACTTTAATAATTATATTGATTATATACATATTATTTACATTATATTAAAATTTCCAAAATTATTATATAAAGTTTTATTAAGTTTTATTATGATTAAAATATGTACAAACTATGCTTAAATTATTTTGCAAAGTATCCAACTATTTTACAAAATAACGAGTTTTCAAAATAACATTTTAAAGTATTTTTAAATTTTAAAAATAGTATGTCGACATACTGTATGTATGTATGTCAACATAGTGGCCGATTTTTTCAAAATTTAAATTTCAAAAGTGTCCTTTCATATCTCTTCATGAATGGATATGACTGTTGTTCCTCAATAAATACTAGACTTCCAAATGAATTTTTAATCATCATATTCTTATTCATCTCTCCTCCTTCCACTCTATCATTTTCTAAATCAAAATATACCCAAACTCTGTAGAAATTCAATAATCACTAGTTTGATTCTCCTTATCTACTTCCTAATTTCTCTCATCTCTCCCACTCAAACCAAGATCAAATTACTATTCAAGTGTTATAGGATTAACTGTAATCAAGATCGAAGATCGGAGTCTGTAAAACTCTATCAAATCATATGGCTATACTTGCGGGTGTGATTGTAGCACGCAAAATCAATCGGGTGTGCTTAGTAGCTTGTAAATCTAATGGGTGTGCTTGTAACCTGGAAATCAAGTGACTCTACGCAGAGATCGAGACTCTGGAGGATGCGTATCGTAGCCTTGAAATCGAGATTGTATTTGCATTACTAGTTGAAAAGAAATCCATACAAGGAATTGTGCGGGACTGGATGTAAGGTAACTCCAAACCAGTATAAAATCCTACTGTGTTCTTTTCTTTTTTACTTTTACTGCGTTTACTTTTATCTTCACTTTGATTCTGTGATTGTTAATTACATCATTCCAAGTAGAATCTTAAAAAAATTAAAAAATATTCATGTAATCCATTAAACACTATTCACCCTCCCTCTAGTGTTAGTTTAGCCTTAAGATCCCTATTCCGTTGACTCGCATTTACTATCAGAGCACTGGTTTTCAAAGTATTCATAATATGATTTTTGAAAAGTTTCAATGGCAATTTTTGATAATATTTTTAACATTATTTTCGAAAAGATAATTTGCAAAATCATCATAATGTCGTTTCATAAATTTGCATCTGTTCAATATAAAAAAATCACGCGATATTTTGAAAATGTATGAATTGCGGGAACAAACGTGTTACATGGCTTATGATGAATAAATGCCTGATGATCAAACTCTACATATCAAAAAGGACAAATGGATATTGGATAGTGGATGCTCAAGACATACGACTGGAAATCTGAAGATTTTGAAAGTTATAGTTTACAAAGATGGTGGATCGGTAAATTTTGGAGACAACTCTAAAGGATATGTGATTGGCAGGCAATGTCAGTAATTCTAAAACTCCTACTATTTCTAATGTTTTGTTAGTTAGGAATTTAAAGCATAATCTGTTGAGTATTAGTCAATTGTGTGCTAAGGGTTTCAAAATCAAATTCGTAAAAAATAAATGTCACATTGAAGATAATGAGTCAAACATTATTTTTGAAGGTATTAGGAAACAAAACATCTATATGTTAAGTATGAAAATCTGAATGATAATTTGTGTCTTTTGGCCTAACCAAGTGATCCTTAGATTTGGTATAAAAGATTTGATCATTTCAATTTCAAACTAATATCTAAAATTGCTAAAAATGATATAATTAGAGGTCTTTCCACAATAAATTTTAAAGTTAACAACTAATGCGATGCATGTTAATTAGAAAAACTTAGAAAATGTTCTTTTAAATCAAAAGATATGATTTCTACCTCTCAACCCCTTGAACTTCTTCACTTAGATCTTTACGGTCCCTTACAGATACAATCTATAAATCACAATAGATATGTATTTGTAATTGTTGATGATTATTCTAGGTTTACCTGGACGATTTGCTTAAAATTTAAAAGTAATGCTTTTGAAATGTTTAAAATCTTCGTTCAACGAACTCAAAATCAAATGACTAGTAAAATTAAAACAATTCGGAGTGATCATGGTGGAGAATTCGAAAATGAAATATTGAGAGTTTCTGTAATAAGAAAGGTATAACTCATAATTTTTCATTTTCAAGAACATTATAGCAAAATGGAGTGGTAGAACGTAAAAATAGGACAATTCTAAAGTGTGCTAGAACTATGCTAAATGATAGTAATTTACCTAAATTTTTTTAGGCTGAAGCAGTTGATATTGCATGTTATATTAAGTAAAATTTTAATAAAATCATTAACCAAGAAAACATCATATGAATTATTCTATAATAAAAAGCATAAAGTATCATACTTTAAAAGTGTTTGGTAGTAAATATTTTATTTTAAATGCTAAAGATAATTTGATGCTAAATCAGATAGAGGAATTTTTATTGGACATTCAAATAGAAGTAAAGCTTATAAAGTTTTCAATACTAGAACTAATACTATTGAAGAGACATTACATGTCCTATTTGATGAAAATTTTAAAGTTTATTATCTAAATATTGATGAAGAAGAAAACATTGATAATCAAAATGAAATTAGTAATATTGAGATTACCAAAAATGAAAATAATAATAATTCAAAAGTTTCACATCTAAATAAACGAACAAACTACTTGAAAGATCATCCTACAAAAAATATACTTGAAATATTGAATCTATTGTTAAAACTAGAAATCAACAAAATAAAACGAGTAACATTGCTTTTATTTCAACTATTGAACCTAAAAATTCAAAGGAAGCATCAATTGATGATTCATGGATTCTTGCTATGTAAGAGGAATCAAATCAACTTAAAAGAAATGATGTGTGGAAATTAGTCCTAAAACTTGAGGATAAATCCGTAATAGGAACTAAATTGGTATATAGAAATAAAATGAATGAACTAGGAGTGGTTGTGAAAAATAAAGCTCGATTAGTTGCATAAGGTTATTGTCAAGAAGAAGGAATATATTTTGATGGAACCTTTGCACCCATAGCAAGAATAGAAACTATATGAATTTTACTTGCTTTCACTATTATAATAATTTTAAATTATATCAAATGGATCTTAAAAGTTCATTTTTAATTGGTTTTGTTAAAGAAGATGTATATATAAACAACCCCCACTTTTTGAAGATGAAAAACTATCTAATCATGTTTATAAATTAAAGAAGGCTTTGTATGGTCTGAAATATGCTCCAAGAGCTTGGTATGACAGACTTAAATCCTATCTATTACATCAAATTTTAAAATAAGCAAAGTAGATAATACACTTTTTATTAAAAGAGGTAAAAATTATATTCAGTTAATACAAACTTATGTAGATGATATCATTTTTGGATCTACCAATGGTAAACTAAATAAGGAATTCTCAAAAATAACGACTAAGGAATTTGAAATGTGTCATGCGGGAGAACTAAACTATTTTCTAAGATTACCAATAAAACAACTAAGTAAAGGAATTTTTACTAGTCAAGAAAAATATGCTAAAGATTTAGTTAAGAAATTTGGTATGTCAAATACCAGTGGTAAACCACCTCTATGGCAACTAATGAAAAATTAAATAAAGAAGAAAATTCAAAAGATATAGATCAAAAATTATATAGAGGAATGACTGGGTCACTACTCTATATAACTACTAGTAGACCTGATATAATGCATAGTGTTTGTCATTGTGCAAGATATCAATCTCAACCTAAAGAAATTCATTTAAAATCCATAAAATGAATTTTGAGACATGCAAACAACATATTAGATTATAGACTCTTTTACTCAAAAAAAGTCTCCTTTGATCGATTTCATATAGTGATGCTGACTATGTTGGTTGCAAATTAGACCGAAATAGTACAAGTGGAACTTGTCACTTTTTGGGACATTCTCTGATTTCCTGTTTTAGTAAGAAGAAAAACTATGTATATCTATCTACGATAGAAGCAAAATATATTTCAGCAACATTAGTCTGTTCACAAGTAATCTATATGCAATAGACATTAAAGATTTAGATTTAAATTTTACTAAATCACCAATATACTGCGATAATACAAGTGCTATCAATCTATCTAAAAATCCAACTGATCATGCTAGATCTAAACATATGAATATAAGACACCATTTTCTAAGAGATAATGTACACAAAGAAATAATATCACTTGAATTTATAAACACTGAAAATCAAATAGTCGATATATTAACAAAACCATTGAATTAAAGATCTTTTACTAAGTTAAGAAGAGAGTTAGGAATCTACTCTCTATCGGAAATATAAATAATGAAGTAAAAATTACAAAATATAAAGAAAAAAAATAATCAAAATTATAAAATAAATGTCGACATATCTTATCCCCCTATGTTGACATATAATGATAATTCTTGTTTATTTAGATTTCCCTCTAAAGTTCAAATTGGTGGTTATATAATAACCAAATTTCGACTTTCTTCTTCATTTCACTGTATCCTTTCTGTTTTAAACTTCTGAAACAAATGAACCATGGCCTCTTCTAATCCCAAATGTTTTAGGGAAGAGAATTCATCTTTGTCCTTCCCTTATCCTACTCAAGGCCCCTTCCAGAACACTACTATGGCCAAAGTTATTAAATTGAAAGGAGAAATAAAGAATGTTCTGGAGATGTTGACTGAAATACAAGTTGTATAACTTTGTATGTCCAAAAAACAAGAGAGAAAAAAGTAGAATTCTTTGCAAAGATATCTATTGGATAATCCTACGAATTCAATAGTTATTGAAGTTGATTCTGCAAATTTGACCATTCATAACCCCATTCAAGGCAGCAATGACAAGGAATAAATGGAAGAATAGGAAGAACACATGGAGGAAGATGATGAAGTCTGATAAGTCGGAGAAACATGTTTCAATCGAGATGGAAATCTCATCGAGCAAAAGGGGAAATATTGCCTTCATTATACTCATTGTCCTATTCGTAAATCCACGATCATTAGGAAATTAGGTTATGATGGTACTTGCCTTCGTTAATTTCATTGTGTGGTGTGTATATTTAATTTAATTTAACATTTGTTTTACTTAGTTATATGTACATTTTAAGATGTGATTGAATTATGGTGTGGTATTGAATGAATATATAGATTGATTTGGTTACTATTAATGATTTGTGTTATCACTTACCATTTCTTATATATCATTCTAATCATTATTTCCATTTCATGATTATCTCATTTAAAATACCACTTATTGTTTTTATATAAATCATTCTCATCATCATTATATGTCATTAGTCTATAATATTTTTTTAAGGGGAGTTAGAGTAAGAGATAGTATAAGAGTTATAATTTTAGGCGGTTATTTTGTTGATGACAAAGGGGGAGAAATCTATAAAGTCTAGGCATAGGTTAGGGGGAGTTTTGTAACCCAGATAGAGTTATATTATATTTTATATACAAAGTTGTCATCACCAAAAAGGGGGAGATTGTTAGTACCCTAGGTATTGGTTTTGATGATAACAACTATAGACATTATATAAAATATAGATATTAATTTTTATCAAGTTCTATATAGTACATAGTATAGGATATTAGACTTGTGTTGATTAAGAAGACTATACAATATCAAGAGTAGATTCAAGATGCTTATATAGAATTTTAAGAGTTGGAGAATGAAGACTCATGAGTATTGAAGAATTCAAGATTTCAAGATATCTAGATAAGTTATAGAGTTGTAGAATTTATATTGAAATATTGATAGCATTTTCTTGATCTCTCTCTTCTTTTATAATTTTGTTTTAACTTGTTTTTCAAATATCCTGATTTTAAAATAATCTTTTCAAACAAAATTCAAAATGATTTTCAATCTCTTATACTTATAAAGATATTATTTTAGTGTTTAAGTTTATACATATATTGAATTTTTGTTTATGTTTTAATAAGTTATAATTATATTGATTATATATATTATCTACATTATATTAAAATTTTCAAAATTATTATATAAAGTTTTATTAAGTTTTATTATGATTAAAATATGTATAAACTATCTTAAATTATTTTACAAAGTATCAAAATATTTTACAAAACAACGAGTTTTCAAAATAATATTTTAAAGTATTTTTAAATCATAAAAAGAGTATGTCGACATACTCTATGTATGTATGTCGACATAGTGGTCGATTTTTTCGAAATTTAAATTTCAGAAGAAGTGACTTTTTGTCATTTCTCTTCATGAATAGATATGACCATTGTTCCTCTATAAATACTGGACTTCTAAATGAATTTTTGATCATCATTTTCATATTCATCTCTCCTCCTTCCACTCTCTCATTTTCTAAATCAAAATATACCAAACTCTGTCGAAATTCGACCAAAATCAAATTCAAGCATCAGTGGTTTGATTCTCCTTTATCTACTCTCTGATTTCTATCATCTCTCTCACTCAAACCAAGATCGAAGTGCTACTAATGAGTTATAGGATCAATTGTAATCAAAATAGAAGATCCGAGTCCGTCAAACTCTTTCAAATCATACTGCTATACTCATGGGTGTGACTATAGCCAATAAAATCAATTGGGTCTACATAGCCCGTAAATCTAGTGGATGTGCTTGTAGCTTGAAAATCTAGTGACTCTACCTGGAGGTCGGGATTCTGGAGGGTGTGTCTCATAGCCTTGAAATCGAGTTTGTATTTGCATTTACTAGTTGAAAAGAAATCCATACAAGAAATTGGGCGGGACTGGATGTAGCACAACTCTAAACCAGTATAAAATCCTTGTGTGTTCTTTCCTTTTTACTTTTACTGCATTCACTTTTATCTGCACTTTGACTCTGTGATAATTAATTACATTATTCCAAATAGAATCTTAAATAATTTGAAAAATATTCATATAATGCATTAAACATTATTCACCCTCTCTAGTGTTAACTTAGCCTTAAGATCTCTATTCCGCTTACTCATGAGTATTATACATATGAGAGCTTATTTGTTAGTACTATAAAATTTTATATTGTGTTTATTGGTCTGATGAATCATTTATGAATTCTGGTTCGGTACATGGGACACTATGGTATCGATAGGTGTAACGACCCTGAATTTTCGACCCAATTTAAAATTTTTGAATCCATTATTTTATATAAAATGTGGAACTTACATACGATTTCAATTAGCGTCCAAACTTTGTCTAAAAATTACGCCTAGATGGTTATAGATATGAATAAAGTTTCGTCGGAGAATACCGTAGTAAATTTCGTTCGCGTTTATTGCACATCAGTTCATTTTAAACGCGGAAATTTTTTATCTTCCGAACCTAAATATTTTACATAGAAAAATTCTAAATCATCTTCTGACTAAGACGTCATTTTTTGTTTTTCGAAATTCGGACATCTTTAGCTCCGTCGACCTTATTCTTCTGCGTTTTTGCTGCATTTTCCGTAATAGAAAATTCAAATTTTTATAATTCAAATCGTACTACTGATATCTATATACCATTGTGTTCGCCTCGTCGCGCTGATCAAAATGGTATATTTATTTGTGTCATTCGGAGTTCGGGGTTGGAAGTTACAAATTGGTTATCGGTTTGAAACCTGTCCGTTACACTATAAAACCCAGTGTCTATTAGGCTTTACTGGGTGGAATACGAGGCATCCTCTGCTTAGTAACTCCTCTAGGAAACCCAACAGGTTTTGGGAGTACCAATGCAAACAGTAGAGGCTTTTCAAATTTCTGTATGATTTCATATAAACTAAGCTTGGATCCCTAGTCCTTTGGTTTGCATTCAAAAAAAACTTCTCTGGTTCGTATGCCTCCGCCTTCTCTCCTCTTTTATATTTTTCTTTTGCTTTTAACTCTCCTCTCCAGCAAAAGTATTTCCACTGCCAGTCCACCCGCCCCACCTGCCACCCGTTCGCCTGCCCTTCCACCCAGCCTCCATCCGACCGCCTGCCAGTACACCCGCCTCCCACCTGCCACCCGTTCGCCTGCCCTTCCATCCAGCCTCCATCCGCCCGCCTGCCAATCCACCTGCCGCCTCTCACCCACCAGTCCACCCGCTCGCTTTCCCTTCCACCCAGCCTCCATCCGCCCGTCTGCCAGTCCACCTACCGCCTCTCACCCACCAGTCCACCCGTTCGCCTGCCCTTCCACCCTGCCAGTACACCCGCCTGCTAGTCCACCCGCCGCCTCTCACCCACCAATCCACCCGTTCGCCCTGCCCTTCCACCCAGCCTCCGCCCGCCAGTCCACTCCTTCTGCCCAGCCTCCGCCCGCCAGCCCTTCCACCTACCGCCAGCCTTCGCCTTTCCCCAGCCCACCCACGACTAGACAACCCACACCCACGACCAGACAGCCCACACCCCACAACCAGCTCCAGATGCCACCATCTGCCACCATACTTAGTCCGCCGGTTCCACCAGCCACCACCCGAGTCCAGCCAGCACCACTGCCACGTCCGCCTCGCCTTGGCCGCAACTGTATTTCGTTGCATTGCCGTTATATATAAATCTATATCTGAAACCGTATATTTCATAGAAGTGTAACTTTTAGAATTCTAGTTGCTCACATCCAGTGTTTTACTGTGTTTTTGTTCCAGCTGCTGTTCGGAGAATTAGGCTTCCATTCAGCTTGTCGGATCTATCTAGTTTCTTTGCTTTGGTATGATTATATATAAAATCTATATATATTGTATTGAACAAATTGTTAATTAAATTATTTATTTGATTGCAGTTTGTGTTCGCTTTTGTGTCGTGCTTGTTAGCGTCTATCTTATCCATCGTCTTCGTGCTTCGTCGTCCAATCTCCTACCACGCAAGGTGAATATTTCATTCATGACTCAATCTATTATGGTATGATAATCAAGTGATAGATGTTGTTGAGATTAATTTAGATGTTAAAGTGGTTGATTTTAAATTGTGATTTGAGGTTAGTTTACGGTAAATAGTTGTGACACTAAATTGTTATGTGATGTTGAATTTGGTCATTAATATAAGTGATAATTAATATGAAACTGAATTTGGTATAGGATAGTTAACAATTTAAAATAGATTATATATGTTGAACTTGACCCCTTAAAATGTTAAATAAATCGACACGTAGAAGTAGTGTTAACTACACTTTGAACCATTGAATGTATGATTGATGTAGTAATTTGATATTAGACGCTAAGTGAAAAACCATATTGTAATAATCCTTAATCTGCATGAAATGATAGTGTGGATTCTAGGAATAATTATATTAATTTGCATAAATAACAAATGTAAATTAATACGATTATTTCGGGATTATTTAAATAAATTGTTGAATTGTTATGTATGGCTGCTATTGATTGTTTATTTACTTTGACACCATCCCAGTCATCACACTGCAAGTTCCCTTTGCTATGCTTTGTTTTTTTTATTTAATGATATTGGGTTGAAATGATAAATACCCAATTGAACAACTTTGGCCTAGGATAGATAATTAAAAATAAGAAACCCGATTGGTCAACAAAAATCATTTTGAAATTGAAATCTATTTGAAATTAAGGAATGAACTCAACAATTTGTTTGGAAATTAAGTAACGAACTTAATGAATTTAATTGTAATAAATTAATGGATTTAATTGAAATAAATTAATGGATTTAATTGAATAAATGAATTGACTAATTTATTGAAATGAGATTTAGAAACAAGTAAGTTTTAGAATTTAATAATTTAAAATTTATTAGATTTGAGATTTAGAATTTAAAACTCGGTTTAATTTAATAGATTTGGAATTTGTTATAAAATTTAATTTGAGATTAAGTAACAAGTTGACTTAAGAGGAATACAAAACCAACTAAAGTTTTATGGACTTGATTTAGCAATAATTTAAATTTAAGATGATTTTAAATTTTAATGAATCAATTAACTCAGGACATTGTAAACTGATTATGGATTGAGGTGATTTGAAACTTGGAAATAACTTATTTGTGATATGTAGATCACGGAACCGAATAAATGAAATGTATTTCTTTAAATAGAAATTTAATTGAATTTGGTAAATAAATAAATGAAGTTTTGATAAAAGGAAATTTAGCTAATGAAATTGATTTAATCGAATTTATGATTTAATTTAATGTAACGATGAATGTAAATATAAATTGAAATGAATAGAATTTGATTTAATGATTTGAACTAAATTGACCAGTAAATTGAATCCATGGATTATGAATTAAATTTAATAAGTGAAATTTGGATCTTACTAAAATTGAACTTGAATCCTTAAGTATTGTTAACTCAAGGGTTTGAACTAAAATTTCATTTGGAAATATATTTTTATGTTTGAAATAAATCGAATTGTGAAATGTCAAATTTTGAAAGTCAAATTTGCAACTTGACTTTTGGACTTTGATTTGTTTAAACTTTAATATTAAATGACCATCGGGTAATTAATGCGTAGTTATTAAAGAGACCGGGATCAGATATGGACATACTCTCTGTCAATACCGAAAACCACTTTAATAACTAATATATGCGGAGTGTTGATCCAGAACGAAGTGGATGGTTTTGGTGAACGCGTTGATCGAAGAAAGAGAATGATTTTGGATGACCCCTGACATGACTAAAACAGGAGCCGCGCCGGGCCATTGAGGATCGCCATCTCTAGCGGACAAACTTCTTCGATACCTTATCTATTACTTATGTGATTCGATTTGGGTGCACCCCTTGATTTGGGAGTGTTGTTTCGCGGTGTTGGGGTAGTAGCTGCTATGCCCAACATCAGTCCGGATCGGGCAACTACTAGTGTCCTAGTTGGTATCGCCTCATGTACCTTGTCATACTGTTTATCCTATCGCGACCACTACGATTTTTTTTGTGTTATACCTATGGGGTACCCTCTGATAACCACTAGTTTACGGTGGGGTTTACGGTGCTGTATAGACTATGGCATTATAAAATGTGTTAAGGGGGATTATGGTAACGCCTTAACACTATTTTGATATCGTATTTTACTGATTAGACATTATCTATTTAGCGTGTTCTATTGTATATATAGATAGTTTATCGGATCCTTAAAGATGTTTATTACATTCATCTTTGAGTTATGGACTTTATTATTTGCACTTGATTATCCTGTATAAGATTTTGAGTCCTGACTCGAGTGTTTCTCTTGTATATCCTCGGGTCAGTCTGAAGCTATCCAGTTGCTGATCAAGGTTGGTTGAAGAAGCTGAAGACTTAGCATTTATCTTTATCAGTTTATTTCCTTTTCAGTATTTGATGTACTTGTGTATTGGACATCTTGTATTTCCTCTCAGTCACTTTATGTTGAGACATTGTTGTATTTCCTGTAGTAGCTTCATGAACTACTATTATGATGATGTATTTTCCGCTGCATTATTCTGTGACTGTTCTGTGTCTGTGATGTTGTATTGATTCTCATTTACATATATGTATTTATAATCCCATAATGATTCGTATTTTGTATTATTTAAGTTGACATGTGTGGATTACTGTCAAATTAAATGCTACAAATATACGGGTTGTTACAGTTGGTATCATAGCTTCGGTTTCCCTAAAAACCTTAGTTCGGGATTATATAAACTCATTAGAGATAGGGTAGCAATACCCTAAAATGTGGAGAATCGATTTAATGTCCAAACCTTTCAATTCAAACTTCTTTGATTCGTTGATTGGACTTTCCTTAGAGTTCTACGATTTCTATCCTTGGTTCTAAATCTTTTTGGTATTTCAGGATGAGTACCAGAAGAAACAATAGAGGAGGAAGAGGCAATGGTCCTGCTCAGGCTGCACCTGCCGCTCCTGCCGCTCCTGCTCCAGTCAAATTCACCACTCTTAGTAAGGAGTATACACAGCTTGGTGGTATTAAGTTTTCAGGATCCGAGAACAATATCGAGGCTCAGCAATGGCTTAAAGGCTTAGAGAAGATATTTTCTGGTTGGAGATCACTGATGCTCAGAAGCGTCAGCTTGCTGCTTGGCAACTTTAGGACGCCGCACAAGATTGGTGGGAATCAGTTACTTCTCATATCGAGGAGAACACCATCACTTGGGCCCAGTTTAGGTATAAATTCGTTTGGATTTCGTAACATAAATTCTTCTTTCAATCTTTGGAATGTTATTCATCTAGTCTATCTTTGATTAGGGATACTTTCTCGGCACAATGGATGCCAACTGCTGGGAAAACCCAACTTTATAGAGCTTTCATGGATCTTAAGCAAGGCAGTATGACTTTTTCTGAGTATGAGAGGAAATTCAACGAACTCTCCAAGTTCGGACCTGGCTTGATCGATACACCACTTTTGAAGAACGAGAAATTCATTTTGGGAGCTAGACCAGAATATTATGACTTGCTTACTGGCCACACACACTGCACCTTAACAGAGCTTGTTGACTATGCTCTTAGATATGAGGCGAAACCTAAGGGACCCACTGCCAAGGCCACTCCTACTCAGCCCTCTTCTAGCCAGCCCAGAAAGAGGAAGATGAACTTTGATCAACAAAAGAAAGCTTGGCAGAAGACTACTGGATTGGGATACGCCCAGAAAAGCCCTATCGACCTTGCTAATATCACTTGCTTCAAATGCGATAAAAAGGGCCATTATGCCAATAGCTGTCCATCTACCAGAGCTGCTATTCCACCACCTTCTATGACTAGGAGAGATTTATGCCATGTATGCCTTCAGCCAGGTCATTTCAATAAAGACTGCCCAATGCATAAGCGTGGCACCACCTCTGGAGTATTTGCTATCACCACACCTCCACCCTCTGCCCCACCCGCCCAGGATGACCAAGGTACCTTACGAAGTATTTTTCATTTACATGCAACACCTGTTAGGGTATTATTCGATACTGGTGCTTCACATAGCTTTATATCAGTTGACCTTTGTAATAAGCTCAAATTAGAACCTACTCTTGCCACTACTTCTTTATGTGTCTCTAATCCTATCGGAGGACCCGCTATCCTCCGAAGTGTTTGCAAGGAAGTTGCACTTATGTATGATTTTTCTCGATTCACTTGGGATTTCTATGTACTTGGATTCCAAGCATTTGACTTTCTTTTAGGAGCTGATTGGTTAAGCAAATTCGATGCTGTTATTTCTTGCAAAACTCGTTCAGTTTCTTTAGTAAGCGACAAGGGTCAACCACTTGTCATTGAAGGCAAAACACCTCAGAAATATGTTGGAAGCTTCATATTCTCTCTTGATGCTCATCCGGATGATCTTAATACTACTCCTATTATTCAGCAATTTCCCGATGTATTTGGAGAGGTTAACTCTCTACCGCCTAAACGGGAAATCGATTTCCGTATTGATCTAATTCCTGGAGCTACTCCCGTAGTTCTCCCACACTGAAGGATGGCTCCTAAAGAAAAAGCTGAACTAAAAACTCAAATTGATGATCTATTTGCTAAGGGTTTGATTAGGAGAAGTTGTTCTAAATGGGGCACCGCAGTTGTATTTGTCACCAAATCAGATGGATCTCTTTGCATGTGTGTTGATTACAGAGAACTAAACAAACGCACTCTCAAGAATCGTTAACTGATGCCTCGCATCAACGATTTATTCGATCAGCTCCATGGAGCTAAAGTCTTCTCACAACTTGATCTAGCCACTGGGTTCCACCAACTCAGAGTAGCAGAAGATAGTATCCATAAGACAGCTTTCCGTACCGAGAATGGATTCTATGAATGGTTGGTTATGCCATTCGGTTTGACCAACGCACCTGCTTATTTCGTCGACTTGATGAATCGAGTCTTTCGTGATGTCCTTAACAAGTTTGTTCTTGTATTCATTGATGATATTCTTGTCTTCTCCAAAGACGAGAAAGAGCATGAAACACATCTCCGTTATGTTCTAGTAACCCTCCGAAACCATCAGCTTAAAGCCAAGTTCTCTAAATGCCATTTCTGGCGAGACGAAGTAAGATTCCTTGGCCATATTGTTTCTGAAAATGGGATTTCGGTTGATCCAGCTAAGATCGACATAATCAATGTAAGTTCTATCTTATTCGTTGTTTCTATTCAAACAATCTTATCTCTTGCTAATTTGAATCAATTAATCTACTGGATTGGAAGACTCCTAAAACTCCTACAGATATCCGTAGTTTCTTGGGCTTAGCCGGTTATTATCGTAGATTTATTGAGCACTTTGCCCGGATTTCTGCCCCACTTACTGCTTTAACTCGGAAGGATGTTAAGTTTATTTGGAGTGAGAAGTGTGAATCAGCTTTTAATGAGTTGAAGCGCAAGTTAACTTCAGCCCTAGTTCTTGCGGTAATCGATGGAAGTGAAGGATTAACTGTCTATACAGATGCTTGCCGAGATGGTTTAGGCGCTGTTCTTATGCAAAATGGAAAGGTTATTGCTTATGCGGGTCGTCAGTTGAAGACCCATGAATTAAACTATGCCACACATGATCTTGAGCTTCTTGCCGTTGTATTTGCTTTGAAATTATGGAGGCATCATCTTTTGGGAACAAAATTCGAATTATTCACTGATCATAAGTCCTTGAGGTATATCTTTTCTCAGAAGGATTTGAACTAGAGACAAGTCCGATGGCTCGAATTCTTAGCTGCATATGATCTCGACATTACTTATACTCCGGGAAAAGCAAATGTCGTAGCATATGCTTTGAGCCGCAGCAAAGCATTGTCTTGCTGTAATCTTGTTGAAGGCATGTTATTTCAGCTTGTCATCTCTCCATCTCTTATGGATCGCATCAAAGCTAAACAATATGAGGACACTTTGCTCTATCGTATGAAGGAGTTAGTTTTAGGTAGAGTCGGAAATGCCGACAGTAAAGTGGGAGCACAGATTGATAGTAATGGGGTTCTGAGGATCAACAACCGTATTTGTGTTCCTAATGTCGATGGATTGAGACAAGAAGTGCTTAGAGAGAACCATCAGTCATCACTTTCATTTCATCCTGGTGTCACTAAGATGTATCGTAATATGAAGCGTTTATATTGGTGGAGTGGGATGAAGAGGGATATTTCTATATATGCCAGTAGATGCACCACTTGCCAACAAGTCAAGGCCGATCACCAGAGGACTGCCGGTTTACTTCAACCCCTAGAGATTCCTTGTTGGAAATGGGATCAGATTTCTATGGACTTCATTGATGGATTACCGAGGACCAGAAAAGGTAACGAGAGTATATGGGTGATTGTTGATAGGTTGACCAAATCTGCTCACTTTATTCCTGTTAAGACCACTCGTACTGCTTCGAGTTTGGCTGAGATTTATTTGAGAGAGATTGTTAGACTTCATGGAGTTCCATCTAGTATTGTATGCGATCGAGACCCTATATTCACTAGTAAATTCTGGAAGGCATTTCAGGACGTCTTAGGCACTAAACTGAATTTGAGCACAGCTTATCATCCTCAAACAGATGGCCAAACTGAAAGGGTAAATCAGATTTTGGAGGATCTGCTCCAAGCTTGCATAATTGATTTCGGTGGATCTTGGGAAGACCATCTCCATTTGGTTGAATTCACTTATAATAACAGTTATCAGGTATGTCAAAATTTCAATTTGAACAAGCAAATTTGAATTGGAATTTAACCACCTTTATAATCAGGTGTAACAACCCGAGATTTCACAGTATTATTATTATCATCATGTGTCGATTTAACTGGGTTGCTAATTGTTTGGCGTCTAAACAATCGGAATTCTTTTAAAAATCGGATAGAAATTCTTCTTTCAATTTGTAAAATATTATATGTGGGCTTAAAAATTTAGTTTGGCCCATGTTGTTTTGCGTTGTCGAGATGGCTAGCTCTACTTGTTCTTTTTCCCCCGACCCGTTCATTTTTCGTTGGAGAAACCTAAATCAAAAAAAAAGAAAAAGAAAATAAACAATGGCGGCTCATCTCGTTCGTTCCTCTTTCTACCGTAATTAGGGCTTCGTAAAATTCGTGTCGCCGCGTTCAAGTGGATCGATCGAAGCTCCTTTGCCTGCCGACCAACCGTCCCCTGGTAGCTTTCTTCGGCAGCTTCTATTTAGGTCGAGTTCGACTTTGAGTGGATCTGCGTTCGCCGATAAAAGGTTAGTGAATTTCAACCCTCAATCACATCTAATTCAATCGACTGTCTTCATAAGATTTGAGATCTTGATTTCATTTATGTGGAGTTCGAACTCCTTGGTTTTCGTTCGGACGTATTTATCGAAATTGTCTGTTGATTTATCTGGGTCACTCGTGCTTGTTTGAATGTTGATGACTTGAGTATTTCAGTTTGCTTTTGAAAATCTTTGGATTTCTTGATTTCTACAGTTTCGAATTTGATCTGTTCGGTTCCGTTCTGTTTGTCTTCGATTACCTAGATTGTGTTATTGCATCACTTGATGTTATTCTGTTACTTGAATTTCGCGGCATTGATTTTGTCTATATCTTCGGCTCTTGATATTGTTTGACAGTGTTGATTTTTCGACTTTGTTTATGTGATTCTATGACTTAATACACGGTTTTGGCCATATGCGCTTATTCCCGTAGCATTGATTTCAAAAACTAACTCCGGACTGATCCTGGAAAAAGTATATTGTCTGTATACATATGCATATATACATTTGTATGTGTGTATGCATAAAATGTTGAATTTTCATTGCATTCCATTGTTTGCTTGTTTATTGAAATGTTGAAATTGCTTCGAACATGGTTATTGATGTTGTACACCACCGTGTACATTTCTCTATGCACCTCGGGTTTGTTGTACACTTTAGTACAACTTCGACTTAGACCCGCAGTTGTTACGTTGGTTTAAAAATTGTTGATTTATGATGTTGGAATGCATCTGATTATTTTGTTCTGGCCACAGTATTGCAGTCTTCCACTTGTTGTAAGTGCTGCCTTAACTGGGTTTTTCATTGACATTATACTTCACTGTTTTGATCATTGTCTTTGATTTGGTGTTGTTTTCTGGTCATGGCTTCTTCTGTCTTGTATATGTTGTATGAACTATTGTGTTAGCTCATTGAAGTGAGTGAACCATTTTTGATCTGCAGCTTTGTTCGTATGTTCATACATTGGTTGTACTTGGATTTGAACTACTTCATGTTGGTTTTATGTTTTGTTGACATGTGCATTTGTCTTTGCACTTGCACACTGCTGCTTATTGCAGTTTGGTTACTTGGGTACATACTTTGTCGAAATCATTTACTTTGTAGTTTGTTTCTTTCAGGTTGGCAGTTACATTTCTTTGAGCTTTACTTCCCTGTTGCCAGTTTTGGTTGCACTGGTCAATTCCAGTGCTTGATCATTTGTATATAATTCTTGTCTGCAGTGATAATTTTGCCTTCTTGACCTGGGCTTGAGTTTTGTCTTTTGAACATCACTGAGTGTTTTGATTATATGTGCATGTCTTGTGCACTTGTATGGGTGTTCTTCATCGTGTTCACCTGTATGATTGCTGAGTTGCTCATTGTAGTATTCATAACTTGTTGGCCTGTTCATTGTGATTTTTGAAGCCGGATTTCGAGACTTGTTCGAATTGATCTGTCATTAGATCATTTCGGTGTTTCATGACTTTGGCATTTTGCCTTGTTCTAGATTATGATGCTAGTACTGTCCAGTTCACAGTACTATATATATATACGTTGCAATTGGTATATTTATGTTTTTGAGGCTGTTTGCACGTAGTTGCAATTTAGTCATTTGTGTTGTTATCACACTTGAGTTGAATCCGACTCGGGGTTTGACCTTGTGATCATTTGTGACTTTCACTGAGCTTTTGTGTATCTCCTACGATAGTGGCGAGGCAGTACACGCGTGAGTGTACTGCAGCCCTATCAGATTTGACAGTTTTAAATTAATGGTTCGATTTGTTGAATTGTTTCGTTGGTGAATTTCAATGTTTTGGAGTTGTATTCTGATTTGGATTGTTGATTTATCGTTTAACACTATTTAGTGTTATATTTGCCGTTATCCAATTCTCGTATCGAGAGTTGGATATACGAGATTTCTATGACTGTCATCTATTTAACGTTTGATTATTATTGCTCCTATGCACTAATAACTGAGTTTGAATTAGACTGACCCGTGTATTATTTTCTTTTGAATGTAATACTCGGGTCAGACCCGAGTTATTTCAGGTTGTAGATTTTCTTCTTTGAGTTGCTGTTCAGGATATGAAGACTTTTCACATCTTCTGAAGTTGTCAGTGTCATTTTGTAGTAGTCGTGTCATTGTATAGAACGATATGTATTCATGTATATTAGTCGATAGTGTACATGTATATATAACTTCTAGAGTCGACAGTTGTAGTTGTATCATATGTATTGTGTCAACTATGTATTAACTAACATCAGTTATATATATATATATGAGACTTTTGTTTTTATCTGTGTTCCGCAATTATATTATCTGTGTTATTGTTATATCTAATGTCCTAAACTATTATGAACTATCGTAGTTTGTTTTATACTGATAATTGGATATGTCGATGGGAGTAAATAAATAATAGATGAAAAATAAAAAGTATATACCACTCCTGTTGAGATAACCAATAGTAGTGTAAGGTCAATTACGGATGGTCGCTCCTATCCAGCCTTATTCTTCGTAATAATAGACAGTATTTCTTTTAATACTCTTTGTTATTATGAGCATAGAGGTGGGGCGTCACAGTTGGTATTAGAGCTTGGGGTTTATGGACATAATATAAAACATAACTTGGATGGAACATATGTTACAACTATTGGTCGATGTTTTATTGTGATTTGAGTCAAAACTAAAGTTTTGAAATCTAGATGTAAAATTTTAAATATCTTTATTTAAAAATAAAAGTGAAACTGTGTTTTGGTTGATTTGATTGATTTGTGTTCTATTTATCAGAGTGCGCAACGGAAACAGTGAAACTGTCTTTGCTGAGTACAACCGATAATCTTTTTGAAAAAAAAAAAATCGAAATACGAAATTGATATGAATTTCATTTGTTGTTTACATAGATGTAATTATTTTGTTTCTTTGAGAATTTCGAATCCGAATTGAGGATTCGAAGAAATTGCAGTTATGTGATTTTTGTTGAAATTTCCGCTGGCTTTCTTTTGTACTAATCATATATTGATCAGATTTTTGCTGTTTTGAATTGTCTTCATTGAGGATACCTTCGAACAGTTTCTTTGTTCATTTTGTAGTACGTGCACAATTTGAATTGCACATTACTGCATTTATTTTACGTTGAACCGATGCTAGGTTATGAAACGTATTTTGTTGCCGTTATTTTTGTAACGGGATTTTTACACCAATGCTAAATTCTTGAAGCACGGTGTTTTATGGCATTTTGATGAATGAAAATTCTCTGATATTACATTTTGATGTAAATTGTTTTGATGTGATTTTGACGTTTTAAAATTATTGTCGCTTTGGCTTCAGTAACCGAAAATTTTAAAAGTGGATTTTCAAGCGGTTATTCCGCAATGCTGTTTTGTGACCGTTTTTACGGTATTTTGAGAAGTACGATTTCCTTACCGAAATTGTTACTGATTAACTGTTCTAATCACGTGATTGGAAAATCGTTTTAAAATGAAAATTGTTTTATAAAATTTTAGCAGTTTGCGTTTTCAAAAGAATGAGAAAGCGACTTAAACGATTCAGCAAAATCGAGGATTATGACCCCTTTCTTTTACTGTTTCGCTTAACTCCGGACTTGTTCAGTTGAGAATGCGAATTGTTATTTTTACAAAATAAATAAAATTGTTTTCAAAAATTTTACAGTTTGCGATTTCAAAAGAATGAGGAAGCGATTTAAACGTTTCAGCAGAATCGAGGACTATGACCCCTTTCTTTTACTGATTCGCTTAATTCCGGACTTGTCCGTTTGAGAATGTGAAATGTATTTTTACAAAATACACAATTTTGCACTTTCAAGGAAACGATGAAGAGAATCAAACGATTTAGTAAAACACGTGGTATGGGACATGTGCGTTTGCTATTTCGGTTAATTCCGGACTCGTTAATTGAAATATTTGATGATTTTGTGTGCTTTCGAGCCACTATGAGGACCTTCAGGTCATTTGTTGGACCTTCGGGTCATTTGTTGGGCTTTCGGGCCACTCTACGGACCTTCGGGTCAAATACCAGTACTAGACCTTCGGGTCACTCTGCGGACCTTCGGGTCAATCTGATGGGCGCCAAAATTATGTTGAGTACTTGGTAGGCTTCGGCCACTCTGAGATGCACGTGCGGCGAATTAAAAACTCGCCATCTGATGGGATCGATCCAAGCTTTTATGTTGATTTTCTAGTCTTCTTAATTGATTTCTAGATATTTGTTGCTTCCAATTATCTGCAGGTAATTGGATATTTGTTGATATGAGTTCTGATTATCGTTTTTGATAATCAGATATTTGTTGTTTCTAATTATCGCTTGTGATAATTAGATATTTGTTGATATGAGTTCTGATTATCGTTTTTGATAATCAGATATTTGTTGTTTCTAATTATCGCTTGAGATAATTAAATATTTGTTGAATTTAGATTTAATTATCGCTTTAGATAATTAAATATTTGTTGATTTGAGATTTAATTATCGCTTCAGATAATTAAATATTTGTTGAATTTAGATTTAACTATCGCTTTAGATAATTAAATATTTGTTGATTTGAGATTTAATTATCGCTTCAGATAATTAAATATTTGTTGATTTTAGATTTAATTATCGCTTGAGATAATTAAATAATTGTTGATTTGAGATTTAATTATCGCTTGAGATAATTAAATATTTGTTGATTTTAGATTTAATTATCGTTCAGACAATTAAATAATTGTTGATTTGAGATTTAATTATCGCTTGAGGTAATTAAATATTTATTGATTTAAGATTTAATTATCGCTTGAGATAATTAAATATTTGCTGATTTGAGATTTAATTATCACTTTAGATAATTAAATATTTGTTGATATGAGATTTAATTATCGCTTTTGATAATTAAATATTTGCTGATTTAAGATTTAATTATCGCTTGAGATAATTAAATATTTGCTGATTTGAGATTTAATTATCACTTTAGATAATTAAATATTTGTTGATATGAGATTTAATTATCGCTTTTGATAATTAAATATTTGCTGATTTGAGATTTAATTATCGCTTTTGATAATTAAATATTTGCTGATTTGAGATTTAATTATCACTTTAGATAATTAAATATTTGTTGATTTAAGATTTAATTATCGCTTGAGATAATTAAATATTTGCTGATTTGAGATTTAATTATCGCTTTTGATAATCGAATATTTGTTGAATTTGAAATTTGATTATCGTTTTTGATAATTTGATATCTGTTGATTTGTCTTCTGAATATCGTTTGGATAATTGGATGTTTGCTGATTTTATGGATGAGAGATTTTCTAATCTCTAATTGAGTTCAGGCTATGTTGATTTTATTGAATCGCTGTTTTCTATCTATTTCTGTTAATAGTTAGAGTTTGTTGATTATGAAATTTGTGTTTTCTAGTTAATTGTTGGATAACTAGATAATTGCAGCTTGCGAATTGTGATTTGTGTTTCATAATTATCTCTGTTGATAATTAGATTTTGTTGTTTTCTAATTATCGTATCGATAATTAGATATTGCTGTTTGGTGATTCTGTATTTCTGATCATCTAATTAATAATTGAATATTGCTGATAATTGCAGTTATCCAATTTTGCTGCTTTCTGACTATCTAATGATAGTTAAATTTTGTTGCAAATTTAAGAATCTCCTTTATTGGAATTAAAGGATTACTGTGGCATTTAAATTCTCGACTTTTACTTTTCTAGCATTAACCAGTTTATGTTAGAAAAGTAATTGTTATCGACGACCTTAGTTATGAAAATTGCGGGGACGCAATTTTTATAAGGAGGGGAGTCTGTAACAACCCGAGATTTCACAGTATTATTATTATCATCATGTGTCGATTTAACTGGGTTGCTAATTGTTTGGCGTCTAAACAATCGGAATTCTTTTAAAAATCAGATAGAAATTCTTCTTTCAATTTGTGAAATATTATATGTGGGCTTAAAAATTTAGTTTGGCCCGTGTTGTTTTGCGTTGTCGAGATGGCTATCTCTACTTGTTCTTTTTCCCCCGACCCGTTCATTTTTCGTTGGAGAAACCTAAATTAAAAAAAAGAAAAAAGAAAATAAACAATGGCGGCTCATCTCGTTCGTTCCTCTTTCTACCGTAATTAGGGCTTCGTAAAATTCGTGTCGCCGCGTTCAAGTGGATCGATCGAAGCTCCTTTGCCTGCCGACCAACCGTCCCCTGGTAGCTTTCTTCGGCAGCTTCTAGTTAGGTCGAGTTCGACTTTGAGTGGATCTGCGTTCGCCGATAAAAGGTGAGTGAATTTCAACCCTCACTCACATCTAATTCAATCGACTGTCTTCATAAGATTTGAGATCTTGATTTCATTTATGTGGAGTTCGAACTCCCTGGTTTTCGTTCGGACGTATTTATCGAAATTGTCTGTTGATTTATCTGGGTCACTCGTGCTTGTTTGAATGTTGATGACTTGAGTATTTCAGTTTGCTTTTGAAAATCTTTGGATTTCTTGATTTCTACAGTTTCGAATTTGATCTGTTCGATTCCGTTCTGTTTGTCTTCGATTACCTAGATTGTGTTATTGTATCACTTGATGTTATTCTGTTACTTGAATTTCGCGGCATTGATTTTGTCTATATCTTCGGCTCTTGATATTGTTTGACAGTGTTGATTTTTCGACTTTGTTTATGTGATTCTATGACTTAATACACGGTTTTGGCCATATGCGCTTATTCCCATAGCATTGATTTCAAAAACTAACTCCGGCCTGATCCTGGAAAAAGTATATTGTCTATATACATATGCATATATACATTTGTATGTGTGTATGCATAAAATGTTGAATTTTCATTGCATTCCATTGTTTGCTTGTTTATTGAAATGTTGAAATTGCTTCGAACATGGTTATTGATGTTGTACACCACCGTGTACATTTCTCTATGCACCTCGGGTTTGTTGTACACTTTAGTACAGCCTCGACTTAGACCCGCAGTTGTTACGTTGGTTTAAAAATTGTTGATTTATGATGTTGGAATGCATCTGATTATTTTGTTCTGGCCACAGTATTGCAGTCTTCCACTTGTTGTAAGTGCTGCCTTAACTGGGTTTTTCATTGACATTATACTTCACTGTTTTGATCATTGTCTTTGATTTGGTGTTGTTTTCTGGTCATGGCTTCTTCTGTCTTGTATACGTTGTATGAACTGTTGTGTTAACTCATTGAAGTGAGTGAACCATTTTTGATCTGCAGCTTTGTTCGTATGTTCATACATTGGTTGTACTTGGATTTGAACTACTTCATGTTGGTTTTATGTTTTGTTGACATGTGCATTTGTCTTTGCACTTGCACATTGCTGCTTATTGCAGTTTGGTTACTTGGGTACATACTTTGTCGAAATCATTTACTTTGTAGTTTGTTTCTTTCAGGTTGGCAGTTGCATTTCTTTGAGCTTTACTTCCCTGTTGCCAGTTTTGGTTGCACTGGTCAATTCCAGTGCTTGATCATTTGTATATAATTCTTGTCTGCAGTGATAATGTTGCCTTCTTGACCTGGGCTTGAGTTTTGTCTTTTGAACATCACTGAGTGTTTTGATTATATGTGCATGTCTTGTGCACTTGTATGGGTGTTCTTCATCGTGTTCACCTGTATGATTGCTGAGTTGCTCATTGCAGTATTCATAACTTGTTGGCCTGTTCATTGTGATTTTTGAAGCCGGATTTCGAGACTTGTTCGAATTGATCTGTCATTAGATCATTTCGGTGTTTCATGACTTTGGGATTTTGCCTTGTTCTAGATTATGATGCTAGTACTGTCCAGTTCACAGTACTATATATATATATATACGTTGCAATTGGTATATTTATGTTTTTGAGGCTGTTTGCACACAGTTGCAATTTAGTCATTTGTGTTGTTATCACACTTGAGTTGAATCCGACTCGGGGTTTGACCTTGTGATCATTTGTGACTTTCACTGAGCTTTTGTGTATCTCCTACGATAGTGGCGAGGCAGTACACGCGTGCGTGTACTGCAGCCCTATCAGATTTGACAGTTTTAAATTAATGGTTCGATTTGTTGAATTGTTTCGTTGGTGAATTTCAATGTTTTGGAGTTGTATTCTGATTTGGATTGTTGATTTATCGTTTAACACTATTTAGTGTTATATTTGCCGTTATCCAATTCTCGTATCGAGAGTTGGATATACGAGATTTCTGTGACTGTCGTCTATTTGACGTTTGATTATTATTGCTCCTATGCACTAATAACTGAGTTTGAATTAGACTGACCCGTGTATTATTTTCTTTTGAATGTAATACTCGGGTCAGACCCGAGTTATTTCAGGTTGTAGATTTTCTTCTTTGAGTTGCTGTTCAGGATATGAAGACTTTTCACATCTTCTGAAGTTGTCAGTGTCATTTTGTAGTAGTCGTGTCATTGTATAGAACGATATGTATTCATGTATATTAGTCGATAATGTACGTGTATATATAACTTCTAGAGTCGACAGTTGTAGTTGTATCATATGTATTGTGTCAACTATGTATTAACTGACATCAGTTATATATATATGAGACTTTTGTTTTTATTTGTGTTCCGCAATTATATTATCTGTGTTATTGTTATATCTAATGTCCTAAACTATTATGAACTATCGTAGTTTGTTTTATACTGATAATTGGATATGTCGATGGGAGTAAATAAATAATAGATGAAAAATAAAAAGTATATACCACTCCTGTTGAGATAACCAATAGTAGTGTAAGGCCAATTACGGATGGTCGCTCCTATCCAGCCTTATTCTTCGTAATAATAGACAGTATTTCTTTTAATACTCTTTGTTATTATGAGCATAGAGGTGGGGCGTCACATCAGGCAAGTATCGATATGGCACCGTTCGAAGCTTTATATGGACGGCCATGCAAATCGCCAGCTTGTTGGATTGAGCCTGGTGATCGATTAGTTCTTGGCCTAGATATGATTATGGAGGCATCCGAGAAGGTAAATGAGATCAGAAAGAAGATGAAGACCGCACAGGATAGGCAGAAGAGCTATGCAGATAGGCGTAGAAGAGATTTGGAATTCCAGGTTGGGGATGAGGTATTTCTGAAAGTATCACCTTTGAAGAATGTTATTCGATTTGGTCGAAGAGGGAAGCTTGCTCCTAGATTTGTTGGACCATTCACAATCACCGAGAGAATTGGTACACTAGCTTATAGAGTCGCACTACCAGAAAAATTTGAGGGCATGCACAACGTATTCCATGTTTCACATCTTCGGAAAGTCGTGCGTGATCCATCCATGACCATTCCTATTGCTCAGTTAGATGAAGTAGATATTGAGCCAGATTTGACTATCGAAAGAAGACCACTTCAGATAGTAGATCGTGAGACAAAGCAACTAAGAAGGAAGCCTGTCAGTCTCGTCAAAGTCCAGTGGAGTGCAGAAGAGCGAGACTGCACATGGGAAACTGAGGATAGTATCCCGGATTCAAACCCCGAATTACTGATTTCAGGTATAAATCCAATTTTCTAAATAAAATAATAAAAAAATATCTTGACTTTTGCTTACTTTATTCCTACTTCACCGTCTCGTTCTTTTCGAGGACGAAAAGTTTTGAGTGGGGGAGAATGTAACGACCCTGAATTTTCGACCCAATTTAAAATTTTTGAATCCATTATTTTATATAAAATGTGGAACTTACATACGATTTCAATTAGTGTCCAAAACTTTGTATAAAAATTACGCCTAGATGGTTATAGATATGGGTAAAGTTTCATCGGAGAATACCGTAGTAAATTTCGTTCGCGTTTATTGCACATCAGTTCATTTTAAACGCGGAATTTTTTTATCTTCCGAACCTAAATATTTTACATAGAAAAATTCTAAATCATCTTCTGACTAAGACGTCATTTTTTGTTTTTCGAAATTCGGACATCTTTAGCTCCGTTGACCTTATTCTTCTGCGTTTTTGCTGCATTTTCCGTAATAGAAAATTCGAATTTTTATAATTCAAATCGTACTACTGATATCTATATACCATTGTGTTCGCCTCGTCGCGCTGATCAAAATGGTATATTTATTTGTGTCATTCGGAGTTCGGGGTTGGAAGTTACAAATTGGTTATCGGTTTGAAACATGTCCGTTACACTATAAAACCCAGTGTCTATTAGGCTTTACTGGGTGGAATACGAGGCATCCTCTGCTAAGTAACTCCTCTAGGAAACCCAACAGGTTTTGGGAGTACCAATGCAAACAGTAGAGGCTTTTCAAATTTCTGTATGATTTCATATAAACTAAGCTTGGATCCCTAGTCCTTTGGTTTGCATTCAAAAAAAAACTTCTCTGGTTCGTATGCCTCCGCCTTCTCTCCTCTTTTATAGTTTTCTTTTGCTTTTAACTCTCCTCTCCAGCAAAAGTATTTCCACTGCCAGTCCACCCGCCCCACCTGCCACCCGTTCGCCTGCCCTTCCACCCAGCCTCCATCCGACCGCCTGCCAGTACACCCGCCTCCCACCTGCCACCCGTTCGCCTGCCCTTCCATCCAGCCTCCATCCGCCCGCCTGCCAATCCACCTGCCGCCTCTCACCCACCAGTCCACCCGCTCGCTTGCCCTTCCACCCAGCCTCCATCCGCCCGCCTGCCAGTCCACCCACCGCCTCTAACCCACCAGTCCACCCGTTCGCCTGCCCTTCCACCCTGCCAGTACAACCGCCTGCCAGTCCACCCGCCGCCTCTCACCCACCAATCCACCCGTTCGCCCTGCCCTTCCACCCAGCCTCCGCCCGCCAGTCCACTCCTTCTGCCCAGCCTCCGCCCGCCAGCCCTTCCACCTACCGCCAGCCTTTGCCTTTCCCCAGCCCACCCACGACCAGACAACCCACACCCACGACCAGACAGCCCACACCCCACGACTGTAACATCCCGAAAATTTTCGACTTTCGAAAATTCAACATCGATACTCACTTTATCGACTGCTGAGCCATCGAATGCCGGAAACCCGAAAAGTTATGGTTTTAAGAAAGAAGAAAAAGGTAGAAGAAGAAGATAGAAGAAAAAGAAAGAAGAACAACAACAGAACAAGAGCAGAAACAGAAACAGAAAACAATATCAGAATCTCACATATCGCAGCGGAACAATATATAATAGATAATCACTAGTCTTTTAAAACAAAGAACTATATCAGTTTATACATACATCAATCAGAGTCATATACAACAATGGACAGTTATATAACTTGTCCTCATATAGAATACACAGCGGAATAAATACTATCAGATACAAATACTACGTCTCGTCATCCAGCTTATCTCCAAGCTCCAGAATATCCTGATAATATAACTCTAGGCTGCCCGTGTGGAAATTGGTGGGCACCCAGAGTTTAGAAGGGAACAATAAACTCTGAGTCAGTCATGGTGACTGGTGTGAGATCGTAAAACAGTTATTTTTCACAAAGAAAATAAAACGAATTCGCAATGCTTTTGGAAAATGAAACTACCATAAGACCTTCCACCACACACACAATGCAAACGCAGAATTGGAGGAGATTTCTTCTTATGATAGTCAAAGATGCTTACTACGCAAAATCAAATCATTTTTGATATTATTATTAGTGCATAGTGTAGAAAACATTTCGAAAGTATAATATTAATCTTAGCCAGCATAGGCATTCCGCACTTATGCCTACTATAGCTACTATGTTCAATAGCAGGTTACCGCCACATTCCATAGCAGGTAATACAACTAAAACCGTACAAATCGCGTATTGTTTCTTTGGATTTCCAACAAATGGTCAGGCTAAGGAACTTCCTTTTCCACGATGGGTACGTCCCTGGAATAGACGACCCGAGAACCTAACCGGATCTCTGCCAACACAAGGCCGGGTTACCTCTGCAAAAATAGGTAACTACTGACACGCGTATGCCATCCCCCGATCGTAACCGATCTTCCCGAGGATCCCCGATTTCCAACAAACCACATAGATAATAATGCAGCAACCACATAGGTTAAGTATCTGGACTCCATACCATGATACCACCTCTATCCAGAAGGAATGACATAGACTAAGGGGCGCTACTCCCTAGAACCTTGCCGCATCCTTCCTGTTTTGACCATTTCCGGGGTGTGAGGCTCGTCGAAGTCTCGTCCACAAAGCTACGCTTTCTACAAAGCCCTGCTTCGGGTCAAACAAAAATGATCAACCTATGATCACAAAGATATAAGATCAAACAAATGATCATATCGCAAATGATCAAACACCGATCATTTCACAGCAACACTCAGTATGCCACGTTACCAAATTGGGATATATCGCTGATAAATTTCAACCACATAACCTCTGAGCTCGTACGTCTCAGAGAAGGGTGTTAAGCTAAGAGAATAAATTCTCCGCCACCAACAGAAATGTATTTGAAAGAAATCAGCTTTATATCTCAAATTGTAACGTCAGACACACAATCCATACAAGTCTGTTCCGGGATCGAACAGAACCGAAGGCACTTCTCACGAAGCCCTTGCATTTCCGGATAAATTTCTAATCACGTCCGGACTTCCCGTCACTAAGGGTGATAAAACCTCTAAACCGGAGATCAGCCGATGTAGAGTAACTCGACGGTAATCCTTCCGTTTTCAAAAATATCCGGTCTTCAACACCGGTCTTCGAATGCAATTCATAACGACGTATCACATATTCGGAATGGGTTATACGACCCCATGGTCCTTTCCCGGCTAACCCGAATAGTGAGCGCTTATTCAAAAATAAGTGTGGCATTCAAATTCATCCAATTCACAACAAATACCTACTCAAGGTAATTATTGATAGTCGGTTATTTAACTATCAATAAAGATGCGCAACATCATCAGATTCCAAATAATTTTCCAAATTATTTCATCTTCAAAAATATCTTTACTAGATATAAAATTTCCACACTTCAAAAATAAATCAATATTTATTTTTAAACAGATTCCCTTTTCTTTTATAAATTCCATATTGAATTTATATCTTTCAAAATATCTACTGATATACGATTCTCAAATCGATTTCAATATTCAATTTCAATTTATCTTTACAAGGATAAATTCTCAAAACGTTCATTTCATATTGGAAGAGCATTTCCATACTTATTTAATAATAAGTAATTCACAAATCATTTATTTTCAACCTTTGAAAATATTCGTTATACTTAAATCAAATTTAAGTATAAATTCATTCTTTAAGGAAAACATTCTTTTAACACCTTTATTTGAGTCAAAACGAATGTTACGTAAAACATCGTTACGACGACTCAAAATCACTAGTATAGGGATTCGGATTTTAGATAGATATATAAATCCCAATACTACATAAAACATTTTCTTCCGAAAATCATTTACTATAACAACAGTGTTATAGTCCATCATTTCCTTATATTTTCGAAAATGCCTATTTCAACAATGAACGTTGAAATCTATGCTTTCAATTCACAATACATTTTAAAACATCTTTAAAATGTTTAACTTCATTTTTAATATCACTTCTTCAAAAATGAATCCATTTTATTCAATAATATATTCACTGTCCAAAATCGTGAATATACTTCACTTATCCAAATTTCAATCTTTTCTACACATTTATTTCAAGAATTATCCACTATCCAAAATCGTGGATAAGATTCCCTTAACAACCTCCTATATTAAATTCATCCAATTTGATTGATTCTTGGATTTATAAAACAACGTTTATAAATTCCATTTTCTATTTTCTATAACAACTCTGGTTTATAAATCTCATTTTATTAACGTCTAAAATTCACTTATAAGAATAAGTGATTTCGGATTTATAAACAACGTTTATAAATCGCATTTGTACTTTATAACGTTTTCAACTTTTAAAAGAATCATTTATGAACAAATTCGATCCATATTCCATTTAAAGGCAAAAATCCAAGTTATAAGTAAATTACTTATAAATCCTTTATTCTACAACTTCATTCATTTTTAACTTCACAATATAAATCTATTAATTTCATTCACTTATGAAATCCATTTATACTTCTTTTTAACACTTATAAAATTCGTTTTATAAGTCCAATATTTTGATTTATAAAATATCAATTTTAGAAATCTTTCTATACAAATCGTTTATAGTTATTCAAAAATCCCAACTTAAACCATTTTATAAATATATCGACTTTTATTTCAAAAACGACACTTCGGTTATATTTCACTAAAATTATAACTTTTATAACTTTAAAATTTTACGTCTATAAATCGATTCAAAAATTCCATAAAACGTATATTTTCAAAAATCACTTTAAAAACCCTTTTAAAGTAAAAGTCGTTATTTTTACATTTCAAAACTGAATCCGATGATGCAACAACACCAATCAGTCCATCACAACAGTCAATATCATATATCAATATGATAACAGAATATATATCAATATCTGTAAATAAGTAAATACAGTTGAGGAATCCAGTTGGATCCCTCCAACCTGTTTCCCTGCATCCAAAGATGTTAGCACAATACCAATTCCGCTCCAGTACGGAATTATCACGGTATATGGGTTTTATAAAATAATCCGCTTACTAACGGCGCAATAGGGTCTCATCCGCTATACGAGGCGGGAAATCAATCAATCCAATATATACATATGCCAATATGTATATATTGCTATATATAGATATATATCCTACTATATCTAATATCACATCCAAACAGTCAATCATCAATCAATAACTGTAAAAGAAAATCCACTTTCATTTGAGTGAGAAGATCTCACCTTGATTTTAAATTCAGTTCCAGCGTTTATTTCGAATAAAATTAAACGCGCGTTTAATTTTACCCGAAATTAAAACTAGCTCCAAACGACTCCAAATCAGTTCCATAGCGAAGTATTCGACGATACGATTCCAATGCATTTTATTTCGTCAATTTCTGATCACGTATAAACAAGTTATAGCAGTTTGAAGTTAATACAATTTTAATAAAATTAAATTTACAATTTCTTTTTAAATTTATAACCCCTACTCGATCTGGGCCGCACGTTTTGAACAGAGAGATCTCGGCCGTGTTTCTTTTTCTTCCCTCTACCAGTTTTCGATCGTGAAAACAACCCAACGCACGCAAGCTTCAAACGATGACCGAGCCACCCATGCCTCGCCAGGAGATGATCGAACGTTGCCAACCGAAGCTCCTATCCACGCCACGCCTCCAGTCGAAGACCGGCCTCATCTCGACTGCACGCATCATGAGAAAACGCTTGTAAACGTAGGCCATTCTCGAGCTGTTTGCCGTTGATTCGTCACGCCATTGACGATCTTAACCGTTGAAATTGAAGACCTCGCTACTCTCTACATTTTTGTTGTTGAAACATTTTCCTAATTGTTTGTGGATTGATCAAGAATTGAAGAAGATTGAAGATAATTTTCGGCCATTGATAGCTTGAACTGGCGGCTACGTTTCAAAACCCTAGGGTTGTTTTTCTTTTGCAAAATGAAGAGAAGAGGGGCTTTTATAGAAAATTTAACGATTTACTATTCATCGAATTTTTTCGAACTCCGATTCGAGCGTGCCGGCTGACGTTCGTAAGGTTTACCCCACGTTCCAAACACAATGGAACGGGTTTCGGAAGCTAATTCGATCGTCTGTGCAAGATATGGAATTAAATGATCAATTTAAATTAAACCGATTTAAATCGATTTCGAGGCGTTTTGATTCGTACCGGACAAATGGTAAATCCAAAAATTACGAAATTTGAAACCATGCCATAATATCACATTACGGATCCGATGAAACTGGTTTCGTCGAAATCCGAGACTTTTTGAAAAATGACTATTTTAACTCGCCGAATTAATATTAAAACGATTTCGATGCGTTTCGAGTTGCCACGGTCAAACGATAACTTCGATTGCTACGAAAATTGAAATCCGATAATAACTAACTATTACGGATCCAATGGAACTGGTCTCGTCAAATTCTGAGACTGTTCGAAAATTGACTATTTTTACAGTCGATAATTAAATATTAAAATATTCAATTTTCACAGATTAACTTTAAATTTAGTTTTAAAAGTTCTAAAACATTTCTATAACTCCAGTATGATTAAATAAAATTTTCCAAATTGTTTTCAATCATATTAACTCGATTTCCAATTATTTCTGAAATTTCAATTATTAATTTATCGATTTAATTGTCAAATTAAATCCAATATTCGAAAAATAAATTATTCGACTTATTAAATTCATTTATTAATATTTAAAATCAATTAAATATTTGAATTTTAATTATCAAAAATTCTGGGTCGTTACAAACTTCCCCCCTTAAAAGAATTTCGTCCTCGAAATTACAAGTTAGGAAAAGTGGTCCTTAACTCGTCTATCATTTTTCACAATCAATAATTTTATCTAATTTTCAAAACAAATCTTCTACTAAAGATTCGTTATTAATTCAACTAGATTTCTAAACATTTTCATAATCTTCAAACAACATTGTTCACTTCAAAATTCAAATTCGAGTTTAAATTCAAATTTTAAACTTTCAAAATTTCTCAAAAATTTTCTAACACTCGAAATTTTCGAAAAATTTCGCCAGCGTCTCCTTTGCGCGGCAAATATGGCACGACTACAAAACGTCCCTACGGACTCTCAGATTTCAAAAAGAAAAGAAAACGCCAAGCGGCTAGAGAAGAAATCATCAAAAACTCATATTATAATTCAAATACTTACCTTTTGTCGAGCAATTCAAATTATCTTTGAAATCAAATTCCAATTTCTTTATACCTGTATAACCTACTAGCCATTATATCTAGTTACTACATTCAAACCATTTTGCAAATTCTATTACAAAATTTTCAATATATGCTTCTTATACATCTTTACTTCACTATTGAAGTTACATATCTATTCTCATTCAATTTTACATTTCCCATTCATTTGTATTTAGTTTACCATTTCAACTAAATTTGGATTCAATTTACTTTCAATTCTGAAATATTGAATTTTATCAATTATCTATCATTTACAACTGCACTATCTTAAATTAGTTCCAATTACTAATTCATTACAAATTCCAATTTCAAATATTCAGCTTGAATTACATTTGCTAACAAATTCAAAACAAAGTTTCACATTCATCTTCAATTTCAGTTTTACTTACTTACAACTTCAAATTTATTTATTTACAAATTCATTCATTTCGATTTGAATCACATTTTCAATCAAATTTCAAATATTTATAAGTCTTCAACTTACTTACATTCCGATTTATACAATCATTTATACTTTCACTTTACAATTTCGTTCCTTTAAGGAATTTTAATTTCAATTATCTTCTTGAATTCTATTCCAAGTTATAAATTCATTTACAATTTGAATTTCATTCCAATCAGATCTCAATATTTTATAAGTTATCAATTTCATAATATTTCATAAATATTTTTATATAGTATTCCAGAGTCTTACCAACATTTCAAAAATCATTTTGAAAACAATTCAAATTCCATTTGAATTTCCAAAACAAAAACCCAAATTTTCCACACTTTCCATTTAAAACAATTTGGCAGCAATTCCTCTTTTGGAAACCCGAAAATGAACACCGGTGATGTCGCGATCATCATCGGTATTATTTTCCAGCGACCGAAAATAGTTTAGAGCTTTTATCCTTCCAAAATGCTTTTCGAAACCTTTGAAATTCATTTTCAAATTCAAAAAGATTTAAACTTTCCAAATCTCCAAAATTTACAAATTCCTTTCAAAACATTTTCAAAAACTTTTCTGGAATTCCGTTTTAAATTACAATTCACATTTATAATTTACATTCTTAGATTTCATTTGTATGTGAATTTATTTCTTAACTTTGGAGTTACGATTTCAATTTCTTATTCAATTTCAGTGATAATAATTTACTATTATTACTTCCTAACATCCATGCAACCATATACTATAGTACTTTATAGAAAAACATTTCTTTTCTATACAAAAATAGTTTTGGGCAAAATTATCTCATTTACCCTATTTTAAAACAATACTGTGCCGAATTGTTCTATTCGAGTGTTTAGAGATTCCTATCAATGATCGTTAATTACTCGTATTGACCAGAATCCATATACCACTCAACAAATCAATCATCACAATATAAAACAATTTTTTATATTCACTAACAAATACGCGCTCGTATCTATTATTACACTCAACTCATTCTAGAGTACTACTGACCCTATCTCTAATGAGTAACACCCAACAGAGCAGGGTTGTCGCTTAACCATATGCTCTGATACCAAATGTAACATCCCGAAAATTTTCGACTTTCGAAAATTCAACATCGATACTCACTTTATCGACTGCTGAGCCATCGAATGCCGGAAACCCGAAAAGTTATGGTTTTAAGAAAGAAGAAAAAGGTAGAAGAAGAAGATAGAAGAAAAAGAAAGAAGAACAACAACAGAACAAGAGCAGAAACAGAAACAGAAAACAATATCAGAATCTCACATATCGCAGCGGAACAATATATAATAGATAATCACTAGTCTTTTAAAACAAAGAACTATATCAGTTTATACATACATCAATCAGAGTCATATACACAAACAATGGACAGTTATATAACTTGTCCTCATATAGAATACACAGCGGAATAAATACTATCAGATACAAATACTACGTCTCGTCATCCAGCTTATCTCCAAGCTCCAGAATATCCAGAATATCCTGATAATATAACTCTAGGCTGCCCGTGTGGAAATTGGTGGGCACCCAGAGTTTAGAAGGGAACAATAAACTCCGAGTCAGTCATGGTGACTGGTGTGAGATCGTAAAACAGTTATTCTTTAAAATAAACAACAGGAAAACTTTAATGTCAATTCGCAATGCTTTTGGAAAATGAAACTACCATAAGACCTCCCACCACACACACAATGCAAACGCAGACTTGGAGGAGATTTCTTCTTATGATAGTCAAAGATGCTTACTACGCAAAAATCAAAATTCTTTTTGATATTATTATTAGTGCATAGTGAAAAACATTTCGAAAGTAGCATATAAATCTTAGCCAACATAGGTACCATTCTAGAGTACTACTGACTCTATCTCTAATGAGTAACACCCAACAGAGCAGGGTTGTCGCTTAACCATATGCTCTGATACCAAATGTAACATCCCGAAAATTTTTGACTTTCGAAAATTCGACATCGATACTCACTTTATCGACTGCTGAGTCATCGAATGCCGGAAACCCGAAAAGTTATGGTTTTAAGAAAGAAAGAAAAGGTAGAAGAAGAAGATAGAAGAAAAAGAGAAGAAAAAGAAAAGAAGAACAACACATCAGAACAGCAACAGAAACAGAACAATATCAGAATCTTACACATCGCAGCGGAACAATATATAATAGATAAATGAATAATCTTTAAAACAAAGAACTATATCATTTTATACATACATCAATCAGAGTCAATATACAACAATGGACAGTTATATAAACTTGTCCTCATACAGAATACACAACGGAATAAATATATCAGATACAATCACTACGTCTCGCCATCCAGCTTATCTCCAAAGCTCCAGAATATCCAGAATATCCTGATAATATAACTCTAGACTGCCCGTGTGGAAATTTGTGGGCACCCAGAGTTTAGAAGGGAACAATAAACTCCGAGTCAGTCATGGTGACTGGTGTGAGATCGTAAAACAGTTATTTTTCACAAAGAAAATAAAACAAATTCGCACTGCTTTTGGAAAATGAAACTACCATAAGACCTCCCACCACACACACAATGCAAACGCAGAATTGGAGGAGATTTCTTCTTATGATAGTCAAAGATGCTTACTACGCAAAATCAAATCATTTTTGATATTATTATTAGTGCATAGTGTAGAAAACATTTCGAAAGTATAATATTAATCTTAGCCAGCATAGGCATTCCGCACTTATGCCTACTATAGCTACTATGTTCAATAGCAGGTTACCGCCACATTCCATAGCAGGTAATACAACTAAAACCGTACAAATCGCGTATTGTTTCTTTGGATTTCCAACAAATGGTCAGGCTAAGGAACTTCCTTTTCCACGATGGGTACGTCCCTGGAATAGACGACCCGAGAACCTAACCGGATCTCTGCCAACACAAGGCCGGGTTACCTCTGCAAAAATAGGTAACTACTGACACGCATATGCCATCCCCCGATCGTAACCGATCTTCCCGAGGATCCCCGATTTCCAACAAACCACATAGATAATAATGCAGCAACCACATAGGTTAAGTATCTGGGCTCCATACCATGATACCACCTCTATCCAGAAGGAATGACATACACTAAGGGGCGCTACTCCCTAGAACCTTGCCGCATCCTTCCTGTTTTGACCATTTCCGAGGTGTGAGGCTCGTCGAAGTCTCGTCCACAAAGCTACGCTTTCTACAAAGCCCTGCTTCGGGTCAAACAAAAATGATCAACCTATGATCACAAAGATATAAGATCAAACAAATGATCATATCGCAAATGATCAAACACTGATCATTTCACAGCAACACTCAGTATGCCACGTTACCAAATTGGGATATATCGCTGATAAATTTCAACCACATAACCTCTGAGCTCGTACGTCTCAGAGAAGGGTGTTAAGCTAAGAGAATAAATTCTCCGCCACCAACAGAAATGTATTTGAAAGAAATCAGCTTTATATCTCAAATTGTAACGTCAGACACACAATCCATACAAGTCTGTTCCGGGATCGAACAGAACCGAAGGCACTTCTCACGAAGCCCTTGCATTTCCGGATAAATTTCTAATCACGTCCGGACTTCCCATCACTAAGGGTGATAAAACCTCTAAACCGGAGATCAGCCGATGTAGAGTAACTCGACGGTAATCCTTCCGTTTTCAAAAATATCCGGTCTTCAACACCGGTCTTCGAATGCAATTCATAACGACGTATCACATATTCGGAATGGGTTATACGACCCCATGGTCCTTTCCCGGCTAACCCGAATAGTGAGCGCTTATTCAAAAATAAGTGTGGCATTCAAATTCATCCAATTCACAACAAATACCTACTCAAGGTAATTATTGATAGTCGGTTATTTAACTATCAATAAAGATGCGCAACATCATCAGATTCCAAATAATTTTCCAAATTATTTCATCTTCAAAAATATCTTTACTAGATATAAAATTTCCACACTTCAAAAATAAATCAATATTTATTTTTAAACAGATTCCCTTTTCTTTTATAAATTCCATATTGAATTTATATCTTTCAAAATATCTACTGATATACGATTCTCAAATCGATTTCAATATTCAATTTCAATTTATCTTTACAAGGATAAATTCTCAAAACGTTCATTTCATATTGGAAGAGCATTTCCATACTTATTTAATAATAAGTAATTCACAAATCATTTATTTTCAACCTTTGAAAATATTCGTTATACTTAAATCAAATTTAAGTATAAATTCATTCTTTAAGGAAAACATTCTTTTAACACCTTTATTTGAGTCAAAACGAATGTTACGTAAAACATCGTTACGACGACTCAAAATCACTAGTATAGGGATTCGGATTTTAGATAGATATATAAATCCCAATACTACATAAAACATTTTCTTCCGAAAATCATTTACTATAACAACAGTGTTATAGTCCATCATTTCCTTATATTTTCGAAAACGCCTATTTCAACAATGAACGTTGAAATCTATGCTTTCAATTCACAATACATTTTAAAACATCTTTAAAATGTTTAACTTCATTTTTAATATCACTTCTTCAAAAATGAATCCATTTTATTCAATAATATATTCACTGTCCAAAATCGTGAATATACTTCACTTATCCAAATTTCAGTCTTTTCTACACATTTATTTCAAGAATTATCCACTATCCAAAATCGTGGATAAGATTCCCTTAACAACCTCCTATATTAAATTCATCCAATTTGATTGATTCTCGGATTTATAAAACAACGTTTATAAATTCCATTTTCTATTTTCTATAACAACTCCGGTTTATAAATCTCATTTTATTAACTTCTAAAATTCACTTATAAGAATAAGTGATTTCGGATTTATAAACAACGTTTATAAATCGCATTTGTACTTTATAACGTTTTCAACTTTTAAAAGAATCATTTATGAACAAATTCGATCCATATTCCATTTAAAGGCAAAAATCCAAGTTATAAGTAAATTACTTATAAATCCTTTATTCTACAACTTCATTCATTTTTAACTTCACAATATAAATCTATTAATTTCATTCACTTATGAAATCCATTTATACTTCTTTTTAACACTTATAAAATTCGTTTTATAAGTCCAATATTTTGATTTATAAAATATCAATTTTAGAAATCTTTCTATACAAATCGTTTATAGTTATTCAAAAATCCCAACTTAAACCATTTTATAAATATATCGACTTTTATTTCAAAAACGACACTTCGGTTATATTTTACTAAAATTATAACTTTTATAACTTTAAAATTTTACGTTTATAAATCGATTCAAAAATTCCATAAAACGTATATTTTCAAAAATCACTTTAAAAACCCTTTTAAAGTAAAAGTCGTTATTTTTACATTTCAAAACTGAATCCGATGATGCAACAACACCAATCAGTCCATCACAACAGTCAATATCATATATCAATATGATAACAGAATATATATCAATATCTGTAAATAAGTAAATACAGTTGAGGAATCCAGTTGGATCCCTCCAACCTGTTTCCCTGCATCCAAAGATGTTAGCACAATACCAATTCCGCTCCAGTACGGAATTATCGCGGTATATGGGTTTTATAAAATAATCCGCTTACTAACGGCGCAATAGGGTCTCATCCGCTATACGAGGCGGGAAATCAATCAATCCAATATATACATATGCCAATATGTATATATTGCTATATATAGATATATATCCTACTATATCTAATATCACATCCAAACAGTAAATCATCAATCAATAACTGTAAAAGAAAATCCACTTTCATTTGAGTGAGAAGATCTCACCTTGATTTTAAATTCAGTTCCAGCATTTATTTCGAATAAAATTAAACGCGCGTTTAATTTTACCCGAAATTCAAACTAGCTCCAAACGACTCCAAATCAGTTCCATAGCGAAGTATTCGACGATACGATTCCAATGCATTTTATTTCGTCAATTTCTGATCACGTATAAACAAGTTATAGCAGTTTGAAGTTAATACAATTTTAATAAAATTAAATTTACAATTTCTTTTTAAATTTATAACCCCTACTCGATCTGGGCCGCACGTTTTGAACAGAGAGATCTCGGCCGTGTTTCTTTTTCTTCCCTCTACCAGTTTTTGATCGCGAAAACAACCTAACGCACGCAAGCTTCAAACGATGACCGAGCCACCCATGCCTCGCCAGGAGATGATCGAACGTTGCCAACCGAAGCTCCTATCCACGCCACGCCTCCAGTCGAAGACCGGCCTCATCTCGACTGCACGCATCATGAGAAAACGCTTGTAAACGTAGGCCATTCTCGAGCTGTTTGCCGTTGATTCGTCACGCCATTGACGATCTTAACCGTTGAAATTGAAGACCTCGCTACTCTCTACATTTTTGTTGTTGAAACATTTTCCTAATTGTTTGTGGATTGATCAAGAATTGAAGAAGATTGAAGAGAATTTTCGGCCATTGATAGCTTGAACTGGCGGCTACGTTTCAAAACCCTAGGGTTGTTTTTCTTTTGCAAAATGAAGAGAAGAGGGGCTTTTATAGAAAATTTAATGATTTACTATTCATCGAATTTTTTCGAACTCCGATTCGAGCATGCCGGCTGACGTTCGTAAGGTTTACCCCACGTTCCGAACACAATGGAACGGGTTTCGGAAGCTAATTCGATCGTCTGTGCAAGATATGGAATTAAACGATCAATTTAAATTAAACCGATTTAAATCGATTTCGAGGCGTTTTGATTCGTACCGGACAAATGGTAAATCCAAAAATTACGAAATTTGAAACCATGCCATAATATCACATTATGGATCTGATGAAACTGGTTTCGTCGAAATCCGAGACTTTTTGAAAAATGACTATTTTAACTCGTCGAATTAATATTAAAACGATTTCGATGCGTTTCGAGTTGCCACGGTCAAACGATAACTTCAATTTCTACGAAAATTGAAATCCGATAATAACTAACTATTACGGATCCAATGGAACTGGTCTCGTCAAATTCTGAGACTGTTTGAAAATTGACTATTTTTACAGTCGATAATTAAATATTAAAATATTCAATTTTCACAGATTAACTTTAAATTCAGTTTTAAAAGTTCTAAAACATTTCTATAACTCCAGTATGATTAAATAAAATTTTCCAAATCGTTTTCAATCATATTAACTCGATTTCCAATTATTTCTGAAATTTCAATTATTAATTTATCGATTTAATTGTCAAATTAAATCCAATATTCGAAAAATAAATTATTCGACTTATTAAATTCATTTATTAATATTTAAAATCAATTAAATATTCGAATTTTAATTATCAAAAATTCTGGGTCGTTACAACGACCAGCTCCAGATGCCACCATCCGCCACCATACTTAGTCCGCCCGTTCCACCAGCCACCACCCGAGTCCAGCCAGCACCACTGCCACGTCCGCCTCGCCTTGGCCGCAACTGTATTTCGTTGCATTGCCGTTATATATAAATCTATATCTGAAACCGTATATTTCATAGAAGTGTAACTTTTAGAATTCTAGTTGCTCACATCCAGTGTTTTACTGTGTTTTTGTTCCAGCTGCTGCTTCGGAGAATTAGGCTTCCATTCAGCTTGTCGGATCTATCTAGTTTCTTTGCTTTGGTATGATTATATATAAAATCTATATATATTGTATTGAACAAATTGTTAATTAAATTATTTATTTGATTGCAGTTTGTGTTCGCTTTTGTGTCGTGCTTATTAGCGTCTATCTTATCCATCGTCTTCGTGCTTCGTCGTCCAATCTCCTACCACGCAAGGTGAATATTTCATTCACGACTCAATCTATTATGCTATGATAATCAAGTGATAGATGTTGTTGAGATTAATTTAGATGTTAAAGTGGTTGATTTTAAATTGTGATTTGAGGTTAGTTTACGGTAAATAGTTGTGACACTAAATTGTTATGTGATGTTGAATTTGGTCATTAATATAAGTGATAATTAATATGAAACTGAATTTGGTATAGGATAGTTAACAATTTAAAATAGATTATATATGTTGAACTTGACCCCTTAAAATGTTAAATAAATCGACACGTAGAAGTAGTGTTAAATACACTTTGAACCATTGAATGTATGATTGATGTAGTAATTTGATATTAGACGCTAAGTGAAAAACCATATTGTAATAATCCTTAATCTGCATGAAATGATAGTGTGGATTCTAGGAATAATTATATTAATTTGCATAAATAACAAATGTAAATTAATACGATTATTTCGGGATTATTTAAATAAATTGTTGAATTGTTATGTATGGCTGCTATTGATTGTTTATTTACTTTGACACCATCCCAGTCATCACACTACAAGTTCCCTTTGCTATGCTTTGTTTTATTTATTTAATGATATTGGGTTGAAATGATAAATACCCAATTGAACAACTTTGGCCTAGGATAGATAATTAAAAATAAGAAACCCGATTGGTCAACAAAAATCATTTTGAAATTGAAATCTATTTGAAATTAAGGAATGAACTCAACAATTTGTTTGGAAATTAAGTAACGAACTTAATGAATTTAATTGTAATAAATTAATGGATTTAATTAAAATAAATTAATGGATTTAATTGAATAAATGAATTGACTAATTTATTGAAATGAGATTTAGAAACAAGTAAGTTTTAGAATTTAATAATTTAAAATTTATTAGATTTGAGATTTAGAATTTAAAACTCGGTTTAATTTAATAGATTTGGAATTTGTTATAAAATTTAATTTGAGATTAAGTAACAAGTTGACTTAAGAGGAATACAAAACCAACTAAAGTTTTATGGACTTGATTTAGCAATAATTTAAATTTAAGATGATTTTAAATTTTAATGAATCAATTAACTCAGGACATTGTAAACTGATTATGGATTGAGGTGATTTGAAACTTGGAAATAACTTATTTGTGATATGTAGATCACGGAACCGAATAAATGAAATGTATTTCTTTAAATAGAAATTTAATTGAATTTGGTAAATAAATAAATGAAGTTTTGATAAAAAGAAATTTAGCTAATGAAATTGATTTAATCGAATTTATGATTTAATTTAATGTAACGATGAATGTAAATATAAATTGAAATGAATAGAATTTGATTTAATGATTTGAACTAAATTGACCAGTAAATTGAATCCATGGATTATGAATTAAATTTAATAAGTGAAATTTGGATCTTACTAAAATTGAACTTGAATCCTTAAGTATTGTTAACTCAAGGGTTTGAACTAAAATTTCATTTGGAAATATATTTTTATGTTTGAAATAAATCGAATTGTGAAATGTCAAATTTTGAAAGTCAAATTTGCAACTTGACTTTTGGACTTTGATTTGTTTAAACTTTAATATTAAATGACCATCGGGTAATTAATGCGTAGTTATTAAAGAGACCGGGATCAGATATGGACATACTCTCTGTCAATACCGAAAACCACTTTAATAACTAATATATGCGGAGTGTTGATCCAGAACGAAGTGGATGGTTTTGGTGAACGCGTTGACCGAAGAAAGAGAACGATTTTGGATGACCCCTGACATGACTAAAACAGGAGCCGCGCCGGGCCATTGAGGATCGCCATCTCTAGCGGACAAACTTCTTCGATACCTTATCTATTACTTATGTGATTCGATTTGGGTGCACCCCTTGATTTGGGAGTGTTGTTTCGCGGTGTTGGGGTAGTAGCTGCTATGCCCAACATCAGTCCGGATCGGGCAACTACTAGTGTCCTAGTTAGTATCGCCTCATGTACCTTGTCATACTGTTTATCCTATCGCGACCACTACGATTTGTTTTGTGTTATACCTATGGGGTACCCTCTGATAACCACTAGTTTACGGTGGGGTTTACGGTGCTGTATAGACTATGGCATTATAAAATGTGTTAAGGGGGATTATGGTAACGCCTTAACACTATTTTGATATCGTATTTTACTGATTAGACATTATCTATTTAGCGTGTTCTATTGTATATATAGATAGTTTATCGGATCCTTAAAGATGTTTATTACATTCATCTTTGAGTTATGGACTTTATTATTTGCACTTGATTATCCTGTATAAGATTTTGAGTCCTGACTCGAGTGTTTCTCTTGTATATGCTCGGGTCAGTCTGAAGCTATCCAGTTGCTGATCAAGGTTGGTTGAAGAAGCTGAAGACTTAGCATTTATCTTTATCAGTTTATTTCCTTTTCAGTATTTGATGTACTTGTGTATTGGACATCTTGTATTTCCTCTCAGTCACTTTATGTTGAGACATTGTTGTATTTCCTGTAGTAGCTTCATGAACTACTATTATGATGATGTATTTTCCGCTGCATTATTCTGTGACTGTTCTGTGTCTGTGATGTTGTATTGATTCTCATTTACATATATGTATTTATAATCCCATAATGATTCGTGTTTTGTATTATTTAAGTTGACATGTGTGGATTACTGTCAAATTAAATGGTACAAATATACGGGTTGTTACAATAGGGATTTCTAAACACTTGAATAGAGCAAACCAACACATTATCGTTTTCGAAATTGGTAAATGAAATAATTTTACTTTGGAATATAATTTACATAAAAATATATAATTTTCATATTATGATGTGTTTGTTGTTAGAAAATGATAATATTCTATTATTATCATTTATTGTTTGATTAGTTATGCTTGCCCAGTTTATCAACATTTACTATTGTGTTTATTTATAAGAAATTTACCTTCTTATGAAAAGGGTTGGGTGGATAGTAATTTATTGGAAAATTAAATACGAACACCCTGTGAATTAAGTTTCACGGTTTGACTATAAGGTGTTCAATAATAATGTTGGGTTAAAACTAAATTTTAACAAGAGTTATTATAATCTAAACAAAGATATACATTTATGAAATGATTTAGATAAGGAAGCAACTTTACAAAAGAAAGTGATTTTATATAAGTATGGTTAATAAAACATAATTTATAAACGAAGAGTATTTAAATTGAGAATTTAAGGGCTTAAATCCCGATATCTTTGAAAATGTTTTTCAAGATTTTGGAGAAGATAATAGTAGTATTATTTGAAATTAAGTATTTAGGAAATTGGTTTATGAAATTGAGATCATGGTACTTAGTAAGATTTACAAAGTATTTGATACTTTGAAATGATTTTGGTTAAATCCAAAAGGCATGAATAAATGTACTAAACTCACTCCTATCACTTGAAAATAATTCTAGTGATGACTTCAACATCATAGGCATTCATTTTCGGGTTTCTAAGTGTGGGATGCTACAAAGTTGTTTTGATAAAATAGATTTTTATTTAATCCCAAAGTATGATTTGATATACAAAAGCTATATGTATATTCTTCCAAAATGATTTGAAATAAAAATGGTGTTTAGTTCTAAGTTTTCTTGTTGAGTTATTTCATGGGTACATGTAGCTTATGCATTAGGAAAATATGGATGTGCATCATGATATGGTATGTTGTTTGGTAGTTTTCATTTTTTAAAATGAAATCGAATTTTCAGCGATCTTAGATTGTCGGGAATTTCCAGATGGTTATAGAACTTGTAATTAAATGTTTTAAAGGTATAGAGTTAATTTTATATACAACACTTGAACTGAGAAGATAGCAGGTTAAAACAGGTTTAAATTTATTAAACATGTCTATTAACGAATTTGAAAGTTGTATTAACTTTTAAGTTGTAATGGAGTATTATATGAATATGTACCTAAGTTGTAAAATGTTGATAAACTTGAAGTATGATTTATGAAATGAGGCATAAATAATTTAGTATTGAAGCGATATACTAAATAAATGAATGTGATTAAAATGGAATTGGCGTAATTAAGAAACCAATAGGATAATTATTGTTGTACGTAGAATGTTTTATTCGCATGACTGTTCTTGATACAGTGTTCGAGTACATGACTTCGAGGTGGTTTACACCGATCTGAACAAGGATTTTCACTTGAATCTTGACGGGGAACACATGATATTGATTCTTAATATGATCCCAATATTTTTTTATCATGGTATAAGGCTATGTAAGGAAAATGAAGGTTTCTAATTAAGCAACCTAATCAGAGTCCGCACTAAAGAGCTCAAGTGATCTATAGTTGGAAAGTAAGATCTATATGATCAAGCATGTGATTGGAATTGATAATATGTACGGATGATATACGTGCATCGTATGGGCTTTAGTATTTGCATACTATATTTTAATTGGCTTATAGAGAGTTTAGGTGATAGATCTTCGATTTTTTTTAGGGTTGCATGATTAATCGTCTAAGTAATAACCTGAGGTTGTTGAGCAGAAGGTATGCTAAGTGGATTGATTATCATCCCTGTGCGATGAGAGGGTTTGACTTGAGCGAGCCATGAGCTTTGTTTGCAAGTAATCAAAGTACTGTTAAATATCAAGGTATGGTTGTTTCTTTGGTTGCTAATGTTGGAATTTCGAGGACGAAATATTCTAAGTGGGGGAGAATGCGACGGCTCGGAATTTCAGACACTTCATATTTAAATATCTGAATTATTCAAATATTTGAATCTTGGATTAAATGTTATTAAAATGATTTAATAATCTTTTTAACCTCCTTTTAAATCATAACTAATGACGGTAAACTTGTTATGAAAAAATGTTTACAAAAATATATTTTTTGGAAAAATATCAATAATGTGACCGAAAATTGTTTTGTCGATAAACATCATTTTTCTCAACAAAAGTTGTCCAAACTTTTTGTGCATTTATTAATCATTATATAGATAATGTGCAACTAAAAGTATTTTCATGTTTATGGCTAACTAAATGGGTTGATATCATGTATGATGTAAGAGAGGATAAAATATTTTAAAAATGAGCAAAAAATAAAGGTAAGCGAATAAGGAAATCCTTAACCCTTAAGCTTATGTGGCATAAAGTGGACACGATGTGTGTAATTGATAATTCTAAGGTTTTGAGGGATTTTTGGTTTTTTTCCATCATATTCCTAAGCCTGTATAAGGAGGAGCACACCCTTAGGTATAAACAAATATTTACAAAGCTTGAGTTCTAAAATCAGCAGCTTCTCTTCTTCTTCCTCTCTTATGTTCTTAAAAGAAATAGTTGCAAATCAACTTCAAATCACTTCAAACTTTTGCACAAGGCTTATTATAATATTAGAACACCTTACACTAAGCCAAAACATGACGAAGCAAAGTCATGCATCCCCAATGGAGATAGGCCATGAGCAATTATGGTGATGGAAGGGAGGAAAAGCAATGTGAAGGCAAGGAGGAGGAAGAAAGGTGGTTGCATGGTAGGCATTTGGCTTTGGTTCTTAGATCTTGGTTATTTTTTGGATTAAAGGTGAGTTAACACCTCACTTTAGATGAAAAATATAATGCATATATGTTGTGTTTGATAGTGTTAAAGTAGTTTGAATTGTTGTTAACTTATTTTAAAACAATGATCGTAACATCTTACTTTAAAAGTAAGTGACATATGTAATCCATGTACATGGACTTCAATAGATTTGGAATGGACTTGAATGGACTTATATGACATGTGACTAGATCTTGAAAAAAGAACATAGGTTGTAGGTGGACTTTGGTTTAGATTGGACTTGGATTTAGAAGTGCACTTATAGCGATAGTCGCTATAGAAGCAGTTTAGAATTAACTTGTTTTTAGCAATTGTTATGGAATTTTGTAGAGAGATCCTTAGAGATTTATCACCATATTTATATTTATATATATGTATGTATGTTTGTTTGTTGCTATTAAAAGCATGAATAGTAAAAAGTTAAGTAACTTCTCGAAAATGGCCAAAACATCACTAGTGCAAAACTGCCTCGTTTAACCATGATGTTTGGAATTCAAAGGTTTCAAAAAGGACTTTAAGTTTAAATGCTTTGATTCATCCTTTTTAAAATTATTTATTAACTAATTTTCGAGTATTTTAAATGTGGTTTGAGGTATTTATGAATTCATAAGAATTAATTGTGAATTTTCAAAAAAGAGATATTTTGTTAAAACATGTCGTTTTCAAGTTTCTAACGGTTTTCAAACTTGTTATTTTCAAGTGATATTTTAGAAGAATGTTTTAAACATATTATTAGTATTTTGGGGTATAAATATCTTATATAAATATCTTGGAAATATATTATATAATTATCTTGGAAATATCTTATGTACGTAATATCTTGGAAATGTCTTATATAAATATCTTATGCAAATATCTTACCTTTTAAATTGTTTTAAATTAAAAAAAAAGGTTTATAAAGGGGTTAGAAATTGGTTAATGGCGAAATGGTTAAATTGTTTAATAACTTATTAGAAAAGTAATTAACTATGCTTAACACTAATAAGCCGAAAAAGTAATCTTATCTATTTGCGAGACTTGAAATTGATGTCGAGTAGGGACGGAGCAATAAAGCTCTAACCTTTCGAGCTTCCCTCTTAACCGAGGAATGGTTAAGTGGAAAATGTTGGAAACATGTTAAAAGTGTTGATTTATTATTGTTTGTGGAAATCATTAATACTATACTTAAAACTAAAAGCCAACTAGGTAGGCTTATCCATTTGTGAGATTTAAGAATGAATTGTCTAGGCAAGGCTTGGAGCAACCAATGCCTAAACTTACCTTGCTTCACTCTTGAACAAGGACTAGAAGTTAAGAATCTCAGAAATGAGTTAAGTGTATGAATCGTGATTTTTACAAGAAATGGTTTTTGACTAGATAATTGATTACTCAACTATCGATCTTAATCGAATATGAACTTAGATATTTAAAACAAAGATTTGTAAAGATAGTAACAAGTAGGAAATTGGTTAGAGTTTGTTGCGACAATGTGTTATTCACATTCTTCTTTAAGCCTTTTTTACATATAAATATAAATAGATCTTTAAAAGGATGATTTAAAGATAAGCGAAAGCGAAATGGTTTTGGGTTTGTCACGACAATTTTTTAAGTGTCATTAGCCTTAAACTTAATAAATGGATTTGTGAAAATACTTAAACCCTTATAATAGATATTTTTAAAGGAATTATAAATATGAAATCTTTTGGAAATAGATAGAAAAAGTATAATTTTATTAGATAAATAAGTTTACTAATAAAAGAGTTTTAATTAATAGAAGGATCAATTAAAAGTGATTCAGTAGCTTAACCAAACTTGGTGTGGCTTGACTGTGTTTTGTATGACTTGATAGTGTTTTGTATATTCATTTATTTATGGAATGTATACTAGATATGGTTTCCGTTTACAAACATCTATCCTGCACCAGATAGTCGATTAGTCAACTATCGAATTTGACTAAAATATGACTTAAGAAGTTATTGAAAGGCTTCGTAATTTCATACCAATAAGAACCCTCAGGAAGGAGTATTGGTATGAAAAGTCTCTAGTTTTTTCTTACTTCTGAGAACTAGAATTGAGTTAATTGGAAATTCATTGATTAGTTTTGGAGAGTATGGTAAGTGGGGAGAGCGTACTTATACGAGATGACCCGAACCCGAAACCACTTCAAAACCATATACGTGATCTATTTTCTAGAAGTGGTTGTGGAGAAGAATGTTATAGAGTTGAACTGTCAATCCTAAGGTTAAATCCAAGAGAGAGGTTGTAAGTCAACGGAATAGGGATCTTAAGGCTAAATTAACACTAGAGTGGGGTGAATAGCGCTTAATTGATTATATGAATATTTTAGAAATTCTTTAAGTTTCTACTTGGAATGATGTAATTAACAATCACAGAATCAAAGTGCAGATAAAAGTAAATGTGGTAATAGTAAAAGGAAAAGAACACACTAGGATTTTGTACTAGTTCAGAGTTACCCTATATCCAGTTCCACACAATTCCTTATACGAATTTCTTTTTAACTAGTAAATGCAAATACAATCTCGATTTCAAAGCTATGAGACACACCCTCCAGAATGCCGACCTCTGGATAGAGTCACTTGATTTCCGAGCTACAAGCATACCCACTAGATTTACATGCTACTAAGCACACATAATTGATTTTACGGGCTATAATCACACCCACAAGTATATCAGGATGATTTGATAGAGTTTTACAGACCCGGATCTTTGATCTTGATTATAGTTGATCCTAACTCTTGAATAGCAGTTTGATCTTAGGTTGAGTGAGAGAGATGAGAGAAATCATAGAGTAGATAAAGGAGAATCAAACTAGTAGTGATTGAATTTGATTCTGGTTGGATTTCGACAGAGTTTGGGTATATTTTGATTTAGAAAATGAGAGAGTGGACAGAGGAGAGGTGAATAAGAAAGTAGATATTAATAATTCGTTTGGAAGTCTGGTATATATAGGGAAACACGGTCATGTCTATTTATGAAGAGATATGACAAAAAGACACCTTCATTCAAATTTGAATTTTGAAAATTATGGCCACTATGTCAACATATGCTTATAGAGTATGTTGATATACTCTTCACAAAATTGAAAAACACTTTAAAAATATTATTTTGAAAATCCATTGCTTTGTAAAATACTTTGATACTTTGTAGAATCATTTAAATATAGTTTATACATATTTTGATAATAATATAACTTAATAAAACTTCATAAAATAATTTTGAAAGAATTAATAAGAGTATTCAATAATACATATAAAAGTCGATATATTTATAACTTATTAAAGTACAAAACAAAATTCAATATGAGTCTTCAATTATTATCATCTTGAATCTACTCTTGATACTATACAGTCTTCTTAGTCAACACCTGTCTTATATCTTGCACTATATACTATATATATCTTGATAAAACTTCAGTATCTATGTTTTATATAATATCCTATAGTTGTTATCATAAAAATCAAAACCTAAGGTACTAACAATCTACCCCATTTAGATGATGACAACTCCATATATAAATATAACTCCCTCTGCATTACAAAACTCCTCCTTAATATTTGCCAAGATTTTATATATTTCTCCTACTTTGTCATTAACAAAAATAACCGACTAGAACTATAACTCCAACACTAACTCTTGCTCTAACTATAACTCCCTCTAAATGAAATACTAATTGATATATATATATATATATATATATATAAGAATTATCGATAATTATGATGAGAAAGATTGTGTAAAAATAATAAATGATATGTAAAATTAGATAATCATGAAATAATCATAATCAATCCAAATATTCATCTAATCCAACAAAGTTAATGTCACACACCATTCAAACAAATCTACACAAATCAAACCAATCAAATCCAAACCTAATCGAGTATTATTTTTTATATACAGTTAAACTTATTTAAACTAGACATTTCAAGGAACTTCAACCCATCCATCAGCGCCAAAGACTGGATCCGCTTTGATAGCATCCCAATCTTCATCATCTTTGTTGATGGTACACTCTGGATTAGTGGTTGGTTCTTCTTTGTTCAAAGCAAAAATCATCCACCGAATTGCATCGAAATGCCTTTCTTGCTCCTTGATCATCTACATTTGACTCAATTCTAAGTGCCTTTGGTTTGTTAGGATGAAAGAAAGAATGTCCTTGAATGGTTCAAGAATTTGTTCAAGGTTTTCGGTTGATAGCAGAAGCCATTGATTTTTATTAGAGTTTAGGAATGAAAAGGAAGAAGGAAGAGACTTGAAACAAATGATTCTTTGGTCTTAATAGGTATGTAAATAGGTGAAAATTTGTTGGAAATGAATAAACACTTGCCGTCTACTTAATTTTCAAAATTAAAAAATTTGAAAAAATTACCGTTGTTTGTCGACATACATACCCAAGGTATGTTGACATAAAAAAAGAAATTTTCAAAACAATTTTGTTTGATATTCTAATGTATTTAGCCTATACGTTTATACTTGTATGTTTTCCAGAGATGATAAACAATGTATAACATCAAGAAATAGAATTTTCATTGATAGTAAGGATGGGTGTAGGAAATAAAAGAAAGATACATGAGATTTAACATAAACTAACACTAGAAAATCCAAATACAAAGATAGCTTAAACAAACAACTAGAAAGATGTGGATGAAGATGAAGAAGAACCACCAAGCTTGCGGATAATCTTTTCAAAGAATTTATCCATTTTATTGGAAATTGAGGTAAATCTCTTTGAAATGATTTCTTAAGATTCCTTCGATTGTTAATGATCTTGATCTTTGTTGGATGGATTAGGTGGCATATTGATACTTTCCGAAGTATCCCCCTCCTCCTCTTTTTCTTCCTTCTCGACTTCCATTTCCTCTCCTTCCTCTTCCTCTTCCTCCTCTTCTATTATTTGTTACTCCTCTTCCCAAGCCAATCTTTGTTTCTTTTCCGCAAGCATTTTATAAGCCCGAAAAAGGGTGAAATATGCATAAATGAAATGTTGGCCTTGTCAAATATTTTTCGAGGAATTGTTTCCTCTCCTTTAAGGTAAATACTAAAATAATTGAAAACATGAGTAAGATACACACCATGAAATATTGTGTTTTCATGTTTAGAAAGATTTTTAGAAAAAATTTCATCAAAAATGACTTGAGATTAATTTATGTTGTATTGATCATAATGGCTTAAAAGTTCTTGCTTTGGACGCAAGTTTTTATTTTTAAATTCAAAATCATCATCACTTTCGAAAATGTCATGGATTACTTCATAATTTTGAAAATCAATTTTAAAAGTTGGAAGGTCCATTCCACTAGATTTTCATCCAAGAATATGACCTAAAAGTTCACAATTTAAAATAATTTGTGTCCTTTAAAATAATTTGTGTCCTCTTAACACTACTCCAAACTTCTCCTTCTCTTCCATCATAAAACTTTTTTTTAAATTTGCATAAAACATCTTCACCAATTTAGGATAACAAATGAAATCATTTTTAGAAGCATCGATTAAACCAAGAATTTCATTTTGCACACAAAGATCAAAAAGATTATAAGTGGAAAATCTTCAAAAATAGCAAATCTTCCGGGAAAGACTTTTTCGAAAGATAAATACTAAATATAAGCTTGCATGGCTTCTTGATCATTAAAAAGATATTCTTTTATTTTCTTAGAAAGCCTCATGGTTGTCTTAGTATTACTTGAGGATGCCATTGAAGAGTAGTTTGAAGAGATAAGAGAGTTTATGACTTTTGAATTTGAAAATAAGGTAAAAATGAATGGATGGAGATAGAGTAAGTAAATAGAGAATCAAATAGCATGTTCTCTGGTTAAGAGACAACTTTTTAGAACATAGGAGTTAGTGAAAGGTGGAGAAAAATTCAAATTCTGAATTTGAAATTAAAAATCCGTCTACGTATGTTCGACATATGCTTGTTGGGTATGTCGACATATAGGTCAAAATTTTCAGAAATGGTTTATTTTAACTATCCTATTTTATTATATATACGTATTTATCTTTATTGTATTTTTAGAAAAATAATTTTAAATAAATTTTATATTATTAAAATATATATAATATTTAAATTTAAAATATAATCACACAATATTCAACCAATATTATTATTAATCTATAGGATATTCCTAACAAACCAATAAAGCAACCAAAAAAGGATTCATTCAAGAAATTAAAACTTCTGACATATTAAAAGCATACCTTTTTCTGATCTGTTTCACCATTTTGTTTTGAATTATGTATTACTATGATGCACATATTAGCAATTTCTATATGTGATTCATTATCACTTAAGGATGTGTCTTAATCGTCTAATGTTACAGTATAGGCTCTTCTTCATTTTCTGGATGAATCAGTGTTTGGTGTTGTTTTCAGTTTATCGGGATGTGGGCAGTCTCGTTTTAAATGGCCAGGGTCCCGCAGTTATAACATATAATCTCATTTTCGTTTCCACTTCCACTTCCAAGATTTTTATTGTCATTTCTTTTTAAAATTTTCATCTTCCTATATTTTAGAAATTTCCTGAAATTTCTTGCCATGAAAGCAATTTGTTCATCAATATTATTGTCTGAATCCAGATTATCCGTCATTGCATTAAAAGCTATAGATTACTTCTCTATTGCTTTGCTATCTCTCTTGCCCTGCATTTGTGCTTCAAAAGACATTAAATTGCCAATTAACTCTTCAACTTTCAAAATGCTAATGTCATTAGTCTTTTCGATTGCAAGATTCTTTTGATCCCATTCAAGAGTAAAATAATTGAGGATTTTTCTAACTTGATCCTCCTTAGAAAAACTTTTACCCAGTGCAATAAGTGAATGCACTATATATTGGAATCTACTATACATATCAGATATGGACTCATTTGGACTCATATTGAATAATTGAAACTGGTTTGTTAACATGGAAATGGTCTATTTAACTTTACTTGTGCCTTCATGTGTAACTTGCAAAGTTCTCCAAATTCCAAATGCATACTTACATATAGAAACTCTATTAAATTCATTTCTATCTAGTAAACAAAATAATATATTCATAGCCTTAGAGTTATTTCGTACAATTGCTTTTTGGTCAGCAGTACACGGTGCAAAATTATTCTCAGGTTCAGTGTACTCAGTTTATATGATATTCTAAGTGTCCAAACCAATTGACTGTAAATAAATTTTCATTCTACATGACCAATATGTGTAATTACTGCCAATAAAAAGTGGAGGTCTAGCAGTAGATTGTCCTTCGACAAATGAGTTACTAACAAGTGTATTAAAAGTGTTACTAACAGTAATATTACAGTGTTGGCAGCTATTTAAACTTTTTCAAAAATTAGATGATGAATACTTTAAAAACCAATGCTCTGATACAAAATGTAAGTCAGCGGAATAGGGATCTTAAGGATAAATTAACACTAGAGGGGGGTGAATAGTGTTTAATTGATTATATGAATATTTTTGAAATTATTTAAGTTTTTACTTGAAATGATGTAATTAACGATCACCGAAGCAATCATAGAATCAAAGTGCAGATAAAAGTAAATGCATTATAAGTAAAAAGGAAAGAACGCACCGGAATTTATACTGGTTCGGAGTTACCCTACATCCAGTCCTGCACAATTCCTTGTACGAATTTCTTTTCAACTAGTAAATGAAAATACAATCTCGATTTCAAGGCTACGAGACCTACCCTCCAGAACCGACCTTTGGGTAAATCCACTTGATTTCTAGGCTATAAGCAAACCCACTAGATTTACAGACTACTAAGCACATTAAATTGATTTTACAGGCTACAATCACACCCAATTGATTTTACGGACTATAATCATACCCACAAGTGTAGCAGTGTGATTTGATAGAGTTTTTATAGACTTAGATCTTCGATCTTGATTATAATTGATCCTATAACTCTAAATGTCACTTTGATCTTAGTTTGAGTTAGAGAGATGAAAGAAATCAAAGAGTATATGAAGAAGAATCAAAATAGTAATGATTGAATTTGATTCTAGTTGAATTTTAGCAGAGTTTCGATATATTTTGATTCAGAAAATGAAAGAGTGGAAAGGGGAGAGAAGAATAAGAAAGTAGATATTAAAAATTCATTTGAAAGTTTGGTATATATAAGGAAACAACGGTCATTTTCATTCATGTAGAGATACGATAAAAAGACACTTCCATTCAAATTTAAATTTTGAAAATTACGGCCATTATGCTGACGTATGCCTATAGAGTATGTCGACATACTCTTCACAAAATTTGAAAACACTTTAAAAATATTATTTTCAAAATCCGTTGCTTTGTAAAATAATTTGATACTTTGTAGAATCATTTAAATATAGTTTATACATATTTTAATCAAAATATAACCTAATAAAACTTTAAAATAATTTTGAAAAATTTGATAAGAGTATTCAATAATATATATAAGTTAATATAATTATATCTTATTAAAGTATAAATAAAAATTCAATATATATTTAAACTTAAAAACACTAAAAAAAATATTTATAAGTATAAGAGATTGAAATCATTTTGAGAAATATTTTGAAAAGATTATTTTAAAACCAAGATATTTGAAAAACAACTTAAAATAAAATTAGAGAAGCGAGAGTGATAAGGAAAGTTCTATTAAGGTTTTAACATAAATTCTATGACTCTATAACTTATCTAGAATATCTTGAAATCATGAACTCTTCAATACGCATGAATCTTCAATTATCATCTTCTTGAATCTACTCTTGATACTGTACAGTCTTCTTAATCAATACATGTCTAATGTCCTGCACTATATATTATATATATATATCTTGATAAAACATTAGTATCTATATTTTATATAATGTCATATAGTTGTTATCATCAAAACCAAAACCTAAGGTACTAACAGAGGTCAGCGTTAATATTTCAAACGATGCTATTGTATGGGACTGTCTATCTTAAGGAGTACTCCAATGGAGAAGACAACATTAGCATTAGTTAGAAGGCTTATGAGGAGGAACCTATATGGAGGTTCCAAATCTATTCAAGATGCTCGAATCCATGTTATGATTCGTGATCTGTTCGAAATGAAGGAATCCATTTAGGGATTTGTAATCTATTCGAGATGATGGAATCCATTTAGGGATCTGTGTTCTATTCGAGTGATGAAGACTCATGTAAGAGATGTCGAACGTAGCCTCAACATCAGGAAAATGACAGAAAATAGAGAAGGGGCAAGACCAAAGGGGTTTAGCAACCTCAAGGGTATATCAACTCCATCTCTAGAGGTGCTTATTGATTTTTGCTAGCGAGAGTTGGTATGGCTTGGATCACACACTGAGGCTGGTCTAGTTATGTTTACCTTAGAGTATATCCCATCTAGAGATATACATTGCTTGGAAAGTAGTTTTTGATCCTTATCATGGAGTTCGGATTTGGCTTCTCTGAAGAGATCTCCAAAGAAAATCCATATATGCGAACGTGCCTTAGCGGTATTATTGTATACCTATTATTGTTGTGGCGTTCACACAACAACTATTATGGTCGGTTTCTTTGAGGTTACAACCGTAATGGGAATTTGTACGGTCTTAATGGTTACTATTACTTTTCACTCATATTTCTTTAGTTTCTCACGCTAGTTTGCCAGACTGATTCGGTTGTTTTTTTCTTATAATGCTCGGGCCAGCCCCGTGTATGTTTTCAGATTTAGCTTGGGAATTTTTGGACCTTTTGGGGAAGAGAAGGATATGATGCACTACTATTGTATCGTTAGTATTTGTGAGGACATGCTATTATAACTGTCCAGGATGATTACTGTAAATCAAAAAAACTTTGTATCTTAGAATGACTGTTTGTACTATCTTTTGATATTATATATGATTGTCCCATTATGAGATTCTAATATTGTGTTCTCCTCTTTCTTGTTCTATTTTTTTTCCTTTTTATTTTACCCAAATAATTCTTCTTTTCGGCACTTGGGTGCTCGGAACATGAATACCATGGATGTATTAGTGTCGACATTTGGTGGTCGAAAATGCAAGTCGTTAAAATATATGCGAGCAACTTATGGCTTGCACAGTGTATCACTGTATATGCCATAAGGCCTGCATATACATAAAACCTACTTGCATTGATTAAACTGCAGGAACAAATGCGGTCAAGCCAAACAACTCAACACAATGCAAACGCACGAGGTCAAGCCCAATAAATTTCGGGCTTAACTCAAGGCAATGAGTGAAGCGGCAATTCATAATCATGTTGCACTAGCAAGTAAACAGTTCATGCACAAGGAAAAACCAAAAACAAGAGTACAAGTGTAGAGCAAAAGACATCATCAAATAAAACAAAATTAGCAAATACAAGTGCAGGAATTATGTAGTGCAACACAGAAATTCAGGTCAACAAGAATGCACAGAGTACAAAATAGGTGTAGCAAATGCATAAGGAAGGCAGCACACTCACAGGGACAGTGAAATAGAAATGAGACATCATCTTGGTGGTGCAACAGGGATGCAATTAGTTTAGAAAAAGATATGTACAAGTAACACTACCCAGTGTATAAGTACAAAAGCAGCAACAAAGTAATTGATAGGTATAATAAACCAGAATAAATACAGGTGCAATACAGGCATGCACACAAGAATCAGTAAAAAACATGTATAGGCACAAACTGATTCAACAAGCAACACAAATGTAGAACACAGGCAGCAAAATAAACCTCTACAACCATTCTCAATCTAACATCATCACTTTGTACTTCAACTACACAGCCTAATCTAGTATCTAATCACTACAAGCATAGTTCAAGTAAATATTCCATATCATCTCTATTTAATCAAAGCAACAATTTCAAAAGGTGCGAAGTGAATTCTGAGATGAACAAGCATGTTAACATTGATAATGAAGACGAATAAGTGCATATACAACAAGCAAGGACTAAGGGAACAACAACATAGTGCAAACATTACTACAAGAAAGTATGTTATTAATAACGCCACTCGAGAGCACATTATTCTAAAGCGTTATTATTTACCTTTAATTATTTGCCTTCTTACTTTATTATTTTGTTTTGTACATATATAACACTATGCCCTATAATGAAACAGTCCCTCCATAATGCTTAATAATTTTCACCCCCCTCCAAAATAAAACAATCCCTCTATGATTCTTAATAATTTTTATCTCCCTCCAAAGCGAAATAACCTAAAAGAAAAAACCCTAATTGAAGTTCATCTCCATCTCCCATGTTTGATCTTCAATCATTCTACTCATCTCCGATCTCCGATCAGTTCGCTCTTTAGCAAGTTGTGAAGTCGACGGCTTCTAGAACCCTAGATCTTCGATCTTCAGTTTCTCTCTTCATCAATATCTGCCAGATTCAAAATTAAGAACATATATTTGGAAGGTGCATTTATTCTTCCGACTTTGTTTAAATACGGCTCATTTATTCGATTATGCTCATTTTTATTCGAAGGTATATTTATTCGATTATGCTTATTTATTCCTCTAAATTTTTTTCATTTTTTATTTCCCATTTGAAACCTAATTCATTTGGAAAATTTTAGGTTTTGTTCATTTAAATTCAGATTTTTTTGATTTTGGGTTCTGCTCATTCGGCAAATTTTAACAGGAACCACTTGCAAAGATCCATTGCTTCTCTAAAATATAAAAAATAAGTTGAATTAGATTGAGCCATAAACATGAACCATTAGTAGTTTAATTTTATCATATAACCTTCTTATAAATACCAGAATAAACCACAAATAGATAATGCCCATCTATTTGGACAACTTAAAAACAACTTATTATGGTATTCACTTGCTTAATTCTGTTAAGGTGACATTTTACTTGCATATAATTTTAGTTGCTGATGTGACAAGAGTAAAAATAACTACATCAGACATATAGGCATTAGAAAGCGGATAATATTTTGCCAATTAATAATACAATAAAAAGAATAGGTGTGCATGTTCCTAGAAGAATGCTTAGTTTCATAAATGAACAAGTTATATCCCACAATCTTAAAAGACTCATGCCAAACGTAGTCTTTTCAGCCATGCACTTAATGCATACAAAACTGAAAATTGAAAAAGCAAATGCTAGCTAGCAGCCGATGTCTCATTATCACATTGATAAACAAGCAGTATTTATCTATATGGTTTTTAAAAGTTCATTAAAAGGGAAGCTTAAATTTACTTTCACATCAGTGACTTTAGTTTCTAAAAGTTAACAGAATTAGTATGTCTCATTATCACAGTGGAATTATTTAGGGAGGATAGTAAATTCAGTTTGCATGATGTAAAATTTAGTAGTGATGTTACGGTCCGGATTTTCGACATCGAAAATCGACAACAATACGTCCACTGTATTAAAATGCCGAGCAATCGAATGTCGGAAATATTAGATCATTAGGGAAAAGAAGAAAGAGGTAGAAGAAGAAAATAGAACAACAACACAGAATCTCACAATCACAGTGGAACAATATATAATAGATAACAACTGATCTTTATACAAAAAGAACTATAACTGTTTTTATACATTACACCATCAGAGTACAATACATCGATAACACAACACTGGACAGTTATAATACCTTGTCCTCACAAAGCTGAATATACAGCCTACAATAGACATCGGAATATAAGTCAGATACGTGAAATACGTCTTCGCCGTCCAGCTCGTCTCCTGAGCTCCATAGCATCTTATCATGTATCTGTAATACTCAGTCTGACCCGAGCATTATAATTAAATAACACCCGAGTCAGTCTGGAAAACCAGCGTGAGAAAACACACTCAATTTGAATTATTAAAGTTCAAAATCCTTTGAAAAGCAAAAGTATCTCAAAAGACCACATAACAAATAAACATGATGGGTTTTTACCTTACTATAACCAAAACATTTCATATCAAAATCATCTGATATTACAATAGCGTCTAAATACAAATACTTATTCGAATAGCTGAAATGCTTGCATCTCACGTTCCAGCATAGTTGGGCACAATCAAAACCTTACGACGCTTATTGGAGAATGGATTCCAACTAAATGACTAGGCACTGGGGTACCACCTGTCACAGTACATGTCTAGAAACACTGTACCGAGATCGAACCTATCGATCCCTGCCAACACAAGACCGGACTATCCCTGACCTGGATAGACCGAATAGGCTATCACCCCGGGTATTCCCACCTTTTCCGAGCGCCTTTCACACGTAGTGATAATATCCGAGGTTATTTAGAAGGGTGATAGACATACCCTACTTGGGTGCTACCCACTTAGCCTTGCTGCATCTCCCCTGCTTTTCAGTCATTCCCGGTTGATGAGGCTAGAGGCTATGATTACCGTTCTAGAAATATTCACTTAGAATGCTCATTGTCCTCCAATGACAATGTACTGGTAGCATTCATCCATACAAGTCCGTTCCGAGTTCGAACAGAACCAAAGGCACCATTCCTACTAAATCCATTTTGAAATCACTCTCAGGATTAGTAGCGATTAGCCCTTGCACTTCACTGTTCCATCTTTAACTTCATGCTCTTGTCTTCATTCGAAAACGTGCCCGTTGGATCGAAGTGGTTTTCGGATAACAAATCCAATCCCGGTCTGTTTGAAACAACCTTTGCTATTTCCCGGTAAACTCCACCCCGGTTCTCTAGGAAATAAAACAGACGAAGATAAGATCGGAGATCACCTCCTAATCGTTAGTGGATGGATTTCCTTATCAACATCCTAGATGAATGAAAATGAGTTTATACGTACAGTATAACACCTCGAATGTACCATATAAATCCAATATTTCTCCTAGATATTTCCAAAGTTATATTTTGGGTCCAGATTTGATAGTCGATTATTTAACTATCAAATAAAACAATCATTCAACCAAATATTTCATTTCCAGCGAAAAACACCAAGTCTTATTTAATTTAGATTTTAAATAAATTAAATCTCTTTATCCAAAAATATACACTTATCTTATCGAATTCAGCATATTCACATATTATCTTTTTTTTCAAAATATTTGAAAACCCTTTTAAATAATATGGAAAGTACCACTGTGGTAACAAACCATGGATCATAGCTCAATGGTTACGTTTCTATCCCAGAGAAATCCAAGACTTATCTGCAGGCACTCACTGCCTCCGATTACGCCACGCGGGTATACCAATACTTTCCGAAAACTCTATTTAATAACTTTCAAAATAATTACGAAATTTCTATAAAGAAAATTTTTCCAAGTTAACTTTATACAAAACTACTTTTTTAATAAAAGCTATTATATAAAATATTAATTTTGAATAATTATCCTTTTAGAATAATAATACTGATTAAACCTTTAATATTAATTAACTACTATAACTAACTTAATTAATATTTACTTTAACAATTTTTAAAACAACTAAATAAAATAAATTTCCTGAAACATTCTTATAAACACTTTTAAATTTTCTAATTAATACTTTAAAATCTTTCCTTTTTAAAATAACTTAACTTCTCAGAAAATACATTTTCAACTTCAATATGGCCAGTCTAATCATTAATTTATAAATCCCTCTCGATTTATCTCCAGTTTAATTTACGTTCCAATCCCGTAAATTTCCTTTCTCACAATTCTAAAAATAAAACTACTATTTATTTTTAAAACGATTTACCCATTTCCTTATAAATTCCCACCGTGAATTTATAAATTCAAATTATCCACTGATAATTCTTCACTTTATTTTATAAACTTTGTTTATAAATTCCATAGTCTCATTTCCCGTTTAATCACCGCTTCACACACTTAATCGATTTCAAATCGATTTTCTAAATTAAATTCCATTTTAAAATTTATTTCTTGATTTACCCAAATTTATTCCAAAAATCCCCTAATTTCCAATTCACTTCCTTTTTATGATTTAAAATCTTGTTTAAATCTGGAACATCAATTTCCTATTTTATTTCAAAATTCCCCTTTTATTTTTTCCAAACTATTTAAATTTAAAATTTAAAAATACATTCTTTTATACTTAAACAATATCACTTAAGTTCTTATTTTTAAAACTCTTTTATTCACATTTATCCAAAAATCTCTATTTTTCCCTATTCCGGAATTTATTAAATAGGAATTTAAAATCAAACTATTTATTTTTCCAAAATTCATTCTTTTAATTTATCCAACTCCACTATAAATATTTTACTTTAAAATTCCTTTTTCATTTTCCTTTAAAATTTCAATATTTATATTTTTGATATTTAAAATGCCAAAATATATCCAGCAATACCATAGCATCCAATAAATCAATTTCTAATATAATCTATCACAGATTATTCAAATAAATCATATCACTGGATATGACAATAATTTCAACATTTTTTAGGAATCCAGTTGGATCCCTCCAACCTGTTTTTCCTGCATCCACAGATGTTAGCACAATATAAAAATACCAATCCCACTTCGAGGGGATATCGCAGTATATATGGTCATTCGCTATTATGCATGGCGTATAGGGTCTCATTCGCTATATAAATTCAGGAATATCAATCACTCCAATATATATATGCTACTATATATAATATAACATCTAGACTGATAATAATTATCAAATTCAATTAATCAACCACTAATAAATTTTGACTACTTAAAATTAATTGTAGAATTCCAAATTTGAGTGAGATTAACTCACCTTGATTTATTTTATTTTTCCCTGTTGAGGATCCAGATTTAATTTTTTTCTTTCTCTAAAATCCCAGCTATTTATTAATGTCACTTTCTCGCCGAACCTCGCAATAATAAGGATTATAAATTTATTAACAGTCAATTTTTAAATAGTTTATAACTAAATCATCATTTTTTTAACAAAGGAAACCCATACCAAAAATCACAAGCTCGGCATCACCCTGAACATCACGACACCACCGTCCCCAACAGGTGCAGCCTCGTCACTAGCAAACTAACCCACCTCGCCTATAGTCCATCGGAGTACCACTGCACGCCTCTTGCATCCACTTCCACCTCCTGACACCCTCGAGACAACAACCACATCGCGACTCAATTGCCCAGACACATCGCCACCTCCAGACTTCACCGCCCAACCCTTCGATCGCGACTTCCCCAATCCCTACGCGAGCCACCTTCCTCCGTGACATCGCCTTGCCCCTCCCATCGCACCCCCTTACGTGCGACCCCAACTTGCGCACCCCTCCTCGAGATCTCGAACGAGCTTGTCTCGATTTTAATTGATCCTTGAAAAAAAAAATTCGGCCATTATTGTTGAACTGGGAAACATAAAAGGAAAAAGGAGAACTGGACGTTGGATTGTATAATGGAAATCGATAAGGAGAAGGCTTCTGTTTTGATTTTATAATGCAAAATTTTTTTTCTTTTTATTTTACTGTGTTCGGCTGTTATGAAATGAAGAGGGGACGTGATATTTGAAAGGAGGGAAACATGTTAGAGGAAAGCTATAGTGACTTTTGAAATGAAGGGGGAAAGTACTGAAGTGAAATTATTTATCAACTCAATTATATATATATATATATATTATTTAAATTTAAATCGTCTCGAACTAACTTAAAATCTTGACCTCCTATCGAGGCGTGCCGCTAGGCGATTATAATGTTATACCCCTATTCTGAACGCAATAGAAAAGGTTTCGAGTCCTAATTCGATCGTATGGAGAATATAGCCTTTTGGACCCACTTATTATATTGAATTTTCGATATAAATTCCAGCGCATTTATATACCGTATGACCACACGATAACTCCAAATGCTATGAAAGTTGAAATCCGATAATAATACACTATTACGGATCCATTGGAATTGGTTTCGTCGAATTTCGAGACTATGCCCAGGAAGGCTATTTTTAAATGTCAAATTAAAAGATATATTTTTAAAACTAAACAAATCACCTTTAAATTCAAATTAAAAAGCTTCACTATCTTTAGTATTATAAATATAAATTTTATAAGCCTTTAAATTTTTTTTACCAAGCTTAAAACTCAAGCTTTCACATTTTACCCAATTTCCAATTATTAAATTCAAAAATCTAATTATCCGATAAATGGTTATATTTGAAATTCAAGTTAAAAATTCACTTTTAAATATTTAAAATCAATTAAATATTCCAATTTCTAATATCCAAAATTCTGGGTCATTATATTCCTTCCTCTTTATAAGAATTCCGTCCTCGAAATTGCTAGGTAAGAAGAACGGTCCAAAACCAGTTAACTCTTTCCAAAACCCCTCAGTTTCAAACAACTTCCCAAAACAATTTTTTATTAAAGACACGCTATCACTCTTACTAACTTCCCAAGCTCATCCATAGATCACAACTAATATTATTCCCTCAATAATTCAAATTATAATTTAAAACCAAATTTTAAATTATCAAAATTTTCTTTGAATTTTTTTTTCTAACTCCTTAAATTTTCGAAAAATTTCGCCAGCGTCTCTTTTGCGCGGCTAGATCCGAACAACTACAAAACTGCCTCTACGGCCCCAAATTTTCAAAAGAAAACAAAAGCCAAGTGGCTAGATCAGAAAACCATCAATTTCATACAGCAATTTAAACACGTACCTTTTTGTCGGGCAATCAAATTTATCTTCTGAAATCGAAAACATCAATTTTTCCTTTTGCTTTTAAATACCTGCATCTTACTTACCAATCATACCTGATCATTCAATTCAAAATCATTTTATTTATTTCTTTTCAAAATTTCCTATATTTGCTTTACTTAAGCCCGTACGATGTACATACATCATCCTTACGCGGTATCAAATCCGATCGCTTACTCGACCACATAATTTCACTTCCGAACTAGTATCGTTCACATGACTCCCTAGTGCGGACTCAGATCTGGTTCCTTGATCAGAAACCGTCATTCTCCTTGCATAGCCATATACTATGATAGAGAATTCCAAGATCAATCAAAAATCCATTTCCAGGGTTCGCCGTAGAAAATCGAGTGAAAAATCCCAACTCGGATAGATATAACGATCCCGAAATTCTGTGCTCGAATCTAGATCAAATTACTATGCGAATAAAATAATATACGTACAACTTACGTATTAATTTCCAATTGATTATTAGCTATATCAATTTCTTTTATTCTCGCTCGTTTCATTTACCACCAATTATTCACAATTATCTCTTTTCTATTCAACTTTATTTAATCTTCATTCCAATATTAACTTAGTATATTCCCCAATACCAACTTCACTTTAGAATTCACCATTAACCTTTTAAAATCCATTATGAATATTCTATACAACTTCTTATATTTATTTCCACTTCACCACTGAAGTTTATATCCATTTTTATTCAAATTAAATTTTTAATTCCATTTGAATTCAATTTACCTTCCAAATCTTTAAATATTGAATTCTATCGACCATAATTCAACCATACTTAATTCACTAGTTTATTTCAAATCCTAATCAAATTTTATTTCCAACTTTGGTTTTATTTAGTCCAACTCAAAATAATTCTTCAATTTCACTTTATTTAACATAATTCAAATTAAATAATATTCCAATATTTGATTTCATTTACTTACAAATTTAATTAATTTGCTCATCTATACATTTATTTACAATTTTAATAAAATTTATTTCCAATAATTATTTCATTTAGCCTATGTAGGCTAAGTGTAACGACCCAGAATTTTTGATAATTAAAATTCGAATATTTAATTGATTTTAAATATTAATAAATGGAATTTAGAAGTCGAATGATTTATTTTTCGAATATTGGATTTAATTGGATAATTAAATCGATAAATTAAATAGTGAAATTCCAGAGATAATTGAAAATCGAGTTTAAAATGATTGAAAATGATTTGTAAAATTCTATTTAATCATACTGGAGTTATAGAAAGGTTATAGAACTTTTAAAATTGAATTTGGAGTTAATCTGTGAAAATTGAATATTTTAATATTTAATTATCGACTGTAAAAATAGCCAATTTTCGAACAGTCTCAGAATTGAACGAAACCAGTTCCATTGGATCCGTAATAGTTAGTTATTATCGGATTTCAATTTTCGTGGCAATCGAAGTTATCGTTTGACCGTGGCAGCTCGAAACGCATCGATATCATTTTAATTTTAAATCGTCGAGTTAAATTAGTCATTTTTCAAACGGTCTCGGATTTCGACGAAACCAATTTCATCGGATCCGTAATGTGATATTATTGTAAGATTTCAAATTTCGTAATTTTTGGAATTACCGTTTGTCCGGTACAAGTCAAAACGCCTCGAAATCTATTTAAATCGGTTTAATTTAAATTGATCGTTTATTGTCATATCTCACACATACAATCGAATTAGCTTCCGAAACCTATTCCATTGCGTTCGGAACGCGGGGTAAACCTTAGAAACGTCAGCCGGCACGTTCGATTTCGAGTTCGAAATTTTTCGGATGAATAGTGTTGAGATAATTTTCTATAAAAGCCCTTTATCATTCTATTTTTCACAAAACAAACGAGCCTAGGGTTTCTAAATGTTTCAGCCGCCATTTTCAAAATCAAAGGCCAGGAATCAATTTCGTTTCTTCCTCAATCACTTTCAATTCGTGAGGAATTAGCCAATGTCCTCAACTAACAAATCGTAGAGCGTGGAGAGAACTTCAAATCCATACGGGGTTGATGGGGTATGGCGCAGCGTAGGGGGAGATATTGGCTTCCGTTCGTGGCCGTTCATCATCGTTTTTCGTGCTAATAGCTTGACCGAGCTTCGTGCTCTTCTGGGCGTGGGTGGGGTTGGTGATGGGCTACGCAATGGCGGTGTTCGATCGAAGGGTAGATGAACGTGGGTGGTACGACATAGATGGGAGTGGTTGGAGATATGGGTTCGGTTCTAACGTGAGTTGCCTGGGAACGAAGATGGGAGAAAATGGGGACGGGTGGCCCTGATTGATTGCTCGAGATGGACGGTGGATGTTGGATTTAGGTATAGAAATTAAATTAAAGTTGTAATTAATTTTGTAATAATGTGTATAAACTTTAAAATGTTGTATCGTGTTCATACGTGATCAGAAATTGACGAAACAAAATGCGTTGGAATCGTCTCGACGAGCTCTACGCGATGCAACTGATTTGGAGTCATTTGGAGTTAACGAAAATTTCGGGTAAAATTAAACGCACGTTTAATTTTATTCGAAATAAAACGTACTGGAACGGAATTGAAAATCACGGTGAGATCTTCTCACTCAGATTTATAATTGAATTGCAGTTATTGATTGATTTGTTTGCATGTGATATTAGATATAGTAGGATATATATCTATATATATAGCAGTATATACATATTGGCATATGTATATATTGGATTGATGATTTCCCGCCTCGTATAGCGGATGAGACCCTATTGCGCCGTTAGTAAGCGGATTTATAAAAACCTATATACCGCGATAATTCCGTATTGGAGCGGAATTGGTATTGTGCTAACATCTTTGGATGCAGGGAAACAGGTTGGAGGGATCCGACTGGATTCCTCACCAGTATTTATTTAGTTACAGATATTGATGTATATTCTATTATCATATTGATATATGATATTGACTGTTGTGATGGACTGATTGGTGTTGTTGCATCATCGGATTCAGTTTTGAAATGTAAAAATAACGACTTTTACTTTAAAAAGGGTTTTTAAAGTGATTTTTGAAAATATACGTTTTATGGAATTTTTGAATCAATTTATAAACGTAAAATTTTAAAGTTATAAAAGTTATAATTTTTAGTGAAATATAACCGAAGTGTCGTTTTTGAAATAAAAGTCGATTTATTTATAAAATGGTTTAAGTTGGGATTTTGAATAACTATAAACGATTTGTATAGAAAGATTTATAAAATTGATATTTTTGTAAATCAAAATATTTAACTTATAAAACGAATTTTATAAGTGTTAAAAAAGAAGTATAAATGGATTTCAAAAGTGAATGAAATAAATAGATTGATAACGTGAAGTTATAAAGTGAACAGATGTTGTAGAATAAAAGATTTATAAGAAATTTACTGATAAATTAGATTTTTGCACTTAGATGGGATATGAATAGAATTGCTAAATGAAACGATTTCATAAGTCGAAATTGTTATAAAGTATAAAAGTGATTTGTAAACATTGTTTTATAAATCCGAAATCACTTATTTTGATAAGTAATTTTAGAAGTTAATAAAAGGAGAATTTTGTAAATCAAAGTGTTATGGAATATAAAAAGGTGAATTTATAAACGTTGTTTTATAAATTCGAAATCAATTGGATTTGATAAATTAAAAAGTAAAGAAGATATATTCGCGATTTTGGATAGCGAATTATTATTGAAATAAAATGTGTAGAAAATAGTGAAATGTAATTAGTGAAGTATATTCACGATTTTGGACAGTGAATATATTGTTAAGTAAAATGAATTTGTTTTGGAAGAGTGATATTACGAAATGAAGTAATTGTTTTAAAAGATGTTTTAAAACGTGTATGAACCGAAATCATAGATTTCAACATTTATTGTTGAAATAGACGTTTCGAGAAATAAGGAAATGATGGACTATAACACTGTTGTTATAGTAAATGATTTCCGAAAGGAAATGTCTTTATGTAGTATTGGGATTTATATATATCTATCTTAATTTTCGAATCCCTATACTAGTGATTTTGAGTCGTCGTAACGATGTTTTACGCAACATTCGTTTTGACTCAAATAGATGTTAAAATTTATGATTTCCTTAAAGAATGAACATATACTTAATTTGATTTAAGTATATCGAATATTTTCCAAGTGTTGGAAATAAATGATTTGTGAAATACTTATTATTTAATAAGTATGGAAATGCTTTTCCAATAAGAAATGAACTGTTTTGAGATGTTATCTTTTAAAGATAAATTGAAATGTGGAAATTGATTTGAAATTGTTTTCAAACGGTTAAGTGTGGAAATTATATATCTAGTAAAGATATTTTGGAAGATAAAATAATTTGGGAAAATTATTTGGAATCTGATGATGTTGCGCATCTTTATTGATAGTTAAATAACCGACTATCAATAATTACCTTTAGATAGGTATTTGTTGTGAATTGGATGAATTTGAATGCCACACTTATTTTGAATAATCGCTCACTATTCGGGTTAGCCGGGAAAGGACCATGGGGTCGTATAACCCATTCCGAATATGTGATACGTCGTTATGAATCGCATTCGAAGACCGGTGTTGAAGACCGGATATTTTCGAAAACGGAAGGATTACCGTCGAGTTACTCTACATCGGCTGATCTCCGGTTTAGAGGTTTTATCACCCTTAGTGACGGGAAGTCCTGACGTGATTGAAAATTATCCGGATATGCAAGGGCTTCGTGAGAAGTGCCTTCGGTTCTGTTTGATCCCGGAACAGACTTGTATGGATTGTGTGTCTGACGTTACAATTTGAGATATTGAGCTGATTTCTTTCAAATACATATTTGTTGGTGGCGGAGAATTTATTCTCTTAGCTTAACACCCTTCTCTGAGACGTACGAGCTCAGAGGTTATGTAGTTGAAATTTATCAGCGATATATCCCAATTTGGTAACGTGACATACTGAGTGTTGCTGTGAAATGATCAGTGTTTGATCATTTGTGATATGATCATTTGTTTGATCTTATATCTTTGTGATCATAGGTTGATCATTTTGTTTGACCCGAAGCAGGGCTTTTTGTAGAAAGCGTAGCTTTGTGGACGAGACTTCGTCGAGCCTCACACCCCGGAAATGGTCGAAACAGGACGAATGCGGCAAGGTTCTAGGGAGTAGCGCCCCTTAGTGTATGTCATTCCTTCTGGATAAAGGTGGTATCATGGTATGGAGCCCAGATACTTAACCTCTGTGGTTACTGCATTATTATTTTCTATGTGGTTTGTTGCGAATCGGGGATCCTCGGGAAGATCGGTGACGATCGGGGGATGGCATACGCGTGTCAGTAGTTACCTATTTTTGCAGAGGTAACCCGGCCTTGTGTTGGCAGAGATCCGGTTAGGTTCTCGGGTCGTCTATTCCAGGGACGTACCCATCGTGGATAGGAAGTTCCTTAGCCTGGCCATTTGTTGGAAATCCAAAGAAACAATACGATCTTGTACGGTTTTAGTTGTAGAACCTATCATTCACTTATGGTGGTCACCACTGTTTGGATGGTAGCTATAGTAGGCATAAGTGCGGAATGCCTATGCTGGCTAAGATTAATATTATACTTTCGAAATGTTTTCTACACTATGCACTAATAATAATATCAAAAAGAATTTGATTTTGCGTAGTAAGCATCTTTGACTATCATAAGAAGAAATCTCCTCCAATTCTGCGTTTGCATTGTGTGTGTGGTGGGAGGTCTTATGGTAGTTTCATTTTCCAAAAGCATTTCGAATTGACTTTAAAATTATTTTGTTGTTATAAAGAATAACTGTTTTACGATCTCACACCAGTCACCATGACTGACTCGGAGTTTATTGTTTCCCTTCTAAACTCTGGGTGCCCACCAATTTCCACACGGGCAGTCCAGAGTTAGATTATCAGGATATTCTGGAGCTTTGGAGATAAGCTGGATGACGAGACGTAGTATTTGTATCTGATATATTTATTCCGCTGTGTATTCTGTATGAGGACAAGTTTATATAACTGTCCATTGTTGTTTATTGACTCTGATGATATGATGTGATGTAATGTAATAACAGATATAATTCTTTTGTTTTTAAATGATATTCATTTATCTATTATATATTGTTCCGCTGCGATAGGTGAGATTCTGTTACTGTTTTCTGTTCTGATTGTTGTTCTATTGTTCTTCTTTCTTTCTTCTCTTTTTCTTCTTTTCTTCTTCTTCTACCTATTTCTTCTTTCTAAAACCCTCACTATTGGAGTTTCCGGCGTTCGATTTCTCGGCAGTCGATAAAGTGAGTATCGATGTCGAATTTTCGAAAGTCGAAAATTTCGGGATGTGACACTAAGTTTCCAAATTTCTCTTATTTAACTTATCTCAAGTTAATTTCCATTCCAATTCAAATTTCAATTTTTCTTAAGTTATCAACTTACTAATATTCTATTCACCAATTTTCTTCCAATTCACTTTATTAATTTATTTACTTCACTAATTTATTTCATCATCACAATTACTTTTATTTACTCTTCTTAAATTAAATTTCATTCTAAACAAATTTCAAATTCTTATAGTTTTTTTTAAAACTTATTCATATTCCATAAACATTTTAGATTAAACTCCAGAGTTTAAACAATTACTTGAGTATTTCAAAATCATTTTTTGAAATCATATATACCCAAAATCCTTTGGTATATCAAATTATTCCTTTGAATTTAAAATCAAACCCAGTTTTGCAAACAACTCCAATTCAAAACATTCAGGTAGCAATTCCTCCCTTGGAAACTCGAAATGAAAGTCGATGATGCTGCAGTCTTCACCGAAATTATTTTCCAGCGACCGAAGTGAGTTCAGTGCTTTTATTTCCTTTAATACCATTTTTTAATATTTTTATCCCAAATATTTTCCAAATAACACCACCATTATTTTCAAGACTTTGAAAAATATTTCAAAACCAACGGGATTTAGATTTCTAAATTTCCAACTTTGGAATTCCTTTTTAAATCTATATTTAAATATTCCTATGGAATTTCATTTCAAATTATAAATCACATTTATAAATTTATATTTACAAACTCATTTTGTCATATGGATTAATTTCTTAACTTCTGGTTATAATATCAATTTCTTATTCAATTTCCACAACAACAAATGACAATAGTTTAATATTATCATTTCCTAGCAACCAAGCAAACCATATCTAATTATAATAATTTCTGAAAATTATTTCTTTAATATATAAAAATAATTTGGGTAAAAATTTACCCCATTTTAAAACAATACCATGTCGAATTGTTCTACTCAAGTGTTTAGAGATCCCTATAAATAACGTTAATTACTCGTATTGACCAGAATCCATAAGCCACTCAATAAACCAATCAACACAATATAAAACGATTTTATATCCACTAACAAATACGTGCTTATATCTATTAATATGATCAAACTCATTCCAGGGTGCTACTGACCCTATCTCTAATGAGTAATACCCACCAGAGCCAAGGTTCTCGCTTAACCTTCAGCTCTGATACCAAGTGTCACGGTCCGGATTTTCGACACCGAAATTTGACAACAATACGTCTACTTTATTAAAATGTCGAGCAATCGAATGCCGAAAATACCATATCGTTAGGGAAAAGAAGAAAGAGGTAGAAGAAGAAAACAGAACAACAACACAGAATCACACAATCGCAGTGGAACAATATATAATAGATAATAACTGATCTTTATACAAAAATAACTATAACCGTTATTATAAATTACATCATCAGGGTACAATACATCGATAACACAACACTGGACCGTTATAATAACTTGTCCTCACAAAACTGAATATACGGCCTACAATACACATCGAAATATAAGTCAGATACGTGAAATACGACTTCGCCATCCAGCTCGTCTCCTGAGCTCCATAGCATCCTATCCTGTATCTGTAATACTCAGTCTGACCCGAGCATTATAATTAAATAACACCCGAGTCGGTCTGGAAAACCAGTGTGAGAAAACACACTCAATTTGAATTATTAAAGTTCAAAATTCTTTGAAAATCAAAAGTATCTCGTAAGACCACATAACAAATAAACACGACAGGTTTTTATCTTACTATAACCAAAACATTTCATATCAAAATCATCTGATATTACAATAGCGTCTAAATACAAATACTTATTCAAATAGCTGAAATGCTTGCATCTCACGTTCCAGCATAGTTGGGCACAATCAAAACCTTACGACGCTTATTGGAGAATGGATTCCAACTGAATGACTAGGCACTGGGTACCACCTGTCACAGTACATGTCTAGAAACACTGTACCGAGATCGAACCTATCGATCCCTGCCAACACAAGACCGGACTATCCCTGACCTGGATAGACCGAATATGCTATCACCCCGGGTGTTCCCACCCTTTCCGAGCGCCTTTCACACGTAGTGATAATATCCGAGGTTATTTAGAAGGGTGATAGACATACCCTACTTGGGTGCTACCCACTTAGCCTTGCTGCATCTCCTCTGCTTTTCAGTCATTCCCGGTTGATGAGGCTAGAGGCTACAATTACCGTTCTAGAAATATTCACTTAGAATGCTCATTGTCCTCCAATGACAATGTACTGGTAGCATTCATCCATACAAGTCTGTTTCGAGTTCGAACAGAACCGAAGGCACCATTCCTACTAAATCCATTTTGAAATCTCTCTCAGGATTAGTAGCGATTAGCCCTTGCACTTCACTGTTCCATCTTCGACTCCATGCTCTTGTCTTCATTCGAAAACGTACTCGTTGGATCGAAGTGGTTTTCAGATAACAAATCTGATCCCGCTCTCTTTGAAACAACCTTTGCAATTTCCCGGTAAACTCAACCCCGGTTCTCTAGGAAATAAACAGACGAAGATAAGATCGGAGATCACCTCCTAATCGTTAGTGGACGGATTTCCTTATCAACATCCTAGAAGAATTAAAATGAGTTTATACGTACAGTATAGCGCCTCGAACGGTACTGTACCATATAAATCCCATATTTCACCTAGATATTTCCAAAGTTATATTTAGGGTCTAGATTTGATAGTCGGTTATTTAACTGTCAAATAAAACAACCATTCAACCAAATATTTCATTTCCACCGAAAAACACCAAGTTTTATTTAATTTAGATTTTAAATAAATTAAATCTCTTTATCCAAAAATATACATTTATCATATCGAATTCAGCATATTCACAAATTATCTTTTTTTTTCAAAATATTTGAAACCCTTTTAAATAATATGGAAAGTACCACTACGATATCAAACCATGGATCACAGCTCAATGGTTACATCTTTATCTAAGTGAAATCCAAGACTTAACTGCAGGCACTCACTGCCTCCGATTACGCCATGCGAGTATACCAATAGTTTTCGAAAACTCTATTTAATAACTTTCAAAACAATACTTACAAAATTTCTATAAAGAAAAAATTTTCCAAGTTAACTTTAGACAAAACTACTTTTTAAATAAAAGCTATTATATAAAATATTAATATTGAATAATTATCCTTTTAAAATAATAATACTAATTAAACCTTTAATATTAATTAACTACTATAACTAACTTAATTAACATTTACTTTAACAATTTTTAAAACAACTAAATAAAATAAATTTTTTGAAACATTCTTATAAACACTTTTAAATTTTCTAATTAATACTTTAAAATCTTTCCTTTTTAAAATAACTTAACTTCTCAGAAAATACATTTTCAACTTCAATATGGCCAGTCTAATCATTTATAAATCCCTCTCGATTTATCTCCAGTTTAATTTACGTTCCAATCCCATAAATTTTCTTTCTCACATTTCTAAAAATAAAACTACTATTTATTTTTAAAATGATTTACCCATTTCCTTATAAATTCCCATCGTGAATTTATAAATTCAAATTATCCATTGATAATTCTTCACTTTATTTTATAAACTTCGTTTATAAATTCTATAGTCTCATTTCCCGTTTAATCACTGCTTCACACGCTTAATCGATTTCAAATCAATTTTCCAAATTAAATTCCATTTAAAAATTTATTTCTTGATTTACCCAAATTTATTCGAAAAACCCCCTAATTTTAGATTCACCTCTTTTTTATGATTTAAAATCTTGTTTAAATCTGGAACATCAATTTCCTATTTTATTTCAAAATACCACTTTTATTTTTCCCAAATTATTTAAATCTTAAATTTAAAAATACATTCTTTTATACTTAAACAATATCGCTTAAGTTCTTATTTTTAAAACTCTTTTATTCACATTTATCCAAAAAACTTATTTTTCCATATTCCGAAATTTATTAAATAGGATTTTAAAATCAAACTATTTATTTTTCCAAAATTCATTCTTTTAATTTATCCAACTTCACTATAAATATTTTACTTTAAAATTCCTTTTTTATTTTCCTTTAAAAATTCAATATTTATATTTTTGATATTTTAAAATAACAAAAATATATCCAGCAATACCATAGCATCCAATAAATCAATTTTCAATATAATCTATCACAGATTATTCAAATAAATTATATCACTGGATATGACAATAATTTCAGCATTTTTGAGGAATTCAGTTGGATCCCTCCAACCTGTTTTTCTTGCATCCACAGATGTTAGCACAATATAAAAATATCAATCCCACTTCGAGGGGGATATCGTGGTATATAGGGTCGTCCCCTATTATGCGGGGCATATAGGGTCTCATCCGCTATATAAATGCGGAAATATCAATCACTCCAATATATATATATATATATATATATATATATATATATATATATATATATATGCTACTATATATACTATAACATCTAGACTGATAATAATTATCAAATTCAATCAATCAACCACTAATAAATTTTGACTACTTAAAATTAATTGCAGAATTCCAAATTTGAGTGAGATTAACTCACATTGATTTATTTTATTTTTCTCTGCTGAACATCCAAATTTAATTTTTGTCTTTCTCTAAAATCCCAGCTATTTATTAATGTCACTTTCCCGCCGAACCTCGCAATAATAAGGATTATAAATTTATTAGCAGTCAATTTTTAAACAGTTTATAACTGAATCATCATTTTTTTTAACAAAGAAATCCATACCAAAAGTCACAAGCTCGGCATCACCCTAAACATCATGACACCACCGCCCCCCACAGGTGCAGCCTTATCACTAGCAAACTAACCCACCTCGCCTATAGCCCATCAGAGTACCACTGCACGCCTCTTGCATCCACTTCCGCCGCCTAACACCCTCGAGACCACCACCACATCGCGACCCAAATGCCCAGACACGTCGCCACCTCCAGACTTCACCGCCCAACCTTTCGGTCATGACTTCCCCTACGCGAGCCACCTTTTCCAGCGACATCGTCTTGCCCTTCCCATCGCACCCCTCGCCTGCGACCCCAATCTGCGCACCCCTCCTCGAGATCTCGAACGAGGTTGTCTCGATTTTAATTGAGCCTTGAAATTCTTTTATTTTTTCGGCCATTATTGTTGAACTAGGAAACATAAAAAGAAAAAGAGAACAGGACGTTGGATTGTATAAAGGAAATGGATAATGAGAAAGCTTCTGTTTTGATTTTATAATGCAATTTTTTTTTCTTTTTATTTTACTGTGTTCGGCTGTTATGAAATGAAGAGGGGACGTGATATTTGAAAGGAGGGAAACGTGTTAGAGGAAAGCTACAGTGACTTTTGAAATGAAGGGGGAAAGTACCGATGTGAAATTATTTATCAACTCAATTATATATATTATTTAAATTTAAATCGTCTCGAATTCGTAACTTAAAATCTTGACCTCCTATCGAGGCATGCCGCTAGGCGATTATAATGTTATACTCCTATTCCAAACGCAATGGAAAAGGTTTCGAATAATAATTCGATCGTATGGAGAAGATAGCTTTTTGGACCTACTTATATTGAATTTTCGATATAAATTCCAGCGCATTTATATACCGTATGCCCACACGATAACTCCAAATGCTACGAAATTTGAAATCCGATAATAATACACTATTATGGATCCAATAGAATAGTTTCGTCGAATTTCGAGACCGTGCCCCGGAAGGCTATTTTTTAAATGTCAATTTAAACGATATATTTTTAAAACTGAACAAATCACCTTTAAATTCAAATTAAAAAGCTTCACTATCTTCAGTATTATAAATATAAATTTTATAAGTTTTTAAATTATTTTTACCAAGCTTAAAACTCATGCTTTCACATTTTACCCAATTTCCAATTATTAAATTCAAAAATCTAATTATCCGATAAATGGTTATGTTTGAAATTCAAGTTAAAAATTCACTTTTAAATATTTAAAATCAATTAAATATTTCAATTTCAAATATCCAAAATTCTGGGTCGTTATAAGTGAATAAACCGGCTCAACTTTGTTTCATACTAGCGATGGTATACAAGGCAAGGAACATTTAATTTTATTTTTCTTTGATCTTTTTTTATAGCTTAAATTTATGATTCTTAATTTCTTATCAATCGATTTAAATGCAACATGTCATTCGTAACTTTAATATTAAATGGATAACCATATTAGCAAGTTCATGTTAAAAATAGATAACTTCAAACATACATATAATCAAATGTGAAATACGAAATTATTTTTATAAACTTGTTTAATTTTTATAAAGCTAAGTTTAAATAATTATTTTTTTGTAGAAATTAGTTTTTTTTATAAATTTAGTTAATAGTTCAATTAGTTATTTGTGTTGTTCAATAAGCATAGTCCGTCCATGAGGCTGCCTTATAATCTACATCAATAATATGACTTATCCATGATAGGCTTCACAAAAACCATCTGTACATAATGTCACTTCTTTGTTAAGCACATGGTAAAAGTGTGGTAAACCGAGACATTTTCACTATTAACATATGGACATAAATTTGTTGTCACTGTATTTGTTCTGCAAAAATGCAACATAGCAAGTAGAGCACAATTGTGCAAATTTCTGATGATTTGGTATATCTGACGTAAGATTAGCTTTTCCTTTACATGGAGTTAGGATTCATTTCATTAAAGTATGAAACCAAGTTAATGCTTAAAAATTGTAGAAGCCTATGATTTGGGTTGTCAATGGGTACCCGAGAAATCCAATATCCGTTCGAATCCGTATCCGAAAATATGAAAAATATCCATTATCCGGAAAGCGGATACGGATATGGTTATTGTGGTATCCGTATCCGAAAAATATCCATTCGATTAACTAATGCATATATATATATATTCAATTAAAATTATATATAATTAATTTATGATTTTCCATCTATTTCCTAACCATTGGATGTTACTACGATATGGTTTCTTGCACATTTTTAGTGAAAATAGACAGTATTAGTGTTTAATTTTTGAATATTTTTGGATACGCATACGGATATTAGTATAAACCAATGTTTTATCATCATATTTTTTATTCCTTGGTTTTTTTATGAACATTAATACAAAAACTGTTTTATGTTGATCCAAACCTTTTCATTTATACTTTTAAAGTTATTAATTATGGGCAGAGCGGATAAATATCCGATATCCATCCGTATTCAAAAATTAAGCGGACACGGATATCTGATATTCAAAAAATAAGCGGATACGGATATCCGATATTCGAAAATGATTTTAGATATGGATACGGATATGGCACTATCCGTATCCGAAAGTATCCGTTGACAGCCCTACCTATAATAAGATTTTAGTCTATTGTGATCTAGGCTAATGTTATTCGATTCATTGAAATTAAATAACGGAATCTCCTACAATTTAATGATTTTGTTAGCTCTTAGAATTTTAATATTGTGATTTACTAATTTGAATGAAAAATTGAGAGAGGATGAATGGTAATTCACTAAAGCACTAGTTATGTATTTCACTGTATAATTTGTTTTATTTGATACTTTTTTATTCAATAATATTTGCTGATATTATCCACATATTTTCTAAAGAAGGCAAGCAGAGGAATCAATGTCGAAACTAAAGATTTTGTCAAAGTTCAAGGCTTTGGATGCTAAGGCAAGGGAGCAGTTAATATAGAAGGCCTACAACTGATAATGGCACCGCACTACTTATAAGTCACACTTAATCAATGTCACATAGATTCCATGGCGCATCTTATTGATACCGCTCATCATTAACACCATCTGTTCCCAATGCCGCTATATTATGATGCCGCATATTATTGCTACCAATACCATCTGATTGACGAAGCTACTTCAATAATGCGGCCATAAGTCAATGCCACCCATTGTTGATGCTGCGATAATCAATGACGCACCGATACTGCTCCATATCAATGTCGCCCCTCATCAAAATGGATTAATGAGTAGTATCGTGCGTCATCAATAAAGCTAATGACATCTGATAACATTAATACTGCATACCATCTATAGAGTTGAATGATCAATATCAAATCCCTTACATCGCTAAGCAATGCCATAATTTATTAGTGTTATAGCGGCATGATCTATGCCACATCTCATTAATGAAGAATCATATACAAAATCACAACTCAGCAATACCGCATCTAACCAATGTCGCACGTAATCAACATCGCATCTCTTTAAGGTTGCATCTTCTTCAATACCGCCCATGCCACCTCTGTTTCATGTCACCACACTTCAACGTCACCTTTCAAGTACTGTCGTGTTCATTCAATGTTGCACCATGCTTCATTAATGTTGCATGTCATCAAATCAACAAAGAATGTTGACTAAAAGAATGTCATAAGCTATTAAAAAAGTCGATGTTGAAGATTATCAATAAGAGGTTGCCGAATGATATCAATATGAAAGAATAATTAAGGGTTGCGATGATGATGTTGAAGGTCATGCAAAGAAAAGGGAATAAAGTCATTCATAAGAGCAAATTCGAAAGGATTTGGAATATCTCCTTTATAAATCTCTCAAGGCCTTCACACTCTATCGTATGCTCCATGTTCAGGCCACTGCCAAGATAGTAAGAAATGGCACCATAAGTCAATACAAGCAAAGGGGCAAATGTTATCCACATGTTTTCTAAGGGAGGCAAGCAAAGGAGTCAATGCCAAAACCAAAGGTTTATGTCAAAATTTAAGGCTTTAGATGCCAAGGAAAGGGAGTAGTCAACATCGATGGCCAACAACTGATAATAGTGCCGCACCGCACTTAATCAATGCCTCGTAGATTCCATGGTACATCTTATCAATACTACTCATCATTGATACCATCTGTTACCAATGCCACTATATGATGATGCTGCGTATTATTGCTACTAAGACCATCAGATTTACGATGCTACTTCAACAATGAGGCCCTAAGTCAATGCCACCCATAGTTGATGCCGCTGATAATCAATGCTGCATCGATATTGCTCCATATCATTTCGCCCCTCCTCTAAATGGGTTAGTGAGCAGTATCGTGCGTCATCAATAAAGCCAAGGACATTTGATAACATTAATACCACATACCATCTATAGAGTTGGACGATTCATATTGAATCTCTTACATCGCTTAACAATGTTGTAATTCATCAATTTTATAGTGGCATGATCTATGCCATATCTCATTAATGAAGAATCATATACAACGTTGAAACTCAGTAATACCACATCTAACCAATGTCACATGTAATCAACATCGCATCTCTTTAAGGTTGCATCTTCTCCAATGCCGCTTATGCCACCTCTATCTCATGTCACCACCCTTCAATGTCACCTTTCAAGTAATGCCGCGCTTATTCCATGCCGCGCCATGCTTCATTAATTCCGCATGTCATTAAATGAACAAAGAATGTTGAACAAAAGCATGTCTTAAGCCATAAGAAAGTCAATGTTGAAGATTATCAATAAGTGGTTGTCGAATGATATCAAAACGAAAGAATAATGAAGGGTTACAATGATGATGTCGAAGGTCATGCAAAGAAAGGGGAATAAAGTCATTCACAAGGGCAAATTCAAAAGGATTTGGAATATCTCCTTCAAAAAGCTCCTAAGGCCTTCACACGTTATCGTATGCTCCATGTTGAGGCCACCGTCAAGATAGTAAGAAATGGCACCATAAGTCTCATATCGCCACTTAGAGCAAGCCTATTCATTCCAACCACTATAAATAGAGATGTGCCCCTAAAGGGGCACTTAATTTCTTTCTCACTTTTATCACTTTTTCCAATTAAGATCTTCTTTAAATTCTCTTCATTGAGAGCTCGAGGACAAATTAATGGCATACAAGATAACGAGGGAGAAGATGACATATCTTTAAACAAGGGCTTGAACAATTAGATAATTGCATATTTGCACATTTTATAACATAATCACGATTGAATAAAGTACATGACTTGAGCCTATTGTCCATGGTTTTCTGGGTCTGCCTATTTTATATTTTGAATTTATGAATAGAATTTAAAAAAATCTTGTGAAATATCATAAAACCAAGGGATATTATTAGAATTTCTTCGAACATTACTTCTTATACACACACCTTGGATGTTGAATCAAATTTTGGTTTACCATTTTAGTGCTAAAAGGGGATCCATTCGGATGGTCGAAAAATGACCGAAATTCCTCAAATGGGATCTTTTGAATTTCGTATTTTGAAATGATTTCAAATGTGAATTCAAAAGCTTTTGCGGGTGGGATCAGCAGCAGCATAAGTGTTAACAACCGAATATTAGAGCATCTCCAACCCATCAACTATTTTGATGTAATGTCAAATATACATCATCAACATTTAATTTAGTTCAAATTTTCATCTCCAATGTTAATGTTAATGACAACGTTATGATGACTTGACAAAAAAATTATTAGACATTGTCTAGTGCAATGTCTAGTTTTAGACATTGCACTTCACAATGTGAGGTAATAAATATTCACAATGCAGTAATTTTTTATCTATTATTTTTATTTATTTAATTTCGATTGGAACACACAGTCAATTTTTTCTCAATCTATACATTTGCATTGGAGTAGTTTTCTTGTTTTTAATGTGATGTTTAATTTTTAGAAATTACATTGACTTAACATTGTGATTTATCCCTTGATACATAGGATTTAATTAAATCACATCCTATTTGCATTGAAGATCTCTTAATTCCACTCCTTCACCATCAATAACACCTCCTATGGAATACATCAAAATCTTCCCTTCCACATTAATAATAACTCCGATTCGATACCAATCTCGTTCTCCTTCGAAATTAATCCCTTCCGTGGTCAGCGTCAATTTCTCCTTCTCGTTCAAGCATCAGTCACTTAATCGGCATCTTATTCTTTTTAGATCTAGATGATTTTAGATCCAAATGAAATCATGGTTTCTAGATCCAGGTGACATTGGATCTATAGATCCAAACATTATCGAGCTTATGAAATGAAATGAAATCGAATCTTTGGAACTGAATGGTGACGAGTTTGAGGATTCAAAGGATACAGTATTTATAGATGGAGTCAGTGAGGTCGCGATATTTGATGACAAAGGCTAATTCAACACCGCATGTATTTAGTAGCGCTGAAGGTTCAATGGCGTAGTTAATCGACGATGTTGGGATAGTAATGGTGCTGGTTGGAGTTATGCCGCAGGACTGCGCAATGTCGTAAATTTGATGATCTCGGAAATATTTCATACCACTAATTGACGCCAGAGATAACCGATGTCGTAGATTGGTAAGTCCGCAAAGGTGTCAATACCGTAAATCAGCTAATGCCGCAAATTGACGATAATCAATGTCGTAAGGATAATCAATGTCGAAGCCCACGTTAATGTCGAAAGGTTTATGATTTTTTTTGACGATTTCATTCCAAAAATTTACAAATTTCAAAAATGAATTATTTTGCGAATCAAAAAATTTCAAAAAGAACATTTTTTGAATATTTCAAATTTCAAAAATAATGCTTCAGATTATAAAAGGGGGGGTGGGTGGCGGGGGTTAATTTCAAAGGGGTTTGATTTGGAAAACTTGTGATTATAAAAGAATTTCAAGCTTACAATGCCGTAAATCATCAGGATATCATACATGGATCTTAACTATATCAAAATCATATATACATACGTTCTTTCAAAAAACTTAATTTTAAAAAAGTAAATGTTTTTGAAATGAGTTTTATGAAGTTGAGATTTCAAGTATGCATCAAATATGTATATTTTGAAAATATTTAAATTTCAAAGATGAAGAATTCAGATTCTTTCCCAGTTTAAAATTTGACAAGTTTAATGTACGTTGATTTTTAACGATCTTCAAAAATACTAAGTTTGGTGCACACTTAAACCCCAAGTATATGATTAATGATTTTGAAAATGAATGATTTCGAATGTGCTAAAAGTTTCACACGCTTATGATTTCACTACAAGGGGAAACGCAATTTCCGACGGCCAAAAACCGTCGGCGGCCGTCGAAAAAAGCTGTCGGAATTTGCTGCGTCGGGGAGCAGTACTTTCAACGGTTTCTGACGGTGCCTGTCGAACATATTTCCGACGGGTACCAACAGTTTCCGGCGGTTTCCGACGGATGCCGACGGGCGTCGGTAACCGTCGGCAGCCGTCGGAAATTTTCACCTGTAAGTCGTCGGGAGCCGTCGAAAACCGTCGGGAATAATGAGCTACAGGCCGCCGGTAACCGTCGGTAGCCGTCGGAAATTTTGACCTGTAAGTCGTCGGGAGCCGTCGGAAGCCATCGAAAATCTGCTGTGTTTTTTTTTTATTTTGGCTGCAAATATAGCCTTCCAACCACATTACTCTTCCAAACACTATTATATCAATACTGCACAATCCAGTATAAAATATTCCAACCAAATATCAAAATCCAAACTACACAATATTCAATAAACACACAAATAAATAAAATTAAATCAAAAAAAATACATAATATACATAATCATCCCAACATTGACAATAATCATAACAGTAAGTGTTCTATCATGTTATGAATACACAAAATCATCAAGATCCTCATCCACATCATCATACAACCATAAAACCAAATCATTCAAAACTAAAACAAAACATACCTGAACGAGCAAGCAAGAAAGCAATGAATCAATCTCCGCCAGATCCAGAGCCAGCCGAGGAAGGGAAGCGGCCACCATACTGCTGCATGTACTCTAACAACTGTGTGGTCTGCATGGCCTGTTGGCGGTTCTGCTCCTCCAGTTGGGACACTCTAGTCCACAATTCTTCTATATCGGCTAGATCGCTCTGACCTCTATTCCGCCGACCCCGTCTCTGACTACTGGACTGCAACAATGGAAAAATGAATAAAATTCAAGTTTATTGTTTTGTAAAGGTCAAAATATCAAATTTGAAGTATTTTAAGAAAAAGTAAATTATTTACCGCTAGATTTCCAAATCCGTATCGTCGACCATGCTCTGCTGGATCCATAACGGACTCAAAAATAGCGTCCTCCCCATCGGTCGTCAGCTGATCTCGACCCGTATCAGTAAGAAGTTTATGCCGCTGCTCCATAAACTTCTCCTGCATTAACAAATTAATATAATATCATATCTTATATCATTATAGTTTAACAGTTAAAACAATTACTAATACTGAATAAAATGAAATATGCTTACATGGCTTTTGCTGGATTTATCGTCCTGCCATGTATACGAAACAGTCCCGTCTGAATTAACATGCTCGACAGCATGCGTACGGGTGAACACGTCCATATAGCTGACAGGACCATGTGCCTAGACTTCCTAAAGTTGATCGTTACATACAATTATTATACATTTAAAATCATATAACATAAACTATTTATATTTATTATTCAGTAAATTTACCAACTCTTGCCGATACTGCTGAAACGACTTCGATCCTCCGCGATGAGTGACGGGATTCTTATTTCTATTTGCGGAGTTTCTATCCGACTATGCCTGTACATTCAAAATTTGATACATTATTTTCGATCACGTTAAATTAATAATTCAAAAAAATTAGTATACTTGCCTTCGCCTCGTCCGTCTCCCAGTATCTCAACCAAGCTTGCCACACGCTCTCTCCCATCCACCGTGGTTTCTTACCAGATTTCTTAATCTCCGATATCGTGTCCCTATAGTTCTTGCGCATTTTCTTCATCCAGTATCCTCGTGCCAGCATCATATCGTCTGTCTGGATGTCTATCTCAGCCTGTGTTAAAAAAATTACACTTTAAACGATAAACAGTAGAAAAACGACAAAAATGAATTAAAAATGGAAAACAGAAAAATACACATACTAAGACATCCTGCCATATGCACTCTATGATGTGAGGAGGGATGCTATCCCACTTCGGCCAGCAAGCACTGATTCTACTGTGATAAGCAACTCTAGAGACGTCCAGCACAACCTTAGAGGGAAGTAGGTCGAACCCCTTGTTTTTTAAGTATGATATAGATAAGTACGTATATCATAAAAAAAATAAGATGCTGAATAAAATTTAATTCTTACCCATCTGCTCTAGGAACTAACGATACTACTGGACGCTGTGGCTCTTGCGATGGGCCACTGCCATCGCCTCCTAACGATCGTGAAGAGCTCCTACCTCTATTTGACATAATGCTAAACCTGTGACATATACACATCATTATATAAGACAATAATAACATGATAATGGAATATATTTCATATGAAAATGACATCAATGGTATAAATTGCTTAATTAAAGACTGAAATGGAAATAGAAATGGAAATAGAAATGGAAGTGTGTTATACTTGATTCATAATGGGTGTACTCTTCCAACGATAAGTAGAGTTCATTGCATTTGTAATAAAAATTGCTAAATAAATGACAAATGGAAATAACATAAAACATGTAAACAATAGTAATCGGATTTGGTTTCATAGTTACATCAATTTCATAATACATCAAGAATTCAACATAGTTATATCAATTACAAAAAAACAGATTCAGATTTATATCAGTCATCATCGTCTTCTGATTCAGATTCGGTCTCGTTTTCGACGATATTTTCCTCTGCACTGTCAAACGCTTCTACCAAAACATTTGATTCATCGATCAAAGGACCAAAATCTATACGATCGTCTGTAATTATTATATCGTTATTTTGCTCGAGATCTACCTGATAAGCTTGTTCGTCCGGAATATTCTTCCCATCGAATGTGAATCTGGCCTTTGTTTTAAAAACTGCAGACCAATCTGCTTTATCTCTTTTTAGAGACGAATAAGGAGCGTAATAAACTTGCAATGCTTGTTTGGCTAGTACAAAAGGATCATACTTGTGATAGTGCGATGTATGCTTTATTTCGATAAGATTATAATCCTTGTGCACATTAATTCCAGAACCTGGAACATTGCTAAACCAATTGCATCTAAATAGAAACACCTCCTCCGCGGGTCGTGAGAAATATGTCAGTTGCAAAATTTGTATTAGAACGCCATAAAAATCATTTAAGTGATTTTCTGGATCGTCGCTACCTTTAACAAATACACCAGTATTATTTGTTAATTTTTCTGCACCGTATTCTTTGGTGTTAAATTTATATCCATTGACGAAATATATTGGATATGTCTTGACCACTCTTTTTGGTCTCATCGCAAGATGTTTCAACCCTTCGTCAACAACACAATTTCTCGGCTCATAAACGTAATTTGAAAACCAACCGGAAAATTCTTTACTGAGATCTCCGTTCGGATGTTCACGTTCATAAACACTGTTTATATAAACAAATTATTACATTACGTTATACACGCGCATGCATTATAGAAAAGAATAAAACACAAATTATTATTTCAGATTACCTAACAAACGGTGCAACCTCAGCACAATTTAGAAGAATATAAGTATGTGCTACATGAAGATCTCTATCGTCTAGCCATATTTCTACACATTTTCCAGAAGGCCGACCATGTTGTCTAAAAATAGATAACATTGCTTGAGAGGACTCTTGTTCGTCGCCTTCGTCATTACGAGGAACACTTTGAAATGAAATATTCACATGGTCACTGAAATAGTGAGAGAAAAAGAACGAAGCTTCTTCTTCGATGTAAGATTTACATATCGAACCTTCAACTCGTGCTTTTTGCATCACTTTTTTCTTCAGATGATTCAAATATCTATGCAAAATTAATTTATATTAACTTCATCTTTCAAATGCAATTAAATTACGTTATAACATATTACATACCTCTCAAATGGATACATCCATCCATATTGGACAGGACCTCGAAGTCATGCTTCAGATGGGAGATGAACAGGTAAATGTTCCATCACATTAAAAAAACCCGGCGGAAATATTTTCTCTAATTTGCAAAGCAATATAGGAATGTCCACTTCAAGTTTACGTAAACGTTGCACTTTTAAAGTAGTCGAACAAAGCTCTTTGTAAAACATACTAAGCTCCGTTACTACCTTCCAAACTTTTAACGGCAGTAGTTCTTTGAAAATTACGGGAAATAAATTTTCCATCATTATGTGACAGTCGTGACTTTTCATTCCGCTCAATCTTCCATTTTCAAAGTCAACACATCTACGAAGATTTGATGATATCCCATCAGGAAATCTTAACCCTTCCACCCATTTTAACACAGTTTTAACTTGATTATTATCTAATTTGTCACATGCTTTGGGTTTTTTACTGTCATTTGGTTTCATATGAAGCTCGGGACGTTTTCATAATTCTTCTATATCACGTCTTGATTTCAAATCATCCTTCGTCTTCCCTTTCACATTCAAAATTGTGTTAAAAACATTATCAAATACATTTTTCTCATTGTGCATCACATCTATGTTATGGCAAAGCAGAAGATGTTTCCAATACGGCAACTCCCAAAATATAGTTTGTTTGCACCAGTTATGAACAACTGATTTGCCTTCAATTTCTGTTTGCTCGCCAGTTTCATTTATCTTTGGATAGTCCTTAACAAGTTCATATATGTCTTCGCTTGACCATATCGTCGGTGGTTGTCTGGTTTCTACTCTATTAGCTAAAAAAAATTTCTTGTCTCCTCTGAAGGAATGATTTACATGGAGAAAATATCGATGACAATCAAACCATGAAATTTTCTTACCATGAGGTAAAGAAAACGCTCGTGTTTCATCCATGCAATATGGACATGCTAGACGACCGGCAGTACTCCATCCCGAAAGCATTGCATAGGCAGGAAAATCACTTATAGTCCACAACAAAGAAGCAAACATACGAAAATTTTTCTTCTTGGACACATCGTATGTTTCTACTCCTTCGGTCCACAGTATTTTTAACTCCTCAATCAACGGTTGTAAATATACATCGATTCCTTGTGTCGGATCGTCGGGGCCAGGAACGACAACAGTAAGAAACATATATTGCGTTTTCATACACATCCATGGAGGTAAATTATACGGTGTGACGATAATGGGCCAGGATGAATATTTAGAACCAAATTGAGAAAATGGAGAAAAACCGTCCGTACATAATTCTAATCTAACATTTCGACTCTCCGCTGCAAAATTTGGATACGTTTTATCAAAATGCTTCCATGCTTCTCCATCGGCCGGATGTGTCAACGTACCCTCTTCCTCCGTTCTCACGCTATGCCACCTCATATTAGACGCAGTTACAGAAGATGCATATAATCTTTGAAGTCTTGGAGTTATGGGTAAGTAGTGCATACGCTTGTACGGAACTTCCTTCCCCTTCTTTTTTCTTGGTTTGTATCTCTCCTGGTTACAAACTTTACAATTTCTAAGGTTTGCGTCTTCTTTCCAAAACAACATACATCCTTTTAAACATGTATCTATTTTCTGATACGGTAAATCAAAAGCCGACATAAGTTTTTTAACTTCGTAGTGATTTTCACACATTAGATTATCGGGCAGCATATGTCTTTTTGCAGCTTGTACAACAGCCGTAAACCCAGCTTCAGTGATGTTGTATTTTGACTTCATCGCAATATATTTTGCGATTACCGACAGCTGAGTGTCGCTTTTACAACCATCCCAAATAGGTTTCTTAGCTGCATCTAGTAAATCATAAAAAAAATTTGCTTCAATATTTGGTTCTTCAACATTTCCATCATCGTCGTCAACTTCAACCATAGGAAACATTGATCGTGCTGCATCTTCGACCATATTTTCTATACGGGTCGTTGAAACTATTTCGTTAACGACACTTTCAGACTTTACAGAAGTATTTGCTACAACTTCACCATGCCGATCCCAAACATAATATTCGGGTACGAAACCGTGTTGGCACAAATAATCTTTCACAATATCTGGTAACAAATACTTCAAATGTCTACACTTACTACACGGACAACGAATTTCTAGATCGTTTCCGTTATTACTTAAAGCGAATTCAACAAACACGTTTATACCATTATAAAAATCTTCTTTTATTGAGTCCCTCGGTCCTTTTCTTTGGTACATCCATCTCCTTCGATCAACAAAATAATCAATCATTTTTCCTATTTGACAAAATGAGAAGTTCAAAATTTAATATTTATTTTGAAGAATACAAATTCGAAAAAGATTATTTTCATGATCGTATAATATTTTGAATTTAAAGAACAACTTTACAAATTTAAAAATATTTTCAAATAGGGCACATTTTATTTTTTAACGTAACGATTTAAAAATATATATAATTTTTTTTTCATTGGTCAGGCATCCTACTTCCCATTACAAACACAGTAAGCATTTACATTTCGTATATTACTTCGTCTCAAACGATTCAACAAAATTTCGGCAGCATTTCCCTTTTGTTCCCCGCATTGTACACAAATGTGTGTACGCAGGAAACAAAAAAGAAAAGTTAGGCCGAAATTTTATGAACCGTTTGAGACGAAGTAGTATACAAAATGTAAATGCTTAATGTGTTCTTAATTGGTCAATACAGGGACAAATCCGACAAACATTATACCAGATGAATATAAATGGTCGTTTTTCGAAAAGAACGACTATTTATACAACGATCATGTACAACACTCGTCAGACGGGACCAAAAACTTTCTAAGGGACATTTGTCAGTTACATGCGCGCATTTTATGAAAAAATATAGTTTTACTCACTGTTCACATTTACAAAAATATATATTAATTTAACACATTTATTCAACGTATTACATCAACTTAAGGCTGTTTTAACATTTTTGTCATTTTTCAATACACACAATTATAATTTAGAGTAATGCATTTTTTTTGTTTCATAAGTAAATACGCGCACAATATAATACTCCTAGTTCATTCAATCATTTTATCTTATTCCATATATCGTATACAATCGTCGAATCAAGGCATACACAACAATTTACATATACATGAACAATCACAAATTATACGTGTTTTTCACAATTTCACGATAAAATATGAAATCGGTATACCATCTGATGCTATAAACTGTTATTACGCTATTGGAAACAATTGCAATCACTAATTCGCCCTAATTTATCAATTTATGCAAATCTAGAACTAGGGTAAAAACTGAATTTTTCACAAAAATAAGAGATTATACCTGAGGTTAAGAGTAATGGAGTTTGATTAGGGAGCCTTGGAAGATCCGGAAGCTAGAAATTTGGGATTGGAAGCTTGGAGGTTGAATTTGGGGGTTTTTTGGTGGAATTTTCGTATGGAGAAGAGAAGGAAGAAAGCTCTCGGCTGGAGCTATAATCGCAGATTTCCGACGGCTTCCGACGGCCGCCGACGGCCCGTCGAAAGCCGTCGAAAATTGGCCGTCGGAAGCCGTCGGCCCTGGCTGTCGGTTTTAAGGCCTTTTCTAGTAGTGTTTTGAAAATATATTGCATAATTAATTTTGTATGTAACATTTTTTGAAAAATACTATTTCAAGTACATAAAATTCTGTACAAATCTAGTTCTTTAAATGTGCCAGTTTCTGAAAATAACAAATTTCCAATGTTTAATTTCAGGTAAGAATCAGGTTTACAAAAGAATCCGAGTACACTAAGATGTGGGTTTTTAGGAGTATACAGTTTTGTATATGAGTAAGAACTTTTGAGTATAATATACCAAATCATAGGCTTATGGATTTAAGTGTGTGCGCGCGTGCGTGAACGCGCGTGCGTTCGTGCGTGAGAGCTTTCATGTAAATGCAATATCATATATGAAAGTTTTTGTGTAAATAAGATTTTGGAATATATGCAGTGTTTTATATGTAAATAAAATTTTCAATGATGCATGGTTGCATACATATAAATCTCGAGACTTCAAATATATGTTAATTTTGGATACAAAATTTCTTATAGGCTTCATATGTACAAAGTTTCAAGCATGCAGAGTTCTGTATATTAGCTGAGTTTCCGAAGCATAGAACTTCAAGTGCATGTAGCAGGTTTAAATAATCGAGCTTTGGATGCACGTCCGAGTTTTAAAATAAAAGATTTTTGCATATTTCTAAGGTTTGAGGATATTGAATTTCATATGAGTTTTGGTTTGAATATATAGCTTCAAATGTTCATATATACAAGTTTTCAAGTGAGTACAACCCCATATATAACTTTTTTAATGCATACTAGTCTTATATACATTGTTTTTAAACATAGTGGATTTTGGAATGTATTAATTTCATGAGGTATGGTTTTATATCAGTGGTCATGAAGATATGCTATATACTGGCTTTAGATTTTGTATACATGTGGTTTGCATACAATTTTCAAATGCATATGTTTTCAGATATGTGTGTTATTAAGATTCAAAGTTGCATGATTGGCTCTCAAATATAAATGCCAATTTCAAATGCCTTAAATGTACTTGATCTTGAATATACGATAGTTTTATAAAAGAATGCATGCAGCTTTCAGATGCATACCATTTCATGTGTATGTAGCTTTAAATATATTGATTTCATAAATACAAGTTCCGAGAATGTTTTGGGTATTATGGATATAAAACTTCTATACATGAAAGTTGCATGTAAATTGATGTCAGATGTTAGTTTCAAAAATCAATGTATAAAGCTTTTGGATTACAACAAAATGTGATGTTGAATGTATAAGAACTTCAGATGTATCAGACTTTGATATGTATAGTTTCAGGTATATGTATAACTTCAAATATACAAGGTTTCATATGCATCTGATTTTCCTAAATGGAACTTTGTAGTGATGTAATGGGATTTCATAATAAGTTTTTGGATAATAAGCATGTAGGTTTTTGAAAGTACGAGCTTCAAGAATATATATAGTTTTAAATATGTATCAGGTTTGCAAAGAAATATACGAGTATGATAAACAGAAGTAAAATGTAAGTTTTGGGTTTTTGCATTTTTACATGAAGTATAGATGATGCGTAAAAGTTTCACTGGAACAGATTGTTAATGTATATGTCTTGGGCACATATCAGGCTTTATAGATATAAAGTTTCTTATATATGGTTTGCAAATGTATGTAAAGTTTTATACGTATGTAGGCTCTAAAATATGTCAGCTTTCATATATTTATATATTGGTTTTTGTATTTGATTTTCAAAAAAATTTGTAGTCTTATAATTCTCAAATACAAAGTGTTTTTTATATACTGACCAGTTGCAAATATATGTAGCTTCATGAGGTTTCGCAATATATTTAACATTGAGTACATATCATTTTTTCGGACGTATGGAACTTATTATATGTATGAATTTCAAATGAATGTATGAATTTTCGAAAGGTATATATAGATTTAAATATGTACTAAGTTCAAGTAATTAAAGTGCGGGTTTTAAAAGTATTGCAGACGAATACCATTTTTCAGAAGTATAAAACTTCATATGCACAGGCAATTGGTTCATTTGAACAAGCTTTTGAATGTGTATCAACTTTTATGTAAAGCTAGTTTCATATATATACGACTAAGCATGGTTCCAAAGGGGAAAGGTCCTTATGCACACACATACATATATATGCAATTCCTTGAATATACAATTTCAAAATTATGAACTTTTGGATATGTGCAAATTCCGGTCTTCAAGAATATAATTTCTAATATACTACTTTCAAATATTAGTCTTCCTATGCGATTTATATATGTGTATCGAGCTTTCAAGAATCTCCATTTCTGTATATACATGTCTTCAAATACATGTTAATTTTGACTGAATATAAAGGTTTAACTTTGAATTATGTCCATTTCAGATGTATATATGAGCATATATGATTTCAAACATGTATATCAATTTCAAAATATATCCTATCAAGCTTTAAACAAAAGTGATTTGGTACACGTGCACAGTCTTAAGTATGCATAATTGAAAGGCATATACAATATCATATAGGCTCCTAAAAGAAAGGTATATATTAGAGCGTGAGTTTATGTGTGGGTCCGAGAATATTTATGTGCATGTTGTGTATGGGTGTGTGCGTGTGTAGTGCGTTGTATTAAATATGGACATGGCTATGTTTGCATAGAAGTAGGGTGCTGTCTGTAGGTGTAAACCAGAGTATATTAATAGGTGAGTGACTGCTTATATAACCTTGAACATTCACATACCCTTGAACATACTCAATCACACCCAACCTGTTGCATATACATACACACACAGTCACTAACATATAAATTTACAGTCAGATAGCAATGTGTGTGTGTGTGAATGTGCTATTTTTGGTGTGAGTATTGTGCTTATGAGGGTGTATTAATTGCGTGAGTGTGTAGATATGATTTTTTATTTGTATGGTTGCTGCTAAGTTTTTAATTATATTTACATATCTAATCTTAAGAGTGTGTGTATATAATTATGTTTATGCAAGATATGATACCGTTAACCTGCCTTTTAGCAAGGCAGTACACAGACGGATTTAACCCAATGGACTTCATGGTCATCAAGACAAAAAGCCCGAAGAAATGGTTACCAGGATTAGATATCGGTTATATTTGAAATTATGGACTATAGTTGAATGGATTCGGATGGACAACACTTAAAAATAGCTAAATATGGAACTAGCACTCCCCCTTGAAGAGGGATCAGATTGGAATATTCACTATATAAAAAGGGATCGGAATAGAGGGATTGGAGTAGAGGGATCAGATTGAACGGGATGCACACAACACAACTCAATGATGATCACTCCATAACTTAACAACCATAAGACGGATTGAAGTAAAACTTTGGAAACAAGAAGAAGGGACCCTAGAGAGTCTACCCTAGGGATCACATATCAAGTAGAACAAGTTGGAAGAATCGGCCCTCTTCCGTATGAGGAATTGGCCATATTCAAGTTCATAGTAATGATCGGTCAATAACTCAAATCTACAAAATGTAATCAACATGAAATTTGGAGGGAAAGTACATCACAACATGGGGGACCCATCATAGGAATCGCATCCTACAAATGCCCCAAAATAGGGACCCGCCCCGATCCCTATTATGGGCTCCGGTGGGCCCCAAACTTTCTGGGCAGGCTCGTCTTAGCTTCAGGGTTCCGAATTCGGATTTTAAGCGAGATATTTTCACGTCTTCTCCTATAAATACAGTGGACAAAGAAAAGCGATCTCTCTACTTCATTCTACCTTCTACCTAGGCTATACTTTGCCTTCTTTATTATGTGATTTCACGGATTTGTAATTGTAATGGCAGCATAAACGAATAAATGGAAAATCTTTGGAGTGGATGTTAGTCGGATTTAGCCGAACCACTATAAATCTTTGTCTCTCTTTACTTGCTTTCTGTTTTAATTTTGTTATTCTTCAATTTATATTTTCTACATTATATTATCCGAGATTTGTGATTGAATATTGATGCTTCCACATAACTGGATGTTGATGGCCATTTTTGATGCCAACCTAAAATAAATGCACATATATAAGGAATATACCTAGACTTTAACACTAAAATTTTTATACATATTAAATATAAATGCAAATGTTGTTTTGAGTTTAATATTTAAATAAAGTGAACTTACTTGTATTAAAATGAAAGAGTAGTTGATGTTTTATTGCTGTTAAAGCATATTAATGAAATCTTAATATATATATATATATATATATATCTGTGTGTGTGTAAAATTCAAGTTTTGAAAAATGTATTTATTTGATTATGGATAAATTAAAATAAAATTGGATGTTTCTATAGTTATTAAAAAATAGTATTAAATTATTGAAAGTATGAAATTATTTTTATATGTAATATTCTGTTTAATAATCTATTTTAGGGATTTGAAATGTGTTTTTTTAATGTTATTAGTAAATATTCAATAATCGACTAATTTTTATAAGACTGATAAATTAGTTATTTATTGTGAATATTAAACTATATTTGAGTATACATAATTATTTACTTAATTTTGAATTATGTATTTTTTATTCATTTCTTAGTATTTATTTCATTATCTAATATTATAATTTTTAAACGTTTCATTATTGAGTATTAATTCATTTATTTATATTTATTTGAGTAATCTATTTTATATTGATTTCTAATTTCTTACCTTTTTTTATTGATTCCAATTTTGTGAGTTATTCGCCGTTGATATTGATTTGATAATGTTTTGATATGATACACTGATGACATCTTTCTTTTGACTTTTGTGATATTCATTTCTGTGTGACGAGAAATTTGAATAAATGGTTTAGTGATACCATCTGGTATGCGACTTTAGGTAATGCTTTTCCGATTATTCATCAGACTTCTTATATAGAGATATCTAGTGTAGATTGAGTGTAATCTATGAGCATTGAATTATTATTTGAATAACTTGCAATGATATGGGACGTCGTAATATTATTTGTTTGATTATTCTTTGCGAGTAAATGACACTCAAACGAGGATTACTCATGTGTATATGATGATACTCGCTGAGGAGAATATATTGTAGCCATGTGTTGGCTTATGGTTAGAACCGTGTGTCGGCGAAGGATTAGAGCTCTAGTATATCATAGTTGTGTGTTGCCTGATATGTAGCCGTGTGTCGGCTTACATCTAGAGCTATATGTTTATATATGATGTGAGTAAAATATATCATCCACTTATGTCCAGCTCCCTTTATAGTTCGAAAGTGAACCAAATTGGCAAGTATCCACCCTAGCGGCCAGATCGTAGGGTCACACCCCAGATCTATGACATTATTATTGGTTATGATATTCGATGCGCATCACAGGATTAAAAGTTGGTAAGGTAGGTTCCCTACAGCCCTTTATGTCGCATAGGTCGGCGGTCAGTTACCAAATAGGAAAGTGCATGGTCGTGACCGAGGCTATGCGTAGACAAGCCATAGGCGAATGTGGGTCACAACATCCGTCGAGGTAACTGAAGACTCTAGGAACATATCCAGCTATTAGTAGGAGGCTTATACACCCTGGGTTCCTGGAGCGTGTTATGTGCTGTTAGTCTCCCTATTTGGTTTGGGGTTATGTGTAAGTGTTTGGCATATTTTATTCACTATCCCATAAGGTGGTTATAATGGAGACTATGTGTCTTAAGTGCAATCAGTTCCTATATATCCATACTATTCTGATTTATTCATATATGAGGAGGTGAGAGTATATCGGAATAGGTGTCCAAAGTATGATAAATCCTCATATCATTTACTACATATGGATAGGCAACCTATCTTATTTTGATATATTGAAGATTTACTTTTATTATTGAATGAAAAGTATTTTGGGTACAAGATAATTTGATGATAACTCATTACTGATGATTTCTTAGTTTCGTTGAGAGTATGTGAACCTGTATGGTTCATCCATTTGTTGTCGATTCTATAATTTATTGGTTTGATCCACTTTGATATAGGTGATGACGTAAATATGATTTATAATATTTTGAATTTAAAAATATATTTGAGGCTATCTATGATATTGTGACATTGATAAATTATATATATGTCTGTGTGTGTGTCTATAAGATATAAAGTAGTATATTATTAGTTTATTACATTAAAGTGAGACAGACATCATCAGGGATGTTTTGTATTTATACAAACCTTTATGTTATATATATATATATATTATCATTATGATTGACTTTGTATTCTTTGTTATCTGCTGTGTATTGCGTATTGTCCTATCCTGGAGGCGCACATGATTATTGCTTTGTACCGATACTATGTACATATATATGAGATAGATGTTCTAATACGTGTCAATGATAGTCTAAGGGAATATTCACGTGTATACCCCATATAGCATCATTCTCCGTATTATCTGACAATGTTAGTCTATAATACTGTTGGATAATATAGGTATAGAGGTAAGGTGCCATAAATGGTATCAGAGCAGGTTCAAAACTTGTATGTAAGAGACGTAGGTCATTGACCAAGATGAGACGTAGGGTCCATGTCCCTTTTAGTGTGTTGGGTAGTTCCCTATAATATAAGATAATATGTATGTGTGTGTATGTGGTGACCCCTCATTCTAAATCACATAGATTTTATTTTTTTGCATACAAAAGGAATTCACCACTAAACCTCATTTTCTCTATATTTGAATATTAAATAATTACCAAATATTTTTCCCAAGACCCTGGATTTACCAATATAATCATATCAGTGCACAAAACATAATAAGACAATTACATATTTGATGATATATAATTGTTTTCCATTGCCTTTCAGAGTTAACAAATTTGCAAAGAGGATTTGAATCAAACAGGCAACAAATTCTATATGTGTTGACAACATAGCCATTTATTTCCTTACTAATTCTTGTTCTACTGCCAGAGATACATTTTGGCAAATTATAATACTTATATATATTTAACATTGCAATGCACAGCACATTTTCTTTTTTTTATGCTATCTAGGCTTTCTGCCTAAATAATTCTATTAACACTAAAATGGTATTTAATTGACCTTATGTTAGTTATCAAGTACTTGTATGAAATCACTTCAAAAATTATACTTGCAGGCATGAAAAATTGGAACTAATTTCCATTTATCATTTCAGGTTGAACAATTGATGTCTTTCTGCATTTTTAAGCTTAGCATGGTGCAGACTTGAGTACTTGGTGTTTTATTGGAGATGCTTGGTATTATTTGAGGGTTGCTTGGAGTTTTCTTTTGTTTTGTCCTGGAAGCACTTACACTTCATGAATTGAAATGAAATGGTTCCAGGCTTCAAGAGTTTGACCCATGGCCATCTAGGCCGGCCATAGTCCCTCTTTTACTACTTGCAAACCCATATCCCTCATATTAACAAACTTCTACAAAGATCTACTCCTAACAAAAGCATGTTTTTGCCTAGTTTAAATTTCCTGGAAATGCATCCTTATATGTATTCAATCCATTATTCAAAATACAATAACTTCCAGGTTTATTTCTCTCATAATTTTATTTGAAATTTAAATACACAAATACATGTTAATCTCCAGAATTCATGCACATGCCTGTATCACTTACCTGCCATGCACAAATTCATTTCTTTTGAATATCCCCACTCAAATCTTGAGAGTTCATTTTTAAAATCAACCACCTCAGCTCTTTAATTTCCATAAAGTCAAAATATAAATTCAAGCAATAAAAATCAGAGATCATCATATACACATATCATATTTATATGATATAGCTATCCCCTTATTTCTCCAAATCAGACATTCATAAAATCAGTAGTTAACCAAACATCATCAATAGTCATTCATAGCAGGTTTACTTAAGTACATATTTTTAATCCAAATACTTAGAAATCTCCCTATAAGTAACTTCAGTTACAACATAAAATCTGACTAATAAATTCATTACAAAGCAACTACATATTTTAAAACTGGTTTCTTTTATTTATACTAGCAGCTAATTGCCATCTTCATCCATCAAGCCAACTTCAATTTCCTGCAAGCAATTCACTGAGCTGCCCCAATTTTAATGAGACACCCAGATGATTGCAAGGGCAACCAAAAGAGTCAGTTTTCACTGGTATGAACATTTATCAATTTATACACACATTCATAATTTTTGGTGAACTTGCAATGTCTTCCTAATTTAGCATATTATTGGCTAATTTCAAGTGGTACAAAGGCACATTCATTCACATAGACAATACCTAGTTAACCATCAAAATAAATATATATATAATTCTTGATTCATTTTTCTCCATTTCTGAATAAGTAAACTCAGATTTTTATACTCCCAATTCCACCCAGTAATTAATCAAAGCACAAAATTTAACCTGATTAATTTATCTCCATATCTGAATATATGTAATCCAGATTTTTTAAACCCCATCCCACATTTATTTTATGGTCTTTATCTCCTTGTCAAATGAACACCATGTATGCATTTTGAAGGAAACTCCCAGGTTGTTTAATTTATTCCAACACACAAAGGCCTCAGGGTGCAATTGCACCATGCATATACTTACTCCCACCTGAAGCAAGCAGATGATTGACTAACTCCCAAATGACCAGTTCAAATTTTTCTTTGATAAATCCCCCTCCAGTTTCTGCTTATTTTATTAAGCTTCTACTTATGAATTTAATCATAAAAACTCCCAATTCATTCATGTTTCAGAAAGGCTTATCTTCTTTAGTATTTTCTAGTTCAACCCATGTTCCCCATTTATTTTCCTTATTACAGAAAATACCCCAGTTTGCCTATAGTTTTTTTACTAAGAATAGTTTAAGCATCATAGTCCTACTAACCCAGAAATTCTCCTATAACTTATGATATGACCATTTAGTTTAATGCTTCATTATCCAAGAAATAAACATGAGCTAGATCTTAGTCTTGCTGCCTATTTCCTAAATAATTTAGATCCATACTTCATAATAGAATAGAACAGAAATGATCAAACCATTTTAACTTTTGAAAACCCATATACAGATTAAAACCCCAAACAAGAATGCATAAACAAACATCCATCTCATCCATAACAAATCATTTCAGAGATTTAAATGACATATAAGGTTTTAGGCTACCTACAAGAGGACTTAATGCCATTGTATACAAAGGATAAATACTCACTTAATGTTCTCCTTTTACTGCCTTAATCCTCTGAACAGCGAATCCCCAAAGTCTCAAGCTAGTGTTTCTCCTAGTTTTATTTTTGTTTTGATCCCGAGAGAATGATGGATATGGTTATGTGTAGATATTTATTAAATCATTCTAGGGTTTAAGAAAAATGGGTAATTTCTTTGATGCCCTCAGGTATTCATGCACAAATCATTCCCCTGTGTGGTCCTTAATTGGAAATGCACACCTTTGGTTACTTTAATTAGTTATTTCGGGAATCAAGCATTTTAAACACTTCATACTATTTTCATGACTCTATTTTACTTATGCCATATGCATGTGACCCATTGTTTATATTTTTTTATAAGTTTAAAGAAACTGAAAATCCCGTTTGTATTTTCTACCTATCTACCATCTCCATTCAATCATGCATACTATCATACATAATTATGTAATGTAAATTCATTCACACTATGTTATTTGCTTGAAACAAATATATAAGATATTGAAATTCTTATTTGATCCTGTATATATATATACACATATATTTTTTTTTTCTGCCTTTAGTCAAAACAGTAGCTCCTCACACATCTTTATGTGTTTTAAAAGAAATCATATATGTCATGCTAATTATTTCCAGCATAAATATATATATATATGTATAAGACATTTAAACCATTTATTAAACTTCATTTTATTCTGTCTTTAAATAAAACAGAAAACACCCCATATATTGAATATATGTATTTATATAATTCTTTGGACATGGAACTACATTTAATTTGAATCCCAATTTTAATCACCTTAACTCCTTGCATTTTATCAAACAGAAACTCTTATGCAATTTTATTTATTATCAAATTTTCTTTTCTTTTTTAATGCATTATATATATATATATATATATTTTATAATTTCAGAATTTCTTAAAATAAAGGTGACTTTCATTTTGTTTTATTATTTTTTTAGGGTCATTACATAACCTCCCCCTTAAAGGAATTATGTCCCCATAATTTCTTTCTAATTCTTCAAGTAAAAGTACTAATCCATAGTCTGTTTTAACTCCATACTCACATTTTATGAAAGTAAGCAATATATATAAAATTATCTAGAAAGCTATCATAAAGCTACTTAAACATACCTCTCCATCAGAAAACAAATTGGGGTATTTAGCCCTCATTTTGTCTTCAACCTCCCATGTACAATCATTGGGATCCAAGCTCCATTGAAGTTTTACCAGTTTAATCACCTTGTTTCTCAGCCTCTTTTCTTCCTTAGCAACAATCCCCACTGGCTCATTTGCATAGACCAAGTTCTTATGAATTTGAATTTGAGTAGGTGACTCTAAAATTGCTCCTTCATCATGTATCCACTTTCTCAATTGAGAAACATTAAACACTGGATGTACACCACTCAGTTCTTCTGGTAACTTAAGCTTATATGCCATGGTACCAATTCTCTGTATGACTTCATATGGTCCTACAAATCTTGGTGAGAGCTTACCAGATTTCCCAAACCTGAACACCTTCTTCATTGGTGATACCTTCAGAAAAACATACACTCCTACTTCAAACTCCATTGGCTTCCTCTTTCTATCTGCATAAGACTTTTGTCTAGATTGTGCTGCCTTCATCCTATGCCTAACTATCTCAATCATGTTGGAAGTTTCTTTAACATGATCTGGCCCCAATATTACACCCTCTCCCACATCCAACCAACAAGCAGGAGACATGCAGGGTCTCCCATACAAGGCTTCAAAGGGAGCCATTCCTATTGTTGACTGATAGCTATTGTTGTAAGTGAATTCTGCCAAGTGGATATGATCCTCCCAATTACCCCCAAAATCAAGCACACATACTCTAAGTAAATCTTCCAATATCTTATTCACTATCTCTGTCTGCCCATCACTTTGAGGATGGTAGGCAGTGCTTAAACAAAGTTGAGTTCCCATTGCTTCTTGGAAGCTCTCCCAAAATCTTGAGGTGAACAAAGTGTCTCTATCACTTACAATGGTCTTTGGTATGCCATGCAATCTCACCACTTCCTTAATAAATAATTGTGCAAGCCTATTTGCATTTCTGTCTGACCTGACAGGGACAAAGTGAGCAGACTTGGTGAGTCTATCAACAATTACCCATATACTATCATTACCTTTCTTGGTTCTAGGCAAACATCCACAAAATCCATGGAAATACTTTCCCATTTCCATTGAGGTACCTCCAAGGGTTGCAACATGCCAGAGGGCTTTTGATAGTCTGCCTTGACTTGCTGACAGGTTAAACACTTTGCCACATATTTTGCCACTGCTTGTTTCATTCCTGGCCACCAATAGCTCCTCTTCAAATCATGATACATTTTGGTACAACCAGGGTGTATGGTGTACTTGGTCTTGTGATGCTCATTCATGATTTCTTCCTTTAATTCTGCAAAATCTGGTACACAAAGCTTATCATTTTTCCTAAAATAACCCTTGGAATCTATTTTAAAATTCTCTGACTCAATGTTATTTAATAACATTTCTTTCTTTTCCTTTAGATTTTGATCTTGATCTTGCATGCCACCAATTTTCTCCACCAGATTTGATTTCACTGTGATTAATCCCAGTGTACCATATTCCACCATATCACCATGTTCTTTAAAATTCACTCCATCCTTGCTATATATATCTGCCTCCCCAAGCACTGCAAGGTTTTTGAATTCATCAATCATCAAACTTGCTAATCTAATATGATTTCTACTCAAAGCATCTGCCACTCTATTAGCTTTTCCAGGAGTGTACAAAATATCTAGATCATATGCAGCTAGAAACTCTAACCACCTTGCTTGCCTCATATTCAAATCTTTTTGAGAAAATAAATATTTCAATGCTTGTTGATCTGTGAATAATTCAAATTTTGCCCCAAGCAAATAATGCCTCCAAATTTTTAATGCAAATACTATTGCAGCTAATTCTAAATCATGAGTTGCATATTTGGTCTCATTGGGTTTAAGCTGTCTTGATGCATATGCCACCACCTTGCATGTTGCATGAGCACTGCACCTAACCCAGACCCACTAGCATCAGTGTATACAACCATTCCTTCATTTACCTCTGGGATTTGCAAAACAGGAGCCTCCACCAATGCTTGCTTTAATTTTTCAAAGGTTTGATCACACTGCTCGGTCCACACATATGGTTGGTTCTTCTTTGTTAGCTTGGTCATTGGCGCGGCTATTCTTGAAAAATCCTTGATGAACCTCCTATAGTACCCTACCAAACCTAAGAATGATCTCACCTCATCACTGTTTTGGGTCTACTCCATGATTGAACTGCAATGACCTTGCTTGGATCCACACTCACCCCTTGCTGTGACACTATGTGTCCTAAGAATTTGACTTCATGTTGCCAAAATATACACTTTGAATACTTGGCTTTTAATTCATGTTCTCTACGCCTAGATAATACTAAATGTAGATGCATAGCATGATCATTTTCTGACTTTGAATAAATTAATATGTCATCTATAAATACCAAAACAAATTTATCTAAAAAGTCTCTAAAAATTCTATTCATCAAGTCTACAAAATAGGAGGGAGCATTGGTTAAACCAAATGGCATTACTAGAAATTCATAAAGGCCATATCTTGTGTTAAAGGCTGTGTACTCAATGCTTTCCTCTGCAACCTTCATTTGGTGAAATCCAGAGGCTAAGTCTAGCCTTGAAAATATTTTAGCTTCATGCAATTGATCAAATAGATCATCTATTCTAGGCAGTGGGTACTTATTCTTGATGGTCACCTTATTTAAATCCCTATAATCCACACACATCCTCATTGTTCCATCATGCTTCTTGACAAAGAGCACTGGGGAACCCCAACTAGAACTGCTTGATCTTATGAACCCCTTCTCTTCTAACTCTTCTAGTTGGTGTTTTAATTCCACTAACTCTTTTGGACCCATTCTATAAGGCTTCTTAATGATTGGGCTAGTTCCTGGCATTAGTTTTATTTTAAATTCGACTGGTCTGTTTTGAGGAATTCCGCTCACTTCTCCAAACACATCTATATATTCATTGACTACTGGAATTTCCTCTATTTTTAATTCCTTTTGAGCTTCATTAATACTCCAGATTTTATTAAAACATGTATTCTTTGCTATTTCACTTAGAATGGTAATTCTTTTGCCTTCATTTGTCTCCAAAGAAATAGTAAGATTTTCTAAATTTAAAATTTCTTTATTCTTCATTAACCAATCCACTCCCAAAATTACCCCAATACCAGGATAATTTAAAGTATATAGATTTGAATTAAATTCATAACCCCCTATAATTAATTTCAGACCCATACACTTCATCCCTAACATACAATAACTCCCTATGGGGCTGTATACAGTTAAGGGTTGATCTATAGAAACACAAGCAAGTGCTAACTTCTTTGTAATTTCCAGAGATATTAGTGAATGTGAGGCACCAGTGTCATATATTACTGATATTGGTTGGGTATGAATAAAAATTATACCTTCAAGTTGCCCAACATTTCCAGTGTTGTTTGCTGCCAAAGCTCCCATCCTTGCTGTTCTTTTATTAGTCTCTGGGCAATCCTTCTTTAGATGACCCATCTTTCCACAATTATAGCAGCCTCCTCTAGGTATTTTAGGGTCAGGGCATTGGTTACTATAATGTCCAGCTTTTCCACAATTAAAACAATGAGTGAGTTTCTTGTTTTCAGGTGCTACTGCCCCTTCCCCCTTCTTAACTCCTTTGTTTGCCTTGTTCTTGTCATAGGGTTGCACCTTGTTCTGTCCTCCCTTCTTTTTGTTGAACTTCATGTTCCTGAATTTCTCTCTGGTGGCATCATGTTTCTCAAATGAGAGAGTTAGATCAATTACTTGATCAAAGGTTTTATCCTTATATGGCAACATTGCCCTTGATAGACTAGGGTTCAAGCCTTGAATGTACCTTGCATTCTTTGCTTCTTCATTCCCTATTAACACCATTCCATACTTAGACAATCCTTCAAATTTCTGAGTGTACTCATTCACACTCATGCCTCCTTGCCTTAATCTAATAAAGTCTTCTAGCAGTGTGGCCTTAGCAGATGCTGGAACAAACCTAGCCTCAAGCATGACCTTAAATTCATCCCAAGTGATGTCATTCTCTGGCCTTCTTGCTATCACAACTTCCCACCAATCCAGTGCAACCCCCTTCAACCTTCTTGAAGCTATCTGTCTCTTCCTTTGGTCATTGACTTGCATATCTGCAAAGACTCTCTCCATAGTTCTTATCCAGGTTTGAACACCCATAGCTCCTTCAGTACCTTCAAAATCCTTTCCTCCAAAATTGGTGCATGTCTTAAGCAGTTTGGAGAGCTCCTCATGAGGGTTGTCATGCCTTGGTGCTATTCCATCTCTCAAAGCTCTCACAAAATCCTCCATGTTTATCACAGGTGGCTCACGTGATGGTCCCGCACCTGTGTGATGTCTTGGTCCTACCATATTGCTATAAATATGATTTCTGTGTTAGTTTGTTTACCCCCATCATTCTTGGTGTCTTTACTTTGTTTATTTTATTTTTGTGCACACTATGCATGTATCACATGCACACACATTTTTTTTTCAGACATAAAACAAAAGCATTCAACACCAATAATTCAAACAATGCATTCAAACATCCATATGCATACAATAATATTTGCTATGTTATTTAAAACATAGCTCCGATACCAACTGTGGTGACCCCTCATTCTAAATCACATAGATTTTTTTTGCATACAAAAGGAATTCACCACTAAACCCCATTTTCTCTATATTTGAGTATTAAATAATTTCCAAATATTTTTCCCAAGACCCTGGATTTACCAATATAATCATATCAGTGCACAAAACATAATAAGACAATTACATATTTGATGATATATAATTGTTTTCCTTTGCCTTTCAGAGTTAACAAATTTGCAAAGAGGATTTGAATCAAACAGGCAACAAATTCTATATGTGTTGACAACATAGCCATTTATTTCCTTACTAATTCTTGTTCTACTACCAGAGATACATTTTGGCAAATTATAATACTTATATATATTTAACATTGCAATGCACAGTACATTTTCATTTTTTTATGCTATCTAGGCTTTCTGCATAAATAATTCTATTAACACTAAAATGGTATTTAATTGACCTTATGTTAGTTATCAAGTACTTGTATGAAATCACTTCAAAAATTATACTTGCAGGCATGAAAAATTGGAACTAATTTCCATTTATCATTTCAGGTTGAACAATTGATGTCTTTCTGCATTTTTAAGCTTAGCATGGTGCAGACTTGAGTACTTGGTGTTTTATTGGAGTTGCTTGGTATTATTTGAGGGTTGCTTGGAGTTTTCTTTTTTTTTGTCCTGGAAGCACTTACACTTCATGAATTGAAATTAAATGGTTCCAGGCTTCAAGAGTTTGACCCATGGCCATCTAGGCCGGCCATAGTCCCTTTTTTACTACTTGCAAACCCATATCCCTCATATTAACAAACTTCTACAAAGATCTACTCCTAACACAAGCATGTTTTTGCCTAGTTTAAATTTCCTGGAAATGCATCCTTATATGTATTCAATCCATTATTCAAAATACAATAACTTCCAGGTTTATTTCTCTCATAATTTTATTTGAAATTTAAATACACAAATACATGTTAATCTCCAGAATTCATGCACATGCCTGTATCACTTACCTGCCATGCACAAATTCATTTCTTTTGAATATCCCTACTCAAATCTTGAGAGTTCATTTTTAAAATCAACCACCTCAGCTCTTTAATTTCCATAAAGTCAAAATATAAATTAAAGCAATAAAAATCAGAGATCATCATATACACATATCATATTTATATGATATGTCTATCCCCTTATTTCTCCAAATCAGACATTCATAAAATCAGTAGTTAACCAAACATCATCAATAGTCATTCATAGCAGGTTTACTTAAGTACATATTTTTAATCCAAATACTTAGAAATCTCCCTACAAGTAACTTCAGTTACAACATAAAATCTGACTAATAAATTCATTACAAAGCAACTACAAATTTTAAAACTGGTTTCTTTTATTTATACTAGCAGCTAATTGCCATCTTCATCCATCAAGCCAACTTCAATTTCCTGCAAGCAATTCACTGAGCTGCCCCAATTTTAATGAGACACCCAGATGATTGCAAGGGCAACCAAAAGGGTCAGTTTTCACTGGTATGAGCATTTATCAATTTATACACATATTCATAATTTTTGGTGAACTTGCAATGTCTTCCTAATATAGCATATTATTGGCTAATTTCAAGTGGTACAAAGGCACATTCATTCACATAGACAATACCTAGTTAACCATCAAAATAAATATATATATATATATATAATTCATGTTTCATTTTTCTCCATTTCTGAATAAGTAAACTCAGATTTTTATACTCCCAATTCCACCCAGTAATTAATCAAAGCACAAAATTTAACCAGATTAATTTATCTCCATATCTGAATATATGTAATCCAGATTTTTTAAACCCCATCCCCCATTTATTTTATGGTCTTTATCTCCTTGTCAAATGAACACCATGTATGCATTGTGAAGGAAACTCCCAAGTTGTTTAATTTATTCCAACACACAAAGGCCTCAGGGTGCAATTGCACCATGCATATACTTACTCCCACCTGAAGCAAGCAGATCATTGACTAACTCCCAAATGACCAGTTTAAATTTTTCTTTGATAAATCCCCCTCCAGTTTTTGCTTATTTTATTAAGCTTCTACTTATGAATTTAATCATAAAAACTCCTAATTCATTCATGTTTCAGAAAGGCTTATCTTCTTTAGTATTTTCTGGTTCAACCCATGTTCCCCATTTATTTTCCTTATTACAGAAAATACCCCAGTTTGCCTATAGTTTTTTTACTAAGAATAGTTTAAGCATCATAGTCCTACTAACCCAGAAATTCTCCTATAACTTATGATATGACCATTTAGTTTAATGCTTCATTATCCAAGAAATAAACATGAGCTAGATCTCAGTCTTGCTGCCTATTTCCTAAATAATTTAGATCCATACTTCATAATAGAATAGAACAGAAATGCTCAAACCATTTTAACTTTTGAAAACCCATATACAGATTAAAACCCCAAACAAGAATGCATAAACAAACATCCATCTCATCCATAACAAATCATTTCAGAGATTTAAATGACATATAAGGTTTTAGGCTGCCAACAAGAGGACTTAATGCCATTGCATACAAAGGATAAATACTCACTTAGTGTTCTCCTTTTACTGCCTTAATCCTCTGAACAGCAAATCCCCAAAGTCTCAAGCTAGTGTTTCTCCTAGTTTTATTTTTGTTTTGATCCCGAGGGAATGATGGATTTGGTTATGTGCAGATATTTATAAAATCATTCTAGGGTTTAAGAAAAATGGGTAATTTCTTTGATGCCCTCAGGTATTCATGCACAAATCATTCCCCTGTGTGGTCCTTAATTGGAAATGCACACCTTTGGTTACTTTAATTAGTTATTTCGGGAATCAAGCATTCTAAACACTTCATACTATTTTCATGACTCTATTTTACTCATGCCATATGCATGTGACCCATTGTTTATATATTTTTATAAGTTTAAAGAAACTGAAAATCCCCTTTGTATTTTCTACCTATCTACCATCTCCATTCAATCATGCATACTATCATACATAATTATGTAATGTAAATTCATTCACACTATGTTATTTGCTTGAAACAAATATATAAGATATGGAAATTCTTATTTGATCCTGTATATATATATATATATACACATATATTATTTTTTTCTGCCTTTAGTCAAAACAGTAGCTCCTCACACATCTTTATGTGTTTTAAAAGAAATCACATATGTCATGCTAATTATTTCCAGCATAAATATATATATATAAGACATTTAAACCTTTTATTAAACTTCATTTTATTCTGTCTTTAAATAAAACAGAAAACACCCCGTATATTGAATATATGTATTTATATAATTCTTTGGACATGGAACTACATTTGATTTGAATCCCAATTTTAATCACCTTAACTCCTTGCATTTTATCAAATAGAAACTCTTATGCAATTTTATTTATTATCAAATTTTCTTTTCTGTTTTAATGCATTATATATATATACACACATATATATTATAATTTCAGAATTTCTTAAAATAAAGGTGACTTTCATTTTGTTTTATTATTTTTTAGGGTCATTACAGTGTATATATATAAATGATTGTATATATGCGAAATGATTACATGGATAATCGTCTAGAGACGTATTTGTTATTTTCCATATATATAAGATATTTAGAATTTGATATTTTGAGTATGAATGTAAATAAAAAGTAATTGACCTTGAGTGGCATATTATTGAATTGTTAAGTTTTGATATGATTTTAATCAAGGGTGCAGCGAAAAATATATTTTTCCTCGTTGATTTCCTTCATATTTATGCTTGTTTGTTATTTTTAATTGTTGTATTGAATTATTATTATTATATTATGTTGGTTGAATATCATTGGTATTATTAAAATTATAAACATGTTTAATTATAACTTTGGTTGCTATTAATAAAGGTGTGAGGTGTAGTATTAATACTATATAATGTTTACTAAAATGGGTTATTGTTTGATATAAAATAACGTTTATTGAAATCTATGCTACAATAAGCACCAAGCGAGGCGAGGCGATAGAAGTCTCGCTTCGGTTAATGTTGCTTAACCGTCGCTTAAGCATTGTTTAAGTTTTTAGCATACTTTGTCTACAATATTTAAATCTATTATAAAGAGATTATATTAAATATATTGTATATGTACAAATGTACTATATGTGTATGTGCAAATTCATCACAAAGGACAAAAGTTTAACTTTGAAGTTAACTTATAATTTGTAGGTTTCAAAAGTAGGATTTGACTTTCGATATTCATTAAAGGTTAGCATACTGGAGTTGAGTACAACTGTGCACATTTATTAAATAAAATAATCATATCTTAATGTATACCATCCATTTATCCACATCATAGAAAATGAGAAAATTTTGTTAGGAATCTGGTTTATTTCTATAATCCTAATTCTTTTTAGTTTAAAATTTTTTTGCTAAATATTGCTTAAGCTTTGCTGAAATTTAACCAAAGCGCATATAAGCAACAATTAAGCGCGCTTAAGCGCTTATCGCTTAATCCTTTTGCTTTTTTAAAAAAAAGTTAAGCGTTGTGCATGCATTTAGCACTTAAGCGATGCTTAAGTGTGCTTTTCGTAACATAGATTGAAAAAGTATTTTGATTTAATATTAATATTCAAAGAGTGTTTGGAAATGTTTGGATATTATTAACTATTTGTTAAAAAATGTTTAATTGGGGCATCGAGAGATTTGTTTTGATGATTATTTGATTTGCAATGGAGTTATTAGCTTTATTCTAAATTCTTCTTAAGAAAACTGCAAGGATGCAATTTTGTTTAGGAGGGAGTCTGTAACAACCTGACTTTTAGAGGTAATTAATAATAAATATTTAATTAATTAAAAATCGTTTTTTTTTTAATTTAAATAAATAATTTGAATTTATTTCAGAATATCGGAATTTTACAATAAAGTAATTGACACTGAGATTAAATAGTTGTGAAAATAAATGGGTATTTTGGAGAATCATGAAACAAATTAATTTGGAGGTTGTTTGATATTGGGTTTAAAATATGGATTTTTAGTATTTAAGTTTAAATGGGATTAACTAGTAAAAATAAAATTGGTAAAATGGATAATATGGTAAGTATTTAGGAAGTAATTTTATTGAAAGAATTGAGACGGTGTTTGGGCTTGAATTAAGATTGTTTTATAATTTTTGATGGTTTCTCAGCCAGAGCGTGCTGGAATTACTTCGGGAACCTTGTTGGTGTTCGAGGTATTGCCAGATCTCCTAATGATCTTCAGAGAACCTGGTGGGATGGGATCTCTGGAAAATCACTTCTTTCGATCGTGTTCCGCTTGATTCCCTGTCTAATCTGCTGGCACCTCTGGTGCGCGCGGAATAGGGCAACCTTTGAGATCTCTCCCATGGATCCTCCGTCCATTATTCAACGTGTTAGGAATGACGTCTTCCTGGCTTTCCGTGGTAGACCTTTCAGGGAACCCATGGGCTCCCGTTCTGGGCGGCTAGTGGGTCTTCTATCTATTTCGTGTGTTCTGACTTCCGCTAGACTGGGAGTTGGTTGAATCCTTTTGGTGGGGCGTTGGCCTTCACCCATCGCTCCCAATCCCCCCCCCCCTTCCGCTTTTCTTCTTATGTGGTTGCTAGTTTTTCAGGTCCAGGTGTCTTTGGATTCTTCCCTGGTCCGGAGTTCACTTTGGTTGGCTATGATTGGTTGGTTCTGGAATTGCTTGGGTTGTGGTCGTTGTAACGACCCGGAAATTTCGAACCCGAAAATTCCAGATAGTTAGAAGAAAAAGAAAAGGGATAGAAGAAAGAAACAGAACAAGACACAGATTCTCACATTCGCAGCGGATCAAAATACAATATCAAAAATAATATCAGTTATACAAAGAAATCTGTATCAGTCAATTACATTTTAATACATCAGAGTTACAACATTTCTTAATCAATGGACAGTTAAAATAACTCATCCCAATAAATAACAATATATCACACTCCATACGTTCCTGCCATCCAGCTCGCCTCCTGAGCTCCAGAACGTCCTTACCTGGAAATCTGTAATACTCGGTCTGACCCGAGCATCACATCAAAGTAACACCCGGGTCAGGCTCGAAACCAGCATGAGTAAACTTATCTAACATGAAATTTCAATTCATAGAACTTATTTAAAACCCGGGGTAACTCGTACCTTAGTACGAGTTCTTAACTAGTTATAGCCAACACTTATTCCACAAAACAATACTAAGTACCATTACTTGGTTTAAATAGTCCGGTTTACTTAAATTTATCTCATTCTAGCCTATTAGATTCCATATTCACATCTATAAAGAATTAAAGATTACTAATCGAAGTGGTTCCGGATATTGTTGATATCCGACCCCGGTCTCTTCGAATTTAATGTCATCCTTAAAACCCAGTTGTTTAAGTGAATACAATTCAATTTAAAATTCAGAATACAACATTTCATCACAGATAGATAATCCATATTATCACAGTTCAATCTTAACATATCATCTCACATAGTATCATGAATCATATATCAGAGATATCAATTAATTCGAGGCATTCCATATCATACAATCATCCATAAGCAAGATAAATTTGTCACACCATTTCTAATTAATTTAATTAACCACCCATGATTTAAATTAATTACTTTAATTACCTTTAAATCTTGCATACTTAACGATTATTTAATTTCAAACCAATTAATAAATCATCCCTTAATTATTCATCTTAATTAATCATCTATGATTAATTATTCGTTAATTACATTAAGTAATTAACCTTTAATTAATCACATGATTTAATTATTCTTTATCCATTCACATTTATCCATCCTTAATTACTCTTATCAATCAAAGATCTTCTAATTACTTACATTTATTAGTTGTTCTTTTAACTAATTACATTAATCGTTTAATTACAAATTTAATTAATTAACCCTTGTCAAATTAATCCTTAATTACTTACATTAAGAAATTATCATTTGAGTAATTAATCTCTAATTACTTACATTTATTAATCTTTAATAATTAATTAATCTCTAATTAATTTATAACCCTTAATTATTAAACAATTAATTTAATTAATCCATTAATTAATTAATTAAAAGATAAATCGTTTATCTTACATAACTTCTGAATTATCATTTAAAACCCTATTTAATAAACTCTAGGGATTAACTATCATTAATCTACTAACTTAAGATTTTAAGTTAAATCTGAAACAAGTAATCACTTTCGTTCCCGAAGACAACCCCGAGCAAAAACAGCTGAAACCCCGAGTTCCCTTCGTGCCAACCACTTTCCTTCTTTCTTCGAGTCAAACTCTCAACACCTACGAGTCTGACCCGAGGAGACTTCATCTTCCCCGATCTACAGCAAACAAACCAAACCACCGATACACTTCTGACACACGTGCACGTGCACCGATCAATGGCAACGCTCCGACCACCAAAGTCACCTTCGACAAATCGACTTCGACCTTCCCTTTCGATTCCGACCACCCAAACCTGAATCGATCACGAACTTCGAAAATGAGCATCAGAAGCTCCACTGGAACGAAACTGGACACCCAAAAATCGCCTCGACCCGCCACCTCAGGTCACCAGAGTTGTCGCCACCTCGTCCATCGCCTCGCCTAAGACCCACGCTTCAATTTCCCCACACCCGATCGAGTCCGATGCTCCATCGACGTTGGAAACGCCTCGCAAACCCAGTCGACCCAATCTGCTCTTAAAACCCTATTACTACGCCGTCCGACCACCACTACGGCCGATAAATCCTGCGAGCATTTTTACCGAGACCACCAACTTCCAAACTACCTTCGGCAACAATCTCGACCACCTCCCTTGCTCTGATCATCAGAAATCGACAAAACCCCCTTTCCCGTTCAACTCACGAATGCTCTCGATTTACAAGTTCAAAAATCTTGATTTCACCTTTAAAATTCATGGTTTTCGAAAACGATTTAGATGATATAAGTGAACCTTGAATTCATGCAAGTCGAAATTTTGATAAGTTTTGAGTTTCCCTGAATATTCTTCTTTCCAGTTAAAATCTACCTTTTAAACTTTCTTGAAATATTTTTTTTTCAAATATCTTGCTATCTCTAACATATGTTGTTCATACTTCATAATTTATAGATGATTAGGGGAAGAGAAATTAAATTTTTAACTTATCTGAATCCTGTAAATGAAGAACAGAGCAGATATACTGATGAACAGACATGCACACAATACCTATATACATGCATTCATCTTAAAACAATCATGCAACATTTATGTAAACATTTATCACAATTTTACTTCAAGAATTTACTGCATGCACCAAGATTTAAACTGATTTAAGCTTTAGTTTACTCACCATTATTTGAAGAAAACAAAGAACAGTTTTGGTCTGGACTTGATTTCCAGAGTTTGATCTGAAGTCTGCTCTGTTTGATTTGAAACCAAAGCTTGATTGTTGAATACTTGGAAGAAAAATACTTGATTTTTGAACCGAAATCTTAGTTGGGTTTCTCCTGTTTTAAATCTGAGATGATCTTATCTTTGATTTTGAAGTTGAAATATTATTGCTTGATGATTGTAAAGAATTGTTTATTTTCTTTTCTGGTTTGATTTTCTTAGTTTCCAGGTCTTAGTTTTGTGAAAGAAAATGAGAAAGAGTTTTTAGAGTAAGGTATATGTAATCTTGTTTTAATTCTATTTTTTAAAAATAAAAGACAAAAGACACTTGTCATTCTCCTTATCTATTTTGTTAACACATATGCTTAGATAATATTGATAGCTTACACTTGTATTTAGTATGATTTTATAAATTTACATTGTACTTCTTATTTTATAAACACATTTATGTATATTCTTTTAATTGCATTTTCTATTTATATAATCACATCCCTTTGTTATATTTATACAACTTTAAAAGAAAAAGTTTTAATACTAATTTATAAATAAAATCATACACATATGTTAATATTTTGAATCCAGATATTTTTAAGATATTTTATATTTAAATTCAAATACAAGTTCAAATTCAAATTCAAATTAAAATTTAATTAAAATCAACTCAAACATATATTTTTAAACAAACACAAATTCAATTTGTAAATAATAATTCTATTAAAAATCCATTTATATATAAAAACAACACATTATTATTATTGTTTTGAAAACACAGTTTCACCAATTTTAAATAATTTATAAAGGAGATTATTACATTTATTTGTTCAATTTAAAAATAAGTATTTTAATAAATTTAATCCTGTTAATTTCCAATTAACAGATGCCCAAAAATTCGGGTTATCACATTCCTCCCCCCTTAGAATCTTTTCGTCCTCGAAAAGGAACGAAACTAGAATTTTATTATAATGTTGATTATTAGTTAAATTATTCCTCAGATATCTTAACTCTTAACTCTTTTTATTTAAAATTTTCAAAATATTTTAAAAAGCTACATAATATTATCAAAATAGTTTTTATAAAAATACTTTTTATAACTCGATGTCTCAACCAGTCTATCCTTGTTCCCATAGAAATTCGGTCATACGTTGATCAGGCGTAAGACTGAAAATCTATCAGTACTTGGTAAACCCGTTTTCAACACCTAGTGAAAATACTTGAAAATATTTTGATGAATATATAGAAAACATTTTTGAAATCGAGGAAATATCTTTGGTAAGAATGCTCTGGAAATCATCACTCCCATCCATGGTCACAGTTACATCACGGGTTACGTTGCCATCGCAGCAAAAGTCCATGTAATTGATTACACCAAGGAACCCACAACAGATCGCAGTTACATCCAGGGTTACGTTGCCGTCGCAGCAAAAGTCCATGTAACTGTTGGCTCTCAGCGGCACACACGATTTCGCTGTCAAAATGAAACTCCTCCACATAGGTCGCAGTCTACCGATATAAAATCAAACGCAGACTGTTGGCTCTCAGCGGCTCAAACGACTTTCGCTATGTTACCATAGTGTCACAGTCTACCGATATAAAATCAAACGTAGACTGTTGGCTCTCAGCGGCACACATGACTTCCGCTATGGTCTATAGTAGATCGCAGTGACATCGAGTTAAATTGTTGTCACAGCATAACTCAAATGCCGCTGTGGGCACCAGCCCCTCGACTTTCGCTACACAAATAATCCTCAAGAACTAGTTTTGTCCGGACTCCTCACAGGATCAACTTTAGAAACCCCCCTTGGGGCTCAAGGCAGTACCACCCAGTGGTACTCTTGAGAAGTTCATTTCAAGGAAGCGCCTTTTTCCCCAGAGCTATACTCAAAACATTTTATACTATACACTTATAGTATCTTCAAATCATATCCTTTATGATTTATCAAAATCTCCTTTACACAAAATCGATTACCAAAATCGATAATTCTCAAACTTGGCTTTTAAAAATCCAAAATTGATTTTTCCAAAAATCAAAAACCTTTCCAAAATCCATAGGTTCCAAAAACCTTTTCCAAAATCATTCTCATAAGATCCTTTATATATATAGATATAGATATATATAACTTTGAAAACTTTGGATCATTTCAAACTTGTATAAAACTCTTTTTTTTTATATATACTTCAAATATTTCAAAACCCTTTTTATTCTGACTAGATTCAATAAGGGAAGTTTATCATATTACAAAATATAACTTTATTTATTGCCAAATCAAATATTCAAGTTTGATTTCTTTATAAAGTTATTTACCATTTACTTACCTCCATAAAGTAAATTTCAACCAAAGAAATATCCAATTCCATTATATTTCACAAATATACTTTTCATTTCAAAGACCATTTTACAATCCTTATCCACAAATTCCAATATCAATTTCATTCAAACTCGTACGATGTACACATATCATCCGTACTCAATATCAGTCTGATCGCTCAATCGATCACACAATTTCACTTTCGAACTAGTATCGTCCACCCGACTTCCTAGTGCGGACTCAGATCTGGTTTCTTGATCAGAAACCGTCATTCTCCTTGCATAGTCATAACTATGATAGAGAATATCCAGAACCAATCAAAAATCCATATCCAGGTTCGCCGTCGAAAATCGAGCGAAAAATCCCAACTCGGATCGATGATACTATCTCGAAATTCTGTGTTCGAATCTGGATCAAATCACTATGCGAATAGAATAATATACGTATATCCTACGTATTTATCTTTATTAGTTATCAGCCAAATCAATTCTCTTTTCTATTTACATTTCCTTTAATTCCATTCACTTATTCTCAATTGCTTCCATTTTCAATTGAGTTATTACTTCAATTACAAACAGTTTGAACTCTGACCAAATTAAATTTAAAAATAGCTTGAAAAAGTTTAAAATAGATAAGTAGTTGAAAAATAGTTATTAGTTAGTAAAATATCTGTAAAATAGTTAAGTAGGTATAAAATAGTTAGATAATTGCAAAATAGTTTTTTTTTAAATAGTGATTAGATATAAATAACTGAAAAATAGTAATTAGTTTATAAGACAGTTTCAAAATAGTTAAATAGTTCCAAAATAATTGTAAAATAAGTATAAGATAGTTTGGGGTTTAAGAAGAAAGATTGTATAGTAAATAGTTTGGAAAAATATATTTATATTAAAACAATTTATTTTCAAAATAATCCAGAACCAAACTGTTTAATTTCCCAATCTCCATTTCCAATTGATTTCCCATCAATTTAATTTAATTTTCCTCTTCCATTTAAATTGACTCAATACTTCAATTTCCATTGAAATTGATTTAATCCCAATTCAAGTTGGATTAATCTTAATTCCTTTCCAAATTCAAATCAAATTCCATTTGATTTTAAACATATTCAATTTTAATCACAATTCCAAATTATTTCAAATCAATTTGGATTAATTTCAAATTAAACCAGCTTCAAATTTCAAATCATTTCAATTCTAATTTACCATTTTAATTTTTTAAACTTATACATCTTCAATCACAATTCCAATTAATTCAAATCAATTTCAATTTGAACTAATTCTATTAAAATCTTAACTTAAAACCATCTCGAATTATATAAATTCGAGTTAAATATTTTAAATGCTGATTTAATCCTTTAAATTAAATTAACCTTTACTTTTTAAATCAAATCAACCTAAATTTTTAATTTAACAACTTAAATCTTTAAACCATTTAATTCTGAACCCAAATTCCAAAATTTCATTTTAAAATTATCTTTACTTAACTTATTACAAAGTTCAAATAAGAATTCAAAACAATTTATTCTTCAGATTCCAATTTATTATCCATTTTCAATTTTCAAAACCAATTCTCAATTTCATTGATTATTTATAACAATAGAATAATATCAGGATAAATAAACATCCAAATTTATCCTAACACCAATTTACAGTATCCATTATTCATTTCCAGATCTCAAACCCATTTTGAGATCACTCATAACTCCCCTTTTTAAAAAAACAACCATTTAACTTTCCAAGTTAAATTTAAATTTCATCTTGAAATTTCCAATTCAAGTTATTCATTCAAACTTATTTAACTTCCTCCAAGTTAAATTAAATTTACTTAATCCGGTCAACTTTACACAATTTGAATTCCCATTCAAATTTTAAACTTCAGATTAATAATCTTTCCCCCTTTTTAAATTTAAAAACTTAATTCATTTAGGGTTTTCACATCACATTCCCAGGAAAATTTAAAATTCAATACTTAGAGTTTATTTCAAACATCTTTAATATAATGTATATCCTCATTTATACATATTTATTTCCTTTACACACCCAGTTATACCTTAAATTTTTAAACCACCTTTGGTTTTAATTCAAACAAATTTCTTTAAAACAATTTCAAGTTTTCTAGATTTAGATTTAAAATTTCACAATTTTTAAATTATCTTCAATTCAATTTATAATTAATACTCACCTAAATGTTTACTTCCCTAAACATTTCATTTTTAAATACAACAACCATATATGATAATAACCAAGATTATCATATCTAGAAACCAATTCGCTATTATCTTTATTCTGAAAATACTTCTATAAACTCAAGATTTTTATTTCAGTTTCGATTCATTTCAAACTTATCTTCATTTAATTTCAATTTGGTTGTATTACCACTTAATTCTTATTATTTTATTTAATTCCAATGATTCAACAACAAATTTCTTTAATATATTTTAATATATTTAATAATTAGAAAATTATTTCTTTATATATATCAAAAGATAAAATTATATAAAAATCATTTATTTTTTAAAACCATTTTAAAACCTTTATATAAGAAAATAACAAGTACGCTCTCATATATATATATATATATACACTCAACTCGTTCTAGGGTACCATTGACCCTATCCTTAACGAGTAATCCCAACAGAGCCAAGGTTTTCGCTTAACCTTCAGCTCTGATACCAAGTGTAACGATTCGGAAATTTCGAACCCGAAAATTCCAGATAGTTAGAAGAAAAAGAAAAGGGATAGAAGAAAGAAACAGAACAAGACACAGATTCTCACATTCGCAGCGGATCAAAATACAATATCAAAAATAATATCAGTTATACAAAGAAATCTGTATCAGTCAATTACATTTTAATACATCAGAGTTACAACATTTCTTAATCACTGGACAGTTAAAATAACTCATCCCAATAAATAACAATATATCACACTCCATACGTTCCTGCCATCCAGCTCGCCTCCTGAGCTCCAGAACGTCCTTACCTGGAAATATGTAATACTCGGTCTGACCCGAGCATCACATCAAAGTAACACCCGGGTCAGGCTCGAAACCAGCGTGAGTAAACTCATCTAACATGAAATTTCAATTCATAGAACTTATTTAAAACCCGGGGTAACTCGTACCTTAGTACGAGTTCTTAACTAGTTATAGCCAACACTTATTCCACAAAACAATACTAAGTACCATTACTTAGTTTAAATAGTCCGGTTTACTTAAATTTATCTCATTCTAGCCTATTAGATTCCATATTCACATCTATAAAGAATTAAAGATTACTAATCGAAGTGGTTCCGGATATTGTTGATATCCGACCCCGGTCTCTTCGAATTTAATGTCATCCTTAAAACCCAGTTGTTTAAGTGAATACAATTCAATTTAAAATTCAGAATACAACATTTCATCACAGATAGATAATCCATATTATCACAGTTCAATCTCAACATATCATCTCACATAGTATCACAAATCATATATCAGAGATATCAATTAATTCGAGGCATTCCATATCATACAATCATCCATAAGCAAGATAAATTTGTCACACCATTTCTAATTAATTTAATTAACCACCCATGATTTAAATTAATTACTTTAATTACCTTTAAATCTTGCATACTTAATGATTATTTAATTTCAAACCAATTAATAAATCATCCCTTAATTATTCATCTTAATTAATCATCTATGATTAATTATTTGTTAATTACATTAAGTAATTAACCTTTAATTAATCACATGATTTAATTATTCTTTATCCATTCACATTTATCCATCCTTAATTACTCTTATCAATCAAAGATCTTCTAATTACTTACATTTATTAGTTGTTCTTTTAACTAATTACATTAATCGTTTAATTACAAATTTAATTAATTAACCCTTGTCAAATTAATCCTTAATTACTTACATTAAGAAATTATCATTTGAGTAATTAATCTCTAATTACTTACATTTATTAATCTTTAATAATTAATTAATCTCTAATTAATTTATAACCCTTAATTATTAAACAATTAATTTAATTAATCCATTAATTAATTAATTAAAAGATAAATCGTTTATCTTACATAACTTCTGAATTATCATTTAAAACGCTATTTAATAAACTCTAGGGATTAACTATCATTAATCTACTAACTTAAGATTTTAAGTTAAATCTGAAACAAGTAATCACTTTCGTTCCCGAAGACAACCCCGAGCAAAAACAGCTGAAACCCCGAGTTCCCTTCGAGCCAACCACTTTCCTTCTTTCTTCGAGTCAAACTCTCAACACCTACGAGTCTGACCCGAGGAGACTTCATCTTCCCCGATCTACAGCAAACAAACCAAACCACCGATACACTTCTGACACACGTGCACGTGCACCGATCAATGGCAACGCTCCGACCACCAAAGTCACCTTCGACAAATCGACTTCGACCTTCCCTTTCGATTCCGACCACCCAAACCTGAATCGATCACGAACTTCGAAAATGAGCATCAGAAGCTCCACTGGAACGAAACTGGACACCCAAAAATCGCCTCGACCCGCCACCTCAGGTCACCAGAGTTCTCGCCACCTCATCCATCGCCTCGCCTAAGACCCACGCTTCAATTTCCCCACACCCGATCGAGTCCGATGCTCCATCGACGTTGGAAACGCCTCGCAAACCCAGTCGACCCAATCTGCTCTTAAAACCCTATTACTACGCCATCCGACCACCACTACGGCCGATAAATCCTGCGAGCATTTTTACCGAGACCACCAACTTCCAAACTACCTTCGGCAACAATCTCGACCACCTCCCTTGCTCTGATCATCAGAAATCGACAAAACCCCCTTTCCCGTTCAACTCACGAATGCTCTCGATTTACAAGTTCAAAAATCTTGATTTCACCTTTAAAATTCATGGTTTTCGAAAACGATTTAGATGATATAAGTGAACCTTGAATTCATGCAAGTCGAAATTTTGATAAGTTTTGAGTTTCCCTGAATATTCTTCTTTCCAGTTAAAATCTACCTTTTAATCTTTCTTGAAATATTTTTTTTTTCAAATATCTTGCTATCTCTAACATATGTTGTTCATACTTCATAATTTATAGATGATTAGGGGAAGAGAAATTAAATTTTTAACTTATCTGAATCCTGTAAATGAAGAACAGAGCAGATATACTGATGAACAGACATGCACACAATACCTATATACATGCATTCATCTTAAAACAATCATGCAACATTTATGTAAACATTTATCACAATTTTACTTCAAGAATTTACTGCATGCACCAAGATTTAAACTGATTTAAGCTTTAGTTTACTCACCATTATTTGAAGAAAACAGAGAACAGTTTTGGTCTGGACTTGATTTCCAGAGTTTGATCTGAAGTCTGCTCTGTTTGATTTGAAACCAAAGCTTGATTGTTGAATACTTGGAAGAAAAATACTTGATTTTTGAACCGAAATCTTAGTTGGGTTGCTCCTGTTTTAAATCTGAGATGATCTTATCTTTGATTTTGAAGTTGAAATATTATTGCTTGATGATTGTAAAGAATTGTTTATTTTCTTTTCTGGTTTGATTTTCTTAGTTTCCAGGTCTTAGTTTTGTGAAAGAAAATGAGAAAGAGTTTTTAGAGTAAGGTATATGTAATCTTGTTTTAATTCTATTTTTTAAAAATAAAAGACAAAAGACACTTGTCATTCTCCTTATCTATTTTGTTAACACATATGCTTAGATAATATTGATAGCTTACACTTGTATTTAGTATGATTTTATAAATTTACATTGTACTTCTTATTTTATAAACACATTTATGTATATTCTTTTAATTGCATTTTCTATTTATATAATCACATCCCTTTGTTATATTTATACAACTTTAAAAGAAAAAGTTTTAATACTAATTTATAAATAAAATCATACACATATGTTAATATTTTGAATCCAGATATTTTTAAGATATTTTATATTTAAATTCAAATACAAGTTCAAATTCAAATTAAAATTAAAATTTAATTAAAATCAACTCAAACATATATTTTTAAACAAACACAAATTCAATTTGTAAATAACAATTCTATTAAAAATCCATTTATATATAAAAACGACACATTATTATTATTGTTTTGAAAACATAGTTTCACCAATTTTAAATAATTTATAAAGGAGATTATTACATTTATTTGTTCAATTTACAAATAAGTATTTTAATAAATTTAATCCTGTTAATTTCCAATTAACAGATGCCCAAAAATTCGGGTAATCACAGTCGTCCTGTTCTGTAGGCTTCTCATGTGCTCTACTCCGGCTGCTTGGTTTTGGAGTTGCTTGGTTGGTTTTGGCAGTGTTTGGTTGCTTGGGTTGCTCGTTCTGGTTTACTAGCTTCTTGTCCGATCGGCGATCCTTTCCCTTTGTTGTGCTTGGTTAGAGCTAGAGTTGCTTGGGATTTGGTTCCCCTTTTCTGCTATTGTCCTTCTCTGTGGTCTTCTCCATTTGATTTAGTGGGCCCTTGTTACCTCTTTGGTGCTCTTCTCGACTATCTTCAGATACCACCATTGGGCGGTGGCCTTGCCGGAGCTCGATGGTGTTGTCAGTTGGGCGGTTTTCTTTTGGCTCAGTATGGGATGGTAGCTCCTCTGGTGGACTGGCCTATACCTATTCGGTTGTGGTGGGATTGATGGTTGTGCGGGTGGTGCTTCTTTTGCTCTGTTTCTATTGGTACTCCTGACTTCTGTCAGTCAGTGGAGCTTGTGGTGGTTATAGCGTGGTCGCTTTGCTACTCGGTCTGGGTATTGGTTCATTTATCAGTTTTCTTTGGCTCGGTATGGGATGGTAGCTACTCTGGTGGACTGGCCTATACCTATTCGGTTGTGGCGGGATTGACAATTGTGCGGGTGGTGTTTCTTTTGCTCTATTTCTGTTGGTTACTCCTGGCTACTGTCAGTCAGTGGAGGTTTTTTATTTTCTTTTACTTTTCTTCGTTCCGGTTTTGTTCTGTTGTCTGTGTTCTTGGGAGGCATATGTTCTCCGTATGCCCTGCCTCCTTTTGTGAGCCACCGGAGAAAGACTTTTTTTCTCCTTTTGCTATATATTTATCTTTTTATTAAAAAAAAGATTGTTTTATAAATTAAAGAATATATTATAATTATTTATCAAGAAGCCCAAGCCCATATCTCAAAACCCAAACCCATTATCACCAGTATCTCGATATTTCTAAATTCTTGATTATTCACTCTTTCGTTTATAAAAAATCAAGCATATTTACCTTCTCCAATAATGGGAAGTTGCTCCTTCCTCCTCCCACTCTAAATTCTCAAAAAATCTTGAAATCATGTAACTGGAAAAAAAAACCAATTGCACAGGCCAATAAAACGATGTCAAGCGAGGCGATTTGGCATAGGTGAGTCACGATGGAGGGGAGCTCGATTAAAATCTGTGACTTATTGTTGTACATGATTAAAATTGGGCAGTGCGATATTGCAGGCATAGTTGAGGCAATTATGCTATGTCGTGATTGGAGGGCTTGGCAGTGCGTACGTTTGAGGATTTGAGGTCATGACTCGGGGTATCATGTGGATGGCTATGCAGTGAGGAGGTCCAAATGTTGAAGGCTGGAGGCTTAGGATTTTCTGCACGAAAGTGTTTGGTTGCGCCTTGTGTTTTTGCCGGCATGTATAAGTGCTTTGGTGTTTGTGTTTTCATTCCCGTTAGTGTGGATGTATGCATGAGTGATTATAAATATGCACAGTGTATCTGTGTGTGTTTGTTGAGTGCGTGAGTTGCATTTGTGAGTGTGCAGATGTGTTAATATTTGTGTGTTGCGTGTGTATTATACGTGTGTTGTGCTTTGTCATGTGTGTGCTGTCAGTTGCATGTGTGTGTAATATGAATTAGAGCATGAGTTTATGTGTAGGTTTGAGAATATTTGTGTGTGTGTTGTGTATGTATGTATGGGTATTGTGTTGTGTTGAACATGGACATGGTTGTGTTTGCATGGAAGTAGGATGCTGTATATAGGTGCAAATCAGAGTATATTAACGGGTGAGTGACTGCTTATATATATATATATATATGCGATTGTAAATTTATATGTTAGTGATCGTGTGTGTGTATGTATATGCAATAAATTAGGGTGTGATTGAGCGTGTTCAGGGGTGTGTGAATGTTGTTCTTTTTGGTGTGAGTGTTGTCTTATGAGAGTGTATTCATTGCATGAGTGTGTAGGTATGATTTTTATTTGTATGGTTGCTGCTTAGTATTAATTATATTACATATCTAATCTTAAGTAAATATATAATTACATTGATGTGAGATATGATACAAACCAAAAATAAATGTAGATGTATATGGAATATGCCTAAATTTTAATACTAAAAATGTTATATATATATATATATATATATTAAATATAAATGTTATTTTGATTTTAACAGGTAAACAAAGTGAACTTACGTATATTTAAGTGAAAGAATATGAAATGTTATTTAGTTGATGTTTTATTGTTATTAAAGTATACTAATGAAATTTCAATATCTTTACTACTAATAAAGATAATTCATTGAATAGATTTACTCGGTGTCTTTTTGAAATTTCAAATATACCCTTTTACATCTCATAAAGAAATAGTATTCAAATATGGGGATGTAGCCTGTTATTTTCTAAAGTCACCATGGAGAACTACAGTACGTTCATAAGCTAAAGTATCCATGTTTTCCATGTTGTCTGTAATCTACGTGGGAGTTCAACGGTCGAAGTCTCGCCTGATACCGAGTTAGTATGAAGAAGTCACTGCAGCCTAAACAAAAAATAGCGGCTTCTGTTTAGGCGGAGTTCAAATATGAAGATGCAGCCTGTTATTTTTTAAGTAAAACTATTAGTCACCATGGTGAACTACAGTGTTCATTCAAGAGATGAAGTATCCAAGTGTCCCATACTGTCCGTAATTTAGGTGGGAGTTCATTGGTCGAAGTCTCACCCGATTCCGAGTTAGTATAAAGAAGTTATTGCGGTATGAACGAAAAAAATAGCGGCTTCTGCCTAGGCGGAGTTCAAACATTGGGATGTAGCCTAATATTTTCTAAGTACAACTATTAATCACCATGGAGAACTACGGTATAAGTTCATAAGCTAAAGTATCCGAGTGTTCCATATTGTCCGTAATTTAGGTGGGAGTTCATCAGTCGAAATCTCGCTTGTTTTCGAGTTAGTATGAAGAAGTTATTGCAGTCTAAACTAAAAAAAATAGCGTTTTTTGCGTAGGCAGAGTTCAAATAAGGGATGTAGCATGTTATTTTCTAAGTACAACTATTAGTGATCATGGAGAAGTATGGTGTGCATTCACATTATGAATTATCTGAGTGTTCCATATTATCTGTAATTTAGGTGGGAGTTCATTGGTCGAAGTCTCGTCTGATTCCAAGTTATTATGAAGAAGTTAGTACAGTCTGAACAAAAAATAGCAGTTTCTGCTTAGGTAGAGTTCAAATATGAGGATGTAGCATGTTATTTTCTAAATACAACTGTTAATCACATTCACCATTGTGAACTACAATATCATTCACAAGATGAAGTATCCGGGTGTTCCATATTGTCAGTATTTTAGGTGGGAGTCCATCGTTCAACGTCTCGCTTGATTCTTAGTTACTATGAGGAAGTTACTACAGTCTGAACAAAAAAATAGCGGCTTCTGCCTAGACGGAGTTTAAATATATGGATATAGCATGTTATTTTCTACGTACAACTATTAGTCACCATGGAGGACTACGGTGTGCGTTCGTAAGATGAAGTAACCGAGTGTTCCATATTGTCCATAATTTAGGTGGGAGTTTGTCGGTCAAAGTCTCATCTGATCCCGAGTTAGTATGAAGTAGTTATTGCGGTATGAGCAAAAATAATTAGCGGTTTTTGCCTAGGCGGAGTTCAAATATGGCGATGTAACCTGTTATTTTCTAAGTACAACTATTAATCACATGGAGAAATACGGTGAACATTCATAAACTAAAGTATCCGAGTGTTCCATACTGTCCGCAATTTAGGTAAGAGTTAATTGGTCGAAGTCTCGTCTGATTCCGAGTTAGTATGAAGAAGTTATTGCGTATGAACAAAAAATTAGCGGCTTTTGCTTAGGCGGAGTTCAAATATGAGGATGTAACATGTTATTTTCTAAGTACAACTATTAATCTCCCTGGAGAACTTCGGTGTACGTTCATAAGATGAACTATCCGAGTGTACCAAACTGTTCGTAATTTAGGTGGGAGTTCATCGGTTGAGGTCTCGCCTGATTCCGAGCTAGTATGAAGAAGTTATTGCGGTATGAACATAAAAAAATAACGGCTTCTGCCTAGCCGAGTTCAGATATGAAGATATTGCCTATTATTTTCTAAGTACAATTGTTAGTTACTTTGGAAAACTACGGTATACTTTCATAAGTTGAAGTATACGAGTGTACCATACTGTCTGTATTTTAGGTGGGAGTTCATCCGTCGAAGTCTCGCTTGATTCCGAGTTAATATGAAGAAGTTACTGCAGTATGAACAAAAAAATAGCGGCTTCTACCTAGGCGGAGTTCAAATATGGTGATATAGCCTGTTATTTTCTAAGTACTACTGTTAATCACCATAGAGAACTATGGTATGCACAAGATTAAGTATTCGAGTGTTCCATATTGTCCGTAATTAGGTAGGAGTTCATCGGTCAAAGTCTCTCCTAATTTCGAGTTATTATGAAGAAGTTAGAACAAAATAATAGTAGTTCTACCTAGGCGGAGTTCAAATATGAGGATGTAGCATGTTATTTTCTAGGTACAACTTTTAATCACCATGGTGAACTACTAGTGAACTATAATATACGTTCAGAAGATGAAGTATCCGAGTGTTCCATATTGTCTGTGATTTAGGTGGGAGTTCTTCTGTTGAAGTCTCGCTTGATTCCCAAGTTAGTATGAAGAAGTTACTGCAGTCTGAATGAAGAAAATAGCGGCTTCTGCCTAGGCAGGTTTTAAATATAGGGATATAACCTGTTATTTTCTAAGTACAACTGTTAGTCACCATGGAGAATTACAGTGTGCGTTCACAAGATGAAGTATCTGAGTGTTTCATATTGTCCGTAATTTAGGTGGGAGTTCATCGGTCGAAGTCTCGCCTGATTCTGAGTTATTATGAAGAAATTATTGCAGTCTGAACAAAAAATAGCAGCTTATGCCTATGCAAAGTTCAAATACGAGGATGTAGCCTGTTATTTTCTAAGTACAATTGTTAGTTACCATAGAGAACCACAGTGTGCGTTCAAGAGATGAAGTATCCAAGTGTTCCATATTATTTGAAATTTAAGTGGGAGTTCATCGGTCGAAGTCTCATCTGATTCTGAGTTGGTATGAAGAAGTCATTGTAGTATGAACAAAAAATAGCGGCTTCTACCTAGGCCGAGTTCAAATGTAGGAATGTAGCTTATTATTTTCTAAGCACAACTGTTAATCACCATGCAGATTTATGGTGTACGTTCATAATTTGAAGTATCCGGGTGTTCCATACTGTTTGTAATTTAGGTGGGAGTTCATCGGTCAAAGTCTCGCCTGATTTTGAGTTAGTACGAAGAATTAAGGTATGAACAATATAAATAGTGGCTTCTGCCTAGGCGGAGTTCAAATATAGGGATGTAGCATGTTATTTTCTAAATACAACTGTTAATTACCATGGAAAACTATGGTATATGTTCATAAGCTAAAGTATCCGAGTGTTCCATATTGTCCGCAATTTAGGTGGGAGTTCATTGGTCGAAGTTTCGCCTAATTCCGAGGTAGTATGAAGAAGTTATTGCAGTATGAACAAAAAATTAGCAGCTTCTTCCTATGCAGAGTCCACACATGAGGATGTAGCATGTTATTTTCTAAGTAGAACTGTTAATCACCATAGAGAACTACGATATGCGTTCATAAGCTGAAGTGTCCGAGTGTTCCATATTGTCCGTAATTTAGGTACAGAAATAATTAACCGCTGATATATGTTGTTGCGTATTTGCTCGCAGCTCACATTAGCTAAAATAGCATAAGCATGTAAAAGTACAAGTATTATTTCCATTTTCAGTAGTATAAAATAAACTAAAACAAAATGAATGATAAAACTACGAATGCTTTAAATTTATTGGTTCTATGAATGTTCTTCAGTGGTCTCGGTCTTCCTGGTCGTTGCTTGCCTCGGGTTCAGTTTATGCTGGCAATGCTACTGTCAAATCTAGTTTTACATGTGAAACTAACAATGTATGCACGTTGTGATTAAATGCAGGCCTACCTTGACGTGCATATATACTCGTATATATAATTCAAGTTTGAAAAATGTATTTATTTTATTATGAATAAATTAAATTAAAATTGGATGTTTCTATAGTTATTCAAAATAGTGTTTAATCATAGAAAAGTACGAAATTATTTTTATATGTAATATTCAATTTTATAATCTATTTTAGGGATTTGAAATGTGTTTGCTAATGTTATTAGTAAATATTTAGTAATCGACTCATTTTTATAAGACTGATAAATTAGTTATTTATTGTGAATATTAAACTATATTTGAGTATAGATAATTATTTACCTAATTTTGGATTATGTATTTTATTATTCATTTCTTTGTAGTTATTTCACTATTTAATATTATAAGTTTTAAACGTCTCAATATTGGATATTAATTCATTTATTTATACTTATTTGAATAATCTATTTTATACTAGTTTCTGATTTCTTATTTCTTGCCATCTTTATATTGATTCTAATTTTGTAAGTGATTCACCATTGATATTAATTTAATAGTGTTCTGATATGATATGGTGATAATATCTTTCTATTGATTTTTGTGAGATTCATTTCTATGCGAAGAGAAATGTGAATAATCAGTTTAGTGATACCATATGTTATGGGACTTTCGGTAACACTTTTCCGGTTATTCCCCGAACTTGTTATATAGAGATATCTAGTATGGTTTAAGTGTACTTTATGAACATTAAATAATTATTCGAATAACATGCGGTGGTATGTGACGCCGTAATGTTATTTGTTTGATTATTCTTTGTATGTAAATGACACTCAAACAGGGATTACTCATGTGTATATGATGATACTCCCTGAGGAGAGTATATTGTAGCTATGTGTTCGCTTATGGTTAGGACCGTATGTCGGTGAAGGATTAGAGCTCTAGTATATCATAGTCATGTGTTGACTTATATCCATGTGTCAGCTTATGTCTAGAAGTATATGTTGATATAGTATATAATTATACGTCATCCACCTATGTCCAGCTCCCTTTATGGTTTAGGAGTGAACCAGATTGGCCAGCATCCAGCCTAGCGGCCTGATCGTGGGGTCGTGTCCCAGATCCCCGACACCATTATTGGTTATGATAATTGATCTGCATCACATAATTAGTAATTGGTAGGGCAGGTGCCTAACAGCCCCTTGTGTCCTAACAGCCCCTTGTGTCGCATAGCCAGCAGTCTGTTAACGTAGGGGCAAGTGCAGGGTCATGACCGTGGCAACACATAGACGAGCCATAAGTTGATGTGGGTCATGACGTCCGTTGAGGTAACTGAAGACTGTAGGAACTAATCCAGCTATTAGAGGGAGGCAAGTAAACCCTGGGTTCTTGGAGCGTGTTGTGTGCTATCAGTCTCCTTTTCTTGTTCAAGGTTATGTGTGTGTTGTGGATTGGCATATATTGTTCACTATTCCATGAGGTGGCTGTATTAAAGATTGTGTGTCTAAAGTGTAGTCAGTCCCAGTGTATCCATACTATCCTAATTTATTCATATATGAGGAGGTGAGACTATATCTAAATAGGTGCCCAGAGTTTGGTAAATCCTTATATCTTTTATTACATATTGATAAGCAGCCTATCTTATTTTGGTATATTGAAGATGATACTTTTATTATTGATTGAAATGTATTTTGGTATAAGATAATTTGATGATAGCTCATTATTGATGATTTCTTGGTTTTGAAGAGAATATATAAATTTGAATGGTTCATCCGTTTGTAGTTGATTCTATAATTTATTGGTTTGATTTACTTTGATATGGGTGATGATGTAAATATGATTTATAACATTTGAAATTTATAAATATCTTTCAGGTGATCTATGATAGTGTAACATTGATAAATTATGTGTGTGTGTGTGTGTAAAAGATATTAAGTAGTATATTGTTAGTTTATTACATTATAGTGCGACGGACATCATTAGGGATGTTTTGTATTTATACAAACCTTTATGTTTACACACACACACACCCATATATTATATGTTGTATGTTATTATTATGATCGACTTTGCATTCTCTGTTATTTGCCGTGTGTTATGTATGTTTCTGTCCTGGATGCATAGATGGTTTTGTACTGATACTGTGTGCGTATATGTGAGATGCTTATTTTATATTTTAGTAAATACCAGTGTTAGTCCAAGTGAATATTCACATGTGTACCCCATATAGCTTCATTCTTCGTATTATCTAACAGTCTTACTTTATAATACTCTCGAATGGTATGGCTAGAGGTGGGATGTCACATGTGTGCAGAAACCAACAAGGTCAAGCCCGTAACTTTTCAGGCTCAACATAGTGCAAATGCAAGAAAACTAATCAGAATGTGTAGGCAGGACAAGTATATGAGCACAGCAGCAATGTACTCACACACGGGACTTCAGTGCATCACAATGTACAAAGAGATGAAATAGAAAAGGCAAGTGCATATCACAACAAACACGATCAAGGCCAAAAGTAGTTCAGAAATGCAAAGTATAATAAGGCACACAAAATAATAGCAAGCCAGCCAAGTACATGCACTTAATTAAGCAAAATCTCAAGTTGAGGAAAGCTTGAAGTTAAGCAGCACATAGGTTAGGCAAATTTCACAAGAGTGCACAAATCAATACAAGTCCGGGCAAGTGCAAAAGCATACAATGCCAACAAAAGGCTGAACATAGATCAGTTCGAGTGGAAGTGCACAAATAGGATCAACAACAGAACATATGCACAAGGGACACACACACAAAAAACTCAAATGCACAAGCACAAAACAAACACAATGCACTTGCAAGCAAGCACACAAGGTTAAGCCTAATGGTTCAAGCTCAACATAAGGCAATAAAGTCATGCACCAATAACCAAAAGGAGAGAAACCATCAAGCTAATGCACAACCCAGCAAGTTAATGTACACAGACAAGTCATGCAAACACATAAAAAGAAAGCAAGGCAGGAATGTGCTAGAGCTCAGATAAGTGGATAATGCATCGGTGCACACATATATACATATATATGTATGTATGTATGTATGTATGTATGTATGTATGTATGTATGTATGTATGTATGTATACATGTGAAAAAATAATACATGAGAGTATTTAAGGTCGTACAACCACAAACACAAGTCAAGCACATCACGATCAGGGAGTGAACGCACATGCTAACATGGAAGCACAAAGACACATGCACGTAATCAAGTCAAATTTTGAAAGCATAGAAGATATATAAAAGAAAATAAATGACAAAATTCGAAGTTGAATATGTCAACTATACGTGCCGAAGCAAATCAAATTTCATGGTTGAACACATCCATGAAATAAAACCTAAGCCAATCAGAAAATCCAGGAAATCAAAATCAAATTAAAAGCAATAAATTTTCTATTAATCGATTTAAATTTTTAGAACCACAAGAATAGGAAAATTCGAAAACAATATTTCAAAATCGATCACTAAAAACCAAAGTCATCATTAGTAATTTTTATAAGTCGAGTAAGAGTAAAAATTCGAATATAATCAGAATATAAAATTCATACCCAATAATTAACAAAGGAGCTATATAGTGGAAGCAACTGCAACCAATCATTACCAGCCAATCAAAGAACGCAACTAGTAAAGGAGCAGAGGTGATTCAATGTTTAATTGTAAAGCGGCAGCTTCCAAAGTCAAGAATCTGAAAATGAGAATAAAGAAGAATAAGGGGAGCGACATTGAAGCAAAAGATATGAACATTTTTAAATGAAGACCGCACTTTCCTATTGAGCCCAACTTATTTATTTTTAAAGTTAAATATATTTGTTTAGGGTTCCTACTTTGTTTTAATATTATATTTACATTTACATTTTAAAACTTTAGTTTGTAAATAGGATTGAACTACGGTGTGTAATTTAGGAAATTCTCAACTCGAGGATAGAATTGAGCCAGGGTTCCTATGTCTAGGGTTAGCAAGTAAGCAATAGTCGCAAGTTTACAAGGTGTTTTAAGTGGTTGATTGTTTAATATTAGTAGAAGTCTAAGGGACATCAGTAGGCAGGTTTTATCGAAGCTAGGTAAAATTTTGTGTTTCTCTTATTTCCGCATTTACTCTATTATTATCGGTGCTGCGATTTTAATTATTTTGTGAATTTATTATAATCCATATTCACCCCCTCTCGGGTTAATTTGATCCTACAAGTGGTATCAGAGTAGGTTGCTAGCGATAATGTCTAATCATAGTTGGAGATTTAGCACCAATTTTTGGCAAAATAGATTTTTAAATTAGAAATCAAAAATGGAACTTTATTTAAAATTTATTAATTTTAAGTGTTTGGATATTATTGAAAATGACTGTGATATGGTAGATAAAAAAATTATTTCAATTAACGCTTATGCTATGAACATTCTCTACTATCTAATTAATATAGCAGAATTTAACAATATCTCTCATTATTTTATTGCATATGAATTTGGAACACTCTTGATGGACTATATGACAGAAAGGTCAACAACAGCAAGGAACTCCCCAAAACCAACGCAATTAAATAATTTTGCTTGACGGGGTTTATAAAAGGCAATTTGGACGATGATAGTAAAGAAAACAGTGACACGGACATAAAAGACAATAAGACAAGTGATTTTTCATTCAAATATTTAGTTTTTCGTGTGTCAAAAATTAAATAAAACTATTGATAATCTTGAAAATAAAAAAGAATAACAAATTGAAAAGTGAAATGTCTATACTTGAACGGGAAAATAATAATTGGAAATGGAGCTCGAAAATATTAAAATCGAAAATTCTAACAGGTAAAAATGTTTTAATTATGAGAAAGAATTTGATTTTTTTTCATGAAATTTTTTAAAAGCAAAAATAGGAAATTCTAATTTCACAAAAAGTGAAACTGAATTGATTTGTAAAAGAAAATATTTTACAAAAAGAGTTGGAGAGTTTTAAGATGTCAGAAAATTTCAAATGTGTGAGTTTTGAAAAGGAATTAAACAATGTCAAAGAAAACTTCAGCACGCTTGAAAATCAAAACGTGATTTCGAATAATAGCAAAACTGAAATTATTCGAATAAATCAAGACTAGAAAAGGAGATCATAAAAATCAAGAATTTTCAAAAAACTTGAATTTGGAAAAGCTAACTCTTTGAAACTATGATGCTTGTTATTGACACCAAAATAAAAAATGCTAGAAAGTAAAATATGGTATTAAAAAGAAATGGTGTTGAAAAGAGATAAAATGCTAGTAGTCATTGTTCAAAGCTTATAAATGAAAGTAACTTTTAAAATTCAAAGTCGATGATCTATAGGTAACTCTTTAAAATTTCTCCACTGGAGAAAAATCATTTAATATGTTATTGGAAAATCAACTCTTTGCAAACAACAAAAAAACTTGGATTTGAAAAGATTTAAATATATAAACAACGACTAATAACACTACTAGGAGAAGAAGTGTGGTACCCAAATGCGTAAAGTATGGCAATATAGGACATAATGATAATAATTGTTAAAATAAGACCAAACACAAAACCGTTAAACAAATTTGGGCACCAAAAGGTACAAATGTAAAAAAAAATTAATCAAGTTTGGGTTCCCAAGGGTACAATTGTATATACTAACGGTTTGCTAGGTAAACAAATTTGGGTACCAAAGTTTACAACTGAAAACAAAAACGATCCTACATCCTTTGTTAGGCCACTTTTTTTGTAACATTTAGGTACAAAAAGGGATTAAGGAACAACTAGATGGAGGTAGACTTTGAGTTGTTCTATATATGATTGATGAGCAAAAATTATAATGTTCCTTAGCCTAGAAAAATGAGGCGGAGATCTACATAATTTAGATAAAAATGGTGAACAAGAATACAACTACAAAGGTGAGTAAATGTACGATCTCTAAATCCTATTTTCTTTTCTTGTTGTTTTTTTTATACTACTATATTATAATTGCAATACCTTGAGCTTATTAATTTCGAATTGAAAACTTTTAGATGAACCAAAAAATAGACAAAAATTATAAGTTTTATATTTTGTGTTTATCCATAATTTGAATTTAAATCATTGGAAAAATGTAAATCATTTAGTTTATTGCATGAAAACTATTTCAAAACTTCATAACTGGGCTATAGTAAATCGATCATAACTTGAACATCATTATTCCAAAATTTTATATTCTTGAAATTTTGAAATCTTACTGATAACACTATAGCATCAATGTGTTGAGTTTTTACCGATTTATCTTGTAAAACCTTAAAAAACAGTAATCATGTCAGTATATTACGTGAAAAGTGTTTTTGATTTCTACAAACAAGTCGTAGTATTTCAGACATTATTTTTGACTGATTTATCATTTTAAATTGAAACCAATTTTTTGATTATTAATATTGAATATCTAGATCTTCCAAGTTTAGTGCTAAATTAAATTATGGACTTAATTTTTTCAAATAGTGGTTTTAAATAGATTGAATTTTCAAAACAACAATGATCAATTGTTTATGTACGACGATTACCTTCATTACCTTTAATGATGACTAAAAAATCATTAGTTGCAGAATTTTTAGCTATGTGTGCCTTTGTTTGATATTAACGAATTTGCCTTTGTCTGGATGACTTTGTTGGAAAGTCTTCAATTTTTTGAACCAAATCGATTGATTTTGTGAAGTATGTTGTACTTGTTTGATGATACTTATATTTCACGCTTAAAATTGTATGCCACCATGGATAGCCAGATTACATGTGGTATCTTCAAAACCATATTTGCATTAAATTCATTTCAACTGATTTTAAATTAGTGGATATTTTTACATAACCTCCTTAAGAAATTATACTAGTACAAATTCGTGCTTCGCACACGGGCTACTAAATAAATATTGGATAAACTTTGAAATATATCAATGACCAATGCCATTATTGTTTGTTGTGGGAGTATAAAAAAGTAAAGGTAAAATACATTATATGTAAAAAGCCTTCATTGTTGTATTTTTTATAGTTGTTAAGAAATAAGGTGTTGAAAAAGGCTATAAACTAAGTTTTTTAAAGTATTACTCAAGACTAATATGTGTTCTTTTCTGTACAATTAAAGCGCTCGGCAGATTCAATACGGCGGAGGTGTAAAAAGTCATAGCTGAGATACAGCGAGGATATAGCGGGATATAGCGAATGACTCTAAAATAACATATAAAACTCGTACCTGATGTTTTTACAAATATATAAGTGGTAATTAAATGAAAAATTAATATTTAATTGAATTATAATTAATACATAAATAATTTTTAATAAAAATATGTGCGAATATACTGTAAATAAACGTAAAACTGTTATATATAACATAATTGAATTTAATAGAATATTAGAGTATTTTTATGTTTGAAAATATATTAAAAATTCAATTAAATAAATTAATTTCATAATTTTTATAATGTATAAATGTCATTTTTCAATTCATTTCTTTTAAATTCATATAGCGTAAGTAGCGGAATATAGCAGGAATAATGGGATATAGCGAAAATAGCAGGGCATAAAGCGGAAAGGCTATACGGAAAAATCATAGCGGTAAAAGTCCGCTATGAGATTTAGCAGGGTTATAGTAGGGCATTAACTACATAGGTTCTATTATAAGTTTTTGGTAACTTAGATACAAAAATGACAATTAATTGTTGAATTTTTTTTAAAAAGATTGTATTTAATAATTCAAGTTATAAAGAAACTAAAATTGTTGTATAATATGAATTTTAACATGGTCAAGGTAAAAAGACAATTTAAAAGTAATTCTCATATGGTCTAAAACCTTATATCAAAATATGGGGCTTCAAACAAAAGGAAGACAAATTTTGATGACGCAGCAGCGGATAACGAAAATGATGAAACGGTGAAAGTAGCAATCGGTGAATTGAAGAATACCAAAGGCCCAAATCCGTTGATCCAAAGATGTCGGATTCTAGCTATCCCAAACACGTTGATCGCGCACGATACCGTGTTTAAAGATCTATGATTCTTCGTACGTTGATCTAGCGCACTAGATTCCGTGAATCGGCTTCAGCAGTCGTTGATTCGAGCGCACTCGAATACCGAAAGTGGAGATAGGAGATCACACTCAACTACCAATTTGAGAAGTGGCACAAAGCACACAAACAAGTTTTTATTCAAAATCAACTAAACTATTACAAATGACATCACATCCCTATTTATAGGGTTTACAACACAACACAAATGACTTAAGAAAATTACAACACAAAACAGTACACGACTTAACAAATAGCACACGACATAAGAAATACGACCTATACAATAGTACACGACTTAAGACTTAAGAAAGTAACGACCTAAAATAACTTCGCGACTTAAAATCTTCATCAGAACTTCGGCGACTTACTTCTGGCGACCTAAAGAAATCACACGCGACTGAAGATAGGTCGTTCGTGACCTAAAACTTGGCGCGATTCAAAGCTTTGCGACCTAAAGAATTCCATAGCTCGCGACCTTCTTGGAAGCGACACAAGGTAGTTCGCGACTTAGGCTGATATCTGGAGGGAGAATTCGCGACATAAGGCAGGTAATTCGCGACCTAGGGCTTGTGAAGCTTGCGTCATAGTCTCGTTCGCGATTTAAGGCGGAGTTAGGTCGCTCGCCAGTGGAGTTAGTTCGCTCGCGACTTAAGGCGGAGTTAGGTCGCTCGCCAGTGGAATTAGGTCGCTCGCGATTTAGGCAAAGGTATTGGTAATCTGGAGTTTGCGATGTAATTCTGGAGGGGAAAGCGACCTACCATATGTCGCCCGCGACCTAGAGAAGGTCGTTCGCGACCTAGGAAGGTACGCGCTGCATCATCCTCCCCTGGTTGAAAAGAATTCGTCCCGAATTCACACGTTTTCCTTCTTCGAGATGCTGTCTTCCATTCATTATCTGGTCTGATGCGGCTCTGGTGATAACCACTCTTGATGTTGATTTTGTCTTGACCCTTTGAAGATGCGGCTCGACATAAGGAACGCATTGCGTAAAACAGATGTGGCATTAGGCAGGAGGCATAAGGAAGTGATCTGAGGGAGATGACATATGAAAAAGTGTGGAATGAACTAAGCACTAGGTGCCAGATCCAATTCATGTAGCACAGAACTTCAAAGGAATAGTGTCGTATACCATATTGCTTGTGCCAATAGGAAGATGTGATATAGAACCAAAACGTGTCGAAAATGTGAGACGATATAAGGAAGTTTAAAATAACGGAACGACTTAGGAAATCACGACCGAAAAAGTATGAGGACTCATGCTCAGATTCTCGTCTTTCCTTATCTCGTTCAGGTGTGTCATCATTTAGAATCTTCCCTTGATGTGTTGCATCAATTTCCCCTAACTGAAATGAATTCCCACTCGCTTCTTCTTTGACATATTTATTTTCATGAAACGGTTCCAAGCAGTTGACGTTGACATCGTCAGGAGTGCGAACATGATTAGATAACTCCAACTGACAATCATTCTCTTCCTCTTGTCTTTTCAACTCTTCCTGTTCTTTCAGATTCACAAGATCATACGATCCCTGCAGTATAATAGCATCTGGTACTAGTTCAGTTTGATGCTGAATGTCCTGTAGTAATGGTAATTCTTCGGTTAATTCCTCAGGATATTCGACTTCAAACTCATCAAATTTTGATCCAACTTCCTCAAAAACATCAAGATCTTTACTCGTTCCTTGCCCGATCAATACAAACAATTCATTACTATTTTTCACCTTTTCGACAGACTCTTCCAAAAATACAAGACTAGTTTCTTCAGACAGTTCCTCAGAAATCTCATCCTCAAACTCTTCAAATACTTCAACCTCTTCAGGTGTCTCAAAATCAGAACTTTCCCCAGATTCAATCAACGTTGATAATTCATCACTATCTTTCATTTTATTGACGAGTTTTTTAAAGATAATAAACTCTCTGATTCTGCCTTCTCTTCTGTTTCACTTTCACTTTGTTCGGGCTTCTCGGAGATTATGGAATTAACACTTAGCGGGCTCTCGTCCATAAGCTCAGGTGTTAAACAAGAATCCTCCATCATCAAGTTATTTCCCTCCACTCCGAACACAATTTCTTCTTCCATACTATCGACATCCATCTTTGGCGGTGAAGAGTAATCAACTTCTACATCCACATACTTTGATGTTGAATAGAATTCCATCAACAAATTACATTCATCGTTCTCTAACTCGATCTCTTCATCTTCATTGTCAAACTTTGGTGGTAATTCTTCGTACGATTATGTAGGACCGACCTCTTCAACTTCTTCTATCATTGGTTTAACCTCCTCCGAAGTGTTAAGCTCTCCACTTGCCTCATACCTAACCAACGATTCAGCACTACCTTCTGCTTCTTCAACACCTTCGCTGAAAGATAATGGACTAGTCGGTTTCTCTTCCTTTTCCGGCTCGCTTTCAGTAGAATCATCCTCATCCTCGTTTTCACATTCTTTTACAACTAAGGCTTTCATCTTGGGCTCCGTACATTCAATACTTCTATGGCCAGACTCCTGATAATGATAGCGCTTAATTCGGTCGTCAACATTTGTCTTAGTGATTCCATGTACAACTGGTTCGTTGACTCTTTTAGAAACATTTATACTGCAATTAACGCCTTTAGTTTGATTGCTGGGGTTTGTAACCACACCCTTTCCTCGACTCTCTTGACTCAACTTCTTTAACTGTTGGTTCACACGAGTTTGATAATTGTAGGGTAAGAAATTTGCCTTCATCATCCTTTTCATCTTACCCCACGTGACAACTTTGGATTTCCTCATTCTCTCTCTGGTTGATTTAGTTTGTTGCCACCAATCCATAGCTCTTCCTTTCAATCTTGTGGCAACTAACTTAACTTGACGTTCCTCAGACAGGTTGTTGAGTTTAAAAATCTTTTCAACCTTTGATAACCAATCCACGAATTCCTCTGCTTGTAGACCACCTCGAAATTCTGGAATTTCCGTTTCCTCCCTTGATTTCCGTGTATGACCATCCCCTTCAATATTCCTATATCGATTTTGCCCTTGACCCGGATATCGAAAGTGAACACTATTACCATAATTATCTTCTTCAAAATCAGATGAGCTTCGATGTCGATTCTGAACATTGACTCTTCTATGACTATGCATGTCCTCTCTACTTCTTCTTTCCTCTACTCGACATCTTTCATAATCACAATACGGCTCACGTTCGTAACCACGATAAGCTCTTCTTTCTTCATTCCGATAATTATGATTGTCTCGAAATCCACGATCTCGATTTATCGACAAAGATGGTTCTCTTCTTTCCCTATCATCATGTGGCGACACTCTCCTTTGATTTCGATTCATGTCCGACATCATTCTCTCCACTCTCTCGAAACCCTTATTGAACCTTTCATCGATATGTTGTTCCATCTGTTCAGGATCTTCACTCCCATACAAATCTGCAACACTATGATGACGGTTAACACATCTCGGAGGCATGATCGACACTACAACAAAACAACCATATTACAACTGTTCCTTTACAACTAACATAGATAGGCAGTTGTAATAGATATTATGCAACAACTGTTTGTTTTAGCAGTTGTAATAGAGCCACTTTTAACAACTGTATTTCAAAAGCAGTTGTAATATTTGATCAATAACAACTGTTTAATTTAGAGCACTTGTAGATATTATGTACAACAACTGTCCCCGCTAGTTGTCCGCACTTCATTTTTTTTTCGTGAAAAATTTCACTTTCCCTCCTTCGTGAAAACGAAGGCCGCTTGTTTCGTTTATTTTCTTTCTCCTCCAAACAAAAATTATAAACCCTAACCTCGTCAATTTCGCTCAACATTTCTGTTTCGAACGAAAATTTCGCTTTGCAAATTATCTAAACTCCGCTTCTTTCGTCCATCGCTCGCCGCTGCTTCGCCATCGCTCTGCCGCCCGCCGCCTTCTTTTTCTCGCCGCTCGTCGCCTTCTGCTTGCCGCCTTCTGCTCGCCGCCGGTCCTTCTGCTTCACCATCGTCGTCGCTGCTTCGCCATTGTCGCCGCTAGAGGTACAATAAAACCCTAATTTACACTATGCTAGCATGTACAGGTAAACCTATCTAGTTACATTAATTTTATGATTAAAAAGTATCGTACGGCTAATAGTCAACCGGTAGAAGTGGGGACTAAATGCCTTTCTGAATAAAGCGTGAACTTTTCTCGACCATCCAGTCTGAATTTGGCTCCAACTGATGGTTTGTGATTACATTATTATTTTGGTTTTTCTTTAGTAGTTGATTTGGTTTATTGTTATTTTGGTTTTTCTTTAGTCTTTGATTTGAATTTATGAAGTTTAAAATCTGCTTTTAAGTTTGTGTTCTGTTTTATAGCTAATAAATTTCATTTACTATTAAGAAGTGAGAAATTCCAAGAGTGTTACTTATTTTGCTGAATATATGATAGGAATAGCAATTGCGTTCTGACTTATTTACTTTGAACAACTTACCATATATTGAATATGTAAAGGAGAAATATCATTTATGATTTGTCTATTACTTAATGTGGATACTACTTGTTTGTCCTACTTCGGTTCTTATGATCTTTTTCAGGTGTTTGAAATCGAACCATCTTATTTACAATGACTGTTGATCTTCATTTATAAAAAAAAATTTTGAAGCAACAAATTGGTTTTAATGTTTTTAAAGTCAATGTTGTGGTAAGTTGCTCATGAGATATTTATAAGACTTATTTAATCTACTTTGGTTTCTTAGCAACTTTTCCAAATGAAATGAGTGTACGTTTAGGTGCAACTTGATTTTCTTGTCATTTAACTATTATTTTGTGAATCAACAAGTTGTTGTGTATCACTTCTAGATCAAAAATTTGTTAATGTACTAATAATGAATTTAGACAATTTGTTATCAAATATGTTCTTAGTAGATTAAACAAAATAAAAAATGTGCTTGTGAATTTTGTGTGGTCAATGCAAACTGTTTTTTTGATCCTGTTGAAGTAAAGCATTTTAATTATTATTATTATTTCCATTGTTCTGATTAAAGCATCAACTAGTAGTGGATCTCTGTATATACATACTCGAGAGCAGCATCAAACTATCGAACCATTATGTGAACAAGTGAATGTTACATTGCCACCGAACCAGAAACCAAGTTTGGTTATAGAAGCTGTAGGGATGCTGGAGTTTAGAAAAGCTTTTTTGATCCTAAGTTATGTAGGAAGGTAAAATTTTATAATTTATTGATCGATGTTTCAGTAGTTAGTCATGTTTTTTATGCCAGTTCGGTTGCAAAAAACTTGTAATTTGATGCTTGTTAGACTTTGTAAATCGCAACTTTTCAAACTGTTTAGCGGTGTTATACCAGTGGCTACGAAAATCAAGATAAGCATTCTGTTGCATATAAATTTGTCAATATGAACTTAGAACCCTGTCCTTTAGATTTATATGTTCAGTAATTAATTAGTTTTATGTTCTGATTAAGGTAGTAATTTTACCTTGTAAACTGGTAAACGAAGTCTAGCGTGTGCGATGATAATTATAACTCAACTACTCCTTCTGGCAGTGTAAGGGGACTGTATGCCATGTGACTACAATATCTTAGGAGTCATAAAAAAATTAGAACAATAAATAATTTACTTGAAGTAAGTGAAAATAACTTAATCCCTTTTGGATATATAACAAAATTGGAGTTTCTTAGTTTTGGTGGATGTTTATTTTTATTTGGAAAATTTTATTCACATCCACCATTTTAGTTAGCTGATACACCCTATTATCTAGCATCCTTTGACTTTTTTATATAAAAAGAAACTATTCAGTTCATCCACATTTCACATATGAACAGTACCTATGCTTCTCCTTTTTGTTCCTTTTCAATTTTGTTACATCCAGTTGTTTGTCAAGTACTACTTCTTTTTCCTCCCTATGTAAAATAAGCACTATAATTAAAACCTAATGGGTTGTGTTTTGTACATTTGCTTGTTCCTTCCCCATCAATGCTCCTAATTCATCATATGTATAAATCTAGTCATATAATTTCCAAATATATGTTAGAGCATGTAATAAGGCAGCCTGTATTGACAGGTACGCAGGTTTAGCATGTTCATGCACAACAGAACAAGCTCCAAGTCTAGTTATGAAATTACGAGGTGGTTGTGTGAAAACATAAGTATGGCAAAGTGAAAACATAAGTATGACTAAAATAAATGAGTATAAAAATACTCAAAGTTCTCAAGGAGTATCACTGAATGAAGATGGTGTGGGGAAGGTTTTTGGTCGTGAACATAGAGGTAGAATAAGAGGACTTGGTTTTGGAGTTGCACCAACTCAGTTTGGAGTTCGTATATGTAGTTCAAAAAAAGTACGTGAAATGGAAAATGAAATTACTACCTTGAAGGCTCAAATGAAAGAGCTCTCTGATATGTTCATGGCCGTAAGTTCTAATTGATTCATTGTGTTAACGAGTAATTGATATGCGGTTAAAATTTATTAGTACATGTCTAACATTTTTTTTTGCAGAATATCAATGGTAAACAAAATGCAGCGGAAGAACCAATAACTCCTCATGGTGATACGCCTCAGGTATTTTTTATAACGCCATAAGTTTTAGCATCCATCTAGCATCCATCTAGTTTTAGCAAATTGAGCCCTCAAGGCTCCCATAATGTGATATGTAAATCAATTAAACTGTGCTGCAAGTTTTTTAAATGATTATATTTCTCAGGAAGAAACCATATCAACCATATCCATCTAGCATCCATCTAGTTTTAACAAGTTTCATGCCTATCTCTATTTCAATTCTCTGCTTGGTTAATTACAAAATTGATAGGAATATGCGAAATTTTCTTTTGAAGGGGGAAATGAACGTTTTAGCTTAAGCTCTCCACTTAATTCCAATGAGCCTGCAAACCTAAATATCTAGAAGGTCTAGGAATAATTAATTTGAAAAAAAATTAAACATTACTTCTGGTGCGAGTTGGCAGTGGTTTTGCGTTGAGAGATCTGGTTAAAGAAGAGGAAAGTTAGTTTTATGTTTATATATGGTAAAATGAAAATTTGAAAGGTTGCTGGTGTGAGGCAGTTAGATAGTGGTTAAGGGAGCATGCGATGCAGGCTGGTGATTGGGTGGGAGGAGCAAGCTGTGGTGATTGGGTGGCAGGCTATAGTTAGTTGTTGCAGTTGATTTGTACTACCTATTGGACACTGTTTATTCTATTTCGGCTTCATCCAAGAAGCACAGAAGGGTATTGTTAGTGATTTGGAACTGGTTGCAGGAAACAATGAACTGAAAATTGATGAAAGCAGTGGAGATATGGAGTTTGGTTTGATTGTAGTAAGGTGTATGTATGGGGGTATTAGGCTGCTTGTGTGGAGGTATGTGTGTGATGATGTTTGGGTTTGGTGGCAGTGATTCAGGGGTGGCTTTTAACAGTGGTGGTGTAACAGGGTATATGACAAAGCAAGGTTGAGATGATGTGTGATGACGGTGCACAGGGAATCTTGAATGTAGCAGCAGTTTGTATTGAGATAGCAGTGGATGTGGTTAAATGTTGGGGTGAACTTGTTTGCGAATTATTATGGGAGGTATGGCAGCAGGTATGTGGCTATGAGGAGGAGTAACAGTATGTTTGTATGGTAGTGGACTTGTTTGGTTGATGGTGAAGAAGTGGCAGTTTTGAAGTGGGTTTGATGACAAGTGGTGGTTGCTGGTGGTATATGATAGGATGTGATGATGCAGTTTGCAATACCCTTCTATGCTTCTTGCTCTGTCGATAGTTATTTGCTTGTCATTTAGGACTGAAGTATATTGTCGGGAACACCTATTGAAAAACCACTTAGATCTTCATCATAGTACCCTTGTTTCATCTTACCTTTTTTGAGAATCACCAATTGAATTAGTTCATTCGTTGATAGTCACTCACAAAATTGAAACAATACAAAACAATTCTCGATATGTTTCAGAAATTGCAAGTATAAGCAAGGATCAAAGTTTTCATCGTTTACTGACACAAGAAAGAGTTCAAGTTCCAATTATTTTTGGAGTTAACTTGATGTGAATGTCTCTTCTGCTGTCATTGCCATTGTCACTTCTTACTCTTACAACAATTACTGTTTTTCTACAGGGAATATAATAGCTTTGAATTGCTGGTCAAGGGTTCACTGTTTATTCTATTTCGGCCTACCTCAGATATCTACACTATTGGACAAGCGGTTGGGACTACTATTGCTTGGCACAAGGAATTTATCTTGTTTGATTAGTACGTATGTATTTTACTAATATATGTTATGGATTTAGTTTTGCTGTGTAATGGAGCTATGAACCCATAAATGGTGTAAACTTGAATTGTTTTTGAATGTGATTGGTTCATATTTTTTCAATTAATTTGCATGATTATGGTTATTGTAAATGATATGTTGGTTTTAATTATAATATTATGAAATTACGGTTAATAGCAGTTGTGAAAAGAGAATTGTATAGTTGTAAAAATATCTGTTGCAACTGTCGTCAGTAGTTGTAAAAATATTAATTACAACTGTCCTAAACACTTGTTAAAATCTTATTTACAACTGTCCTAACCAGTTGTAAAAAAATCAACCATAACTACGAAAAGCAGTTGTAAAAGGTCTTTTACAATTGTTAATGGACAGTTGTAAATAATTTTTTTACAAGTGAGACAAGCAGTTGTAAAAAGAGTTTTTACAACTGTCAGTAGCACTTGTAAAATACTTTTTTACAACTGCGCCCGCAAGTGTCTACGTCAGTTGTCAAATAATCTGCTCTATTACAACTGCGGATATTAAGACTGGCGAGCGCCAGTTGTAATAGATCTATTACAACTGTTTTTGGCAGTTGCGATAGGGTATTTTTGTTGTAGTGATCAAATCTTCAACAGATCCAAACACCAACTTCACTTTGATCCAAAAATTCTCGAATCAAACTTCCCCACTTGTTTGAAATTTCACGAACACCCCAAATAAACAAACAACTTAATTTGAACTCCAAAACTTCAAATCTCAAAATTGACGCCCAACGAACTTGGATAAGTTCGTCTCCTAGCTCACGACTTGAACAAATCTCGCACAAACTTGAACAAGTTCGCTTCTAGCTCCAACACTTGACTCTACTCTTCTCCTTGGCTCGGCTGAAATTGAACAAACACTTCTCCTTGGTCCAACAGACTCGTCTTAGCAATGATTGGCTAAGTCTTGCTCGGATACCAAATGATGCAGCAGCGGATAACGAAAATGATGAAACGGTGAAAGTAGCAATCGGTGAATTGAAGAATACCAAAGGCCCAAATCCGTTGATCCAAAGATGCCGGATTCTAGCTATCCCAAACACGTTGATCGCGCACGATACCGTGTTTAAAGATCTACGATTCTTCGTACGTTGATCTAGCGCACTAGATTCCGTGAATCGGCTTCAGCAGTCGTTGATTCGAGTGCACTCGAATACCGAAAGTGGAGATAGGAGATCACACTCAACTACCAATTTGAGAAGTGGTACAAAGCACACAAACAAGTTTTTATTTAAAATCAACTAAACTATTACAAATGACATCACATCCCTATTTATAGGGTTTACAACACAACACAAATGACTTAAGAAAATTACAACACAAAACAGTACACGGCTTAACAAACAGCACACGACATAAGAAATACGACCTATACAATAGTACACGACTTAAGACTTAAGAAAGTAACGACCTAAAATAACTTCGCGACTTAAAATCTTCATCAGAACTTCGGCGACTTACTTCTGGCGACCTAAAGAAATCACACGCGACTGAAGATAGGTCGTTCGCGACCTAAAACTTGGCGCGATTCAAAGCTTTGCGACCTAAAGAATTCCATAGCTCGCGACCTTCTTGGAAGCGACACAAGGTAGTTCGCGACTTAGGCTGATATCTGGAGGGAGAATTCGCGACATAAGGCAGGTAATTCGCGACCTAGGACTTGTGAAGCTTGCGGCATAGTCTCGTTCGCGATTTAAGGCGGAGTTAGGTCGCTCGTCAGTGGAGTTAGGTTGCTCGCGACTTAAGGCGGAGTTAGGTCGCTCGCCAATGGAATTAGGTCGCTCGCGATTTAGGCAAAGGTATTGGTAATCTGGAGTTCGCGATGTAATTCTGGGGGGAAAGCGACCTACCATATGTCGCCCGCGACCTAGAGAAGGTCGTTCGCGACCTAAAGAAGGTCGTTCGCGACCTAGGAAGGTACGCGCTGCATCATCTGACCAACTTTAATAAGTTTTCTTATTCACTGTTTGTTATTAGCATAGTAGGAAAAAATAATTGAAATCAGTAATGAGTTTGGTGTGAAAATTATTGAAAATGAGCAGTAATTTAAGATTAAGTTCGAAATTTTGTTAACAGCATGTCAGGCAAGAATGTGATATGTCTTTTGTTAGTGCAAAGGGAAAAAATATGTAAAAAGAAGCATGTGAAGCACGGAATAATTATTGTAAATAACATGCATTATACTCATTTGAGGTAAAATAGTTTGTGTTAGGAATCATGAAATACGGCAGCTTAACAATGCAACTAATCAAAATGAAACCTCATCTCACAACCTTTGGATTATTCTCTTTTTTAGCTTGCGCCATCTAACATCCAAAGAAGTTTAAAAAAGGAGGAAAATATCAAATGCGCACTCACATGGGTAAACAAAATGTAGAAAAACTTAGACATAATAAAATGTAGCATTGATAGCATATGTACACAGTTCTATTGAATTCAATGCATACTTCATTAAAAAAAAAAATATAACATAAAAAAGCAAGGATGTTCATTTGAAAATGCTGCATGCTTATTATCCATCTTTACACCATTTGCAGATTGAGAAAGTTGTGTGTGTTTTTGGGTCTATAGTTCCTGGACCAGCAGTGGATATATTTATTAAGAAAATGGAAGGTGAATGCACTCTTTTTGGATTTGTCGAAGACAATGTCATTATCCCGTAAGCACTGATTTAAGGAAATTTTATGCATGTACCAAAGGCATAATATTAATAAAAAGTGATGTTCAAGTGACTTTTCTTCATCCATGCGCATGTGGTCACTATAGATATCCAACCCTTTGGATATCGGTGACATAATTATGGACATTAATTTCATATGGAAAAAATATTCCTAGATGATTATTGAATCACGTTGAAGAACCAAGGTAATATAGTTATGAAAAATAAATTAGATATAATATTTGCACGAAGAACTGGACAGTAAACATGGTTGTTTATGGTAACTTGAGAAAAGCATCGTTGTAGTAACAACCTTAAAACAGTGAGACTTTAAGATATGGTTAGATAAAGTACATGAAAGATCGGCCTTTTGTAACAGTCTATTATCCAACTATTTATTTTATATGCAGTTATAGTTAATTCACCAACTATTTATTTTATAGTAATGTACTATGGTTATTAATGCACAAAAAATGAACTTTCTCAATCTGTTGCGGTAATGCAGTTATAGTCGGTTGTAGCGATAATTTATAGTTAATTCACCAACTATGCTTATTATCCATCTTTACAGCATGTATAGTTTCTTTTGACATGCAGTTATAGTTAATTCACCAACTGTTTATTTTATAGTAATGAAAGTACAAATTTTTTTACATTATAGTTAATTCACCAACTATTTATTTTATAGTAATGTGCAATATGCTGAACATAAGGAAATAATGACTGCATTAATTACATCAACTTTTGTAACAATCTTTCCACAATGAAATATAAATGGATTACCACTCAATAAAAATACAATGAAAGGATAGTAGTAGCTACTCTAGGTTCTGCAAAAAATTGCCTCAAATCTTTAGTGCAAATTTTAATGAATCGATCCACAATACATACTAAATAGATTAAAAACAAATACTATCAATGTATTAGAGGCTATTGTTATATGAAGCAGTCTTTGCACGATAAATATACACTTTCCACTACCGTATGAAATGTATGTCATCTAGGATAAGATTAGTGTCTCTAATTAGAAATTACATTTCCAAAAATTATGAACTAACCCAAAATACAATAATAGGCAATACTTAGCCAGTTCCTCAAGATCAAATTCTTCAAAGCGAAAATGATACTAACATCTACTTTTACTTTAGAAGAATCATAGTATTGTTAAATGGGCAGTAGATTAGCTTACATAAATTCTTTACATACCTTCACTTGTGCCTCAACTTCATCAACTATTCGACCTGAATTATTTCAAATTGCCTCAATACCTTTTTGGTTTTCTTCTCCAAGGCAAATAACTGACATGACTTTGTTTAAAGAAAGTACACTGGATAGAACAAAACTAATGTACATTCTTCAAACACTCATTGTTTTGGTACCATCTATATGTTATACATCAAAGAATACACATTAAAATATATCTTAAACCCACTAATTCAATTGGAAACAAAATTAACATGTTTATCCTTCGGTGTTGTGATTCCAATTTGATACATCTGCAATGATATTAGTATTAATAAAATGACAATTATGCTTAGTGTGTACTGGTTCAAGGGACTCTGAGCCATTCACTAATGATAAATTGCCTATCATGATAAAAATTGTTTATGTTATTAATTTTAATACCTTTTTTATAAATAAATATCATAATACTAAGGAAATATATATAATTACTTGGCAATATATATAATTACAGCTTATTGTACTGAACGTTACATGTAAAAACAAAAGCGTTGCAGAAATTTTGGCAATATCGTGTAATTATATAAATTTTAACAGACCCAAATTACAGTAATATTACAAGACTAAGCTAGTTCTTTGGGAAGTAATTCCTAGTAGCAGTGATGGTGGTACTACTAATTGATTAATATCATTTGCTCTTAAAAAGAATCATAATTTGTCAAATGGAAAGTAGATTAGCTTAGATCAAATCTATACACACCTTCATTTGTGCCTCAACTTAGTCCACTTTTTAAGCCCAAACATTCCAAATTTCCCACATATCCCTTTGATTTTCTCATCTAGAACTAATAACTTCCCATATCTAAATTTGTTACTATAAATCCAATCAAAAACATGCATATATTTTGATGCAGCAGCGGAAATTACAAAATGATGATTCTGTGAAAGTAGCAATCGATGAATTGAAGAATACCAAATGCCCAACTCCGTTGATCCAAAGATGTCGAAATCTAGCTATCCCAAACACGTTGATCGCTCACGATACCGTGTTTAAAGATCTACGATTCTTCGACGTTGATCAAGCGCACTTGATTCCGCGAATCGGTTTCTACGATCGTTGATTCGAGCGCACTCGAATACCGAAAGAGGAGATAGTAGATCACACTCAACTACCGATTTAAATGAAAGCACAAAGCTAACCAACAAGAATTTTATTCAAAATCAACTAAACTATTACAAATGGCACCACCGGCCTATTTATAGAAGTTACAACCCAACACTGAAATCTGTACAACACTTAGGTCGGTCACGACCTTAAGTAACACGACCTAACACCCCAGCCGACTTAACTTGTGAACGACTCAACAGAACACCCTACGACTTAAGAACGAATTACAAGCACATTACAACATAGTTTCAACGACATACGACTTATAAAAGAACGACCTAAAAACATACGACTTATCAATATGTACAACGACTTAAAAACAGCATCGACATAAGAAAACAGCTTCAGGAGAAACATTACTGTTTGCACCAAAAATGGTCACAAACCCCAAGTGTAGTGAAAGCACCAGCGTATGAATACGAATCAACAGTATTCACACACAAATCACAGATCTAAGCAAGTAACAATCAGCAATCAAGAAATAATGAACAGTGACACAATTTATAGTGTTTCGGCTATCTCCGGCCTACGTCCACTTCAAGGTTTTTATGATTTTATTGCTCGATGCTTGAAGATTACAATTTCGTATGTTGTATTACAGCTAATTTGCTGAACTAAGTCTGAATCTAAAGCAGCAATGGTGATCTGGAGTAAATCTGGCAGAATCTGGACGCTCTTTAGCTCTCAAAATTGTCCGACCTCTTTTCTGAATGACCAGGGGCTCTATTTATAGGTGTAGGAGGCTGATATTTCGCCTAAATTGAGGGGAGACCAGTTCTGGCACGTGATGGGGCCCATATGGCCGAAATCTGGAGATCCGGGCCCACTTTGGGATCGATTCGACCCTTGGTTCGAATCGATCAAGAAATCATCCAATCGAGCTGAAATTTGGTGTGAACATTCTTCATCATGTGCTTAAGCTTCTGTGAAAATTTCATGGCATTTGGACTTGTAGAACTCGAGTTATGATCGATTCAAGTTGGTGTTTTTCGAACTCTGGAGTCGTTCGAATCGATATGCTCGAATCGATTCGTTCGAATCGATCCTCCTGCACGTGAAGATGGTGACGTGGAGCGCAAACCTTGCATCGATCTGCTTTTGTCGCCAGTTAGATCGAGTCGTCCCGGAGACTTTGCTGCCTTGACTCGATGGATTCGAAGACACCAAATATCCCTGGATTCGAATAGCGCCTACTTCGTATCGATAGCCAACGTGTCTCGATCGATACAGAGTTAAATGTAGCCGGATGGATTCGAAGGAATTTGAACACGCCACCCTTGCATCGATTCGAAGCAGAGTATCTGATGGGTACGAAGCAAGAGGTCTTCATGGGTTTGAGTGATGGATACGAAGGTGTTCAACCTGAAGGTTGCGAGGCGAAGTGGCTCGGTGGATTCGAAGTACTCTGTGTTGATGGAGTCGAAGCAATGGTGCTTCTCGTGGATTCGAAGTAATGTAGGGATGATGGATTCGAACCTAGGGCTTGGCTCTGATCGATTCGAACCATGGCATACCTCTTCCACTTTATATCGGCGATAACTTGAGCATACGAACTCGGATTGTCTCGAAATTTGGAATGTTGCTTCATCTGACCTTGCTTGGCATGTCTTATCAATTGCAGCCCGATCCGGACTCGGACAAAATTCATCTATATCCGTGGTGAACCTGCGATGCACAATCGATATCCATGACTAATAATCATTGATTTTCAGTTAATCTTTGGGTATCTCGACTTTGCCAAAAGCTGGGATAACATTTTGCCCCCCAAGACATGCCTTTTTGGTAAAAGGCGTGTTTTGACCAGTCTTAAGTTGGATGCAGCGAGTTCATGTTTTACTCATAGCTTATAGCATTTTCAATCAAGTCCATGGCTGTTCGAAGCCGAATTGTTATCAATTTTTTCTAGTGGAAGTTAAGAATGAAATTCTACGGTCTCTCTGTACTATTGATGGTCACTTCGGACCCTTGTCAAACCCATTCTAGATTTAGCGATTGAATAGAAAGATCCTATTGCACTCCGGTGTTGCTTTCTATCCCTTACACTCCGGCCCCAGTTAGGGCATAAAAGCGATGTCTTGGTCATTCTCGATCGATCATAGCCTCTCCGGGCTCATGCTGGATCCCATCCTGTCACTCTCTGGTGAAGGGGAAACAACGTTAAGTGAGTCAATCCTGTCGCTCTCTGGCGAAGCGACTCACCTCCTGCACTCCGGTTCAGTGTATCTGAACATTAAGCGATGTCATGGCCTAAATCGTGGGCCGATCATAGCCTCTCCGGGCTCTTATCGAATCCTGATCCAATCACTCTCCGGTGAATAGGAAACGATGCTTAAGTGAGTTGATCCTGTCGCTCTCCGGCGAAGCAACTCACTTCTTGCACTCCGGACCCTGCCTCTCCGGGTAGGATCATAAAGCGATCATGTTTATATTGATATTTAATGTTTATCCTTTAACTCTCCGGTCAAAGGTTTATTTTAATAAGTGTTTCTTTATTAAATTCAAATCCTAGATGTTCAATCTCAAACACCAGGAAAAACAAGATAATGCCTCTCCGGGCAGAGCGGTCTATTTCCATCTCAGAGCATGCCTAGGGATCTCTCTGGTTCCCGTACATGAGTAAGTAGGATAGCCGTTTTATTTTGGAAATCAAATCTAAGAAAACTAATCGACCAGAGTCCAAATCTTGAACTTGGCCCTTGCCATTACAATCAGTTGATGACGAGTCGTGATCCCGATCCAGGATCATTCCTGTTAGGTTGAGGCGGTAGTTGTTCGGGCCTAACCGTCGTTGTACGTTCTCTGACATACTGTGGCAATCTACCACTCCTGGCATGTTCTTCCACCTCATCCTTCAGGTGGCGGCATTCATCGGTGGTGTGCCCATCTAACTCATGGAATAGGCAATATTTTCCGGTTCTACGTTCCCGCTCCGTGGGATCTCTTCTTGGTGGCTTTCGATAGGGGAGTTGCCCCCGAGTTTCGGTGTAAATTCGTTCCAGTCCTGCCACTAAGTCTGTGTACTGCCTGAATCTAGGCTCTCGGAATTTCTTCCGTTTGTCAGGACCATCATGTGCGTCATCCTGCTTTCTCTTTCCTTTGTCTGCCCTGGACTGTTCCCTGGCGGTTCCTTCGCCTTGTGCAACATTTATTTCTTGCCTCTCGGCTCGTGATTCCTCTAATCGAATGAATTTTTCAGCTTCATGGAAAAACTCTCCAAGATCTTGCGGTGGATCTTTAGTCAAAGAGTCTTTGAATTCGGTGCCTTCTCCAACTCCTGCCACTGCCGCCATCAAAATCATCGATGGGTCCGGGCGATCTACAGAAGTCACCGTCGCATTAAATCGTAACAAAAAATCTTTTATGGACTCTCCGGTCCTTTGTTTTATTGATGCCAAAGTCATCACGCTCTTAGGTCGCGTCACGTGGACCCTGAACTGCTTCATGAAGCAATCCACAAGCTCGCCCCATGTCCTGATTGATCCGGTTTCTAGCTGCCTAAACCAAAGCGCAGCCAAATCTGATAAGAATAAGGGGAAACATCGTGCCATCACTTCCTCGGATGCTCCCAGCACTTCCATGTGTCTGATATATCTGGTGATATGCATGGTCGGGTCTGACTTTCCATCATAAGGATTCAGCGTTGGTAGTTTGAACTTCGGAGGGTTCCTTGCATTCCTGATATTCTGAGCGAACGGACTCCGACTAACTTCTTCCAATCCTCCTCCTGAAAACCCTCCTCTCATGAGTCGTCTCACTAGGCCGATCATTCTTTCATCTCCATCTAGGGGTTGCCCCCTTGTCATGTCTCTGCCTTGCCCTCCGAGTCTTGTTGGGAATTCTGGTACGTACTCTTCGGGTGGCTCGTTAGCATTTGTGTTGGCCCTAGCCGGTTGAGCTCCTTCCAAAGGTACTTCTGCGTTGGATTCTGCGGGCCTGCCCCCAAGCCCTTGTTGATTGCCTTCTGGATCGGCATTCTGTCCTCCGTTGGGTTCCATAGCCCTAGCTCCTTGTTCCACATTCACAGCCGCTGTAGCTGGTCCAGGGTTCTGCGTCCCTGCAGCTCTCATCTGCTCGAAGAAATTCTGCAGCATCTCTTGTTGGCTTTTCATCATTCTTTCCTGCATTGAGTTATTCATCGCTTCCATCTCATCTCTAGTAATGTAGATCGAAGCTTGTCCTCCTCTAGCGCCAGAGGATGCCTCTTGACTTCCTGCCTGTTGGCTCCTCTCAGTTCTTTGTCTAGTTTGTCGAGTCATTGTAGAGTCAGATCTGAATCCTTAAAATTCCAAATCTAAATTTTGAATTTGGTGTAGCGGGTGCTAGTTCTTCTCGGTGAAAGCACCAAAGTGTTTGCACCAAAAATGGTCACAAACCCCAAGTGTAGTGAAAGCACCAGCGTATGAATACGAATCAACAGTATTCACACACAAATCACAGATCTAAGCAAGTAACAATCAGCAATCAAGAAATAATGAACAGTGACACACAATTTATAGTGGTTTGGCTATCTCCGGCCTACGTCCACTTCAAGGTTTTTATGATTTTATTGCTCGATGCTTGAAGATTACAATTTCGTATGTTGTATTACAGCTAATTTGCTGAACTAAGTCTGAATCTAAAGCAGCAATGGTGATCTGGAGTAAATCTGGCAGAATCTGGACGCTCTTTAGCTCTCAAAATTGTCCGACCTCTTTTCTGAATGACCAGGGGCTCTATTTATAGGTGTAGGAGGCTGATATTTCGCCTAAATTGAGGGGAGACCAGTTCTGGCACGTGATGGGGCCCATATGGCCGAAATCTGGAGATCCGGGCCCACTTTGGGATCGATTCGACCCTTGGTTCGAATCGATCAAGAAATCATCCAATCGAGCTGAAATTTGGTGTGAACATTCTTCATCATGTGCTTAAGCTTCTGTGAAAATTTCATGGCATTTGGACTTGTAGAACTCGAGTTATGATCGATTCAAGTTGGTGTTTTTCGAACTCTGGAGTCGTTCGAATCGATATGCTCGAATCGATTCGTTCGAATCGATCCTCCTGCACGTGAAGATGGTGACGTGGAGCGCAAACCTTGCATCGATCTGCTTTTGTCGCCAGTTAGATCGAGTCGTCCCGGAGACTTTGCTGCCTTGACTCGATGGATTCGAAGACACCAAATATCCCTGGATTCGAATAGCGCCTACTTCGTATCGATAGCCAACGTGTCTCGATCGATACAGAGTTAAATGTAGCCGGATGGATTCGAAGGAATTTGAACACGCCACCCTTGCATCGATTCGAAGCAGAGTATCTGATGGGTACGAAGCAAGAGGTCTTCATGGGTTTGAGTGATGGATACGAAGGTGTTCAACCTGAAGGTTGCGAGGCGAAGTGGCTCGGTGGATTCGAAGTACTCTGTGTTGATGGAGTCGAAGCAATGGTGCTTCTCGTGGATTCGAAGTAATGTAGGGATGATGGATTCGAACCTAGGGCTTGGCTCTGATCGATTCGAACCATGGCATACCTCTTCCACTTTATATCGGCGATAACTTGAGCATACGAACTCGGATTGTCTCGAAATTTGGAATGTTGCTTCATCTGACCTTGCTTGGCATGTCTTATCAATTGCAGCCCGATCCGGACTCGGACAAAATTCATCGATATCCGTGGTGAACCTGCGATGCACAATCGATGTCCATGACTAATAATCATTGATTTTCAGTTAATCTTTGGGTATCTCGACTTTGCCAAAAGCTGGGATAATAATTACGCGACTTATCTTCTTCAGCGATTTAACAGAGTTCACGACCTAAGGATTTCACGTGACCTAACTAGGTCGTAGAACGAATTAACTTAGGTCGTGAGCGACCTAACTCCTTTTGAACAACTCTGCGTGCATCCTTCGTTAGACCGTACGCGACCTATCATAGGTCGTTGGTTTCCTTCTTTTGCATAACTCGCTTCACCGCTTTGCTCCAGTACCTCGTTAGGTGGTGGCCGACCTAAACCTTTGATAAGCCGTAACTCCTTTTCTCTTGACTCGTTAGGTCGTTCGCATGTTGCAACATCGCCTCTGTTGACTCGTAGACAACCTTCCCTAGATCGTGAGCGACCTATCGATTCATTAGATCGTGAACGACCTAAAATGTCACTAGGTCGTGAACGACCCAAAAGCCTTGAAAAATTCAAATCAGATGCGCCAGTAGATTGCGCTGCATCATCCTTCCCCGGTTGAAAAAAATTCGACCTCGAATTTGCATCTTCCTCTTCCACAACAAGCTCCTCTCCATGATACGGAATCAAATATTTGACATTGAAAACATCGGAAGTATGAACATCATCCGACAACTTCAACTGATATGCATTCTCATTGATTTTCTTCAAAATTTCCACTGGACCGATTTTTCGGGCTTTAAGTTTATTGTATGCTCCTACTGGAAAACGATCCTTCGTTAGTACAGCATATACTAAATCTCCTTCATTAAATTTAACGTTTCTTCGCTTCAAATCCGCAGATCGTTTATATTTTTCATTCGCTTTCTCTAATCGTTCCTGAACGATTTTATGACATTCTGCCAATCCATCGACAAAATCAACAGCCCGTTTAACTGTCCCATTCGGTGGTGGTACTGTCGTCAAATCCAACGGACCCTTCGGACTAGCTGAGTATACAACTTGAAACGGACTGAAACCCGTACTACGGTTAACAGCGTGATTATGTGCAAACTCTGCCTGACATAATTTCATATCTCAACTCTTCAAGTTATCCTGCACAAGACATCGTAACAAATTCCTCAATGATCTGTTTACCACTTCCGTCTGCCCATCTGTTTGCAGATGATAGGCGCTACTAAAATTCAGCTTCGTTCCAACCATCTTCCATAAACTTAACCAGAAATGGCTTAGAAATCTAGTATCCCGATCTGAAACAATAGATTCAGGTAGCCCATGTAATCGATACACCTCTTTAAAGAACAATTCGGCAACACGGACGGCATCAGCTGTCTTCTTACAAGCGATGAAATGTGCCATTTTGGAAAATCTATCCACCACAACAAATATAGAATCATTTCCCCTTTGAGTTCTAGGCAAACCCAAAACAAAATCCATGCTGATATCAATCCATGGTTTAATAGGCACAGGTAATGGCATATAAAATCCCGCATTTGTCGTTGTTCCCTTCGAAACTTGACAGATATGACATCTCTCCACTAATCTTTCAACTTCTCTTCTTATAGTAGGCCAGAAATATGATTGTGAAACCAACTGTAATGTACGGTCTCTCCCCACATGACCTTCCTCATGCAACTCCTTCACAATCTTCATTCGTAAGCTGCACTCCGGTATACATAATCGATTTCCTTTAAAAAGATAACCATCCACCATTACAAACTCATCCGTCTTTCCCTCCCTGACTTCATCAACAAACTTCGCAAAGTAAGGATCATCGACAAATAATTCTGGCAACACATCAAACCCTGTCACTTCAACCTTCATTGTAGTCAACACATGATTCCTTCTGCTCAATGCATCTGCCACTCTGTTCGTAATTCCCGATTTATGCTTCACCACAAATGTAAATTGTTGTAAGTATGCAATCCACGAAGCATGCCTTGCTGAAATCTTCTCTTGCTCTTGTAGATGTTTCAAAGCCTCATGATCAGTGTATAACACAAACTTCTTGTGAAATAAGTAATGTCTCCAATGTTTAATGGCTTGTACAACAGCATAAAATTCCACATCATATGTACTATATCTCATCTTCGCTCTTGATAACTTTTCACTGAAATATGCAATAGGACGTCCCCTCTGACTCAACACCCTTCCAATTCCCACCTTGGATGCGTCAGTATGTAGCTCAAACAACAGCTGAAAGTCTGGTAATACTAGAATTGGTGCTGACGTCAACAGTTCTTTGATTCGTTCAAAAGCAACCCCTGCTTCCTCCGACCACGCAAACTGTTTTCCTTTCATACAGTCTGTAACCGGCGCCATCACACTACTAAAGTGTGGAATGAACCTTCGATAGAATGAAGCCAACCCGTGAAAACTTCGAACTTCTGTTATAGTTTTAGGTTGCGACCAATCTCTGATTGCTTCGACATTACTTTGGTCCACCTGTATTCCTTCTTTTGATACAACATAACCCAGAAATAAGACACTCCGTGCCATAAACACACATTTCTTCGTAACAGCATAGAATTGTTCTTCACGAAGAATAATTAACACTTTCCTCAAATGCTGAACATGCTCCTCTGTACTAGCACTGTAGATCAGAATATCATCAAAGTAAACCACCACAAATTTTCCAATGTATGGCCTAAAAATTTGGTTCATCACCCTCATGAATGTACTTGGTGCATTCGATAGACCAAACGGCATTACCAGTCATTCATACAATCCTTCCCTCGTCTTGAATGATGTCTTCCATTCGTCTCCTGGTCTAATTCGAATCTGATGATAACCGCTCTTCAAGTCAATCTTAGAAAAGATTACTGACCCACTGATTTGATCTAACAGATCATCAAGCCTCGGCATTGGAAATCTGTATCTGACCGTTATCTTGTTCAATGCTCTACTATCTGTGCACATTCGCCATGATCCATCCTTCTTTGGTACCAACAAAGCTGGCACTGCACAAGGACTCAAACTCTCCTGAACTCGCCCTTGTTCCAGCAATTCCTCCACCTGTCTCCTTAACTCCTCGTGTTCCCTTGGACTCATCCGATAGTGTGGTCTATGAGGCAATGCAGCACCTGGCACCAAGTCAATCTGATGCTGTATGTCTCTAAGCGGCGGTAACTCCTTCGATAACTCCTCTGGAAACACATCTTTGAATTCCTCCAATACTGGTTTTATTTCTTCTGGAACTTCAGTAACTTCACTGCTTTCATGCCCAATCAACATAAAAACTTCAGGACTCTCATCTATCTCTTCCACGAACTCCTTCAAGGACAACAATGTCTTCAATTCCTCAATCTCCTCCAGCTTGTTCTCATTCTGCTGTCGCTTTTTCGAAACTAATGTGATCTTCGTGCCCTCGAACAAGAAACTGTAACTATTCGTTCGACCATTATGCTGTACTTCACGATCGTACTGCCACGGCCTTCCCAGCAGCAAATGGCAAACATCCATGTCAACCACATCACACCAGATCTCATCCTTGTATTTCTTTCCAATAGAAAATGGAACATGAGCCCGCCTTTCTACCTTTACTTCTCCTCCTTTCCTCAACCAAGCAAGTTTATATGGACTAGGATGCTTCTCCGTTTTCAACTTCAATTTCTTTACAGCTTCTGTTGAAATGATATTATCACAGCTTCCAGCGTCAATGACAAATTTACAGACCTTTCCCAAAATAGTGCATGTTGACTGGAAAATGTTACTTCTCAACCAACTCAACTCTTCCTCCTGCTTCGGGGTTAAACAAGATCTTCATAGCATCAGATTACATCCCTCGTCTCCCGACACTTCTTCTTCCTCATCAAGCTGTGAATTGAGATCTTCTTCGACATTCTCATCCTCCACTTCAACAATCATAGTTCTCTTCTTCGGTTTTGGACATTCGCTGCTCTTATGACCCATTTCTTGGCAATTATAGCATTTGAAATTGGTATTGACTTTAGGTTTAGCCACTTCATGAACAACCGGCTTATTCGATGCTTTAGGAATATTAGAACTACTACCCGCTCCTTTGTTCTGACCAGTAAAATTAGGAAACACACCTCCCCCACGTCTTCCTTGTTTCTCCCAAGCCAACGCCTTTTGATGTGCTTCTGCCACAGATCTAGGGTCGAACATGTTCACCATATCCTGGATCTGTGCTCTAAGTCCACCGACAAACCAGCGGTCAATTGTTCTTCTGTCTCCATGATGTCATTTCGTGCAATCAACTGGTAGAACTCATCAGCATAATCAGCAACCGTCTTCGTTCCTTGCCTCAAGTTCTGCAATCACTGATACATTAGTGATTGGTAATTATAGAGCAAGAACGTAGCCTTCATCAATTTCTTCATCTTTTCCCAAGCAATAATTTTTGACTTCCCCATCCGTTCTCTAGTAAGTTTGATTTGCTGCCACCATGCCATAGCTCTCCCCCTCAACCTAGTAGCAACCAACTTCACTTTACGATCCTCCGGAACCTCCTTGAAGTCAAATATTTCCTCAACATAAGCTATCCAATCAAGAAATTCTTCGGCTTGCATACCTCCCTTGAATTCTAGTATTTCAGTTTTCATCCTAGATTCCCACTTGTGATCATACTCCGACTAATTTCTTCCTTGTCCACGTCCTCGTCCATGAACACTACCACCATCATACTCTTCTTCAAAATCTGATGTATATCGATGTCGATCCTGACCACCAACATCTCTACTACCATCGTGTCTTCCACCAACATCCCTTCTATCTACATTCCTCCGTTCACGATCATTCACATTCCTATCACGTCTTCGATCATCATCATTTCTATAACAATCTCGACTAACACTTCAATGATCATTATCAACACTTCTCTCCCGATTGGAATGTGGAGAGACTCTACTTCCCCCATGGTTAGATTCAGGTGAAACCCTTCTCCGATTTTGATTCATCTCTAACATCATCTTCTCTAATCGTCCAATCCCTTCGTTAAGCTTCTCACTAAAGTTTTCGTTTATTCTTTGCTCCATCTCATCAGCTTCTCCTCTTCTATACAAAGCTTCTACGTTCTGATGGTGATCAGCTCTTCTTGGCGGCATTGTTAAATGATATAAACTTCAACTCTCGACTTGTATAAATCAAATGATACCAAATGAGGTTCGGTCTTCAACTTCAAATTCTTTGGCGCGCAAATCTTCCACGGCCAAACTCAAACACCTTTCAATCTTTGATCCGAAATGGAATGGATCGAATTCTTCAAACTTGTTACAACTTATGATGAACACGACTTGAACTTCTTCGAATAAGAATTGGCTCCAAGACTCGGCTTAGCTATGATTGGCTAAGTCTAGCTCTGATACCAAATGATGCAGCAGCGGAAATTACAAAATGATGATTCTGTGAAAGTAGCAATCGATGAATTGAAGAATACCAAATGCCCAACTCCGTTGATCCAAAGATGCCGGAATCTAGCTATCCCAAACATGTTGATTGCGCATGATACCGTGTTTAAAGATCTACCATTCTTCGACGTTGATCAAGCGCACTTGATTCCGAGAATCGGCTTCTACGATCGTTGATTCGAGTGCACTCGAATACCGAAAGAGGAGATAGGAGATCACACTCAACTACCGATTTAAATGAAACCACAAAGCTAACAAACAAGAATTTTATTCAAAATCAACTAAACTATTACAAATGGCACCACCGGCCTATTTATAGAAGTTACAACCCAACACTGAAATCTGTACAACACTTAGGTCGGTCACGACCTTAAGTAACACGACCTAACACCCCAGCCGACTTAACTTGTGAACGACTCAACAGAACACCCTACGACTTAAGAACGAATTACAAGCACATTACAACATAGTTTCAACGACATACGACTTATAAAAGAACGACCTAAAAACATACGACTTATCAATATGTACAACGACTTAAAAACAGCAGCGACATAAGAAAACAGCTTCAGGAGAAACATTACGCGACTTATCTTCTTCAGCGATTTAACAGAGTTCACGACCTAAGGATTTCAAGCGACCTAACTAGGTCGTAGGTCGTAGAACGAATTAACTTAGGTCGTGAGCGACCTAACTCCTTTTGAACAACTCTGCGTGCATCCTTCGTTAGACCGTACGCGACCTATCATAGGTCGTTGGTTTCCTTCTTCTGCATAACTCGCTTCACCGCTTTTCTCCAGTACCTCGTTAGGTCGTGGACGACCTAAACCTTTGATAAGCCGTAACTCCTTTTCCCTTGACTCATTAGGTCGTTCGCATGTCGCAACATCGCCTCTGTTGACTCGTAGACGACCTTCCCTAGATCGTGAGCGACCTATCGATTCATTAGGTCATGAATGACCTAAAATGTCACTAGGTCGTGAACGACCCAAAAGACTTGAAAAATTCAAATCAGATGCGCCAGTAGATTGCGCTGCATCATATTTTTATTTAAAGAAAGCGCAACATGATTGAATAAACTAGCTTGCAACCTCCTTACATTCATGAATTTCCTGAAGATGATTAGTTGCAAATCAAAAACAATTCATATTAATATATATTAACTAAATATAGGTTTTAGTAGCTCTATAAAGAATCCAAGAATAACTAAGGAGAAAATATCATATCTAAACGGTTAAATGGTTATGGGATAAGCCTAAGCCTATATTATGTCCCATGAAAACGAAAATGAGAAATAAGAATCAAAGCATAATTATAAAGTGTAAAACATTTAGTCAATCGATTTATTTTTAAATTAGATAAAATATATTACTTCAAAATTATCAAATTCTTTTGCAACATACAAATTAAATTGAATTTATACTTAAAACGACATTAAAAGAAAAGGAGTTAGGAATTACCAAAAGGTGAAATCCAAAGAAGAAATAAACACAATAGCAATTATTTGCAAAATAGACGTTGCTTAAAATTTATGGTATGTTTATTGTATCTAGAAGAATATCAAGTTTCAAAATATATCAAAATAACAGTGTTGAAATTACATACATGAAAAAAACATATAATCAAAAGTAGTTATCTAGCATATCTAAGTTTATTGGTAGTAAACAACAACCATAAATTCATCTAAGAGAGAATAGGTCAAAGAAATGCAAGGACTACATATTATTACGATTTCATGATGAACTCAGCACCTAAAATGCATTTTTGTTGATCACCGTATTAATTTACCCCATCAAACTTCGCAGAATTATAACTATTAAGGTTTTTCCAACACACCTTTATAAATTGTATTCATAAACTTACTTGTTCTGCCTTGATCCTTTATTTCAGTAGTTGCACTGCTATTGCACTAAATATGAAACACGGATAAACAATAGTGAATCTTCTTAGTATCTATGAAGCAAATGAGTAACATTTCACTATTTATGCAGAAGAATGAATACCTATGCAGTTCAAAAGCAAAACATATTTGGGAAATAAAAACACATCCAACTGATATTTCCAACATATAAGAATAGGAATATAATTTCTTAAATTATCAATGTTGATCACTGCTACGATAAATAAGTAGGTATCGTAGTCCATTCACATGGTAATTTATAATCATTTAATTTTCATGTTGAACTTAAATCAGAAAAGGTGAAAGCAAAACATTCACCAATTTAATACCTACGTAACAAACAATTCGACGCTGATGACTTTCACATTCCTTTAGCATATATAAATACAATAACAAATGGTCGAGAATATGAAACCCATAGGTAGCATTATTGTAACAACCCGCATATTTCACGATTGTATATTTAAATGTTTTATTTATATATAGCATCGTTAATCGGATTAAAGTCCGAAATATTACTTTTTGTAAACAGTCGAATTGGGACTCGAGACCACTTCTATTGAGTCCAAAATGGTGTTTGCAACTTTTTTGAGTATAAACATCGATATATTTGGAGTTGAGTAGAATTTTGCTATTTTATATTTCGGGCTTTGGGTTTGGGTTTCAGCCCACTAACCCAACTAAATACCCTAACTCAACTCCTTTTCATTCATTTCATTCCTCATTTCCTAACATTCAAGCTTTAGAGAAAAATGGGGAAAGAGATTGGAAATTAGAATTCCAAAACCCTGGTTTGTTTAGGAAATACAAATTCAAGTCCAAAATCAAGGAGAAACTTAGGTAAACATCCTCTTCATCTTCTCCATCTCTATCTCTCTTCAATTTACAGAATTTCCTATAACCTAACTTAGGAAATATTCTTCTTATGAGCTTAGATTGAAGCTTCTTGAGTTGTTGTTGAAGAGGAATTGATCTTAGCTTGTTTTAAAGCTTCTCACTTATGTTTTGAGTTCAAAGGTGAGTTTTTGAACTCACATCTACGTCTATAACTTTCATTGTTGTTAGGTATGAATTCCTAACTTCTATTCATGTTCATTTGCTTTTGATTTTAATTGATTTGGTGGATTTTCCAATTTTGGTGTTTTGAAGTCAAAATCTTTAAAAATCCTATCTTGGATGTTTGGACATGTTTTGGTGGTGTATTGAAGAGCCTATAGAGCTGGGTTGTTGATTGGCATAAACTCCTAGCATCCATCGCTCGATCGATCACATTTCGTTTGGATTATCGCCTTTTACGGGCTAGGCTGATTTTTGCCTACAGGTGGATTTCAGACGTCTGAATTCCAATTCAGACGTCTGGATTCAAATTCAGACGTCTGGATTGGAAATCCAAACATTTGGAATTGGTCCCTAGAAAACGCCAAAAGGCAGAGACAAAATCCAGACGTCTGGTTAGTGGTTCAGACGTCTGATTGGTAATTTCAGACGTCTAAAATGTGCAGTTTTGTCTATTTTGGCTGTTTTTGAGTGGATTTCCAATTTTAATCGATTTTTTGTTGATCCGGTTAGTTGTTATCACTTATTATCAACTTTGATGATTTCTTTCTTTGGATTTTTGGGAATATACATTTGATGGATTTGATATCGATTTTTATGGATTAATTCACATCGTTGTATGTGAATTTTTGGTGATTGATTGTTTTTACAATCATTTTTGTGATTTGTCACTTTAAAATACAAAGGTTTCTATACTAGTAGTAAATATTCAAACTCTTTCACAAAGATGATTCCAACTCTATTTTTATACAAATCTCGTTTATAAAACCGTTTTTCAATCTATTAGTATATACAAACTTTTACCTCATTCGTATGAGAAATCTAATTAAACGGCTTAGCAAAACTAGTGGTATGAAACGCTTGCGTTTACTTTGTCGGTTAATTCTTGGACTTGTTCGATTGAACTCTTGTGACAATTTTCGAGTGGAAATCTACAATTTGTTCGTAAATATTTAAGTTAAGCCAGTGGTTATGGGACATGAAACTAAACTCATTTATTTACTAGCTTAGTGTAATTTACACTTATCGATCAACGATGATCCTTTGGTGATTTAGACTAGCGTTGTGCGATATCTCTTTGTCCGCGTGGAGGACTATACCTCGTTCTGTTGAGCTTCGTCTCATTTTTTTTATGGGCTAGCGACCCATGGTCTTTGGACCGTTCGTGGAGCAATCGGCTCGATAAGTCGGTGCATGGGGCATATCTTTTTAGGTGCGTCGATGTTCGACTAGGCATGGGGCGTATCTTTTTAGGTGCGTTGATGTTCAACTAGGCATGGAGCGTATCTTTTTAGGTGCGTCGATGTTCAACTGTGCATGGAGCGTATCTTTTTAGGTGCGTCGATGTTCAGTTCATGAGATAGCGACCCGTTTGTGATACACGTGTTGGTGAGTTTTCATGCTCCCGTTTGTGATAGGCATTCCCCTTTTTGCGATTTCTTGATTTCTAGTTGATGATTTCTAGAATTTGTGTTTCACCGATTTTTGCGATTGGCATTGATATGTTTTGTCAATATTTATGTTTTGGTGAATAATTTAAAGAATATGACATTCTTTTTGGTGTTTGAGAATATTTGAGATATTGTATGATTTTTGTTGTTACCTGATGTATACTTGTCATAGTATGGCATTATTGTTATCATACGTTTTTGTTATATCTCTTATCCTATCTCATTTTATCTGATATTTATAGCTAGACTGATCCGTTTATTATTTTCTTCTTAAATAATACTCGGGTCAGACCGAGGTATTTCAGGTGCTTCTGCTTGACTTCTTATCAGGGCCCGTCACCTGACTTTTGGCTAACTACTTTAGCTTAGTAGTTTTTGTTGTTATACATTCGAGATAGAGACTCCTTGATGTATACTTATTCTTTTGTCTAGCACTTGTATCTATTCTTTTATGATGTAGTGGATCTAGTTTGACCACTATTTTGATGTACACTTTTATGTGTTATATTCATATCTGTTTCCGCCTTTGTGATATGAATATCTGTGACTGATTTGTGTTATGTTTATTTCTATATTTGTTTCCGAAGTCCACATAGCCACTGTGTGGTAGCTTTGAGTTTATATTTGATATGTCGGATTTCCTCTTGAAATGAAATGTAAGTTATATTATCTGACATATCGGTACTCGTACAAAGCAATTACACAGATGGTCGCTCCTCAACAGCCTTATTCTTCGTGCTAGTCGACGACATTACCCCATAGCGTCTTTGGCTAGTGTGCGTATAGAGGTGGGGCGTCACAATTATATTGATAAATACGTAAATAGGGAACTATATAAATAACGTAGCTATAGTATTTCAGCATAAACCCATTAAAAAATTCTGACTTATTATCCACACATCGTAATAAATGGGTTTATTATGTATATAATTAACTACATAGAATGGTTATTTATTAAACATATCGGCAACATTAAAAGCTTATCACTAGCGTTACAATTAGAAACTATGAAATTGTATTACATGCTTTCCAATGTAGGAAGGGAAAATATTTTCTTGATCCCACGAAACCACTTTAGTTAACATTGATACAAACATGTTTCATAGTTATTACACATAACCACTTTAGTTAACATTGATACAAACATGTTTCATAGTTATTTATATATATTTATTTGAAGCAAATTTTGATCAAACCTAATTTGCGCTTAATGTAAGGAATTACACAAAGTATAATATACTCATCAAGTTAATGGTGGGAACTCTCTGATCTATTCCTTGAATGTCTATCAACGTGCATTACAAAACGTGAGGAGAGCGGAGGAGAATAGACAAAATTCTAAGTCATTATGACGATGGATGGATGACGGAGGGAATGCATTATTTTCCATGTTACTGTATATTTCCCAAAACATGGAAAATAAAATAAAATTGTTTTGTAGTTTGTATGTTAATTTTTTTCAAACTGACCATCTTTCAAAATTAAACATGCAGTGCACATTTCTGTTTGGATGGAAACTCAAAAGTAAACAAAGCAAATCAAATGAGGCCTAAAATTCTAGAACATATTTAATAAAAGCAAAAACAAAAGGTATGTTATGCCATAACATTTAGTAAATCAGAACTAAGTTACATGACATAGAACAAATAAATTTACATAGCATTGATTTTGTAGTTATGGTACACGGAATATCCAAACAAACTGTCAAATGAGCATCACATACTACATATTTAATACACGCCCACAAAAAGTACTTGAAGAACAAAAAGCTGAATATGGGATATGAATGGGCTGGTAAATGGGAACAAACTGATCACAATACGAAAATTTTCGCTAATGAAGTAAAATAATTATTTTAGGCTTATACGATTTACTATACATAGACAAAATTAAAATAAATTCTATAAGGAAAATGCAAAATTGAGAGGAGCGATACAATCAAAATAAGCAAATTTGAACAAAACACAGTTGGATTATAAACTAAAGGTTGAAACAGAAAATTGAAGAAAAGAACATACGTAAAAGGAGAGGGCAAGAATTACCTACTCACTGCAATTTTGGGAGGATGGTTGACAGAGCAAGGCGCCTGAAGTTATCGGCCATTAAGATTTGGCTTTTCAAGAAGAGGAAGTGGAATGGGGACGTTAAAATGTAGGGTTTGGAGGAAAAGGAAGAAACGGAGAGTTGAGTACGAATGTAAGAAAATATAAAAACACGACTTTTCATTTCAAAAAATACTCAGAAGCTTGTGCGCTCTTGATATGCAACTCGGCAAAAAAAATAATAGTGTAGATATTTTTGCAACTTCAATTGGATTTGAGAATGTTAGTAATGACTTGGATTTTTTCCCATTTCAGTTTTAGATTTCTGAATTTTCTAGCAAGGAATTTACTCCGAAAAAGATGATGCTTGACTACTTGAACTTTTTTGAAATCTATCAAAATTATTAATAGTGATTGAGAAAGTGATGAGTAGTGCTTAAATTACGTTTCATAACTAGAGGAAGGATATGTTAAAAAATCTTGAAAATTGAATGTGTTTAAGGCATTTTTTTTAATTAGTACATATTTCATAATCATTTCTATTGCTATCATCTTTCTTACAATCCATACACTAAATTTTAATATAGTATGCAGAAATTGGTATTTTGAAAAATGAGGAATTATATTTTTAATGTAATTTAAATAATTTTATCCCAAAATATTTGCTCTCATTTAAAAGTCCTTACGGTTGTGCATGGGTGAATAACTATAATCTCTAGATATATACATCCATTCTCATTCAAAAGTCCTCATGAATATGCATGGATGGAACACTTATACAAAAGAGGGATAAATATTCAATTAATTTCTAACCTCATTTAAAAGTCCTTACCATTATGCATGGTTAAAATATATATTATGCATGGTTAAAAATGCTTGATTTTTTTTTTAAGTAATTACTAACCTCGTTTAAAAGTCCAAACGGTTCTGCATGGTTAGAAAGTGCTTAACATTCTTTGTATAGTTTTAAAGAATAATTTTCAAACTTTCCTTTATTGAAAATATCACACTGTTCTATATAATATTCTCCCTATACGATCATCCAATCATCCTTTTAAAAAGTGATATATGTCTAACTAATAAAATATTATGATTTTTGTTTGATTAACTGAAATTTGTACTATTTTTATCTCTATTTTATTTATAGTTTCAATCAAAATTTATCACTATATCAACTGTTATTCTAATTTTTGATGATAACAAAAGTGGGAGAGAGGTTAATATTTTGATAGTTAAGTAATAACTTTGCTGATATTCAAAAGTTGTTTTATTTTTCCTTGGCATTTAGGAAATTATTCTTTTTTGACATCTAAGTCTTATTTTGGCTTTTAGGCTTTTTTTCTATCGCATGCATCTATGTAAGGGAAGTATAATTCTAGGGGAGTATTTAAATAGAGAGATCTTGATCACAGCACATTAAACACATTTTTTGGTAATTAAATCTTAATATATGTTTGTTATCATCAAAAGTGGAAGACTATAGAATATAGTAGTTTACGATTTTTGTTTGATGATAATAAACATACGTACATACATAAATATACATATTTTTATTTATTTATTTAAATGTGTTTGTTGTGGTACTATTACAATATCACAGAATAAAATAAATAAAATTTATATTTCAATAAAACTTTAACAGTACAAGCACTTACAACAAAAGTTCCCACAATTTTTATACATTATACAACAATTTTTTACTCAGTCATGTACAACATGCTTTCAAATACAACTATTTTTAAATCACTCCTATCCTCACTCACTCGAATACGATCTTTATTTTCTTGCTCCAGTTTCTTTCTTGACATCTGCTTTTCTTGTCAATCAACAATGCAGTAAAAAGCAAAAGGAAACAAATTGAAACTAGAAAAGTATGAATAAACTTAAACTCGATGTTGCCTCGGTTTAGTGGTTTTGCTGTTTTCTGTATTTTAAATAAGGCCAAGCATGTTAAAAAAGGGTTATGCATATGCATTGTACACATATCACATGTACACAAAGCACCTAAAAGCTCATGTTACACTTGCACGCATGCATAAAAAAAATTAAATACAGGAATTACATATGTGTGCACGAACCAGCAAGGTCAAGCCCATAACTTTCCGGGCTCAACATAGTGAAAAAGCAAGAAACCTGATTAGAATGCACAAGGCAGGCCAAAGTACATGAGCACTAACACAAGGGAATTTAGTGCATCACAACATACACATAGATGAAACAGCAAAGGCAATTGCACGTCATAACAACACACTCAAGGCTAGAAATAGTTTAGAAATGTGTAGCATAACAAGGCACACAAGACAAGAGCAAGCCAGCAAAGTACAAGTATTCAAATAAGCAAAAACTCAAGCTAAGTCAAGCTCAAAGTCAAGCAAGCACATAGGTTAGGCAAAGTACACAAGAGTGCATGAATCAATACAAGTCCAAGAAAGTGCAAATGCATACAAGGCCAACACAAGGCTGAACATAGATTAGGTTTGAGCGGAAGTGCACAAGCAGGATCAATATCAAAATGTATACACAAGGGACGTTCACATGCACCAAGCTCAGATGACAAGCACAAAGTAGACACAAGGCACATACAGGAAAGGGCATGAGGTCAAGCCTAAATAGTTCATGCTTAATATAAGGCAGTAAAGTCATGCACCAACTACCAAAAGGACAGCAAGTATCAAGAAAATGCACGAACTTGCAAGTTCATGTACATACATAAAAGTCATGCAAACACATACATAAAAAACAACAAGGTAAGGATGTGCTAAAGCTTGGACAAGGAGAAAATACATCAGTGCTTATATATATACATATAAGGATGTATTTGTACACATGGAAAAATGATACATAGGAGTATCTCAGTTCGTACAACCACAAGCACAAGCCAAGCACATTAGGATCAGCAAGTGAAATGCATATGCTCACATGGAAGCACACAAGACACATACGTATAATTAAGTCGGATTTCGAAAGCATGGAGGATACACGATGTAACGACCCGAAATTTTCGACCCCGAAAATTCGACACTAATACGTTCACTGTAGAAATGCCGAATATCCGAACGCCGTAAATTCCCGATAGTTAGGGTAAAGAAGAAAAGAGGTAGAAGAAGAAACAGAAACCAAACACAGAATCTCACATTCGCAGCGGATCAAATATAATATCAAATAATATCCTTTATACAAAGAAAAGCTGTATCCGTTAATTTACATCAATACATCAGAGTTACAACCATTTATACATGAACTGGACAGTTATACAACTTGTTCCAGACTACAATCTATACAGACTACACAGTCTCGTATACACAGCGGAAAACACTCCATACGTTCCTGCCATCCAGCTCGCCTCCTGAGCTCCAGAATGTCCTAACCTGAAAATCTGTAATACTCGGTCTGACCCGAGCATTACGATAAAGTAACACCCGAGTCAGGCTGGAAACCAGCGTGAGTAAACCCATATAGCTTGAAATACTAAGTTATAAAACTTCTTTGAAACTAGGGTAACTTGTGACGTCTCGGGTTTTGCCCGCTCGAAAATCAACATCCGTACTTCACATTGTACTAGAATGCCGCAGATTCGACCGTTCAAATCCGATTCGCCGGAGCTATAACACAGTTAAGTAAATAACACAACGGAATAAATGAATAATACATTGATATATAATATCTGATACGACAGAGTGATACAATGAATATCAATATACATCAGAGATATGATACAAGAAATAGCAGCGGAAAGAAAAGATAACAACAGCAGCGGATAGAATATCTCCAATAGAATGCTCCAATCCATAGCTAGCGAAAAGCAAGGTCAGTCGTCCATAGACTGACTAGCTCTAGATAATCTACTCAACCTGAATATCTGAAAAGAAACCCAACTCTAGACTGCTCGTGTGGAAAATTATGAGCACCCAGAGTTTAGGAAGGGAACAATAAACTCTGGATCAGTCATGGGACTGGTGTGAGCAACAAAAACAGTTTATCTTTAAACAACAACAAAAGGTTTTTAAACATTGAAATCCGCAATGCTTTTAGAAAATGAAACTACCATAAGACCTCCCACCACACACACAATGCAAACGCAGAATTGGAGGAGATTTCTTCTTATGATAGTCAAAGATGCTTACTACGCAAAATCAAATCATTGGATATTATTATTAGTGCATAGTGTAGAAAAATCATTTCGAAAGTATAATATCAATCTTAGCCAGCATAGGCATTCCGCACTTATGCCTACTATAGCTACTATGTTCAATAGCAGGTTACCGCCACATTCCATAGCAGGTAATACAACTAAAACCGTACAAGTCACGTATTGTTTCTTTGGATTTCCAACAAATGGTCAGGCTAAGGAACTTCCTTTTCCACGATGGGTACGTCCCTGGAAAAGACGACCCGAGAACCTAACCGGATCTCTGCCAACACAAGGTCGGGTTACCTCTGCAAAAATAGGTAACTACTGACACGCGTATGTCATCCCCCGATCGTCACCGATCTTCCCGAGGATCCCCGATTCGCAACAACCACAAAGTAATAAATTTGCAGCAACCACAGAGGTTAAGTATCTGGGCTCCATACCATGATACCACCTTTATCCAGAAGGAATGACATACACTAAGGGGCGCTACTCCCTAGAACCTTGCTGCATCCTTCCTGTTTTGACCATTTCCGAGGTGTGAGGCTCGACGAAGTCTCGTCCACAAAGCTACGCTTCTCAAAAAGCCATGCTTCGGGTCAAACAAATGATCAACCTATGATCACAAAGATATAAGATCAAACAAATGATCATATCACAAATGATCAAACAATGATCATCACACAGCAACACTCAGCATGTCACATTACCAAATTGGGAATATATCGTTGATAAATTTCAACTACATAACCTCTGAGCTCGTACGTCTCAGAGAAGGGTGTTAAGCTAAGAGAATAAATTCTCCGCCACCAACAGAGATGTATTTGAAAGAAATCGGCTTTATATCTCAAAGTGTAATGTCAGACATGTATCCATACAAGTCTGTTCCGGGTTCGAACAGAACCGAAGGCACTTCTCACGAAGCCCTTGCAATTCCGGATAATTTCCAATCACGTCCGGACTTCCCGTCACTAAGGGTGATAAAACCTCTATATCGGGGATCAGCCGATGCAGAGTAACTCGACGGTAATCCTTCCGTTTTCAAAAATATCCGGTCTTCAACACCGGTCTTCAACACCGGTCTTCAAATGCTATCCATATACGACGTATCACTATTCGGAATGGGTTATACGACCCAAAGGTCCTTTCCCGGCTAACCCGAATAGTGAGCGCAATTTAAAATCATATGGATATGGGATTTCAATTAAGTCACAACTTATTAATTCAACTTCTTTCTTTCCAAATGGTTTAACAAATTACCATTTTCAAATCTTTAGACAAAAAGATTCATTTTAAACAACCTCCAACGGTTTAAACAATTTCCACATTTAAATCTTTTAAATAAAAGATTCATTCACAGATTTTCTAAATCAATTTCCATTTCAGTTTAACTCGTTAAATCTTTAAATCAAAGATTTAACTTATAGCTTTCAAAACAATCCCATTTCAAATGATTTAAACCAATCATTATTTTAAATCTGTTAAAAATAAACAGATTTAATTCATAGCTTTCAAAAAGAATTCATTTATAACTTGGAAAAACCATTTTTCAATTCGTACTTGAAATTCCTTTAAATTGAAATTTCATTTCTTATATATGTGAAAGCTTTTATCATTTGAAAACAAACAGTTTTCATTTCGGAAAATCTGATTCATTTATACGAGTTGAAATCCTTGGGTTAAATTCAAATTCCCAACTTATACTTTTAAAATGGTTTAGATTCATACAAACACATTTATATCATCTTTTATCAAATCATAGATTTAATTTCAAACTTGAATTCAAATTTAAATCAAATTATTTAAATTTTCAAAACTCAATTAAGTTATTCAAAATAACTTTTATCTTTGAAATTCTATTTCAAAAGCTTTTCACATTTAAACCCAAATTTCTAATTTCCAAAATCAGTTGAAATTAAAATTTCAATTTCAAAAACATCAAATTTAAATTATCTGTGACTTAACCGATTTCCACGTGAAATCCATATTTGTGTGTGTAATAGTGTAGTCCGGGGGTTTCACACAATAGTGCAACACAATGAATCATCACATATCAGAATACAGAAATATAGTTGATAGACGATATAAACTATATCGCTTATCTTTTACTCACAGATCACAGATATATATAAATTTCAGATAAATAAACTATAGTAAAGATTACACACAAATCAGAATATATCACAAAGCATCATAGATCAGGAAATATCAAACAATTCAATCATCCAATCAAATCCAAATATTCATAAGTAAGGTCAGTTAATTATCTGATTTATTCAAATTAGATTAATTACTTATGAATTTCTAATCCGGGTTAATTAATCATTAATAAATTACAAACCAATATAATTAATTATCCTTTAAATCATTTATTAACTAACCATTAATAATTAATAAATTATTCTTAAATTAATTATCCTTAATTAATCACATTGATTAATTAGCCCTTAATTTATTATCTTTCCTTAATCACCTTCATTAATTTATAATTCCTTAATTAATCACCTTCATTAATTTATAATTCCTTAATTAATTAACTTAATTAATTAATCTTTAATGACCCATTAATTAACCATTAATTTTTAATAAATTAATTCAAGTTTTTTTTTTAATGTAACTTAACCTTTAAATTAACTGATTAATTAACATTTTATCATTAATTTAAAATCTAATCTATTAAATTAATAATCTTTAACTCCACATTAGTTTTTCCTAATTAATAATTAACTTAAACTTAATTAATGAGTTTAAAACTCATAATTACTTAATTAATCCCGTTATTAATTAGATTTATCAATCCATGTTAATTAACTTATTAATTTAATGAATCCAAATCATTAAATTCAAACTTAAGGATTTTTAACTAAATTCTTTTTCTTTTAAAGTTCAAATCATTAAAGTATATTTTAACTTTAACTTATTCACCTCATTTTAAAGTTATAAACTTTAGTCTATTTCAAAACCTAAGATTCAAATTCAATTTGAATTTAGATTTAAAATCTTAATTTAAACTGGGTTTTAAATTTGTTTCAGATTTTATATTGTATTCAAAAGATCTGGAACTGCCAGGCTTGTTTTACAAAGGCCTGGAACAACACTTTACTCGAATCAACCAACTGCTCCGAGTCATTCCCTCTTCCACTTCGAGTAATACACTCGAATAACTCGAGTAAACCCGAGTCAAAATCTTCGTCTTCCCCAAAAATTCGAACACAACAGATACGCCACCCCAACGTGCACGTGCACAGTTCTTCCGACCACCTCCGACCCACACCTCACCATCGAGCAAATCGGCGACAACCTCCTCACCAGAATCTGACCATCAAAACTCGGCTAACCATTCGAAATCGAGATCGAGCTTCCAGCTCGAATTGGAACGATTGAACCCATCATCGCAAAGCCTGTCATCGCCTCGAACCCACGATTCCGACCACGATAAACCTCGCCACTCCGGTCATCGACGCGTCTACTCCCTAGCTTCCACTTCCCAAACTCTCGCGCTACTCGATCCCTTGGTGGTGGCGAACGAATCAAATACATGATCCCCTTAAAAACTAGGTTTAAAAATTCGAAACGATCGCCACTGCCACCACATGCATCTATGGACCACCTCACCATTTTCCTCGAATCTCCGTTCATCCCTCCACGTCTCCACGGAACAACGAGAACTCAGTGACCACCGATCACCAGAAAACGATAAAATCCCATTTCCAGTTCAACTTCGAACCGCACTTAACCCCATCCACTAAAATTTGTAATTTTTGTTTCAAAAATCATGGTTTGGTTAATGTATTCGAATTATAATCCTGAGTTTATAAAATAACATGTTTGAATTTTTGGCTTATAGAAGAAATCTCTCTGTCAATTTTGTTTCCAGATACATTACCAATTATTTCGACTTGAATAAATTATTAAACTTTTGTTATACTAAAACAAACAATTTTTACTTTAAATCCTAAGTTCAAAAATAATTAGATCAACAGATAGTGATTTGTTTGGACATTTGAGACTTAAAAATAAAGAACAGGCATATCACCATATACAGACATGCACACATCATTTTCAACTATTCAGAGCTATATACTTATAAATACATACACAGCAACATTGTTTCTAGAAGATCAAACAACCAAAACATGCTTAAGTTTTTAAGATAAAAGTGTTACTCACCTGTAAAGAAGATGTACAGAGCACATTCTTGCTTTTGAAAACTGAAATCCCTATTGCTTTAAAACTGGGAATTATTTTTTTTTGCTTTTAAAACTTCAAACTTTGAGTTGCTAATGCCCTTGTTAGAAAAGATGCAGGCTTGCTCTTCTTTAAATTTTCTTGTTTTTATTTAAATGAAGGATGCTCCAGTTTTAAATGTGTTTACTGGAAAGGTTAAGTCTCCTTGTACACGAGAGGAGATAGATTGATATAGGAAAATGTTTACAGGCTTATTACTTCACTGGTACAAAATTTATTAAATTGGGTCTGAGATTTTTATCTCTTGGAGGCTGAAAGGAAATATGCTGGTGTACTAAAGATGACTTAACATTAAATGCCTATGTCCTTATGTCTACACATACACATCCCCTAATTTATTTCGTATGTACTTATGTTTGGATATACTTTCCTTTTTATACTTATGTTTCTCTGAACCATTTGTATACAAAGATATTTCATATCTTTACTTTGCTTTGTTATGCCTGCAACATGTATATCTAGTTTATTTTCTTGCCTAGCATGATTACTTACAGCCTTGCATCTACATCTGCTTCCAGAACTATCAAAGTGTTTCATTTGATTTAACTTACCTTGTTTTAGTCTTACAGTCTTGTAACATAAATAAGTTATCTATATTTGAAAGTGCAGATTTTTATTTTGAGGCTAGTCAACCCTCTTATATATTTTATTTCCTTGTTTTACAAATTTGAAATGTGACTGCAGATTATTTCTCATTATTTACGATTTTGAATCCAAATCAAATGTAGATATATATATATATATATAAATTCAAATCTACTCAGATATATACCTATACATATATATATATATATACAATATTTAAATTTTAATTGGTTTAACACAAATTTTATTCAAAAATTTATTTAATTATTAAATTGAATTAAATTAAAATTCGGGGTCGTTTCATAACTCGTACCTCACTACGAGTTCTTATCTTATTATAGTCAAACACTTATTTCAAAAAATAATATCTAAGTACCGTTACTTAGTTTCAATGGTCCAGATTACTCAATTTATTCCATTAATTAATCACCTTAATTTATGACATTAAGTAATTTACTATCCTTTAATTACTTATATTAATTGACCTTTAATTAATTAATTAATCGCATTAATTAATTATCCTTTAATTATTATTAAATAATTAACCTTCAATTATTAAGTAATTAATCTTTAATTACTAATTAATTAACCCTTAATTAATTTCATTAAAAAATTGACCTTTAATTAATCACATTAATTAATTAATCACATTAATTAATTATCCTCTAAGTAATTAAGTAATTAATCCTTTAATTAACTACATTGAGTAATTATCCTTTTAAATTACTTCCATTAAGTAATTATTCTTTAATCACTTTCATTAAGTAATTATCCTTAATTAATTACATCAATTAACCAACCTTTTAATTATTATTATTAAATTACATATGAAAACACTTAGAAATTAATTACAAAATTAACCATATATATAATTATTTTAAACAAAATAATTTTATCTTATAAATTAAATTTGAAACTTGTTTTGAAAAAAAAATACTTGATATACACTTTTTTACTTTGAAAGCTTGTTATTAATTTACTTTAACTTATATTGCTTTCAAAACTTAAACATTTTCCTTGCTTTTGAAAACTTATAAGCTGAGAAAAGAAAACCCGAGCCACACCATCAAAATCCCCGAGCCAAACCCACTATCTCCCCGAGTCATCCACTTTCCCTTCTTTCTTCGAGTCAAACCCACAACGACTTCGAGTCTGACCCGAGGAAACTTCGTCTTCCCCAATCCCTCAACAACCCAGACAACAAATGTGCACGCGTGCACATGCACCACCAAATCCGACCAACTCCGACCCTCACCGAGACACCCACAAGTAGACGATGATCTACACTAGTGCTCCGACCACCCAGCTCCGACAATTACGCCGGAAATCAAAATCGAGCTATACGATCAATTTCTGGAACCCAACTCGATCGACAAAAACCACCACCACCGACGATCCCGATCACCAGAAGCTACGCGACCACGACCCGAGCTGCGCCGATGACTCACACGACGATTTTCCCCGGTCCGATCACCTCTAGATCACCCACGATGATGAAATTTCCTCGCAAACAATCGTCGACCAAACAGCCCTCTAAACCCTATTTTGACGTCGATACGCCACCACGATCATCGTTAAATCTCGCGATAATTTTTGCCAGAAACCCCGACCTTCCAGCTAACTTCACCCACGATACCGAGACCCAATTATTCCCCGATCACCAAAATTTACCCAAAATAAACTTTCCGTTCAACTTGCAAATGCTCGTGATTTCCTAAATTAAAAATCCTGAATTTAATATTAAAAATCATGGTTTATGAAAACGAACAGATTGACAAAGGTGAATCAAGGAAATGAGACATTCGAATTTTTGACATGGTTTGAATTATTACTGTATATCTTCATTTCCGAAATAATTACTTAATATATATACTTGAAATTATTTTTAAAATTGGTGTTACCATCATACAAACACTTTTCATTTAGAGATTATAACCAGAAATAGATTGGAGAGGGAGAATTGGATTTTTGAATCTAATTTGATCTGTTAAAATCAAACAGGGCTTGAATATACATATACTCAGACATGCACAGGTTTATCTCCTATTTATATACATACAACCATCTTAATTCATCCATGCAAAGCAGTTCACAACATTACATCAACAATCTATCACATCATCATGATAAAAACAAGTTTAAGCTTTTTAAAGAAAGGATTACTCACTGTGAATTAACAGAGAAGCCTGGAATCATAGTTTTTGAAACTGGAAATTGTTTGAACTTGAAAACTAAAGATGCTTTGATCTTAGATCTGATCTGCTTTGTTTCTTTACTTAATGAATTATCTTTGAGACTGAGTTGAACTTGAATTTTGTTGAGCTTCAGGTTTGAAACAATTTGAAAGATTTTGTTCGCTTTTTCTTTGATTTTGTTTACTGGTTTATTACAGGCTTTTGTTTCTCTTTGGTTTTGAAATTGAAGAGATAAAAAGAATGAGATAGAGAGTAGAGAGGTTTATATACTTAGTTTTATCCTTTTATTAAAATAAAAATAAAAATTAAGACACTTGTTGAATTAATTTACATTTGTCCATAGCATGTTATAATTAATTTACACTTGTTATAAAGCATAGAGATTTAGTTTACATTTGTAATTTTGTGTATTAATATGTTTTTAATATATTTATAGTATTTTCCATTTAGATTTATATTTATTCATGTCTTATGTAATTATATTTATACTTTCTCATTTATTTATTTATATATAACTTAAAAGAGAGAATGATATAAAATTCCAATTATACACTTATAAAAAAAAATTATAAAAGAAGGTTACCACATTATTAATGCCTAAAAATCCGGGTTATCACATTCCTCCACCCTTTAAAACTTTTCGTCCTCGAAAAGGAACGAAGCCAGAATTTATTACTATGTTTATTATCAGTTAAATTACTCTTTGAACATTTTTAACTCTTAACTCTTTTTATTTAAATTTTTAAAACACCTTAAAAATCTACATAATATTATCAAAATAGTTTTAAAACTACTTTTTATAACTCGATGTTTCAACAAGTCCATCCTCGTTCTCACAGAAATTCGGCAATACGTTGATCAGACGTAGGACTGAAAATCTATAAGTATTTGGTAAACCCGTTTTCAACACCCAGTGAGAATACTTAGAAAATATTTTATTGAAAATATAGAGAACATTTTTGAAAATAGAGGAAACATCTTTGGTGAAAATGCTCTGGAAATCATCACCCCCTTCCATGGTCGCAGTTGACCCGATGGTTACGTTGCCATCCCGGCAAAATCCATAGATAACTGTAGACCTCCGCGCCCCTCGATTACACCATGGAACCCGCGACAGATCGCAGCTACACCCGGGGTTACGTTGCCATCACAGCAAAAACCCATGTAACTGTAGGCATCAGCGCCCTCGAATTTCGCTGCCAAATGAAACTTCTCCACTCCCATATAGGTCGCAGACTACATCAGTCAAGTCCTAATGTAGCCTTAGGCTCTCACGGCCTCTTAACTTTCGCTATGTCTTCATAGATCGCAGTCTACCGATGTTACGTTGCCATCCCGGCAAAATCAAACGTAGACCGTTGGCTCTCAGCAGCACACACGACTTCCGCTATGGTCCGCAGTAGATCGCAGTGACATCGAGCTACACTGTCGTCACAGCATAATCCAATGTCTCTGTAGGCATCAGCGCCCTCGACTTTCGCTACCCACTACACATAATCCTCAGGAACTAGTTTGTCCGGACTCCTCACAGGATCAACTTTAGAACCCCCTTAGGGTTCAAGGCAGTACCATCCTGTGGCACTCCTGAGAAGTTCATTTCAAGGGAGCGCCTTTTTTCCCAAAGCCATTCTCAAAACACTTTATATTATACATATAGTATCTTCCAAATCATACCCTTTGTATGAATCACATATAAATCTCCTTTATACAAAATTGATATCCCAAAATCGATAATTCTCAAACTAGGCTTTCCAAATTTCCAAAATTGATTTTACCCAAAAATCAAAAACCTTTCCAAAATCCATAGGTTCCAAAACTTTTTTCCAAAATCATTCTCATAAAACCATTTATATATATAGATATATATATATATATATATCTGAAAAAATCTTTGGATCACTTCATACTTGTATAAATTCCCTTTTTATACTTCAAATATTTTCCAAAAATCTTTTCTTTTGTCTATAGATTCAACAAGGGGAGTTTATCATATATAACAAATATATATAACTTTATTTATGCCAAATCAAATATTCAAGTTTGATTACTTTTATAAAGTTGTTTACCACCTTAATTACTCTTCATAAAGTGAATTTCAATTATAAAGATATCCATCTTCCACTTTCATTAAATTGATTCAATTTTCAATTCAGTTTGAATTAACTTCGATTCCCATTCCAAATTCAAATCAATTCCCATTTGAATTTAAACTTATCAACTTCAAGCTTACTTCCCAATTATTCAAATCAAATTCAATTTGAACTATTTTCAATTCCAATCTCAACTTTAAACCATCTCGAATTATATAAATTCGAGTTAAATTTTCAAATGTTGATTTAATCCCTTAAATCAAATTAACCTTTACTTTTAAATCAACAACCTAAATTTTTAAACAATTAAATTCTAAGTTCAAATTTCAAAATTCCATTTTAAATTACCTTTACTTAACTTATTTCAAAGTTCAAATAATAATTCAAATCCTTATTGAACAATTAAATCTTTCAAATCCAATTTATTACCCAATTTTCAACTTTGTAACCAATTTTCAGCAATTTCAGTTGTAATTTTATCTTAAACGTTCACATCTTAAGTTCAAAGTGATTTCACTTTCACAAGTTCAATTTATATCTTTAAAAATCAAAATTACTTAAATAATTTCAAATTATAGTTTTATTTCCATTTACTTTCTGCAATGGATATATATTTCGCAATCCATTTCTAAATTCATCTAAATAATCCAATTCACAGTTCCATAGATTATTAATAACAACAGGATGATATCAGGATAAGTCAAAGTAAATAAACAACCAAATTATTTAAAACATCTATCAATAGCATTCATCACACATTCCCTGAACTCAAACCCGTTTTGAGATCACACATAACTCTCTTTCCAAATTAACCTATTTAACTTCCCTAAGTTAAATTCAGTTTAATCCCGTTAACCTTATTCAATTTAAATTCCCATTTCAAATTCCAACTTCTAATCAATATCTTTTCTCACTTATAAGTTCAAAAACTTATTTCTCTTTGGGTTTACATCATATTTCAGCGAAAATTCAAAACTCAACACTTAGTGTTTATTTCTAATCATCTTGATATTATGTATATCTACTTATATATACACATTTATTTCATTTGCACACCATGTTATACTTTAACTTTTAAACCACCTTTGGTTTTAATCCAAAACAAATTTCTTTTAACACTATGAAACAATTTAAATTTTCTGGACTTAGATTTAAAACTTCACAATTTAAATCTATTCAAATTTACAAGTCATACTTATCTAAATTGTTACTTCCTTAAAACATTTCATTTGCTTTATCATTGTTATCATTAGAAAACAAACATCCCGTTATTAAACACGATAACCATTTCTGGTTTTATCTTATCTGTATAGTTCATATTATCCAGTTCCTATTTGGTTGTATTTCCATTACCCCTTAAATTTATTATATTTAATTCCAATAATTCAACAACCAATTACCTTAATATATAATAATTAGAAAAACTATTGCTTTATATATCAAAATATAAGCTTATATGCAAATCATTTTTAAAACCGTTTTAAAATCTTTATATAAGAAAATAACAAGTACGCCCTCATATATATACACTCAACTCATTCTAGGGTACTACTGACCCTTTCCTTAATGAGTAATCCCCAGCAGAGCCAAGGTTCTCGCTTAACCTTTAGCTTTGATACCAAATGTAACGACTCGAAATTTTCGACCCCGAAAATTCGACACTAATACGTTCACTGTAGAAATGCCGAATATCCGAACGCCGGAAATTCTCGATAGTTAGGGTAAAGAAGAAAAGAGGTAGAAGAAGAAATAGAAACCAAACACAGAATCTCACATTCGCAGCGGATCAAATATAATATCAAATAATATCCTTTATACAAAGAAAAGCTGTATCAGTTAATTTACATCAATACATCAGAGTTACAACCATTTATACATGAACTGGACAGTTATACAACTTGTTCTAGACTACAATATATACAGACTACATAGTCTCATATACACAGCGGAAAACACTCCATACGTTCCTGCCATCCAGCTCGCCTCCTGAGCTCCAAAACGTCCTAACTTGAAAATCTGTAATACTCGGTCTGACCCGAGCATTACGATAAAGTAACACCCGAGTCAGGCTGGAAACCAGCGTGAGTAAACCCATATAGCTTGAAATACTAAGTTATAAAACTTCTTTGAAACTAGGGTAACTCGTACCTCACTACGAGTTCTTATCTTATTATAGTCAAACACTTATTTCACAAAATAATATCTAAGTACCGTTACTTAGTTTCAATGGTCCAGATTACTCAATTTATTCCATTAATTAATCAACTTAATTTATGACATTAAGTAATTAACTATCCTTTAATTACTTATATTAATTGACCTTTAATTAATTAATTAATCGCATTAATTAATTATCCTTTAATTATTATTAAATAATTAACCTTCAATTATTAAGTAATTAATCTTTAATTACTAATTAATTAACCCTTAATTAATTTCATTAACAAATTGACCTTTAATTAATCACATTAATTAATTAATCACATTAATTAATTATCCTTTAAGTAATTAAGTAATTAATCCTTTAATTAACTACATTGAGTAATTATCCTTTTAAATTACTTCCATTAAGTAAATCATTCTCATAAAACCATTTATATATATATATATATATCTTTGAAAAAAATCTTTGGATCACTTCATACTTGTATAAATTCCCTTTTTATACTTCAAATATTTTCCAAAAATCTTTTCTTTTGTCTATAGATTCAACAAGGGGAGTTTATCATATATAACAAATATATATATAACTTTATTTATGCCAAATCAAATATTCAAGTTTGATTGCTTTTATAAAGTTGTTTACCACCTTACTTACTCTTCATAAAGTGAATTTCAATTATAAAGATATCCATCTTCCACTTTCATTAAATTGATTCAATTTTCAATTCAATTTGAATTAACTTCGATTCCCATTCCAAATTCAAATCAATTCCCATTTGAATTTAAACTTATTCAACTTCAAGCTTACTTCCCGATTATTCAAATCAAATTCAATTTGAACTATTTTCAATTCCAATCTCAACTTTAAACCATCTCGAATTATATAAATTCGAGTTAAATTTTCAAATGTTGATTTAATCCCTTAAATCAAATTAACCTTTACTTTTAAATCAACAACCTAAATTTTTAAACAATTAAATTCTGAGTTCAAATTTCAAAATTCCATTTTAAATTACCTTTACTTAACTTATTTCAAAGTTTAAATAATAATTCAAATCCTTTTAGAACAATTAAATCTTTCAAATCCAATTTATTACCCAATTTTCAACTTTGAAACCAATTTTCAGCAATTTCAGTTGCAATTTTATATTAAACGTTCACATCTTAAGTTCAAAGTGATTTCACTTTCACAAGTTTAATTTTTATCTTTAAAAATCAAAATTACTTAAATAATTTCAAATTAAAGTTTTATTTCCATTTACTTTCTGCAATGGATATATATTTCCTCAATCCATATCTAAATTCATCTAAATAATCCAATTCACAGTTCCATAGATTATTAATAACAACAGGATGATATCAGGATAAGTCAAAGTAAATAAACATCCAAAATATTTAAAACATCTATCAATAACATTCATCACACATTCCCAGAACTCAAACCCGTTTTGAGATCACACATAACTCTCTTTCCAAATTAACCTATTTAACTTCTCTAAGTTAATTCAGTTTAATCCCGTTAACCTTATTCAATTTAAATTCCCATTTCAAATTCCAACTTTTTATCAATATCTTTTCTCACTTATAAGTTCAAAAACTTATTTCTCTTTGGGTTTACATCATATTTCAGCGAAAATTCAAAACTCAACACTTAGTGTTTATTTCTAATCATCCTGATATTATGCATATCTACTTATATATACACATTTATTTCATTTGCACACCATGTTATACTTTAACTTTTAAACCACCTTTGGTTTTAATCCAAAACAAATTTCTTTTAACACTATGAAACAATTTAAATTTTCTGGACTTAGATTTAAAACTTCACAATTTAAATCTATTCAAATTTACAAGTCATACTTATCTAAATTGTTACTTCCTTAAAACATTTCATTTGCTTTATCATTGTTATCATTAGAAAACAAACATCCCGTTATTAAACACAATAACCATTTCTGGTTTTATCTTATCTGTATAGTTCATATTATCCAGTTCCTATTTGGTTGTATTTCCATTACCCCTTAAATTTATTATATTTAATTCCAATAATTCAACAACCAATTACCTTAATATATAATAATTAGAAAAACTATTGCTTTATATATCAAAATATAAGCTTATATGCAAATCATTTTTAAAACCGTTTTAAAATCTTTATATAAGAAAATAACAAGTACGCCCTCATATATATATACACTCAACTCATTCTAGGGTACTACTAACCCTTTCCTTAATGAGTAATCCCCAGCAGAGCCAAGGTTCTCGCTTAACCTTCAGCTTTGATACCAAATGTAACGACCCAAAATTTTCGACCCCGAAAATTCGACACTAATACGTTCACTGTAGAAATGCCAAATATACGAACGCCGGAAATTCCCGATAGTTAGGGTAAAGAAGAAAAGAGGTAGAAGAAGAAACAGAAACCAAACACAGAATCTCACATTCGCAGCGGATCAAATATAATATCAAATAATATCCTTTATACAAAGAAAAGCTGTATCAGTTAATTTACATCAATACATCAGAGTTACAACCATTTATACATGAACTGGACAGTTATACAACTTGTTCTAGACTACAATCTATACAGACTACATAGTCTCATATACACAGCGGAAAACACTCCATACGTTCCTGCCATCCAGCTCGCCTCCTGAGCTCCAGAACGTCCTAACCTGAAAATCTGTAATACTCGGTCTGACCCGAGCATTACGATAAAGTAACACCCGAGTCAGGCTGGAAACCAGCGTGAGTAAACCCATATAGCTTGAAATACTAAGTTATAAAACTTCTTTGAAACTAGGGTAACTCGTACCTCACTACGAGTTCTTACCTTATTATAGTCAAACACTTATTTCACAAAATAATATCTAAGTACCATTACTTAGTTTCAATAGTCCAGATTACTCAATTTATTCCATTAATTAATCACCTTAATTTATGACATTAAGTAATTAACTATCCTTTAATTACTTATATTAATTGACCTTTAATTAATTAATTAATTAATCGCATTAATTAATTATCCATTAATTATTATTAAATAATTAACCTTCAATTATTAAGTAATTAATCTTTAATTACTAATTAATTAACCCTTAATTAATTTCATTAAAAAATTGACCTTTAATTAATCACATTAATTAAATAATCACATTAATTAATTATCCTTTAAGTAATTAAGTAATTAATCCTTTAATTAACTACATTGAGTAATTATCTTTTTAAATTACTTCCATTAAGTAATTATTCTTTAATCACTTTCATTAAGTAATTATCCTTAATTACTTACATCAATTAACCAACCCTTTAATTATTATTATTAAATTACATATGAAAACACTTAGAAATTAATTACAAAATTAACCATATATATAATTATTTTAAACAAAATAATTTTGTCTTATAAATTAAATTTGAAACTTGTTTTGAAAAAAATACTTAATATACACTTTTTTACTTTGAAAGCTTGTTATTAATTTACTTTAACTTACATTGCTTTCAAAACTTAAACATTTTCCTTGCTTTTGAAAACTTATAAGCTGAGAAAAGAAAACCCGAGCCACACCATCAAAATCCCCGAGCCAAACCCACTATCTCCCCGAGTCATCCACTTTCCCTTCTTTCTTCGAGTCAAACCCACAACGACTTCGAGTCTGACCCGAGGAAACTTCGTCTTCCCCAATCCCTCAACAACCCAAACAACAAATGTGCACGCGTGCACATGCACCACCAAATCCGACCAACTTCGACCCTCGCCGAGACACCCACAAGTCGACGATGATCTACACTAGTGTTCCGACCACCCAGCTTCGACAATTACGCCGGAAATCGAAATCGAGCTATACGATCAATTTCTGGAACCCAACTCGATCGAAAAAAACCACCACCACCGACGATCCCGATCACCAGAAGCTACGCGACCACGACCTGAGCTGCGTCGATGACTCACGCGATGATTTTCCCCGGTCCGATCGCCTCCAGATCACCCACGATGACGAAATTTCCTCGCAAACAATCGTCGACCAAACAGCCCTCTAAACCCTATTTTGACGTCAATACGCCACCACGATCATAGTTAAATCTCGCGATCATTTTTGCTAGAAACCCCGACCTTCCAGCTAACTTCACCCACGATCTCGAGACCCAATTATTCCCCGATCACCAGAATTTACCCAAAATAAACTTTCCGTTCAACTTGCAAATGCTCGTGATTTCCTAACTTAAAAATCCTGAATTTATTATTAAAAATCATGGTTTATGAAAACGAACAGATTGACGAAGGTGAATCAAGGAAATGAGACATTCGAATTTTTGACATAGTTTGAATTATTATTGTATATCTTCATTTCCGAAATAATTACTTAATATATATTCTTGAAATTATTTTTAAAATTGATTTTACCATCATACAAACACTTTTCATTTAGAGATTATAACCAGAAATAGATTGGAGAGGGAGAATTGGATTTTTGAATCTAATTTGATCTATTAAAATCAAACAGGGCTTGAATATACATATACTCAGACATGCGCAGGTTTATCTCCTATGTATATACATACAACCATCTTAATTCATCCATGCAAAGCAGTTCACAACATTACATCAACAATCTATCACATCATCATGATAAAAACAAGTTTAAGCTTTTTAAAGAAAGGATTACTCACTGTGAATTAACAGAGAAGCCTGGAGTCATAGTTTTTGAAACTGTAAATTGTTTGAACTTGAAAACTGAAGATGCTTTGATCTTAGATCTGATCTGCTTTGTTTCTTTACTTAATGAATTAGCTTTGAGACTGAGTTGAACTTGAATTTTGTTGAGCTTCAGATTTGAAACAATTTGAAAGATTTTGTTTGCTTTTTCTTTGATTTTGTTTACTGGTTTATTACAGGCTTTTGTTTCTCTTTGGTTTTGAAATTGAAGAGATAAAAAGAATAAGATAGAGAGTAGAGAGGTTTATATACTTAGTTTTATCCTTTTATTAAAATAAAAATTAAGACACTTGTTGAATTAACTTACATTTGTCCATAGCATGTTATGATTAATTTACACTTGTTATAAAGCATAGAGATTTAGTTTACATTTGTAATTTTGTGTATTAATATGTTTTTAATATATTTATAGTATTTTCCATTTAGATTTATATTTATTCAAGTCTTATGTAATTATATTTATACTTTCTCATTTATTTATTTATATATAACTTAAGAGAGAATGATATAAAATTCCAATTATACACTTATAAAAAAATTTATAAAAGAAGATTACCACATTATTATTGCCTAAAAATCCGGGTTATCGCACACGATATTAAATAAATTGAAAAATTCGAATTTGAATATGTCTACTTTTAAGGCCAAAGCAAATCAAATTTCAGGGTTGAATAAGTCCACGAAATTATACAAAAGCGAATTCAAAAAATCTAGGAAATCAAAATCAGATTAAAATCCCTAAATTCCTACAATTAATTCAAATTTCTAGAACAGCTAGAATAGGAAAATTCAGAGATAATATTTCAGATCGATCGCTATAAAAATCAAAGTAATCATTGACCATTTTGATATGTCAAGCAAGAGACAAAATTATAATATAATCAGAAAGTAAATTTCATACCTAATAATCAAAAAGGAGCTTGATAGTTGAAGGAATTGCAACCAACCATCACCAGCCAATTGAAGAACGGAACCAACAAAGGAGCAAAGGGGCGATTAAGTGTTCAATTACAAAGCAGCAGCTTTCCAAAATTAGAAATCCTAACAGAAGAATAAAGAAGAATAAAAGGAGAGGCATTGAAACAAAAGATATGAATGGGTTTAAATGAAGATCGCACTTTGATATTGAGCTATTTTATTTATTTTTAAAGTTTAAATATATTTGTTCAGGGTTTCTACTTTGTTTTAATATTTTATTTATTTATGGAGTTTAAGACTCATTTGTAACTAGGATTAAACTATTGTGTGTAGTTTGGGAAATTCTTAACTCCAAAATAGGGTTGGGGAAGGGTTTCTAGGTCCAGGGTTAGAACAATTAGGTAAGCAATAGTCATAAATTTACAACGTGTTTATAAGTGGTCAATTGTTTAATCTTAGAAGAAATCTTGGGGCAGTAGTTGACAGGTTATGTTGAAGCTGGGTAAAATTATGTGTTTCTTTTATTTCTGCATTTATTCTATTACTATATATGGTGCGATTTTTATTATTCTTGAATTTATTATAAACCCTATTCACCCCTCAAGGGTTAATTCGACCCTACACTTTGTCTGAATAACCTGGATCAGTGGAATGGATCAGTATACCCTAGACTGATGGTATGTGTCTAGCAACAACTTCGGGCTAAAGACGAATACACTGATAATAGAGATTTCCATTATTCTTGGTAGGAAAAAGATCATATGAATTATCATATATCCAAAGCACATTGAGTGATAGTGAGGATTGTTTGATGGATGATATGTTTCTTTGAATTTTTGCTTCCATAGTCCATCACTCTAGGGATGTCACTTTGGATAGGTATTGGAGATATGGATACTTAGACACACATCGTTGTACTTAGGTTGCATCACACTCTGGTGATGTGGTAGGGTAGCATATTATATTTTTGTGTGCCAATTCTTTGGTTGTAGGGGCTAGCCTGGTATGGTTCGTATACCCTTGTTCCTTAAAAATCAAATTCGTATAGTATTTTGAGATTCATTTATCACTCACATCAAACTATTGTTTGACTCAAGGTTTTATGCTTTGCTTCTAATTATCTCAAGTACTCTTAAATGAGTAGACTAGATTGCAGGTTTAGATGGGTTGTAGTAGTTATGCAAAGGACAAGCTAAATGGAGCTATTTCGTATTATATATGGGTCATTATGCTTATTCCATTATGCAATACAATGGAGCCTTGGCAGTGTTTTCTTTTTATTCCTTTGAGACAGTCATTTGATTTATTTGTGCTTTGCATAAACTCTATTTCTATGTTATATAGCTCTGTGGATTGTGCTTTGATATCTACTTAATTATTACCATCTCTTCTGTCTTATATTTATGATGTATATTATATTATTCCAAGCATTGTAAGATACACAAAACATTATAAAGTTATATTGGTTGCCAGTGGTGTAGGACGGTCGTCATAAAGTATATCCCAGATTGGCACCCTAAGCTGAGACAAGGGCTAGAAAAAAGCTACTTAGAACTGTAAATTCTTTAACAACAATTAATTAGAATGTATTCATAGATATAATGGCTTTCATACTATTTATGACAACACATATGTCATATGGATGGTTAAAAAACGTCATGCTAAAAAACCATTACGTGTAGTTATTGCTTCCATCGATATAATTCTAATTTAAATGCACAATTGAGTTGAAAGGTCCAAATATAAGCCATTATCAATAAGAGGAAGTGTATAAATAAAAAGTTAAGGATACAACTTAGTTAATACTAAAAACTAGTTATAAAATTTCTTTTAGCACCACTTAAATTAAGGATGCTACATGTATTCAAAGAGACTACAAATCAAACAATCTCCAAAAATGTATAAAGGCAAGCTAAGCAAAGTAACTTAATCAATAAATAGAAAACTTGACAATCGTTTTCATTTCTATTTAATAATAGAAAACATAAATAAAACTACTTGTAAAATTGTGAACTATTAAAATGGTATCATGAACAATACACACTAAAATTCTCCAACTATTATAAAACTATCTGTTCGCTGGGTTTTTAACCCAGTAGAATTCAAAAGGAGTTAGAACATTCATATTAAACCAGAACAACTTGAGACCTGATCGGAAGGCCTAAAAATACAAGGCAAAGGACCCTAAGAGGTTTGGACCATTTTTATGCTAACATTTTAGATTGGTATCGGTCTGATCCAATTGGATCAGTATTGCTCCAAAATATTGCTTTATTAGATCTCCATTCCACTTACTTTACACTCCTATGTCTCCATTAAGCTTATCTACCAAGTTTGGTAACATTCCAAGCATTCGAGTTCATGAAATAAAAACTTACCCGATTCAGATTATAGTTCAATCTAACCTATAGGTGAATCATTGTCAAAACAAGTCAACAAGCTACGAAACTACATGGAGAGCATCATATCCAAGAAAGAATGACAACCAAGTAGTCAAACCATCAAAAATGCTTAACTATTTGGATCAGTCTGATCCAATTGGATTGGATCGGTATCGATCCAAACACTTTGTTTTGATGACCTTCAATCTTTCTGGACTTCCTCCGTTTTATGAATGCAAGCTTCTAACAATGCGGTTTTGGCCTAAGTGCTCTCCAACTCCTATAAATACCATCCCATCTGCAACAAAAAAGGGATTTGCTCTGATCTCTGTGGAAATTCTGCCATAGTTTCTTCACTCTTCTTCTCCCTCACAATAGCCATTAAAGGGGCAACTAAGATCCTTCCGGTTATCTCTAACGGTGGTAGCTTGATCTAACTTAGGAAAGAAGAATCATATTGTAATCCAAACTCCTTTGGTAGTTGATCAATAAAAGCTATAAAGTGGACGTAGGCTTCGTTAACAGCCGAACCACCATAAAAATCTCTTGTCTCTTTACTTTTTCTTCAATTTACTATTGCTTTATCTATTTTGTTTGCCTTGATAAATAGGGTTGGTGCTTCCACACTCAATCCAGGATGTCGATCCATTTTTTGGGTTAATATTTTGGTGCTTTCATTGAGAACTCAATGAATTTAGGCGTAGATCTTCTTTTCCTTGTGGATTCGCCAAATCCAGAAACTAGATCCATCAAATCAGCTCTAGGACGTTTGAAGCTTGCCGTTGAAGATTATTGGCTAGGAGAAAGAGAACTGCTTTCGAAAAATCCATAGGAGTTTTTTTAGCTAGAGAAGAGACAATCCTCAGCAAGTTGAAGTCAACGACACCAATAATCTACTAACTGGAGCGAATTCTGGTGCTAACACCGAAGATCAGGTGCCAGGATCTTCTACTTAGCATGAAGTCATCACTAAAGGAGAATTGGACAAGATGGTTTATGAAATCAACCAAGAGATAGAGAACATCCAAAGAGCTCTTATGGACAAATTAAATTCCCTCCTAACCTTGCAATCACTAGCTGCTTCAAGAACCATGCTAGAGCCCGCGGTTGCCACAGAGCTGGAAAACTCTTTTATTTCTGGCCTAAATAGGAAAGAGGAAGGCAGAACAAAAAGAAGTAGTGGGTGGAGCCATAGGAATCATCATAAAAGGAAATGCAAGTACTCCGCCAACTGCAAAGAAACATGCTACAAACTTGAATCTAGGGGCGAAAACCCCATGGGAAGATATTGCAATGGATCTCTCTGACTGTGAAGATGGTGAGCAACATGACAACGGAAAGTTGGAAGAAAATACTAATGCACTCAATACTAGTAGAGAGGTGCAGAGTGGCCTTACCCGACCAACCGCAAGCCAATGGAACTTTGAGGGAGTGGCTCCCCCGAAGACAGGAGAGCCTAGGATTTAGCCTACTTACCAAGGTCATTTGCAAAATCAAACACTTAGCATGGTCACTGACAGCCAACCCACTAACTACCAGGCATTAGAGGCATATATCATGAATATGATCAAGCACTTGATGGATGAAAGTAAGGATAGGAGAGATGACGAATGGGGATCCACTCCAAGCCGGACTCCCTTCACTGATGACATTATGAACGAACGGTACCCTAAAAAGTTTACTATGCCGACTATTCTGTCTTACGATGGAACTAGAGATGTGAAACCTCACAAAGTACAGTTGGTACATTGACGGAGCAAATGATTCAAATGTTGTTCGATGTAAATGTTTTTCTACCTTCCTTGAGGGAATTTCTTCTATGTGGTTCACCAGGCTCCCACCAAAATCCATCTCCACATTCAATGAATTAGCAACTAAATTCCTTGATGGATTTGGGATTCACGCGGTACAACCAAGACGTGATGTCCTTATCCGGTTTATTCCAGGGACGAAATGAATCTTTGAAATCCTTCCGAGTCGGTTCAACACTGCGGTGACTGAAGTAAGTAACTAAAATGAAGATATGGTCATCATGGCCTTAGTCCATGCTATCCATTCCGACACTGAATTTGGAAAATGGATCAAAATGATACAACTTACCACTCTGATGGACTTTAACCGATAGGCAAGCCGGTACTTGAGATTGGAAGAGGCAGAGGAGCTAGAAGAAAAACCTGCTAACCAATAACGAAATTTTTTTGGAAAGAATGCATGGCATCTAACCAAGACGCAAACACCTCCGAGATTACTGTAGGAAACACCAGGAAGGATGGGAACTAGAAAAGGAAGAACTAGGATTCCAACAGGCAAAACGGAGGTAACAAGCGACTTAAAGACCTAGGGCCCGAAGACTACACTCCGCTCAATGATAGTCCAGAAAACATCTACCTTGCGACACAAGGGACGGAGGAGTACAAGAATTCACCTAAAAAGGAAGCAGCTAAACAGTAAAAGCATTCTAGAAAGTACTGCACTTCCATGGAACACATGTTCACAACTTGAATGAATGCCGACACTTAAAGAACCTGATTGAAGAGCTGATTTAGGAAAACAAGCTTCAGTAGTATATGAGGAAACCGCAAAATCCTTACCAGCATGCTGCTCCCCAAGCTCTTGGAGACCGGGGAACTAAGCTGGAACAAGCGAAGAGGGATCTAGACGAACCGATCAAAGACCTATCACCGAAATGATATCTGGAGGACCTCATCCCGCACAGAAGAGTTAGGGAGAAATGGAGCAATATGCAAGCTTGTTGAAACATGCCCGAAGAGATTCATGCTTTGTGATTGAAGACATAACTCCTACCAAGCAATAGAAGACCCTAAATGATGATACAGTATTCCGGAGTCGAGACACTGAAGGAATAGAAGCTCAAACCCTCGACTCCATGGTCGTGATGATAGGAATCAGACCAGCCATGGTCCAATGAGTATTGGTGGACAGTTACCACTCTATCAATATCCTATTCAGACACACATTTGGTCAGATGAAGATTAGAATGAATGACGTATTCGCTTACCGAACAAAGATCTGGAGATTCACCGGTGAACCTAAAAAACCTATCAGAACAATTGATTTTCCCGTGGAACTTGGGGAAGGCGACCGATGAGTCGTCCTCATCCCGACCTTTGTTATCGTATATGAAATGATCGCCTACAATGCTTTCTTAGGTCGGACTGGCTTGGTAGACTTCTAAATTGCGTTAGATTAGTGGTGTCTAACCATGAAATTTTCGATAGAGAATGGAGTTGGGGTGATCAAAGGAGACCAAAGTCTCACTAGAGAAACTTAAACTACGCAAATCTAGAAGAAAAGAAAAGGGGAAGGATGTGGGGAGAACTCTCTACATTTGTGAACCTACCACATAGAAACTATAAAGCCGCTCATGGCTTAGGGACCATAGCCGATTCAACAAGGCTTTGGACCATAGAAAGAAGAGTTCAGGGGAGGATCGAGCAAAACCGACCGAATTGATGGTGCCTATCCCAGTTGATATGGATGACCAAACTTGGGTCCTGAAAATTATATCACATCTTGGAAACAAGATGCGACACGAACTATAACACACCTAATTTTAAATAACAATATTCAGGAGATTTAATTAGATAAATTAAATAGAATAATGTAAAGACTAGAGTAATAAAGGGATAGAGATTTGAAAAACTAAATAGAGGTCATGCCTTAACTAAATGAAATCGTAAGAATGGGTTTATAAAATGGCTATAAGTTTACTACTCAAGAGAATAAGGCAAGGGTATTATCGAAATAGCCGTATATAACCCCATATCCCCTAAACCCTTACTTCATTCTCATTTTAATACTTTCCTAAAAAAACAAAAGAGAGCAAGGCCAACCATAACTTTAGGAGGAAAGAGGATTGAAATCAATTAGAAGCTAAGTATTCAAGCAACAAAGGATTAAGCAAGATCAAATCTCAAGTTCCTTATCCAAACAGATGAATAATAATCTAAACCTTCTCATTTATGTTTTAGCGAACATCTTAATTTCAGGTTTAAGATTTTAAAACCGTTTGGATGATTGATGATATGCTTTGATGATATGCCATATTTGATTTAAACAAGTATGTTTGTAAAAGGTATGATTCGATTTTAAGGCTAAAATCATGTAAAATGGGTTTCGATGCCATGAGGATTTAATATGTTATATAAAACATTATTTTGGAGATGGTTTTAAATTTTCATAATAATCCAAGCTATGGATAACTTATTATGAATTTTGAATGGATGAAATAGATAATTTGGGTTAAAAATTAATTACGGCAAATATATATAGTATTATGTGTCCGATATATATGTTAGAAAACATATCAATAGTGAATTAAGATGATTTTTTGGGATTTTTCCTAAGTGATTTACTATGGAAATTAAATTAATTAAGTTTGAGGACTTAAATGTCTTAATTGTTTTGTTAAGGGGAAGGGATTCTTTGCTAAAATATTTTAATTACTAATTGATGAATTCAGCGGCCTTTAGAAAAAGATTTGGGTGAAAGATTTGGCAACTAATCATATTTCGACAAATAAAGCAAGTAGGTGAAAAGAAATTTCTTTTAAAGGCTAAAAATTAGTTCTGCTTGGATTTACAACTTCGCCGCATCCATCTGATGGTTTTCGACACCATGCCTCCACAAAAGAACCCATTCGAAATCAATGCACATGGCATAAGCAATTGACATGTAGTACATTGGAGAAAAGCTAAAGGAACAGTGTCGAAACCTAGCTTCCGAAGGGGTAGAGGTCATTTTTATATGATTTCGAATATGCTATTTGCCTTTGCTTTTAAAAAATTGCTTTCAAAAGGGATGGAGTTACTTGCAAATAACCTTCGAAGGGATCACCGCTCAACTTTGTTTTAAAAGTAGCTTTCAGTTAAGTTTTTGCATATTTAGTTTTGAAAAGGAGCTTTCAAAAGGGTAGTTGCTTTTGAACCTAGTCGAAACCTAGATGCGGTCTTCATACCTTTCGAATTGGTTAAAGGCCATTATAGCCTTATAACAATGAGTTCGAAAGGGAGGCTTTTGTTTTATTGATATAGAAGCCACATCCCAATGCTTTCGAAAGGATCCCAGTAGCCACTTATATGAAAGGTTTCAAAGGCAATGGTTTTGAAAGGTCATTTTGAAGCTATCCTTCTCCCCAATAATTTTACTTAAAGATCATTACTTTCGAAAGGGTGGTTTTGAAGCCATCTGTTTCCCCAAACTCTTTTACTTGGAGATTAAAGTTTTTGAAAGGGTTACTTTCACTTATATCTACTTTGACCAAGAAGTAATACTTAAGGTTAAACCAAATGATTTTGAAAGAGATACTTTCGTATGGTTTTGAAGCTATGCTTCTATAAATCCTACTTGAACTAAGTGGTTTTGAAAGATAAGCCTTAATACTTTCGAATGGAATGTTTTAATGGAAACACTACAAGAAAAATAGTCTTTTATAGCGGCATATAGCCGCTATTAAACACAATTATAGTGGTTTGATATTTGATAAACGATGTATATCGACATGTTATAAAAAGAATTTCACATTTATAACACAAAAACCCGCTATAAAAGAGCATGATTTCATAGCATAAAGTATCCGCTATAAAATAGTTATTCTATTAACACCTATTTCGCGCTATATATCAACATGTTCATAGTATTTTGTACATCCATTTACAGCATATATATACCGCTATAAAATGTGTAGATACAATAACGCCTATTTGCTGTTATCCTTTGACAGTAACCTCATACATTGCATTATCTTTTTATAGCACTTATGTCATATAGTTATAACGCTTTTTAGGAGCTATGCTTTATTTTACTATATATTTGATGCACCCAACTATTACATTTAATAATAACAATCAAAATGAATCTTCTTTAAATAGATAACAATTTGAACAATGTATGAACAAAAAAATATAATAATCGGCAAATGTAACACATATTCATGATAACAAAATAAAGTATCAACTAACAAAAAATAAGTTCAATACATGAGTTACCAAATTCAATACATATTAATGATAACAAAAGACAACATAGTTCAAAGTTAACGTCTACATGTACCGAATGCATCACTAAGAAATTGAACTGCTCATAGCCTTAATTCATGCATGTCTTCGGTCATTGGTAGTGCTTCTTGAAAATTCAGAACAATTTCATTTGTCAATATTTATTTCGTTACATGTTAAATTAAGTCTCAAATTTAATAACAAAAGTTATCAAAACCAAATCAAACAGTCAATGAAAGTATTTGCAAATGTTAAAATAAAACTAATAAAATTCGTTAAAAGTGAACTATAATATAACCAAACTAAACAATAAATCTCGAAGATTAATCATGATGATTTGAGAATACAACACCGTGCCTCTTTAAGTCTTTCTTCTTGACACAAGAAAATGAGAAACATGCAGTTAAATGTAACTTCGCAAAACACGTTGATATATAAATATCACCTACTGTATTATTAAAACACTTAGAGTACTCTTCAGTCTACCCGGAAAGCTCTATCTGTGGAAAAAAAGGTAAAGTTGTCTATAACAAACTGTTCCAATTATTTTCGTTTACCAATTTTTAAATACCATGTAAATGTGATAAACGAGGAGTAATAAACATTGAACAGTACTGTATATATAACACCATTATACTTTTTATATGTACATCCGAACCATTCTCTTTCATTCATATACTTCTCCGCTATATCAAACTTGAATGCTACTACTTTAACATTCTCTATTTCCACACTCACCACTCTTTTATCAAGAAACTTGAAACAATCCAAAAAGCTATCCAATTTCAACATACTGCCTACCTTGAAAAAATGCACAGGCGGTTGCATATTTGTGACTGGCTCAACAAAATCATCATCTACGTTCGTCTCGAATGAAAATACAAAGATGAATCGGTTCTACTAAGTTGAAATGCGAGTTCAAGAACATGAAGTCGATCATCATGGATTTGCAAACAATGTTTCTTATGCAAAATACTGCAAAGATGTACCTCGCTCGACGAAAACCCTGGCGAATAATTTCAAAAAAACAAAGGGACTAAACACACGACCTTCGTGTTGGACACTTTGGTTAAATGTGCATAGATCGAGATATTTTGATTTTTGAAGAGAGGGAAGAAGTTTGTTTCCAAAGAAATAGAGAGCAGGAAGTTGTGACAGTGGAAGGCAGTGTGCTTGTGTTGTTCATGTCTGTGCACATTTGTGTAAGTTTAAATTGGAATTATTATTTTTATTATCAACTTAGTTAATTTTTATAAGCTTATTTAGTTTTTATTAAACCTAATTAACGGAGTTAATTTTTATAATCTTAGTTAATTTTATTGTGAATATTATTATTATTTAAATTTTATTCTTACAGTTAGTTAATTTAATTAACCTTAGTTAATTTTATTATTATGGTTATTTAACTAAGATTATAAAATTTTATTTTAACTATTATGATTATTGTTGTTGTTGCTAATAGTATTATTATTATAAACCTAATTAATTTTTACAAACTTAGTTAATATATTATTATTATTATTACATAAACTTGTTATTTTTTATAAAACTTGGTCAATTTGGCTAATATTTCATTATTATTATAAACTTAGTTTATTATTATTATTATTATTATGTATAAATTTAATTAATTTTTATAAAACTTAGTTAACTTGTTTAATATTTTATAATTTTTTATTATTACTAGTATCATTAGTATCCTAAACTTAGTTAATTGTTATGAAACTTAGTTAATTTTTATAAACTTTGTTTGTTTATTATTATTATTGCTAGTATGATTATTTTTGTTAGTATTATTATTATAAATAGTTGAGTTTCATAAACATTAGTTATATTATTATTATTATTATTATAAACTTAGTTAATTTTTATAAACTAACTTAATTTTTATAAAACTTAATTAACGAGGTTAATTTTTATAATCTTAGTTAATTTATTTTTATTTTGACTATTATTATATATATTTAGTTAATTTTTATGAAACTTAGTTAACATGGTTAATATTTTATAATGTACTATGATTGATCTTAGTTTAAGGGACCGGTTTTGATACCTTAAAATCTTCCTAGTTTTAAGGTACTACATGGTTTATTACAAACCTTGCCAGCCAAGAGTGGTAGCCTACATCAAGTTCGTAAATACTTTTTAAGCCTTGTATATTGCAAACTCAAGTTCCTACATACTACTAAAACATAGTTTAGAAGTGATAATTGATGACCTATAGTTGCAAGCTTGCTTTCCACTACAAATAAGAAACTTGAAGTTGCAAGCTTGCTTGCAACATGCAACTTGTAGTTACAAGCTTGCTTGCAACTGCAAGCTTATAACTTGCAATAACAGGAATTTCCAAAATATTTTGGTGGAAATCAACTACAAAGTGGGTCCATGATACTACTTCTTTAGTTGTATGTGTAATTGGTGGTTAACTACGAATTGTTGGAGGAGGAATTTTTTTGCAAATTCCTATTAATTTTTATTTGGTCTTTATGAGAACTAATTTCTATATCTTCCTCATCCGACCGGCCAATAGGACATATTCTACTGCCATAATCTCCAACTTATTATCAATTTGTTTAGTTGTATGCGCTGATTTATTTTTTAAGTGATTCTAATTTGATTATTAATTGTTAGTTCTCTTGACGGTTGAAGTTAAACTAAATCTTCATCGATCAGTTCTATTTTTTCTTAGTCCAAATAACGTAGTTACTTAATCGATTTTTAAGCTAGCAATTTGTCAAATCAGTAGTAAGTAGGTATAATTTCTGCTTTAATCTAGATCAATCTTGGTATTATAAGAGCATTCCAAATGCTGCTACACTAACTTCGTATTTTATATTATATTTCACAATATTATTTATCAAACAACTCCTATCAATTTACCCCCGACACATATAATTCACTCTAAGTCTACTATCCTTTGTCCCGGCTTTAAAATGAAAACTGGAAGAAGGCAAAATTATTTTCATTCGGCTCCATTAATAAAAAAGAGTAATTTAGTTTTAAAATAATTCATTTGACACTATAAAGAATTTACTTATATTACCTCTCTAAATCAAAATGTGTTCCCTCTTCAGTTCCTTGAAAATAATCATCAATTAAGGAAGATGCTAAATAAACAAGACAACAATGGTGATTGTATAACTCATCGATAAGGGTGATGAATCTTCTAGCCTGAAGTATAATAACACAACATTATTCAGGCAATCTTCCAAATAAAAATACACTGGAAAAAGAAAAGGAAAAAAATAACACTAATCTAGAACAAATACTAGGTATCATGTACTATTGAGCCCATTGTCTCGAATCCGCAAACTCATAATAGGAATTCCATATATGAAAATAGTGTGATAATTTCTAGCTATAGCAATATAATCTGCTGCCCCAACCTAAGAAGAGCTAATAACTAATTAGAAGCCACTAAAACAAGTATAAAAATTGTCCATTGTTATATAAGATATTTTTATCAACTTTATTTCATGTAAATTTTGCCAAGTTATTATACCAGTGGTGTATAACTTACTAGTCGAACACACAAGTATTCAAAGTCAAATCTTGCTATTCCATTGCAGCTTTCAGGAACCTCTAGAAATCTATATTTGCAGTAAACAAAATTATTAGTTAACTGGTTTGATTATCAGTTGAGGACAGTCCTACATATTTGTCTACTTGCCTCCTAAACATTACAGATATTGTAGTTGAAATAACATTTCCCCCAAAAAAATTTGGTGACACCATAAAATTATTTGCTATTGATAATACCTAGATAGGAGCCAATAATTTTTTGCATGTTGGGTTGCTTAGTACTTTTGTCAATAAGTTTTCTATCCATAACTTTTCCTTCTTCTCTTCCAGCATAGAGTGTTCATGTCGGTCTATTTCCTCTGAATAAATATCTAAAAAAATTGGATAAATAAACAAATGCATGTATTAATATAGATTAACTATACGCAAACATGAAAATGTGCCTTCCTATGCGAACGATGTTTCTAAAACCAGAACTTAAACTTGACGAGCATCAAGTTTAAGGTGACGACTCAACTGTAGATTTTGCTTCTCGTCAGGATGGGGGTGCTCCTTGAACATCCTATAACAACAAAAATCACATTATATTTGATAAAATGACATGATCCATTCAAAAGAACCATTGGCGGATGGTGCTTACTTTTCCAGTTCATGAATTTGCTGAGGTGTATGTCTATTATATTTTTTCCTTCTACCCGCCGAATTATTTTGGTAACCATCAAAATTATCATTTCCAGGCCTACTTTTATTTTCCAATTCACATATACTCTTATAGTTACTAAGGACTCTCTTATTATTGTTGTTTCTTCCAATGGAATCTCTATTGTCTCCAGAATTTATCATGTTCATCGCTTGCCTAGTATTTTGATCTTTGTGTTCTGCATACGAAACTAGCATTAAAATATTATTTTATTTCCATACATTTAATAAGAAAATCAACACTCTTGTGGACAGTTTGATAATTTATGTTGGTTTGATCCTTGCGTGATCTTCACAAACTTCCTATTTTTAGAAATAAAAATCTCTAGAGCAGAAGTTTTATTGGAATGATAAAATAACATATCTGCGCTTTACTTGTCAATAAAATTATTTGCTTTTGATAATACCTAGAAATAAAATTATTTGCACTTCATTTAGATTCACTTAAACTATATTCGGATTCATTTGCACTATATTCATGTATATTTACTCACACCATATTTTGATTCATTTGTAATATATTAATATTCACTTGGGCTATTATCGTCAATTGTAATATATTTTGATCTACTTGAACTATACAACGTATATTATCCTAATTTTACAATTCACTTCACCTATTAATGCCATATTTCTGTCTTCTTTCTTTTATAAAATAATGCAAGATCCACATTGTTCTAATTTAATAATAATTTACCAATAAGTGAAGATCAAAATATTCGATTCAATTTATTTACTTATTATTATGCATTTTTTATCCAATAAGGTTGGAAAATTAATTGGGACTACAATCACATAATTAGTTAGCTTCAACAAATTATTCCACTGTAGCCTCTCTTATTGTAGCAAGGAAAAAATGGCTCATTTTCTTTGCATTTCCTAGTGCCAACTAATTGTTACAGTGTATATTCATATGTTTTTTTTCTTTTTTTACATGTCATTAAACATGAATATAATTTAAGATTTCAAAATCTAACTCACCATGGGCCAGTTTTGATTACTGTTATTGTTTGAACAGAAATTGGAAGCTTACAAACTTATTAGCAACATGTATGTTTACAAAATATGGAAATGAAGTTATATAATCTTGATTTTTCGAGACAAAAAATAAGGAAATGTTAAGGAAAATAGCAGTACAAGTTGGATTTCGGTAACTACAAAAAATGGCAGGTTAATAAGGGCAAAGGTATCTACATTAACATTTGTGTCCCTATTGCTATTTTGTATTTATATAATGTAAAATGAATATACTGAAGCACAAAAAAGAATGGAAAATGGAGAAAAACTAACACTAGTAAAAAAACGACGGTGATTATAACTTAGAAAATGTTGTTATTAGCAATATAATGCTCAAGGAAATCAATCAGAAGCAAACTTGTTTTGTCACAAATAGCATTTAGTAAGGACTAGCAAGATTTATCACAAATATCGAAAACAACATTAGTAACTATTCACATTTTGTATAAGCAATGACTATGATTCACATATTGGATCAATATGTTGCTTGAATTGTTTCAAAAGTTAGTTGACAATTTTGACAAGAGATCGATAGGCAACGTTAGATTTGGATTTTTTTTCATTTAATCGCAAACGGTTTAGAAAAGAATTTCTCATATGGGAAAACTTATGTTGCAATATATCATAGTTAAAAATAGAATTCCCTTGAATATAGAGAAAGTTTAGAAAAAACTTGTACACGGCACATGCACATGTATGTATGTGCACATGCATATAAGTATGTATGTATTTATATGTATACATATATGAGTGTATACTTACATGTGTGTATACACATACACGTGTGTCTATACACACAAACATACGCACACATACATACATGCATGTGTGTGCGCATGCATACACGTATATATGCATATGTACGTGTATATCCATATGTATATGCATATGTGTATATATATGTATAATACAATTGAAATATATTTCAATGCAATTCTCGCAGCTGTACCATTTACTAATCAATAGATACAATTACAAATTGAAATCAATCTAAAAGGATAAAGTCGGATTGAACTGGCCTTAACTCTGTTTGTAGTCTTGAATTCAAATCCATTCAGACTATAACTGCAATATAGAGTTCAATCGAAAATCCTAGTAGTGAAATAGAAAATAAAGCTTTCATCCAAAAACACACTAAATGAAAAATCATCATATACACATGTATGTTTATAACACCACAGTAAACATGACTGCCAAACCTGATCCACGTTTTGCTCAGGTTTGACTGTCAACAAATCCAGCTAAACTTGAAACTGAAATTTGTTACATCAATCAAAAGGTTATCTGTGCAACCTAGAAATGAAATAAATAAGCAAGCGCAGTGGCTAACAAACCCAAGTATACATTTAGTGATTTCGATTCATTTTTGAGGACCTTCATTGTCAAACAAATATAAGGCAATACACTGTGCAACCTGAATCGATGAAATTAGTAGATTATTTTCCAATAACTTGAGAGACCAAAGAAAATATTATACTTTTAGCATGCAGAGTAATCAAAAGATTTTTAATAAAATTATAAAAAATAAAAAGTGTTATTCCACTGAATTTAGAATGCTTAAACAATAAATAGGGAGTATAAAAACATTTCATAGCATCCTATAGGCTATAGCTAACATAATGTGATAAGAAAAGCATTTTATTGCATACTAGAGCTAACATAATGTGTAAACTACAAAAATGGAACGAACCAGAGGCAATTACTTACTGGGTCTACTACTTGAGTTACTATTTGGTAAGGATTTGCTACGGCAAATCAATTTTCACAAAGTTAATCTAATTTCAGTGGGAAAGTACTGAAAATAGGGTAAATTCATGAAATATATCAGAAATTTGGATTTGCTTGTACACATAACTGCATCCTCTCAATAAAAAGTTAAAGAATAAAAGCAATCCAAGCACGCTGTTGAAATAGAAAGAAAATGCATGCCTCGTATAGAAGAGAGAACAACTCACAGGGTCACACACACAAAATAAACCTTAGAATGTATAGGGATAACTCCAAACTGATGCAAATTAAAAGCCAAAACTTTTCCTTCATAAAAGTAATGAAAGAAAAAGAGCCTTTAAAGCGATACCTCTTCTAAACAATATCGCGAGTCATCATAAGGCTTGCTGGGATCAAAACGACAAGGAGAGCTCGAGCAACAAATTGAATGGATTCATCTATCATTTTCGATTCAGATTGAAAACTATGTTTATGTTGCTTACTTTTTCCCTTTGTTAGAAGAAAATCCTCCACGCTTCCCTCTTGTACGTCACTGATGTCCTCGCTTTATCAATTTCGTATGTATTGCTCCCGTACACCCCTAGCTTTACAATTTGTTTAATCGACCGATCCAGGTGCTGCATGCTCCTCTTTGAACTAGATCTTATAATCTGGGTTTATGAATGAGTGATTTAGGGATTGTAAGGCAGAGTGAACAGTTTCTTTTGGTTTGAGAGAGAGAGGAGGGGAAGAAAGGGAATGAAAAAAAAGAGGGAAATAATTAAAAGAATTGGCAGCCATTAAAATAATTGAAGGGTCTGGTTTTCTGAAAGCATTACATGTTAATTCCCTGCTTTTAATAAAACAAATCAACATAAACAATAACACTATAGAATAAAGCGTTATCAATTGGCGTTATCAAAAATAACTTTTCTTGTAGTGAAAGGAAGGTTTTGATGCTTTCGAAAGAGATGTTTTGAGTGTTTCTAAAGGCATATATTTTAGTGTTTTGAAAAAAAGGTTTGAATACCCTCGAAGGATATAATTTAATGGTTTCTAAAGATATGGCCTAAGGTTTTGAAAGCCTTAGTTTTCAAACAAGAAACCGAATCGCAATTTTTAAACAAGAACCCATGGCAATATAAAAGAGTTTTGAAATGACATCCAACTTTGGTGTTTTTGAAGAATGCTTTCCTTGTTAAAGATAATGGGTTAAAGGTATTAACCATATTTCATTTGAAAAAGGATTACAAGAAAATTAAACCAGAGATGTTTATATTATTATGTTATGATCAATTATCATGTGTACTTCTTTTGTAAACATATTCACTTTATAATCAACCCATAACTGCATTTGGGGTATTAAGGGCAGAATAATCAGCTAGGTTGACCCAGTAGTGAATATAAAATTGAGCTAACTCTTGTACGAGTAGAGTTGCATCTAGGAGTTCAGGTAGACCAGAGCATAGGATGCCCAAAGACTGATCAAACATTTTTTAGTTTTGACAGGTTCATAGTAAACCCATGAAAACCATGTTTGGAAATTATTATTGGCAAGGGCCAATAGGTTCTTAGTAATCCCATGAAAACTATCTCTAGATTAAGTTATTGACAAAGATCAATAGGTTCATACTTAATCCATGAAAACTATGATATGCGGGAAGTTATTGGAGAACCCAATAGGTTCATAATGAACCCATGAAAACTATAATTGGATGAAGTTATTGGCAGATACCAATAGGTTCACAGTGAACCCATGAAAACTATGAAACCGAGCAGATAATCCGTAAGCTTTGAATAGGTTATTAGTCAGCCCATGAAAACTAATTGGTTAATGTTGACCCTAGAAACTATATTTTAGACAATAGTTAAATGAATGGGGATGGAAAATCCAGAATATATAGCATGTTTGCATATCATTGTGATATATTTTATTATGTTATGTCTTAGCCATTATGGATGCAGGAGCGCAGTATTTGGTCATTATAAATTCAGTTAGGATACGAGTAGGGGGGACCCGTTCCGCTAAGTGGCATGGTCTCACTAAATATCCATATGGTTCGAGATGGTAGATTATTATTCATACCAAATTTTTTGTCTAACTCAAAGTTTATGTTTTCCACTTAAATTCTCGGGTGCTCAATTTATTTTTAGTAGTTTGAGCTAGGGTTTTCAGTTCTCCTTTTGACGAATAAGCTTTTGGAGACATGCTGGAGGCAAGCTAGTTATTAGAACTCATTTTCTGTTTGATTTCGCTGTATTTTGGATGTACTGGAAAAGTTTTCTATTTGTCTATATTTAGACTTTGATCAATCAAGGAGGCATCTTCATATGTCACTCTTGGCGTATTTTATAATAATTATATTTCTCTGAACGTGGATTACGAATTAGGACTATGTAGTGAATTTGAAACAAGATTTGAAGTTGAATGAGAAATCTGTTTTATGATTTTAAATTTTTTTAATATTCATGTGTTCCTGCTATATCAATGTATCTGACATTACCGCATTTGGTCACCAAGAATTAATAACTATAGATGAATGCAGCATCTGTAGCGGTTAGTTTTGGGTCTCAAGATGGGGGATGTTACAAGTTGGTATCAGAGCATAGGTTTATGTAAACCTAAAAATAAATTTAAACCTAAAAGATTCTCAAAACAAAATCCAATGAATTAGAAAATGAGATCGGGGTTTGGGTTAACGCTATAGCAACATACCTGTATTTGTTATGTATATATCTATAAGTACATACTCCCCTCTCTCTTAGACCATTCTTCTGTATCTTACTAAGGCTCGCATGTAGATTTGCGAGAAAGGAAGATACGATGACAAGAAACAGAGGAGGAAATCTAGGTGGAGGAAGCACCACAACAAATGGAAAATGCTTGACCCAATACCAGGAGGAACCTGGGTCGACAGGCAAATGCTAATCCAAATGCAAATGCTAATGTTGGTACTGGAATCCCACCAGTAGATATGAGGATGATGTATCAGTTCTTCGTTAATTTGATGCAAGCTGGAGCAACTGCAGGAGTAGCTGGGGATAATGCTGTGAATGTTGGAGGAGCTAACCCTATGGCCCTAGTTGGTAACAACTACGCTAAGCTAAGCAGGCATTATACCAGTCTTGGTGGGAAGCTGTTTTTGAGAACAGAGGATGCTATAAAAGTAGGGAATTAGCTTTTGCATTGTGAAGGATCTTCGTTGGGTTGGGATTAAACGATGAGTAGAAGAGGAGACTTGCCTCTAGGCAGTTGCAGGGAGCAGCACTTCACTGGTGGAATAGTGTTACCACGGTAGTTCTCGAGGAAGAGTTGACTTGGGTAGAATTTCAAAGGAGATTCGAAGAGAGGTTTCTGTCTAAAATTTCCAAGTCTGTGTTGCTAAGAAAGTTCATGGACTTAGTACAGGGTGATATGTCGGTGATTGAGTATGCTACGAAGTTTGATGAGTTATCTAGATATGGATATGCTACCATTGACACTGTCATTAAAAGGAACAAGAATTTTATTCGAGGGTTAAGACCTGAGATTTCTAGGGAGATAATGCCACATCTCTGTGATACAAGTACCGTTGTTGTGGAGAAGGCAATCCGGAATGAAGAGATGCTTTCTACTTATGGGAAGGAGAAGCAGGTTGAAAACCAGGGTTATCAGGGAAGAAGGGGAAATTATTTAAGAAGAAAGGAATCCGAAAGGGAGAAGCTGCCAAGAAGGAGAAGGCTAATCTAGTTTGCATTAAGTGTGATAAGAAGGGACATTATGCTCATGAATGTAGAACAGGAAAAGGGATGAAGGTTGCAGAAAAGAAGGGAGTAGAGTGCTTCAACTACGACCAGATTGGGCATTTTAAGGATCAAAATCCAGAACCGGTCAAAGCGAACATGGGAAAGATCTTTGCTTTAGGACCATCATCCACTAGACCAACTACTGCTGAGAAAGGAAAGACTGTGATGAAAGGTATGCTTTTGATTCAAAGTGTACCAGTTAGGGTACTATTTGATACTGGTGCATCGCATTCATTTATATCTCAATGTTTGGTTGATAAGTAATGTTTAGAACCTTTTTACTTCCTTAAGGGTTGCAAATCCGATAGGAGGGTATGCAACTCTGGGAATGAGATGTGACCAGCTAGAACTTAATTTTTTAGGTTATAAGTTTGCATGCAGTTTGTATTCTTTTGATTTCGTAGGCTTCAGGATCATTTTGGGTATGGATTGGTTAGATAAATATGATGCTATGATATTTTTCCAAGATAGGAAAATATTGCTAAGACGCCCTAATATTCATAACCGAATTATACACTCAGTGGAGAAATTAGATCCAAATGCATGTACTTTGCTGAATGCAATGGAAGTAGAAGAAGAGTTGAATCAGATTTTTGTAGCAAGAGAGTTTGCAGATGTTTTTGAGCCAATCACAGGACTACCACCGAAACAAAGCGTTGAGTTTCAAATAGATCTTGTACTAGGAGCAGAACCTGTGAGTAGATCGCCTAGCAGGATGACACCTACCAAGATGAAGGAATTGAAGGTGTAGCTAGTGGATTTAGAAGGTAATAATTTTATTAGACTAAGCAGTTCACTTTGGGGAGCGGCTGTAGTGTTCATGAAGAAACCGAATGGGTCGTTAAGAATGTGTATTGACTATCGTAATTTGAAGGAGAAGACAATCAAGAATAAGTACCCTTTGTTGAGAATCGATAATTTATTTGATCAACTGAGTGGAGGTAGAGTATTTTTCCAATTGGATTTGGCAATAGGTTTCCATCAGCTAAGAGTGGGTGAGGATAATATTTCATTGATGGCATTGCAAACTAGGTATGGTTCGTATGAACAGTTAGCAATGCCACTCGGGTTAACCAGTGCACCAGCTTTCTTCATGGATTTGATGAACTAAATTTTCCGAGAGCACTTGGATAAGTTCATATTGGTATTCATAAATGACATTTTAATACACTCTAAGGATGAAAAGTGCATGAAGTTCATCTTAGAATAGTGTTTGAGACGATAAGGAAGCATCAGCTGAAAGCGAAGTTTCAAAGTGTTATTTATGGAAGAAAGAGGTTAAATTTATTCGTCATGTGGTTTCAGAGAAGGGTTTGTCAGTTAATCCGGATAACGTTGAAACTATTAACAATTGGAAGAGACTAGAGATGGTGACTAAGATTAGAAGTTTTCTAAGACTCTCTGGCTATTACCAGAGATTCACTAAGGATTTCTCACGGATAGCAGTGCTTTAACAAAGCTAACTAGGAAGGACATGAAGTTTATTTGGTCTAACAAATGTGAGGAATCATTCCTTAAGTTAAAGCATTAGTTAACCAATGTTCATGTATTAGTAGTTCCATACAGAAATCAGAGATAAGTAGTGTATACTGATCCATGTGGAATCGGATTATGGGCTGTGTTGATGTAGATAGGTAAAGTTATTGCCTACGCTACGCGGCAACTTAGACCGCATGAAGTGAGATATCCTACTCATGATCTAGAGTTTCCCACGGTGATCTTCACACTCAAAGTATGGAGACATTACCTCTTAGGAGAGAGATTTGAGTTATATATAGATCATAAGTCCTTAATGTAACGACCTGAAATTTAATCCATAATGATTAATTCGTTAATTAATGAAATGGTAAAATAACTTTGTGAAATTACTAGAATTGAGCTATGAGAGTTGCACCATTTTGTCCGTGGTAATATTCTGGTCAATTTCCATATATAGAACATCAGAATCCGAGCTAATATGAGCAAGTTATGAATTAAAAAAAAATAAAGAAGAAGAAAAAAATATGGGCTAGGTCGACTGGCCGGTCGACCTAGGCACCAGGGCGGTCGACCACCCGGTCGAACCTCCTCCCCTTGTGAACGAACGAGCGAACTTTCGTTCATTCGAACGTTGTACGCATCATTTACATTCTTTTAATCAATCTGGTCCTTCCGTTCTTGCATCCAACGGCTCCTATTCAGCCTGTGACGTGGTTGCATCCTATTCAATCTCCAAATCCAACGATTTGAGATCCGCTTCTACCACTACAAATAAAACCGTAGGCCTAACACTTTTTCTCATTCTAGATTTTCTCTGCTTGGGTTCACCTTTTTAGGAAGGACCCTAAAAGGAATAATTTTCCAAGAAGAGAATCTTTTTAATAAAAATATTTTAATACCCTCAAGTGGATCCGGGAAGACCAAAAGGGAAGAGCTTAGAACCATATGTGAGTGATTGTAATTAATTTAGATTTCTTTAAGTGATTTAAAATAATAGGGTTTCCAATAGTTGTAGTTTTCACTACGATTTTTGGAATAACCTTTTTAGTAATTTATTTGCAGTTTTTAGAATTATTTTCATTTTATTTCTTTTAGCTATTTTTTTCAGATAATTTTAGTTTAATTCTGTTAATTATAGCTTTTCCATTTAGTTACAGTTTATTTACATTATTTTAATTTATTTGCTGTTATTTATGCGTTATTTACATCTTTTTCCTACGCTTTGGATTTTCTTCTATTTTCAGTTTTCTTTTATCTCTCCTTCTTCTTCGTGTATGGATTAGAATATATTAAAGGCGGAAATGGGTGAAAATTATAAGAATAATGAAATAATGGAAGATAAGATGTAAAATGAAACGACTGTGATAAGAAATGGAATTGGACTAAAATTGTGATGTAAATATTAGAATTGGACTAAATTAAAGAGATTGGCCTAGTTATAACTTAGAATTATAACTAAAAAGAGTAAAAGATGAAAGAAGCTTATTTTCACACTTAGACCTTGGGTTAAGTAATAAGCATGATTATAACGTAGGTTATAATAAGAAAACAGCACCGAATAAGGCTTATTTTAAGAGTTAGGATAAATTAACAAGCACAGATAGTAAGAATGATAATAAAGGCTTATTTAAATAATTTATTTAAGATAATAAGCAAAGAAGTAAAGTAGGACCTATACCAAATAGCATTCCCCTATTATTTCTATGGACACGGTGTTTCACATAATCCTGAAGTAAGACAAGGGGCACGCTTATGCTAATAACGGTAGTAAATGGTCAATAAGTAGAAGTCCAAATCATGGGGATTTGGGCAAGGGACGTAACTAGATATTGTTTGGATGACGGGCCAGTACCAATAGCATTTCCACTATTATTTCTATGGACACGGTGTTTCACATAACCCTGAAGTGAAACGAGGTGTTTCACATAACCCTAAAGTGAGACAAGGTGTCTCACATAATCCTGAAGTGAGACGAGGGGCATGCTTATGCTAGAGCTTGAGGTAATAAGAAGACCCAATAGGTGGAACAACAGGTAATATGAGCATGGTGGCGGTTACGCATGCGACTTCCATTCGGGTGCTCAGTAATCATTATGAGTTACAAGCGCTTAGTGTGTGCCTTTCGTTGGCACCAATGTCTACGGCGTAGGGAGCTTTAGCGTCCAGTCCACAGTAGATTCTATGGAGTAGCAAGCCGATCAAAAGGTAGTATTAGGAATTCAGCCTAATCTAAGAAGCTATGAAAAACAAGTGCAAACAATCAAAGTAAATCAATTATGTTGATTTAGTTAATTCGTATTTATTTCCAGCTTATTCCTTCTCTCTATTTCCTTTCTTTCCTTTTATATACTAGAACTGTTGTAAGGTCTATTACTTTTACTTTGCTTAAAGATTCTAGTAATTACTATCACTCACCATACTTTTAGGACCCACTCCTCTATTTTCCCTTTTTCCTCCCATAGGCAATCAAGGGCAAGGAAGGTAGACCGCAGCTTCTTGGAGACTTGTTGGTGATTCTGTCATGTATTTCTTTCCTTCAGTTTCAGTTTTTAGTTCTTTTTGTTGAGATGGCATTTTTTGAGGGATGTATGTACTCTGATATTATTGATACTATGGATTTTATTTCGCAAGACACGTAAGGTTGACATTTGATGTATTTGGTATTTGGCGACTTATTTGATTTATAAAGTAATTCTGAGGTTTTGTTCTAAATAAATTATTATTATTTTAATTGTTTCTGCTATTTATATATTTTTGTCTTGTGAATCTTAGTTATACCTATAATGCAACATGCCTTTTAGTGTGCTCTTTTGGGTATACTAAGGGGTGTGGGGTGTTACATTTGGTATTAGAGCCTAAGGTTACAGGATTTATAAAATTTTGATTTTAAAAAAGTATTTTCCAAAATAACTTGTTTTAAAAAGTATTTTTAGAAAAGAAACTCTTAGAAATAGTTTTCAAGTATAAAAGAGTTTTTATAAAAGTCCCCTCAAAATCCAGTTCAACCTTCTTTCGATTCTTTCAAGCCTAAGTTTCCTTTTCTTTGCATAGTATGGTTGACTGATTCCGTAGAGCTATGGTACCAGAGGTGCAAGGGCAAGTGCCCAATACAACACCGGTAGTGGGAAATCCCTTTAATCCACCTACACCAGCCGATTTTTCTAAGCTATGCAAGGACTTCGCTAGCATAAGGTGCGGAACATTTTCTGGCATGGAGGATTTCGAGGAGACACAAGGTAGGTTAGAGGATATGGAGCGAAGGTTTGGGCGGTTAGGTTTGGAGGACCGACAGCGAATTCAACCTACATATTGGCAGCTGAAAGAGCAGGCTTCGTATTAGTGGGAGGCCATTGAGTTAGAAGGAAGAGAGGTGACCTGTAATGAATTTCGGGAGCGATTTGATAAGAAGTTTTTGTCTCAAGCAAAGGAGAGTGTTCAGTTAGAGTGGTTTATCAATTTGAAGCAAGGAAGTTTGTCGGTAAAGGAGTACATCAATCAATTTAATGAATTATTGCGGTTCGGAATGGAGTTGGTGAATATGCTGCACAAGAAAGCTATGGAGTTTGCGAAGGGATTTAATCAGCCCCTTCAGGGATTGTTGTTGACTCATGTGCCAATGGGAGCTACTTATGAGTCCTTGGTGGAGATGGTGCTTATGTCTGATGCGGTCAAGGAAGGAGAGTCAAAGGAAGTTGTTAAGTTGGAAGGTCCGAAGAAGAAATGGTGGAGAAACAATAAAGAGAAGAAAGGAGATGGGCCTTAGAAGTAGATTAAGAATGGATTAAAGTGTGGTAGCTGTGGAATTATGGGACATATCGCCAGGGATTGCAAGCGGGAGAAGATGAAGGGAAAGTGCTTTAATTGCGGGCAGCCCAGTCACTTGAGTATGAATTGTCCCCAGAAGACGGGACAGGGAGCTAATACACCAGTTGCGCAGATTCAGGCGTTAGACGTAGCACCTTCAGGCAGCATTCCGGATAGAGGTAGGAAAGTCACTGTTGAAGGTTTGATTTTTATTTTTGATTTTCCCATTAGAACTCTATTCTATTCTGGAGCATCACAATTTTTCATCTCTAGTTCTCTAGCAGATTGTTTGCACTTAGACATCTTTAGTAGTAGACCCCGTTGTTGTTTCAAACCCCATAAGAGGATCGACACACTTGTCTATGGTTTGTAGGGGTTTTAAAATTTTTATCCTAGGCGTAGAATTTGACTACGACGCCTATGTTTTGGGATTTTCGGGGTATGGGATAATTTTTGGGAATGGATTGGCTATCCTCATATAGAGCTATATTAGATAACAAAAGTAGAGTCATTAGACTAAAGACACGCAGTGGTAGGACTCTCGAGGTTTCTTGCGACCCGTAAGGGTCAGTTTTGCTGAGCTTCCTTTATTCCCTCGATTCATAACCATCAGAGTTAGATTCGGTTCCTATCGTTGGAGATTTTCTAGATGTCTTTGAGGAGGTTAGGGGACTACTCCCTAAGAGAGAGATTGAATTCAGGATTTATTTGACCGATAATGCTAAGCTAGTAGAATTACCCATGGCACCTAGGGAGAGGAAGGAATTGAGAAAGCAAGATCCGTGAGCTTTTGGAGAAAGGTTTCATAAGAAGAAGCATATCGGAGTAGGGAGCACCAGTCGTCTTTGCTACTAAGGTGGATGGTTCCCTTCGACTTTGTGTAGACTATAGGGAGTTGAATAAGCTCACAAAGAAGAATCGTTGTCCACTTCCTAGGATAAATGATCTTTTGACCAGTTACTTGGCTCTTCGGTATTCTCTCAGCTTGATTTAGCCACAGGATTCCATCAGCTTAGAGTCGTTGATGACAACATTGATAAGACCGCGTTTAGGACTCCAGACGGATTTTATGAGTGGTTGGTTATGCCTTTTGGGCTAACCAATGCCCCTGCCTACTTTGTAGATTTGATGAGCCGTGTCTTTGGAGAAGTCCTAAATAAGTTTGTGGTTGTATTCCTGGATGACATTTTGGTGTTTTCCAAGAGTAAGGAGAAGCATGCTATTCATCTTGAAGAGGTTCTTCGTACACTTCACATTTTTCAGTTGAAAGAAAAGTTCTTGAAGTATCACTTTTGGCATAAGGAAGTGTGTTTCTTGGGGCATAGAGAAGGTCTACACATGGAAAGAGTTTGATAAACGGTTTTGTACATTTAGGCTCGGATTGTGAAAATCCAAAGAGTGGTAGGCAAAGATTGGGGATGTACAATAGAAAAGGAGGTAAGCCACGTGTAGATAGTTACAGAAATTACAATTGGTTCAGATAAGTGGATTTAACGGTAGTACTAAAAGACTTTAGTAAGGAAATGGGATTACCAATATTTAGGAAGTTTACTCCTAGGGTAGTGAGAAGAAAATCCACCTTATGTTTAGCTTAATAGAATATAATTGTTAGAACCGAAAATTTTCATTGTTAATATTTTTTTTAGGAAATAAATATTGGGTTTTTGAAAAATGGTATGAAATTTAAATTGGTTTTTATATGATATAAATTTTGTTAAAAGTAAGATTCTTTTTGAAGAATTATAGCTCGCTAGTTTCTTTGTAGGTAAACAAAGATTTTAAATATAAAAACCTAGAGATTATTAAGTATCGAAAACGTAGGTTACAACATTTACTGTTGTAATAGTTGTTTTCATGAAAAGTAAAGGGACCATAGACTATAGCACTATTGTTATAGTAGGTGACTTCTAAAGGAAATGTTTTTACAAAGTATATGAGGTTTATTAGTATTTATTTTAATTGAATCCATACATTAGTATTTTTGGGTTGTAGTAACAGTTTTACACAATATCTGTTTTGACCCACATAAAAGTGTGCTTTGAAGAACATTTTCAAGTATAGAAATAAAATGGTTTACACTAAATATTTAAATAAGTATGAGGAAATGTTTTCTGGTTATGGATATATAAAAAACGGTTTTGAAAATGAGTTTTTCGAAAAAGAAAAGTGTAAGTTAAATATTAGGAAATTAGTAAATTTCATAGAAATTATCTATGGTAAGAGAATATAAATTAAAAATACTTTAATCTATTGGAACGAAATGAATAATGATAAAAATTTCTATGAAACCAAATTATAAATAAAGATGTTTTGTGCAAGTTATAAGGAATACGTGAAAGAGATATACAAGGTATGGGTAGCACCATATTTTGTATAGCCTATTTCGAAAAATATAAAATAAGCTCCTTGTAATTTCACATAAACATAAAATCCACTTTTAAAGGATTCATAGAAGGTTTTACCATTAATAGTTTCTCATAAGAGAAAGTAGTTCCAATACATTAAGGTATAAAACTGTTAGCTGTAATAAGAAGAAGTTTAAAAAAAAGACACATAAGGGCATTTTAAAGATATTTTAAAGGATAATGGTGTGGTGAAAAAGTAAATAAGTTTTCGGAAATGAAAAACTTAATAAAAGTAAAATTTGAAAATCCAAATTTTTATAGAAATCTATAAAAGTCTTTAAAAGAAAAGGAGGGATAAGTTTTAGACTTAAATTTTTGGAATTTTCCACTCTAGGTTTAGGGAATAATTTTAAGTAACCAAGTATTTTTGAATTTAATAGGAACTTAAAGATAATACTTTTAAAGACAAAAACTTTGGGATTTGATGTTTTAAAAATTTAGAAACCTCAGTTTTTTTAAAATAAAGTGATAAATACCAAACCAAGCTCTTAAATGTGGAGTGGATAGGACTCATTTCCTAGGTGTAATGGAAAAAGTGCAAGGCTATAGCAGTGGTTACTTTTAAAAGTAATGATAGAAGTTCCTGTGGAGTGTGTAGGACACTAGTAAGAATCTAGGAATGTTGATTCATGTGTGCAGACAAAAGGAGAGCAGTAAAGTGAAATTAGTAAGACAGTAAGACACGCATGGTTGAGAATGAGTATTATTGATTTTGAGAAACTTGGGAGAAGCATCCTCCTTTAGTGGAATTCCCATATGATAGTAGTTTTCAAGCTAGCATTGGAGTGGCACCTTTCGAAGCTCTTTATGGAAGACCGCGCAAGTCTCCTTCGTGTTGCTTAGAGTCTATAGAGAGATTGCTACTTTGTCCCGACATGGTTAGAAAGACTTCGGAGAAGATTGGTTTGATTAGAAGAAAATTCGTATCTTATATCCTCATCTTTTCGATAATAAGTTTTAGAATTTCCTATTTCCATCTTTAGTTTTGAATAGGTTCTTTCCTTTATTATCCTTTGGGAGGGTAGAACTTAGGATTTAACCTATGGATGGTGGGATTTGATGTAAACATGTTATTAGAACATGTTATGTATGTTGTATGCTAGTGATTGCAAGTGTTTGCTAGTGGATGCTAATGGACGCATATACTTACACTAGGCACTATTATCTTTTAGGGATCGGCCTTACTAGGAAACTGGAGCATATGCATATGGATGTGCGTGCATTTTCATTTTATCCATGGTTGCTATAATAGAGGTTTATCATGGTTGTTGCATTTGGATAATGACTGTAGCACGCATATAAAACTATCAGTTATCGTTATGAATTTTTGCATTCATTTGGATACATAACACGGACATGATTGCATAAAAGGAGGCCAACTGAATCAATGGACCGCCTAATCTTTTGCATTAGTTAGGTACATTAACACTACATTAATTACATAAGTAACATGAACCGCAATAGAAAACTTAAGAACAATGGATGAATGATTGATGAATGAGTAGTTGGTTGTAGATATTGGATGAAAACATTTAGTTCATTCTTTTATCCTTAGAGATTTCGGGGACGAAATCCCTTAAGGAGGGGAGAATGTAACAACCCAAAATTTAACCCATAATAATTAATTCGTTAATTAATGAAATGATAAAATAACTTTGTGAACTTATTAGAATTGAGCCACGGGAGTTACACCATTGTGTCCGTGGTAATTTTCTGGTCAATTTCCATACATTGAACGTCAGAATCCGAGCTAATATGAGCAAGTTATGAATTAAACAAAAATAAAGAAGAATCAAAAATAATATGGGTTAGGTCGACTGGCCGGTCGACCTATGCACCAGGGCGGTCGACCGCCCGGTCGACCCGCCTCTCCTTGTGAACGAACGAATGAACTTTCGTTCGTTCGAACGTTGTACGCGTCATTTGCATTCTTTTAACTAATCTGGTCCTTCCGTTCTTGCATCCGACAGCTCCTATTCAGCCTGTGACGTGGTTGCATCCTATTCAATCTCCAAATCCAACGGTCTGAGATCCACTTCTACCCCATAAATAAGTCCCTTGGCCTAATACTTCTTCTTATTCTAGATTTTCTTCACTTGGGTTCGCCTTTTCAGGAAGGACCCTAAAAGGAATAATTTTCCTAGGAGAGAATCTTTTTAATAAAAATATTTTAATATACTCAAGTGGATCCGGGAAAACCAAAAGGGAAGAGCTTAGGACCACAGGTGAGTGATTGTAATTAATTTAGATTTCTTTAAGTGATTTAAAATAATAGGGTTTCCAATAGTTGTAGTTTTTACTATGATTTTTGGAATAACCTGTTTAGTAATTTATTTACAGTTTTTAGAATTATTTTCAGTTTATTTCTTTTAGCTATTTTTTTAGATAATTTTAGTTTAATTCTGTTAATTAAAGCTTTTCATTTTATTTACAGTTTATTTACATTATTTTAATTTATTTACTATTATTTATGCGTTATTTACATCTTTTTCCTACGCTTTGGATTTTCTTCTATTTTCAATTTTCTTTTATCTCTCCTTCTTCTTCGCATATGGATTAGAATAGATTAAACGCAGAAATGGATTAAAATTATAAGAAAACTGAAATAACGGAAGATAAGATGTAAAAATGAAATGACTGTAATAAGAAATGGAATTGGACTAAAATTGTGATGTAAATATTAGAATTGGACTAAATTAAAGAGATTGGCCTAGTTATAACTTAGAATTATAACTAAAGAGTATAAGATGAAAGAAGCTTATTTTCACACTTAGACCTTGGGTTAAGTAATAAGCATGATTATAATGTAGGTTATAATAAAAAAACAGAACCGCAAAAGGCTTATTTTAAGACTTGAGATAAATTAATAAGCATGGTTAGCAAGAACGATAATAAAGGCTTATTTAAACAATTTATCTAAGTTAATAAACAAAGAAGTAAAGTAGGACCTGTACCAAATAACAGTCCCCTATTATTTCTATGGACACGGTGTTTCACATAATCTTGAAGTGAGACGAGGGGCATGCTTATGCTAATAATGGTAGTAAATGGTCAATAAGTAGAAGTCCAAATCATGGGGATTTGGGCAAGGGGCGCAACTAGATATTGTTTGGATGACGAGCCAGTACCAATAGCATTTCCCCTATTATTTCTATGGACATGGTGTTTCACATAACCCTGAAGTGAAACGAGGTGTCTCACATAACCCTGAAGTGAGACGAGGTGTCTCACATAATCCTGAAGTGAGACGAGGGGCACGCTTATGCTGAAGCTTGAGGTAATAAGAAGACCCAATAGGTGGTACAACATGTAATATGAGCATGGTGGCGGTTATGCATGCGACTTCCATTCGGGTGCTCAGTTATCGTTATGAGTTCCAAGCGCTTAGTGTGTGCCTTTCTTAGGCACCGATGTCTACTGTGCAAGGAGCTTTAGCATCTGGTCCACAGTAGATTCTATGGAGTAGTAGGTCGATCAAAGGGTAGTATTAGGAATTCATCCTAATCTAAGAAGCTATCAAAAACAAGTGCAAACAATCAAAGTGAATCAATTATGTTGATCTAGTTAATTCGTATTTATTTCCAGCTTATTCCTTCTCTCTATTTCCTTTTATATACTAGAACTGTTGTAAGGTCTACTACTTTTACTTTGCTTAAAGATTCTAGCAGTTACTATCATTCACCAGACTTTAAGTCTGACCCACTCCTCTAATTTTCCTTTTTCCCCAATAGGCAATCAGGGGCAAGGAAGGTAGACCGCAGCTTCTTGGAGACTTGTTGGAGATTCTATCATGTATTTCTTTCCTTCAGTTTCAGTTTTTAGTTCTTTTTGTTGAGCTAGCATTTTGTGGGGGATGTATTGTACTTTGATATTATTGATACTATGGATTTTATTTCGCAAGACACGTATGGTTGACATTTGATGTATTTGGTATTTGGCGACTTATTTGATTTAGAAAGTAATTCTGAGGTTTTGTTCTAAATAAATTATTATTATTATAATTGTTTCTGCTTGTTATATATTTTTATCTTGTGAATCTTAGTTATACCTACAATGCAACATGCCTTTTAGTGTGCTCTTTTGGTTATACTAAGGGGTGTGGGGTGTTACATTTAAGGTATTTATTCTTTTGGAAGGAGTTGAATATGAGACAACAGAGATGGCTTGAGTTTTTAGCAGCTTACGATATTGGTATAGAGGCTTATGATTTTGGTATAGAGTATACACCTGGAAAAGGAAATAAAGTAGAGTATGCTCTTAGCAAAAATAATCAGAATGTGGTGTTATCTATGTTATCGGAATGGAGGGATCTAGAGGCTTTGACTACTTGTAGTGTACAGTTAAGATCGACTGCTAGCTCTAGTCAAAGCAGCACCATAGTATCTTGCTTGGAAGTTTTACCAGTACTGATCGAAAGGATTGCTTTTAAGCAGAAAGAAGACCCATTATTGGCCGAGAAGCTTAGAAGGCTTAAGGTTGGGTCGAAGATTGATGATCTAAGGATTTTAATATTAACCAGAGAGGATGGTTGAGAAAGGAGGGATGGATGTGTGTTTCGAATGTTGAGGACTTAAGAAAAGAAGTTCTTAGGCAATGTCGTCGATCCAAATTTACGATTCATCCTTAGGGAACCAAGATGTATCAAGATATGAAGAGGAGTTTCTACTGGGAAGATATGAAGAAGGATGTTGGCTTGTGGGTAAGGAAGTGTGTGAACTGTCAACAAGTTAAGGCCGAGCATCAGAAGCTGAGTGGATTGCTTTAACCTTTGGAGATACGGGTTTGGAAATAAGATTCGATATTCATGTATTTTATAGACTGGTTACCAAGGTCGAATCGAGGAAATGAAAGTATATGGGTCATAGTGGACAGGTTGACCAAGAGTGCCAATTTCATTCAAGTTAAGTCAACTAGGACGACACCTGTTTTAGCTAAATTATTTATGAAGAACATAGTTAGACTGCATGGAATTCCTAGTAATATAGTAAGTGATAAAGATAGTTTGTTTACTAGCGAGTTCTGGAAGAGTCTACATGATGTGTTAGGTACCAAGCTCAAGATGAGTACTGTGTATCACCCTCGGACGGAATGGCACATAGATAGTGTCAATAAGGTTCTCGAGGATTTATTAAGAGCTTGTGCGTTAGACTTTAGTGGACCTTGGGAAGATCACCTACACTTAGTTGAGTTTTTCTATAATAACAGTTATCATACTAGTATAGGAATGGTGCCTTTCGAAGCTTTATATGAAAGGCCATGCAAGTCACCAGCATGTTGGTTAGAATCTAGAGATAGGTTAGTCTTAGGACCAGATCTGGTGAGAGAGGCAACAGAGAAGATTGAGTTGATCCGAGGTAGGATGAAGGAAGCTCAGTCTAGACAGAAGAGTTACGCAGATAAGAGGCGTAAGGATCTAGAGTTCTTAGTCGGAGATAAAGTTTTCATTAAAGTGTCATCGATGAAGGGTGTGGTAAGATTCGGAAAGTCAGGGAAACTGGCATTGAGATATGTTGGACCGTTCCCAGTTATAAGGAGGATCAAAAGGCTCACATATAGAGGTGAGTTGCCAAGCATTTTGGCAGGTGTCCATAATGTATTTCATGTGTCTCATCTTGTAAGTGTGTGCATGATCCAGAGACTACTATTCCTTTGATAGCATTGGAAGATTTAATAGTAGAATCGAATTTGACTTTTGTTAGACTACCAGTTCGGGTTGTAGCGAAAGATGAGAAGAGGTTAAGAAACAAGATAGTCAATTTGGTGAAAGTTCAGCGGAGCGACAACGAGAAGGACTGTACTTAGAAGACAAAAGATAGGACTAGAGATACTTATCCTGATCTGTTGTAGGGGTATGTTCTACATTTTATTTATATAGATTGATTGCTAGTCAGATAGGCTAGTATGGTAGTTAGGACATGTTACAGATGATTGCTATGATTAGTATTTAGAACTTGCTGAATTTCGAGGATGAAATTCTTTAAGGAGGAGAGCCTGTAACACCCCTAATTTTAAAGAACATTATTCAGAAGGTTTAATTAGATAAATTAAATATATATGTAAAGACTAGAGTGATAAGGGGACTGAGATTTGAAAAACTAAATAGAGGTCGTGCCTTAACTAAATGAAATCATAAGAATGGGTTTATAAAATGGCTTTATAAGTTAACTACTCAAGATAATAAGGCAAGAGTATGATAGGATGGCCGTATATAACCCCTAAACCCATACCACATTCTCATTTCCATACTTTCCTAAAAAATCAAAAACAAAAGAGTGCAAGGCCGGCCATAACCTTAGGAGGAAAGAGGATTGAAATCAATTGGAAGGATCAAGCAAGATCAAATCTCAAGTTTCTTATCCAAACAAGGTAAATAATAATCTAAAACATCTCATTTATGTTTTAATGAACATCTTATTTCCGGTCTAAGATTTTAAAACTGTTTGGATGATTTGAACGATGATATGCTTTGATTTTATGCCATGTTTGATTGAACCAGTTTGTTTGTAAAAGGCTTGATTCGATGTTAAAGCTAAAATCATGTAAAATGGGTTTCGATTTCCATGAAGATTTAATATGTTATGTAAAACATTAATTTGGAGATGAGTTTAAATTTTCATAATAATCCGAGTTATGGATAATTTATTATAAATTTTGAATGGAAGAAATAGATAATTTGGGTGAAAAATTAATTATGGAAAATATATAGTATTATCAATCTGAAATTTATATACGTTAGAAAACATATTATAAGTGAATTAAGATGATTTTTGCGGATTTTTCCAAAGTGATTTACTATGGAAATTAAACTAATTAAGTTTGAGGACATAAATGCCTTAATTGTTTCGCTAAGGGGAAGGGCTTATTTGCTAAACTATTTTAATTATTAATTGATGAATTCGGCAACCTTTTTATAAAAAATTGGTGAAGGATTTGAAAACTAATCATATTTTGACAAATAAGACAAGTTGGTGAAAAGAAATTTCTTTTAAAGGCTAAAAATCAGTTTTGCTTGGTTTTACAACATCGCCACTTCCATCTGATGGCTTTCAACACCATGTCTCCACCAAAGAATCCATTCGAAACCAATGCATATGACATCAAGTAATTGATATGTAGTGTGTTAAAAGTGATTTGTGTAATAAAAATGAATTTTTAAATAATAAAAAGTCGTTTTAATCAATATAACTTTAAAGCACTTTTCGCAGCACTTTTTCGCGGCACTTTTTATAACTTTTGAAATATAGTTTTAAACTTAAAAATTCTTTTTCAATTATTTTATAAATGTTTTAAAATGATTTATAAAGTGGTTTAAAGATGATTTTAAGGACTTTTGTAATGATTAAAGATTTAGAGTCGATCAAATAACTTGACCGCCGTATGGGTGTTGGAGAGATAGTGTCTAGGCTTGGATTTGGAAAACAAGTTTCATGCTCTCCCAGACTATCTGCACTGGCCCGATAGAGGGGATAGTGAATTTGGTTTACTCGGATCAATATCTTCCTAAATGAAAAATAAATCGATTTCGAATTTATTCTTAGTAAAAAGGAGTTTAAAGGTTATCAAAGGGTTTTATAAGAGAGGTTTAATATTTTTGTATGTACCAGAAAGAATGTATTATAAACGTATATCTCCAAAAGAGATTTTGATAAAAGAACTTAATAAATTAAAGAATGATTTCTTATTCACTTAACCTCTTTTATCGATGATTAGTTCGGAGAAACCGGGGTCGGATTTGGATATTCCTGTCTGAAGACCACTTCAAACCAATTTACATATTCGAAGTGAAGACATGAAGATATTTATAGAAGATGGAATGTAGGGCTATTTGTCACTGATCCTCGGGGGAAATTTCCCATATCATATTATGTGGCAGTAGTTCTTCATTTAAGATCATCGATGCAAGGATTTCTCGCTACTAATCCTAAAGTTAATTCCCAACAAGATGTTGTTGGAGAGTGCCTTCAGTTTCGTTCCATCCTAGAACGAACTTATATGGATGTATGCTTAACATTACATTCTTGATATTTCATCATTAGCTTTTATAAACATACATATTTTTGGTGGCGGAGAAGGCAACTTCTCTTAGATTAACACCCTTCTCTGAGACGTAAGAGCTCGGAGGTTGTATGTTTGTGGAAGTCAACGGGGATCAATGGGATGGCAGTATGACATTCAAAGAAAGATGATGTGCTATGATAAAGGTAATCATTACCTCAAAACTCACACCCAAAAATGGCTAAAACAGGGTAGATGCGGCAAGGCTATGTGGTTCGCAACTATTAGGGTATGATCATCCCCTTCTAGATAAATTTCTACCCACCGTTTGGGTTTAAATTATTATGGTGTATGCTAAGAGATGTCACGGATATGTTAGTAACGAGTGGGGGATGAAATATTCGGTACTATCTAGTAAGAAAGGTATGCCGGTCTTGTGTTGGTAGAGGTGCAAATGTTCTGTTGACCTCGGTCCATTCCTCTAGAGATGTACTACTGGAAGGTAATCCGTTTGTCTGGTCATTTGTATGGAATCCATTCTCCAATAAGTGCCTGCCATTTTGTTTGTAGAGCCCAGTATGCTAGAATTTAATAATTGTAACAATTTCAGCTAAGATTAATAAGTTTACTCGCAAATCTTTTCAAAGATATGTCATTAAAAATAATATCCCTTATTTTTATGTAAGAATGTTCTGGTTGTCGTAAGGTAAAAATGTGTTTCGTGTTTATGTGCGGCATGGTCTTATGAGGTACCTTTTTGTTTTCCAAACACGTATTTTGAGTTATCACACCAGTCCCATGACTGACCCGGAGTTTATTTTGTTTTCCTTTTAAACTCTAAGTGCCCTATTTTTCCAGGTAGCCAAGTAGTCAGGATTCTGTTTAGAGTATTTTGGGGAGGAGCATGTTGGAAGAGACTTTTTGGAGCATGGAGCTGGAGCACCTGATGGGGATATCTATCTATTTATTTTTGTTTTTTTTTCGCTGTGTCTAAGTTCGTCAATACCAGCAATTGTGGGAGCAGCCAGTTATAACTGTTCCTGGTTGGGTTACTTCATATAAAAAACTCTGATGTACCCTAGTGAGGGTTGGTGTATGTACTATTTATATATTTTAACGCAATTTGAGAATTTGTGTTTCTATCTTTTACTTTATTTTACCCCTAAAAATCTGCCTTCTCGACACTTGGATTTACGGCACGTGAAAACCTTGGATGTACTAATATCAATTTCCGAGAGTCGAGGAGACGGGTCTTCACATTATCCATTCGTACAAAGTTGTGTCCAAATGACACTTCCATTCTAGATAACTAATTAACGGCCTATATGTCGACATATACAAAACAAGTGTGTCGACATATCCTAGTAATTTTTGAAAATACTTTTCTTTTAAATGGTTTTGAAAATCTATGCTTTGTAAAATAAATTGAACATAGTTTTTAAATATTTTGAACTCTTCAAAACTTTTATAAAATATTTTCAAAAATATATTTTGAAAATAATTTTTTTTATTTAAAAATATCAGAGATTAGAAATTGGAGGTAATGATCTGAAATTGTTATCAAGGACTTTAATAATATATTCTAATGACTCTAAGCACTAAATTATAACCTTGGGATCTTTATTTCTTTGTCTTTGAACTCATGAGTCTTCATAGCTTTAGCTTGGATCTTTATACCATACAGTCTTCGATTCAATACCCGTGTAATATTCTGCACTATATACTATTTAACTTGGCAAAATATTAGTATGTTTATTTTATATGGTTATTGTCATCAAAACCAATAACTAGCGTATTAACAATCTCCACCTTTTCGATGACAACCATTAAATTTTCTGTATATAAAATATGATATAATTACCGTTGAGTTACATAAGTCTCCCTAAATATATGCATTTATATATTTTTTATTTTTATCCCCTTTTGTCATTAATAAAAAATGAGTGAAAAATAAAACTCCCCCTTAATGATATACTTATAAATATTGGAATCAAAATCAATATTTAAGAAATAAATAATATATGAAATAAACGTGAGATAAAATATGCAATATGGGAGACATAAATGAAGAACATACTATATATATTTAGATATAATGATCCAACTTTAAGTTATATACTAAATGTTAAAGATAATAAATAAATAGGATAAGGCAAACTTTATTTATTTATAATTCATGCTATAATATAATCAAAACTTTAATAGTACATCAAACCAAATCAATATTACATTAATTAATCTTAACCAAAGAGTATTAATTATTTACATATCAAAATAAATAAGTTAATATACACACATACGAATTAAAACAAGCAAAAAACTAGATATTCCAAAGGACTTCAACCAAACCTTTAAATCTAAAGATTGGATTTGTTTTAATGGAATCCCAATCTACATTATCCTTAGTGTTTGAGTATTCTAGGTTGTTGGTTTAATCCTCTTTAATAAGAGAGGAAATTAACCTCGAAGAGCATCGAAATGATTCTCTTGTTCTTTAATAATTTGCTTTTGACTTAGTTCCAAAGGCCTTTGACTCCTTAGAATAAAAGAGAGAATATCTTTAAATGATTGGAGAGTCTCTTCAAGGTTTTCACAAAGTTTTTGGTGTGAAGAAGACATTTTTATTAAGAAAATTGTTAAGAAATGAAGGGGATGGAAATGAAATGATGAGTTTAATTTTTCTAGAAGAAATAGGCTTAATTGGATCAAAAAGTCATTTGGAATATTTGAATTGGTGGTACTTACAATATTTTAAAATTTTAAAGTTTTGCCAAATGGCTATAGTATGTTGACATATCCAGATATGTATGTCAACATATGTGTCTGAAATTGCAACTTTTAATTTTTTGATATATTGTTATTTTCCCCTCAATACCATTCTATTTCAACGATTTCCAAAGACTAATAAAACAATATATAACAGCGTAAATTTCGTTGATTAGAATAAGATGATACATAGCATGAATGAAAGTACAAGAAGATAACATAAATTAAGCTAAGGAAATTCAAAGAAATAAAAGCTAAAAGAATGTATAAATTGATAAAAAAAAGATAATTAAGAAGGTGAGCTTCCATCAAGTTTCTTCGTAATATTTCCAAAAGACTTACCACTTTGTTGGAAAGATTAGTGAATGTCTTACTCAGCTTCTTTTGATTTTTGATAATTTACTATTGATTTATAAAAATTCCTTTGCTTGAGCTTTGAGATGGTCTCTCGAAACTATCAAGAGAAGTTTCTACTTCCTCCTCCTCTTCTTCTTCATCCTCTCCTTGAATTCCATAACTTTCTTCTCCTTCCCCTTCTTTTATTTCTTGTTGCTCTTCCCTCGCTATTCTTTCTTCCTTTTACGAAAGAGTCTCATAAGGTTTAAAGTAGGGAGGAGTATGCATGATAAATATGTTGGATTTATTGAAAACTTTTTGAGGTAAAGTGGGTTCTCCTCGTAAATCGGCTTCAAAATATTCAAAAATTCTAGTAAGATATATACCATGATAAATTGTGTTTTCACGTCTAGAAATGTTCTTTTGAACAAAATCATCTAAGATGACTTATGCCTAATTGATGTCATAATTTCTATAAACCAAAAACAGAGCCTTAATTTTTTTTTGAATTTGGGTTGTTGTAATTAGCCATTCTCGGAATGATGATTCGTTGTAAAATGAGACGCATAAGTTCTTGATTTTGGCCACGATTTTTGTGTTTGAAATCGATTCCTTTGTCACTTTAAAGATATCATGAAAAACTTTACAATTTTGTTCATCAATTTCAAAGGTGGATATGTCGATTTCATTATATTTACAATAAGGCATTTGACTTAAAATTTCACAATCTAAAATAATTGTAGTGGCTTTCACACTGCTCCATACTTGTCCCTCTTCTCCTTTTAAAAATTTCCCATTCAAATTTTTATAAACCATTTTAACTAAATCTGGATAATAAACAATATCATGTTAAGAAGAGTATCCTAAACAGAGAATATCATTTTGCAAACAATGACCTTGAAGAACTTAAGAAGAAAAATCATCAAACTTTGCAAATCATCCAGAAAAAACTTTCCCAGAAGTAGTATATTCGACATATGTGTCGACAGCTTCTTTGTCATTGAAAAGAAAGTCTTTGATTCTTTTTGTGAGTCTAATGGTTTTCGATTGGCTTGAGGAGGCCATTGCCGAGTAGTTGAGGAGATAAGAGAGTGAAGAGATAGTTTGAATTTTTCAAATAAAGTGAGTGAATGAATGGATATTGATAGGATGATTTAATAGAGAGCGAGCTACATTTCAGTTTTGAAAAGATGCCTTTTCATTTTTTGGAATAAATACAAAAGAGAGGGAAATTCGAAATTCGAAATTCGAATTTAAAAGGAAATTTCAAAATTCTAGCAGATATATATACATATAGAATTGGTTATTTCGACATATGGGTCGAAATATCCGAAAGTAAAACTAAGGTAAAGGATTCTTATACACACACACACACATACATATATATATACTTGTAGGCATCCAATATTATTAGTAATTATTTTTTATTTGTAAATTCAATAATCCAAGAAAAATTAAATAAAATTAAATGTAAAAAGTACCACTTTTTGCTCCTTTCCTTTGATCTATTCTGATCAATCTACTATTACTGTGAAATACATGTTTGCATCCTTAGTGTCCAATTCATTGTCACTTGAAGAAGTATCTGAATCATCTAACATTATTGTGTAAGCCTTTTTTTCTTTTTTTGGATGTATCAATAATTGGCGATATCCTTGATTTATTATGATGCGGATAGTCTATTTGCAAATGAATAGGTTTATCACAGTTGAAACAACTAATTGTAGTTCTATTTCCAAGAGACTTCTTTTTAGGTCTACGAAAGTTGTTCATCTTTATATACTTCAGAAACTTTCTTAAATTCCTACTCATGAAGGAAATTCCCTCATCATTGTCGCCACATGAATCCTGATCGTCAGTTATAGCATTAAAAGAAATGGATTTCTTTTCTATAGCCTTGCTTTCTCCTCTCCCATGCAATGCTTCATAAGACATTAAATTACTTATCAAAATTTTAATTTTCAAAGTGCTATTTTCATTTGCATCTTCTATTGCTAATGTCTTTGATCCCACTCCGAAGAGAGTGAATTGAGAATTTTTCTAACTTGGTCCTCTTCAAAAACTTTTTACCTAATGATACTAAAGAATGTATTATATCTTAAAAACTACAATACATGTCAGAAATAGACTCATTCTGATTCATTTTAAATAATTGAAACTAATTAGTTAACATGGAGATTTTAGTTTGTTTAACTTTACTAGTTCATTCATGTGTAACTTGCAATGTTCTTCAAATATCGTATGTGGACTTACAAATAGAGACTCTATTAAATTCATTTTTATCTAATGGGAAAAATAAAATATCCATGGCTTTAGAATTACTAAGTGTTGGTGTCTTTTGGTCAGCAGTCCATCATGAAAAGTCGGGCTGGGGTTCAGTGAACTAATTCTATATAATATTCCTAATATTTAAACCATTATACTATAACCAAATCTTCATTATACATGACTAATAAATGTAATTGCTACCATTTAAAAAGTAGGGCTCTAATAGTAGATTGGTATTCTACAAAAGTGTAAACAAGTGTACTAACAGTATTGCTAGCCATTTATAGTTTTCAAAAATTAGATTTTGAGTATTTGAAAACCTAGTGCTCTGAAACCAAATGTGGGTTGAGGAACAATGGATCTTAAGGCTAATTTAGCATCGGAGTGGGGTAAATAGTGTTATCTAGCCCATGTAAATCTTTTTAAAATTCTTTTAAGATTAATATTATATCACGGATTCACAATATAGAATTATATTAACAATCAGCCACAAATGCAATCATATATAGATATAAAAGCAATAAAGTAAAGCAAAAGTTAGAGAGATGACATCAAGGATTTTATACTAGTTTGGATTTCTCCTACATCTAGTCTTGTATAACTACTGTACAGGTTTCTTTTCAAATGCCAATCTTTAAACCAGATAGAAAGAAAAGCATATTACAATCTCGATTTCGAGGCTATGAGACACACCCTCCTTTATCACAAGTCTGGGGTAAACTCTCTTGATTTGATCGGGCTACAAGATCACGCAATAGATTTAACAGGCTACTGAGCACATCCCCTTGATTTGAATGGGCTATAAGCACACCCACACAAACATGAGTAAAGTTGATAATTTTCCCAAAGACAATTCTTATACTTTGGATAAATTAAATCATGTAGCCTCTTAGTACCACTTTGATCTTTGAGATGAGAGAGAGATGTTTCGAAAATAGTAAGAATGTAGTATTGAATCAATCCAATGAAGTATTAATTGATTCTATATGATTTTGAATAGAGTAGAGTAAATTTTTCAAGAGACTTTTCAAGAGAGTAAGAAGTGGGAAGAAAGTAAGTAATTGATTAGTTCAAAATTCGTTTGCGCTCCCTTTTATATAGTAAATGAACAGATGTATCCATTCTTGAAAGGTTGTGTCCAAAAGACACTTCCATTCAAATTTAAAAAACCAATTAACGGCCTATATATTGACATATACAAAACAAGTATGTCGAATATCCTATTATTTTTTTAAAATACTTTTCTTTTAAATTGCTTTGAAAATCCTATACTTTGTAAACTAATTTGAACAAAATTTTTAAATATTTTAAACTCCTAAAAACTTTTTTAAAATATTTTAAAAAATATAATTTGAAAATAATTTATTTTTATTTAAAATATCATAGAATAGAAATTGGAGATAAAGATCAGAGATTTCTATTAAATACTTTAACAATATAGTCTAATGACTCTAAACACTAATCTATAACCTCGGGATCTTCATTTATTTGACTCTCATGAGTCTTCATAGCTTTTCTTGAGCCTTTATATTGTACAATCTTCGATTCAACACCTATGTAATATTGTGCACTATATACTATAAAACTTGACAAAATATTAGTATCTATATTTATATAGTTGTTGTCATCAATAACTAAGTTATTAACATGTTATTTAGATATTAAGTGAGTGGTTCTTGACTTCTCAGTATCCTATGCATGTTTATATGGTCAAATTAAATGTTTTTAACATGTTTTTGATGATAAAATGTTTTCTAACTTAATCATACTTTTATACATATTTATGGCTGAAATTAAAAAGGTTTAAAGTGGTTTTTCAATGGTTTTGCAACCCCTTTCAATCATAATGACATACTAATGTAAAAGTTAGATCTAGAATAGGATTTGTATGTTTATCATGTCTTGACGAATTACATGTTTGTATTGATGTATGCTGATGATATTTCAGTTTGGTTTGTTGTTCTTTGATATGGTTTGCTAGTACTTTGGGTAATTAGGAATAGAGATTGTTGAATTAGGCAAAACGAAGGTAAAACAACCCCTAATGAGATTGATTTGGCATTGGGCACTAAGAGTGATTGAGACCCTTTATTCACTAGTGGGTCTTGGAAGAGCTTATATGAGGCCTTGGGGATCGAGTTGCATCTCAGTACAGCTTATCACCTGCAAAATGATATGCAGACCGAGAGTGTGGATTGTATATTAGAGGATCTCTTACGAGCTTGCATACTCAATTTTGAAGGCTCGTAGGATGATCAATTGCATTTGGTGGAGTTCGCATACAACTATAGCTATCAATCTAGTATCGATATAGCACCCTACGAAGTATTATATAGCCAACCGCATAACTCTTCTTCATATTGGTGGAAAGCAGGCGAGAAACTATTACTTGGGCCAGATATGATTAGAGATACCTTAAAGAAGGTCGAGATCATTTGGCAATGGATGAAAGCTGCTCGGGATAGGCAGAAGAGCTGTGCTAATAGAAGACGTAGATATTTGGAGTTCTCTATCGGTGATATGGTGTTTGTAAAGATTTTTCCATTGAAAAATGTTATTCGATTTGGAAGAAAGGGGAAGTTGGCACCAAGATTTTCATGTTCTTTTCTGATAGTAAAGAGGATTGGAAACCTAGCATACAGGGTTGACATACGTCAAAAAATGGTGGGTGTACACAACATCTTCCACATTTTTCACCTATGGAAGTTTGTGCATGACTTTGGCATGAAAATTGTATTGGATCACTTTGATGATATCGAGATTGAACCAGAAGCTTTGATTCCACATTGGCTAGTTCATATTATTAGACGCAATAAAAAATAGCTTAGGAGGAAGATGATGGAGTTAGTGAACTTTCAGTAGGGGGTACGTGAAGGCAATTGTATGTGGGAAACCGAGGAGAGCATGAGAGTTGTATATCCAGAGCTCTTTGCATGGTAAGGCCAATTGTTTATCGTATTTACTTTCATCTTTGATATGGTATAGGACAGTTTAGTATCTCGCATGCTAAGGTAGGTTTATCTATACTATTGGTTGTATGATTGTCTTTTTGATACGTTCGATGGTTGCATATTATTGTTAGGAATACAAGGTAACTATATTGAGTATTATTTGACTTATTTGGGGATTACGGGGGTGAGATTCCTAAAGGGGAGAGAGTGTAACTATCCGTATTTTTTGTATCAAAGAACCATAAAAATTATTATTTAATTATTATGAGGTCCTATTAATTCAAGAATTTTGGGAAATAACTCTTAGAGACATTTCTCACATCAATGATTTTTATCAAATTTCTATGTGACCATTTTGACCCTAAAAATATTGTATGGACTTTAACTTTTGGTAGTGCTGAATTAGGGTCTGATACCACTTTTATTGCTTTAGGATGATATTTTCCATTCCGTAGAGTGGTCATAATAGTAAAATGGACCTACTGTTTGAAAGTCATGGCTATTTTAAGTTTTGGTTGTTGTTGGTCAGGTTTAATAGGCAACTAAGCTAATCATACTTTAGCCCACTGATCCACTTTGGGATTGGAGCTTAAGGGGGACTGATGGGACTGTTCTAAGTCATTTCCATTTTCCCTAAAATTGCTATAGGCTTCCAATAACCCTAATAATTTCGAAAATAATCTCCTTATCTTATTAATCTTAGCTTAATTCATCGTCATAAGGATAATTATCATACAAGGGTCGGAGATTATCATTTTTGGTAGGTTTGAATTCGTCCTCCTTGCTATCCGTTTTCATATTTTGATTAAAAAGAGGTAATTCGGGTATTAGGTGAGGTTTTTATGTAGATAAATTAATGTTTTTAATAGTTTTTCGATGATGAACCATTTTCTAACATTAATCGCACTTTTATACATGTTTAATGCCGAAATTAAAAAGATTCAAAATAGTTTTTCAATGGCTTTGCAAACCTTTTTGATCATAATGACATGTTAGTATAAAAGTGAGATCTAGATAAGATTTGTATGATTATCATGTTTTGACGAATTTCATGTGTGTATGGATGTATATGGATGATATTTTAGTTCGGTGTGTTGTTCTTTGATAGGATTTGTTAGTGCTTTGGGTAGTTAGGAAAAAAGATCATCAAATTAGGCAAAGCAAAATCAAAAAAACCCCAAATCAAATAAAACTTTTAAGAGAGGCTCTAGAGGATGTAAGGAGCTTGTACTTCAAATCGTAGGTAGTTTGGATGAAGGAATTCGACTCGGTGTCAAATTGAATTCAAGTAAGTGAAGTTTCTTAAGGTTGGTGGAGATTTGCTTCGAGTCGTACTTCAGGAAATTTGGTAGGAAACTTGGGGCTGACTTCGATTCGAAGTGTGAAGGAAGTGGGGTTGGGGGCTTGGGAAGAGGTCAGTGGAACTCACTTGGGATGTGCTTCGAGCATGTAGTTGGAGTGCTTTGGGTTTCTTGGAAAAAAACACAAGGGAGTGGAAATAAAGACCAAAAGTTGAAAATTTTAGCTAAATACTTAGGTCGGTGCTGACCTGGACTTGAGGAGAGTTAGACTTGGATCTCGGTTGGGGGACTTAGGCTTGGAAAGAGGAACTTAATTAGAAGTTAAAGAAAAAAATTAGGTTTTAAAGAACAGCTCGGTACTGACCACTTTAGGTTGGTATCGACTTGAAAATTTATCTTTGATTGGGTCCAAACTTCTGGGAGGTGAATTACATGGTCTCTAGGTTATGGTGAATGTGTTCATTCGTGTGTTCATCGTTCGATGGTTGTAATAGCACGATAAGGACCGAGGGTTAAGAAACAAAGTGATATTGGAATGCTTTGACGTGATGGCTTTGGGACTTTGAAATATTGATTCTATGACTGGTAAGGAGGTCTAGAGATGTTCGATGATGATGGCTCTAGGTTGGGAGTCATGATGGTGGCCCATAACGACAAGTTCTAGGATGTGAACTTGTGAATTAGAGCTAGGGCGTGCTCTATTATAGGGAGATAGGATGAGATGGGTTCTAGGACGCGAGCCTGTGAAGTAGAGCCAGGACGTACTCTATTAAAGAAATGGAAATAGGTTGGACGAGGAAGGATTCTACAATGATGATGGAATGAATCAAACTAGGATGGGTTCCAAAATGTGTGTGAATGGATCTTTGATACTCGGAGTGTTCGGGTGTGCTCGTAAAGAAGGGATATATACATTGGCATCAGAACGTATACTCGTGGATCTACGACTTGATCCATATACTCTGGACTGCTAGGACGTACAGTTTAGTCTTCCTAGCCTACTGAGTAGTGTGGATTTAAAGCACTAAGGAATCAAGACTTTTCCATTGGTTTCTGACATTAGGACAGTCATATGAATTATCATATATCTAAAGCACTTGAGTGATAACGATTTGATGGATGCTATGTTTGCTTTGATTGTTTCCCCACAGTCTATCACTCTAGGGATGGTATTTGATGTAGTTATTTAGGATGCGGATACCTAGACACTTGGTGCATATTTAGGACATAGTACATTTTTATTATGATAGTAGAGTAGCATATCATAGACGTTATGTGCTGACTCATTGGATGCAGGGATAGTTTAGATATGACTCTTATACCTTTTATTCCTTACCATATTGACTATATAGTAGTTTGAGTTTCATTTATCGTTTACATCAGACTATTGTCTGACTCAAAATTTTATATTTTCTTCTTATTATCTCGGGTACTCTTAAATGAGCATACTAGATAGCAGGTCCAAATAGGAAGCAGTAGCTAAGCAGAGGATGAGCTAGACTTTCAATGTTAGTCAAATAATTAAAGTAATGGCTATTGTTCATTTTAGTAGACTTAGTTTCATCTTCAGTTGGTGTTTATTAGCCATGAAAGGGAAGAAAACTATTATAAGTGGATATTGTTACAGATGACATTGAAGGTAATGTTAATAGTATAAGTCAAATTGTAAGTACATTATCATATGAATGCATATGTATAAAAAGTATCTTTGAACAAAATATTTAATAATAATAGGAAGATAACAAAAAGGAATTTTTTTATCACATTTCTAGCTCCTAGGACTGGCTCTCAAATTTTAGCATGGAGGACAAGATTTACAATTAAATTTCGTAGAAGAGCGAAATTTAGTGGGAAAGACGAGGCACGACAAATGAGTTTGGACGATGATGGAGGGTCTGTAACCTTCAGTGGAAGCATGACAAATATCAATAATCTCAGCCGCTTTGGCGATGACCTAGGTTGGTGCGGCAACAAATCTCGATGAGGGCTAGGGTTTTAAAGGAGCACGAGCTGGAGTACCTTGACGATGTGGTGGTGGAGAATTCGGATGGAGAAGGGGTGGCTTTAGTGGCAGCAACGATCAGTGAAGTAGTTGTGTTAGAGAAAAAAAGCAAATTAGAAAGAAGAAACAACAAATTGAGGAAGAGATAATATATGGTAATGCTACTATATAGTCTCTTTTCTAATATAATAAATTAAGTATATATGTTTGTATTCATAGTGCAATGCTATAGTAGCAGTTTCTAAATTATAATAGACTCTTGTTTGAAATTATAATAGCAGATTGAAAAAATTGTAGCATCTTTTCTGATGTATGACCATGTGATATCATTTATTATTTTTTTAAATTAATATGATTATGAATATTTATGTTTATAATGTTATGTTATTTTATATTATCAATTTCTTAATTGTCCTAGCTTCTCTAAATTGTAGTAATAATTTATACATAATTTTATTATCTTTGTAGACATATGTTTAATGCTACTGTATATTGTTATTTGTTTTTTTAATAAATATAATTACATATGTTTAAGGTTATAATTCTATTTTACTGTAACATTTTATGACTCGTAATAACAGTTTCTAGATTGTAGTGGTTTCCTTAAAATTGTAATAACAATTTATAAATAATTGTAGCATCTTTTTAGATGTGTGTAATAATGGTGCTGTGAAATATCATTTTTGTTTTTTTTACATAAATATAATTATGTATATTTCTGTTCGTAATGCTATTTTATAATAGTATGAGTCGTAGTAGTTTTTTAAATATTTAGTAGCAGTTGGTAAAATATTTCGTTTCTTTTTAGATGATGTATATATTGTATCCCATAATATTATTTTATAACAGCATTATGAATTATAGTATCATTTATGAAGTATATTAACATTTCACTGATTTGTGGTAGGTTTTATAAATTGTAGTATCCTTTTGAATTAATATATTTAAATTCTATTTATAATATCATGCTATGATTTTTTATAAAGGTGATACCATTTTTATTTCATTTTTTAAAAGTTTGTAATACTATTTTCATAAATTAGTTTATAATGCTAGTATGTAGCTTTGTAAAGACGGTATCATTTTTGTTTGAAATTTGAATATTTATTGTATTATTTTTTATAATTATAATGCTACCGTATAGTATCAATTTTATATTTACTATTTAAAAAAGATACAATAATTTTATTTCAAATATACCATGTAGTAATTGACCTTACCGTGTGTTATCATTTTTTGGTTAAATTATACAACTTAGTAGTATTTTATACTTGATATATTTCTGTTTACATCATTTTCTATAGTATAACTTTTTACATGTTGTTATTTTTGCATTAACTGATGATGAGCAAGATAAGATGAACAACGATGCCGATACGAGCTGGAAGATGTCGGCGACGTGGTAGCTGGCGAGTAGATGCGTGATATGTTATAATATATGTAAATAATGAAGTGAATATGCTTTTATATTGTTTTGTTTAGTCCCACATCGTAGGATAAGTTCAATCCTTAGATCTGAAGCCTTTATATAAATGAGGCTATGTAATGTAAATATATTACCAATCTCTGAAGAATGAATAATATTTCTTCTGCATCTTTCTCTAATTGCTTCTGCTCTTATTTCTTTATAACATATTCTTATTTGTTTATAACACATTATCAGCACGATCTCCAATCAAAAATTATAGATATAAAATTATAATATTTTAGAAGATCGGATCCATCCATTTTCATCAAACTTCAATGGACTCAGGTACGACTTCCGTTAATCTATTTAATCTTGTATAGTTTGTTCTCGATTGAATCAATATGGTATATTCAGATCTAAAGTATTTTAATCTCTAACAAGTGGTATTGGAGCCATCCAGTATTGATTTTACCGAGAGAAAAAAAAGGATTTTGTAATTTGAGGAAAATATTAAACTTCTGTTCAAATGACCTTTAAAATAAAAATGATTTTTTTAAGGGTTCGGTTGATTCATTATTCATCACAACATGTGCAGGCAAATTAAAATCTTTGCATAATAATGTGTTGTCTATTCATCATGGATACGAGGACTTTATGATATTATTATATTATTTATTCTTTGACTATTTGGATTCATACCTTTATAAATATTATCATATTCAATGTCATGTACTGTGAATAGCCATATTAGTATTATAACCTGCTATAGTTTTTTTTTATGTAAATAGAAGCCATGCTATTATGTAGCAGCTGCACTATTATGCCATTGAAGATTGTTTTAAACATTATGATTTCAATACTGCAAATTTATAAAAAAAATTATGTGTTTATGAAGCAAATTGTGTGAAATCATGAAACAAATAAACATTGTACTGTTTATAATTTTTGTATAAATTTATTGGTTCAAACTTATGATGCAAAATTTCTTTGTATTAATTTTAAAGTAGTATATCTCGTACTTTGATATTTGATTCACCTGCATATTTGCTTCATCTGCCCCAGAAGCACTTTCTTCGAAAGTATTAATTGCACCAGCAATATCTTTTGAAAAGATGTTCATTATTTCTTCGATAAGCATGTAACAAAATTATGGATCAGGACTATCATGGTATAGTTTTTAAATACAATAGCAATACTGGTTTATCACCTGAAGTGAATTTGAAGAGAAAAAAAAAATTCTTTGGATCTATAAGAGTAGGAACCTAAAGTTTCTATGTAAGAATATGAAAAGTTAAAGCTTTCATAAGATGAAATAATGCCTTGATGCATTAATAAATACGTGAATTCAATATTTTACTGTAGCAAAAATAAACCCGAGGCTTCAAAGAACCTGAAGTTCCTCTGTGCGTTCATAGTTCTGATCATTATGACATGGTCAAAAGAAGAAATAAAATCTTCATAAATAATATTCTTATTTTATTTTTATTTTATTTTTTTGCTTAGTCAAATAACACCACTTATTATGCTATTATAGTCCCTATTCCATTGCTTATTTTACATATTCAAACCGAAGGTTTAAATATTAACAAATAAGGAGAATCTGTACCGTGACATTTTCATTAAAAAAAATCTACAGGTACCAAACTTTTATTTTCTACATACGCCTGGAGCTAGCTTACTTAGGTAAGAGTCTTCGAGTTCTAGTTTTTTTTTATAAAAAAAAAATTTGACTCGTTCCAGTTTTATTTTACAATTTTCTAAAGTGATATATATCTATTTTTTATATATTATATTATGTTGTTTGGCTGTTAACAAACAACACCGCAAAAAATGTTTTAATATTCGTAATAAATGACTGCAAAGTTATTGCTAATCAAATGGCTTAAATACTCGTGCCTATTAACAGAAAGTACTAAATATGAAATGTATAAGGCATTGTTCAAAACCTGTTTCATTCTTCTTATTCCTGTACAAATCTTACTTTACTAGAACGCTGGGCTTTCTTTAGCTTGTATAGATGTTAAACTTCGCTTTTATATCTCATAAAAGCAACAAAAGACAGTGGTACTTCATCATTACTTTCATGCGTTTATTTTATGTATTGTTTCTTGAGTATGAAAATATATTAATATATGAATTTTGTTTAATTTATATATATATTTTTTGCTCAAAAGGTGGTATAGTAGCTCCATTAGACAAATTTAAGAGTAAATAGTGATCTGTGATCTATTACTTTTCAAAATATACCACGAATTGAATATCGTATACATAACTATTCTTGAAGAAAAATCTTTAGATATTCTCCTGAAATGATAATCTATATGTCATGTCATAATTTTCACAAAAGCTATAAATATAGTCTTGTAAAGATCTGTAACAAATATAATTGCATATTTCTATAACATATCAAGTGTCCATAAGATATTCTTATTTCTGTTGTAAAATTTTTTTTTTTTTGAACTCTCCTGAAGAGATGTCAATATATAATTCGAACTATGTATTATTCTCTGATATATAATTGTAAATAATGTTCAAAAGAGATATTTAAAATATAATTGGAGAATAAACTTTAACAACTCGAAGTTGTATAAATAATTTATTTGAACCAGAAGTTCAACATGGTTGGAATAGAAAACCATTAAGTTATATTTGAATTATTAACTCGAAGGACGTTGTTCTTTAGCATACGTTTAAGTGTACAAAAATGTACATAAAGTTCGAAGTTTGATAATGGAAATAAACAAGCAGTTATATAAAATATTGCAAGTTTTATGAATTATCAAACCAGAGGCTTTGATAATTATTACTAAGAAAAGTTTGATTTCAATACTAAAGCAAGAACACTGACAAAATTTAAGATTTAAATCTTGAAATTCTTATTATTGATAGCCAAAGGTAACTAGAAGTTACAATATATTCTATAACTGAAAATTGTAACATATCATATATCCTAAAGTTATTATTGATAAGTTAAACTTGATGCATATGTATTTTCAAACCATACGTTTTGGAAACTATCATTTAATCTTTAAGGATTCACATTTACATTGGTGATAAACAAAAAAAAAATTAATAGTCTGGATCTTTGTATTAGTTTGTTCTAAAATCACTAACTCAAATGATAAAGAATGTGCAAATCTATAATATATATGTAATACGTGGACGCACGTATATATCCATATATGTAGATATTGAACTAACAACCTGAAGATTGTTATGAGCTCATCTTACAGATTATGCATATATATCATTCAGTGATTTAAAATTCAATCAACATAAATAGTGAATGACCTGAAGTCATGTATGTATTCAAATGATCTACGCAATAAGTAAATTCCTCCAATTGGCTAGATCAATGAATGAGAACAAACTCTAATAAACAATATCAGTTGAATGCATCTTACCAACTGATAAAAGAATTATCCTCCTATAATTAATATGTATGATGTATTGCTAGTAGCAATATCATAATGGATCAAAATGAGAATCCAAAGAAGACTATTATTGAATGTGACAATGTTCGTCAACATTGAGGGGGGGGATAAAAGAGATACAAGTTCATTTTGATTATCAAGATTAAAAATTGGCTGCAAAATATTAAGTAACTTGAATAAATTATCGATAATATTCCTAGTATACTTGCTTCAATATAAGTTGAAATCCCAGAAGGACCAAAAGGGTATAAATCACATCGGAAGTGTGGTAGAGAAGTCAGTTTGAAATATTTTTGGAGAAAGTAATAAAGATACCAAATAAAGGAGGTGGGTGTTCTTGAAGAAACACTTAAGGGAGCTCTTGAAGAGACTCATGAAATGATTGTCAAATAACTCTAGAAGTGGTTTAGGTACCTAAAACATGATAAATAAAGAGACATCAATAAATCGTGTCTAGAACTAAAAAAAATCATCGATGATAAACTTGTGAATAATAAAGCGCTTATGTTTATAAATTGATTAAAGATCCTGGATTAGAGAAAAACATGATTGGCCATCAAGAAATTCTCCTAAATAAGAAATGTGAACCTGTAGTTCGCAAAATATAATTATATATATATATAATAGAAAAACACACTGAAATTACTGAAGCACATGTAGTGCTACATCGTGTTAAATTCTCTAGGCATGATGTTTTTATAAATAATTGAATTATGAAGTAGCGAAAGTGTTTGAAACACTTAAAATACCCTGAAGGTATGGATATTGGTTAAATCATACTAAGTTGAAAATCTACTAGTTCCCGAAGAATATAAATTACTTTTTGCTTATAAAGAATGCAAAGAATAAAGGGTGTAGATTACAACTTTCTTTTAAATATTGTTGTAATGAAAATCTTGATATAATTCATGATGAGTAGATTACTTCCCGTTTTTAAGTATTGTTGTAATGAAACTCTTAATTTCTATCGAAGATGTAGTTCCAATAAGCAAAACTGATATGATGCATCAAAATGAAAGCACACGAAATGTTTTTCATAAAAGTAGCATACAAAGTGCATAAAATGCAAACAATATTTAAAAGAAATAATCTTAGAAAAATTGATCGTATCAAAGGCAACTATTTATAAATGATGAAAGGAGGAAAAGAGGAATTATCGTCTCCTGGTTTTAATTTTCTTAATGCTTGTCTAAGCTATGTTACACATATATGGATCAAAAATATTTGTAGTTGATTTGGATTATCAATACATGTATTCAAACTCAAATGGAAAAATATAAAATCAAGGGGAGCTTACATAAGTATATCATAATGTACTCTTTTTCCTTCACTAAGATTTTTCCCATTAGGTTTTTCTTAGTAAGGTTTTAACGAGGCATTAGTTTGATCTTGAAGTATCAAACTTCATTTGATGAAATGAGATAATAAAATATGTCATTGTACTCTTTTTCCTTCACTAAGATTTTTCCCATTGGGTTTTTCTTAGTAAGGTTTTAATGAGGCATTGTTTTGATCCCGAAGTATCAAAACTTTTAGAAAGAATATCATTTTTAATATGATTTTACAAGTTGCACTCTTTTCTTCGTTCAAGGTTTTTCCCACTGGGTTTTCCTAACAGAGGTTTTTAATGAGGGAACAGACAATATCTATATCGACTGAATGGATAAATGCAAGCAAGGTAATAATGAGGGGGAGCAATCACATACACGTTTCAAAAGGGACAATTTCAAGTTATCAGAGCATTCAAGATTTTAAAGACGCATATTCAAGGGGGAGTGTTATAATATATGTAAATAATGAAGTGAATATGCTTTTATATTGTTTTGTTTAGTCCCACATCGTAGGATAAGTTCAATCCTTAGTTCTGAAGCCTTTATATAAATGAGGCTATGTAATGTAAATATATTACCAATCTCTGAAGAATGAATAATATTTCTTCTACATCTTTCTCTAATTGCTTCTGCTCTTATTTCTTTATAACATATTCTTATTTGTTTACAACATGATATTATTTTTTAGGGTTGTATTTTTTAGGGTCGGTGCCTACAGAAGGCGACAGCTATGAGCCCTGGAGAAGCACAAGTGTAAGGTGGGGTAGGGTTGTGGCGGGCGTTGGAATCCATGATTTGGCTTATACGAATACGTAAGGAAAAAAACGTTCTTATGACTAAATTTTTAACCTACTGTCTAAAGTTAAAATACTTTGGCAGTTTATCCTTTAAATTAAATTACCCTATTAGTAATCATACATTTGCATATCAATACAATATAATAGAAAATTTGGTAAAAAATATACATGGCTAAAAGTGATTGCAAAATATTAGATTTTAGATTGGAAAAAAAATAAAACTACGAATGTATAATTTTATTTTTCAACATTCTTTTTAAAATAACATTTGGTTGTAAAACGAAAAGGCAAAATTGAATGTCATACAAAATGATATTTAGAAAAGCCAATTTTATTTATTATTAAATGAAAATGTATTTAATTTTTAAATAAAAAATATTTATTTTTCCAAAAAAAATCTAAAAAAACAGGATAAAGTGTGCATTTGACACGAACAAAGCAAAAGCATAGTGATCTACTAATACTGAGAATAGAGAAACATTAAAAGGGGGAAAAAACTAGCATGTAAAAAATATTATTATCGAGATTTGAACCTGTGGCCTAATATTATTCCAATTTTCAACAAAAAACAACGATCGTTGTTTGCTTTTATTGGCATTTAAACGTGTGACGTCATTAGTGGAATTTATGAAACTTCACGGTCAAACAAAAAAATTCAACTTTACTCCAACTATATATGATGTTGTTTATATAAAGGGCAATGTTTAAAGAATCATATATAAATGGCGGTTTCGAAAGTTCATGGTCGGAAAAAAAATTGCGCTTATACTCCAACTGTTAATAAAGATATATATATATATATATAGTAGTAATAATAATATAACACTAATATTTATTATATTGTTAAAGAATTCAAGATTTTGAACCTCGAGATTTGTGGAGAACAATGATTGGTTGTTAGTTGTTGTTTTAAAAGGATGGTAAGAAGAAATTAATTAGGGGCTTTGTACAACAAGTCCCATTTTTAATTAAAATAAACAAAACACTCCTACATAATAATTGATGTAAATTAGGTCCCTACGCATGCAGTTCTGTCATACGTGGCTATTATTCTCACACTTTTACTTAAAATCCGCACACTATTAATTATCAATATTTAAAACGCAAAAATTATTTTTAGAAACATCATATTAACAAATCGTTTTTATCGTTAAATCACAAAATTTTATTATCTTTCTAATGATAAGTATTATGGATGTGTAAAAATCAAAATTTCGAAACTCATTTTCTTCAAATTTGAATTGTTGTAGTTTTTAATTGTATTACAATAATGAAGTTAAAAAGTGCATCATTATAACAGGAAAATAGTATGAATGACAAAATTCATCAATTTTTTAGCTTCAAGAACACGCTCTCAACATTTTAATGAGAAGAACAAATTTTTCAACTAAATATAATAGAAGGACAAAAATTTAGTGAGAAGGACGGTACCACCATGTAGTATCAGTTTTGTATTGACTGAACTAAAAGATGGATATACACTTATGTTTCGGTTTTATTATGCAATAGTTGATCCTACATTGTGGTAGCACTTTATTTTCAAATGATATGACTTGGTAGCATTTTGTATTTGATAGTTCTCTTTTTGCATAATGTTTTCTTATAATGATACTGTACAGTATCTGTGACATCCCGGAAATTTTGTCAATATCAATTTAATAATCTATGATAGAAATTAAATTGATATGATCATAATTGTTAATAAGATTTGGATTGATCCAATAATTTTCTTTTAAATAAATATTTGACTAATAATTTATCTTTTAAAAGCTGATAAATTGTTTTCTATTTATAATGTGTGTATATATATATGTATATATTGTAAATAGACAAGATCTGTTTTAAAATTAATAAATAAAGATATGCTTCTAATTCTAATATTTTTGGTAATTTGTAAATTAAATTTAATATTTAATAAATTACCATTTGGCTTAAAAATACTCAAGGTAAAGGTTAAATTTGTTAAAAATGATTTTAGCTTGAATTTGAATTTAACAAAGGTTGTTTTGTTCTTATTTTAAATATAGTTGATAAATAAGTAATTTATTTTAGAGAGATAATTTCTTTATAAATTATTTTAGTTTGATAATGAGTTTTATTTATAATATAATATCTTTACAAATAGATTTTTAAATAAATGGAATTTGTTATATATATATATATATATATGTATGTATATAATTGGAAGAACTATGTTTGAAGTTTAAGAATAAAATGTTTCCAAATGTTTTAAATTTAAAATAAACCTTATAAATGTCTAATATAGTATGAAATAAAATAATAGTTAATGAATGTAATATTGGATAGTTAGGTTTTAAAATAAAAATACAAGAGTAGGCTAAATATTTAATAACTTAAGTTAAAAACAAAATAGATAAGATAAATAAAACAACTTTAATTTACAGGAAGTGTAAAAGTAGCAAAGTATTCAAAATTTGTAGTTAGCAAATAAGCTAAGTAAAACAAATGTGCAGGCTTAAACAAAATAATAGGCTAAAGCAAATTTAAACAAATGCAATTGCTAAAGCAATAAAACAAAGTAAAGTAATAAACCAAAATAACTATGAACACATGATAAATATTCAAATATGTATGTATGCAGGCTAGTAACACATACGAAAGTGGAAAAAAAAATGTATGCTAGGCAAGAAGAAATAAGGTCTGTAGCTTGTAAGGCAAGAAAATTGCAAAGCAAAATAAAAGAAATATCTATGTACATAATAATAAGCAGTAGGACACATAGTACTCAAACATTAAATGCTAGCAACATTTTAAGTCAATTCGAATGTATAAAAAAAATCCTTCAGCCTCCATTCGATAAAAAAAATCTCTGATCAATAAAAAAAAATATACTTACCTGCAAATTGATTAAACCAGATATCACCTTCCCCTGTAATTTTCTCCTTCCACATATACAACCTGTCTTCTTATATTTTAGTTCGTTCAAACAATAGCAAACACTTCCATTTATACAAACTTAAGAAATATTCACAACAAAGGTAAGATGATTTAAGGGGGATCAGAATAGCAGCTTCCAAACAAAAACGCTCTGTTCTTCATTTTCAAAATAAAACTGGTGAGTAAACTAAATTTTTTTTTTTATAGATTAAATCTGTTTAAATTCTTGAAGCATGTAGTAAATACCTGAAGTAAGTTGTGATAAGTGTTATATGAATATAAATGTGAATGTATGTTATATATATTTGTTGATATTGTGTGCATGTCTGTGGTCAAGTATATCTGCTCTGTTCTTTACTTACAGGCTTCAAATAAGATCAAAATTCAATTTCTTTCCGCCTAGTCATCTATAAGTCATGAAGTATGAACAAAGTATGTTCGAAATAACAAGGTTTTTGATTTAAAAATAGTTTCAAGAAAGATGTGTAGGTAGTTTTCCTCTGGAAGGTAAAATACAGTAAAAACTAAATTATGTCAAAAATTCGATATAAATAATTAAAGGTTTCATGCATATAATCTGATTTCTTTTCGAAAAATATGATTTTTAAAAAGAATATGAGGATTTTTAAGAAGGTCTTTTGGAAGAAATTAAATGTTGATCGAAATTTGGTCTTTGAGTAATTTCCGGCGATCACGTGGAAGGATGGCCTCGGGGTTTTGCCTGAAGATAGGCGGATGATCTGTGATGTTGGAAAAAATGGTGGGCGTGGTGATCGTTCAACGTGGCGAAGGCGGCAAGTCGAGAAAGAATTCAAACCTAGTTTTTGCTGTGGTCAGATTTGTGATCGTGGCGTAGTCCTCAAGTAATCGAGTTTCATCATTTTTGGGGGGTAGCAACGTGGGAGGATTTAGGAGAGATGGCCAGAGTTTCCTGTGCTCCGGTAATCATCGTTGGCCAATTTGAGGCGTTTCCTGGAAATTATTTTATTCTGTTCCTTCTGGAATACTAAATTTTGGGATGTGGCCTATGAAAATGTTCTGGTGGTCGGATTGAGTTGACGCATCGATTGTCGATGTGTCGAGATTGCCGAAAGTGATCGGAGAAGTCGCCGGAGATTGTGCACGTGAACGAGTACGATTTGGATGTCAGGCAGAGTTGGGTTTGGGAATGAAGGTCGAGCTCGGGGTTTCCTTCAATTTTTCACAAGGCAGTCTCGAAGTTTTTGAGTTGGAGTTGGACTCGAAGTGTATCGAGTAGGAGAACGTGAGTTTGCACCGGGTAATTTGAGGCGTGTCTCGGGTTCCCAGATTAATAGTTACGTTTAAATGTTTATCAAGTTTAAAGAAGCAAGTATCAGTATAAATTGTCAAGTTGGGAGTCTTGGATATTTAATTCGTATTAGTACAACATAGTTTTATAACAGGATAATTATATAAATTCATTCTTAAGCATTTCAATAAAAGACTTAATAAGGATAGTTAAGTAGGATAATGGTTTTCTTAAGGTTAATTAGGAATTAGAGATTAATCAAATAAATTGTGTAATTAAAGAGAAATCACTTAATGAAGTTATTAGAGAATAATTACTTAACGGGAGTAGTTAAGGATTAATTACTTAGTATGATTAATTTAAGGATTGATTAATTGAGGTAAGTAATTAAAGAGTCAATTAATTGATAAACCTTACTTGTTAAAAATAAGTAAATAAAAGAATCACTAATTAATGGAAGTGATTAGAGGATCATTAATTAATGTAGTTAACTAATTAAGGAGATAAATGAAAGGTTAATTAATGTAATGGTTAAGGCTAATAAATCTATGTGGTAATTAAAAGTTAATTACTTAATGAAACTAAACGATAATTAATCAGGAAGGATTAACTAAGATAAATGATTGTGGGACGGTAAACCGGTTAGTTTGTAAATAATAAGCATGGCTTAAAGGTAATTGATTCGAGATGTGCGGTTGACTTATCTTACTCATGTATGATTAAATGATAATTAAATGCCCTAAATTGATTGATACCTCTGATAGGGAATGTTTCGTAATATGATGTGTTGGGTGGCAATGATAATGTGGTTATTTATCAATAAGGGATTCGCGAAGTAAAGGGAACATCTTTTATTTAAAGTCGAATTGAAATTCACTTGAATAATTTGTATTGTGATGAACTGATTTCGAAGAGACCGGGGTCGGATATTAGAAAATACCCGAAACCACTTCGAATCTTTATAGATTGATATGTGAAATCTATAGGCTGAAATGAAGTGATTTAAGGGAATTAGACTGTTTAAATCTGAATCTTGGTACTTAGGAAATGGATGTGTGGAATAAGTGATATCTAAAATAAAAGTGTGGCTTTGTGAATTCGTAAAACGATTCGAGTTACCCCGGGTTTTATATTAGTTGTATGCTTTTTATTCCATGTTGAATTGGGTTTACTCACGCTGGTTTCCAGCCTGACCCGGGTGTTACTTTGATGTAATGCTCGGGTCAGATCGAGTATTACAGATTTTCAGGTAAGGACGTTCTGGAGCTCAGGGCGAGCTGGATGGCAGGACGTATGGAGTGTTTCCGCTGTGACTATTATTTTTGTTTATCTGAGATATTTGATTTATATATGACCATCGTTGTGTATTGGAATATAACTCTGATGTAAATAAATGTAAATTGACAGATACAGTACTCTTTTGTAAACTGTTATTATTTGATAATATATTTTGTTCCGCTGCGAATGTGAGCATCTGTATTATGTTTTCTGTTTCTTTCTTCTATCTCTTCTTCTTTTCATAACTATCTGGAATTTTTGGGTTCGAAATTTCCGGGTCGTTACAGTTGGTATCAGAGCGAAGGTTAAGCGAGAACCTTGGCTCTGGTGGGTATACTCATATAGATAAGGTCAATAGTACCCTAGAATGAGTTGAGTGTATATATATATGAGAGCGTACTTGTTATTTTCATATATAAAGATTTCAAATGTTTTTTATATAAGATTATATTCGATATATAAAGTAATATTCCTTTTAAATAAATATTAAGGTAATTGGTGTTAAATCATTGGAATCAAATAGAATAATGAGAATTAAGAGTTAATAGTAATACAACCAAATTGTAATTAAATAAAGATAAGTTTGAAATGGATTCAAACTGAAATTAAAATCTTGAATTTGGGAAAAGATTTAGAATAAGATGAAAATGAATTGGTATCCAGATATGATAATTTTGGTATCATCATAAATAGTTACTGTGTTTAATAATGATATATTTGTCAATAAGTAAGCTAAATGAGGTAAACTTTTAAGATGAGTATAACTTCTGAATAGAAGTGGGTTTAAATTTGTGAAATGTTAAAACCTAAGGCTAGAAACATTTGAATTGTTTCAAATGTTAAGAGAAATTTGTTTTGAACTAAAAAAAAAAAAACCAAAGGGTGGTTCAAAATTAAAGTATAACTTGGTGTGTAAAGAAATAATATGTATATACATAAGGAATATACATAATATCAAAATGGGGTGAAATAAACTCTTAATGTTGAGTTTTAAATTTGGAATGTAATGTGAAAACCTAAGGTGATAAGTTTTTGAACTTATAAGATTATTAATGTGAAGTTTAAAATTTGAAGTGGGAATTCAAATTTGAGTAAGTTTGACGAGATTAAATTGAATTTAACTTAAGGGAAGTTAAATAAGTTTGGAATAAACAACTTGAATTGGAAATTTCAAGATGAAATTGAGATTTAACTTAGGAAAGTTAAATGGGTTGGTTTGGTGGGGAATTATATGTGATCTCAGATAGGATTGAGATCTGGAATGGGTAGTGGATGATGAATGCTTTAAATAAATTGGATGTTTATTTATCTTAATATCATCCTGTTATTATCAGTAATTATGAGACTGTGAATTTGATTGATTAAATGAATTAAGAGTAGATTGAGGTAATATCTAATTCATTATTTGAAACTAAATGGAATTAAACTTTAATTTGAAATTACTTAAGTAATTTTGATTTTTAAAGATAAAAATTAAACTTGAGAAAATGTGATCACTTTGAACATTAAGATTTGGATGTTAAAATGAAAATGTAAACTGAAATTGTTAAGCACTGGTTTCAAAATTGAAATTGGGTAATTTGAATTGGGAGTTTTTGTGATCTCAAAATGGGTTTGGGATCTGGAAGTTGAAAATGGATGGATGTTTAGAATAAATTGGATGATGTCATCCTATTGTTATTAATAATCTTTAAAGTATAAATTGGATTTGTATAAATGAATAAAGAATGAAGTGTTGTAATATATCCATTATTGAGATAAAAAGGGAAATTAAACTTTAAATTGAAATTAAGGGTATGGGACCACTTTGAGTTGAACTGTTAATAATTGGATTGGCAAATTAAAAGTGATTAAAAACTGGTTTCAAAATTGGAAGATAACATTTAGTAATTAATTAAATTTTCAAGATAAAAATTGTTCTGAACTCTTATTTGAACTTTGGAATAAGTTAAGTAAAGATAATTTAAAATGGAATTTTGAGAATTGGACTCCGAATTAAATTGTTTAAAGATTGGGATTATTAATAAAGGTTAATTTGGTTTAAAAAGTTAAACCAACCTTTGAGAATTTAACTCGAATTTATATAATTCGAGATGGTTTAAAATTGAGATTTAAATTGAATTAGTTCAAACTGAATTTGATTTGAATTAATGAGAATTGTGGTTTATGATGGATAAGTATAAAATTAAAATGGGAAATTTGAATTGGATTAATTTGAAATAAAATTGAAGTTATTCAAATTTGGATTGAGTCAATTTAAATGAAAGTGGAAATTTAAATTGAATTGATGGAAATGGAGATGGGGTATTAAACAGTTTGGCTCTGGACTATTTTTTTTTTATATAAATCATTTTGATAAGAACTGTTCTAAATCTATTTTCCTAACTATTACTATACAATTTTTCTTTAACAATTCCAGAACTATCTTATACTTATTTTATAACTACTTTTGAAACTATTTAGCTATTTTACAACCATCTTATTTACTAATTACTATCTTTTTAGCTACTTAATAACTAGTTACCATTTTACAACTAATTTGTAATTGTTTTACTATTTTTCCACTATCTTACAACTACTTAACTATTTTACCATCTATTTTTCAACTAATAATTATTTTTCAACTACTTATCTATTCTTCAAAAAAATTTCAAGCTATTTTCTAAATATAAACTGGTTGGAGTTCAAACTGTTATTGTTTAAATACCCAACTGAGATAAGAATTGAAGTGAAAATCCAAATGGGGATTAAGGCAAATGGGGATAAGTGAATAAAATTTGAGTGAATGTGAATGGAAAGGAAATTGATTTGGTTAATAATCAATAAAGTTAAATACGTAGGATGTACGTATATTATTCTATTCGCATAGTGATTTGATCCAGATTCGAGCACAGAATTTCGAGATAGTATTATCGATCCGAGTTGGGATTTTTCGCTCGATTTTCGACGGCGAACCTGGATATGGATTTTTGATTGGTTCTGGATATTCTCTATCGTAGTTATGGCTATGCAAAGAGAATGACGGTTTCTGATCAAGAAACCAGATCTGTGTCCGCACTAGGAAGTCGGGTGGACAATACTAATTCGGAAGTGAAATTGTGTGATCGAGTGAGCGATCAAATTGATATTGCGTACGAATGATATGTGGACATCGTACGGGTTTGAATGAAATTGGCATTGAAAATTTATGGATAAAAACTGAAAAGATTTTTGAAATTGAAAGTATATTTTGAGAAATTGACAATGAATAAAGGTGGAAATTTGATTTTGAAGTTGTAGATAAAAGGTTATAAGATGATTTTTGAAATGGAAAATATATTTGTGAATATATGAGGAACTAAAATAAAATAAAATTAAAATTTATATTTCTATGGTAGAAATTAACTTTATGGAGATAAAGTGGAAATTGAATATTTTTCTGAGTTAAAGTTTACTTTATAATAAAAGTAAGAAATTTGGCAAGTGACTTTATAAAGTAATCAAATTTGAATATTTGATTGGGAATAAACAAAGTTACTTATCTTTGTTATATATGATAAAACTCCCCTTATTGAATCCATTGCCAGAAGAAAAAGGTTTTTGAAAGTTTTGAAGTATACAAAGGAAACTTATATAAGTATAAAGTGATTTAAAGATTTTCCAAGAAAATTATATATATGAATATATATATAAAAGATTTTATGGAAATGGTTTTGAGAAAAAGGTTTTGGGAACCTTTGGATTTGGAAAAGGCTTTTGATTTTTGGATAAAATCAATATTGGGATTTGGGAAAGCCTGATTTGTGAATTATCGATTTTGAGAATCGATTTTGTGTAAAAGTATTTATATGAGATTCATACTAGATGTATGATTTGGAAAAATACTATATGTGTATAGTATAAAGTGTTTTGGGATTTGCTCTGGGGAAAAAGACGCTCCCTTGAAATGAACTTCTCAGGAGTGCCACTGGGTGGTACTACCTTGAGCCCCAAGGGGGGTTTTTAAAGTTGATCCTGTGAGGAGTCCGGACAAAACTAGTTCCTAAGGATTATTTGTAGCGAAAGTCGAGGGGCTGGTGCCCACAGAGGCATTTGGGTTATGCTGTGACGACAGTGTAACTCGATGTCACTGCGATCTACTGCAGACCATAGCGAAAGTCGTGTGTGCCGCTGAGAGCCAACAGTCTATGTTTGATTTTATATCGGTAGACTGCGACACTATGGTAACATAGCGAAAGTCGTGTGAGCCGCTGAGAGCCAACAGTCTATGTTTGATTTTACATCGGTAGACTGCGACCTATGTGGGAGTGGAGAAGTTTCATTTTGACAGCGTAATCGTGTGTGCCGCTGAGAGCCAACAGTTACATGGACTTTTGCTGTGACGGCAACGTAACCCTGGATGTAACTGCGATCTGTTGTGGGTTCGTGGTGTAATCAGTTACATGGACTTTTGCTGCGACGGCAACGTAACCCAGGATGTAACTGTGACCATGGATGGGTGTGATGATTTCCAGAGCATTCTCACCAAAGATATTTCCTCTATTTTCAAAAACTGTTTTCTATATTTTCAAGTAAATTTTTTTTTTTTTTCAAGTATTTTCACTGGATGTTGAAAATGAGTCTGCTAAGTACTTATAGATTTTCAGTCCTACGCCTGATCAACGTATGACCGAATTTCTGTGAGAACAAGGATGGACCTGTCGAAACATCGGGTTATAAAAATATTTTTATAAAAACTATTTTAGTAATATTATATAGATTTTTTAAAATGATCAAAGAATGATCAAAGAAAATTTATCTGATTTTGAGCATTTTCAATAAATCTGGCTTCGTTCCTTTTCGAGGACGAAAAGTTTTAAGGGGGGAGGAATGTGACATCCCGGAAATTTTGTCAATATCAATTTAATAATCTGTGATAGAAATTAAATTGATATGATCATAATTGTTAATAAGATTTGGATTGATCCAATAATTTTCTTTTAAATAAATATTTGACTAATAATTTATCTTTTAAAAGCTGATAAATTGTTTTCTATTTATAATGTGTGTATATATATATGTATATATTGTAAATAGACAAGATCTGTTTTAAAATTAATAAATAAAGATATGCTTCTAATTCTAATATTTTTGGTAATTTGTAAATTAAATTTAATATTTAATAAATTACCATTTGGCTTAAAAATACTCAAGGTAAAGGTTAAATTTGTTAAAAATGATTTTAGCTTGAATTTGAATTTAACAAAGGTTGTTTTGTTCTTATTTTAAATATAGTTGATAAATAAGTAATTTATTTTAGAGAGATAATTTCTTTATAAATTATTTTAGTTTGATAATGAGTTTTATTTATAATATAATATCTTTACAAATAGATTTTTAAATAAATGGAATTTGTTATATATATATATATATATATATGTATATAATTGGAAGAACTATGTTTGAAGTTTAAGAATAAAATGTTTCCAAATGTTTTAAATTTAAAATAAACCTTATAAATGTCTAATATAGTATGAAATAAAATAATAGTTAATGAATGTAATATTGGATAGTTAGGTTTTAAAATAAAAATACAAGAGTAGGCTAAATATTTAATAACTTAAGTTAAAAACAAAATAGATAAGATAAATAAAACAACTTTAATTTACAGGAAGTGTAAAAGTAGCAAAGTATTCAAAATTTGTAGTTAGCAAATAAGCTAAGTAAAACAAATGTGCAGGCTTAAACAAAATAATAGGCTAAAGCAAATTTAAACAAATGCAATTGCTAAAGCAATAAAACAAAGTAAAGTAATAAACCAAAATAACTATGAACACATGATAAATATTCAAATATGTATGTATGCAGGCTAGTAACACATACGAAAGTGGAAAAAAAAATGTATGCTAGGCAAGAAGAAATAAGGTCTGTAGCTTGTAAGGCAAGAAAATTGCAAAGCAAAATAAAAGAAATATCTATGTACATAATAATAAGCAGTAGGACACATAGTACTCAAACATTAAATGCTAGCAACATTTTAAGTCAATTCGAATGTATAAAAAAAATCCTTCAGCCTCCATTCGAAAAAAAAAATCTCTGATCAATAAAAAAAAAATATACTTACCTGCAAATTGATTAAACCAGATATCACCTTCCCCTGTAATTTTCTCCTTCCACATATACAACCTGTCTTCTTATATTTTAGTTCGTTCAAACAATAGCAAACACTTCCATTTATACAAACTTAAGAAATATTCACAACAAAGGTAAGATGATTTAAGGGGGATCAGAATAGCAGCTTCCAAACAAAAACGCTCTGTTCTTCATTTTCAAAATAAAACTGGTGAGTAAACTAAATTTTTTTTTTTATAGATTAAATCTGTTTAAATTCTTGAAGCATGTAGTAAATACCTGAAGTAAGTTGTGATAAGTGTTATATGAATATAAATGTGAATGTATGTTATATATATTTGTTGATATTGTGTGCATGTCTGTGGTCAAGTATATCTGCTCTGTTCTTTACTTACAGGCTTCAAATAAGATCAAAATTCAATTTCTTTCCGCCTAGTGATACACATCCAACAGGCACTCACAATGATACGCAGGCACATGAAGACAGTCCAACAAACCATGTTCGACCCAAAAGAATGACCAGGGTGCCTCGAAGATTTCTGGATTAAAAATTTACCGTAGAATAATAGGTTGTTAGAAAAGTTGTTACACTCTTTATTTTGCAATTTCTGTTATTGGTTTCATGCTAGAAAATAGGTAGGAAAAAGACTGGAGGCTAGTGTGCCACGTCAGCAAGTTTGTTACAACTTTTGTTTTAAATGTACTGAGAATGGAAAAAGGAATACTATGGAAGAATTTGTTTGCTAATTTCTCTCTGATTCATCTCCCTCATCTCATTTCCTCCTCTCCTTCTTCTTCTTACCCCAAACTTCACCTTCTTCAGTCCGTAGTCGTATCATATTTGGTGCTTTCACCCTGATCTCCGCCTCCTTTCCCCTACAGATCCAAAACCACTACCCATGACTCGCCTCGAAGAAGCTGTAAATCAGCTTAACAACCATGCCGAATCCATCTCCACCATTCAAGCCACACAAACCAGCCATGGCACATTGCTTGAATCCCAATATGCCGACATCATTGACATTAAAGCAGCAATCCAAACCCTCACACAATCAACCCAAACCCTTAACCAGTCATTAACAGATCTAAACCATAAATTCGATAACATCCATCCATCCTCCCCATCAAATCAAACAGCAAACTCCCACAACCAAGCCTTACCCACCAGACAACCACCACTTTTATCAACACCTAACCACAACCGAAACCCAAAAATTTCTCTAATCAACTTTGATGGCTCAAACCCGCATGACTGGATCTTCCAGGCAGACCGATTTTTCACTTACTATTCAACTCCGGAAGATCAACGAGTGGAGCTCGCAAGCTTTCATATGCAAGGCCAAGCTCTTACCTGGTTTCAGTGGATGCATCGTAACAATCAGCTCTCATCATGGCCAGCCTTGTCAAAAGCAGTCGAAAAGAGATTTGGTCCTCCCACATTTTTAAACCCACAGGCAACTCTTTTCAAACTCAGACAGCTCACTAACGTGGACAATTACCAAGCTACATTTGAGACACTTTGTAATCGGATCACCACACTAAATCCAGAATCCATCCTACAATGTTTCATATCCGGCCTCAAACCTCACATCCAAAACGAACTACTTCTTCTCAAACCCCTATCCCTTTCCGATGCCATTGATACAGCCAAACTCATCGAAAGAAAACTAAGCGATCAACACAAATACCCATTCGCCAAACCCAACCAATATAATCCTAAACAATATCCCTCACCAAACACAACTCAGACAATTCCTCAAACACCTTCCATGCAACCAAACAAATCATCAATACCTATAAAACAGCTATCTCAGACTGACATGAACATTCGTAAACAGCAGGGGCTCTGTTTTAACTGTGATGAAAAATACCACTTCGGCCACCGTTGTAAACCAACCCACATCCTCATGATACTCCCTGATATTAACCCCGATGAACCAGAACCACCAGACGATACCAACATCGAAACACCCTCCCCAATCGATCAAACAAACACCATCGACAACCCTATCGAATCATCACAGGAAATATCCTTTCAAGCACTTACTGGATCTTCACATCCAAGGGCAATCCGACTTCCAGCTTTTATAAATGGCAACCCAATCTCAATCTTAGTTGATTCGGGATCCACACATAATTATTTGCACCCGAAAACGGCTAAATTTTTGGGTCTGGAAGTCAACACCGCAAGCTCCTTCGCCGTAACTGTGGGCAACGGCGAGAAATTACAGAGCTCGGGCCACTGCAAAAATGTGAGCGTTGAGATACAGGGGAATAATTTTTTGATCGATTTTTACCTACTCGATATTGTGGGCTCAGATGCAGTTTTCGGCGTGCAATGGTTGGAGCAATTGGGGCCTATTACTTTGGATCATAAGCTATTAACTATGGCTTTTAACATGAATGGCAGGCTGATTTGTTTAACTAGACTTGATCCACTACGCGGCCCATCACCTATATCACTACATCAGTTGAAACGCCTGGATGCAACGTCTTCTATTTCGAATTTCCTGTATCTGCACCTACTGCCCCATGATAACCCGACCCACCATACTATGTTACGACACAACCAACCTCAACTACACCAAATTCTAACTACCTACTCCCACATCTTCGACCCACCCAAAGACCTACCACCAAATCGACCACTAAACCACCACATTAATCTCATTCCTAACTCCACACCAATTAACATCAAACCGTATCGATACCCATATTTTCAAAAAAACGAGATCGAACGCCAAATTCAAGATATGCTACAAGCTAAAATCATCCAACCTTCCACGAGTCCATTTTCATCGCCCGTTCTTTTAGTAAAAAAAAAAGATGGCTCGTGGCGATTTTGTGTCGATTATCGTGCACTTAATGCGATCACTATCAAAGACCGGTTTCCAATCCCAACGGTCGATGAATTATTGGATGAGCTCCATGGGGCAATGATTTTTTCAAAACTAGATCTTCGTAGTGGCTATTTCCAAATTCGTGTCCATCAACCCGACATTCCCAAAACGGCTTTTCGAACCCACGAGGGCCATTACGAATTTCTAGTAATGCCATTCGGCCTAACCAACGCTCCATCCACTTTCCAAGCAACCATGAACAATATATTCCGTCCATATTTACGGAAATTCATACTTGTTTTTTTTGACGACATACTCGTTTATAGTCCTTCATGGGATGCTCATTTTAACCACCTTCACACGACTCTCCAACTTCTAGCTCAACACCAATTATTCGCCAATGAAAACAAGTGCAAATTCGGTCTAATGGAACTCGATTATTTGGGCCACATCATCTCCGATAAAGGCGTGCGCGTAGACCCAGGAAAAATCGAAGCAATGATCAACTGGCCAATCCCAAATTCAGTAACAGCCATTCGAGGGTTTTTGGGCCTAACGGGCTATTACCGCCGTTTCATCCGAAACTATGCTGCTATTACCAGCCCACTTACCGATTTATTGAAGCAAACTAATTTTGCTTGGAACCCAGAAGCCCAAACCGCTTTTGACCAATTAAAATCAGCTGTCACCAATACTCCCGTTCTCTCCCTTCCCAACTTTTCCCAAATATTCACGGTGACAACTGACGCTTCGGCCACTGCAATCGGCGCCGTGCTGGCGCAATCCGACCATCCAATTGCCTTCTTCAGCCTAAAATTACCCCGCCACCTCCGCAAAGCTTCAACCTATTCCAGAGAGATGTTTGCAATCACTTCTTCCATAAAAAAATGGCGTCACTATTTATTAGGTCGCCCATTTCAGATCTATACTGATCATCAGAGCATTCGGGAGATGGCGTCACAGACGATTCAGACTCCGGAGCAGCAGAAATGGCTTTCCAAGCTTCTGGGGTTTGATTTCACGATCCACTACCGACCAGGCAAGCAAAATATGGTAGCCGATGGCCTGTCTAGATTCACAGAGGAAGCTACCCTGCACGCAATTTCCGGTCCAACATTTACTCTTTTGCCAAAGATTCAAGAAGCCCTGCAACATGACGAGACAGCACAGTCCATCATTACTCGCCTGCGTGCAGGTAATTGCTCCAACCCAAAGTTTCAATTACGTAATAATTTGTTATTTTGGGACAGTCGATTGTATGTGCCTAACAATGTGGACATCAAAAACCAAATAATGACTGAGCTACACGCATCAAAAGTCGGAGGTCACTCGGGTATCAAAGGCACAATAGCTAGAATTGCAAGCAATTTCTATTGGCCTAAACTAGCAGCAACAGTTCAGGAATTTGTTCGCCAATGCCCAACTTGCCACAAGCGAAACCAGATAACACGCCGTATAAAGGTTTACTTCAGCCACTTCCTATACCCGTACACATATGGGAGGATATAAGCATGGATTTTATCACACATCTTCCACCATCAAATGGCCGAACAGTAATCTGGGTAATAGTGGATCGACTATCAAAATACGCCCATTTCTGTGCCTTACCAACTTCCATTTCTGCTTCACAATTGGCCTCTTATTTTCTGCAAGAGTACGTCAGACTACATGGTTTCCCTCGCTCAATTGTGTCCGATAGAGATAGATTATTTACAAGTCAGTTTTGGAGGGAGTTATTCCGCTTACACGATACAAAGCTAAAGATGAGCAGCGCATATCACCCACAAACCGACGGACAATCCGAAGTTGTGAATCGATGCTTAGAAACGTATTTACGTACAGTAGTAGGTGATGTACCAGCCAAATGGGTTAAATGTCTTCCCTGGGCCGAGTGGTGGTATAATACTACTAAGCACACTTCTATAGGAATGTCGCCATTCCAGGCAGTTTATGGTCGAGCACCACCAGTTCTCGCTGACTATGTTACTTCTACAACACCACTGTCAGAGTTAAATGAATGGGCTGCATCAAGAGACAAGCTACTTCAACTTCTTAAGTCAAACCTACTCCGTGCACAGAGCCGCATGAAGAACCATGCAGATCAAAGACGAAGTGACAAACAGTTTCAAGTGGGCACATGGGTCTTCCTTAAGCTGCAACCATACCGACAGCATACCTTACGAAATAACCATCACAAACTAGCTAAAAAGTATTACGGACCCTTCAAAATCATTGAACAAATAGGACCGGTTGCTTACAAACTGCAACTTCCCCCTGAATCTCGCATCCACCCTGTTTTTCACGTGTCCTTACTGAAATTATGCCCGTACCCAGCTACTGCTCCAATTCAACCACTTCCACAGTCCATAGCCGACAGCAACAGCGACCTTGAGGGCAAGGTCGATCTTGAAGGGGTGGGTGTTGATACACATCTTACAGGCACTCACAATGATACGCAGGCACATGAAGACAGTCCAACAAACCATGTTCGACCCAAAAGAATGACCAGGTTTTTGATTATGAACAAAGTATGAACAAAGTATGTTCGAAATAACAAGGTTTTTGATTTAAAAATAGTTTCAAGAAAGATGTGTAGGTAGTTTTCCTCTGGAAGGTAAAATACAGTAAAAACTAAATTATGTCAAAAATTCGATATAAATAATTAAAGGTTTCATGCATATAATCTGATTTCTTTTCGAAAAATATGATTTTTAAAAAGAATATGAGGATTTTTAAGAAGGTCTTTTGGAAGAAATTAAATGTTGATCGAAATTTGGTCTTTGAGTAATTTCCGGCGATCACGTGGAAGGATGGCCTCGGGGTTTTGCCTGAAGATAGGCGGATGATCTGTGATGTTGGAAAAAATGGTGGGCGTGGTGATCGTTCAACGTGGCGAAGGCGGCAAGTCGAGAAAGAATTCAAACCTAGTTTTTGCTGTGGTCAGATTTGTGATCGTGGCGTAGTCCTCAAGTAATCGAGTTTCATCATTTTTGGGGGGTAGCAACGTGGGAGGATTTAGGAGAGATGGCCAGAGTTTCCTGTGCTCCGGTAATCATCGTTGGCCAATTTGAGGCGTTTCCTGGAAATTATTTTATTCTGTTCCTTCTGGAATACTAAATTTTGGGATGTGGCCTATGAAAATGTTCTGGTGGTCGGATTGAGTTGACGCATCGATTGTCGATGTGTCGAGATTGCCGAAAGTGATCGGAGAAGTCGCCGGAGATTGTGCACGTGAACGAGTACGATTTGGATGTCAGGCAGAGTTGGGTTTGGGAATGAAGGTCGAGCTCGGGGTTTCCTTCAATTTTTCACAAGGCAGTCTCGAAGTTTTTGAGTTGGAGTTGGACTCGAAGTGTATCGAGTAGGAGAACGTGAGTTTGCACCGGGTAATTTGAGGCGTGTCTCGGGTTCCCAGATTAATAGTTACGTTTAAATGTTTATCAAGTTTAAAGAAGCAAGTATCAGTATAAATTGTCAAGTTGGGAGTCTTGGATATTTAATTCGTATTAGTACAACATAGTTTTATAACAGGATAATTATATAAATTCATTCTTAAGCATTTCAATAAAAGACTTAATAAGGATAGTTAAGTAGGATAATGGTTTTCTTAAGGTTAATTAGGAATTAGAGATTAATCAAATAAATTGTGTAATTAAAGAGAAATCACTTAATGAAGTTATTAGAGAATAATTACTTAACGGGAGTAGTTAAGGATTAATTACTTAGTATGATTAATTTAAGGATTGATTAATTGAGGTAAGTAATTAAAGAGTCAATTAATTGATAAACCTTACTTGTTAAAAATAAGTAAATAAAAGAATCACTAATTAATGGAAGTGATTAGAGGATCATTAATTAATGTAGTTAACTAATTAAGGAGATAAATGAAAGGTTAATTAATGTAATGGTTAAGGCTAATAAATCTATGTGGTAATTAAAAGTTAATTACTTAATGAAACTAAACGATAATTAATCAGGAAGGATTAACTAAGATAAATGATTGTGGGACGGTAAACCGGTTAGTTTGTAAATAATAAGCATGGCTTAAAGGTAATTGATTCGAGATGTGCGGTTGACTTATCTTACTCATGTATGATTAAATGATAATTAAATGCCCTAAATTGATTGATACCTCTGATAGGGAATGTTTCGTAATATGATGTGTTGGGTGGCAATGATAATGTGGTTATTTATCAATAAGGGATTCGCGAAGTAAAGGGAACATCTTTTATTTAAAGTCGAATTGAAATTCACTTGAATAATTTGTATTGTGATGAACTGATTTCGAAGAGACCGGGGTCGGATATTAGAAAATACCCGAAACCACTTCGAATCTTTATAGATTGATATGTGAAATCTATAGGCTGAAATGAAGTGATTTAAGGGAATTAGACTGTTTAAATCTGAATCTTGGTACTTAGGAAATGGATGTGTGGAATAAGTGATATCTAAAATAAAAGTGTGGCTTTGTGAATTCGTAAAACGATTCGAGTTACCCCGGGTTTTATATTAGTTGTATGCTTTTTATTCCATGTTGAATTGGGTTTACTCACGCTGGTTTCCAGCCTGACCCGGGTGTTACTTTGATGTAATGCTCGGGTCAGACCGAGTATTACAGATTTTCAGGTAAGGACGTTCTGGAGCTCAGGGCGAGCTGGATGGCAGGACGTATGGAGTGTTTCCGCTGTGACTATTATTTTTGTTTATCTGAGATATTTGATTTATATATGACCATCGTTGTGTATTGGAATATAACTCTGATGTAAATAAATGTAAATTGACAGATACAGTACTCTTTTGTAAACTGTTATTATTTGATAATATATTTTGTTCCGCTGCGAATGTGAGCATCTGTATTATGTTTTCTGTTTCTTTCTTCTATCTCTTCTTCTTTTCATAACTATCTGGAATTTTTGGGTTCGAAATTTCCGGGTCGTTACAGTATCATTTTACTTGCTGTGTCATTATGACTAAATTTTAGAGAGACTATCCTAGAGGTTAAAAAACTTAGGAAGTTTGTCCTCTAGAGATAATTCCCCGCATTACTAAAATGCAGTTAAAAAATATATTTTTAATACACCATTAAAAACAGTTTTTAATGGTGTATTTGTAATGCAGCTTAAAACCGCACTATTTAAAATGTGGTTTCTTACTACATTACAAAAATGCAGTTAAAAACTATATTTCGCTGCAAAAAAAACTTCTATATAGAGACTGAAAGTTAAAAACTGAATATTCACGGTCTTAAATAATGGCTGATTAATGACCGAGGAGTTCGGTCTTTGATTTCAAAAATTAAAGACCGAATTTCAGTCACTCCTCGGTTTTTAATATTTGAAATTGATTGGTTATTGAATTTCTACCTTTAATTCGGTATTAAAATGGTCTTTGCATAAGTAAATATTGGACGAACAAGATTGTTTTATTCTTTAATCTGGTAGCTACATTTGGCAATCCATATGACATAATTTAAGGTGGATTAAAATTAATTGTTAATTAATCTCAAATTTTAATAAATTAAAAGTTAATTTAGCCACTAGTTAGTTCATGCTCACGCACTGTAACTTCCCATATTTCTCACTATTTATGCATTATCTAGTGAGAAATTACCACATAGCTACTTCTCAGGTTATTTCTTCCCATCCCATCTCATGATATAACCGCTTAGAGAATTCTCAAAAGTTGCAAATTTCTTCTATCCCATCCTAAATCAGTTCCTCTTCCTATCACCACCACTATGACAAGCATGCAGATCCACGACGACCAAGCCCCTTCCTCCGTTTGTTAGTCCCTGAGGAGTTGGTTTTGATGACAACAACCTTACATAGAATTAGATTATAAAATATATAATACTAACATTATTGTGTAGATATATATAGATATGTTTGCAGGTACTAAAGAATGAAGAACTGTACAGTATAAAGATTGAAGATATCAAAATTCAAGACTCATGAGTATCAAGAATTTCAAGAGTTCAAGTTTCCAAGATAAGTTATATAGTTAGGAATATTGTTAAAACTCATAGAAATGCACTGCCATCTTAAAATCTATTTTATTCGTGGAATGGAATCCACTTCGTGCTCGTTAAAGGGATGGAACCCTAAGTAGGATGGAACCTACGAAAAATCTAGTGGAACATCTTTTTGTATCCACTTACTTTTATTTCAAAATGATTTTCAAAATATATATAGCTTGTTTTTCAAAATGATTTTAAATATTCCTGTTTAAAAACCAAAATCATCTGTCCTGGTTTTTCAATATATTTTAGCCTCAAAAATATCCTTAGTTTTAAATATCCTTGATTTTAAATTATACTAAGTTTTTTAAACTATAATTTTGATATTAATATATTTAGCTGTTTTATATATTTATACTTAAGATTTAAATATAAAAGTATAGAAAATTATTATATATATTTTAATATTGTTCTCTATAGTTATTTATGTATTATAACTATATATAAGTATATTTATAAAGTTTAAATATAAGTATAATATAATATAGAAATTATTTTCAAAGAAAAACAAATCACCAAAAAAATACAAGGGCATGTCGACATGGTCACATGTACCCCTGTCGACATGGTGACAGTTAAATTGTTTTTTAAAAAGAAGTGTCTATTCGCCACATCCCTTCACCAATGGACATGGCTATTGATCTACTATAAATAAAGGGTGTTTTCAACTAATTTTAATCACTTTTTTCTCTGATTTAACTTCTCTTCTTCTTCTCCACTTTCTTATTTACAAATTACACCATTACTCTGCCGAAATCAATATCGAATCTAACTAGATAATTTCTGGTTTTGATTCTCTCCACTATCTCTACAAGATCCAAGTGCTAATCTGAGTTATAGACTTTTTGTAATCAATCAAGCGAGAAAAGGTGTGATTGTAGCCTTGGAAATCAATTGGGTGAACTTGTTGCCCCAGAAATCAAGTATCTCTACCCAGAGGATTGTGAATCTGGAGCGGTGTACCTCGTGGCCTTGAAATCGAGGGTTGTATTTGTAGGAATTGTTTTTGAAAGGAAATCCGTACTTGTGTCGCGGGACTGGATGTAGGGTAACTCCGAACCAGTATAAAATCCGGTGTGTTCTTTCCTTTACTGCTTTTACTTTATATTTGCATCTGTGTTTGATTCTGAGTTCATATCTGTGTCTGATTAGTGTATACATTGTTAACAAATTAAGATAAACTCAAAAAGATTAACAAATTTCTTAAAACACTATTCACCCCCCCCCCCCTCTAGTGTTAATTCTAGCCTTAAGATCCTTAATCCGCATTCTAACAATTGGTATCAGAGCTTTGTTTTCAAAAGTTTCATAATCTGAATTTTGAAAAGTTTTAAAATGGCTATTTTTGAAAAATCTGTTAAAACTAGTTTAGAATTTTTTAAATCATAATTGTTCCATGAGTCTGCATATGAAAGTTATTCAAATTCTAGTTCTCTACTCAAATTTTATAATGTGCAGGAAAGATGCTTTATGGATATTAAGGAATCAATTCACAGTGGACAATCTGTGCAGATCAAAAGGAATAAGTGGATACTTGATAGTGGATGCTCTAGACACATGACTGGTAATCCGGATATGTTGAATAATATTATATACAAAGACAGAGGACTGGTTAACTTTGGAGACAACTCGAAAGGATACGTGATTGGCATCGACAATGTCGGTAACTCTGAAACTACTATTATTACTAATGTTTTGCTAGTTAAGAATCTAAAACATAATCTACTAAGTATTAGTCAACTCTGTGATAAAGGATATAAGATTAAATTTGAAAAAGATAAATGTCATATTGAAGATAATAACTCAACCATAATATTTGAGGGAATTAGGAAAAAGAATATTTATATTCTTAGTATGAAAGTTTCAAATGATAACCTATGTTTTTTGGCAAATAAAAGTGACCCTTGAATTTGGCATAAGAGATTTGGACATTTGAATTTCAAACTCTTATCTAGACTGTCAAAACATGATCTAGTAAGAGGCCTCCCTAAAATGAATTTTAAAGTAGATAGTTTATGTGATGCATGTCAATTAGGAAAGCTTAGAAAAAGTTCCTTTAAATTAAAAGATATGATTTCAACTTCAAAACCCCTTGAGTTACTTCATCTTGATTTATTTGGTCCATCTCAAATTCAGTCAATAAATCATAGTAAATATGTTTTTGTAATTGTAGATGATTATTCTAGATTTACATGGACAATATTTTTGAAACATAAAAGTGATACTTTTGAATGTTTTAAGAACTTTACAAAAAGGATTCAAAATCAATTATCTTTAAAAATTATAACTATTCGTAGTGATCACGGTGGTGAATTTGAAAATGAAAAGTTTGAGGAATTCTGCAATAAAAAGGGAATAACTCACAATTTCTCATTTCCAAGAACTCCACAACAAAACGAAGTAGTTGAACGTAAAAATAGAACGATACAAGAGTGTGCGAGAACTATGCTTTCAGATAGTAATTTACCAAAACACTTTTGGGCAGAAGCTGTTGCTACCGCCTGTTATATTTTGAATAGAATTTTAGTTGGACCTTTAACTGATAAGACACCTTATGAACTTCTTCATGGAAAGAAACCTAATGTAACAACCCGCGTATTTATCGATTTGATATTTAAATGTTTTATTTAAATATAACATCGTTCGTCGGATGTATGTCCAAAAAGCTACTTTTTGCAAACAGTCGAATTAGGACTCGAGACCACCTCCATTGAGTTCAAAATGTCGTTTGCGATCTTTTTGAGTGTAAGCTTCGATATGTTTGGAGCTAGTCAAAAATTTGACCATTTGCACTTTGGGTTTGGGTTTGGGTTCAGCCCCTTTGCCAACTTAAACCCCCCAAATCTGAACCACTTCTCCCCATTCTCCCTCACTTCCTCCTCATTTCAGTTCTAAAGCAAAAATGGTGGGAGAGATGGGAAACTAAAATTGCAAACCCTAGTTTCATTTGCAAATCCAAGCTTTAGCTCCAAATTCCAAGAGAAGCTTAGGTAAGCATCCTCTTCTTCTTCTCCAACTCGTTCTCCTTTCAATTTCAGAAATTTCCTAAACCTAATTTAGGAAACGTTTCTCTTTTAAGCTTAGATTCAAGCTTGTTGAGATGGAATTGAAGAGTGTTTGTCCTTGCCTTGCTCAATAGCTTCTTCTTCTTTGTTTTGGGTTTAAAGGTGAGATTTTTATCTCACATCTTAATCTATATTTATCTTCAATTGTTAGGTATGAATTCCTAACACTTATTCTTGTGCAAATGCTTTTGGTTTGGATTGATTCGGTGAATATTCCAATTTTTAGTGTTTTGAGTTCAATTCTTTGAAAATCCTAACTTTGATGTTTTGATCATGTTTTTGGTTGTGAATCGGAGAGCCTATAGGGCCGTATTACCGATTGACAAAAACCCCGAACTCCATTGCTCGACCGGGTGCAAGTGTGGGAGAGAGTTTGCTCTCCCACTAGGCTGAAAAACGATTTCAACTCGACACCAGACGTCTGCAGGTAGGCTCAGACGTCTGGAGTCTGTTTCAGGAAGTTCCCGGAACTTGCTGCAGACGTCTGAGCATTTACCCCAGACGTCTGGAGCCTGTGACCTGCTCTATTTCGAATGCTTTTGCCTATTTAGCTCGGGATTTCAATTTCTATCGGATCAAGGTTATCCGATTCATCGTTATCATTTATTTTCTTCATTGATGACTTCTTCTCGGGATTTTTGAGAATGTCGCTCGCCTCTCTTGTCTTCACTAAGTCGTACTGTTTTGACGGGGCGCTGCCCCCTGGACCCCCGCGACCTGACCGGGCAGGTCGAACCCCGTACACCTCTACGTAGGCGATCTTATCTGAAAAACATTCATCAGAATTTCTACTATGATGGTTTTGGGATTGATTTCTTTGGACTTTACTCACGTCTTCGAACGTGAATTTTTATGATGGATTGTTTCTACAATCACTTCTATGATTTGTCACTTCAAAATATAAAGGTTTTCTATACTAGTATTAAATATTAAAACTCCTCATCAAAACGATTTCAACTCTATTTTCAATATCAAAGCTCGTTTCTTAAACTGTTTTCCAGTCTATTAGTATATACAAACCTTTACCTCATTCGTATGAGAAAATCTAATTAAACGGCTTAGCAAAACAAGTGGTATGAAATGCTTGCGTTTACTTCGTCGGTTAATTTATGGACTTGTTCGATTGAAACTCTTGTGACAATTTTCTAGTGTAGATCTATAATCTGTTCGTAAATATTTGAGTTAAGCAAGTGGTTATGGGACATGAAGCTAAACTCTTATATTTACTAGCTTAGTGTAATCGACACTTCCTTATGATCATGATGATCATTCTTGTGATTTAGACTAGCGATTGAGCGATGTCTCTTTGTTTGCGAGGTTAGACTAGACACTATTTGTGTGATTTCGATTCACACATATCTCTTTATCTTCAAGGTTAGTCTATACCTCATTGGTGTGATTTCGATTCACACATATTGAAACTCTTGTGACAATTTTCTAGTGCAGATCTACAATCTGTTCGTAAATATTTGAGTTAAGCAAGTGGTTATGGGACATGAAGCTAAACTCTTATATTTACTAGCTTAGTGTAATCGATACTTCTTTATGATCGATGATGATCATTTTATGATTTAGACTAGCAATTGTGCGATGTCTCTTTGTCCGTATGAAGGACTGTACCTCATTTTATTGAGCTTCGTCTCATTTATCGCATGGGTCGTATCTTTCTAGATACGTTGATGTTTATTTATGCATGGGGCGTATCTTTCTAGGTGCGTCGATGCTAGAACATGGGTCGTACCTATTTAGGTGCGTCGATGTTTATTTACTTCGTGGAGCAATCGGCTCAATAAGTCGGGGCATGGGGCGTATCTATTTAGGTGCGTCGATGTTCGTCTATGCATGGGTCGTATCTTTCTAGGTGCGTCGATGTTCGACTTTGCATGGGGTGTATCTTTCTAGGTGCATCGATGTTAGACATTACATGGGGCGTATCTTTCTAGTTGCGTCGATGTTTATTTATGCATGGGGCGTATCTTTCTAGGTGCGTCGATGCTAGAGCATGGGTCGTATCTTTCTAGGTGCGTCGATGTTCGACTTTGCATAGGGTACGTCTTTCTAGGTGTATCGATGCTAGACTTTACATGGGGCGAACCTTTCTAGGTGCGTCGATGTTCAGTTTATGGGATTGGCCATCCTCTTTCTTGTGATTTCTGGATTTCTAATTTATTGATTTCTGGGATTTATGTTTCACCACCTTGTTCAGTTGGCATTGATATGTATGTCATTTATTGTGGCTTGGTGAATTAAATTAAGAATATGACATTCTTTTAATCTTTGAGAAGATTCTTGTGATATTGATTAATCTCTGGATTGATTTTCGATTAGATACTTATCATAGTATGGCTTTATGGTTATCATACGTTTTTGTCATATCTCTTCTTATATCTCATTTTATCTGATAATTATTATTAGACTGATCCGTTTATTATTTTCTTCTTAAATAATACTCGGGTCAGACTGAGATTTTACAGGTGCTTCATCATGACTTCCTATCTGGAACCATCATCTGACTTTTGGCTAACTACTCTAGTTTAGTAGTTTTTGTTGCATACATTTGAGATTAGACTCCTTGATGTATACATATTCTATTGTCTTGCACTTGTATCTATTCTTTTGTGTTATTGTGGATCTTATTCGACCACTACTCTAATATACACTTTTAGGTGTAATATTCATATCTTATTCCGCCTTTGTGATATGAATTGTCTGTGACTGATTTGTGTTATGTTTATTTCTATATTTGTTTCCGAAGATTTTATATAGCCACCGTGTGATAGCTTTGGGTTTGTATCAGTATGTCGGATTTCCTCCTTAAATGAAGTTCATGCTATACTATCTGACATATCGGTGCTCGCACAAAGAAGTTACATGGATGGTCGCTCCTCAACAGCCTTATTCTCCGTGCTAGTTGACAGCATTACACCGTAGTGTTCTTGGCTAGCGTGGGTATAGAGGTGGGGCGTCACACCTAAGGTATCATACTTCAGAATTTTTGGAAGTAAATGCTTTATTTTAAATACAAAAGATAATTTGGATAAATTTGATCCTAAATCCGACAAAGGAATCTTTATCGGATATTCTAATAGAAGTAAAGCTTATAGAGTTTTTAATTTAAGATCTAACACCATCGAAGAAACAATGCATGTTTCGTTTGATGAAAATTTAAAAGATTTTGAAATTACAAATGATGAAGAAGATTTAATTACTCAAAATCAGGAATCAACCGAAATTAATAATGAAATTAATCATCCTAATAAAAGGATTAAACTTTTAAAAGATCATCCTATTGAAAATATAATAGGAGATATGCAATCTATTGTTACAACTAGAAATCAACTAAGTAAAATGAGTAATGTAGCATTTATATCATCTATTGAACGCAAAAATCCTAAAGAAGCATCAACTGATGATTCATGGATTTTGGCTATGCAAGAAGAATTAAATCAATTCACTAGAAATGAAGTTTGGGAACTTGTTCCTAGACCTAAAGATAAAACTATAATTGGAACTAAATGTGTTTATAAAAATAAAATGAATGAACAAGGTGAGGTCGTTAGAAATAAAGCACGATTAGTCGCCCAAGGTTATTGTCAAGAAGAAGGTATAGATTGTGACGAAACCTTTGCTCCTGTAGCAAGATTAGAAGCCATTAGGATTCTACTTGCTTTCGCAAATCATAATAATTTCAAATTATTTCAAATGGATGTTAAAAGTGCATTTTTAAATGAATTTGTAAAAGAAGAAGTATATGTTGAACAACCACCACTTTTGAAGATGAAAAATTACCAAACCATGTGTACAAACTTAAGAAAGCTTTATATGGTCTAAAACAAGCTCCTAGAGCCTGGTATGATAGACTAAGATCTTATTTATTACAATCAAATTTTGAAATTGGTAAAATAGATAATACTCTTTTATTAAAAGAAATAAAAATGATATTCAACTAGTTCAAGTATACGTAGATGATATCATTTTTGGTTCAACTAACTTCGAAATGAATAAAGAATTTTCTGAAATAATGACAAAAGAGTTTGAGATGAGTCATATGGGTGAATTAAACTTCTTTCTAGGATTGCAAATAAAACAATTAGATAATGGTATTTTTATTAGTCAAGAAAAATATGCTAAAGAACTAGTTAATAAATTTGGTTTGACTACTGCGAGTGGAAAACCTACTCCCATGGAAACCAATGAATATCTAAGTAAAGAAGATCTCACGAAAGATGTAGATCAAAAGTTGTATAGAGGAATGATTGGATCATTGCTCTATATCACTGCTAGTAGACCTGATATCATGCATAGTGTATGTCTCTGTGCAAGATATCAATCTCATCCTAAAGAAACTCACTTAAAAGCTGTAAAACGTACCATAAGATATATTAAACACACCTCTGATTATGCCTTATTTTATCCTAAAAATGATTCATTTGATTTAATATCATACTGTGATGCTGACTATGCTGGATGTAAATCAGACCGAAAAAGTACAAGTGGAACTTGTCACTTTTTGGGACATTCTCTGATTTCCGGGTTTAGTAAAAAGCAAAATACAGTTTCTCTATCAACAACTAAAGTAGAGTATATTTCTGCTGCTTTGGCTTGTTCTCAAGTAATATATATGCAACAAACCTTAAGAGATTTTGGATTAAATATCTCAAAATCGCCAATTTATTGTGATAATACTAGTGCAATAAATTTATCTAAAAATCCTACTCATCATGCTCGAACTAAACATATTGATATTCGACATTATTTTCTTAGAGATAATATAACTAAAGAAGTAATTACTCTCGAATATATAAACTCTGAGAATCAAACTGCTGATATCTTAACAAAACCATTAAATGAATCTATATTTACTAAATTAAGAAGAGAACTAGGTATTTGTTCAATAACTGAAATATAAAACATAAATATATAACAAGTATAATTAAATAAATTAAAAATAAATTAGAAGCCAAAATTAAAATACCCCTGTCGACAACCCCATATCCCACCATGTCGACATATAACGGTATTTTTTGAAAATTAAAATTTCCACCAAAATTTGAAAAGTTGGTTATATATTCTTCCATATTTCGACTTTCTCTTCATTCTCTCTCATTTTCTTCTGGTTTATCTTCTGAAAAAAGAAAATAATGGCTTCTCCATCAAATTCAAACATAAACTCGACTTTCTCATTTCACTCTCCTACTCCCAGCCCTCTTCAATGCTCCATTCACACTCGTGTGATAAAATTAGAGGATACTACAAAGGATATTCTGCAAATGGTGACTGAGATTCAAGTCAAACAAATTCGGATGAGTAAAGAACATGAGAAGCAAGGTCGAATCCTTAGAAATTTGCAGAAGTTCCTAATGGATAACCACGCGAACCCGATCTTGATCAAAGAAGAGTCTTCTAGTGACCATACACAAGAGGACATCGAAGAAGAGCCAATGGAAGAGGAAGAAGCACCCTTGGAAGAAGAGGACGCACCTGTTCATGAAGTGCAAGTTGAAGACGATGACACCGTAGTTTGCGTTGGTGAAGTATGTTTTGATAAGGATGGAAACCTTGTCGAACAGCGTGGAAACTTCTGTCTCCACTATCCTAATTGTTCGATTCATAGGTCTCCTATTGTTAAGAATACTCCTTAGTGTTCTTTTTTTCATTATTTCGTTCGTATCGTTGTATATATAGTTGTTTATATTAAAAACACATGTATATTTGTTTACATAGTTTACACACATGTAAATATAACATTATATAATAAATTGTGTTCTCTTATTCGTATATTCTCGTATCTTTTGAATATATAGTTTATTAGTTAGGAAAAGTAGTTATTAGGAGTTTAGTTTAAAGTTAAGTATTGATTATGTATGATAACACTATCATTATAATCACAAGTAATGTAGTCTTAGTTTCAGAGGGAGTTATATAGAGTTATATAGTATTATAATTAGGGAGTTATATGGTTTTTGTTGATGACAAAGGGGGTGAAGTATAAAATAGGATAGTTAGGCATAGATTAAGGGGGAGTTATTAGAAGTATTAGGATAGAAGTGATATTTTATAAACAAAGGTTGTCATCATCAAAAAGGGGGAGATTGTTAGTCCCTGAGGAGTTGGTTTTGATGACAACAACCTTACTTAGAATTAGATTATAAAATATATAATACTAACATTATTGTGTAGATATATATAGATATGTTTGCAGGTACTAAAGAATAAAGAACTGTACAGTATAAAGATTCAAGATCAAAGATTGAAGATATCAAGATTCAAGACTCATGAGTATCAAGAATTTCAAGAGTTCAAGTTTCCAAGATAAGTTATATAGTTAGGAATATTGTTAAAACTCATAGAAAGGCACTGACATCTTAAAATCTATTTTATTCGTGGAATGGAATCCACTTCGTGCTCGTTAAAGGGATGGAACCCTAAGTAGGATGGAACCTACGAAAAATCTAGTGGAACATCTTTTTATATCCACGTACTTTTATTTCAAAATGATTTTCAAAATATATATAGCTTGTTTTTCAAAATGATTTTAAATATTCCTGTTTAAAAACCAAAATCATCTGTCCTGGTTTTTCAATATATTTTAGCCTCAAAAATATCCTTAGTTTTAAATATCCTTGATTTTAAATTATACTAAGTTTTTTAAACTATACTTTTGATATTAATATATTTAGCTATTTTATATATTTATACTTAAGATTTAAATATAAAAGTATAGAAAATTATTATATATATTTTAATATTGTTCTCTATAGTTATTTATGTATTATAACTATATATAAGTATATTTATAAAGTTTAAATATAAGTATAATATAATATAGAAATTATTTTCAAAGAAAAACAAATCACCAAAAAAATACAAGGGCATGTCGATATGGTCATATGTACCCCTGTCGACATGGTGACAGTTAAATTGTTTTTTAAAAAGAAGTGTCTATTCGCCACATCCCTTCACCAATGGACATGGATATTGATCTACTATAAATAAAGGGTGTTTTCAACGAATTTTAATCACTTTTTTCTCTGATTTAACTTCTCTTCTTCTTCTCCACTTTCTTATTTACAAATTACACCATTACTCTGCCGAAATCAATATCGAATCTAACTAGATAATTTCTGGTTTTGATTCTCTCCACTATCTCTACAAGATCCAAGTGCTAATCTGAGTTATAGACTTTTTGTAATCAATCAAGCGAGAAAAGGTGTGATTGTAGCCTTGGAAATCAATTGGGTGAACTTGTTGCCTCGGTAATCAAGTATCTCTACCCAGAGGATTGTGAATCTGGAGCGGTGTACCTCGTGGCCTTGAAATCGAGGATTGTATTTGTAAAAATTGTTTTTGAAAGGAAATCTGTACATGTGTTGCGGGACTGGATGTAGGGTAACTTCGAACTAGTATAAAATCTGGTGTGTTCTTTCCTTTACTGCTTTTACTTTATATTTGCATCTGTGTTTGATTCTGTGTTCATATCTGTGTCTTTTTAGTGTATACATTGTTAACAAATTAAGATAAACTCAAAAAGATTAACAAATTTCTTAAAACACTATACACCCCCCCTAGTGTTAATTCTAGCCTTAAGATCCTTAATCCGCATTCTAACACCGTTGTCAGTCCTCATGTCGCTATCAACGTGACCCACCACTCAATGTTGGTCTACAAACAACATCCATACATCCGCAACAATTGTTTTCACCCCAACCGCGACCTTATCAGAAACATGTACCTGACTCCGCAACTGTCAGAACCAATCATCCTCGAACTACTCAAATCACCATCATCTCACTTGCATACACTCGTCCTCAACAACTAGAACCAGACCCACAACCCCAGAACACGACTACCGCCTTCTTTCCTCCTAAGACCATGAAACTTGAAGATTTAGTGCCTGATTTGATTTAGAGCAGAAAGGTATCTCATAAGAAAAAAAAGGCTGTCAATTGTGAAGATCTAAGGCAAGGCAACGGATTTCTAGGAGCTGAAAACAGTAGGAGAATGGGTTGTGAGAAAGACTACAACTTTAGGGATACAGGAAGACGCATTATTAAAATTTATTTAAGGATTAATGGCTTTAGTCTCATATTTATTGGGGGGTTAGCAGCAAAATGTTCATCGAGACATGAATGATTTGTTAAAATCTTCAAGGAATAATAAAACAAGGTTGGAAGTTGAGAATGGGATCTGACTGCATATTTATTTGGATTCGGGTAAGGTTATATTTTGCTAGATTCATTATTTGGGTGAAAAAACAAGTTCACCGGTTGAAAGTAAAATTATACAGTAAGGATGAGTTGTACATCCAGTACTCAATTTGTAATAGAGATGTTTTTTACTTTTAAATGCTGTGTATCAATAAAAAAAGGGTTTTTTTTGGATTTGGCCTTGTTTTGAAAGTAATTATCGCAATTAGCCCAGTATTAACAGTAATATCGGATATAGCCCTGTTTTGGCCAGCTCAGCTCCGAGCTGGCCAAAACATACTGGCGACTTTTCAAAAGTCGTCAGTTTTATTTTTTTTGGCCATAATACGGGCGACTTTTGGGAAGTCGCCCACAGGCGACTTCCCAAAAGTCGCCCGCTTTTTTTTTAAAAAATGGGCGACTTCTGGGAAGTCGCCAGTGGGCGACTTCCCAAAAGTCGCCCATTCGGGGCTCTGCATCATAACCAGAGCCCCCTTCCTTCCTTCCTCATTCTTATCTCTTCCTCTTCTATTCCAAAAAACCCCAAAACCCTATATTCCGAAATTTTTGCCCAAACCCAATTAAATTTCGTTTATTTTTCAACAAAATACAAGATGGCAAGCTCTTCAATGCGGGATGTGCCTCAAGGTATGGGAAAATAAAAAAGTTTTCAATTTAGGGTTTTGAAGGAATTTGCAAAATAATGGTTTTTAATGATTGTTAGCAATCATTGATGGTTGTGGTATCTATGTATGGTTGAAATCATTGGTAAAATGTTGAAAAACAATGCGTAAATTTGTAGTGTTATGTTGAAAAATAAATTTGAGAATAGTGTTATCTTGTATATGTGTAGATTACTCGGAGATGCTACCTGGACCAATTGATGGATCTATCCTGTATTTGCAACAATGGCATCGAACGAATAATCCGGAATTTGTCGCGGTAAAAATATTAGTATTCAAAATGTACATATATCTGAAGGTAATGTATGTAACATGTTGATAATATTTTTGTGATATATTGACAGAGCAATACTGCAGACAAAATCATAGATCATTCGTCTAAAATGAATAGAGTAACATCTGCTCATCCAGGCGTTATACAGTTGATAGACCAAGCTGGATTTGGACTGGTTTTTAGGGTGGGGCACATCCAGTTAGATCATCATCTTATCACCGCTTTGGTGAATAGATGAAGGCCGGAGACATCGACATTTCACCTACGAGCCGGGGAGAAGACTATCACGTTGGGTGATGTTGCGTGCTTACTTGGCATACCCATAGACGGTGCTCCGTTGACCAACCCCGATCCAGTTGATTATCTTACTTTATGCCAAGAGCTCCTAGGTTTAACTCCTCCAGCCGAGGAGTGGTGGGGAAACGAAATGATACGGACACTATGGTTTAGGGAACAATTTGTGGACGACATACCAGCAGATGCCACGGAGATTCAGATTGAGCAACGAGTGAGGGCCATTATATTGCATATTATATGCTCGAGGTTGATATGCGATCATTCTAAGACACGGATATGGCTTAGATGGCTTCCATTTTTAGTAAACTTTGATGTTTGCCGCCAATATTCGTGGGGCAGTGCAGTTCTAGCATATACTTACTGCAAGTTGACGAGGCTTGCTTTGCAAGAGAGCGGAAGCATAGGTGGTTGTGTGAGTCTAGTACAGGTATGTCCATTATTTACTTTCAGCGACCGTTATTCCATATTCTTTTATCCAACCGCAACCATGTGTCTACTTTTATTTGCAGCTTTGGTGTTGGACTTATCTACCCGTGGGTAGAATAACGATGAGGAGGACGGCGGTTGATTTATCATTGCCATACGGTGCTAGGTATAATTAATTATGTAGTATACTAAGTATACGTGTTTGGAATTGAGAAGTCACAATTGAATATTTGTACAGGTGGGTAGGACCTAAAAGCACCGTTTCATCGCCGAGGCGTCATGTAGCCTTCTACCGTAATGAGCTCGATGTGCTAGACTATCAGTCTGTGACTTGGACCCCGTACGACGATGTGCTTGGACATCTTCCAAACTTATGTACCATTTCCATTCAGCCGTGGACTTCTCGGGTTCCTCTGATTTGCTTTAATGGTGTCGCCTATCATCTGCCTGACCGAGTGATGAGGCAGTTTGGTATGGCCTAGCATTTACCGGAACAACCACCGCATTACAGGATTGATATTGAAGCTGGGCAGTATGCTATGGCAATTGAGACATGGATCGAGCGCTACATGCACACGCAACAGGAACGCGGGTTCACATTGTCCGAACAAGAATATCTGTCTTGGTATTGGAACATCACTCGTCGATATGTTCTTCGTGCCATCGATCCACCTACAGTGCCTCCTCTTGTTGCATACCCCTTACACTCCTAGAGCACCTCTCGAAAGGAATGTGGTACGTAGTACATACAGTCTTTATTTCAATATTTGAAATTTATACCTTTTCTTGAATTTTATGTCATGGCAGGCGGACGGCATTTACCGTGTGATAGAAATTGTGGACGAGCTTGCACAAGAGGTTCCTGAAAGGTCGCAGGGGAAATGCTTTAGTGTAAAACGCATCTTAGAAACTATTTTGGGAAGAAACAAGTTAACAAGACCAAGACCGCCTCCTCCTCCGCCAGCACAGTTGCTCATCGAACATGCCATAGAAGCCCATGGCGTTCCTCCCACTACTCTTACGTATCAGCGACGTAGACCTCGAAAAGGCGCATCTTCATCTCAAGAAACACAGATTGAAGTTGCTCCCGGCCCTTCACAGCCTATAGATCCTACACAAGCAAGTGAAGAGGAGGATTCGCCGGATGAAATTCCACTGTCTATGAGAAAACCAAAACGAACTCCACGAGAACTTCGTAGGTTGAAGAACTGAGGATGGTATAATTTATTGATATGCTTTGTCCGGATTTGTTTTGTTGCATTGTAGGATGTTAATTGTTTGAATTAAATTGTTGAATTGGTGGATGTAGTAATTTGAGTTGTGGATGATTGAGTTTGAATGAAATGTTGAAATATTGGATGTTGTAATATGTTCAATTATTGGATGATTGAAATGTTGAATTAGTCGTTGTTGAATTAATGCAATTGGTGGTACAAGGTTTCTGTTTTGAAACCCTTCAATTTTGGGGCGACTTTTCAAAAGTCGCCAGTTGGCGACTTTTGAAAAGTCGCCCCAGAATTGCAAGGTTTCAAAACAGAAACCCAGCCCTTTAACCTTCCTCATAACTTACTTTACCAAATTGCAAATATAGAACCTAAAACCTAACCCACTTCTCTCTTCCACAAATTCAATATTTCCGGCGGCAAAAGAATATCTTTTTGAGATTTACAAACACCAAAAGAAGGTAAGATTCATAAGCTCTATTAATTTTGTTTAATCTTTTGCGATTTAGTATAACTCCAACTTTGATATTTTCAAGAATGGATAATTGGAAGATAGACGACGAGACGATGATGAAAATGTATGACGAATTTGAGAAACAACGAGGCTCTACGCCTGTTAATGAAGTAAATGTTGCAGTTGATTTCATCCCCGAAACACGGGTTGAAAACTTGCCCCCCTCTAGGGTTGGCGGTACATCGACATTGGCCATGGATAGCGGTGAATCAAAACATCAATCACTTCATGGAAGATTAATGGATGTGCTTGCTCGTCGTAACACTAACAATGCTAGTACAAGCCGGACACCGCCTCCGGTACTTTTCTATTGCGGAAATGAATGTAAATTGGTTGTGTGTCGGAATGAAAGGAATGCAGGCCGTCGCTTTTACCGTTGTGAATCGTACGACGATAATAAGATACGGCCAAATGATGTTGAATGTTGTAACTTTTTTAAATGGAAAGATCCAGAAATGTGTCCGAGGGGAGTTGCATACGCCCTTGAGATGCAAGCGGAAAACGCCCGTTTGGAGAAGTTGAACCTACAATATCGCAACGCACTATTGAATAAGGGTGTACCATTCGATAAGTTGAGTCCTCATACATTGTGGGAGGAGAAGTAAACACAAATGTAATTGTATCGTTGAATTTGTATCGGTAGCTTTCATTTATATGTAATTGTATTATGTATCGTTGAACAAGTATTGTAAAGGTTTATGAAACACTAGCTTACATCTCGAACATAGCACATGAAATAAAAACACAAACTGTTCTTACATTAACAACATACGGCTTACAAACATCAAAGCAATAATAACACGCATACGAAAACTAAATAACTGAATCACAACGACTCCTTTTGTGACCGTGCATACCACATTTACTGCATCTATTAGGCCTTGGAGGCTGCATCTCGTCCATAACGCCTTTAATTCTAGTTGACTTAGGCCTTCCTGGAGCTCGCCTTGCAGGAGGTGGAAGTACCATTTGACCTTCGTGTGGAGACCAAAACCTTTTATCTCGTACGGGATGAAATTCTCCAGAGTATGCCGCTAGGTAATTCTGAACAGAGTACCAATGTGATGCAAAATCATGATGAGCTCTGTTCGCACCATTGGCCACCGACGAACAAGCAGCCATCACATGGGCGCAGGGGAAATGCTGCAGTAATGGGATGTTGCATGTACATGAACAAGTGCTACCATCGATTATAACTTTGAATTCATCTTCGAAGTAATGAATCACTTGCCATTCAATTTGACTGAAACGGACAATCCGACAACGTCTAGCTTCGCTTGCTCTCTCCGCTATTTTTGCTTCCCATTTTGGCGTGACACGAAGTGTGGAATTCTTAGCCAACTCTCTTCTTTGGCAAAAGTAATCAACGGATCGATAGAAGGTACGTGCAACAAGTGCTCTAATAGGCAAAGATCTAGCACCCCTAAGTACACCATTAAAACTTTCTGACGCATTAGTCGTCATAACATGAAAACGACCACCATCATCTTTACATAAAGCCCAATTTTCTTCCTTTCCACCCAAACTTCTCTCTATCCAGTTGTGTGCTCTTATACTGCTGGTTTTAATTTCCTCACGAATCTTTATATACTCAATCTCCTCAGAGGCACATGCAGCAGCGTAGAATAAACTGGTCAATCGTTTGTCTTTGAAACCCGCTGCTTGAAAGTTAGCTTTCAAATGTCTGGCACGGTATCTATGTTTATGTGCAGCTAGCCATTTGCTCTGCAACGCTGTAGGTATTCCTTTCATTCTATCAGAAATGAAAGTAATACGACGATTGTTCACGCTGTGAATGAACCTTTGCATGCATGCAAAAAACCAACCCCAACTATCACTGGATTCGGACTCAACGATGGCAAATGCCAAGGGAAATAGCTGATCATTTGCATCAACGGTTGTTGCAACAAGTAAGGTGCCTTTGTATTTTCCATATAGATGTGTACCATCTATGCAAAGCAAAGGTCGACAATGGACAAATCCCTCAATACAAGGCCCAAATGACCAAAATGCACGATCAAAAACTCCATACTCATCAGTTGTCACATGTCCTACACTTCCGGGATTTGTTTTGCATATTTCACCAAAGTATTGTCGAAGGTTGGCATATGACTCTGCCCAATCGCCGTAAATTCGTTCAATTTCCTTGCTCAATGCTCTCCATGCTTTCAGATAGCTAATTTTGATAAATAATTGTTCCTCCATTAGAACTTGCACCGTCCCGGCTGTAATGTTCAAATCAGATTTCACGAAAGGCATGATCTTCGATACCATAAAGGATGATGTAGCTTGGCTATGATTTGAGTTCACTGTAGGGTTAATACATGTATGATCACTAGGATATTTTTTAATAACCCACCATCCAGCCTGTGTCTTTTTTGAGTCAATAGCATGTATTCTCCAAGGACAACTGTCATCGATGTTGCAAATGGCGGTATATTTTGCTTTGTTCGACCTTATTGGCTTAAAGGACACCGCATGTAAGATTGACCATTCAGATAGTTGTTGCAGAAATTTAGCTTTACTCTCAAACACCATGCCAACTTTGAAATTAGTTTGTACGCTGCATGATAGAAATAATTCGCTGTTGAAGTTTACATTTGCTACAATTGACTTAGCCATAATTTGTGCACTGCACAAATCATCATCCATCGGTATCTCCATTTCCGGTTCATCGATGTCCACACAATCTACTTCTGCACCTCCAAAATCATAGTCTAGTGGATCATTGTTTACTTGCATATTTTCCACCCAGGCTGTATCAACCTCTGGTATTGACACAACAGACATACTATCAAGTGCAGGAACATCTACAGCTTGTACATCTTCTTCATCTTCTACATCCATATCATCATTGCACATAGTTTGACCTGCTGGTTCATTCGGTGGTTGGACGTATGACTGTGTAGTAGTGTTGTTTGTTGCGCAGCTGCAGTAAATTAATACATCAATTTTAGTTTATTGCTACATACCAACGATTTTGCAACATATTGCAATATTTAACTTACTTTTGGCTTAAATGGTAAAATTCGGGCCGAGTTGGCTGCATTCGTTCATTTGTACGGCTACTCGATGCTCTAGCACTTCTTTGAGTGCAATTCTGAATTGGAGTAAAACTGCACGGGAATACAAATTAGGTATAATATTAATATAAATTCAATACAACATATCTCGCTGTAATCACGGCTAAACGATACCTCTGACTCATTCGTGGAAAGTTGTCCTGCGTTAAATGTGGATAGGTAAAGTGGACATTTGGCTACAAACTCATGAATGGATGAAACCCATAATACATTTGTTGTTGTCCGTATTGCGATATGTGTTGAGTCGGATTGCTAAAACTAGGTGACGGAATTCCTTGCCCAGTACTCATGTTCCCCACCATTCTAGAATATTCTTCAACGCCAAAATTTGTTACAGGTGCCGGTGTTGCTTGTTCTGCAACCGATCTCCTTTTTTTCCCAACAAACAACTCAATAGATTTGGTCGAGGCAGCAAACATTAATTCAACATCCTCGTCGTCAACAATTTTGATTGCTTTGGATCCGGAATCTGTTGGCCAATTGCAAACTATTTCAATCTCGTACTCTTCTAGTTTTATCTTTGTTGCTTTATATACCGACTCTTTCAACTACTCAAAAGTAGATCCTCTTCGAACTTTAGCCGGTTTGTAAGATCCACCAAGATATTTCGCACACATTAAATCGTCAATAACCAATTCACCATCAAAATAGCAGATAGTTGGAATAAAACTAGAAGCCATTCTACATCAAGCAAAAAATAATTTAGTTTGCAAACTAAATTCAAAACTTAGGGTTTCTACTGCATACCTTGATTGGATTCGACCGTATGACGTTTTCCTATGCTTGAGGTAGATCTTCGAAATCTACTACTTTTGTTGAAAAAAAAACGAAATTTAATTGGGTTTGGGCAAAAATTTCGGAATATAGGGTTTTGGGGTTTTTTGGAATAGAAGAGGAAGAGATAAGAATGAGGAAGAAAGGAAAGGGGCTCTGGTTATGATGCAGAGCCCCGAATGGGCGACTTTTGGGAAGTCGCCCACTGGCGACTTCCCAGAAGTCGCCCATTTTTTTAAAAAAAAAGCGGGCGACTTTTGGGAAGTCGCCTGTGGGCGACTTCCCAAAAGTTGCCCGTATTATGGCCAAAAAAAAAAATAAAACTGGCGACTTTTGAAAAGTCGCCAGTATGTTTTGGCCAGCTCGGAGCTGCGCTGGCCAAAACAGGGCTATATCCGATATTACTTTTAATACTGGGCTAATTGCGATAATTACTTTCAAAATAAGGCCAAATCCAAAAAAAACCCGAAAAAAATGATGATTTGTCATGTTGTGAATTTACTTGTACTATGAAGTACAATTTAATGTAAGAAAAATTGTATTGTGTTTCTGCGTGTTACTTTGTTATGCTTATTCTATTTGAAAGTTTAACTAAATTGAAGAAAAAGCATATTGCTTTTGTGCATGTTACTTTGTTATGTTTATTCTGTTTGAAAGTTAAAACTAAATTAACTAGCCAGCATGTTTAATTTCTATTCTGAAAAGTTTAAGACCGATCAAAGACCATATTTCAGTCTTAAGAATTCAGTCTTTACAAATACTTAAGACCGAAATCCATTCTTTATTTGTTAAGACCGAAAATTCAGTCACAAATCAAATTTTTGGACTAGAGATTCAAAGACTGAAATGTCAGTCTTTAATCTGTCTTTAAATTTTATATAGAGACCGAAATACTTAATTAAAGACTGAATTAATGAGTCTCTAATTCAATATATTTTTGTAGTGTTTTAATGGTGCAGTTTCTAACTGTATATTAGTAATGCGGTTAACAACTGCATTTTAATGGTATTAAAATACAGTTTTTAACCGCATTACTAAATTGCAGTTGAAAACTCATATGTAAAGTTATGTTTTTCAAAATTTTATTTTTAAATATCAACAATACATATCATTGGAAAGTTTATTAAATTTTTGATTGAATTGTGAAAACAATTCTTAAATCCGATTAATCTATGAAAAGTTATCACATGTTGAAGATTGAAAATAAATGAGTTGACGAATGCTAGAAATCGTCGAACATGCTGTTAGAAAAGTAGGGACTTAATTTATATAATTAATGAGTATGGAATCCGCTTTATAATTCAATTATGAAATAGGGACCCAAAATTAATATTCTAAATTAAAAAATTAAAAACATGTTCTATGTTTTCTATTAGGTCTAAGAACTGAGATAATTTGTAGAGTTGTTATGGTAATGGTTAGCGTTAACATTTCGCAAAGGCCGTTACCATGCCAATTCTACTTGTAGGCTAAAATTGTTTACCGTTATCGATCGGCTGATATACCAAAGACTAGTATACCGATAATTTGGTAACCGTTACATTGGTAATGGTAAATTACCATTTGTTCAAGAAAGTCTGCAACTTGACATGTTTTTACAATATAATGCATCTTCGTTATACTATAAACTATTTATAGTGTTACTCAATGAAGACGGAAATGTAAAAGACAAGAAGTGTATTTGGCATTGTTCTACCTAGTTACGGAACTAAATTTAACTATTTAGTTGGTTTTAAATGTCCGTGATAATGCATATCTCACGAATATACATGTATTTTATATTGATTGGTAAAATTATCAATATCGTCGGTTTTGAAGAAATGTTATCGATAATTTACCATAGAAAATGATAAATTTACTATTATCATACTGATTAAACTGGTATACCGATTTCAACTAAAAATGGTTACCAATTGAATGATAATCAGATCGATCGTTAGGGAGATTTGCCTACTGTGAGAGCCTAATCAAATTAGTTTAAAACCAACAAAACGTGCTCCCGATAAGCACCATTATTCAAGTGGTTAAGTGATTCGACTTTGGTGCTAGAGGTCATAAATTCGAAACTTACATAACGTGATTCGAAAGTTTATTGACATATGATATGTTGTTCTAGTGACATGTTGTATATAAAGTACCATTTCAAAAAACAAAAAAAACAAAACGTGCTCCTCGTTTCACTCAAATTTTGCTTTCCCAAGTATATGCCCAAATATCTTCATATATTCCTCCTCTCAAATACTTATCTTGGTCCTCTCCAATTTCTCCTTATAAAATTAAAGGATTTTTTTTGGATTAGGCCTTGTTTTGAAAGTAATTATCGCAATTAGCCCAGTATCAAAACTAATATCGGATATAGCCTTGTTTTGGCCAGCTCAGCTCCGAGCTGGCCATAACATACTGGCGACTTTTCAAAAGTCGCCAGTTATATTTTTTTTTGGCCATAACGAGGGCGACTTTTGGGAAGTCGCCCACTGGCGACTTCCCAAAAGTCGCCCGCTTTTTTTTAAAAAAAATGGGCGACTTCTGGGAAGTCGCCAGTGGGCGACTTCCCAAAAGTCGCCAGTGGGCGACTTCCCAAAAGTCGCCCATTCGGGGCTCTGCAAAATAACCAGAGCCCCCCTCCCTTCTTTCCTCATTCTCATCTCCTCCATTTCTTTACCAAATAACCCCAAACCCTATATTCCGAAATTTTTGCCCAAACCCAATTAAATTTCGTTTATTTTTCAACAAAAATACAAGATGGCAAGCTCTTCAATGCGGGATGTGCCTCAAGGTATGGGAAAATAAAAAAGTTTTCAATTTAGGGTTTTGAAGGAATTTGCAAAATAATGGTTTTTAATGATTGTTAGCAATCATTGATGGTTGTGGTATCTATGTATTGTTGAAATCATTGGTAAAATGTTGAAAAACAATCCGTAAATTTGTAGTGTTATGTTGAAAAATAAATTTGAGAATAGTGTTATCTTGTATATGTGTAGATTACTCGGAGATGCTACCTGGACCAATTGATGGATCTGTCCTGTATTTGCAACAACGGCATCGAACGAATAATCCGGAATTTGTCATGGTAAAAATCTTAGTATTCAAAATGTACATATATCTGAAGGTAATGTATGTAACATGTTGATAATATTTTTGTGATATATTGACAGAGCAATACTGCAGACAAAACCATAGATTATTCGTCTAAAATGAATAGAGTAACATCTGCTCATCCAGGCGTTATACAGATGATAGACCAAGCTGGATTTGGACTGGTTTTTAGGGTGGGGCACATCTAGTTAGATCATCATCTTATCACCGCTTTGGTGGATAGATGGAGGCCGGAGACATCGACATTTCACCTACGAGCCGGGGAGATGACTATCACGTTGGGTGATGTTGCGTGCTTACTTGGCATACCCATAGACGGTGCTCCATTGACCAACCCCGATCCAGCTGATTATCTTACTTTATGCCAAGAGCTCCTAGGTTTAACTCCTCCAGCCGAGGAGTGGTGGGGAAACGAAATGATACAGACACTATGGTTTAGGGAACAATTTGTAGACGACATACCAGCAGACGCCACGGAGATTCAGATTGAGCAACGAGCCAGGGCCATTATATTGCATATTATATGCTCGAGGTTGATATGTGATCATTCTAAGACACGGATATGGCTTAGATGGCTTCCATTTTTAGTAAACTTTGATGTTTGCCGCCAATATTCGTGGGGCAGTGCAGTTCTAGCATATACTTACTGCGAGTTGACGAGGCTTGCTTTGCAAGAGAGCGGAAGCATAGGTGGTTGTGTGAGTCTAGTACAGGTATGTCCATTATTTACTTTCGGCGACCGTTATTCCATATTTTTTATCCAACTGCAACCATGTGTCTACTTTTATTTGCGGCTTTGGTGTTGGACTTATCTACCCGTGGGTAGAATAACGATGAGGAGGACGGCGGTTGATTTATCATTGCCATACGGTGCTAGGTATAATTAATTATGTAGTATACTAAGTATACGTGTTTGGAATTGAGAAGTCACAATTGAATATTTGTAAAGGTGGGTAGGACCTAAAAGCACCGTTTCATCGCCGAGGCGTCATGTAGCCTTCTACCGTAATGAGCTCGATGTGCTAGACTATCAGTTTGTGCTTGCTCGTCGTAACACTAACAATGCTAGTACAAGCCGGACACCGCCTCCGGTACTTTGTTATTGTGGAGATGAATGTAAATTGGTTGTGTGTCGGAATGAAAGGAATGCGGGCCGTCGCTTTTACCATTGTGAATCGTACGACGATAATAAGATACGGCCAAATGATGTTGAATGTTGTAACTTTTTTAAATGGAAAGATCCAGAAATGTGTCCGAGGGGAGTTGCATACGCCCTTGAGATGCAAGCGGAAAACGCCCGTTTGGAGAAGTTGAACCTACAATATCGCAACGCACTATTGAATAAGGGTGTACCATTCGATAAGTTGAGTCCTCGTACATTGTGGGAGGAGAAGTAAACACAAATGTAATTGTATCGTTGAATTTGTATCGGTAGCTTTCATTTATATGTAATTGTATTATGTATCGTTGAACAAGTATTGTAAAGGTTTATGAAACACTAGCTTACATCTCGAACATAGCACATGAAATAAAAACACAAACTGTTCTTACATTAACAACATACGGCTTACAAACATCAAAGCAATAATAACACGCATACGAAAACTAAATAACTGAATCACAACGACTCCTTTTGTGACCGTGCATACCACATTTACTGCATCTATTAGGCCTTGGAGGCTGCATCTCGTCCATAACGCCTTTAATTCTAGTTGACTTAGGCCTTCCTGGAGCTCGCCTTGCAGGAGGTGAAAGTACCATTTGACCTTCGTGTGGAGACCAAAACCTTTTATCTCGTACGGGATGAAATTCTCCAGAGTATGCCGCTAGGTAATTCTGAACAGAGTACCAATGTCATGCAAAATCATGATGAGCTCTGTTCGCACCATTGGCCACCGACGAACAAGCAGCCATCACATGGACGCAGGGGAAATGCTGCAGTAATGGGATGTTGCATGTACATGAACAAGTGCTACCATCGATTATAACTTTGAATTCATCTCCGAAGTAATGAATCACTTGCCATTCAATTTGACCGAAACGGACAATCCGACAACGTCTAGCTTCGCTTGCTCTCTCCGCTATTTTTGCTTCCCATTTTGGCGTGACATGAAGTGTGGAATTCTTAACCAACTCTCTTCTTTGGCAAAAGTAATCAACGGATCGATAGAAGGTACGTGCAACAAGTGCTCTAATAGGCAAAGATCTAGCACCCCTAAGTACACCATTAAAACTTTCTGACGCATTTGTCGTCATAACATGAAAACGGCCACCATCATCTTTACATAAAGCCCAATTTTCTTCCTTTCCACCCAAACTTCTCTCTATCCAGTTGTGTGCTCTTACACTGGTGGTTTTAATTTCCTCACAAATCTTTATATACTCAATCTCCTCAGAGGCACATGCAGCAGCGTAGAATAAACCGGTCAATCGTTTGTCTTTGAAACCCGCTGCTTGAAAGTTAGCTTTCAAATGTCTGGCACGGTATCTATGTTTATGTGCAGCTAGCCATTTGCTCTGCAACGTTGTAGGTATTCCTTTCATTCTATCAGAAATGAAAGTAATACGGCGATTGTTCACGCAGTGAATGAACCTTTGCATGCATGCAAAAAACCAACCCCAACTATCACTGGATTAGGACTCAACGATGGCGAATGCCAAGGGAAATAGCTGATCATTTGCATCAACGGCTGTTGCAACAAGTAAGGTGCCTTTGTATTTTCCATATAGATGTGTACCATCTATGCAAAGCAAAGGCCGACAATGGACAAATCCCTCAATACAAGGCCCAAATGACCAAAATGCATGATCAAAAACTCCATACTCATCAGTTGTCACATGTCCTACACTTCCGGAATTTGTTATGCATATTTCACCAAAGTATTGTCGAAGGTTGGCATATGACTCTGCCCAATCGCCGTAAATTCGTTCAATTGCCTTGCTCAATGCTCTCCATGCTTTCAGATAGCTAATTTTTATAAATAATTGTTCCTCCATTAGAACTTGCACCGTCCCGGCTGTAATGTTCAAATCAGATTTCATGAAAGGCATGATCTTCGACACCATAAACGATGATGTAGCTTGCCTATGATTTGAGTTCACTGTAGGGTTAACACATGTATGATCACTAGGATATTTTTTAATAACCCACCATCCAGCCTGTGTCTTTTTTGAGTCAATAGCATGTATTCTCCAAGGACAACTGTCAGCGACGTTGCAAATGGCGGTATATTTTGCTTTGTTCGACCTTATTGGCTTAAAGGACACCGCATGTAAGATTGACCATTCTGATAGTTGTTGCAGAAATTTAGCTTTACTCTCAAACACCATGCCAACTTTGAAACCAGTTTGTACGCTGCATGATAGAAATAATTCGCTGTTGAAGTTTACATTTGCTACAATTGACTTAGCCATAATTTGTGAACTGCACAAATCATCATCCATCGGTATCTCCATTTCCGGTTCATCGTTGTCCACACAATCTACTTCTGCACCTCCAAAATCATAGTCTAGTGGATCATTGTTTACTTGCATATTTTCCACCCAGGCAGTATCAACCTCTGGTATTGACACAACAGACATACTATCAAGTGCAGGAACATCTACAGCTTGTACATCTTCTTCATCTTCTACATCCATATCATCATTGCACATAGTTTGACCTGCTGGTTCATTCGGTGGTTGGACGTATGACTGTGTAGTACTGTTGTTTGCTGCGCAGCTGTAGTAAATTAATACATCAATTTTAGTTTATTGCTACATACCAACGATTTTACAACATATTGCAATATTTAACTTATTTTTGGCTTAAATGGTAAAATTCGGGCCGAGTTGGCTGCATTCGTTCATTTGTAGGCTACTCGATGCTCTAGCACTTCTTTGAGTGCAATTCTGAATTGGAGTAAAACTGCACGGGAATACAAATTAGGTATAATATTAATATAAATTCAATACAACATATCTCGCTGTAATCACGGCTAAACGATACCTTTGACTCATTCGTGGAAAGCTGTCCTGCGTTAAATGTGGATAGGCAAATTGGACATTTGGCTGCAAACTCATGAATGGATGAAACCCATAATACATTTGTTGTTGCCCGTATTGCGATATGTGCTGAGTCGGATTGCTAAAACTAGGTGACGGAATTCCTTGCCCAGTACTCATGTTCCCCACCATTCTAGAATATTTTTCAACGCCGAAATTTGTTACAGGTGCCGGTGTTGCTTGTTCTGCAACCGATCTCCTTTTTTTCCCAACAAACAACTCAATAGATTTGGTCGAGGCAGCAAACATTAATTCAACATCCTCGTCGTCAACAATTTTGATTGCGTTGGATCCGGAATCTGTTGGTCAATTGCAAACTATTTCAATCTCGTACTCTTCTGGTTTTATCTTTGTTGCTTTATATACCGACTCTTTCAACTTTTCAAAAGTAGATCCTCTTCGAACTTTAGCCGATTTGTAAGATCCACCAAGATATTTCGCACACATTAAATCGTCAATAACCAATTCACCATCAAAATAGCATATAGTTGGAATAAAACTAGGAGTCATTCTACATCAAGCAAAAAAAAATTTAGTTTGCAAACTAAATTCAAAACTTAGAGTTTCTACTGCATACCTTGATTGGATTCGACCGTATGACGTTTTTCTATGCTTGAGGTAGATCTTCGAAATCTACTACTTTTGTTGAAAAATAAACGAACTTTAATTGGGTTTGGGCAAAAATTTCGGAATATAGGGTTTGGGGTTTTTTGGTAAAGAAATGAAAGAGATGAGAATGAGGAAGGAAGGGAGGGGGGCTCTGGTTATGTTGCAGAGCCCCGAATGGGCGACTTTTGGGAAGTCGCCCACTGGCGACTTCCCAAAAGTCGCCCATTTTTTTAAGAAAAAAGCGGGCGACTTTTGAGAAGTAGCCAGTGGGCGACTTCCCAAAAGTCGCCCTCGTTATGGCCAAAAAAAAATATATAACTGGCGACTTTTGAAAAGTCGCTAGTATATTATGGCCAGCTCGAAGCTGAGCTGGTCAAAACAAGGCTATATCCGATATTAGTTTTGATACTGGACTAATTGCGATAATTACTTTCAAAACAAGGCCTAATCCAAAAAAAACCCTTTATTAATTTCAAACTTACACTGAAGAAAGAAAATAATAAATAAATAAATTTAAGAGAGGTTTACACTTCAATGATCTATGGGAAGAGTAAATAAATTTTGAATTAGGAACTAATAGATTTATGCAGAGAAGAACAAAGATAGGTAAACTCTTAATCCAACTGTACTTTTTTGTAGTTCTAACTTGATCATGGCTGCCAAAATATTCATCTTTATTTAATTATTTACCTAATTTTATTCTCTAAGAACATGCTCTGAGTGCTCTTTTCACATAATACTCATCCGAGAATATGGTATTTCAACATAATGCATTAGAGGCAAATCAAAATCAAGAAGCCACAATTTGATGTTAGCCAAACTACTCAAACGGGATATATCAAAAATCAAATTGCTATACAAATATGGAATGATTACATAACAACTCATCTATAAACTTAGATGGTTAAGTATGAATTTTTTTTTTATTTATCTTTTCTTAATGGGAACTTGCTTTGCTAATGATAATAAACCACTTGCTCTTTCTTAATTGGTCACGTTTCTCCTGCTTGCTTCTATAGATGATATTTGTACGAACAGTTCAGTCGGTACTGAATGTCAGAAAATAAAAATGTCACCGTATTATAAAGTGGTCCTACCAGTGAAAAGAGAGGTAGTGTTGTAGTGGAAAATATAGTACAGTGCACAGTACAATGAAGGCCATGCTGAATAAAAATTTACAGGCACAAAACATGTCGTAGAATTGTAAACGAAAGTAGATTGTAACATAGAGAAGCCTAGTCTAAAGTCCAGTGCGGCAGATGTTATGTTTGGAATAATTGGTTGTAATAGTAGTAAGAATATTGATTAATATTTGTTGATAAAAAATTAGTAGCTGACAGTGTCATACCATGTATGTTCGTTAATCGGTTTTCCCATTGATTGACAGTCCTGATTTTGCATAAACTCCAAGTTTAAAGGTTATACTTATAAGCATTAACGTGTATGGATGAGGTAGCTAATGGCAAATGGTGTACGTATTACATATCTAAAGCCATAAGTTGAAAACGCGCCTCAGCTAAAGAGTAGCAACTGATAACTACTGACTTAGTCAGCTAAAAAGAAACAACATAGAGTTACATAGCATTAGTTAATGCAAAGTACAAAAATAGAGGGAGGAAGATGATTTTTATCCGGAAGATTTTTAACGAACAAAATGCATTCATAATGCGACAATAATGAAAACGAAGAACCCAATGAGAGAGTTAGCAAACAGTCTGAATATAAGTATATGTTCAGTGGAGGACTGAAAGAAAAACAAAGTAATAAGTGAAAGCCTTTACTAACAGTGCATGTATTTTAAGAGCTTCGAAAATGAAAGTTATAAAACAGGAAGTGTCAAGTACAAACAAAAAAGAAAAGACAGCATAGTATGTAGAATGTAGAATGAAGAAAGCACAAAATACAACCGTACATAAAGTTTATTAGATGGAAACAAACACTAAAGATCTAGTGAAGGGAGTGGTGGATCTTGTAGCAGAGTACTCTGAAGCTGGACTGATGGTGACTTAAGCGGATCCTCAATCTTCCTTCATGTCTTTCTTCTGTCTCTGTGACTGCTTTGTACCAATATAGCCAACGTTTTCCACTGTCTCTTCGTAATCCTGGGACAAATAATAATTAATGAACGAAGTTTAAGTTATTTTTATGTACGGTTACCGATGTATATATACTTCAGTATCCATAGTTTGTTTTATTCAGTATTTAGTTGTGGGATTTTAATATATAGTTTGTGCACTGTTATGCAAGAGCTCAGTTGAAAAAGATCAATAACGAAGTGTTGATTGGAAAAAACTAATAATCAGCTGATGTTGTACTACATAGTCACAGTATAACGGTTGAGTGGTAATATTCGATTAGATTATATTTTCCTTTGAAAGTGTACATGTACCATTAATACAACTTAGAGTACAACAATAAGTTGTTACAGTGCAAAGAAATCTTATGGTGGTTGCAGAGAAAAGTAATGGGAATTGATTACTTACAGTGATAGTTATTCCATGCCTTGAACCCTTCGTACAGGCGTTCTGTAATTGTCCTTTTATCGAGTGGTATCCTTTTTCGTACTTCGTATCATAACCCTGTGAATGTTAAGTATGTATGATATGTCTTTATATAGTGGTTCAGAATACCAGTTTTGATGATTTTTTCCCCTACCGTGCTGCATCGATGCCAGTGATCGTAGTTGTTACATCGGAAGCTTCGTCGAGCGTAATACTTTCCTCAGTTTGTGCTGGGGACTGTGATAATGTAATTGATTAAGAGGGAAAGGGCATAGCAATAACTTTTATTGAAGTTTATGGCTTTCACGTTCAGAGTATTGGCTACAGATGCAATACTTACCTCAGTTTTTACACTGCAGCGGCCTTCATCTCTACTCTCTAGTCATTTTGACAATTAAGTAATCTATAATTTCCGAATGTTATGTTTAACAACTAAAAAGATATCTTAGAACCATGTCCATATCATAAATTTATGCATGGTTAAAATATAATATCAATAACGAAACATACAGATAGTAGTATAACTCAGAAGAACATGATACATGCTAGATAACAAACTGTACATCCATTCACAACAGTCATAGAACTATAATTACATGGCATAGAATCTGAAATTTAACAGTTAAGACATATAAAAACAAAATTAAACATAGAGGAATAGTATGATTTGAGGTTGACATTAAAAGAGGAATTAAGGTGATATGTATAACCAATGGTTGTACACCATTGGTTAACAAATTCATTATAAATGTAGAATTGTACATGGTACAGGTTTGATTATACAGTTTGGAAGAAGATTCAGAAAATTTTGAATGTAACAGATATAACAGCAGAAACGAAGTAAACGTGTGTACTGTTTTTTTTTCGTTCAAAAATTGCTAGATTAGTACGATACAGAGTAGATATAATACGCAGGAAATCATTTGTGTGGTAATAAAATGTAGTGATATCAAATACAAAAGTGTTTTGTTATTAAATCCGGGTTACAATGTTGATGCTTTTGTAAACTATTCAAGTTATAGAATTTAGCCTCAGCACATGCAAAATACATGTTATGAAGTACAAATTAAATAATTCCAGCGATTAGTATAGTAGTTATAGTGGGCTTGTACGTGGTATACTGTGTTCTGGATTTTTTAACTGACAGGAACAATAGGCAGGCAGTATAAAAGAAAAAGAGGTTATTTTCGAAGGGAAAAATTCGAAGCTCATTTTTGACAATAGTGGAATTTGTTATTCAGCAGAGAAAATAAATATGCACATAAAAACTGAGTTCAACCGCCACTTTCAAAAAAAAAAGTACAGAATTATAAGATAACAAAAAATAACATAGAAAAGAAACAATCATAATGTAATATATACAGAACGCGCAGTGATTGAATAATAAAGTAACATATTGAATACAGGGAACATTTGGCATACATCCTTAGTAGGTTTGAAAATATACAAAATATCATTCCGTTTTAATTATAAGTTTCTCGGTCTTATTTTTAAACGCGACAAAAAGATTTCCTTAAATTCCCTTACGTCTTCTCCGAAAAAAAACCATAACCATTCACCTGAATTATAAATCGGAATTAGTCGCTACTTCAAAAATCGATGTCCTAATCGAATCCAGAACTAAAGAAAGTTGAGATTCAGAAGATGAAAACAACACAAATCAGAAAATCAAAGATTATCTATTAAGAAATTTCGATTTTTATTCTATTTTAATAACTAAATTTGATAAAATTTTCAGATATTTATTAGAAAAGCTCAAAAACATTCACATACAAACAATATTATGCCTAATTTAATGCATCGAAATAGTTACATGAAAATTTAAACATATTTTCCCAAATTAATATACAATATTCTGATTTAATATAGAATTTTCTGTAAATTGTTTACAGTAGTAGAAGTTTTATATAACTGCACACTTCTATGCAACTATATACAATAATTGCAGCCATATATGCGACTATATTTAGTATTTGCGGACAAATCTGCAATTATTGCAAACCTGCATTGTGGTAAAAAAATTGCAGTCAAATCTGCAAATATTGAAAATAAATGCATAAAACACTGTAAAAATAGTGTTGACATTTATAGTGAAGCGTCTAATTATACAAATAAAAATGCAAAAAAATTTCAGCAAATATTTTCTCATCTACATGTAGATATGTTGATTATTTCTAGTTATATGCAATTTTATTGAAAAGTTGCAGACATATATGCATTTATTATGAATAGTTGCATACATCTTTGCAATTACTATTAACAATTGCATTTTTAAATGCATTTCACTTATGAAGTTATGAATTGCATCATTTTTAAATGCATGTCTGATATGCATCTTAAAATTACACCTGTTATATGCAAATTTTAACTGCATATGAAATATGCAGTTAAAACATACAATTAAATGATGTAAATTTTTAAGTGCATTTCACTTACGCAGTTAAAAAGTCATAAGATTTTTATTATACTTGCAGACATATATGCAATTATTATGAATAGTTGCATACATGTTTGCAATTTTTTATGAACAACTACATTTCACTTATGCAGTTATAAATTGCATCGTTTTTAACTGCATATCTGTCATGCAGTGAAAAATAGCACATGTTAAATACAATTTTTAACTGCATATGCAGTTAAAACATACACTTGAATCATGCAAATTTTGAAATGCATTTCACTTATGCAGTTAAAAATTCATAAGATTCTTATTATACTTGCATACATATCTAATATAAAGTGATGAATTGTATTATTTTTAACTGCATATATCGTATGCAGTTAAAAATTACAGCTGTTAAATGTGTTTTTTAACTACATACTTGATATGCAGTTAATAAATACAGCTGTTAAATGCAAATTATCAACACACATAAAATTTTACAATAATTCTCGATAACTGTTGAAAAATACACATTTATTTAGATAACTAAAGATTTTGATAAATACAGCCATGAACACAATTACTTACAATAACTGCAGCAGAGTCTGCAGTTATTTTACTTAACTGCATACAACTCTGCATTTACATACAAGAGTAAAAATAAAATTTCTCTAAACAAAAAACATCATATTATTCGAATTACTTAATATAACTTATACCTGCTATGCATAATTATACAAAGAACATTGCTAAATTATCAAAAAATTGCAAAAAACATTAATACAAAGTCGATTGAAAATTAAATCAAGCGTTTACCTGCAAGATGATGAAGCCGTAATGAATTGAAAAAAAAATCGAACAGTAGATCGAATTAAATCTGATTTCCCTACGAAGATTTCAAATCTTGTTCGCCAATACAATCACACGAGAATAGTCAACATGAAATAAACGACGGTAATTAGGGAAACAAAATATTGTAAAAAAAAGTAGGGATCAAATTTACAAGTTTAAAACAGAAGAAGTTTTGGACTTTTAAATTTGATTTTAGGGACGTAGGCCTTTCACTTGTATGTATGCCTTTGAAAAAGCGACAGTTGATACTACTTATTTTAGTCTTCAACAGTCCCAGTGATAGAATATTTGGTTATCACTGATCATCTTAGTTGATAGCACAAGAAAATTTAAAAGGGGACGACAGTGTCATTCCTAAAACTGGATCTATGAACAGGTAGCTCAAACTGAAAACTGATTAATAACAGCCAGCCACAATGAGCACACTGACCAATGAAATGCAGTCCGAAGCAAATAAAAAACTTGACTAGTAAAGGGTATATGGGAACACGCAGTAGAAGCGAAATTTGATATTTAAACAAATTACGTACCAGCGGAAATGAGTCTGTCGATAGCTGGGTTGGCGTTAAACACATGACATATACGTATTATGTATACAAACTTCTATTAAAGATCTATTACCTGGAAATAAATGTTTGGTGTCGTGAAATAAGAAAAATAGAATATGAATGGACATATACAGTACACGTACGGTTACAACCGTTGACAGTAGAGTGAGTAGAACACAATGAATTAATCGTACTGCACACCTTCACGGTTTGCAAGGGTTTGAAAAATCTGATTATTTGTCACTGCCAGCTGTGAAAAAAATAAGATGCAACAGTACAATTAGGTAATGTGGGATACGGTATTAGTGTAATTGGTTGTGCAAAGTAAATAACTATGTACGTACCTATCACATTCTTAAATGCTTCATTGTAAACAATATTTTTTGTATACGTTTGGCGGCCTTCCTCGGTTGAACCCACAAGTATTTTCAAGCCAGAATGTGACGTTGTTCGTGAAACTGCGACATAAAGTTGACCATGTACAAGCACAGGTCTGGGTAGGTAAATCCCAACATGTTCCAATGTTTGACCTTGACTTTTGTTAATTGTCATAGCAAAGCAAACACGAACTGGAAATTGTCTCCGTCTTAAAACAAACGGTCATTTTCTGTCATTAGAAGTAAGCACTATTCTAGGAATTAGTACTTTTCGACCAATATTATTTCCAGTTACGATTGACACATCCATCACTCTCGAAGCTAGTTGTGTGACAATCAATCTAGTACCATTAAACAACCCGAGGCTTTGGTTAAGATTCCATAGTAGCATTATTGGAATGCCTACCTTCAATTGTAAATTATGGTTGGGAAGCCCCGATATTCTAGGTGTATTCAATTATTCCGTTGGGTACATAATATTTTGATCATCTGTAGTATCGGAAATAGAGCTAATTGAATCAGCACTTAGATAGTTCTGAGACTTCCACTTATAAGACTAATTGCATATGAATATATTTCCTCCACACAGTCATTAGTTGGTGCATTATACATCTATCTCTTAAAAAGTTTGTATTCATTAAATTTTTATCCAATTCTGAATATATAGTGGTAACAATTTATGCTATGTCATCATCAATTTGAGGAATAATAAATTCGTCTGGTATTTGAACCCAAGTTGGCTCCTCATCTTCCTCTAATGAAATAGTGGTTAAGTTTCCTTCTCCTACGTCTACAACCCATTTTGCAAACTTTGCTACCTTCTCAAACTCATCTTTGTTTGTTGTACACGTTTTTAGACGCATGTTAGTATTGAGAAAAAAACAGTAAATTTACTCCATAAAGGAGATTGATTAATTACAAATCATACAATCATTTGTTTAGTACCTTTAGGAATGACAGGAAGAGTTTGTCTGAAGTCCCCTTCTAAAAGTATTGTTTTTCCACCAAACAATTTATTTTCATTATCAGCGGAATTATTAGAAACAATATCAGTTAAACTTTTTTCAAAAGCCTCCAACGCATTACGATGCATCATATGTGTTTCATCCCATATTATCATATCAATTTTTCTAAGCAGGTCTGCTAAATAGGACTGCTTAGATATATCACAAGTTGAGTTGTCATCCAGATTTATGGGTATTTTAAATTTGGAATGTGCAGTCCTTCCTCTGGGAAGAAGCAAAGAAGTAATTCCTGAAGAAGCCACAGCTAACACAATCTTACCTTCAAAACGTAAGCCGCTTATAATAGTCTTCCACAAAAACATTTTCCCTGTACCCCCACTTCCATAGACCAAAAAAAATCCACCAGATCATGTATTCACCGCTTGTTGTACAACAAAACATTCCTCTGCTCATTGTTCAATAGTGGAAGCGGTCTTTGAACTTCCTCCTTCATCGTGTCACAGTCATACCCTACCTCTTCATTAATCAAAGTATTACCCAATATGTCCTTCGAATACATATCTATTTCAATCTTAGTTAAAAATTCATTCACGGATCTATTACTCCTACTCATAATTTTATCTCTCTTTCAAAGTCTTTGATTTCACCCAATTATTTGATGGATTACAGCAATTTCCATTAACATTCCTGTTTTGCCAGATAATATCTTCGGACATCGTTTCCCAATGATTTTCCCAAAGCTGGCTGGGGTTTAAGATCTCACAAAACAACAATAATGTTGCAAACATTTCCCGCAAAGATGAGGGCGATGCCCATTGACACGCCTCTGTTATTGCTTCATTCCACTCGTTATCGTCTTCTAACAATACATGAGCAACACATGCTGCTTTAAACATTTCCTAACATATGCCATCGACTGTTCTAATATCTGCATAGCAGGTAGAACTCATCACAATATTTAGCAACATTCGCATGTAAAACCTTTTCCCCGCTGTTGGATGAGAGTAATATATTCGATCAATCTTCCCACCTTTCTTTCTCATTTTCCACTTTTTCCCCTCTTATCCCATACCCATTTTGTAGGAAAGTCAACATATGTCAATCGTCTTGCTTCAGGGAACATCTTATTAGTTTTTAATCACTCTGTGAACATAGTCTTATCCAAATTCGGTTGTCTTTGTACATCAATTAAACTTTCAGAGTAATAAAAAAAATGGTATGCTCCCCCGACATATGGAACATAAGTCTCTCAACTGCTGGAGTTCGATATTGTATGTCAAACTCAAATATTCTCCAACTTGCTTCAGAAGCGGAAATATACCTACAATCAAGGTATGTCTTCACCTCATCTACCTCTCGTACAAATGTTTGACTATCACTTTTGTTATCCTCAATCACAACAGTTGCCCTGTCATGTCCTTTCTTTATATACTTAAACAAATACTTAACTGATCTCGCTCTATTGCATATCTCCACATTAACATGTACTTGATATTTTACAACCAGGTCAACATTATGTGGTATCACCCGACGACTATCTTGACAAAAACCTTTTTCAGTAGCAGTGGAACGTCCATCATTCCTCCTTTTGTAAACTGGAAAACCATTCTTGTCAAACGTCGTTTCTTTGCAATATTCCTTTGGAAAGTGTTTTGAGCACACCCCAGCAACCATACATGGACATGATGGGTTTTCATCACCACATGGTCCATGTATCATAAATTGACAAATTGACTGGTGTGCCAATGGATCTGCATGAACATTGGGTATTTCAGCGCCAACCATTCTATCAACATCACCAACAGTTTTTGTTCTATTACTTCCAACTACAAACACAAGTATGTGAGCATGTGGAGGTCCTCGCTTTTGTAATTCAATGGTATATAACACTACATATTGAAATTAGAAAGAAAATTAATAAGCAACAAAAGGTTATAATGATATATTTATAATGGATGAGCATAAATAGTAGAAAAATAATTACATGCTTTCACTTTCCCAAAATGTTCCTCGTCTTTTATGTCCTTAATTAATTCCATAAGTTTAATTCGGAAAACACGTGAAACTATATCTGGTCGGTCTTCAGTTCTTTGTCCCGGAAAGCATTCTAAAGCATTTCCAATCTCTGGCCACTTTGGGTTGCACGTAAATGTAATGAAATAATCAGGATAGCCTACCCATCTACAAATTGCCATTACATCTTGGTAGTTTTGACCATATACCTAGGACCAGCAGTAAATGATGATGGTAAAACAACTTTGCATCCAATGGATGAAGCTGATGTATCCCCAGTGGCTATTGCATCGTAAAACCCACTATAGATTTCTGATCTTAATGTTTTCCGATTATTTTTCACCAAACACAATCTTTCTTCCTCTATACATGTGTAAGCATCTACCACAAACCGTTGAAAAAATTTCCCACCTAAAAGTAGAATAGATCCATCTCTCGGCCTGCACTGAAGAAGATAAGCATAGTACTCTCTCATAGTAACCATTTCCCTTTTTGTTTTCCTATTCTGCTGCACGGGTTTATATTTGATGTTTCGCATATACCCATTTTCTCCATAAGGAAACAAAATAGGGTATTGCATAGCCATAAAAGAAGGATGTTTCTCACTGATTCTTTCAAGAACCCCATTTCTCTCCTCAACGACAATATCTGGAATACCACATAAGTTTATGTTTTCATCATCTCTCAATGAAGCAACTTCTGATGTCCTTGGTAGATTATTGCCTACCATCACTATACCGCCTTTCCAATAGCCTTATAAAAACTGGTTGATACTCTGTAGCGTGAAATCTATCTCTTGCCATTCGAAGGACTTGAGCCAACACACTGCAGTCATCAAACATTACAATTAGATTTTTAACCATTTGTTCATCCAATTTTGCCACAATACTTGTACCGTGAGCAGAAATTCTGTTTGACACCTCATTTGCGGTGTCGTAAAAGTATAACCGTGCTAATTATGGTGTACCATCTTTTGGTAGTAGTGACCCAATCCTGTGGTGATTTTGGCCATTAATTCTAAAAATGTATGGTCCGCGACCATTATTAATGGAGTTGTCAATATGACCACCCATTGAGGTAAAAGCAAAAATGGAGTTATATGCATGAATTTTTTCACTAAACTGCTTAGTTTTACCTCCACCATTATAGTCCAAAAGATGTAGCAAATATTCAGGTGCTTTTTTGAATAATGGAAGTTGTACCTTTCCTTTTTGACAGCATATGGAAAACAATGGATTTGTGGATGTGCTTTCAGATTTTACTTCCTCAAACCAAACCAAGGCCCCACAATTTGGACATTCACATTGTGGATGACCAAAGTTCCATGGAATCAACATCCTCCATGGTAAAAACTAATGTTAAATGGTTGAACATGTAAGGATTGTTGTCTACCAAAAAAATGAAGCGATAAAACTCACTTTGATGTAAATTCCTGCTTGGATGTAAATTGCCATATGAATGGAAATATGTCGACGTATGTCGAAAACGAATTGCAACATAATCAAATGGTGGGAATGTTAGACTTGGACAGTCCATAGACTTTGAAAGTTTGTTTGCTGGCTGATTTGCACCTTTAGCGTTACCTTAGTGTAAAGATAGGAAAAAAATTTATATTGCACAAACCATTAACAACAATCGGCTATACATATACAAAACATATTTACGTTGAATCCCGGTGTTTAAGTTTTTTATGTTTAACATACTGATGTCTATACTGCCTGTTCAGCCGACACACTAAATGCAAACATTAATCTAAAATGTTAATTAAACATTATTTTGGCAAATATAAACAATTGCGGAAGTAAAGTTTGATAGAAATTACCTCCTCTTCCGTATTCACGAAGAAGGCGAAATATTCTGGTAGCCTCTACTGAATGTTGTTGGCAGAGATAGTTTTAAGAGGTCTGTGCAGTAATATACTGGCTGTCGTTGCAGCAACTCAGACAGTACAAGTAGAAAATGGCAATTTTTTACTCGATGAGCAGATAGCAGCAGTCGTCGCTTGGCACGTGCATGCCTCCAAATTTGACAGTTACTGAGTGAAAAAATTATATTTAAAATCAAACTGCTGATATGCAGGATAATTTGTTTTCCAACTTGATACATACAAACATACATATATTTGTTTAAATACACAGAACTACGATTATGTACATGTGCAGATGATTTCTTTAGTAGAACATCATCAGCATAATTTTATTATAGTTCTTATATTAAAAAAAATGGATGGTTTGTTGAACATCCCTCAAACCTTTCAAAATAGGTTGAATTCCCTTCCTAAAATATACCTGCAAATTTTCAAACACTAATTTCAAAAATAAACCTTCTTTATTATTTTATCACTATATTAATATCAAAAACAATAGTTTAAGTATTACTGTACCATTGTGTATTGACATTCTTCTTAACTCATATGTTAAAATTTTAGATTTTTTTTTGGATTTGAATACTCCCATAGAGACCAATTTCTTAGCGTGTTTCTATGTTTACCCCTAAGTAAACTTATTGTGATAGGATATGTTATAAAATTTGAAGTATGATATACATGTTTCATGGTTTAAGGATCGAACTTTCATGTTCGCATTGGGTGTGAATCCCAAAGTCAGTGGTCATTTATCTCATGCGTCTTCATGTAAATATCTGTTCCAGATTATATTATACTAATAGAAACTAATCTCTCTTTAATTTCATATATATTATTTAGTTCGTCGACTTTATTTTCATGATTATCCTTCTTATGGTTTAAGTTGGGAGATTCATGCATTTTTGCTTTTTCCATTCAAGCATCTTTATATGTAAGACAATGATTTTTTTATTTAGAAAAAGGTACTTTATATACTGAAAAAGTACTTATATACTTACATAATATGCCTCGTTAAAACCTTGCAATCCCCCTAACTTAAATGAGTACTTTGCTAGGAAAAAGAGTACATATCATGTCCATATATTAACAATATAACAGTGTACAAAGCCTGGAAGCCAAGTTGTCAAATAGATGGAGGAGTAAACAAATAAGCAACACACTCAAAACCATCCATACGAACAACTTGGGGCAGCAAAGCAAATAAAATAAAGAAAACAAGACACGTGAAGCAAAAGGAAAGATAAAAAAGGAAAACCAGCGCCGAACTAGTTGTCCTCACATTGCTGCAAACTGGAGAGAGAAAAAAATCCATCGACTTAAAAGAAAAATTGACCAGATCTGATAATCCACCAAACCAAGTCAACAATGGCAGAAGCTCTTAGTCTCGCAAAGCATGGAAGAAAGTAGAGTTAAAACAACGGAAGACTGAAATAGAAAGCAGCACCAAGATCATGGAGGGCGATGATCAGAGTTTGGGTCAATTGCGATGCCAAATTCTGACAAGATAAGTTCAATCTCTTTACTTTTCGACTTAGAATCCATATTATGTTGAATTAAATATTTGCAATCTTGAATTATGAGCATGATTCTCACTTGAACTGGCAATTCGATACCTTTGAAAATGCGAGCGTTTCTTTCACACCAAATATGCCAAATCAAAGAAGTAAAAGCAACGTTTATGAGATAATTAATCAATAGATTATTTTTCTGGATTTGACACAAGATATCAAAATTCGGTTGATTTCATAGGAATTTCTGAGGTTAATTTTTAGCTTATGCATAATATCATCAAGAAGTTGCCTCGAATATGAGCAGTTAAAAAATAAATGGTTCTTGTCTTCATGCTGATTTAAACAGAACACACAAGTTTGATCGATACCATTATTCTATCTGCTTACCCTGTCTTTAGTATTCAATTTGTTTAATCCACAACAAATAGACATTTTTGGAGCACAAATTCTATCCCAAATTATAATGGTCCAGTTAAATTCAGCATGTTTGTATCTGATTTGTTTCCAGGCCGAGTTCATACTGAGCTGACCATTACTGTTAGGAATCCAGACCCAAAAATCATGTTGCATTTGATTATGTATTTTGATATTGTACACTGTATGATGAATTTGAGTAGGAACACACTCAAGATGATCCTTCCATTCATTTCCAGGTATAAGAGTAGAAACCTTTCTATTACAACCACCAGTAACAGACATGAAATTCCACCCAAATTTATCCACCAAGGAAGAGCCATTAAGCCATAGGTCAAACCATACATCTGTATTTTCACCATTAACAATTTTTCTATCAATTAGACTTTTGCACCATTGTCTAGCTCTAACCAGGGATTTCCATGTATAAGAAGCATTGTTATCCATATCAGCAGTCCAAAAATTTCTGTTATTACAGTATTTATTACACATCCATTTGGCCCAGAGTGTTTCACCATCTAAATATTTCCATATCAGTTTAACTGCAACTGCTTAAGCAACTTCATCAATTCTTCGAATACCAAGGCCATCCTCGCTTTTAGTTTTACAAAATCATCCCAGCTTATCTTATGAGCTTTAGATTTCCACATGAAATTAGCACAAAGAGAATTAATTCTCTGAATAATAGTCACAGAAAAATGGGTGAATTGCATCTAAAATTGAATCATAGGGTGGATAACAGTTTTAACTAATTCTACTCTACCACTAATGTTGAGCATTTTACTGTTCCAATGATTAATTTATTTATTTATTTTGTCTATTAAACATCCAAAATCCCTTGCTTTAAGTTTGTTGTTAGATAATGTGATGCCTAAATAGACAACTGGAAGGTTTCCAATACTGATATTTTTAGGTAGAATACCTTCAGTATTATGAGCAGTGCAATGGAAGTTTGAAACGGTTACGCTAATATATATACTGGAGTCATTTTATCAGAGATGTAATCTTTTTTATTCCTAAATCGTTCATTAATTTCTGTGTGATGTTTGTTACTAATTGAAACAGATCAGTGAAATGATTATGTTATTAGAACATGTCCTATTGTTGCTGATCTTGGCCAAATTATTTAGAGGTTTTGGTGTTTGTGAGTATTAATCGTTCGAAATCGGTATAAATTAATTTGCAAATGGGTCATTAGTTGATATGATTTTATTTTTCACATTTATTTATCAAAACCCTGCCTATAAACTTTATCCTTGGAGACAAAGTATCATCACTAATTGATTACAGTTGTCTCACATTAAGGCGAAAGCCCAAGATACATGAGCAAAGGCAAGTGTAGTTGAAGGGGATGGACTCCTATTGCTACATATGGTATGATATTAATATACTTTTCTTTCTAAGTTCTTAAGTGTTCACCAAGTTTATTTATTGTACATGCATACAGGTTTTAAGAAGGTCTTTTTCAACTATATGAAGTTTATTTGTGCAACTGAGTTAAAGGTTCAATCATGTGTCAAAAAAATAGCTACATACACAGTTAACTGCTACATTTTCATGACAAACAAAGTCCAAAAATAGGTCCAACTTGAAGTAACTTATTGGGGTATAAATTATGAAGAAAATAGTAAAACAATGTAAATATTCCCATTGGTTGGAGTTGCCAGTATTTTAAATTAGATATGGAATTAGAAGATAACATACTGAATAGTTGTTACTGTAAACTGCACAATTCAAATGCCACTTACTGCAGTGTACAATCCAATATATGTTATGATCAAATGCAACTAATAGCTAAATAAAGTTTGAGCAGGCAACAATTTATATTTAATGTCGGTCTGAGTTAATAAAAATGTACAAAGAATATTTAGTTATTTCACACGCAAGCATAAAAATTAGTACAGAAAACAGAAAAATGGGCAGAAGATGGAAAACATAAAGTAAATAGCACATTAGGTTTACCGAAAGCTGACAGGACCGCGTATGCAACGCATTCTGTCCAGATTCCTTTGTCATATACCTACTGGCAGAAAATATAGGTTAGCACATGTACAAATTCAATTTTTTTGCCTATGCACTGTGAAATACATACGGACGAAATCAAAGGGAAACCTATTAATTTTGTAATAATTTCCAGCTAAGATCCATTTGTGATGCAAGTTTCTCCAAAAGCTTATTTTTAAAATGGCTCCGATTTAATTTGATGTTATGGAAGGTACATGCTATGATATGTGAAATATAGACTGATGTGTAACAGTAAAATGTCTAAAACACAAAAGGCCGCAACAATTCTGTATATGCACTGAATTAATTCTAGGTTTTTATGGAAATTATTATTGTACACAAATTGCAGACATCAAAATCGATACGTGAAGTTCTTATAAAATATTTGACCTTCCTTCTTGACATATATATTAAATTTCAAGCTCATTTCTATATTGTAAGCATGTTATTTAGTATATGCATCCTATGTGATTAGAGTTGAAGAATTAATGCCTTAAAGTATAACATGAACATGGCAAGTATGGAAATGGAAAATTTCAACATATATAATCTCGTTTGCAAAAGAAACCATTGCTGTTGGACGTTAAATAAGATGGAAAAAATATAACATGCTGTCAAAGAATGTAGGGTTTAATCAATCAACATATTAAGTTTAAATTATAAACGCATTAAAATTTATAGTAGAAACCTATTGGAAATCAGGTAGAGAATTAAAAATACAAAACAGAAATGGTTTTATAACAGGCGTAACATAAGGAACGTACAAATTTGGAAGAAAAGAACTATGGGAACGAAAAAGACAAGCGTATATTGAAGGAAAATATGTAATTTGCATGAACGAAAATTTGCAAGTAAACAAAATGATGATAAGAAAACAGAAGTACGGAAAGGAAAAATTAAAATGTGATGTCTAAAACACAAAAGGAAGCAACAATTCTATATACGTTAGTGAATTAATTCTAGGTTTTTATGGAAATTATTATTGTACACAAATTGCATACATCAAAATCGATACGCAAAGTTCTTCTAAAATGTTTACATTCCTTCATGACATACATTTTAATTTCAGGCCCGTTTCTTTTTGTAAGCATGTTATTTAGTATGCATCCCATGCGATTAGAGTTGACGTATTAATACCTCAAAGTATAACATGAACATGGCAAGTATGGAAATGGAAAATTTCAAAATATTTGATCTCGTTTGCAAAAGAAATCATTGTTGTTGGACGTTAAATAGTAATAAGATGGAAAAAAATATCACATGCTGTCAAAGATTGTAGGGTTTAACCAATCAACAGTTTAAGTTTAAATTATAAACCCATTAAATTTGTAGTAGAAACCCATTGAAGAACAAGTAGATAACTAAAAATACAAAACAGAAATGGTTTTATAACAGGCGTAACATAAGGAGTGTACCAAATTGGAAGAAAAGAACAATGGGAACGAAAAAGACAAGCATGTATTGAAGGAAAATAAGTAATTTGCATGAACGAAAATTTGCAAGTAAACAAAATGATGTTAAGAAAACAGCAGCACGGAAAGGAAAAAATTAAAATGTGATGAATCTTGGTTAAATACCAACAAAAAGGAAAAAAAGGCAGGTCCATTTTTTTAAAAGTAGTGAAAGTGAAAAATTGAAAAAAAGCAATGAAAATGAAGATATTTTCTGCAAAGGTAAATAGTCTTATGCTAACAATGCTGGAAGAATACAAACTGTTGGTTGTACAAACAATACATGTTTCAGCAATATCAAAGTTGGGGTAAGTTTAGTTAAAGTCAAGAGCTGTCAAATTAATCAAAGAACACCATATTCGAAATAGTAAATGAATCATAGACTGTACACGATATCTGTATATGTAGGTCAATAAGTGATTTATTAATGAAAATAATCCCTGCCAAAGGGAAAGCACATTCGGAAAATTGGTTGGAATAAATGGTAGTCCGCACCTCAGATAAAAAGAAATAAGCATGACATGTGCAGAACCCAATGATTGTTGACAAATAAGTGAAAAAGTTGAAATGTAAAATGCAAAGCCAAAGAAGGATTAGTCAGAAAAACAGTTGAAGAAATGGTACAAATAAATGGTCTGTCATGGAAGTTGACAAAATTGGATGCCTAACATAGGGAGTTGTGTATATCAAGTTAGAAATCTGTATGAATCGTTTAACGACGTACCTCGCAGTACGTAACTGATGAAGAAAATCTGTGGTCATTGGGTTCAAATTAGAACTTTGGGCGATCAGTTTATATATGTACACAATCTGCGGCGACAGTTATCCAAACATGGTTTCAAACTATATGAGTGTGTTAGCAGTATATATAAAAAGGAGTGTAAAATATAGACTGAAAATGGTTTGTAGTTATCCAAACATGGTTCAAACTGTATAATCAGGAATTAGTATAATTTAAGTCTACTTTTGCACATGAAAGAACGCGTAATGTACAACAACTTCGGTATAGAACAGTAACCAAATCGAGGAAGATAAAATAATTCAAAGATGATCGTGGGTGATAAATCAGACTGTTCAGCTGTTATCCTAGCATCATGTACTGTAATCAGGGAGGAAGGAAGAGAAACCCATAATTTTGAGCCAACAATTCAGGCAACGATATTTTTAGGTAGCATTTAACTTAAAATATTATTTACCTGAAGCGAAATCAAACTATAGGAGTCATGTTACGAATGATTTCGGTCGCCTGTGATATTCAATCAACGACTACGGAAGACGGATGGCAGAGACTGGGCGGTTGATTAGCAGTCGTCCATCTGTTGTGGGGTAGCCGCCGATGATATCGTGTAGAAGGCGGAAACGTTTTGAAGGCAGGTATCGATTATACATACGGAAGGTAGGTCGATGTAGGGCTTGCAGTTTTATGTGGGAGGTAAGTGGATTTAGGGTTTGCAGTTAACGGTAGAAATAATGATTTTACGGTATGAAAATTGGGAAAGCAGAAGTGGAGGAGGTGGAGGAGGTGGAGGGTTCTTTTGGTTTAATTAATTTTTCGGTGGGAAATAAAGGGCAAACGAACGGAGAAACAGCAGTGTTTTGAAACGGCACCACGGTGCTTGTCCACGTATGCATTTTTGGAGTTGTTCTTTTAAGTTTAAGCAATAGGTTATGCTTCAACATTTTTAATGTGACATACTTCTCTTGAATTATACACATGGCACAACATTTTTCATAAAATTTGAAGTAACGATGCATGCATGTTTTAGATTTCAATTACATATCTTACCAAACTCAGTACTTTTTTATTGTTATTTTCTCTCTATACTTTAATGTCTTAAACACTTGAACATCATTGGAGGCTATTTTTAATACATATTTTTGACATATAATTGTTTTTGTTTGAAACTACACAGCGAAACGATCGGTTTTCCACCGTTGTATGGTTGTAGTAGTCGTCATGTTCCTGTTATGAGCAAACAATACTCATTTTGCTTTAATTGGGTATACACTCAAATTAATGCATTAATTCAGCATGTTGTTCAGGCATTGGTTTCAGGATTCAGGAAGCATGTTAAGTCTTTAGTAATTTTTCTATACATCATGTTGTGGCAATAGGTTGAATATGTTCAGACACCATGCTTAGGCATCAGTACATCTTCATTTCAACCATTAGTCGATTAGGCATTGATTCAAGCATTATGTTGTTCTGACATTGAACTAAAATTTAGGATTCAAGCAGCATGTTTAGTCTTTAGTGATTGCGTCCATACTCATGTTCTAGTAGTAAGCTGATCATGTTCCAGCAGCATGTTCATCGATGATGACTTCAATAGTCACTTTAATCCATCCTATTATGATAAACCTTTTGTGTGATTCTCTAAATTGATTCATTTGACACTACAAGCAGAAAGCACGGATCATAAATGCTTCTGATTAGCCTGTATTTATTAAATACAAACGAATTTTTTGATTCTATTGTTTTTGAGTAATACAAACAAATGATGATATAGGCCATTTATATTACACGATTTGAACTATTAGTTTGTTACTTTGTTTCATGTGTCTTTCTATTATAGTGTTTAATCGTTACTTCTGTTATCTCCAGGCTACTTAACAAGAAGCTTTACTAATTGAAAGAAAGTCTTTCATCATTTTCTGACGAAATGGAAAAAAATAACTCTGACTTTAGGGCAAGTTTCCTTCACCCCGTTTCTAACTTTTATCTTATGCTTCCACAATTGCATCACTGCCTAATTATATCAGTTGTTGGATTCTTAGTTTATCACAAGCATTTACCAACCGCAGCTGCAAAAATATTTTGATCATGTTATAAGCTTAAATGAAATATTAGCTAATTGGCAAAAAAATGATGCAAATATTGTTAAATGAAATATCAGTTAAATGAAATTTTATCAGTGTTGTTTCATTAATTTGTGATGCACGCTTTTTTTAAATTATCGTGCAGTGCTTCAAATAGGAGCACTTAATTTGTCAAGTCATGCACCGAGGCTTCATGAATGTTTTTCACCTTTATCGATTGTGTGTAATAAGAATATTGTTTTTGGAGTAGAATGGCTTATGTTATTTGTTATAATATTGCACCTTTTGATTGTTTTATTGGGTTATATCACTAAAGGTGGGTCATTCCACTAGCTAATTAAAAATATGTATCTTTTCAATCAGTCTTGTTCGATTTTACCCAATTTATGGTTCACTGGCAAGTTATTTATTGGTTGACTATTTATGATGAGTGTCAAATGCACTGGTGTGGAGTGAGCTTAGAGTGCATTGAATTATTTTATTGTTTGAATCCATAGAAGCTTCAGCTTCTGAGATTCATTTGTAAACACTTACATATGTCAAGGGTGAATATAATATCGAATAATGATCACATTATCAGTAACAAGATTTTTTATAGAGATTCAAATCCTAAACCATGAATATTAAGTTTTGAATGTTGTAATTCTTAGATTTAGAGCATTTACATTGTAATTTTTGTGTATGCTTTTATGTCTAAAATTCTTTGCATGTGGGTTATCAAATGGCATTCCTTTCCATCTTCACACGTTCTTCAATTATCACGATAGAGAATTCCACGTTGCCACTCTTCCATACAAACCTAATTTCAGGGTAATGCCTGAAGATTGGGATGGCACTACAAGAGATCCACACGAGGTTCTCAATGAGATATCAATGAAAGAAGATCGGAGTTTGTATAAAGATTTTGTTCAATGTCTTGAATTCAACAAGAAAAAAGTAAGATTTCTTCTATATAAAGAATATTTAATTAGAGAATATTTGGATGTTCATTTTGGTAACTAAACATCGTTGCAACATAATGTTACTTCAAATATGGAATCTGCATCTACACTCCTTTTTTTTCATATCCATCTCCCTACAAGTTCAAATATGAGCATATTTTAAGGCCGATGTTTTTCTTTACTATATTTTTGTATTTTGGTATAAAGGCCTTTTTATGAACTTCCATGTTATGTAAACTATGGCAGTACGCCTCTTAGCTATTCTTACATTGGCTCGCAAGTTATGCAGTCTTATTACATCAGCAAGTGCTTTGAAAATCGAAGGACAAACCATGCATGTAACGACCCAGAATTTTGAACAAATTAAATTGAAAATATTTAATTAATTTTAGATATTTGAACGATAATTTAATTTGAATCCCGAATTTAACTTGGAATTTGGCGATTAAATTTTATTTTTTAATCTATTGAAACTGGATAAAAATTTGAATCTTCAATTTAAAGCTAAAGAAAAATATTTCAAACGCTTGTAAAGTTTATATTAATAACACTGAAGATAACAGAAGCTTCAGAATTGTATTTCAAAGTGTTTCGTTCAGTTTTGAAATTTAGATCGTTCGTATCGATATTTTAAAAATAGCCGTCCGAGGCGCAGTCTCGGAATTTGACGAAACTAGTTCCATTGGATCCGTAATATTGAATTTTTACCGGATTTCAAATTTCGTATCGAGCGGAATTGATATGTGAGCACACGGTGAGTAAACGCATTGAAGTTTTATCGATATTCAATTTAAATTTGTCAACCTCAGTACGCTGTTTTCCCTATATTTACGCCTAAATTCTCGCCTAGTATCACGAACAAAATCGTGCAAACCATTTCTTCTATCTGTACGCGAATAAATTTAATTAAGCTCTCCTCCATTCAGTTCAAAATCAAACGAACGAAACAAAAAAAAAACAAAATCAATTAATGGCGACTGCGATTCGAACCGAGTCGAAGCTTCGATCGCGAGTTGCTCACCTGGTCGCAAAATCGATGGGGCCACGTCTTCGTTCGAAAGCAAGGTCGTGGCGAGGCGTCGAGTTGGGGTTCTCAAGTTGGGGATAGTCGAAGGGACAGCGACAAAGGCAGCGATGGGCGACTCGGTGGGATTCGTGGCAGGTTCGAGTGGCGTGCGAGATGGCGACCTGGGCGATGTCGCGATCAATCTAGGGTGTCGCAAGGAAGCGATGTCGAATCGATGGCGAAGGAGGATCGAGGCAGTGGGGTCGCGTGAATTGGGGATGAAGGCAGTGATGCTCGGCGAGTTGGGGATATCGTGAGTGGCACGGTGAACTGTGGAGTTGGGCAACGTAGCCGAACTCGAGCCTGGGTGTCGAGCAGAGGAGCTGGTGAGATTCGATTTCTTTGTTTTTGAATTTCTGTTAATTAAATGATAAAAGAAATATATGCATACAGTTATCACATTTTAAAAGTTATTTGAGATTTAAAACTGGAAAATATATATATATATAGGGTATAAATGCAGTTTACCTATATACACAGAAGTAGATGCTGCAAGGATTTTCAAATTGATTTTTGTTAAATTTTAAATGTTTATATATATTACAGCAAGTATTAGAAAAAATATATGTTAATTCACATACATATGTTATCTAAAAGCAATAAATATAAAAAAAATAGTAAGATTTTGAAAAGTTTCAAATTTACATAAATTATCGTTTTAATATAAGTGAGAAAAATAAAGAATTTTATACAAAGGTTTGGTTAAATAAATTTATTTAAAGGAGAATTGGTTTAAATAAAAACTATCAGTTAATTTAACTATTAAACGGTAATTGATTTATTCGATTGTTCAAATATTAATAAGTTGTATAAAATTGTTTATACAAGGTTAAAAATTGAGGAAACGATCTGGAATGGGAAATAGACTGCAAATTAAAAAGCTAAGGTGAGATTTTTCTCACTCAAAATAAATTTGGATTGCAGTATTTATTGATTGATGTGATTGTTATTGGATGTGATATTAGATATAGTAGGATATCTCTATATATATATATATAGCAATATATACATATTGGTATATGTATATATTGGATTGATTGATTTCCCGCCTCGTATAGCGGATGAGACCCTATTGCGCCGTTAGTAAGTGGATTATTTTTATAAAACCCATATACCGCGATATTCCACCTCGAAGTGGAATTGGTATTGTGCTAACATCTGTGGATGCAGGGAAACAGGTTGGAGGGATCCAACTGGATTCCTCACTAGTATTTATTTATTTATAGATATTGATGTATTCTGTTATCATATGTTGATATATGATGTTTGTTGTCGTGATTGACAAATTGGTGCTGTTGCATCATCGGATCCATTTTTGAAGTTTAAAAATAATGATATTATTTTTAAAAGGATTTCAAAGTGAATTTTTGAAAGTATACGTTTTATTAAATTTTGGAATTGATTCATTTTAAATAAATAAGTGTTATAATTTTTATGTTATAAAAAAATTAAGAATTTTGTAATATAAAACCAAAATTTGATGTTTGGGAATATGAAATGAACTATGTTGAAGAATAGTATGAATGAAGATTTTTGAATTTATTTATAAATGGTTTATAGATAAGATTTATAAAGAATTGAATTTTTATAAATCGGAAAAATGAAATTATAAAACGAGTTTATAAGTGCTAAAAAATGGAATCCGTAAGTGAATGGAATTTATAGATTTATAAATTATGAAGTTGAAAATGAATGAAATTGTAGAATAAAAGGTTTATGAGAAATTGACTTATAAATTTGATTTTTACCTTTAAATGGATCTTGATTGAATTTGTTAATAAAGGAGATTTATTAAATTGAAGTTGTTAGAAAATAGAAATAGAATTTATAAACGTTGTTTTATAAATTCTAAATCAATCAAATTTGATGAATTTAATATAGAAGTTATTAAAGGAATTATATCCACGATTTTGGATAATGGATAATTCTTGAAATAAAATGTGTAGAAAATATTGAAATGTGGTTAGTGAAGTATATTCACGATTTTGGACAGTGAATATATTGTTAAGTAAAATGGATATTGTTTTGGAAAAGTGACATTAAAAATGAAGTTAATTGTTGTAACGATGTTTTAAAATGTGTCGAATATCGAAATCATAGATTTCAACATTCATTGTTGAAATAGACGTTTTCGAGAAATAAGGAAATGATGGACTATAACACTGTTGTTATAGTAAATGATTTCCGAAAGGAAATGTTTTATATAGTATTGGGATTTATATATCTATCTAAATTTCGAATCCCTATACTAGTGATTTTGAGTTGTCGTAACGATGTTTTACGTAACATTCGTTTTGACTCAAATAAAATTTATGAAAGAGAATGATTTCCTTAAAGAATGAAATATATACTTAATATTGATTTAAGTATAGTGAATATTTTCAAATGTTGAAAATAAATAGTTTTGTGAATTACTTATTTTAAATAAGTATGGAATTGCTTTTCCAATATGAAACGAAGGGTTTGAAACTTTATCTTTTAAAGATAATTTGAAAAGTGAATATTTGAAATTTGTTTCCAAACGGTTAAGTGTGGAAATTTTATATCTAATGAAGATATTTTTGGAGATAAAATAATTTGGAAAATTATTTGGAATCTGATGATGTTGCGCATCTTTATTGATAGTTAAATAACCGACTATCAATAATTACCTTGAATATGGTATTTGTTGTGAATTGGATGAATTTGAATGCCACACTTGTTTTTAAATAAACGCTCACTATTCGGGTTAGCCGGGAAAGGACCATGGGGTCGTATAACCCATTCCGAATATGTGATACGTCGTTATGAATTGCATTTGAAGACCGGTGTTGAAGACCGGATATTTTTGAAAACGGAAGGATTACCGTCGAGTTACTCTACATCGGCTGATCTCCGATTTAGAGGTTTTATCACCCTTAGTGACGGGAAGTCCGGACGTGATTAGAAAATTATCCGGATATGCAAGGGCTTCGTGAGAAGTGCCTTCGGTTCTGTTCGATCCTGGAACAGACTTGTATGGATTGTGTGTCTGACGTTACAATTTGAGATATAAAGCTGATTTCTTTCAAATACATTTCTGTTGGTGGCGGAGATTTTATTCTCTTAGCTTAACACCCTTCTCTGAGACGTACGAGCTCAGAGGTTATGTAGTTGAAATTTATCAGCGATATATCCCAATTTGGTAACGTGGCATACTGAGTGTTGCTGTGAAATGATCAGTGTTTGATCATTTGCGATATGATCATTTGTTTGATCTTATATCTTTGTGATCATAGGTTGATCATTTTGTTTGACCCGAAGCATGGCTTTGTAGAAAGCGTAGCTTTGTGGACGAGACTTCGTCGAGCCTCACACCCCGGAAATGGTCAAAACAGGAAGGATGCGGCAAGGTTCTAGGGAGTAGCGCCCCTTAGTGTATGTCATTCCTTCTGGATAGAGGTGGTATCATGGTATGGAGCCCAGATACTTAACCTATGTGGTTGCTGCATTATTATTATTATGTGGTTTGTTGGAAATCGGGGATCCTCAGGAAGATCGGTTACGATCGGGGGATGACATACGCGTGTCAGTAGTTACCTATTTTTGCAGAGGTAACCCGGCCTTGTGTTGGCAGAGATCTAACCGTAATGTTAGGTTATTTCTCGAGACGTCATTCCAGAGGCGTTCTGTTCGTGGAATAGGAAGTTCCTTAGCCTGACCATTTGTTGGAAATCCAAAGAAACAATACGTGACTTGTACGGTTTTAGTTGTATTACCTGCTATGGAATGTGGCGGTAACCTGCTATTGAACATAGTAGCTATAGTAGGCATAAGTGCGGAATGCCTATGCTGGCTAAGATTAATATTATACTTTCGAAATGTTTTCCACACTATGCACTAATAATAATATCAAAAAAATGATTTGATTTTGCGTAGTAAGCATCTTTGACTATCATAAGAAGAAATCTCCTCCAATTCTGCGTTTGCATTGTGTGTGTGGTGGGAGGTCTTATGGTAATTCCATTTTCCAAAAGCATTTCGGATTGACTTTAAAATTATTTTGTTGTTATAAAGAATAATTGTTTTACGATCTCACACCAGTCACCATGACTGACTCGGAGTTTATTGTTTCCCTTCTAAACTCTGGGTGCCCACAAATTTTCCACACGGGCAGTCTAGAGTTATATTATCAGGATATTCTGGAGCTTTGGAGATAAGCTGGATGGCGAGACGTAGTATTTATATCTGATAGTATTTATTCCGCTGTGTATTCTGTATGAGGACAAGTTTATATAACTGTCCATTGTTGTATCGAGTTGTATATTGACTCTGATTGATGTATGTATAAACTGATATAGTTCTTTGTTTTAAAAGACTAGTGTTTATCTATTATATATTGTTCCGCTGCGATATGTGAGATTATGATATTGTTTTCTGTTCTGATGTTGTTCTCTGTTGTTCTTCTTCTTCTCTTTTTCTTCTATCTTTTCTTCTATTTCTTTTTCTTAAAAACCCTCACTATTGGAGTTTCCGGCACTCGATTGCTCGACAGTCGATAAAGTGAGTATCGATGTCGAATTTTCGAAAGTCGAAAATTTCCGTACGTGACAGCGTGGTATCAGAGCATATGGTTAAGCGACAACCCTGCTCTGTTGGGTGTTACTCATTAGATATAGAGTCAGTAGTACTCTAGAATGAGTTGAGTGTAATAATAGGTACGAGTGCGTATTTGTTAGTTAATATAAAATTGTTTTATATTGTGATGATTGGTTTGTTGAGTGGTATATGGATTCTGGTCGGTATTGTCCGTACAACTCTATCGATAGGGATCTCTAAACACTTGTATAGAACAATTCGGCATAGTATTGTTTTAAATAGGGTAAATGAGATAATTTTGCCCAAAACTATTTTTGTATAGAAAAGAAATGTTTTTCTATAAAGTACTATAGTATATGGTTGCATGGATGTTAGGAAGTAATAATAGTGAATTATCATCACTAAAATTGAATAAGAAATTAAAATAATAACCAAAGATTTGGAAATAAATCCATTTAACGAATGAAATTTATAAATGTGAATTGAAAGATAAAGAGATGAATTCACATACAAATGAAATTTGAGAATATAAATTATAAATGTGATTTGTAATTTGAAACGGAATTCCAGAGAAGTATTTGGAAATGTTTTGAAAAGAATTTGAAAATTTTGGAGATTTGGAAAGTTTAAATCTTTTTGAATTTGAAAATGAATTTCAAAGGTTTTGAAAAGTATTTTGGAAAGATAAAAGCTCTAAACTCTTTTCGGTCGCTGGAAAATAACTTCGGTAATGACTGCAGCATCACCAGTGTTCATTTTCGGGTTTCCAAAAGAGGAATTGCTGCCAAATTGTTTTTAAATGGAAGTTGTTTGAAAAATTTGGGTTTAGTTTTGGAAATTCAAAGGATAATTTGAATTGTTTTCAAAATGATTTTTGAAATGTTGGTAAGACCCTGGAATACTATATAAAAATATTTATGAAATATTATGAAATTGATAACTTATAAAATATTGAAATCTGATTGGAATAAAATTCAAATTGTAAATGAATTTATAACTTGGAATAGAATTCAAGAAGGTAATTGAAAATTTAAAATTCAATAATGGAATGAGATTGTGAATATGAATTTATAATTGAAAATAGAATTCTAATGGAATGAAATTAGTAAGATGAATGTATCAATGATTTTATAAATCGAAATGTAAGTAAGTCGAAGACTTATAGAATATTTGAAATTTGATTTGGAAATCAGATTCGAATTGGAAATCGAAATTTAAAGGAATTAGTGAATGAAACTAATATAAAGAGTGATATGAATTAGTAAATGAAAGATAATCGATAAAAATTCAATATTCAGAATAGAAGATAAGATTGAATTCAAATAGAAATTTGAAATGCAAGATTGAACGAAATTGAATATGTAACTTTAATAGTAAAGTAAAAATGTATAAGAAGCATATATTGAAAATTTTGTAATTAAATTTGCAGAATAGTTTGAATGTTGTAACTAGATATTATGGCTAGTAGGATATACAGGTGTAAAGGAATTGGGATTTTAATTTTGAAGAGAATTTGAATCGCTCGACAAAAAGGTAAGTATTTGAATTTCTATATGAGATTTGCTGATTTCTTGTCTAGCCGCTTGGCTTTTTCTTTTGCTTTTTGAAATCTGAGAGTCCGTAGGGACATTTTGTAGTCGTACCGTATAAGCCGCGCAAAGGAGACGCTGGCGAAATTTTTCGGAAATTTAGAACGTTAGAAAATTTTTGAGAAAATTTGAATGATAAAATTTGAATTTGAATTTGAATTTGAATTTTGTAGTAAACAATATTGTTTGAAACTTATAATTGAAATTGGAAAAGTTAGTCGAAATAATAACGGATCTTTAGTAGAAAGATTTGTTTTGATAAATTAATAAAACTAATGAATTGTGAAAAATAGTAGACGAGTTAGGGATCATTTTTCTTGACTTGTAATTTCGGGACGAAATTCTTTTAAGGAGGGAAGTTTGTAACGACCCAGAATTTTGAACAAATTAAATTGAAAATATTTAATTAATTTTAGATATTTGAACGATAATTTAATTTGAATCCCGAATTTAACTTGGAATTTGGCGATTAAATTTTATTTTTTAATCTATTGAAACTGAATAAAAATTTGAATCTTCAATTTAAAGCTAAAGAAAAATATTTCAAACGCTTGTAAAGTTTATATTAATAACACTGAAGATAACAGAAGCTTCAGAATTGTATTTCAAAGTGTTTCGTTCAGTTTTGAAATTTAGATCGTTCGTATCGATATTTTAAAAATAGCCGTCCGAGGCGCAGTCTCGGAATTCGACGAAACTAGTTCCATTGGATCCGTAATATTGAATTTTTACCGGATTTCAAATTTCGTATCGAGCGGAATTGATATGTGAGCACACGGTGAGTAAACGCATTGAAGTTTTATCGATATTCAATTTAAATTTGAAATTTAAATTTGTCAACCTCAGTACGCTGTTTTCCCTATATTTACGCCTAAATTCTCGCCTAGTATCACGAACAAAATCGTGCAAACCATTTCTTCTATCTGTACGCGAATAAATTTAATTAAGCTCTCCTCCATTCAGTTCAAAATCAAACGAACGAAACCAAAAAAAAAAAAAACAAAATCAATTAATGGCGACTGCGATTCGAACCGAGTCGAAGCTTCGATCGCGAGTTGCTCGCCTGGTCGCAAAATCGGTGGGGCCACGTCTTCGTTTGAAAGCAAGGTCGTGGCGAGGCGTCGAGTTGGGATTCTCAAGTTGGGGATAGTCGAAGGGACAGCGACAAAGGCAGCGATGGGCGACTCGGTGGGATTCGCGGCAGGTTCGAGTGGCGTGCGAGATGGCGACCTGGGCGATGTCACGATCAATCTAGGGTGTCGCAAGGAAGCGATGTCGAATCGATGGCGAAGGAGGATCGAGGCAGTGGGGTCGCGTGAATTGGGGATGAAGGCAGTGATGCTCGGCGAGTTGGGGATATCGTGAGTGGCATGGTGAACTGTGGAGTTGGGCAACGTAGGCGAACTCGAGCCTGGGTGTCGAGCAGAGGAGCTGGTGAGATTCGATTTCTTTGTTTTTGAATTTCTGTTAATTAAATGATAAAAGAAATATATGCATACAGTTATCACATTTTAAAAGTTATTTGAGATTTAAAACTGGAAAATATATATATAGGGTATAAATGCAGTTTACCTATATACACAGAAGTAGATGCTGCAAGGATTTTCAAATTGATTTTTGTTAAATTTTAAATGTTTATATATATTACAGCAAGTATTAGAAAAAATATATGTTAATTCACATACATATGTTATCTAAAAGCAATAAATATAAAAAAAATAGTAAGATTTTGAAAAGTTTCAAATTTACATAAATTATCGTTTTAATATAAGTGAGAAAAATAAAGAATTTTATACAAAGGTTTGGTTAAATAAATTTATTTAAAGGAGAATTGGTTTAAATAAAAACTATCGGTTAATTTAACTATTAAACGGTAATTGATTTATTCGTTTGTTCAAATATTAATAAGTTGTATAAAATTGTTTATACAAGGTTAAAAATTGAGGAAACGATCTGGAATGGGAAATAGACTGCAAATTAAAAAGCTAAGGTGAGATTTTTCTCACTCAAAATAAATTTGGATTGCAGTATTTATTGATTGATGTGATTGTTATTGGATGTAATATTAGATATAGTAGGATATATCTATATATATAGCAATATATACATATTGGTATATGTATATATTGGATTGATTGATTTCCCGCCTCGTATAGCGGATGAGACCCTATTGCGCCGTTCGTAAGCGGATTATTTTTATAAAACCCATATACCGCGATATTCCACCTCGAAGTGGAATTGGTATTGTGCTAACATCTGTGGATGCAGGGAAACAGGTTGGAGGGATCCAACTGGATTCCTCACTAGTATTTATTTATTTACAGATATTGATGTATTCTGTTATCATATGTTGATATATGATGTTTGTTGTCGTGATTGACAAATTGGTGCTGTTGCATCATCGGATCCATTTTTGAAGTTTAAAAATAATGATATTATTTTTAAAAGGATTTCAAAGTGAATTTTTGAAAGTATACGTTTTATTAAATTTTGGAATTGATTCATTTTAAATAAATAAGTGTTATAATTTTTATGTTATAAAAAAAATTAATTAAGAATTTTGTAATATAAAACCAAAATTTGATGTTTGGGAATATGAAATGAACTATGTTGAAGAATAGTATGAATGAAGATTTTTGAATTTATTTATAAATGGTTTATAGATAAGATTTATAAAGAATTGAATTTTTATAAATCGGAAAAATGAAATTATAAAACGAGTTTATAAGTGCTAAAAAATGGAATCCGTAAGTGAATGGAATTTATAGATTTATAAATTATGAAGTTGAAAATGAATGAAATTGTAGAATAAAAGGTTTATGAGAAATTGACTTATAAATTTGATTTTTACCTTTAAATGGATCTTGATTGAATTTGTTAATAAAGGAGATTTATTAAATTGAAGTTGTTAGAAAATAAAAATAGAATTTATAAACGTTGTTTAATAAATTCGAAATCAATCAAATTTGATGAATTTAATATAGAAGTTATTAAAGGAATTATATCCACGATTTTGGATAATGGATAATTCTTGAAATAAAATGTGTAGAAAATATTGAAATGTGGTTAGTGAAGTATATTCACGATTTTGGACAGTGAATATATTGTTAAGTAAAATGGATATTGTTTTGGAAAAGTGACATTAAAAATGAAGTTAATTGTTGTAACGATGTTTTAAAATGTGTCGAATATCGAAATCATAGATTTCAACATTCATTGTTGAAATAGACATTTTCGAGAAATAAGGAAATGGTGGACTATAACACTGTTGTTATAGTAAATGATTTCCGAAAGGAAATGTTTTATATAGTATTGGGATTTATATATCTATCTAAATTTCGAATCCCTATACTAGTGATTTTGAGTTGTCGTAACGATGTTTTACGTAACATTCGTTTTGACTCAAATAAAATTTATGAAAGAGAATGATTTCCTTAAAGAATGAAATATATACTTAATATTGATTTAAGTATAGTGAATATTTTCAAATGTTGAAAATAAATAGTTTTGTGAATTACTTATTTTAAATAAGTATGGAATTGCTTTTCCGATATGAAACGAAGGGTTTGAAACTTTATCTTTTAAAGATAATTTGAAAAGTGAATATTTGAAATTTGTTTCCAAACGGTTAAGTGTGGAAATTTTATATCTAATGAAGATATTTTTGGAGATAAAATAATTTGGAAAATTATTTGGAATCTGATGATGTTGCGCATCTTTATTGATAGTTAAATAACCGACTATCAATAATTACCTTGAATATGGTATTTGTTGTGAATTGGATGAATTTGAATGCCACACTTGTTTTTAAATAAACGCTCACTATTCGGGTTAGCCGGGAAAGGACCATGGGGTCGTATAACCCATTCCGAATATGTGATACGTCGTTATGAATTGCATTTGAAGATCGGTGTTGAAGACCGGATATTTTTGAAAATGGAAGGATTACCGTCGAGTTACTCTACATCGGCTGATCTCCGATTTAGAGGTTTTATCACCCTTAGTGACGGGAAGTCCGGACGTGATTAGAAAATTATCCGGATATGCAAGGGCTTCGTGAGAAGTGCCTTCGGTTCTGTTCGATCCCGGAACAGACTTGTATGGATTGTGTGTCTGACGTTACAATTTGAGATATAAAGCTGATTTCTTTCAAATACATTTCTGTTGGTGGCGGAGAATTTATTCTCTTAGCTTAACACCCTTCTCTGAGACGTACGAGCTCAGAGGTTATGTAGTTGAAATTTATCAGCGATATATCCCAATTTGGTAACGTGGCATACTGAGTGTTGCTGTGAAATGATCAGTGTTTGATCATTTGTGATATGATCATTTGTTTGATCTTATATCTTTGTGATCATAGGTTGATCATTTTTTTTGACCCGAAGCATGGCTTTGTAGAAAGCGTAGCTTTGTGGATGAGACTTCGTCGAGCCTCACACCCCGGAAATGGTCAAAACAGGAAGGATGCGGCAAGGTTCTAGGGAGTAGCGCCCCTTAGTGTATGTCATTCCTTCTGGATAGAGGTGGTATCATGGTATGAAGCCCAGATACTTAACCTATGTGGTTGCTGCATTATTATTATTATGTGGTTTGTTGGAAATCGGGGATCCTCGGGAAGATCGGTTACGATCGGGGGTGACATACGCGTGTCAGTAGTTACCTATTTTTGCAGAGGTAACCCGGCCTTGTGTTGGCAGAGATCTAACCGTAATGTTAGGTTATTTCTCGGGACTTCATTCCAGAGGCGTTCTGTTCGTGGAATAGGAAGTTCCTTAGCCTGACCATTTGTTGGAAATCCAAAGAAACAATACGTGACTTGTACGGTTTTAGTTGTATTACCTGCTATGGAATGTGGCGGTAACCTGCTATTGAACATAGTAGCTATAGTAGGCATAAGTGCGGAATGCCTATGCTGGCTAAGATTAATATTATACTTTCGAAATGTTTTCCACACTATGCACTAATAATAATATCAAAAAAATGATTTGATTTTGCGTAGTAAGCATCTTTGACTATCATAAGAAGAAATCTCCTCCAATTCTGCGTTTGCATTGTGTGTGTGGTGGGAGGTCTTATGGTAGTTCCATTTTCCAAAAGCATTTCGAATTGACTTTAAAATTATTTTGTTGTTATAAAGAATAACTGTTTTACGATCTCACACCAGTCACCATGACTGACTCGGAGTTTATTGTTTCCCTTCTAAACTCTAGGTGCCCACAAATTTTCCACACGGGCAGTCTAGAGTTATATTATCAGGATATTCTAGAGCTTTGGAGATAAGCTGGATGGCGAGACGTAGTATTTGTATCTGATAGTATTTATTCCGCTGTGTATTCTGTATGAGGACAAGTTTATATAACTGTCCATTGTTGTATCGAGTTGTATATTGACTCTGATTGATGTATGTATAAACTGATATAGTTCTTTGTTTTAAAAGACTAGTGTTTATCTATTATATATTGTTCCGCTGCGATATGTGAGATTCTGATTTTGTTTTCTGTTCTGATGTTGTTCTCTGTTGTTCTTCTTCTTCTCTTTTTCTTCTATCTTTTCTTCTATTTCTTTTTCTTAAAAACCCTCACTATTGGAGTTTCCGGCACTCGATTGCTCGACAGTCGATAAAGTGAGTACCGATGTCGAATTTTCGAAAGTCGAAAATTTCCGTACGTGACAATGCATGTATTCCATGTATACAAAACTATATACAGACACATACATTTACACATTTGCATGCAGGCATGCGTGCACACATACAGACGTACGTACATTTGCACATGCACATGAATGCGTGTCGTGCAAATACCTACATATTACACACATATGCACATGGGCACACACATGTGAGTTAAAGGGGAGCCTGCACAACAAATTAACTGTCTTACCTGCACCACACATAAATAGACACATTTACCCCCACAACACCCTGATTTCAAATAGAACCCATGGCATCTTTGTACAAAAAAACACAGCCAGTTGTTTGTACTTTTAGCAGATTCATAACCCCTAAATATACACACATACGAGTACTTCTCTCGCTTATGCATGCACACATGTAATCCTGAAGGTGGTAATTGTTTGGTTGAGAAGAGAATTGCAAGGTTCAAATATTGATTACGATGCATAAACCCTTTGGTTTACTTGAATATAACCGTGCTTGCATTTTATTCTTGCCCTTTATATATGTGTTTATGTTAAACTAATGAGCGTTTATTAGATATACATTAGAATTACACTTTTTGCAATCCAAACGTGCAAAGAAGGAAGAGTGTTTCTAATATCTCCATCGGTTAGTTTTATAAATTTAATTTGTCCCAATCAAAAAATATGAATCATGCTACAAGGCCTAAACAATAAAGGTCAGAGAAGCGAGGCAACAAACAAAATGTAAGGAGAAAATTGTTTTATTCATTTAATTCATAAAACAACATGTAAGAATGGTACTAATAATACCGATAATAATAAATTATAAAATATTAACCAAGTTTGCCAAGTTTTTCATTTATTAAGTTATATAAAAATTAAATAAGCTTTTAAAAATTGATTAAGTTGATAATAATAATAATAATAATTTAACTAATGTGTATGCAAATTAACTAATTTTATAATAATAATATTAACAATAACAACAATCATAAGTTTTACAAAACTTAACTAAATTTATAATGGTGATATTAATAAATAAATAAATAATAATAATAAATTAACACTAAGTTGTATAAAAATTAACTAAGTTTATAATAATAATATATAATGATAATGATAATGATAAATTAACCAAGTTAACTAAGTTTTATAAAAATTAACTAAATTTATACAACAATAATAATAAATTAACCAAGGTGATGAAATTTAATTTTGTTTATTAAGTTATATAAATATTGAATAAGCTTATAAAAATTAACTAAATTTATAATAATAATAAATTAACTATAAATTTTATAAAATTTAACTAAGTTCATAATAATCTTTAATAATAGTTATAATACCTTTGGCCTCATAATTTTTTGGTATCAATGTGTACTACCAAAAATGCCCCTAATTTCAAATCTTAATATTACTTAAAATTAGGATTTAACAATTAAATTTCTTTTACAAATTCAAAACATCTATCTACAAATGTTATTTAATCTTGATATCACCTAAAAATAGGATCTAACAAGTAAGATTCTTTCACAAATTTAAAACATTCATCTACAAATACTATCAAATTTGAATATCACTTAAAAATAGGATCTAACAAATAAATTATTAATTAATAATGTAAATAAAAATTCAAACTAAAAAAAATAGATGTTGCAACTTAGAAATAAAATTTAAACTAACAAAAATGATTACAATGCAAAAATATGGTTTAATATTTCTATAAATCATTTTCTCTTGAATGTGCTAAACATATATAATTTGTAGAAAAACAATTCACGTACGAAGCACGTGCCATCTTCACGCACGAAGCGCGTGTCATAACACTCATAATAATATATACTAATATTAATAATAATAAGTTAACCAAGTAGACTAAGTCTTATAAAATTAACTAAATTTATATAATAATAATAATAATAAATTAACTAACTTTACATAATAATAATAATCAAAATAAATTAACTAAGATTATAATAATTAACATTGTCAATTATGTTTTATAAAAATTAAATAAGTTTATAAAAGTTAACTAAGTTTATAATAGTAATAATAATTTAACTAATGTGTATGATAAATCACTAAGTTGGTGATAATAATAATAATTTAACTAATGTTTATGAAAATTAACCAAGTTTATAATAATAATACTACCAATAACAATAATAACAACAAAAATCATAATAGCAATATTAACAACTAACAAACTAAGTTTATAAAAATTAACTAAGTTTCATAACAATTAGCTAAACAACAACAATAGTAATACTAATACTAATAAATTATAAAATTAACCGAGTTTTATAAAACATAACTAAGTTTAGAATAACAACAACAACAATAATTATAAATGATAAAGTATTAACCAATTTAACTATACGTTTAAAAATTTAACTAAATTTACAATAATAACAACAACAATAATAACAATAGTAATAATAAATTAACTAAGTTTATAAAAATTAACTTTCTTAATTAATCATAATGAGAACTAAAAAAGTTCAGAAAATTAATTAATTTTATAAAATAATAAATTAACTAAGTTTATAATGATAACAACAATAATAGATTGTAAAGTTTCAACATTTTACATCTAATTCATTTTATAAATTTTTGGATTTTATATAAAATAACTAAGTTTACATACGAAGATCGGTGAATTTTATAAAAATAACCAAGTTTTATGAAAAATAACTAAGTTTATATATATATAATAATAGTAATAAACTAATTTTATAAAAATTAGTTAAGTTTATAATAATAATACTAACAACGACGATTATAATAACAATAATAAACAAAATAAGTTAATAAAAATAATAATGCCTTAAGTCCTGTCCTAGTAGATGATAATATGATCATTCTAATTTATTGCTTTTATTAGGAAATTAGCTCTTGTTTAGAATTTTTCTTCTTTACCTACAAAATTAATGTTAGTTTAAAAGTCACAGTCTTACTTCTACGGGGTTTAGTTGTATAAATACATAAATATATGTGCTTATATGTTTATTTGAGTTAAGTGTACACTACACCATAAACGTCATTTCGCAACGGCTTTGGGCCGTTGCAAATAGATTTCGCAATGGGCCTAAGCCGTTTCAAAATCAAGAGTGGCAAAAATTTTGTAACGGACCCTGCCCGTTGCGAAATAAATATTTAGCAACGGCTAAAGCCCGTTGCTATTTTATACTTCGCAACGGATTTAGACCGTTGCTAATTTAATTTTGCAACGGGTTATAGCCGTTACTAAATTATACCGTGTGCCATTCTTTATATTTTCGCAACGGCCTGAGTCCGTTGCTAATTAAAAAAAACCCACAGTTATTTTTGATTATGCATCTCCCCCCCCAGTTCACATGCTGTACAAATCTTTGCAAACTTAATATAAATACCATAACAGTTGATAACCAGTACACAGATCAACGAACAAAATACTTTCAATATATTGAACACAAACAAGCTTTACAGTTCCAATAGTATTACCGTACAAAGTCAAGGTAACCATAATGATATTACAATATTACAGTACATTTCAACTTCATAGAAACAATATTACAACACACGAACCAACCGACTCAGTTAGGGCCGAAACCTACTTTTGTAATGCTAAAGAGCTGAGAAGCACAAGATCTTTTGGAATCAAAGCCTCTGCAGAAAAAAAGAAAAAAAGGTTAGTTCAGTGACATGAGATTGAAGAAACAGTTCAAAACAAAAAAATATGAATACATGTTAATAAAATATAAAATTAATCCACGAAATTACAACAGATAGAAATTAATAAAACCGAGAATTACACTGTAGCAAAAGTTCCATTTTGCAACTGTTTTTAATAGGTCTATTACAACGAACACCAACTAGTCGTTTTATCCAAAGTTGTAATAGAAACGGATTTTTTTTACAACAGCCTCCGACAATTGTAGCATCAGTTGTAAAAAGTTTTTTCGCAACAACTTTTACCTGTTGTAAAATATTTTTTACAACTGCTTTTGATAGTTGTAAATGGCCTTTTTTTACAACTGGTTTTCTAGTTGTGGTAACATGTAGTACAACAGTTTTTGCATGTTTAAAAAACATGCAAAATTAAAATAAAAAGAAAAAGTCTAAACACATTTTGCAATTGAAGCATAAACATTAAATTATGCGCAAATCAAACAAACAACTTGTACTCATACAGGCACCCAGCATACCCTTACAGGTGTTAACTATGTATTATGGCAAAACCATATCTGATCATCCCAAGGCAACAAAATATCTCATCAGCACATTTCAATCTCATAGACATCAGGCAAGCCATTCTCATGAAAGCAGTTGTTTGACCATCTTCATTAGTGCATCTTTACATGCACAACATTTATTGGTTTGTAAATATCAACGTACATATCAACAAAGTCTGTAACTTTAGATAAAAAATTATTAGTTTGTGTACAAGAAGAATACATTATTAGTACTGCAGTTTTTATTTTACAAAAAGAATCTACTTGCAGTACAAAATATACTTCAGGAGCCGCACACATGTAATAGGCCTGAAGGGAAGAATAGTATATATTAAATAATTTCACTTTGTGCCGCACCGTAACTCAGTTTTTTTAAACTATTTTGGTCTGCAAGAATGCAAGAAATATGTAAAAGAGAATATATATAGTTGAACTATTTATAATTTTGACAATAATAACCAAACAAACAAAGGGAATGCAGCTTATAGTATAAATCCATGTGTCAGTTGTAATGGTCCTAAGTCAATAGTGCAGTGCAAACCAAACAAGTAGAAGGAATGCAACCAAACATTTAGAAGGAATACAACCAAACAAATTGCATGGAGTCAACAGTGCACTGCAGTTTGACTCAGTGCACTCAACATTAACTAATGTAAAAAAACACAAGATCACTGTTACATAAACAAACTCATTACTTGCCAAAGTCATGCATGGTTCTCAATAGATTCATCCTTGTTAATATCTATCATATATGTATAAACTAATTGGAGGTGTGTTGTTGATAGATTTAGGATAGAGATTCTTTTTTTTGTTAATTCAAAAATAGCATCAATCTGCACATGCTTTAAATTAGATGTGAAAGTCACTTATTTTGTTTGAAAATAATCCAAAAGTCAGCTGAATAAACCTCTCTTTGAGCTTTAGAGTTGAATGATAACTCATTCAGATAATGAGGTAAAAGGCAAAGATGAAAATTACAAAACGGTAAGAAAGTAAGTTACTAGAAATAGAAGATTAGAGAGTAAAAGCAAAGTATAACAGCAAAATAGAGACTTCATTGCATCAAAGCATGCATAAAAGATATTATGATGTGCCTCCATCTAAAAATCAATCAGTGGTTCTTAATTGACAATTACTAGTGGTTCTTAATTGATCAGCCAGTATGCTACTCTCATTATATAGTGAATAAGCATAATTTTATAAAAGATACACGTACCTTATTCAAATAAATAAATTTGAATTTCAACTCCAATATTAATATATCATATTCAGTTTATATGCCAGCTCTTTGGTTCAAAGAATAATTCTGATGTGCATAGCTGTCCGTATTTAGATTTTTTATGTTATCAGACAAAAACACAACAATAATATTCTTACATTTTCATGTGCTTTTTGGAAGATTTCATATAAATTTATTTATTACAACGATTAATAAAAATATTATGAAACGCAACATTTGAAATACTGTCTCCCAATAATTGTATAAATCAACATGGCATCCAGTTCAAATATTTATGCAGAATACAGTTCAAAAACCAACAATTGAATTTATTTAAAATTAAAAAGAAATGCAGAAAACTACGCTTTTATTTCCACCATCGAATAGGTCGTGAATTATCATATAAATAAACATAAAAAAAGAATGAAAATAACATTGGCGCAGATGCAACAAAACATAGTACTAGAGAGTTTGGTAATCGAAGCACATGAAGCACCAACATATGAACCCCATCACAGCTGTCTACATGCTTCTCTCACTCTCATCGTTCATTTAATGTTTCCATCACTTGTTAGTGAACAACGAAATTGTTTATATATCGATGTTTTCATCATTTATGTGTTAAAAATGTACTTATAAACTTTATTTACATGCATATCTAGCTGAGTTGTAAACAAACTTTTCCTTGACCTTGGTAATTTCTAGAGATTGATGTTTAATAAAATACAAAACAAATTACTCTATCAGCTTTTTAGGGTTCCAAACACAATGTCGCCATCATAAAATCCTATTTCGATGCCGAGATTTATGAATCAATAAGAAAACTGACGAGAATAGAACTATCAAGTTTTACTATAAAATGGATCTTCCATACCTTAGAGTAGATCGACTTCGAGTTCACGATGAGATCTGGAAAAATGGATCCGGAGAAAGCACGGAAGACTTCGATTGGGAAAATGGCGAGTAGATCTAGAGGAAGACTGGAAGAGTGGATCGAGATCTGAAAATGTCAACTTTGATTTTCTTTTTCATTTTTCTTTTTTTACCTTGAAGGAAATGGGAGAGCGTACGTAGGTTGGGAACGGGGTATATGGATGGGTGTGCTATACTTTAGAGCGGTTAAGGTCCGTAGCCAAAAGTAAAACGGTTTAGGACCGTGCTTTTCCATTTTGCAACGGGCGAAAGCCAATGCTAAATAGCAACGGCTCTAAGCCGTTGCAAATGTCCCGCACTTAGGGGTTGCAAAAACGCTGATATGGTGTAGTGGTAAGTATTTGATGGACCTTGACTCCCTTTTAGTTCTTTTCATGCTCATGTTTTTTTGGAAATGTTAGCGAACTCGCTAATATTGCTAAAATGTACGTTTCAACATTTAATATGGGCATATGCTATGTGACATATACACTTTATAAGATATATATATATATATATAAAGTAAGTATTTGGACAATTTACCTATGTGGGTATTTGTGACTGATATATTTTAGAACCTTCATTCAATGTTTCAATGACAACAACTATACAATCATATATATTGTATACATCTTATCAAGATAACATATATATACTACGAGAAGACATCATGCTTGAGATATTGGGACTCGAAGACAAACAAAGGTCCGTCGAGCATACTATAATTAGTAAGGTTATTCTAGTGTAAAGAGTCTTAAATAAAATGTTGTAAGGTCTCCTTGAGTATATATGCATATATGATCGCACATGATTTCATATACACTAAACAGAAAGTGAAAAACTGCATTTACTATTCACAAACGTCGGAGAAAAAATCACAGACGGCTGTGACAATCCTCGAAAAATTATTTTCTAAAGCCATAGACGTTTGAGGTTTTCCCATAGACGTCTGTCATTTGAAAAATTGCAAAACCTTGAATAGACACCTCTGTTGAACGAATATACTTCAACTCTTCATCGAAAGGTTGCGGGCATTAAAATGATTAGACCTTATCTAACAGTAACAACTCTTCATCTGTATCTCTTTAAACCTATAAATATTACCATGATTGAGATCTACAAAAAATGAATAAATACAAGTTGAAACTATTATCTCTTGATTTCTTATAAATCTTTTGTGCATACATTGCTTACATACTCTCACTCTATCATAACCAAAATATAATTTTGGTAAAACCACTTCCTAAAACTCAAAGCATTCACATTCACATACTCAAAGGAGATCATAAGAAGTATTTTACTATCAGTCAAAATTCGTGTTATTTGGGACACAAGATTGTCAAGATATACTTTTGTATTAGCCTATTTCTCCGGGCAAAGCGAGGGTTAGTTGGTTAAAGAGAATACCGAATGTGAGCTTCAGTACAAGATGTAGGACCCGAGGTCCGAACCAGTATAAATTATTTGGTGTGATCATTTTTTATTATTATTTTTATTTATATTTAATTATTATTCTCTGCTTAACATAGTTTGAAATATACAGTCACTCGTATGCATATAAGTTGCATTATTATAAAGTTCATATAGACTTTTATTTGGTATCAGAGCGAGGTTATTTCAATCTATATTAACACATAATTGAAAAATCATTAAAATGGCAAGCACGTTTCAAGAAGGTCAATCAACTGCTCGTCCTCCACTATTTACTGGTTTTAGCGAATTTTTATGAAATCCAATTGCTTAGAAATCTGGCTAGCAACTCAAAACAAATATGAAGCACTTGACACCGATATTAGCACATGGACTGATGCACAAAAATCAAAGACATCTAACAATGCCAAAGCTATGAATGTATTGTTTTACTCACTTGACAAAAATGAGTTTTTCATGTGTCATGCTCTGCAAGTCTGCATATGATATATGACGCACTTCCAAGTCACACACGAAGGCATAAATAAAGTCAAGCAAACTAAAATTTCGATTTTACAAAACCAATTTTCATCTTTCAAAATGAAAAGAAGTGAATCAACTTTTGATATGTACGCAAGATTTCAAACCATTCAATACGATCTCATGACACTTGGAGTCAAATTCACAGATTTTGATTTAATCATACAAAATTTAAACTCTTTGACAAATGAATGGAAAATAAAAGTTTTAGCCATCGAAGAAGCTAATGATTTCTCTCAACTTAAAGTCGAAGAGCTAATAAGAAATCTGATGTCATATGAAGTTAACTTGCAGACAGGAAAGGATCAAAATCATGAACATAGCATTCCAAGTAAGTAACGATGATTCAGATTTAGACGAAGATGAGATTCTCTTTATTGCCAAGAACTACAACAAATTCAAGAAGTTCAAGAAGATGACCAAATTTCAAAATGATGGCAAATCAAACTCCTCAAATCAAACATCGATTAAATGCTATGAGTGTGAAAAATTTGACCACATGAAGAAGGATTGTCCACAGCTCAATGATGATAAAAAGAAAAGAAAATTTGAGATTAAGAAAAAGAAAATAGCTTTTCAAGTAACATGGAATGATTCAGGTTCGTCTTCTTCTTTAGATATGATAGTGAAAGCAACCCGAAAAAAGAAAATGTGTGTTTTGTGGCCAACGCTGATGAGGTACGTCCTAAACTTATGATGAATTAATGAAAATAAGCATTGAATTAGATAACAAATATAGAGAATCAAAAAAATTAAATAAGGAATATATAGAAAAGTTAAATATATCAAAATTAGAAATCGGATTATCAAAAGATGAAAAAATTATTTTAGAATAAGAAATAGAAATTGTTCAAAAAAATATGCAACGTTATTATCTCAAAATGATCAATTATTAAATGATTTAGAAAATTATAAATTAGAAAAAGTTAATATGGAAAAAGAAAAAGTAGAATTACAAGCAAATTTAGATTCTAAAAATATTGAAATTTGTAATCTTAAAAGTAAATTAGATAAAATAACAAATAATGTGATAAAAATAAAATTCAACAAAGCAAAACAAAATTTAGAAAATTTGATTATGATATTTAGACCATCTAGAAATCGAAATGGATTAGGTTTTAAAAATAAAAAAAAGTCAAAAAAATATAGCACATTATACACAAAATACAAAAAGCCAAAGTTAGAAATCAAGTTTAAGAATTCATATACAAATATGGTCAAAATATGGATTCTAAAAACAAATAATAAAGTAATTAGACAAAAATATATTGATGAATATTTACAGAAAGTTGTATATAACAAAAATTACATTTCTAAAAGAACCAAATCCTCGTGGATATGGCTACCTTTCTCCACTAACACATAGGAACCTAATCAAAGAATGTGGGTACCAATTAAATTTTGTTTATTTTGCAGGTACCCAAAATTCAAATAAAAAATAAAGAGAAATGAATACTCGATAGCGGTTGCTCTAAGCACATGATTGGAAATGCTAATAAGTTATCAAATATAATATATATCGATGGTGGCACTGTAACATTCAGAGATAACTCAAAAGGATTTGTCATTGGCATTGGAGAAGTCATCAATATCAGTATTTCTATCTCTGCTATAATTACAAATGTTAATTTAAAACATAACTTATTAAGTATAAGTCAATTATATGATAAATAATTTAACATTGATTTCGAGAAAAATAAATGCAATATCTTTTATCAAAATAAAATTTTAATTTTTGAAGGATTTAGAAATCGAAACATATATGTTTTAAACATGAGTGTCAAAAACAATACTAATTTATGCTTAGCCGCGAATCATGATGATCCATGATTATGGTATAAACGTTTTTGTCATATGAATTTTAAAAATATCAACAAACTAGCTAAAAATGAATTAGTTAGAAGATTACCTAAAATAAACTACAAGGCTAAAAACATGTGTGATGCTTGTCAATTTGGTAAATTAAAGAAAAGCCCCTTTATATTTAAAAAGGAAATTTCCACAAAGCAATCTCTCGAACTACTCCATCTAGATTTATTCGGACCAACTCAAGCACATTCAATAAATCACAATAAATACATTTTTGTAATTATTGATGATTTTTCAAGATATACTTGGACATTATTTTTAAAGCATAAAACTGAACTTTTGAAATGTTCAAAAAAAATTCTAAACGAATATTTTTTTTAATGAATTTAAAAATTAAAAGTATACGAAGTGATCACGAAGGTGAACTTAAAAATGAACTATTTATAAATTTTTGTAACAAAAAGGGAATTAGTCAAAAAAAATTGTTTCCTCAAACACCATAAAACATGGTATTGTAGAAAGGAAAAATCGAACTCTACAAGAATGTGTATGAACTCTACTAAATAGCAGTACCCTACCAAAGAATCTTTGAGCCGAAGCCGTTGCTACTACTTGTTATGTATTAAATCGTGTTACACTTAGACCCATGACTAAAAACACGTGCTATGAAATATTTTTTAACAAGAAACTGAAAGTATCGTATTTTCGTGTATTTGGGTCAAAATGTCTCATGATAAATACTAAAGGTTATCTAGGAAAATTTGATTCTAAAGCTGATGAAGGAATTTTTATTGGTTATTCGGATGGAAGCAAAGCATATAGAATCTTTAATAAACGAATCAATATTATGGAAGAAAGTCTTCAAGTCTCATTTGATGAAAACTTTAAAGATAATAAAAATGACGATGATGGAGAAATTATAAATAAAACTAATATACCTATACATGAAATAATAATAATGTCAATAACAATAATGATAATATGATAACATCATCACTTAGAATATTAAGAGACCATCCTATTAATATTATCATCGGGGATTTAAATACAAGAGTATCAATCGAAAAACAGTTAAATCAGAGTCATGTTGCATTAATATCAAATTTTGAATCGAAAAACTATAAAGAAGCATCAAAAAATGATTTTTGGATTATTGCAATAGAAGAAGAACTTAATCAATTTGAAAAAAATGATGTTTGGGAACTTGTACCAAGACCAAACGATCAATCTGTAGTCAGAACGAAATGGGTCTTTAAAAATAAAGCAGATGAAAATGGAAATTTTGTACGAATAAGCTCAAGGATATAATCATGAAGAAGGAATTGATTAAGATGAAAAATTTGCTCCTGCTGCACAATTCGAAGCAATACGAATATTACCAGCTTTTGCATGTCATCATAATTTTAAACTTTTTCAAATGGACATAAAAAGTGCATTTTTAAACGGATTTATAAAGGAAAAAGTGTATGTTGAACAACCTCCTTTATTTGTTCACAAGAAATACCCCGATCATATATTTAAACTTAAAAAGGCCTTATATGGATTAAAACAAGCACCTCGTGCTTGGTATGAAAGATTAAAGACTCATTTATAAAATTTCGGTTTTCAAATTGGTAAAATTGATTCCACTTTACTCATAAAACAAGAAAATAATAATATTCTAGCCATACAAATAGATGTTGACGATAATATATTTGGATCCACTGACGAAAAATCATGTACTGAATTTTCTAACATAATGAAAGATGAATTTGAAATGTCACATATGGAAGAATGAAACTATTTCTTAGGTTTGCAAATAGGACAATTAGAAAATGAATTTTTATAAATCAAGAAAAATACCGTCAAGATTTATAAAAAGGTTTTGGAATGGAAAATATTTCAAGTAAACCAACTCCAACGAGTACTACTCTACATTTAGATAAAGATGAAAATGAAAAAAATATTGACCAAAATTTATATCGAAGTATGATAAGATCTTTGTTATACTTAACAATTAGTATACCATATATTATGCTAAGTGTATGTTTATGTGCTCGGTTTCAAGTACAGTAAAAAGAATTACATCATCGAGCAGTAAAATGGATCTTAAGATATTTAACAAACGCTACAGATTACTGACTTTTCTACCTAAAAGGAAGCTTGTTCGAACTCGTGTCATATAATGATGATGATTTCAGTGGTTATAAAACGGATAGAAAAAGCACAAGTGGCAAATGTCATTTTATTGGTCAGCCTTTAGTTTTATGGTTAAGTAAAAAGAAAAATTGTGTTTCTTCTCGACATGTGAAGCCGAATACATCTCAACGGCTTTAGCATGTGCATAAGTAATCTATATGCAAAAAACTCTTCTAGATTACAACATGATTATAACAAAATCTCCTATATATTGTGATAATACTAGTGCCATAAATTTACCAAAAAATCCTATTAACCATTCTCGAACAAAACATATTGATATTCATCACCATTTTCTATGAAATAATGTGGAAAACAGAATTATATCACTAGAATTTGTAAATACGAAAAATCAAATAGCTGATATTTTTACATAACCATTAAACCAACTAACTTTTATTAAATTGAGACATGATCTAAGAATATGTTCTTACAATGAATTGGTTAACTAAATCTGTAGGATTATATTTGTACACTTCTCATAGAAAACTACATAGAATTAAATTTGTATAATTAAACTAATACTAACCATATGAAACTTAACTACTTTCTGCTAAAAGTTATATGGTTAAACTTATTTTTCTAAAACAAACTTCTAAGTATAAAAAAAACTCTCTCTTATAAATAAATCAGTTTATTTTCCCTCTAACTAAATCCAAATAGTATATTAAGACCATTATTACTCAAAAAAAATGTCTTCCGATCACGACTCCACTTATTCAATTGTCGATTATAAATCACCCTCATCAAACAGCACCTATGTTTCATCAACTAAATCCTCATGTTCATCAAACCATTCAGTCTCTCTGAACATTATTGCATCACCTACATATCACATTGGCTTTTCTCCTAAGGAAAAGAAAGCCAAACAGTCAATTGATCTACAATTAACATCTCTTAGCGATAAAGTTGATGAAATATATCTCTATCAACAAGAATTGATGAGAGTTAATGTGAACTGTAGTACGAGCAACAACATCAAGGATCTCATCTAAATTTTCTCGAAAAATGTATGCTAGCAATTTGTGGTCATTCAGCAACAAAAAATTGCATACATAAAAAATCTCCTCAATTATAAGAATGTTCAATAAAAGCGTATAACATTACTTCAAGAAATTTATGCAAGCCAGGACCATCAAATCAAGATTGGATTAATACACCAGTTCGTCTGAGTCGGGCTCCACTAAACCCGTTTATTGACGACACAAAGGTTGACCCGAATTCATAGGATATACAATAAATTAAAAGTTATGATCTCTTTGACAAAAATTAAATTTATGCTAACCATTTTGTCAAAATAATTTTCTTTGTTAATTTATAATCTATATTGTTTTATTCTCTTAGTATTTCGATAAATAAAGATTGATATTTAAATTTTAGGCAAAAGTTTAGAAGAGAAAACCACAAACGTCTGTCAAAGGGTTTGGGAAAACATTTTACCGAAACCACAAACGTTTGTGGAAAACTCACAGACGTTTGTCTTATGTTTATATTTATTTTAACTGAAACCACAGACATCTATGGAAAACACACATACGTTTGTCATATGTTTCTATCTATTTTTTTTACGGTGACTCCACCACAGACGTCTGTATCTACTCCGACCTTACTTTCTCAACAGCCATATATATATGTGTGTGTGTGTGTAACCCCAATTTTAATTTTTACCTCCAATCTACTTCCCAAATTCTGAAACCCTAACCTCCATCAACTTCAAATTTAGAAATTAGTGATTCTAAAGAAGCAAACAATTTCTAAAAAGCAAAAGCAAGGACAATCTTCCTCCTCTTCTCAATCCCTTGTTACCCAATCTCACATAAATCAGTGGCTCCGAAACTATCCCACTGCCATCAAATGGTTTCGGGTGCTTTCCAAGAAGAAATTTCATGCCGGTCCCTTCTACCGTCTTGGAATTGTAATAGAATATGATATTCAAGGATTAACAATGGATGCCAGTTGCTGCGGCCTTGTTAGCTATGATGAAAACAAGGTAATTATTGATCTCTCACTATCTATCTTTTTTATACCAACTTATGCTGTGCAAAAATATGGAATCCGAAAAATGAAGATGGATGGTTATGGTCAAGTATTTATAAAGAAGTTAAAATTGATATATATACAGTTGGACATATACTAGGATTTTCTCATGAGGGAATCGATTTAACAGAAATACCTGATCATATTTTTTTACCTCGAGATGAAGCTACCAATCAAATTTGGGAAGATAGGATGCCCTAGTGGAAATCCATTAACCTAGGACCACGTGCTAGACTACTTAATAGAATGATAATCAACACAATCATTCTATGTTTAGGTAGCTACGAAAAAGTTTATCCAAATGACCATCGAGCTTTATATGATATATTTGGTCATCTTCCGGTAAATTGGGCAAAATTTATTCATAACTAAATTAAGGGTTTTTGAACTTAGCATCGTCGAACTATTGTATGTGCTCTATACATTATGCGTATCTTGCAAAAACTTGGTGTTCCTTCGTACTTATCACAATACGATGAAATTCCAACGAAACATAGCGGTCTGAGATATTTATCCTTGATGCAACATCCCAAAAATCCTCCTCTTGTCACCCCCTTCAATCAATGGACTATCCAATAACAGTAACAAGTGCATCATGATCCTCAGCCCACTCCTACTCCTCAACATACTTATTCATCTCGTTCTTCATAACAACCTGCCTCCTCCAGTCGTGCTACCAAATATTATTCGGATTAGGAAATTCAAGAAGCTCGCATTGAACCAATGGAAAATGAACCACTTCATGATTTAGCACTTAAAAATCAAAAACTAATCATGGTTAACCAGCGAGTTTTGAACAAAAAGATGATTGGTTTGGAAGGTTCTTTTTCGACGAGGATGACTAAAATGGAAAAGACTTTAAAAAAGGTTGTTTCCACTTTAGGGAAAGTTATGAGAAAAGTCCATGCATAATGTCTTCTCGCTCATCATCTTCGCCATCACATACACCGCCTCCTCAAGCACAAACACCAGTTTATCAGCCTTATACTTCTCTTGAAGGAACTTCTCAAGACAGAGGAAAGGCTGCTATGCAAGAGCAACTTAAGGAGGAGGAAGAAGATAGTGATGATATGTGCGTGTTTGATACTCAGCGATTTTAACATCAATCATACGTGGTGTTCCAAGGACTCTCCATTCAAGAAGATGAAGAGTGTAACGATCAATCCAACTGGCCATGAACATATGACAAAGACCCTTCATCTTATTGGGAATACTATAAAAATTATTGAGGCATTTCTTACTCTTCCAATCAATACAACTAGCATCTCTTTTAGTTATTTTTGACTATTTTATTTAGCATTTATGTTTATGCTTGTCCATTTAACTTTTAACTCCTGCTACATTACTTTAGTCTCTGTTTCATCTTGGACTTACTTATTTACTTTTAATTGTTCATGATCTTATTTATAACATGCTATTATCTAACTATCCTATGTCCTATCTTCTAGTTTGATAATGACAAAAGGGGAGAAATTTATGCATATACATAAAGGGAGACAAAATTTACTTTATGCAAACATTCTCTATTTTGATTAACATTTCTTATATTTTGATTATATAGTTGTCATCATCAAAATGAGGAGAATGTTAGAACTTCATTCAATGTTTCAATAACAACAGCTATACAATCATATATATTATATACAGCTTATTAAGGTAACAAGTATATACTACGAGAAGAGATCATTCTCGAAGATATTAGGACTCGAAGACAAACAAAGATCTATCGACCATACTATAATTTGTAAGGTTATTCTAGTATAAAGAGTCTTAGATAAAACATTGTAAAGTCCCCTTGAGTATATATGCACACACGATCACACATGATTTCATATACACGAAACATAAAGTGAAAAACTGCATTTACTATTCATATATGTCTGAGAAAAAATTACAGACATCTGTGACAATCCTCGAGAAATTATTTTCTTAAACCACAGACGTCTGAGGTTTTCCCACATACATCTGTCATTTGAAAAACTGCAAAACTTTAAATAGACACCTATGTTGAACGAATAGAAATCAACTCTTCATTGAAAGTTTGAAGCCATCAAAATGATTAGACCTTATCTAATAGTGAATACTCTTCATCTGCATCTCTTTGAACATATAAATACTACCATGATTGAGATTTAGAAAAAAACCAAATTAATACAAGTTGAAACTTTTCTCTCTTGATTTCTTGTTATCTCTTGTGCATACATTGCTTACATACTCTCAATCTATCATAACCAAAATATAATTTTGGTAAAACAACTTCTTACAACTCAAAGCATTCTCATTCGTATACTCATAGGAGATCATAGGAAGTATCATACTATTAGTCAAAATTCGTGTTATTTGAGACACAAGATTGTCAAGATATACTTTTGTATCAGCCTATTCCTCCAGACGAAGCGAGAGTTAGTTGGTTAAAGGAAATACTGAAGGGGAGCTTCAGGACTGGATGTAGGACGGAAGGTCCGAACTAGTATAAAATATCTGGTGTGGTCATTTTTATTATTTATCTTATATAAATTTAATTATCGTTCTCTGCTTAATATAGTTAGTAATATACCGTCACTCGTATTTATAAAAATCCTATAGACTTTCAATATGTTGTGATTTCGATTATGTATATCTATTTTTTATGTTTGTGATTATTCCCAATGCTAGCCGTGTAAAGGAGACTGTTAAAACTTTATAAAAATTTAGCACTTAGAATATTTTTGTAAGAATATTTTGCAAAAAGTTTTGTCCAACGTAGATATTTCATTTTTCAATTTTATTCGTATTCATATTTATGTTCATTTCTATTGGAGATATTCATTTCATTTGCAGGTGAGAATGAAAGATTTGTGATATTTCTTCTTTTTAATGCAAACAACTAGCTACTTGTTTTTGGTGTACTTAGACTATAGAACATAATATTGTTAAAACCGTGAGATCTTATGTGTATGAATATTTGGTTCTGCTTAATACAATATATTATATCTTTATTTTAATAGTTTCTTTGATTTTCTATTATCTAAATGGATTTATGTTTTAGAAATATTATTAATGCAGCATTTTGATATGTATTGACTTTCGTGATTTATAGGAATGTAGCAGATTTTAAAATTGTAAAAAATAAACCACAACACCTAAAAAACATTATAGAAAGCATACAAGAAAAGCATTATCAAAGTAAAAAAAATTACAGTGCTTTTATGTGTTATGTATAGTTCAGTATTTGTTATAGCATGTCCATATATAGCATTTATTAAACCCCTATAAAATACTTACAATAGCGGAAAAAAACATTATAAAAAACAAATTTTTATCGTGGCACATTCGTGCTATAAAAGTTATTGTTTTTTATAACATGTTGATATACAGCGTTTATTAAACCGCTATAAAGTATTTGCAAAAATAACATTATAAAAGGTGATTTTTTTATAGAGGTTTTTTGTGTGTTATAAATAAGTCGTTGTTTTTTATAACATGTCAATATACAATGTTTACTAAACTACTATGATTATCATTTATAGCGATTTTTAGCCGCTATTGATGACTTGCATTGTATGTTTCTTAGACAAGATCATCTTCACAAAAATTTAACTTATTTTAGTATCTCTAACTCAATGAAATTCATATTTTAAGTCAACGTCAGAAGGTAAATTTTAACAGTTAATATTGCCTTGTTATTTTGAAGGCGCTGGAAGTTTTGAATTGACCTCATTTGTACATATATTAACATACGACAATCCCTTTATTTGTAGCCTTTTTGTATTAACAATTTGATGTAATGAATTGATAGAAGATTTATTGTGAGGATTTGATACTCTCTGATTCTATTATTATTCACTTTTTCATAATTTAACTTATCCGTTTATTTTATTAAAATTTGTAATGCTCACTGTATACATTACATCGACATCGAACTTAACAATCTATTCGATGGGTTAGTCCACAATATTAGCTTTTGTTTCTCTATAGGCACCAGTGCTGATAAAAGAAATGTGTACCATTTAAATATCGATTTTGCACTTTACTTACAAAGAGGGACCACAATCATCTAGGTTCACCTTTCAAGTGATGGCTAGTAGATCGTCTTATTCCTGCCAAGATCTATCATTAATACACTTTTGCTTTTCTTTATTTTCGTCAAACTCTAGAAACTAATGTAGAAGATATTTTCTGTTGATTGAGTACATAAATATATGCACTTTATACCAATGACAAGTTTCGTTATATCAGAATTTAATTACCAGCTGGTTGAAGTTATATATGGTAGATTTTTTCTGCTTAACTTGACAATGTACTATCATGTTGTGGTAAAACATTAAAAACAAATAAAGACCGCAATTTTTCTGGTTCAGCTCGCCCTTTCGACGGTTGAACTACCAAGGTTTTTATACCGTGGTTTTCGAGAAGGGTGATGGGATCATTTCAGTAGCAATAGTTAGGTAAGATTTGAATACATCGTAATGCTGCTGCACTCTTTCCGTATATGTTTTAGTTTATTGTATTGTCTTTTGGTCATGTTTCGTAAAAACCGTACCTTCTAGGATTAGCAGCCTTTTTAGGACCATAATTGTTAGGGTTGCAGTTAAATTTCTGTCTTAAATGAACCCTGGTATTTAACGTTTTGCCTTAGCTTCAGATCAGATATAATGGAGATAGGATGTAAATGTGACTTGAAAATAGAAAAATACGAACTTATGATGGAATAACAAATATTTCATATGCTTCATGTATATGTGTATATAAAGTAAGAGGTGACTCTTATTTTATATCCTTTGGCGTAACAAATATTAATATCTTGTAAATATCTGAAAAATATCAGACTTTCTAAGCAAAGAAAAATGTCTCTTGGTCATCTGGTCCAAATAATCGTAATTACATCTTGCTTATTTGAATTAGGTAAGAGAGGTCCTTTTTATCAATTTTCTAATGCAAATTATAAGTATTTTGATGAAGATCAGAGCATTATTCACAAGACAGTAATTCTAAAAGGCCCGGCTTTTGTGCCAGGGATTAATCCCGAATGAATCTTCACCGCTGAATAATTCAGCTCCCCCTACACTACAAGACACATAGTGTATTCCAACGGAGCCTTCCAACGGCCTCCAACGTCTTCCAACGTCCAGTGTTTTCTCGTATATTTTATTAGTCAAAAACTGTAGGACGTTGGTAGACGTTGGCGGCCGTTGAATGACGTTGGAAATCCGCGAGCAAAATAGAAGCCCAGCTTCTTCTTCCCCATTCGGCTGAAACATTTCTCCCCCCCCCCCCAATTCCCAAATTTGCTCCGATTCCGACCCCCCCCCTCGCTGCTCCGACGATCAACGGCTCCTCCGACGACTCCAAGCCTCCTTCTCGTCCTCTCTAACTCCCTAATCTCTCAAGAAAAGGTATAAACCCTAATCCCTATATTTAATTAAATTTGTTAAATTAGTGTATTAAATGTTTGTATTGCCTTATTGTATGTATAATCTAGTTTATTGAGGCATAATTTATGTTATTAACTTATGTATTGCAAGATTATATATATTTAAGTTTGTGTTAACAATAGAATAATGTGCATACAGTTAGTTTTAGGTTTGTTTGGAAACGTTAGTTGTTAGTGAGCATACAATTAGTTTATGTATTTTAGAAAATTTCAAAAACGATATTTTATATTCATGAAACCCTTAGAGTGTCTTTCGGCCCCGTCTGATAAGTATTGTATATGATCGTTATGTGGATATTCGTTTTTTAACAGAACGGACATCTATATTCATCGTATACAATGTTTGTTGGATTTGTCCCTGTATTGGACAAGTTACGAACACAATAACGTAATTAAATCTCGTAAAACATTTCATTTTAAATGGTTCATAGAATTTCGACAGCGTTTCCTTTATGTTCCCTGTGTACACGCAAATGTGTACTGTTCAGGGAACTAAAGCAAAGTGCTGCCAAAATTTTGTTGAATCGTTTAAATTGAAATGATTTACGCGATTTAATTACGTTATTGTATTTGTAATGGGAGGTAGGATGACCCATCGACAAAGTGTCAACGATCTATTAATATAAAATTCACCAATAATATTGTTTTAATAAAATGACAATTTTTTAAATTTATATCGTACTTTTTAATTATATACGTAGGTAAATGGACAATTATTTTATCGATCGAAGTTGGATGTACAAAAAAAGATGGGTCGAAAATGGAGGCTCAATAAGTGAACAGTTTAATAACGGTATCGCGTATTTATTGATTTCGCTTTAAGTAATAACAGAAACGACGAAGAAATCCATTGTCCATGTACTAAATGCAAAATGTTAAAGTATTTGATACCAGAAATGGTTAGAGTTCATTTGCGTCAATACGGTTTCGTGCTGAACTATTTGGTTTGGGATCGTCATGGAGAACCGTTAGCATCTAACCATGTACAAGCTGAGTAGGTAGTGTGTACTGAAATTGATACGACGAATCTCGTAGAACATATGGTTGAAGATGCTGCACGGTCAATGTTTCCTGTTCCTTAATTAATTGATGATGATGGTAATGCTGAAGAAGAACCAAATATTGGGGCGGAAAAAAGATTTATTAGATGCCGCAAAGAAACCCCTTTGGGAAGGCTGCACAAGCGAAACCCAATTATCGGTAACTACTGAATACATTGCGATGAAATCTAAATACAACTTCACAGAAGCTGGATTTATAGTTGTTGTACAAGCTGCGAAACGGCATATGCCTCCCAATAATTTAACTTGCGAAAATCATTATGAAGTAAAAAAAATGATGTCAGCTTTTGGTTTACCGTATCATAAAATAGATACATGTCTAAACGGTTGCATGTTGTTTTGGAAAGAAGATATCAACCTTAGAAATTGTAAAATATGTAATCAGGAAAAGTACAAATCAAGAAAGAAAAAAGGAAAGGAAGTCCCGTATAAACGTATGCATTATTTACCAATTACTCATAGACTTCAAAGGTTATATGCATCTTCTGTAACCGCGCAACATATGAGATGGCATAGTGTTAGAACACGGGAAGAAGGTACGTTAACACACCCAGCTGATGGGGAAGCATGGAAGCATTTTGACCACAAATATCCTGATTTTGCATCCGAGAGTCGTAATGTTCGACTTGGTTTATGTACGGATGGATTTTCACCATTTTCTCAGTTTGGTTCTAAATATTCATCATGGTCTATAATTGTCACACCTTATAATTTACCTCCATGGATGTGTATGAAAACTCCATATATGTTTCTCACAGTTGTCGTCCCTGGTCCTAATGATCCGACACAAGGAATCAATGTTTATTTACAACCTTTGATTGAAGAATTAAAAACACTGTGGTACGAAGGAGTAGAAACATACGATATTTCCACAAAAAAAAACTTTTGCATATATGCTTCTTTGATGTGGACAATCAGCGATTTTCCTGCTTATGCAATGCTTTTAGGTTGGAGTACGGCTGGTCATCTAGCTTGTCCGTACTGCATGGAAGATACACGAGCATTTTCTTTACCTCATGGAAAGAAAATCTCATGGTTTGACTGTCATCGATGTTTTCTTCATATTAATCATCCTTTTAGAAGAGATAAGAAAAACTTTACAGCTAATAGACAAGAAACTTTGAGACCACCTACGGTTTGGTCAAGCGAAGATATTTATGAACTTGTAAAGGATTATCCAAAGATACATGAAACCGGAGAACAAATTGCAATTCAAGGTAAATCATCGATTCATAACTGGTGCAAACAAAGCATATTTTGGGAGTTGCCTTATTGGAAAAATCTCCTGATTCGTCATAATATTGACGTGATGCATAATGAGAAAAATGTGTTTGATAATGTTTTTAATACAATTTTGAATGTCAAGGGGAAGACGAAAGATGATTTGAAATCAAGATGTGATATCGAAGTAATATGTAATCGTCCTGAGCTTCATATAAAGCCAAATGGCACAAAAAAGCCAAAAGCTTGCTATGAGCTAGACAATAATCATACATCGAAGAAGAAGCTTCGTTTTTTCTCTCTCATTATTTTAGTGACCATGTGAACATATCATTTGAAAGTGCTACGCGTAATGATGAAGGCATTGATCAAGATGATTGTCAAACGACCTTATCAATTTTTAAAAAACAAGGTTGGCCTGCTGGTGCTTGTATGGAAGTATGGTTGGATGATAGAGATTATCATGTTGCACACACATATGTTCTTCTCAACTGTGCCGAAGTTGCACCGTTTGTTAGGTAATTTACTTATATATATATATATATCATCAACATGTGTGTATACACAAATATATGCACATACGTGTATCTTAATCATAATGCAACATTTGTTATATAATTGCAGTATTTACGAATCACAACATCCTAACGGCGATATCGGCAAAGAATTCGCTTCTTGGTTTTCTAAGTACGTTTTAGATACAACAAATTGTGTTGTAGACAAAGGATTGAAACATTCAGCTATGGGACCAAAAAGGAAAGTGAAGACCTATCCAATATTCTTTGTCAATGGATATAAATTTAATACCAAAGAATACGGTGCCGAAAAATTAACCAAAAATACTGGTGTATTTGTTAAAGGTAGTGATGGTCCAAATGATCATATACATGATTTTTATGGCGTGCTAACCTAGGTTTTGCAATTGACGTATTTCACACGACCCGCGGAAGAAGTATTTTTGTTTAAATGCAACTGGTTCAGCAACGTTCCAGGTTCTGGAATCAACGTGCACCCAAAATATAATCGTATAGAAATAAAACATACTTTGCGTTATTATAAATACGATCCTTTTGTACTTGCCAAACAAGCTCTTCAAGTTTATTATGCTTCTTACCCATCTCTAAGAAGAAATAAAATAGATTGGTCGGCCATTTTTAAAACAAAGGCAAGGTTTACATTTGATGGACAGAATATTCCCGAAGAACAAGCTTACCAAGCAGATATCGAGGAAAATAGAGGAATAATAATAACCGATGATCAAACAGATTTTAGACCTCTAAACGATGAATCAAATGCATTAATTGAAGCATCTGAGAGTACAGAGGAACAAAATATAGAGTGCGAAACAGAGTCTGAATCCGAAAATGACGAGGACTGATCAACTATCTACATTTTGAGAAGGTAAATTTATATTTTTTTAAACATTATCCTGTTTTCATTAAAAATGAAATGGTATGCTAATATATGATATGTATCACATCTCGTTTTTATGTTACGTCATACTGTATGTTTTACATATGGTCATTTTATTTTCTGTTATAATGTTTGTTTGTAACATGTATTATATAGGTATGTCGTCACGTAGACGTACCGGTGGACATTCTAGGTCTCCCTCTTCCTCACAGAGAGGGCATGCTCGTCCGGACGGTGGTGATGGCGGTGGTCCATCACAGGAGCTACAACGTCCTGTGGTGTGGCTAAAGCCAAAAGCAGATCAAAGGTAAGTATTAAATTTCATTTTCGTACAATCTACTCTGAAAATATATAGTAGTCATGAAATATTAAATGTTTTTTCTCTGTTTAAACACAGTAGTTTCTCTTTGGAGCCGACTCAAGTAGTTCTATCTATATCTCGACGGGCGTACATGGGTCATATGACCGAATGTTGGCCTAAGTGGACATTGATTCCAGATAATGTTAAAGAGACTATTTGGTAGGATTTTTTGGTATTTCACTTTATATATTAGGAACATGTTATATCAATTCATGTTTACATTATTTACAAAAGCTGTATAACTCTTAATTTTGTCAAACGTGCAGGCAGAAGTGGACCTTTAGGACACTGATATTTCAGTCGTATATCGCCACTGGTGCAGCAAAGTCGCAAAGAACTACCGGGAAACAGTAAACAACTTAAAAACAGCGGGAAAGAAGCCTCAGTGGATGAGTGCAGTTGTGTGGGATGATTTTGTGACATGGTGGGGAAACGAGGAGTTTGAGGTAAATTTATCACATGTTTAATTTAAATTCTTCTACACAAATACTAACTAGAAATGTTAAACAATTTTTGTTTTTAAATTAAATTTACAGAGGCAGTCGGAGAGAAACTCAGCCAATAGGAGCAAGAACCCTGTCACACATCGTGGTGGTTCCAAGTCATTTCAGCATCACCGAGAGGACTTGGTATATTTATTAATTATGATAATAATTTAAAGATTTTAAGTTCTAAGTTGTAGATAATGTAACAATATATATATAATATATATGTATATGGACATATTTCAGGAGAGACAGCGTGGTGGTGCTTCTGTGAGTTACCGGGATGTTTTCACGCATACTCATGCGTTGAGCCAGGTCGATGAAGCAGGCACCGTTTCATACTCCTGGGATCACGATGCCAAAGCGCAGTCCGCATATGTAAGTAACATAATGACTTAACACTTATATAAGTTAATTAAAATAATGTTATCTAAATTCAACTTATTTTGCATAACAGCAAAAGTTTCAGCAAGCACGGACTTCCATTCTCGAGGGCTCTGGGCGCGACGAGTTGACCGCCGATGAGGAGGACGCTATTTTTGAGTCTGTAATGGATCCAGCGGCACATGGCAGACGCTATGGTTTTGGGAATCAATCGGTAATAATTTTAACTTAAATTTTAAAATAATTATTCTGAACCAACTGTTGCACATTGTGATGGATTATAGTAAACACGAATTACAATTATTAAACACTGATAATTTAAATTTTATTTACAGGCTAAGATGGCTCAGATTGAGTATCAGAGGGCTCCGGATAAGGAGGAGATTACACAGCTCAGAGCCCAGGTCGCCGCGCTCGAGGAACACAATATCCGCACCGAAGCCAAGACGGAGGAGCTGAATAGGCGTCTTACGGAGTTTATGGAGCAATATGGCCGGTTTCCGTCTTCTGGTGGTTCTGGAGGAGAGTGATTTCAGGTATGATTTGATTTGTTTTGCTATGGACATGTATATTTGGAGAGTGTGAGGATTTGATACATTCTGATGTTTTGGATGTTGGTTTGGATGTGATTTTTGAGATGTTGACGTAGTACTTTGGATATTGTTGGATTGAACATTTTGTTGGATGTTGATGTTGGATGGTTTATTGTTTTTTTATTGATTTGTATTGTGTATATTGATTAGTATATGTGCTTATTACTTGGATTTACTATTATGATTGATTATATGTGAGATATGATGTTGTATATGTTCTCGAAATTGAGCTTTTATGAGATATACGATGTTGGAGGTGACTGGAAGCATCCATTGTTGGTTTTGTAAAAAAAAACACCCAGATTTCCAACGTCTTCCAACGTGCACCAACGGATTACTGGCACATTTATTCCAACATCTTACAACGCCCTCCATCGAATCTTCCAACGTCTTCCAACGTCTTTCCAACGTCTATTTAGTCAACATCTTCTTCCACGTGGACAACCTGAACGTTGGAAGACGTTAGTATATGTGCGTTGGGTCCGTTGGTAGACGTTGGACGCCGTTGAAATGTATATCAACGGCGTTTCCAACGTCCATCAACGGCTTTCCAACGGCCGCCAACGGCTGGCCGCCGTTGGAATGCACTGTGTGTCTTTTAGTGCTATATTCAGCCTTTGGATGCCAATTTGTTCCTTCCGCATGTACTATATTTCGGGCCCTGTAGCAGCATTCTTCACAAGAAATGCGAAGAAAATTACTATCACATCCACATTAGCATCTGTCATGAATTATTTTTTTCACTTACCTTTAGAAATCACAACAGTCTTTAAAAAGTTGAATAAAACTCTACATTGGAGATCAATTTGTTGTGAAAATGATATTTTTGCCCTATGTTGTGCAAATTTTTAGGACTACACGGAAATGTTCTTACGGTGTTCGTCTTTCTTAGAAGTATACTTCTCTTTGCAAATGTTGAATATATTGTATACAACGATGTATCATTCCTCTGGTCCTACACAACCACACTTTAGGATGGGACCATGAGTCTTGTTATAGGTCTTCTGTAATAATTTCTTAGTACTTTCATTGTGTGGTATATTTTCTTCCTACAAGGTCCATGGTGTTGAAGTGACAGAGATGCCTCTTATTGTGTCTTGTTATCAATACCGCTGTCAAGAAATGTGCCGAAAATTATTAAATGTTGTTGAAAAGATACTTTCATTTCACTTTCCATACTCGTTGATTCACTATAGTTTGATATGTTTATAATTGGCCTTGCTTTCCTGATTTTGGTATTTGGTATAATTTTTAAAGAGCTATTTTGTATCCTTTCCTACTTTTTAAGCAATTTTGTTATTAATGGAAACATTACAAACACATCAAAAGTTTTTCTACTCTTTGCTTCTTGACTAGTGCATTTTAAGCAATTTTATGTTTCCTGACTAGTGCAAGATAACAACATAGTGAGTCAACAATACAGTAACCACGGGCTTGCTACTCTTTGCTTCTGAAAATGTGAAAATTTGAATGAAGAGGGAAAGAAGGTGATTCGATCATTAACAAGCTTAGTCTACTATCCCAGTATTTATACATGCACAAGTCTGTGCACAAGCGCACAAATTTGGAACAGTAAAGAACTAAAGTATGAAAACAGAATGCAAACTAAATACAAGCATTACAAACTGCTGATATCATTAACACTTTCCCTCAATTCAAACTCTCTCTCTTTGTCTTCCTCTTTTCTTCTACCTCTGTCCTTGCCGGTGCTGCTTCTACATTCAGTTCTTCTCTCAATTTAAGAAAGTGAGTTGATGATAGTGACTTGGTCAATATGTCTGCCTTTTGGTACAATGCTGGAATATGGTTAACATTGATATCACCTTTAGCCACTTGTTCTCTTACGAAATAAAGATCCAACTCAATATGTTTAGTCCTCGAGTGAAGAATAGGGTTTGCTGCTAGAAGAACTGTGCTAGAATTGTCACACCACACTGTCGCTGGTCCAGGTACATCATCAATCACTTCTGAAAGTAGAGATTTGAGCCACATTATTTCTGACACCACTGTTGCTACACTTCGATACTCAGCCTCTGTTGATGATCTAGACACTGTTGTCTGCTTTTTCGAACACCAAGACACAATATTCTTTCCAACATACACACAATATCCACTGACTGATCTCCTATCATCCCTATCTGCTGCCCAATCAGCGTCAGCAAATGCACTAATTTTCAGCGTTTCAGGTGAGTAAAGCTTCAACCCATAGTTCACTGTCCTTGCCAAGTATCTAAGTACTCTTTTCACAGTTTTCCAGTGTTCACTCATTGGACTTTGCATGAATTGACAGATCTTGTTCACACTAAAGGATATCTCTGGTCTTGTGATGGTAATGTATTGTACAGCGCCTACAATACTTCTGTAGTGATAGGGATCATCTATAGGGTCTCTTGAATTTTTGGTTAGCTGCAGATTTGTAACCATGGGTGTAGTTGATGCCTTAGACTTATCCATTCTCGCTCTCCTCAGCACATTCTGGATGTAATTTGTTTGATTGAGGTGAAGTCCACCATCTCCTGATCTCTTCACCTCAATTCCTAGGAAAAGATTAAGGTCACCCAGTTCCTTCAGTTTGAATTGATCATTGAGATAGCCTGTGAGTTTACTCAACTCATCAATATCATTCCCTGTCAAGATAAAGTCATCCACATATACAAGAATGTATATAACACTGGTGCTTCTCTTTCTAACGAACAGTGAACTGTCAGATTTTGTGGAATTAAACCCTAGTTTCATCAATGTCCCTTTGAGCTTTTCAAACCAAACTCTAGGGTCTTGTTTTAATCCGTATATTGCCTTATTCAACTTGCACACCATTTGATGTCTGCTAATATCTTCAAACCCCTTGGGTTGTTCCATATACACTTCTTCCTCAAGTTCTCCATTCAAGAAGGCATTGTGAACATCCAGCTGCTTGACTGGCCACTTATTGTATAAGGCAATGGTGAGCATTACTCTAATTGTGGCAGGCTTTATTACTGGGGAAAATGTTTCTCTGAAATCGAATCCTGGTTGCTGTGTGTACCCTTTAGAAACCAGTCGAGCTTTGTGTTTGGCTATGGTGCCATCTGCATGATACTTCAGCTTGTAAGTCCATCGACATCCTATTGCTGTTTTGTTCATTGGTAGAGTTACTAATTTCCAGGTGTTGTTGTTTATTAGTGCTTTGTATTCTTCTTCCATGTCTGCTCTCCACTTTGCATGCTTCACTGCCTGATCATAGCTCACAGGTTCATGTACTACCCCTTGAATGGTATATATTTTGGGCTTGAATATGCCACTTTTCCTTTTGTTATCATATGATGTCCATGTTGCTGTACTTTCTCTCTGATTGGAGACTCTTCTTGTAATTAGTTGGCACTGTCTGATGTGTCATCTTGCATAGGCCATTGATGTGTGTCATTCATGTCACTGCTTCCTTCCTCTTCTATATCCTGAGTGTGTGGTGTAATGTTTGGTTCTGATTGAACATGAGTACCAGATTCTTCCTCTCCAGTTGTTGTTACATAGTGCTTCTCCTCTTCAATTCCATGCAGTGGTATAGGTCGTATGGAACTCTGTGCATTAGTTACCTTCCTTGTGCATTTTGTCTTGCTTGCTGCAAATGGGAATGTGCTCTCATTAAACATCACATGTCTCGATACTATAATTTTTCCTTCTTGTGTTAGGCATTTATAACCCTTCTGACTAGTTCCATATCCTAGGAATGTGCATGCACTAGATCTGAAGTCAAGTTTATGAGAGTTGTATGGCCTTAATAGTGGAAAACACAAGCAGCCAAATACTTTTAATCTTCTGTAGTCAGGTTTTGTACCATGTAGTGCTTCATGTGGACTGCTATCCTTAAGAAATTTAGTGGGAAGGCAATTAATCAGGTACACTGCAGTGGAGAAGGCTTCAGGCCAGAACTTCAATGGAAGGGATCCTTGTGCCAGAAGTGTTAACCCCATCTCTACTATGTGTCTATGCTTCCTCTCTACAATCCCATTCTGTTGTGAGGTGTGTGGACAAGTATATCTATGAACTATCCCTCTTTTATTGAAGAAACTCTTGAGTGGCTTGAATTCTGCTCCCCCATCAGTTTGAAAGACTTTGAGTTTTCTTTCCAACTGTCTTTCTACTTGAATGATGAATTGCTTTACTACTTCAGTTGCCTTTGATTTAAGCTTCAGGAAATAGATCCATGTGTGTCTCGTATATGCATCCACAAAAGCAACATAATATTTATATCCATAGTCTGAATTTAGTGGTGCAGGACCCCATAGGTCACATTCAATCAATTCCAGTGGGTTGTTGTATATAGTTAGAGACTGATTGAATGGTAACCTATGGCTCTTGCCTAGTTGACACTGACTGCAAAGATGTGTTTTTACATTGTTTAAATGCAACAAATTCTCTTTATTCAACACAACTTTCATTACACTTGCATTTGGATGACTAAGTTTTCTATGCCATACATCATATTCAACTTCCTTTTTACTATATACATTATTACAACACATCATATTACTGTCAACTCTCTTTCCAGTTTCAAGATTGAACTTGTAGAGACCATTATGCACTTCCCCCTACAATAGAATGTCTCCATTCGAGTTATCTTTGATCAAACATATATGTGGATGGAATTCAAAAAAGACTTGATTATCACGTGCAAATTGTGAAACACTAATCAAGTTCTTTTTGATATGAGGAACTCTCAGTAAATTTCTTAGTAATAATGTCTTGTTTCTATTAACATCGACAAATTGTGTGTGACCAACATGAGTGATATTAATAGGTGTACCATTTCCCATATAAATGAAATCTTTACCTCTGTATGTTGCTCCTCCCAGATTTAAATTCTGAAGGTTGTTGGTCACATGATGAGTAGCTCCAGAATCTGGAAACCAAGCCTCATTTTGTATCTCAGCATCATCAGCTAGAACATTTTGGTTATCACCTTGATGAGCGAAGTTCTTTGGATTGAACCTAGCATCTCCTTGAGCCTGGCTTAGATTAACATTATAGAGACTAGATCTGGATGTTCCTTGATTAGGTGAAACTTGTTGATTGCCATTGTAATTTGCTTCAAATCTGAAATAGCATCGAACAGCAGTGTGACCAAGTCTGCTGCATATCTGACATTTGGGTCGATTGTTAAAGAACCTTCCTCTTCCTCTTCCTCTGCTAGGTGTTCTGCCTCTCTCATACATTTGACTTCCTCTACTTCCTTGAATTTCTTGATGATTATTTGATGATAGTTCAGATCTAGGATTGGTTGATGAGTTCTTGTTCTTTGTGTTACTTGCCAAATGGATAGAAAACTCTGATGTTGCATTGCTTTTCTGCTCAAGTCTTCCTTCATGTGCAAGAAGGACAAAACTCACAAACTGGACTGAAGGTGTAGTCTCCTGTGATGTTATTACAGCAACAACTGCTTCGAATTCATCCCCCAATCCATTAAGAATATTGAGTACATGCTCCGTTTCATTCACTTTGTGTCCAGAAGATTCCAATAGATCACATAGATTCTTGATCTTGCTCAGATACTCTCGAATGTTCATATTATCCTTCCTGATATTTTGCAACTGTCTCTTGTAACTCATTATCCTTGCTGATGCCTGGGAGTTGAAGTTCCAATGAATTGCGTTCCACACTTCCAGAGATGTCTTGCATCCAATCACTGATGATAGAAGATTGGGACTAATCGATGACAAGATCCAGGAGCACATCAGGCTATCTTGTCTGGAGTGTATCAAGAACTCATTGTTTGAGACCGATTGCCCTTCTAGATTGAGTATGAGTTGCGTTGGACTGACGCTTGCTGGATCTATAAATTTCTGCAGACCATAGCCTTTAATCGCCATTTCAATTTGAAATTTCCATAGGAGGAAATTATCCTCATCTAGGGTTACGGTGATTAGTTGAGTTTGAGGATTAATAATTGATCTCAGCGACTCTTCAAGCGTTTTCGATGTTGGATTGACTGCTGCATTTCCTACATTGGTTGTGCTTCCTCTTGATTGTAGATCATCGTCTTGAGCCATTGATTTGATTCAGATCTGAGATGGTGAGCAGGAGTGTAATCGGAGAGTAATCAGATTGAATTCGATTTGAATTCGATTAGGTTTGAGGAAGTGATTTGAGTGATTGAGTTGAATGATCGAATCAAGATCTGGATCGTAAAAATGCCGTTTGGCAATTTATGCTCTGATACCATGAAAAGGTGAAAATTTGAATGAAGAGGGAAAGAAGATGTTTCGATCATTAACAAGCTTAGTCTACTATCCCAGTATTTATACATGCACAAGTCTGTGCACAAGCGCACAAATCTGGAACAGTAAAGAACTAAAGTATGAAAACAGAATGCAAACTAAATACAAGCATTACAAACTGCTGATATCGTTAACAGCTTCTTTGATCATGCACTTGTTGTAACCCACAAGCTTGTAATGTCTCGGTGATACAGACTTGCGTGTCAACCATTCAGTGCTTCTATGACCAGTGCAGTTTCATGCCAATGCTGCACTTTCCTTACTCCCAGCATGTTCATTCTCCTACGGCAGGGCAATGTAGTGTAATCTAATCAACTTGATATGTGTAGAGATTTGAATGATTTGTTAAAGACATGTACATGTTATAGTGCTTGCTTATGTGCAGTAAAAATTTCTTTAATTATTTCTCTTTAGTCTCTTGTTTATATTATGTATTTCTTTTTCAGTTGCAATTATATTACTATAACTGATAGTTGTAGGTTTGCAACTAAATTTGGGTAATGGAGTTTGGATGAATTTTTTTGAGTTATGGACGATGAATAATAATACAGCTCTGCAACTAAGCATTGCCATAGCTGATATATGCAGATTAGTTGTAATGGATATAGCTACCATTGTTAGCGCACCCATCAACTTTCAAAGATGCAGTTTGAGTTAATTAACATGATGAAAAAAAAATACTTTTTGGTCACTAAACCATTTATTAAAGCAGTTATCATTGGATTTATGACGATTCTACTGAAAACAAAGTTCTGGGAAAACTCGAACACTTGTTATTAGCACATGATAATGTGCACAAATATATTATTTGAACAGTAATATGTTATTTGCTCTTCATCTGAATATTCTTTTTTAAAAAACTTTGATAGAGATTGTGCATTTGTTATATCTGACTGTTTTTTCTTTGATTCAAGAGCTGTTTGAACAGTAATATGTTATTTGGATCTTTACAACAATAATTATTGATTTAGCAATATGAACGGACATAACTACAGCCGCATGATATTTATGTCCTACGATATTCACCTTACATTTAGATCCGTATTTTTTCAACAGCCCATCACTTGTACTTCTCAAACCGACCTCTTCCACGTTTTCCCCGGCTGCTTTGATCTGCAAATAGGTCAAATATATTATCTATATATTCCCTAAAATTTCTCATCTTTATCCCGTTTCCTCTGCTTTCTCCAGATATTTTCTCATCTCCTCCTATTATCTCCTCTCTATAAATGCGATTCTAAATCTGAGATTAACCCTGATTCACACTTGATTAACCCAAAACAATCGACACCTACTCTATTAAATCCCTAATATTCTGTCATCAGCCACCACCGACAATCACCAATCCCCAAACTTGCCACCAGCACCAAATTGGCTGCACTGCTCCAGGTGCTCCTCCTTCAGCCTCAACTTCTCCTGCTCTGGCTTTGTTTCAATCATCTGTTGTCTCCTTTTGAAGAAACGGTACTGCCTTTACTATATTATTCTATATTATATTTATTATGTTGAAATATCGTTTTCTGGACTGATTTGTACTCTACTTGCTACCAAAAATTATAACCTGCGATGTATCTGTATTAAACGGTTTTGGAAAATTTTAAATTTAAGGTTTGTACTTTGAATTTGCTTTCAAAAATATGTCTGCGGATGACGCATATAGAACTTTTTTTGGAGGAATGAAATATAACTTGTAACATTATGCAATTTAGTAATATTCCTTGCCTACTTTAACAAATAAATGAAAAGGAGCAACTAAGCATTATAAGTGCTGTGTGATAGGTATAATATGAAAGATGAAGCTCTGTTATAGCTCAAGAAACTAGGAAATTTGTTTATTTTACGTTATTCCTTAAATCATACTACTGTCTCTCCATCATTCCATATCACGGTCAATGAAACAATAGTTTGTAATGTGGTTGATTAGGAAAGTAAGGTAGTACTATGGTAATTGATTATGGAGCTTAAAGTTAAGAGCACAATATTTGCTCCATATAAAATTGGGTTGATTACTAAATTTAGTACTGTATCGATCACTCTTTGATTATTGTTTTTAGTCAATCACCTAATTGATTTAGTGCCAAATTAATTGCTCTTACATTATTATTTTTATTTCAGTTATTTGATATGTGTACATACATAATAGTTTTCATAACCTTTTTAAACTCTTTAAACTTTTAGGTCTTTACAAGTTATTGATATTTACTACTTTTTAATGTCAAAGGTACAATTATAAAGTGTAATTTACTATTCGAGGCTACTTACATGCAATGTTTACAATGCCAAAGCATCAAATTACATATAATGAGTTATATATATCCATGCATATGATAAAAGCAAAACAATATTCATGCTCTCTGATGTTGTCCTTGACAAAAATAGAAGTTGAACCTGAACTTGCTGCATTAAAAAACCTGCAATATGGTAAAATTACAAATGTTATGTGGTATATGAAAGATGAAGCTCTGTTATAGCCCAACTAGAAAAATTGGTTATTTTGCATTATGCATACAATCATGCTACAGCCTCTCCATTATTCCATATTATGGTCAATGATACAATAAATTGTAATATGGTTGATTAGGAAACTAAGGTAGTTTCTGAAGTAATAAATATAACCTGCAATGCTTTGAAATGAATTACTATTCCCTGCCTAATTAAGTAAATAAACAAAAAGAGGCAACTAGGCATAGTAAATGGTACACGACATGTAAAAAATATGTGAAAGAGGATGCCTTGTTATAGCACAACGAACTAGGTAAATTTTTGTGTATTATGGTCAATGAAACAATAGAAATTAAGTTTTTTGTAATATGGTTGATTAGGAAACTAAGATGGCAGGGTACGGTAACTGGTAATTGATTTTGGTACTTAATTTTACATTAGTAGTTTAGTCATACTACTACAACTCCGTTATTCTAGATTATGGTCAATGAAACAATAGAATTAAGATATCCCTAATATGGTTGATCAGGAAACTAAGGCAGTAAGGTATGGGTTGGTTGTTGATTATGGAACTTAACTTTTGGAAAATGATCAAATTTATTCAGTATTGTTGATTTCATCAATATAATATACCATTTAGGGCCAATGGATCTCTCTCTCTCTCTATATATATATATGTATGTATGTATGTATGTTCATGCAATCCCTCTCATTCGAATATTCAATATACTCGTAAACATGATCTAATCCAGGGCATTTACGATTTCAATCTGTTTAGCTCTTTGCAGAGTACTTGGTAAGCGTTTCGGTTATTTAAACCTTTTTTATTCTTTAATTAGGCATGTTATCTCATGCTAACTAAAATAAAACTATAATTATGTGATCAATTTTTTTCAACCGTATTTAAGTTAATCTTGGCTTAAAAAGTCTTATGCAGTGTTTGGTTTGAAAACAAGTTTTGTGATTTGCGTTTTGAATATTTGTGTGTCGGGGAATGGAGGAGTGGGATCATCCTAGTCAATCCAGCGATGTGAAGAAGGGATGAGAGAATATAGATTTTGATATTTTCCGAAAGATGGAAAACACTCAAAAGTCATTTTCAATTTTATACGTTAAAACCATTTTCCAAAAGACTATTTCTCACCTGCTTCTGCTCTTCCATGTATTCTAAAGTATACATTGAAGACTCAAAACACAAAATTCTATTTTCAAACCAAAATTTTAATTTTATGTTACGGAGTACATAATTTGATGAATCGTTAGCAACTGCTCTGCATAAATTATCTAAGATTATCTTTGTTGTTTATATTCTTAATGTTTACTTGAATTGCATACTGCGTACACTTATTCATATGCATTACCAAATCTCTACTATTAATAAAGAAAATCCAATGAATAGATTTTCATGATGTCTTTTTGAAATTTCGAAAATATCCTACATTCATCAACGGAATGTCACCATCAGTTTGCAACCTCCACCACCACACTTTCCAACCATCCATCAACGAAATTCACTAAATAAAGGTGATGTAACTATCAAACCTTTTGTACTTGTAGCACACATTTATCAATAAAATTTTTATTAAATAGAAATTAAATATTTCTAGCTATTAGATGCATGTACGTGCAATTTACACTAGTAATGATAATGGTAAAGAACTAATATGTTTGACTAATTGGTATATAGTGCTTTTAATTTTAAAGAAACAAACAATGTTTTTTTCTGGACTGGTTTTTATTTATATTTTTTCGGTTTCTAACTTCAATAAACAAGTGTAATATGTTTTAGCTCTGTCTCAAACGACTTATGTTTTTACAATACTCTTTAGATTCCAATTTTTGACATAATATCTGAAGAAAGGAAATTATTTAATAGGATGAATGATGTTCCCTAATAATTAATTTAAGCAGAAATAGGAAAGTCATACTCACAATTTAATCCTGAATCTGGAATTCACTATAGTCTAATGAGTATTATTATGTAAGTGTATGTATGTATGTCTGTGTGTGGACATATATGTAAACAATTTTAGGAAAATAACACTTGATTCGATGTGGTTAATCTGGATTCCTTTGGACTATAAAGGATTTGAACTTCTACTATATGAGCAATTGCAAAGTAAATCTTCTAATTCCATCATTAGGAAATTTAAATAAGTCATGCTTCTAGTTCTATGGTTATGTTTACTGCTTTAAAGCCAGAAGCCAACTCTTTGGTCAAAACGTGAATAATTTAACTGTACTAAGATATTATAGTATTTTACTCATGTGATTAAATCACATGCAGGACGTAACAGTCTATCATAGGTTAAACTCAGTAATACTTTTATTTTAAAATTATTTTTTTCTATTCAAGACTTTTGTCACCAAAACTTAACCTAATCTAAATCTACAACATAAATCTAACACACAAAAAAAGATGGAAAATTAATGTTAACGGTGATCAATGTTTCTGCAGAGTATATTCAACAATGGGAGGTGAGAGCAGTCAAGAATTAGAGAGGTTTGACCCACCTAAGTATGAATCGGCTCCATGGTTGGTCTTCATCCCTAACCATGAATATAATAAATGGTCAAAAAAGTCGAATATGGTATCTTCTCAAACATTTTACAGCATGTCAGAAAAAAAAGCTTACATAAAAAACATCGATGGTATTAGGGGTTATAATTGGTGGTCGACCCCTCAAGGTTGGATATTCATGCAAGAGCCAACGTCCAAGAATTGTTGTTTATGGAATCCTTTTAAATCAGTGAAAATCAGTGTTTCATCGTACAAATGGAACTTCACTTCAGATGCAAATTGTGTGATATCATCATCACCGCTTGAAACTAGCAAGTCATGCAAATTAATGTGTCTTGACAATGGAGGAAGATCGGTGTTTGTTTACGATCTTGAGATTAACAAATGGGAAAGACATGACATAGAAGGGAGGCGTCTTATAGAAATATTTGTGCTAAATGGACAATTCTATTGCATCACTTACTCATTCAAAATCGCTGTTATCGATTTGATTCCGAATATGCAAGTAAGAGTTGTTGGCGGTGGATTTCCATCGCATGATCCGTTTGCACGTGTTGACGAATCCTTTGATTATTATCTAGAATCAAGTGGAGAAATATTTGGTGTTGAAATATGTTTTGGTGCTGCAGACTCCAGAACTGTCGTTCATGTGATCGTTTATCTAAAGGATTGTTCAGATGGAACATGGAACGTTGTGGATCAGATAGGCGATAAAGCATTTTTCCTGGGACCAAGTCAGTTTGGTGCACCGTTCCCAGCAAATGGAATCAATATCAAAAGAAACTGCGTATATTTTTTATTTGAAGGTGAATGTTGCATGTATGTATTTGATATGACTGAAGGAACAATCCAAGTTGATGCACCATGTCCTGAATTTTTATACAGAGCAACTTCAACGACGCTTCTATGGATAATGCCACCAAAATAGTTTTTTCCTTATTCTTAATCTAGTATGGAGAATCCACAAAAATACCATCTTTTTTTTTTCCTTGGGAAATTGAGTACGGTAATATATATTAGTACTACAAGTCTTAGATAGTATGCAACATACTACGTATCAATATATGTTCGAATCACGCTATACAAGTTTCGAATATGTGATCTATTACATCAAAGTCGAAGCGCTTAGCCATTACGACGATGATACTTGTCACCATCAAACTAGCTAATTTAATGTTTTTTTTTTTACTTTTTTCCAAGCATCTAAACTTGGTTTTAGCATTTATTTCTTGTTTTCGTTTGGTGAGTATGGTATTTTTTTAAGTTCTCACGGGACAACATGTTTTCTACGTTTCTAATAATATTTACAGCTAGATATATGTTATTCCATGTTGTGAAGTAGTTGCCATACAATGTAATCCAAAATCTTTTTTTTCACGTTCAGACATAAATTTGCGATTTTCAAAGTGGTTTTTTTTTTCCGCTGCATTTCAAGGTGTTTGTAAGATAAAGCAAGCTAACGAAAATTAGTACATGCACACAGTCAAATTGATGGCTGGCATTAATACCCATATCTTTTGTCCAGCAGCATCCACTTGAATTGAAATGCACTCACTAATTGTCATGAACATAATTTGACAAATAATAACAGCGATATCAGTGTACTACAGTATCTCATAACTTATTGTAGAGAAATATGCCGTACCATGCTGCTCTCTATGACATGATAGTTCCAGAGAGCTGTGCTAAGTATTGCATTGTTGGAGAAAGGGTAAAAGAAAAAGGGAGGATTTATTTACCCTTGATTTATCGAAAATTTCATGGTATGTTCCTGAATATTATTTGTGCACTAGGTTTGGATCAATACTACGCATGCGGATTGAAGTTCCTAAGCATCGCGTTGTTGGAGCATTTTAATTATTTGATCATGAAATCTCCCATTGAGGATTATTTTTTCTACCACTTTAGAACGATTTGACAAATAATCATATTATTAAACCACGGTTTGTAACAGCTAGATGACAGTTTTTGATGTAATTCATCATTTTTTTTAATACAAGATTATCGAATGTCAGGTAATAGAAAATATTATTCTACAAGTCATATTTATCTAAAAAGGTTTTGAGGTTCTTTGTGCACTTCGTCTTGTAAACTACAAAGGAAATTTGAAGGACACCAACTTACGATTTCTTTCAGAAGTAGGTACCATAAATTGTAGCTTAGTAGTAACACTCTTGTAAGCAGAAATATCGTACAAGGCCAAACAAATCAAGTAAAATGGTTAGATACTTCTTTCAGTTATTTGGAAAGATGCCCCACTATTTTTTGAAAATGGTTGATCTTGGACATCAAATCCTAATGTTTTGTGATGGCGGGTTACTCAGTTATTTTTGCTTCTCGGTTATTTGAAAGGATGTTGGAGGAACAGGTGACGTTTTCTCAATTTTCGTTAATATATAAGGATGTCGGAGTTTGTCACCTGGATGGTTGACAATACTCCTATTTACATCCAAATTGAGTTATTATGGAGAATATTGTTTTTTGAATTATTTTGGAAATTGTCATTTATTTATGTGTATAATTGAATAGGTGAAACATAGAATTGACCAATAAGTGAATATTAGGTATGCATCCCTAAAATCAAAATTAATTCAAAGTGGATCCTTGTAAAAAAAACATACTTTCCACATTTTTGTTTTTGTTTTTCGCCTATTCTTTCGCTAAATTACCCTACACTTCAAAGTAGAGCCACGGTTCTTCTTCTTCTTCTTCAGTTTTTTCTGATCAAACTAGTATAACCGCACAACGGTGGGGAAACCGACCGTTGTGTTATTTGATATGAATGAAAAAAAATATTTGTTAATTTATTTCCTTTATTAATAATTTGATGAAAAATTAACTACATTTTTAAAAAAAAAAACTGAAAACAATTAAAAATGTGTAAAATCAATTATAATAAGGATTGTAAATGTAGGCCAAGTTGAAACTAAGGATCTGTTATCGATGTATTGAAATGAACCACTCATAGACACACTCGTATATGTATCAAGAAGGATCAATATACTCTTGATTTTGAGCTTCTTTGTAGCTCTAACTCATTCTTGAATTTGAAAAAAAATCAAACAAATATCACATAAATATATATTATCATATTGTGAATATTTAATTAAACAAGATGAAAAATGCAAAAATTGATGTAATAAATAAATCTCAAATTATTGAACTATAGTGTTTAAATAAATTATATAAAAGTACCATTATTATAAAAAAACCTAACATTGCTGAAGTAAAAATAAGAAAAAAAAACTAACATTACTGAAAGAAAAAAAACTAAACTTTGGATTCTGCCATTATTGATATTTCTTCTAATAAGAAGCTTGATTTCACCACATAATCAATAACTGACTGAGACATAACATTGATTTTTGGTTTTTTCATTCATGTACTAAAATTGGGCAACACCAACTCTGAAAAGACGAGGGATCCATAACAGCTTCTTTAGTTTTTGTTCGTATATATTCTCGTCTTCGTCATTCTTAATCTTATAAAGGTCATCAGCACTGCAATTATATTTTTATCTGAAATGAGAACCAACTTGCTTATGTTCCAGAATGAAAAGATTTTAAATCCATATGAATTATTATATTACAATCCACTTCCAAACTTTCATGTCAGCCCACTCATTAGCTCCTTTCAACATTTATGACATCAATCACTAACTGGTATTTAACAAAAATCTAGCATGCAGATTATGCCTTCCAGGTTGTGAATGGTGATTAAGAGAATTTCTAATGCTATTGGAAGGCACTAAAATACTAGCCTCTAAGGCTCAGGTGGAACTAAAATGGATTAATAATATTTGTACACCAAAATCTGAACTATTTTGTGAAGATGTTATTTAAAAGATAACCGTAAAAGATCCTATTATGCCAACCTAAAAGATGGTTTTTCCTATAATTTGTACACACATAATACTATCTAATAATTTTTTGTTCTTTTTTTTTTTTTGATAGAGAACCAATTGTTTTCCTATTAAGCATGATATGCATGTCCAAATAAATGAATACAACAAGACACAAAACTTGAAGAGCCCAATAGCATCATAAAGACAAAAAAGACAACAAAGCCGAGAAACGATCATGGTGCTTACCTTTCACATGCCTGGTTAAGACCAAAGAATCTCTGAACCTGATTAGCTTGAGGTACCTGGTGACTAGGCACAAAATGTGTACGTATGTTCCAAAATAGGTATATTTGTTATTAGCCTTTTATGGCACACAAAACAGACAAGTCCAAGAATGCTGCTCTGCCAAGAGTTGAGATTCACAGATAGAGAATAATATATACATCTTACATAAACGTCGGTTTTGATGATTTCAGTACATTTGGTCCTTAACTAAGCATCTGTTCAAGGTGACCAAAAGATGAAGATGGTTATGTTGTTCAGTTTGTGTTGCAACCTTGAGTGCAGAATGAATCTTGGTTAAAACTCTCAAAGAGATTGATATTGAATCTACTTAAAAATCCAGAAATTACATTGCATGGCCCAATCCAACTTTCTTCACATAAATTCATACACAACCTTTCATGATAAACTACCACTATATATCACTGTGATTAAGCTTTTTCAATATTTCAAATACATGTTTCAAGCACATTAACAAAAAAATTAAAACTATAGTACATATTAAATTTTAAAATTAAACTAAGATTATATTTCAATTCTAACAAAAAATTTAGAACCATGAACAGCACAACAAAATTAATTAAAATTACAACAATTTGATCTTAAATAACACCATTCCAACAAAAATAAAAGTGATTTGTTTTTAGATCAAGCTTAATTCAACCCTTTAACTTAATTTAATCAGTTGTCTTGGCAATGACTAATGATGAATATAAAAATTAGGAATACATTATCGGGATACAGTCGGCGAGAAAATACTACCAAAGGGATTACAACCCTCAAATGAACTGAATCCCCCATTGATCCATCAACTACTATAAAAACACGATGCTAATTGTTGTGTAACGGCGGGTCGGACCAAGCTCCCCATCTCCAGCACATGGCGTACGCATATGGGTTGGCACACACTTTGTTGTAACAAAAGGAATCCCCAATGTTACGTGCCTACCAACTCATATTTATACACCACTTGTCCATATTATTTAGCGATGTGGGACTTTTTCCCAATCCAAACCGTCGTTCCACCATTAAACATGCGAGACAACCCTAACAGTCTCCCCCTTGACTCGCATCCCTTTGCGGTAACCTTTGAGAGTACTGCTGTGTCTGCATGGTCCAGTCCGTAACCTTCGGCTCTGATACAAATTGTTAGAAATATTAGAGATAGGAAGATGAAGAAAAACTATATTTATTCATTAAACAGACAGCCTCTATATGTAGGCATACATGATTAAACATAAAAGAAAGTTCACGTACACTTCACCCAAGAATAGGTAAACGTGCCTTATTTGCTGGAAACTACTTCACTATCCTATAAACTAGGACAACTAAGACAAAGTCATAACTTCTAACACCTAGACTGTTAGGGTTGTCTCGCATGGTTAATGGGGGAACGACGGTTCGGATTTGGAAAGTCCCACATCGCTAATTAACTTGGAGAAGTGGTGTATAAATATGGATTGGTAGGCATTTAACATTGGGGATTCCTTTTGTTACAACAAAGTGTGTGCCAACCCATATGCGTACGCCATGTGCTGGAGATGGAGAGCTTGGTCCGACCGTCGTTACACAACAGTGGTATCAGAGCCGATGGTTATGGACTGGGCCATGCAGACACGGCAGTGCTCTCAAAGATTATCGCAAAGGATGCGAGTCAAGGGGGAGACTGTTAGGGTTGTCTCGCATGTTTAATGGAGGAACGACGGTTCGGATTTGGAAAGTCCCACATCGCTAATTAACTTGGAGAAGTGGTGTATACATATGGGTTGGTAGGCATGTAACATTGGGGATTCCTTTTGTTACAACAAAGTATGTGCCAACCCATATGCGTACGCCACGTGCTGGAGATGGAGAGCTTGGTTCGACCGTCGTTACACAACAGAATTTTTTTTTTTTGAAGAAAAACTATATTTATTCATTAAACAGACAACCTCTATATGTAGGCATACATGATTAAACATAAAAGAAAGTTCACGAACACTTCACCCAAGAATAGGTAAACGTGCCTTATTTGCTGGAAACTACTTCACTATCCTATAAACTAGGACAACTAAGACAAAGTCATAACTTCTAACACCCTCCCTTAAACTAGATGTGCTAACATCCAGTTTACAAAACACTGAACTACGCTTCTCAATTTCTTCATCGTTTCACATAGACGAACTCGGTCATAATTTTCATCTCTACCTGGTTGGGCATGCTCAACTGTTTCACGTTGATTGGTACTTTAACCATCAACAAATACTCTTGGTTTCCTCTTAGGGATCCACTGACCTCTCCATTCGGGTCCCCTTGTATCTGTCATCCCCAACAAGTGAGAACCGCGGCTCTTCTTCCTTACTTGTTGGATGACACAAAACCAAGTCTTCCCCACTCACCTACTTCACATGTAGGCATGCCTATCCTCTCTTAGGCATATCATCAAACAGTTCTCGAGCGTTCTCCATAAATGTCCAACCACATAACCGACGTTCTACATGTCACTATCTCCCTCTTCACTACACCAACTCATTTAGCAGTAAATCTTCACTGCTCCTTGCTTCACTGCCAACATAACTTTGGCATCACGAACCCAAAACAGTCATACTCACTGTATTGCCTCTCACACGCAAATCACTCAAACACCATTTCACTCGCCCTTGCACGAGAATACTGACAACTACGACCAACTCCACAAACACAAAGAAGAATGCTTCAATAGAAGACAACCTTCAAACATCAACTCGTTCAGGTAGGACCCAATCTGATAGAAACACCACAGACCGACAGCCCCCCATGACCAGTACACTTTAGAAACTCAAACTTACGAAACACTGCTCCAAACAATTCTGATAAAGCCAAAGTAGACACAGCAGCATAATACCACTCCAAGCACAAACCATCTTCAAATCAGAAACACATCACAACTGCAAACATAATCTCACTTCACCAAACTCATCCCACTACAGCCTCAAACCAAGTACACTCCAAACACACAGTGCATAATAAGTGACAATCCAAATATCCAAAACAGTCTGAACCAGAACCAACACCACCAGTAATCGCAGGAAAAGGTCATCCTGCATCACCTACAAGCTAGAACTTCCATTCCAAAACACTGCCCCACTAACCAGAGACTAAGACAAGTCAATACATAAAACGCACTTCCACTCAACGCTCACCCTCGGAGCTTGAAAGCTTCAACTGAAATGGAACACAAACCCTGAACCCACAAAACTGCAACTTCACATTCAACTTCCATCTCCATTCAAGACTACAACTGCCACATCCACCTGTCAACACTACCAAACCACTGACTGCAAAACTGCTCCACCTTACAAACTACATTCCTCCTCCTAATCACTTCAACACTTTCTCCATCCTCACCATCCTCGACTATAGCAACTCACAACAAAGAAACAAACTTCCTTCCTGCACCCAACACTTCACACCACCTCCCTACCACTTTTTCAAGCCTGCTGAATTGTTGAACCTTCCTGTTTCTCTCACAAACAGCCAATATCACCAATCAAACAACCAACATCAACTCTACATTTCTCTGCATATCACCTTCACTCTCCGTCAACATAGACAGTACCTCTCTGCAGCATCACTTCCCTCTTCTTCCACCAATCACGTTCTTTATTTTTCACAACCAAAACACATACACAGCCTCCTCTTTCTCGCCGTGGCGCACCCCTCTCTCCACGTTCGTCTTATACTCTATTGCACAGCAATCACCAAAACTTGCTCCATCACCCTTCTATGCTACAATAATGCCCGGCGGACAGCAGCACATAAGCTACTGCCGCCGGTAAGTGAAAAACCCAAGATTTGAGCGCAAGGCTCTGATACCACTGTTGTGTAACTGCGGGTCGGACCAAGCTCCCCATCTCCAGCACGTGGCGTACGCATATGGGTTGGCACACACTTTGTTGTAACAAAAGAAATCCCCAATGTTACGTGCCTACCAACCCATATTTATACACCACTTGTCCATATTATTTAGCGATGTGAGACTTTTTCCCAATCCAAACCGTCGTTCCACCATTAAACATGCGAGACAACCCTAACACTAATTTCATAAAAGCAAACAAATTCTCCCACGCTAGTCGTAGTAGATGTAGTACTTTATAACTCAAAACTCACCGTAACCGTTGGTTTCATGATGCATATATGATTATTTTTTCCAGAATAATATTCTTTACTTTTAAGTTAAAAAGAAAATATTGAGGTTGAAATAGAGATAGCTACTCATGGATATGTTAAAAATTTATCAAGATTGCTTCATGCGTACAGAAATCCTAATAACTAGTGGTAAATAAGATCAAGATAGTATAAACATATAAAGTGGCTAGAAATCCTAATAACCACGATATAGAGTGGTTTGAAATGATTACGTGATACCACTTCTAGCATAATGGATATGAAGTCGTTCATATAAATAAACATATAAAACTCTGATTAAAAAGCTCAAGGATGGAATGCCTATCAGTGAACTGTGACCGGAGCCTAGCATTTAAGAGGCATCACCTGTTACCAATGTCAGGTTGGAGGACTGAAATATTATACTTGTTCCATTTTTGTAATATTCCAATGCTTCAAATCTACAGTTCGCTGGTATTCATCAACGAAATCAGAATACAAATATCATCACCTCCATTAACAATACAAGTAAAACTATCTTATTTCAGCCGTAGGTCGCTTTTTCAAATTCCAATTTTACCTTCACATTCCCTTTTCCTTTTCACCATCTAGAAAAATACAGGTGATTTATTTGAACGATTGATAAGGCATGTTCTTATAGAGAATTAACCAATTTTGACACCTGGTTTATCGGCAATTTTTATGCCTCCTTGATTTATTATTGAAAACCAAATAATTACAAAATTTGTTTTCTTTCCTTCCCATTCCAATAGCTTGATCTTGATGCTATAGGAGTTTATGCCACCATTCAAATCAGTTGGGTTACAAAACATAAATTTAATATAAATATCTTTATCAGCATAAATGAACTTTCAGTCGATCCAAAATCAACATTGGTTGAGATCTTGTCAGAAAATAGTTAGCACTTCCATATATGCCAGCATATAATGCAAAACTCATCTGATATGTAAAACGTTATTTATAATATTAACTGCTTGCTGACTAGAACTCCTCAACAATCGTTCATCATAAATATTAACTTCAACTAAAGTCCAAAATCAGCATTGTCTGAGACCCTGTTGATGGGGATTTATTGACTCTTCCATATTATTTAAAGCTATTATATACCAAATTTCTAAGAGATATAATGCAGTATGTTAAACTGTGTCATCATAATTGGCAGATGATGAAAAACTCTCAAGGTAATGAATCCTAAGTCGGTAGCAACCAAGCCTAGAGCCTTAAGCCATTATATCCTAGGGTGGTATATAAATCTATACTTATAACTTTGCAAACTCAGTGATAATTGACTTGTTGAGGCTATTAAACTTAGCAAGGCCAGGTGTTAATCCATCAAATGTGCAAACTTAGGATAATGTAAACAAGAAATAAACACAATTCTTCATATATCCATAGCTGGTAAGTCAGCTTAGTTACCACTTAACCATGGTTTATGTGTGCCACCTTTAAGTATAAATATCCATTTAGGAAATCCCTGTTGTCCCGCGTTTTGCTTATTCCAATAGGCAACATAAACTCTTCTGGAATAAAATTGGCGGCATTGAATTGTCTTATTTGACTTTGATCACTGAAAAATTAAAATTCACCAGCAACTTACAGATGTCTCATTAAACATAGAAGAAACAAGTTTTCATACATAACACATTTGGGATTTCCAGATAATCTTAGCTCTCCCTAGTATGTTAAATCTTCGCACAATTTTTCATCCATAAATCAACACACTGCCTTCAAACCGCAAAAAATGAACGGTTGTTGAAATATTTCGGCATTGACCTCTTCCAAAGCTTGTAGGCATCACACACTAAGAAGCTTTATTTATTTCCACAACCTACAGATCCACTTGAATCCGCTTGCACACCAACCAAACAAGGTGAAAAGAACACACTGGCTAACTCCACTCTCTAAGAATGATCTTAACCACATCTTATGTGCGCGTATGGTACAGAATCTTCACTCCACAAACACGTACTTATACGTGTATACTGTAGAAAATAAATAAGATAAATAAGCATACCTCAGTAATATGAGCCGGGGCCACTACTGCCCATGTATCGGCTGCTACTCAAGTTTCGTCCAGAATACATGGAGGGGTACGAGCTGTCATTTCCATCAGATCCTCGTGGGAGATAGTTGCTACTATAGCTTGATGAGTACATTCCAGCAACATCACCTCCACCAGCAGAACCTTCTCCATAACTCATACCATGACGGCTGCTGTACATTCCATCGTAACTAGGAATGGAGCCACGATTACTGCCGTACCAATTTGATAATAAAGGTACACCTTTTATGATAATAAAGGTAATAAAAGAAATTATATGAAGAAAAAAAGGTTAACTAATTATTTGGAAATGAAAATTGGAATTATGATTTTTTTCTTCTATCATTATAAGGGAAAATGTGAAGTACAAAAAACCTCCAGCCATATCAAACAGTACAAGATCTGTATACAAACATCACCATACGCAATCAAACTCGAAAATTTCATAATAAAAGGTAAGAAATCAAAAACCTGGTAGGAAAAATCACCAAATTTCCCTTCATAATCTACAACCAGGGGAGGCTCGAGACAAGAAGCGTGGTCGAACAACCAGGGGAGGCTCGAGAGGGAGGAGCGTTCGAGAGGAGGAGCGTGGTCGAACAATCTCTGGCACTAGATTAGGGTTTTATTTGGTTTAAGGAGAAATAAAGAAGAGTAATAATCGCGGAGAGCAACAGAGTAAACGGAAGGGAAAATATCAATCACAGTAGAAAACGGAAGGGAAAATGTGAAAGGAGAATACGCGATTATGGTCAGAGGAGAAAATTTGGGAAGGAGAAGCATACGGAAACAAAAAAGAAACAGCAGTATTATTTGGGCTTCAATTGATTTAAACATAATCATAACAAAATCTCCTATATATTGTGATAATACTAGTGCCATAAATTTATCAAAAAATCCTATTAACCATTCTCGAACAAAACATATTGATACTCGTCGCCATTTTCTACGAGATAATGTGGAAAACGGAATTATATCGCTGAAATTTATAAATATGGAAAATCAAATAGCTGATACTTTTACGAAACCATTAAACGAACTAACTTTTATTAATTTGAGATATGATCTAAGAATATGTTCTTACAATGAATTGGTTAACTAAATCTGTAGGATTAGATTTGTACACTTCTCATAGAAAACTACATAGAATAAAATTGTATAATTAAACTAATAATAACCACATGAAACTTAACTACTTTTTTTTTTAAAAGTTATATGGTTAAACTTATTTTTCTAAAACAAACTTCTAAGGATAAAAAAAACTCTCTCTTATAAATAAATCAGTTTATTTTCCCTCTGACTAAATACAAATAGTTTATTAAGACCATTATTACTCAAAAAAATTGTCTTCCAATCACGACTCTACTGATTCAACTATCGATTATAAATCACCCTCATCAAACAGCACCTATGTTTCATCAACTAAATCCTCATCTTCATCAAATCATTTAGCCTATCTAAACATTATTGTATCACCTACATATCACACTGGCTTTTCTCCTAAGGAAAAGAAAGCCAAACGGTCAATTGATCTACAATCAACATCTTTTACCGATAAAGTTGATGAAATATCTCTCTATCAACAAGAAATGATGGGAGTTAATGTGAAATGTATTACGAGCAACAACATCAAGGATCTCATCTAAATTTTATCGAAAAATGTATTCTAGCAATTTGTAGTCATTCGCTAACTAAAAATTGCATACATAAAAAATCTCCTCAATTATAAGAATGTTCAATAAAAGCGTATAACATTACTCCAAGAAATCTATGCAAGCCAGGACCGTCAAACCAAGATTGGATTAATACACCAGTTCGTTTGAGTCGGTCTCCACTAAAGCCGTTTATTGACGACACAAAGGTTGACCCGAATTCATAGGATATACAATAAATTAAAAATTATGACCTCTCTGACAAAAACTAAATTTATGCAAACCATTTTATCAAAATAAGTTTCTTTGTTAATTTATAATCTATATTGTTTTATTCTCTTAGTATTTCGATAAATAAAGATTGATATTTAAACTTTAGGCAAAAGTTCAAAAGAAAACACCACAGACGTCTGTCAAAGAGTTTGGGAAAACATTTTACTGAAACCACAGACGTTTGTGGAAATTTCATAGACGTCTGTCTTATGTTTATATTTATTTTTACTGTAACCACAGACGTCTGTGGAAAACACACAGACGTCTGTCATATGTTTCTATCTATTTTTTTTACGGTGACTCCACCACAAACGTCTGTATCTGCTCTGACCTTACTTTCTCTACAGCCATATATGTGTGTGTGTGTTACCCCAATTTTAATTTTTACCTCTAATCTACTTCCCAAATTCTGAAACCCTAGCCTCCATCAACTTCAAATTTAGAAATTAGTGATTCCAAAGAAGCAAACAATTTTTAAAAAGCAAAAGCAAGGACAATCTTCCTCCTCTTCTCAATCCATTGTTACCCAATCTCACATAAATCAATGGCTTCGAAACAATCCCACTGCCATCAAACGGTTTCAGGTGCTTTCTAAGAAGAAATTTCATTCCGGTCCCTTCTACCGTCTTGGAATTGTAATAGAATATGATATTTAAGGATTAATGGTGGATTCTGGTTGTTGCGGCCTTGTTAGCTATGATGAAAACAAGGAAATTATTGATCTCTCGCTATCTATCTTTTTTATACCAACTTATGCAGTGCAGAAATATGGAATCCGAAAAATGAAGATGGATGGTTATTGTCAAGTATTTATAAAGAAGTTAAAATTGATATATATATATATACAGTTGGACATATACTAGGATTTTCTCATGAGGGAATTGATTTAACAGAAATACCTGATCATAGTTTTTTACCTCGAGATGAAGCTACCAATCAAATTTGGGAAGATAGGATGCCCCAATGGAAATCCATTTACCTAGGACCACGTGTTAGACTACTTAATTGAATGATAATCAATACAATCATTCCATGTTTAGGTAGCCACGAAAAAGTTTATCCAAATGACCATCGAGCTTTATATGCTATATTTGGTCGTCTTCTGGTAAATTGGACAAAATTTATTCATAATCAAATTAAGGGTTTTTGGACTTAGCATCGTCGAACTATTGAATGTGCTCCATACATTATGCGTATCTTGCAAAAACTTGATGTTCCTTCGTACTTATCACAATACGATGAAATTCCAACGAAAGATAGCGGTCTGAGATATTTATTCTTGATGCAACATCCCAAAAATCCTCCTCCTGTCACCCCCTTCAATAAATGGACTATCCAACAACAGTAACAAGTGCATCATGATCCTCAGCCCACTCCTACTCCTCAACATACTTATTCATCTCGTTCTTCATAACAGCATGCCTCCTCTAGTCATGCTACCGAATATTATTCGGATTAGAAAATTCAAGAAGCTCGCATTGAACCACTACAAAATGAACCACTTCATGATTTAGCGCTTAAAAATCAAAAACTAATCACGGTCAACCAACAGGTTTTGAACAAAAAGATGACTGGTTTGGAAGGTTCTTTTTCGACGAGGATGACTAAAATGGAAAAGACTTTAGAATAGGTTATTTCCACTTTAGGAAAAGTTATGGGAAAAGTCCACGCATAACGTCTTCTCGCTCATCATCTTTGCCATCACATACACCGCCTCCTCAAGCACAAACACCAGTTTATCTGCCTCATACTTCTCTTGAAGGAACTTCTCAAGACAGAGTAAAGGCGGCTATGCAAGAGCAATTTGTAAGGTTATTCTAATATAAAGAGTCTTAGATAAAACATTGTAAGGTCTCCTTGAGTATATATGCACACATGATCACACATGATTTCATATACACCAAAAATAAAGTGAAAAAATGCATTTTCTGTTCACATATGTCTGAGAAAAAATCACAGACATCTGTGACAATCTTCGGGAAATTATTTTCTTAAGCCACAGACATCTGAGGTTTTCCTACATACATCTGTCATTTGAAAAACTGCAAAATTTTGAATAGACACCTATGTTGAACGAATAGAAATCGACTCTTCATTGAAAGTTTGCAGCCATCAAAATGATTAGACCTTATCTAACAGTGAATACTCTTCATCTACATCTCTTTTGAACGTATAAATACTACCATGATTGAGATTTAGAAAAAAAACCAAATTAATACAAGTTGAAACTATTCTCTCTTGATTTCTTATTATCTCTTGTGCATACATTACTTACATACTCTCAATCTATCATAACCAAAATATAATTTTGGTAAAACAACTTCTTACAACTCAAAGCATTCTCATTCATATACTCAAAGGAGATCATAGGAAGTATCATACTATAATTCGTGTTATTTGAGACACAAGATTGTCGAGATATACTTTTTTATTAGCCTATTCTTCCAGACAAAGCGAGGGTTAGTTGGTTAAAGGAAATACTGAAGGGGAGCTTCAGGACTTGACGTAGGACGGGAGGTTTGAACCAGTATAATTATCTGGCGTGATCATTTTTATTATTTATCTTATATAAATTTAATTATCGTTCTTTGCTTAATAAAGTTAGTAATATACTGTCACTCGTATTTGTAAATTCCTATAGACTTTCAATATGTTGTGATTTAGATCGTGTTTCGATCGTGTATATCTATTTTTCGTGTTTGTGATTTTTCCCGGTGCTAGCCGCGTAAAGGAGACTATTAAAATTTTATAAAAATTTAGCACTTAGAATATTTTTGTAAGAATATTTTGCAAAAAGTTTTGTCCAACACAGATACTTCATTTTTCAATTTTATTCATATTCATATTTATGTTCATTTTTAGTGGAGATATTCATTTCAATTGCAGGTGAGAATGAAAGATTTGTGATAATCTGTTGATTGAGTACATAAATATATGCACTTTATACCAATGACAAGTTTTGTTATATCAGAATTTAATTACCAACCGATTGGAGTTATATATGGTAGTTTTTTTCTGCTTAACTTGCAATGTACTATCATGTTGTGGTAAAACATTGAAAACAAATAAAGACCGCATTTTTTCTGGTTCAGCTCGCCCTTTCGACAGTTGAACTACCAAGGTTTTTATACTTTAGTTTTCGAGAAGGGTGATGTGCTCATTTCAGTAGCAATAATTAGGTAAGGTTTGAATACATCGTAATGCTGCTGCACTCTTTCCGTATATGTTATAGTTTATTGTATTGTTTTTTGGTCATGTTTGGTAAAAACCGTACCTTCTAGGATTAGCAGCCTTTTTAGGACCAAAATTGTTAGGGTTGCTGTTAAATTTCTGTCTTAAATGAACCCTGGTATTTAACGTTTTTGCCTTAGCTTCAGATCAAATATAATGGAGGTAGGATGTAAAAGTGACTTGAAAATAGAAAAATATGAACTTATGATGGAATAACAAATATTTCCTATGTTTCATGTATATGTGTATATAAAGTACGAGGTGACTCTTATTTTATATCCTTTGGCGTAACAAATATTATTGTCTTGTAAATATATGAAAAATATCAAACTTTCTAAGCAAAGCAAAATGTCTCTTGGTCATCTGGTCCAAATAATTGTAATTACATCTTGCTTATTTGAATTAGGTAAGAGAGCTCCCTTTTATCAATTTTCTAATGCAAATTATAAGTATTTTGTTGAAGATCAGAGCATTATTCACAAGAAATGTGAAGAAAATTACTATCACATCTACATACATCAGCATCTGTCATGAATCATTTTTTTCACTTACCTTTTGAAATCACAACAGTCTTTAAAAAGTTTAATAAAACTCTACATTGGAGATCAATTTATTGTGAAAAAGATATTTTTGCCCTATGTTGTGCAAATTTTTAGGACTACACGAAAATGTTCTTACGGTGTTCGTGTTTCTTAGAAGTATACTTCTCTTTGCAAATGTTGAATATATTGTATACAACGATGTATCATTCCTCTGGTCCTACACAACCACACTTTAGGATGGGACCATGAGTCTTGTTATAGGTCTTCTGTAATAATTCCTTAGTACTTTCATTATGTGGTATATTTTCTTCCTACAAGGTCCATGGTCACTACACCAAATACTGAGATTTGCAACTAACCATCCGCGCATTTGGCAACGGTTATTAACCGTTGCCATTTAGAAACGGTTAATCACCGTCTTGGTTCAGTTAGCAACGGTTTTTTATCGTTGCTAATTGGGAACGGTTATTAACCGTAGCTTATTTGGAGACAAATGATGGCGGTGAATTTCATCCTTTCGCGCCATAATTTTTGGCGCGCTTCGTTCCAACTAGCAACGGTTTTCAACCGTGGCTAATTAGCAACGGTTTGTAACCGTCGTAAATGTTGTGGCATATAATGGCGCTAATTTTGTGCCAAATATTCGCTGGGAGCCAAAAAGAATTGGCCCGTCACTTTTCCTTCCCTCCTTTCCTTTGATATTCGTTTCGTCCTCTTTCAACGAAAAGAAAACCTAAATAAATAAAAAAACCCCAATTCCATCAATTCGATTTGCTTCAACCCGCTCATCTTTCCTTCTAATCGTGAAATCATCTTCCATCCAACCGCGAACCCATCTTTCCACCTAATCGTGTCCAACTGCGAACTCATTTTCCTTCCAACCGCACCAGTTCTTCCTTCATTCAACGCCAATCAGTGGCCCTCTCAGATCTGTGTTCGGAGAAGTATTACAACGTGAATTTATCGAATACCTACTCCAGGTTGGGTACTCATTTTTAATTATTTGATTTCTATTTTAAATTTGATTTTGTTTCATACTTGTATTATAAAATCTAATTTGAAATCTTAATTATCTCAGATTTGTGTATCTTTGATATTTGGTTCCTCGAGTTTCATTGGCATAATCGAAGAGAGTGCATAACTGCCTGGTAAGCTTTGTTTTGTAATAATACTTGTTGTCAATTGAAATGGAAACTCTGTGTACATGTATTTGCGGTGCATTGTTATATCACAGTACTTATGTGTAGAATTAAAAGAACCTTTAACTTCATACGTTGCTCGGCTAAGTCTTGAAGAACCTGGTTCAAATTTAACGTGAATATCTTCATGGTGATAAGATAAACTTTTAACTATGTACCAAGGATTTTCTGATTCTTCTCGGCCAAAAATTTGCCACCTTTTGCTTGTTCCATGTCGCTGAAAAGAGATTTAGGACGAATGTTACAATCACCTTGAAAATTGACTTATCACAACTTAGTTAAAAGATTGTCAAATGCAATGATAACAAATTAATCTGTAATCCACACATGATTAATAGAAATCAGTAAATTATTTGGAAAACAAGCATGTGTGTTTCTACTCAGTGCTTTATATGTATTATCGACGACTGGCTGTCTGTACACGGTGAATCCATTCGTTTCTATGGTTGAATAATAGGAAAAGATTACATGCTTATATTTGTAGTTTATAATAATAAAGAAAGGGATGCAACACAAGTTAAGGAACAGTTTATTCCCTATAATGCTTGCTTATGGGTTTGTTTAGTGTTACCATATAAGCTGTCATTTGAGTTCCATCATTATCTTCATCTTTTAGGATTGATGTTTCATTAAGTTTTTGGGGATTGATTATAGTCAATATCTACTACTCTTTAACAGTTTGCCAAAGTAGAGATGCACCTTCTAATCTGAACCATCAGAATACATATTTGATGTTTTAAGTGTACAGTGTTAGAGAACCAAGAAACAATTGGTTATGCAAAGGATGATCTTTTTACATTTATATATGATTTGTTTTACAAATTGTACAATGTGAGATAATCTAACACGTCCCCGTACGTGTGGTGTATCATCAGCCAAACATTGCAACATGGAAGAGAAATAGTGTTGTAGTGTGCATTCTCATATTTACTAAAGCCTAAATGTTGTACTGTACTGCATGCTAGTTAGACATAGCTGCTTATAGTGACTGTTAGGGTATAAGTTGATGCAATGAATTTTGTTTTACTAAATATGAGACCATATTTAGTAAGTGGATAAAATTGTTGTTAATGGCGCAAGCCAAGTATCAGGAGAGGGGTAATGCATAGACATTACTCTGGTGCTACAAAATGGCGCCGTTGTAATGGCAAATTTTTTGGAAACAGTTTGATGCTAATGTTAAATTTCAAGTGAAATCAGAAGAATATACATCTGTTTAGTTAATATCAGAGTTGAACTTGGTGGAAAGCCATAAGATATTGTTACCCATGATTTCTTATTAGCTCTTGTTATTTTCTTTCAGTATGTCTTTTAGTATAGACAAACAATGGATGAATCAATCTAATCGAAGAAATACAGAATACGTGGAAGGTGTGAGAAATTTCGTTAAATTTGTTGCTGAAAATGGTGGCAATAAGGAAAAGTATTCGTGCCCTTGCACGCGGTGCAAAAATGAAGATACATTCAAATTAAATGACATTCATTTTCATTTGCTTAGATATGGTATTGTTCAATCATATACCGTGTGGTGTTTTCACGGGGAAAGAATACCGGAGAAGCCAAAACAACAACCGGTTAGTCATGCCACAAATACTGATGAGTCCAAACATATTAGGATGGAGGATTTGATCAATGATGCAGATAGATTCCATCATTTTCGACCTACAAGTCAGTTGCATGATAATGCTAATATTGGTGAGCAGTTTACGGATAAATCATTTTTTGATAGTGCAACTGCAACAGAGCCATTGTATCCTTCTTGTCCAAAAGAGATTACAAAGTTGTATTTCATTGTGAAACTGAATAGCTTGAAGACCCAATACGGCTTTTCAGACAATGGTGTGACTGCACTACTCGAATTCATAAAGGAGTTACTTCCCGAAGGTAACACGCTACCGTCAAAGTACCCCGACGTGAAGAAGATCATTAAGCAAGTTGGGATGAATTACATAACTTATGATGCATGCATTAATGACTGCATCTTGTACTGGAAAGATAATGCGAATAAAGTTTCATTTACAAATTGCAACGCACCAAGATATAAGACATCATTCGACGAAGAGAGAAAAGCTACCACAGTACCTCAAAAGACCTTAAGACATTTTCCTTCAATTTCTAGACTGAGAAGACTGTATACTGTACCATGGATAGCAGAAGCGATGACCTGGCATGGTCGTGCCAAGTCCGGTACAACCGTAATGCGTCATCCGCGTGATACTTCTCAATGGAAAACTACAGATTCTTTTGATTCTTCGTTTGCTGCTGAACCACGAAATATCACGCTTGAAATAGCAACAGATGGTTTCTGTCCGAATGCTTCTTTAACTAACCCTTACAGCTGTAGGCCAGTAATTGTAGTACCATATAACCTTCCTCCGTCTTTGTGCATGAAAAGAGAATTCTCAATGTTAACATTGTTGATTTCTGGGCCAAAACAACTGGGGAAGGATATTGATGTTTATTTAGAACCTTTGATAGACGAGTTAAAGCAGTTATGGGAAGGAGTCGTTACATTTGATTCATTTAAGAAATCCGAGTTCATAATGAGAGCTAGAGTGTTGTGGGCAATCCATGATCATCCCGCTCTTGGGACTTTATCGGGATGTACAACTCACGGCTACTTTGCATGTCCTATTTGTGGAGAAGAAACTACATCTGTTTATCTCCCTGAAAGTAAGAAGATTTGTTACATGGGACATCGTAGATTTCTTCCGTCCGGACACAAGTTTCGATACGATAAGACAAATTTCAACAACGAGCAAGAACTTAAGCGTCCTCCAAAACCACTGACTGGTTAAAATTGAAAAAAGGTAGCGAATATAAAAATGAAAGTTGGTAAAAACATACCGGAAATTGGTCGAAAACAGAAAAAGACAATCGATGAAGAAGTTCCTGCATGGTATAGAGGTCGAAGTTCTTTGATTTGCCATATTGGAAAACAAATTTGACCCGACATAATATTGATGTTATGCATACGGAGATGAATGTCACGAAACATTTGATCAACACAATTATGAACCATAAAGACATGTCAAAAGATGAGATCAATGCACGGAAGGATTTGAAAATCATGGGTATAAAACAAAAGTTGTGGGTGATAGAAGATCCTGAAATAAGTAAAGTAACCATAACAAATGCGACTTTCACTTTGAGCAAAGAAGAAAAGATACGGTTTTGCACCGTTTTGAAAATTTTGAAAGTGCCGAGCAAATTCTCTTCGAACTTCCATAACAATGTGAGCATCAACCCTCCTGAACTAAAAAATATGAAGTCACATGATTACCACGTCATAATGCAACATTTACTTCCGGTATTGCTTCAGCATTGTTTTCCGCAACATAAGGATCTACGGAATGCTATTCACCGCATTAGTCTCTTTTATAACATTTTGTGCTCAATGGTGATCAACAGGGATTATCTTCTAAAAGCAAAGGCTAGTTTGGTAGAAGCAATGTGTGTTATTGAAAAACATTTTTCGCCTGCATTTTTTGATATCAGTATTCACCTTATGGTTCATTTAGCCGATGAAGCATTGATTTCTGGTCCTGTTAGATATAGGTGGATGTACCCATTTGAACGGTAAATTACTAATTTTAGTTATGTACATAATTATTCGATTTAAATAGCTATTGATGTCTACATTTTACAATTATTCATCTTCATAGGTTGATGAAAATATATAAAGGATATGTGCGCAACAAAAGATATATTGAAGGGTGTATTGCAGAAGGATATATTGTACAAGAAGCTAGTCTTTACTGCATGGAGTATATGCCAAAAGGAGGTGCTGACACTCATAAACATACCCGTGAAGCGTTTTTAGACGAGGATGATGAGTTTGCTGATGAAATAGCACTAGATAATGGTAAAGATATAACGTTAACTCAAGTGCAATTTCAACAAGTGCGTAAATGGGTCCTTGATAAGTACGACGGATTGGATGAATGGAAGAAGTAAATTCATGAATTTGTTCTGAATTCTTATTATTGTAAATCAATTCATATATATAGTATTTATTGTGTGTTTTTCGTAGGAGGTATAACTCCTATGTTCAAAGCACCAAATCTCAAACTCGAGGCGGGGGTACATCTGGGGAAGCTATTAAAAATTTCACTTTTTGGTTACGTGAGGAGGTATATGTATTAAATATTTAACGTATTTTCAAGTTGACCATACACCTCCTTGACAATGTTTTTTTACTTATTGTGTTTGTTGTAGTTGTTGAAGACCGTCGATGTTGACTCAACTCTTTGGCGGTTAGTTAACGGGCCGAAGTTTGATGTCCGTAGTTATATGAAGTACCAAGTGAATGAGATTTTATTTTCTTCGAAGAGTTATGAAGAGCGAAAGCTAACACAGGATAGTGGTGTATGCATGAGAGCAATTACACAATTTAGAGCGAGTGGGAAGGATAAAATTTTTAAGGAAGCAGAAACAACTTATTACGGAGTCATTCAAAAGATAATTGAGTTGGATTACATTGACTTCAAACAAACAGTTTTTTATTGTGATTGGGTAAAGGTCGAAGATAAGATCAATGGTTGTAAAATAGATTCTGTTTCAAGCTTGATCACAGTTAACTTGGGAAAATTGAAGAATAAAGATAGCGTGAATGATGAGCCATTTATTCTTACATCGGAAGCGAGTCAAGTGTTCTACTCAAAAGATTTAAAAAATAATGGATGGTTTGTGGTTTTGCATACACCAAAACGGTTGACCATAAATGTGAATGAAACTGAGTTTCCCACCGTTTATCAATCAGCTTTTGAAGACAATGAAAAATTAGAAGATCTTATCAAATGCATATGTTAACTTTGTATTTCAGAGCAGTTATTGTACCTTAACAAAATATTTATTTAAAATGGTGTAAAATGTAAAATGGTGTGTTATATGATAATAATAGATGCATTATATTTTTTTATTAGTGCCATTATAATATCCTGATGGATCCATAAGGATGGATATATTGCAAGAGTTCATTTTGTGTTTGTAGTTGTAGGTACTTACATATGATCACATACATACACACATGTACACATATATACATATGATCAGCTTGACTATTCTTTCTTTCTTTGTGTTTGTAGGTAGACAGGCAGTTCAAGATATTGTATTTGCACCCTTTAGTTCAGCAGTGCTAAGGTAATATATTTTTGTATTTGCATCCTTTATTTCAGTCAGTATTTTAGATATTGTTTTGAATCCGCTTAAGTTTAAAATTCTGGTGATGCAGGAAGACTTTATCACTACCGCATAAAAGTGAATGTTCCCCTTCCCGCCCATCCCTGTGATGCTCGATTGCTGTTAGCCAAATTATTGCACGGATTCCCCTCCATAACAAGATCAAACGCATTATATGACTTAATAAAATTGCTCCAAGCGATTACTGGTAAGCTGCTGTACATCTGATATAGTAAACAACGTCCCCTTCTGATTTGTCTGATCCCACCAGTTTTTCATCACATTACGATTATTGTCAGTCGGACTGACAAAAATCGTAAAGTGGTGAGAAGTTGGTGGGATCAGACAAATACAATAAGGGGACGTTGGTTCATATATCAGATGTACAGCAACAATAAGGAGACGTTATGGAGGGGACTCCGTGCAATAATTTGGCCGACGGCAATCGGGCATCATAGGGATGGGCTGGAAGGGGAAGAAATGTACGTCATAATGTTGTTGGGATTATTTTATGATTTTAGACTTTGCAGGACATAATGTCACAAGATGCCACACCACCGTCAAATGATACAACTTCACAATCATCCACTTTTAAACGGGAGAAAATTGATATAGACAACTACGGTTCTCCAGTCGGAAAAAATGGTTCAAAGGTCGCTACGATGATTGGTAAACTAGTAAGAAATCATGTGCCAATCTCATATCGAAGTTGGAAAAAAGTTCCGCCAAATTACAAGGAAGACGTGTGGAATCAATTGGAGGTAAGTTCTCCGATCTCATAACCATTTTTATGTACTGTTTCTGTTTGTAAAATATAGTCGTCTGATTGTAATATGCACCCTTTTTATGTACCGTTTCTGTTTCTGATTGTAAAATAGGCCTGAATGAGCGAGGGTTCATATGAGACCATATTTATGTACTGTTTCTGTTTCAAGATATATTCTTTTATGATATTTATAGGATATTTAGATTGATCACTTTATTCATAGAGACTGATGAAACTATATACGTTGAAATGTAAAAATCCATATACTTTGAAATGTAAACTGTGTACATGAACTTAGATGGTTTAAATTCATTTATAATGCTTTCAATACATAAATAAAAAATGGTTTACATGCATTTTTTGTTATGCAAAAATATTATGAGCTCGATCCTCTATCAAAGGACCTTATTATGAAAAAAATGTCCGAGGCTTTTAGGAGACACAAGAATGATTTGCGCAAGAATCATTATGACCATTTCATCACTGACGAAGAAAGAATGAGAAATTGTCCACCGAAAATTGCTCAAAATGATTGGGATGAGTTCATAAGAAACGAATCAAAACCCGAGGCGAAAGAAAAAAGGAAGCAAGGCAAACAAAATAGATCAATGCTCGAATATGGTCATCATTCAGGACGTAAGAGTCACGCTATGATTACTCAAGAAATGGTATGTGTCATTGAATTGGTGCATCACATTGCATATACCATTAGTTCCAAATATAATTTTAGGTCATTGTATGCAGGTCAATTCAAGTAGTCCGAGAACAGAAGTATCACGTCTTCAAGTATGGGAGAAAACGCATAAGAAAAAAGATGGCAGCATGTCAGATGCGACATCTTCCTACTTTGTAAGTTAAACAAATAATAACGCCTCTAAATTAAATTTTCATTATTCATATATATGTATTTACTTTTTAGGACAAAATTGAAAAAGAAAAGGAAACGACGAGTGGTGGTGATGAAGCCGTCTTTATATCAGTGTTTGGTAAAGATGTAAAGGGCAGGAGCCGAAGTATTTGGACCAATATAGCTCCTAGCCAAGTTAAGAGTGCTGCCATTCCATGCAAACGGCTCAAACAGGCCCAAGGAGTATATGAGCAGCGACTGCAAAATGTGGAGCAAAAATTGATGAAGCTGGACAATATGGATGATAAACTGGAGCGTCTTCTCAGCATAGCCCAAGATAATCGTCAAGTAGGCAGTGAAATCGCATCTTCTCAGTTTGCCACTCCGAACAATCAGTTAATCGACCAAAGATGTGAAATCCTGAACTTCGAGGACGAAGTAATTGCAACAGGTACTATTTTAATCGACCAATCAGTCTTTTTGTGCTTCAACCGAGTTTACTGCTCTCTGTTATTGTGCATATAAACAAATTAATGAGTATTAGTGCATGTGTATTTATAGATTCCAAATTATCTTTTGTTATAGAAAATGAGGTTAGGCAACAAAGGTTCACGTTTGACATGTACGTCATAATTAGGTTCACAAGAGGTATATATGACATTTTCAAATCCAAATTAACATAATAATAGGATATAAGAGAATATTTAGCAATATTTATAATGCTATAACCATAGGATAGAGCAAATTAAGCAGTTTTAAGTAGTTTTAGCAAATCAATAACAATGATCACATGGATAAGTTCTGATGGGCACAACCTTCACTAAATTCTTGCTTGGCTGAAAGTACAGTGTTATTTAAAAAAAGGTTGTGTTCATGATTAGATTTGAGAAACAGTGAGAGATAGCAAGAAATGATGAAGAATCACGTAAAAGTTCAAAATGCTATTGCAGAGCTGGAGTTTAAGACAGCGAATGAATGACAGATATGAGAAGGAATTCATTGTCAATAGCGATCTAGTTTGTATACTTATACTCATCGTAGTCTTTATCTTATATCTGTTTTGGTTTCAATTTTCACTGACACTCACAATAGCCATTATGTCCAAAAATAAATCAGTAAACTCCAAAACAAAAAAGGATATAGAAAGATCATAAAAGTTTACACCTTCCATTCCAATCTTGCATGATTTTAAAGATCGAATATCACATACACAATGGGTCTAGGACTTGTGTAGCTCTGCACAATGGTCTTAAATGTTTGGGAGCTTGTTAGTTCTGTAAATGTGATTCCATATATTCACTCCAGAAATGCTTATATAACAGGTACTATATGCCGAGATTCCACAGCATTAGTAATTCATGGAAAACCAGTACCACCCACATATGAAAAAGTGTTGTTGGATAAAATTTTATTGCCGGATGAGCTAACCGCCAAAATATGTCGACAATTTACCGAGACCTTTGGGGATGTTGGAGCCGGAGGTTATGTGAGCCATCAAAATGGTTTGATACTATATCTTTAGTTGAAGGTATTGATATTTCTGACTTGTTCTTTGCATATATTGCTGATTTTCTTTTGTTTGCTGTATATGAAATTTGCATATGCAAATGCATGTGTATTTTGTCCTGGTCTGTCTTGTTTACAAGATAATCGACAATTTATCAAATACTAGGAAGTAAAGTCAAAATTCAAGGACAAAATCAAAAAACAAAAAACATGATCAATGTGCCTGAACGATGAATGGAGGTCCAATAAACTAAAAATTGATTAGCTAAAAAAATTTATGTGTGTATCGTACTAATTGGGTTTAATGGGTGGTAAAATAATTTGGTTATGATGTAGGGGAGGGGACTGAAATGGCAGGGGACTGGAATGTTTGGTAGGGAACTGGAGTGGTTACTGGTGGTTGGAGTGGTTAATACTGGTGGTTTGTGGTAGAGTTGGTGAATAGGAAGTGGGAGGCAATTTGTAATGCTGGAGTTCATTGTAGAATGTGGAGTTAGAGGGATTGGTCGGGATAGTTGAATTATGCTGACAGTGTTATAGTTGTGATTTGGTTTGAAGAGGAAATGAAATGTGTAGTGATTGGTTTGAATAGGAAATATGGAAATGTTGTTGGAGTGCAGGCAGGTTTGTAGTTTGTGTTTGTCTTACTGGTACCAAGGGAACCAGGTTAGAAGTGTAAATGGTGGATGAAAGGGAAGTTGAAGGCTGCGGAGCAGTCAGAAGAAGACTGTTACAGTTTTTGTGATGTGATGTGAATGTGCAGTTGATAGGGGATTGGTTTTGAAGCAGACAATAAAAGGAACTACAGTTGTTAGAATGCATATAATTGATTTAAAAGTTATAACAGTTAGAATGTATATAATTAACTCGTTTAATCAATGTTGGATTACCAGCAGAAACACTCGCCGCATTCGCAGACATCTCTTTTGCCTGAGTACTGAGTAGAACCAAACCTGTACTTGGCTTATTTATGATAACGAGGCTATGTGCAATATCCTTTTGTTTTCATATATTCTAGGTGAAATCAATCATAGATTAAGCATACATAATGTACACCTACCGATAAGGTAATAACTTAAAGGTATACTGCAATATAGCTTTTGTTGGATATTAATGGTGCAAAATTGGTACATACTATTAACATCAAGGAATATTTATTGAAAAAACCATTATAAAATGTTTGGATTTAACTTGATAGGTGTGTGCACGTACAAACTTTAAAGATTATGGATTTAACAATACCCGAATGAGATAATTAAGAAAAATAGTAGAATCAAATGCATTCGGAGGAGGTGGACATTTAAGGTTAGATATGTCCGAGCAACTTGTTCATATTACTTGATTTCTGGCTCAGTACAAACGGTGCAACATTGGACAAAAACCCAAAAATAGTGTAGTACTTAAGTGTAGTACTTGACCAAGCTAATGGTGTATGTTGTTGACATGCAATAGGCAGTAGGGGGTGTGATGTAGTACTTAAGTGTGGATGAGATGAAAACAGAGAAAATGAGGAAGTGCTGTAGTGTGTAGGAGTGTGGTTGTGAGTGGAAGTGTATAGCAGAGGGGATGAGATGAAGTTGAAAGGCAGTTTTTTTTTGTTAGTGTTGTTATAGTTGTTTAAATGTTTGCTGCCACTTTTACTTGTGCATTATTATTGCTTACACAGGAATTCCGTTGCTCTATTAACTGAACTTGACCAAGCTAAAATTCACTGTATGATTTGAGTTTAAAATCTGTTTTTACTTTTGCGCAGGAATTGGATAGAATACTGTATGCACCACAACATGAGCCAAAGAAATATCAGCTTCGGCTATCCTGTTCAGCATCCTTTTAATGTGTTTATTATATATAGACTTCACTGCTTGCAAAACAATGTAGTGTAATTAATGAAACCTTTGTAGTGTAGTGTAATAAACAATGCAGTGTAATAAGTATGATATTCCGGCACGGTAGCATTCTGTTTGCAAAAAAATAGTGTAATTATAAGTTTGATAATTTTATATGTATGATATATGTGCGATATGTTTATAGTGCTTGTGTACCAATATTTTGATATTCTGGCATATTTTGATATATATTGATATTCTGGTATATATACTGAGATATGCGTGTAACGCAGTAGTGAGTTACAGATGTGATTTTGTAGGAGCAGTAGCAAACACTATGTGCAATGGGTGTTAACCGTTGCTTTATGTGTGACTTTGGGCATAAAGCAACGGTTTTTAACCGTTTTTTACTGGACATAAAGCAACGTTTTTTGGCCATAAAGCAACGCTTGCACCCGTTGCTTTTTGGACAGAAAGCAACAGTTTATATCCGTTGATTTTTTGCCCATTAAGCAACGGTTAGTAACCGTTGCCTTTTGTACATTAAGCAACGGTTTATACCCGTTGCCTATTGTCCATAAAGCAACGGTTTATACCCGTTGCCTTTGGCCCAATTTGCAACGGTTAATACCCGTTGTCTTTGGCCTAGTTTGCAACGGTTTATACCGTTGCCTTTTGGACATAAAACAACGGTTTTCTCCCGTCGCTAAATTCAACCACTCCTGTGTTGAAGACGGTTTTTACCCGTTGCTTTTGAATTTAACAACGGTTTTTACCCGTTGTTAATAGCTTATAATGGTGTAGTGGGTGTTGAAGTGGCAGAGATGCCTCTTATTGTGTCTTGTTATCAATACCGCTGTCAAGAAATGTGCCGAAAATTATTAAATGTTGTTGAAAAGATACTTTCATTTCACTTTCCATACTCGTTGATTCACTATAATTTGATATGTTTATAATTGGCCTTGCTTTCCTGATTTTGGTTTTGGTATAATTTTTAAAGAGCTATTTTGTACCCTTCCCTACTTTTTAAGCAATTTTGTTATTAATGAAAACATTACAAACGCATCAAAAGTTTTGCTACTCTTTGCTTCTTGACTAGTGCATTTTAAGCAATTTTATGTTTCCTGACTAGTGCAAGATAACAACATAGTGAGTCAACAATACAGTAACGACAGGCTTAATTGCTACTCTTTGCTTCTTTGGTCATGCACTTGTTATAACCCACAAGCTTTTAATCCCTCGGTGATACAGACTTACATGTCAACCATTCAGTGCTTCTATGACCAGTGCAATTTCATGCCAATGCTGCACTTTCCTTACTCCCAGCATGTTCATTCTCCTACCGTCCTACGGCAGGGCAATGTAGTGTAATCTAATCAACTTGATATATGTGAAGATTTGAATGAATTGTCAAAGACATGTACATGTTATAGTGCTTGCTTATGTGCAGTAAAAATTTCTTTAATTATTTCTCTTTAGTCTCTTGTTTATATTATGTATTTCTTTTTCAGTTGCAATTATATTACTATAACTGATAGTTGTAGGTTTGCAACTAAATTTGGGTAATGGAGTTTGGATGAATTTTTTTGAGTTATGGACGATGAATAATAATACAGCTCTGCAACTAAGCATTGCCATAGCTGATATATGCAGATTAGTTGTAATGGATATAGCTACCATTGTTAGCGCACCCATCAACTTTCAAAGATGCAGTTTGAGTTAATTAACATGATGAAAAAAAAATACTTTTTGGTCACTAAACCATTTATTAAAGCAGTTATCATTGGATTTATGACGATTCTACTGAAAACAAAGTTCTGGGAAAACTCGAACACTTGTTATTAGCACATGATAATGTGCACAAATATATTATTTGAACAGTAATATGTTATTTGCTCTTCATCTGAATATTCTTTTTTAAAAAACTTTGATAGAGATTGTGCATTTGTTATATCTGACTGTTTTTTCTTTGATTCAAGAGCTGTTTGAACAGTAATATGTTATTTGGATCTTTACAACAATAATTATTGATTTAGCAATATGAACGGACATAACTACAGCCGCATGATATTTATGTCCTACGATATTCACCTTACATTTAGATCCGTATTTTTTCAACAGCCCATCACTTGTACTTCTCAAACCGACCTCTTCCACGTTTTCCCCGGCTGCTTTGATCTGCAAATAGGTCAAATATATTATCTATATATTCCCTAAAATTTCTCATCTTTATCCCGTTTCCTCTGCTTTCTCCAGATATTTTCTCATCTCCTCCTATTATCTCCTCTCTATAAATGCGATTCTAAATCTGAGATTAACCCTGATTCACACTTGATTAACCCAAAACAATCGACACCTACTCTATTAAATCCCTAATATTCTGTCATCAGCCACCACCGACAATCACCAATCCCCAAACTTGCCACCAGCACCAAATTGGCTGCACTGCTCCAGGTGCTCCTCCTTCAGCCTCAACTTCTCCTGCTCTGGCTTTGTTTCAATCATCTGTTGTCTCCTTTTGAAGAAACGGTACTGCCTTTACTATATTATTCTATATTATATTTATTATGTTGAAATATCGTTTTCTGGACTGATTTGTACTCTACTTGCTACCAAAAATTATAACCTGCGATGTATCTGTATTAAACGGTTTTGGAAAATTTTAAATTTAAGGTTTGTACTTTGAATTTGCTTTCAAAAATATGTCTGCGGATGACGCATATAGAACTTTTTTTGGAGGAATGAAATATAACTTGTAACATTATGCAATTTAGTAATATTCCTTGCCTACTTTAACAAATAAATGAAAAGGAGCAACTAAGCATTATAAGTGCTGTGTGATAGGTATAATATGAAAGATGAAGCTCTGTTATAGCTCAAGAAACTAGGAAATTTGTTTATTTTACGTTATTCCTTAAATCATACTACTGTCTCTCCATCATTCCATATCACGGTCAATGAAACAATAGTTTGTAATGTGGTTGATTAGGAAAGTAAGGTAGTACTATGGTAATTGATTATGGAGCTTAAAGTTAAGAGCACAATATTTGCTCCATATAAAATTGGGTTGATTACTAAATTTAGTACTGTATCGATCACTCTTTGATTATTGTTTTTAGTCAATCACCTAATTGATTTAGTGCCAAATTAATTGCTCTTACATTATTATTTTTATTTCAGTTATTTGATATGTGTACATACATAATAGTTTTCATAACCTTTTTAAACTCTTTAAACTTTTAGGTCTTTACAAGTTATTGATATTTACTACTTTTTAATGTCAAAGGTACAATTATAAAGTGTAATTTACTATTCGAGGCTACTTACATGCAATGTTTACAATGCCAAAGCATCAAATTACATATAATGAGTTATATATATCCATGCATATGATAAAAGCAAAACAATATTCATGCTCTCTGATGTTGTCCTTGACAAAAATAGAAGTTGAACCTGAACTTGCTGCATTAAAAAACCTGCAATATGGTAAAATTACAAATGTTATGTGGTATATGAAAGATGAAGCTCTGTTATAGCCCAACTAGAAAAATTGGTTATTTCGCATTATGCATACAATCATGCTACAGCCTCTCCATTATTCCATATTATGGTCAATGATACAATAAATTGTAATATGGTTGATTAGGAAACTAAGGTAGTTTCTGAAGTAATAAATATAACCTGCAATGCTTTGAAATGAAGTACTATTCCCTGCCTAATTAAGTAAATAAACAAAAAGAGGCAACTAGGCATAGTAAATGGTACACGACATGTAAAAAATATGTGAAAGAGGATGCCTTGTTATAGCACAACGAACTAGATAAATTTTTGTATATTATGGTCAATGAAACAATAGAAATTAAGTTATTTGTAATATGGTTGATCAGGAAACTAAGATAGCAGGGTACGGTAACTGGTCATTGATTTTGGTACTTAATTTTACATTAGTAGTTCAGTCATACTACTACAACTCCGTTATTCTAGATTATGGTCAATGAAACAATAGAATTAAGATATCCCTAATATGGTTGATTAGGAAACTATGGCAGTAAGGTATGGGTTGGTTGTTGATTATGGAACTTAACTTTAAGAAAATGATCAAATTTATTCAGTATTGTTGATTTCATCAATATAATATACCATTTAGGGCCAATGGATATCTCTCTCTCTCTCTCTATGTTCATGTAATCCTTCTCATTCGAATATTCAATATACTCATAAACATGATCTAATCCAGCGCATTTACGATTTCAATCTGTTTAGCTCTTTGCAGGGTACTTGGTAAGCGTTTTGGTTATTTAAACAATTTTTATTCTTTAATTAGGTGTGTTATCTCATGCTAACTAAAATAAAAGTATAATTATGCGATCAATTTTTTCCAACCGTATTTAAGTTAATCTTGGCTTAAAAGTCTTATGTAGTGTTTGGTTTGAAAACAAGTTTTGTATTTTGCGTTTTGAATATTTGTGTGTCGGAGAATGGAGGAGTGGGATCATCCTAATCAATCCAGCAATGTGAAGAAGGGATGAGAGAATATAGATTTTGATATTTTCCGAAAGATGGAAAACACTCAAAATCATTTTCAATTTTATATGTTAAAACCATTTTTCAAATGACTATTTCTCACCTGCTTCTGCTCTTCCATGTATTCTAAAGTATACATGGAAGACTCAAAACACAAAATTCTATTTTCAAACCAAAATCTCAATTTTATGTTACGGAGTACATATTTTAATAAATCGTTAGCAACTGCTCTGCATAAACTATCTAAGATTATTTTTGTTGCTTATATTCTTAATGTTTACTTGGATTGCATACTGCGTACACTTATTCATATGCACTACCAAATCTCTACTCTTAATAAAGAAAATCCAATGAATAGATTTTTACGGTGTCTTTTTGAAATTTCGAAAATATCCTACATTCGTCAACGGAATGTTACCATCAGTTTGCAACCTCCAACATCACACTTTCCAACCATCCATCAACGAAATTCACTAAATAAAGGTGATGTAACCATCAAACCTTTTGTACTTGTAGCACACATTTATCAATAAATTTTTTATTAAATAGAAATTAAATATTTCGAGCTATTAGATGCATGCACGTGCAATTTATACTAGTAATGATAATGGTAAAGAACTAATATGTTTGACTAATTGGTATAGTGCTTTTAATTTTAAAGAAACAAACGATGTTTTTTTCTGGACTGGTTTTTATTTATATTTTTTCGGTTTCTAACTTCAATAAACAAGTGTAGTATGTTTTAGCTCTGTCGCAAACGATTTATGTTTTTACAATACTCTTTAGATTCCAATTTTTGACATAATATCTGAAGAAAGAAAATTATTTAATAGGATGAATGATGTTCCCTAATAATTAATTAAGCGGAAATAGGAAAGTCATATTCACAATTTAATCCTGAATCTGGAATTCACTTTAGTCTAATGAGTATTATTAGCTTCTGCATGGGCTGTGTTATAATTTTGGATCCCAACATTATAGAGTAGTCATACGATCCCAAAATAATTATGTATGTATGTGTGTGTATGTCCGTGTGTGGAAATATATGTAAACAATTTTAGGAAAATAACACTTCGATGTGGTTAATCTGGATTCCTTTGGACTATAAACGATTTGAATTTGTACTATATGAGCAATTGCATAGTGAATCTTCTAATTCCATCATTAAGAAATTTAAATAAGTCATGGTTCTATGGCTATGTTTACTGCTTTAAAGGCAGAAGCCAACTTTTTGGTCAAAACGTGCTGTACTAAGATATTATTGTACTTTACTCATCTGATTAAATCACATGCAAGACGTAACAGTCTATCATAGGTTAAACTCGGTAATACCTTTTTTCTTATAAATTATTTTTTTCTATTCAACACTTCTGTCACCAAAACTTAACCTAATCTAAATCTACAACATAAATGTAACATACCCAAAAAAAAAGGGAAATTAATGATAACAGTGGTCAATATTTCTGCAGAGTATATTCAACAATGGGAGGTGAGAGCAGTCGAGAATTAGAGAGGTTTGACCCACCTAAGTATGAATCGGCTCCATGGTTGGTCTTCGTCCCCAACCATGAATATAATAAACGGTCAAAAAAGTCAAATATGGTATCTTCTCAAACATTTTACAGCATGTCAGAAAAAAAAGCTTACATAAAAAACATTGACGGTATTGGGGGTTATAATTGGTGGTCGACTCCTCAAGGTTGGATATTCATGCAAGAACCAAAGTCCAAGAAATGTTGTTTATGGAATCCTATTAAATCAGTGAAAATCAGCGTTTCATCATACAAATGGAACTTCTCTTCAGATGCAACTTGTGTGATATCATCATCACCGCTTGAAACTAGTAAGTCATGCAAATTAATGTGTCTTGACAATGGAGGAAGATCGGTGTTTGTTTACGATCTTGAAACTAACAAATGGGAAAGACATGACATAAAAGGGAGGAGTCTTATAGAAGTAATTGTGCTGAATGGACAATTCTATTGCGTCACTTGCTCATTCAAAATCGCTGCTATTGATTTGATTCCGAATATGCAAGTAAGAGTTGTTGGCGGTGGATTTCCATCGCATGATCCGTTTGCACGTGTTGCCGAATCCTTTGATTATTATCTAGAATCAAGTGGAGAAATATTTGGTGTTCAAATATGTTTTGGTGCTGCAGACTCCAGAACTGTCGTTCATGTGATTGTTTATCGAAAGGATTGTTCAGACGGAACATGGAACGTTGTGGATCAGATAGGCGATAAAGCATTTTTCCTGGGACCAAGTCGGTTTGGTGCACCGTTCCCAGCAAATGGAATCAATATCAAAAGAAACTGCGTATATTTTTTATTTGAAGGTGAATGTTGCATGTATGTATTTGATATGACTGCAGGAACAATCCAAGCTGATGCACCATGCCCTGAATTTTTATACAGAGCAACTTCAACCTCACTTCTATGGATAATGCCACCAAAATAGTTTTTTCCTTATTCTTAATCTAGTATGGAGAATCCACAAAAATACAATGAACCCATTTTGTTTTTTCCTTGGGAAATTGGATACTCAGATGGTAGCATACACCCGTATTACAAGTCTTAGGTAGTATGCAACATACCACGTATCAATGTATCTTCGAATCACGCTATGCAAGTTCCGAACCTTTGATCTCTCGCATCAAAGTCGAAGCGCTTAGCCACAAATAGAGAAATGTAAATTTCAGTTTTATTGAATGATAATTTTGTGTACAAGAGAAGTAATACAATACAATGTATTTATATAAAAAGAAATGGGCTAAAATGTCAAGGCCCAAACAGGCTTGTTATCTTGGTGATATAGCTTTGTTAATTCTGCACCATTGATCTTGATCTACGGCTGTTATCAGATAAAGCTGATGACTCGGATTGCTACTTGTGTTTGTAATAGAACCCTTGTCTGGTTTGTTTCATTATACGCCGCCTCAAACGAAACTAGGGTTTCATTTCCTCATCAATATTCATGTCGGTTGAGAAAATTTTGAGTTCATCTCGAAATCGATTGAAGTTTTTCGCTGATAAAGCCTTTGTTAAGAAGTCTGCTCTTTGATGAAAGGATGGAATGTGATGAATAGCAAGCTTGCCACTTCCTGTTCTTTCTCGAACGAAGTGGAGATCAATCTCCATGTGCTTCGTGCGAGCATGTTGGACTGGATTCATGGATAATGATATGGCACTGAGGTTGTCGCACCAAATTGTGGGCTTCTGAGTCAATTCGAAACCTAATTCTCCAATTAGGGTTTCGATCCAAATTATTTCGGCGACAGTACTAGCAATGCATCTGTACTCAGCTTCAGTGCTGCTTCTGGAGATGGTAGACTGCTTCTTTGTACACCAGGAGATCGGATTTTGCCCTAGATAAATGCAGAACCCAGAAATGGATCTTCTGTCATCGATATCATTGGCCCAGTCGGAATCACTGTAAGCACGTATATTTATATCTTTGCCAGTCTTTAAGTGTAACCCATATGCTAATGTTCCTTTGAGATATCTGAGAATGCGTTTTACAGCACATCAATGCTCACTTAATGGATTTTGCATGTATTGGCATACCTTGTTTACACTAAAACATATGTCAGGTCGAGTGATTGTTGCATACTGAAGTGCCCCAACAATACTTCGATATTGTTTAATGTTATCAATAGGTTCACCTTTGTTTTTAGATAACTGCTTGTGATTTGTCATTGGGGTTGGTAGAGGCTTAGCTTTATCCATGTTGGCTCTTACTAGAATATCACTGATGTACTGTTTTTGTGATAAGACAATTTCACTGTCAGATATCCTTTGAATGTTTATTCCTAGGAAAAAATTTAATTCTCCCATGTCTTTGATGGCAAAGTGCCTGTCAAGTAGTTTTATGACTTGATTGATTTCTTGTTGATCATCTCCTGTGATCAGTATATCATCCACGTATACTAATATATATATACTCACATGCTTTCTTTTCCTTAAGTAGAGTGAGTTGTCAGATTTTGTGGCACTAAAACCTAATTGTGTAAGTGTTTTGGAGGTTTGACAAGAGTCCATGTTTTATTTCTGACCAAAGCATTGAATTCTTCGTCCATAGCCTTTTTCCATTTTTCATGCTTGATGGCCTGATCGTATGAGACTGGTTCCACTTCATTTACTTGAGCTGTGTATGTCTTAGGTTTAAAAATCCCGCTTTTAGACCTTGTGATCATGGGATGTCTTATTTCTGTATGTTGCTCATGAGTCTTTTCCAACTGCTCATCATTGCCTGCTATAGTGTTATCATCCTGACTATTGTTGGATGCACCATTACTCTGATTATTGTCTTGACTAGTACACTGCTCATCATTTGAGTTAATTGGTAGATAGCTGGTGGTTTCATTGACATGATCTGAACTGTATTCTGATGTAGAACTCGTTGTGGGTTCGGCTTTATCATCATGCTTTTGCATATGCTGACTATTTCTTTTAGCATGTTGAGACAGTTCTGGAATATGGATTACATGTGTTTTCTCATTATTGGGTTCCTTGCCTTGCTTTTCTTTATTTGTAAATGGAAAAACATGTTCATTAAAAACTACATGTCTTGAAATATAAACTTTACCTTCACTGTCCATGCACTTATACCCTTTCTGATTATGTGCATAGCCCAAAAAGGTGCATGGACTAGATCTAAGGCTTAATTTGTGTTTGTTGTATGGTCTAGTGTAGGGAAAACATAAACACCCAAAGGTTTTCAAATGATCATATTTTGGTCTGACTCCATAAAGTTTCTCATATGGACAAACATTGTTTAACACCTTTGTTGGCATCCTATTAATAAGATATACTGCAGTGGCAAAAGCTTCACTCCAGTATTTCATCGGTAGTGATGCTTGTGACAAAAGTGTTAAACCAGTTTCCACAATGTGCCTGTGTTTTCTTTCTACTAAACCATTCTGCTCAGATGTGTGGGGGCAAGTAACTCTATGAAGTATTCCTTTTTGGCTAAAGAAATCTTTTAATGGTTTAAATTCTCCCCCACCATCAGTTTGAAATTTTTTAACACATTTGTTAATTTGTTTTTCAATGTGAGTAATGAAGTGTGTAACAGCATTACTAGTATCTGATTTTGACTTGAGGAAATATAACCAAGTGTGTCTGGTGTGTGCACATACAAGTGATAGATAATACCTGTATCCTTGCATTGAATTGAGTGGTGCTGGGCCCCACAGATCTGCAGCAATTAACTCAAGGGGACTTTCATATATGATTTCAGAAATAGCAAAAGGTAATTTATGCATTTTTTCCATTTGACAGTGATCACATAAGTGTAAATCAGACATGTTTGGAACAGAAATATTATTTTGCATTAGAACTTGTTTGACAACATTATAACTGGGGTGACCAAGTTTGCAATGCCACTTATAAAATGTTTTTACATCACTGTCACATCTTGCACTAACACTATTAGACCACATTGTCTCATTAGCAGCATCATTATTTTCCATATTGCTGAACTTGTACAGCCCATTGTCCAGTTTACCCTGTAATAATATATTTTTATTTAATGAGTCTCTAACTAGACAGTATTTTGGGTGAAACTCAAAATACACCTTATTTTCACTGGCAAATTGTGAAACACTAATGAGATTTTTGTTGATACTTGGCACTCTTAATAATTTATTTAAGTAGAGTAGCCTTGTACCTTTTATACAGCCAGTACCAACATGTGTTATGTTTGCAGCTTCACCATTTCCCATGAGAACAGATTGGTTACCTGTGTATTCCTTGCTGTCCAAGTTTAAATTCTGCAAATTGTTTGTGATGTGGTTTGTAGCACCAGAATCTGGGAACCATTCATCCATACTGTAGTCATTTGCTTTTGCTGTGTCATCAGTGATATTGTCTCCATTATTCCTAGATTGAGTTTGGGCCATATTCGCACTGACTTGTTTGTTGACATGAGATGATTGGCCATTATTAGTGTCTTCCTTGTACCTGAAATAACACTTGTTTGCCATATGTCCAAACTTTTCACAAATTTGACATTTGACTCTGTTGTTATAACTGTTTCTCCCCCGCCTCTGCCTCTTTGAGTGTATCCTCCTCTCTGATTGTGACTGTCTTGCTTAGATTGATTGGGTACACCTTTTTGATTTTTGTTCGTTGATGTTGCTGCATAATTGACATTAAAATCTTCTTGCATAGACTTTCTTTGATCAATCCTTCCTTCATGAGCAAGGAGGGCTGTATGAATGTAATCTAAGTCTGGCAGAGTTGATTGTGTTGCTATATAGGTAACTAAAGATTCATAATCTTGATCTAATCCATTGGTTATCACAAGAATTTGTTCACTGGTGGACACATTGTGTCCAACACCTTTTAATTTGTCACACAGGTTCTTGATCTTTGCAAGATATTCTCTCATAGGTGTATCATTCTTTCTTGCATTCTGTAGCTCCCTTCTGTAATGCATAACTCTTGCTGCAGATTGAGAACTAAAAATACGTTGAATTGCTGACCATATTTCGTGGGAACTATTACATCCTACGATTTGTGATAATAAACTTTGGCTGATAGAAGATAATAACCATGATGACAGTAGATTATCTTGCTTTTGGTACAGTTTGTATTCAAGGTTACTCATAGTTTTTCCTTCCTTTTCAGTAATCATGACTGGTGGGATGATCTTGGTGCCCATGACATAGTCATGTAAGTCATACCCTTTCAGTGCAATTTCAATTTGATATTTCCACAAAATATAGTTATCTTCATCCAATGGAGTAGTAATGACTTGACTTTTTGGCTTGATCAGGACAAGATCTGAACTCCGGTGTTCCCTTGATGGATTCTCAGAGGTACCTGATGTCATATCTTCCTCTTCAAGTGCCATGGTGATTCAAGAATCTTGAAATGCCGGTTTCTTGGAGATGGGATGATGATCAGGACAAGTGGCGAGGCTAATCTTGAAATTAGCAGCCAACAAACAGAATATGAAAGAGGAGGGAAAAAGAAGGATCTGCTATGATAGGTGTATATTACTGTTTCATAATGAAACAGTAATATGCATGAATAGTAGTGAAAAATGTGCAACCAAAGAAAAGAAATGAAGATGAATATCTGATCCTTTCTTTAGGAAAGGAAGGCACAGAAGGAATATGGAATTGATTGGATGGATTTCTCTTGATCAAGAAGAAGGTATGCCTCCCCAATGATGATATTTTCCTAAGGGGAGCCAAATTTTAAAAAATTCTTGATTTGGTTTTTGAATTTGCCGTTAGGCTATTATTGCTCTGATACCAAAATAGAGAAATGTAAATTTCAGTTTTATTGAATGATACTTTTGTGTACAAGAGAAGTAATACAATACAATGTATTTATATAAAAAGAAATGGGCTAAAATGTCAAGGCCCAAACAGGCTTGTTATCTTGGTGATATAGCTTTGTTAATTCTGCACCATTGATCTTGATCTACGGCTGTTATCAGATAAAGCTGATGACTCGGATTGCTACTTGTGTTTGTAATAGAACCCTTGTCTGGTTTGTTTCATTATAGCCACCACAACAATGGTATTTGTCGCCACCAAACCAGCTAATTTTAATGTGTTTTTTTTCTTTCTTTCCTTCCAAGCATCTAAACATAGTTTTAGAATTTATTTCTTGTTTTCGGTTGATGAGTAAGGTATTTTTTTTAAAAGTTTTTATTGAACAACATGTTTTTTTACGTTTCTAATAATATTTACAGATAGATATATGTTATTCCATGTTGTGAAGCAGTTGCCATACAATGTAATCCAAATCTTTTTTTCACATTCAGACATAAATTTTTGATTTTCGATTTTATTTATTTATTTTTGGGATATTTGCTGCATTTCAAGGTGTTTGTAAGATAAAGTAAGCTAGTGAAAATTAGCACATGCAGACAGTCAAATTGGTGGCTGGCGTTAATACCCATATCTTTCGTCCAGCAGCATCCGCTTGAATTGAAATGCACTCACTAATTGTCATGAACATAATTTAACAAATAATAACAGCAATATCAATGTACTCCCTATATCTCATAACTTATTGTAGAGAAATATGCTGTGCTATACTACCTCTCTATGACATGATATTATCCAAATTGGGATATTACCGAGAAAATTGATTTTTGAATTACTTTGGAAATTGTCATTTATTTATGTGTATAATTGAATAGGCGAAACATAGAATTGACGAAAAATCTTTTGAATGACTTATGGAAAGGTAATAGAAGTTTATAAAAAATGTATATTGTGTCATTTTAATCGATTGCAATTCTCTGTGTAAAAATTTACTATTATTTCATCTCAAATTTTGATATAAGAAGAAATTTATTCGAGACTACATAATTTTGAACAATTTGTACATTTGAATAATCCTTTGTTCTTTTGATATATACTGTGTTGGGTGATCATATTATAAACTAAAACATTGTTTCCTTCTTAAATTTTATAGTCAAAATATAATTTTGTTAGTCAAAGTATAATTTTAGCGATTGAATCTTTTTAAAAAACTAGAAGAAGATGAAGTAAAACATTTATACATCATAAATGCATGAAAATATAACTTATCAACACAATAATGAACTTTATTTCAGTTGGCATCTATTATTGTTTTTCAAGCATCTAAAACTAAAACGACACATTTGCAAATGAACATATATGATGTACCTTTTATACATTTATGAGTTGGAAATGAAACGACAAGCATTTATTTTTTAATGAGTTCAGGGTCATGTAAAAACACGAAAGTGAATAGATAATTACGTATATGAAAATTTAGAATCTATTCGGAGATTTCATTGAAGCTACTTTTGCTTTTAAGCCTTTTTTGGACATAAAAAGTATGATATTCGAACTACCAAATCATATAATTGATTTGTAACTTATTTATGAAAGTATGTTATGCGCAGTTGACGTTTTGTTCAATGTTTAAGAGGAAAGCGAATTCATAAAAAGTATGATATTCGAACTACCAAATCATATAATTGATTTGTAACTTATTTATGAAAGTATGTTATGCGCAGTTGACGTTTTGTTCAATGTTTAAGAGGAAAGCGAATTTGAAGGGCAATAATGATAAGTCGGTTTTAAAGCGAATTAATGAGATCTTATTTTCGCTAATTTATGAAGCTATATTTTCTGTTATACTTACGAAAAGAACATAAACTTAGTGAATAATATTCTTATGTTTTAGATGGTATAAAGTTTTCATATCGTCAATGTCATTATAAGTCTATTTTGGAAAATTATAAATATCATAATTATGCACTAAAGTAAGACAATTTCATAAATAAACTTGAAATAGAATATTTATTTTCCGTGTATACCCATTACTTGGATTGATAAAGTTATATATAGAAATTGCTATAGTTGAAAAGAGAATATCAAAGTGTTGTATTAATCTATGAAGAGGTACGTTACGAGTTAATAGCACATTCATTAATTGTATCGTTAATAGTAATTTTATATGTACGGGTCATGTAAATTTCATTATAATAAATAGCAAATATATATATATATATATAGTAAGTGTTCTTAATGGCATAAGTATATATTAAAATTTGATCAGTGTTTTCATGTCAAAACCATCCTATTTATAATATTATATCTTCAACGCATATTGTAAAAGAATGCGATATATATTCATTTTGTTAAAATGAACGAATTCATTAAAAGTGAAACTGCTTTAACAAAGCATACATATTACAAAGTGTTGGTGTAAAATTTAATAAATTTTGTATGAGTATTTTTGCTTTGAAGAAGAATGGGAATAGGATGAGTATAAGAATTGAATAGTCCCACACCACACATTATTGTAAACTATATTTGTTTAAATATAGGATCTAGAAGAGAGGTTGGGTCTTTTGAGGACCTAAACATTTTCATTTTGGTTGAAGAGGGAGGTCATGCATGTTAACCTACGGATATGCCATCTTTGTCGTCCTTCCGACAGGTGGGGTTCACTTATAACTTTGGATGGAATTTGTTATCTAAATGAGCCAGTTTTGAGCCCCGTAACAAGCCAAGAAATTAATAGTTAATCGGTGGGAAAATTGATTATTGGACTTATGGTCGGGTTTTTTTTTGGCAAATGGATGCTTCTCTCTTTCTCATCCACTCCATTCTGTTTTTTATTTTTCTGATAATAGTATATCAAGTTTGTGATACCGCGAATCAAAAACCTAGAACTCTTATCACTGCAGTCATTTGGATGATAGTTTGATCGATTTCAGCAGTGCAATTGCAGTTGTTTGAACCATAAAATGGCACACATCCAAAAAATTGTGTAAGGAATAAAAATTGAAGAAAAGTAAATTAAAAAGAGCAAGAAAGGAACACACAACGTCTTATAGTGGTTCGGCTAAACTTGGCTTACGTCCATTTGGTGAATTATTGTTTTGATTGCTGACTTGCAAGTACAAATTCTTACGGATCAGTATAAATCCGTGGGTGATTACAAGAGATTAGAGAAAGAGGGCAAGATAGTCAAAAAGACCATTAAAAATGGTTTAATGGTCCATGTCATCCTATTTATAGCAATAGATGGCGTGAAAACTCGTCCTCACGATCTCCACATAGTTTTCCATGCCCAAATCAATTCTTCTTGAGAAAATCTCGACCACATCAATAATCATGGATCAGTACCGATCCAAGGGCTTGGATCGATACCGATCCACAAGATGGCCAAAAGGATCGTCTTGAACTTTTTGTCTAGGCTTGATTCGTGATTAGCTTCGTGATTCCAAACTTGTTTGTATCATTATTAGCTTTTTTCTGAGTTCAAATAATGGATCGATAGAGAAATGGAGTTGCTGATTCAAATGCTCAAGGAGATAGACGGAGAAGTTCATGGGAACAGTGGAATGGAACTTGAAATAGGCTCTTGGCACCATTACTTGTGAGTAGTAGTAGTGGAGGCAAGATTGGGTAACACATCGTGGATCGGTACCGATCCATCCACCACTTGGGTAGATTTTGGATCGATCCCTGTCTCTAGGGATGGTTTAGTCCTCTTTGTACTTGGTTTCTGGATCCCGAGGCTATCTCTCCGAGCCACATGCCTTAGTAATTCCCACGGTCGACTCGTCTAGTCTGTCCGAATATTGCTTGGTCAAAAGGCTGGATAACACTTGCTCTCCAAAGTACATCATGTATCAAACATGATGTGCTTTGAATCGAGACAAGTTAGATTGCTGTAAAGGATTTAACTCTATGCTTTGAATGGAGTTATCCTTCCTACAGATCGATTTCATGAAGAGTTATGTCTATAGCTATTCGTCGCCACGCTTTACCAACGTCAGTTATTATAAAACGAGAATGTGCTTTCACAGTCAACCATTCCAAGCTCATTAACTTCAAATCAATTCCTTTTATGGACTTTTCAGGTTTGAATCTGATTTCCTTTAACTTTAGTCATAAGGTGATGGTTATGTACATGTACTCGCATACACGTACACCTTTTTATGGAGGCTTTCGATCATATGCTGTAATGCCCCACTCTGAGACCCACTGTAACAAAGAGTATTACGGGAGTAATACTGTCTGTTAAAGCAGAGAATAGAGTATAGTGGAAGCGACCATTTGTAATCATGCTATAACTATCTACTGAATACGTTGAAATGATGATATCTATATTTTTTTTTCAAGTGGTTCGACATATTCAATAAATATTTATAATGAAATTACAATGGCTAAAGACCTATCGGGACAAAGCATAATAACATAATGAAATAACATCACAGATTAGTATCACATAACAGCACAGAGTCTCAGAACAATACATCGTCAATACAGATCCAAATACTATAAGTGGGTACAAAGCCACTGCCCACACATGTGAGTCAAAAAATATGTACATATCAAAGTCTGAATAATAACAGAGTAGCGGAATAGTGGACAAATAAAAGCGCTATCTATCAGCATAGTAGATAATGTCCAAGCGGAAGCACAGAAGCTAAGTCCAGAGACCTAACCTGAAACAACTCGGTCTGACCCGAGCGAAAACACTCGGGTCAGGCTAGCTAAACAATCAGTAATAACTGAGATATATAATAATGCGGTACATAAATAAAACAGTACTTTTCCTAAGAGAAGAGTATTTTGGACCACATGAATATAATGACGGTCCCTAATCATCAATCAACAGTAAAAATCTCCAAAGAAAATATCAGCACCAAAGTGTTGAATAAATAAAATCGCCTCATATCATCGGCGTAGCCAAAGCTATAAAAAGTTGCCCATAGGCAATAATCCCAAGTGTGACCAGAGTCTGTAATCAATGCCCAAGCAAAGATCGATCCTCCAAAGAGTAATGGGGATATACTGAAAAGTCAATGAAATCAAACACTGAAAAGCAGTGTCCAGAGACACTGTGAATCCACAAGGTAATCGCACTTACATCATATGGTTCCATAGAACCAACACCGAATGGCGGTACTCGAATGGATATAAAAATCATCAAATAATACAAGTATAGCACGTGCACCGACCAGAGTCGTTATTGCCAAGTACTGTAGAGTTGTGATCGATCACTCGCACAAATGCGGGACGCGCGAGACGGCAAGATCCTTCCCAGAAGGATAAAGGCCCAGAGGCACACGCCGAAAAAGAAACTGCTCCATAGAACAAGTGTCCAGAGACGGTTGACCAGAGGCATGGCCCAGAGGTCCAGTACTAGCCGCCCAGAGGCTAATGTGTCACAAACTTCTTGGAGAGGAACCCGTAAAGTGTTAACAATGAGTCCCATACCCCGTTCGCACTAAACGGTTTACTAACTAATAGCAAGCTCACACTCCAAACAATAAAAAGTCCACCTCGTATCATCGGTAAACTAGACCCAAAGGTCAAAACGATCAATCGAATAGGTCGGGGATTAACCGGAAAGAAAATACACACGGTTCCATAGGCCGGAGATTTCCTAACCGTTTAAGCACCTTTCCACTTCGCTTGACGTGCTAAAAAGTGAGTGTGAGATTTTTATTATAGAAAATAATGGTTCGAAACGGATTTATGATTGATTTTGAGAACACTTTAAAACGGCTTTTGAAAACTCTCCTATTATGGAGTAAATAGTTTACTAATTAAAAATAATATTATATAATAATTTCGAAAGTCATTTAGGAGTGAAAAATCCTTTGAAAATGATTCATAAAACACGTGTACAAAATCTAGAGACCAATTTCAAAGAAATCGATAAATCAGAGAATCACTGAAAACCAATAATCGTGTTGGAAAATATTCCGAATGGTTGTGAACCAAAGTTCAACAATTTCTGATTCGCAATTGAAACCCAAAGGTTCATTGCAGAAACAATCAATTTGAAGCGGTTGCACCAAATTGTGCAACCCGGACTCGGTTGCACCAAAATGGTGCAACCGGTGGGTCGGAACCCGGCTGCACCAAATGGGTGCAGCCCATTTTATAAAGGCCGGGTGCACCGCACGGTGTAGCCCGTCTCTATGAACCATGCTGCACCATGCGGTGCAGCTGGTTTGGTCCAGCCCCAGCCCGCTTGGGCTGGGGATTCAGTGCAAGTCCCCCAGCCCGCTTGGGCTGGGGATGAGATGCAAAACCCCAGCCCAAGCGGGCTGGGTCGAATTATCCAGCCCCCAGCCCAAGTGGGCTGGGGATGAAGTAACATGCCCCAGCCCAAGCGGGCTGGGGCTAATTAAACAGCCCCCAGCCCGCCTGGGCTGGGAGAAAGCCCCAGCCCATGTGGGCTGGGGAGAATAGCGGGTCGCCTAGTGCGGACCCGCGCTGTTCACTGCGCGCCAGCCCACTAAGGGCTGGCCTGCTGCGCCTAGGCAGCAGCCTGGGTGCAACCCAGGCCTGCTCTGGGCTTTCAGAACCCTATTTCAGCCCGTTTTTAGGCTGAAACATTCCAGCCAGCATAAAATGTTGATTTTGGTGGTTTAGGGGTGTTTTTTTTCAAGTTTTTGCATCAAATTTCACCAATATCAATCACTAACTACTCTATTATGATTACTACACTATATTAAAGGGAACAAAGGGCCAAAGCTTAGCATTACCTTAGGAAGCAATATCACAAACACCTTATGTGCACACTCAAAATGAAAGCAAAGATGATCAAAGAGCTATGATTCACATGTTACATAATAAAACACGTGTTACTAAATGATTACTGAAATCAAAAGATGATTAAACACATATTAGATGAGGTTTTTAGCAATATACCTCTTTTGAAAGCAACAAAGACTACTATAGCATCAACCCGTTAGCAAAAGATGATTAGGAGGCTATAAGATCATAAAAACACATAAAACATTTGTTACCAAATAAATTTCAGAAATGAGAAAGATATAAAAACGGATTTGAGGTGGGTATTTGCATTACCTTTGCATAGAATGACTTGCATAAGCTAAAACTAGAAGGAGATGAAGATAGAGGCCATTTTTATTAAGAAAGCTTTAGGAAATGATTAGGGTTTTGATTAGGGATGAATGAATGAGGTTTGGAGAGTATGGGATAATTTATAGAGGAGGTTTAGGGTGGGTTATTGGGCTAGGTTTAGAAACCCAATAAGAAGAGAGTTATTTACATGTTTCCAAAAATTAGTCTAAGTGTTCATGAATGTTTATAAAACTCATTTTTCTTATCCAAACCCGTTTTAAAATCTCTCCTAAAATATTTAACTTTCCAAAAATAACATTTTATCCTCATTTTAAAATCCCATATTTCCCATTTAATTAAAATAGCCTTTTTCACATAATTTTTTTTATTCCAAATCCTTTTATGCTTCATTAAAATAAATAAAAATCCTAACTTTTATTTATTAGTTGGTAATGCAAATCCCGGGTTGTTACAGACTCCCCCCCTTAAGAAAATTGCGTCCCCGCAATTCCTTAAGATAGATGTCGTCTATAACGTCAAATCCACAAAAGAGTGATAGAGATAAAATAGAGAATTCTCACCCGCAGAAGAAGATGGGAGAAAGCCAGGATAAGAGCGTTCGATAGATTCTCTGGTCTCCCAAGTGCAGTCCTTAGGATTCGGTGACCATTGAATCTTCACGAGTGGGACCTCTTTGTTGTGAAGGCGTCTAACCTCCGAATCAAGCACACGAAGAGGTTGCTGCTCCAAAGATAAATCAGGCAAGATCTCTAAATCAGGCACAGCATGCGGCTCAATGATAGAATCAGGATCGCGGACACATATGCGAAGCTGGGAAACATGGAACACGTCGTGTATTCCAGAGAAGTGAGCAGGTAGAGCCACACGATAAGCAACGGAGCCGATGCGTTCCGTAATAGGAAATGGTCCAACATAGCGAGGAGCCAACTTCCCTGTAGAGCTGAAACGCACAACCCCCTTCATGGGAGATACCCGAATAAAGACAGAATCACCAATGAAGAACTCAAGAGGCTTCCTACGGTTGTCCGCGTAGGATTTCTGACGGTTCTGCGCCTCTTTCATTCTCTGACGAATAAGAATAATCTTCTCAGAAGATTCCCGAACTGAATCTGGACCAAGAAGGAGCTTCTCGCCAGATTCTAACCAACACGAAGGAGAACGACATGGCCTTCCGTAAAGAGCCTCGAAAGGAGCCATGCCAATACTAGACTGAAAGCTGTTGTTGTAGGAGAACTCTACAAGCGGTAAGTGATCCTCCCAACTACCTCCGAAATCCAGAATACAACAGTGCAAAAGATCCTCTAAAACACGATTCACCCTCTCCGTCTGACCGTCGGTCTGAGGATGATAAGCAGTCGAGAGATTCAGCTTTGAGCCCAAAGCTGACTGTAGGCACTTCCAGAAGTGACTAGTAAAGATAGTGTCTCGATCACAGAAGATAGAGCTAGGAATGCCATGAAGTCGAACGACTTCCTTCACATATAGCTTGGCAAGCCGAGGAGCAATCCGAGTGGACTTAATAGGAATGAAATGAGCTGATTTGGTCAAGCGATCGACGATGACCCAAATAGAAGTATGGCCTGACCTCGATCGAGGCAGACCGTCAATAAAATCCATGGATATCTGATCCCATTTCCACAATGGAATCTCTAGCGGCTGAAGAAGACCGGATGGACGTTGATGCTCAGCTTTGATCTGTTGACAAGTCATGCAACGGCTTACATAACTTGCAACATCACTCTTCATGCCCTCCCAATAATATACCCGACACATATCAGCATACATCTTGCTCGAGCCGGGATGGATGGTGTACTTAGTGCGATGACACTCGTCCAGAATGTCATGCCTAAGTGATAAATCAGATGGTACCAAAATACGGTTCTTCCTGCGAAGACACCGATGAGAATCAATAGAATAATCCAACAATGTCTCATCATTGGATCCCGACTCAAGGAGATGAATATATCGCAACAAGTCTGGATCCTGCCGCTGAGCATGGGCAATGCGATCCAATAGAATAGGTCGAGCTTCCAAGCTGAATAGCAAGATCTGAGGATCAGAAGACGGAGCTCGATTTCGAATATCACACATAGAAAGAGTCTCAAGAATATCCCACTCGGCTATCATCATAGAAACTACTGCCAAGTGTTTGCGACTGAGTGCATCAGCCACACGATTACCCTTGCCAGGGGTATACTGAATGTCTAAGTCATATGAGGCGAGAAACTCGAGCCATCGCTGCTGCCTCATATTGAGATCCTTTTGACTGAAAAGATACTTCAGCGACTTGTGATCGGTGTAAAGAGTGAAGCGTTCGCCTAATAGAAAGTGACGCCACGTCTTCAAAGCAAAGACAATAGCTGCCAACTCAAGATCATGAGTCGGATAGCGAACCTCTTTCGGACGTAGCTGCCTAGAAGCATAAGCAACTACCCGATCCTTCTGCATAAGCACAACACCGAGGCCGCTACCACAAGCGTCGGTGTAAACAACAAGATCCTGGTTACTCTCAGGAACCACAAGGATAGGAGCATGAGTGAGAAGTTCCTTCAATCGATGGAAAGAAACTTCACACTTATCAGACCAAATAAAGCGAACCCCCTTACGAGTCAGAGTCGTGAGGGGAAGTGCAACACGAGAGAAATCCTTGATAAATCGACGGTAATAACCCGCCAGACCAAGGAAGCTGCGAATATCATGAACGTTCTCAGGCTGCTTCCAATTCTGAATAGCTTCGATCTTGGCAGGATCGACAGAAATACCCTCAGAAGAAACAATATGACCCAAGAACTTGACCTTGCTCTCCCAGAAATGGCACTTGGAGAGTTTGGCCCTAAGCTGATGCTGACGAAGAGTATCCAAGACGATCCGCAAATGAAGAGCATGCTCTGCCTCGGATCTAGAATAAACAAGAATATCGTCGATGAAAACCAGAACGAATCTATCGATGTATTCCCGGAATACTCGATTCATGAGATCGACGAAGAAAGCCGGAGCGTTCGTCAAGCCGAATGGCATGACCAACCACTCAAAAGAACCATAACGAGTGCAGAATGCTGTAAGAGGAATGCTGTCATCTGCGACTCGTAGCTGATGGAATCCGGTGGCAAGGTCGAGCTGAGAGAAGACCTTCGCACCGCTCAATTGGTCAAACATGTCGTCTATCCGAGGAAGTGGGTAGCGATTTCTGATGGTCAACTCATTGAGCTTGCAATAGTCAATGCAAAGCCTAAGAGAGCCATCAGCCCTCTTAACGAAGACCACAGCAGCACCCCATGGCGAAGAACCGGATCGGATGAACTGCTTCGCTTCAAGCTCAACTAACTGCTTCCTGAGTTCCTCATTCTCCTTAGTAGACATTCTCGTAGGAGGACGCCCAACTGGATGAGAGCCTGGAATGAGATCGATGCGGAACTCAATAGCTCGCTTCGGTGGTAAACTAGATACTGGCTCGAAGATATCGGGGAAATCCCGAACAACTGGAATACGAGATATGTCTACCACATCATCTCGTGAATCAAGAGAAAATAAAGTAACATCAGAAATCCCAACATCCTGAAGAGCAATAGCTAATGGAGCGGACGAGTCAGGATGACGAAGAAATAATATCCGCTCCGAACAAATGATTTTGGCGTCGTACTGAGCGAGCCAATCCATGCCAAGAATCATGTCAAAGCCCAAATACTCCATAACGTGCAGATTCGCACGGAAAGTCAAACGGGAATTACAGTTAGACATGATTCAATGATAGATAATTTATTAAGGAATACTACGGAATATAGCGGATTCCTATACATATTCCTAACTTATATATCAATAAACATAAGGAAGGGATTTGATTAATTCGGATCTAATTAAAATGTATTGTACTAAGTGTATCTGTTCTGTGTTTATTATGCTTATTCCCGAAACCAGGCTCTGATACCAAACTGTAACGCCCCACTCTGAGACCCACTGTAACAAAGAGTATTACGGAGTAATACTGTCTGTTAAAGCGGAGAATAGAGTATAGTGGATGCGACCATTTGTAATCATGCTATAACTATCTACTGAATACGTCGAAAGGATGGTATCTATATATTTTTTTCAAGTGGTTCGACATATTCAATAAATATTTATAACGAAATTACAATGGCTAAAGACCTATCAGGACAAAGCATAATAACATAATGAAATAACATCACAGAACAGTATCACATAACAACACAGAGTCTCAGAACAATACATCGTCAATACAGATCCAAATACTATAAGTGGGTACAAAGACACTGCCCACACATGTGAGTCAAAAAATATGTACATATCAAAATCTGAATAATAACAGAGTAGCGGAATAGTGGACAAATAAAAGCGCTATCTATTAGCATAGCAGATAATGTCCAAGCGGAAGCACAGAAGCTAAGTCCAGAGACCTAACCTGAAACAACTCGGTCTGACCCGAGCGAAAACACTCGGGTCAGGCTAGCTAAACAATCAGTAATAACTGAGATATATAATAATGCGGTACATAAATAAAACAGTACTTTTCCTAAGAGAAGAGTATTTTGGACCACATGAATATAATGACGGTCCCTAATCATCAATCAACAGTAAAAATCTCCAAAGAAAATATCAGCACCAAAGTGTTGAATAAATAAAATCGCCTCATATCATCGGCGTAGCCAAAGCTATAAAAAGATGCCCATAGGCAATAATCCTAAGTGTGACCAGAGTCTGTAATCAATGCCCAAGCAAAGATCGATGCTCCAAAGAGTAATGGGGATATACTGAAAAGTCAATGAAATCAAACACTGAAAAGCAGTGTCCAGAGACACTGTGAATCCACAAGGTAATCGCACTTACATCGTATGGTTCCATAGAACCAACACCGAATGGCGGTACTCGAATGGATATAAAAATCATCAAATAATACAAGTATAGCACGTGCACCGACCGGAGTCGTTATTGCCAAGTACTGTAGAGTTGTGATCGATCACTCGCACAGATGCGGGACGCACGAGACGGCTAGATCCTTCCCAGAAGGATAAAGGCCCAGAGGCACACGCCTAAAAAGAATCTGCTCCATAGAACATGTGTCCAGAGACGGTTGCGCAGAGGCGTGGTGACCCAGAGGTCTAGTACTGGCCGCCCAAAGGCTAATGTGTCACAAACTTCTTGGAGAGGAACCCGTAAAGTGTTAACAATGAGTCCCATACCCCACGTTCGCACTAAACGGTTTACTAACCAATAGCAAGCTCACACTCCAAACAATAAAAAGTCCACCTTGTATCATCGGTAAACTAGACCCAAAGGTCAAAACGATCAATCGAATAGGTCAGGGATTAACCGGAAAGAAAATACACACGGTTCCATAGGCCGGAGATTTCCTAACCGTTTAAGCACCTTTCCACTTCGCTTGACGTGCTAAAAAGTGAGTGTGAGATTTTTATTATAGAAAATAATGGTTCGTAACAGATTTATGATTGATTTTGAGAACACTTTAAAACGGCTTTTGAAAACTCTCCTATTATGGAGTAAATAGTTTACTAATTAAAAATAATATTATATAATAATTTCGAAAGCCATTTAGGAGTGAAAAATCCTTTGAAAATGATTCATAAAACACGTGTACGAAATCTAGAGACAAATGTCAAAGAAATCGATAAATCAGAGAATCACTGAAAACCAATAATCGTGTTGGAAAATATTCCGAATGGTTGTGAACCAAAGTTCAACAATTTCTGATTCGCAATTGAAACCCAAATGTTCATTGCAGAAACAATCAATTTGAAGCGGTTGCACCAAAATTGTGCAACCCGGACTCGGTTGCACCAAAATGGTGCAACCGGTGGGTCGGAACCCGGCTGCACCAAATGGGTGCAGCTCATTTTATAAAGGCCGGCTGCACCGCATGGTGCAACCCGTCTCTGTGAACCATGCTGCACCATGCGGTGCAGCTGGTTTGGTCCAGCCCCAGTCCGCTTGGGCTGGGGATTCAGTGCAAGTCCCCCAGCCCGCTTGGGCTGGGGATGAGATGCAAAACCCCAGCCCAAGCGGGCTGGGGCGAATTATCCAGCCCCCAGCCCAAGCGGGCTGGGGATAAAGTAACATGCCCCAGCCCAAGCGGGCTGGGGCTAATTAAACAGCCCCCAGCCCGCCTGGGCTGGGAGCAAGTAACATGCCCCAGCCCAAGCGGGCTGGGGCTAATTAAACAGCCCCCAGCCCGCCTGGACTGGGAGTAAGTAACATGCCCCAGCCCAAGTGGGCTGGGGCTAATTAAACAGCCCCCAGCTCGCCTGGGCTGGGGAGAATAGCGGGCTGCCTAGTGCGGACCCGCGTTGTTCACTACGCGCCATCCTACTAAGGGCTGGCCTGCTGCGCCTGGGCAGCAGCCTGGGTGCAACCCAGGCCTGCTCTGGGCTTTCAGAACCCTGTTTCAGCCCGTTTTCAGGCTGAAACATTCCAGCCAGCAGAAAATGTTGATTTTGGTGGTTTAGGGGTGTTTTTTTCAAGTTTTTGGCATCAAATTTCACCAATATCAATCACTAACTACTCTATTATGATTACTACACTATATTAAAGGGAACAAAGGGCCAAAGCTTAGCATTACCTTAGGAAGCAATATCACAAACACCTTATGTGCACACCCAAAATGAAAGCAAAGATGATCAAAGAGCTATGATTCACATGTTACATAATAAAACATGTGTTACTAAATGATTACTGAAATCAAAAGATGATTAAACACATATTAGATGAGGTTTTTAGCAATACCTCTCTTGAAAGCAACAAAGACTACTATAGCATCAACCCAAGTTAGCAAAAGATGATTAGGAGACTATAAGATCATAAAAACACATAAAACATGTGTTACCAAATAAATTTCAGAAATGAGAAAGATATAAAAATGGATTTGAGGTGGGTATTTGCATTACCTTTACATATAATGACTTGCATAAGTTAAAACTAGAAGGAGATGAAGATAGAGGCCATTTTTGTTAAGAAAGCTTTAGGAAATGATTAGGGTTTTGATTAGGGATGAATGAATGAGGTTTGGAGAGTATGAGATAATTTATAGAGGAGGTTTAGGGTGGGTTATTGGGCTAGGTTTAGAAACCCAATAAGAAGAGAGTTATTTACATGTTTCCAAAAATTAGTCTAAGTGTTCATGTATGTTTATAAAACTCATTTTTCTTATCCAAACCCGTTTTAAAATCTCTCCTAAAATATTTAACTTTCCAAAAATAACATTTTATCCTCATTTTAAAATCCCATATTTCCCATTTAATTAAAATAGCCTTTTTCACATAATTTTTTTTATTCCAAATCCTTTTATGCTTCATTAAAATAAATAAAAATCCTAACTTTTATTTATTAGTTGGTAATGCAAATCCCGGGTTGTTACATATGCACACACTCATATAGGCAGATACATAGGTTAATTCCATCAACCATTTAAAAAAAAATCAAGACTCGGTACCGATGCAAAATCTTGGATCGGTATCGATCCAAAACTTCAAAAAAATCTTCCACTTTTCTTTACCGGAGAATCGGATTTTGGGTCTATATAACCCAATTTCTTTCATCTTCCTCCTCTCTTTTATTTGCCATCAAGCCAAAGCTTGTTATTTCCATTAAAGGACTTGGACCTTGAGACCGAACTCCACCAACTCTATTTGCTAGTGCCTGTCTTTGACCATCTTCCTTGAACACTTGAACCCATCATCATCAGTGTCTTCATCCAATCCTTACCTCTCTATGAATCCATTGATCCATCCATTAATTTAGGTAGGGGGTGACTGGAAGTCGATGTGGGTGAAGCTCGTATTGGTGGTTGTGCATGAAGTCGAGGCCAGGAGATGGCGTTTGGGAATTGAGCAGAAATCCATGAAGGGCTCCGATCAGTGCTGATCCGACCCTTGGTGAGATTTTTGTTTTCAAAACTCATTTGAGTTTGAACTCATTCAAATTTACCAAATGTTATCTCTTAAGTTCCGATACATATCCAATGCATAGTTGTTGACATGATATCTATTAAGACGGTCAGCAATGATAGTCGCTCAGAACAATATGCAGTTTTTAAAGCGAACGGTTGTACGATATCAAAAATCCACATTGCATGACACCGCACTAGGTTTCACTCTAACACGGGGTGTACAACTTATAATTAATCTGATGTTGATTTTCTGTTTAGTTTATATAGAAATGGATCGTAGACGTTCTGAGCATTCGCCACTCAAGCTGTAGGTCCATCTATTGCTAGACATATTAAGTCAGATACCAAGTCAAGTTCGACCATGGTTCCACTCGCACAATAAATTCAGGTATAGCCTATACCTTAGCCAAAAATTCCATAGGCAGAACAACAAGTTTTGGAAGTTCCAATAGGGCCATAGAAGGACCAGAAGTTGAACCTGCTCCTGACACTCTTAAGGAGGCTATTATTTTAGATGATCCCATCGATCCATTGCTTTAAAGATTGACAAGGGATCACTCCGTACAATTTGCAAAAAACATGGAATTCCATTTGAGGATGTACCAGTCCCTTTTCGCCACCAAAGAGCTCACAATCCCCCAGAGGATTATACTGCTTATAATAGGTACATGTGCCTGGCGGGATGCGTCCCCTCATTCAATTGGTTCATTTGCCGAACTCTGAACTTCATGAGATTGGATTCGATGCAACTACATCCAAATAGCTATGCTTTCCTTCATGGCACATATATTGTCTTCGCTCAACATTTGCACTTAGTACCCAGTAATGAGAAAATTCAGTGTGTGTGTGTGTGTGTGTGTATAGTTTCAAGAGCCGGAAAGGAAGTCTTTCTCTGACTCATTTAGAACCAGCTAAGAGCTGTAGACTTGTCACTAGTACATAGAAAAAACTGAGCTACTTCAAGAGTGAATGGTTCTATGTCCGCTGTCCACCTCCACAAAGATGGTTATCTCGACGTAAGTTCTACTTCATGTGTTTGATGTGAACTCGCCTTGCAACTTTGCGAACTTAACTCATATTGTTTTTGTTATTCGGATGTTTCGATGAGACCCAGTGGTACGACACTTGCAAATGCCATCAAAGCTCTCATGGCACTTCCAGAAGAGGATAGAGATATTAGAGTTCTTCTTTCCGATGAGAATCTCAAAGCCCATAACTTGCTAGAAGCGGGCCATAGCACCGGTCAAATCGAAGTGGCTGCTAGTGATGATGATGAAGAAAGCAACGACTCGCTAGAGAAGGTGGTGTTAATCCTGATACGCCTCCATCCCCAAATCCAGGGCCTGAAGCTGAAGAGAATGTTGAAGAAGTGTAAGAACACACCAAGGAAGGCGAAATTATAGGTGGAAGTGATGAAGCTGGCAACAATGAGTCGATGTTGGCCACGAGTCTCTAATCGAAGAATCTGAAGATGATCAATAATTCGTTCTGAAGAAGAGGTTAGTCATGAAGGTTAGTCGATGTTGGCCACGATGGATTTCATATGGCCTGTTCGTGAATGAAGGAGAAGGGAGATAAAAGGGGCGGTCCAGATCTTGTTATCCATGATGTGCTGCCAGATCTAAAGGTTATTAATAAAAAAAATAAGAAAAGGATTTGTAAATTATTTTATAATAAATCGTGAATCTTATAAAATTCATATCTTTGTCATACGAGGTCCGTTTCGAACGAAACAAGTTGCGCTAGGTTCGTATTCGCAAATACTACGCATAAAAATTGGATTGGAGTCGATTGGAACTAGCAGGAATTTGGATTAAAATTAAACGCTTGTTTAATTTTAAATACAAAACGGAACGTTTGGACGACAACTAAAATTCAAGGTGAGTAAATCTCACTCATTTGGATAGCTAATTATATTTTAGGGGAATTTCACTAGAAGGACAAACTTTGCAGTCCAATTAGTTTCTAGGACACACATCCACATAAATTAATTTCAAGGCCAAAGTCAGCAGAATAATTACTTTTAAAGACAAAGTCAGCAGTCCAATTACTTTCAAGGACATAATTTCATAGGTTTTTAGGCCTTAGAAACTAATTATTTTGCACTTTGTCCTTAAAAGTAATTATTTCAATTGTGCGTCCTAGAAACTAATTGCACTTGCTAAAGAGGCCCTTGTGGCTAATTTTCACTATATTTTAAATGTTAAAAATTATTTATTGGCTGATTGGATGAATTGATAAATTATTATTAGTTGGATGTTATATTAAATATATTAGTGTATATGTTAGTAATTGGGTTTCCACCGATTGGAGCGGATGATGCACTATGCGCCCCGCATAATAGCAAATGACCCTATATTATCGCGATATCCCACCTCGAAATGGGATTGGTATTTTATGTTATATAACATCTGTGGATGCCAGAAAACAGGTTGGAGGAATCCAATTGGATTCCTCAAAAATATATTGATTGTTTCATATGTAGTGATATATGATGTGACTGAATAACCTGTTATGGTTTGTTGTGTGCATTGATATATTGGATGCTATAGTAGCACTGACCCTGATTTTTGTATTTTAAATATCATAAATAATATTTTTGAATCTTAAAAGGAAATTAAAAGGTGATTTTGGTAATAAAAATATTTATATGGAAATTTGGATTATTTTAAAGGAATGAATTTGAATTTAATAAAAGATTGATTTTTGGAATACTATAAGTGATATATTGAGTTTTAAAAAGAAATTTAAAATGATTTTTGAAATAATCAATGTTTTCGGTGAAATATGGGATTACCTAAAAGAAATTGATTGTATAAAATAAATGACTTGATTTTTGGGATTTTTACTTAACTATTTCCTAAGAGATTTTAAATAGATATTTTTAAGTGATGGATAAAGTATTTGTATAATGAATTTTAAGTGATATTTCTGAAAATATGGAAAAGGTGTTGAAATCGAGATTTAAATAGTTTGGAAAATATAAAGGAATTTATAAAGGGATGGATTTATAAATGAAATTTTATAAATGAATATATTTTTAAACAAGTGAAACTCGAATGAGTTTGTAATTTATAAACAATGTTCATAAATAAAATGAAATGATTATCATTGGATAAATGGAAAATATAAATTCACAGGGTGAATTTATAACGAGAGGTGAAGATTTGTTATTGAAAGAAATAATGGATTCTATTTCTGAAATGTGAGAATGTTTACGAAATTGAAAATGTAATCGATTTGTGATAAATCGAGAGGGATTTATAAATTGAAATTGTTTATATTGGAATTTTAAAAATATATTTTATTGAGAAGTTAAGTTTGTTTAAAAGGGAATTTTTACTTATTTAGCTATGTAATTTTAAACTGTTTGTAGTATCAAAATATTTCATAAAGTTGGTTATTCAAATATTTAATACTAGTTGAAAAGAAATTTAAGTTTTTATAATAAGCTTTGGAAATTGATTTGTTGTATTTAAAAATGAATTGGAAATGAGTTATCGATGTTTATTTAAAAGTGTTTAATATTTTAAATAATTACTTAAATATGTTTTGAAAATAAATTATTATTCTTTATAAATACTTATCATATATATAGGGAGAGTTTGAAATGATTGAAATTTCCAAAATGTTGAAATATAGGAGCTTCGAAAATGAAATCTAAATTCATAAAAGAAGTTATAAATTGTTGGTTGGGTTTATTAAAGAGTATAAATTGGTTTTCGAAATTGTAAAAAGGAATTTATTAATAATTCCAGAGATTATGAGATAAGTTATGAAATATTTCCTAAGTTTGATATTAGAATGATTTTGGAGAACCTGCCTATAAGTGTTCTCCTAAGTATTGGAAAGAGGGTTTTTGGAAAAGCATTTTAAGTGTAAAATGAATTATATAGAAATATTTTTCTAAGTGTTATAAATTGAATTCGAAAATATTTCTAAGTGTTGAAATGATTTAAAATATCCTGTTATGGATAAGTATTTGAAATTGTTTTCAAATGTTGGAATACTGGAAGAGATTTGAATATATATATATATATATAATATATATATATATATCTTTGTAAAGATAATTTTAAATGAATGTTTTTGAAAGATTATAATATGGGCTTAGTGACAGCTTATGTGTGTGATTTGATAGTTAAATAACTGACTATTAAATCTGGTCAAATTCGTCAATCGTTTCGAAGGGACTATGATCAGATTCAATTATCCGAAAACCACTTCGATCCGATTTGTGCGTTACGAATTGTGATATCTCGAAGATAATGAAGATGGTGATTTTGAAGGAGATTCGGTTTGTCCAGACCCAGGACAACTTGTATGGATGAATGCTATCATTGCATTGTTGCCTGAAAGGCAATGTTAGCATTCCAAGTGGGACTGCTATGCAAAAAAGGTAAACGTGGACTCAAGCCTCGTCAACCGGGAAATGACTAAAACAGGGCATGCAACAGGGCTAAGTGGGTCGCTCCCATTAGGGTATGTCATCATTTTTCTAGATTACCCTATATTTTATGGATTTGGTTGTGCATGAGAGATCTCGATTAAGGTTGGAAGACCGGGATGATGATATATTCGGTACTACAGTTAAGTGGTAGGCTAGTTCTGTGTGGCAGGGTACAAGATGTTCTCGTCAGACCCGGGTGCATTGATCTGGAGATGTACCCATAAGAGGTAGTTCCTTACCTGGTCATAGTATAGAATCCATTCTCCAATACGTACCTTTACGGTTTTAACTGTATAGCCTAGTATGCTAAAATTTTATTAGTGTAAGAATTTAAGCTATTTTAATAAGTATTTGTACTTAGACACTATTATAATATCACTGGATTTTCTATAAAAATGTTTTGGTTATCGTAAGGTAAATACCCATCGTATTTATGTGTAGCGTGGTCTTATGAGATACTTTTGTTTTTTCAAAGCATTTTGATAACAGTAATAGTTCAAATTGAGTGTGTTTTCTTCCACTGGGTTTTCACATTGACTCGGGTGTTATTTTATTATAATGCTCGGGTCAGACTGAGTATTGCAGATTCAGGTTAGGATGCTATAGAGCTCAGGAGACGAGCTGGAGGATTTCAGGTGTATTACATGTACTTGGTTATTCCTGCTATGTGTGTTATGCTGTACATTCAGTACATGTGAGGACAAGTTATTATAACTGTCCAGATTGATTGTTGACTTTTGTACTCTGATGATTGTATGTATATTACAGTTATAGTTTCTTTGTATAAAGATCTGTTATTATATATTATATTTTGTTCCGCTGCGATTGTGAGATTCTGTATTGTTGTTTCTGTTTCTTCTTCTATCCTCTTCTTTCTCTTAGTTATTCGTCTTTTTGTACAATTTGTGTTGGACAAGTGTGGTTAAATGTCAGCTCAAAGGGTACGGAATGGCGGGTCGCTATATAGTGCATAATAAAGAAGCAAACATATGAAAATTCCTTTTTTGTGAAATATCGTATGTTTCAACACCTTCAAGCCACAATGTTTTCAGCTCTTCGATTAATGGTTGTAGATAAACATCGATTCCTTGTGTCGGATCGTTAGGGCCAGGGACGACAATAGTGAGAAACATGTATGGAGTTTTCATACACGTCCACGGAGGTAAATTATAAGGAGTAACAGTAACATGCCAAGATGAATATTTGCTACCAAATTGAGAGATTGGCGAAAACCCATCCGTACATAAACCAAGTCTGACATTACAGCTCTCTGCAGCAAATATGGGATATGTCTTATCGAATTGTTTCCATGCTTCACCATCGGATGGATGTGTCAAAGTTCCCTCTGCCACTCTTCTCACACTGTGCCATCGCATATGACATGCCATGGCTGAAGACGCATATAACCTTTGAAGTCTATGGGTAATCTGTAAATAATGCATTCTCTTGTATGAACTTCCTTTCCTTTCTTTTTTCTTGGTTTATATCTTTTCTCATCACATATTTTGCAGTTCCCAAAATTAAGGTCTTCTTTCCAATACAACATGCAACCTTTTATAAATGCATCAATCTTTTGGTAAGGCAGACCGAAAGCCGACATAAGTTTTTCATTTTATAATGACTGTCGCACATTAGATTATTGGGTGACTTATGAAAGTGTGTACGCTTGTGCACACTAATTGTGGATCGTGTAATATGGACTAATAATATATGCGGAATGTTATTTACAATTGCTATACAAGTAAATATTCAATAAACTAGCTATATAGCAATTCACAGATATAGAATAGTAAATGCAGTAAACTGTAAAAATCACACCAGAGATTTTTATACTGGTTCGGACCTCCCGTCCTACGTCCAGTCCCAGACTCCTATCTGGATTTTCACAACCAACTACCTCGCTTCACCCGGAGGAACAGGTTTACAACACCCGAACAGCTGAACGGGATTTCGTGCCTCTTACAACACCGAGGACTTCAACAAAAAACAAATACAATTACTGTTGACAACTTGTGCTCTTGATAACACTGATTTGTCACTTGTAGTACACCCTTCCTATAATCTTATCCTCAAAGTATGTGAATGATGTTTGTGAAGATTGAAGAAGGTATATTACTTATTTGAATCAAAAGATATGAAGTAATTTCAATGATTCAATAAGCAATTGAAATGTTTGAGAGCTCAAGACAGAGATCAATAGAATAGAGATTAGAATAATAGAATTGGTTTTTTTGGAATAATGATTTCATGATGTTTATATAAGAAATAAACAGTTGTAACCCTTTGTGAAAAGATACAAACAAAGGTCATGATCATTGGTGAAGAGAAAGAGAAGCAACCGTTGAAGAAAAGGAAGTGTCTATACGAAAGGTTGCTCTCTGTTTGAAAACGGTCGACAGGTCAAAAATGGCCGGTAGATAGGATTTCAAATATATAGACGTTATGTGCATGTGTGCACGTTCTTTGTGCATTTTACACAGAAACGGTCGACCGCCCAAAAACCTACCGGTCGACCGGTCCCTGTCAAATTGCACAATGAATGTGCAATGCCATTCAAACGTATATATATTGATTATATTGAGGTGCATGATTATTTGAGGATAGATTTTAACAAGTTTAACACTATTACAACATCAAATAATCAACCTATAATCTAGAGTACCATATGTAGCTCTTTTGTGTCTCTTTATAGCCAAGATGTCTTCTTTTTGTCGATCGCCTTTATTTCTTTGTCAGAAATCAAAACTCTATAAAAATCTTGACTCAACATTCTCCCCCTTTTTGATTGATGACAACATATATCTGAAACTCTGAATCTCCCCCTGAATATGTGATCTCCCCCTGAGATTTTGTCTGTATTCTTTATATAAATATATATATTCCTGCAGATAATTGTTAGCACTTTCTCCCCCTTTGTCATCGACAAAAAGGAGTAATAGATAATGGAATAATATAGGAATGTATCAACCAGAATATCCACTTTCCTCTTTTCTTAAGTGGGACCTGCAAAAAATATAATTAAGACCATGGTACCCACTCTTTATGGGGTCCTAAGAGTTAGATCTTAGGAATCCAAACCCATACGGGTCCGGTATCCCCTTTATATACATAATTAGTATTAAAATGCATAGTATTCATGAAATTCTGAATATATTTATTCCTAATCAAATTGTTATTTGTTTTAGGAACCCATATTTTGATAGTCTTGACATTTTTCTTCTGAAATTTCACAACTGGTTTTGGTTTGGAATATAATAAACTAAGATTTTTCTTAGCTCCAGTCTTTTGTACTTTCTTTTTCCTTTCATTACCAAGATGTTTCTTGGTTTCTTGTTTCCTATATCCCAAACCTTGTTTATTTGAAACAGATTGTGAACTTTCAATGATTTTTGTCAAATTTTCTCGACCTTTGTTAAAGTTAGAAACATTTTGAGTTATGTCATCTAACTTAGTTTGTAAGCTCGCCTTTTCTAGGTCCAGATTTTTGACTTTTGCCTTAAGCTCATGATTTTCAATAGTGAGAGCATCATTTTTCTCTTTTTGAGTTTCAATTTCTTGACTCAAAAGAGATAATTGAGAGTCAACATTAGATGATGATTCTTGAAGTTTTTCAAGTTCTTCTTCTAAGATTTTCTTCTCGTCTTTTAACATATCTCGTTCAAACTCTGCTCTACTCAAATCTGCTTTGGCTACTTTTAATTGACGTTTTATGTCTTTATATTTGACTATCAATTCAGAATTTATATCAAGTAATTCATCAAATGTAGGAATTTGTACCTCATCTTCTGTTGCCATAAAACCAACATTAGCTTGTTCATTCTCCTGATCACTTTCACTTTCAGATGAGGATGAGTCTGAATCATCCCATGTTACTGAGAAGGCTTGTTTCTTTGACTTGTCCTTCTTATGTTTGAATTTATCATTTTCTGACTTCTTCTTTTGTTCTGGACAATCCTTCTGCATGTGCCCCTTTTTGTGACAGTTGAAACATTCTATAGTTGATGAAGATGGTTTGTTTGATCCAGATTTCCTTTTGTTGTAACGACTGGCTTTTCGATATTTTAGGAATTTTTTGAATCCTTTTGCAATGAATGCCAAATCTTCATCTTCAGAATCTGATTCATTTTCATCTTTCTCAGCATGAAATGCTACATTTTTCTTTTCTTCTTTCTGTTCTTTTCTAGCCTGCAAATTTGCTTCATAGGACATTAAATTTCCTATCAATTCATCTGGCTTCATGATGGAAAGGTCATTAGCTTCTTCAATTGCTAATACTTTTCCTCCCATTCACTAGTCAGAGAATGTAGGACTGTTGACACAACATCAAAATCTGAATATTTTTGTCCTAGTCCGATAAGTGCATGATGAATAGTTTGAAACCTTGAATACATATCATTGATTGTCTCATTCGGTTTCATTTTGAAATTTTGAAACTGACTTTTCAGCATGGCTATTTTGGCTTGTTTAACCTTGTTAGTACCTTCATGAGTGGTTTTCAGCGTTTGCCAAATTTGATATGCAGTAGTGCAGATACTAACACGGTTATATTCATTTTGGTCTAATGCACAAAACAACATATTTATTGCCTTTGCATTTACGGCTGCTGCCGTTTTCTCAGCCGTTGTCCATTCTGAATATTCAGTTGTTGGATTCACTATTTCTTTTTGAGTAGCATTCCAAGCATCATAGCTATTTGATTGCATAAAAAATGACATACGTGTAGCCCAATAGCTATAGTTGAGACCATTAAAGAATGGAGGTCTTTGTGTTGATTGACCTTCCGTGTAAGTGTTAGTGCTAGTGCTTGCGTTATTTGCCATATTACAAGAATATATCAAATAACGGTGTTACGGTTATATGATGACCGTGCTCTGATACCAAATGAAAGTTTGTACGCTTGTGCACACTAATTGTGGATCGTGTAATATGGACTAATAATATATGCGGAATGTTATTTACAATTGCTATACAAGTAAATATTCAATAAACTAGCTATATAGCAATTCACAGATATAGAATAGTAAATGCAGTAAACTGTAAAAATCACACCAGGGATTTTTATACTGGTTCGGACCTCCCGTCCTACGTCCAGTCCCAGACTCCTATCTGGATTTTCACAACCAACTACCTCGCTTCACCCGGAGGAACAGGTTTACAACACCCGAACAGCCGAACGGGATTTCGTGCCTCTTACAACACCGAGGACTTCAACAAAAAACAAATACAATTACTGTTGACAACTTGTGCTCTTGATAACACTGATTTGTCACTTGTAGTACACCCTTCCTATAATCTTATCCTCAAAGTATGTGAATGATGTTTGTGAAGATTGAAGAAGGTATATTACTTATTTGAATCAAAAGATATGAAGTAATTTCAATGATTCAATAAGCAATTGAATGTTTGAGAGCTCAAGACAGAGATCAATAGAATAGAGATTAGAATAATAGAATTGGTTTTTTTGGAATAATGATTTCATGATGTTTATATAAGAAATAAACAGTTGTAACCCTTTGTGAAAAGATACAAACAAAGGTCATGATCATTGGTGAAGAGAAAGAGAAGCAACCGTTGAAGAAAAGGAAGTGTCTATACGAAAGGTTGCTCTCTGTTTGAAAACGGTCGACAGGTCAAAAATGGCCGGTAGATAGGATTTCAAATATATAGACGTTATGTGCATGTGTGCACGTTCTTTGTGCATTTTACACAGAAACGGTCGACCGCCCAAAAACCTACCGGTCGACCGGTCCCTGTCAAATTGCACAATGAATGTGCAATGCCATTCAAACGTATATATATCGATTATATTGAGGTGCATGATTATTTGAGGATAGATTTTAACAAGTTTAACACTATTACAACATCAAATAATCAACCTATAATCTAGAGTACCATATGTAGCTCTTTTGTGTCTCTTTATAGCCAAGATGTCTTCTTTTTGTCGATCGCCTTTATTTCTTTGTCAGAAATCAAAACTCTATAAAAATCTTGACTCAACAACTTATGTTGTTTTGTAGCTTGTATAGCTATTGTAAATCCGACTTTTGTAAAGTTGAATTTTGATTTCATAGTGATGTATTCAGCGGTTACTAATAATTCGGTTCCACTTTTACAACCATCCCACAACTATCTCTTAGCGGTATCCAATAAATCATAAATTTTCTTTACTCCCACATTCAGTTCTTTTTCGACATTGACGTCTTCATCGCCAACTTGAACGCTAGGGAACATCGATTGTGTTGCATCTTCCACCATATCTTTTACTGAATTCGTCATAACAACATCGACCTCTGACGCAACAAGGTCTGGTGTAGGTGCAACAAGTTCTCCATGACGATCCCATAAATAATAATTTGGCACAAAACCAGATTTATACAAATGTACTTATGTTTAACCATACCAACTTAGGAGCATATTAATTAATAATTATACACTAATTTTCGCGTAAACTGTAACAAACATCGTTTTCCACTATAACAAATATTCGCGTAAACTTATCAATAAGCATATTAATCAATAATACTAGTTTTTGAATTTTAAATCAACCCTATTTTTAATTACAAATTAAACAATCAAACCACTTACTAACATCTCCAAATCAACTAACACACTATTATCATCAACTAACACACAATAATCATCAATTTCAAATCAATAATCAACTAATTTTCTAAATTAGGGTTTTAATTTTATCTCCAAATCAACTAATAAACTATACCATCATCTAATACCAATTAATCTAACCTATTCAAACCAAAAACACTAATTTTTTTTATAAACAGGGTATAAAGTAATATCCCTAAAAAATCGAGGATAAAAAGGAGGAAGGAGTGCGCAACAGAAAGGGGTCGTTGTCATCGGCTGTAGGCGGTTAGAGGTAGGAATTGGCTGGAAGCAAAAGAAAATGAGAGAACATGAAAATGAATCGGCTGCAGGCGAGTTCGCGGGTTATATTCAGTTTTGCGACGGCTAGGGACGACCGCTTTTGTAAAGACCTATGTTTTTAACTATTTTAAATTATTCAATTTAACATAATTATCGAATAAAAATGGTTATAATAAAAATTTAATGATTTATTTATGTAGTTATTTAATATGAACTTGAATAAAATCTTGGAATAATTAATTTTGAAGAACTAGGCAATAATCGGTATTGAAATGGAATTCTATATGGTGAACGTGTTTATAATCATTAGTTGGAATTGAATAATTAATATTGAATTATTGTACAATGGAAGTAGTTGTTTTATTATTTTAATTCGTTTTAAAATTTTAATTTTATAAGTTGAATAATTTATATTGAAATATGGTGATTTATGAGATAATTAAATTATTTAAATTTAATATTAGAATTATTTACATAATTGAATCTTGATTTAATGTGAATGAAAATGATATAGGAAATTGATTTAAATTTTATTTACATATGAATGAAGATTGTTAACATTTAAAATTGAATTTAAAAGTGAATAAATAGAAATTGGAAATTTTATATTTTAATTAACGTGTAAAAATAGCCATTCAGGCAACTGTCTCGGATTTCAACAAAAACAGTTTCATCGGATCCGTATAGTGAGTTATTATAGGATTTCAAGTTTCGTATCGATCGAACTAATTGTTTGGTCGTGCGAGCTTGAAACGCATAGAAATTATTTTCAGAATTTAATTAAAATAAATTGATTTTGAAAAGCTATCTTCTTCATACGATCAAATTAGGCCTCGTGACTAGTTCCATTGTGTTCGATATGGGGGTAAAGCATTATGAACGCCAGGCGGCACATTTCGTTTGGAGTTCGAGAATTTTGGATTTATGAAGCTAGATATTTTCTAATTTTAAATAATATATATTTATTCACTCATTCCAACATTTCGTACACAATCAGCCCCTTTTGTCAACCCCGTAGTCCCTCTCTCCCTCTCTCCCTCTTATCTTCAACCGATCGAAGGAAGCTAACTAAAAAAACAAAATAACGATCACGAGGGGAAGAATTGGTCGCGGCCGCCGACAGTGATGGCCGTGGAGAGCGCGAGGGCGGCAGCTTGTGGAGGTAGTGGTCGATCTATTTAGGGTTTCGTGTTTAGGTGTTTCGGGTTCGTGGATCTGTGTGTGAGGTGGAGGCGCTGAAGTGGGCCGCGCTTACAGAGGAGGTGGAGAACGTTTAGGCGCTCGCGATAGCGTGCTCGGATCGCCGTCCGGTCATGGTCAGTGGCGTGCACATGGATATTATCGATCTCGTGCTGAAGGGTAGACGTGAACGAGATAGAGTAGAGAGGTAACATGTTTTTTTTGTATATTATTATTATTATTATTTTGTCAATTAAATTTAAATTATATCGTATATTAATAAAAATCATAACTTTTGCGTTCGGCGTCCGTTTCGAGTGGAACGAGTCACGATGCGACCATATCGACAACATCTAGAGCTTGGAATCGAAGTGGTATTTATTTAAAGCTGATTTATTTTCAGTTTCGAATAAAAGGTGAGTGTTTTATAACGCTCACAACGTACTAAAATAATTTTTATGTTAGTTAATTGACACCATGAAGTTATTTAGTTTTATTGACTGTTGTTTGGAAATGAAATTGACATATGAATTGACTATAGAAATTAAAATTGAAAGTTAAATTTGAAATTGGAATTAAATTGCCAGTTAAATTTCCAGTATTGATAACTATGTAATTGTTGTGAATTATGGGCTGATATGGATGTTGATTGTGATGGATGCCATTGATTGATATTTTGGATGATTTGGTTGTTTATTTATTTTGATATATCATGTTATCATCCTGTACATTAGATACAGTATATAAAACTGTAAATTGAATTATTTCGAATAAATTAAGAAATAGGTTGAAATGATATATAGACATTTATTTTGGAGTGAAATGATATATATCCATCCCTGAAATTAAATCGAAATAATTATTCACATAGCTATAGGATATAAAATTATATACTAACATCGGATTGGTTAAATTAAATGATTTTGAAATTTGATTGGAAATTATTTAAATTGATTTGGATTTAAGAAATAAAATCGAATTTATGAAATTGAATCATTTTTGAACTCGAGCTTGAAATGTTAAAATGAACTTGTCAATAGGAATTGTTTAAAGAATCGAGTTTGAAATTTTGAAGTTATAATTGAGAAACCATTTGGATGATGGAAATTGATTTGTTTAAGTGATCTGAACTTTTACTTGAACTTTGAAATAAATCCAAGGAAAAGTAATTTAAATGGATATTTCAAAATTTGTGCTCGAATTGAATTATTTTAAAGATTTGAATCTTAAATTGAATATTAAAGTTAAATTTAATTTAAGTGATTTAAATCGATATTCTAAAATCAAACTTGAATTTATAGAAATCGAAATGGTTTAAAATTGAGAATTGAGTTGAAATAAATTCAAATTGGAATTGAATTGAAACCAATTGGAATTGAAAACGAAATTGAATTAATTTGGAGTCAAAATTGAAATTGATTTGAATTAGAATTGGAATCGAAGTTAATTCGAGTTGAAATCGGAATTGAATCGATTTAAATGGAAATGGAAATTGAAATTGATTTGAATTGGAAGATTTGAAATTGAATCAGTTTGACTTTGAAACTATTTTCAAATAAATTATTTTGATATTAGCTATTTAAAACCTATCTTTTAAAACATTCAAATTATTTTGATTTTCCAAGCTATTTTACTATATAAACCATTCCAATATTTAAACAATTTATATTAAACCATTTTAACTATTTAATTATTTAAAGACTATTCAAGCTATTTTCTCAGAATTCAAACTGGCCAGAGTGGGAATTTTTTATATTTAAATCATGGATTTAAATACGAATTAGGTTAAAATGAAGTTATAATCTAAATCGAAATTCGAAACAATTTTAGAAGCGAAATCGAGATATTAAGGCGAAAATGATTTTGAAGTGAAATAGTATATTTTGATTAAATATGATGGTTTCGAAATGAATTTGATTTTGAAGCGAATATGATATTTTGATATCAAGTACGAATTGTTTTCAAAGTAAAAGTACAAACTGGCGTGTAAAACGACATTTGGTTGTTAATGAAACCGAGGTCTATTATTGGCATCCTCTCTATCAATATTGGAACCACTATAACAACTGTGTATGCGGAGGAGACTCCAGAATGAAGTGGTTGGATTTGGTGTCTGTAACAACCCTGGTTTGGAGATTACTTGTATATATTAAATTATGACGGAAGTTATAATTTTATATTGTAAATTAAAATATAACTGGAAATTTTAAATTGTTTATTTGGAATAAACAATGAATTTTGTAAATAAAATGGGAAAAATAAAGTTTGGAACTTTATTTTGTTTATCTGGGTATAGATATTAGATTAAATATTGATTGGATAAGTATTTGGTTTAAATAAATTAAAATATTGGGTATTTATTAGTTTGGAGCTAATAAATTAATTAGGTGATGTATTTCAACGTAAAATTGTTGAAAATTTGAAATAAATCTAAAGTAATGGAGATAAAGTTTTAAAAACTTTATTTTGAGAATTTGGAGTGAAAATAATCAATTTGTATTTTTTTTGGGTAAATGCAATAATATTGGAAATTAATGCCAATATTAACCATTTATTGATTTTAAAAAGGGGAAAATGAAGTAAATTTGTATTTGATAAATATAAAAGTGTGAAATAATGTTTAAAAATAATATTTTGATGTTTAAATAAAGTTAGAATGGTTTATTGTAATTTATTTGACAAGAAAACAATTTTTGAATAAATTGTAGTAGTAAAACTAGTGTTGTTGTGATAAAATAATGCAAGTTGTGTGATATTGTCAAAAATAAGGTTTTATTGTTAAAATAAATTTTATCTTGTTAAAATAAAAAATTTATTTGCAAACAAATAGATGTATACATTTTATTTGGCCTTAAAATGAAGAAAAGTGTGTATATGTTGATTATATAGGTTAGAATTGTGCATAACTCAATTTTCTTTAAGTTTTATAAGGTTTGGTATTTGGATCCATCTAATAATTCTGGATACTTCTGGGGAGAAAGGAAACTAACAGTACGTTAGTTTTCTTATCTTCCTTCTCAAAAACAATATACAGTAAGTGAAAAAAAATGGCTTGTTCAAATTAAAACCAAATTTCACCAAATTTGCTGCAAATAAAAGAAGAGAATCACTAGAATAAGAAAATAAAAGGTAATCTCTATCCAATACCAAAAGTTTTCATAAAAAATCCTTGAATCAAGATATGAATCGTCTGTAATTTATTTTGGTTTGTTTTGCATGTTTGTTTCAAGCTTCTACAGGTTGCTCCTCAAATCACCTTAAAAGATCAACAGCTTGCTACCAATATCTTTACTAAATCATAAAGTGAGTTAAAAACTCACAACTGCTAACAAGAATCTTGCTTTGCTGCCAAGAAATTGCTAAGAAATGCTCTGTATACGTTTAATTCTCTCTATTGTTGTTTTATTGAATTTCTTATTTCTGGTTGCCACTTTGAGTGGCCATAACTCTTTGATTTTCACTCGAATTGCTGCCAGATCTTTTACGGATTGTAGTTTAGCTGTCAAACTCTATGCATCTCAATTTTCGTTGCAAAACTTGATCGTTTGGTACTACAATTTGCTGTTCAAAGTTCAATGCGAAGCAGAAAACACCCAGGAAAACAATTCCGTAGCCTAGGTCAATAGGTAGGTCGACCCAGCAGTCTCCAGGTTGAGCTGGAGGTCGACCTGGCCATTGGCCTAGGTCGACCCCTGTTGGCCCAGGTACGTGAGCCTATTACCTTTTGATCCGAGCCTTTTTGCCTTATATGCTTATCTTATTCTATGTTTTCATGGCTCATTTCTAATGCAAATTTGGAGATGATTTGATGATGACTATGGGCTATGATATCCATCAATAGATTAGCCGAGATTTGGAGGAATTTGGAATTCAAAAATTTGAATTAAATTCAATTTGAATTTGAATATCGATTTAGTGTATTTCCCTTGTATTTCTCCGATTTCAAGCACTACTTCTTACAAATAAATTTTGAGAAAATTTCTAAATAGTTTGTTTTTTTTGAAATCTTTATAATAAAATATTTTCAAATTATTTAAAATATTATTAAATTATTTGAAAGTATTTTAAATATATTCAAGCAGAATTTTCAATAAAATATCTTCAAAATGATTTCAGAAAATTATTTTAAAATCCCATTTTCATAAGTAAATTATTTTATAAATAATATACATTATTTTTACACTTTTCGGATGTTTGAGAAAGAGAATTAAATGGTTTAGTAAAACACGTGGTATGAGACACGTGAGTTTACTTTATCTGTTAATTTCGGACTTGTACGATCGAAACTATTTGGGTTATGGATTACTGAGTTATTTAGCTAATTTATGGCGAGTTTTTGAGATTATAATTCCTATCTTTAGGATTTATCTAGGAAGGCTAATATTTGGTGAGTTATGGTTCGAGATCTCCTATTCTAAGAGTATGATCTATGAGAACCCGTTATAGTGTTTTACTTGCCAATGAGATGAGGCGAGTCTGAGTTTCCCAAGTTTTGAGATTTTATGACAATTTCTGTTTTCTAATGTGACATTGACTAGCAGTTAGTAAACCGTTCAGTGCGAACGTGTGGTATGAGACGCACGTTAACACTTTTCGGGTTCCTATCTGGGAGTTTGTGACACATTCTAGGATTGGCAGTACTATAGACCTTCAGGTCATCTGGGTTACGACTTCGGTCGTCTGGGATTTACGACTTCGGTCGTCTGTGTAACAATCCTGGTTTGGAGATTACCCGACAATATTGAATTTTAACGGTATGTTATAATTTAATCTTATGATTTAAAATAAAATTAGGGATTTTATATTGTTTATTTGGAATAAACAATGAATTTTGGAATTAAAAATGAGAAAATAAAATTCCAAACTTTATTTTATTTGGTTAGTCTGATAATAAATGGAAAATGACTTTATTTTAGAGAAATGCAATAATTATATTAATTATTGCCCATTTAATTCTTTTAATAATTTTTAAGAGATGTATGTGATTTTTAAAGGTGGTTTATTTAAATAAAAAGGTGGAAATTGGTCTAAAAATTTGTTTTAACTATAAATTAAGTTTGGAAATAGTTAAAAATATTTTTCTAATTGAGAAAATATTTTTATGAAATTTTATAAGTTAAAAATATGGTTTTATTCTTTTATTTGAGTAAATAGTGAATTTTTGTTAAATAAAGGATTTTAATAATAAAGTTGTTTTAAAAATATAAATTTATCTTTTTATATGGTGGAAAATATTTTATTTATTGTATAGGTAAATTTACATATATTATTTGTGTGAAAATTGGAAGAAAATAACATTTGTTTATAACATAATGTGAAATATATGTACATATTGGTTTTGTGTTAATAAAAACCTAAGCCATTAAATTTCCTTTTAATGAATGGGTCCAAAGCCCATTAGTGCTCATTAACCTGATGAGAAGGTGAGAATAGTTTACAGTACATTCTTTTACCTCACCTTCTTCTCTAACACCAGAAAATAGAAAAGAATGAAACCCAACTCCATTTTCTCCAATCCAAGGCTTTAAACTCAATTTCTTCAATGCAAACTGAAATCCTTTTCAAACTAGAGTGTAAATCTAAAGGTAATAAAACTCCAAACCCTACAATTTCATCAAATTCCTAATTTCAGAAGTAGGTTTTCTAATTTACTGTATATCTCTTCTTGCATGTACTGTATCTTCCTTCTAGAGGTTATTGAAGGCCAATTTCACCTCCAAGCTCCAAACTTTTTGTTTAAATCTGGGTTTTTGCTCAACAACAGCAAGGTAAGTTGAATAAACTCACATAATTTAGCAAAATAATGCTTCTAATTGCAAAAAATGTAAATAGTTTAGCTTCTGTAAAAATATTTTTGAGCTTGGTTCTCTTTTGTTCAAAACTGTTCTGCGATGCTTCTTTAGAGGCATTATCTTTTGATTTCGGCAACGAAACGCTGCCGGACTTCTTTCAGATGATAGGTTGCATGTTATACTTTATCTTTGCAAAATTTGGTTGAAAAATATTATAATTTGAGTGTTCAAAACTTTGCCGCAAATCAACAAAAACCCAGATTTTTGCCTGGCATATTTTAGTTATTGCAAACATTGCCTGAGTCCATATTTGAGATAGCATAACTCTTTCATTTTTTACTGGAATTCATCGGTTCTTTTTTTGTTTGAAAGATAAAGTTTTCTACTATATTCATACCAATTTCCAACTCAATATGAGGTCGTTTGGTCCTCTGTTTCATGCCTGAAAGTTGAACCTGTGATGGATTTCAGGCCTGTACATTTGTTTATTTAAATTGTTGCAAACATGGCCTGAGTCCATGTTTGAGACAATGTAACCTTTTCATCTCCAGTCAAAATTCATTAGTTCTTTTTTTGTTTGAAAGACAGTTTTCTAGTATGTGCATACCAATTTTCAACTAAATATGAGGTCGTTTGGTCCTCTGTTTCAGGCCTGTAAGTTGAACCTAAGATGGTTTTCAGACTTGGCACATTTTGTTTTTGAACTGTTGCAAACATGGCCTGAGTCCATGTTTGAGACAGCGTAACTTTTTCATTTCCAGTCGGAATTCATCGATTCTTTTTTGTTTGAAAGCTGAAGTTTTCTACTATGTGCACACCAAAATTTAGTTCAATCAGAGGTTGTTTGGCGACCTGTTCAATGTCCGAAATTTGAACCTAGAGAAGATTTCAGACATGGATATTATTTTGCCTATGCATTTATATGTTCTTTTTCCGTCCGACTTTTGACTTTTACTTCATGTTTTTGTGATATTTCTGAAATGTTTTGAGGGCTATGATGCCTATCAATAGGCTAGCCAAGTTTTGATGAATTTGAAATTCAAATTTGAATCGATTTTGAATTGAACTTGAATTGAATTTGAATGACGGTTTTAAGCGATTTCTTTGATTTCGAGCACGGATTTTTCCAAACGATTTTTAAATAATTTTTAAAATAAATTGGCATTTAAAATAATTATTATATAATATTTTTAAATTATTTTAAGTTATTAAAAATCTATTTATTCTCTATAATAAGGGAATTTCAAATATTGATTTCGGGAAAATGGTTTTAAAAGCTTGTTTTCTCAGGTAAATTATTTTATACATAAAATACGTGTTTTTGCACTATTCGAGCGAATGAGAAGGAGAATTAAACGGTTTGGTAAAACACGTGGTATGGGACACGTGCGTTTATCTTATCGGTTAATTCCCGACTTGTCCGTTTGATCGTTTTAACCTTCGGGTCGAGTTTACTGATGAGATGAGGTAAACTTTTTACTGCTTTGAGTGTGAAATTTACTAGCGGTTAGTAAACCGTTTAGTGCAAACGTGTGGTATGAGACATACGTTAACACTTTTCGGGTTCCTATCCGAGAGTTTGTGCCACATTTGTCTAAGAGACGTATTTTCCAGTACTGGACCTTCGGGTCATTTGTCCTTTGGGATGTTTGTCTAAGAGACGTATTTGTCCTTCGGGATGTTGTTCTTCGAGATGTTTGTCTAAGAGATGTATTTATTGTCCTTCGTGACATTTGTCTAAGAGACGTGGCGCCTTATTTTGGGAAAACAGTACTTAGCGGGCTTCGGCCATAAGCACGTGCTATATATTTGAGTTGATTTCATTGATTTCCTTGTGATTTTCCGAGTGTATCCCTTTTTACATTAGTGGCCATTTGAGCCGTTCGAGATATTACATATGGCGATTACATCTTTGGAAATTGGACTCCTTATCGAGTTCTATATTTGAGATTTGGGTTTGCTAACACTTGGCGTTTATTTGAGATTTATACTCTCCTATTTGGAGATATATGAGATTGCCATTTTTGGCGTATTTTGTGTTTGAGTCTTCTCTATTTAGAGAATATTTTTGTGATTGCCATTTATGGCGAGTTTTGAGTTTGAGATTTGGGATTCTCCTATTTTGGAGATATGGTTCATAGAAACCATTTTAGTGGCTTTTGGGATTTCGCCGATGATATGAGGCATTTATTATACTTAGTGTTAATTGGTGAGTTTACCTATTTCGAGGACATACACTTAGTGTAATTACCTTACTTGAAGTAGTGGCATGCTCTTATTATTGTTTCTTCTCATTCGGAAGGATATCTTACCCTTTACCTTATGCTCATATTACCACTTATTCTTATAAACTGATTTGTTTAGCTAGACCGACCCGTGTATTTTATACTTGGGTCAGACCAAGTTGTTTCAGGTTAGATACCTGCTTTTGGACTTTACTTGATGCTTCCGCCTTGGATATCAGCTTATCTCTTTTTTTAGTTTTATAGTCGTTTTGTATGACTCTGATATGTATTTATTGTTTTGGCTCGTATGTATATTGTGGTTGTCATACCACTTATGATGTATTATTTATATTGTATTGGGATGTATCAGTATATATGTATATATATCTGTTTGCTGTTCTGTGATGTGTTATGCATTTAAGTTGTTGTATTTTGTTCTGATAGATCCTATAGCCACCTGCAGTTTTGTATTAAGCATTTATTGGATATGTCAATCCACTTAAGTTGGAAAAAATATAGAACACTAATAGGCGTATTCAATAGATATTTAAGACAAGACTATAGATGGTTGCTCCTAACCAGCCCTATTCTCCATATTAGCAGACAACATTACCCAGTAATACTCTTTGTTAATATTGGTCTTGGGGTGGGGCGTCATTGACTGGGAGAGGTACCTTATATATATATATTAGTACTGGTGGGATGGCATGTGCAGCATCGCTTCGGCATTCAAATGGGATTTAGCCAATCCGGGGAATTTTTATGAGTTTTGATTTCGATTTCACCAATTTGGGATGATGAAATTACTTATAGCCTTGAGTTAGAGAAAGGCTTATATATATTTTGTTTTATGGTGATTTCGATATTGGGATTATGAATTCTCATTGAGTTTCATGAGTTTTGATTTGGAGATTTCACTTATGGCTTATATGTTGCTTATGTTCACTTACATTGTATAGCCCTTGAATGTGAAACATCTATGCCATGTTAAACCTTATCATGTGATTATTTTGAGCCTTTATGGAATACCTATTCTTAGTAGTATAAATAGACTTTCTTATACCATTCCTTCATCTTTAAAGGAATGTTTCCCTTATGCACATGTATTCCTTTATCTTTTGCTAATACAAGTTCTAGTTAGCTTGACCCGTGTATTTATTACTCGGGTCAGAACGAGTTACTGGTTAGCTTTTGGGCCTATGCTAGCTTTACCTTTTGGATTTCACCATCACTTTGGATATGGCTTAGTTTTTGTGTGGTAGTCTTTTGTTTGGGAACCTTATAATGTATACATTCTTTAATGGGGATGTATGTATATATTGTGGTTGAATACCACTCGTGACGGGTTGTATTACATTTGATGTATGTGTGTGCATATATTATCTGTGATGTTGTTCTGTGTCTTGTGATTGCTGTAGTTATTATATTTTGTTTCTGAATCGATCCTATAACCACCATAGTAGTGTATTAGATAGAAATTAAGTATGTTGAATACTCGAGATGAAATAAAAAAAATGCCAAAACCAACATACATAGCTCTTATCTAATGCAAGACTATAATGGTCGCCCTTAACCAGCCCTATTCTCCACATTAGCATATAGAATTACTATGTAATTCTCTTTGTTAATGTGGGTCTTGGGGTGGGGCATCATAGTGTCGTTTGCTGGATTTGAAGAAAGAGAACGATAATGGATAGACCTCGGCACTTGTGCCAATTTGTAATGACTAAAACAGGACGGCTTGACAGGGCCAAGCGGGCTAATTACCCCTAGCGGACATCCGTTCTTCGATTTTCTTGGACTCGGTCTATATTATTCCTCTTGTTGTTGGTTTCGATTGGTGCACCTTGATGGTGGGATAACTTCCCTTGACTCGATATGGGATTAATGGACGCGGCGGGCGGTCGTAGCTACGCTGCGTTATCACCAGCCTTGTGACTCGAACTGGTAATAACCAACCTTAGGCATTGCCTAACATGCCTTGTCATACTTTTATCCCTATACGAGACCTCTACGATTTTGGTTTAGTGTTGTTGTATCACGGTGCATCACTGGTTACTGACGTGCTACCGGTTATGCTAAATGCAAACTATACGACAATGCTTAAAAATGCGTTATGGTGGATTAATGTAAAACCTTAACGCTAAGAAAAAAAAATTATTTTACCAATTGGACATTATATATGTAGCGTATTCTACTACATATAAATATTTTAACGGATCCTTAAGAGATGGAAAATCCCGTAACATCTCTTGAGTTATTGCACGCACATTATACACCGAATAGGAGATGTGAAACCCCATAAACATCTCTGACGCTATTACACTCATTTTATATGTTATTGATTTGACTCACATAAGGATATTTTAGTCCTGACTGGAGTGTTTTTTCTTTTCATTACGTTCAGGTCAGCCTGAGTATTTCAGAGCATTGAAGATCATTTTTCTGGAGGACGAAGACGAAGTTTAGGTATATTATTACTATTATTATTCCTGCATTATGTTGTCGGTTGCATTATTTTATTTATCCCCGTTATATATAACTCTGATAAATGTTGTATAAATTATAATCAAATGTATAGTAAACAACTTCATAAACTGTTTATTTGGTTATTATATTTTATCGTTCATCTGCGAGACTTTTCTTATTTTTCTTAATTAACCCCATTGATTATCCATGTTCCGGATTGTTTGGGTTGGACATGTGTGGATTATTGTCAATTTAAACCTTCCGAAATGTGAGTCTTCACAGTTGGTATCAGAGCTTTGGTTTAGCGATAAGCTTAGCTTTGTGGGGTTTGACTCATTAGAGATAAGGTAGTAATACCCTAGGATGAGTCAGTTTGAGTATGTATATATATGAGAGAGCGTACTTATTAGTGTTATAAAATATTTTATATTGTGTTTACTTATCCGTTGAGCTGTTTATGAATTATGATCGGTGCGTGGAACGCCATGATATCGATAGAAGTTTCTAAACAGTTAAACGAGACTAGTCGACAGAATATTGTTTTAAAATCAGGTAAATTATATAATTTTACCTAAATTATATTATATATATATACAAAATGTTAATTATTAATGAATGTTGTTGTTAGGAGATGAAAATATTTAGTTATTATCGATTATTAGTTGAATTAAAATAAAAAAGAATACTTTGTGAATTCCATTTCACGAAGTGTTCGATAATTAAATTGAATTAAAATCAATTACAATAAGAATTGTTTAAAATAACAAAGTTGTGAATTAATGGAATATTCTGATAATAAGGTAATGAAATTTGTATAAGTATTAATAATATAGCTTATAAATAGAAAGAATTTAAAAGCTAAGAATTTTAGAATTTAAAACCTGCTGCTTTCAAAATTTGTTTTCTAAGACTTCAAAATTAATTATAATATTATTTAATAGTATTTTGCTAGAAATATATTTTAAAAAGATTTTTGGAAGAAATAAAAGCATTGAACTCGCTTTAGTCGATGGGAAATAATTCTAGAGACGACTACAGCATCGCCAGTATTCATTTTCGAGTTTCTAAGTGAGAATTGCTACAAAAAGAAATTTATTTTCGGTTAAAACAAGTTTGATTGTGAAAAAATACTTTAAGTATGATTTGATAAATATATGAAAATTGTTTTGAACTTATTAATTGAAAGAATATAGATAAAAATAACTTTATAAATTGTAGATTTGAACTGGAAAGTAAAATTTTATTTTAAAACTATTGAATATTTTTGGTTCAGCAAACAAAAGAAGATTCGAATTTGAGATTTGAAATAAAAGAATTAACCTAAGAAATGTTAAATAAATTGAGTTAATGAAACGAAGAAAATAAAATGAAGTTTAACTCAAGAAAACTTAAATAAAAGTGAATTGTATGGAAATGAATTAGACAAATAATAAAATGAAATTTTAAGCGAAGTAATTTGTATAACTTATAGATTTGATAAATATTAAGAAAAAGCAAATTTTAAATTTGTTGAATGTGAATGATAGAAGATTTTTTTTAAAAATAGTGCTAAATAAAATGAGTAATGGATTAAATGAAATAAATTAAACTTAATAAAGATTAAATGAATTGAATTGGATCTGAATTGATCTAGATGACTTAGTAAAGTGAATTAATTCCACTTAAGCTATAAAATGAATTAATAGTATGCATAGGAACTTGAGTTATAAAATAAAATGTAATTTGGGTATGAAAGAAATTGAATAAAAATAAATGAGTGTAAGAAAAAATTAATATGAGTAATTGAATTTAATTTAAATTGGATGTCAATAATTAAATGCAAATGGAATGAGTTTCAATAAAATTGAATGTTAACAAATTTAATATGGAATAAGTTAACAAAATGAATTGTAAGATGAAGTTAATTTAATAAGTTGAATGAAATTGATTGTGAGAAAAGAAAATTTATTAATATAAATTTGAATTATAAAATAAAATTTACTTAAGTAAAATTATTAATATGAACATGAATTTATGAAATGAACCAACGAAGTGAATCGAAGAATTAATATGAACTTGAGTTATGAAAAATAAATATGAAATCCATTTTATAAAATGGTTGTAATAGACTTAAATGTTTATGAAATGGTTTATTAATGATATTAGTATTAAAAAGAATATACTAAGTAGTAATAAAATAAAATTTAATTTAGATAAGGTTTGTAATGACCCACCTTTTGGACGGTTTAAATTGACAATAAACCACACATATCAACTCAAACCATTCAAAAGGGAGGATTATTAATGGGGTAAATAAGAAAATAAGAGAAAAAAAGGGAAATCAAAACACAAAATCTCACAGTGGAATGATAAAATATAATAATAAAATAAACAGATACAGTAGGAATAAATAAATAATACAGTGGAACAACATAGTGCAATGAAATAATAACAATAAATAGTAGACTAATCTCCATCTTATCCTCGAAAGAAAATGGTCATCAATACACTGACAAGCTCAGACTGACCCGAGCATAATGAAAAGATAAAACACTCGAGTCAGAACTAAAAGATCTTATGTAAGTTAAATCAATAGTAAATAAATATGTGTGTAACGGCTACAGAGATGTTTACGGGGTTTTACATCTCCTATCCAGTGTCTAACGTGCGTGCAATAGAGATGTTTGGGATTCCATCTCCTAAGGATCCGTTAAACTATGTACATACATAGTACAATACATTATTATAATATGTCTACAGTAAAGTATTAAAATACCATTAAGGCGTTACCCATATCCCCCTTAACACATTTTTATATAAATGTCGTAGTCTTTACAGTATCGTAATTCCTCTGTAAACTGGAGGGCTATCAGAGGGCACTCCATAATGTACGATAGAAACCAAACTTGTAGTGGGCGCGATCAGGATAAATATGACAAGGCATGCAAGGCAGTGCACAGGGTATGATACTACCGTTTTGTGGATCCAGACTGATGGTAAAGCATAGCAGCTACTACCGTCCACCTCGAGACACACTCCCATAATCAAAGTCGAGGGGTGGCCACTAAATCAATCACAAATTAATAAATATGGTATCGAAGAAATGTGCCTAAAAGGGGGAGCGACCCCACTTGGCCCGACATGACTCCTGGTTTAGTCATTTTAATTATGACCCGAAAGTCAAGGCTATCCAACATCGTTCTCTTACTTCATTTCAGTAGCGTTTGCCAAACCATCCTACTTCATTCTGGATTCTCCACCATGTGCACAGTTGTTAAAGTGGTTTTTGGTATTGGAAGAGAGTATGATAATATCTGATGCTGGTCTCTTTATCAACCAAACGCTTATTTCACACCGGTTGGTTCTTTTACATTTTCAAAACCGATTCATAATTGATATCAAAATATCATACTCACTTCAAATCATATCACTTCCGAAATCATGTTCACTTTCGAAATCATTATTCACTTTAAATCATATTCATTTTCGAAATCATTACCACAAAATAGGTTAAACCATCATATCAAAATATTCGCATTTAAATCAATTAAATCTAAATCATAACAGTTCCAACTTAATAGTTTGAATGTTGAAAGTTGTTTATGTATTAGAATAGTTATACATTAAAACAATTTAAAATAGTTTTAAATAGTTTTAAAATAGTTTAATAGTTTAAAATAGTTTAATAGTTTAAAATAGTTTAATAGTTTAAAAAAGTTGTAATAGTTTTAATCGTTTAAAATAGTTTTAATATAGTTTTAAAATAATTTTAATAGTTTAAATAGTTTAAGGATTTTAAAACAGTTAAAATAGTTTAATATAAATTGGTTTGATTATTGGGAATGGTTTATATAGTAAGTAGTTTTGAAAATCCAAATAATTTGAATTTTAAAATAATAGATTTTAAACAGTTTATACTAAAATCATTTATTTGAAAATAGTATCAAATCAAACTGTTTCTTCCATTTCAACATATCTGGACCATATCCAGATTTCAAATCAACAAAACTAAAATTTATACTTTCAATTCAAATGACTCAATTTCGATTTAGTTCCAAATCAATGTGATTTCAATTTCAATTCGAAATAACTTCAATTTCTGGAACATTCATTTTAACTTCAATTTCGATTCAATAAGTCAAATCAATGATTTAAATTCAATGCCATTCTTATTTCAAACCAGTTCAATTCATGTCAATTTCAAGCCAAATTCAATTCACTTATTTAAATCACTTAAATTAATTTAACTTCATTGTTAAATATTAAGATCCAAATCTTTAAAATAATTCAAATTTCCAAATTAAAGTCATATAACGATTTTAACTTTACAATCCCAATTTAATTCTTAAACAATTTCTTTTTAACCATTTCAATTCCAACTTTCAAAGCTTGAATTAGAAAATAATTAAATTCATAAAAATCTATAATTTATTTCCTTTAAATTAATCAAATTTAATCAAAAGTCCAAATTCAAGATTTTAAACCATTTAATTTAACCAATCAGGTGTCCGTATATAATTTTCTATCCTATGGTTAAGTGATATGGATATATATCATTTCAACCCGCAATAAATTTAAATTTCTGAATATATATCATTTCAACCCATATCCGGAATTAAAATTTCCAAATCCATAAATCGCTCAGGTTTATCATTTCAACCCAAAACGATTCCATAATCTATAAGACCATTCAGGTATGTATCATTTCAACCCATAGTGATTTTCCTAATAATAACTAAGGGAACTTGTAGTGTGATAAAAATATATAAAATGGATATAATATCCAATCATCCAACTATCAACAATTAAACATCCATCACAATCATCATTCAAATCAACCAATAAATCATAACAAATAAACTAGTTATCATTATCATGTATTTAACTGGCAATTAAATTCAATATTAATTTAAATGGCAATTCAATTCAAATAAACTCAAACTAAATTTAAATGACAATATAAAATACCTAATAACAATCAATCAATTTCTAATCACACCTTAAATTTAATTTAACTAACATAAGATGTTTAGCAGTTGTGAGTGGGTTAAATCGCTCACCTTTGAATTTTAGTCGATTTAAAATGAAAACTGTGACGCCCCACCTCTATAATCACACTAGCCAAGTACACTACTAGGTAATGCCGTCGACTAGCACGAAGAATAAGGTTGTTGAGGAGCGACCATCTGTGTAATTGATTTGTGCGAGTACCGATATGTCAGATAATATAACTTACATTTCATTTCAAGAGGAAATCCGACATATCAAATACAAACTCAAACTACCACACAGTGGCTATGTGGGCTTCGGAAACAAATATAGAAATAAACATAACACAAATCAGTCACAGATATTCATATTACAAAGGCGGAAACATATATGAATATAACACATAGAAGTGTACATCAAAGTAGTGGTCAAACAAGATCCACTACATCAAAAAAGAATAGATACAAGTGCTAGAAAAAAGAATAATTATACATCAAGGAGTCTCTATCTCAAATGTATAATAACAAAAACTACTAATCTAAAGTAGTTAGCCAAAATTCAGATGATGGATCCTGATAAGAAGTCAAGCAGAAGCACCTGAAATACCTCGGTCTGACCCGAGTATTATTTAAGAAGAAAATAATAAACGGATCAGTCTAGCTATAAATATCAGATAAAATGAGATAGGATAAGAGATATCACAAAAACATATGATAACAATAATGCCATACCTGTGACAAGTATACATCAGATAACAACAAAAATCATACAATATCTCCAATATTCTCAAACACTAAAAAGAATGTCATATTCTTTAAATTATTCACCAAAACATAAATATTGACAAAACATATCAATGCTAATCGCACAAATCGGTGAAACACAAATTCTAGAAATCAACAACCAAAAATCCAGAAATCACAAAGGGGGAAGGCCTATCACAAACGGGAGCATGAAAACTCCCCAACACGTGTATCACAAACGAAACGTTATTCCATGGTCGCTAACCATCAATTTTGAGTCGAGACACCACAAACGGCCCGAAGACTATGGGTCGCTACCCCACCAAATTGAACCGAATTTCCACAAACGGGGTTTTTAGTCCCCACACAAACAAAGAGACATCGCACATTGCTAGTCTAAATCACAAAATGATCACCATTGATCAATAAGAAGTGTAAATTACACTAAGCTAGTAAATAAATGAGTTTAGCTTCATGTCCCATAACCACTGGCTTAACTTAAATATTTACGAACAAATTATAGATTTCCACTTAAAAATTGTCATAAGAGTTTCAATCGAACAAGTCCAAGAATTAATCGACGAAGTAAACGCAAGCGTTTCATACCACTTGTTTTGCTAAGCCGTTTAATTAGATTTCTCATACTAATGAGGTAAAGGTTTGTATATACTAATAGATTTGGCAAACGGTTTTAAAATGAGCTTTGTATTTAAAATAGTGTTGAAATCATTTTTGAGGAAGCATTTGAATATTTACTACTAGTATAGAAACCTTTGTATTTTAATGTGACAAATCACAGAAATGATTGTAGAAACAATCAATCACCAAAAATTCACATACGAAAATGTGAATTAATTCCATAAAAATCGATATCAAATCCGTCAAACGAATATTCCCAAAAATCCAAAGAAAGAAGTCATTTAAGTCGATAATAAGTGATAACAACTATCCGGATCAACAAAAACCGATTGAAATTGGAAATCCACGCAAAACAACCCAAATTAGGCAAAATGCACAATTCCAGACGTCTGGTATTGAATCCAGACGTCTGAATTTGTTCTCTGGAAATAATCCAGAAAGATTCTAGATGTCTGAAATTACAAGGCAGGCGTCTGAACACCAACCAAACGTCTGACCCAGTAAATCAGACGTCTGAACTGGGGTACTGGAAGTTCTATCCCAGAACACCCAGACGTCTGGGAAGTAAACTCAGATGTCTGGATCTCCCAGACGTTTTGAAAGCAAGGTCAGATGTTTGAGCTGAACGTCTGGAATATTCATTCCTTAGCCTTAGACGTCTGGTCCTTATACAAAACGTCTGAGCTAAAGCTCAAGCATAGATTGAACCTAGGCTAATGATGGCCAATTCGTTTCGGAAGCGATCGGACGAGCAACGACGACTAGGGATTTATGCCAAGCGACAACCCAGCCTTAAAGGCTCTTCGATACACCCCAAATATCAATGTCCAAACATCCATAGAAGGATTTTCATAAAATTGGACCAAAACACCAAAATTTGGAAAATTCACCAAATCAATTCAAATCAAAAGCAAATGAATATGCACAAGTGTTAGGAATTCATACCTAACAACAAAGAAAGTTATAGACGTAGATGTGAGTTAAAGAACTCACCTTTAAACCTAAAAACAACGAATGAGAAGCTTTAAAACAAAGCAAGACCAATTCCTCTTCAATATACCTCTAGAATCTTCAATCTATTATCAAAGGTGAAGTTTTTCCTAAGTTAGGTTATAGGAATTTATGTAAATTGAAGAGAGATAGAGATGGAGAAGATGAAGATGATGCTTACCTAAGCTTCTCCTTGATTTTGGACTTGAATTTGTATTTCCTAAACAAACTAGGGTTTTGGAATTCTAATTTCCAATCTTTTCCCCCATTTTTCTCTAGAGCTTGAATGTTAGGAAATGAGGAATGAAATGAATGAAGAGGAGTTGAGTTAGGGTATTAAGATGGGTTAATGGGCTGAAACTATAACGACCCTGAATTTTATAAATATTTAAATTGATAATTTATTGAATTTTTGAATAAAATTTGTGAAATAAATCGATAAATTGAAGTGAGTTTCCCCGAATCCAAATAAAAATCTATTAAATCAATTTAAATTTAAAAATATTGTATATATATGTATATATGTGAATATATATGTATATGGGAATATATGAGTAAATTTGAAATTTTATTGTACATATTGAATTTGAGTTTAAAATCTCAGGTAAATGGTTTAAAAATAATTATAAAATATAGATATTTGACACAAGTATAAAAGTAAGTAAAACAAATAATTTAAATTAGAATTTGATGGTTTATATTAGAAATAAAAATAAAAATAGAAAATAATAATAATAATAAAAAATGTTTAAGCCAGAAATAGAAATAAATAAAAGTTATATTACAAAGTATAAAGCAAAGAAATAAAAATAGAAATAAATATATAAGTAAAATAAAAATACAAACAAATGTACTAACAATGATAATAACAAATATATATGCACTTGCAACAAGAAAAGAAGATAACACAAATACATTCAAGTAGAAAAAGAAGATAAGCAGCTTATAAAACAAGACAAAAGAAAACAATATGACTAAAGATAAGAAGACAACAAAATATATTTAAAAATGTAACCTGGAAACAAATACACAAGTATGCAAAGTAAACAAACAAGAAATTGTCTTAAACCATTAAATGAAATATACGTTATAAATTTAGATATTGATAGTTGAGCTTTAAATAGAAATAAAATTTAGAATGTATGTTAGTGATAAGATTTTATGGTTATAGTGCAACATAAGTCAAACCAGTACAAATAACTAAAACCATTTTTTTGTTTATTAAGCAAGCAAACCAGGTAAGTATGTTTTGCTGTGAGGCTGTATGTAAACAACAAGATAACAAAAACAAAATAAAAACAGTACTTGCATATAAAAAAATCAACAACATAAGCTGTAAGTAAAACAAGGAAACATGCTTTCATTAAATGCCATTTACTCTCCAACATGAACAAGATCACATCAGCCCAATTCAAACATGGGTTTTGTCAACATCAAAAGAGTATTATACCTATCTATACAATATAATGTCTCAGTACTATACTGCTGCACATCTCTTTATATACATGAATATTGCCTTTAGTTCATTTCCTAAAAGCTTAGTAAATCTGAAGTCATACCATTTTAAAACTCAAACAACATTCAGTTTAAAACACCAAAACAGATCAATATAAAACAGGGATCAAAGAAGCAAGATTTTAGCAAGCAATTTCAAAAACAACTGTGTCAACATGAAGAAGTCTCTATTCTTCTTCTCAGACCAAGTGAGTAAACATTTAACTTCAAAATTTAAGTTAATGAATGCTGGAATCTGTGAATTCTAAATGATATTATGTTATATGATTTTATATAAATGAGTATATCTACATATGTTTTGATGATATTGGTGCTGAGTATGAATAGGCCACCTCTGTTCCTTTTAAGTTCAGAGTTCAATCAAGAAAAAAAAATTTGAAACTTCACTTCCCTATTTTCTAATAGGTTTTAATCTTCAACAAATAAGTCAGTTTAAACATCATCTATGAGCTGGATTTTGGTTTAAGCTTGAAAATGAACACTTGACTCTGTAAACTTGGTTTACAGTAAAAGAAAGAATCATGTGATAAATTCAAGTATTTTAAATTATTGATTTGATTACATAATTTGAATAAGCATACAAAGATATGATTTTTAAAATTAATATGATGATTTTTAATATGGTAACAAGTGAGTAATCCTAGTTTAACCAGTAAGTGGTCAAAGAGGGTTTTCTGGCGAACGGTAGCGTCGAGGTGGATGGGAACTTCGCGGAAGGTAGGTGGAAGATGGGTGGACTCGGCAAAAATGCAAGGTGATTTTATTATTCGCGGTGGCGGCAGGAGTTCGTCGTCGTAGGGTTTTAGCTCAATACTGGGTCGAAGGTCTTTGCGAGGCGTTACTGAACTCGTTGACGCATCGGGCATCATTGGGGTTGATCGAATAGGAGCGTATGACGTTGCCGAAGACTTGGGTGGAGTCTCGCGACCTCCGGTGGTCAGAGATTGGGGGTACGAGGCGATTTCTGATAATCGCGGTTTGCTTCAGCTTGGACCAGAATGCTAAATTGGGTTTGGCTCATGAACTCGACGATCTGATTGCACTGGAGGCTTGGGCAGATGGTCAGTGACTTGTCAGTGATGGCGACGATGGCCGGAGGTGATCGTGGCAGAGGTGCACGTGCACGAGGTGGTGAGTGTATCTGGGTTGTTTTGTTTTGTTGGAGAAGAAGCTGCTGAACTCAAAGTCGTTCTCGTGAATGTTCGTGAGTGACTCGTGGAAACGTGGATTGGGTTTGAGTATTTTTTTACTAGGCTCGAGTTGTTTAATAATTTAACAGGTTTTAAAAGGTTGAAATCAAAATTTAGTTTTAAAGAAAAAAATTAAAGTTAATTACCATCAAAGTTTCCAAGTTAATAATAATTTGATTTCAAAGTTACAAAGGTAGATTTTTAAATATTAACTTAGATATAATAACTATTATCAATTGATTGTCTAAAAAGGATAAATAAGAATGGTTAATTAATTTATAATTGTAATTAACTAAGTGATTAGAGATTTATCAATTTGTTTAAAAGATTGGTTGATTTATAATTAAGTGTTTAATTTATCTGTAATTAAGAATTTTAAATGTAATAAACTAAAGTTAATTAATTAAGATAATTAATTAAGGATTAATCAATTTAATTAATTAATTAAAGATAATTAATTAAATGGTGAATTAAATAATTAAAGGTTAATTATTTAATAATTAAAGGTTGATGAATTATAATTAAAGGTTAATTAATTTATTATTAATGGTTAATTAATAAATGATTAAAGGATAATTAATCAGAATGATTTGTAATTAATTAATGTTAATTAACCAGGATTAGAAATTCATAAGTAATTAATCTAATTTGAATAAATCAGATAATTAACTGATCTTACTTATGAATGTTTGGATTCTATTGAATGGGAATTGTTTGATATCACTGTTTGTGATGCTTTGTGATACATCCTGATTTATGTTGTGATCTGTAATTTACTTATCTGTGATATATATCTGTGATCTGTGAATGAACGATAAGCGTGATAGTTAATACCGCTTATCAACTATATTTCAGTATTTGATCTATGATGATTGAATGATGTTGCACTATTGTGTGAAACTCCTGGACCACACCTTTACACACACAAATATGGATTCCACGAGAAAATCAGTTAAGTCATAGATAAATTAAATTTAATGTTGTTTTGAAATTGAAATTTTAATTTCAATTGATTTTGGAAATGGATTTGGGATAAATGTTAAAGCTTTTGAAATGGGGTTTTTAAGATGAAAGTTATTTTGAATAACTTGGTAAGTTTTCTAATTTAAATAATTCAATTTGAATTTGAATGCAATATTTGGAATTAAATTCTATGCTTGGAAATTTTGGTTAAAAATGATATAAATGTGTTTATATGAATTTAAACCATTTTAAAAGTATAATTTTGAGAATTTGGATTTAACCCAAGAACCTTAACTCGTATAAATGAATCAGATTTGCAAAATGAAAACTGTTTGTTTTTAAAGGAATAAAAGCTTTCAGATAAGAAATGAAATTCCAGTTTAATTAAAGGAATTTCAAGATTGAATTGAAAAATGGTTTTCCAAGTTATGAATGAATTCTTTTTGAAAGCTATGAATTGAATCTGTTATTTTTAACAGATTTAAAATGATGATTTGTTTAAACCATTTGAAATGGAATTGTTTTTTGAAAGCTATAAGTTAAATCTTTATTTTAAAGATTTAACGAGTTAATCAAATTGAAATGGGAATTAATTTGGAAAATCCGTGATTAAATCTTTTATTTAAAAGATTAAGGTGTGGAAATTGTTTAAACCGTTGAAGGTTGTTAAAATGAATCTTTTTGTTTAAAAGATTAAAATGGTAATTTGTTTAAACCATTTGAAAGAAAAGTTTGGGTAATAAGTTGTGACTTAATTGAAATCCCCATATCCATATGTTTTTAAATATTGTGCTCACTATTCGGGTTAGCCGGGAAAAGACCTTTGTTTCATATAACCCATTCCGAATTAGTGATACGACGATATGGATTGTATTGATGACCGGTGGTGAAGGCCGGATATTTTTGAAAATGAAAGGACAACCCGTCGAATGTCTCTGCACCGAGTTGCTCCGGTATAGAGATTTATATCACTCTTTTTGTGATGGGAAGTCCGGACGAGATTAGAAAATTATCCGGATGCAAGGGCTTCTTCGGAAGTGCCTTCGGTTCTGTTCGACCCCGGAACAGACTTGTTTGGTTACGTGTCTAAGATTACATTTTGAGATATAAAGCTGATTTCTTTCAAATACATTTCTGTTTGGTGGCGGAGAATTTATTCTCTTAGCTTAACACCCTTCTCTGAGATGTACGAGCTCAGAGGTTATGTAGTTGAAATTTATCAGCGATATATTCCCAATTTGGTAATGTCATGCTGAGTGTTGCTGTGTGATGATCATTTATTGGTCATTTGTGATCAAAGCGTGGCTTTGTGAAAAAGCATAGCTTTGTGGACGAGACTTCGTCAGACCTCACAACCCGGAAATGGTCGAAACAGGAAAGATGCGACAAGGTTTCAGGGGTAGCTTCCCTAGGGTATGACCATTCCTTCTGGAAAAGGGTAGTATCATGGTATGGAGTCCAGATACTTACTCATGTGGACACACTTTATTTATTATGTGTGATGTTGATTACCGAGCGCTCGAATAAAGGTCCCAAAGGACCGAGGTGGCATATCTGAGGTTTTGTATATTCCCCGGGAAGAGGGGTAGCCGGCCTTGTTTGGCAGAGAGCAGGTTGTCTCTCGGAGCGTCCAGCCAGAGGCGTTCCTTCGTGGCATAAGAAGTTCCTTAGCCTGACCATTTGTTGGCAAATCCATTTTCCAATATGAACCTTGTACGGTTTTAGTTGTATAACCTGCTATGGAATGTGGCGGTAACCTGCTATTGAACATAGCAGCTATAGTAGGCATAACGTGAAATGCCTATGCTGGCTAAGATTGATATTATACTTTCGAAATGTTTTCTGCACTATGCACTAGTAATAATACCCAATGATTTGTTTTGCGTAGTAAGCATCTTTGACTATCATAAGGAGAAATCTCCTCCGATTCTGCATTTGCATTGTGTGTGTGTGTGCGGGAGGCCTTATGGTAGTTTCATTTTCCAAAAGCATTGCGAATTGATTTTAAAATTCTCTTGTTGTTCGTTTTTAAAGATAAACTGTTTTTGTTGCTCACACCAGTCCCATGACTGATCCGAAGTTTATTGTTTCTTTCCTAAACTCTGGGTGCTCAAAATTTTTCTACACGGGTAGTCTAGAGTTGGGTTTTTCAAATAGGCAGAATTAGTAGATTTTCTGGAGCTAGTTCAGTCTTTGGATATGGACTGCACTTGCTTATTTTTGTGCCTCGTTATTGGGAGTTCGAGCTATTTCTGGATTGGTGCTTTGAAGATGGAGATTATCCGCTGCTGATGTTATCGTTTTCTTTTCCGCTGCTGTTTCTTGTATCATATCTCTGATGTATATTGATATTCATTGTATCACTCTGTTGTATCAGATATTGTATCACATATTGTATATCAATGTATTATTCTTTTTCTTCCGCTGTGTTGTTTTCTTAATTGTGTTATAAGCTCCGGCGACTCAGATTTAAACGGTCGAATCTACGACATTCGAGTACAATGTAAAGTATGGATGTCGATTTTCGAATGCGAAAATCGAGGGCGTTACCGAAACCCAAACCCAAAGCCCAAAATAGAAAAATAGCAAAATTCTACTCAACTCCAAACATATCAATGTTTATACTCAAAAAAGTTGTAAACTCCATTTTGGACTCAATGGAAGTGGTCTCGAGTCCCAATTCGACTGTTTACAAAAAGTAACATTTCGGACTTTAATCCGATTAACGATGCTATATCTAAATAAAACATTTAAATATACAATCGTAAAATATGCGAGTTGCTACACAAACAAAGCCCAAAAATTTTAAAGTCTCAGAATGTAGCCAAACTCATTCCATAATGTCTGAAATTTTGATACGATTGCAATGGAGAAAACCGAGTCCAAATCCGAGCTCGTATGGAAAAGTTATGATAGTTAGAAGGTTTAAAATTTTATTTAAATAAAATAAATAAAAGGGTAATTAGGTAATTAAACTCACCATCCTCAAACCCTAGCAACGTATCGTGATCCATCATCGTTTAGCCGCCGTCCTCCTTTGCTCGATCATGACACTGCCACGCCAAGCCAATACCAGATATGACCACGCCGTAGCCACCATCGCGTTTGGCCGCACCTTGGCCCCACGCGCTCGGCCGCGCGGCTCCCCCAACCACCTCCGCCGTCGTAGAATTTCCAAGACAATTTCAGGCGATCTCGAAGACCATCTCGAGACTCTAACCACATGGATGCATGCTGCTCGACGTCCTCTACCCGCCAGTGCTTGTCGATCGCCAATTGGATGAAGATCCACCGTTGGATTGAAAACTCTAGAAATGGACGGCTGAGAAAGATCGTCGATTTCTAACCAAACGATGATTCGAATCTGAAAACTAATTACTGCAGTAGATTGTCCTTGTCGAGAGATTTCCAACGATATATAATATGACGTAGTTTGAGGAGTTTGAATTTTCTGATTTTATTTTGATTTGAAATTGAAATTGAGAATTAGGTTGTTGGTCTGTCTGCCAATGGAAAGAGGAAATGAGAAGGAAATATATGTCCAGACAGAAATAAAAAGGCTGCTAAGGTTTAGAAAATTTATTTGTATAGACAAAGATAGATAAGAAATGAATGGACGTAATGAATTGGTTTGAAACGAAAATAACGACCAGAAAAGCCCATTTCGTTTCCGAAATGAAAGTGGGTCATCCAATATATCAAAATATATGTTTTCAATATTTTTGAACTCAATAGAACTAGTTTCAAATATTAATTCCATCATATATAGAAGTTAGCTTTTAAAATCATCTTATTTTAATTGAATTCATTAAATTGATTTCTACGCGTTTCGAGCTCGCATAATCAAACGATAAGTCCGATCGCTACGAAACTTGAAATCTTACAATAATTCACTGTTACGGATCCGATGAAACTAGTTTTGTCGAAATCTGAGACAATGGCCAAAATGGCTAATTTTCACGTCAATTAAATTGATTTAATCACCTTAAATTCTAAATTTAAAAGTTAACAATTTATCATCATTTCTGATTAATCTTTTAAAATAAATTTTCCATGCTAATCCAATAATTAAATATTACACAAATTTTAAGGTTCAATTGTAATAGTAATAAGTTCATTAATTATAATTTAATTTCCAATAAATTCATTATTTAGATTTACATTCTTCTTATTTAATCAACAATACCCTATGAATATAATTAACATTAGTTTACATTTTATTGCATTCTTATCCTACAGTTATCATCTTTTACCATATTAATTGCAATAATTAATTAAATAAATTTTATTGATTTCCAAATTAATTTCAAACAAATTAAATAATGAGACGATAAGTAACCATTGTTACTTTTAAATAATTTAATCACATTTATAAATTTATTGTTTACAACAAAGATTATAACTACTTACAACATCACTGATTTCATATTCTATATTAACCAATTGCAATTAATTACATACGATTTCACCATTAGATATAACATTTAATTTATTTCCTTATTTACAATTTTAACCAAAGTAGCTTTACAATTATTTTAAATTGATTGGAATTACATTAAAAAAGTCATCAATTACATTAAATCAACATTATTAAATTACATCCAAATAATCTTTCCATTTATAGTTCATAAATTTTAATTTCTCACAATATTAAATTCAAAAAACTCTTATTTAATTTAATATTTTTAATTATCGAAAAATACCTGTCGTTACAAGGTTAAATGGAATAAATTTTGTAAAATGGTTCATAAATGAATTTATATGAAATATGTTAAACGAAAAGTGAAACAATTGAAATTTAAAAAATTGAATTAAATAAATTGAATGTAAAGGAAATAGATATAAATAATTGGAAGTAAACTAATTAAATGTTAATAAAAATTGGATATTGATAAGAAATGAAGTGTAAATTTAATATTGACAATGGAAATGTAAAGTGTGATAATTTGGATTAAGTAAATGAATATTGATAATTGTTGAATGGTTTCTTTGGTTATAAATCGTTGTTATTACTATTTTGATTGCATATGATTGTTATGGTTGTGTATCGATGCTTGTGCTTATGTTTTGAATTCAGAATTTATGTTAAATGGTTTTATTGAACTTATACATGTTTTATATTTTATTATAAGTGAATAATATTTTAAATTGAGTTGAGATAGGTATATACGAAGACCGTTTGGACGTATACGCGGATTTATTTTGCTTTTGCTTGGTTAATACGAGCGAAATCGCTCATATTAATAATAAAAAGGTACATATCTCGGATTACATGCCGCACTTTTATACTTTTTCCTACGGGATGCCTCATCATTGAGATGAGACGTATATTTGGCATATTTGATATATATTTGTGTTATATATTCTATTGTAAATTTTTTTCGATCTAGCCGCGCAAAGAAGACTCTGCCGAAATTTTCCACAAATCCGGGCTTTAGAAAAGTTTTGAGATTTTAAAATTTTGTAACTTGTTTTAATATATAAGTTATATTTCTCATAAAATCGATATCAAAGTGGCATAGCTAGAACATAGTAAAGGTTTTGTAAATAAGATTTAAAGTTTTATAAGTTGATTATTTTGAAAAAATATATCAAGCGTTAAATTCCTTACTTAAACTCTTTTCGAGGACAAAAAGTTTTGAGTAGGGAAGAATGTAACGACCCGTATTTTTAACTATTTTAAACTATTAAATTTAACATAATTATTAAATAAAAATGGTTAGAAATAAAAATTTAATGATATATCTATGAAGTTATTTAATATGAAATTGAATGAAATCTTGAAATAATAAATTTTGAAGATTTAGACAATAATCAGTATTGAAATGGAATTCTATATTTGAACGTGTTTATAATCAATAGTTGGAATTGAATAATGATTACTGAATTACTGTAAAATGGAAGTAGTTGCTTTATTATTTGAATTCGTTTTGAAAATTAAATTTTATAAGTTGAATAACTTGTATTAAAATATGGTGATTTATGGGATAATTAAATTATATAAATTTAATATTGGAATTATTTAGTAATTGAATCTTGAATTAATCTGAATGAAAATGATATCAGAAATTTATTTATTTAAATTTAAATATGAATGAAGTCCGTTAACATTTAAAATTGAATTTAAAAGTGAATGAATAGAAATTGGAAATTTTATATTTTAATTAACGTGTAAAAATAGCCATTCGGGCAACTATTTCAGATTTCGACGAAACTGTTTCATCAGATCCGTAATAGTGAGTTATTATAGAATCTCAAGTTTCGTATAGATCAGACTTATCCTTTAGCCGTGCGAGCTTGAAGCGCGTAGAAATTATTTTCAGAATTTAATTAAAATAAATTGATTTTGAAAAGCTATTTTTTGCATACGATCGAATTAGGTCTCGAGCCTATTTCCATTGTGTTCGGATTATGAGTAAAGCATTGCGAATGCTAGGCGGCATGTTTCGTTTGGAGTTCGAGAATTTCGGATGTATGAAGCTGGAGGTTTTCTAATTTTAAATAATACATATTTATTCACTCATTCCAACATTTCGTACACACTCAGCCCTTTTGTCAACCCTGTACTCCCTCTTTCCCTCTCTCCCTCGTATCTTCAGCCAATTGAAGGAAGCTAACTAAAAAAATAAAATAAACAAAATAACGATCGTAAGGGGAAGAAGTGGTTGCGGCCGACGACAGCGATGGCCATGGAGGGCATGAGGGCGGCAGCTTGTGGAGGGGGTAATCGATCGATTTAGAGTTTCGCGTTTAGGTGTTTCGGGTTTTTGGATCTGCACAAGAGGTGGAGGCGCTGAAGTGGGCCATGCTTGCAGGGGAGGTGGAGAACGTCTGGGCGCTTGCAATGGCGTGGTCGGATCGCCATCCAGTCATGGTCAGTGGCGTGCGCGTGGATATTATCGTCGCGTGCTGAAGGGTAGGCGTGAACGAGATAGAGTAGAGAGGAAAAATGTTTTGTGTATTATTATTATTATTATTATTTTGTTAATTAAATTTAAATTATACCGTATATTAATAAAAATCATACCTTTTGCATACGAGGTCTGTTTCCAGTGAAACGAGTCGCGATGCGACCGTATCGACAACGTCTACATCTTGGAATCAAAGTGGTATTTATTTGAAGCTGAAAATATTTTTAGTTTCAGATAAAAGGTGAGTGTTTATAATGCTCACGACGTACTAAAATAATTTTTGTGTTAGTTAAATTGACATCATGAAGTTATTTAATTTTTATGACTATTGTTTGGAAATGAAATTGACATATGAATTCAGTGTATAAATTAAAATTGACAGTTAAATTTGAAATTAAAATTAAATTGCCGGTTAAATACCCCATATTGATAACTATGTAATTGTTGTGAATTATGGACTGATTTGGATGTTGATTGTGATAGATGCTACTGATTGATATTTTGGATGATTTGGATGTTTATTTATTTTTATATATCCTGCCATCATCCTGCATATTATTTACAATATATAAAACTATAAATTGAATTCTTTTGAATAAATTAAGAAATAGGTTGAAATGATATATACCTATGATATTTATTTTGGATTGAAATGATATATATCCATCCCTGAAATTAAATCGAAATAATTTTTCACTTGGCCATAGGATAGAAAATTATATACGGACACCAGATTGGTTAAATTAAATGATTTTAAGATTTTGATTGGAAATTATTTAAATTGATTTGTATTTTAAGAAATAAAATCAAATTTATGAAATGGAATCATTTTTGAACTCGAGCTCGAAATGTTAAAAAGAACTTGTCAACAGGATTTGTTTAAAGAATCGAGTTTGAAATTTTGAAGTTATAATTGAGAAACCATTTGGATGATGGAAATTGATTTGTTTAAGTGATTTGAACTTTTACTCGTACTTTGAAATAAATCCAAGAAAAAGTAATTTAAATGGATATTTCAAAATTTGAGCTTGGAATTGAATTATTTTAAAGATTTGAATCTTAAATTGAATATTGAAGTTAAATTTAATTTAAGCGATTTAAATCGATATTCTGAAATCGAACTCGAATTTATATAAATCGAAATGGTTTAAAATTTAAAATTGAATTGAAATAAATTCAAATTGGAATTGAATTGAAATTAATTGGAATTGAAATCGAAATTGAATTAATTTGGAATCGAAATCGAAATCGATTTGAATTAGAGTTGGAATCGAAGTGAAACCGATTTGAAATCGTAATTGAATCGATTTAAATGGAAATGGAAATTGATTTGAATTGGAAGATTTGAAATTGAAACTGTTTAACTTTGAAACTATTTTCAAATAAATTATTTTAATATAAGCTATTTAAAACCTATCTTTTTAAAACATTTAAATTATTTTGATTTTCCAAGCTATTTTACTATATAAACCATTTCAATATTCAAACTATTTATATTAAACCGTTTTAACTATTTAACTATTTTAAAACTATTCAAGCTATTTTCTAAGAATTCAAACTGGTCAGAGTGAGAATTATTTGTATTTAAATCATGGATTGAAATATGAATTGGGTTAAAAGGAAGTTATAACCTAAATTGAAATTCAAAACAATTTTGGAAGCGAAATCGAGATATTAAGAAGAAAATGATTTTGAAGTGAAATGGTATATTTTGAGTAAATATGATGATGTCAAAATGAATTTGATTTTGAAGCGAATATGATATTTTGATATAAAGTACGAATTGTTTTCGAAATATAAAAGTACCAACCGGTGTGTAAAACGCCGTTTGGTTGTTAAAGAAACTAGGGCCTCTTATTGAAATACTCTCTGTCAATAATGGAATCACTTTAACAACTGTGTGTGCGGAGGAGACTCTAGAACGAAGTGGTTGGATTTGGCATCGTTTGCTGGATTTGAAGAAAGAGAACGATGATGGATATACCCTGGTACTTTGTGCAAATTTGAAATGACTAAAACCAGACGGCATAACGGGGCCAAGCAGGCTAATTACCCCTAGCGGACATTCGTTCTTCGATTTTTTTGGACTCGGTCCATATTATTCCTCTTGTTGTTGGTTTCTATTGGTGCACCTTGATTGTGGGATAACTTCCCTTGACTTGATATGGGATGGATGGACGCGGTGGGCGGTCGTGGCTGTGATGCGTTATCACTAGCCCTACGGCCCGAACTGGTAGTATCCTACCTTAGGCACTGCCTCACGTGCCTTGCCATACTTTTATCCTTATACGGGACCTCTACGATTTTGGTTTAGTGTTGTCGTATCACATGCATCACTGGCTACCGATGTGCTATTGGTTGTGCTAAATACAAATTGTACTACATTGCTTAAAAACACATGAAGGGGGATTAATGTAAAACCTTAACGCTAAGAAAAATACTTATTTGACTAATTAGACATTATATATGTAGCGTATTCTACTACATATAAATATTTTGACGGATCCTTAAGAGATGGAAAATCCCGTAACATTTCTTGAGTTATTGCACGCACATTATACACTAGATAGGAGATGTGAAATCCCGTATACATCTCTGACGCAATTACACTCTTGTTATGTGATATCGATTTGACTCACATAAGGATATTTTAGTCCTGACTCGAGTGTTTTGTCTTTTCATTACGTTCGGGTCAGTCCAAAGTATTTTAGAGCATTGAAGATTATTTTTCTGGAGGACAAAGACAAAGTTTTGGTATATTATTACTATTATTATTCCTACATCATGTTGTCTGTTGCATTATTTTATTTATCCCTATTGTATATATAACTATGATAAATGTTGTATAAATTATAATCAAATGTATAGTAAACAGCTTCATGAACTGTTTATTTAGTTATTATATTTTATCGTTCAGTTGCGAGATTCTGTGTTTATTTAGGTTGGACACGTGTGGATTATTATCGATTTAAACCTTCCAAAATATGGGTCGTCACAGCTTTTTTTAGCCGACACAAACTGTCGCCACGTACTATCACCAAATGAAGCCGTTCTAGTAGTGGTAAAGACAGAGTCATAGATTCAGAAAGCCATTTCACTTTATAAAAGATAGGGGACGACAGATTCTATCTTGTTACATGGCTTTAATTATGTACAAATTATTTTCTAGGTGAAATAGCATTGTAAGTGCTCTCTATTCCACGCCCTCGAGAATGGAATCCCATCTACTATTGCCAGCTTGAAAGTGTTATCTTCAAGCTTTTACTCGATTGCGTAAGGACCTTCCTAACTCTGGCCTAAGTTTTAAGGGCTTGGGAAGATTTGTTTGAGAACCAAGTCATCAATTTCAAAGGTCCGATTCCCGACCTTAACATTGTAATATCTAGCAACTGGTTTCGATGTGCAACTGCTCTTAAGTTAGCTTCATCACTCTTCTCATCGATCATAACAAGAGACATCAGCAGGAGTTGCCATTTGTCCATAGATTGTAGTGAGTCACTCGATGAAAAGGTAATTCTAGTTCAACCAGAATTATAGATTTTGATCTGTAGGCTAAGGCAAATGGAGAGTGGCCAGTCGTTGATTTGTGGGTCATCAAATAAGACCAAAGTGCCAATGGAAGTTCACCTACCCACTTTCCCTTAGCCTTTTCAAATCACTTCTTTAGAATGAACTCAATAATTTCATTTATGGCTCCAATTTGTCCATTTTCCTGGAGGCGTGCCTTAGCAGCAAATCTCTTTTTTATGCGATGTCGGCGGCATAAATCTTTAAACTTGGTGCCATCGAATTGGGTCCCGTTATCGATAACAATTGCTTGTGGAACTCCAAAGCAACAGATGATGTTCCGGACCATGAAGTCGATCACTTTCTTTGTGGTAGTTGTAGCCAATAGGTCTACTACAACCCATTTGGTGAAGTAATCAACTGCAGTGATGGCGTGCTTCATGCCGCCTTTAGACATTGGCAATACACAAATGATATCAATTCCCCAAGCTGCAAATACCTAAGGTATGTATCCATAAATGAAAGCAGCACATATCCGACCGTTGAGTCCGCCAACTTATCAACCCTTGGAAGCGGGAAGCTATCCTTCGGGCTTGCCTTATTCAAATCAGAATAGTCGATGCATATCCTCAATTTCCCATTAGCTTTCTTCACTACAATCGGATTAGGTATCCACTCCGGGTATAAGGCATCACGAATGAAGCCATTTTCCTTTAGCTTATCTACCTCTTCTTTAAGTCCCGAAGATCTCTCCGGAACTAGGCTAAGGCATTCCTGTTTCATAGAAATGCGTTTGGGATTTACGTTTAATGCATGGCTTGCTATCTCCAGGGAGATCCCACACATGTCCAAGTGCATCCAGGAAAATAAATCTAGGTTTGCTTAAAGAAAACCAACCAACTTCTTCATTACTCTCACATCAAGTTTTGATCCGACCTTCAGGACCCGATTCGAATAATCGTGGCTAATCAGAATATTGATCGTTAATTCGGCCATAGTTGCTCTTCCATTCGATGGCTCTATCCATAGGTCTATATCCATATGGAACTGACGGTGCTTCCCGAGCTAGGGCTGAGGTAGTGGTTGCTATGCATCCAAAGTCTTGATGCAGAGGGCCCCCTCTACACTTTTCCCTTTCTCTCTTCCCCTTGCTTCCTTTAGCTCGGCGACAAACCGTTCGTGGTCCAGCCCTTGATCTACTTGTACTATTCCCACACCATTCTTTATAGGAAACTTCATTGTCAAGCACTAAGAAGCTATAACCGCTCTGATTTCAACCAGGACCGGCTGACCTAAAAATGCGTTGTAAGCAGAGTAAATATCCAATACCACAAAAGCCATGACCTATAATAGCTTGTGGTCGCCCTCACCAAGCACCACCTATAATTCCACATATCCAACTGGCTCAATAGGCATCTCTTTAAATTCTTGTTTCCAAGATTTACATGGTTTCAGGTCCTTCCCTTCACAAAACTTCTGATCGGAGGATTTTTTAAACAAAATGTTGATTGAACTCCCATGGTCAACTAACACTTTCAGTACAACAGCGGGGCCAATCGTTGCCGTAATCACGAGCGGGTCAATCTTTGGGGCTTCAACTCTATTAACGTCTCTGTTTTGAAAAACAATATCATCTATCATAGTTTTGTATATTTTTCCGGAGCTCCATCTTATACAACAAAGCGGCTCTCATTCTTTGTATATTTCAAAGCACCAACATACCTATCAATCTAACTCTTATCGACTGGATATGGTTCACCGATGATTGTATTAGTCATTAAACGTTTTTCAAGCCACATAGGGCTATCACTAGCCCCAGCTTGCCCACATTGGGACATTGATCCAAGGGGGTTAGAATTTCCTTGCACGCCATCCTACAGGGCTTTCACACATTGCTGCAACTTCCTTTTGTGAATCCATTCCTCGACCATATCATGCTAGTGCCTGCATTCATTGGTATTATGACAACATGCCTCATGAATCTTGCAAAACTTGCCAGATTTTTTCTCCTTCTCAGTCGACTTTCTCAGAGCCTGCTTCCTGTACTACTTAGTACCTTGAGTTTCCAAGTAAATATTCTCTATTGAGTTATTCAACTCAGTATAGCCGTCATGCTTAGGAATCCGGAGATAATTCCTATTATCTGTTTTTCACTTCCTGGCCCCATTACTATTACGTTTTTTCCCATCATTCTTGTTGCCAATGTCTACATCCACATTTTCGAAACTCCCATTGGAATGTTTCACAACAACATTCCTTTGTATAACCTTAGCTGAACTCCCAGCATCACCTCTTCGGGGATGATTGCACGCCTTTTCCAAGCATAAGTATTAATTAGTGTTCTTGTTGAAAAATATCCATCATCGATGGGGTTTCATTACCAACCATATCCTAAAATCAGTCTCAGGATGAATCCCCCTAATCAACGCCATCAATACCATGTCATCCTTTGAATTAGTTACTCCCATTACAGCTATATGGAACATATTCAAGAAACCTTTTAATGACTCTCTCACACCGCAGAAGAGATTTAATAAGAACATCACATCTGTTAGGCGTGAAGCGTGCCGATGGAATTGCCCTGGAAATTTTCACGTCAACTTAGTAGAAGATGATATGGATCTTGGCGGAAGCTAGGTGAACCACATCGTTGCTACTCCCTCTAGTAATATTAGAAAACAATGAAATTTCACAGCATCAAATGCTCTAGCAGTGTCCATGTGCCACTTATATTTCATCAAGTGCTGCCGTTTTTCCACCGTACATTGTCGACATTACAAACATTCGCGAATACTTCTGAAGTAGAATGTTCTCGGTAAACGGATTCCGCCAGTAACATCCCATATCTAAAAGCCAAAAACTAAGCGCTATAGATGCTACAGTAATCTATAGTATTAACCTCTAGTGACAAAACACGGTAATGTTAATGGTATCCACAATATCAGAAGCACTTGAATATAAAAAATCATAGATTTCAAAAAATAACATTTACTAATTACATTTCAAAACAAGTATTCATATTCAAGTTACATAATCCCATAATCGTTCCCCAAGCAATGGTCAAATATAATTATACAATATGCCAAGAGCGACATATGACGATGCCCCCTTGGTTGTTCACAGAAATATAGTCATATCTGACACAATATACACAGCAGAATCAAAATAAACTGCAACCCTTAAATTAGTTATCCGTCAGCAACCTGCTCGTCTTTGGAAGCTTTATTCGCCATAACAACAAAAACCTTAAAACCTCAACCCTCGGCCTAATCAAATCAATTTTGAGCACCCGAGAGTTTAAGGTGAAGAAAAAACTTTGAGTCAGACATAAAGCCTGGTGTGAATAATATTGTTCATCTCTGTTATTTTATGTTAAGCGAGACCACGCTACTTAGCGGAATGGGTTTCCCCTCACTAACATCCTTTTAAAACATATCTTTTGCAAATCTTTTCCTGTAACCAAAATTGGTTAAAATCTGTACAAAATCATTATGTAAACATACATATCAGGTAATAAATAAACTATTTGTTCAAACACTTTATTTTTATTTGGCTAAACATTGACCTTTGGCTGACTCGGGCCTACCAGACAATATAACAAAATTTAGCTAACATCTGTTAGACACTTTACTTCTTCTAGATGTCCTGTCCTTAACTGTTTGTTAAATACTTCTCTTCTGCATGGTCTATCCTTAACTTATCATCACCTAGGTTCACCTGATCCTAATGGTTTTGCGGGCTCAATAATAACCTATCTATATACAAACATGTATTCCTTTATGCGTGTAATCATAATTTTTGACTTATTTGTGACAGCCCTATAGCAGTCCCATCTGGTATTCTAATTCTGAGTCATTTTACTTAGGGATCCCTTCCCAAAATTTTCCTTGAAAACCTTTTCAAAATGATTTAAAACCTTTAAATCAAACTCAAATAAGGAAATATATAATCTCTATGCTTTACTCAAAATCCACTTGCCATGTTATATATATATGTATATCATAGCTGATGAAAACATTTAACCTTTGAAAGTCCCCCTTTCAAATCTATAGAAAGTACCCCTTTCGAAACCACTGAAAGTACCCCTTTTGAAACCGTTGAAAGTACCCATTTTGAAACCATTGAAAGTACCTCTTTCTAAACCAAGTAAAACCCATTCTTTTATCTAGACCTAAAGGCCAAAACCTTCCTTTCGAAACCATTCTCATAAATCCTTTCGAAACCTCTGAAAAACCTTCCTTACGAAAGCTTTAAAACCTTAGACATCTTTCTTTTAAAACTTTTAAACATTACCTTTCAAAACCCTTGGAAAACCTTCCCTTTTAATCCTTTCGAAACAACTAGAAAAGACCATACCTTTCAACTCCTTCAATACCATAGGGAAATCACCCCTTCGAAACCTTACTTTAAAACCTTTCGAAAGCATCAAATATAAACATTTTGAAAGCACCTGGGTTCAAATTAAAACATATGGAAAAACATCTTTCGAAATCATTTTAATCACTATTTCGAAAACCATTTGGGTTATACTTTAATTGTGCAAAAGGGTCATTAAAACCATTGAAGTCGAAAAACATTCTTTCAAAAGCATTCCTAAGTAAAGAAGTGATGGTGTCAAAACCATCCTTTCAAAAGCATTGGAGAAGTGGCCAAATTTTAGAAAACAAAGTACCCTTTCGAAACCCTTTGGATCCAAAGGTAAAAAGGCGATAGCAAAAGGATTTCAACATAGTTGAACGTAATCATTTAAAAATAAAGGCGCTACCCAATCAAAAAAATTTCTTTTAAAACCATTTGACCTATTCGAAAGCTAACCAAGTCGAAAACTACTTAGTCGAAAGCAAGCAGGCGCATTTTCATTCAAAAGCAAAGTAAAGCCTCAACTCCTCCAGAACCCATGGTTTCGATCCTATACCTTCCGCCTAAATCCAATTCACTACGTACCAGTTCCCTGATACTATGTGCATTGGTTTTGATTGTGCTGGAGGCGAAGGTAAAGAGGCGGAACCTGGTGGCGAAAGCATCCAATCAGTGAAAAACATGTTTATTTTTCCTTTTAAACTATTTCTTTTATACCTAACCTGCCTTGTTTGTCTAAATCTGATTGGTTGTCATTTTATTTTTTCAAAAGTGCTGCCAATTTCTAGAAATAACAAGTTCTAATTATTTGCAAAGAGATCCTTCTCCTTTTATAAATATAAAAAACATTTAAGTCTCATACCTTAAATAATTTTATATATCCATTAAATCATTTAGGAAAAAACTACAACAATTCAAGAAGATCTCTTTTAATATGTTTTCCAACATATAAAAATTTAAGACACAAACCTTTTGTTATTTACCCGTAAATAATTTATTACCCAAAATAATATTTTTATTACTAGAAATATTATATAAAATCCACAAAAATTCAGAAAATTATGAAAATTGAAGCCCATCTCTAAAATATAATTTTTGGTTTATATAAAAATTTGCAAGGCATTTGGATGTCATTTAATAGAGTTTTTACCTTAAAACATATCATAAAATCAATATAAACATGAATAAATCATCAACAAGTATATATAATCATTCCATTACTCCAAAACATGGCAAAACATTGCAAAACTTTTCGGATTTCTCCTAAAATCGAAAACAAAACAAATGAGAGATGTAAGCATTATTCACCTTAGTTTTAGGGACTAAGGATGTGAAATTTGAATGAATTTGATGTTGATTAAGCTTCCCCTTTATATTTCTTTCTCTAGCTCTTGTTAACGGTGGCCGGCCTTAGCTTTTAAAATTTTGAAAATGAAATGAGCGTATATAGGATACACGGCCAAGGGTTCAAGATATAAGAATAACCTCTTTCCTATTTTACCCTTCCTATATTTCATGTTATACTCTTCTTTTAGTTCATTGTTTAAATGGCACGACTACTCCTTAAATTAATCAAATCTAAATCTCATAATCAAACACATTATTTTATTTTATTTAGCTAATTAAATATCCTAAATAATGTCATCAAAATTATGGGGTGTTATAGACTCCCCTCCTTAAAGAATTTCGTCCTCGAAATTACGGTAAGGTACACAACAAATCGATCAAGTAGGTAAAACATACCATCAAACAAGTCAGGATAAGCATCTCTAATCCTGCTCTCAACCTACCAAGTACAGTCCCTGTCATCGTCACTCCACTGGACCATAATTAATCTGACTGTATTGGTTCTAAGTCTCCTCTGATCTCTTGCAATTATACCTACTAGCTTTCTAACTATGGTCCAGTCCGGTTCTACCACTATTTAATCTAGCACAGTCGGTGCAATAACAGTCTCTGGGTCTCTAACACACTTTCTGAGATGAGAAACATGGAAAACATCATGGACTTCTGCTAAACTGCTCGGTAACTCAACTCTATACACGAGTTTCCTGTTCCTCTCTATAATAGGAAAAGGTCCAACGAATCTCGGTGCCAACTTTTCTGATCTTCCGAATCCGATCATACTCTTCAACGATGACACCTTAATAAATACCTGATCTCCAACTGAGAACTCTAAATCTTTCCATCCTCTATCTACATAACTCTTCTACCTAGATTGAGCCTCCTTCATTCTTGCCCGAATAACCTCAATATTTTCTGCGGTTTCTCTAACTAAATCTGGACCAAGAACTAACCTATCACCGGTCTCCAACCATCAAACGTGAGATTTGCATGGCCTTCCATACAAAGCTTCAAACGATGTCATCCCAATACTAGTCTGATAACTGTTGTTATACAAAAACTAGATTAAATGCAAATGGTCTTCCCATGATCCCCTGAAATCAAGAACACAATTCTTAACAAATCCTCCAAGATTATGTTAACTCTCTCCGTTTGCCTATCTGCCTACGGATGGTAAGAGGTACTCATCTTGAGCTTGGTTCCCAAAACTTCCTCTAGACTCTTCCAGAACTCACTAGTGAATAAGGAATCTCTATCGCTTACTATACTACTAGGAATTTCATGCAGTTTAACCACATTCTTCATAAACAATTTCGCCAAAACAAGAGCTGTCCTAGTTGACTTAACTGAAATGAAATGGGCACTCTTGGTCAATCTGTCCACTATGACCCATATTCTTTCATTTCCTCTATTCGACCTTGGTAACTCGTCAACAAAATCCATAGAAACAGAATCCCACTTCCATACCAAAATATCCAATGGTTGAAGCAACCCACTTGGCTTCTGGTGTTCAGCCTTTGCCAATTGGCAATTCAAGCACTGCTTTACACATAAGCCAATACCTCGCTTCATACCTTCCCAGAAGAAATTTCTCTTCATATCCTAATACGTCTTAGTTCCTCCTAGATGAATAGAGAACTTCGAATGATGGCATTCCTTAAAAACTTCTTTCCTTATGTTTCCTACACTCGGAACACATAACCTTCCTTTCTTTCTCAACCACACATTTTGGTTAAGACTGAAATTCTTTAAGTCATCGCTCTCGGTTCCTTCCCTTAACTTCCTGATCCGTTCAGCTAACACAAGATCCTCTTCCTGTTTAGAAGCAATCCTTTCGATCATCACTGTTCGAACTTCCAAACAAGATAACACTACGGTTTCTCCGCTAGACCTTGCCTCAGATTTCCACTGTAATCTGCAATCTGCCAATGCTTCCAAATCTTTCCACTCAGCAATCATCGCTAACAATGCATTCTGATGTTTCCTGCTAAGCACATTTGCAACCTTGTAGCCTTTCCCCGGTGTGTACTTAATCCCAAAATCATAAGTGGCAATAAACTCTAACCATCTCTATTGTCTCATGTTCAGCTCCTTCTGGGAGAACAAATACATCAACAACTTATGATCTGTATATAACTCAGACCTCTCTACCAAAAGGTAATGTCTCTACACCTTCAATGCAAAAATCACTCCAGCCAATTCCAAATCATGCGTTGGATATCTGACCTCATGCGGTCTAAGCTGTTTAGAAGCATAGGCAATCACATTTCCTCTTTGCATCAGCATAGCTCATAATCCTGTTCCATACGCATCGATATAAACCACCAAATCATGATTCCCTTCCGGAACAACCAACACAAGTGCATGGGTCAATAAGTGTTTCAAACTCTGGAATGCTTCCTCACACTTATCATTCCACACAAACTTCACATCCTTTCTCGTTATCTTGGTCATCGATGCTTCTATCCGTGAAAAATCCTTAATGAACCTCCGATAATAACCTGCTAATTCAAGGAAACTCTTTATCTCAAACACTATCTCGGGCTTGTTCCAACAACTCACTGCTTCAATCTTAGTCGGATCTACTGACAAACCTCTCTCTAAGACTATATGACCAAGAAACTTTACTTCCTTCTTCCAGAAATGACATTTCAAAATTTTTTCCTTTAGCTGATGCTGCCTTAGTGTCTCAAGCACCACTCTAAGATGAACTTCATGCTCTATTTCATCCTTAGAGTATATCAAGATATCATCTATAAAAACCAATAAGAACCTATCCAAGTGCTCTCAGAAAACTTGGTTCATAAAATCCACAAAAAAGCTGGTGCATTAGTCAGTCTGAACGGCATAACTGACCATTCGTATGATCCATATCTTGTCCTAAACGCCATCAAAGGTATACTATCCTCTGCTACTTCGAGCTAATGGAAACCTGTTGCCAAATCCAACTGGGAAAATACCTTGGCTCCACTCAAATGGTCGAACAAATCATCAATTCTTGGCAATGGATATCGATTCTTTATCGTCCTCTCATTCAACTTACGATAATCGATACATAGCCTCAACGATCCGTCCGACTTCTTAGCAAACACCGCTGCTGCTCCCTAAGGCGAACTACTCGGCCTGATAAAACTCTTGCCTTCGGAATCCACCAATTGCACCTTCAACTCCCTCATCTCTATAGGGGTCATCCTGCTTGGCGGCCTGCTCACCGATTCTGCTCCAGAAACCAAATCTATCCGAAACTCAATGGCTCGTTACGGTGGCAATCCCACTACAGGCTCAAAAACATCCATGAATTTTGTAACCACGAAAACTCGATTCAGCTCATCTTCTAACTCCATAACGACCAACAAAGCATTCACCTCACAACAAAGATTATAGTTTACAATAAAGAGTTAACTCACAAACAAGGCATAAAATACTTCAACCCCTATTTCTGAATCCTCGAATCATTCGCTGACTCAAACTCTAGCATAGCCGCCTCCACCTATTTCTCATGTACGCCAACCGCCAATCACCATTGCGGACATCTGAGCCGCCACCTCGATCTCCTCATGCATGTGCCCAAGCATTGCCCCCTTTTAACGCAAGCTATGGTCGTGCCCCCGTTGATGCGTGGGAATACAACTTCTATTTTTAATGATATATGAATTTATTTAAGGCAAGGAGAGGGATTTGAGGAAAATAGGTAGGCTTGAATAAATAAGATAAGGATAGGAAATAGATGAGGTTGAATAAGTAACTGGGAAAGATGTTTGTGCGCCTTAAAAGATTATTAGGTCCAAAATGAAATAAAAGAATTGCCATTTCTTAACCTACAAATCACTACTAACTTTTTTTCAATTATTTAAAATATTTTTGCACTTATAAAAATTATTCAAGCCAATACAAAAAATTTCCAAATTTTATTTTGCATGAAATTATCTTTCTCGATAGTTAAAATACCGATTTTAACCCTTAAAATGATTTCAAAGTAATTATTTTTTCCTCAAAATAATCTCAAAACTCACAAATATATTTTATTCCATAAACATAAATTTTTTAAGTGAATTTTGGATATACATAACAAAATTCAAATGTCAATTTGAATTTTACATTGATATTTCATATTTTATTTCAAAATAAACCAAAACATTAACTTTATTGAATTTAATTCAACATAAATCCCCAAAATAACATTTTAATTGTATTTATCAAAATTTCCAACCTTTTTATTCGTTTAAAGTATTTTTCACAATTCAAATCCATTTCTATTCATCAAAATCTCAATCTAAATCCAAAAATACATTTTATTATACTTATTTTATTCAGCTCCTTACCAGGATGTTACAATATATATGCTTTTAATTTCGACTTTAGAAAAAAATTATAGCCAAAAATTACATATGTATATATAATGATATCAAATTTTACTTTAAATTTAAATTAATGTGTAAATCCTAAATATTGGGAATAGATGTTGATCAAAATATTAATTGTTTATCATGTTAATTAAATATATATGAGTTCCCTATTTAGTAGGAAAGATGTTTTAATAAACATCACGCAGGATATATGTTATGAAATATATACTTGTATAATTCATATATACATATGAATCATTAACACGCACATACATATTTCAAATAACTTGAAATAAATAAGTAAATAAATATATGAAGAATACACACACACGTTGGTTATGTTCAAATATAATTAGTATTAAGAGTATATATATTGTTATCATATATACATATTCGTATATGAATAATTTACATTGTAGTATGCATAGACATTGAATACCAAATACATGTATATAATGCTTGTTATTAACATATTGTTATGTTCACCAAATACTAGATATATATGTGTGTGTATAGTTATAAATCCCATTAAATATATGTGTATGTATGTATATATGTGTGTATGTATCACTATACATTTATCTTTCTTATCATGTGATTATGTTCACGTAAAATTAAGCTAATACATATATTGAGTATATTAATACTCACATAATATAACTAAATAATTTTTGAATCAAATCAAGCTAAATTTATACTAAATATGATTTAGTATAATCTGTACATTTGTTCATAATAACACAAAATTGATCTTTGGATAAATTTAATAGAATGATTTTTTTTATCAACCAATTTTGCCCATTGTGCGACCCTCTAGATCCAACACCAACCTCGCAAAAAAGTTAGTATCCTTCCTTACCTAACAATCAGGGTGTAATCCTTCAAATTATCGCCTACTCCTCTAACTTTAGTTACCTCAAAGTTAAATCATTTTATATAATCTCCGAGGGTTTCCTTTTCTTCTACTTAATGCCGGTCAAAGATACGACATCTTTTATCTTGTCTTTGTCTATCTAGAAATGTTGTTTGAATAGTTTAGTGAGATATTTAAATAACTATGTATTTGCGAGATTTAGGTTATAATACTACTTTCCAACAAGTCTTGTAAGTGTTATTAGAAAGATTCAACATTTCATGGGATCTTGCGCATATGCGGTCTCCATAACAATTATATTACTTTGGAGATGGTCAGTTAGATCCGGGGTTCCATCTTACTGGGGAAATAGTAGGGGTTTGTACCCATGTAGAAATCAACAATACAAGGTAATCTATTCTTCATTGAGATGATTGTATCTCTTTATTTTTGGTAATTTATATATATTTCTACATCGTTTGGAAGAGCTCCGCCTTATCATGGTTCGGGTGTTTCGAGCATGATAGTCTCTCTAGTAATTCCTTGGTTCAACATCTAATGATGCTAACCTCAAATTTTTACTTCCATCATGATTATGCCTTCTACATCTTACATCGCATCTATGATTTTTCAGTCACTCTTATTCCATAAGTGTCCACCCAACCGCTTTGTTGGGCGAAGTTTCAACTGGCACGAGCTTGGCTTTGGGTTTCCAATGTTAGCTCCATCTGGAATGTTTGCTCTTTTGTTTCCTCTTTCATTTTGAATTTCTCATTCACTTTCTTTGGAACCTCCATAATTTTGATCTGCTAGACTATCTCATGCAATTGCATCAACGCTTCGAATCATTTCTTTTAGTTTACCTCTTTCTTGATTTTTCTCTAGGTTCTGGGGATTTCATTTGAATCTCCATTAGGTTTGCTCCCAACATGATTTTTTTAATGAGTTTTAGGGATTGCATCTGGATTTATGGTAGGGTTACCTCAAACTTGTAATTGGTCGACCAACTCTTATATTAAGGCTCGCTTCTCATTCTACTACAACGATAAATTGTGAACCATATTTGGTAACTGTACATTGGTCAGCCTGTGGATCTGATAAGTTGTTGATGGTTGAACATGTGGTTCACTTGGTTTATGTTCTTTTATATTTGGTGTGTGACTTGTTCTCAACACAGCCAAATTTTATAAAATATTCAAAATCAAACCTCTCGAAAATAGATTTTTCTTGTTATACCATTTATAATACTTCTACATTTACCCTGTTCAAAAAATGACTTTATCAAAAATAAACAAAAATAATATTTCCCTTGTTTATGCTATTTCTACACAAACATCTAATGATTCTATTGTAGGGATTTTAAGATATCTTATTGATATTGGAATATATTTTTTGTATTCAACTTATTTAGATTTCAGAAACAAAAAAATAAATAGAGATAATGAAGGAAACAATACCAAAATAGATAAATAAAAAGGAAATACATGATTTTTACAGAGGTTTAGTCTAATATTGACCTACGTACTCTTTATCTTCATTCATCTTCAACGTCTATCTTCTTCCTTTACAGTCTTTATTTTGAGTTACAACATATATATTATTACCGTAGAGTTTTAGCATATTTTGTTTAAGGAGAAAATGAATTGTCCTATTCTTATTGTAAACTTCTATTTATAGTTTAAGCGAACTATTTTCCTTATATTTTATTAAGATTTACCTTGGAGGCTTTCTTAGTTAATAGACCGATAAAAATATGGAAATCAAGTAATTTTATCACTTAACTATGATCGCTTCGGGTCATACTTGTGTGTGACTCCATGTCAACTTTGATGGCTCCCCAAACATGCTTCAAGCCCTTCTTATTTTGATCGCTTTGGATGTTCCCCGACCTTACTTCAAGCGAAAGCCCGTATTTCCTTTAAGCCAGACCTAAAGTTCCCTTCGAGTGCTCCAGCATGAATTCCATTCCCTTGCTATGCTTTAAGTGCTTCGGTCCTATCTTGATCCAGACCCTGGTTTGGCTTTGAGCCCACTTCGAAGTCAACTTCAAATGTTCCTTGCTTTAAGCATTATGCTTGTTACTTCAAGCGAAACCCCGTATTTCCTTTGAGCCAGACCCAAAGTTTCCTTCGAGTGCTCCAGCATGAATACCATTCCCTTGCTATGCTTTAAGCGCTTCAGTCCTATCTTGATCTGGACCCTGGCTTGGCTTTGAGCCCACTTCTAAGTCAACTCCAAATGTTCCTTGCTCTAAGTTGATGCTCATTACTTCAAGCCGACTTTTCATCCTCGCCTTAGTGCTTTAGGTCTATAGTTTGAGCGCCTTGGGTTTTGTATTAGACAAATTCTATCATAGATATTTTCCTTATTTTACGTTATTTTTCAAATGTTTCTTCGAGTGATTCTTTTATGCTTGGTACTTTTCTAAACATAAGCTTGGATATTTTTGAGAGAGTTTTTTCTTATTTTCTACGCAGTATGTTTGTCTCTCTTTTGTCAGTTTTCCCATGAAATCCACAGTAGTCGTTTCCATATATGAAACTATATTCCACGGTTATTTTTGAATATGAAGAATTATCTTTGAATAAGAATCTTCTGCGCATACACCAAAGTATAGGTATATTAAGTGGAAAATGATATTATCAACCGCAACTTGATTCTTCCGAGTTACGATTTCAAGATAATGATCCTTCCACTATGCACCAACTTCTATGACTTTCTCTTTTTGTTCCTACCTTCAGTTCCAACAATAGTTAAAGAGAGAAATTATATGTCTGATTTTGGAACAAACATATCTTAAGAAGAAGCTTTTCTATGCGCATTTCATCGCTACATAGTAAGTTTAATCATATAGCCAAAGAACAAAGTTCAGATGAACAAACATATTTTATTGTATTTTTTTAATATGGTTAATTGATGACAGCATGATTCAATTCGATCACCACTAGATATACAGTCTAGAGACATATTACTATTCGACTAAGAGCATAAAATTGTTAAATATGTGAGTATATAACTTTTGTTTGATGATAATAAATATATATATATATATATTCATTTAAATGTATTTGTTAATGTACTATTTTATTTTTCATGTAATTAAATAAATATTTGCTGAATAAAATAAATAACATAGAATTTAAATTCAAACGAATATTTTATTCAACCAAATATTTATTACAATTTTAAATAGTACAAATTTGAGCTCTCACTATATATATACAATTTGCAATTACAATACATTTCAATTTACATAACTGTCCTCACTACATATCACTCGTTCACTCGTATTTATCTTCAACTCTATTCCAGATTGAACCTAGCATCTGAGCAATCTGCAAAAATATACACTGACACGGTAAAATTGAAAATAAAATATTTTTGCAGTGTAAAATAAAATGTAATTTTAAAAATATTATTTGCCTCAGTTATTTGGGTTGTTCGTCATCATTTAATTTTGGAATTCATCAAACACGAATAACTTGTGACATGCACAGTGTATCACTGTACATGCCATAAGGCCGTGCACACCATTATACACTTGATAAAATTACAGGGACTAGTGAGCACAAGGTCAAACCCAATTAAAAGCGAGGTTCAACTCAAGTGCAATACAAATAAAGTCATGACACGAGCACAAGATCAAACCCGAGCTGCAAGCTGGATTCAACACAGGTGCAATCAAAATGTACAAGTTCAAGAGAATTGTCAAGACAACTAAAACAAGCCTCCACCAAAAAGTTCAGTGATGTACACATGAAGTAAGCAAACATAGTCAACAAGACTGGTAAGAGAAATCATAGTGCAACCCACCACAAATATGCACAGGAACAATGGAGCATATATATGAACCCAGACAAAATATGCAATGGACAAAACTTCCTAAAGTGACCCAGATTCAAGTATACAAGCAAATGAAAAATCAGATGTTTCAAAGACCAGACAAATAAGTACATATTCAAGTACATTGAACCACACAATGGGAAGTTCAATCCAGAAACTCAAAGGCAGCCAAACCTGAGTACAGGCTCAGAGGCACCAAAGCATGCACAAGTTCATATGCATATAAAGTGCAGACATGATGAAGCCAGTGATACCAGATCACAATATGCAACTCAATTCAACATAACAAACATGCTGCAGTTCGAAACCATGGAGAGCAAGTGACAGGATGGACTGTGATCCAAGCAGTGCACATGTAAACAAAACCAAGTAACATCAAGTGTGCAAATTCAAGTGCATTGAACCACCATGAATCAAATGTCCAGACTAAATACAATGCCACAAAGAAAAATAACCAAGGAATGATATAGTATGCAAATAAAAAAGTGCAAGGCAACAGTGGCGACTTCAAATTATATGGTGATACAACAATGAGCAGTCGAGACAAGTTAATGCTAACATGAAGTACAATAAAACTCAAGTCTGGTCACAACAAACGACAACAGAAACCAAGTGTATATAGCAAGTATACATGTGCATAAGGACCAGACTCAATGAAACAACACTACAACACTACAGATGCAAGCAGACTCGAGTCACAATGCAGCTAGAACCAGCAACAATACCAAATTGAAGCCACCAATAGAACCTGATTCGAAGCATGCAACAACGACTATGATCAATATACATATATAAGCAGTGCAAACAGGGTCAGTGAAACCAGAGACAATAGCATCAGGTTGAAAATACTACAGAGCATGTAACAGTTATTAACAAAGTCAAGTAGCAGCTTCAAACAAAGTAAATGAATCAAAATTGTGATGATCAAGATAAGTACAAGTTAAAAATCAAGTAGCAGTTTTGAACAAAGACAGAGAAGCCGAAGTCAACAAGCATAAAGAACGGAACCAGGTCGAGTTTAAATGCCAACAAATTCGAAACCGTGGTGAGCAAGGAAAACAGTGTCAAAGAATCAAAGCCGAGATAACCAAGCAATCAATAATATACGAATTGAACAAGTCAGTAATAATCTCAAGCATCTAAACGAAGATCAATGACCAAAGCTAAATTAATTGACAAGTTCAAATCAGTATATTTGAACGAAAATATAGGAAATAGAATCCTGTAAAACCCAATCATCATCGGCGTTCAAAAAAGCATTTGAGTTCGAGAAAAACAGATACCAAAAATCAAATCAACAACTCGAATTAGATCGAGTTCAAGCAAGCTAAACAGTAGAACAAAAGTAACAAATTACATACCGAAGTAAGTTTGAACTCGATCAAAATTGAAGGAGCCGTGTGCAAAGAGTAGAAAGCATCGATCGACAAAGCAAGGGACGTAAATCATCATTCGATCGAGTTACTAAAGTCAACGACTTCAATTTTCCAAAGCACTAATTTCAGAGACAAGAGGAACGAGAACGAGCAGCCATTTTCAAAAAGGATACCGGCCTATAATACAAAAGAGAAAGGGATTTAACTTTATCACCTATTTATTTTTTATTGAGCCGGCCTTGTTATTAAGGGATTTTAGTTAATTAGGGTTTTGAATTTTGAAATTGTTTTTACTTTGTATTTTAACTTTTTTAAACGATTGTATTTTCTAGTCATGTGACTAGGGGAAGAACTACGGTGGTGTAGTTCGAGAATTCGCAACTCAGTGGCTGAGTTGTTGCAGGGTTTTTAGCGTAGAGTTAGGTTAGTCGAAAGCGGGTGTCATGAGTTTACGTGTGTAAGCGTCTGACTACTTAATTTCTAGTAGAAACCTTGGGGCAACACGTAGGCAGGGTTTGCCGAAGCTGGGTAAATCTGTGTGTTCTATTTTCTGCATTTACTATTCTGCTATTATCTGTGCTGCTATTATTCTGCTGTGATCTGTGTTGAAATTATTTTATATACTTCCGCAATAAATTTTAATAATCATTATTATCACCCTATTCACTCCCCCTCTAGGGTGAAATCGATCCTACAAAATAGGCCAATTCGGCAGCTTTTTGTTCAATTTGGTACCAGAGCTAGGAAAAGAAGTCAATTTTTGTTTTAAAAAATTTGATTTTTCAAAAACCAATTTTTGTTTTACAAATTTGAATTTTTAAAATGGATTCTTTTAATAATGCTTTTGCTGAGGGTCAATCCATAGTTGGACCACCAATGTTCAATGGTGAATATGCTTACTGGAAAAATAGAATGGAAATCTTTCTGAAAACCATTGATGCTTGGAATATTGTTGAGACAGGTTATAGAGCACCAACTATAGTTGTAGATAATCAGGAAATAGAAAAACCAATGGATCAATGGACGAATCTAGAAAATAAACTACAGAATACTAATGCTAAAGCTATGAATTCTATTATCTATTCATTGGATCAAATTGAATTTAATCATGTCTCACATTGTCTAACTGCGTAGGAAATCTGGCACACACTAGAAGTGACTCACGAAAGAACATCTCAAGTTAAGGAATCTCGCCTTGCCATGCTGGGTAGTGAATACGAGAATTTCACAATGGCCAAGGAAGAAAATATCAAAGAGATGTACGGACGACTTTTCAATATCGTATACAAATCAAAAGCTCTTGGAAAATCATACACGGAGTTGGAGATAGTCTGGAAAATCCTCAGAGTCCTTCCACGAAGTTTTGAACCAAAAGTTACAGCTATTCAAGAATCGAAAGATTTGAAGCAGATCAAAATTGAAGAACTCATCGGAAATCTCACCACTTACGAGCTAGAAATGAAATTCAAGGAAGAGCGTGAAGGAGGTGATACTCGAAAGAAATCAATAGCTCTCAAAGGGACAATAGAAAGTGATGATGATGACGATGATGATGGAGTAGCTGTGCTGGCACTATTAATAAAGAAATTCAAAAGATGAAATCACAAGTATGGAAATCCAGCTCTAAATCAAAAATTGAAAAGCAGAATAGCCAAAGCACTAGACAACTCAGAAGAACGAGAGATCATCTGTCACAAGTGCAATAAACCTGGCCACATCAAGCCCAATTGTCCTCAGAATCGACACGGCCAAGAAAAAATCAAAAGGAAGAAGTTTTGCAGCCATGTGGAATACAAGTGATGATAATAAAAGTACTAGCATTGAGAGTGAAAATGCAGATCTGTGCCTTCGAGGTGATATAATTGATAGCGATGATGATGATGAGCCAAGTGAGGTATCAAAACTCACTCACTCAGAATTACTTATATAATTCCACGAAGTAAATGGCTGTTTTTAACGACTTAGGGAGAGATACGCTAAAATTGAATCACAAAGAGATACTTTGATAGATTTAAATAAACAGCTTGATCAATTAGTTAAAAACTATCAAAGCAAAAACCCCTAAGTGTGATAAGTGTCCAACATTCGAAGAAGAAATTAAAAAATCATAAATTAAAATTAAATCGCTTGAAAATGATATTTTGATTTTAAAAGAAAGTGAAAATACAAGGAGAGAAAATTCTATTAAAAAGTGCACACAATTATTAAATGAAAATGAATCCCTCAAAACATAAGTCCAACAATTATCTACGACTTTAGGAAAATTCTCCAAAGGAGAAAAATCACTAAATATGCTAATAGGAAAACAAAGTGCTAATACAGATAGACAAGAACTTGGATATAATCAATCTGAACTTGTTAAAAGAAAAATTAATCAAGTCAATTCCTTGTGCACAATTTGTAGAAAATTTGGACACAATCAAAATATTTGTTGGTATAGACCCAAACACGTGAAAACCGTTCCAATTTGGGTTCCAAAAGGCACGAATATAAAATCCCTCAAAGTTAAATAAATCTGGGTGCTGAAAGGAACATAAATAAATAGTTTTGGGTCTCCACAAACTTATTTTTCAAAATCTGTTGCCACAAACAACCATGGACCTATAAAAACAAATAGGTCACAAGAATATTCTCTCGTGTAGATGTGGTGGCAGGCTAAGGAACAACAACGGTGTTATCTAGATTCTGGTTGTTCCAGACACACAACGGCGACAAAATCAACTCCCGTAGCCTAGTATAAAGGTGGCAGAATCACAATGGGCAACACCGAAATATTATCAGTAAAGGTAAAACAGGTAATGGTATATTTATTTTGAACGATTATATTAAATGTGATAATCTGCACCGTAATTAAATCAGCCAGTAATGTGATAATGAAATGAATGATGATTTTGATTCCGACTTATTCAAAATGTTGACCAATCATCTTTGAACTATAGATTTGCTCGGACTAATGATGATGTTTTCATTGATTGCTGATTACTCACGTTACACGTGAATATATTTGTTTCTAGATCTGACACTATGGTCATTGTTTGTTTATCTACACGGCTTCAATTCAAATTCAAGAGAATTTCAATTAAAAACTGTAAAAATGATTTCAAGGTATTTGTTGCAACTTCACGGTCTTGTTTATAGCATCCAACTAATGATAATCTCGAGTGAAAGAAAAATTCAGATGCAGATTACACTGGTAGTCTAGTTGATAGAAAAATTACTAGTGGAACGTGATTTATATTGAGACATTCAGTAGTTGTATCGTTTTTTCAAAGAAAATATCTGCATATTTTGCACTTGAAATAATTTTCAAATAGCAGACATTTTTCTAAAACCCCTTCTAGAAAACCATTTTTGACCTTGTTTCATATTAGTCATTTTAAAAAAAAAATTGATAATTATTTTTGGAGTTGATTTTAAATGACTATATTAACTAATCCGACTCTCTACTGATTATCGAAAAGATAAATAGTGATTGAAAAAGTGATGAGTGTTGATATTAATCATATATTATAACTTGAGACAGTATATTTAGTAAATTTCTTTAGAAATTTAAACAAGAGTTATAAAAACTTTTTGTTGACTAAAATTCCATGACCATTTCTATTTCTATCATATTTCTATCGATCATCACTCATCAAAATCCAATATAGTATGTCAATATTTGGTATTTCAAACGGGAAATCATTCGTTTTTCAATTGATTATATTCTTAAGAAATAAAAACATCCAAAGTATTCACTCTCATTTAAAAGTCCTCACGGTTATGCATGGGTGAATTACTTGGATTTTTGATTATGTGCTTCCATGCTCATTTAAAAGTCCTCACGGTTATGCATGTATGGAACACATGCCAAAATTAATTGATTAAATAGACAAGTTGATTCTAATCCCATTTAAAAGTCCTCACAGTTATGCGTGGTTAGAAGATACTTGAATTCATTTTTTTAATAAATTTTTTGGGAATACTACTAATCTCATTTAAAAGTCCTAACGGTTATGCATGGTTAGTAGATATTCAAATTCCTGAAATAAATATACCACAAATAGACACAACTATATGTATTTATATGATGACACCATTCCTAACATTCTAAAGTGGAATATGCGTCAAACAGAGTATTATGATTTTTTTTTGATTTTTTTTATTGAAATTTAATATTTATACTCGATTGAGTTTTAATGTTGTATTAATGTCTATCACTTTGTCTCTATTTTTCTAACACTATTACTCTTTTGCTGATAACAAAAGGGAGAGAGAAAAGTTAAGATTTTGAGAAATAAAGGTCAAATATTTTCTATTTGCATCTAGGCTCATTTGCATATTTTTAACTTTTCATGCATATATGAAGGGGGAGCGTGTGTAGAGAGGGAGCTTTCAAATAGGGGGAGCAAATTCAATAATCAAATACATTTAATAAATTCAAAATCTTAAATATATGTTTGTTATCATCAAAAGGGGGAGATTGTTGAATATGCGAGTATATGATTTTTGTTTGATGATAATAAACACACACACACACACATATATATATATATATTCATTTAAATGTATTTGTTAATGTACTATTTTATTTTTCACGTAATTAAATAAATATTTGCTGAATAAAAAAAATAACACATGATTTAAATTCAAACGGATATTTTATTCAACCAAATATTTATTACAATTTTGAATAGTATAAATTTGTGCTCTCACTATATATATACAATTTGGAATTATAATACATTTCAATTTATATAACTGTCATCACTACATATCGCTCGTTCACTCGTATTTATCTTCAACTCCATTCCAGATTGAATCCAGCATCTGAGCAATCTGCAAAAATATACACTAACGCAGTAAAATTGAAAATAAAATATTTTTGCAGTGTAAAATAAAATGTAATTTTAAAAATATTATTTTCCTCGGTTATTTGGGTTGTTCGTCGTCATTTAATTTTGGAATTCATCAAACACGAACAACTTGTGACATGCACAGTGTATCACCGTACATGCCACAAGGTTGTGCACACCGTTATACCCTTGATAAAATTACAGGGACAGGTGAGCAGAAGGTCAAACCCAATTAAAAGCCAGGTTCAACTCAAGTGCAATACAAATAAAGTGATGACACGAGCACAAGATCAAACCCGAGCTGCAAGCTGGATTCAACACAGGTGCAATCAAAATGTACAAGTTCAAGAGAATTGTCAAGACAACTAAAACAAGCCTCCACCAAAAAGTTCAGTGATGTACACATGAAGTAAGCAAACAAAGTCAACAAGACTGGTAAGAGAAATCATAGTGCAACCCACCACAAATATGCACAGGAACAATGGAGCATATATATGAACCCAGACAACATATGCAATGGACAAAACTTCCTAAAGTGACCCAGATTCAAGTATACAAGCAAATGAAAAATCAGATGTTTCAAAGACCAGACAAATAAGTACATATTCAAGTACATTGAACCACACAATGGTAAGTTCAACCCAGAAACTCAAAGGCAGCCAAACCTGAGTACAGGCTCAGAGGCACCAAAGCATGCACAAGTTCATATGCATATCAAAGTGCAGACCTGATGAAGCCAGTGATACCAGATCACAATATGCAACTCAATTCAACATAACAAACATGCTGCAGTTCGAAACCATGGAGAGAAAGTGACAGGATGGACTGTGATCCAAGCAGTGCACATGTAAACAAAACCAAGTAACATTAAGTGTGCAAATTCAAGTGCATTGAACCACCATGAATCAAATGTCCAAACTAAATACAATGCCACAAAGAAAGATAACCAAGGAATGATATAGTATGCAAATAAATAAGTGCAAGGCAACAGTGGCGACTTCAAATTATATGGTGATACAACAATGAGCAGTCGAGACAAGTTAATGCTAACATGAAGTACAATAAAACTCAAGTCTGGTCACAACAAACGACAGCTGAAACCAAGTGTATACAACAAGTATACATGTGCATAAGGACCAGACTCAATGAAACAACACTACAACATTGTAGATGCAAGCAGACTCGAGTCACAGTGCAGCTAGAACCAGCAACAATACCAAAGTGAAGCCACCAATAGAACCTGATTCGAAGCAATGCAACAGCGACTATGATCAATATACATATATAAGCAGTGCAAACAAGGTTAGTAAAACCAGAGACAATAGCATCAGGTTGAAAATACTACAGAGCATGTAACAGTTACTAAAGTCGGCGACTTCAATTTTCCAAAGCCCTAATTTCAGAGCAAAGAGGAACGAGAACGAGCAGCCATTTTCAAAAAGGATACCAGCGTATAATACAAAAGAGAATGGGATTTAACTTTATCGCCTATTTATTTTTTATTGAGCCGGCCTTGTTATTAAGGGTTTTTAGTTCATTAGGGTTTGGAGTTTTTAAAATGTTTTTACTTTGTATTTTAATTTTTTAAACGATTGTATTTTCTAGTCGTGTGACTAGGGAACGAACTATGGTGGTGTAGTTCGAGAATTCGCAACTCAGTGGTTGAGTTGTGGCAGGGTTTTGAGCGTAGAGTTAGGTTATTCGATAGCGGGTGTCGCGAGTTTACATGTGTAAGTGTCTGACTACTTAATTTCTAGTAGAAACCTTGGGGGCAGCACGTAGGCAGGGTTTTGCCGAAGCTGGGTAAATCTGTGTGTTCTATTTTCTGCATTTACTATTCTGCTATTATCTATGCTAATATTATTCTACTGTGATCTGTGTTGAAATTATTTTATATACTTCCGCAATAAATTTTTATAATCATTATTATCGCTCTATTCACCCCCCCTCTAGGGTGAAATCGATCCTACAAAAATTTCTTTGTTTGTTCTTTTACATGCTTTCTATCTGTTGGATGTTACTGGATCCATTTAAGAAATATGTAGGACTAATAAAGATGCACATTTGTTTAAAGGAAAAGGGAAAAATAGCCAATCCTAGATTTTTCTCATCAAATCAATGGATGTTGATTGGGAGTTTTGTAGGCAAGGAAAATGTGAAGGTTTGTAAGTGAAGGAAGAAGAAAAATATTATTCAGAACAAGAAATGAGTTGTTATGCAAATTTAATGTTTTGCGTGGTTATATTGTACTCGGTCCGGTGCAGCAAATTGGCATAAAATCTTTCTTGAAGCAGAAGAAATTCATATAATATAAATCCATTTATCCCTAGAATGGGCTGGCATATGGGCTTACTAATGGTTAACAGGCTCAGGTGATGACCTCATCTTGCTAAAACATCCATCTAAATAGGCATATATTTTAGGAATTTGTTATGATCATATCCTAATTTTGTTTCAAGGGATATAATATGTGGTTTTCAATGCGACTACTTTCTTTTTCATGTTCTTAAGATTTTCGCAAAGTAATTTTTCCTTGTTCCTTCATTCTTTTCCTTACATCTCCTTTAATTGTGTTGACCCAAATAATGGACCAACACCCTGGTTTGAGTTTGAAAGCACCAGCCCTGTTCTGACAGAACAATATCACAAATAACATATATAGAAAAAGAATGGTAAAAGAAAGAAAACAAAGAATTTTTATAGTGGTTCGGCTGTTAATGAAGCCTATGTTCACTTTATAGTTTTATTATAGGTTGATTTCTATTACAAGAGATATTTGATTACAAGGCTTTGATTATCTTGAAGTAAGTTGAATCCCCATAGTTGGAATCCACTGGAGAATCACAGTGAATTCCTTTAGAGATAGTTGTAGGGGAGGTAGAGAGTGAAGAATAGTTCCAGTAGAGCTTCAGCAACTGGTTTGGAGAAGATCCTTCTTTAGTTGCAGGTTGGATGGTATTTATATGAAGCGGAGACCATCAGGGCCAGGCCATGTCTTCATCAGCTTGCAGGTGAGTAGTAGACGACATAGGGAGAGTTTGGCCTGCAAAACGAGGTTAAGCCATGGGTCGCTGGCGACCCAAGTTTATGGGACTTGGCTTGTTTTGAGAGCCAAGCTCTTGGCCTCCTTTTGTAGTATTCTTTGGCTGTCTTGTTTCAAGGCTGGAGGAGAAGCATGGGTCATTGATGGTCCAATCATTTAGGATTTTTTTGGAGTTTGGAATTGGGGATGTTTCCGTAGCCTTTTATCGTAGTTGTTATGTTTCGATGGCAATTCACTAGCTGTTTACATTCAGCCGCTGATTGGACTAAAAGAATGCTGATCTCTCGGCTTCGTTGATCCCAGTCGTTGTCTCAGCCATATAGCTTGGACCTTGTCGATCCCTTATCTTAGCTTTTCTAGTTATGTCCTATACCATCCTATCACACAAGGTTGTTCTATTTTCTATTGACTTCTGCTGGGTTAAAAACCCGAATAACATTTGCCCCCCAGAGTATGTCTTCATTGTAAATAAGGCGTACTCTAGAAGTTATCGTTTTCAATATCCATTTGTTGATTTTCGAGTGATTACATTAGAGCTCTACGAATGTGTTAGCCCAACGTTTTTGGTCGTCTTTCTTTGGTTCTGACTACTACTACTTGTCACAATATATCACATTTCTCCTTGTAGCTTCCCAGCATGCCTCGGAATGTTAAACGGTCGTAAGTGATCGAGTTCGAGAAGAATAGGCGAAGTTTTCTTTTCCACTCCCCTTTATTTTCTTTCCTTTTTATTCATCATTTTTTTATTGTTGAGTTGCTAGCGATCCATGTAGGGATGGGTTGCTAGCGACCTTACTACAAAGAGAAATTAGTATCATCATATAAGTTAGGTTGGGTCGCTCGACACCTATGATGGGTCGGGTAACTTGCGATCCGATGACTTAGCAAAAAAATCTTTCACTTGCTTGTCTATTAATACACGAACCAACCCAAATGTCTTCTTTCAAACTGAGTTATCCTTGCCCTTCACGCGATCAATCCTCCGTGCAATTCATCTCCAAGTAATTCAGCAATCTTCTTGCGCGTTGATCCATCAGTCCTTGGGGATACCTCCTATCGTGATTCCTAATCATGACTCCTTCCATCCGATTCCAATTCATTATTCCTGAACCCTAGCTCGAATTTCCGGCTTGCTACCCTCTTGAGTCGCCACCGATTTTTTAGCTCGCCACCGATCCATTCAAAGCATGTTGAATTCGATTCTTGATTCTTCTGGTGTCTTAGAAGTTAGTTTGAGGTGGGTATGCTTAGTTGATTTACTAATTATTGCGTTCATGTAATGACTTGATGACTAGTGTCCATTTGCAACGTTGATTACAAGAAGTTCGAGTTGATTGCGGTTTAAGGGAGGAAGATAGTAAATCGAGTCTCGTGTTGTTTCCCGGATCGACATTTGGGCTTCGGCCCAGTGCTTGACATGTTTTGCTATCTTCGTCCATTAGACCAGAATTGACTTGTGTCTAGTTGCGCAGCCATTACTGTACGTCAAATCACCAGTCGATCACGTTGAGGTTACCATTCAAATTTGGCTTTGACTATTTAGCCATCTGTTGAATTTTCAGTGTGAATCGTCGGTGGCCACTTCAAGATGTTGTTTTCAATTAACTGACATTTGATAGCCATTTCGATTTCGATTTGAATTTCAATTCCTGGCATTGACGATGTAATCTATGCTCCATGGTTTTCACAAGGGTTTAAGTCGGTAAGTGGGTGCTTGACGTAGGTTTGGAGTTGTCCTATATAGTTTTAATTCGACCTACAGTGAAGCTATGTTTTGTCTCGAACGATTGTATGCTGTTCTGGAGCAAAGTCTTGCTCTTAGTCTTTAACTTTTTCTTTTCGAGAATTTGGTTAAGTTTCCATCGATGTTTTTGAATTCCAATGCGATGATTTATTTCAAAATCGGATATAGTGGATGATTCAATCGTATCGCTCTTCCTATTTCTATTTTCCAGTGATCTTAAAAATAAAAGCTTCCTATGTTGCTTCGGACAGCGGCTCCGTTATCGATCGTTGATCGATAACGGGTAAGTGTGGAAGAGATAATTTCAAAAGATTATATGGATTGTTTTTCAAATGTAAGCAAGCTGTCTACACTAGATTGTTTGTTCACAGTATTCAGGATACTGGACTCTTCTCACATAGATAACATACTACATCTTCCCCGGTCAATGCTCAGGTCCCGATTGCTCAACATACGTTGACTTCCCTTGGATTTCGAGCGTTTGTTATATAAGGATTAATTTAAAGTAAAACATACCTGACAGGGTTGGATGCCAAGTTTTGTCATTGAAAGTGACTTAACAGTTATCCAATCTTTAGTCTGGCAGAGGTACTCCCACTCCTCCAGAAGTTGGGTCCTTTGCAACTTAGGCTTCACTTATTATCCCTATCATATTGGGATGATTGATTATAGTTAAATTACAAGGAAAAGTTGCTCTTATAGAGTTGGAGTTGGAGTTCGATCAGGCTCAGCTTCAACCTTCGGAAACTAGCGTGTGAGTTGTCCGAGTGTGATTGTCCTTCCTTTGCGTTTTTCAGAATTCAATGCACACCAGCCTCTGTCTATAGGGACAATCGGCTTAATTACTCGATTCCGAGCATTGCTTTTTCTCGCTATTGCACTCCTTGTGTAAAAGTGTACGTGCAGTACTAAGGATCGTGTAATATGGTATATAAATGCAGAAATTGATAATAGCAGTAAAAATAAAAATTAAAGTAAGCACACCAGGAATTTTTATACTGGTTCGAACTTCCCGTTCTACGTCCAGTCCCAGAATACCCTCTGGATTTAAACTAAACTCCTCACTTAACCCGGAGGAATAGGTATACGACACCTGAGCAGCCGAACAGGAATTTTTCCACCTCAACAACCGAAGAGGACTTCAACTTAATACAAATAGTTTGTTGACGAATGTGTTCTGAATAACACTGATTGTCTTTTGATAGTACAACTTTCCTATAATCAAATCCTCAAGAGTATATATGTGTGTGAAGATTTAGAAGGAATATAATCACGTAGAATCGAAGTATATGAATTAATTCAAGGATTCTAGTGATATTGAATAAGAATGAATGTTTTTATTTGCAGAAATAAATAGAGAATAGATTTCAGAATTATAAATAAGAATCGGTGATTGTAGAAGTGAAATGAACATGTTTATATAGTTGTAGAATAGTTACAATCTTTCACGAAGAGTTTCAATCAAGAGTTGTGTCCATATCTGTTGGATTAAAGAACATTCCTCTTCATGAACAATTGCACCCCTTCAGAAAATTAGCTGTTATGTTCTGGTCGGTTGACCGAGAAACCTGGGCCGGTCAGCTGAGTTTACAGATATAAATAAAATGGTGCATATCTGTGCACTGGACACAGAGTCGGTCGGCCGAAGATTCTGGTCGGTCGGCCGACCTGCTGTTATTTGCACAGTGTATACTTATTTTTGTATAAATCAATTTGTGTGTATGTGTGACTGCTTGAGGAATGATTTTAACAATATTCTAAGACTCAATGAAATAAAATATTCATACTAATATCTAGATTGTAGTCTTGTCTCCTTTGTAGTGTGCAATATATGGTTATTCTCCTTTTTGTCACTTTTGTATAGTATTCTCGTCGTATGATCTATGAAGCTTGTGTCATGAATCAAAACTCATGAATCAACATTCTCCCCCTTTTTGATTGATGACAATACTTAGGTGACGAAGTAGAACTTATCTATATTATAATTCTCCCCCTGAATATATGGCGACTCTTCTGCAAAAAATTTGTTAGCTTTCATACATTTCTCCCCCTTTGTCATCAACAAAAAGGAATACTTACTAGATGAAAAAGAATTGCGAATCAATGAATTTTAAATATTACATTTTCAAACCAAAATAGGAATAATTAAAGTTGTTTGCTTAGTACACAACATTTAATATAAAACATATTGTTCATAAAGAAATTCTTGAAATTAAATTGTAAAACAATACGATTACTCCTCATCATCATCGGAATCATAAAATTCTGGATGAATATTTTCTTCCGGAGGAACATGTTCCTTACCACGTCTTTGAGTGTGAGGAGCATGAGTTCCGGATGTACCGGAACTTGTGTTATCTGAAGTAGACCAAGAGAAATTGAAAGTGTACGTGTAGTACTAAGGATCGTGTAATATGGTAAATTAATGCGGAAATTGGTAATAACAGTAAAGTAAAAATTAAAGTAAGCACACCAGGAATTTTTATACTGGTTCGAACTTCCCGTTCTACGTCCAGTCCCAAAATACCCTCTGGATTTAAACTAAACCCCTCACTTAACCCGGAGGAATAGGTATACGACACCTGAGCAGCCGAACAGGAATTTTTCCGCCTCAACAACCGAAGAGGACTTCAACTTAATACAAAATGTTTATTGACGAATGTGTTCTAAATAATACTGATTGTCTTTTGATAGTACAACTTTCCTATAATCAAATCCTCAAGAATATGTATGTGTGTGAAGATTTAGAAGGAAGATAATCACGTAGAATCGAAGTATATGAATAAATTCAAGGATTCTAGTGATATTGAATAAGAGTGAATGCTTTTATTTGCAGAAATGAGAAGAGATTAGATTTCAGAAATATAAACAAGAATCGGTAATTGTAGAAGTGAATTGAATATGTTTATATAGTTGTAGAAGAGTTGTAATCTTTCATGAATAGTTTTAGTCAACAGTAGTGTCCATACCTCTTGAAATAGAGGACATTACTCTTCATGAAAAGATCGCGTCTCTTCAGAAAACTAGCCGTTTTTCTCTGGTCGGTCGACCGGAAAAACTGGCCGGTCAGCTGAGTTGAAAAACGTATACAAAACAGAAAGTCACTGTGCATATGATACAGGGTCGGTCGACCGAGGATCTTGGTCGGTCGGCCGACCTGGTGTTATATGCACAGTGAACATATTTTTTGATATAAAATGTTTTGTGTGCGTGTGTGATTATTTGAGGAATGATTTTAACATTGTTCTAAGACTCAAATAAAATAAAATATCCATACTAATCTCTGAATTGTAAGATTATCTTCTTTGTAGTGCACGGTATGCATTTATTCTCTTTTTGTCGCTTTCATATAGCATTCTCGTCGTATGATCTCTGAAGCTTGTGTCATGAATCAAAACTCATGAATCAACATTCTCCCCCTTTTTGATTGATGACAATACTTATGTGACGAAGTAATATTGACATATATATTATAGTTCTCCCCCTGAATGTATGGCGACTTTTCTGCAAAAATTCGTTAATTTGCATACATTTCTCCCCCTTTGTCATCGACAAAAAGGAATACTTATAACAGACTGAAGTAATGCAAAAAACATTTAAATTTACATGGTACATTCTTTGAGCTTAATTAGAAATAATTTAAAGATGTTTGCTTAGAACATAACATAACAATTAATTAAGAAAAATAAACTACAAGAGATTCTTGAAAGTTAAAATAAATTTTAAAAAAATACTACAATTACTCCTCATCATCGTCGGTATCCTGCTGTTCTGGATGAAGATTTTCATCGAGAGGAGCCGGTTCCTTACCCCGTCTGTGAGTGGTAGGTGCGGGAGTTGCCGATGTGCTGGAACTTGTGTTCTCGGATGTAGACCAAGAGAAATTTGGTGCGGGTCTTTTTCCAAGAGCAACAAATGAAGCACCGGCTTCAGAAGAGCATGATAAGGCATCCCATAAATTTACGAAGAAGCCTTTGATCTTTTTGAAACGCCCATCAATTTTTCGAAGGCGAGAATCCAAAGCTAGTTGATTTTGGGCTAAAATATCTATGGCAGCCGCTGTGCTAGTACCGGGAGGTGGTCTTTGGATAGAGGTTTGACGAGTTAAACGTTCTGTGGAATGAGTGGAGGGTTGAGGAGTAGAATAGCTACGACGTAGTTGTTCTCGTGGAATGGTACGCCATTGCTGAAAGGTTGTGATTTGGGATGGTGCATCGGGTAACTTCATCAATTTTATTGTTCGTGAGTCAAAGGTACGAACTTTGGATGTTTCGGATTCCGGTGCATGAGTGACAAAGTTGTTAATCAACCGCATTATGTATTCTCCATAGTAAATATGGAGCATTTTTCCTTGGTTGAATGTAAGGAATTCATCCATAAGAAGTTGTGTCCAATTTACCCGAATGTTTCCACACATAGCATATAACGCCTTGAAGTTTTCGGGATATACTAAGTGGTACGACCCTCCTCTTGGAACAATAGACTTCATCATGAATCGATGAAAAAGTCGTGCTTTAGGTCGGAGAGATGAAGTTTGCCTTAAGTCGGTAGCATCATCTTGAAAGAATAAGTGACTTAGGCGGTCACGAGTTGATGGATTACAATCTACATCATGTAATGAGATTCCACCCGGTCGAGCATTTAAAATATGATTCATTCGATCAATGGAGAGAAACATCGATGTGCCACATACCGAAGTCCAAACACAATTTTCAGTGTTTCTAGGTGGATTGACAAGATTGAGATTTGCTAAGAATAACTTGACCATTATATGATTAATCTTCAAGTTGTTTTTCCTATGGTCAAGAAAAGCATCAAGACCACTTTCAAGAGCGGCGTTTTCAACACCGTAGGCGGTAAAATCAGGATAACTTACAAACGACTCCTCAAAGATTTTTGCATCTTGAAGCTTTATCCATCTTTCTAAAGCTTTTTCACTTACTAACCAAGAAGCAATTTGAGAATCTACAGGAGTTGAGGAAGATTGGCCAGCGGTAGTCTTAGATTTCTTTTTGGGAGCCATTTTTCTTGAAGAATTTGAAGAAGTTTTAGAAAGGTTGTAATGGGGGCTAGGGTTCAAATCTGTTGTGGAAGAGTAAAGTGAAGAGGTGAGATAAAAAGGTGAAGGGTTGGGTTAAAATATGAAGACAATTTTAGCAGAATAACACGTTCGGTCGACTGAAGGACCTGGGTCGGTCGACCGAGTTTAGGTTTAGAACAGTGCTGAAACTTTCGGGAAAAGCTTCGGTCGACTGGTGCAGGGAATTCGGTTGACCGAGTTTAAAAAATATTCTACTGTTATTCGGGAAATATGTTCGGCTGACCGAGTCAGGTATTTCGGTCGACCGATTTGGAAGAAATCTGTTTTTAAAAACTTCTCGGGACAGCTTCAGTTGACCGGTTCAGGCATTTCGGTCGACCGAAAGCATGTCATGTTGTTGTTTGTTTGTTTGTTTTTTTTAAATAAGAATTATAGAAATATAATCATATTATTACATCATATTTATTTATACAGCTTATATAAAAAAATAACATATATATACTAAAATATAGCCATGATGAATTAGCATCGACGTTCCCATGAATTTGGAGATGGAACGTTTTCTACCGGTGACCATATTGGAGCTATTGGAGATCGAACATGGTTAGAGGGAGATGGAGTTCTATAAGAAGGTTCAGCAACATCATCCTTCTTAGATGAACAAAATTTCATGGCAATCTTTTCAAGGAAGCTTAAACGTCTTGCCGTGACTTTCTGTTCGTAATAAAGTTCCCTTTGCATATTCATCTGTTGTTGTTGGTAGTGATGAATTTCATCAATCTTTTGTTTGGTTGATGGAGTTACTACCATTTCCTTTTTCCCTTTCTTTTTATCAGGTGTATAACCTGTATGGGAGTCTTCCCATGGTTTCCACCTGTGTCGGGGATCATTATCTGGAGAGGGAAATTCTAAAACACGATTTGGCATTGGAAATGTAGGATAAGGACCACCTTCGGGGATACGATCAGAATAGTCGTCGTCCGGGGAAGTATAAGAGAGATGAGAATTTTCAGAATTGTAGACATCATTATTAGAAGACATTTTTGTTTTAAGTTTTTGTTTTGTATTTGATGCTCTATTCAATAAGCATATGTATGTATATATATATAACCATATTTTCTAAAAAAATAGTGGTCTATAATTAAATTTTAGTTTTAATCACATAATTCTTTAAACAAAAACTGTTTACAAATGAATGACATACAATGCTTTAGAGTTAAAAAATAGTATTTTCTGAAATCAAGTTTCAATGATGTAAATTAGAAACAGAGCTGGAACAAGAAACACCCATAGCCCAAGTGGCTATACTACAACATCTTACATAAAAGTCAGAAGTCATGAGTTCGAGTACCGCTCTGGTCAGAAAAAATAATTTTATATTTTTCATCATTTTATATATATATATATATATTTTTTTATTATAATAATTTTATTTTATTCATAAGTCTTTAAACGACATTATACCTAAATCTCGTCTTAGTTTTATAAAAGAAATTTCATTTAGTGGTTTAGTAAAAATGTCAGCTATTTGATTTTCAGTATTGATAAATTCTAGATTTATTAATCCTTTTTCCAAACAATCACGAAGAAAATGATGACGAATATCTATGTGTTTTGTTCGGGAATGATTGACCGGATTTTTTGAAAGGTTTATTGCACTGGTATTATCACAATAAATTATTGATTTTTCAAGATGACAATTAAAATCTTGTAATGTCTGTTGCATATATACGACTTGTGCACATGCCAAAGCAGCAGATATATATTCTGCTTCACATGTTGATAAAGAAACACAATTTTGTTTCTTACTAAACCAAGAGACTAAAGAACGTCCAATGAAGTGACACGTTCCGCTCGTACTTTTTCGATCCGTCCGACTTCCTCCAAAATCAGCATCACTGTAGGAAACTAATTCAAAAGGACATTCTTTCGGATAAAATAGTCCGAAATCTTTGGTTTTAGTTAGATAACGAATAATGCGTTTAACTGCTCTCATATGTGATTCTTTGGGATTTGCTTGAAATCGAGCACATAAACAGACACTCATCATAATATCGGGGCGACTCGCTGTTAAATAAAGTAAAGAACCTATCATACTACGATATAACTTTTGATCAACACTTTTGCCATCTTCATCTCTATCGAGATGAACCGTTGTACTCATAGGAGTTGGTTTGGCAGCAGTATTTTCAAGACCAAAACGTTTGATTAAATTATAACAATATTTTTCTTGATTAATAAAAATTCCATTTTCAATTTGTTTAATTTGTAATCCAAGAAAATATGACAATTCTCCCATATGAGACATTTCAAATTCATTTGTCATTATGGTTGAAAATTCTTGACATAATTTTTCATTTGTCGAGCCGAAAATAATATCGTCAACATATATTTGAATTATTAAAATATCTTTATTAGTTTTCTTAATAAAAAGTGTTTGATCTACTTTACCGATTTCAAAACCAGATTCTAATAAATAACTTTTAAGACGATCATACCAAGCACGTGGTGCTTGTTTTAAACCGTATAACGCCTTTTTAAGTTTATATACATGATCCGGAAATTTTTCATGATTAAACAAAGGTGGTTGTTCAACAAAAACATTTTCTTTTATGAATCCATTTAAAAATGCACTTTTAACATCCATTTGATATAGTTTAAAATTATGAAAACATGCATAAGCTAATAATATTCGTATTGCTTCAAGTCGGGCGACTGGAGCAAACGTCTCTTCGTAATCAATACCTTCTTCTTGATTATATCCTTGTGCAACTAATCTAGCTTTATTCCTTGTTATATTTCCTAGTTCATCTGCTTTATTTTTGAAAACCCATTTAGTACCGATGACTGATTGATCACTAGGTCTAGGAACGAGTTCCCAAACTTCGTTTCGTTCGAATTGATTTAATTCTTCTTGCATGGCAAGTATCCAGTAGTCATCAGTTGAAGCTTCTTTTATATTCTTAGGTTCTATGTTAGAAAGAAAAGCAACATGACCAGCTTGATTTAATTGATGTCTGGTTTTAACATTCGTATTAACTTCTCCAATTATATTTTGAACAGGATGATCTTTTAAAATTCTAGGTGGAGATTTTATTAAATTGGAAGTTACATTTGTATTGGTTTTATGAATATCAAGATTTTCATTTGTACTAATATTCTCATTCTGAGTAGATTCATCATCAGAATCAATAGTAACACTCGGATTTATATTTTCAAAATTTTCGTTGAAAGAAACATGTAAACTTTCTTCAATAATTTGAGTTCGTTTATTATAAATTCGATAGGCCTTGCTTCGTTCCGAATATCCAACAAATATACCTTCATCGGATTTTGGATCGAATTTGCCTAGTTGATCTTTAGTATTTAAAATAAAACATTTGGAACCAAAAACTTTTAGATATGAAATATTTGGTTTTCTTCCATTTAGAAGTTCATATGGTGTATTTTTAGTTAATGGTCGAATAGAAACACGATTCAGTACGTAACAAGCAGTAGCTACAGCTTCTGCCCAAAATTGTTTCGATAAAGTTGTTCCATTTAGTAAAGTTCTTGCACATTCTTGTAACGTTCTATTTTTCCTTTCTACAACTCCATTTTGTTGTGGTGTTCCAGGAAAAGAGAAATTATGGTTAATACCCTTTTTGTTACAAAATTGTTCAAAAACTTCATTTTCAAATTCGCCTCCATGATCACTTCTTATATTTTTATTTTTCAAAGTTTTAATATTTTGAATTCTTTTAACAAAAACTTTAAAATTATCAAAAGTATCACTTTTATTTTTCAAAAAGAAAATCCAAGTATATCTAGAGAAATCATCTACAATAACAAAAACATATCTATTATGATTAATAGATTGCACTTGAGTTGGACCAAAAAGATCCATGTGTAAAAGTTCAAGTGGTTGTTCTGTAGATATTACGTTCTTTGATTTAAAAGAAGATTTTGTTAATTTTCCTAATTTACATGCATCACAAAATATGTTAGTTTTGAATTTTATATCGGGTAACCCTTTAACTAATTTATTTTTAGCAAGTTTGTTGATGGTATTAAAATTTATGTGACAAAATCTTTTGTGCCAAAGGCAAGAATCATTCTCTTTAGCTACTAGACACAAATTTGAATCATTATTAACATTCATATTTAGGATATAAATATTTTTATCTCTATTTCCTTCGAAAATAATGTTGTGATTTTTATCAAAAATGTTACATTTATTTTCTGAAAAAGTTATATTAAAACCTTTGTCGCATAGTTGACTAATACTTAATAAATTATGTTTTAAATTTTTAACTAATAAAACATCAGTAATGAGAGGTAAATTAGATGTACCATTGCTATTGACATTGCCTTTGCCGATGATATACCCTTTTGAGTTATCTCCAAAGGTGACTGCTCCTCCATTTGAGTATATAATGTTTGATAACATTTCTTTGTTTCCAGTCATGTGTTTTGAGCAACCGCTATCTAAAATCCATTTTCCTCTCTTTTTATGTGGTACCTGCAAAAATTATAAAAAGTTGGTACCCAATCTTTTTAGGGTCCTAAGAGTTAGATCTTAGGAAGCCAAACCCATACGGGTTCAGAATTCCCTTTATAAACATAATTCTTGTTATTATGAACAGTTTCCATAAAACTTTTGATATGTTTATTCCTTATCAATGTATTATTGGTTTTTGGAATCCATATCTTAATAGCTTTAGTATTTGAATAAACTGTTTTCCTAATATCTTTCTTAATTTTATTATTAATTTTACTTTTAGCATAATTATTTTGTTTCTTAAATCCTAGTCCAGATTTATTGTTGGAAGTTTGAGAGTTTTCTAGTATACTAGAAAGATTTTCTCTTCCTTTATTGAAATTAGAAACATTTTTAGAAATATCATCAAATTTTATTTTAAGACTAGATTTTTCTAACTCTAAATCCTTAATTTTAGATATTAAATCATTATTTTCAAAAAGTAAAACATCATTTTTATTTTTCTGAATTTCTAGTTCCTCAGATATTGACGTAATTTGAGAAGATAAGTTAGAATTCGATTGTTGAGAGATTTCAAGTTCTTCTTCCAATATTACCTTCTCATCTTTTAACATATCTACTTCTAAAACTGTTCTATCTAACTTTCTTTGCAACTCCTTATTTTTCTTTTTAAGTTGTTTTGTTAAATTTACTAATTTAGAATTTATTTCAATTAAATCTTCAAAAGTAAAATCACTTACATCGTCTGACGAAGCCATGAAGCATACATTTGCTTGTTCATTATCACTTTCACTCTCTGATGAGGATGATGAGTCAGTGTCGTCCCAAGTGACTGAAAAAGCTTTTCGTTTGTTTTTGTCCTTCTTGAAATTGTTCTTTTTACGATCTGGACAATCTTTCTTCATGTGTCCTTTCTTGTGACATTCATAACATTCCATTGTTGAAGATGATGGTTTGCTGCTATTAGAATTGTTGTTGGAATTATTTTTGTTTCCCTTGAATTTGTTTCTGTTGAATTTCAAAAACTTTTTGAAATTTTTAGCGATCATTGCCATATCTTCATTATCTGAGTCGGAATCATCTTTTTCTGCTTTGAATGCTACATTTTACTTTTCTTGTGCTCCATTTCGTTTTGCCTGCAAATTTACTTCGTAGGACATTAAATTACCTATCAATTCTTCTGGTTTTAATGTTGACAAATCAGTTGCTTCTTCAATAGCTAGGACTTTTCGTTCCCATTCGTCCGTTAAAGAATTCAAGATTTTTGTAACAACATCAAAATCAGTAAACTTTTGTTCTAGAGACAATAGAGCATGATAAATATCCTGAAATCTAGAGTACATGTCATTTATAGATTCATTTGGCCTCATTTTAAAGTTTTCAAATTGATGTTTCAGCATAGAAATTTTGCTCAATTTAACTTTGTTCGTTCCTTCATGTGAAACTTTAAGAGTTCTCCAAATTTCATAGCCGGAAGTACACATACTAACTCTATTGAATTCATTTCTATCTAATGCACAAAATAAAATATTCATAGCCTTAGCATTTGATGTAGCATCTAGTTTTTGTGTGTTACTCCAAGTCGAGTATTCTCCAGTAGGAATTGTGTATTCCCTTTGTATAATATTCCAGATATCAAACCCACTTGATTGCATATAGATTCTCATTCTAGTTGACCAATAATTATAATTTATACCATTGAAAAGTGGAGGTCATGAAGTCGATTGACCTTCTGTGAAACTAGAATTAGTGTGAGTGTTAACATCGTTAATTTGTGTGGTTGCCATATTACTAAAAATAAGTAAATATCAAATAACTTTGTGATGGTTATAAGATAACCTTGCTCCGATACCAAATGAAAGTGTACGTGTAGTACTAAGGATCGTGTAATATGGTAAATTAATGCGGAAACTGGTAATAACAGTAAAGTAAAAATTAAAGTAAGCACACCAGGAATTTTTATACTGGTTCGAACTTCCCTTTCTACGTCCAGTCCCAGAATACCCTCTGGATTTAAACTAAACCCCTCACTTAACCCGGAGGAATAGGTATACGACACCTGAGCAGCCGAACAGGAATTTTTCCGCCTCAACAACCGAAGAGGACTTCAACTTAATACAAAATGTTTGTTGACGAATGTGTTCTAAATAACACTGATTGTCTTTTGATAGTACAACTTTCCTATAATCAAATCCTCAAGAATATGTATGTGTGTGAAGATTTAGAAGGAAGATAATCACGTAGAATCGAAGTATATGAATAAATTCAAGGATTCTAGTGATATTGAATAAGAGTGAATGCTTTTATTTACAGAAATGAGAAGAGATTAGATTTTAGAAATATAAACAAGAATCGGTAATTGTAGAAGTGAATTGAATATGTTTATATAGTTGTAGCTGAGTTGTAATCTTTCATGAATAGTTTTAGTCAACAGTAGTGTCCATACCTCTTGAAATAGAGGACATTACTCTTCATGAAAAGATCGCGTCTCTTCAGAAAACTAGCCGTTTTTCTCTGGTCGGTCGACCGGAAAAACTGGCCGGTCAGCTGAGTTGAAAAACGTATACAAAACAGAAAGTCACTGTGCATATGATACAGGGTCGGTCGACCGAGGATCCTGGTCGGTCGGCCGACCTGGTGTTATATGCACAGTGAACATATTTTTAAAATGTTTTGTGTGCGTGTGTGATTATTTGAGGAATGATTTTAACATTGTTCTAAGACTCAAATAAAATAAAATATCCATACTAATCTCTGAATTGTAAGATTATCTTCTTTGTAGTGCACGGTATGCATTTATTCTCTTTTTGTCGCTTTCATATAGCATTCTCGTCGTATGATCTCTGAAGCTTGTGTCATGAATCAAAACTCATGAATCAACAGAAATTTGGTGCGGGTCTTTTTCCGGGAGCAACAAAAAAGGCACCGGCTTCGGAAGTACATGATAAGGCATCCCATAAATTTACGAAGAAGCCCTTGATTTTCTTGAAACGACCATCAATTTTTCGTAGCCGGCTATCCAAGGCTAGTTGATTTTGTGCCAAAATATCAGTGGCCGCTTCCGTACTCATTCCGGGAGTTGGTCGCTGAATTGAGGTTGGGTGAGTTATACATTCCGTAGCATGAGTAGATGGTTGAGGTGTAGAATAGCTACGATGTAGTTGTTCTCTCGGAGTATCACTCCATTGCTCAAATCTAATAAATCGAGGTGGAACATCAGGTAATTTCATTAACTTTATGGTCCATGAATCAAACATATGGACTTTGGAGGTTTCGGATTCCAGAGCATTGATGACGAAACTATTGATCAATCTCATTATGTATTCTCCATAATAAATATGGAGCATCTTTCCTTGGTTAAAAGAGAGAAATTCATCCATAAGAAGTTGTGACCAATTAACTCGTATTTTCCTACAAATAGCATACAATGCTTTAAAATTTTCGGGATATACGAGATTATATGAACCACCTCTAGGAACTAAAGATTTCATCATGAATCGATGAAGGAGTCGAGCTTTTGGTCTAAGCGATGATGTTTGTCTAAAATCCGGTGCATCATCTTCGAAAAATAGATGGCTTATTCGGTCACGAGTTGATATGTTACAATCTACATCGTGTAATGAGATACCACCCGGTCTAGCATCCAAAATGTGGTTAATTCGATCAATGGAAAGGAAAATCGAAGTGCCACAAACCGATGTCCAAATACAATTTTCATCGTTTCTCAGCGGATTTACAAGGTTGAGGTTCGCTAGAAATAACTTGACCATAATATGATTGATTTTCAAGTTATTTTTCCTATGGTCAAGGAATGTATCAAGACCACTCTCAAGGGCGGCATTTTCAATACCGTAGGAAGCAAAGTCGGGATAACTTACAAATGATTCTTCAAAGATTTTGGCATCTTGAAGTTTTATCCATCTTTGAAGAGCTATATCATTAACTAGCCATGAAGCACTTTGTGTATCCACTGGAGTAGATGAAGAAGAGCCACCGGTTGTCTTTGATTTCTTCTTGGGAGCCATTTGTTTTTGGAGGAAAAGATTAAAAATTTGAGAAGTTTTAATGGGGGCTAGGTTAAAAAAACTGTAATTGGGAAAGTAAAAGTGAAGAGGTAAGTTGAAAAGGTGAAAGGATGGGGTATAAATCTGAAGTAAAAGACAGGCAGAATATACGTTCGGTCGACCGAAGGCACTGGGTCGGCTGACCGAACTGGTAATCTGAAAGTTGCTGAAACTCTCGGGAAGGATTCGGCTGACCGACTCAGGGTCTTCGGTCGACCGACCCTGTTAGAAATGTGTTTTTTTTTGAAATTCTCGGGAAGGGTTCGGTTGACCGACTCAGGCTTTCCGGTCGACCGACCCTGGTAGAAATGTATATTTCTGCTGTTTTTCAACAAAAAATTATAGAAATATACATTATATTATCATATCATTATATTTATACATCTTATTGAAAACAACAACATATATATATAAAAAAAACATTTAGCCACCGCTCGTTAAAATCTACGTTCCCATGAATTTGGAGACGGAACATCTACTATAGGTGACCATCTTGGAGCTATTGGAGTTTGAAAAGGGATTGAAGAGGATGAGGGTCTATAAGTAGGTTCAGCAACATCATCCTATGATTTGTAAGTTTAGAACTAAAAATAGTTTTTTCTGAAAACAAAACAGATAGAACAAACTTTAAAGAAAACTGAGATAAGAAACACCCATAGCTCAAGTAGCTATAACACAGCATTTAACAAGCAAGTTAGAGGTCATGAGTTCGAGTTCCGCTTTGGTCATAAATAAAACAATTTTTGTTTTTCAATATTTTTGCAAATTTTTATTCATAAATATTTAAACGACATTATACCTAAATCACGTCTGAGTTTTATAAAAATATTTTCATTTAGTGGTTTAGTAAAAATGTCAGCGATTTGATTTTCAGTATTAATAAATTCTAAATTTATTAATCCTTTTTCCAAACAATCACGAAGAAAGTGATGACGAATATCAATGTGTTTTTTTCGTGAGTGATTGACAGGATTTTTAGAAAGATTTATTGCACTAGTATTATCACAATAAATTATAGATTTTTCAAGATGACAATTAAAATCTTGTAGTGTTTGTTGCATGTATACGACTTGTGCACATGCCAAAGCAGCAGATATATATTCTGCTTCACATGTCGATAAAGAAACACAGTTTTGTTTCTTACTAAACCAAGAGACTAAAGAACGTCCAATGAAATGACACGTTCCGCTCGTACTTTTTCGATCCGTCTGACTTTCTCCAAAATCAACATCGCTATAGGAGACTAATTCGAAAGGACATTCTTTTGGATAAAATAGTCCGAAATCTTTGGTTTTAGTTAGATAACGAATAATGCGTTTAACTGCTCTCATATGTGACTCTTTGGGATTTGCTTGAAATCGAGCACATAAACAAACACTCATCATAATATCAGGTCGACTCGCTGTCAAATATAGTAAAGATCCAATCATACTACGATATAGTTTTTGATCAACACTTTTGCCATCCTCATCTCTATCGAGTAAATCGTTGTGCTCATAGGAGTTGGTTTGGCAGTAGTGTTTTCCAGATCGAATCATTTAATTAAATTATAACAATATTTTTCTTGATTAATAAAAATTCCATTTTCAATTTGTTTAATTTGTGATCCAAAAAAAAATGACAATTCTCCCATATGAGACATTTCAAATTCATTTGTCATTATAGTCGAAAATTCCTGACATAATTTTTCATTTGTCGAGCCAAAAATAATATCATCAACATATATTTGAATTATTAAAATATCTTTATTAGTTTTCTTAATAAAAAGAGTTTGATCTACTTTACCAATTTCAAAACCAGATTCTAGTAAATAGCTTTTAAGACAATCATACCAAGCACGTGGTGCTTGTTTTAAACCGTATAATGCCTTTTTGAGTTTATAAACATGATCCAGAAATTTTTCATGATTAAAAAGAGGTGGCTGTTCAACAAAAACATTTTCTTTTATGTATCCATTTTAAAAATGCACTTTTAACATCCATTTGATAAAGTTTAAAATTATGAAAACATGCGAAAGCTAATAAGATTCGTATTGCTTCAAGTCGGGCGATTGGAGCAAACGTTTCTTCGTAATCAATTCCTTCTTCTTGATTATATCCTTGTGCAACTAATCTAGCTTTATTCCTGGTTATATTTCCTAGTTCATCTGCTTTATTTTTGAAAACCCATTTAGTACCGATGACTGATTGATCACTAGGTCTAGGAACGAGTTCCCAAACTTCGTTTCGTTCGAATTGATTTAGTTCTTCTTGCATGGCAAGAATCCAGTAGTTATCAGTTGAGACTTCTTTTATATTCTTAGGTTCTATGTTAGAGATAAAAGCTACATGACCAACTTGATTTAATTGATGTTTGGTTTTAACATTTGTATTAACTTCTCCAATTATATTTTACACAGGATGATCTCGTAAAATTCTAGGTGGAGATTTTATTATATTAGGAGTAAATTCTCATTTTCAGTAATGTCATGATCATTAACGAAAATTTCTTTAGTATTGCTATTTTCATTCTGAGTAGGTTCATCATCATAATCAATTGTAACATTTGGATTTATGTATTTAAAATTTTCGTCAAATGAAACATGTAGGCTTTCTTCAATAATTTGAGTTCGTTTATTATAAATTCGATAAGCCTTGCTTCGTTCCGAATATCCAACGAATATTCCTTCATCGGATTTTGGATCGAATTTGCCTAGCTAATCTTTAGTATTCAAAATAAAACATTTTGAACCAAAAACTTTAAAATATGAAATATTTGGTTTTCTTCCATTTAGAAGTTCATATGGAGTATTCTTAGTTAACGGTCGAATAGAAACATGATTTAATACATAACAAGCAGTAGCTACAGCTTCTGCCCAAAAGTGTTTCGATAAAGTGGTTCCATTTAATAAAGTTCTTGCACATTCTTGTAATGTTCTATTTTTCCTTTCTACAACTCCATTTTGTTGTGGTTTTCTAGGAAACGAAAAATTATGGTTAATACCTTTCTTGTTACAAAATTGTTCAAAAGCTTCATTTTCAAATTCTCCTCCATGATCACTTCTTATATTTTTAATTTTCAAACTTTTAATATTTTGGATTCTTTTAACAAAAACTTTAAAATTATCAAAAGTATCACTTTTATTTTTCAAAAAAAAATCCAAGTATATCTAGAAAAATCATCTACAATAACAAATACATATCTATTATGATTTATAGACTGCACTTTAGTTGGACCAAAATGATCCATGTGTAAAAGTTCAAGTGGTTGTTCTGTAGATATTACTTTCTTTGATTTAAAAGAAGATTTTGTTAATTTTCCTAATTTACATGCATCATAAAATATATTAGTTTCGAATTTTATATTGGGTAATCCTTTAACTAATTTGTTTTTAGCTAGTTTGTTGATAGTATTAAAATTGATGTGACAAAATCTTTTGTGCCAAAGACAAGAATCGTTTTCTTTAGCTACTAAGCACAAATTTGATTTATTATTAACATTCATATTTAAGATATAAATGTTTTTATTTCTTTTTCCTTCAAAAATAGTGTTATGATTTTTATCGAAAATATTACATTTATTTTCTGAAAAAGTTATATTAAAACCTTTATCGCATAGCTGACTAATACTCAATAAATTATGTTTTAAATTTTTAACTAATAAAACATCAGTAATGAGAGGTAATTAGAGGTACCGTTGCTACTGACATCGCCTTTGCCAATGATATATCCTTTTGAGTTATCTCCAAAGGTGACTGCTCTTCATTTGAGTATATAATGTTAGACAACATTTCTTTGTTTCCAGTCATGTGTTTTGAGCAACCGCTATCTAAAATTCATTTTCCTCTCTTCTTATGTGGTACCTGCAAAAAGTTTATAAAAAAGTTGGTACCCAATCTTTTTAGGGTCCTAAGAGTTAGATCTTAGGAAGCCAAACCCATACGGGTTCAGAATTCCCTTTATAAACATAATTCTTGTTATTATGAACAGTTTCCATACATTTTGATATGTTTATTCCTTATCAAAATATTATTTGTTTTTGGAATCTATATCTTGATGGTTTTAGTGTTTGGGTAAACTGTTTTCTTAATATCCTTCTTGATATTATTATTAATCCTACTTTTAGCAAAATTATTTTGTTTCTTAAATCCTAGTCCAGATTTATTGTTAGATGATTGAGAATTTTCAAGTATTCTAGAAAGATTCTCTCTTCCTTTATTGAAGTTAGATACATTTTTAGAAATATCATCAAATTTTATTTTAAGACTAGATTTTTCTAACTCTGAATCCTTAATTTTAGAGTTTAAACTATTATTTTCGAAAAGTAAAACATCATTTTTATTTTTCTGAATTTCTAATTCTTCAGATATCGATGAAATTTGAGAAGATAAGTTAGAATTTGATTGTTGAGAAATTTCAAGTTCTTCTTCTAATATTTTCTTCTCATCTTTCAGCATATCTACTTCTAAAACTGTCCTATCTAACTTTCTTTGTAACTCCTTATTTTTCTTTTTAAGTTGCTTTGCTAAATTTACTAATTCATAATTAATTTCAATTAAATCTTTAAAAGTAAGATCACTTACATCGTCTGACGAAGCCATGAAGCACACATTTGCTTGTTCATTATCACTTTCACTCTCTGATGAGGATGATGAGTCAGTGTCGTCCCAAGTGACTGAAAAAGATTTTCGTTTGCTTTTGTCCTTCTTGAAATTATTCTTTTTATGCTCTGGACAATCCTTCTTCATGTGTCCTTTCTTATGACATTCATAACATTCCATTGCTGAAGATGATGGTTTGCTGCTATTGGAATTGTTGTTGGAATTATTTTTGTTTCCCTTGAATTTGTTTCTGTTGAATTTCAAAAACTTTTTGAAATTTTTAGCGATCATTGCCATATCTTCATTATCTGAGTCGGAATCATCTTTTTCTGCTTGGAATGCCACATTTTTCTTTTCTTGTGCTCCATTTCTTTTTGCTTGCAAATTTACTTCGTAGGACATTAAATTACCTATCAATTCTTCTGGTTTTAATGTTGACAAATCACTTGCTTCTTCAATGGCTAGGACTTTTCTTTCCCATTCGTCCGTTAAAGAATTTAAGATTTTTGAAACAACATCAAAATCAGTAAACTTTTGTTCTAGTGATAGTAAAGCATGATAAATATCCTGAAATCTAGAGTACATGTCATTATAGATTCATTTGGCCTCATTTTAAAATTTTCAATTTGATTTTTCAACATAGAGATTTTTCTTAATTTAACTTTGTTCGTTCCTTCATGTGTTATCTTAAGTGTTCTCCAAATTTCATAACCAGAAGTGCACATGCTAACTCTGTTGAATTCATTTCTATCTAATGCACAAAATAAAATATTCATAGCCTTTGCATTTGATGTAGCATCTAGTTTTTGTGTGTTACTCCAAGTTGAGTATTCTCCAGTAGGAGATGTGTACTCACTTTGTATAACATTCCAGATATCAAATCCACTAGACTGCATATAGATTCTCATTCTAGTTGACCAATAATTATAATTTATACCATTAAAAAGTGGAGGTCGTGAAGTTGATTGACCTTCTGTGAAACTAGTATTAGTGTTAGTGTCAAAATCGTTAGTATGTGTTGTTGCCATATTACTAGAAATAGATATCAAATAACTTTGTGACGGTTATAGGATTTCCTTGCTCTGATACCAAATGAAAGTGTACGTGCAGTACTAAGGATCGTGTAATATGGTATATAAATGCGGAAATTGATAATAGCAGTAAAAATAAAAATTAAAGTAAGCACACCAGGAATTTTTATACTGGTTCGAACTTCTCGTTCTACGTCCAGTCTCAGAATACCCTCTGGATTTAAACTAAACCCCTCACTTAACCCGGAGGAATAGGTATACGACACCTGAGCAGTCGAACAGGAATTTTTCCGCCTCAACAGCCGAAGAGGACTTCAACTTAATACAAATAGTTTGTTGACGAATGTGTTCCGAATAACACTGATTGTCTTTTGATAGTACAACTTTCCTATAATCAAATCCTCAAGAGTATATATGTGTGTGAAGATTTAGAAGGAAGATAATCACGTAGAATCGAAGTATATGAATTAATTCAAGGATTCTAGTGATATTGAATAAGAATGAATGTTTTTATTTGCAGAAATAAATAGAGAATAGATTTCAGAATTATAAACAAGAATCGGTGATTGTAGAAGTGAAATGAACATGTTTATATAGTTGTAGAATAGTTACAATCTTTCATGAAGAGTTTCAATCAAGAGTTGTGTCCATATCTGTTGGATTAAAGAACATTCCTCTTCATGAACAATTGCACCCCTTCAGAAAATTAGCCGTTATGTTCTGGTCGGTTGACCGAGAAACCTGGGCCGGTCAGCTGAGTTTACAGATATAAATAAAACGGTGCATAACTGTGCACTGGACACAGAGTCGGTCGGCCGAAGATTCTGGTCGGTCGGCCGACCTGCTGTTATTTGCACAGTGTATACTTATTTTTGTATAAATCAATTTGTGTGTATGTGTGACTGCTTGAGGAATGATTTTAACAATATTCTAAGACTCAATGAAATAAAATATTCATACTAATATCTAGATTGTAGTCTTGTCTCCTTTGTAGTGTGCAATATATGGTTATTCTCCTTTTTGTCGCTTTTGTATAGTATTCTCGTCGTATGATCTCTGAAGCTTGTGTCATGAATCAAAACTCATGAATCAACATTGTGCTCATGTGCAGCATACTCATTTACTGTAATTCTATATATGTAAGTAATACTTCTACGGTCATTTCAGCATATTCTATTTCATAGCTTTGTTCATGAAGTAGCTTGGTCTAGCTAATCCCTACTTATGCTCAATTAAGTTCATTTCAACAAAGAGTTGGTGTAAATGCCTTAGTCTGTAGGGCTGATTACTTTGACTACCGAACCAACATGTTTTGTGAGACTAGGTCTCCTAACTAATAAGTTTGATTGCCCAGTTTGATTGACATGATAGCTCCTATCTTCGGAAATTAGGGACTTTTTTGCTTGATCCCAAGATCTGAGTTTTATAATGATGTCGGTATGTATTAGAAAGATGCATTTTTGGCATCTTTTGCTAAAGTAAATTCTTCTGAGTCCGACGTTGAGATCCTAATTATGTGTTGGTTTCTATCTACAGGAACTCATACATGGGTGACTCAACTCTATGGATTTTTCCCTAATGTTGTGAATCTTCAGATATCATGAGATGCTAAATGGTAGGGCTGAAGATCCAATCGAACTCTTACGTCTATTTCTGAAAGCCGATGTATCAATTGTTTCATTTTAGGCTTTCTTCCTAGCATCACCAAACTTTGGGTAATGGCATATTCCTGCAAGTTGGAACCCAATGATCTAGTTAGACCGTAAGTAGGTCATCGATCCTTCTCATCATCGTCAGACTATAAGCGACAGTTGATTTTTGAATGTTAGATCCTTCATTTCTTTTGTTAGCGATTTTGTAGCCAGAATGCTCTGTTTTGTGATACAGAACTGTTATCTAACCAACCTCGCGGTTATTCATGTTTGGACTTTTGAAACATTTCTTTCGATCAAGTATCTATGCTTCTATCCCCTCTTGAGGGACTAGCTACTTTGAATGCCTGTATTTGGGCGATTGTGAGAGACGGAAATCTATGGGGATTGCCACCAGTCTGGCTCTCAATCCTATTCTGGAATTGAGGAAGTTCAGGAATTTTATTTCCGACCTTCCATGATTTCTCCCCCTTGTTCTTGGCTATGCATGCACTTCTGGGTTGCTGGTGTTGTCACGGAAGTTTTTGTCGTATGTCAACTCCTATCTTTGAGAATCGATAACTTAGCTGCTTAGTTCTAAGCAACATTTCCTCGAGGCTGCCTATCCTTCGGCTGTGTCTAAATTCTTTTTAAGTTAAATTTAGGAAATTCGGTTGTACACTAGCTTTCATCCCTAGAAATTGGTACACGGGCAATTCAATCCTGGGATTTCCTTTTGACACTGCTTTATTCCTGTGTAGTGGCTGATTCCTGTAATGAAAGGTTGAACCATCTGGCTGACCTATGAAAGGATGTGTCTTTAGGTCATTTCCTGTCATTGGGCAACAATAGTTTTCTGAAGAGAAGGTACAAACTCAGTTGAGGACCAACTTCTATCTCCGAAAGCTAGTGCATTGATGGTTCACTGCGATGAGTGTTTCTTATCAGCCCTGTAGGTTAAAGTTTTCCTAGCATTACCGGGGCAATACTGGTACTTAGTGAGTAGAATGTTTCTCGGGGTTGCCAGGGCAACACTGGTACTTATGAAATAGAAAGTGTCCTAGCATTACCAGGGCAACACTAGTACTTAGGAAATAGAAATTTTTCCCGGCGTTGCCAGGGCAACACCAGTACTTAAAAGAAATGTAACATCCCGGATTTTTGAGCCGTTGAATTTTGAACATTTAATTCATTTTAAATGTTCACTGTGGATTTTTAATTAATTTTGGAACAAAGAGAATCGAGTTCAATTTATAAAACAAGTTATAGATTTTGAAATATGATAATTCGATTCATATTTGGAATAGAAATTAAATATTGGATTGAACAATTTGGGAATTTAGATGTAAATAGTAATAAAGTGGTTTTAAAAATTTATTTTGAGTTATTTGAGTGTAAATAGCGTGGTGGGAATTTTAGATGAATTTTAAAGTGGATAAATTAATATTTGGGATTTAATATTAATTTAAAAATGAATTTAATATTATTAAAATGCAATTTAATCAGATTTTGGTCTAGAATGAGCCAGAATGATTTTTAATGTGATTATAAATTTTATATGATTTATTGTTAAGTTAATAAAATTTTAAAAGTGAAATTTTACGCGTTTTCGTCAATTTTGAAAATCGCCCGATTTAATAGACGAGTTAAAATAGCCTTCCGGGGCGCAGTCTCGGAATTCGATGAAACTAGTTCCATTGGATCCGTAATAGATAGTTATTATCGGATTTCAATTTTCGTAGTAATCAGAGTTGTCATTGACCGTGGCAGCTCGAAACGCATAGAAATCGATTTAACCGATTTAATTTTAAATTGATCATTTAATTATGTAACATGCACATACGATCAAATTAGCTTACGAAACCTGTTCCATTGTGTCTGGAACGCAGATAAACCCTAGATATGCCTGTCGGAACGTGTAGTTTGGAGTTCGTTTGTGATAAGATGTTAAATTGAGAATAATATTAATAAAATAATGTTAAACAATATTTATATATTCATCTATTTTTACTAAACCCTAGCAAAAACGACCGGCCGCCGTTTTCAAGCATATCAATGGCCGAAAACATCAGATTTTCGTCGTCAATTTTCGATCAATCCACCTAATAATTTTGAAAACATCCAACTACGTAAATGGAGAGGCCATCGTATTCTTCGAGTTGTGCGGTGGAGATGAGTTTTAGTCGATCAGAGGAGGCGTTTAGGGGTTGCGTTCGTGCGAAGTTCGCGCATGATTTACCGTGTCCTGGAGCCGCCGAGTTCATCGTGCTCTCGGCTGTGGGTGGTGCTCGCGGAGGGCTTCAGAACGATGGGTCCCGATTGCATTCAAGTGGAACGAATGGATTGCGGCTCGAAACCCTACAGAGGCAGCCTTGGGTTCTTTCATGTAAGCGCTATCTCCTGTACGCGTTTGGGGAAGAGGAGAAGTATGCGACCGTGATTTCTCCTTGTGTGATGTGTGGCCAGATCTTGTGGTTGGTAATTAATAATAAAAGAAAAGATAATTTTTTATATAATTATAGTTTGAAAGTTATAAAATCGTAACTCATTCATTCGTTATCAGAATTTAACGAAACTGGCAACATTGGAATCGCAGAGACGAACACTACGAGATGGTGCAGTACTAGATTTATTCCGGGCAAGTAGGAATTTGAATTAAATCGAACGTCGTCTGGTTTAATTTAAATTTCAAACGCTCGCCGAAACTCAAGGTGAGTTTTTCTCACTCACATCTGGATGCTAGGCATTTTAAATAGTTAATATTTAAATATCTGTGTGAATGGTTGAATATAACCGTGGTTATCAGTCTGGATTGATATTTCTATATGTGATGTGCTAATATTTGTGATGCAGGGAAAAACAGGTTGGAGGGATCCAACTGGATTCCTCACAATGTAGTAATTATTTTGATAATTGATAATGATGCCTGTTTATATATTGTGATTGATAAATTGAAATCCAATTGTATTTATATATTGCCATTGATAAATTGAAATCAAATGGTACTGTGATGTTGTTTGATATAATTACAGAATTTAATTATAAATGGATTAAATTGGGTTTTTACGAAATAAAATGAATTGTTAAAATAAGAATTTCAAAGAATAAAATTTGAAATCTGGTTTGGATGGGAAATGTAAATTGGTAAAATTGGGATTTAAAATACAGTGGAAAATTTATCAATCGATAAATGTGAAATATAAATTTTCTGGGAATGAATTCTATGGAAATTATAAATTGTTTAAAATAACGATGGGTTATTTTAATGATGAATGGTGTTATCTGGAAAATTAAAATATGTTAAAATGAAGCTTCCGAATATAAATTTACAATTTTAAGCGTTAATAGAATATGTTGGAAAGCCGTTTTCTTCATTGGAATTTCATGTGAGTAAATTGTAAATATGGATTTTCAATTAATAAATTCTCCAATGTTTTATTTAAAAATGATTTAAACCTATATTTTAAAAATGAATTTCCAGATATGGGAAAATTGTGTTTGAACTTCGGACGAAGTTATAAATCAGTATGGAATTGGGAATTTGTAAACATAAATTGAATTGAAATAAATCGGTTGAATTTATATGAAGGATACTTTGGGATGTTGAAGGGAAAGCGTTTTCCTGGGGAAAAACCAAGTTAGTTTTTTTTAAAGATATTATTTAATTAAAGGTTAAAGTTTTAAATTGTTTAAAAAGTATTTTTAAGAAATTATTATTTTTCAAGAAGGAATTTTAAATTGTTTTAAAATTATTTGTTTAAGTTATTGAGAAAAAGCTAGTATTATCTTCTTAAACTCTACCTATATATTTGGTTACCCAAACCCTTATTTAAATCGAGTTTATATCTTATTACATAATATTATTTAAAATAGTTTGAAATTATATTTTGAGTAAGTAAATAGAAGTAATTTACATATTTTAAAGTATATTTCAGTATAAGTATTTTAAGAGTTTATAAAACTAAATGTTTAAGCTTGGTTATTTTCCAAAGGGAATAAATGGTAAGGATTTACCGTGTAAAGGAAGAATTTTTGGGAAAATTGTTTCCAAACGAGTTTTGAAAATTTGGAAATATATCTTTTAAAGATATTGAGGCAAATAAATAATGTGGGAAATTATTTATTATATGATGAATGTATGTGAACATTAATTGATAGTTAAATCACCGACTATCAATATTGGGCAAATGCGTTGATCGTTTCGAAGAGACCGGGATCGAGATTAATTTCTCGAAAAACCCACTTCGATCCGGTTTGTACGTTTCGTGAAACGTGTTCAGAGTCGAAGATGGAGCAGTGAAGTGCAAGGGCTAGTCGCTACTAATCCTGAGGATATTTCCAAAATGGATGTAGTAGGAGTAATGCCTTCGGTTCCGTTTGGACCCGGGACGGACTTGTATGGACGAATGCTTTCGATACATCGTAAAATGTTCTATAAAGGTAACGCTTAGCCTCGAGCCTCATCAACCGGGAATGACTGAAAATCAGGGGATATGCAGCAAGGCTTCGTGGGTAGCGCCCACTAGAGAGTATGGTTATCCCTGCCTAGAGGTCCCTTTTACTTTGGCTTAGTGGTGCGGTTGCTGATCCCAACCGTGGGGTGATCCTATTCGGAATTGCCCATAGGTGATTCCGGCCTTGTGTTGCAGGGGAGTGGGCGTGCTCCTCGGTACTGTGATCTAGGCCACGTACTGTGACAGGTGGTACCCTAGTGCCTAGTCATTCGTTGGAAATCCATTCTCCCTACGAGCCTGTACGGTTTTGATTGTGCCCAACTATTGTTGAAATGTGAGATGCAAGCATTTCAGCTAGATTCTATTTTACTTTCTATAGACACTATTATAATATCAGAGGATTTTTAATATAAAAGTGTTTTGGCTATCGTAAGGTAAAAACCCGACATGTTTATTTATGACGTGGTCTTACGAGATGCTTTTGTCTTCAAAGGATTTTTAAAACTTTAGTAATTAGTTTGGATGTATTTCTCTTACGCTGGTATTCCAGACTGACTTGGGTGTTATTTTATTATAATGCTTGGGTCAGACCGAGTATATTTACAGGATAGGTTGCTATGGAGCAGGAGAGGAGCTGGAGTCAAGACGTATTATTCGTACTTGCTTATATTCCGCTGCTATGGTTGTTGTTAGGCATGTATCTGATTTTGTTGTGATGGACTCTGATGATGTATTGTATATAAACAGATATAGTTTTCATTTGTGTAAAGATCTGTTCTATATATTATATTTTATCCGCTGCGACTGTGAGATTCTGATTTGTTTAGTTCTTTCTTCTTCTATCTACTTTCTTATTCCTCTACAATCTGTCTTTTCCGGCATTCGATCGTCGACATATTATACTGTTGAGTATTTTGTGTCGATTTTTGAGGGTCGAGAAGGGCGGGTCATCACACGTGGTATCAGAGCTTAGGTTAGCGGCAACCTAGGCTTTGGTGGGAAAACTACTCATTATCAATAGAGTCAAAAGTACTCTATAATGAGTTGAGTGTAATAATAGCTATGAGAGCGTACTTGTTAGTGAATATAAAAATTGTTTTTATACTGTGTTGACTTATCGGTTGAGTGTTTATGAATTCTGGTCGGTGCGGGAAATACAACCGTATCGATAGGGTTTCTAAACTCTTAAACAAGATAAACCGACATAGTATTGTTTTTAAAGTGGGTGAATGAAATAATTTTACCCAAAATTATATTTTGATATAAAAGAAATGGTTTTCTAAATTATTATATATTGGACGTTTGGCTGTTAATACTATAATCAAATAAGAATTTAAGGTATGATCTAAAATTTGAAATGATATATAAGCCAATGAGAATTTAAAATATTAAAATGGTTTATAACTAAATGGAATTGACTGAATATGTTTTAAATAAGAAGAAGTGAAATTGAAATTTGATTTAAACCAGAATTTTTAACCCAAAAAGTTTGAAAGGGATTTCAAATGAATTTAAACAAAGGTTTGGGAAAATTTAAAAACCTTAGGAATGTTGAAATGTTTTCCAAAGCTTTTGAGGTCAATGATGGAGTATATTTTGGAAATATTTTGAATGGAAATTGTTTTGAGTGGAATGTGTGAAAGTAGGAGGCATTGAGCTCACTTCAGTCGCTGGAAAATAATCCTGATGATGCTGGCCACATCATCAGAATTCATTTTCGAGTTTCTAAAGTGATGGATTGGTTCCGTGGTGATTTGGAATGACGTTTGTTTATACTTGTTTTATATACAAGTTGTTTTAACAATTTTAAAGGGGAAAAATTGTTTTGGTAAAAGCATATTGTTTTGGAAGTTGGTATTTGATTTGAATATCAAATGGGAATATGTTGACTTTTGTTTCAAATTGGGTTTGAAATTAAAACCGGGTAAATTGAATTCTGGGAATTCTTTTTAAAATAAACTGGTAAAAGAAAAATTGAATAAATCAACTATAATCTTGAAAGTAAAGTTGATTTAAGTGAGAAAGGAAGAATGGAAATTTTAATCCTGAAATTAAAACTTAATCTGGGTAAATGGAGGTAAATGAAGTTATTACAGTGAATAGAAATTAGAATTTAACTTGGGATAAGTTAAATAAAATTGGGAATTGGAATTAAATTGATTGGGTTAAGTTGAAAATATAATGACTTTGTAATTATGAGTCATTGTGTGAAAAATTGTACCCATAAGCTATTAAGTGTTATACTTATGGTCTAAATTTGTGGATTTGGAATTTTGCAAGGAATTATGTTGGAAGAAATTTTTTTTTTTTTGCATTCTTGAGAATTCAGTGATACAAATATGTAAAATTTGGAATTGTGATTATAAGATGTAAATGGATTAAAATGAGCAATGTAAACTTATAAATAAATAAGTTGATGAACCTAAAGATGGAAAATTTGGGTGTAAACCCAAGTAAAGTGGAATTATAATCACAAATGGGAAATAGTTGAATGGTATGGTAAATTCAAACTTAATCTTAAATGAAATGTAAAGTAAGATTAAGTAATGTGAGATATAAAAAGTAGTGAATGAACTCACAATAGAAAATAAGTTTTGAACCTATTTATGGAGAAAATAAATTGAATTGGAATGAAATCTGAAATACAGTTGTATTATAAACAATATTGAATGAAATTCAATTCTTATTTAAGTGGTAAAAGAAGTGGGATAAATGAAATTTGGATAAATAAAATTTAGTTAAACTTGGAATAAATTTGGATAAGAATCAAATTGAAAGGAAATTTAATTTAGTTGAGATGATGTTGGCTGAAGCAAATGCTCACTCAATTGAATCCAAAATAATTGTGTGGAAATGAATTTTGTGTAAGCTAAATTAAATAGAATTTTTATTGGCATGGATGAAATTTTGATAGTTAGTCAAAATTTGGAAAGTAAATAAAAACCCAGTTTGGTATGGGATTTAATTGTGGCAATAAAAGTTGAGAATGTGAAGGAATAATGGGATTAGATTATAATAAGGATGGTTTGAATTGTAAATAGATTCAATTGAGAGAAATAATTTAAAATGGTCTCTTTGTTAATAAAATAAATCTAAAATGGATTGAATAAATAAACCAAGTGCATTACAATTTATAAATGGATTGGAATTTGATTTGGATGAGAATCAAATGGAAATAAAATAAAATTGATATAAGAAGATAATGGAAATATTGTGGAAGAACTTAAGCAACTTGGAGGAAAAAACAAAATGATTGCAAATGGGCTTTATTAAGTAATCTTGAATGCAATTTGTTAAATAATAAAATGGAAATGCATGTGTAACTGTATTAATTAATTATTGAGATGAAATATAAGATTGGAGATTTAACTCAATAATTGTAATATAGCAATGATGTTGGGCTTTAAATAATAGAGAATGAGATGTTATAATTTGAACTAAAATGTTGATCTTGAAGATAAAATAAGAAATTGGGTTAAAATTTGCATTGGCTTGTGTATCAGGCAAAATTAAATAAAATTAATATAAATCTAAGTTGGAATTAATTTTAAATGGTTATAAGCTTAAGTGGTGATTTTTTTGCTTGAATGACATGAAATTGGCATGTATTCGGAATTGAGTTGTTTAACAGGCAATTGAAATTGATTTTTGAATAAATTAATATGGATTGGAATCTAATTTAAAGAGTTTGTAAATGAATGCAAGTGAATTGATATAAAGTAGCAAATGGAATGGATTTTGAATCAACTGGAATGAATTGACATTTTATTAAGTAATTTTGGATATGAATGGAAATGGATCATAAAAGAAATGCAAATGCTTCAAATTTAAATAAAATCTAATTGTGAATCAAATTGGGAATTTAAGTTAAAATAAAGAAATGTAAGTAAGGCATATGTTAATTATATTGAAATAGAAATAAATTGGTTGTAATGAATATGAATGAAACCTAGCAAAACTTGTATATAAAATTCTTTGTGTGAAATAACTTGAAGTTTGGCATTAGAAAAGGAACTTTGTATATGTTTTATAATACGATTTCCTTATGAAATTTGGAAAGTGTTGTTTGGGATGTAATTGGATATGTTGGCTTACATTTATTGGAAATGTTGTTAAGAGGTTCATATCTTTGAAAACTGATGAGTTTGCTTGAGTTAAGTACAGGTACAGAAGGCGTTCGAGAGAGTTGGAGCGCGTATATGCGTTGTATTAGCCGCTTGCTATTAAAATTTGCTAAAAAGGTACGCCTACGCATATATAATTGGGAAAATGATATATATATATATATATATATATATATATATTATGATAAATTTTGGTTTCCGACCGTGTGGGTCGATGTATATATATTTATCTGTATCGCGATATCACGAAAGCTCCTCCGTGCAGGGGAGACTCTTCCAAAATTTTCTGAAAATTTTGGGAGTTGGAAATTTTTTGGGATTTTGGAAAATTTTATTAACTTGGGAAGTTATTTTGAAATAACGTTAAAACAAAAGCTTTTGAATATAAATGAAGCACATGAGTTTGGGATTGAGCTAAAGGATTTTGGAAAGTGAATATAAGCTGTTAACTAAGCAAATTGGGAAGTAAATAGGTTGGAGAGTATTTTCTACCTTAGCAAATTTCGAGGACGAAATTTTTATAAGGGGGGAGGAATGTAACATCCCAGATTTTTGAGCCGTTGAATTTTGAACATTTAATTCATTTTAAATGTTCACTGTGGATTTTTAATTAATTTTGGAACAAAGAGAATCGAGTTCAATTTATAAAACAAGTTATAGATTTTAAAATATGATAATTCGATTCATATTTGGAATAGAAATTAAATACAGGAAAATAGGCACAAGGAAGAAGTTCCAGAAAAATTTAGTCTCAGGGACAACAAGTTTGTTTTTTAGTCTGAAGGACACATTTTAGTGTAAACAGAAAATGATAGTTACAACTATCATTCTGTGATTTACACTAGAAAGTGTCCTTCAGCCTAAAAAGAAAACTTATTGTCCCTAAAACTAAATTTTTCTTCAACTTTTTCCTTGAACCTAAAAACCCCAATTAAATATTGGATTGAACAATTTGGGAATTTAGATGTAAATAGTAATAAAGTGGTTTTAAAAATTTATTTTGAGTTATTTGAGTGTAAATAGCGTGGTGGGAATTTTAGATGAATTTTAAAGTGGATAAATTAATATTTGGGATTTAATATTAATTTAAAAATGAATTTAATATTATTAAAATGCAATTTAATCAGATTTTGGTCTAGAATGAGCCAGAATGATTTTTAATGTGATTATAAATTTTATATGATTTATTGTTAAGTTAATAAAATTTTAAAAGTGAAATTTTACGCGTTTTCGTCAATTTTGAAAATTGCCCGATTTAATAGACGAGTTAAAATAGACTTCCGAGACACAGTCTTGGAATTCGATGAAACCAGTTCCATTGGATCCGTAATAGTTAGTTATTATCGTATTTCAATTTTCGTAGTAATCGGAGTTGTCGTTTGACCGTGGCAGCTCAAAACGCATAGAAATCGATTTAACCGATTTAATTTTAAATTGATCATTTAATTCTGTAACACGCGCATACGATCAAATTAGCTTACGAAACCTGTTCCATTGTGTCTGGAACGCAGATAAACCCTAGATATGCCTGTCGGAACGTGTAGTTTGGAGTTCGTTTGTGATAAGATGTTAAATTGAGAATAATATTAATAAAATAATGTTAAACAATATTTATATATTCATCTATTTTTACTAAACCCTAGCAAAAACGACCGGCCGCCATTCTCAAGCATATCAATGGCCGAAAACATCAGATTTTCATCGTCAATTTTCGATCAATCCACCTAATAATTTTGAAAACATGCAACTACGTAAATGGAGAGGCCATCGTATTCTTCGAGTTGTGCGGTGGAGATGAGTCTTAGTCGATCAAAGGAGGCGTTTAGGGGCTGCGTTCGTGCGAAGTTCGCGCACGATTTACCGTGTCCTGGAGCCGCCGAGTTCATCGTGCTCTCGGCTGTGGGTGGTGCTCGCGGAGGGCTTCAGAACGATGGGTCCCGATCGCATTCAAGTGGAACGAATGGAGTGCGGCTCGAAACCCTTCAGAGGCAGCCTTGGGTTCTTTCATGTACGCGCTATCTCCTGTACGCATTTGGGGAAGAGGAGAAGTATGCGGCCGTGATTTATCCTTGTGTGATGTGTGGCCAGATCTTGTGGTTGGTAATTAATAATAAAAGAAAAGATAATATTTATATAATTATAGTTTGAAAGGTATAAAATCGTAACTCATTCATTCGTTATCAGAATTTAACGAAACTGGCGACATTGGAATCGCAGAGACGAACACTATGAGTTGGTGCAGTACTAGATTTATTCCGGGCAAGTAGGAATTTGAATTAAATCGAACGTCGTCCGGTTTAATTTAAATTTCAAACGCTCGCCGAAACTCAAGGTGAATTTTTCTCACTCACATCTGGATGCTAGGCATTTTAAATAGTTAATATTTAAATATCTGTGTGAATGGTTGAATATAACCGTGGTTATCAGTCTGGATTGATATTTCTATATGTGATGTGCTAATATTTGTGATGCAGGGAAAAACAGGTTGGAGGGATCCAACTGGATTCCTCACAATGTAGTAATTATTTTGATAATTGATAATGATGCCTATTTATATATTGTGATTGATAAATTGAAATCCAATTGTATTTATATATTGTGATTGATAAATTGAAATCAAATGGTACTGTGATATTGTTGGATATAATTACAGAATTTAATTTTAAATGGATTAAATTGGGTTTTTACGAAATAAAATGAATTGTTAAAATAAGAATTTCAAAGAATAAAATTTGAAATCTGGTTTGGATGGGAAATGTAAATTAGTAAAATTGGGATTTAAAATACAGTGGAAAATTTATCAATCGATAAATGTGAAATATAAATTTTTTGGGAATGAATTCTATGGAAATTATAAATTGTTTAAAATAACGATGGGTTATTTTAATGATGAATGGTGTTATCCGGAAAATTAAAATATGTTAAAATGAAGCTTCTGAATATAAATTTACAATTTTAAGCGTTAATAGAATATGTTGGAAAGCCGTTTTCTTCATTGGGATTTCATGTGAGTAAATTGTAAATATGGATTTTCAATTAATAAATTCTCCAATGTTTTATATAAAAATGATTTAAACCTATATTTTAAAAATGAATTTCTGGATATGGGAAAATTGTGTTTGAACTTTGGACGAAGTTATAAATCAGTATGGAATTGGGAATTTATGTTGTAAACATAAATTAAATTGAAATAAATCGGTTGAATTTATATGAAGGATACTTTGGGATGTTGAAGGGAAAGCGTTTTCCTGGGGAAAAACCAAGTTAGTTTTTTTAAAGATATGTAACAACCCGCATATTTTACGATGGAATATTTAAATATTTTATTTAAATATAAGATCGTTAATCGGATTATAGTCCAAAAAGCTACTTTTTGCAAACAGTCAAATTAGGACTCGAGACCACCCCCATTGAGTTCAAAATAACGTTTGCGACCTTTTTGAGTATAAACATTGATATGTTTGGAGTTAGTGGAATTTTGCTACTTTTTCACTTTGGGCTTTGGTTTGGGTTTCAGCCCTATATCCTAACTCAAGCCCTTAGCTCCACCCCCACTTATCTTCATTCACTTCATTTTCCTAACACTTTCAAGCTCTAGATAAAAATGGTGGAAGAGAAAAAGAATTAGAATTCCTAAGCCCTAGTTTCCAATTTGCAAATCAAGTTCTAGCTCCAAATTCAAGAAGAAGCTTTGGTAAGCCTTCTCTTCTTCTTCCCCAACTCGTTCTCCTTTCAAATTCAGAAATTTCCTAAACCTAACTTCGGAAATGTTCTTCTTTTGAGCTTAGATTCAAGCTTCTAGAGTTGAGTTTGAAGAGTGGTTGATCCTCCTTTGTTTCCAAGCTTCTTCTTCATTGTTTTTGGGATTAAAGGTGAGATTTTTATCTCACATCTATGTCTATAACTATCCTTGATTGCTTGGTATGGATTCCTAACACCCTTTCATGTTCATTTGATTTTGGTTTGGATTGATTCGGTGAACATTTCAATTTTTGGTGTTTTGGAAGTTAAAACTTTGAAAATCCTTGCTTTGATTTATGAACATGCTTTTGGTGGTGTTTCGGAGAGCATATAGGGCTGGGTTGTCGCTTGGCATAAATCCTTTGTCACCGTTGCTCATTCAATCGCTCCAAATCCGAGAAGTTGTGTAGGTTTGCCCATTTTTGGGCTTTGCAAATTCTGTCCTGCTACAGGCGACAGACGTCTGTGGATTATCCATAGACGTCTGTGGCTTCAGGAAAAATATTTCCCGAAATAGGTGACAGACGTCTGTGGATTTCCCACAGACGTCTGTGGCTGTTGATTTCTGGATATTAGCCTATTTTTATGTGGATTTCCAAATTTATCGATTTTTGATTATCCATATAGTTATTGTCAATTAATATCAACTTTGATGATTTCTTTTCTGGATTTTTTTTATTTCTATTTGATCGATTTGATATCGATTTCCATGGTTTGATTCACATTATCGAAATGTGAATTCTTGTGATTGATTGTTTCTACAATCATTTCTGTGATTTGTCACTTTAAAATATAAAGGTTTTCTATACTAGTAGTAAATATTCAAACTCTTTTACAAAGATGATTTCAACTCTATTTTTAAACATAAAGCTTGTTTCCAAAACCATTTTCCAATCTATTAGTGTATACAAACATTTACCTCATTCGTATGAGAAAATATAATTAAACAGCTTAGCAAAACAAGTGGTATGAAACGCTTGTGTTTACTTCGTCGGTTAATTTTTGGACTTGTTCGATTGAAACTCTTGTGACAATTTTCTAGTGGAGATCTACAATTTGTTCGCAAATATTTAAGTTAAGCTAGTGGTTATGGGACATGAAGCTAAACTCATATATTTACTAGCTTATTGTAATTGACAGTTCTTGATGATCGATGATGATCATTTTATGGTTTAGACTAGCAATGAGCGATGTCTCTTTGTCCACATGGAGAACAGTACTTCATTTTATTGAGCTTCGTCTCATTTCTCGCATGGGTCGTACCTATTTAGGTGCGTCGATGTTTATTTACTTCGTGGAGCAATCGGCTCAATAAGTTGGGGAATGGGGCGTATCTATTTAGGTGCGTCGATGTTCGTCTATGCATGGGTCGTACCTATTTAGGTGCGTCGATGTTCGGCTTTGCATGGGATGTATCTTTCTAGGTGCATCGATGTTAGACATTACATGGGGCGTATCTTTCTAGGTACGTCGATCTTCATCTATGCATGAGGCGTATCTTTCTAGGTGCGTCGATGCTAGACTTTGCATGGGGTGTATCTTTCTAGGTGCATCGATGCTAGACTTTGCATGGGGTGTATCTTTCTAGGTGCATCGATGCTAGACTAATCATGGGGCGTATCTTTCTAGGTGCATCGATGTTTAGTTATACATGGGGCGTATCTTTCTAGGTGCGTCGATGTTCGACTGTGCATGGGGTGTATCTTTCTAGGTGCGTCGATGTTCAGTCTATGGAATCGCGTTCCGCTTGGGATTGGCCATCCTCTTATTTTTGTGATTTCTGAATTTCTAATTATTGATTTCTGGAATTTATGTTTCACCACCTTTTTCAATAGACATTGATATGTATGTCATTTATTGTGGCTTGGTGAATTAAATAAAGAATATGACATTCTTTTCATGCTATGAGATTCGTGAGATATTTGTATGATTTTCCTTTGTTGATTTTCTAATGTATACTTATCGAGGTATGACATTTTTGGTTATCATACGTTTTTATTATATCTCTTCTTATATCTCATTTTATTTGATAATTATAGCTAGACTGATCCGTTTATTATTTTCTTATTAAATAATACTCGGGTCAGACTGAGAAATTACAGGTGCTTCCTCTTGTCTCCCTATCTGGAACCATCATCTGACTTTTGGTTAACTACTTAGCCCGTAGTTTTTGTTATTATACATTTGAGATATGGACTCCTTGATGTATAATTATTCCTTTGTCTAGCACATGTACCTATTCTTTTGTTATGTAGTGGATCTTCTATGACCACTATTTAGTTGTACACTTTCATGTGATATATTCATATCTGATTCCGCCTTTGTGATATGAATGTCTGTGACTGATTTGTGTTATGTTTATTTCTATATTTGTTTCCGAGGTCCACATAGCCACTGTGTGGTAGCTTTGAGTTTGTATTAGATAAGTCGGGTTTCCTCCAGAAATGAAATATAAGTTATACTATCTGACATATCGGTACTCGCACAAGCAATTACACAATTGGTCGCTCCTCAACAGCCTTATTCTCCGCGCTAGTCGACGGCATTACCTCGTAGTGTCCTTGTCTAGCATGGCTATAGAGGTGGGGCATCACAACATGGTATCGGAGCCAAACTTTGGAACAATGTAGAATAATCTAGCAAGGATCATTGTCCTAAGCCTTTCTTAGGAGTCGTGCATTAGGATTTTATTCGAGTCAATTGGACCCGTTCTATCCTATTTTCTTTTATGATTCCTTGTTTTATCAATCATGATTGTTTGATATTCATTTTGAGAATAACCTTTTTCCTCTTCTTTCTTTCTTTCTTAGAGAAGAGAAATGGTTAGACCTGGCCGTCCCAGCGCCGGTCAATCTAGTGCTACTCCCCAGGATGGAGTATTTATGTCAGCCCAACAACTTTTAGATCTTGTGAATAATGCCCAAGCTGCCGGACCCGTTCCAGCGTCTACTCACCCTAAATCCGGGTTTGCACGCTTGTGCAGGGATTATACCGCTTTGGGTGGAAGGCCATTCAAGGGTTTTGAAACCGTTATAGAAATCCAAGCTTGGCTTAGATCATGCGATCGCATCTTTTCCCGCATGGATCTTATTGATTCACTTCGAGTCCAAGTGGCTTCTAGCATGCTCCAAGAAAGAGCATTAGATTGGTATGAGCTTTTGATTTCTAAAATTATCGAAGCGGATCTTACTTGGGAGCAATTCCGGGAAAGGTTCGAACTGAAGTTTGTGCCGGAGGCTGAAAAAAGTAACTTTAGCCCGACGCTTTATTGACCTTGTTCAAGGTGAATCTTCTGTGACGGACTACGTCGCATCTTTTGAATCTCTTTCTAAATATGGGGTCGAGTATATTAATAACCCATTGAAGAAAAATCAAAGGTTTGTCTATGGGTTGAATAAGAACCTTAAAAAGCCTTTGCTTCTGAAACTAGAAGTTTTTTTGATCAGCTTGTTGATATCGCTCTTCGACTTGAAGAGGCCGATAATGAAAGTAACGTTGAAGTTGTGGGTGCCAAACATAACTTCAACAATAACATGAAGAGGCCTATTAGGTTCAAAGGCCCCAATCCCAATCCCGACAAGAAAGGGAAGCAAGAAACTTCTGTAGCAAAAACTCCTACCACTAGTCGTGGACGATGCTACAATTGTGATTCTATGGACCACTATGCAAAGGAGTGTCCGCAACCCCTCTATTGTCGCTATTGCAAAAGTTTGAGTCATCATATATCTACGTGAACTGTACTTCAAGCAAGAATGAGGGAAAGCTAAAGGTTGTGCAAGTCTCTACTAGCACTCCTCTTGGTCAAGGTATTTTCTATCCTTGACGATAGTTGTTTTGAGATTATCTTATTTGAGTTCTTTTTGATATGGGTTTCATCTCATTATTTTTATATCAAAGAACTTGTGATTCTTTTTCTTTAAACATTTCTGGGCTTGATGACTTCTTTGAGAATTGCGAATCCAGATTGGTGGATCCGCAACACTCAATTTGCTTTTTATTGATGTCGAAATTATTTTATGTGATTTTTCTTTCCGAACCGATTTTTACTTATGCTTCGGAATTGACTTTTGTAAGAATTGGCTTAATTATTATGAAGCCATATCCTTTGTCCCGTGTGGACAATTCATCTTCGACATTTTCAATCTGTTCAGCATATTTCTATTTTTTCCTTTGTGAATTTGATTCCAATTTGATGGCATCATTTTATTCTTTAAGCTCACATGATGAGGAAAGTGCTATTTCTCTCATTCATATAGTTTGAGAATTTTCTGGCATTTTTGAGTTTGTCTTAGGATTATCACCTAAGCAATCTTTTGAGTGGTGTTAAGGTCTTTTTAGCTCGACCTTGCCACCGATTTTCATTTGCTACGAGTTGCGGGAGTTAGCTTTCCATTTACCGCATTCCGCATTCGTTATGAAACTTATGAATGACTTATTATGTCATTCAGTTTGTCCAGCTTATTTCATCCATTTTATGAATCGAGTATTCTACGATCTCGATGACTCCATTCTTGTATATATTGATTTTGGATGAAAACAACAGTTTAAAATTTTGCAAACCTTTTTCATAAGATTTATTTATAAGTACAATTTGATTTTTTGCTCTTAAACGAGCAAAGAATATTCTTAAAGTTTTTTTTAAGAAACATGTTTATCATATAGAAGATGATTTTGTGATTGTATTGCCCATTGAGTGCTTTAAGAATTCTGGTCGGTGCGCTTGATCAACGTTATCGATAGTAATTTCCTAAACGCTATGATGAGACAATCAGACACAGTAAATTGACTTGTAAAATGTAAATTTTTCTGAAAAGATTATTACATAAAGATAATTGTAATTTTGAAAGTTTTAGCTTTTCGAGAAAGAAGATTATTTAAAAGAACTCTTTTCCGTCGTTTTTATTCTTGCGATTCCCGAAGGGAATCAAGACTTTATTGTTTATACCGATACTTGTCATATTGGTTTTGGTGTCATTCTCTTGCAAAGGGAATGTGTTATCGCATTTGCTTCTTGACAATTAAAGCTTGTCGAGACTAGATATCCCACTCATGATCTATTGCTCGCGGCTATTGTTTTCGCTTTTGGAGTTCGGCATCATTATTTTGGGGAAGAAATTCGTTCTCCACTCCGATCATAAATCTTTGAAATGTTTATTTTCTCAAAAGGAACATAATTTGCGTCAACAGTGTTGGCTCGAGTTCCTTGCATCTTACGATCTTGATATTCTTTATACTCTGGGAAAGGGTGATCGTGTTGCCGATGCCCTTAGCCGAAAGCAACAAGTAGTTGTTTCTATGATGATATCCGGATGGAATGGTCTCGAGACTTTTTTCACTTGTGAGATTCGAGATCATGAATCCAATTCATGTTCATCTCTTGTTTGTGTAGCCTGGAGGCTCATCCTTCTTTTGGAATATACCTTTTTTAGCTAAACTCTATGTCAAGTTAAATTTCATGGAGTTCTTACTTTTATTGCTAGCAATCGTGATCCATTATTTTACTAGTGGATTTTGGTAAGGTCTTCAAAAGCTTTGGGAACAAAGCTTAATTTTTAGCACCGCTTATCGTCCTCAATCCGATGGACAAATAGAGCGTGTGAATCCACTCTTGAAGGTCTCTTTCGTTCATGTGTTCTTGATTTTGGTGGAAGTTGGGAAAATTATATTTCTTTGGTTGAGTTTTCTTCCAATAATAACTTCCAACCTTGTATTGGTATGACACTTTCGAGGCACTCTACGAAAGGCTATGCCGATTTCCTTCGTGTTGGCTTAAAGCCGGTGAGAACTAGTTTTAGGTCTAGATTTTATTGGTGTTCATTTTTGTTTCACCTGTGGTGGGTGTTGTGCATTTCAGTCGATCGGGAAAAGTTAGCACCTCGATATGTTGGCCCATTTCCCATCGCTGAATGTATTTGAAAGAAGAACATTTCTGATCCCCTGCAACACAAGACCGGAGCTACCCCTTACTGGATAGTCCGAATAAGATCACCATGCGGTTGGGATCAGTAACCGCCCACTAAGCGGACATCTAGACAGGGGAAATCTTACCCTAATTGTGTGCTACCCACTTAGCCTTGCTGCACCTCCCCCATTTTAGCCATTCCCGGTTGATGAGGCTTGAGGCTATGCGTTACCTTTTAGAACACATTTCACTTAGAATGCTCATCGTCCTTCTAACAATGTTCTGATAGCATTCATCCATACAAGTTTCCCTGGGTCTGGACAAACAGAAACACTGTCTTCATCATCTTCGCGGTCTTCATTTGCAAACATTGAAATCGGATCAAAGTAGTTTTCGGATAATTAAATTCGATCCCGGTCTCTTCGAAACGATCAGCGCATTGGCCAATATTGATAGTCAGTTATTTAACTATCAAATCCAACAATCATTCAACCAATTTATTTTATTTCCCTTAAAAAAACACCCAGTCTTAGTAATTTAGATTTCAAATAATTTAAATCACTTTATCCAAAAGATACACTTCAAACATTCAAAATAAAACTACTTAAATCACTTTATTCAAAAATGATAGTTATGCAACTCTATACTAATTTTCCAAGTAAAACTTAAGCCAAAACTATTTTTAAAATAAAGCTATTTTTAAAATAAAGCTATTTTATAAAATATAAATATTTAATAATTTTCCTTTAATCAAAATACCCCTATAAATCTTTAAAACAACTAACTACTATAATTAACTTAATAAATATTTTCTTTTAATATTTTAAAACAATTAAATCATAATTTCCAGAAAACATTCTTTTAAAACACTTCAAAACTTTTAATTTATACTTAGAAATCTTTCTTTGAAAATACACTTGGCTTTTCAGGAAAATACACTTCCCATTCCAATATAACCTATCTCATCATTTATAAATCCTCCTCGATTTATTCCAGTTTAATTTACGTCCCAAACCCGTAAATTTTCTTTTCCACACTTTAAAAATAAAACCACTATTTTTTTTTAAAACAAATTATCATCTACTTGTAAATTCCTACCATGAATTTTTACCTTAAAATTTATCCACTGATAAATATTTCACTTTATTTATAAACCAGTTTAAAATTTCCATATCCTCCTTTTCCTTGAAATCACAGTTTCCAAAACACTTAATCGATTTTAAAATCGACTCTCTGAATTAAATTCCCTTTAAAATTTATTCTCGACTTATCCAAATCCATTCCAAAATAAATTAATTTCAGATTCACTTCTTAATTATGATTTAAAACCTTATTTAAATCCGAAATACCAATTTTCATACTTTACTTCTAAATTCTCCTTTTTATTTCTTCCCAACATTTTAAATCTTGAATTTTAAAGAATCCTTTGTACTTCAAATCAATATTGCTTAAGTCCATATTTTTAAAATCCTTTAATTCACATTTATTCAAAATCTCTATTCTTCCAGTATTTCGGCATTTTTTAAATAGGATTTTAAAATCAAACTTTCCCTTTTTTCCCAAATTCATTCTTTTAAATTCATCCACTTCACTATAATTATTTTACTTAAAAATTTCCTTTTTATTTCTTTTAAAAATCCAATCTTTATATATATATATTTTTTCATATCTCAAAATACCAATATATATTCAGCCAAGCCATAGCATTCAATAATTTCAATCCCCAATATAATCAATATAATCCATCATAGGTTATCAAATAAATCACATCACTGAATATGAAATAAATTCAATGTTTTTTAGGATTCCAGTTGGATCCCTCCAACCTGTTTCCCTACATCCACAAATGTTAGCACAATATAAAAATACCAATCCCACTTTGAGGGGGATATCGTGGTATAAAGGGTCATCCGCTATTACGCGGAGCGCATAGGGTCTGATCCGCTATATAATGCGGGTATATCAATCACTTCAATATATATATATATATATATATATATACACTATTATATATAGTATCATATCCAGATTGATAATAATTATCAATTCAATCAATCATCCAATTATTTAATTTTAACTAATTAAATTAACCAGCAGTCCAATTTGAGTGAGATTAATTCACCTTTGACCTTTAATTTGCAATCCGATCCAAACCGGCTTGCTTCTCCACTATTTTTGACCTTGTATAAACATTGTATGGTTTTATTAATATTTGAACAAATCGAACAATCAATTACCATTTATTAATTTAATTTAAGCTAATAATTTAATAAACACATATTCTTGTAATAAATAATTTTTAGTAATTAAAATAAGGAAATAAATTAATCGGACAAATTAATCACCAAAATACATTATTTCTAAAAATAATCTAGTAAATTAAAAATGTGTGTATATATATATTTTTATTTCATTTTTTCTTTGAAACTACATATACTTTAAAATTTAATTTATATAGATTCAAAATCTGATTTTATATAAATTCTCCAACATTTAAAATTTCTATATATATTTTTTTCAAAATCTTTCTGTATAAATTTTTTTTCTGTTTACCTGCAATATAAAATAGGTACATGTAAATATATATATATATATATATATAACCTTTGAGTTTATATAAAATAATCCAACAGTTAATATCAAACTCAGTTAGTATTTGATAAGTGAAATAATATACCTTATTGTTATATATATATATATATAGCTGATTAATTTTAAAACAGACTATTTATAAATTGCTGTTAATTTCTAACGAGTGTAATAATAACCAACAATTAATGTACAAGTTTAAACTCAAGTAATATTGAATTTAAGATGTTTTAAAAATTAAATCACCTACCATTACAGATTACCCGACCCTGGCTTCGTGCTTGAGCTCGAACATAACCACACATCGCCGCACCAGGCAGCTCTGTCGATGCCCCCTCACCTCGCACTCGCAACAGTGGCCTCGCCCACGAAATTTTGCTGCGCCCCAAACCCCGATACGCCGACCATCGTCGCCCTTGCCCTAGTCGAGGTCGACGACGAAGCCCAACTTCCCCATCGTGAAACCCTGCCCCGCATTTTTTTTTCGACGTCAATTTTAATGAACACCACGAACGATTCCCGTTCAATTTCGTTTGGGAAAATTTGAAGCTTGAATAAGAAGTGGAAGGAAGGGTCATCGCCATTATTCCTTGATTCGATTACACACGGCTATTGATTTGAGGAGAGACGATTTTTATTTTCTAACTGAGTTCGGCCATGATTTTTCGAAGCAGCCGTATTCTTTTTTTTGAGATCTTTTACAATAGGATGAAGCTCGGCTGGTTGATTTCAAAAGGGGGAAGAGGGAACGTAAAGGGAAGTGAAACGTGTACTACACGGTAGGGGACAGTGATTTGAAATAAAGAAAAAGTTGATGAGAATTTGCTTTTCACTGGTCAACAATAGTATATAAATAATATTATTTAAATTTAAATCATCTCAAATCTACTGCTTAAAATTTTGACATCCTATCGAGGCATGCCGCTAGGCGTTCATAATGTTATACCCCTATTTCGAATGCAATGGAAAAGGTTTCGAATCCTAATTCGATCGTATGCAGAAGATAGCTTTTTGGACCCAGTTATCATATTGAATTTTTCGATATATATTATAGCGCGTTTATATACCGTACGGCCACACGATAAGTTCAAACGCTATGAAAATTGAAATCCGACAATAATACACTATTACGGATCCGATGGAACTAGTTTCGTCGAATTTCGAGACCGTGCCCCGGAAGGCTATTTTTAAATGTCATTTTAACGATATATTTTTAAAACTGAACAAATCATCTTCAAATTCAATTTTAAAACTTTTATTATCTTCAATGTTATCAACATAAATTTTACAAGCCTTCAAATTATTTTTAACTAGCTTAGAATTCCCGATTCAGCAATTTACCAAATTTCCAATTATTAAATCCAATAATTAAATTACCCAATAAATAGTGAAATTTGAAATTCAAGTTAAAAATTAACTTTTAAATACTTAAAGTCAATTAAATATCCCAATTTCAAATAACCAAAACTCTGGGTCGTCATATAAACATCATTTGAGATATCTAATATACATTGTTTTCAAGCCAAACTACTCAATTGCATTTAACTCTCCTCTTTCCTTTATCCATTTTAAATTATAAATTTGCGAGGAAAGTAAGTATTGTTGTGGACCTTATTTTTTTTAAGTTGTTGTTACTACTACTTTCAAACTGCTTGTTTACTTTTTAACATCGCAACCTTTAGTTAAGTGTGAGCAGCCCAATTAATTAAATCAGTTGTGCAATGTGCATTATATTAGTTCTGTTTACTTTATAAAACTGCTTATTTTATATCATGTGCATCATATTAGTTCTGTTTTTTCTGTAAAAAGTTAGTGGATATAAATATGTACTTTATGCAAAAAGGGAGATGAACAAAGAGAAAGTATGAACTGGGTGTGTTCAAAAGCAGTAAAAAGTTGATGTTTGTACAGTGTTTAAGTAAAACAGCTGAGTAGTAATTGTGAATGAGCTTGGATACTATTTTTAAAATGGAACTGTAAATGTAGAACAAAAGATGATTAAGTGTTTAATTTTTTACAGTTGTTAATATAAATAACTTTTACAATAGATGCATAGAACAGTACAGTGTTTAGAATACTTATATTGATAATTATGCATTTCCGTGATCCTTTCCACTTGTAGTTCTATGTTGTTTTGTTGTTGGATGCTTTCCTTTTCATACTTGCTATCTTCATCCTGTGCGAACAGAGAGTGTTAGTAAGTTAAATGATATTTTGAATATGCATGATAATATCATTGTGTTGTTTATGCTATAATACCTAGTCAGTAGCATTGCATTGAAACTGTTAAGTTCAGACAACCAAAACTATCCCAGTTTATTATATGCTACACAGTCGAACACATTGCCTATCATTAACAAGGAGCAATTAGAAGATAACAGTATCTCAGGTAGACATGAGTCTAACGCTGCAAATTCAATTCACAAAATGGGAATGTTGTCAACTCAAACACACACAGACAACACTCCAAATTCCTCAAAATATCATTTCTTTGCTATAATTAAATAAATAAATTTGCAATATCAACATTTTCAATAATTCTTTGCTGTATATTACACCTTATCAGGTGCTGTTTGGGTGTACTAAAATCTAGAGTGCAAGATTGTGCTATTTTCTCTGTTACTGTCTCTTCATTTGGTAAGTCTCTTCATTTGGTTTTTCTTCAGGCTTACATTTGCTCTTCCAGGTAAGGTAAATCGTACAGTCTGTATCTAGTAGTATAATAACTTGTGGATCATTAACCTGGTTGACCATTTGTTCCGTGTTTCATTTTCATTCATGGTTGATGCAGCGCTTCTGCAGAAGCTTAAAAATGACAGTAGGTAGAGACAGTGGTAAAATAATATCAGCTTAGGTAAAATTTCAAAAGAATATAAGTAATTTGTTAGGAAGAGAACATTAAAATGAACATAATAGAAAGAAAAATAAAATAATAACTGTCCTTTCCTATATTCTTTTTTCAAACAATGAATTGGTATGACATCTTTAATCACGGTGGTAGAATTAATAATTGGTTCAATTTAAATCTATTGTAATATAGCATTTGGCCTAGTCTTAGAATCTTCTAGCCGATATGTATTTTGTTTCATGGAAGGCCAAGGATTGGTTAACAAAAACCCTCCAGATTTCTTTCATGCCTTTTAAATTTTACATCAGTAATCGACTATCTAGAAAACATCATGTTGTAAGAATGGTTTGTTATGTAGCTTATGCTGCCATAGTAAAATATATTATTCTATGAATCATGAATAAAAATATGATCATTCTACATTGAATATGTATAAAATATCAAATTTAGTGGTGAACGGTGAATTGAAATGGTGAAGTGCAATGTTTGTAATGGTTGAAATGTTCAATGCATAGTATGAGCAAGGCAATGAAATGTTCGTTGAGGTTTAGGTTGCTGAGGGATTTGGTAAGGGAAATACAGATGACAAACACAATAAATACACCTTGGCCGAAATAATTATCAGCACTAGAGACGTCATGTATGGTGAAAAATGCACACAACATTTGCTGCATAGTTATATTTTATTATAACTCATTTCATTTTGATGTCCTATGATTAAAACACATCACCTTTAGATCCTAAGTCTAGAATGTCATACCACATACAAGATGAACTAGTGGTTCTTAACAATTTTTTTAAATCAATATGTCGGAATTCGGGTAAAGTAGCATTATACCAGCCTTACGGACTGATTTTACTGATTCGAAATATGTGCTTCAAAAACATAATATCCAAACCTAAATCATATATTTTTTATTTAAGACCATATGAAGCGTCGGTCGGTACCATGACAAGTGGAAAAATAATACGTATAGGTAGCAACATTCCTGAATGTGTACAGGCTTCTAAAAGTGAATTTAAGTTTTTTGAACAAGGTTAAGATACATATAATTACAACTCATGGAAAAAACTAAACCGAGATGCCAATACCCATACCAATAAACCACCTACTATTTTAATTTGTAATAAAAATAAATATAACAGGACCTGGCCTATGTGTAGGTAGTAAAATCCTAGCACTTTAATCATGTAAAACAAGATGCGGTATCTGTTACTTAATCGCGCAGCTCAACTTAAACAAAACTTATTTTCACTATTTCAAAGAAACCTCATTCTCTACACATTTTGAACGCATCAAATCCTCAAATAATGCGAGTTAATGTAATGATCCTAGGTAGAACTCAACTAAGTAACCCTTAATTGTACAATGACCAATTGATTATGTTAGTCATTGAATGAATATGCGGCGATTATATCCATTGCAAAAACAAAAAATTCTACAAAAACATAATTATGGACTGGAAAGTTTGGAGATCCTAGTGCAATACCATATTTCATAAAGTGAATAAATGTTTAAGGAACATTAACCATCTATAAGCAATACCCTGACAACATATTTTACATGAAAAATTAAGATAGGGGAAACCGAAATTTTAACAACATTAGGATCATTAGACAGGAAAGGAATACCGTAACAACTTATGTAACAGAATACAGAAATGTAAATGTGAACAAAAAAGAAATGTAAACAAAGAAATGTACATTTTTTTGGATACTTGGAACCTTTTTTTGAACGAAATTAAACAGTAATGCAAGCTAAAATGATATGAAAATGTAACAGTAAATGAAAACAGAAACAAGAAGTGTAGCAGAGAATGAAAACAGTGAATGAAAATTAGATGCAGCAGTGAATAAAATAAGTGAAAAAAGAAAAAAAATGAAATGCACAAGAACTGAGACTAAATGAATTGAGAAAATGTAACAGAAAGAAATGCACATTTATCTTTTGTTTTTTGGTATTGTTTCTTTTTTTAGTGAAAACTATCATGGATTGTCAAATTGACATGGTACAGTATATTTATTTTAATATATAGATATAAAACATCTATAGATGTGTGTTTATTTTTCATACATTTTTTCTTCTTTTATCTGTACCGGTTAATGAGATCAAAGGCTTTATATGCGTATACAAGTGGAAAACCCGTGTGTTGCATGGGGTTTATGAATTGGTTGTTGGATTATGTTTGGTAAATATTAGGATTATACTTTTAGATTGATTGCATGTGTTAAACTTTGATGAACTCTGTTGAAATAGTATGAGTATGTAGGTCATTATTGTTTGAATAACCATTCTTGTTATGTGTGTTGAATGACCATTTCCAAGCACTATATGACATTTTTCCATCATTTATCTCTAACTGTTATTATTTTTCTTGTAGGAATATTGGACTTTTGAAGGAGAAGAGCTTGGAATTTCCTTGATTTACATTATGCTCTTTTAAAAAACTTTTTTTGTAAGATATTATGTCGCTAACATTTGAGTTAAAACACGGTTTTTATAATTTTGTATATGACTAAATCTTATAGTTAATGAAATTGATGTAGCTTTTATTATGCTTAATCTTTATAGTTGTTTATTATATCACAGTATATCCATTATTGTGTTATAAATTGAGCAATCTGTTATTGAATTCATTAGCTATAACTGATTTAAAATTGCTGCAGCAAATGACAAAAATGAAGCAAAACTTTGATATACAGCAACATTTTTAAACTGCCAAATTAAAATAGCAAAATGCTGCAAAACAGCAAAAACGCTGTATTATATATTACTCAGCATTTTATAAATGATGCTATATTAACAACATGTTGAAGCATGATTTTTGACTGCATTCTTCGAAATGCTGCTAAATGAATTCGCAATATTTAGAAAACACGGCACTAACAACTTTTCACAGTGTTTTATAAAAGCTTCAGAATCCATTTTTTTAGCAACCTTTCAAAAACGCTGCGGTATATTCGTTTTTAGCAACTTATCAGAAACGCTGTGGTATATTAGTGCTCTTTTGCAGAGGACATAATACAACGTTCTTCAAAATGCTGCAGATGATAATGACAACAATTCTAAAATGCTACAAAAGTCCCTTTTTGTTGTAGTGTTTGGTGGATTATGGGAAGATCAACTACACTTAGTTAAGTTGTTCTATAATAACAGTTATCAAACTATTATAGGAATGGTGCCTTTCGAAGCTTTGTATAGAAGGTGATGCAAGTCACCAGCATGTTGGTTGTAAATTGGAGAGAGATTAGTCTTAGGTCCAGATTTGGTAAGAGAGGCAACATAGAAGATTTAGTTGATCCGAGGTAGGATGAAGGAAGCTCGGTCTAGACAAAAGAGTTACACAGATACGAGGCGTAGGGATCTAGAGTCTTAGCTGGAGATAGGTTTTCATTAAAGTATCACCGATGAAGGGTGTGGTGCGATTCGAAAAGTCAGTGAAACTGGCACCGAGATATGTTGGACCATTCCAATTTATAGAGAGGATCAGAAGCTCGCATACAGAGTAGAGTTGTCGAGCAGTTTGGCAGGTGTCCATAATGTATTTCATGTGTCTCATCTTCATATGTATATGCATGATCCATAGACTACTATTTCTCTAACTACATTGGAAGACTTAATAGAAGAACCAGATCTAAATTTTGTTAGGTATTCGGGTTTTAACGAGAGATGAGAAGAGGTGAAGAAACAAGTAGTCAAGTTGGTGAAAGTTCAGTGGAGCGACAACAAAAAGGACTGTACTTGGAAGACAAAAGATAGGATTAGAGATACTTATCCCGATCTATTATAAGGGTATGTTCTATATCTAATATATATATATATATATACTAGTTGCTAGTCAAGTAGGCTAGTATGGTAGTTAGGAGATGCTACATATGGTTGCTATGCTTAGCATATAGTCCATGCTGAGTTTCAAAGACGAAATTATTTTAAGGAGGGGAGCCTGTAACACCCCTAGTTTTAAATATCATTATTCAGGAGATTTAATTAGATAAATTAAATAGAATAATGTAGAGACTAGAGTGATAAGGGAATTGAGAATTGAAATCTAATTAAGGTCGTACATTAACTAAATTAATTAATGGGAAAGTGTTATGACTTAAAAACTTAAAGAATAAGGCAAGGGAGATATGGGAATAGCCGAACCCCATGTCCTATAAAAACCCTTACCACATTCTCATTCTCAGTTACATTCTTACAAAACAAAAACATAAACAAAAGAAAAACAAGGCTGGCAATAAACATAGGAGAAGAGAAGCTTAAAAATAAATTAGAGGCTAAGAATCAAGCTAGGAAGATTAAAGTATAGAACAAATCTCAAGTTCCTTATCCAAACAAGGTGAATAATGATATAAACCATCCCATATAAGTCATCTTGAATGTTTTAATATGGGTTTGAGGTTTATAACTTTATGATTGGATAAATGATGATATGTTTTGATTTAAATGCCATGTTACAATTTAAACAAGGATTTTGCATAATAACATAGTTCGGTTTTAAGGCTAAAATCATGCAAAATGATTTCCAAATGCCATGAGTTCTGAATATGTTATGTAAAATATTATTTTGGAGATGGGTTTAAATTTTCATATTATTCCAAGATATGGATAAATTATTATGAATTTTCGTGCAAAAGAATGGATATTTCGGGTTTTAATAAAGTTAAGGAATTAATTAATTATTTTTGGGATGAAAATTTTATATGATAAAGATATTATCCTTTTGGAATTTATGTGAATTTCTGAGATTTTTCTCGAGAGATTTGGGCGAGTATTGGATTTAATTAGAAAGATTGGTATTTAATGATTAATTAAATACAAGGTGTTAGTTAATAATTTTTAATTAAATATTGGAGCATTGGGAATTACATGCGGCAGCAAATTTTAAAAAGAATTTTTATGAAGTTTTTGTTATCCAATAGAAAATTTACAACATAAGGTGTTAGGTAAAAAGAAATTGTTTTACTTAGTTAAAAATCAGTTTTAAAGCTAATTACAACAACGCTATTTGCCTTCGAAAGCATTGATTTCGCTTCGCTAGAAAGAAGGTCACTGTCATTAGCATATACTAGAATGAAGGTGGAAGGGTCCTTCCATAGCAATCAATAGTGTCGAAGGGGTCCCTCCGCATACATACACTTTAATAAGTCTGCACTGCCGCATTAATTGATCCAACTACCATGTAAAGGACCTTTCACACTAGTAGATAGTGTCGAAGGGTTTCCTTTCGCTCTTATATACTCCACAAGTATGCTAATCAATGAAGACAGAAAGGGTCTGTCGTACCAACAACATACCTTCCGCACCTTTATACTTGAGTAAGTCCAACCATTGTGGAAGGTACCTTCCGCACCAGTTAATAGTGTCGATAGGGTCCTTCTACATGCATGTTTAACTACAGAGGTGAAAGGGTTGTGTTGTACCCGATCAATGGTATCAATAGGGTCCTTTCGCATGGTTTCAAAGAACTAGTGGAAGTGGCCCTTCCGCATTGCTTAAGCAATTATTTTGAAAGGTCTCTCCACTAGAGTAAAGTGGCGAAAGGGGCATAGCCGCTTGGTTCGAACAAATTAGTTAAATGAAGGGGACGGAGGGCTTGTTTGCTCCATGAAGTTGAAAGGGAGAGTGACGGGGGATAACTCATGATGTCACAATGATCCAAAGGATATAGTCGAAAGTCTTAGTTTCCAAATTAGAGAACCCAATCTCATTTTTAAGGCAAACATATAGCAATGTAAAAGAGTTTTGAAATGTAATTTAACTTTGAAATATTAGAGGAAACTTTCCTTAGTAAATTGGTAGGTTAAGAGTATTGAGCATCATTCATTAGAAAAATAGATATATTGAAATAAACTATGGATGATTATATGATGCATATCATTTGGTCAGTTATCATGAATATTTGTGTTATCATATTCACTTTATTATCCATATGGGAATGTTGGAGTGTTAAAGGGTAGGATGACCCGCTAGGTTGATAATGAATGTAAACTAAATTAAAAGACTATGGAGTTAAAAAAAGTTATTAGTTAGCCCATAAAAATCTATAATTTGAGGAACGGTATTGGAAGGAGCCAATTGGTTCTTAGTGATCCCATGAAAACTATGTCCGGAATAAGTTATTGAAAGAGATCAATGGGTTCACAATTAGTCAATGAAAACAATGAGATGAGATGTTATTGGTATAAATCAATAGGTTCATAGCGACTCCATGAAAACTATGATTGAATGATGTTATTGGTAGACACCAATAAGTTCTTAGTGATCCTATGAAAACTATGAAATCAGACAGATAGTCCGTAAGCTTGGAATAGGTTATTAGTCAGCCCATGAAAACTAATAGGTTAATAGTGACCCTAAAAACTATAACTTGAGACAAATAGTCAGGTGATTGGGGATGGGAAATCGAGAGCATATTGCATGTCATTATGATCATTTTATTATGTTATGTCTTAACTATTGTGGATGCAGATGCACAATATATGGTTATTATAAATTGGGTTAAGATACTAGTAAGGGGAAAACCCATTCCGCTAAGCGGCATGGTATCACTAGATATCTATATGGTTCGAGATGGTAGGTTATTATTCACCCCAGACTTTTTGTCTGAATCAAAATTTATGTTTTTCCCTTAAACTCCCTGGTGCACAATTGATTTTGACTAGTTTGAGAGTTAAGGTTTTCAGGTTCACCTTTAGACAAATAAGCTTCCGGAGATGTGCATAAGGCAAGCTTGTTATTAGGAGTTCTTTCTGTTTGATTCCACAATGTAATGGATGTAATGGCAAAGTTATTTAGTGCCTATATTCTGTAACATCTTATACCTAGAGGCCAAAAGCTAAGCGCTATAGATGTAGCAGTCATCTATAATATTAACTTCTGGTGAAATTTTTTTGTAATGATAATGGTATCTATAATATTAGAAGCACTTGAATATGAACAAAATCACAGATTTCAAACAAACATCATTTTACTGATTACATTTCAAAATGAATTCATATCCAAGTTACATAATCCCAAAACCTTTCGAAAAGCATTAAATCTAAACCTTTCGAAAGCACTTGGGTTCAATTTATAACATGCGGGAAACCTTTGAAAATCGTTTCGGTCGAAACCCATTAAAGTCGAAAGCATCTGTTTCGAAACCATTTAAAACTATCTCTTTCGAAACCATTTGGGTTTTACTTTAATCATAGAAAATGGGCCTTTAAAAAATTTAAGTCGAAAGCATCTGTTTCAAAACCATTTCCTAAGTAAAGAAGTGATGGTTTCGAAACCATCCTTCGAAAGCATTGGAGAAGTGCCAAAATTTTAGAAAAACAAAGTACCCCTTCGAAGCCATCTGGGTTGAAATATAAAAGGACGGTAGAAAAGGTTTCGACTTACTCGAAAGTTGTTATTTAAAAAGGCTCAACCCAATCGAAACTATTTCCTTTAAATACATTTGACCTAGTCCAAAGCTAACTAAGTCGAAAGCTACTTAGTCGAAAGCAATTTAGTCGAAAACAATCAAGCACATTTGTTAATTAAAAGCAAAGTGGTGTTTTGACACCTTTGAAACCCATGTTTTCGACCTCATGCCTTTCGCCTTCTATCCAATTCGCTACATCCTAGTACACTGGTACCATGCGCATTGGTTACGATGGTGTTGAATGTGGAGGGACTTGGTCAAAAGCCAACCTAGGCGAAAGTAGGTTTTGGAAGCATTGAAATAGTGAAAAACATGTACTGATATCATTTTTTTACTAGAATTTCAATTATAATCAAAGTTCCAATGACAAGTTTACCATAAAATAAAATAAAAATCAATTTCGATTCCAGGATATAATTCGACACATCTTAAAACTCTTGATAAAAAAATGAATATTGGCATAATACAATGTACTCAAACCAACGTCTCCATTCCATGGCACCCACTCTTTCGGATCTATCAAACTACCCAAACTCGATTCCATTATCACCATTCTCGAATACTGTTGCCATTGCCTTCCCAAATAAGTTTTTGTCATCCCTAAATTCTCAGCAGGAGCTATGTTACAGTTCTGTACAGAAGTACTCGTGCTTTGGTTCGGATCAGATCGACCTTGAGCTGTAACAACGTTGCTTTGCCCATGTATCGGTAGTCTAGCGTATATAGTACAGTTTTGAAAAACCACTGCTGCGTTTCCAAATATGAAGTCCACTGTCCTATATATGTTGCATTCTCTATAGAACTGCCTCATTGCATGTGTTAGAAGAGTATCTTGATACCCTTCAAAGCTGCACTTGTAGAATGTGGATAAATCTGCTGCATTTATCACTGCTACTGCTTGGTTTTTCACTGCTCCGGCTGTGTTCTGAAACGTGACGTTTATTGCTACAAACCCTTGCCCTACAACAGCTGTAAATATAATTTGTTTAAGTTAAAAAAAGCTAGACTATATGTGTACATACTAATGAAAGTTGAGGCTAGTTTGATTATTACAGAATGTAGCACAGTTGAAAGTTGTCCATCCATCAACAACGCTGGATTGCCAGTGATTATAGTTTGATTAATGCCGTTTCCGACGATCATGACGTAATTTTGATATGATTCTATTGAGACATATTCTTTGTATACTCCTGCACGAACCCGAATCAAGTAATACCCATTTGCACTGTTGGTGTTGTTTGGCTCTTTGTTTATTGTTGCAGTTATTGTGGTGAAGTTACCGGATCCATCTTTGCTCACCACCACCATTTTCGACACCAAAACTGAAGGAGACTGAAAAAGTTTTATGGTAAAAGCATGGCATGCATAAACCACTCCTCTATCCATTATATACTGTAAATCATAACTTTATCATATGTAATTCATCATAACATAAAATCATACTTGTACATATGCCTATAATAGTTCATTATTCTGACCGCTTTCATTTAGGATACAGTTTGAGATGAAGTAAATTGTACCTTACACATATTGAGACCCTGTACATCTTCATGCAACCTTATTGCAGCTAACTCTCCATAAGTGCTCTTTCGGTGTAATCCATTTACCCACTATCCATGTCTACACATGAAATGCACCCATCAAAATGTCATTAATCTATTACATTCTATTCATTAACTTGGGAAAATGTATATGCATACCTTGCAATTTTGTGCAGCCTGGTACTTGGTAACCTAAACTAAGTACTGTTTGTACTCAGCCAGAGCTTCCTTATGGATCTTTTGAAATCTTTCTGATGACATCGTCAACATCTATCGATGATAGAGGACAAATTTATTCACAGTTTTCAAATAAATAATGAGATAATAAAGCTAATGGCAACGAACCATGATACGTATAAACTAAATCATAGTTGCATACAAATATAACATTCGCATTTAAAATACGAAAGTATAAGATTGAATGTTAAAAAAAAGGGTATACCCAGAGTCGTCTTAGTAGTTATGCAGATTAAACATCTGCTGGAGCCTCGTAATGAAAGCAGACCTTAGATAACATACATATAATGTAAAACAACTCAACTTGCAAGTAAGTGAATTATTTTTATAGGCATTTTTTAAAAGTCAACTAAAACTATAATAAGATTGAGTTTGGTTAAAAAAACATGTATTTAGAGAATCCAGTGAGAGCTTTGAGAAGTATGTAGTGTAGAGAAAATGCACTCTAATTTGTGATTTATAAAAGAGTTTGTATTTTTATGGTTTGACAGATGTTTAATGACATTAATGGCGAAGATGATAAAACTATATAAAAGGTTGAATGAAATTAAATTCATTTATCTTTTCTAATATTCTAACAAAGTTTGAAATAATATAATAAAAATTACAAAATGGAGGTTAATGTTCATATATAAATCAATAGGACACTATTGTTATAAATCCATATTAGGAATTTAAATATCATTGCTTGATAAAAATTAATTTAAGCCTCTAACTTTGCTTTGATCCACCAATTTGGTTGAGATGCTCTTGGGTACACCGTTTAGTTAGTTTTCCAGAGTAAAAGCAAGCTTTTAGTACTGCATCAATGTTTATGTGTTAACGAAGCATTTGGATTACGCTCATATATCTAAAACATTGATCATATTAGCAAACGATATAGACTATAGTTCGTTCAGTATTTACAGTAGTCATATTTGAGGGTTGGGTCATATAATTACGGTTTATATTTATTGTTAACACAATTTGACACACTTATACACACAAACACAATGAAACAGATTTGAAAAGAACATACGCAAATTGACAAATTCTCCATTGTATTAGGATAGGGAAAACAACATGATGTCTTTGTCCAATGTCTATTTAATTGGAGTGTAATGAGGACCGTGTAGCAGATTCGAAAAAGTTGGTTATCAGTGTCAAAATATGTTAAGTAGGATTACCGGTGACAAAATTACTAAAATCAACATAGAGTATATTCAGCACCATTCATTATACAAAAGCACAATAAAAATACGGTAGAACAAGTTAGAAAACATTAAGCCGTACCCAAAAAAAAGAAACTGTTAAACCAATTCAACACATACTTGCACACAAAGTAAACAAAGAAAGAAAAAAACCTCTCAAGAAAACATTAAGTCAATATACGAAAATAATACGAAAGGATGTCAGCAAACATTAATTACTGATATGCTACCTAATGATGTAACAGACAGAAAATATCAAGAGATTTTACCGCAAACCATAGATGAAGACATGAATTTCCAGTTCCAGAATCACTAATGAGTAAAAGCTTGAAAAATGAAAAGGTAGTCACTACAAAGAAAACCTATTTAATCACTAGACTTGTTTGTGTTCAGAAGATGTTCTGGGTTAAACTTAAATTTAAGAAATAAATAACTATTAGAATAAGTCTAACAACGCATGTAGTTGTTGCACTGAACCATGAAAAATATACTAACCAAAAACCAGATAGGCATAACTAATTATCCTAAAAAGACATGAGAAATGTCTACTTACACTTTCCACTTCCATAAGTGCACAAAATTATGTTCTCTGCTTCTCTTGCCTAATTTACCTTAGCCATCTTTGCATTTCTATCATTGCTCACAATATATTGAGCTTTCTGATCTGCAACCAACAATTGCCAAATTCCACCTTGATGTGAGCTTGAAGCCATCTTGACGTGAGTTTTAAGTCATCAAAACAACAGAGGCTAAGAAAATAATGAAAAACCAAATATAAACTAAACCATAACAATTAATAAAATAATATATACAGTTAAGCAAATGCTTATGGCTTAACATTATAGCTCACAATAATCTTTTTTTTGCAAACAAAAAGTTATGGATGGTTTCATATAAGTTGACGTGAATTTGATTTTGTAGAAGAAAAAGGAAAATAAATGTACGTAACTTTCAATATGCAGACATTGGCAAGTCTTGTTCTTGGTCTAAAGAAGGTAACTATGAAAATCCTCCACCTCTGGGTGAGAATTGTCGCTATTTTGTACATTTCTCAAAATAATGTCCAATGATTAAAACCTGGATTTCTAAAGAAACTCAAGTTTTTGTAGAGAATGTTCCTTATCTTGACTCAGGTCCCTTCAGTTTCAAATGAGATTGCTTCTGAGTCTAATATTGCCCAACAGTAGATTTCCATGTCTTTGTCGGTCATCCTTGAAAGTTTCCACACTGAGCATGTTTTCCCTTAAAATACTTTTATTAAAGTAACATAAATTCGAGAGAAATCAAATATTCTTCCTACCCATTCGGAGATTACTAAAGACCTGCAAGCCATTTCAAACACGAAAGCAGCTATTGAGGATTTGCAAAGTATTAGAGTTTCTCTCATCAATGATATGTTGAACAAAGCATTCAACAAAGCATCTTCTTTTATGGCTGCTAATCCCAAAGTGCAGCAGTCTTTGGATCATTGCCAGAGCAGAAAGACGAATCCTTTATCTGCCAAGGATCTCCAGTAAAATCTGTTGGACGCGTTGGTCTTGAAAAGTGGTTACTGCTCTTAGCATGGCGTAAAGAGGTAGAATAACTCCAAAGGTCCTCAAAAACAATAGCTACAAAATTCAAAATAAAAAAAATAAAAAATGGTGTACTCAGTTTTTACCCAAGTCTATTTTCCAATTCTTTGTTTTTCTTTTCATTACATCTCATTAGACATTGAGTATTGAATGTATTTTAGATACTAGACTTAAATTAAGGCACAAAGAACTAACATATTCACAAACTTACTATAAGTAGTGCCACCGAGCACTGCTCAATTTCACCGGTTACAAAAGGAAGGATGTTGCGAACAAGCAAAAGAAACATTAACTGTAATTAAAGCATAGTTGGTTTAGTTAGTACACAAGTATATGTAGAGACATCAAATCCTCTGTTCCCTTCCTGTCTATCCTCATGTGTCACGATGATCTTAACCATTCATTTTTTATCACCAACCATTCATCAAACATAGTGGGACACACAAATTCATCAATTTGTTGCAATGAATGACTAAGATTCATTGTGGCACATGGAACAGAGGATTTGGTCTCTATACAAAGATGCTACATTTTTTTTCTTTCACTTGTTTCATACTTTAAATAGAGCAACTTACGAGTAGGGCTACAACACGGCAATAGAAGATGCTCCTTGTGCTTTGCAGATGCATAATCATCAGAATGTGTTGATCTGTTTTGAACTATTGCTATTAGTCTATGGTTATGTAAATCACGGCGTGAAATCTCCCAGTTTCTCCTATAATACTACAACTATAAGACTAGCTAATCTTAACAATCATGATACAATACTTATTGTGTGATCTGGATGAATTCATGTACATAACACAAATATTGTTTACCTGAGGCTTAAAGGTATTCTTCCATACCCAAACAACTTTGGAGGAGCTGTGTAGTCAGGCTTAAATTGTTGTTTTATTTACATTAATGTATATTAGTCAACAGAAGAAACATATGCATGATGAGCTGATCTCTGATGTTTACTAAACACAGATTCCGAAATGAACAAACCTGGAGGCAGATTTCACACATTGTATCGCCCTTTTCATTGCACTATCTTTGAACACATTTCCGATGAGCACACTGAAGTTGGTTAATATGATTAGAGATTTAAGAAGTTAGTAATTATTTTATACCTTTCAGTAAGTATTGGGTTGAACATTACAAGTATTGCTGTATCAAATAGTTGAATCCATTTAGACTTCAACGATTGCATAAAAATTTAGCATCATAACCTATAACAAATTATCTCCTTTTTTGCTATTTAACCTTTTTAACTATGGAACATGTCAACTAAGTGCTTTGTGTCTACTCTTGGCTTTTATACTTTGTTTCAGAGTTGAACATAAGACACATAAGATATTCTAATCTGACCATTAAGAATATCTAAATTGTCAGTCGCCTCATCAGTATTTTCCTTCTTACAAAGAATCATAGCAGTATACAAATTTTCATAGAAGCACATAAGTTCTGATGTTAAACCAGTTAACATATTGCCTACATAATTTGAGATTATTTTGATACTTAACTATTTTTGAACCCACATGAACAAGCCTCTTTATCTAAAAGTTTTGAGTTATTTTCAAAATTGTGCCTTTCGAATATGCTATGTTTTCTATCCTGCAATAATTAACTTTGTTTGGGAAGATTGGAAGTGATCCAATATAATTGTTATTTAAACTAGAACAACATATGCAAACTTTTCCATGTCTTGTAAAATACTTTTCTATTTAGCATCTTGCTCTATTCATCATTTTTACCATGATTATAGAGATTAAAATAATTGAAATAGAAAGAAGCATCAATGCTGAAAAGATGCTTCGATTAAGTGTAGAAACAGGTGGATGTTCTAGTTTCCAAATAGTAAATTCACAATATGTTAAATTGAGCTTTAAATTATCGCCTCTCGAAACTAATAAATTAATCAATAATTCTTAAAATTTGCAATTCCTAGTACATTAACCAAAACAAAAGTCTCCTGATATTTTTAACAGACGTAAATCTACTAGCATATAATGATTACTGTAAATAACTAATAATGTATAGAAATCATAATTGTAATAGACGAAGAACTGCATCATCCCTACAATTATCTCCCCATCAAATGCGTAAGATACAATCAACACCATCCTAGATGCAAACCAAATTCGCAAAAGCACCCACAACCCAAATCGCAAATCAAAACCTTTTTTAGTTAATCTGTTCGTATATCACAGTTTTAGTTAAAATTCTCAAAACACAGACAAAAAGAAAGAATTTTTTGAAGATACATATTTGTTTAACCCCTTACTTGATAAGTTGCTTTGCTCTTCTCTGCACTTCAACTGATCTGTGCGTTTTCAAAAGTTCGATTTGTCTTCCTATACCAGTCTCCTGATTGAACAAATACCAAAATTCAATACAATGACCATCTATTTCTCGAAAGCAAGAAGAACTTTTTGAGTGAGAACCTAGATTTATGCGATTTGATTGAAAATACGAGCTATTCACGTTTACGTCAGAACGATGGGGATTTAGGTGAAAATTGATGAGAGTTAGGGCGCGGGATGGAAATTATTTAGCTAGGGTTCGCGGGTTAATTTTGGAAGGGGCGTTCTTTTTTTGAGAAGGATGTGAGCTTGATTAAGAAGTATACACAGTAAGGGGTGGAAAAAGATGAATAACATTGGAACGGTTTAAGACCATTGCCAAATTGCCACGGCTAGAAACCATTGTAATTTATTTTACCACGGCTCAAAACCGTGGTAAAATTGCCACGGCTCAAGACCGTGGCAGTTTTTCCGCATTGGTGTGTGGCAAAATGGGCAGTATGGTTTAGTGAACCTAGGCGGAAGCAGGTTTTGGAAGCATTGAAACAGTGAAAAACATGTAGCAAATAGTTCTTTTCACCTAACCTGCTTTATGTGTCAAATTCTGATTGGTTGCTTCTTTCTTTACCAATAAAAAGTAATGCTCAGAACTAACCTTTTGTTGATTTTTTTTGCGAAAAGCCCATTCTCCTTTTATAAATATATAAAACATTTAAGTCGAATACCTTAAATAATTTTATATACCCATTAAAACACTTAGGAAAAAATCTACGAAAATTCCAGACTTATAATATATTTCCCAACATATATAAATTTCAGATCCAAACCTTTTATTATTTAACTGTAAATAATTATTAACCCAAATTAACCTTTTCTTCACTAGAAAATTCATATAAAATCCACGAAAATTCATAAAATTCAGAAAATTGAAACCCATCTCCAAAATATTATTTCTGGTCTATATAAAAATTCGCAAGACATTTAGATGTCATTTAATAGGGTTTTTACTTTGAAACATATCATAAAATCAATATGAACATGTATAAATCATAAACAAGTATATATAATCATTCCATCATTCAAAAACATGGCAAAACATTGCAAATTATTTTGGATTTCTCCTTCAAACCGAAAACAAATCAAATTAGAGATGAAACTTTATTCACCTTAGCTTTAGATATTGAAGATATGAGATTTGAATGAATTTGATGTTGACTAAGCTTCCCCATCCTCTTTCTTTCTCTTTCTCTTGTTAATGGTGGTCGGCCTTAACTTTCAAAATATTAAGAATGAAATGAACGTGTATAATTTACATGGCTAAAGGATATAGATATAGGAATTGCCTCTTTCCTCTTTTACCCCTCCTATATTTCATTTTAATCTCTTTTCTTAATTCATTGTTAAATAGCACGGCTACCCCCTTAATTATAATTCAAATCTCAATCTCTTAATCAACACATTGTTTTATTTAATTTACCTAATTAAATATCCTAAATAATGTTATCAAAATATGAGGTGTTACAGATCCCCTCCTTAAAGAATTTTGTCCTCGAAATTACGATAAGGTATACAACAAATCAATCAAAGAGGCAAAACATACCATCAAACAAATCAGGATAAGCATCTCTATTCATGCTCTCAACCTCCCATGTATGGTCCCTGTCATCGTCACTCCACTGGACCTTGACTAACCTAACTGTCTTGGTTCTAACCTCTTCTCATACCTTGCAACTATACCAACTGGTTTTCAAACTATGGCCAAGTCCAGTTCTACCACTAAATCATCTGGCACAATCGGTGCAATAGTAGTCTCTGAGACACTTTTTGAGATGAGAAACATGAAAAACAGCGTGGACTCCTGCTAAACTGCTTAGTAACTCTAATCTGTATGCGAGTTTACCGATCCTCTTAATGATAGGAAAAGGTCCAACAAATCTCGGTGTCAACTTTCCTAATCTTCTGAATCCGATCATACCCTTTATAGGTGACACCTTAATAAATACCCGATCTCTAATGAGAACTCTAAATTTTTACGTCTTTTATCTGCATAACTCTTCTACCTAGACCGAGCTTCCTTCATTCTAGCCCGAATGAACTCAATCTTTTCTACAGCTTCTCTAACAAAATCTGGACCAAGAACCAACCTATCCCCGGCCTTTAACCAACATACGGGAAATTTTCCTGGCCTTCCATACAAAGCCTCAAAAGGTGTCATCCTGATACTAGACTGATAACTATTGTTATATGAAAACTCGATTAAATGCAAATGGTCTTCCCACGATACCCCGAAGTCAATACACAAGCTCTTAACAAATCATCCAAGATTTTGTTAACACTTTTCATTTGTCCATCTGTCTATGGATGGTAAGCGGTACTCACCTTAAGCATGGTTCCCAAAACTTCCTGTAGACTCTTCCAAAAATCGCTAGTTAAGAAGGAATCTCTATCACTAACTATGCTACTAGGAATTCCATGTAGTCTAACCACATTCTCCATAAACAACTTCGCTAATACAGGTGTCGTTCTGGTTGACTTAACTGGAATGAAATGGGCAGTCTTGGTCAATCTGTCCACTATAACCCACATACTTTCATTTTATCTGTTTGACTTTGGAAACCCATCAATAAAATCCATGGAAATAGAACCCCACTTCCACACCAGAATATATAATGGCTGAAGCAATCCACTTGACTTCTAGTGTTCGGCCTTTCCCTGTTGGTAGATCGAGCATTGCTTTACACACAAGCCAATATCCCATATCATACCTTCGTAGAAGAAACTCCTCTTCATATCCTGATACATCTTAGTTCTTCGTGGATGAATAGAGAACTTCGAACGATGACATTCCTTTAAAACTTCTTTCCCTATGTTTCCTTCACTTGGAACACATAATCTTCCTTTCTTTCTCAACCACCCATTCTGATCAAGACCGAAGTCCTCAAGTCATTGCTCTCGGTCCCTTCCCTTAACTTTCTGATCCTTCGGCTAATAATGGATCCTCCTCCTATTTAGAAGAAATCCTCTCGATCATCACTGGTCGAACTTCCAAACAAGATAACACCACGGTATCTCCACTAGACCCAGCCCCAGATCTCCAATGCACTCTGCAATCTGCTAATGCTTCCAAATATTTCCATGTAGTAATCATCGCTAACACTACATTCTGATGTTTCCTACTAAGTGCATCCGCAAACTTGCTGCCTTTCCCTGGTGTGTACTCAATTCCAAAATCATAAGCGGCGATAAACTCCAACCACCTCTGTTGTCTCATGTTCAGCTCCTTCTGAGAGAACAAATACTTCAGCGAGTTATGATTTGTATATAACTCAAACCTCTCTCCCAAAAGGTAATGTCTCCACACCTTCAAAGCAAATATCACTACAGCCAATTCTAAATCATGCATCGAATATCTGATCCCATGCAACCCAAGCTGTCTAGAAGCATAGGGAATCACTTTACCTTTCTGCATTAGCACAGCTTCTAATTCTGTTCCACACGCATCAGTATAAACCACCAAATCTTGATTCTCTTCCGGAACAACCAACACAGGTGCATGGGTCAATAAGTGTTTCAAACTCTGGAATGCTTCCTCACACTTATCGTTCAATACAAACTTCACATCCTTTCTTGTTAGCTTGGTCATCGGTGCTGCTATCCGCGAAAAATCCTTAATGAATCTCCGATAATAACTAGCCAACCCAAGGAAATTCTTTATCTCAGTTATTGTCTTGGGTCTCTTCCAACCATTCACTGCCTCAATCTTAGTTGGATCTACTGATAACCCTTCCTCTGAGACTACATGACCAAGAAACTTCACTTCCTTCTTCCAGAAAAGACACTTCAAAAACTTCGCCTTCAGTTGATGGTGCCTCAGCCTCTCAAGCACCACCCTAAGGTTAACTTCATGCTCTCTTTTATCCTTATAGTATATTAAGATATCATCTATGAAAACCAATACAAATATATCTAAGTGCTCTCGGAAAACTCGGTTCATCAAATCCATAAAGAAAGCTGGCACATTATTCAGTTCGAACGACATAACTAACCATTCGTACGATCCATATTTGGTCCTAAACGCCGTCAAAGGTATAATATCCTCTACTACTCTGAGCTGATGGAAACCTGTCGCCAAATTTAACTGAGAAAATACCTTAGCTCCACTCAACTGGTCAAAAAAATCGTCAATTCTGGGCAATGGATATCGATTCTTTATCATCCTCTCATTCAATTTACGGTAATCGATACATAGCCTTAACGATCCGTCCGGCTTCTTAGTAAACACTACTGCTGCACCCCAAGGCGAACTACTCAGCCTAATAAAACTCTTGCCTTCCAAATCCACCAACAGCACCTTCAACTCTCTCATCTCTATAGGGGTTATTCTGCTCGATGGCCTACTCACTGGTTCTGCTCCCGGAACCAAATCTATCTGAAACACAATGGCTCGTTTCGGTGGTAATTCTACTACAGGCTCAAAAACATCTACGAATTCTCTAACCACGAAAACTCGACTCAACTCATCTACCGATTCCATGACACCCAACAAAGCATTCACCTTTCCCAATATCCTTCTATGGAATAAACAATCATGTCTCTACAATCAGGGTGTCTAAGAGATATTTTCCTATTTTGGCAAAATATCCTAGCATCATACTTGCTTAACCAATCCATCCTAAGAATAATCTTGAAACCTACAAAATCAAACACATGCAAAACTGCATACAAAAGTATGACCTAACAGGTCAAACTCTAACTGATCACATCTCAACCCTAGAGTTACATACCCTCCTATTGAATTCACAACCTATAAGGAAGTAACTAAATACGTGGGTTCTAGGTTAAGCTTATCTATCAAACATCTAGATATAAAAAATATGATGCACCAATATCAAATAGAACGCTAACAGAAATACCATGAATCTAAAGTGTACCTTCCAAAACTACCTTTCCTTTTTCCTGAGCTGTTGGCTTCAAAGTAGCAGGCTCCAATGCATAAACCTTGCCCTTTACATCCTTAGTGGGCTCCTTGCACTAGCTCTTATAATGGCCTATATGATCGCAGTTGAAGCACCTAATATTCTTCTTCCCGATCACTTCCTTAGCCTTTCCAGTACGACACTCATTGGTGAAATGCCCCTTCTTGTCGCACTTAAAATAGACCGCCTAAAACTTTCCTCTCTTGGATGCTCCACCTTCTGAGCACCCTTCTTATGGAAAAAATTCCTCTTCTAGACCTGCCCAACCTGGACCTCTTTCACCTTACTCTTCTCTTGACACGCAAGCATCTCCTCATGCCTCAAAGCCATCTCCACAACCACATCATAGGGATCTCTGATATGCGGTAGAGTAGCCCTGGCCAACTCAAGCTTCAATCCCCTGATAAACTTCTCATTCCTCTTCATCACTATATCAATAGCCACATACCATATCCGAGCTTCCTGAACTCCTCCTCCCATAACTCCAGCAGCAACTCCCGCCTACATCATGTTCATGAAATGTTGATACACAGCTTCCATTCCAACCTGAGTGAATCCAGCTCCCACATTCTCTAGTAGATAACTTTAGTTACTATTCCATATTACAATCCTTAGCAGCACTTTCATTCCATAAAACAAGATAAAAATGATATTTTAATAATTTAAATCTATGTAGATGACATTCTATTTAGTTCATGTTGTTTTTAATTCATGTTATTCCTTATGATGTTACATTGCACATTTGATATTGTTTAATGTTATTTGTTTAGTGTTGTTATTTTTGAAACATGTTTATCTATTATATTATTGTTATTCCTCTATGCATGTATGTCTGGGCTCATATATATACTTATCATTCTATCTATATATTCCTTTTTGTCGATGACAAAGGGGGAGAAATATAATCATTCAGCAAGTAAGCAGATAGAATATTTATTCAGAGGGAGTAACAATCGTTTTTATTTTTCTAGACTTACATGGTTGTCATCATCAAAAAGGGGGGAATGTTAGAACCTTGTATTTTGATGTTTTGATCATCACAACTATATAAGTAAATATTATGTGAACTAACCATATTTGCAGGAGAAGATGTTATTCTACTCCATAATGGATTGCAGACCAAGAATTCAGAGAGAAGATTCAAAATTAATAATGGTTTGTCTATATTCTAGTAGTTGATTATTGTTAAATCTCTCCTACGTGGTATATGCACACACACACACACGTATTTAAATTTATTTTCAAATCATATACATACAAGTACTTCATCTAATTCAATTTCACATTGACAAAAGTTTCAAAAGAACCTTTGATATGGTAGAAACATAGAATTCAATCGACTAAATCAGAAGGTTCAGTTGACTGAATACCTGTGCACGTCCACGGTACACTTGAAGGTTCAATCCACTGAACCACCTTATTAAGTCGACTGAACTATATGTCTTTTTTATATTAAACTTTAAAATTTAAAAATTTTGAATATTCAGTAGACCGAAATCTTTTCCTCGGTCGACTGAAAATTCATAACGACTATTTTCTGAACGGTTACTTCCAATTAACGAACAGAAACAACCCTTGATTCAAGAGTTGTTATCGTATCTTTTAGCCGTAACTCTTCATGAAGAATTGCATCATTTAAACTCTATATATAGCCTTCATTTTAGTTGTTTTAATAACTTAATTTTCTGATTCTATTCACAGATTCTTATTATCTAAAATATTCTGCCATTTTCTTTCAAATTCATTCTAATCACTTGCACATTCAAGCACAAATTCATTTGAGATTAAATTAACTTCTAGTCTTCGTGAACTGCACTATATACCATAAAGGAGAAGATTATAGGAAAGATGTACTCTAAAGACTTATCCGTGTCATCAAAAGAGCACAATCAGTCAAGAAAAATTTCTGTATTGTTGAAGTCCTGTTCGGTTGCTCAGGCGGTAGAAGTTCTATTCAGTTGCCTAGGCGGTAGAAGTCATGTTCGGTTGCTTAGGCGGTGTAATACATATTTCTCCGATTTAAGAGATGGTTGATAGTTAAATTCCAGAATGAGTCTAGGACTGGACGTAGAACAGGAGTTCGAACTAGTATAAAAATCCCATGTGTCATTTACTTTACTGTTTATATTTATATTTTATTTCGCACTAGTAAATAACTTTAGTTACTATTCCATTTTATGATCCTTAGCAACACTTTCAAAACTAATTTAAAAGAAATAACTGCTGGAAGCTGCACTTTAACATTAACTGATATTAGTGATGTTGTGGCCCTACCTCTTCTTACTTAAATAAAATGGACATTTTTACTGCACCACTCCAGCATAACCCACATCTCTTAACTTAACTTTTTGGCTTCTAACAAATAAGGTTCATCCATTACTTTAGTAACTACAGCTAAATATATCACTATCTTATTTTAATTCAAACCTCTTCATAGTATCCTCAAGTCTCGGTATATACTTTCTTTATTTTTAATTTTTCATGGGGATATACCCTAGAACTCGTAGAAATGTACCTTGATACCATTTCTCATTTCCTTATGGGTTCTTCATTATGGTCTTCACACATGTTTAATGAAACATTCTTAGGCTCATATCAATATTCCTTATCTCCAATGAGGACTCATTATTGCTATTCTATGAGCATTCATCACTATTTTATTCATACCTTAACTTTTACCCCATCTTACCTAGGCAGACATCACTACCTACTCGATATTAGTTTTGTTTTCACCATTATTTCCAAAATTAAAACTTTACATCATGAAGTATTTAATCCCAAAATTTATATCTTTAAAAGTATAAACTTGTAAACTTTTGAAAACTATATTTTAGGATTTATAAGTAAGTTATTTATTAAGTTCCAAAAGTCATTGTTAGTAATTTAATTTAAAAAGTTCATTTCCTTTATAAACCCTTTTCACTATAAAGATTTTACTTCTAAAAAAGTAGGGCTTTTAACCCAAAGTTTTATAATCCAAAAACTCAATTTATCATACCAAACCATTTTTTTTCAAAAATACACTTTTAAAGGGTTTCTATAACATCTTTTATAAATTTAAACAATAAAAAATTAAGTAGACAAGGACAATTTCCACTCTATTATTTTCCTATCACTTATGTTATTTTTAGTTTCAACCTTAGCAAAGACTCTGATAGCATATGTGGGGGACTTTTTAAAAGGTATATGTAATTACTGCATATATTTATGGAAACTATTCGTTTTTTTCTTCTTTTAGTTTCCTATATTATTTCTAATTACTAACCTTATTTTATATAAATTTCTAACCTTGTTTCTATTTATCTTTCCTAATGTTACTATTGTGTAAATTTCTTCTACCTAAATTGTTCTTACTTAAATGACTTTTCCTTATATAGCTCCTTTTATGTATAAACCTATTGCAGTTTTTTTTCTTTGTATTTTCCTTATACGGTTTTTTATTCTATCTTCAATTTTGGAAATTCTTATCATTTCAATTTCTTCACTGCATTTAAACCAGTACCACTTCCTATTGTCCAACCCTCTAAAAGAATTATTTTTTCAAAACTTCAAATTAGAAAATTAGAAAAATCATTGAGTTATACATATGCTTCATTGTCCATTTATTTTCAAAGGAAATATCTCTTTATTAAAAACCCCCTTTTTTGAAATTTCTAGCCTAAACTGTTTTATATTTCGATTGGAAGTTCTATTTATAATATAAATGACATCTTATTTTGCGAAAAATATATTTAATTTTTACTTATTTTTGAAAATAGAATTTCCTACTTTTAAATTAATCCTTTGGAAATCATTTCAAATTTTTTTTCAAACCTTTTATTAAATTTTTTCATTTGGGGTTAGACTTAAAACAAGTTTTGTTTGTCCGTTCTTTTGGATTTTTCTTCTTTTCCACTTACTTATTGACTTATCTCCCTCATAATATATTAAAAATCTAGCTATCGTCTTAGAGTGATCTTTACACGCCTTCCTTTGGAATCTAGCTAAACTCTTACTTTCAGATATCTTTAACATATTAATTCTTCACTTCCCATTTATCTGGATCTAATGTATATTGTCAATCGACAATCATATAAGGAATGACAATCATTGGGCAATCTAAGCCCAACAAGAGAGTCAAGTACCATCCAGCTTCAGGTACGCTTCTATATGCTACACTCATGCTCTTCTTAAGTCAACGTCTTCTGTACTACCTATCTCCCGTAGGGTGATCGGGATAAGCATATAATAATATATATAATTATAGGTAAAAATACAAATACCTTCAATACACGTATTCGAATTTCTGTGATTGACTAACCTAGCTCTAATACCAAATGTAACAACCTACGCCTTAGTGGGCTTAAGTTTTCGCTAAATCGAAAACCCAAGTCTACCAAAAATACAATTACATGACTTATATAATATGTAGGTGAGATTTCAATTGAATACATTCATTTTAAGCCTACAACTCAACAAATCTTGCACATGCATAACAATTAAATAAAATTCAACGATATAAATTTAAGTGTTATATACAAGTCTTATAATTTCACGCTCACCTTTCTAGCTTTTCAAATCTCCCAAATCTGAATCCATTCCTTTAATTGACCCTATTTTTATTTTTAATTATTTTTGATTTGGAAATTTCAAACACCAATAGCTTCTTCGTTTGAACTCCAAAGCAAAACTTTATATATAAAAGTTCTTAAAAAATGGCCATGAACACAGTGATGCAAATTTCATGGCCAAATTCTGATATCCACTCAAATTCCATTTTCAGCCTTAATGATTATTTATTAGTTATAGTTTAATTTACCGGGTGTTACACCATACATGTTTTTAATTGTAATTGCTCCTGGACCAAAAAATCCTAAGAACAGGACAAACGTGTACTTGCAGCCTTTAGTTAATGAATTGAAATAACTATGGATAGAGGGTGTATTTATGTACAATATTTTGAAAAAAAGAATTTTATAATGTTTGCTTCTTTGTTATGGACGATAAGTGATTTTCCTATGCATGTTAACTCATGATTATACTTGGGTGTTTAAATCAAGTTGATAAAACTTGATTTCAGTCCATAACAGAGAACCAAATCATTCACTAATGCATCACTTTATTTTATAAATATCATATGGTTTTCATACCAACACTTTTAAGAAATGAAATTTTTTCTTGAAATAAACTTATAAAATATTTGCAAAAGACTTGAGATCATACTTCAGTAAAATTGGTTTCAAAATATTATACAAATCATGGCATTTAATTCAACTCAATATTGATAATACATAAAAATAATTGAGTTTAAAATTTCATTAATATAACTCTACTCATAGAATTTCATATAGTTAATTCAAATAAACTGTTTGTATTAAATATTTATCATTTAATACAATCAATATCATAATATATAATTTTATTTCAACCAATTGGCATATGTATATAAACACAATTTATATTGTATCATCCAATTTACTTTGTATCAAATAATTTGATTATCTTCTTATGCATGTTTGTGTGTGTGTGTCTATATATATACATATACATATATGTGTGAGTGACTATGTATGTATGTATGTATAACTACTGTCATTGAATTTCAAGTGATAACATATATAATTAAGCACACAAATCACCATATATAGATAAATTACTCATCCTAGTTTGTCCGATATATGCAAGTTCATTCAACTTATGTATATAACTAGGATATATATATATATATTCATACATATCACTTAGAACAAGCGATTATCACACCACTCAATATAATCTTATGGATCCAATTGCTAAATTGAGTTTCAAAATGAATAAACTTAGCTAGAGATCAAAATTCAAGCTCAATAAAACAAAGATTATAGTTTATAATTTAGTGTTAACTTAAAACAAGGCATGAAATACTTCAACCTTTCTTTCCAAATCCCAAAATCATTCACCGACTCAATCTCGAGCATGGCCGCCTCCACCTATTTCTCATGTATTCCAACTGCCAATTACCATTGCGGACATCAGAACCACCACCTCGATCTCCTTATGTGTGTGCCCAAGCATTGCCCCCGTTTGATGCAAGCTATGGTCGTACCCCTGTTGATGCATGGGAATACAACATCTATTTTTCGTGGTATATGAATTTATTTAAGGCAAAGAGAGGGATTTGAGGAAAAAAGGTAGGCTTGAATAATAAAGATAAGGATGGGAAATAGATGAGATTAGATAAGTAATTGGGAAAGGTGTTTGTGCGCCTTAGATAATTATTAGGCGAAAAATGAAATAAAAGAACCTTTCTTAACCTATACATCACTACTAACTCTTTTTCAATTATTTAAAATATTTTTGCACTTATAAAAATTATTCAAGCTAATACAAAAAATTTCCAAATATTATTTTGCCTGGAACTATTTTCTCGATAGTTAAAATATTGCTTTTAACCTTTAAAATGATTTCAAAGTAATTATTTATTCATCAAAATAATTTCAAAACTCACAAATATATTTTATTCCATAAATATAAATTTTTTAAGTGACTTTTGGATTTATAGAACAAAATTCAAATATCAAATTTGATTTTACATTGATATTTCACATTTTGTTTCAAAATAAACCGAAAAATTAACTTTATTGAATTTAATTCAACATAAATCCCCAAAATAACATTTTAATTGTATTTATTGAATTTTCCAACCTTTTTATTCGTTTAAAGTATTTTTCACAATTCAAATCCATTTTTATTCATCAAAATCTCATTTCAAATCCAAAAATACATTTTATTATGCTTATTTTATTCACCTTCTTACCGGGATGTTACTATATATACACTTTTAATTTTGGCTTTAGAAAAAAATTATAGCCAAATATTACACACATATATATAATGATATCAAATTTTACTTTAAATTTAAATTAATGTGTAAATCCTAAATATTAGGAATTAGATGTTGATCAAAATATTAATTTTTTATTATGTTAATTAAATATATATGAGTGCCCTATTTAATAGGAAAGATGCTTTAATAAACATTACATAGGATATATGTTATGAAATACATACTTGTATAATACATATATACAAATGAATCATTAACACACACACATTTCAAATAACTTGAAGTAAATAAGTAAATAAATATATGAAGAATACACATGTTGGTTATGTTCAAATATAATTAGTATTAAGAGTACATATATTGTTATCATATTTACATAGTCGTATATGAATAATTGCCATTTTAGTATGCATCTCTATTAAATACCAAATATATGTATATAATTCTTGTTATTAACATATTGTTATGTTCACCAATTAAGATATATGTGTATATATAGTTATAAATCCCATTAAATGTATGTGTATGTATGTATGTATGTATATGTGTGTATGTATCATCTATATGTTTATCTTTCTTATCACATGGTCATGTTCAAGTGAAATTAGGCTAATACATATGTTGAGTATATTAATACTAATACTCACATAATATAACTAAAGTTATTTAACTAAATAATTTTTGAATCAAATCAAACTAAATTTATATTAAATATAATTTAGTATAATTTGCACATTTGTTCATAATAACACAAAATTGATCTTTGGATAAATTTAATAGAATAACGTTTTGTTATCAACCATTTTATCCCATTATGCGACCCTCTAAATCCAACACCAAACTCATAAAAAATTTAGTATCCTTCCTTACCTTACAATCAAGGTGTAATCCTTTGAATTACCACCTACTCCTCTAACTTTAGTTACCTCAAAGTTAGATCATTTTACATAATCTTCGATGGTTTCCTTTTCTTCTACTTAATGTCGGTCAAAGAAATGACATCTTTTATCTTGTCTTTGTCTATCTAGAAATGTTGTTCGAATACATACTTACGAGATTTAAGCTATAATACTACTTCCCAACAAGTCCTGTAAGTGTTATTAGGAAAATTCTAAATTTCACAGGATCTAGCGCATATGCGGTCTCCATAATAATTATATTACTTTAGAGATGGTCAGTTAGATCTAGGGTTCCATCTTACTGGGGAAATAGTAGGACTTTGTACCCATGAGAAATCAACAATATAAGGTGTTAGTAGGGTAGGATAGTCATTGTCAGAATCTAAATCTAGGCCATGTATCCTTCTTTCAGGTCAGTCTATTCTTCATTGAGATGATTGTATCTCTTTTTTTTTGGTAATTTATATATACTACTTCAACTTCTACTTTGTTTGGAAGAGCTCCGCCTTATCATGTTTGAGGAATTTAGAGGATAATCGTCTCTCTAGTAATTCCTTGGTTCAACATATAATGATGTTAACCTTAAATGTGTACTTCCATCATAATTATGACTTCTATAACTTACATCGCATCTAGGATTTTCGGTCTCTCTTCGTCCATAAGTGTACACCTAACCGCTTTGTTGGGCGAAGTTTCAATTGGCACGAGCTTGGCTTTGGGACTCCAATGTTACTCCATCCGGAATGTTTGCTCTTTGGTTTCCTTTTCCATCTTGAATTTCTCATTCACTTTCTTTGGAACCTCCATAATTTTGATCTGCTAGACTATCTCGTGCACTAGCATTTACGCTCCGAATTATTTCTTTTAGTTTACCTCTTGCTTGATTTTTCTCTAGGTTTCGGGGTATTCATATGAATCTTCGTTAGGTTTGCTCCCAACATAATTTTGTTAATGAGTTTTAGGGATTGCATCTGGATTTATGTTAGGGTTACCTCAAACTTGTAATTGGTCGACCAACTCCTATAATAAGGCTCGCTTCTCATTCTACTACAATGATAAATTGTGAACCATATTGGGTAACTGTACATTAGTCAGCCTGTGGATCTAATAAGTTATTGATGGTTGAACATGTGGTTTACTTGGTCTATGTTCTTTTATATTTGGTGTGTGACTTGTTCTCAACGTAGCCAAATTTTATTAAGTCTTCAAAATCCAACCTCTCAAAAATAGATTTAACTTATTATACCATTTATAATACTTTTACATTTACCCTATTTGATAAAATGACTTTATCGAAAATAAACAAAAATAATATTTCCCTTGTTATAAAGAAATAGAACTAGAAAAAAATAGAAAATTTTCAAACAAATTTGAGTGGGTACAATCCAAAATCTCTAGAAAAATGTTTGTGCCATTTCTACACAAACATCTAATGATTCTATTGTATGGATTTTAAGATACCTTGTTGATATTGGAATAAAGTTTTTGTATTCAACTTATTTAGATTCCAAAAGAAAAAAAAAAGTGAATAGAGATAATGAAGGAAAGAACATCAAAATAGATAAATAAAAAGGAGATACACGGTTTTTATAGAGGTTTAGTCTAATATTGACCTAAGTCATCTTTATCTTCATTCATCTTCAACATCCATCTTCTTCCTTTACATTTTTTATTTTGAGTTACAGTATATATTATTACCGTATAGTTTTAGCATATTTTGTTTAAGGAGAAAATGAATTGTCCTATTCTTATCGTAAACTTCTATTTATAGTTTAAGCGAATTATTTTCCTTATACCGTGTTAAAATTTACCCTGGAGGCTTCCTTCGTTATTAGACCGATATATATGGAAATCAAGTAATTTTATCACTTAACTTTGATCACTTCGGGTCATACTTGTGTGTGACTCCGTGTCATCTTTGATCACTCTCCAAACATGCTTCAAGCCCTTCTTAATTTGATCGCTTTGGATGTTCCCTGACCTTACTTCAAGCGAAACCCCGTATCTCCTTTGAGCCAAATCCAAAGTTTCCTTCGAGCACCCCAGTATGAATACCATTCCCTTGCTATACTTTAAATGCTTCGGTCCTATCTTGATCCAGACCCTGGCTTGGCTTTGAGCCCACTTTTAAGTCAACTTCGAATGTTCCTTGCACTAAGCGTTATGCTCATTACTTCAAGCGAAACCCCGTATCTCCTCTAAGCCAGCCCCAAAGTTCCCTTCGAGTGCTCCAGGATGTATACCATTCCCTTGTTATGCTTTAAGCACTTCAGTCCTATCTTGATCCAGACCCTGGCTTGGCTTTGAGGCCCACTTCGAAGTTGGCTTCGAATGTTCCTCTCTCTAAGTTGATGCTCAATACTTCAAGCCGACTTTTCATTCTTGCCTTAGTGCTTTGGGTCTTTGGTTTGAGCGCCTTGGGTCTTTGTATTGAGACAAATTATATCGTAGATATTTTCCTTATTTTACTTTATTTTTCTAATGTTTCTTCAAGCGATTCTTTGGTACTTGGTACTTTTCTAAACATATGCTGGGATATTTTTGAGAGAGTTTTTCTTATTTTCTACGCAGTATGTTTGTCTCTCTTTTGTCAGTTTTTCCATGAAATCCACAATGGTCGTTTCCATATATGAAACTATCTTCCACGGTTATTTTTGAATATGAAGAATTATCTTTGAGTAAGGATCTTCTTGGCATACACCAAAATATAGATATATTAAGTGGAAATGATTTTATCAATTGCAACTTAATTGTACTGAGTTACGCTTTCAAGATAACGATCTTTTTACTATGCACCAACTTTTATGACTTTCTCCTTTTGTTCCGACAATAGTCAAAGAGGAAAATCATATGTTTGATTTTGGAACAAACATATCTTAAGAAGAATCTTTTCTATATGCATTTCATCGCTACATAGTTAGTTTAATCGTATAGCCAAAGAACAAATTTCGGACGAACAAACATATTTTATTGTATTTTTTTAATATGGTTAATTGATGACAACATGATTCGATTCGATCACCTCTAGATATATAATCTAGAGACATATTACTATTTTACTAAGAGCATAAAATTTCTTTGTTTTTTCTTTTATATTCTTTCTATCAGTTGGATGTTGCTGGATACATTTAAGAAATATGTAGGACTAACAAAGATGCACATTTGTTTAGTGGAATGGGGAAAAAAAAAAAGCCAATTTTAGGTTTTTCTCATCAAATTAATGGATGTTGATAGGTGTTGTTGAGTATTGTAGCCAAGGCAAATGTGGAGGTTTGTAAGTGAAGGAAGAAGAAAAATATTATTTAGAACAAGAAATGAGTTGTTATGAAAATTTAATATTTTCGTATGGTTATGTTGTACTCGGTCCGATGCAGCAAATTGGCATAAAATCTTTCTTGAAGCGGAAGAAATTCATATAATATAAAGCCATTTATCCCTAGAATGGGCTGGCATATGGGCTTACTAATGGTTAATAGGCTCAGGTGATGAACTCGTCTTACTAAAACGTCCATCTAAATAGACGTATATTTTAGGTATTTTTTATGATTATATCCTAATTTTGTTTCAAAGGATATAATAGTTTCAAAGGATATAATATACGGGTTTCGGTGCGAATACTTTCTTTTTTATGTTCTTAAGCTTCTCGCAAGGTAATTTTCCTTGTTCCTTCATTCTTTTCCTTCCATCTCCTTTGATTGTTTATTTCGTTCCATCATAATATTTAAGCAAATGTTTATCTAAATTTTTTCTGAGAGAAATGTGTGATCCTCTAAGATAGAGGAGAGCACGCATGCACACACATATATATCACCAAAAGTAAGGAGCTTCCAACAAGCCTGGTAGGTAGCTTAAAATCCTCCATACAAAAGGAAAAAAATAAAACCCTCCCAAAAGCCTATGAAACTAAAGACTCTTCCTAAACAAACAACTTTAACAAGATACAAAAACCTGAACGAAGAAAGCGGCCTCCAAAAACAACTCCCACAACCTCAACCTCAACGACCATACCAGAAAACCCCCAAAAAACAAACCGCATCTACACAAGACACAAACAGTCACCAAAACAACAATCACCATGAAAACACCTCAAATATCCATCATTACTCATGCATAAGATAAAGAAGCTTTAAGTTTCAAACGAGAACTTCTTCTAATGTTTACTGTTGATAAACTCCTATTACTTCTTTTACCAGCTTTGGGTGCATGAGTAGAAACACAAGTATGGATAGAAGATGGTGGAGATCGTCTAAGAGATGCAAGGTAGCAGTACAATATAAACCTAAAACCCTCAGTATTATAAAAAACAGAGCTATCAAAATCGCATTCATTAACATTAACAGAAGATATTCTTGATGCACTAAAAAATTCCACTACAAAAGCCTTTACAAGCAAAGCTGGTCTCATGTATCTCACACCAACATCAAAATTAGCCTTATCACCGTCCAAAAATGTAGCATTCACCAGGCGACCAACTTCTACAACATGCCTAACAGAACCCAACAACCTCTCAGCATCAACAAAGCGTGCTTCAGCACTATTCAAACACTCCACTATCTCCATATTTACAAACATACCATCATTCAATAAAGAACCCAAAGACTCCTCAGCAATATCATAGCGAACCAAATCACCATCCATATATCCAGACTTCTCCTCATATCCAACCCTTGGCTTACCATCAACAATCAGTCAATCACTATAGAAGATATGTCAACCTTACTAAAGTAATTAATTATCAGATCTGTTAGAGATGCATGGATTGAGCAAGTACATAGCTGCACAATGGCACTTCATCTGTGCATTAACATCAATCCCACGTTGCCTAAATTGTTTTGTGTGATGAGTATACATACATAATTGCTGTCATGGTGTTGATTAAGTTGCTAATATGGCATTCTCTGAAAACTGATTTTGGTACGTGCTGGATTCTTGATTATGGTTGGATGGTCCAGTATGACATTCCTATTCTACGCAAACCCTGTTATAACATAGTCCCAGTAAGATTTATTTCAAATCTCAATAGTCCATCGGTTGAAGTTACTGGAATTCCAAAATAGTGCGCACGTGTATTGTGACGACTTTCTTTTATCAGATTTTACTCATACATAGGTGGTGGTTTCATGTGGTATATGAACCAAGGGGAAAATAATGGATCTAAAATGTGCATACGAAAATAAAAGAAGGTATTTAATACATTTGTCTAAACTTTATTAAATTTATTGTTCTAGGGATTAAAATTACTACAAGTGTTTGTCAAATAATACAAAATTAGTGTGAACTCGTGATATGCAACTGTTGTGAAAATTTTTTGTTGATGTTTCTAAAATATGATGCATAAATGTAGAATCGTGGTACAAGTATATACTCATGTGACCTGCATTTTGTCACCTTGGATGCTTGCACTTTATGTATATTGGATTGGATGCGATTGGAAACAACCAAAACAGACTATTTAAGCGGTGAAGATCGGTCTAGAAGGTTTGATAGACTGATCCAGATTGCATGTATTTCGATCAAAACCCATGTTCTATCAAACTAGGTCAGTCTAGAAGGAGGAATACTTTGTTGCGGTGCTTCTTGGATAGCAGCAGACGTATATGATGTTTGTCCAGTTGCATTAGTCCCTTGAAACAGTTGTTGTATCAACTTCAAATTCTCAAGCGGTCATTTTCTATATTTCACAATGCTGGATCAAAATTCCTACAAATTAAAAAAATCATAAAAGACTAAAAAAATAATATGAAAAATACTTTTACACGATCACTCCACCATTACTCGCTGCCGGTAACAATTGTCTACTCTCATCCCAGCCAGCATCGGTTTTAATGCCCAAACTTTCTCATTCAACCCAACTTCTTCTAAGACTATCATATTTGTGTCAGATTTTGGGTTCGTCTATCGGTTGAACTTTCATATTGTTTTCTACAGCTCGGTTGAACTTGACAACTATAACTTTGCGCACTCCCTTTTTATTACTACCGTATGCAGAATATGCTTCTACAACACATTTTAGCATAATATGAGTAGCTTCAGATGACCACTGATGTGGAGCCTTTCGGGTTGACATTCTGAATTGAAAAAATTCTAAAAGAAGATAGAAAGTAGACAAAAAATAATATTGACAACAATATAAAAATATACCTGAATATCCTTTTTTATCGATGGTAAAGAAACATAGAAGGGAAGGGTTGGAAGTTTGATATGTTGGAGAGGAGGAGGTGAATTATATAGAAGGAGGAGAAAGATGAGCCATCAAAGGTAAAGATAACATTGGCATTCGACGCGTTGGACTTGGATGAGGAATTGTAACGCCAACATTAGTTTTAACTTTTAACTTCCTTATGGGTTGCGAATTCGATTGGAGGGTATGCAACTTTTGGAATAAGATGTGGCCAGTTAGAACTGATTTGTTAGGTCATAAGTTTGCATGCAGTTTGTATGTTTTTGATTCCGTAGGCTTCGAGATCATTTTGGGTATGGATTGATTAGATATATATGATGCTAGGATATTTTACCAAAATAGGGAAATATCGCTAAGACATCTTAATAGTCATAACCGAATTATATACTCAGTGGGGAATTCAGATTTGAATGTGTGCATTATTGGGTGCTATGAAGGTAAAAGAAGTATTGAATCGGGTTTTGCTAGCAAAAGAGTTTACAGATGTTTTTGAGCCAGTCACAGGACTACCACCGAAGCGAGCCATTGAGTTTCAGATAGATCTTGTGCCAGGAACAGAACCTGTAAGTAGATCACCTAGCAGGATGACACCTACTGAGATGAAGGAGTTAAAGGTGCAGCTGTGGATTTAGAGGGAAAGAATTTTATTAGGCCAAGCAGTTCACCTTAGGGAGCGGTCACGGTGTTCATGAAGAAACTGGATGGGTCATTAAGGATGTGCATCGACTACCGTATGTTGAACAAGAGGGCCATCAAGAATAGGTATCCTTTGCCGAGAATCGATGATTTATTTGTTCAGTTGAGTGAAGCCAGAGTATTTTTCCAATTAGATTTGGTGATAGGTTTCCATCAGCTAAGAGTGGCAGAGGATAGTATTCCGCTGACAGCTTTTCGGATTAGGTATGGTTCGTACGAGTGGTTAGTAATGTCATTCATGTTATCAAATGCGCCAGCTTTCTTCGTGGATTTGATAAACTGGGTTTTCCAAGAGCACTTGGATAGGTTCGTATTGGTATTCATAAATGACAACTTAATATACTCTAAGGATGAAAGAAAGCATGAAGTTCATCTTAGAGTGCTGCTGGAGACACTGAGGCAGCATCAACTAAAAGCGAAGTTTTCAAAGTGTCATTTCTGGAAGAAAGTTAATTTTCTTGGTTACGTAGTTTCATAGAAGGGTTTGTCAGTTGATCCAGATAAGATCTTATGGACAATTGCTACCTTGTAGAATCAAGTGGGATGCTTATACTAGTTCAAACTGAAAAATATGATACAAGGATTCGTATGTTCTTTCTTGATGAAGAGAAAATGGAATGGGTAGAAACGTACAACTTGCAGGCGAATCAAAGTTTGTTTCTTGGGACAAGAATGTCTACCATAAGCACCGTCTACGTGGATCCAAAGTTGGGTAGCAGAGTATATGAGCCTAGTTTTATCGGAGAGCCCGAGACGATATTTGTTGAAGCCCAAAGAATACATAACAAACTATATTTTAAGCCCAAATCCATCGATTATATAAATCAAGAAAACAGGCAAAATGAAGAAACGGGAATATGTTATTATCCCTTAGCCGATAGCAATTTCCTGAAGAATTTTGGTTCAAAATTCAAAGTGTACAACATCTGGTATGAACCATGCGGCACTCGTTAGTCCATGTTGTCATGACACTTGCACGTAACTGAGTTTTCTTCTAGAAAGTAGCCGGCTTCTTACAGTTTTGTTCAAATTTGCTGATGTTTCTAAAATATGATGCATAAATGTAGAATCGTACAAATATATATGCAAGCCCATGTGACCTGCATTTTGTCACCTTGGATATTTACTACCATTTCCATTGAGCACGTTTTTTTCCCTGTCGTTATAGCCTATTTGATTATTACAATATTTATTGTTACGAGTATTATGGCACGCGCTTTACGCATGAATTATTTTTTATATAAATTGTATATGTTTAAATCAATCAAAAAAATATATTTTATTTTAAGTGATATTAAGGTTTGTATATGTGTAAAGAAATATTTTGAATTTGTAAAAAAGAAATTAATTTTAGATTTTATTTTTAGAAGCGTTTTGAATTTGTAAAATATGTTTAATTGTTAGATCCTAATTTTAAGGGCGTTTGAATTTATAAAGGAAGTTTAAGTTTATATCATATTTTTAAGTGACTAAGATTTAATAATATATTGAGTGGCGTTTGGTAGTTCACGTTGATATCAAAAAAGTGTGACACCAAAGCTATTAAAACTATTATTAAAGATATATTGATCCACATTTTTGCCACAATATTTCGTAAACTTTCACTCCCTTTCTTTGCTCTACCCTTTTAGTTCTACTCTTTTGAGTGGACCAAAATTCATGCTCAACCTTTGCAATTTATCTATTGCACCAAAACATGGTGAACTAAAGTTAGACATGCATAACTTACACAGTTAAATTAGGTTTATCATGATTATGTAACTAGAAATGCATAACTTAACCCCGGCACGCGCCCTCGCGTGTATATCTATGTGTGTGCACACGCGTTTGTGTATATATATGTATGTATGTGTAAATGTGTGTGTGTGAATGTATGCATGCATGCATATATTTTTGAGATAAATAGTAATAAGTGAATTTTGAAAAATATTAAAGTTGTTTTAGTATATTGTTATTTAGATGTAAAATAATAATATTGTTGTTTAGAAAAGCAATTCGGCAAGAATTACCATTTTTAACTTAATAACGATGTTTGAAAATTTGATGAAATGGAGTATAATAAAAGATTTTTTTTTGAAATATATTATCATTTTGGAAAGTTTATTATTGTTTTCGACATATATAAATAAAGTTGATTGCATAGTAGACAATAATAAAATGATTTTATACCTAAGAGAGAAACATTAGTCATAAATATATATGGATGGATGTAAACTATGATATGTTTGTTTATGATGATGAAATCGCATTAGGTTGAGTATGCTATGTTTTTCCATTATTACTACTAGACGATGAGTAATTAATTATGGTTGCTTGATGATTGATGTTGTGTTACTAGTATTGATTGGATTAGCACACATTTGATGATTGAAGTTGTACCGTTAATATCGTGGAATGATTAGCACCGATGATGATGTTGTATTATTTATCTATTCCGCTGTTTGTTGTTATATTACTCTTTGTCTGTGATTCTATGATTGATTTATTTACCGCATATGCTAAGTTTTGCCAAATATAAATTAATAATCTGTTGTTTTGAGCAATTAAAGTCTGACATGTGTGCATGATTGTGGATTTGAATGGTTCGAAATAGCAGGTTGTTACATTGCTTAACTAAGAAATGTGAAGAGGGTCCATGAAGATGAGTAATAGTTGCTAGATGATTTTAGTAACTAATGGCTTGATGAATACCATTGAGTAAACAATGATAGGTGAGTGGGGTCTATTGTACGGAATTTTTTTAAAAGAAATATATATTTCAAAAACCAATTTTTGGCTTTTAGAAATAATTTAAAACAAAGAGTTTCTATTTTAAAGGACGATTTGATTTCTTATATAAGACGATGTTTTCTCAAAATTATTTTTAACTGGTTTAAAATGATGGAAACTATTTTGAGAAATAGTTTTATAAATTTGTAGTCTCTTACCTCTGTATAAACCTCAGACAAGAATTTTTTTACCTAGGTTTAAGTAAAACAGAATAGATTTAAAAATCAAAGCTTAGTATTAGTAATTAATAATCAACCAAAATAGAATTAAAAAATAACAATAGATCCGGATCCAAATTTAGAAACAAATGAAGCTAAAAACTAGAAACAATAACTTGAATGGATTCTGAATTGGAATCTATAAGATAAAACTAACATGTGATAATCAGAATAGAAAATACCTTCGAGGATTAAACTTGAGAGCAAAAGACAGTTGCCTTAGAAAATTTCCCCCTTTCGTCTTCGAAGATAACGCGGAAACGAAGCTGAAACAAAGCATACAACATGGTTTGAGAAATAGAAATACAATATATTACATAAAGGAAATAAATTACATAGAAAGACTAAAGTACAAACATAATTTACATTTCACTTTTGAATTTATGACTCTTGAAAAAATTTATGCTCACTTTTCATATACCTAGCCATAAGCTTATGAACGTTTTGCTATTGATTTTGAACTATTTGAGCTAAATTATATAAATGTAGTAGCAGATTTCTATAATCCCATTAGATTAGTTCATGCCCCTTCATTTGTTTAGGAATTCAGTTTTGGGAGTGCTTGAAAAGTATTTTAAAGCATTTAAAACTGCATTACTTAATAAAGTAGACTACATTGCTTCTTTTGAAACTTCAATAAACATGTTAGAAATCCTTATTACTTTACTATAAAAGATATGCTTGTGCATGAATATTTCGGGATATGCATTAGTTCTCTTGATAACATTAAGAAAATGTACACACACTTTGTTATAAGTTACTTTTGTATATGTTAATATTTCTTGTCACCTTTCGGATGTTAATCTTACCGAGTTTTTATTTTTATTTTTTTATTTTAATATTTTTCTGTATAATTTTTGTGTTCTATTTTTGAGGACATAAATAATTTACAAATAATTCATGAAGTTATAACGCTTTCTTGATAAAGAGAAAGTTGACAGTGATTTATAATAAACTATTTTGTTAACGCCAGTTGTGTCAAAATTCCACTCTTAAAAAAACAATATGTTTTTTAAAGTGATTTCTTTCACACTATTTTACACTAAAAATCTTCTGTATTCTTTGACATACAGTCCATAATATATCAACTATATTATTTTCTTACATAACAAAGTCCTTAGTACAATGGTCCAAGAAATTGAAATAAAGTCCTCTAAAACAACACATTAGTACTCAGAAGGTTCTTTTTTTATGTTTGTAAATTAATATATTCCGTAGAACTATGGAAAAAATGTTAACTATTTATTAATATTGTCAATCTCTTGGATATATACCCGGTTTCCATGATGGTAACTTTAAATAATAATATTAGTTTTCAAATGGTAGTCCTAAATGGTTTTTATCATTATGCCATTGACAGGAATAACTTAAATATTTGAAAGTCTCTAGGGTGGATCATGTAGCGTATATGCAAGTATATGTGGTTAAATCTATAATGCAACTAAACCAAAACTAATCTAAGTAAATATAGAATAACCACACTAGGATTTTATACTGGTTCGGACCACCCGTCCTACGTCCAGCCCCGAAGCTCCCCTTCTGAATTCGACGATCAAACACCCTTGCTTCGCCTGGAGGAATAGGCTTGGTTACAATAGATTGGTCTTGTCAAATGTGTGTTCTATAACATGGATATTGACTAATTAGTACAAATGCTTCCAATATATATCTAGAGAGTATTGTCTATGAGGAACTGTATATTTGGAAGAGTAGAATACAAGTATAGATTGCTAGAGATCAAGAGTATATGATAGAGTGTTTAATTAGAGAGCATAATTAAGTAAGGTGATTGTTCTCTTGATTCTTGAAGATATATATAGTTGTAGAGAGATTCCTTGAGTAGTTGCATCCATTAACAAGTGCTCTATAGTTGCTTCTGATGGTGATGAAGAGTTGAAGTGAAGAGAAGCGAATATGTCTTTTCAAATGCGGCAGTTGTAATTTGAATTTTAAATTCCGAGTTCAGCATCAGACATCTGGTATTTGTTTCAGACGTCTGGATATATATTTTTTTTGTATACAGTAGCCTTTCAAACATCTGAGTGCATCAACCAGACGTTTGATCCTGTCTGTTTTGTATTTCAAAGGATTTCTTCAGACGTCTGGCTAGTGCACCCAGACGTCTGAAAACTGTGCATGTTTACTTTGTGCATCTGTCTTGTTGCTCCATCGATCCTATTGACTTGTAGTCTCTTGTAATGTTCTTTGAGTCTTGTTCTTGTCTTTCTAGTGATGTTATTCTAGCAAGTACCTATAAATATAAATATATATACATATTCGATTTCCATTGTATAGTTGTAGTCATCGAAACCGTAGATTTGATTTCTTAACAATATTAAGTCAATACAATGGGCTAATTAGTTGTTGTTACTCGTATTGTTGCTCTTTTAAAGGTTTCAATGAATGATTGTATTCTAGATTTAAAAGTATGCTTTGTTTTCTAACTTTATCTTGTTTAAAATGTTGAGTGGGCTAGTGGCTACTCTACTTTATTCTACAAAAATAGTCATTATTTTCTCCACATATCAAATGAATGAAGAAAAAACATTAATATAGACATTCAAATGAATACAAAACTTATTTGGGAAAGATAACAATAATTCATAGCCTAAATTGATGGTTATTCTATGCAACCTACACTTGAACTGCAACATTAGACTGTTATTTAGAAAAAATGAATGTAAGAATGTGTTATTGAGATAACATAAGGATTCAAAAGTAGAGTTATACAATGAAATAAATATTCTCTTCATAATGTTAACATATTTTTCTTAATAAACTAATTAAGATGACAATAACATAATTCAAATGGACTATTCCTTGAAATTACAATAATTGACACCAATATTAAATTCTTCAACTGCTAAAACTCTATCTTCATAATGAAATTGAATAAATGATAAGCATATCTCAGCAAAAACTACATTTCATAAATCAGATGAAAATGAATAACTGTTTCGAAATCCAACTCAAAAAAAGTATTTGTGAAGTATTTAGGAAAATAGTTCTGCTTTGATAAGAAGTAACAATTGTTCATGAATGCTAATAAATAAGATGGTTTCTTATCTTTGAATAATTAAAATGAATTTATTATAGAAACAAGTGCTCTTTTTGCTTGATTAGTAAATAAACTACTGCACTTTATTACTCGAGTTATTACTTTTGACCCTCCTTTCATTTCTTTACTCTTCAAGAAAACATTTATGTAGTAAAAAATGTAAATTAATTTATGGCCACTTAATTGACCAATTTAAAATAGCTGCTGTCTAAATCAAAAACCTCATCGGTTTGAATCATCACATCATAAAATTGTAAGTTATTAATGCTCAAGCAATGCAGCAAATTACCCAATTTTGATAGTCAAACTAAAACTCAATAAATCATAATCTACCATATAAAAATAGATAACTGTTTGAACCAAAAATGGCATAAACACCCAATAGATTGAATGGAGAATAAAAAGTGAAGAAAATAAATGAAAAATGAGTAAGAAAGAACACACAAAGTTTATAATGGTTCGGCTAATCTTGGTCTACGTCCAATTATTGATTTTTATTGCTTATATTCTAACTTAGAGGCAAAAGTTCTAACAAGTCGGTATAATTCCGATAGTGATTATAAGAAACAGGAGTAAGAAGATCAAGAGCCAAAAAGTGATTAAAAATGAGCCATACCCTCCTATTTATAGAGGATGGAGCCTAAAATCTCACACAAAAGATCTTCACCTCGTTTTCAATGCCACGGACTATTTCTCCACCAAAATAGGATGCCACCTCATTAACTTGTACGTGTCGGTACGACTCCAAGGGCTTGGGTCGGTACCGACTCGAAAGATGGCTAATATGGTCACCTTGAACTCTTCGCTTTGGCTCATCTTGTAGTTAGCTTCATGATTCTATAGCTGTGTGCACTAATGTTAGCCTGTTTCTAAGTCCAAATGATGGACCTATGGAAGAATAGAGTTGCTAACTTAAGAGTTCATGGATATCGATAAGGACTTGCATTGTATTAACAAAACAACACTTGCTATAGGCTTTTGACATCAAGTATGACATGTAGGTAGAAGATGAACCCTCCCAAGAGGAGCATTCTTGGATTGCGGTACCAGCCCACCACTTTGGTGGGATCTTGCTCCTCCGGTCTTGGGTTGGTTTGACATTTGACTTGCGATCTTGAATGTATTTTTTTTGGGCTTCACAGTCAAATCTCCAGACGTCTGCCTTGATAACTTCGAATTTCGACTTGTCTAGTCTGTCCGAATATTGCCTGGTCAAAAGGCTAGATAACACTTGCTCCTTAAAGTACGCCTTGCAAATGGAAAGTGTGCTTTGTTCAAGAACAAATGTTGAAGTTGGTGGAACATGAGTAGTTGGACTTCCTGGTTATTAGCCGATTAAGCCATTGTGAATCATGTTGTTCCTTTGGATTCTCTTGTCAATCAAGGGTCATTCCAAACTTTTTACAGCCTAGGACTCTAAACTATGCCTAACTGTAGTCTATACATCATCACGATTCTGATTTCACTCGGAGTTATTACACTGCATATCAAAATCATCCCGTGTTCATTAGGGATTTACATTATTATCATTCTAGTTTCATTTAGAGTTATTACTTTACGTATCAAAACTTTCCCATGTTCATCAGGGATTTGTCAATTCTATACCAATTATAAGGCATTCAAATCCTTTTATCAAAATTAAATCTGTTTTCGTTTTTAGGTTCGATCTTTCTAGATCATTTTATATTCGGTTTAATGCATGATCTCTCCAGATAGTTTTATATTTAGTTTAATGTGCGATCTCTTTGATCATTTAATGTTTAGTTTAATGTGCGATCTCTCCGGATCGTTTAATGTTTAGTTTAATATGCGATCTCTCTAGATCATTAATCAAATTATTGGTCATTCAAGGTTGATAAGTAAATCCACTACCTCTCTGAATTGTTAATCAAATCCATGGCCGTTCGGGGTCGATAATCAAATCCATTGTCTCTTCGAACCGTTAATCGAATTCATAGCCATTCGGGACCGATAATCAAATATGTGGTCTTTTCGGACTATTAATCAAATCCATGGCCTTTTGGGGCTAATAATCAAGCCTATGGTCTCTCCTGACCCCTGTTGAGCCCGATTTGCTTGCTCTTTAATGAGGGAACTCAATAACAAGAAAGCCCATCTACTCATTCTCCAATGAGGGGACTTTCTTCTTTCACTCTGGTCCCATTTTTCTAGACAAGACTTAAAGCGATCGATACCAGTCATCACATTCAATGTGGATTTTAATAATCAAACTTAAACATAAAAAACAACATAAAGTCTAACATTAAGATAACTTCCTCACTAGGCATTACGGTCTAGCATCCAACTCAGAGTGTGCCTATGGATCGATCGAGATCCCATATATGAGTAATTTTCTAGACTGTATTATTGCATTTTTTATTAAAAAAGGGAAATAAAGTGTGAGAACTAAAATCAATTTCCTGCCTTTTCGATCAAGAGATGACTATCCTTGACCTTAATCCAAGGCCATTTTCATTCGCTGCGGTTGATGGCTGCTCTTGTTCCAGTACCGTAGTTCAACTTCTCACATATTGTTGTAGATGGTTATTTCTGACTTGTTGTTCTATCAGATCACGCAAATGCCTACAGTCATTTGTATTATGTCCATCCAGCTCATGGAATATGCAATATTATTCGGACATCCTCTCACAGTTATAGACTCTCTCCTTGTCGGCTTTTGATGGGGGATTTGTCCCCAGGTATTTGGATAAATCCGTTCGACATTTTGTTTAAATCTGTGTCAAAAGATAATTTCGATTTCCTCCTTTGTCGCTTTGATCCTTCAATGTCGTCATCCATCTTTCATTTTCCTTTGCTTTTACTGGATCCTTCTTTAGGCGATCTTCCGCAATCTACGGTATTGATTTTTTCCCGATCAACCTTAGTGTCCCACTGATGCAGGTATCTCTTGGCTTCATGATAAAACTCTATAAGATTCCTCGAAGGATCCTGTTTGCAACCTTGAAATCCATCTTAGCAGCTATTCCTGCAACCACCGCCATCAAAACCATTGAAGGATCTGGCTTATCGACCGTAGCAGCCGCCGCATTGAACCTTGTCAAAGAGCTCCTGAGGGTCTCTCCAGCCCTCTGCTTCATGCATGCTAACGTTATTGCATTCTTGGGTCATGAGATATGGACCTGAAACTACTTCACAAATCTGTTTACTAACTCGACCCATGTGTCAAAGGAATTGTTCTCTAGCTATCTAAACCATAACACCATCAGGTCTATCAAATATAAAGAGAAGAACCATCACGTGACCTCTTTAAAAGCGTCCAACACCTCCATGTGCTAGATCTATCTCATCAAATGAACCATTAGATCTGTCTTCCTATCATGCATTTCCAACGTAGGTAACTTGAAATCAAGTGGATTTCTAGCATACTGAATATTTGGAATGAATGGACTCCTGTTCAACTTCGGTTAGGTAGTCCACCTCTCATAGCTTGTCTCACCATCTCATCAAGTATGTCATTATCATTTAAAGGAATTCCTAATTTTACATTCCTGCCCTTCGACACTATGAGGGAATTCTGGTAAATACTCCTTTAGTTATGCTTCTGCATTCGAATTCACATTCATACACTCCGCATCATCTCCAGGATGCACATCATTCCTTCCTAGAGCAACACGACCCATGCCTCCTAGTCTTTGTGGATCGGTATCGATCCATGCTTGAAGGTCGGTACTGACATGTATGTTTGGCTTGGAATATGTTCTGGGTCGTTCTACTCCTCATCCCACTACCTACGCACCAACTTCTAGCCTTTGATTCTGATTTGCAACAACTTCGACTATTCCTATCTATCCTATTCTTCTAAAAAAATTCTCCACCATCTCTTCCTGGTAAGCAATAATCCTATCATGTAGTCAATTCATCATAGATTCCATCCCATCCTCGGTTATATAAATGAATGGGGATTTAGCTTCTGAGTTCGCCTCTTTGCTGCACTCTTGTTGATTTACTCTAGTAACGCTCCTCATATTCAATTGTCTTGTCATTTTGGATCTTTTCAAATCTCAAATCAATGAGTTCAAGTGTTTCTCAATGAAAGCACCAAAATGTTTGAACTAAAATTGGCATAAACACCTAATAGCTTAAAAGGAATATAAAAGTGAAGAAAATAAGTGAAAAACGATTAAGAAAGAACACACAGAGTTTATAGTGGTTCGGCTAATCTTGGCCTACATCCACTTAGTGATTTTTATTACTTATATTCTGACTTGAAGGCAAAAGTTCTTACGGGTCGTTATAACTTCGAAAGTGATTACTAGAAATAAGAGTAAGAAGATCAAGAGCTAAAAGTTCCTTAAAATGAGCTATACCCTCCTATTTATAGAGGTAGGGAGCCTAAAATCTCGCATAAAAGATCTCCATCTCGTTTTCCATGCCATAGACGGTTTCTATGCCAAAGTGGGAAGCCATCATCAACTTATATAGATCGGTCTGACTCCAAGGGTTTAGATCGATACTGATCCAAAAGATGGCCAATCTGGTCATAAACATTTTGAATGGATTTGTGAAAGTACTTAGATCCTTAAAATGGATATTTTGGAGGAAATTATAAGTATGGTATCTTTTAGAAAAAAAGATAGAAATTTATTAGATAAAAGAAGTTTACTAATAAAAGAGTTTTAAATTAGTAAAAGGATTAATTAAACAGAAGGGATTAAGTAGATTAACCAAACTTTGTATGGCTTGATCGTGCTTTGTATGACTTGATAGTGTTTTGTATGTTCATTTGTTTATGGAAAGTATACTAGACTTATAATAGTTTCCATTTACAAACATCTATCTTATACCAAATAGTCGATTAGCCGACTATCGAAATTGTCTAAATATAACTTTGGAAATATCTAGAAGAAAAACGAGAATCATATGGTATAGTATCTTTGATGGCGCTATATTGTACATATAAACTCGTATGTTCTTCTAGGATAAATGATAAGGAAATCTGTCCGCTTAAAGGGTTAGGAGGTGATCTCCGCTCTTATGTATTGTCCGTTTATTTCCAAAAAAAATGGAGTTAGGTTGACCAAAAATTCATCAATTGGTTTTGGAGTGTCCGACGAGTAGGAAGAGTGTACTTATGTGAGATGACTTGAACCCATAACCATTTCAAAACCATATACGCAATCTATGTTCTAGAAGCGGTTTAGAAGTGGAATGTTATAGGGTTGCACTGTCTATCCTAAGATTAAGTCCAAGGGAAAGGTCACTGTTAACATTTCAAATGATGCTATCGTATGAGACTTTCTATCTTGAGGAGTATTCCAAGATAGAGGACAACGTTAGCATTCGTCGGAGGACTTATGTGAGGAACCTATGTGGAGGTTTGAGATCTATTCGAGATGTTTGAATCTGATTTGTTCGAGATGAAAGAATCCAATTGGGAATTCATGTGTTGTTCGAGTGATGAAGACTCGAGTGAGAGATGCCGAACGCAGTCTTAATATCGAAATCACCAAACCAGAAAAGGATACATAATCTCGGGTTAAACTTACCCATGAGGGTATATCAACTCCATATCTATAAAATGCTTATCGATATGTTGAGCGTAGGAGTTGTTGATACTTGGTACATGCAATTTATTGTTGTGCCAATTGTGTTTACCTTAGAGTATATCCTATCCAGAATAAACGATGCTCGAAAGAAAGTTTTTGATCCTTGTCATGGAGATCCGCTTCAGTTTACTGGAGGTGTTTCCATGAAAAAAATCCATATGCAAATGCACATTAGCGGTATTGATTGTATATTTAATATTGTTTTGGCGTTCATACAACACTATATAATATGATTTATGTGCTACACTATAGACATTATCTATCATACCACTACATGTTAAACTTAATGAATGGTTGGTTTCTTTGATGGGAGAACGATTTTAGGAATCCATATGGTCTTTAAAGTTACTGTTACATGTTACTCATATTTCTTGAGTTTCTCAAGCTGGTTTACTAAACTGATCCGAGTGTTATTTTCTTATAATGCTTGGATCGGCCCTCTGTATGTTTTCAGATTTAGCCATGGATGCTTTGGAGCTTCTGGAGATGAGCTGAATGATTTCCTACCATAGTATTTATTTCTGCTGCATTATTATTGCATCATCAACACTTGAGAGGATAGGTTGTTATAACTATCTAGGCTGATTACTATAACTCTGAAAAACTTTGTATCTTAGAATGACAGTTTATACTGTCTTTTTATATTATATATGATCGTTGCGTTGTGAGAGTCTGATGTTGTGTTCGTTTTCCTTGTTCTATTTCTTTTTCTTTTATTTAATCCTAGCAACTCGTCTTTCCAGTACTTTAGTGCTCGGCACGTGAATATCATGGATGTATTAGTGTCGCATTCGAAGATCGAATAGACAAGTCGTTACAACTGCATTAGTCTTTCTCTTGATGATATATTTATGACTGATGGATCATATCCCTTCAAGTACAACTATTAAATCAAATTTGGATAATATACTTGGAATCCATTTTGGATTTGCACATTGTACTCTATGGCAGAGTAAATAATCTAAATGGTTTAATTAACAAATGAGGAATATCTATTCATGACATTGATAAGAACTCCTATTATCTCCTTAATGTGTGAGAATACTTATTAGACTTTCTAATTTGTTGTGTCTGTTTAGGTCTGGTTAATTCCATTTCATTCCTTATATTTAGTTTTATTTTTTGATCGTATCCAAATCAATTTTACTACCAATAATTTCTCAAAGTAATTCCTTTGTTGTGAAGTTTGTGTTTCTTGAAAAAACAACTGTTTCTTAGTGCAATGGAATAGGTATTCATAAATATTTTTATGGATTACCATATATATAACTGGTTTGGTTTTATTTTATGAAACTTATGTTTAAAACATAAATTGGTCATTCAATGATGGTCATTTCCAAACTCATTTTGGGGTGGTCCACATAAGATCCCTCACAAACAATTATACGTTTAGTCTTTCGACTTGCACAACCTGTCAACTCCTTGGCCTATGATATGCTGGGGTTTCTTACAAAACCCTTATCCTGTACGATATTGTAAACTATTATTTAGATGAAATTAATTTTAACCATATATACTTCTCTTAAGTACATGGACTTACAGAAAGAATTTAACCCAACTTCACTCATTATTAGTTGTAATTTGTTCAACAATGTCTAATTACTTCTTATCGATATATCTTTAGGTATCACAGGGAGGAGTGATATTTTGAATTTAATTTTTTATTTATTTTTAGATAAATTCGGAACTCCTTCTAATATACTCACTTATTTGATCAAATTGAATCATTTTCTTTTCTTTTGCATGTTGTGTTATTTATTTTCATTTTATATTATATGAGCTTACCATAGGCATACCGAGTGTATCTAATACACATGTTCTTGTCTATGATAATTCATCGGTAAATTTTACAATGTATGAAAAACTGTTTTGGTATCACTAGACTTACAATTGCATACATCAGTATGAATTAGTCCCAAGAGTTCACCAACTCTTATGTGATCCCACTGAATGGGTGATTTGCCCTTTATCGTTTGAGATATAATTCACCGATATCATATAATTCATAGTCATATGATCAAAGAATTATTTCGCAAATCTATGGCCTAGTCCATAATTCCAAAATAACTGCAAATATTTCAGGCACTTCTGTATTTTCCACTTCATCCTTTTGCTATGAAAACAAACATCACTATTATAATTTTATTTTATAATGAATATTCATAATATCATATTAAAATAAAACACTCTAATTTCAATCAATACCGAAAGTAGTTATTGTTTCATAAACAATATTTAGGGTATTTATGAAAATAATTTTTCTAAGTTGATGCGTCCATTAAGGAGTGTTATATGGTATTCTCATACTATTTCTGCCATTACTATAACAACGTATGTAATGTGAAGCTCCATCAACCACTTATTATGGAATTTTATTTCATAAGCTGGAACTTGTTCATAATCAAAAGTTTAATATCAAATGTCTTATACTTAAAGAAATAAATCTCATAGAAAAATATTTTTAGGAAACTATTTTCTATATAAAAATACATTTTGGGATAGAAATCATATTTATAATTCCTTTTAAGTATCTATTATTATTTTATTATTCTGGTTTCTAATTTCTCTTCATGAAGCAAAAGTGATCATTCACTCTCTTTTTCTCAACTGTGTCTTAAGTTACATCCGCTCTCGTACATTTGCTTTTCTTTCCAAATAGTTAGACCATTCAAAAAGGAAACCTTTACTACAAGATCATAATGAACTCTTTATAAAAATGCATCCAATCACCCTTAACATTTAAGGATATTGAATAGGTTGCACTTTATGTAAGCTGATCAAACGACTGACTTTTCACTAAATGAATTCTTATATCCATCTTGCAGCTCTTAGTCTAGTGTTACATCTAATACAACAAGATCCTTACTGTAATCAATCGTAGTAAATATATGATTAGATACTATTGTTTTCTTGCTCACTTCGAATGAACTAATTTGATCGAGGTTTCGTATGTTATGAATTGCAATCGTTCACCATAGTAGATAATACATAGTCCAAGACAAATGAACACATTTATAACTAAGTTACGAAGGTATTTATTAGTTGTATAATTAAGCACTTGCACTAGGCTTGAATTGACAAATGCAAAATTTATTGGTAAGTATATTTTATATTTCTATCTGTCAATCTTAATTCATTTCACTAGTATATTTTAATTGATAAACATGTAAACAATTATATTAACTTCATAAATTTATCGACGTAGATTGGTCTAATTTATACATATTAGATGTTTTCACAATATTTGAAAGATTAAATGTTACAATTCTATTTTTCTAATAAGTCTCCCACCAGACTTTTATGTTCTTAAAAACCCTTAAAAGAAATATAGAATCTTTCAATTTCTTTAGTGGGTGTAAGGACCCGCTTGCCTTGAGATTTCAACCTTAAGTTTGCTTAGTAAATCCGTTTGAACCAAAAATGGCACAAACACCCAATAGAAAGTAGAAAAGAATAAAAAGTGAAGAAAGCAAATCAAAACAAGTAAGAAATGAACACATAGAGTTTTATAGTGGTTTGGCAAACTCTGGCCTACATCCACTTAATGATTTTATTATTTAACTTCTGACCTTGGGGTAGAAGTTCTTAGGGCTCGGTACAACTGTAACGACCCAGAATTTCCATCATTTGAAATTAGTATATTTAATTGATTTTAAATATTCACAAGTTAATTTTATAAGCTGAATAGATTTTATTTTGAATATCTGGATTTAATTGGGTAATTAAATTATTAATTTAATATTTGAAATTGCTGAAATAATTGATATTTGAATTGTATGTGAATAAAAATGATTTCTAAAGTTATATTAAATTCTGTTTGAATTAGAATGATGTTAGAGAACTTTTAAAATGGATCTAAAAGTCAAATTGTAGAAATTGAATATTTTAATATTTAATTAACGAGTAAAAATGACCATTTTCATACAATCTCGGATTTCGACAAAACCAGTTTCATCGGATCCGTAATGTTAAATTATTATAAGATTTCAAATTTCGTGTCAATTGGATTTCCGTTTTTCCAGGGCAAGCTAAAACGCGTAGAAATTCGTTTAGGTGAATTTTAAATTTAAATAATTCAATTCGAAAATCTATCTTCCAAATACGATCGAATTGGCTTCTGATATATATTCCATTGCATTCGGAATAGGCGTAAAACATTATAAACGCCAGGCGGCACGCTTCGTTTCGAGTTCGAAAAATTTCCGGGTGAATAGTGTTGCGAAATTTTCTATAAAAGGCTTCAAAAATTTTCTATTTTCATTAAAACCCTAGCAACCTAGGTTAGCCGCCATTAACCTTTGCACGGCCAGAAAACATTCTTGTTCCTCCTCGTTTTTCTCGCGATCCCTCCACTTTCAAGCTTTAATTTATAAAGAAAGATTGTAGAGGGCATTGAGATCTAGGATCTCAACGGTTGTGATGGTGTTTGGAGTGGTGGATTCACCATAATCGACGAATGAACGACGCACGTTTGTGGGCATTTTTCTTGGCCCTAGATGCATTGAGCTCGATCGGATTATGGCTGAGGTAGAGGCAGTGGGGGCGTCAACGTGGAAGTGTCTGATCGTCGGCTAGTGGTCGTATGAAGGAGTGGCATCGAAGTTTTAATCGGCGGCAGGGGTTTTGTTCGCGTGTGTAACCTGATGGAGGAGAAGCAAGAAATCACGGCCAAGATCTGCAGTTCGAAATCAATGGCTAGATGCAAGTAGGGTTTTATAATAAAAAATATATATATTGAAATTGATTTATATAAATTCGTTCAAACTTCTAAATGCTATAACTTTTCGATACGAGGTCCGTTTTGCTCGAAACGAATTGCGTTGGGTCCGTATTGATGAGCAATACATTATGGAGCTGGATTGGGATTTATTTGAGCTAGTGAAAATTTTGGTTGAAATTAAACGCTTTTTAATTTTAATCGGAATAAATCGCTATCCCGACGACTACAAGCAATGTGAGTACAACTCACTCTTTCTGACTCACTGATATTTTTATATAAGTGAGAATAAATATTATTTATGATGATTAATGATTGTTTGGATGATATATGATATATTGATTGGTATTTGGATATATTCCTACCTAGTTGAGCAGATGACCCTATACGTTCCCGTGTATGAGCGGATGACCCTTTGTATGCGCGTCTGCCTTGAAGCGGATATTGTACACATATTTCTAATATGTATATTTGTTGTAGGTGACAAGTTGGAGGGATCCAACTGGATTCCTCACCAGTATTGATTTATTTACAGATATCGTGATATATGATGTTATCATATGATATATGATGTTTAGATGACGTGATTGATGTATTTGGTGCTGCCGCATCATTGGGCCTATTTTTGGAATTTAAAAATGTTAAAGTGATTATTTCGATTTTAAAAGGATTTTCAAGTGATTTTGAAAATAGACGTTTTATTGAATTTTGAATTGTTAAGGAATTGATTTATTTTAATAAATGAAAGATATAATTTTTATTGTATAAAAATTATGATTTTTAGGAAATAGAATCAAAATGTGATTTTTGAAATATAAAGTTGATTATTTTATAAAAGAGTTTAAATTGAGATTTTTGAATTATATTAAATGGTTTATATATGAGATTTATAAAATTGATATTTTATAAATCAAAGTAATGAAATTATGGACAAGTTTTGTGAAGTTTAAAATAGAGTTATAAATGGATTTTATAAGTATCTAAGATTTGTGAATTTTGTGAAGTTATTAAATGAATGATTTTGGAAATAAATAGATTTATAAGTATTAACTTATTAATTGGATTTTGGCATGTAAATGGATATAAATGGAATTTGTTAATAAAGGAATTTTGTAAATGGAAGTTTTTATAATATATGAATGTGAATGTATAAACATTGTTTTATAAATCCGAAATCAATTAATTTTGATAAGTTAAAATGTGGAAGTTTATTAAAGGAATTATATCCACGATTTTGGACAGTGGATAATCCTTTAGTTAAATATGTAGAAGGGTTGAATTTGGTTAGAGATTTATATCCATGATTTTGGATAGTGGATAATTCTTGAATTAAATGTGTAGAAGCTTTAATTTGGTAAACGATTTATATTCAAGCTTTTGGATGGTGAATAAGTTTTGAATTAAATAGATGTTTTGAAAGTGATATTTTTAATGAATTAAAATGTTTTGAAAGATGTTTTAAAATGTGTTAAATATCGAAACCATAGATTTCAACATTCATTGTTGAAATAGACGTTTTTGAGAAGTAAGGAAATGATGGACTATAACGCTGTTGTTATAGTAAATGATTTCGAAAGGAAATGTTTTTGTATAGTATTGGGATTTATATATCTATCTACTTTTCGAATCCATATACTATTGATTTTGGGTTGTCGTAACGATGTTTTACGCAACATTAGTTTTGACCCGAATAAATGTGTTTAAAGAGAATGTTTTCCTTCAAAGAATAAAATATATACATAATCGTTATTTATGTATATGTAATATTTTCTAGTGTTGAAAATAAATTGAATTGTGAATTATTTATTATTAAATAAGTATACGAAAATGTTTTCCAATATAGATGTTGAAAGGATTTTGAGATTATATCTTTTTAAAGATAATTTTAAGTGAATATTTGGCGGATGATTTAATTAATAAAAGATAAATTAAAGGGCCTATGATTGTTATGGTGCCAAATATTTGTTTGTTTGCTTTGATAGTTAAATAACCGACTATCAAACTTGGCCAATATTTTAGTTCCTCGATTTGATGTGGGAACTATTTAATCGTACACTTAGTATGTTGCCTTCTGTGTACGCCTGATTATCATTTGTGTTGAGGATGTTGATTCGTATAGTGCGGAGTATTACTCCTATTTATCGAGCTTCCTTCTTGGCCCAAAGGATCGCTGGTTGAAAGTTGGAGATGTGATAAGTCTGTGAGACTTAGTTTCTGTGTGAGGTTGAGAAACGCTTTTGCATTATTGGTGCAAAGAGACCGGGATCAGATTTATCTGAAAACCACTTCGGATCAATGAATATGCATTTGATTATGTAGGTTATTGATGATTTTAATATTTCGGAGTTTCATAGTGGGGGACTGCTTGTTGATCGTTTGGGGTTAATATCTCAATATATATCCAGTAGCAGTGGTCTCTTTATTATGAAATATCCAATGCGAGGACTATTCGCTACTAATCCTAGGGATTTCCCGATAGGATGTGGTAGGAAAGTACCTTCGGTTTGTCCTGTTCCTGGACAACTTGTATGGATGTTTGTCTGACATTGCATTTCTACAGATTAGGTACATTGGTTTTTACAAACGTACATCAGTGGTGGCGGAGAAGACAACTTCTCTTAGCTTAACACCGTCCTTGAGACGTATGAGCTCAAGGGTTGTATTTTTATGGAAGGCAATTAGTAGTCAACGGAAATGGCCGTGTGGCATTCAAAGTGATGTGATATGTGATTGTGAAAGGTAATCGTTACCTCTCTGGCCTCATCAACCGGAAATGACCAAAACAGGGTTAGATGCGGCAAGGCTATCACTACACCAAACAGTCCATTTTGAAACACTTTTTCGCTCAATTTGTAACGTTTATAACTGTTACCAATTTCTAACGGTTATTTTCGTTACTAACATTTATCACGGTTATTACCGTTACCAAAGCTGGTAATTTTGTAAATAATTAAATGCAATATGGATAGGATTGTAATTTTATCTTCTATTATTATTTAACTTATTTCTAACGAATAACATTTCATTCTTTCAACGTTTTTCCTCTTTCATTCATTTTAGGTTTATCGCCAATTTGTTCTACCACCGCTTCCACCATCTACCATCTCCTCCTCCGTCTTCCACCACCTCAACTGTCTGCCGCCACTATTGCCTTTTGTTCCATCAATTTGACAAAGATGAAGGAGGATTAGGGTTGCGTTCTATTTCGGCAATCGACTGCAAACAAATTTTCAAATTCAAATCAGGTAATCACTTCAACTTTAATTTATGTTTTGAAATTAGGTATTTTGTGCTAAATTAGGATTTACAGTAGTTATGTATGGATTTGAGGATAATTTGGTTCTAGTTCCACATATTTACACTTTTGTCAAAGATTTTCTTGATTACTGTGTAATTTGGCTCTAGTTCCACATATTGCTGAAATTAACATACCATCAGGTTTGCAAGTTTTAAGGTATAGGTAAATACCCACTGCATAATTTTGGATACAAATAAAATAATTTTGACTTAATCAGACAGAGTTTAACGTACCCTTTTATTTTATCGTTATTTTCGTAGATGTGGGCCTCAAGAATAAATTGTTTTGGATGCATTCTCACTGTTATACTCGATAATTAGGAGTAACAAGGACGAGCCACATGATTACATGATTGAAATTGATTTGGATCCTCAACAAAATAAAACCGGTGATATATGGCATGTCTGTGTAGAGTTAAGATCAGGAGTACAATGGTGGATATTTTTAATAGCTATTGTCATGTGTTAGATGGTTAATACAGAAAAGTTTCTTGCGTTGATTTTGATGCAAATAAGTGAAATTTTATTTCATGAATCTATATGAGATCGTCTGACACAACTGGACATATCTATTCTTTGAACTGGTTGAACCTGATCATCCATAAATAATTATTGGCAGTACTAGTTATGTTGTATATGTTGGATATTAGCATGCCTTCATTAAGTTCTATCTATATTAATTACTCCTTTTGTGATTAGCTAATTACAAATTGAATGAAGCTTTGTTAATTACACTGGACACATGTTATTTTCTTTTGTTCAGTTCTCAGTTTACCACTACAGATATTAAGCCGTTACTTTTTTGTAAACTATACTGTATTGTCTTTATCTAATTGTGTACACTATTGTGCATCTCATTTTAATGCCTAGGGTATACGCGATTCTGTGTGTTTTTATAGATATCGTGTTAATGGAGCCCATGGTTGGAAGAAAGGACACCGATTTTATGAAAAACACATTCGTCTTGATCCATATGCGAAGTTAGTTTCCGTTCGCAAGTTATTTGGAGATATTAAAAATAAAATGTCAAAATTTCTTTGAACTTATGAGTTCAATAGTTTGCCTTTTGACTGGGGATGTAATTACAAACTTCCGAATATATCTGAGGTTAGATGTAATATGATGTATAAGGTTGAACCATATGTTCTCTCTTGCTTTATACTCATTTCTATATGTGATAAACATGTAGAAGGATCTTGTCACCTGTGAAATGAGTGTCCGTGCATTCACAGTTGATGAATCTAGTGGGTTAGATTCCAAGCATCCGTGGAAGCTATAATAGTGTCATTAGCAAGGTCAGGATAACTTTTTTCCTTTCGGGCTAAGTCAATGATAAACTGTGGCTAGTGTAAATATGTAGTCCGAGTACTATATCCTATCCATTGTGCTTTTTACTCATCCTGTTACTCATTCTTGAAGTACATAAAACCAATGGTAAAAGCACATATGGACAAACTAGTACTTATATTGAATTCCAAATGGCCTTTGAACTAATGTTTTTTCTTCTTCTTTTAATTCTTTTTTCTTCTTAATTTTTAATTTTGTACATGATTTTTCTATGAATGTTTTGCTTCTCGAAACCCATGATACTAAGTTCAGTTTCAACCCAAATATGTTTTTTACCCTTAATATTTTACTGAGAAACATTATCCACAGACATACGAGAACAAAAAAGGTTTTAAACAATATAACAATACATACACACACATCTAAAATGACACTTAGTAACATATCAAGTGTATATCGAAGCATTCTAAGTATACTTAGTCGCATGTCCCTGGTATTAATTTTTTCTATCCAGATCCCTCATTTACTAGATCTTGGTGTAAATGCTGTAGAATTATTGCCGATCTTTGAATTTGGTGAATCAGAATTACAAAGGCATCCAAATCCTAGAGATCATATGGTAAGCTTATAACCATTTCACTTATCATAACACATCCCTGCCATCTCAACGCTGTTAAATGCTGAGATCATATGGTAAGTTTTTAATTTGTTAAATGCTGTAGAATTATTTACATTTATTTTTTTTAAATATTTGTTACTACTTATCCTAACAAACTTTATCCTTTTCTGTTTTTATGAGCAGACAATATGCTAGTATCAATAGCACATTGTGGTGACACTTGCTTCATGATTGGTTATTACCTTATTTGTGGGGTCTTTTTACATTTAATAGAAAGTTAAAAATATCTACTAAACAATGGTAGAGTATGAATGAATGGCGATTGAGTTTAGAATTGCTATTTTACCAGTGAAGTAACCTATTTTTTAACCCATAGATGGACGTGCATTTTGGTATTCAGTTTCAGAATTCGGCCAGTTACTTTGTTGGCATTACGAATGTTTTGTTATTGAACTGAAGTAATTTAGTATAAATAAGTTTGGTTGTAACTAAAAATTAAAATGTGCAATTAAGTTATTCATGATAGAAGAAATTGTTTATTAAGTTCATCAAAATAAACTGTTAACTAACACAAATCATGTGAATATCACCAAAGAATCACAAACTATTAACTAAAACAACTTCAAAAAACTTAACTGAATTAGCGTGTTTTTTAATGTTTGGCTATGAAGATAAACTTAGGGCCAAAAGTTTTAAACTCATCAAATCCTTTGATTTCATGCAAAAGTTAATAAATTGAGATTACAGAAAACATCATAAATAAAAGAATAATCAATTGTTATCACAGGAAGATTAGTTAAGAAAACAACAAGATTGCTAAAAGCTCATCAAGGATATATCACAGGAAGATTCATATGTAAGCACCACAATTGAGAAGAAGACTTCTTTTTAGATATTGTAGCAGAGGTAACGTTATTCTTACAAAAGAAAATTATTTTAAATTATTGTATTTGATAATGAAATGATGGTATCTTATATCTTTCTTAGCTATTGCTAGATATAAAACCAATAGTTTTCCTTATTAATGCCATGCATATTGTAACAATCAACTTGTATCTCGGATCACCTATACCTTTTGTTGACAGAGTTGCCCTCGAATATCAACTAATAATACTAATATATTAACTTGATTTATTGGGAAGCTGACTATGCATAGTGGGAGAAATGGAGTGAGTGCTCTCTACAAAACCAATGAGACGGTTGATATGTTGGAGAAAAAGGAAAATGTGCTCTTGAAGAAGACAACTGCTGAAATTGAGAAGGCGATGGAGTTCGTAAGACCCAAAAACAAAAGGGGTATACTTATCTTTTTCTTTTGTAGATTAATTTACTTGTTGACTTGGCTTAAGTCATGCTTAAAATTACATGGACCCAGTCATTCATCCGTTTTAGCAATTCTTGCTTAGATTATACTGGACTTCAACACTGTAGAATTGTTGAACTTACTGTTCATGCTAGATAGTCAATTATATGTTATTTATTTGTAGTGTTGTATTTAATCCAACCATGAATTAGTAAAATTATAATGTACCCACATTTCCTGTTCGCATCATCTTTGCATCAGATTTTAAAACACTGTTTCATTGTTTCATCCTTATTTGGTGATTATTAGGATCCATTGATAGTTTGCATTGGATAATTGATTGACAGTCTGCATTGGATAATTGACAGTCTACATAAGCGATCTTGTTGTAATCTGTTGCATTAGACCAATTACTAGTATTTACAATTGAGCGTGTTGCATAAAGTTTAGTCAATATACAATTTAGTCAGTGTGGTGTTTTGAGCAGCAGCTTATGCACTAGGAGTTGATGAGATTAATGAAGAATCTAAGATCAACACTTACCGTGATATCGATTTAGATACAGATGAGAACCCACTGGCTAAAGGTACATGTCAGCAAATATATGTGTTGTCAAATTCTCTTTATTAGATATGTCATGTTTTTGAATGTTTAGCATGGTTCTGTTTCATTGGAGAAATTTGTAAGTATGAGATTATTGAACCATAAAGGTATATCTCTGTTTATCACATAAGGTTCTTTGTGATATAATGTAAGATATTGTTTATCAGGTATACTACGATAGAAACATGCATAACAGTAATGCCAAATGTAAGAGATATAAGACAAGTTGCAGGGGAAGAGTTGAGGAAACAGCCTGAAAGATTGATTGCAGTGCCTCCAAGAATCAGTAGTGGGAGTGTAGATGGAGTGAATGGAGAAATGTCCATGCAGGATACAAAGCTTTGGAAGAAGAGAGTAGAACACTACAAAAAGGTTGTTAGTAGCTTGGTCAAGAAGGGTAGGTGACGCAGCGGATATAACACTTGACCACAAAATGAAGATTTCGTGTCAAACAAATCGATGAAATGATACAATGATGAATTGATGGATTGATGATACCCAAGATAAATGCCCAAATCCATTGATCTCACGAGATACCAGATTCTAGCTATCTCCAACACGTTGATCGCGCACGATACCGTGTTAAAAGATCTATGATTCTTCAATGTTGATCTCGTGCACGAGATTCCGTGAATCGGCTTCAAGTCCGTTGATTCGAGCGCACTCAAATATCCGAAGATGGAAGATGAAGGAGATCACACTCAACTTCAACAAGGTGGCACAAAGCACACAAACAAATTTTATTCAAAAATCAACTCTCTTTACAAATGACCTCACATCTCTATTTATAGAGATTTACAACACACAAATACTCGGCTCAATAGTAATTACAACATACAACAGGTGCTTGCGACCTACGACTCAACACAGGTCGTTAACGACCTAACATATATGACATAACAAACACAAGTTACAACACATACGACCTAACGACTCATAACATAAGCGACATAAGGAAACAACACACCACGTACAAATTTTCAACACAACAGCTTGAGCGACTTAAACTGGTTCGCGACCTAAGAAATCACACGCGACTTAAACAAGTAGCACAACAACGGGAAGCTTTGAACGACCTAACACTGGAGCGACAACCATGCAACACAAGGAATCATGGCAGCGACCTAAAGTAGGTCGTTCGCGACCTAAGAAAATAGAAGCATAAGTGGAGCGACTTAGAGCTTCAGCGTGACCTAAGAATTATGGCCGATACAAGTAGTTGTTTGACTCGGTAGGTCGCTGGATCGACTCAAAGCATACTCGTTACCATCGTTAGGTCGTTGGAGTGACTTAAAACACAACTCGTTAGTCTTAGGTCGAGACTTACTAGGTCGGCACTCTTTAGGTCGTGGCTCGCTTTGCCTGACATAACTCGCAAAGTCGCTTGGGTGACTTATCCAATTGTTAGGTCGTTCACGACCTAAGGTCACATTAGATTGCGCCGCATCATCCTCCCCCGGTTGACAAGAATTCGACCCCGAATTCACACTTTCCTCTTCTCCAACAAGCTCATGCTCATGATATGGAATCAAATGTTTGACATTGAAAACATCAGAAGTATGAACATGATCCGGCAATCTCAACTGATATGCATTCTCGTTAATCTTCTTCACGACTTCCAAAGGATCAATCCTTCTAACAGCTAGCTTGTTGTAAGTACCGATAGGGAATCGATCCTTGGTCAACACCGCATATACAAAATCTCCTTCTTTGAATTCAACACGTCGTCGTTTAGCATCTGTGGATTGCTTATATTTCTCATTCGCCTTAAGCAATCGTTCCTGCACCACCTTATGGCATTCCTGCAACTCATTCACAAAATCACTAGCCTGTTTGATTACTCCTTTCTGCTGTGGAACTACAGACATATCTAATGGTCCTTTAGGAATGGTTGAGTACACAACCTGGAATGGACTGAACCCAGTGCTATGATTAACTGCATGGTTGTGTGCAAACTCAGCTTGACATAGCTTTGAATCCCAACTCTTCAAATTATCATTCACAAGGCATCGCAATAGATTACCCAGGGATCTGTTCACAACTTCAGTCTGTCCATTCGTCTGTGGATGATAAGCGCTACTGAATATCAGCTTCGTCCCAACCATTCTCCATAGGCTCATCCAAAAATAACTTAGAAAGCGAGTATCTCTATCTGAAACAATAGATTCAGGCAACCCATGAAGACGATATATTTCTCTGAAATATAACTGTGCTACATTAACTGCATCTGCTGTCTTCTTGTAGGTAATAAAATGTACCATCTTTGAAAATCAATCAACCACCACATAGATAGAATCATTGCCACGTTGCGTTCTCGGTAATCCTAACACAAAATCCATGCTAACATCCACCCATGGTTTAGTCGGCACAGGCAACGGCATATACAAACCTGCATTTGTCGCCATCCCCTTTGAAACCTGACAAATATAGCACCTCTGAACAAACTTTTCAACTTCTTTTCTCATTGACGGCCAAAAATAAGATTTTGCAATCAACTGTAAAGTACGATCACGGCCCACGTGTCCTTCCTCATGCAATTCTTTGATAATCTTCATTCGTAAACTGCAATTTGGAATACACAACTGATTTCCTTTGAACAGAAAACCATCAACCAGCATATATCCATCCATGTTTCCCTGCTTAACTTTGTCTAGGATTCCCAAAAAATATGAATCTGACTTAAGCAATTCTGGAAGTAAGTCAAAACCCATCACCTCTACTCGCATGGTAGCGAGTAAATGGTTCCTCCGACTCAATGCATCGGCAACGCGATTGGTTACTCCAGACTTGTGTTTTACCACGAAAGTAAATTACTGCAAATAGGTTATCCACGATGCATGCCTAGCTGCAATTTTTTCCTGCCCGTGCAAATGTTTCAACACATCATGGTCTGTATACAAAACAAATTCTTTATGGAACAAATAATGTCTCCAATGTTTCACGGCTTGCACAGTAGCATAAAATTCCACATCATAAGTATTATATCTCATCTTAGCTCCAGAAAGCTTCTCACTGAAATATGCAATTGGACGAACCTTCTGACTCAACACTCCTCCAATCCCAACTTTCGATGCATCTGTATGTAACTCAAATAACAACTGAAAGTCCGGCAATACTAGAATTGGTGCTGACATCAAAAGTTCCTTGATCCGCTCAAAAGCTGATCCTGCTTCCTTTGTCCATAAAAACTGCTTCCCCTTCATGAATCAGTAACAGGTGCCATCGCACTACTAAAGTGTGGTATAAACCTTCGGTAAAATGAAGCTAACCCATGAAAACTTCTGACTTCTGTTATAGTTTTGGGCTGTGGCCAATTTCTGATTGCTTCAACTTTACTTTGATCCACCTATATACCTTCCTCGGACACAACATATCCCAGAAATAAAACACTCGGCGTCATGAACACGCATTTCTTTGTTGCCGCATAGAACTGTTCTTGACGAAGAATAGTTAACACTTCTCGCAAGTGTTGAATATGCTCCTCTGTACTAGCACTGTATATCAAGATATCATCAAAGTAAACTACAACAAACTTTCCAATGTAAGGTCGGAAAATTTGATTCATCACCCTCATAAATGTACTTGGTGCATTAGATAAACCAAACGGCATGACCAACCATTCATACAACCCCTCCCGTGTCTTGAAGGCTGTCTTCCATTCATCTCCTGGTCGAATTCGAATCTGGTGATATCCACTCTTCAGATCAATCTTTGAAAAGATTACAGACCCACTAAGTTGATCCAACAGATCATCAAGTCTTGGCATAGGAAATCTGTATCTGACAGTTATTTTGTTGAGTGCTCGGCTATCTGTGCACATCCTCCATGAACCATCCTTTTTCGGCACTAACAAAGCTGGTACAGCACAAGGACCGAGACTCTCCCGAACACGCCCTTGCTCAAGCAATTTCTCAACCTGTCTCCTCAACTCTTCATGTTCTTTCGGACTCATACGATAATGTGGCCTATGCGGTAAAACATCACTTGGCACTAGATCAATCTGATGTTGTATGTCCCTCAGTGGTGGTAATTCCTTGGGCAATTCCGAAGGAAAGACATCTTCAAACTCAGTCAACACCGGCTTAACCTCCTCAGGAATTTTAAGTTCTTCATGTGTTTCATACCCAATCAGCATAAACATTTCAGCACTATCCTTTACCTCTTCAACAAATTCTCTCGAAGATAAAAGACTAGTTGATTCTACCTTCTTCTCTGGCTTGCTTTCACTCTGTTCACGCTTCTTAGGAACTAAAGTGATTTGTGTCCCTTCGAACATGAAACTGTAGCTGTTGGTCTGACCATTATGTTGCACAGCTCTATCAGATTGCCATGGTCTCCCCAATAGTAAGTGACACACATCCATATCAACTACATCACACCAAATGTCATCTTTGTATTTCTTCCCAATAGAAAATGTAACAAATGCTCGTCTTCCCACTTTCACTTCTCCACCTTTCTTCAGCCATACCAGTCTATAAGGTCTAGAATGTTTTTCAGTCTTCAACCCTAACTTCTTGACAGCTTCTTCAGAAATAATGTTATCGCAGCTTCCCGCATCAATAACAAATCGAAAAACCTTTCCCAAGATAGTACATGTAGACTGAAAAATATTACTCCTCAGCCAACTAGAATCATCCTCTTGCTTTGGTGTTAAACAAGACCTCCTCATCATCAAGTTACACCCTTCATCTCCTGACACAACTTCTTCTTCTTCATCAAACTTCGGTGATTGAGTATAATCAACTTCAGCTTCAACATCCTCATACTCACATTCTTCTGCAACTAATGCTCTCTTCTTTGGTTTTGTACATTCATTACTTTTATGGCCAAACTCTTGACAGTTAAAGCATTTGATACTGGTATTGACCTTTGCTTTAGCGGCTTCATTCACAATCGGCTTACTGACTGCTTTGGAAACATTAGCACTGCTACTAGCGCCCTTGTTCTGGTTGTTAGAATTTGTAAACACACCAACTCCCCATCTCCCTTGCTTCTCCCAAGCTAGAGCTTTCTGATGTGCTTCAGCAACAGACATCGGATTAAACATATTCACCATGTCTTGAATCTGCGTTCGCAACCCTCCAACGTATCTAGCTGTTCCTCCGTTTCCATAATATCATTTCTCGCAATCAGTTGATAGAATTCATCTGCATAATCATTCACCGACTTCGTTACTTGTCTCCAGTTCTGCAAACATTGATACATAAAAGACTGATAATTGTACGGCAAGAAAGTCGCTTTCATCATCTTTCTCATCTTCTCTCAAGTAACAACTTTTGATTTTCCCATTCTCTCCCGTGTTAGCTTAGTTTGGTGCCACCCAGCCATAGCTCTTCCCCTTAGCTTTGTAGCAACTAACCGAACTCGGCGATTTTCTGGCACATCCTTGAATTCCAAAATTTCTTCAACAGTTGACAACCAATCAAGAAATTCTTCTGCTTGCATACCACCCTTGAATTCTGGAATTTCCATCCTCATACTAGACTCCCATTTACGATCATTCTCTAAATCCATATATCGATCTCGCACTTGGCCTCGATCTCGATAATGAATACTACCTCTATCACCATATTCCTCAAAATCAGATGTACTTCGATATCGTTCTCGACCATCCACATCTTTACGGCCATGAATGTCTCTTCTACTTTGTCGTTCAACATAACGATAAGGTTCATGTTCAAAACCACGTTAAGATCTTCTGTCTTCACTTCTGTACTCCTGATGGTCTCTTATCACGGAAACTGATGATTCTCTTCTGTCTTGATAAGATTGTGGTGACATTCTTCTTTCTCCCAAAACCGACGGCGAAACCCTGTTTCCACCCCGATTCGAAACTGGTGACGTTCTTCTCTAGTTCATGTCAGTCATCAATTTCTCCAACTTTCCAATACCTTCGTTAAACTTCTCATTGATACGTTGCTCCATTGCCTCTACTTCTTGTCTCCTATATACATCTACAACATTTTGAAATCGATTAGCACGTCTCGGAGGCATGATCTATTCTCGACTTAGCTCGGCTTTGCTTTGATTGGTTCGGCTCTAACTCCAACACTTCCTCTTTACTCCCAATAGGCTCGGCTTAGCTATGGTATAGCTAAGTATGGCTCTGATACCAAACTGACGCAGCGGATATAACACTTGATCACGAAATGAAGATTTTGTGCCAAACAAATCGATGAAACAATACAATGATGAATTGATGGATTGATGATACCCAAGATAAATGCCCAAATCCGTTGATCTCACGAGATACCAGATTCTAGCTATCTCCAATACATTGATCGCGCACGATACCGTGTTAAAAGATCTACGATTCTTCGAAGTTGATCTCGCGCACGAGATTCCGTGAATCGGCTTCAAGTCCGTTGATTCGAGCGCACTCAAATATCCGAAGATGGAAGATGAAGGAGATCACACTCAACTTCAACAAGGTGGCACAAAGCACATAAACAAATTTTATTCAAAAATCAATTCTCTTTACAAATGACCTCACATCTCTATTTATAGAGATTTACAACACACACATACTCGGCTCAATAGTAATTACAACATACAACAGGTGCTTGCGACCTACGACTCAACACAGGTCGTTAACGACCTAACATATATGACATAACAAACACAAGTTACAACACATACGACATAACGACTCATAACATAAGCGACATAAGGAAACAACACACCACGTACAAATTTTTAACACAACAGCTTAAGCGACTTAAACTGGTTCGCTACCTAAGAAATCACACGCGACTTAAACAAGTAGCACAGCAACAGGAAGCTTTGAATGACCTAACACTGGAGCGACAACCATGCGACACAAGGAATCATGGCAGCGACCTAAAGTAGGTCGTTCGCGACCTAAGAAAATAAAAGCATAAGTGGAGCGACTTAGAGCTTCAGCGCGACCTAAGAATTCTGGCCGATACAAGTAGTTGTTTGACTCGGTAGGTCGCTGGATCGACTCAAAGCATACTCGTTACCATCGTTAGGTCATTGGAGTGACTTAAAACACAACTCGTTAGTCTTAGGTCGAGACTTACTAGGTCGACACTCTTTAGGTCGTGGCTCACTTTGCCTAACATAACTTGCAAAGTCGCTTGGTCGACTTATCCAATTGTTAGGTCGTTCATGACCTAAGGTCACATTAGATTGCGCCGCATCAGTAGGATACAGAGTTGGTTGATGGTGGTTTTGTAGTTTGATCAGAGTGTCGCATTCGTTGTTTGTAAGCTTCAAAATATTTTGTAGTAGTGAAATTTGAAGTATACATAATGAACTTTGTAGAATTTGATATGAACTAATTAGTATGTTTGATTTTATTTACAATTTTAATGATATATTAGTTTTGAAATTTAGTTTCATGATTGTTATTGCTATAAATTTGAATTTGTATAGTTGAATGAAATAATGTGATTATACTATAAGATCCGAAATGGGATATGGTTGAATGAAATACTATTAGATGCTGAATAAGATATGGTTTTGTTATACCAAATTTGTAACACTTATAAGTGTTGGTAATTTTGCTATTTACTTATACAAGGAATTCCTAAAGGTTATAACCGTTGGGAATGTGAAGTAATTTCCAACGGTTATAACCGTTGGGAATTACCAAGATTCCCAACGGTTATAACAGTTAGGAATTACGGCTTTTCCCAACGGTTATAACCGTTGGGAATTTTAGTCATTCCCAACGGTTATAACCGTTGGGAAGTTCCAAAATAAACCGTTGGGAAGTTCCAAAATTCCCAACGGTTATAACCGTTGGGAATGACCAAAATTCCCAATGGTTATAACCGTTACAAAATATGTAAAAAAATTATAACATACCTACTACCAACGGTTATAACCGTTAGGAATTTGATTACCAACGGTTATAACTATTACAAAATGACAGTTCTGGTGTTGTGTATGTAGGTCGCTCCCATTAGGGTATGATCATCCTCTTCTAGATATATCTTTACACGTTATGACGTCGTGTATTTGATTATTGTGGTTTGTATGCTAGAGGGCCCTCGGTAAAGTTCGGTAACGATCAGAGGATGACATATTCGATACCATCTAGTTATAGAGGTGGGCCGGTCTTGTGTTGGTAGAGGGCAAATGTTCTGTGCCTCGGGACATCCATCTAGAGGTGTACCCCTTCGGAAGGTAGTCCCTTCACTTGGTCATCTGTATGGAAATCCAAACCCCACTACGAGCTTCAATTTTGTTTGTAAAGGCGTAATGAATAGCCTCGAAATGCTATATGGGTAACCATTTCGACCATAATTAATATTATTTGTATATACTAGACACTAGTATAATATAAGAGGATTTGATATGAAAGAAATGTTTTAGTTATCGTAAGGTAATAACATGTCCGTGTTTATGTGTGGACTTGTCTTACGAGATACTTTTGTTTTGATAAAGGAAAAGTTTGGTAATTTAATAAATTCAGTTGAGTGTGTTTCTCATGCTGGTTTACCAAATTGATCCGGGCGTTCTTCCCTTTCAATGCTCGGGTCAGACCGAGTATATTTACAGGTTCAGATTGGTGCTTTTGGAGCTTCAGCAGGAGAGCTGGAGATCTTCATTCTCGTATACGCGTATCTGTTTTGATTATCCGCTGTGCTTTGTTGTTTGTATTATCGGCAATTGTGAGGACAGGTTATTATAAATGTTCAGGCTGATAACTATTGATTGATTGTTGACTCTGATTGATGTATGTATATATACAGTTTCTATTTTGTAAAGATGATTGATATGATATTATATGTTTTCCGCTGCGATGTGAGATTCTGTGTTGTTCTGTTTGGTTTTATCTTCTCTCTTTCTTCTCTTCTCTTCTTCTCTCTTCTTTTCTTTCTCTTGACTTTCCGTCAGTCTATGCTTTTTGGATCGGACATGTGTGGTTTATTGTCAATTCAAAGGGTATGGATTTGCGGGTCATCACAGCTGGTATCGGAGCTTAGATTTTGTATATTCCTAAGCTTTGATGTATACTCAGTATAGATAGGGACAGTAGCACCCTAGATTGAGTTTGAGTGTATTATATATATGAGTGCGTAGTTTTTAGTTATTATAAAATGTTTTATATTGTGTTTGCTTATCCGTTGAGCTATTTGTGAATTCTGGTCGGTATGGGGGACGCCATATTATCGATAGGGATTTCCAAACACTTAAACGAGGCAAGTCGACATAGTATCATTTTAAATTGGGTAAATGAAATAATTTTACCTCGAATATATTTTATATATAAAAGAAACAATTTTTTTAGAAATTATTAAAGTGTATATAAATTGATTGTTTGGAAATGTAAATATATATAAGTTAATAAAGTTGTTTGAATAATCTAAATAAAAACAACAATTGTAAAAGAAAGAATAAATTTTGAGCAAATGAATTATAAAGATGGAATTATAATTAATATGATTTACAATTATGTAATAATCTTATATATAAGAAATGAAACTATATGAATGTATTTATAAATATGAATTATATATAAAAATGAATTTAAGCCAATTATCTGAGAATTTGAATCCCGTTTATTTTGAAAGTTGTTTTTCAAATTCAAAGAGCTTATATTATTATAAATCTAAATAAGATAAATGAATTTGGAATAGATCTTATATAAGTGAAGTGAAATAGTGAAATTATATAAGTAAAAAGATTTATAGATGTGATTTATAAATAAAAGGAAATTTCTAAAAGAATATAAAGCACTGAATTCACAACTGTTACTGGGAAATAATAAGGGTGATGACTACAGCATCATCAATATCATTTTCGAGTTTCTGTGTGATGGATTTGCTACCATTAGTAAATTAAAAATTGAAGTTTTGTTTTGATAAACAAATTTGAGATTGAAATACAAGTTGAAATTGATAAATATAAGTGAATTGAGTTTTGGACCTATAATATGAAATAAGAATTAACTTTAGTAAAGTTGAAATAAATTTGAGTTAGCATAATAAATATATGATTTGAAATTTAACTAAAGGAAGGTTAAATATTTGAACTGGATTAGATAAGCTATTGAAATTGAGACTAAACTTAAGTGATTATATAATAGGAATTTGGAAGTTTAGATAAATAAGTTGTATAACTTATAAAATGAGAAAAAGTAAGTAAAACCAATTGTTAAAATGGTTAAACAATTTTGTTAAGCAAAACAAAGTCTGAAATTGAATAGTGAAATGAAATTTAACTTAAGTAATGTTGAATCAAGTTGAATTTGGATAAATAACATGAATATGCAAAGTAAAGTTGAATAATAGGAAGTTAATGAAATGAGGCAATTAAATGAATATGAATTTGGGTTATATATTGAGATTCAACTTTATTTGTTAAATGAATTAGCATTAGAAATGTGTTGTTAAGAATTGGATAAAACTTAAGTTAAGAAGTTGTGAATTAACAATAAAATTAGAAGTGTTATATAAAAAAATGTGAATATAGTGAATATTAGAATTCAATCTAAATTGAATATTAAACTAATTGAAATTAAACATGTTAAACCAAATTGAAGATAACGAAATAAATATGAATGTTGAAGTAAAGTAAATTAATTTGGTTATGATTGGTTATACATTGGTTGTTAGATGTGTGTTAGTGGATTGAATAGAAATTCATTAAATGTTAATGAAATCGAATTGATAAAATTGAATTGATAAAATTGAAAGCTATAAATAAATGAATTCAAATTAAAAGTGAAGTAAATTTAAATAGAATAGAATTTGATTTGAATTTGGAAGAGAACCAACTTAAATGTAATTAGTGAATGTAAACTAATTGAAAATGGATAAATGAGGGTTAGTAAAATCCAATGTTAATAAATCAAATGTGATTTAAATTGACAATAAATTTAATGAATATTAATAAGAAGTGAATTTATATTGATTTGGTATGGATTGATTGGATAGTTGTTGGATGTTAGTTGGATGATAGTTGTTTGATGGATGGATTTGTTGTTTTGTTGCGTTTGCTATATTGGTATATATAGTTGTTATATTGGTATATGTTCTATATTGAGATTATTTTCATATATACATGTTTCTCATTTGTTTGTTGAGTATTTAGTAGGTGCGGATGGTGCTTGCTTCGCTTTTGGAGCTCGCTTTCGCGCTATATTAGCTGTATATGCTCGCTAATAATATATAAGGTACATATCTCAGATTATATATCGTACTTTTACACTTTTTCCTTTCGGGATGCCTCATCCTCGGAGATGAGATATATATATATATATATATATATCTGTTGTGATCCTACTACGATCGAACTGCGCAAAGGAGACGCTGGCGAATTTTTTGAAAATTTAAGGCGTTAGTAATTTTTTGAAAAAAATTGGAAATTTTTTGATAATTAAAGTTTTGACTTTAAGTTATAAATTGAAACGATATAGTTGGTTTTGAAAAGATAGTTAGGAATATGATTTGAAAACTAAGAAAAGTTTCTATAAGAAGTTTAACAAATGATTTTGAAAAAGTTAAAATGTTTAAATAGATTTGATATCTAGTTCGAACGAATTGTTTTGAAAAGTAAATTGATTTTGTGACTTTTTCTTACTTGGTAATTTCGAGGATGAAATTCTTTTAAGTAGGGGAGAATGTACGATCCAGAATTTCCATCATTTGAAATTAGTATATTTAATTGATTTTAAATTTTCACAAGTTAATTTTATAAGCTGAATAGATTTTATTTTGAATATCTGGATTTAATTGGGTAATTAAATTATTAATTTAATATTTGAAATTGCTGAAAAAATTGATATTTGAATTGTATGTGAATAAAAATGATTTATAAAGTTATATTAAATTCTATTTGAATTAGAATGAAAATTGATTTAAAAGTCAAATTGTAGAAATTGAATATTTTAATATTTAATTGACGAGTAAAAATGACCATTTTTCATACAGTTTCGGATTTCGATGAAACCAGTTTCATCGGATCCGTAATGTTAAATTATTGTAAGATTTCAAATTTCGTGTCAATCAGATTTATGGTTTGTTCGGGGCAAGCTAAAACGCGTAGAAATTCGTTTAAGTGAATTTTAAATTTAAATAATTCGATTCGAAAATTTATCTTCCAAATACGATCGAATTGGCTTCCGATATATATCCCATGGCGTTTGGAATAGGGGTAAACATTATAAACGCCAGGCGGCACGCTTCGTTCCGAGTTCGAAAAATTTCCGGGTGAATAGTGTCACAAAATTTTCTATAAAAGGCCTCAAAATTTTTCTATTTTCATTAAAACCCTAGCAACCTAGGTTAGCCGCCATTAACCTTTCCATGGCCAGAGAACATTCTCGTTCGTCCTCTTTTTTCCACGATCACTTCACTTTCAAGCTTCGATTTATAAAGAAAGATTGTAGAGGGCATTGAGATCTAGGATCTCAACGGTTGTGATGGTGCTTGGAGTGGTGGATTCGCCATAATCAACGAATGAATGACGCACGTTTGTGGGCATTTTCCTCGGCCCTAGATATATCCAAGCTCGACCGGATTATGGCCGAAGGTTGAGGCAGTGGGGGGTGTCAACGTGGAAGTGTCTGATCGTCGGCCAGTGGTCGTATAGAGGAGCGGCATCGAAGTTTCGATCGGCGGCATGGGTTTTGTTCGCACGTGTAACCTGATGGAGGAGAAGCAAGAAATCACAGCCGGGATCTGTAGTTTGAAATCAACGGCTAGATGCAAGTAGGGTTTTGTAATATAAAAAATATATTGAAATTGATTTATATAAATTCGTTCAAAGTTCTAAATTCTATAACTTTTCGATACGAGGTCCATTTCGCACGAAACAAATTGCGTTGGGTCCGTATTGACGAGCACTACATTATGGAGATTGGGATTTATTTGAGCTAGTGAAAATTTTGGTTGAAATTAAATGCTTGTTTAATTTTAATCGTAATAAATAGCTATCGAGACGACTACAAGCAATGTCTGTACAACTCACTCTTTCTAACTCACTGATATTTTTATATAAGTGAGAATAAATATTATTTATGATGATTGATGATTGTTTGGATGATATATGATATATTGATTGGTATTTGAATATATTCCTTCCTAGTGGAGCAGATGACCCTATACGTTCCCATGTATGAGCAGATGACCCTTTGTACACGCGTCTGCCTTGAAGCGGACATTGTACACATATTTCTAATATGTATATTTGTTGCAGGTGACAGTTTGGATGGATCCAACTGGATTCCTCACTAGTATTGATTTATTTACAGATATTGTGATATATGCTGTTATCATATGATATATGATGTTTTGATGCTGTGATTAATGTATTTGGTGTTGTCGCATCATTGGGCCTATTTTTGGAATTTAAAAATGTTAAAGTGATGATTTCGGTTTTAAAAGGATTTTCAAGTGATTTTGAAAATAGACGTTTTATTGAATTTTGAATTGTTAAGGAATTGATTTATTTTAATAAATGAAAGATATAATTTTTATTGTATAAAAATTATGATTTTTGGGAAATAGAATCAAAATGTGATTTTTGAAATATAAAGTTGATTATTTTATAAAAGAGTATAAATTGAGATTTTTGAATTATATTAAAGTGTTTATATATGAGATTTATAAAATTGATATTTTATAAATCAAAGCAATGAAATTATAGACAAGTTTTGTGAAGTTTAAAATAGAGTTATAAATGGATTTTATAAGTATCTAAGATTTGTGAATTTTGTGAAGTTATTAAATGAATGATTTTGGAAATAAATAGATTTATAAGTATTAACTTATAAATTGGATTTTGGCATGTAAATGGATATAAATGGAATTTGTTAATAAAGGAATTTAAATGGAAGTTTTTATAATATATGAATGTGAATGTATAAACATTGTTTTATAAATCCGAAATCAATTGATTTTGATAAGTTAAAACGTGGAAGTTTATTAAAGGAATTGTATCCACGATTTTGGACAGTGGATAATCCTTTAATTAAATATGTAGAAGGGTTGCATTTGGTTAGAGATTTATATCCACGATTTTGGACAGTGGATAATTCTTGAATTAAATGTGTAGTAGCTTTAATTTGGTAAACAATTTATATTCACGATTTTGGACAGTGAATAATTTCTGAATTAAATAGATGTTTTGAAAGTGATATTTTAAATGAAGTAAAATGTTTTGAAAGATGTTTTAAAATGTGTTAAATATCGAAACCATAGATTTCAACATTCATTGTTGAAATAGACGTTTTCGAGAAGTAAGGAAATGATGGACTATAACGCTGTTGTTATAGTAAATGATTTCGAAAGGAAATGTTTTTGTGTAGTATTGATATTTATATATCAATCTACTTTTCAAATCCCTATACTATTGATTTTGGGTTGTCGTAACGATGTTTTACGCAACATCCATTTTGACCTGAATAAATGTGTTTAGAGAGAATGTTTTCCTTAAAAGAATAAAATATATACTTAATCGTTATTTAAGTATATGTAATATTTTCTTGTGTTGAAAATAAATTGAATTGTGAATTACTTATTATAAAAAAAATATGAAAATGTTTTCCAATATAGATGTTGAAAGGATTTTGAGATTATATCTTTTTAAAGATAAATTGAAGTGAATATTTGGTAGATGATTGAATTAATAAAAGATAAATTAAAAGGGCCTAGTGATTGTTATGGTGCCAAATATTTGTTTGTTTGCTTTGATATTTAAATAATCGACTATCAAACTTGGCCAATATTTTAGTTCCTCGACTTGATGTGGGAACTATTTAGTTGTACACTTAGTACGTTGCCTTCTGTGTAGGCTTGATTATCATTTTTGTTGAGGATGTTGATTCGTATAGTGTAGTGTATTACTCCAATCTATCGAGCTTTCTTCTTGGCCTGAAGGATAGCAAGTTGAAAGTTGGAGACGTGATAAGTCTATGAGAATTAGTTTCTATGTGAGGTTGAGAAACGCTTTTGCGTTGTTGGTGAGAAGAGACCGTGATCAGATTTATCTGAAAACCACTTTGGACCAATGAATATGCGTTCGATTGTGGAGGTTATTGATGATATTGATATTTCAGAGTTTCATAGTGAGGGACTGCTTGTTGATCGTTTGGGTTTAAAATCCCAATATACATCCAGTAGCAGTGGTCTCTTCATTATGAAATATCCAATGCGAGGACTATTCGCTACTAATCCTAGGGATTTCCTGACAGGATGTGGTAGGAAAGTACATTCAGTTTGTCTTGTTCCTGGACAACTTGTATGGATGTTTGTTTGACATTGCATTTCTACAGATTACGTACATTGGTTTTTACAAACATACATCAGTTGTGGCGGAGAAGGCAACTTCTCTTAGCTTGACATCCTCCTTTAGACGTATGAGCTTAAGGGTTGTATTTTTGTGGAAGGCAATTAGTAGTCAATGGAAATGGCTGTGTGGCATTTAAAGTGATGTGATATGTGATTGTGAAAGGTAATCGTTACCTTTCTGGCCCCATCAACCGGAAATGACCAAAACAGGGTTAGATGCGGCAAGGCTATATGGGTCACTCCTATTAGGGTATGATCATCCTCTTCTAGATATATCTTTACACGTTATGATGTCGTGTATCTGATTATTGTAGTTTGTATGCTAGAGGGCCCTCGGTATAGGTCGGTAACGACCGAAGGATGACATATTCGGTACCATCTAGTTATAGAGGTGGGTCGGTCTTATGTTGGTAGAGGGCAGATGTTCTGTGCCTCGGGACATCCATCTAGAGGTGTACCCCTTCGAAAGGTAGTCCCTTCACCTGGTCATTTGTATGGAAATCCAAACCCCACTACGAGCTGCGATTTTGTTTGTAAAGGCGTAATGAATAGCCTCGAAATGCTATATGGGTAACCATTTCGACTATGATTAATATTATTTGTATATACTAGACACTAGTATAATATAAGAGGATTTGATATGAAAGAAATGTTTTAGTTATCGTAAGGTAAAAACATGTCCATGTTTTTGTGTGGACTTGTCTTACGAGATACTTTTGTTTTTATAAAGGAAAAGCTTGATAATTTAATAAACTTAATTGAGTGTGTTTCTCACGCTGGTTTACCAGACTAATCCGGGTGTTCTTCCCTTTCAATGCTCGGGTTAGACCGAGTATATTTACAGGTTTAGATTGGTGCTTTTGGAGCTTCAGCAGGAGAGCTGGAGATCTTCATTCTCATATACACGTATATGTTTTGATTATCCATTGTGCTTTGTTGTTTGTATTATCGGCAATTGTGAGGACAGGTTATTATAACTGTCCAGGCTGATAACTATTGATCGATTGTTGACTCTGATTGATGTATGTATATACAGTTTCTATTTTGTAAAGATGATTGTTATGATATTATATGTTTTCCGCTGTGATGTGAGATTATGTATTGTTCTGTTTGGTTCTATCTTCTCTCTTTCTTCTCTTCTCTTCTTCTCTCTTCTTTTCTTTCTCTTGACTTTCCGTCAGTCTGTGCTTTTTGGGTCAAACATGTGTGGTTTATTGTCGATTCAAAGTGTACGGATTTGTGGGTCGTCACAACAACTCTGACACAAATTTTCAAAATTATAAGAATGTGGAGTAAAGTAGAGCTAGAGCTAAAAGATCCTGAAAATTGAGCCCTGCCCCTCTATTTATAGAGGTAGGGAGCCCTCACACAAAATCTCCATGCCCTTCTCCTTATAATAGACCAGTTATTCATGAAAATAGGGCTGCCACGTCGTGAAATGTTATGGGTCGGTATGACTCCATAGATAGGGGTCGGTACTGACCCCTAAGTTAGTAAATTTGTTGCCTTTAACACTTTACTTCAGCTCGTCTTATGGTTAACTTCATGATTCCATAGCTATTTGCATCAATAATAGTTTGATTTGGAGTCCAAATGATAGAGTTGTAGAAGAATAAAGTTGTTGATTCAGTTTTTTGTGGAGATTAATAGTGTTGCATCAAATCAACAAATCAACACTAGAAATAGGCTTTTGGTATCAAGAAGAGGTCATAAACAGAAGATGGGTCCACTTGAGGTGAAAACAGGACTCAGTACCGACCTCATGCTTGTGGGAGATGGGTCTATGGAATTTTGTGGTGCTTTTCTATATGTGTTGTGATCTTGTTTTACTTTGGTTTTAAGGCTTCATGGTCATCTCTCCTGGTGTCTTTCCTTGACAACTTCAAAGTTTGATTCATTGAGTCTGTCCGTGTACTGCTTGGTCAAAAGGCAGGATGATACTCATCCCTAAAGCACGCCTAGCAAATGGAATGTGTGCTTTGTTCAAGAACAAATGTGATGTCAATCTTTGATAGTTGAGTTCTCTAGCTACTTCAATCTTAGTGAATTGTCCAGTTCCTTCAGATTTTCTTGTCAATTACGGGTCATTCTAGACCTGGCATGGCCTAAGACTCTAGACTATGCCTAGGTGTTGTCTATACATTGTCATAATTCTAATTACATTCAGAGTTATTACCTATCAAAATCATCTTGTGTCCAACCAGAATTTATTTATTTTGTTTTAATTTTAAGGCATTCAAATCCTTTTATCAAAATCAAATCTGTTTTCATTCTCAGTTCGATCTCTCCGGATCATTAATTAAATGATCGTTCAGGGTCGGTAGTTAAACTTGTAGCTGTTTGAGGCTAGTGTTCAAATTCATGGTCATTATGGACCGATAATCTAATCCATGGTCTATCCGGACCGATAATCAGGTTTGAGGTCTCTCCAGATCGATCTATGACCTCTCTGTACCCTTGCTAAGCCCAATCCACTCGCTCTCCTATGAGGGGACTTAACGATAAGAAATCCCCTCAAATCACTCTCTAGTGAAGTGACCTACTCCTTGCACTCCGGTCCCGGATCTTTAGTCAAGAAATAACACGATTCTTAAGCCTAATCCGCTCGCTCTCCTATTAGTGGACTCAACGACAAGTAAGCATATCCACTCGCTCTCCAACGAGGTGACTTACTCCTCGCACTTCAGTTCCATCTCTCTGGATGGAACATAATGCGATCAATTCAATGGTCTCTCCAAACCCTTTTTGAGCCCAATCCACTTGTTATTTTGTCGGGGGGACTCGATGGTAAGCAAGCCCACCAGCTCATGCTTTTGTAAGGGGACTTGCTTCTTGCAACCTAGCCTTGATTCTCTGGTCAGGACATATGACGATCAATATCATACAAGTCAATCCGCTCGCTCTGTGGCAAGGGGACTTGTATTCTTTTCTCTGGCCCCGACTCTCCGGTCGGGGACTTAACCCAAGCCGTACAAGTCCATCTTCTCACTCTTTGGCAAGGGGAATGTATTATGATAGTTCACTTACTGTTACTGTATTTTCGTGGTAAAGTTACTATATTTTTGTGGTTTTTAATAATTGAGAGTTCATTTACTAAGGTTTGAATTAAATATTATGATAGTTCCCTCTCTGGGCGTTACAGCCTAGCATCCAACTCGAAGCGTGGCTAAGGACCGATCGAGATCCCATACATAAGTAAGTGGCTAGATTGTATTATTACGCAAGTATCCTAAATGACCATCTCAGACATCCACTCAGAGTGCACCAAGGGATCGTTCAGGATCCCACACACTTGTAAGCGGCCTGAGATGATACTGTACCATTTATTGAGAATAAAAAGAAAGATAAAGGATTCGAACCTAACTCCAAGCCATCCTGAACATAGGTTTGCCATCCAATGGAAGTTTTTGATCCATAACTTCAACTTGCCCCAATTTCTATAGGGAAATTCTTGCATGTATTCCTCCAGTTGTGCTCTAGCATTTCTAATCTATATTTGAATGCTCTGCTTCATTTCCAATTCGCATATCATTCCTTCCAAGGCTAGGATGACCCATGCCCCCAAGCCCATGGGGGTTAGTACCAAGTCGTGCTTGGGGGTAGGTACCAACCCGTATATTTGGCTCGGGTTCGTCCCAGGTCGTTCTACTCCACTTCCAATTTGCATCATTCTGGCTTTAGGTCTTTGATTCTGATTTTTTGCAACTCTATTTGTTCCCATTCTTCTAAGGAAATTCTTCATCGTCTCTTTCTGGCCGGCCTTCATCCTTTCTTGTAATCGATTGATCATGGTTTCCATCTTATCCCTGGTTACTTAGATTTATAGGGGTTTTCTTCTAAGGATGCCTCTTGGCTACCTCCTTATTGATTTCCTCCAATAACAGTCCTTATAGTTGATTGTCTGGCCATTTAGAATCCTTTTCAAATCTTAGATCAGCGAGCTCAAGTTTTTCTCGATGAAAGCACCAAAAGTTTTGAACCAAAAATGGCACAACACCCAATAGAAAGTAAAAGAACATAAAAAGTGAACAAAAAATTAAAACAAGTAAGAAATGAACACAAAGAGTTTTATAGTGGTTCGTCAAACTATGGCCTACGTCCACTTAATGATTTTATTGCTTAACTTCTAACTTAGGGCAGAATTTTTTAAGTATTGACACAACTCTGACACTTAGATCTTTAGAATTACAGGAATATGGAGTAGAGTAGAACTAGAGCCAAAAGATCCTGGAAAATAAGCCATACCCTTCTATTTATAGAGGTAGGGAGCCTTAAACCTCGCACAAAAGATCTCCAGGCCATCTCCTAACTATAGACTAGTTCTTCGTGAAAATAAGGGTGCCACGTCATTAAATGTTATGGGTTGGTACAACTCCATGGGTAGGGGTCGGTACCGACCCCTAAGTTAGCCAAATTAGCTACCTCCAACACTCTAATTCGGCTCGTCTTGTGGTTAGCTTCATGACTCCATAGTTATTTACATCAATAATAGCTTTTCGAAGTCCAAATGATGGAGTTGTAGAAGGATGAAGTTGCGGATTCAGGAGTTTATAGAGAATGATAGAGCGTTGCATTGAATCAACAAAGCAACATTGGAAATGGGTTTTTGGCATCAAGAAGAGGTCACAGGCAGAAGATGGGGTCCACCTAAGGTGAAAATAGGACTCGGTACCGACCCCTAGGGATAGGTTGGTACCAACCCCATACTTGTGGGAGATGGGTCTTTTGAATTTTGTGGTGGTTTGGTATGTGTGCTTTGATCTTAGTTATACTTTGGTTTTTAGGCTTCATGGTCATCTCTTCAGACATCTTGCCTTGACAACTTTGTAGTTTGATTCGTCGAGTCTGTCTGCATACTGCCTGGTCAAAAGGCGGGATAACAAAATCATAAGCTCGCAAGTGATGGATAACACTTTATCGCTGTATCATATACAACTCCTAACCCATGGTCATTGTCCCAATCTCATTTTGACCCTGAGTTTGCTTAAAAAATCAGAAGAGATTATTCACTCTTACTTACCATTTCGCTATGGCTTGAGTATGGTATATGTACCTTGACCTACCTCAACAAATACATATAGTTATCTTAACTCTTCTAGTTTATATATTGATAATACTACACATAACATCCCTAGCTTATGTTTGCTTAATGAATTGAGAGTATGTAAGTGATTTATTAATATATAAATGGTAGAGAACAACACTTATATCAAAGATTCATAATATTTTAATATATTTTATCGAGCGATATCGACTTATGAAATAATTTATTTCTTATGTAATACCCTCGTGATTCAAGTGTTTGATACATCAAAAATCACAGTATATGTACTATATATATGTATTTGTTTCTCAAATCTAATTTGGGTTTATTACCGTTCCACCATTTATTATACATTCATATTATATAAGTTTAATTCTTGTATAACATTACATAATTAATTAACTTGTATAATAATCTTATGTATGACCTTATATTAATTTAATCTTAATTAATTAATTAATATTTTAATTAATTTTATTTTATTCAATTAAACATTTTAAATTAAATATGTATATTATAACATTTATAGTTATTTGCATATATCTTATTATGTAATTTATTAATTAACAATTAATTAATTAATTTAATTAAAAAATTAATAAACTATAATTTATTTTTAGAATTATATATACCATATTAGCTTAAACATTTCAAGATAATGCAACACATATAAGTACACACACACACACACACATATATATATATAACCCGCTTTTTAGCAAAGCATATTTCAACTAGACTTAAAAGATTCAAACGAGGACGAAACGACTTGAAAACTTGGAGGCATACTTAAAATGACTAGAGAATTGAGCTCAAGAAATTTGGATGAAAAATACACTAAGGAGAGAGGACACCACCAACCTCCCTTGCTACCTCCGTAGATGTTGACCACTTTGGGACACTTCCAAAGTGTAAGAGCGGATGACCCTTTGTATACGAATCCCACCTCGAAGCGGTTGATTTATATTTTTATGATTACATGTTGTATGTGATGCAAGGGGACAGGTTGAAGGGATCCAACAGGATTCCTTACACTGTTGATTTTACTTTTCATATATGTTGATTTATAATGTATTTGATGCCATGTTGATGTCTTTGGTATGATGTGACTTATTTAGTGCTTTAGTAGCGCTGAGCCTTATTTTTGGTATTTTAAAATACTAAAAATATGATGAATTTAATTTAAAAAAGATTTCAAAGTGATTTCGATAGTATAGGTGTTTTAATAATTTTTGAATTATTAAAAAGAAATGAATTTATTTTTAAATAAATAAAAAGTTATGATTTTGATGTTATAAAAGTATAGTTTTGAGAAATTCTTTAAATAGAGATTTTGAATAAGTTTATAGAAAAGATTTATAGAAGTAATATTTTATAAATAAAGAAGTAGATTTATAATTAGAATTTATAAATATTTTATAAATGGAGTTTATAAATAGATTTGATTTATAAAGAAATGGATTTATAAGTGGATTTTGATGGTAGAATTAGTTTTTATAAAAGAATGATTTGTAAGTAGAATTTTGTAAATAAAGGAATATAAAATAGAAGTTTTATAAAATCAAAAGGAGATTTAAATAAATAGTTTATAAATATGGAAGTGACTTATGTTGAGATTTAAATATGGATTTTTATTTAAAGGTATGTTGAAAGAAATGTTTTAATGGAGTAAGTGGTTTTAAAAGTAATTTTTCCTTTTCAAGAGTAATTTTTTGGAACTGTAATAATTCCAATTGGAATTTAATAGTTTGAAAATGTTTTAAAATGTGATAAGTATCGAGAACATAGATTTCAACATTTATTTTTATAATAGACGTTTTCAGGAAATATAAAAAGCATGCACTATAACACTGTTGTTTTAGTAAATGTATATATATATATATATTTGTGTATGTATGTATATGTATATGTTGCTTTGTAACCCTACATAGTTTCGTTTTGGGCTTTGTATTGGTTTGAATTTGGGCTGTAATGCCTTTAATAAAATCTTACCCATTTACAAAAAAAAATGTATATGTATATAATTAATCAAATCCCTATACTAATGTTTTTGGGTTGTCGTAACAGTTTTTTACACAACATTCATTTTGACCCAATAAATGATGTTTTGACCTTCAACCATGAAATACACGAATTAGTTCTTATGATCGTAGTAAAGGCATAGTGGTGTAGGACCATTGCTTCCTAGACCTAACACTCGTCCAGAGGCATATGAACTATGGAATTGTATGGTTATAGAAATCCATTTGGTGTGTCTCCAAATGGTAGTGTTATTAAATATACTTATATCGTTGATATAAGTATATGAAAATATTTTCTAAGTGTCGAAAATGAAAAGATTTGTGAATATGCTTATATCGTTAATATAAGCATATGGAAATGTTTTCCATTATCGATATTTTGAAATGGTTTTAAGGATATATCTTTTTAACGATAATTTGAAGTAAATATTTGGAGATTGATTTAAATAATAAAAGATTAATCAAATGGGCCTAGTGATTGCTTATAATGTTAGATTTTGTTGTTGCTTTTATAGTTAAACCGACTATCAAATTTGGCCTCTTTATTGTTGTTGATCCGAAGAGACTGGGGTCGGATTTATCCAAGATCGACTTCGGACCAATGTATATGCGTTCGAATGTGCAGGTGTTGGAAGACATTGATATATGGGATTTTCATTATGAAGGACTGCTTGTTGATCATTTTAGGATAAACTCTCAATATACATATAGTAGCAGTGGTCTCTTCGTTATGAAATATCCAATGCAAGGACTAATTGCTACTAGTCTTAGGGGTGATTCCCGACAGGATGTGGTAGGAGAGTGCCTTCGGTTTTTCTTGTTCTTGGACAACTTGTATGGATGAATGTCTGACGTTGCATTTGTAATTACATTGATTGATCTCTATAAACATATCATCCGTTTGGTGACGGAGAAGGCAACTTCTCTTAGCTTAACACCCTTTCCTAAGACGTATGAGCTCAGGAGTTATACCTTTGTAGAAATCAGTTGTGTGATGATGGAATGGCAATGTGGCATTCAAAGAGAAAAGATATGTGTTATGTGAAAGGTAATCGTGACCTTAGGCCTCACACGCAGAAATGACCGAACCGGGTAGATGCAGCAAGGCTATGTGGTTCGCAGCCATTAGGATATGGACATCCCCTTCTAGATATATTTATTCCCACTATGATGTTCGGGCTTTAAATTATTCTGGATGTATGCTATGAAGGCCCTCGGATAGGTCGGTAACGACCGGGGTGATGACATATTCAGTACTATCTAGGAAGAGATAGGTTGGTCTTGTGTTGGTAGAGGTGCAGATATTATGTAAGCCTCAGTACATTCCTCTGGAGATGTATTGTTGGAAGGTAGTCCCTTCACCTGGTCATTTGTATGGAAATACATTATCAACTACGTGCTTGCCATTTTGTTTGTAGAACCTACTTTGTAGCTAATATTCTGGAATTTAATCAATGTAACAATTTTGGCTATGATTAATATTATCTATATACTAGACGGTAGTATAATATAATATAATTTGATATGAAATGTTTTGGTTATCCTAAGGTAAAAACTCGTACGTGTTTATGTGTGGACGTGGTCTTACGAGATACCTTTGTTTTGATAAAGGAAAGTTTTTATAACTTTAAATTTCAGTTGAGATGTGTTTTCTCACGTTGGTTTACCAAACTGATCCGGGCGTCCTTCCCTTTCAATGCTCGGGTCAGACCAAGTATATTTACAGATTTAAATTTAGATGCTTTGGAGCTTTAGCAGACGAGCTGGAGGTCTTCTTGCCGTATTCACATAAATGTTTATTTTCTGCTGCATTATTGTTAAATTATCAGCATTTGTAAGGACAGGTTGTTATAACTGTCCAGGCTGATAGTTAGTGATTGATCATTGTACTCTGATGGATGTATGTATATTACAGTTTCTATTTTGTAAGATCATTGATATTATATTATATGTTGTTCTACTGCGATTGTGAGATTCTGCGATTGTTTTAGGTTATTTACTTCTCTTAGTTTCTTTTTCCTTTCTCTCTTCTTCTCTTTTCTTCTTCTGTCTTTATTTTCTTTCTTTCCTATAACGATCGGTTTTTTTGACATTTGATTGCTCGGCATGCAATATAGTGGACGTATTAGTGTCGATTTTCGATGGCCGAAAATCTCGTACCGTCACAGGGTATGACTTTGGATTTACTTAAGGGTTAAGTTTTAGGAAAATATCATAGATATTTTCTAATATATACATATATAAATGTATATGTATATTTCTATGTATATATATGTTTATGTATATGTTAGTTTGTGCATGTGTATGTGATATATGTGCACAAGACACATAAACAAGGTTGGAACAACTTTGAACAACTACTGTTCGTTAAACCGTCGAAAATCGGGAAGCCGATTCCCAGTCACATTTTCACTTATTAATTAAATTACATATAAATGTAAACAAAATTTGAAAACTAATTTCTTATCATTTTTAATTAATTAAAATGATCAAATTTGAATTATAAAACAATATAAATTAATATTAAATAATTATTTACAAAAAGTGTTTTTGTATTGATAAAGCGATATGAATTTTATTATATTTTCAAATCAAGTATATATCTTTGTAAAATCATTATAAATGATTTATTATCACTTTCTAACTAATTAAAATGAATTATTATCATTTAAAAACAATTGTTTGAATCATTATAATAATTATTAAATCATTAAATCTCAATTTAAATTCATAAATAAATTATTAAATATGATGCCATTATCGATGATGTCATAAATATAATTTATTTTCCAAAAATAAAATAAATAATTTTATTTCATATTCTTGTTTAAATGGATAAATAAGTGTATGTATCCTGCTCTGTGCGCAACTTATGATAATTATAGAGCTGTTTATCGATAAAACAGTTTTTGGTGATTTTATCGATTAATTTTCCAAAGTATATATTTTTATACTTATTCAGAATAAGATAACCATCATTATTTATGATTTAAGACAACATAATCTATGTTAAAAAGCCTATATCTGAATATTTTAAAGATAAATATAATTTATCAAATTGCTAATTTGCGGGTCGTTACATTATAGCAGCTTAATTTCAAGGAGAAGAGGCGAGCTAATCCTCACACAATCTATCTTTAAATTTCTAATTGCATGCTTTGAATTTGAACTTGTGAATGAGGTTTAGCTATCTGCTTAATTTCATTACTATGAACTCTGTTGTTTATTGTCAGTGAAATTTCTCTTTATAGCTGGACTTTGCTTCGGATTTCTATGCTTTGAACATATTGTATGTTCTTAGTTGCATGCAAGTGTTATAAATGGATTGGAATTTGTGAATACAAGTGCTAGAATGCTAGAAATCATGTCAAAATTGGAGTATGTCGATGGTAGGGAGAAAGAACGCTTGGAGCTCATGCCTAGGCATCCCACCAATCGATCGGTTCATGATGACCGGTCGATCAGTCAACACCCGGAGCATGAGTTCCAAGTGCTAACTTCTCCTCCCCATTGTCTTGCTCGAACCATTTTTTCCTTGTCTTGTTTGATGATTTTTAGTTGCTTTGCTTTTCGATTTTCTGAAACTTAATTCTCCAATTTTGATTCTTTGATTCAAAGATTTTTGAAGTTATATATATAGATCTATCTAATATATATGGTTTGAATACAAGCAATTTACAAAAGAAAGTTTATTAAAATTTACCGATTTCAAATTTTTTCCAAATCAATTTAATTCCTTGTATAAATGACTATAATAAGTAACTATATATTAAATATAGTTAAGCAAAAATAGTTTATGGATTTAAAAGTATGGTTTTAAAATATAAGCATATGTTATTCCTAAAAAAAAGTTTGTATATCTATATGGCTTTTGGAATATAATTCATAGACTAAATTGGGATTTTGAAACAACTATATATATATATATATGATGATATTTATATTTGGATATCAATTCAGATTTATAGCTTATTTTATCAAGTATATATATATATATAGTTAAGTAATAAATGAGTTTATGGTTTTTTAAAAAAGAAGTTTGAAAATGTATATTATATTGTATTTTAGAAGTCATTTCATATGCGATGAATTTGAAATAATTACTTTAAAAACTATAAAATCTTCTTAGCTTTTACTATGCTTAGCCTTTGGCTATATATGCTATTTTGGTATTTCTTGTGTGACTTTTGAAATTACTGCTTTCTTGCAACTTCTGCCTTCACTTGAATGAGGAATCTAATTAAATGACTTAATAATACAAGTGGTATGGAATATTTGTATTACTTTATCGGTTCATTCTTGGACTCATTCGACTGAATATTTTAGTCGAGTGAGATTTACAATATTTTAGTAAATATTTAAGTATCGCTAAGTGGTTATGGGACATTGGGCGATACTCATTCAATTACTAATTGTGAGTATATCATACTTATTGATCAAAAATGATCTCTTTGACGTGAGAAGTGCTCGTCTCTTGTGTCAAGTGGGATTTACTATCTTTTAGTAAATATTTAAGTATCGCAAAGTGGTTATGGGACATTGGGTGATGCTCATTTAATTACTAATTCAGTGTATATTACAATAATCGATCAGAAATGATTACTATCGTGTATGAAATGGTCGTCTCTTTGTTGGCTTGCGAAGTGCTTTCCTTTAGTTTTTACTAGTGAAATGCTCGTCTTTTGTGTTTACTCATGACATCTCTTATTGTATCTTATGAAGTGCTTGCTTTTATATTGACTTACGAAGTGCTCGCCTTTTGTCTTGAGTTGTGAAGTGCATGTCTATTATTATGACTTACAAAGTTCTCATCTTCTATGTTGACTCGTGGAGTGTGTGTCTATTATTGTAGCTTACGAAGTGCTTGCTTTTGTTTTGACTTGCGATGTGCTTTTCTTTATGGTTTTATGATTTGTGATTCGCTTTTATGCTAGTCGCTTGGTTTTGACTCGCTTTCAAGCAGTCTTATATTTTCTAGAGTTTGACTTGCTTTTATGCTGTCTCTTTGTTCTATGATTTCAGAGTTGGTTACCATATCACCATATTTGAGATAACGGTCATTGGTAGGCATGAGAGGACTAGGTGAAATGGTGATTTGGTATTGATGTTGTTTTATTACATGCGGCATATTGTATAGTTCTTATTATGCCTTATGTATTGTGCAAGTTTGTTAGTGGATGATCTTATAGTGATTCCTTACCATGTTTAGTGTAATCCACTATACATATTTCTATATCTTTGATGTTTATGCATGCTCATTATGTGATCTCACCTTTTTGATATTTAGAAATAGTCTGATCGTTTATTGTTTTTATAATACTCGGGTCAGGTCGAGACTTAACAAGTACAGGGACTCAGTGTCCTTGGAAGTGGGCCAACTTAGGAAGTTATATATATGATGTTACTTATATGTTAATGTATCATTTGAGTTTAGTCTATATACTTGTTGTATGCTTGTTTATGATGTAGAAATATGTAATTATGTATATTTTGAGACTTGTATGGTTTATGTATGTATATATTGTATATGTCAGTCCAGTATTTCCCTTTTTGTAAACCTACACTATAGAGAGATATTTGGTGTATTATAATTCCATTAAGAAGTGTGATTCTGTATTGTATATTTTATGATAGACTGTTTTGTTCTAATTGAGCCAACGTGTTTATTGCTTTGTGCTAAGACTATTCACATCAATATATGGAGATTTGACGTAAAAGATGACGTGATAGTGTTAGCCTAAGGAAATAGGCATGAATTGTCTTTCCTATCTAGCCTTATTCTTTGTATTACTTGATAATATTACTTGTAATATTCTTGGGTAATAAAGGTATAAAGGTGGGACATTACAGCTTAGTATCAGAGCGGAGGTTTAGAACAAAATAGAATGTAAGAAACATGAATCTTGCCCTAAACAGACTTAAAGTCCCGTCCCTTGGAATGGAGGGTAGGATTTAAAATTTATTTCCTATTTAGGATATAAGTATAAATGCTTATTGGGAATAATCATCGAGATGTGTTTGTAAAAAAGTTGTTTTTACTTTGCGAATTATTGTTATAAAAATGGTTTTAAGTTTGGAACTCACTTTTGTCAAAGAGTGAGATTTAATGGATAGAATAGATCATGCCTTATATGGTTTAGTGTTGAGTAGTGGTGTCTAGATCCGTTAGTGATTAGAGTTATGCAGTAGAAGCTGATAGACTGTTTTCCATTAAGTAAAGTAATTTGTTTGTTTATATATGTTTGATTAGTTGATGGATGCTGGATTATTTGAAATAACAAGTATTTGTTTAACATTAGTATTAAATAGAAATCATCTCTTGAAATTTAAAAATCTACTCGATACTAATTATACGACTTTACGGTACCTTCAGTAGTGTAGCTACCATAAAGGATATTGAAAACTTTACATCGTATAAAATGAAATATTAATTTATAAGTATAATTAATACTATGATAGATGTGGTATTGGATAATTGCATGATGTGTGCATGGATGAATGGTTATATTATTCAATTGTTATTAGTACATTTTCAATTGTATGAAAATATAGTGATTGATAAGAAATTCTCAAAATTTATTCTCGTGTTAAGTTTCCCACTGAATGCTTTAAGAATTCTGATCGATGTGCTTGATCGGCATTATCGATAGGGATTGCTAAACACTAGGATGAGAAGATTGGACATGGTATTTTGAGTTATAATATTTAAAGTATTACAAATAATTATGAATGTGTTATAAATAATATTTAAAAAGGAAATAAAATTTTAAGTGAGTTAAATATTACTTTAAAATGGAGTAATTGTTTGAAAAATTATATTTATACATATATAATGATTTTAAAAGAAGGTATCTTGAAGATGAATAATATTTCTAAAAATATTGCAAGCTGTATGTTTATTTTAAAAAGAAGATATTGTATAGAGTTTTGATCATAATATTAAATGATTGATTTGAGATTGAATAATATTATTTGAGAAGATAAAATATTACGTGGAAAGATATTTTTGGTAAATAAATTAAGAAGAAAAATTTATCTACTGTGAAAATAGTTATCAATATGTATATTTGCGTTTTAAAAGTTTTGATGGTTAGAAAATTATAGTGAAAACAGTAAAGATGCATTATATGTGTTAATTTTGGATGACGTGTGCAGCCATCGAGCATTAGCAATAACAGAGTCAGTGGCGAGACAATGTTGATTTAACGGTCAACATCGCAGCCATTTAACAAAGCAATTCGTTATAAATAGATGGCAAGACAACATTATTATATTATTTGGTATATGTGAAATTGTGAATGTTCATTTATAAAATATATGCTAAGATGAATTTAGTGTGATGTATTTGATTTGTTGTGCATCTCATATTATGATCTAAGTGCATGTAAAAACTTATATAGGAGTTCTAATCTAAAGAAAGTTGAAACAAAAGATGATTGTGTAAACGAATTTTTGGAAATTTTCAAATAATTGAAGAGAATGGAAATTTGTATTTTGATAATTTGAAATCGGAAGGATAAATTGTATAAATAAGATTTGGTATAAATAATTACCATAAGAAGACATTATATTCTCTGAAAAATGTAAAATATGAAAAGTATTAGTTGGAGTTTTGTTAAAAAATAAATGTGATGATAAATAAGTCATGAGAAGAGAGTGGAAGGGTAGAAATTCATTTCACTTTAAAATGATTATATTAAAATGATTGAACTTTGTAGTTATCTTTGAAATAGGCGAATGAATTTGTGAATACTCTAATTTTAAGAAATAAAGAATATTTTGAATTTAAGTAGCTTTACAAAATAATAATATTGAGATGTAGAAACTCTTTTATAAAGCAAAGAAAAGAGATTTGAGAAATGAGTTTTGAATTTTTATATTAGGATATGACTTATATTAAGCTAAATTTTAAAATTGTGAAAGAAAGTCTACAAATCGAAGTTTGTAGATAAATATTTTAGTAGAGAAAAGAAAATTCTTTTGGTTTGATTATGCATGCAACTTTTTAATAGAAGTTAGTTATCCCAGTCTAATTTCAAATATAGAAATTTGAATCGAAAGGAATCAAAAGGTTGAGTAATGATTGAATATGTGTAATTTTTCATAAAAAATAGTTCTTCGAGAAATTTTTTTCCAATAAAATGAATTAAATTGTGAGGTTTTAATACATAAAGTAAGAGAAGTTTTTTAAATTATTTAACGTCCTTATTCTAAGAGATTAAATAAGTTAAATATCTTTTAAACACCATAAATATTTAGTGTTTAAACTTGTAACGACCCCGGATTTTATATATGTATTTAAATTGATAATTAAATTAATTTTTGACTTAAAATTGTAAATTGATGCGAGTTTCCCCGAATTCAAATAAATTCTGTATAAATCATTTAAATTTAAAATATTGTACATATGTGAATATATATATGTAAATGGACATATATGAGCAAATTTATATATATATATATACATTGAATTTGAATTTAAATCTTAAATAAGTGGGTTAGAAATAAATAATCAAACTTAGAATTTATGGTTAATAATGATTTGAATTTATAAAATAAATATAAGACAATAAATATTAAAGTAAAATAATAATAATAAATATTTAAAACTAGAAATAGAAATAAATATAAGGTAAATTATAATAAAAATAGAAAGTAGAACATTTGTTAAAAATTCTAACAACAAATTTAAAAATAGAAATTTATTTATATTATAAAGTAATATTACAAAGACTAAAGTAAAATATAAAAAAATATAGTTTTTATACAATATAAAGTAAATATATTAGAATAAATTTAAAAACATCATGTTAAAATTAGAATTCATTTATATCACAAAGCATAAGACAAATAAAATACATATAAGTAAAGAAATATTGTAAAAGAATGAAACAAATAATCCATTTAAATATATACACATAAGTATGAACACTTGAAAAAAAAATATACATATGGATGTAGGCTTGCAAAGTAGAAGCCACCAGATTTCTCTCTCTCATGCAATGTACAAAATAAAATAAGCAAAATATTCATTTGTACAGGGCAATTAATGAAGCCATCACAACACTATCTATCAGCCTCCAAGCAAAAGAAAATCTCTGACCAAATTGTACAAGTAAAATTATATCTTGTATACTTGTTCCACATATATCAATCTGTCTCATTTCATTTTTGTTTACAGAAACTTAGCAAACCAGAGAAAATTATATCACCATTTTACAAACTTAAAAAATCTCAACTAATTAAAACAAACCAGAGATCAAATTGAAGACTTTAGTTTGCATTTTCACAAGGCTGTTTCAACAAAAAGTAAAGCTCTGTTCTTTTTCTGGAAACAAGGCGAGTAGCATCTTTTTTTCAAATTTTAAAAGTATAAATCTGTTATTTATCTATATATATATCTGTGAATAAGCTTGTATATATATATACATGATTCTCTGAATCTAAATTGAAAGCTAGAAGTGTTTTGTACATGCTTACTGTCTGATACTCTGAAAACAAAATTTTGCTTTCAAAAATCATTTCTGCTCAATTTACTTGATGTTTGGACTTAGAATTAAAACAAATGTTGTTTGTTTGACCTTGAACTAACTTTTAAAAATATATTCAAGTTTAAATAACCTGTTGAAGTCTCTGGAAAGCAGGAAATCAAAAGCAAACTCAAAATAAGTTAAAATTTAAATTTCTCAATTCTCGGATTCAGGTATATAAACTGAATTCCCATACAAAAACATGATTTTTCAAGCAAGAATCAAAAATTTTCGAGTAAGAAATTAAGAGCAGATCGAGTTTGTTTAAATTTCATTATATGGTCGATTTCTGGTGATCCTTTGGTTCGTGGTGGTCGGGATTGTGTCTGGAGGTGGAGGAGTAATCGGTGGTCGCAGGAAAAATAATGGATGGGGTGCAGATGGTCGAGATGGCGGCGGTGAGCGTTTGAAGGCTGTAGCCCTAGTTTGGTCGAGAGTCTGTATTCTGATTTGTTCTTCGTCTATGGTTGATCGAGTGCTATGTGGTTCGGGGTGATGGTAGAGGGAGTGTGGACGAAGGCTTGGCCGAAATTCCAGATTTTCAAGTGGTCGAGGTTGCGTGGATGACGTGGTTTCAGGTTTGAGGATGTTTCTAGTTCATGGGTTCCAGGTTCGACTTGACGCTCGAATTCGAATACGCGAATATGATGGAGATTCTGATGGTCGGAGATTTACACGTGGGTGATCGTCGACTTGCTCAATGATGCTACGTCGACTAGAGGTGATCGACGGTGTTGTGCATGTGCATGGTGCCGCCTGGGAAGTCTGGGTTTGGGAAGAGAGGTGTACTCGAGTTTTCTCGAGTAGCCCTAGTGTTTTACTCGAAGTTATTAGACGTTGGACTCGAAGTAAAATGGACAGGGCTCGGGTAGAATTTGTTTCAGGTTTTAAACCTGTTGCTGTTTTGAAAATTTAAAACTAAATTTAAATTTATAAATCCAGGTTTAAACTGAGTTTAGTATTTAAAGTTTAAATATCAATTCAAGCTTAGGTTGGAACTTAGTTTAGAAATAAGTAAAGTTTTAAATTTTAATTGTTTTAAAAAAAGTGTTTAAGAAATTAAAAGTGTATTTTCAAGATTTAAATTTAAAATGGATTTTGAGATTGTAAATGAGGAATTTAAACAAAGTTTAAATCAAAAATTTTAAAATCTGGATTTAAATGTAACTGTGGATTTAAGATTTTGAATAAAATAAAGTTTTATAAATTCAAATGTTTAAATAAATTTAAATGTAAAGTTATACTTTAAATATGTGAATACAAAGCGAATTTGATTTAAGTTCTTTTAAATATGTTAATGAAGGTCATTAACTAAGATTTTATTTGAATAATTAATTAATGTGATTAATTATAACAATCAACTGGATTGAATTAATTAATGATAATCATGTATGAAATTGTGCAAGTGTAATTACTTTATGGAAGTAATTAAGAAATTAATTGTTCATTGAAATTAATTAAGAATAATTAATTAAGGATTAATTATCAATTAAGGGTTAATTTATGATTAATTAAAGGATAATTCATTAAATGGTTCGTAATTAATTGATTATTAATTTACCATAACTAGTAAATTTATTCATAGAAATAAATCTGATTTAAATTAATCAGATAATTAAATTAATTTTACTTATGAATATTTGGATTCTATTGGATGATTGAATTGTTGATATTCCCTGATCTGTGATGCTGTGTGATATCTTCTGATTTGTATTATGATCTATTTCTCTGGGATGAATGTAATTAATTCTCTGTAATGTAATTTATTATTTGTGATACATTTGTATATTATCTGTGATATGTGAATAAAAGATAAGCATTATAGTTATACCGCTTATCAAATATATTGTTGTATTCGAATCTGTGATGATTGAATGATGTTGCACTATTGTGTTAAACCCTGGACTACACTCTTACACACACAAATATGGATTTCACGAGGAAATCGGTTAAGTCACGGATGATTTAAATTTAATGTTTTTGAAATCGAAATTTTAATTTCAATTGAGTTTGAAAATGGATTTGGGTTAAATGTTAAAGCTTTTGAAAAGGAATTTTTAAGATAAAAGTTATTTTGAATAACTTGGTGAAGTTTCCAATTTAAATAATTTAATTTGAAGTTGAATTCAAAATTTGGAATTGAATTCTATGTTTGGAAATTTTTAAGATGTTATAAATGTGTTTATATGAAGTTAAACCATTTTAAAAGTATGGTTTTGAGAATTTGAATTTAACCCAAGGACTTTAACTCGTATAAAGAATCGGATTTTCTGAAATGAAAACTATTTGTTTCCAAATAATAGAAGCTTTCATATAAGGAATGAATTTCCAAATTGTGTCAAAAGAATTTCAAGTTTGAAAGGAAAATAGTTTTCCAAATTATGAATAAACCTTTGTGAAAGATTGTTGAACTTTGTTTTGAAATTGGAAAGGTATACCTTTTGTATAAAAGGTTGAAATGGAATTGTTTTGAAAGCTATGAATTGAATCTTTGATTTAAAGATTTAACGAGTTAATTCAATTGAAATGGAAATCGATTTGAAAATCTGTGAATGGATCTTTGTGAAACTGGGTGAACTTTGTGAATGGAATCTTTTTGTTTAAAAAAGATTAAAATGGTAATGTGTTTAAACCATTTGAAAGAGGAAATTTGGATAATAAGTTGTGACTTAATTGAAATTCCATTATCCATATGTTTTAAATATTGCGCTCATTATTCGGTTTAGCCGGGAGAGGACCTTTGTGTCATATAATCCATTCCGAATAATGATACGTCGTATATGGATTGCATTTGAAGACCGGTGGTGAAGACCGGGTATTTGTGAGAATGATAGGATAACCTATCGATTGTCTCTGCATTGAGTCGCGCCGGTATAGAGATTTCCTAAGTGATGGGAAATCCGATCAGGATTGTGAATATCCGGATTGCAAGGGCTTCTTCGGAAGTGCCTTCGGTTTTGTTCGAACCCAGAACAGACTTGTATGGTTGTATGTCTGACATTACACTTTAAGAGATAAAGCTGATTTCTTTCAAATACATTTCTGTTTGGTGGCGGAGATTTATTCTCTTAGCTTAACACCCTTCTCTGAGACATACGAGCTCAGAGGTTATGTAGTTGAAGGTTATCAGTGATATACTCCCAATTTAGTAGTGTGGCATGCTGAGTGTTGCTGTGTGTTGCTGATCATTCGTTGATCATTTGTTGATCAAAGCATGGCTTTCGTGTAAAGCGTAGCTTTGTGGACGAGACCTCATCGAACCTCACGACCAGGAAATGGTCGAAACAGGAAAGATGCGGCAAGGTTATGAGGGTCGCTCCCTTTAGGGTATGTCATTTCCTTCTGGAAAAAGGTGGTATCATGGTATGGAGCCCGGATATTTACCTGTGTGGTTGCTCCAATCTCATTTACTGTGTGATTGTTGCTTTGTGATCGAGGCGCCTTGGATAAAGGTCCTAAAGGACCGGGGGGTGGCATACTCGAGTAGTAGTTACCTAGTTACAGAGGTAACCCGGCCTTGTGTTGGCAGAGATCCGGGTAGGTTCTCGGGACGTCCCTCCAGAGGCGTACCCATGTGGCAGTAGGAAGTTCCTTAGCCTGACCATTTGTTGGAAAATCCAAAGAAACAATACGAGCCTTGTACGGTTTTAGTTGTATAACCTGCTATGGAATGTGGCGGTAACCTGCTATTGAACATAGTAGCTATAGTAGGCATAGTTCGGAATGTCTATGCTGGCTAAGATTAATATTATACTTTCGAAATGGTTTTCTACACTATGCACTAATAGTAATAATCCAATGATTTTGCGTAGTAAGCATGTTTGACTATCATAAGGAAAAATCTCCTCCAATTCTGCGTTTACATTGTGTGTGTGGCTGGAGGCCTTATGGTAGTTTCATTTTCCAGAAAGCATTGCGGATTTCAATGTTTAAAGTTCTTTTGTTGTTTGTTTTAAAGATAAACTGTTTTTGTTACTCACACTAGTCCCATGACTGACCCGGAGTTTATTATTCCCTTCCTAAACTCTGGGTGCCCACAAATTTCCACATGGGCAATCTAGAGTTAGGTTTTTCAGATAGTCAGGTTAGTAGACTAGTTGGAGCTAGTTCAGTTTTTTTTGGAGATGACTACTGACGTTGTTTCTCTTTGTGCATCGTGATGGTGGTTCGAGCTTGATGTTGGAGTTATTGGTCCCATTCTCTTTTGAGGATCATTTGGAGTTATCACTTCTGTTATTCCGTTGTATCATTATTTATCTCTGATATTGTTGTATCATATTGGTATCATTGTTGTATATCATTCTGGATATTGTATTCATTGGAGTTGTATATGATATTATCCATTTCTTTATTCCACTGTGTTGTTATACTTAATGGTGTTATAAGCTCAGGAGAGCTAGATTCGGCGTTTTGAATCTGCGGCATTTTGAGTACAAGTGAAGTACGGGTGCCGATTATCGAAGGCCGAGTTCAGGATCTGTAACATTTCTACTTTTCGTCGCTCGAAAATCGACATTAATACGTCCACTGTATCAACTGCCGAGCAATCGAATGCCGGAAAACCGAATTGTTATGGAGAAAAAGAAGAGGTAGAAGAAAAGAGAAAGAAGAAACAACAAAAAACACAGAAACAGAAACAATATAAGAATCTCACAGTCGCAGCGGAACAACATATAATAGATAAATGAATAATCTTTAAAAAAAAGAACTATATCATTTTATAGATTACATCTTCATCATCAGAGTTTACAACAACAATACAACACTGGACAGTTATATAAACTTGTCCACATACAGAATACACAGCGGAATAATACATAGTATATGTGATACGTCTCGCCATCCAGCTCGCCACTAAGCTTCACAGCATCTCGAATCCAGAATAACCTGATAACCTAACTCTAGACTGCCCATGTGGAAATTGGTGGGCTCCCAGAGTTTAGGAAGGAAACAATAAACTCCAGGTCAGTCATGGTGACTGGTGTGAGAACTTAAACAGTTTATCTTTAAAACAACAGCAACAAAGGAAACAAACAATTTCGCAATGTTTTTGGAAAATGAAACTACCATAAGGCCTCCCGCCACACACACAATGCAAACGTAGAATTTGGAGGAGATTTCTCCTTATGATAGTCAAAGATGCTTACTACGCAAAATCAAATCACTTTTTATATTATTATTAGTGCATAGTGTAGAAAACATTTCGAAAGTAGAATATAAATCTTAGCCAGCATAGGTACCATTATAGTATGCCTACTATAGCTACCATATTAGATGGCAGGTTCTACAACTAAAACCGTACAAGGCTCGTATTGTTTCTTTGGATTTCCAACAAATGGTCAGGCCAAGGAACTTCCCATTGCCACATAGGTACGCCTCTGGAAAGACGACCCGAGAAATAACCTAACATTACGGTTAGATCTCTGCCAACACAAGGCCGGGTTACCCCTAACTGGGTAACTACTGACACGAATATGTCATCCCCCGATCGTAACCGATCTTCCCGAGGATCCTCGATTCCTACAACCACAAAGAAATAAATTTGCAGCAACAACATAGGTTAAATATCTGGGCTCCATACCATGGTACTACCTCTATCCAGAAGGAATGACATACACTAAAGGGGCGCTACCCCCTAATAACCTTGCTGCATCCTTCCTGTTTTGACCATTTCCGGGGTGTGAGGTCCGACGAAGTCTCGTCCACAAAGCCACGCTTTGGTACAAAGCTATGCTTTGGGTCAAACAAATGATCAAAGTAATGATCACAAAGATAAATGATCAAACAAATGATCATATCACAAATGATCATTACACAGCAACACTCAGCATGCCACGTTACCAAATTGGGAATATATCACTAGTAACCATCAACTACATAACCTCTGAGCTCGTACGTCTCAGAGAAGGGTGTTAAGCTAAGAGAATAAATTCTCCGCCACCAACAGAAATGTATTTGATAGAAACCAGCTTTATATCTCAATTTGTAACGTCAGACATACAACCATACAAGTCTGTTCCGGGATCGAACAGAACCGAAGGCACTTCAAACGAAGTCCTTGCAATCCGGATAATTTCTAATCACGTCCGGACTTCCCATCACTAAGGGTGATAAAATCTCTATATCGGAGATCAGCCGATGCAGAGTAACTCGACGGCAATCCTTCCGTTTTCAAAAATATCCGGTCTTCAACACCGGTCATCAAATGCAATCCATTACGATGTATAACATATTCGGAATGGGTTATACGACCTAAAAGTCCTTTCCCGGCTAACCCGAATAGTGAGCGCTTATTCAAAAATAAGTGTGGCATTCAAATTCAAGATAATCACAACAAATACCCATTCAAGGTAATTATTGATAGTCGGTTATTTAACTATCAATAGGTCTGCACAACATCATCAGATTCCAAATAATTTTTCAAATTATTTATTTTCCAAAAATATCTTTACAAGATATATAATTTCCACACTTCAAAAATAAATCAATGTTTATTTTTTTAAACAATTTCCCTTTTCGGTTATAAATTCCATAGTGGATTTATATTTCAAAATATCTACTGATATACGATTTTCAATCGATTTCAAATATTCACTTTCAATTTATCTTTACAAAGATAAATTCTCAAAAACGTTTCATTTCATATTGGAAAAGCATTTCCATACTTATTTAATAATAAGTAATTCACAAATCTTATTTATTTTCAACGTTTGAAAATATTCAATATACTTAAATCAAAATTAAGTATATATTTCATTCTTTAAGGAAATCATTTTCTTAAACACATTTATTTGAGTCAAAACGAATGTTACGTAAAACATTGTTACGATGACCCAAAATCACTAGTATAGGGATTTGAAATTAAGATAGATATATAAATCCCAATACTATATAAAACATTTCCTTTCGAAAATCATTTACTATAACAACAGTGTTATAGTCCACCATTTCCTTATTTCTCGAAACGTCTATTTCAACAATGAATGTTGAAATCTATGGTTTCGATGTTTAACACAATTTAATACATCGTTAAAACAATTAACTTCATTTGATAATATTCATTTTCCCAAAACATATCCATTTTATTTAATAATATATTCACTGTCCAAAATCGTGAATATACTTCACTAACCAAATTTCAATAATTTCTACACATTTTATTTCAAGAATTTATCCATTATCCAAAATCGTGGATATAATTCCTTTAATAACCTTCTATATTAAATTTATCAAATTCAATTGATTTCGGATTTATAAAACAATGTTTATAAATTCACATCTATATTTATAAAAACTTCAATTATATAAAATCCCTTTTATAAATCAATTCAATTTATAACTCAACTTTATACCCAAAATCCGATTTATAAGTTAATTATTTATAAATCCTTTATTTTACAAAATCCATTCATTTCATAACTTCACAATTTATAAATCTATAAATTTTATTCACTTGTGAAATCCATTTATACTTCATTCTAATACTTATAAAACTCGTTTTATAATTCCAATATTTTCAATTTATAAATATCGACTTTATAAATCTTTTATATAAACCGTTTATAATAATTCAAAAATGTTAATTTAAATAAACCAATCCTTTTAATAATTTACAAAACGTTATTTAAAGCTTATATAACTCCAAAATCATATTTAAGTACTATTTTCCAAAAATATAACTTTTATAACAATAAAATTCTAATGTTTATTTATTTTAACAATTCAAAATTTAATAAAACGTATACTTTCAAAAATCACTTTAAAATTCTTATAAATTAAAAATCGTTCCTTTAACATTTTAAAACTCCAAAATCGGTCCAATGATGCAACACACCAAATAATCAATCACGACAACAAACATCATATATCGATATGAAAATCAACAAATATCACAATATCTGTAATCAAATAATTACTGGTGAGGAATCCAGTTGGATCCCTCCAACTTGTTTCCCTGCATCCACAGATGTTAGCACAATACCAATTCCGTTCCAATACGGAATATCGCGGTATATGGGATTTATAAATATTATCCGCCATTATACAGCGCAATAGGGTCTCATCCACTATATAATGTGGGAAAATCAACTCCAAGTACATAAATAATGCCAATTTCACTTACGGTGAAATGTTCGCGGTATATGTTTTTAATAAATAACCTCCGCTTAATAGCGGCGTATAATGTCTATTTCAATCAACAACAGATAATAATTTATCATCCAGACATACAATCAACAATTTTAAATCTAACTATTTAAAATTTACATCGAACTATTTCGATTGAGTGAGAAGTTCTCACCTTGCTTTCAATAACAGTCATAGCGGTTTATTTCGAATGGACGTTTAATTTTACCCAAAAATTTCACTAACTCCAAACGACTCCAATCCAGCTTCATCGCATAGTGCTCGTCAAAACGAAGCCAACACAAAAAGTTTCGTCAGAAACGGACCTCGTATGAAAGAGTTATGGCATTACAAAGTTTATACGAGTTCAAATAAATCGATTTACAGTTTTCTTTTATTATTTTAAACCTTAGATTCAATCACGGCCACACGTTTTCAACACTCCAGATTAGGCCGCACTCTACTTCTCCTCCCCCACGTTCTTTCCCAGGCTATTTACGTACAATAGAACCCATTCATCATGTTGAATCTCTCCAAGTCGCGACCACCACAAGCGTCGAGAAGTTGATCAGCAACCTTCATCTCAAAGCCCATCACCCATACTAATCTCGGCCAGAGAAGCTTGAAGCTCGGCCCCATCTACCTCCATAAAAACGTGAGGGAAGATGCTGCATTCAAGGCCATTTTGCCGACGATCCATGGCTTCATTTCCAATCTCCACCGTTGAGATTAAAGATCTCTTCGTCCTCTTCAATTTTGTAGTTGATGATTTCTTGAAATAATGTGTGGGTATGTAGATATTAGAGGAAGAAGTTTGGAAGTTTTCAGCCATTAAAATTGAAAGTGGCGGCTGGAACAATTAGGGTTAGGGTTTGATTTCCTTTTGCAAAAGTGAATTATGAAGTCCTTATATAGAAAAAAAAACGCGACACTATTCATCCCGAATTTTTCCGAACTCCAAATCGAGCGTGCCGGCTGGCGTTTCTAAGGTTTACCCTGCGTTCCGAACACAATGGAATGTGTTTCGGGAGCTAATTCGGTCATCTGTACAAGTTACGGCAATAAACGATCGATTTTAAATTAAACCGATTTAAACCGATTTCGATGCGTTTTGGCTTGCACCGGACAAACGGTACATCTGATTGACACGAAATTTGAAACCATACAATAATTTAACATTACGGATCCGATGAAACTGGTTTCGTCAAAATCCGAGACTTTTTGAAAAATGACTATTTTAACTCGCCAAATTAATATTAAAACAATTTCGATGCGTTTCGAGCTGCCACAGTCAAACAACAACTCCGATTGCTATGAAAATTGAAATCCGATAATAACAAACTATTACGGATCCAATGGAACTAGTTTCATTCAATTCTGAGACTGTCCGAAAAATGGCTAATTTCACTAGTCGATTTAATATTAAAATATTCAATTTTCACAATTTAACTTTAAATTCAATTTTAAAAGTTCTATAACATCATTCTAACTCCAATATGATTTAATATAACTTTATAAATAATTTTCATTCACATTTAATCCAGATTTCCAATTATTTCCAGAATTTCAACTATTAAATTATCGATTTAATTATCCAATTAAACCCAAATATTCGAAATAAATTTTATTCGACTTACAAATCCTACTTATTAATATTTAAATTCAACTAAATATTCAAATTTTAATTTAATATAAATCTTGGGTCGTTACAGGATCTTTACATTTGGTATCGGAGCTAAGGTTAAACTTTAGCTAAGGAGTATAACACATTAAGTAACTCATTAGAGATAGGGTGAAGTATACCCTAGAATGAGTATCCCTAAGATATCCGTCTGTATGCCTCTATAAATTCTCTTACTATCCACTGATAGTGAGTATGAGTGCAAGAAGGGGATGAGATAGGGGACAGGGGAGTACGACTATAAATGGTCAATACCCTGTAACAACAAGGAAACAATCTTTTCTCTATCAATCTCTTTTGTTCAGCATCTCTTTTCAATTCTTTGATAGTTCCTGGTAGATCCAAGAAGGAGATTCGATATATTAATATGGGACATAAACTCTGGATGGACCAAAATTGTTGTTTGGATGTATTGGTTGCTTTGTTTGCTATGGTTGATAGGTATACTTTAGTTTCTAAACTGAAAGTTTTGAAATTGTATCCATATATCTATCTATTCTTTGGGTCCCAATATATTCTACGAATGGATAGTTATCCCTTCAGACTAACCGATGCCCCTACATATTTCGTAGATCTGGAAAACCCGAGTATCTTGTGAAAAATTAAAAAGATTCGTTCTCGTATCTATTATTGATATTCTGATTTGGTAAGCCAAATGCAGAATAGATATTTAGTTTGATTTGATGAAACATTCTTCATCTATCTTTGTGTCTCTCTGGCAAATTTCGAGGACGAAATTTCTTAAGAGGGGAAGATTGTAACAACCCCGGATTTTATATATATATTTAAATTGATAATTAAATTAATTTTTGAATTAAAATTGTAAATTTAATTGTAAATTGATGCGAGTTTCCCCGAATTCAAATAAATTCTGTATAAATCATTTAAATTTAAAATATGTATATATGTGAATACATATATATATATGTATATGGGCATACATGAGCAAATTTTAATTTATATATATATATATATATATATACACACATATACATATACATACATTGAATTTGAATTTAAAACTTAAATAAGTGGGTTAGAAATAAATAAATGATTTAAACTTAGAATTTATGGTTAATAATGATTTGAATTTATAAAATAAATATAAGACAATAAATATTAAAGTAAAATAATAATAATAAATATTTAAAACTAGAAATAGAAATAAATATAAGGTAAATTATAATAAAAATAGAAAGTAGAACATTTATTAAAAATTCTAACAACAAATTTAAAAATAGAAATTTATTTATATTATAAAGTAATATTACAAAGACTAAAGTAAAATATAAAAAATATAGTTTTTATACAATATAAAGTAAATATATTAGAATAAATTTAAAAACATAATGTTAAAATTAGAATTCATTTATATCACAAAGCATAAGACAAATAAAATACATATAAGTAAAGAAATATTGTAAAAGAATGAAACAAATAATCCATTTAAGTATATACACATAAGTATGAACACTTGAAAAATAATAATATACATATGGATGTAGGCTTGCAAAGTAGAAGCCACCAGATTTTTTTCTCTCATGCAATGTACAAAATAAAATAAGCAAAATATTCATTTGTACAAGGCAATTAATGAAGCCATCACAACACTATCTATCAGCCTCCAAGCAAAAGAAAATCTCTGACCAAATTGTACAAGTAAAATTATATCTTGTATACTTGTTCCACATATATCAATCTGTCTCGTTTCATTTTTGTTTACAAAAACTTAGCAAACCTGAGAAAATTATATCACCATTTTACAAACTTAAAACATCTCAACTAATCAAAACAAACCAGAGATCAAATTGAAGACTTCGGTTTGCATTTTCACAAGGCTGTTTCAACAAAAAGTAAAGCTCTGTTCTTTTTCTGGAAACAAGGCGAGTAGCATCTTTTTCTCAAATTTTAAAAGTATAAATATGTTATTTATCTATATATATATCTGTGTATAAGCTTGTGTATATATACCTAATTCTCTGAATCTAAATTGAAAGCTAGAAGTGTTTTGTACAGGCTTACTGTCTAATACTCTGAAAATAAAATTTTGCTTTCAAAAATCATTTATGCTCAATCTACTTGATGTTTGGACTTAGAATTAAAACAAATGTTGTTTGTTTGACCTTGAACTAACTTTTAAAAATATATTCAAGTTTAAATAACCTGTTGAAGTCTCTGGAAAGCAGGAAATCAAAAGCAAACTCAAAATAAGTTAAAATTTAAATTTCTCAATTCTCGGATTCAGGTATATAAACTGAATTCCTATACAAAAACATGATTTTTAAAGCAAGAATCAAAATTTTTGAGTAAGAAATTAAGAGCAGATTGAGTTTGTTTAAATTTCATTATATGGTCGATTTATGGTGATCCTTTGGTTCGTGGTGGTCGGGATTGTGTCCGAAGGTGGAGGAGTAATCGGTGGTCATAGGAAAAATAATGGATGGGGGTGCAGATGGTCGAGGTGGCGGCGGTGAGCATTTGAAGGCTGTAGCCCTAGTTTGGTCGAGCGTCTGTATTTTGATTTGTTCTTCGTCTATGGTCGATCGAGTGCTTTGTGGTTCGAGGTGATGGTAGAGGGAGTGTGGACGAAGGCTTGGCCGAAATTCCAGATTTTCTGGTGGTCGAGGTTGCGTGGACGACGTGGTTTCAGGTTTGAGGGTGTTTCTAGTTCATGGGTTCCAGGTTCGACTTGACGCTCGAATTCGAATACGCGAAGATGATAGAGATTCTGATGGTCGGAGATTTACACATGGGTGATCGTCGACTTGCTCAATGATGCTACGTCGACTAGAGGTGAAGCACGTGCACGGTGCCTTATGCTGTTGCCTGGGAAGTCTCGGTTTGGGCAGAGAGGTGTACTCGAGTTTTCTCGAGTAGCCCTAGTGTTTTGCTCGAAGTTGTTAGATGTTGGACTCGAAGTAAAATGGACAGGGCTCGGGTAGAATTTTTTTCAGGTTTTAAACCTGTTGCTGTTTTGAAAATTTAAAACTAAATTTAAATTTATAAATCCAGGTTTAAACTGAGTTTAGAATTTAAAGTTTAAATATCAATTCAAGCTTAGGTTGGAACTTAGTTTAGAAATAAATAAAGTTTTAAATTTTAATTGTTTTAAAAAAATTGTTTAAGAAATTAAAAGTGTATTTTCAAGATTTAAATTTAAAATGGATTTTGAGATTGTAAATGAGGAATTTAAACAAAGTTTAAATCAAATATTTTAAAATCTGGATTTAAATCTAACTCTGGATTTAAGATTTTGAATAAAATAAATTTTTATAAATTCAAATGTTTAAATAAATTTAAATGTAAAGTTATACTTTAAATATGTGAATACAAAGCGAATTTGATTTAAGTTCTTTTAAATATGTTAATGAAGGTCATTAACTAAGATTTTATTTGAATAATTAATTAATGTGATTAATTATAACAATCAATTGGATTGAATTAATTAATGATAATCATTTATGAAATTGTGCAAGTGTAATTACTTTATGGAAGTAATTAAGAAATTAATTGTTCATTGAAATTAATTAAGAATAATTAATTAAGGATTAATTATTAATTAAGGGTTAATTTATGATTAATTAAAGGATAATTCATTAAATGGTTCGTAATTAATTGATTATTAATTTACCATAACTAGTAAATTTATTCATAGAAATAAATCTGATTTAAATTAATCAGATAATTAAATTAATTTTACTTATGAATATTTGGATTCTATTGGATGATTGAATTGTTGATATTCCCTGATCTATGATGCTGTGTGATATATTCTGATTTGTATTGTGATCTGTTTCTCTGGGATGAATGTAATTAATTCTCTGTAATGTAATTTATTACTTATGATACATTTGTATATTATCTGTGATCTGTGAATAAAAGGTAAGTGTTATAGTTATACCGCTTATCAAATATATTGCTGTATTCGAATCTGTGATGATTGAATGATGTTGCACTATTGTGTTAAACCCTGGACTACACTCTTACACACACAAATATGGATTTCACAAGGAAATCGGTTAAGTCACAGATGATTTAAATTTAATGTTTTTGAAATTGAAATTTTAATTTCAATTGAGTCTGAAAATGGATTTGGGTTAAATGTTAAAGCTTTTGAAAAGGAATTTTTAAGATAAAAGTTATTTTGAATAACTTGATGAAGTTTCCAATTTAAATAATTTAATTTGAAGTTGAATTCAAAATTTGGAATTGAATTCTATGTTTTGAAATTTTGGTTAATATGTTATAAATGTGTTTATATGAAGTTAAACCATTTTAAAAGTATGGTTTTGAGAATTTGAATTTAACCCAAGGACTTTAACTCGTATAAAGAATCAGATTTTCCAAAATGAAAACTATTTGTTTCCAAATAGTTTAAGAGATAAAGCTGATTTTGTTCGAACCCGGAACAGACTTGTATGGTTGTATGTCTGACATTACACTTTAAGAGATAAAGCTGATTTCTTTCAAATACATTTCTGTTTGGTGGTGGAGATTTATTCTCTTAGCTTTACACCCTTCTCTGAGACATACGAGCTCAGAGGTTATGTAGTTGTAGGTTATCAGTGATATACTCCCAATTTGGTAGTGTGGCATGCTGAGTGTTGCTGTGTGTTGCTGATCATTCGTTGATCATTTGTTGATCAAAGCATGGCTTTCGTGTAAAGCGTAGCTTTGTGGACGAGACCTCATCGAACCTCACGACCATGAAATGGTCGAAACAGGAAAGATGCGGCAAGGTTATGAGGGTCGCTCCCTTTAGGGTATGTCATTTCCTTCTGGAAAAAGGTGGTATCATGGTATGGAGCCCGGATATTTACCTGTGTCGTTGCTCCAATCTCATTTACTGTGTGATTGTTGCTTTGTGATCGAGGCGCCTCGGATAAAGGTCCCAAAGGACCGGGGGGTGGCATACTCAAGTAGTAGTTACCTAGTTACAGAGGTAACCCGGCCTTGTGTTGGCAGAGATTCGGGTAGGTTCTTGGGACGTCCCTCTAGAGGCATACCCATGTGGTAGTAGGAGGTTCCTTAGCCTGACCATTTTTTGGAAAATCCAAAGAAACAATATGAGCGTTGTACAGTTTTAGTTGTATAACCTGGTATGGAATGTGGCGGTAACCTGCTATTTAACATAGTAGCTATAGTAGGCATAGTTCTGAATGTCTATGCTGGCTAAGTTTAATATTATACTTTCGAAATGGTTTTCTACACTATGCACTAATAGTAATAATCCAATGATTTTGCGTAGTAAGCATGTTTGACTATCATAAGGAGAAATCTCCTCCAATTCTGCGTTTGCATTGTGTGTGTGGCGGGAGGCCTTATAGTAGTTTCATTTTCCAGAAAGCATTGCGGATTTCAATGTTTAAAGTTCTTTTGCTGTTTGTTTTAAAGATAAACTGTTTTTGTTACTCACACCAGTCCCATGACTGATCCGGAGTTTATTGTTCCCTTCCTAAACTCTGGGTGCCCACAAATTTCCACACGGGTAGTCTAGAGTTGGGTTTTTTAGATAGTCCGGTTAGTAGACTAGTTGGAGCTAGTTCGGTTTATTTTGGAGATGACGACTGACGTTGCTTCTCTTTGTGCATCGTGATGGTGGTTCGAGCTTGATGTTGGAGTTATTGGTTTCATTCTCTTTTGAGGATCATTTGGAGTTATCACTTCTGTTATTCCGCTGTATCATTATTTATCTCTGATATTGTTGTATCATATTGGTATCATTATTGTATATCATTCTGGATATTGTATTCATTGGAGTTGTATATGATATTATCCATTTCTTTATTATGCTGAGTTGTTATACTTAATGGTGTTATAAGCTCCGGAGAGCCAGATTCGGCGTTTTGAATCTGCGGCATTTTGAGTACAAGTGAAGTACGGGTGCCGATTTTCGAAGGTCGAGTTCAAGATCTTTACAAAACTATAAAAAGGTGTCATATTATTTTAAAAGATGTGAAAATATTTGTGTAAACTTATTATCGAACTAGAAAATAAGGAAGAATGAAATGTTTATTTTTGTAAATTGATATGTTAAATCAAATTAATGTTTTATATTAATGGAGTTTGGTTAAAATTTAAAGAATGAAAAAGGATTTAGAAAATGAATTTTTGAAAATATATATTATAGACTCTCTGAATTGGAATAGCAAGGATGCAATTTCTTTAAGGGGGAGGGGGTTTGTAACAATCCTAATTTTTGAATTGCTTTAATAAAATAAACAATAACTTAAGTGGAGGATTTATTTGATAAATTTAAATTGGTATTCTTTTATAAAAGATGATGAATTCTTTTGGAATGAGAATTCTATACTTATCTAATATTGGAAAATTAAAATATGGGTGAATATTTTGGAATTGGTAAATAAATCTAATCTGTGATGAAGAATAAAGATTTTATTCAATCATTAACCAAAAAGAGATTGGAAAACGGTTAATTTGTTAATAATCAATTTAAAATGGATTTGATAATTTAGTTAAGAGTTGTGTTAAAATTATGGTTTTACATCATATCATGAAGAAATGGGAAAATTAATTAGTTAATGATTATTAGAGAATACACTTTAGAAATGAGTTAAAAGCTTTGATTGAAAATGTATATTTGGAGAACTAGTATAAGAAAAGAAATAGAATGAGTAGAAATAAAATGAATTCTTTTCTTATTGGGTTTTATTATAACCCAAGGCCCAAATTAAATTAGAACATTGGAGAGGAGCTTCATCTTTTACATTACAGTACGTTCATTTTTACAAGCCTGAAACTGAAATGAAGTATTCCTCTTCAACCCTAATGCAAAATCCATCCTTTTAAATTCTAATTAAATTGCTAGAAAATCCGGTAAATTCAAGGTAATGTTCTCAAGCCCTATTCTAGACTCTTCAATTTCAGTTTTTACAGTATTTGATTCTTGTATTTATCCTTCTATGTATTGAGTTCTTGGGTTTGGTGATTTCTAGTTTTAAGCTGCGGTAGAAGTTATAGCTACTTAATTGCAAGGAGAAGAAGTATGTTAATCCTCACACAATTTATCTCTGAATTTCTAATTGCATACTTTGAATTTGAATTTGTGAATGATGTTTGGCTGTCTACTTAATTTCATTTCCATGAACTCTGTTGTTTACTGTCAGCCAAATTGCTCTCTATAGCTGAACTTGCTTCTAATTTCTATGCTTTGAATATATTGTATGTTGTTAGTTGCATGCAAGTGTTGTAGATGGATTGGAATTTGCGAATTCAAGTGCCAGAATGCTAGAAAACATGCCGGAATTGGAGTATGTCGATGGTGGGGGGAAAGCATGCTTGGAGCTCATGCCCAGGCATCTCACCGGTCGATCGGTTCATGATGACCGGTCAATCAATCAACACCTGGAACATGAGTTCCAGATGCTAACTTCTCCTCCCCGTTGTCTTGCTTGAACTCATTTTCACCTCGTCTTATTTGATGATTTTTAGTTGCTTTCCTTTTTGATTTTCTGAAACTTGATTCTCCGATTTTGATGATTCTTTGATTCGAAGATTTTTAAAGTAATATATATATATATATATTCGATATATATGGTTTGAATACAGGAAATTTACAAAAGAAATTTATTATAATTTACCGATTGCAAACTTGTTTCCAAATCAATTTAATTCCTTTTATAAATGACTATAATAAGCAACTATATATTAAATATAGTTTAGTAGAAATAGTTTATGGATTTAAAAGTGTGGTTTTAAAATATAAGCATATGTTATTTCTAAACAAAAGTTTGTATATCTATATGGCTTTTGGAATATAATTCCTAGACTAAATTGGGATTTTGAAACAACTATATATATATATATATATTTACGTTTGGACATCAAAACAGATTTATAGCTTATTTCATCAAGTATTAAATATATAACTATATATATACGCACACACACATATATTTAAGTAATAAATGAGTTTATGGATTTTTAAAGGAAAAGTTTGAAGGAGTGTGTGCGTGTATAGTATTTTAGAAGTCATTTCATATGCGATGAATTTGAAATAATTACTCTTAAAACAATAAACTCTTCTTAGCTTTAATTATTCTTAACCTTTGGCTATATATGCTACTTTACCATTTCTTCTTTGGCTTTTGAAATTATTGCTTTCTTGCAATTTCTGCCTTCACTTGAATGAGAAATCTAATTAAATGATTTAGCAATACAAGCAGTATGAAACATTTATCTCACTTTATCAGTTAATTCTAGGACTCATTTGATTGAATATTTTAGTCGAGTGGGATTTACAATCTTTTAGTAAATATTTAAGTATCGCTAAGTGGTTATAGGACATTGGACGATACTCATTCCACTACTAATTGAGAGTATATTACACTTATCGATCAGAAAAGGTCTCCTTAATGTGCGAAGTGCTCATCTCTTGTGTCGAGTGGGATTTACAAACTTTTGGTAAATATTTAAGTATCACAAAGTGATTATGGGACATTGGGCGATGCTCATTTAGTTACTAATTGAAAGTATATTACACTTAACGATCAGAAATGATTACTATATTGTACGAAGTGCTCGTTTCTTATGTTGGCTTGCGAAGTGCCTGCCTTTAGTTTTGACTAGCGAAGTGCTCGTCTTTTGTATTGACTTGCGACGTCTCTTATTGTAGCTTGGGAAGTGCTTGCTTTTGTGTTGACTTGTGAAGCACTCGTCTTCTATGTTGACTAGCGAAGTGCATGTCTATCATTGTAACTTGCAAAGTGCTCGTCTTCTATGTTGACTCATGAAGTGCGTGTCTATTATTGTAGCTTACGAGGCGCTCGCTTTTGTTTTGACTTGCGATGTGATTTTCTTTGTGGTGTTATGATTTGTGACTCGATTTTATACTAGTCTCTTGGTTTTGACTCGCTTTCAAGCAGTCTTACATTTTTTGGAGTTCGACTTGCTTTTATGCAGTTACTTTGTTCTTGTGATTTCAGAGTTGGTTACTTTATCACCATATTCGAGATGATTGTTGTTGATGGGCATGAGAGGACTTTATGACATTGTGATTTGGTATTGATGTTGTTTTATTACATGCGGCATGTTATGTAGTCTTATTATGCCTTGTGTATTATTTAAGTTTGTTAGTGGATGATTTTATAGTGATGCCTTATAATGTTTAGTGTAATCCACTATATGGATTTCTATACATTTGATGTCTGTGCATGTGCATTATGTGATCTCACCTTTTTGATATTTAGAGATGTCTGACCCGTGTATTATTTTTATAATACTCGGATCAGTCTGAGATTTGACGGGTATAGGGACTCGGTGACCTTGGATGTGGACTAGCTTAAGAAGTTATATATATGATGTTACTTATATGTTGATATATTTGTAACGACCCAGAATTTTAGTAATTTGATTTTGAAATATTTAATCTATTTTAAATATTGAAATATTAGTTTTATAAGTCAAAATGGCTTAAATTTCAAATATAGGAATTCATTTGAATATGTGAAATGCGAATTATAATTTAACCCTGGATTCAATTGGAAAATATTCAATTTTTCGTTGACGTACTTTACGTCAAACGTCAATGTTTTTGAAATTTTAACAGAATTCAGTAACTAGGGTTTTTATTATAGTTTTGAGATTGTTTTACAATGCTGTACGTGATCATATTTTGTTTTTGGGTCGTTCGCGGCTCGTATGTAGATATCGGGTTGTGTAGCGGACATCCAAACACAATAAAAACCCAAATCAAGGTACATATACACACGAACGGTAAACACACACCTTTTCCATATTCTTCCCTATGCAAATAGTGCAGCTAAACCCCTACCTTAACTTTCTCCATATTTGTGCCTTAGTATATAGCCTCTTCCACTCCATATTGCCATACTTCCTCCCTAGATTTGAGCCAAAGATTAGGGATCTTGTCTCCTTAGTTGAATTAGGCAGGTATATATATAGTGACAGCAACCAGGCAGCCTTCTCCTTCCTCCATATGTTTATTTTCATCCCCTCTATAATATGTTACCAAGATTACAACCCCCATTTCAAACTTCAAAAATCCACATCTCTAAATCTACTCATTTTTAGACTAAGCAACCAACATGAGAGGTTTTCATTTCTGTGTATAGTATTTTTAGAGATCGATCACACTCAATTTCATCGAGAGATGAGCGAGTGGGAAAGTTGTGCACACGTACACATACATGCACATGTGTAAATAATTAACTTATTAAAAATACACTATGCTTGACTATACAATTATAATGTATTCACTATATTAATAATGCACACGTATATCTTTGCAATTATTGTATACAGCTAAAATTATTCATTTCTTACAAAATAAATGTTGTTTTGTTTCTGAAATTTATACTTATTAAAAATACAATTTCATATAAATAAACTTATTCTTTTACTTTTAATAAACATTCATTCGATTCTTTATTAAGTTAATATTGATTATTTCAATTTTTGTTATCAATTACTTACAATTCAATATCATTTAATTACTTTCTAATATAAGTTATCATCTTTTATCTTATTGAATTTTGTTATTTAAATATTTTATCTAAGTTCATATCCAATAAATTACATTAATAAATCATTAATTTTTTATTTCTAACCATTTTTGCTCAATAATTATATTAAATTTAATAATTTTAAATGATTAAAAATACGAGTTGTTACACTTGCCTTTGTATATAACCTCTCTCCTACTCTATATCGCCATGCATCTTGCCTAGATTTGAGTCAAAGATTAGGGATCTTATCTCCTAAGTTGAATTAGGCACGATATATATATATATATGGACACCAACTAGGTAGCCTTCTCCTTCCTCCATTTGTTCATTTTCATCCCCTCTGTAATATGTTAAACCAAGATTACAATGTAACAACCCGAATTTTTTATCACTTTAATTAAGAATATTTAATTTATTTTAAATATTAAAATATGAATTATTCTCAACAAATAATCAAGTTTGTGAAATGAATGATAATTTATTTTAAATAGTTATAAAGTGATAATAAATCATTTGTAATAGTATTATGAAGATATATAATCAATTTGAAAATATAAGAAAATTCGTATCACTTTATCGATAAATATTTGTTAATATTAATTTATATGGTTTTATAATTCAAATAAGATCATTTTAATTAATTAATAATGATGAGAAATTTATTTACAATTTTGTTTATAAATATAGGTACGTTAATTAACAAGTGAAAATATGACCAGAAATCGAAATTATAATTCGTAACAATTTGACGTATACAAGTTGTATAACATTGTTTAAACAACTTGTGCACATACATGCACATGTGTAAACATATCACATGCACATGTGCACATACACATAACATGTAAACAAATATATGTATATTTTATATATAAATATCTAAGATATTTTATAAATCTCTTAACACGTAAGTATACAACCCTTACCGTCAAACATCACCTCACCTTACACCACATCACATCACCACCACCTACACCATCATAACCATCATCACCTAGGCCTATGGGGCTACCGAGCATTGATATGATAGGGGAAGGAAGTGACAAGGTGTAGTATTGTCCATCCATATTATGATATTTTAGTTTTATAAAATCCTATAAATAGCCCACCCCTTCTGCATATTTTTCACACAATTTTCTTCACTTTATTCTCCACATTCTCAAGCTTATTAATGGCTTCTCATGTTAACAAAATAATGTCAAAATATTTCTCAAAAAGAAAGTAAAATTATATAGTGCATATATAATTAAAACACCTAAAACTCTTCACCAAACTCCTCCTTTTCCTTCTCGTTACCCACGGCCACCGTCATTTCCCATCAAAGCTGAGCCTTCCTCTCTCCAAGCCTAGGCCATGAGCACTCTATCCCATCTCAAGCAAGGCCGAGCCACCTAGGAGCTTAAGTCCAAGGGATCGTGAGCTTTAAAATCCACGTAGCGAAGTTATAGCCATTTTTAGGTAACTCGTATAACCCAAGGTGAGAAACTCTTACTTATATTATATTTTGTGATGATGATATGATCTTTGCAATGGATGTTTAATATGCTTTGATCATCATGTTTGGTTGTTTAATATTGTTGTTTAATTATATTAACAAGTCACGTTTAATACACGTCAAAAATCACAAAGGAAATCACTTTCCTTTTATTAATGAAATGGTGTATATGTAATGTTTAAACCTCTTAAAAATGATATAATATGGTTTTAAAATGTTCTATAAACATTTAAAAGTGTTTTGGTAAAGTTTAAATAAATATTGAAAATTTAGTCAAAATAGGCGCTTCGCATAACAGTAGTTCGCGATTTCGCGTCTTAAAAGTTAAATCCATTTATAGGATGGTTTCAAAGACAGATTCCTTTGAAATAAGAATTTTCCAAATCTTTATAATCATAGTTTTTTAAAAAAGAAAGAAAATCAAGATTTTAACATATGAGCAAATCAATTTTTAAATAAAATCGCGCTTTAGCAGTTTGGAGACCAAAGTAGTAAACGTTTTTAAATGAATATTTTTAATCCTTTAAAAATATGGAAAAATCTTTATAAATATATTAAAATGTTTTAAAAAAGATTTGAGTTATAAAAATTATTTTTTAAATGATTAAAAAGTTGTTTTTATCAAATAAGCTTTTAAAACACTATTTGCGGCACTTAATAAGGGTTTAATAATTAAAAGTTTCTCATCTTTTAATTATTTTATAACATGACGAAGGGAAAGCCTGGAGCTCTAAAATAATTGAAAGTTAATTAAATATGTTAAAAGATTTAGATTTCATCAAATAACTTGACCACCTTATGGGTGATAGAGAGGTAGTCTCCAGGCTTGGGTTTGGGAAACCAATTGCATGCCCTCCCTAGCTACCCGGACAGGCCCAACGGAGGGGATAGTAAATTTGATTTATTCAGATCAAAATTTTCCAAAGTATAAAAGCTATAATTTTCCAAATTTAAAAAACTTGGATCACATGGGGATAATCTTCTCATACTTGGTGTTAAATTTTGACGAGGGAACTCGTACTATTTGTGGAATTTAAAAGATAATTTCACAGTTATTCCGCCCATAGTACTTGTTGAATACAGAAATTGATATTGAGTAGAATTATATGATTTTTATAGATCCTTCTCATTTAATATTTACTAGTTTTGGATTAACATCCTAAATAACATGGTTTCAACTCAATCAAAATTTTGATTTGAAATTAAGAAATCTTTGTTAAGATTTAAATAAATAGTTTTCCAAAAATAAAGAGAGTTTGATGATTTCGTATATATAGAAAGAAATGATTTAAAGTTACATATCTCCAAAGATATTTTTATAAAAATAATGAACTAATTAAATGATATTCACCTGTATACTTGACCTTTTTTTTAAATCGATGATTGGTTTGAAGGAACCGGAGTCCGATTTGGGTAATTCCTATCCGAAGACTACTTCGAACTAATTTACATATTCTAAAGAAATGACCTGGAATGATATGATTTGAAAGATGGAATGTAGGGCTGCTTATCACTGACCCTTTGGGAAAATTTTCCATATCACTTATATGTGACAGTAGTTCTTCATATGAGATCTTCGATGCAAGGACTTCTCGCTACTAATTGTAACGACCCGTATTTTTACGGATCAGAAGGTTGTAAAACAGTTTTCATTAGGTCGTAATGTTGTTAAGTCGTTCAGAATTTAGGACGACTAGAGCTTGAGTCATCTAGAAGTTAAGCCGTGTTGTAGCTTAGGTCGTATGGGAGTTGGGTCGTGTGGTAGCTTAGGTCGTGGGGTAGGTTAGGTTGGGTGAACGACCTAAGAGATTGGAGCAACCTACAGGATTTGACCGACCTAAGGAGTAGACGACTTAAGAATTTGGGGCGACCTATAGGAAGTTAGCGACTTAAGGATTGGAGCGACCTATAGGAAGTTGGCGACTTAAGAAATGGACCGACCTAAGAAGGTTACCGACCTAGGGGTTAGTGGCATAGGAATAGCGACCTAGTAGACTGTGTGAGTTAACGACCTAAGAGAGTTAGGTCGTGGATGAGTTAAGGCTTGTTATTGTTAGGTCGTGAGACCTTGTGTTGAAGTTAGGTCGTAAGCGACCTAAGGTGGATTGCTGTGTGTAATTAGATCGTAGACGACCTATGTTAGTATGCTGGGTATGGTTAGGTCGTAGGATGACCTAGTTAGGTCGCGTGAGGGCTTATGAAGTTAGGTCGTAGTATTTGTTGACTCGTTAGGTCGCCTATGTGTTAGGTCGGCATCCCAGTTAGGTCGTAGGTCGCGCATTAGTATTGGGACTTAGGTCACGTATGTGTTAGGTTGCGCACTCGTATTTTCGTTAGGTCGTGTGAGTGTTAAGTCGTAGGTCAGAGGATCTGTTAGGTTGTAGGTCGTGGGGATTCAATAGGTCGTGGGCGACTTAAAAGCAAGCGAGCGACCTAAGGGGGCGGACGACCTAAGGAATTTCTGCCTATAAATACACGGGTTTACTTCACTTTTTGGGATCCGGATTTTTGAAGCGACGAAGTCCTGCCATTTTAAGAGCTCGAGTGCTGCACTTCTTCACTTCTTTTCTCCGCTCTAATCTTGTGATTCCTTCCATCCAAATCGAAGATCAAATTGAAGATCCAAGAGCTTGGATTGAAGATCTTCAACCATCGAAGAGAGATTTCATCGTTTGAAACGGAATTTTGGCGGATCAAGTTAGATTCTTCGTTGTCCCGATCTGAAGTGTGTTGCTTTTGAAGTGTTTAGGTGATTCGGTGAGTGGTGGTTATCTCTCACACGGATCCAAAGGAGTATATCGGATTGATGGCTTGATTTTGTGTTAAATAGTGATTTCCATGCAGTTTCGTAAACTTAAGTATAGATCCATTGTTCATGATGATTTGACATCCATTTTACTACATGTTAATCTATGCAAGTTCATTCATCAAGTTGTAGAGATATTTCTCATAATTCATGCTTGTTAGATTTGGATTCTTTATTTACAAGATTGCCATTATCGTTATAATTGTTTATTTGATCATGTTTGATTGCTTGATTACTTGGATTAATGATTGACTTGATCGATTGTTATAAATTAGTTTATTGATGATTTGATTTAGACAAGATGGTCGAAGGTGATTCAAAAGCTAAGGGAAAGGCTCTTGAATTGGAAAAGCTGCTCGTGGCATATGTCGGATGATGAAGCTCATACGGATAGATTTGATGATGATGTTGAGATGAAGCTTTGCTATGATGAGATGAAGCGAAGCATGATGTGAGATAGCCTTGGTTTAATCCAGACAGGATCATTCCAAGCATGTTGATGACTCAGTGAAATGGTTCGAGTTTGAGGATAATGGTTGGCTCGAGAGGCGCTTGAGCTAGTATGAGAATAGTTGTCGAGGAGGATGACTAGAAGGCTAGGATTTCATCGTTGTTGAAGGTCCTAGCAGGCTCAAAGCAAGAGTACGTTGGGCAGATTCGATAGTCCCAAAAGACTACAGTTGGTAGTCGAGTACTCTGGGCGGATTCGATAGTCCTAGGCACGGGCTGCGACAACGTGCGGAGTTATGTCTAGAACCGGGGTTACCATTAGCCCTTGACGGACGGCTGAAAGAATGTGTCGGTCATTCAATTAACGGTGGTATCGAAGCAATGATAACAGTGATAGCCAAAGTCATGGATGTTTGGTTGTATCGTCATTCGGTCTCAAGAGCGATATTTTCGGGGTGCTTATCTGATCTTGGTTTAGGCCTTGGTGATTTGTGCTTGGAAAACATCGCCCTTGAATCGAGTGATAATTGCTTTACCTTTTAATGTCTGCTTTGTTATGTTTATTTCTGCTTAGTGTGTCTGGGGGCTATCACTGTAGAAAGAGGTGGAGTGGGAGGGTTGGATTCCTATTCCTTTTACCTTTATGCTCTTTTGGTATGTTGTTAGTTAATTTACCGCTCACTAAGACTGTTGTCTGGCTCAAGGTTTTATGTACAACTCTTATTACCTTGGGCTGTTCATCCATTCTGGGATGGGCAGACTAGGTAGCAGGTGACAGGTGCTGTTCTTAGTTACCGACGATGCTGATGACGAAGACGAGCTGGAGGCTTGCATATTATTTTTCTAACTATATGTACTGGATGTTCCGCTGCTTGTATAATTCTCTGAGTGATATGTAGTGAGACTTGATGTATTGACTGTTCAGATGTTTGTATTCAACTATTATGAAGTTTAATTGATAAGATTCTATTTTGTGAAGCTTCACTATATATATTCTCTATTGTATTTTATCCATGCGCTGTGAGTAATACAATAGATTCTGCTGTTTTAACTTACCTTGGCAATCGTCCATGGCTGCCTAGCACACCTTACAGCGCACTGTTTCCTTGTTCAGTGCAGGGGTCATGGGCGGTCGTCACACTAATCCTAGCGGTAATCCCCAACAGGATATGCTAGGAGAGTGCCTTCGGTTTTTCCCATTCCTGGACAACTTGTGTGGACAAATGTCTGACGTCGCATTTCTAGATCACATTGATTGATCTCTATAAACGAATCATCTATTTGGTAGTGGAGAAGGTAAATTCTCTTAGCTTAACACCCTTTCCTGAGACATACGAGTTCAGAGTTATACGTTTGTTATGATGCCCCACCTCGAGACCCACATTAACAAATAGTATTACTGGGTAATACTATCTGCTAATGCAGAGAATAGGGTTGGATAGGAGCGACCATCTATAGCCTTGTCTTAAATATCTATTGAATACATCGACAATGCCTTTTTTTGTGGATCAGCATATCTAATAAATACTTAATACAAAGCCATAGGTGGCTATATGATCTATCGGAATAAAATACAACCACTAAAATGCGAAACACATCATAGAACAGCAGATAATCCCATATACACACACATATACAGATACATCACATAGTATACAAAATGATACATCACATATGTAGTATGACGACCACAATACAAACATGAGTCAAAAGAATATACATATCAAAGTAGCAAACCAAAAAGGACTACACAAAAAGCTATGACAAAAAGAGCTAGCAGAATAGTCCATGCAGAAGCAGAATAGGCTAAGTGCAAATGTACCAAACTTGAAACACCTCGGTCTGACCCGAGTATAAAATACACGGGTCAGTCTAGCTAAACAAATCAATAAAAGGTGATAGTAGAATAATAAAGCATAAGAGCATAATGATGTTCTTCTTCAACAAGAAGAAACAATAAGAAAGCTAACCATAGACATATGTAGGATATGCATCATGTATGACATATATGGTTCCACTAGGTGATAGAACACTATTGCTTCAATAAGCATAAAACACAAAGGAGACGAAAAATCTCATGAATCGCTAAAATGTAGCATGCCTCATATCATCGGCAATCATATATCAAATAAGAATGGTCTAGGGAATAGTATAATGTAAACTCCTAAAAGAGTAATTCCCAAACCCGCCATATCGGCAACTCCAAGGAAAACATAAGCAAAAGCCATCTCGATATAAGCCATAAGGCAAATGTCAAGAAGGGATATAAATCTCATACAACACCAAAAGGCAAATCCCATAAATAGCGCCAATAGGCAATCTCAATATATATACACGTCAATAGGAAAATCTCAACACCCCAGTGTAGGTAATGAAAATCTCAAAAGAACTCCCAAGAGTCCAAAAATCCCGAAGTAATCGCCACCGAATGGTTCAAAGGACAGATTCCAAAATGACGACACACAAGGGTAAAAATCATCTCAAAAAGGTTTTTCACGTGCTATTTTTGCCGAGTACTGTTTCACATAATAGGTACCTCGCCCAAAGGAAAATGCCGGAATAGCAAATACGCCACAATGGCAAACGTCCAAAGACAAATACGCTGTAATGGAAAATGTCCGAAGAAAAATACGCCGCAATGGCAAATACTCGAAGGTCCAGTACTGGCACGCCGACATGCAAATGTGTCACAAACTCTCGGAAAGGAACCCAAAAAGTGTTAACGTGTGTCCCATAGCACCCGTTCACACTAAACGGTTTATTAACCGCTATTAAATTTCACACTCAAAGCAGTAAAAGGTTCACCTCATATCATTGGTAAACTAGACTCGTAGGCCAAAACGATCAAACGGACAGGTTAGGAATTAACCGAAAGGATAAACGCACGTATCACATACTATGTGTTTTACCTAATCGTTTAACTCTCCTTCTCATTCGCTCGACAGTGCAAAAATGTGTATTTTGTATAGAAATTATAAGTTGGAGAAAACAAGCTTTAAAATAAATTAAAATCACTTTATAAACCGCTTTTGCAATCTATCTTATTATAGAGATACTAAAATTTTATACTTGAAAATAATATATAATAATTATTCCAAAAACCAATTTACTCGAAAAACATTTCAAAACTCATTTATAAAACTGGTGTATGAAATCCAGAAAGAATCATCAAGAAACATAGAAAAATGGTTGAGAAAACTAGAAAATTTGGCTAAGTGTTTAACATTGCTTACTGGGTTGGATATTGGGTCCAAACCCATTATCTCATTTCTGAAATTAGCCTTGTGAATGAACTGTATGTTCATTCTTTCTATCCTTGTCATTCTCTTCTTCTAACCTAGAGAGCTCTAAACCCAAATAATAGTTTCTTCCCCAAATCCAAATCTAAGCTCTAAATTAATTAAAAATCAAGGAGAAATTGGTAGCAAATCAAACAATGCATGTTTCTAGCTTCAATCCAAGACCAAAGCTTCAATCTTTGCTTGGTAAATCTGCTAATTTGCTGCAAATAAATCCTAAGGTGAGTTATAAACTCACATTTCTAACGTAAACAAGCTAGCATGTCGATTATATGTTAGTTGCTGAAACAAATTTTCTACGATTGAACCTGAAATGAATTTGGCCATATCTCCCTCGTTTCTTACCCAAATTGGATGATTTTAATGTTCTGGAAAGTTCATACTTTATACTAAAAGTTTCATGTTTTGAGTTTTATGAAATTTTGGAGTTAAATTGGTCAAAACTGTACTTCTTTGTTGCTGTCCCGAGAGCAAAATGACAGCGACAATGAATTTAGATCTGAAAATTGTTTGAGTCATAACTTTTTCATCCCTTATCGGAATTCAATGATTTTTGATGTCTTAAAAAGCTTAGGAAATTGTCTACAACCTTTCATTTAATCTCTTTACGAAATTATGATGTTTGAAAGGACGAAATTGGGTTTGAAACAGTGGGTATATTTCAAGCTGTGTATTTTCAAAGTTGAAACTAGAAATTAAATTTTCCATAACTTTTTCGTTACTTATCCTAATTCGTTGATTTTTGATGTTTTGGAAAGCTTTTAATATCCTCTATAACTTTCATACTTTGTGCTTTCTCAAATTTTGGGTTGAATAGGGGCGAACTGGCTAAACAAGCCACTGGCCTTTGTTTTTCCTATGTATTCACTTCCTAGCATGAGTCCGAATTTGAGACGTCGCAATTTCTTCGTCTCTTATCGGAACTCGACGATTCTTTTTGCAGTTTAAAGTACAAATGTTGAAAATTATTTCTACAAATTTTCAGGTCATTCCGACCAAGTTAACTTGTATATATCTGCTATTGAACTTGCACTCACACCTTGTTTTTATTGGAATTTTATAAGTTTAAACTTCCGATATTTTTCTGTATTTCTTGATGATTTTTTCTGGATTTCATACACGGGTTTTATAAATGAGTTTTGAAATGTTTCTCGAGTAAATTGGTTTTTGGAATAATTATTATATATTATTTTCAAGTATAAAATTTTAGTATCTTTATAATAAGATAGATTGCAAAAGCGGTTTATAAAGTGATTTTAAATTATTTTAAAAGCTCATTTTCTCCAACTTATAATTTCTATACAAAATACGCATTTTTGCACTATCGAGCGAATGAGAAGGAGAGTTAAACGATTAGGTAAAACACATAGTATGGGATACGTGCGTTTATCCTTTCGGTTAATTCCTAACTTGTCTGTTTGATCGTTTTGGCCTACACGGGTCTAGTTTACCGATGATATGAGGTGAACCTTTTACTGCTTTGAGTGTGAAATTTACTAGCGGTTAGTAAACCGTTTAGTGTGAACGGGTGGTATGAGACAAATATTAACACTTTTCGGTTTCCTTTCCAAGAGTTTGTGACACATTTGCCTATTGGCGGGCCAGTACTGGACCTTCGGGTCATTTGCCATTGCGACGTATTTGTCTTCCGACATTTGCCATTGCGGCGTATTTGTCTTCGGACGTTTGCCATTGCGACGTATTTGTCTTTGGACATTTGCCATTGCGGCGTATTTGTCTTTTGACGTTTGCCTTTGGGCGAGGTACCTATTATGTGAAACAGTACTTTGCAAAAATAGCAAGTGAAAAACCTTTTTGAGATGATTTTTACACTTGTGTGTCGTCATTTTGGAATCGGTCCTTTGAACCATTCGGTGGCGATTACTTCGGGATTTTTGGACTCTCAGGAGTTCTTTTGAGATTTTCATTGCCTACACTGGCGTGTTGAGATTTGCCTTTTGGCGTATATATATATTGAGATTTCCTATTGGCGCTATTTATAGGATTTGCCTTTTGGCGTTGTATGAGATTTTTATCCCTTCTTGACATTTGCCTTATGGCTTATGTCGAGATGGTGTTTTCTTATGTTTCCTTGGAGTTGCCGATATGGCGGGTTTGGGAATTACTCTTTTAGGATTTTACATTATACTATTCCCTAAACCATTCTTATTTGATATATGATTGCCGATGATATGGGGCTGCTACATTTTAGCTATTCATGGGATTTTTTCGTCTCCTTTGTGTTTTATGCTTATTGAAGCAATAGTGTTCTATCACCTAGTGGAACCATATATGCCATACATGATGCGTATCCTACATATGTCTATGGTTAGCTTTCTTATTGTTTCTTCTTGTTGAAGAAGAACATCACTATGCTCTTATGCTCTATTATTCTGCTATCACCTTTTACTGATTTGTTTAGCTAGACTGACCCGTGTATTTTATACTCGGGTCAGACCAAGGTGTTTCAAGTTAGGTACATTTGGACTGAGTAGAATAACTTTTATTTTATGAGTATTTTCAAATTATGAGGTTTATTGTGTCAAAAGCCTGAGTTTTTGTAGCAGGCCTGAATTTGAAAATTTTGAAGTTTTGAGTTGTTGTCTTATTTAAACTATGATTTTAATGCTTCATATGTTTTTAGGTGCATGCTAATATGTTTCAATAAGTTAAGTGCTGGTGCAAGAGGATATTTGAATGATTAATTAGCAAAATAGTAAGTATAAAAGTAAGCATGCTCGCATTTTAAACGCTAAAAATGAAAGGTATGAATTGCTAAGTGTTTATGTGTTAAGAATTATATATATATATCTGTATATATAAATATATATGTGTATATATTGTGTTCCGACCTTTTGGTCGATGTATATCTATAATTCATATTTATGAAATTGTAAAAAAGCTCTCCATGCAAAGGAGACTTTGTCGAATTTTTTCAAAAAATTAAACACTTAGAAAAATTTTGAGAAAAATTAATTAGTGAATATTTAGAGCCATCGATGAATGGTCTAATAAGTGTCCTTTTAAATCATAAAGTAAAATGGTTTAAAATTTGATAAATTTAGTGGAAAAAATATATATGACTTATTGTAGTATATTTATTTTTGGAATTAGAGTATGGAACAACTCTAATTTAATTTACTTTAAATTTAAAGTAAAGATGATTGAATTGAAAATTTAAGTAAGAGACTTCAAAATTTTCAAGTATTGAAGTTTGAGTTTTGTGTATAAAAGAAAATGGATTTGAGTGAAAACTCTTATAACAAATTTTTGAGAAAATTTCTTGTAATCCATTCTTGTGTTTTGCCTTAGTGCGATTCTTGTGATGACTTGCATTCATGCAGTCATGTGTTATGGTGGTAGCTTGAAATACCACCTATCTTTTGTTGATTCCTCTTTTGATGATTGTGCTTATTTGTGTGACTCCTTTAAAGGAGTTAAGTGTGTTTCAGTATATTCTAAAATGATTTGTAATGTTACCAATGATTCGGGTAACCCGTAATTAAAAAGTGGGCATGTCTTTTTGGTATAATCCGCTCTTAGAACAGAGGGATATACTTATTTATCGATTGTATGAGGACTGGGACCCAGTTGCCTTGTTATTGGGAGAAACCTCCCGATCTAGTTGCATATTGTTTGATATGTTTTTATTACAGTATTTGGGATTTCCAAATAAACTTTTCAAAAGTGGTTTGATTTAAGATCCCGAAGTAAAGTATAATTTGAATATAAAAGATATATATTTTAAAAGTTTTGAAATAAGAATTCGGTAATAAAGTCCAAAGAGATAATTTTCGTAAATGTAATTAGATTTGAAAATCTAAAATTGAAGATTAAGCCTAAGTGGGTAGTTTTGGGAATTGCATATTGTTTGTTGCATCGTAGGCTTCATAAGTCCTATTTATGGTAGGAGAACTATATTGGCTTGATCCTGTATCTAATTGGATACCCAATTAGATAGGGGTACGTAGGCAGTCACAAGTGGTAGTGATGCAGCCCCTAAAATAATATAACCCTTTTTTAATTAAAATCACATTTTAATTTATTAACAAGTAATCACAAAACCACGGGTTGTTACATTTGTAGAAATTAATTGAGTGATTAAGGAATGGCAATGTGGCATTCAAAGTGGAATGTGCTATGTGAAAGGTAAAACGTTACAGGTCGGGATCCCATTAAAGGTGGGTAACGACCGGAGAGATGTCATATTCGATGCTATCCAGCGAAGGGGTAGGTCGGTTTCTTATTGTTATAGGCGTTCAGTATTTGGACCCAAGCTATATCCCTCTAGAGGTATATTATACGGAAGGTACTCCCTTACCTTGCCATTATGTGAAATCCATTCTTCGAACAAGCCTTGTAAGATTTTGATCATAGAGCCTAACATATTCTGGAATTTAATAATTATGGCGACCCGCAAATCCATCCCTCTAAACCGACAATAAACCACACATGTCGACCCAAAGCGCATAGAATTGTAGATGATCATGAGAAAGAAAAGAGAGGGCGAGAAGAAAGAGAGAAGAAAGAAAAAGAGAAGAGAAGAAGAAGAGAGAAGAAGAAGAGAGAAGCAGAACCAAAACAATACACAATCTCACATCGTAGCGGAATAACATATAATATAGATCAATAATCTTCACAAAGAGAAACTATAATATACATAAATCAATATCATAGTACACAATAAGTAATTATCAGCTTGAACAGTTATAATAACCTGTCATCACAAATGTTGATAATTTACAACAACAACAATGCAACGGAAAAATAAATAGATATGTGTATACGACACTAAGATCCCCAACTCGCCTGCTGAAGCTCCGAAAGCACCAAATCTAAACCTAAGCATTGAAAAGGAAGAACGCCCGGACCAGTCTGGTAAACCAGTGTGAGAAAAACACACCTCAACTGAATTTACAAAGTTACCAAACTTTTCCTTTATCAAAACAAAATGTATCTCGTAAGACCACGTCTACACATAAACACAGACAGGTTTTTCCCTTACGATAACCAAACCATATCATATCAAATCATGTTATATCATAATAGTGTCTATTTTACGAATGGTAATCAACATAGCTGAAATTGTTACATTATTAAATTTCAGCAATACTAGGCTCTACAAACAAAATGGCACGTACGTAGTGGATTTTGGATTTCCATACAAATGACTAGGTGAAGGGACTACCTTCGGAACCAAATTCGCTACACCTCTAGAGGGATGTACCTAGGGTCAAGATACTCGACGCCTGAACCAACACAAGATTGGCATACCCCTTCCTGGATAGTACCGAATATGTCATCACTCCAGTCGTTACCGACCTAATCCGTGGCCACAAGCATACATATCAACAATAATCAGATACATGATGTCATAGCATGTAAAGATACATCTAGAAGAGTGATGACATCTCCTAATAGGAGCAACCCACTTAGCTTTGCTGCTTCTATTCTAGTTTCAGTCATTTCACAGGAAGTGAGGCCAAAAGTGGTATCAATTACCTTTCACATATCACATCATCATCATCCTTGAATGCCACATTGCCATTCCCGTTGACTACTAATTTCCTTCCACAAAAATACAACCTTTGAGCTCATATGTCTCAAGGATGGTGTTAAGCTAAAAGAAGTTGCATTCTCCGCCGTCACAGGATGTACATTTGTAAAAACCAATGTACGTAATTTTAGAAATGCAATGTCAGACACTCATCCATACAAGTTGTCCAGGAACAGGATAAACCGAAGGTACTCTCCTACCATATCCTATAGGTTAGTAGTGACAGCCCTTGCAATGGATATTTCATAAGGAAGAGACTACTGCTACTATATGTACGAGTGTTACGGCACGCGCTTCTCGCGTGAATTGTTTTCCTTATAAATTGTATATTTTTAATCAATCAAAAAAATGATTTTTTATTTTCAAGTGATACTAGGCTTTGTGTATTTGTAAAATTATTTTGAATTTGTAAAGTTAGTTTAATATTAGATCCTATTTTTAGAAGCATTTTGAATATGTAAAGCATGTTTAATTGTTAGATTCTACATTTATGGGCGTTTGAATTTGTAAAATAAGTTTAATACTAGATTCTATTTTTAAGTGATTAAGATTTGATAATATATGGAGGGTCATTTTTGGTAGTTCACATTGATACCAAAAATGTGTGACACCAAAGCTATTACAACTATTATTAAAGATATTGGGATTTTAACCCTAAATGATCAAAAAAGTCCTTCACTGTGAAAATTCTAAATATCAATATTATCGACCAACCTGCACAATCGTCGCATATAAATTGGTCCGAAGTGGTTTTCAGATAAATCTGATCCCGATCTCTTCGCACCAACAATGCAAAAGCGTTTCTCAACCTCAAACAGAAACCAAGTCTCACAGACTTATCACGTCTCCAACTTTCAACTTGCTATCCTTTGGCCAAGAAAGAGGCTCAATAGATTTGAGTAATCACTCCGCACTACACGAATCAACATTCTCAACACTAACGTTAATCAAACCTACACAGTCAGTTATGTACTAAGTGTACGACTAATTAGTTTCTACATCAAGTTGAGAAACTAAAAATGGCCAAATTTGATAATCGTTTTTTAACTATCAAAGCAACAAACAAAATCTAGCACATAAATAGTCACTGGGCCTGATTTTATTAATCATTTATAAATCAAATCACTTTCCAATTTTTCACTTTAAAAATGTGAATATAATTCCTTTACAAAAATCCATACTTAGCCTATCAAATTAAATTGATTTCACTATAAAACAATGTTATAATCTTGCTTCTATATTTATAAAACTTCTATTTTGTACAACATTTATATATTTATAAAATTCTATTTTATAAATCCATTCTTTTTAAAATTTCATTTGCTACGAAAATCCAATTATAACTCTTTTCACAAAAAATCTAATTTAATTATATAAATCCATTCATAAAATATCGACTTCAAATCCAATATAAAATATTGGTTTCAAATCCAATTATATTCATCATATTTCAATTTCAAATCCATTTATATAAATATATTTATAAAACATCGTTTAAAAGCTATTATGCTATTTATAAAATATACTTTTATAAAACCATTCGAAATCTCTATTTAAAGTATTTCACAAAACTATAATTTAATAACATCGAAAATCATACCTTTATTTATTTAAATAAATCCTTTCTCTTTTAAATCCATTCAAATTATTAAAACGTATATAATTATAAAATCACTTTGAAATCCATTTTTAAACAAAAACATCATTTTATTATTTTAAAATTCCAAAATGTGGCCCAATGCTACAACATCACTAAATAAGGTGATTCACATGGATAATAACAATCATGGCATCCAACACAACAAAAATCACATGATATAACATATATATCAATATCTGTAATAAAACCAACAATAGTGAGGAATCTTGTTAGATCCATCCAACCTGTAACCTGCAACAAATATGCATATGAGAATATGTACAATGTCTGCTTCGAGGCAGACGCGTGTACAAAGGGTCATCCGCTCATACACGGAAACGTATAGGGTATCATCCACTAAAATATGCGAGAATATATCCAACCAACCAATATATAAAATATACATCCAAACAGTCATCCAAAACAACATAATAAAAACATTCTCACTTATATAAAAATATAAGCGGGCCAGAGAGTGAGTTTTACTCACTTTGGTTGTAGTCGTCGTTGCAGCGTTTATTTTGACTAAAATTAAACGAGCATTTAATTTTGACCAAAGTTTTTCCTAGCTCCAAATCCATCCAAACTAGCTTTAAAGTGTAGCATTCGACAACACGAATCCAACGCCGTTTGTTTCGTGCGAAATAGATCCTGTATGAAATAGTCATGCATTTTATAAGTTACACGGTTTTATAAATAATTAATTACATCATTGACATAATTAATCACCGTAATTAATTCACGTGCTACTCTCCCAGATCCCGCAAACCCACACGTCGACCGACTTCATCCATCGTCGCTCCACCAACGATCCACCTGACGACGATCAGAGGTCACCGCTGCCTCCGCCTACATGCGCGCTACCCATGCACTAAGTGCGGCCCCACCACATGCCACCAATTGCCAGTAATTCCCCCTCAAACGCCACACGAATGCGGCCCCATCTCTCCATCCACGCTGCGTTAAATCAGATCACCACCGTTGAACTTGAAGATCTCGATGCGCTCTAAAATTTTCTAGTTGGAAGTTTTTATTAATTGTCTATGGATTGTGAGATAATTGAGGAAGAAGCATGGTAATTTTCGACCATTGAATTGAAGGTGGCGGCTGCGTGAAAAAGATGGGTTAGGGTTTTAGTTTAAGGGTTCTTTTATATAAAATTTCATGCACTATTCATCCGCGAAATTTTCGAACTCCAAACGAAGCGTGCCGCTTGGCGTTCCTAATGTTTTACCCATATTCTGAACACAATGCAATATATATTGGAGGCCAATTCCATCATATACAGAAGATAGGTTTTCGAAATTGAATTATTTTAATTAAAGTCCTTTAATTGATTTCTGTGGTTTCTAGCTCGCACGGTCAAACCGTAAATACAATCAACACAAAATTTGAAGTCCTATAATAACTCTCTATTACGGATCCAATGAAACTGGTTTTGTCGAATCCGAGACAGTGTCAAAAATGACTATTTTTACACGTTAATTAAATATTAAAACTTCCAATTTCTGCCAAATCGCTTTTAATTCAATTTTAAAACTTCACTAACTTCATTCAAATTCAAATAGCATTTAAAACAACATTAGAAATTATTTTTATTTACATTAGGTTCCAAATTCAATTAATTAACTCATTTAACTTATAATATTCATTTTTCAATATTTAAATTCAATTAAATATTCTAAATTCAGGCGATTGAAAAACTGGGTCATTATATTCTCCCCCTTAAAAGAATTTCATCCCCGAAATTACTAAGTAAGAAAGATTCTACAACTCCATTAAATTTCAAAACCAATTAGTTGAAATAGATTATCAAAATCTTTTAAGTATTTAACTTTTCCAAAATCATTTAGTTGCAACTTTAAAAAAAAAATCTTTTCTATGTTTCCAAATTCATTTATAGTTATAAACTAATACCACTTCAAAAATCAACTAATATCATTTCAATTTATAACTTAAAAATTAAAACATTTAGTTATCAAAAAAATTTCCAAAATTTCCTCAAAAAAATTTTAACACCTTGCATTTTCAAAAAAATTCGCCAGAGTCTCTTTTGCGTGGTTCGATCTAAAAAAAATATAATAATATATATCACAAATATACATCTCATCTCAATGATGAGGCATCCCGTAGGAAAAAAAGTGTAAAAGTACGATATGTAATTCGAGATATGTACCTTATATATTATTAGCAAGCATATATAAGCAATATATTGCGAAAGCGAGCTCCAAATGCAAAGCAAACGCCATCTGCACCTACTAAACACTCAACAAACATTGAGAAATATATATAGCAAATAATATCAATATACAACATAAATAATACAATAATTATATGCAAATGAAATACATGCAATATAAGCAACCATCAAACAACTAATTCCCATCCAATGTCATAACCAAATCAATATGCATTTTCAAATGTCAATAGTTTTAATTATTAACTTTCCTTTCTTGTTAACATTTAATTGATTTGTATTCAATTACATTCATTACTTAGTATATTTTCTTATAATACTAATAACACTTATGATTTATTTCCTAAATCACTTACTTAAGTTCAATTTACATTTTTATACAACATTTTTTAATGTTTATTATCAATCCACAACTTAAGTTTATTAAATTCTAACAATAACATTTCTAATCATATTCCGTTTACTAACTTATTTCATTAGTTCAATTCAATTCATTTATTCCTATTCAATTACTAATTTATTTTACAATCAAAGTTGAATTTCATTTTATAACTTAAGTTCATATTCATTCCATTAATTTCTTATTGTTCAACTTAACTTAAGTTATGTTTCATTTCAATTCAAATTTAGATTTCATTTCTTAACACTCTTACTCAATCATATAGAAATTTGTTTTACTTACTATCTCTCAAATTATAAGTTATAAAACTTATTTATGTAAGATTCCATAAATATTTACTTAAGTTTATTCATAGTCTAAAATTTCAATTCATGGTTATATAATCACTTTATCATTCAAGTTTAGATTTATTTTCATTTGATTCATTTTTATTTGATGCATTGCAAATTCATTTCGATTTATTTAACTTGGCTTAATTAAACTTCAATTCATATAATTCATTTTACTAATTTAATGTATTTAACTTTACTTACGTTAAATTTTATCTTTGTACCTTAATTTCAAATGTTCTTTCCTTGTATATATTTCTCTCAAATTCTTTTTATTTATAAATCACTTTAAAAAAATTATATTTATATAATTTCACTTTACTTCTTTGATTATATAAGTTCATTTCAATTTTTCTTATCTTTGTTTAAATTTATAATAATAGCTTTTATTTAAACATAATAATAAATAACAAATGATAATAATCAAGTATTACCATTCCTTAACAACCAACAAATTATATACGATTATAAAAAATATAAACAAGGTAAAATTATTTCATTTACCCAAGTTTGAAAATGATACTATGTTCAAGTGTTTAGAGATCCCTATCGATAATGTTAGCAAGATGCATCAACCAGAACCCATAACCCACTCAACAGCTCAATCAACATAATATAAATCATTTTTATATCACTAACAAATACGCGCTCATATATATATACACTCAACTCATTCTATGGTATCACTAACCATACCTATAATGAGTACACATCAAAGCCTAGGAGTATACTAAACCTAAGCTCCGATACCAACTATGACGACCCGTAAGTCCGTACCCTCTGAACCGACAATAAACCATACATGTCGACCCAGAGTGCATAGAATTGCAGATGATCATGAGAAAGAAAAGAAAGGGTGAGAAGAAAGAGAGAAGAAAGAAGAAAAGAATAGAAGAAGAAGAGAGAAGCAGAACCAAAACAGTACAAAATCTCACATCACAGCGGAATAACATATAATATAGATCAATACTCTTTACAAAGAGAAACTGCAATATACATAAATCAATATCAGAGTACACAATAAGTAATCATCAGCTTGGATAGTTATAATAACCTGTTCTCACAAATGCTGATAATTTACAGCAACAACAACAATGCAACGGAAAAATAAACAAATACGTGTCTACGACATGAAGATCTCCAGCTCGCCTGCTGAAGCTCCAAAAGCACTAAATATGAACATGTAAATATACTCGATCTGACCCAAGCATTGAAAGGGAAGAACGCATGGATCAGTCTGGTAAAACAGTGAGAGAAAAACACACCTCAACTGAATTTATAAAGTTACCAAAACTTTTCCTTTATCAAAACAAAAGGTATCTCGTAAGACCACGTCCACACATAAACACAGACGAGTTTTTCCCTTATGATAACCAAACCATTACATATCAAATCATGTTATATTATAATAGTGTCTATTATACAAATAATAATCAACATAGCTGAAATTGTTACATTATTAAATTCTAGCAATACTAGGCTCTACAAACAAAATGGTAGGCACGTAGTGGATTTTGGATTTCCATACAAATGACAAGGTGAAGGGACTACCTTCCAAACCAAACTCGGTACACCTCTAGAGAGATGTACCTAGGGTCGAGATACTCGGCACCTAAACTAACACAAGACCTGCCTATCCCTTCCAGGATAGTATAATATGTCATCACTCCGATCGTTACCGACCTAATCCATGGCCACAGGCATACATATCAACAATAATCAGATACATGACGTCATAGCATGTAAAGATACATCTAGAAGAGTGATGACATCTCCTAATGGGAGCGACCCACTTAGCCTTACTGCTTCTATCCCTATTTCAGTCACTTCACGGGGAGTAAAGCCAAAAGAGGTGTCGATTACCTTTCACATATCACATCATCATCTTTGAATGCCATATTGCCATCCTTGTTGACTACTAATTGCCTTCCATAAAAATACAAACCTTGAGCTCGTATGTCTCAAGGATGTGTTAAGCAAAAAGAACTTGCCTTCTCCGCCACCACAGGATGCACGTTTGTAAAAATCAATGTACGTAATCTTAGAAATGCAATTTCCGACACTTATCCATACTAGTTTTCTAGGAACACGACAAACCGAAAGTACTCTCTTACCACATCCTATAGGATTAGTAGTGACAGCCCATGCAATGGATATTTCATAACGAAGAGACTACTACTACTATATGTATATTGGGATTTTAACCCCAAATGATCAACAAGCAGTCCTTCACTAATTCCATTCAAATTCAAATAGCATTTAAAACAACGTTAGAAATCATTTTCATTCACATTAGATTCCAAATGCAATTAATTAACTGATTTAACTTATAATATTCATTTTTCAATATTTAAATTCAATTAAATATTCTAAATTCAAGCGATTGAAAAACGGGGTCGTTACAATAATGGTAACAATTTCGGCTAAGATTCATAAGTTTATTTGCAAGGGCTTTTAAAAAGATGTTATTAAAAATAATATCAAATGATTTTATGTAGAAAATGTTGTTGGTTATCATAAGGTAAAAAACATATTCCGTGTTTATGTGTGAGTAGTCTTATGAGATACCCTTTTGTTTTAAAAACATCCGTATTTGAGTTTCTCACACTATTCCCATCACTGACCCGAAGTTTATTTTTTTATCCCTTAAACTCTGTGTGCCCTAATTTTCTCGATCAACCAAGTAGTTAGGAAAGCTTGGAGCATTTTGGAATGGAGCATGGAGCACAGATTATTTCGGGTCTTCTGAAGAAGTTATCTATATTCCGCTATATCCTTATTATGTATCTACCAGCACTTGTAAGGATAGACCGTTATAACCAGCTGGGTTAGTACATGCCGTAAATCTGATAAATCATTTGGAGTGATTGTATATATCTTCCATATGTAAAATTATAAGTTGTTTTAATGCGATGTGAGATTCTATTTGTTCTATCTTCTATCTTTATTTTCTTTTACCCTATGATTATTTTCTTCTCCAACACTTGAATTTGCAGCACATGATTACCCGAGGATGTATTAGTGTCGATCTTTGAGGGTCAAGGAGGTGGGTCGTCACATACAACCTCTATTTCAAACTTCAAAAATCCACATCTCCAAATCTACTCATTTTTAGACTAAGCAACCAACATGAGAGTTGTTTACTTCCGTGTCTAGTATTTTTAGAAATTGACCGCACTCGATTTCACCGAGAGATGAGCGAGCAATCGTCGAAAGACAATAAGTGGGAATTTTTTCCTTAAACTTTGAAAAATGATTTCTCGTGAATGGCTTGGAATTACTCGGCGCCGTAAGCGTCGTTGGGTTCGTATTAGAGAGTAGTATTTTTGGTAGAAATTTGGTAAGATTTCTCGTCGATGTTCGACGATGGTTGAAAGCTAGGTCTTGGCTTTTTCGGCAACTCGGGCGATGATGGGGAAATCAGAGAGTGGCATCGGGTCCAGCTTGGAGAGCGCTGCATTTCGGTGGAGTTTGGTAGGAAACGGTGACAATAAGTGTCACACATTTTGCGGACCTGGGCGTGAATGTTTAGGTTGGATTTCAGCTAGAGGAACCGAAGGTGGGGGCGTAGGTACCAATGCAGAGAGGTCGGCAAGTGGAGATGGATAGCGGTCTCGGATGGATGATCAGAGGTTCATGGCAGGTGATGCACATGCACGATGAAGCACATTCATGGGTTGGAAATTATGATGGAGCTTTGCGTTTTGATTTGGGGGAAGGAGGGAATTACGGGTTCGGGTTTGTTATGTTGGCGGGCTTGGCTTATTTGATTTTGGGTGAGTTATGTTTGAAATAGATTAAATTATTAAGTTAAACTATGTTATGTTTAAACTAAGATAATTTGCTCATCCATGATCCTTTTTGGTCACGGAATTTTGCATTAGGTTCGTATCGATGAACACTACGATATGGAACTAGATTGGTGACAATTGGAGCTAGTGGAATTTTACGTTGAACTCAAATGTCGTTCGAATTCAGACGGAACCAGAACGTGCAAGCGACAACTAGAATAATGGTGAGTTAAACTCACCTTTTTGGTTAACCAATATGTTATATAGTTGATAAAAATTATTGATTGGTTGTTTGGATGATCTACTATTTTATCAGTTGGTTTGAATTTATTCTCGCCTTAGGAGCAGATAACCTTTTATATATACCCGCCTAGTAGCGGATGAACCATATTATATGATTATATATTGTTTGTGATGTAGGAAAACAGGTTGGAGGGATCCAACAGGATTCCTTACCGCCATTGAATATATTTATATATATGTACTGATATATATAAGCCGTGATGCAAGGGACAGGTTAAAAGGATCCAACAGGATTCCTCGCATTTGTCGAAATGTTTTCTATAATATTCATGTTATATGATTATTAAATACAAGCTTGATTGTTGACACTATGGGGTATGACATTGTTATATGCTCAAACTTAAACCCAGTAGTAATAGGAAATCAATATCGATATTGGTTAAGCATTTGGTAGCTATTGGCTTTGAATTAGTATTTTAAAAACATTATAAATTGCCGTTTGAGTTGGAGTAGGTTTTTGAGACAGGAAATGGTTTTAAATCAAAAATTGGGTTTAGGAATTATTTTGTTTTAAAGGATTTAACTCCTATTTTACTCCAACCTTTTTATCTGTCTTTTCTAAGACTATTTATTTATAACCAACATTATTTTAAAGATTATTTATTTATAATTAATATTTTTAAAGATTATTTATTCATAATTAATATTGTTTAAGGTTACTTATCAATATTTTTGAAAAGTTAATTATTTAAATGATTAATATGGCTTGAAATTAATAATAAGGATTTATTTATAATGTTTTGGAAATTAATTATTATAATAATAGTAAAGATTTGTTATTATTGTTTGTTAGTAATGTTTTTGAAATTATTATTCTTAGTTTAAGATGTTTTGAAGTTAATAATTACTATTTATTTATAATGTTTATTGTTAATAATTATTATTATATAATGGTTTTATGAGTAAATGATCTTTATTGATTTATAAACGTTTTCGAGACCTATAAATAGGGTTTTATAAATGTACTTGGGTTTCATAAGAGGAGTTTTATAAAATGGTTTGAAGACTTAAGAGAAGATTATTTGCAAGGTAAAGGAGTTTAATAAATGGTTAGATATTTATAAACGAATTTTAGAAATGGGTTTATAGAATTATAAGAGGAGTTTTATAATGAGTTTTATGGATTTATAAAGAGTTTATAAAAGGCTTGAGAAATAGTTTATAAAGAGTTATACATGATTTTAGAGACATACAAAGGGTTTATAAATGATTTCTAGAAATGTATAAAAAGAATTTATAAATATTTTGATATTTGTAAAAGAGATTATTAACGATATTAGGGATTTATAAAGAAATGTATAAATGATTTTTGAATTGCATGGAAGGGGAAATCTTTCTCAGTTTTGTGAATATACTTATATCGTTGAGATAAGTATATGGATAATTTTCCAAGTATTGAAAATATAGGGATTTATGGGTATACCTTTTTAAAGGTATTTTTATACAAGTAATTGACAAAGAGATTTCAATTAATGAAAAAATAATTAAAGAGGGTAGTGGTTGCTTATGTGCTTAATCAATGGTGGTTTTCCAGTTAATAAATCCCTAATTTGAGTGTTTGTTTATTTGATAGTTAAATAACTGAATATAAAATATGGACTCAAAATGTAAATTTAGAAATATCTAGGAGAAACACGTGAGTTATATGGCACAGTCATCTCAGATAATGTTGTACTATGCATATAAATCTCGTTTCGTTCTCCTAGGAAAAATGATAAGGAAATCCATCCACTAACGGTTAGGAGGTGATCTCCGCCCTTATCTTTTACTGTGTATTTCCTAAAGAACCGGGTTGAGTTCATCGAAAACTATCAAATGTTGTTTTCGAATAGATCGAGATCGGATATGTTATCCAAAAACCACTTCTGTCCAACTCAAGCGTTCGAAGTAAAGACATCAGGAATATGATGGAATTAAAGACGGAGCTCTTTGAAGTGCAAGGGATGCTTGCTACTAATCCTGAGGATGATTCCAAAAATGGATGTAGTAGAATTAGCACCTTCGCTTTCGTTCAGTCACAAAACGAACTTGTATAGATGAATGTTGATACTGCAGTGTTGCCTGGAGGGCAATGTTAGCATTCCAAGTGGGAAGTGCTATATAAAAGGTAAAACATAGCCTCAACCTCATCAACCGAGAAGTGACAAAAATCGGGCATGCAGCAGGGCCAAGTGGGTGGCTCCCATCAGGGTATGGTCATTCCAAATCTAGATCGATTACTATCTACTCATGTATGCTTCAGAGCCTATTAAACAAGGGGTGATTATATTTGATACTATTAATCAAGTGGTAGGCCAATTCTTTGTAGCAGAGGTACAAGATGTTCTTACCAGACCCCGGTGCATTTTACCTAGAGATGTACATGAAAGTCTATAGTATGGTGGATCGATTATACAAATGACAAGTATATGACTAATTTAAACTATAGTGTATAATAAAGTATATAAATAGGAATGATCACACTAGGGATTTTATACTTGTTCGGACCTCCCGTCCTACGTCTAGTCCCGAAGCTCCTCTTCGGAATTTCCTTTTACCAAATAACCCTCACTTTACCCGGAGGAACAGGTTTATAATAGCAGAGTTTCTTTGTCAATTGTGTGTTCTCTTTTACATGGATTTTGACTATATAGTACAAATGCTTCCAATATATATCTAGAGAGTATTGTCTATGAGGAACTGTATATTTGGAAGAGTAGAATACAAGTATAGATTGCTAGAGATCAAGAATATATCAGAGTATACGAGTAAAGAGAACAAGTAAGTAAGGTTGTCAGGTGTGTTCTTTCTCTTGATTCTTGAAGATATATATAGTTGTAGAGAGATTCCTTGAGTAGTTGCATCCATTAACAAGTGCTCTACAGTTGCTTCTGATGATGATGAAGAGTTGCAGCGAAGAGAAGCGAAGATGTCTTTTCAAATGCGGTAGTTGTAATTTGAATTTTAAATTCCGAGTTCAGCATCAGACGTCTGGTATTTGTTTCAGACGTCTGGCTATATTTTTTTTTAATATATAATAGCCTTTCAGATGTCTGAGTGCATCAACCAGACGTCTGATCCTGTCTGTTTTGTATTCTAGAGGATTTCTTCAGACGTCTGGCTAGTGCACCCAGACGTCTGAAAACTGTGCATGTTTACTCTGTGCATCTATCTTGTTGCTCCATCGATCCTATTGACTTGTAGTCTCTTGTAATGTTCTTTGAGCCTTGTTCTTGTCTTTCTAGTGATGTTATTCTAGCAAGCTCTTGTATATATACATATATATACATTTGATTTTCATTGTATAGTTGTTGTCATTAAAACCATGGATTTGATTTCCTAACAATCTCCCCCTTTTTGATGATGACAACTATACAATGTACTTATATATAATTTTTAAAAATCTCCCCCTGAATATGTGCTTTCCATTATCTCTCCCCCTTTGTCATTATCAAAAAAGAATGAGAGAATCATATTTGTAAATTCCAAAATCTTTCCTTTTGTTTCTCCAAGTACCTACAATAAATAATTTTTGGTACCCACTCACTATGTTAGGGTCCGGGAGGTTAGGTCTTTGGAAACCATACCCATTTGGGTGTGGTTGAGCCTTTATAAATATAATTTTCATTATTAACTACCATATCAAAATAATCATCAATGTATTTTTCTCTACATTTCCAATTAACAAGAACCCGAATACTTAGATAATTTTTATTCATATTTTCGTTTAATGATTTTGTACTTCTAGAGAAATTATAAACATTATTGGCCATAACAGTAGTTGAATTTCTATAAGAATTTGATCTAGACTTTACTCGAAATTTAGTACTAGCACTAACATTTTTTCTATACATGAAAGCGTATCTAGTGCTATTTCTACGATCAGTTTTATTATATCCTAAACCACTTTTGTCATGTAAAGGTCAAGAACTAGATAAAATCATGTTTAAATTGTTTTGACCTTTATTAAATTTTGTGACTTCAATGTTAAGTTTATCAAATTTAGCTTTGAAGTCAAAATTATTATTTTCAAAAGAAATATTACTGTTTTTCAAAATATCATTTTGCTTGTTTAATTCAGAATTCTCCCTTTTTATCGTACAGTTCTCATTTTCGAGAAGAAAAATGCGAGATTCTGAATTATCTAAAGATGATTGTAATAAATCATTTTGTCTTTTCAAATCTGTAATTTCTTTTGAAAAAATTTCTTTTTCTTCTTCAAACATAGTATTTTTATTTTGCAAAACATTGATTTCCTCCAAAAGATCATTGTTTTTATCTTCTAACTGCTTATTTTCTTTTTGTAGGAACTCTTTTTGTAAAACAAATTCTTCTATGGTATTTTCAAAACATTTAGTTTGTTTTATCAAAAATTTATTTTCCTCTTTTAAACTGGACTTTTAACTTTTCTAAAGCAATTCTATTAACTTTATTCAAGGTTTTACAATCTTTTAATAATTCATCATGTGCTAACAGAAGATCTTTATATAAAGAATCTAAGCATACCGATTGTGATCTGAGTTTAGCCATGAAGCAATTGTTTTTTTTCTCCTTTGATTCTTCTTTATTGCTTTTCCTCTTCCTATTGCCTTGACTAGATCTCTTTATAGCCATTTATTCTAGGATGCTGTTACGATCTCTAGAATCCCAGGCTTTGATACCAATTGAAAGTCTATAGTATGGTGGATCGATTATACAAATGACAAGTATATGACTAATTTAAACTATAGTGTATCAATAATAAAGTATATAAATAAGAATGATCACACCAGGGATTTTATACTGGTTCAGACCTCCCGTCCTACGTCCAGTCCCGAAGCTCCTCTTTGAAATTTCCTTTTACCAAATAACCCTCACTTTACCCGGAGGAACAGGTTTACAATAGTAGAGTTTCTTTGTCAACTGTGTGTTCTCTATTACACGGATTTTGACTATATAGTACAAATGCTTCCAATATATATCTAGAGAGTATAGTTTATGAGGAACTGTATATTTGGAAGAGTAGAACACAAGTATAGATTGCTAGAGATCAAGAATATATCGGAGTATAAGAGTAAAGAGCACAAGTAAGTAAGGTTGTCAGGTGTGTTCTTTCTCTTGATTCTTGAAGATATATATAGTTGTAGAGAGATTCCTTGAGTAGTTGCATCCATTAACAAGTGCTCTACAGTTGCTTCTGATGATGATGAAGAGTTGCAGCGAAGAGAAGCGAAGATGTCTTTTCAAATACGGTAGTTGTAATTTAAATTTAAATTCCGAGTTCAGCATCAGATGTTTGGTATTTGTTTTAGACGTCTGGCTATATATATTTTTTGTATACAGTAGCCTTTCAGACGTCTGAGTGCATCAACCAGACGTCTGATCCTGTCTGTTTTGTATTCCAGAGGATTTCTTCAAACGTCTGGCTAGTGCACCCAGACGTCTGAAAACTGTGCATGTTTACTCTGTGCATCTATCTTGTTGCTCCATCAATCTTATTGACTTGTAGTCTCTTATAATGTTCTTTGAGCCTTGTTCTTGTCTTTCTAGTGATGTTATTCTAGCAAGCTCCTGTATATATACATATATATGTACATTTGATTTTCATTGTATAGTTGTTGTCATTAAAACCATGGATTTGATTTCCTAACAGTACTATCATAAGGTAGTTCCTTACATTGTTATAGTATGGAATCCATTCTCCAATACGAGCTTTATGAACTTTGTTGTGCCAAACTATGCTGAAACGTGAGATTTGAGCATTTTGGCTATATTCATATTTTACTTTGACCCCTAGACACTACTATAATATCAATGGACTTTCTATAGAAAATATTTTGGTTATCGTAAGGTAAATACACATCCGTGTTTATGTGCAGCATGGTCTTACGAGATGCTTTATTTGAAAGGTTTTTGATAAACATTAAATTCCTTTTGGGTGTGTTTTCTCATGCTGGTTTACCAGATTGACTCGGTGTTATTTTATTATAATGCTCGGGTCAGACCGAGCATATTTATATATTGATTTGGATGCATTGGAGCTCAGGAAACAAGCTGGAGGTCTAAGACGTATCTACGTATTTCTTTGTGTTCCGCTGTGTTTTTTGTTGGTTGTATTTTTTAGAAATTGTAAGGACGTGCTGTTATAACTATCCGGGCTAAAATATGTTAGTGTACTCTGATTGGTATATGTATATTACGTTTTTCCTTTGTGTAAAGATTTGTAGTATATTATAGATTATTCGTTCCACTGTGAGATTCTGTGTTGTTAGTTTCTTCTTGTCTTCTTTCTTCCTTCTTCTTTTCCCTAACTATCCGCCTTTCCATTCAATTTAAGTGGATTATGTATGGTCGATTGTCCAGTTAAATTGTACGAAAAAGTGGGTTGTTGCAGTATCACTCGAGTCTAGCCTATATACTTGTTGTATGCTTGTTTATGATGTAGACTTATGTAACCATGTATATTTTAAGACCTGACATAGTCTGTATATGTATATGTTTGTATATGTGAGTTTAGTATTTCCCCTTTTGTAGACTCATACTATAGAGAGATATTTGGTGTATTATATCTTTGTTTTGACGTGTGATTCTGTGTTGAATATTATATGATATATTGTTCTATTCGAATTAAGCCAACGTGTTTGTTGTTTTGTGCCAAGGCTATTCACGTTTATATAGAGAGATTTGAGGTAAAATTTGACGTGATAGTGTTAGCCCAATGAAATAGACATGGATGATCGCTTCTTTCTAGCCCTGTTATCTATATTACTCGATAATATTACTTGTAATATTCTTGGATAATATGGGTATAATGATGGGGCATTATTGTAGAGATGTAAGAACAACAATTTTATAAATAGGGATGTTCCTCTAATTATGACTAATATATGTGTGTGTGCGCATCTCAGTTTCTTCTTTCCAAATCTTTTCTCGTCTGTTGTTTATTATTATTATACTCTTCTTTTTTAATCTATAGATGTAATGACAATGTTTCTTCAGATGTCTATTGAAAGCTTTTATTTTATATTCTCAAAGCTATTTTATTACACTATTTATATCTTTAAAGGCAATTCTAGTTTGTCTAATTATGATGAATTTTTTCCTTTTATTTTGAACCATTGTGATTTTAGTTTTGCTTAGACCTTTTTCAAGAAACTATCAAATTTCCAATGCTTTTTCTAATTTTAAATTGACTTGGTGATTATCGGTTGAGAAACAATTTGAATGACAAAGTTTTGATGCATTGTTCTCCAAAATCATTTGTTCTTACTTGATTTTTTCTAATGGTTTGTTCTTTTATTATAATTAGTATTATTGTGAGATCAAGCGACAAGTGTTACACGTGTGCTAAACAATATTTAGTACAAAGCGTGCATGTGTATGTGCAGCACAAAAGTATAATACAAACAATAGATGTTCCATGCATAAAAAAATTTATCTATACAAATGACACGTGCTTTGCTTGAGATACAATTATTATTATAAATGACACAAGATATCCGAGACGATTAAAGGATAGAAGTTATAATTTGAAAAGCTTAAATGTCAATTGCTACTAGTTCAATATATGTAAAACATGTAAAGACGAACTATTTTTGTATTATTTATTTTCTCTCATTCTATTAAGGTTTTAACACTAATATAACAAAAACATGAATATAGCACATAAAATGTTATTAGAAAATAAATTCATATAACTGACAATGTTAATCACACTATTAAAGTTACGATTATTGTTCATTTTCTTAGACTTAGTTTCATCTTTTGTTAGTGTTATTAGTTGTGTAAAAAAACATCTATTATCTGTGGAAGTTGGTACAAATGACATTGGAGGTAATGTTAATATTATATATTAGATTGTATGTACATTTTCATGTGAATACATGTGTATCAAACGTAATTTATAACAAAATATATATTAATAACCATACATTTGCGTATCAATACAATTTAATAGAAAATTCGAGTATAAAGAGATTGTATTTTCAAGTGTAATTAATTCAGTAAAAAATACATATGGTTAAAAGTGATTTCAAAACATTAAAATTAAATTAAGAAAGTGCAATTACAAATATATAATTTTAATTTTCAACTGTATCATTTTTTTTTAAATTAACTTTTAGGTATAAAGGAAAAAAATATCATACAAATTGCTATTAAGAAAAGAAAATTTTATTTATTATTAAATGAAATTATATTTAATTTTTAAATATAAAAATGAGTGTGTTTCTAAAAAAAATTATAAAACTATAAAAATACATAATAAAGTGTGCATTTGATACCAACTAAGCAAAATCATAGTGATCTACTGATATCGAGATTAGAAAAAACATTAAAATGAAAAAAAACTAGCATGTAAAAAAATATTATGATCGAGATTTGAATATACGACTTAATATTATTTCAATTTTCAACTGAAAACAAAGATTAATTTTTAACTTTATTGGCATGCAAACACATGACGTCATTAGTGACATTTCTGAAACTTCAAGGTCGAACAAAAATAGTTCTAACTCTACTCTAACTATTAATATAAATAATAATATAATAATAATGCTGATAATATATATTGTATTATTTAAGATTTCAAGATTTTGAACTTCGACAATTTGCAAAGAACAAAGATTTGTTGTTAATTGTGTTAAAAAGGATGCTAAACAGAAATTAAGAACTCGTTTTGTATTTTCAATGAGGTCTAAAATATTTGTGCTAATACTCAAAATTAGGATCTTATAAGAATAACATATTTATTTAACGAAAATGCTAATTTATCCGAAGCAAGTCGCGTAAATTTAGGCGAACAGTTCAAATATAATCAGACCCTTTGAAATAGGCCTGTAAACAGATACTTTCGAATAAGGATAGTGTCATACCCCCATCCGCATCCGCATTCGAAATTAGTTTTGGATAACGGATATCCACAACCACCATACAAAAGGGTATCAGGTAATCATCTAATCTGCTAACTACCGCTAAATTGAAAAATATAAATAGAAAATTTTGGTTTTGCATAATTTTTTTCAATCTCATTGATTATAAAAGTGTGAAAAATAAATAAATAGAATGATAATAAATAGTTTTTAGTGATTAATAAGCATTAAATTCATATAATACAAACTATTAGCCTAATAAAAAAATAACCACAAGTATCGTGGAACTAAAATATACAAAATATTAACTATGTCAAATTCTATTCATACACCATTAATTGCTTTACCTACACCATAAAATTTTTAATAAAACATTAGACAAAATAACCCTTGTTTAATAAGACATAATAATCAATATTAAAGAATAAAAAATTCATCGTCTAATCAATACATTTTTATTCCCAAGTAACTAAAATTTATATATTTTGTTATTTGAGTTAGATGTTCCTTTCAAGTATCAAATTCTATTTATACAGTTTCAAATTGTATACATTTATAGTCAATTTAACCTTTACCACTGTAAATTAAATATAAAATGTTAAATTTTAAATTTCATTATTGAAATTATTACTATTCATAGAGTACTAAATTCTTCTCTAACTCTTACTTAAATTAAACCAAGTGTAAATTTAACTTCAAAATTTGAAAAGTTAAGCAATTTACTATCAAAATAAATTTGATTTGATATATATAAATAATTAAATAAATGTCGATTTTATTTAAGGTATTTGAATTTGAAATTTGAAATTTACAAAAGTGAAATTTGGGAAATTAGGAACCGTAGTTTGATTGATGCATGAATTAGAAAATTTTATGAAATTAGAAAAGTGTTTTGTTTCATTCCAAAGTGATGGTAATTTCGTAATACATATAGTGTATGTTAAGGAAAAAATAGTGTATTTGAGTTTAGCTAGTTTTTTGGTGTATGTATAGTAATTTATGGTGTATGAGTAGAATTTGCCATTAACTATAATCTTGACAAAACTCGAATGGATAATTTTCTGATGTCATATCCTTTTTTTCAGGTATTGGATATTTATCCGCTTTTCAGATACGAATGTGGATAATTTTCGGATATTTTGGATATCCATTGACAGAACTATTTTGAAACTCGAAGTTGGAGCCCCTGCAACTCTTCTCTATTTCGCATGAAACACCCGAGATTTCGTGGAATGTAGCACAGTCCTTATTCAACAACCCATCATCTGTAGTTTTTAAAAGGCAGTTTCACATTTGGATAAGAAGAGGTCGTTTTTTTAAATAATTTTTTTACTATTAGAGGTACTAGTGAAATCAGTTTCCTCCTAAGATTTTAATCTACTCTATAAAATTTCCCTTCTTACTTTTTTACCCTAATCATCATTTTAATGTTCAATAATCTTCAATTCAAAATCTATAATTAAAATAGAGAATTCAAAGTCACTTGATAAGGAGGAGACAAGATTGATTTATACCGAAGAAAGCATTCGTGGTGCACATATGAACGAAGAAATTAATCAAGTAAGTTAGCAAGATAACTAAATTCTTAGTGTTTTGCTTTATTGGTGAGAAATGAGTTTAAAAATCAAAGTCGTCAACAAAACCTAAAGTCGAATCAAAATATAAACATCGATAGACGATGACAAGGTATCGAACTAAAATATAAACATCGACATACATAAATCGAACTCGATATCCTCTAACTAAAGTATGTATGGATTTAAAGTTCGACAAAGTCATTAATAAAGTCTACAGCAATTTCGGCATGTTCATATCGAAGTAAAATACAGACTTTGGTATATTTACATCAAACTAACTAAAGTGTATATGCATTAAAAGTTCGGCAAGGACAATATTAAATTCTACAACAGTTTCGGCAATCTACGGTCGAAGTAATATATAAACTTCGTTCGCTTTACATCGAACTCGATAACTAATCTAACTAAAGTATATATGGATTTAAAGTTAAACAAGGTAAATAATATATTCTACAATATTTTCAGCGTGGCTTTGTCGATGTAAAATATAAACCTCGATATTGGTACATCGAAATCGTCAATACCTCTTACTACAGTATATGGATATAAAATTCGACAAGGTTATGTGGTCTGAACTGTTAGTTTTCGAGTATACCCCATCGTTCCCGAGACTTTTGCTTAAATACGACACATCATTGTCGAATTAAAGTACACAGTATGACATTACCCTGCCAAATCTTCCTTCAGAACATAAATACCCCCGCTCGAACTTTCAACAACAGAGTATAAAGCACCAACAATTGATAAAACCGACAGTTAAAAACAAAAGGCAAAATGAAACGCAACTGCACCATTACTCGAGTTACAACAAATGCATCCATATACTGAAAACAAAATACAAAACATTAAACAGTTGAAAACAATTTACCAAAACAATATAATGCACAATATCACCATATCACCTTATTTTCTTAATCGAACACTAATGGCTGATTAAACACAAATAAATGGCAACTTGCCCACCGAACATGACGATGATAAGATTGTCATAACTGTCGAGCTAATGAATCAAATTAAATTACACTAAGATCTAGTTTGAACATGGTAAAAAAAAAGTTACCGAACCAAAGCACGATCAACAAACCTTGGATCCGACATCGACGATGAAAAGGAATTCTTCGTCATAGCCTTTTTTTTCGTAGATGGAAGAATAGAGATAAGGGGAATAAGTAAAAACTTGAGTGAAAAACTAAAATAAGGGCAACGTTGGTAAAAATAAAATTTCATTGATATTATGTGTACCTCATATTAATTTTATTTTAAGTGGACCCGCTTAGTCAAAAGTGTCCTTCGCAAAGCCTCCATTTAGCTGACCTTTCATTCTGTCTAACATATGGATCCAAAACTATGAATCCAGTGGAAATGGAAATTCAATTTCGAGATTCTGGAATAGCAATGACTGCATTCATATTTTACTTAAAAAAGCATTGCTTAAATTTGTAAAATGATGATGAATGTATAACTCTTGTATTGTAAACCGCTGAGAAATCAGTGCAAATCAATAATAAAGAACTATAAGTCTTGTGTTCTTTAATACTATAAAATGTCTGTCTCATTTCGATATGCGAGTATCTTTAAAATATTGCTAAAATGCCGATTTAATATTGCAGGCTATCAAAGCAAAGCTTACCCATTCAACACATCACAAAGCCAAGCGATTCCTACAAATCACTCAACAAACAAACGCCAAGTCATAAAATTCCAAATTCAACTCCTACAAAAGAAGTGCTATTCACAAACAGTTGATGGTTCCACCAAAGCTGGCACCTTTCTGACGAGAAGGTTCCAGGCCATTGCTAACCAATCGTGATCGTTTGTGCAAACGAACATCCGGTAAAGTAGCTTGCGTCTGCTCCGTGGATTCACTCAACGATATAGTACACTTCTCTGGCAAAAAAGCAAATAACTTGCAAAAAAAAGGGACATGTACTGGAAGTGATAACGAGGTATCACTAAGAAGAAGATGGTGGAAAGGCCCAAACAAGAATACTAATCCTCGGAGTCCAAATGCTACTCCCCAGAGTCCACAAGACCTCTTCGGAGGCACATTTCACCGGAGTTGAAGTGCAAAAATCTCTCATCGGAGGCCCACTTTACCAGAGCTAAAATGTTAAAAAAGACCTCTTCGGAGGCACATTTCACCGGAGTTGAAGTGCAAAAATCTCTCTTCGGAGGCGTACTTCACCAGAGCTGAAATGCTAAAAAAGACCTCTTCGGAGGCACATTTCACCGGAGTTGAAGTGAAAAAATCTCTCTTCGGAGGCCCACTTCACCGGAGCTGAAATGCTAAAAAAGACCTCTTCGGAGGCACATTTCACCGGAGTTGAAGTGCAAAAATCTCTCTTCGGAGGCCCACTTCACCAGAGCTGAAATGCTAAAAAAGACCTCTTCGGAGGCACATTTCACCGGAGTTGAAGTGCAAAAATCTCTCTTCGGAGGCCCACTTCACCAGAGCTGAAATGCCAAAAAAGACCTCTTCGGAGGCACATTTCACCGGAGTTGAATGCAAAAATCTCTCTTCGGAGGTCCACTTCACCAGAGTTGAAATGCCAAAAAAGCCCTCTTCGGAGGCACACTTCACCAAGTTGAAGTGCCAAACAAAAGCCCTCTAACGAGGCACAAGCCCTCTTCGAAGGCACAACTCTTCGGAGGAGCCCTCTCCCGAGGCACAACAAAAAGCCCTTCCCAAAGGCATATCAAACAAGCTCTCTCCCGAGGCACATCCAAAAACTTCGTTGATGGAACCACTAAAGGGGCACCTTCTCAAAAAGAAGGTTCTAGGCCGCAGCTAAACACTTAAGATTATTTGTACAAACAAATATCCGATCAAACAGCTGAAGTCTGTCCCGTGGGCCCATTCAATAATGGAATACAGTTTTCTGACAAACATGTCAAAAACATTCTTCAGAAGCTCGCTTCACTGCATAGGGGAATCCACTTTTGAACAAATAAAAGTGATCGTCCCCGAAAGTTGAAGTGTTTTAAATAAATAAAAAAAGAGAGAAAGAAAAACTTCTCCGAAACAAACCATAACTCTACTAAAGCGGAATATAACTTCCTAAAAATGGAAGAATTATTCTCTAGAGTAAGAGTACAAGTCTTCTCAAAATAGAGAAGATCGCAGTGAGCTGTGGTATGGGGGCAATATGGCTACATTAATAAAAGGAACGCTTAAACAACATACCACTAGCTCACCGCAATATTATACAAAGAAACTTGTGCAGAAACAAGGAATAAATGCATTTTCAAATACAGACAGAAATTGTACAAGTGAAAAGAATCATTTTATTCCATACTATAATTTTTTTGTACATATGCAGGTTTCAAGCGGGGGCCGGTACCCGCACAATCTCCGGTCGATACATGCAAAAAGCAAAATAAGAAGCGTGAAGTCCAGCTCATTACTCCTTCTTCCCGCTACCTTTAGAACTCTTGCCCGGCCTGATGACTAATTTCGGAAGCCGGCGTGGACGGGTCGGGGAAGAAGGAGAAGGAGATGTAGCCGGATCTTCTTCCACTTTTTCTTCACCAACAGAAGTGTTTTTCTTCTTCTTCTTCGTAATCGCGCGCATGCCCTTCTTCTTTGAAGAAGACTCACTGCCCGGAGTAATTAGCTCAGATAGCTTCGTGTCATCATTATGAGTTTGCTCCGGAGTCTTTTCACCTTCTCCAAGTTCCTCAGCTTTCTGCTCTTGCGAAGCAGGTGGATCATCCAAGCCTCGAAGGGCTTCTATTTGCTCTTCCTGTGACCCTGGCTGAGAAGCAGGAGTGACTTGAAGGGATGGAGGAGGAACAGCTGGAAGGGGAGAAGTTTGCGCAGCTCTCGGTACTTCCGCTACAGAAGAAAAGAAGTTAAAATCAGTATTCTCCGAAAAAAGAGAAGATATTGGATCATCAGGACTTAAGTAATAAGCGAGAAATTCATCGAGCTCAGTTGAATCGAACGAGTAGTCTACTTGAGCTAGATCAGACTTGGAGTTACCTGGAGAAGTCGGCTTAATCACGACGATTTCAAAGTTTTCGGCTTCAGCATCATCTTGGGTCTTCTCCTCGACTTGAACGGTGGGAGGCTCGGTAATGGCAGTTTTAACTTCGGCTTTTGCAGGGGGTGGAGAATAAGAACTAGAGCCAATGGTATCAGGGTCGACCGAAGCCGGAGGACGAGCGGGGTCAGTTAAAGGCACTTTCTCCAAACGCTCTCCTCCTGCTACTTCGGCTCGCTCCCTAGCAAGCTGTTCTTTTCCCCTGGCAAGGGCAGTACATGCTTCATCATCCAGATAGAGCGCCTGAAGATCTGCCTCTTCATAGCCAGCACCTTCAAACATATCAAGTATGGCTTCCCACACTTCTACCAAAGTAATATCATACTTAGGGCCCAAAAATGAGAGACTACCACAACCCAGGACGCTGTGCAAGTAAAAATCGAATAAAGTAGAGCTGATATTGGCTTTAGTAGCCTCATGAGATTATTCGGCTGCAACTTTGCCAGCGATAGCCTCATCGCGCTCTTTTTCAACCTTTAACAATTGAGACTGCAGCCTTGTGATTTCCAAATCTTGGGAGCTAACTTTCTCCCGCAGCTGGATGGTGTCATTGCGGTACTTTTCAGTAACATGTTGCTCCGCTTCAAGTTTGGCTTCAGCATCTCGCTGAGCAGCATGAGCATCTCGAACCTGCTTCTGGAGCATCTCTTCCTTTTGTGTATAGGAAGTGGAAGAAGCGGCGAGCTCATTCTTTAGTCTCTCAACTTCAGACTCAAGTCTCGCGTTATCATCAGCGATGCTTGTCATTTCTGCATCGTGTTGCTTAAGAATCTTCTTCCACTCCGAATGATCATTTTCCATAGTCAACATGGCTTCGAGATTCATACGATTAACTCTTTGAAGCTCATCGACAAGTTTCTACCATCCAGACATCCTCTCGATATCGAGTTTGACAACATCAAGGTTTCTTAACATAGCTTGCTTATCAATCGGTACCAAGTCTAAGTCGAAACGCACTCCCTTTAAACACCAATTTGGGAATCGGCTTTGAAGTGTAGGTGGAGCATCCCTTACTTGATACTGAGGCATGTTGATAATTGTCTGAATATCAGTTTTCTCGAGAGCAGGAGAACCGGAGGGGATGTCAAGAGGAATAGAAGCAGCAGGCTTGTCAGAAATAGCAGACGTGTCACTAAGCTTGGCTCGTTTGCTTGGATCGCCGACGACGTGACTCTTCCCTTTGTCATCAGAAGATTTTCTTTTATGAGAGTCATCATCTCTCTGGGATGAGTCATGTCGTTCATCTCCTCTCCTGTGGCGCTCCTCATAGTCCCGCCTTTCACGAGCTTTTCTAGCGGCTCTTTCTTCATCGGTTTTCCTATAGACAGGGAGATAGCGCCTATGATCATAGGTGTCACGCCCTCCATAGCGACGGAAGTTGTCATAGTACGAACCGCTGCGTCCCATCGGAGAATCTGAAAATGAAAAAGAGATAGACTTTAGAAATCTCCAGGAAAAGGAAATTAAGTGTGTATAAGTGCCAAAAATCCTAAGTGTGTGTGATGTGCAAGCTATGCGCGTCAAACTACAAACCACTCTTCGACTTAGGAATGATATCAGATTTTGCGGCAGGAGTCAACTCTTGGGTCAACGAAAGCGGTCGTAAAGCAGATGTCGCTTCAATCGTTGGAGAGGCAACTTTAGTGTTAACGATATCATCTTTAAAAAGCTCGCGAGAAGTCACCATTAGGTCACTTAGCTCACCGAAAATGTCTTCGCCGTCGTGCCGAGCGGAACTCTCTTTTTTAGCTTCTTCATCGGCTGCCTTCTCGGGGATTGAGGAAGTTCCTCCTCTTCGATAACCGGAGAGTGCAAACTTGCCGGATGAACCTACAACATCGGCAGAGGTGGAACACTTCACCAATGCAGCCTCTACAACAGGTTCCTTTGATGCAATCTCTTCTGCAGAAACTGGGGCATCCGATATCTCTGCTTGAGAATCAGAAACTTCATGAATCTGAGTAGATCGAGAGAGGTGTAAAAGTCCGAACTGGTGCAAAAACTCGTCTTTCAGCAAAAATTTAGCACTTCTCTCTGCAGCAACCACAGCACTTAATGTTTCGAAGGTTGGCTTGTTGCTGGGATCTCTAAGCAGAGGAGGAAGTGCTACAGAAGTAAAGAATGAAATTTAGTATTTTACAATTCAATTTTCAAGAAATTAAGAGAAATAAAGTGAGCGGAAATAAGTAATCTTACTTCCGACTCTCCAAATGGCATAGAATGCCGGAGGACAGCGGACGAAGAAGAATTGGTTCAAGAATCCATGGGCACTTTCGGGAAGATCAATGATCAGTCTACGTGTAACGACCCTGAATTTTGAACAAATTAAATTGAGAATATTTAATTTATTTTAAATATTTGAACGATGATTTAATTTGAATCCCCGAAATAACTTTGAAATTGGCGATTAAATTTTACAATTTAATCTAGTGAATGTCGAATAAAAATTTGAATCTTCAATTGTAAGTTGAAGAAAAAATTATTTCGAACGCTTATAAAATTCGTATTGATAATACTGAAGATGATAGAAGCTTCAGAATTTAATTTCGAACTGTTTTGTTCAGTTTTGAAAATAATCACTCGAACCGATATTTATAAAATAGTCAATTTTCAAACAGTCTCGGAATTCGACGAAACCAGTTCCATTGGGTCCGTAATATTGAATTATTACTGGATTTCCAATTTCGTATTTTTCGGTGTTAATACGTGAGCACACGTTGAGTAAACGCCTTGGATTTTTATCGAGATTCGATTTAAAGTAAATTTAAAATTTATAAATTGGTCAACAACGTACCCACGTTCCACGCCTAAATTCACGCCTAATTTCACGAAGATAATCGTGCAGAAGCATGGCCGCCCCTTTCTCGTTCAAACGAAACTCACGTTCGAAAAGTTCTCTTCTCGTTTTAAAATAAATGCCGAGCTCCTCTCGTTCGACATCGCGACCAAGAAAATCAAATCCACCCTCCCCCAAATTTATTGATATCCTCCTAGAATCGAAGTCGCGATTCTTACGCGGTGAGGCGACAAGGAGAAGGTCGCAACTGCGACTTAGGGCATCTCGAGGCGGTGGCAAAGGCGTGGCGTTCGAACGGGGTGGGCGCACGTTTGAGGGATGGGCGAGTTCGTTTTCGCGAGGCAGTGGCTCGAAGTCGAGCAGGCAATTCAGGCGGCATCGCGATGGAGCTGGGTGTCGAGATTAGGTTAAGCAATGGGGGGACCTCTCGATGGTGAGCGGCATCACGAGATGGAGGCACGCGTGCGCTCAGGCAGGGTTGCGGCTTCGATCTGAGGAGGTCGCGAGTTAATCGAAGGTTGGGCTCAACAGTAATGTTCGAGCATCGTGGAGGCTGGGATTTGGAGTCATGAATCTGGGCGAAAGTCTGTTTTTTTGTTGGTGAGCCTTTTTCTGTTTTTAAATCTTGAATTCATATTTTGAAATGAAAGGAAATTTAGTTTTAGTTGAATTTTTGTTAAAAGTGATTTGATAATAATAATAATAATAATAATAATAATAATTAAAAAAATTAAAAGTGATTAGCCGAAAGTAAAAATATTAGTTATACAAATTTATCAAAAGGAATTGATTTAAAGATATTAATTTTTTTTAGTTACTGAAAGATTTTTATTTATAAAAGGAAAATTTGTTAAAATAAAATTTTTTGGTTAAGAAAATATATTTAACGGTAATCGATTATTCGATTTATTTCTAATATTAATGAACTTTATAAAATTATTTATGCAAGGTCAAAATTAGGAAGAAAACAGTCTGGATTGGAAAATGGATGGCAATTTTAAAGCTAAGGTGAGATTTTTCTCACTCAAAAAAATGAAGTGGAATTTTCAGTTATTTATTGATTGACTGATTGCTATGTTGATTGTGATATTAGATATGATAGGATATATCTATATATATAGCAGTATATACATATTGGCATATGTATATACTGGATTGTTGATTTCCCGCCTCGTATAGCGGATGAGACCCTATTTCGCCGTTAGTAAGCGGATTTATAAAAACCTATATACCGCGATAATTCCGTACTGGAGCGGAATTGGTATTGTGCTAACGTCTTTGGATGCAGGGAAACAGGTTGGAGGGATCCAACTGGATTCCTCACCAGTAGTTATTTATTTACAGATATTGTGATGTATTCTGTTATCATATGTTGAGATATGATATTGACTGTTGTGATTGACTAATTGATGCTTTGCATCATCGGATTCAGTTTTGAAGTTTAAAAATAACGACTTTTATTTTAAAAAGATTTTAAAGTGATTTTTGAAAAGTAGACGTTTATCGAATTTTTGAATTGATTTATTTCAGAAAATAAACGTCTAGAATTTAAAGTTATAAGAGTTAAGATTTTTGGTGAAATATAACCAAAATGTGATTTTTGAAATGAAAGTTGATTTAATTGTAAAATGGGTTAAATTGAGAATTTTAAAGTATTATAAAAGATGTACAGAAAAATTGATATGTTTATCAATTATAATTTTTTGGAATTTTAAAACGAGTTTTTATAAGCGTTAAAATGAATTTTTAAGAATGTATAAATAAATGGAATTTATAAATTGTGAACTTATAAATGGAGATGATTTTGTAAAATAAAGGGGTTATAAGTATTTGACTTATAATATGGATTGTTGGTATAAGATTTGAGTTATGGATTAAATTTGTTAATTCAGGGAATTTTTATAAATCGAAGTTTATAAATAGGGAAAGAATTTATAGACATAGTTTATAAATTCGAAATCAATTGGATTTGATAAATTAAAATGTTAAAGAAGAGATATTCGCGATTTTGGATAGCGAATTTTTATTGAAATAAAATGTGTAGAAAATAGTGAAATGTAATTAGTGAAGTATATTCACGATTTTGGACAGTGGATATATTGTCAAGTAAAATGGATAGTTTTGGAAAAGCGATATTGTTAAATGAAGTTAATTGTTTAAAAAAAAATGTTTTAAAATATGTTAATTATCAAAATCATAGATTTCAACATTTATTGTTGAAATAGACGTTTTCGAAGAATAAGGAAATGATGGACTATAACACTGTTGTTATAGTAAATGATTTCCGAAAGGAAATGTTTTGATGTAGTATTGGGATTTATATATCTATTAAAATCCGAATCCCTATACTAGTGATTTTGAGTCGTCGTAACGATGTTTTACGTAACATTCGTTTTGACTCAAATAAATGTTGTTATAATAAATGATTTCCTTAAAGAATGAATGTATACTTAATATTGATTTAAGTATATTGAGTATTTTCAAATGTTGAAAATAAATGATTTGTGAAACACTTATTATTAAATAAGTATGGAATGTTTTTCCAAAATGAAATGAAACGTTTTGAGATTTTATCTTCTTAAAGATAAAATGAAATTGAATATTTGAAATCGATTTGAGAATCGTATTTCAGTAGATATTTTGAAGATATAAATTCACTATGGGATTTATAAATGGTATGGGAATTTGTTTTAAAAAAATAAACGTTGATTTATTTTTAAAGTGTGGAAATTTTATATCTAGTAAAGGTATTTTTGAAGATGAAATTATTTGGAATCTGATGATGTTGCGCATCTTTATTGATAGTTAAATAACCGACTATCAATAATTACCTTAAATAGGTATTTGTTGTGAATTGGATGAATTTGAATGCCACACTTATTTTTGAATAATCGCTCACTATTCGGGTTAGCCGGGAAAGGACCATGGGGTCGTATAACCCATTCCGAATATGTGATACGTCGTTATGAATCGCATTTGAAGACCGGTGTTGAAGACCGGATATTTTTGAAAACGGAAGGATTACCGTCGAGTTACTCTACATCGACTGATCTTCGATTTAGAGGTTTTATCACCCTTAGTGACGGGAAGTCCTGACGTGATTGAAAATTATCCGGATATGCAAGGGCTTCGTGAGAAGTGCCTTCGGTTCTGTTCGATCCCGGAACAGACTTGTATGGATTGTGTGTCTGACGTTACAATTTGAGATATAAAGCTGATTTCTTTCAAATACATTTCTGTTGGTGGCGGAGAATTTATTCTCTTAGCTTAACACCCTTCTCTGAGACGTACGAGCTCAGAGGTTATGTAGTTGAAATTTATCAGCGATATATCCCAATTTGGTAACGTGGCATACTGAGTGTTGCTGTGAAATGATCAGTGTTTGATCATTTGTGATATGATCATTTGTTTGATCTTATATCTTTATGATCATAGGTTGATCATTTTGTTTGACCCGAAGTAGGGCTTTTTGAGAAAGCGTAGCTTTGTGGACGAGACTTCGTCGAGCCTCACACCCCGGAAATGGTCGAAACAGGAAGGATGCAGCAAGGTTCTAGGGAGTAGCGCCCCTTAGTGTATGTCATTCCTTCTGGATAAAGGTGGTATCATGGTATGGAGCCCAGATACTTAACCTCTGTGGTTACTGCATTTTTTTTATCTATGTGGTTTGTTGCGAATCGGGGATCCTCGGGAAGATCGGTGACGATCGGGGGATGGCATACGCGTGTCAGTAGTTACCTATTTTTGCAGAGGTAACCCGACCTTGTGTTGGTAGAGATCCGGTTAGGTTCTCGGGTCGTCTATTCCAGGGACGTACCCATCGTGGATAGGAAGTTCCTTAGCCTGACCATTTGTTGGAAATCCAAAGAAACAATACGAGCTTTGTACGGATTTAGTTGTAGAACCTATCATTCACTTATGGTGGCGCCCCACTGTTTGGATGGTAGCTATAGTAGGCATAGTTCGAAATGTCTATGCTGGCTAAGATTTATATTATACTTTCGAAATGTTTTCTACACTATGCACTAATAATAATATCAAAAATGATTTGATTTTGCGTAGTAAGCATCTTTGACTATCATAAGAAGAAATCTCCTCCAAGTCTGCGTTTGCATTGTGTGTGTGGCGGGAGGTCTTATGGTAGTTTCATTTTCCAAAAGCATTTCGAATTGAATTTAAAATTTTCCTGTTGTTTATTTTAAAGAATAACTGTTTTACGATCTCACACCAGTCACCATGACTGACTCGGAGTTTATTGTTCCCTTCTAAACTCTGGGTGCCCACCAATTTCCACACGGGCAGTCTAGAGTTAGATTATCAGGATATTCTGGATATTCTAGAGCTTTGGAGATAAGCTGGATGGCGAGACGTAGTATTTGTATCTGATAGTATTTATTCCGCTGTGTATTCTGTATGAGGACAAGTTTTATAAAACTGTCCATTGTTGTATTGACTCTGATGATTGATGTATGTATAAAATGATATAGTTCTTTGTTTTAAAGATTACTGATTTATCTATTATATATTGTTCCGCTGCGATATGTGAGATTCTGATATTGTCTCTGTTCTGTATCTGTTGTTGTTTTGTTGTTCTTCTTTTCTTTCTCTTCTATCTTTTCTTCTACTTTTTCTTTTAAAACCATAACTTTTTGGGTTTCCGGCATTCGATGGCTCGGCAGTCGATAAAGTGAGTATCGATGTTGAATTTTCGAAAGTCGAAAATTTCGGGATGTTACATTTGGTATCAGAGCATATGGTTAAGCGACAACCCTGCTCTGTTGGGTGTTACTCATTAGAGATAGAGTCAGCAGTACTCTAGAATGAGTTGAGTGTAATAATAGATATGAGCGCGTATTTGTTATTGAATATAAAATTGTTTTGTATTGTGATGATTGGTTTATTGAGTGGTATATGAACCTTCGTCGGCACAGTCTTGCAAAACTGTATCGAAGGGGTTTCTAAACACTTGAATAGAACAGTTCGGCACAATATTGTTTTAAATAGGGTAAATGAGATAATTTTGCCCAAAACTATTTTTGTATAGAAAAGAAATGGTTTTCTATGAAGTACTATAGTATATGGTTGCATGGATGTTAGGAAAGTGATAATGTTGAAAGGTTATCATTAAATTTGAAATTGAATACGAACTGGAAATTATAACTCCAAGATTTAAGGAATAAAATTCATATATGAATGAAATTTAAGAATGTAAGTTATAATTGTAACTTATAATTTGAAACGGAATTCCAGAGAAGTTTTTGGAAATGTTTTGAAAGGAATTTGAAAATTTTGGTGATTTGGAAAGTTAAATCTGTTTGATTTGAAAATGAATTTCAAAGGTTTTGAAAAGTATTTCAGAGAGATAAAAGCTCTAAACTCTTTTCGGTCGCTGGAAAATAACTTCGATGATGACCGCGGCATCACCGGTGTTCATTTTCGGGTTTCCAAAAGAGGAATTGCTGCCCAATTGTTTTAAATGAAAGTTGTTTGGAAAATTGAGTTTTGTTTTGAAAATTCAAAAGATAAATTTGAATTGTTTTCAAAATGGTTTTGAAAGGTTGAAAGGACTCTGGAATACGGTATAAGAATATTTATGGAATATGATTGAATTTATAACTTATACAAATAGAAATTGTTAATGTAAATTATGTAATTGTGATTGGAATTAAAGTTCATTAACAAATGAAATATATAAATGTGAATTGAAAGTATAAGGAAATAAATTCATATATGAACGAAAACTATGAATACGAATTGTAAATATGATTCATAAATGAAAATAGAATTCCAAAAAAAGATAATTGAAAATAAAATTCCTTAATAAAATGGAATTGTGAAGGTGAATGTATAAATGATTGTATAAATCAAGATGTAAATAAGTTGTTAACTTATAGAATATTTGAAATCTGATTGGAGTGGAATTCAAATTGAAGACGAATGAATTAGTAATTGGAACTAATTTAAGATAGTGCAGTTGTAAATGACAGATAATTGATAAAATTCAATATTTCAGAATTGAAAGTAAAACTGAATCCAAATTGAATTGAATGGTAAATTTAATTCAAATGAGAATTGAAATAAAAAAATTGAATGAAATTGGATATGTAACTTCAATGGTGAAGTAAAAATGTATAAGTAGTTTATATTGAAATTTTGTAATAGAATTTGCAAAATAGTTGGATGTTATAACTAGATATTATGGCTAGTAGATATACAGGTATAAAGGGAATTGGATTTGATTTCAAAGATAATTTGAATTGCTCGAAAAAGGTATGTATTTGAGTTTTAATATGAGTTTTTGATGATTTCTCTCTAGCCGCTTGGCTTTTTCTTTTTCTTTTTGAAATCTGAGAGTCCGTAGGGACGTTTTGTAGTCGTGCCGTATTAGCCGCGCAAAGGAGACGCTGGCGAAATTTTTCGGAAATTTAGGGCGTTAGAAAATTTTTGAGAAAATTTTGAAAGTTTAAATTTGAATTTGAAATTAAATTTGAATAGAGTAGTAAACAATATTGTTTGAGACTTTAATTGGAATTGGAAATTTAGTTGAGATGATAACGAATCTTTAGTAGGAAGATTTGTTTTGAGAAATTGATAAAACTATTTGAATGTGGAAAAATAGTAGACGAGTTAAGGACTTTTTCTTTCTAACTTGTAATTTCGAGGACGAAATTCTTTTAAGGAGGGAAGTCTGTAACGACCCTGAATTTTGAACAAATTAAATTGAGAATATTTAATTTATTTTAAATATTTGAACGATGATTTAATTTGAATCCCCGAAATAACTTTGAAATTGGCGATTAAATTTTACAATTTAATCTAGTGAATGTCGAATAAAAATTTGAATCTTCAATTGTAAGTTGAAGAAAAAATTATTTCGAACGCTTATAAAATTCGTATTGATAATACTGAAGATGATAGAAGCTTCAGAATTTAATTTCGAACTGTTTTGTTCAGTTTTGAAAATAATCACTCGAACCGATATTTATAAAATAGTCAATTTTCAAACAGTCTCGGAATTCGACGAAACCAGTTCCATTGGGTCCGTAATGTTGAATTATTACTGGATTTCCAATTTCGTATTTTTCGGTGTTAATACGTGAGCACACGTTGAGTAAACGCCTTGGATTTTTATCGAGATTCGATTTAAAGTAAATTTAAAATTTATAAATTGGTCAACAACGTACCCACGTTCCACGCCTAAATTCATGCCTAATTTCACGAAGATAATCGTGCTGAAGCATGGCCGCCCCTTTCTCGTTCAAACGAAACTCACGTTCGAAAAGTTCTCTTCTCGTTTTAAAATAAATGCCGAGCTCCTCTCGTTCGACATCGCGACCAAGAAAATCAAATCCACCCTCCCCCAAATTTATCGATATCCTCCTAGAATCGAAGTCGCGATTCTTACGCGGTGAGGCGACAAGGAGAAGGTCGCAACTGCGACTTAGGGCATCTCGAGGCGGTGGCAAAGGCGTGGCGTTCGAACGGGGTGGGCGCACGTTTGAGGGATGGGCGAGTTCGTTTTCGCGCGGCAGTGGCTCGAAGTCGAGCAGGCAATTCAGGCGGCATCGCGATGGAGCTGGGTGTCGAGATTAGGTTAAGCAATGGGGGGACCTCTCGATGGTGAGCGGCATCACGAGATGGAGGCGCGCGTGCGCTCAGGCAGGGTTGCGGCTTCGATCTGAGGAGGTCGCGAGTTAATCGAAGGTTGGGCTCAACAGTAATGTTCGAGCATCGTGGAGGCTGGGATTTGGAGTCATGAATCTGGGCGAAAGTCTGTTTTTTTGTTGGTGAGCCTTTTTCTGTTTTTAAATCTTGAATTCATATTTTGAAATGAAAGGAAATTTAGTTTTAGTTGAATTTTTGTTAAAAGTGATTTGATAAAAATAATAATAATAATAATAATAATTAAAAAAATTAAAAGTGATTAGCCGAAAGTAAAAATCTTAGTTATACAAATTTATCAAAAGGAATTGATTTAAAGATATTAATTTTTTTTAGTTACTGAAAGATTTTTATTTATAAAAGGAAAATTTGTTAAAATAAAATTTTTTGGTTAAGAAAATATATTTAACGGTAATCGATTATTCGATTTATTTCTAATATTAATGAACTTTATAAAATTATTTATGCAAGGTCAAAATTAGGAAGAAAACAGTCTGGATTGGAAAATGGATGGCAATTTTAAAGCTAAGGTGAGATTTTTCTCACTCAAAAAAATGAAGTGGAATTTTCAGTTATTTATTGATTGACTGATTGCTATGTTGATTGTGATATTAGATATGATAGGATATATCTATATATATAGCAGTATATACATATTGGCATATGTATATACTGGATTGTTGATTTCCCGCCTCGTATAGCGGATGAGACCCTATTTCGCCGTTAGTAAGCGGATTTATAAAAACCTATATACCGCGATAATTCCGTACTGGAGCGGAATTGGTATTGTGCTAACGTCTTTGGATGCAGGGAAACAGGTTGGAGGGATCCAACTGGATTCCTCACCAGTAGTTATTTATTTACAGATATTGTGATGTATTCTGTTATCATATGTTGAGATATGATATTGACTGTTGTGATTGACTAATTGATGCTTTGCATCATCGGATTCAGTTTTGAAGTTTAAAAATAACGACTTTTATTTTAAAAAGATTTTAAAGTGATTTTTGAAAAGTAGACGTTTATCGAATTTTTGAATTGATTTATTTCAGAAAATAAACGTCTAGAATTTAAAGTTATAAGAGTTAAGATTTTTGGTGAAATATAACCAAAATGTGATTTTTGAAATGAAAGTTGATTTAATTGTAAAATGGGTTAAATTGAGAATTTTAAAGTATTATAAAAGATGTACAGAAAAATTGATATGTTTATCAATTATAATTTTTTGGAATTTTAAAACGAGTTTTTATAAGCGTTAAAATGAATTTTTAAGAATGTATAAATAAATGGAATTTATAAATTGTGAACTTATAAATGGAGATGATTTTGTAAAATAAAGGGGTTATAAGTATTTGACTTATAATATGGATTGTTGGTATAAGATTTGAGTTAAGGATTAAATTTGTTAATTCAGGGAATTTTTATAAATCGAAGTTTATAAATAGGGAAAGAATTTATAGACATAGTTTATAAATTCGAAATCAATTGGATTTGATAAATTAAAATGTTAAAGAAGAGATATTCGCGATTTTGGATAGCGAATTTTTATTGAAATAAAATGTGTAGAAAATAGTGAAATGTAATTAGTGAAGTATATTCACGATTTTGGACAGTGGATATATTGTCAAGTAAAATGGATAGTTTTGGAAAAGCGATATTGTTAAATGAAGTTAATTGTTTAAAAAAAATGTTTTAAAATATGTTAATTATCAAAATCATAGATTTCAACATTTATTGTTGAAATAGACGTTTTCGAAGAATAAGGAAATGATGGACTATAACACTGTTGTTATAGTAAATGATTTCCGAAAGGAAATGTTTTGATGTAGTATTGGGATTTATATATCTATTAAAATCCGAATCCCTATACTAGTGATTTTGAGTCGTCGTAACGATGTTTTACGTAACATTCGTTTTGACTCAAATAAATGTTGTTATAATAAATGATTTCCTTAAAGAATGAATGTATACTTAATATTGATTTAAGTATATTGAGTATTTTCAAATGTTGAAAATAAATGATTTGTGAAACACTTATTATTAAATAAGTATGGAATGTTTTTCCAAAATGAAATGAAACGTTTTGAGATTTTATCTTCTTAAAGATAAAATGAAATTGAATATTTGAAATCGATTTGAGAATCGTATTTCAGTAGATATTTTGAAGATATAAATTCACTATGGGATTTATAAATGGTATGGGAATTTGTTTTAAAAAAATAAACGTTGATTTATTTTTAAAGTGTGGAAATTTTATATCTAGTAAAGGTATTTTTGAAGATGAAATTATTTGGAATCTGATGATGTTGCGCATCTTTATTGATAGTTAAATAACCGACTATCAATAATTACCTTAAATAGGTATTTGTTGTGAATTGGATGAATTTGAATGCCACACTTATTTTTGAATAATCGCTCACTATTCGGGTTAGCCGGGAAAGGACCATGGGGTCGTATAACCCATTCCGAATATGTGATACGTCGTTATGAATCGCATTTGAAGACCGGTGTTGAAGACCGGATATTTTTGAAAACGGAAGGATTACCGTCGAGTTACTCTACATCGACTGATCTTCGATTTAGAGGTTTTATCACCCTTAGTGACGGGAAGTCCTGACGTGATTGAAAATTATCCGGATATGCAAGGGCTTCATGAGAAGTGCCTTCGGTTCTGTTCGATCCCGGAACAGACTTGTATGGATTGTGTGTCTGACGTTACAATTTGAGATATAAAGCTGATTTCTTTCAAATACATTTCTGTTGGTGGCGGAGAATTTATTCTCTTAGCTTAACACCCTTCTCTGAGACGTACGAGCTCAGAGGTTATGTAGTTGAAATTTATCAGCGATATATCCCAATTTGGTAACGTGGCATACTGAGTGTTGCTGTGAAATGATCAGTGTTTGATCATTTGTGATATGATCATTTGTTTGATCTTATATCTTTATGATCATAGGTTGATCATTTTGTTTGACCCGAAGCAGGGCTTTTTGAGAAAGCGTAGCTTTGTGGACGAGACTTCGTCGAGCCTCACACCCCGGAAATGGTCGAAACAGGAAGGATGCAGCAAGGTTCTAGGGAGTAGCGCCCCTTAGTGTATGTCATTCCTTCTGGATAAAGGTGGTATCATGGTATGGAGCCCAGATACTTAACCTCTGTGGTTACTGCATTTTTTTTATCTATGTGGTTTGTTGCGAATCGGGGATCCTCGGGAAGATCGGTGACGATCGGGGGATGGCATACGCGTGTCAGTAGTTACCTATTTTTGCAGAGGTAACCCGGCCTTGTGTTGGCAGAGATCCGGTTAGGTTCTCGGGTCGTCTATTCCAGGGACGTACCCATCGTGGATAGGAAGTTCCTTAGCTTGACCATTTGTTGGAAATCCAAAGAAACAATACGAGCTTTGTACGGATTTAGTTGTAGAACCTATCATTCACTTATGGTGGCGCCCCACTGTTTGGATGGTAGCTATAGTAGGCATAGTTCGAAATGTCTATGCTGGCTAAGATTTATATTATACTTTCGAAATGTTTTCTACACTATGCACTAATAATAATATCAAAAATGATTTGATTTTGCGTAGTAAGCATCTTTGACTATCATAAGAAGAAATCTCCTCCAAGTCTGCGTTTGCATTGTGTGTGTGGCGGGAGGTCTTATGGTAGTTTCATTTTCCAAAAGCATTTCGAATTGACTTTAAAATTTTCCTGTTGTTTATTTTAAAGAATAACTGTTTTACGATCTCACACCAGTCACCATGACTGACTCGGAGTTTATTGTTCCCTTCTAAACTCTGGGTGCCCACCAATTTCCACACGGGCAGTCTAGAGTTAGATTATCAGGATATTCTGGATATTCTGGAGCTTTGGAGATAAGCTGGATGGCGAGACGTAGTATTTGTATCTGATAGTATTTATTCCGCTGTGTATTCTGTATGAGGACAAGTTTTATAAAACTGTCCATTGTTGTATTGACTCTGATGATTGATGTATGTATAAAATGATATAGTTCTTTGTTTTAAAGATTACTGATTTATCTATTATATATTGTTCCGCTGCGATATGTGAGATTCTGATATTGTCTCTGTTCTGTATCTGTTGTTGTTTTGTTATTCTTCTTTTCTTTCTCTTCTATCTTTTCTTCTACTTTTTCTTTTAAAACCATAACTTTTCGGGTTTCCGGCATTCGATGGCTCGGCAGTCGATAAAGTGAGTATCGATGTTGAATTTTCGAAAGTCGAAAATTTCGGGATGTTACACTACGGTTCCGAGCGCTCCTCACGAGCGTAATAGAGGGGTGATCTTTTTTTTTCGCAAAAGTGCACAAGTGACAAATCTCTTCGAAGCTCGGAAGACGATTAAGAGTCCTCCTGAACAATACACACAATCCCATCAAGATGGCGTAGCCATTGGGATGCAGCTGGAAGGGAGAGATAGTTAATCGAAGAAGAAGCTGTCGAAGAAAATCATTAAAGGGTGGAATAGCTCCATTCAAGCACATATGACGATTAACTGCGACAAAACCGAGAGGTGGCCTGTCAGCAGTATCGTTTACCCCGGGAAGCAAAGCATCCGATTCGGCAATACCAAACTGAATGCATAGTTGGCGGAACGCCCGTTGATTTAGAGTAGTCGAAATTCTTTCTGGAGGATTATCCAAGAGATTAGCTATGGGGAAGACTTCTTCAGCTTGTCCAACTGCCTCTTCTTGTTGAGAAGACATTCTACACAAGGAACTGGACATTCAAATATGAAGGTGCACATTTCCTAAAAGTGTGTGAAGTGTTGTGCAAAACAACTGAAATGACAAGTAAATAAAATTAAACTTGAAATAATACTGATTGATGCACGTCAATTCAGAAAGTTTCGAGGCATGATATTAAATCAAAGTTAAGTGTAGTATCAATGCAGATGATATTTAGCGATATGTAAGTTGTAACTGTATGAATTTTGTATTGACACTTCATTTAATCAGTTGAATCGCAATACTTCATCTTTAACCAAATTCATGTTGTTTTGCTTAAGTAAAATATCATTTCTTTAATCTATTCCATCACTCGATGTGGGCGGTCGATGATGAGTATATTCGTCCCATCTTTCTGCAAATGTTATGTTTAACAGGTTGTTAGATTGAAAGTTAATGTAATCTGTAAGGAAGTACAACAAAGTTCAAACAGTTCACGCTCAGTCAAGTTCTGTCAAATTTTGCAAATGTTCAAGTTTTGTTCATCTCATAGGTCGCTCAAACGACCTAGCATAAGCCGGGCTTTCCTTAAGTCGTCCAGGTCAAGTCAAACGACCTAGTATAAGTCGGGTTCTTTAAAGTTACATTGTTCAAGGCAAGGCAATATAAATCTGGCTAATTGTTAGGTCGCTCGAACGCGCACGCAACCTAAAATGCTAAGTTGCAGGGAGCTTAAGTCGCAAGTTAGTTAGGTCATGAATGTTTTTAGGTCGGCCAGATCTGTTAGGTCGCTCATGAAATAACTCGGCATTATCGAGCCATCTCCCATCAAGGACCCTATGTCATTTCCTCCAATCAAGCTTCGCCACGCGTCCACCAACCATTCCCTAGCTCGAAGCCTCGCAGCGTAGCCCGATAACCCGTTAGCTCCTCCACAATACAAAACCCTCATCTCACCATACCGCCGAATCACCCAAAAAACCAATTCGAATCGCCTCAGAGTCGCTACAAATCCGATGCATTGCCGTGTTATCGTGAGTTACAACAGCAATATGCTCAATGGTAGTCGCAAATCAATCAAAACATAGTTCGTGATGAAACGCGGCATGAAAAGTGAATTGGAGTCGAAAAATGGGAAGTTAGCAATTCGACAATGGACGTGGTTGAACGACGACCAGATTTACTTACATAATGTGATGGAAGGGTGATTATCGACTGGTTGGTTGGAATTTGTCTCCGAAAACTCAAGAATTCGACAATGGCGGTTTCAAATGATGGAGCAAGTAAGAAGAAGGAGGAAGAAGATGGGCAACTTATATGCAAAGACTGTAGAATCTGAAGCGGTGCGAACAACCTAACTCCACCCTTAGGTCGCTCACGACCTAGTGACTCAGTAAGGAGCGAGTTAACAAGTATCGAAGCACACGACCTAGACCCTAGGCGTATACTTCGAGGGGCAAGTGTTAACCCCTTTTTTCACGACCCAGCGACCTAATGAGTTTTAAGGTCCAGCGACATAACAAGCTAATAGTGAAGCGACCTAGTGATTTAAAGTATGACACGACCTAGTGAGGTAGAAGGGGAGCGACCTAGTGACCCAAGGCATAAAGCGGATCCATGCAATACGACTTAACGACCTAACTACCTAAAGGAGTCAACGACCTAACATCACCAAGCACTCTGACGACCTAAAGTTTCAGCGACCTAACAACCTAAAGTCTCCAGCGACCTAACGACCTAGAGGATGGAGCGACCTAGCGACCTAAAGGTTATAACGACCTAAAGCTATAACGACCTAAAGAGTTAACAGGCAAGCGACCTAACTGGTTCGAGAGGCGAGCGACCTAACTGGTTCGAGAAGCGAGCGACCTAACGAGGAAAGGAGGGAGCGACCTAGCGACCTAGCATGTTAGAAGCAGAGAAGGATCGCAGGCATTCTGTCTATTTAGGTCGCTAGCGACCTAAGCTAAAACGAGACCCCTAGGTTGCTCTCGACCTATGACTTAGCAGTATGATCAAGTGATGCAGCGCACTCCTATCAAGCCATAAAGCCGTTTCTAAATCGCTGACGACCTAACTAAGGTCGCTTGCGACCTACGACCTCTCTTAGGTCGTTCACGACCTATCACCTGCCCAAATTTTCCTCTATAAATACAGCACCATCTCCAGCTTGAAGGGGACTTTTGGCTCATTTTTCAAACGCCTATACTCTGCTGCTTTCTTTACTCATTCGAGACTTCAAACACCGGAGACGCTTCAACGAACTTCAAGAGAAGATCTAACACATCCGACATGGATTCAAAGAGCTCTCTTACATTAAAGTTCTAGCTACTCTTCTTAAAGTGTGTTGTAATCAAAGTATATTGTAAAGAGTTGTAATCGAATCATCAATAAAGAAGATAAAGTGGACGTAGGCTTAATTTTGAGCCGAACCACTATAAAACTGCTCTTTCTTTACTTTTCTGTTATTTTCTGCTTATTTCTAGTTCCCGTACCAATGGGTGGTGCTTTCACATTACTAACTACAAGGGACGGAAGGCATAGCAATGGCAAATAGCCGTTGGCGGCCGTTGCTAGCCTTTGCTAAAAGCCGTTGCAATTAAGCTCGTTGCTACTTGTTCCAGCAACGGCAATAGCAACGGCTAGCGACGACAAGTTGTCCACGTGGCAACAGTTAGTTCCAATCCTTGTCGTCCCGTGGCGTCGCGAGCCGTTGCAAGTCTGGAACCAGACAGCCATTGCTAGACTGAACCAGAGAGCCGTTGCGAGCCGTTGCAAACCTGGAACTTTTTTGTTTCCAGCAGCTAGCTTTCACTCTTCCAACCTCTGTCGTCGCAAACCATTCCACATCACAATAATCACTTCCAATCCATCATATACATTCCATTCCAACCATCATATAACCAAATACATTGCAAATAATCAAATAAAACACATATATATCAATAATCACGCAACTATATAATCAACTAACACAAATATTTCATCATCAACCAAACAAAATACATCTCAAATCCATCACACATAATATCCATCACCAACACCATAGGTACACAAAACACCAAACAAACTACCAAGTCCATCAACCAACATAAGTAAACAAGTCCAACAAATATCCATTACAACCACAATCTTGCCCAAAAAAAATAACCATCAACAAAACATACCTACTCATCATCATCAACATCATCATCAGCATCATCGTCATCACCACCACCACCACCAGACCTTAGCATGGTCCCATGCTCTGAAACGAATGCGGCAATGCGCTCATCTATCTGCTGAGACAAGAAGCTCTGTCGACAATCATTTATCTCGTCCAGCTGTCATTGCATCTGGGCTATCTCCTCCTCGGCCATAGATTTCTTGTAAGCCCTCTGGAAGTTAAGAGCCTGTAAAACGATCAAACAAACTAGTTCTAATTCACGCTCGCAACGGCTATATTAAATTCAAATGTAAGTTATTAAAACAGTTTACCTCCTGATTGCCGTATCCATAACGCCTATTGCGAGAAGGCGGATCAATAATTCTATCCCATATTTGATTGGACTCTTGAAGCGTAATATCCTCCCGTCCAGTTCTTTGCGCCATCACTGCCCGCTCCGCTTCATATCTACCCTGCAATTACGAATACAAATTTGACTCAATATATAGCTATACAATTTACTTATACACTACTAAAGGAATGTGAAACGTTGTCATTGCGAATAAACATATTTATCATAACAGATTCAGCCTTCGCATATGTCCACTCATAGGTGACATTCCCATCATCATCGGTCTGCTCCACCGCATGAGTGACTCTAAAAACCTCGGCCATTGTAGGCTCCTGTTCGGTTCTTGAATGCTGAAATTTATACATGAATAAAAAACGTTACTAATATTATTAAATAATATTACAGTTTATAAACTCAAATTACAAATTTACCAATTCCCTCCGCCATTGTTGGAATGACTTGGACCCACCACGGTGTAACGCTGGATTTTTATTTCTGTTCGCGCTATTTCGCTTTGCTATTTCCTGTTAATTTAAATACACGGTTAATTAAATTAATAATGCAACTAACATACATAATTTAAATAAATAATACTAACAATACAGCAATACATAACTTACTTTGACAGCTTCACTTTCCCAGTGGGTGACAAATGCAGCCCAAACATCATTACCCATCCAACTAGGTTTTTTTCCGCTTTGCTTGGCCTTCGAAAGAGTGTCCCTGTAATTTTTCCGCATCCTCTTATTCCAATGATTGAAGAAGACATTCTTATCTTCCGAGCGGACACGTATTGCAGCCTGTTTATTGAAAATAATTTGAATTATATACAGTATACTAATTTTAAATTGAAATATAAAATTTTACTTACCATCAAATCAGCAACTATAGCATTCATCACTTCGCCTGGGATGTCGTCCCAATAAGGCCAGCAACCAGACAGGCTACTCTTATAGGATTGCTTTGAAACTTGAAGAATGTAATCCGCCGGCTCTATTTCGAAACCCCTGTATAAATGTTGATGTATATAATTAATATATTTTAAATAATATAATTGAAATTAATTAGATACTTACCCAACACTCTTGGGAACTATCTCTATCTCATGGCGTAAGTCCGGAGCCGTACCGCTGGGACCTGCGCCATGAGAAGGCGAAGGAGAAGGCTGAGATGTACTGCGCCTTCTGTGAGACATATCTGCCACAAACATAATCATATCATATAATGAAAAGAAAACAAATTATTATTACAACATATGTTCCATTAATCATCATAATCATTCTTTGTAATTACATAGCTCAGAATAATGCAGAACATAATCATTATTATTATTACACATCTCTGAATAACGCATAGGTCAAAATATAACAGAATGATAATACATAACAAAATCATTATTATTACATAGCTCAGAATAATACAAAACGCATTCATCATTCTTAAAACATTACTCAAAATAAAACATCATACATGCATACATTAAAAAAACAGTGTAATGTACCAGTCTTCGTCGTTTTCTGATTCAGACTCGGTTTCGTACTCTATATCGTTTTCTTCGGTACTTTCAAATGCATCTATTAAAACATTCGCTTCATCATTCAACGATCCTACGTCAACATCGTCAGTTATTATTATTTCAGTATTGGCTCCAGATCTGCTTGATACGCTGCTTCAATTGGAATATTATTTCCATCAAATGTAAATCTTGCCTTTGTTTTAATAACAGCCCACCAATCTACTTTATCTTTTTTTAAGGATGGATACAGAGCAAAATAAACTTGTAATGCTTGCTTGGCTAATATGAAAGGATCGTACTTATAGTAATGCGAGGTATGCTTTATTTCAATGAGCTTGTAATCTTTGTGCACGTTAATTCCAGAACCAGGAATATTGCTAAACCAATTGCATTTGAATAAAAAAACTTTCTCTGCAGGTTTTATATGATATGTCAACTCTAAAACCTGTGTTAAGACGCCGTAAAAATCTTTTATATGCTCCTCTGGATCATCACTGCCTTTAACAAATACACCACTGTTATATGTTAATTTTTCAGCCCCGTAATCTTTGGTGTTGATTAAATCCATTAACGAAGAATATTGGATAAGTCTTCACATTTCTTTTTGGTCCGATAGCAATATGTCGTAATCCTTCGTCAACAATAGAGTTTTTTTGGATCATATACGTATTTTGAAAACCATTTAGAAAAATCTTTACTGAGATCGTCAGATGGATGTTGTGATTCGTATATACTGCAAAAATGTATTATTCTCATCAAAATTAATATATATATATATACGTATAATTAAATTGTACATGAATTTAGTACTACCTGACAAATGGTGCAACTTCAACACAATTTAAAAGAACATATGTGTGTGCTATATGGAAATCTTTATCGTCTAACCATATTTCCACACATTTCCCAACAGGTCGGCCTTGTTGTCTAAAAATAGATAACATTGTTTGAGAAGAATCATGTTCAACAGCTTCATCATTACGGGGTATACTGACAAACGATAACTTCACATCGTTACTAAAGTAATGTGAGAAAAAAATAAAGATTCTTCTTCCAGATACGCTTTGCAAATTGAACCTTCCACTCGTGCTTTTTGTCTAATTTTCTTCGTCAAATGATTCAAGTACCTATAGCAAAATTAATTTAATTTCTGTTTTGGTATATAAATCTAAATTTTAAGCAAACTTCATATTGCGGATATTCAAAATTACCTCTCAAATGGATACATCCATCCATACTGCACAGGACCTCGAAGAAGTGCTTCGGATGGTAGATGAACAAGTAAATGCTCCATTACATTAAAGAAACCTGGTGGAAATATTTTTTCCAGTTTTCAGAGCAGTATAGGGATTTCTACTTCAAGTTTACGTATGTGATCTACCTTTAACGTCGTCGAACAAAGTTGTTTATAAAACATACTTAATTCTATTATAACACTCCATACTTTGCCAGGCAACAGTTCTTTGAAAAGCACAGGGAAAAAATATTCCATCATTATATGACAATCGTGACTTTTCATCCCACTCAATTTACTGTTTTTAAAGTCAACACATCTACGGAGGTTAGAAGAAATCCCATCAGGACATCTTAGTCCTTCCACCCACTTTAGCACGAGTTTTACTTGTTTGTTATCTAGCTCATAGCATGCTTTGGGTTTTTTTGTATCGTCGTACAAATGAAGCTCGGGCTGTTTACAAAAGTGTAATATATCACGTCTCGAATTCACATCGTCCTTAGTTTTCCCCTTTACATTCAAAACTGTATTAAACACGTTATCGAACACGTTTTTTTCATTGTGCATAACGTCAATATTATGTCGGAGTAGCAGATCTTTCCAGTAAGGTAACTCCCAAAATATACTTTGTTTGCACCAGTTATGAATGTCTGATTTACCTGGAATTTCAACTTGTACCCCAGTTTCATGTATCTTTGGATAGTCTTTTACGATTTCATATATCTCTTCACCTGACCAAACCTTCGGTGGTAGCGTACTCTCTTCTCTGTTTGCTTTAAAGTTCTTTTTATCTGTTCTAAATTTATGATTAACATGTAGAAAACATCGATGACAGTCAAACCAAGAAATTTTCTTTCCATACTTTAATGAAAGTGCTCGTGTTTCATCAATGCAATGAGGACAAGCTAGACGTCCAGCTGTGCTCCAACCTGAAAGCATCCCATATGCAGGAAAATCACTAATAGTCCATAATAAAGAAGCGAACATACGAAAATTCTTTTTTCTTGAAATGTCGTATGTTTCAATTTCTTCATGCCACAGTGTTTTCAATTCTTCGATCAATGGTTGTAGATAAACATCAATTCCTTGTGTCGGATCATCGGGACCGGGGACGACAATCGTTAGAAACATATACGGAGTTTTCATACACATCCATGGAGGTAAATTATAAGGAGTAACAATAATAGGCTATGATGAGTATTTACTACCAAACTGAGAGAATGGTGAAAATCCATCTGTACATAAACCGAGTCTGACATTACGGCTCTCTGCAGCAAACGCAGGATAAGTCTTATCGAAATGTTTCCATGCTTCTCCATCAGATGGATGTATCAAAGTTCCTTCTTCTGGTGTTCTAACACTGTGTCATCGCATATGACATGCAGTAGCTGAAGATGCATATAACCTTTGAAGTCTAGGAGTGATAGGTAAATAATGCATTCTCTTGTATGGAACTTCTTTTTCTTTCTTTTTTCTCGGTTTGAATCTTTCCACGTTACATATTCTGCATTTTCTAAGGTCAATGTCATCTTTCCAATACAACATACAACCTTTTATACATGTATCTATCTTTTGGTATGGCAATCCAAAAGTAGACATAAGTTTTTTCACTTTATAATGACTATCGCACATCAAATTATTGGGTGGCATGTGTCATTTTGCAGCTTGTACAACTCCTGTAAATCCAGCTTCTGTAAGGTTGAATTTTGATTTCATAGTGATGTATTCGGCGGTTGCGGATAATTCGGTTCCGCTTTTTCAACCATTCCACAAGGGCCTCTTAGCAGAATCCAATAAATCATAAAAAAATTTAGCTTGCGCGGTCGGTTCTTCTTCAACGTTATCATTGTCATCATCGCCCTGATCAATGGTAGGAAACATCGACCGTGCTGCATCTTGCACCATATTTTCTATTGGATTCTTCATAATATTATCGTCCTCTAACACTACAGGATTAGGTGTACGTTCAACAAGTTCTCCATGACGATCCCATAAGTAATAATTCGGCGTAAAATCAAATTTATACAGATGTACTTCTATTACATCTGATTTCCAATGCTTTAAATGTTTGCACTTACTACACGGACAACGAATTTCATCGTTATTCCGATTATTAGATTTAGCGAATCTAATAAATTCATGTACACCGTTAGAGAAATGTTCCTTTATTGATCCTTTCATACCAGTTCGGACTTCATACATCCAACTACGATCGAGAAAATAATCGAACATTTTTCGTGATTTGATAAAATATGTTAGAAGATTCAACTAAACACTTCACTTCATATTACAGTATTTTACGATTGATTTATAATTTGTCATTAAATCAACTATTTAACAATTGAAAAACATTTTATAATTCATTGACGGTCGGTCATCCTACTTCCCATTACAAACACAATATCGTAACTACATTTTATAAATCATTTCCGGTTAAACGATTCAACAAAATTTCGGCAGCACTTCCCTTTATTCCCTGTATCGTACACAAAATGTGTGTACACAGGGAACAAAAAGGAAGTGCCACCAAAATTTTATAAACCGTTTAAACTGAAATGATTTACAAAATGTGATTACTTTATTGTGTTTGTAACTTGTCCAAATACTAGGACAAATCCAACAAATATTGTATCAGATGAATATAAATGTCCATTCTTGAAAAAAACGAATATCCATATAACGATCATATACAACACTTGTCAGACGGGGCCAAAATATCTCTAAGGGATTTACAGAAATAAAACATATTTTCTAATTATTCTTCTAACAACTACAAAATATTTTATAATTAATTAATTCATTATATTTATTAACTAAATTTTAAAACGTGTTTTAACTTTCACTGATTAATTAGCTCATTGTTATTACGCTCATTTCAAAATTTTATAATTCATTCAACGAATTATATTTATTTTAAACTACGATAACAGTTATAATTAGCACTTCTGAATTAAATTATCGTTAACTGTACCAATCTATCAAGATATGTATTAATTACTATATAATTAACTTTAGCGTAAACTATACACATTATTTTAAATAAAAACAAATATTGTCATAAACTTAAATATCAACAAGCATGTTCATCAATAATATACACTAATTTTAAAATCAGACCACCAATCAAAATCAACTAATACAAATATTACCATAACTAATACGCATTAATCATCATTTTCAACATAATCATAAACTAATTTAACTTTCCACCTAACTTAAAACACTATAATCATCACCCAATATCACTATGATCAACTAATACAATTATTTTCGAAATTAGGGTTTTCCAATTAATCCTAAATTAAACCTAAATCAAAGCCAAATCAAGTTTAGAAGAAATACCAGCGAGTTTTGGAGGTGTTTGAGCGACGTGGAGGCAACGAGCGACGGCTGGAGTTGGAGAGGCGGCGGATTGCGACGGGGAGGAAGGTTTTGGGGAGAAAATGATTTTGGTGGAAAATGAGACTCTGTTCGCGGGTTCCAGATCTGTAATCGCGATATGCAACGGCTAGCAACGGCTTGCAACGGCCACATTATTTAGCCGTTGCCAGCCGTTGCAACCATCCGACACAAAATGAGGTCTTTTCTTGTAGTGTATAATACACACACCGAGGTGTTAGCGTTCAATTTTTAGCGACATCTTGCTTCTATGGTTATGTTTGCTACTTTAAAGCCAAAAGCCAACTTTTTTGGTCAAAACGTGAATAAATTTGAACTGTACTCAAATATTATAGTATATTACTTATGTGATTAAATGATCTGCAAGACTTAACAGTCTATCATAGGTTAAACATAATACAGTTTTTTAATCATTATTTTCTATTCAAGACTTTTGTCACCAAAACTTAACCTAATCCACAACACAAACATAACAAAGAAAAAAAAAGGAAAATTAATGTTAACAGTGATCGATACTTCTACAGAGTATATTCAAGAATGGGAGATGAGAGCAGTCAAGAATTAGAGAGGTTCGACCCACCTAAGTCTGAATCAGCTCCATGGTTGGTCTTCATCCCTAACCATGAATATAATAAGCGGTCAAAAAAGTCAAATATGGTACCTTCTCAAACGTTTTATAGCATAAAAGAAAAAAAAGTCTTACTTCAAAAACATAGATGGTGTTAGGGGTTATAATTGGTGGTCGACCCCTCAAGGTTGGATATTCATGCAAGAACCAATGCTCTGCATAAATTATCTAAGATTATCTTTGTTGTTTATATTCTTAATGTTTACTTGAATTGCATACTGCGTACACTTATTCATATGCATTACCAAATCTCTACTATTAATAAAGAAAATCCAATGAATAGATTTTTATGATGTCTTTTTAAAATTTCGAAAATATCCTACATTCATCAACGGCATCAGTTTGCAACCTCCACCACCCCACTTTCCAACCATCCATCAACGAAATTCACTAAATAAAGGTGATGTAACTATCAAACCTTTTGTACTTGTAGCACACATTTATCAATAAATTTTTTATTAAATAGAAATTAAATATTTCTAGCTATTAGATGCATGTACGTGCAATTTACACTAGTAATGATAATGGTAAAGAACTAATATGTTTGACTAATTGGTATATAGTGCTTTTAATTTTAAAGAAACAAACAATGTTTTTTTCTGGACTGGTTTTTATTTATATTTTTTCGGTTTCTAACTTCAATAAACAAGTGTAATATGTTTTAGCTCTGTCTCAAACGACTTATGTTTTTACAATACTCTTTAGATTCCAATTTTTGACATAATATCTGAAGAAAGGAAATTATTTAATAGGATGAATGATGTTCCCTAATAATTAATTTAAGCAGAAATAGGAAAGTCATACTCACAATTTAATCCTGAATCTGGAATTCACTATAGTCTAATGAGTATTATTATGTAAGTGTATGTATGTATGTCTGTGTGTGGACATATATGTAAACAATTTTAGGAAAATAACACTTGATTCGATGTGGTTAATCTGGATTCCTTTGGACTATAAAGGATTTGAACTTCTACTATATGAGCAATTGCAAAGTAAATCTTCTAATTCCATCATTAGGAAATTTAAATAAGTCATGCTTCTAGTTCTATGGTTATGTTTACTGCTTTAAAGCCAGAAGCCAACTCTTTGGTCAAAACGTGAATAATTTAACTGTACTAAGATATTATAGTATTTTACTCATGTGATTAAATCACATGCAGGACGTAACAGTCTATCATAGGTTAAACTCAGTAATACTTTTATTTTAAAATTATTTTTTTCTATTCAAGACTTTTGTCACCAAAACTTAACCTAATCTAAATCTACAACATAAATCTAACACACAAAAAAAGATGGAAAATTAATGTTAACGGTGATCAATGTTTCTGCAGAGTATATTCAACAATGGGAGGTGAGAGCAGTCAAGAATTAGAGAGGTTTGACCCACCTAAGTATGAATCGGCTCCATGGTTGGTCTTCATCCCTAACCATGAATATAATAAATGGTCAAAAAAGTCGAATATGGTATCTTCTCAAACATTTTACAGCATGTCAGAAAAAAAAGCTTACATAAAAAACATCGATGGTATTAGGGGTTATAATTGGTGGTCGACCCCTCAAGGTTGGATATTCATGCAAGAGCCAACGTCCAAGAATTGTTGTTTATGGAATCCTTTTAAATCAGTGAAAATCAGTGTTTCATCGTACAAATGGAACTTCACTTCAGATGCAAATTGTGTGATATCATCATCACCGCTTGAAACTAGCAAGTCATGCAAATTAATGTGTCTTGACAATGGAGGAAGATCGGTGTTTGTTTACGATCTTGAGATTAACAAATGGGAAAGACATGACATAGAAGGGAGGCGTCTTATAGAAATATTTGTGCTAAATGGACAATTCTATTGCATCACTTACTCATTCAAAATCGCTGTTATCGATTTGATTCCGAATATGCAAGTAAGAGTTGTTGGCGGTGGATTTCCATCGCATGATCCGTTTGCACGTGTTGACGAATCCTTTGATTATTATCTAGAATCAAGTGGAGAAATATTTGGTGTTGAAATATGTTTTGGTGCTGCAGACTCCAGAACTGTCGTTCATGTGATCGTTTATCTAAAGGATTGTTCAGATGGAACATGGAACGTTGTGGATCAGATAGGCGATAAAGCATTTTTCCTGGGACCAAGTCAGTTTGGTGCACCGTTCCCAGCAAATGGAATCAATATCAAAAGAGACATGTTTTTTATGTTTCAATTTCCATGTTGTGACACTAAATAACACTATTAACCAGGTTGCTGTAACAAGTATAAAATGTAATAGAAATCTTTTTTCTCCTGTTCAGCCATAAATTTGTGATTTTCAACGTACTTTTTTATATATTTGTTCGATTTCAAGGAGTTCGTAGGATAAAATAATTTAATGAAAATTAGCACGTTCATGCAGTCAACTCAAGTTGGTGGCTAGCATTAATTGTTATACTTAATGCCTCTTTTTTGTCCACTGTATCCACTTGAATCCAAAGGCAGTCTTTAATTGATATGAATTTAATTTAACAGATAATAGCAGCAATATTAAACTACTTAATTTTAACCGGCAAACAGAGAGACGGAGGCATACGGAGTATGGATGTGAGGGCGGATTTTGAAGATGACAGTGATTCAACGGTGGATATTGCTCCCACTGAGAGCCCGGTTGTTTTTCAGCGGGTGACCAAAAATCTTTTGAATGCCTTTATGGAAAAGTAATAAAAGCTTATAAAAAAATGTGTGTTTTTATTATTAAGCCGCATACCGTTATATTATCTGAAATATAAATATGAAGTGGCGTCCATTTTAGACTATACAATTTTGAACAATTTGTTCATTTGAATAATCATTTTTATTTTGATATATCTTACACTAGTGTGTAACTCGTGCGTTGTACACGTTAATATTGTTAAAAAATAGTATGTAACGACCCGTATTTTTACGGATCGAAACATCGTAAAACAGTTATCATTAGGTCGCATTGTTGATTAGTTTCCAGAGTCTGTCTTAGGTCGTATAGAAGTTAGGCCGTATAGTGGTTAGGTCGTGGTAGACGACCTAAGGAAGTGGAGCGACCTATAGGAAGTTGGCGATCTAAGAAGTGGAGCGATCTAAGGAAGTTGGCGACCTAAGGATTTTGGGATAGGTCGTATAGGAGATAAGTCGTGTGGTGGCTTAGGTCGTGGGATAGGTTAGGTCGGTTGGAGCGACCTATAAGGAGTTAGCGATCTAAGTATTGGAGCGACCTATAGGAGTTAGCGACCTAAGAGTTAACGACCTACAGTTTGGACCGACCTATAGGAGTTAGCGACCTATAGAGTGAACGACCTAGTGGTTAGCGACCTAGTAGTTAGCGACCTAATGGTTAGCGACCTATTAGTTAACGACTTAAGAGCTAACGGGATAAGAGTTAGCGAGTTAGCGTAGTTAGGTCGTTAGACGACCTAAGGTGTTAAGTCGTATCCTAGCTAAGAGTTAGGTCGTGAGCTTCTGTGTTGAGTTAGGTCGTAGGCGACCTAAGTTAGTTAGGTCGTGAGGCGACCTAAGTTAGTTAGGTCGTAGGCGACCTAAGTTAGTTAGGTCGTGAGCTTCTGTGTGTGTTAGGTCGCGTGTGTGTTAGGTCGCAGGTGTGTTAGGTCGTATCCTAGTTAAGATAGTTAGGTCGCGTGTGTGTTAGGTCGTAGGTGTGTTAGGTCATAGAAGCGATCTGTGTTAGGTCGCTAGGCTGCATCTTTGTTAGGTCGTAGGTCGTGAGGAAGCGCATGTGTGTTAGGTCGTAGGTCGCGTGGATGCGCATGTGTTAAGTCGTAGGATGGAACTGTTGGATTGTTAGGTCGCGGGTTTTTAGGTCGTGGGGTTTTTAGGTCGTGGACGACCTAAGAGCGAACGACCTAAGGGGAAATCAGCCTATAAATAGGAGGGTTCTACTTCATTTTTGGGATCCGGATTTCGAAGCGACGAAGTGCTGCCATTTTGAGAGCTCGACTTCTACACTTCTTCACTTCTTTTCTCCATTCTAATCTTGTGATTCCTTCCATCCAAATCGAAGATCAAATCGAAGATCCAAGAGCTTAGATTGAAGATCTTCATCCATTGAAGAGAGGTTTCATCGTTTGAAGCGGATTCGTGATAGATCGAGTTAGATCCTTCGCTGTCCAGATCTGAAGTGTGTTGCTTTAGAGGTGTTTAGGTGATTTTGTGAGTGGTGATTATCTCTCGCACGGATCCAAAGGAGTATATCGGATCATTGGCTTGATTTTGTGTAAAGTAGTGATTTTCATGCATTTTTGTAAACATAAGTATAGATCCATTGTTCATGATGATTTGACACCCATTTTACTACATGTTAACCTATGCAAGTTCATTCATCAAGATTATAGAGACATTTCTCATGTTTTCATGCTTGTTAGACTTTTGACTCTTTATTTACGAAATTGCCATTATTGTTATAATTGTTCATTTGATCATATTTGAATGCTTGATTACGTGGATTAATGTTTGACTTGATTGATTGCTATGGATTAGATGATTGATGATTTGATTTAGACAAGATGGTCGAAGATGATTCAAAAGCTAAGGGAAAGGCTCTTGAATTAGAAAAGCTGCTTGTGGCATATGTGGCGGATGATGAAGCTCATATGGATAGATTTGATGATGATGTTGAGATGAAGCTTTGCTATGATGATGATGAGGCGAAGCATGATATGAGATAGTCTTGGTCTAATCCAGACGGGATCATTCCAAGCATGTTGACAACTCGGTGAAATGGTTCGAGTTTGAGGATAATGGTTTGCTCGAGAGGCGCTTGAGCTAGTATGGAAATAGTCGTCGAGGAGGATGACTAGAAGGCTGAGATCTCATCGTTGTTGAAGGTTCTAGCATGCTCAAAGCAAGAGTACGTTGGGCAGATTCGATAGTCCCTGAAGGCTACTGATTGGTAGTCAAGTACTCTGGGCAGATTCGATAGTCCTAGGCACGGGTCACGATGACGTGCGGAGTTATGTCTAGAACCGGGGTTCCCATTAGCCCTTGACGGACGGATGAAAGAATGAGCCGGTCATTCAATTAACAATGATATCGAAGCAATGTTAACAGTGATAGCCAGAGTCATGGATGTATGGTTGTATCGTCATTCGGTCTCAAGAGCGGGGTTTTCTGGGTGCTTATCTGATCTTGGTTTAGGCCTTGGGGGTTTGTACTTGGAAAACATCGCCCTTGACTCGAGTGATAATTGCTTTACTTTACATTGTATGCTTTGCTATGTTTGTTTCTGCTTAGTGTGTGTCTGGGGGCTATCACCGTAGAAAGAGGTGGAGTGGGAGGGTTGTATTCCTATTCCTTTTCCTTTATGCTCTTTTGGTATGTTGTTAGTTAATTTACCGCTCACTAAGACTGTTGTCTGACTCAAGGCTTTATGTTTTAACTCTTATTGCCTTGGGCTGTTCGTCCATTTTTGGGACGGGCAGACTAGGTAGCAGGTGACAGGTGCTGTTCTTGCTTCCCACGATGCTGATGTCGAAGACGAGTTGGAGGCTTGCATATTATCTTCTTACTATATGTACTGGATGTTCCGCTGTTTTGTATAATTCTCCGAGTGATATGTAGTGAGGCTTGATGTATTGACTATTCAGATGTTGTATTCAACTATATAAAGTTTTATTGATGAGATTCTATTCTATGAAGCTTCACAATATATATTCTCTATTGTATTTTATCCATGCGCTGTGAGTAATACGATAGATTCTGCTGTTTTAATTTACCCTGACAATCGTCCATGGTTGCCTGGCACACTTTACAGCGCACTATCTCTAGATTCAGTGCGGGGGTCGTGGGCGGTCGTCACATTTGGTATCAGAGCATTGGTTAATCGATTTTACCCAACGCTCGCTGACGTAACTACGTATGAGAGACGTAATTGTATTTTGATGGGTGATTACTATATATAATATAGTAGCTTAGAAGTATGTGAGTCTTTTATGCAGTTGTTTCTCAACGTGTGCTAATCATTCCTTTTATAGATATTGAGAATGAGTCGAAGAGGGAGACCAGCTGCTAGGGAAGGCCATGCTGCTGAGGGGACTGCTGATTATGCAGCTATGTTCGAAGCTATGATGACTTCGATCATGAGAAGGATACCAGTTCCGGGGACAGCAGTTGATGTTAGAGTTCAAGTCCAAACTCCAAGACCGGTGGATTTTGCTAAGCTGTGTAAGGATTATACTGCTCTTGGAGGGAAGGTTTTCTTGGGGACAGAATCAACCATTGAAGTCCAGAGGTGGATAGATGCTTGTAGAAGGATCTTTGGTGATTTGGGAATTGAGGATGCGACTAAGAGGAAGTTAGCATCAAGGCAGCTTCAAGGAAGAGCTTCTGATTGGTGGAACTCTATCACCATTGATACTCCGGAGGAAGAAATTACTTGGGAGCAATTCCAAGCCAGATTTGAAGCTAAGTTCATTTCTACAGCTCAGAAGTCTGTTCTGTTCAAGAAGTTTGTGGAGCTCAAGCAAGATGGAAGACCAGTTCTTGAGTATGTTTCTGAGTTTGAAGCTTTGTCCAAGTATGCCCGGTCGTATATTGAATCTTCGTATCAGAAGAATGAGAAGTTTGTGACAGGCTTGGACAGTTATCTTGGAAGGCAGTTGGTGGATCATTTGGACGATCCATTTGAGAAGCTTGTGGAGAAAGCTCTCAGGCATGAGAATCTGTTTCCTAAAGAGGGATCTATTTTGCTGTGACCAAGGAGGAGTCTAGACCACAGCAAGGTGGAAACAAGAAAAGGAAGCAGCAGCAGCAAAAGGGTAAGAATGGCCAGAAGAAGCCGAAGGGTGAGGTGACCTGCTACAATTGTCAGTAGAAGGGCCATTTCTCCAGGGATTATAAGAATCCGAAGGTGCAAGTGAAGTGTCACAACTGTGACAAGCTGGGGCATGTTAGGATGAATTGTCCAGAACCGCGAAAGGACAAGCAGATTGTGCAAGCTTATGCTTTAGGGGTTGTTCCATCATCTTCAAAAGCCCCTACTACTGAAGAGAAAGGAAAGAGTGTGGTGGTTCAAGGTACTCTTTCCATATGTGGTGTTCCAGTTAGAGTGCTGTTTGATACTGGGGCGTCGCATTCGTTTGTTTGTAACGAACTTGTAGGCCGGTTGGGTTTAGAACGGGATATTGTTGATAGGCCATTGGTTGTGACTAATCCAGTCGGGGGTTCGTCTTGTTTGTGTATGTTATGCCGTGGTCTGATTGTATCGAGTCATGATTGCTCTTTTGTTTGTGATTGTTTTGTTCTGAACTTTGCGGGGTTCGGAATTATTTTGGGTATGGACTGGCTTAGGAAGTATGCGGCAAAGGTTGATTGTGAAAGGTTGGAGGTGACAGTCGAGAATGTGGAGGGGCGAAAGATTGTGATACGATGTAAGCATGAGGAAGGCGTCTTCATGAGCTTCATGTATTCGCTGGTTGTTCCACGGGATGGACTGTCATCTGTACCAATCGCTAATGAATTTGAGGATGTCTTTGACGAGGTCAAAGGGTTACCGCCGCATAGAGAGATCGAGTTTCGTATAGATCTAGTTGAAGGAGCCAGACCTGTTGTGATGCCTATTAGGCGAATGGCGCCTAGGGAACAGCAGCAGTTGAAGGTGCAGGTTGATGACCTTTTACAGAAAGGATTCATTCGGCGTAGTGTGTCCGAATGGGGTGCACCAGTTGTGTTTGTAACCAAAGCGGATGGATCGCTGAGGTTGTGTGTGGATTATCGTGAGCTGAATAAGGTGACTAAGAAGAACAAGTATCCATTGCCAAGAATAGATGACTTGTTTGATCAGCTTCACGAAGCTAAGGTGTTTTCTCAGATGGATTTGGCAAAGGGATTTCACCAGTTGAGAGTGGCTAAGGATAGTGTGCCGAAGACTGCTTTCAGGACACCATCCGGTTTCTTTGAGTGGCTGGTAATGCCGTTTGGATTGACTAATGCGCCAGCATATTTTGTGGATCTTATGAATAGAGTGTTCAGAGATCAGTTGAGCAAGTTCGTGCTAGTATTCGTGGATGATATTCTGATTTATTCCAGAACTGAAGAAGAGCACAAGATGCACTTGCATATTGTTTTGGAAATCTTGCGGAAACATCAGCTGAAGGCTAAGTTTTCGAAGTGTCACTTCTGGAAGAGTGAAGTGAGATTCTTAGGCCATGTTATCTCTGGAAATGGAATAGCGGTTGATCCCGCCAAGGTGGCAGCAATCCAGGATTGGGGTAGACTTAAGAATGCATCTGATGTGAGAAGTTTTCTTGGATTAGCAGGATATTATCGTCGATTTATCAAAGACTTCTCCAAGGTGGCTACACCATTAACAGGATTGACGAAGAAGAACCAAGTGTTCAGATGGGAAGATAAGTGTGAGCAAGCTTTCAGAATCCTGAAAGAGCTATTGACTAGTGCTCCTGTTTTGACTATTCCAAGTGGGAATGATGAGATGGTGGTTTACACCGACGCTGTGGTACTGGACTTGGAGCAGTGCTGATGCAGAAGGATAGAGTTGTTGCGTATGCAAGTCGACAACTGAAGCCGCATGAAAGGAATTATCCGACTCATGATTTGGAGTTAGCGGCGATTGTATTTGCTCTGAAGATGTGGAGACATTATCTATTAGGAGTTCGATTCGAGTTGTTTACAGATCATAAGTCATTGAAGTATCTTTTCTCCCAAAAGAATTTGAATCTTCGGCAGCAACGATGGCTAGAGTTTTTGGCATCATATGATTTTGGTATAGCTTATACTCCAGGAAAGGGTAACGTAGTGGCTGATGCGTTAAGTCGAAGACATGCAGGGTTAGGAGCCATGTTTTCAGAATGGAAGAATCTCGAGTATTTAGCTGGATTTGACTTCAGGCCCAGATGTGAATTGGAACCTGAGATATTGGCAAACTTATCGATAAGACCTACTCTTGTGGAAAGGATTGGCGAGAGCCAAAAGCGAGACGGTAAGCTTGTCAAGATTATCTGTGATTTGGAATCTGGATTGAACCCAGAAAAGGATAAAGGATTCAAAGTCGATCGAGAGGGTTGGCTTCGGAAGCAAGGACGACTAGTTGTTCCCGATATAGATGAATTGAAGAGTGAAGTTCTGAAGGAAAGTCATCACTCGAAGTTGACAATTCATCCAGGAGGAAATAAGATGTATCGTGATATGAAGAGAACCTACTACTGGGAAGGTATGAAGAAGGATGTTGGAAATTTTATTTCCAAGTGCATGAACTGCCAGTTGGTAAAAGCCGAACAGAAGAAGCCAAGTGGATTGCTTCAGCCATTGGAAGTTCCTACATGGAAGTGGGAGCAAATATCGATGGATTTTATTGATGGTCTACCTAGAACAAGAGCAGGAAATGAAGGGATTTGGGTCATTGTAGATCGTTTGACTAAGAGTGCAAGATTTATTTCTGTTCGATCGACTAGGACTGCATCAAAATTGGCTGAGCTATATGTTAAGTGGATAGTTCAATTCCATGGTATTCCGAAAAGTATAGTGAGCGATCGAGACCCATTGTTCACTTGTGGATTTTGGAAGAGCTTCCAGGAAGTTTTGGGAACCGAGTTATGTTTGAGTACAGCTTATCACCCTCAAACAGATGGTCAGACCGAGAGAGTCAACCGAGTTTTGGAAGATCTCCTCAGAGCTTGTGTTTTGGATTTCGGAGGATCATGGGAAGATCACCTTCATTTGGTGGAATTTTCATATAACAACAGTTACCAGTCAAGCATTGGTATGGCACCGTATGAGGCATTGTATGGGAGACCGTGTAACTCTCCGACATGTTGGTTAGAGACCGGAGAAAAACTGATGCTTGGGCCAGAGATGATTCGACAGACTTCGGATTGCATAGAGATCATTCGGCAACGAATGAAGGCAGCCCAAGACCGTCAGAAAAGTTATGCCGATAAGCGTCGTAAGGATTTGGAATTCGACGTTGGTGATATGATTTTTGTGAAGATTTCTCCACTGAAGAATGTTATTCGATTCGGGAAGAAAGGAAAATTGACTCCGAGATTTGTTGGACCATTCCCGATCATCGAGCGAATTGGAAAGCTAGCCTACAGATTGGAGTTACCAGAAAAGATGTCAGGTGTGCACAATGTTTTTCATATATCGTATCTACGGAAGTATGTGCACGACTCGAATATAGTAGTCTCTGTTGATAGCTGTGAAGATTTCAAAGTTGATCCGGTCGATAAGAGACCTCGTAAGCCGCTTCGTGTTGTGGAAACCGACACGAAACAACTTAGGAGGAAGGTAGTTAGGTTGCTCAAGATACAATGGAGCAATGATGTTAACGACTGTACATGGGAGGTGGAAGAGAGGATGAAGGCAGCTTATCCTGAACTCTTCAAGGTATGGCCCTAAGGTGTCGTGTCATCTAACGACATTGTAACTTGTTCTAGTTTTAGAATTCTGCAAGCTAAGCTAGAATTGGATGCATGGTTTGTTGATTGCTATTGATGGTAGGCGTGCAGAATAGTCTTTGATTGCTCTGTTTGTTTGAAATTTCGGGGGCGAAATTCCTATGGGGGAGAGAATGTAATGACCCGTATTTTTACGGATCGAAACATCGTAAAACAGTTATCATTAGGTCGCATTGTTGATTAGTTTCCAGAGTCTGTCTTAGGTCGTATAGAAGTTAGGTCGTATAGTGGTTAGGTCGTGGTAGACGACCTAAGGAAGTGGAGCGACCTATAGGAAGTTGGCGACCTAAGAAGTGGAGCGACCTAAGGAAGTTGGCGACCTAAGGATTTTGGGATAGGTCGTATAGGAGATAAGTCGTGTGGTGGCTTAGGTCGTGGGATAGGTTAGGTCGGTTGGAGCGACCTATAGGGAGTTAGCGACCTAAGTATTGGAGCGACCTATAGGAGTTAGAGACCTATAGGAGTTAGCGACCTAAGAGTTAACGACCTACAGTTTGGACCGACCTATAGGAGTTAGCGACCTATAGAGTTAGAGTGAACGACCTAGTGGTTAACGACCTAGTAGTTAGCGACCTAATGGTTAGCGACCTATTAGTTAACGACTTAAGAGCTAACGGGATAAGAGTTAGCAAGTTAGCGTAGTTAGGTCGTTAGACGACCTAAGGTGTTAAGTCGTATCCTAGCTAAGAGTTAGGTCGTGAGCTTCTATGTTGAGTTAGGTCGTAGGCGACCTAAGTTAGTTAGGTCGTGAGCTTCTGTGTTGAGTTAGGTCGTAGGCGACCTAAGTTAGTTAGGTCGTGAGCTTCTGTGTGTGTTAGGTCGCGTGTGTGTTAGGTCGCAGGTGTGTTAGGTCGTATCCTAGTTAAGATAGTTAGGTCGCGTGTGTGTTAGGTCGCAGGTGTGTTAGGTCATAGAAGCGATCTGTGTTAGGTCGCTAGGCTGCATCTTTGTTAGGTCGTAGGTCGCGAGGAAGCGCATGTGTGTTAGGTCGTAGCTCGCGTGGATGCGCATGTGTTAAGTCGTAGGATGGAACTGTTGGATTGTTAGGTCGTGGGTTTTTAGGTCGTGGGGTTTTTAGGTCGTGGACGACCTAAGAGCGAACGACCTAAGGGAAATCAGCCTATAAATAGGAGGGTTCTACTTCATTTTTGGGATCCGGATTTCGAAGCGACGAAGTGCTGCCATTTTGAGAGCTCGACTTCTACACTTCTTCACTTCTTTTCTCTATTCTAATCTTATGATTCTTTCCATCCAAATCGAAGATCAAATCGAAGATCCAAGATCTTAGATTGAAGATCTTCATCCATTGAAGAGAGATTTCATCGTTTGAAGCGGATTCGTGATAGATCGAGTTAGATCCTTCGCTGTCCAGATCTGAAGTGTGTTGCTTTAGAGGTGTTTAGGTGATTTGGTGAGTGGTGATTATCTCTCACACGGATCCAAAGGAGTATATCGGATCGTTGGCTTGATTTTGTGTAAAGTAGTGATTTTCATGCATTTTTGTAAACATAAGTATAGATCCATTGTTCATGATGATTTGACACCCATTTTACTACATGTTAACCTATGCAAGTTCATTCATCAAGATTATAGAGACATTTCTCATGTTTTCATGCTTGTTAGACTTTTGACTCTTTATTTACGAAATTGCCATTATTGTTATAATTGTTCATTTGATCATATTTGAATGCTTGATTACTCGGATTAATGTTTGGCTTGATTGATTGCTATGGATTAGATGATTGATGATTTGATTTAGACAAGATGGTCGAAGATGATTCAAAAGCTAAGGGAAAGGCTCTTGAATTAGAAAAGCTGCTTGTGGCATATGTGGCGGATGATGAAGCTCATATGGATAGATTTGATGATGATGTTGAGATGAAGCTTTGCTATGATGATGATGAGGTGAAGCATGGTATGAGATAGTCTTGGTCTAATCCAGACGGGATCATTCCAAGCATGTTGACAACTCGGTGAAATGGTTCGAGTTTGAGGATAATGGTTTGCTCGAGAGGCGCTTGAGCTAGTATGGAAATAGTCGTCGAGGAGGATGACTAGAAGGCTGAGATCTCATCGTTGTTGAAGGTTCTAGCACGCTCAAAGCAAGAGTAAGTTGGGCAGATTCGATAGTCCCTGAAGGCTACTGATTGGTAGTCAAGTACTCTGGGCAGATTCGATAGTCCTAGGCACGGGTCACGATGACGTGCGGAGTTATGTCTAGAACCGGGGTTCCCATTAGCCCTTAACGGACAGATGAAAGAATGAGCCGGTCATTCAATTAACAATGATATCGAAGCAATGTTAACAGTGATAGCCAGAGTCATGGATGTATGGTTGTATCGTCATTCGGTCTCAAGAGCGGGGTTTTTTGGGTGCTTATCTGATCTTGGTTTAGGCCTTGGGGGTTTGTACTTGGAAAACATCGCCCTTGACTCGAGTGATAATTGCTTTACTTTACATTGTATGCTTTGCTATGTTTGTTTCTGCTTAGTGTGTGTCTGGGGGCTATCACTGTAGAAAGAGGTGGAGTGGGAGGGTTGCATTCCTATTCCTTTTCCTTTATGCTCTTTTGGTATGTTGTTAGTTAATTTACCGCTCACTAAGACTATTGTCTGACTCAAGGCTATATGTTTTAACTCTTATTGCCTTGGGCTGTTCGTCCATTTTTGGGACGGGCGGACTAGGTAGCAGGTGACAGGTGCTGTTCTTGCTTCCCACGATGCTGATGTCGAAGACGAGTTGGAGGCTTGCATATTATCTTCTTACTATATGTACTGGATGTTCCGCTGCTTTGTATAATTCTCTGAGTGATATGTAGTGAGGCTTGATGTATTGACTATTCAGATGTTGTATTCAATTATATGAAGTTTTATTGATGAGATTCTATTCTGTGAAGCTTCACTATATATATTCTCTATTGTATTTTATCCATGCGCTATGAGTAATACGATAGATTCTGCTGTTTTAATTTACCCTGACAATCGTCCTTGGTCATCTGGCACACTTTACAGCGCACTATCTCTAGATTTAGTGCGGGGGTCGTGGGCGGTCGTCATATAGTATTTATATTTTAAATTACTACTAAAATATATCTTATTATGCAATATATGATAAATTTATCATTATATATTAATCATAAATTAAAATGACATGCGATGCTCGATATAAGGTTGAGGGTTCAATCTTCGGTAACTACATATCTTTGTAAAAATTAATATACCACCTTAAAAAAAATTATAAATTAAATTTGTTAATATTGTATATGTAAATAATTTATGTTTTTTCTTAATGACAAAAATAATTTATGTTATGTGATATATATTTTTATATGTATGCGTGAATTAGTAAGTTTACCAATTTATTAATATGATTTTTGTACATATTAATATATATTGATCTTGTCACCTTTTTTAAAAGATTATAAATGGATTAATGAACATTAAATAATTGAATTGATTTAAATAATTCGAATTAATGATCAACATAACTAATTAAATATAAGAAGTCGAATGTAAACATAGAAGAAAATTGAGAAGAGCGTTATACATATTGTAATATAGAAGAGTATTGGTCTTATGTTTAGCTTATCTACATGTGAGCTCTTATCCATATTTAGTTTTCATTTTAAAACAATTTTATTCTTGTATTTAACCATGTATTTTATATTGTTGTAGAAGGGTCATGATAATTGCAAAATAATGTATGTAGCATTTAATTGAGTTATGAGTTGGGTATGGTTTGATAACATGTAAGCGAGAATGTTTATATAATATAATATTGGTATAATCTGTGCGTTCACATCGTAATGTTGTAAAATATAAATTTATCTTTTATAAATTGTTCAAAATGAAATTATGTTATGTAATGTACTATAATTTTTTGATATAAATGAATCAGAAATTAAAAGAGTTAGTATTATTTATGTATACGTTTTATGTTACGTGATTTAAATATCTTTTTATATATCTGAATAAAGAAGAGATAATTTTATCATTTTTTCCTCATATATATGAATATTGTATATATTGAAATTCTCGTATTTTTAGGATTTATTACTTGGATTAATGAATATTAGTTAATCATATTTATTTAAATAGTTTAAATTTACGATTACATATAGTTAACACTACAACAAAATAACCATATTACAACCTTTCATTTGCAACTAACAAAAGTTGACAGTTGTTATAGGTATTTTTTAACAACTGTTTTATTTCAGCAGTTGTAATAGGTATTTTATAACAACTGTTTTATTTCAGCAGTTGTAATAATGACACTTATAACAACCATACTTGTATAGCAGTTGTAATATTTTTTTTATAACAACTGTTTTCAACGGTTGTAACAAATATTATATTTCTATCACATATGGGGTTTCAATCTCCCTCCATTAATTTCTTCGGCCGCCCAAACCTTAAAAAAAAATACTCGCTCCTTTCCTTTTCTCAAGATCTAAACGTCGCAACAAATCTAAACTAGCAAAAAAAATTTGTTTTCCCTCCTTGTAATAAAGCCCTAAATCATCGTCGTCGTCGATCGCAGGCCGCCCTCTCGTTCCTAGCTAGATCGCTCATGCTTGCCGCTTGTACGCGCTTGTGCAATCACTCATAGGTTTGATCTCTTTCGTTATTTTCTAATCTGTTGATTTTAATTTCATTTTTCTAGGTTGATTAATTTGATTAGTATTAATTTAGTTTTTTTTAATTCTACAACTTCCAATGTTGGTTTTGTTTAATTTTGGATGATTGATCAACTGATTGCTCCAATTTGAGGTGAAATCCTAGCTTTTAGGTTTATATTTGTTCTAATTCGACGACTTTCAATGTCGATTGTAAGTCTCATTTTAGGAATTAAAAACACAAATTTGTTTGTATTTTCAACGTGAGGTTGCTACTGATCTAGATGTCAGTTGACCTTCAAGTTCATGGTCAATATTTTCTAACTTTTACTTTGACAAACTAAAATAAATTGCTTAACTATAATCAAATGAAGTATATTATGATGGCTAAATTTGCGCAAGCTTCTGTTATTTTCTTGCTTCCGTATTGTGTGTCTCTAAGACTTTGTCCTATGATATTCATAGATCAGGTTTGCAAACTTGTATGAAAATCTTATACAAATCAGTATATGGAACAAATCCTCTGTTAATTTTGTCATAGGCTTTATGTAAATCAATTTTGAAGCATAAATTGTGTTAATTCTTTTTAAATCCTCTAACCATTTCATATGCCATAAAAAAATTCATTTATTATTCTTCCTGGTATAAAAAGTTCATTCTGGTAACCTTTCATTCTGTTCGTAGTAAATTTGCTAGAATTTTTTAGATAACATTACATAAGGAAAAAGGTTTGTAATCAGTGATTTTATTAGGGTTTGCCTTTTTTGGGATTAGATGTATAAAAGTATGGTTATTTTTCTGATAATTTTACTTGAAATTTGGATGTCAAGCATTGCTTTTCATAAATCCATTTTAATCTGATCTCGGTGGAAGTTGAAGAATTTAGCATTCAGGCCATCTATCCCGATTTTTTATTATCATCAGTCTAAATAGATCATTGAAGTATAAATCGGTGGAAGTTGAAATGGCTTGTCCATATTTTTTCATGCATTCTTGAAAATAGATCATTTCCTTTTATGAATTAAATAAATCTGAGAAGTATGTTATGGCCTCTTGTGCAATGTCTTCTTGTGCTGATTTTAAATTACCATTCGAATCTAGAATGTATTTCAATCTTACTTGATTCAAGAATTGACATTTTGCCATGAATTTTTTAAAAAGTTTTACCTTCTTGAGTCAACCAATTTAGCTTCATTCTTTGAGTATTTTATGTATCAAGTTTCCTTAGGAGATTTGAATGATCCTCGGTTTTTTATCTGTATTGCAATGCAATTTCATCATCAAGTGGGTTTCTGACTAGTTTCTCATAAAACAAATTGGCTTCTTGTATAATTTTCTTATACCGCTTGGCTATTGTCCCAATCTTTTACCAAATTTTTAAAGCCATTTTGGTAGCTTTTATCTTGCCAATGAGAAAAAATAATTGATTGCCTTGAACATTTAGACTTAAAGCCTGGTGTACTATATTTTTGTAATCATTATTCATGCACCAAGAATTATTATATCTCAATGAAATATGGCATTAACTGTGCTGTGTGCTATGAACTTTATTGAAATAAGAGCGTGGTCACTTAAAGAGTATTGCCAAAATGAATGTCGAATTATGGAAATTTGTTATCGCGTTGATTGTTTACAAAAACTCTATCAATTTTACTATGCATAGAAAAGTAAGTACCCCCTCTCCATGTGAATAAAATTACCTTTGAATTCTGGTTCAATCAAGTTAGCAACAGTTATGCATCTCATGAAGTCAGTATCACCCAATGAGTTATGTACTCCTGATTTAATTTGCCTTGGCTGAATAAAATAGCGTTAAATCACCTAACATTATCCAGGGGGGATTAATTTTTTTAGTTTGGCCATGATATATTGCCATAAATCCATCCTTTGATCTGCAGAATTGAATGCATACATAACTGTGTAAATCAAATTTAAACAACCAAGCATTTTGTAAGATACAAGAAATGTATCAATCATTAAAATGAATAATAATATTGGACCATTGTGTAGAATCCTAGATAATTAGGATTCTACCTATTTAATCTATATTACTATTATGAGTGAATTTCCATCTACTATCAAATTTTACCATGAATTTTTCTATATCATCAGAAGAAAGTTTGTTTAATTTCCAACAACCCAATAAATAGTATTTGTAACTGTTAATTAACTACAATGAGTCCAATTGCTTCAAAGGGGAGTTCATACCCCTTATGTTCCAAACGAGGAACTCCATTTATTGAGATATGGAGGGGATACTGCTTGTTTTAAAGGAAGTAGTGGCCCCTGTTACCTTTGGTTTTTTGTCTTTTTATTATTTACCTTAAATATTTGATAATTACTTCTAATTTTCTTGCAACTGTTCATATAAAAGTGGCTCCCCCTAAAGAAATTCTTATGTGCATGAGTGCAACATTTAAAAAATATTTTTGACACCTCAAAATAAAAGGGAGCGACTGCCAGGGAAGTATTTTCAAATGCTCGTTTTAAGAATAGTTTTGCGATCGATCTTTACAGATAGAAGTAGACATAGATCTATGTGGATATAAGATACCAGAATGAGAATATATGTTCCAAATGCTTGGACTCCTCCCATCTTCGGCTACTGCTCCTTCATACTATATAATTACCAAACATAAAACTATTAAACTATAGAAGTGAATAATAAATAAGATTAGAAATAACTATACCATAGCGCACCTGATAAGCTGAGGTTCTTGCTCCGAATACAAATTCAGATGGAAAGTCGTCTCTTTTAAATTTTAGCCTATTGCTTTCAGCACCATAGGCTACGGTATATAGGAAGAAATGAATCAATAAATGAGAAAAGACTGCTACTCTTTTTGCCTTTTCCATTTTTATGTGGAATTCGGAAGGGCGGCATATGTGAAATAATTGATTTAAATAGTGACGCTGAATTTTTGATTACGACACCTATTAATTGAGTGGTGTCGCACAGTTATACAATTTTCAATTTTCTCCCACAAAATTTATTTATTTTATTTTATTCCTTACACTATGCAATATATCAAGGTTTATACTCTGTGTCGACTAACTTTTTGTATATTGACAATTGCAGTGTCAATTGTCTATGGGTAGGTACCGTATTATAAAGAATAATGTTACATACTAATTCTTGTATATTTTCTTTATGTACTTTATTACTTTGTTATAGTGCAGATAAGAATCTACCCATCATCATCATCTGATCATCTCTGTGAATATTACTTTGTATATTTTCCCTTGAATATTGTTATACCACTACCAATTTTCTTTTTATTACACGATGATGATGATATGATATGATATGATAATAATGCCGGCACATGTTGAAATAATGTCCGGGGTGGTTAGTTCTACTCATCATCATCTGATCAGCTCTCGCATAACTAAACTGAATTATTCAAGAATTAATTAATGCAAATAGACAAACGCGGAACTAAAGGCATACATAATTGCGTTTTCAAGGATGAAGCACATGGAAATCCTAATTTATAGTGTTTATAATTGCTTTGAACTTTTACATACATTTGTTTGTGTCTTTCCATTAGGTTCACGCATTAGAGGCATTTTATCAAAATGGACAAAACATGGGTCAACCTGCCAAGGTTTCATTATTTTGATTATTACTTTCATAGTTATGAGCATTTTAAAATGAGTATTAATTTGTTTATTGTTTCGTAGAATGACAGAAGAATATAAGCAAGCGGTTCGAAATTTTGTATATAGGCATGCTGAAAGCAAAGGAAATCCAGAAAAAATTATATGCCCCTGCTGTAAATGTAGGAATCTAATATGGCAAACATTAAGGAATGTTGTGTCACACTTGATTTGTTTTGGAATTGACCCAACTTATGATGTATGGATTTTTCATGGAGAAAAACGCCCTTCGCAAAATAAAAGCGATGAACCGACAGATACATACAGAATGTATTTGGATGCACAAATCTGTGATGAGGAGGTAGAAGCTAATGCTAATGAAAGACATGGGGAATGTATTAAGGAAATGATGAAGAATGCCGAAATTCCTTTGTACCATGGTTGTGCAACCCACACAAAGTTATCTGCTACAATACTCCTTTACAAGCACAAAGCGCGAAATGGTATATCTGACACAACATTTACAGAACTCCTTAAACTTCTCAAGGATATGTTGCCTAAAGAAAACACGCTTCCTGATTCGACATATGCAACAAAGAAATTGCTTCAGTCATTTGGTTTAGGCTATAAGCAGATACATGCATGTGTAAAAGAGCTCGCACATGGTGATTTTTGTCCTAAATGTGGTAAGTCTCGTTGGAAAAAAACAAGACTTGTGAGGATGGGAAGCAAGCCAAAATACCTGTGAAGGTTTTGAGATACTTCCCATTGATACCAAGATTGAAAAGGATGTTTACATCACCAGAAACATCAGAACAACTAAGATGGCATAGCAGCCATAAGAGTGAAGACGGTAAATTGTGTCACCCAGTAGATTCTTCTCAATGGGCTATGATTGATAGAATGTATCCTTCTTTTGCTTCCGATCCACAAAATTTAAGGCTTGGTCTTGCATCTGACGGCTTTAATCCTTTTGGTAATTGGAATTCTGCATATAGCTGTTGGCCAGTGTTTCTTGTTGCTTACAACTTTCCTCCATGGCTTTGTATGCACAAAGATAATATGATGCTATCTTTGTTAATTCCCAGACCACGACAACCGGGGAATGATATTGATGTATATCTACAGCCACTTATTGAAGATTTGAAAAAATTATGGGATAAAGGGGTGAAGGTGTATGATGCTTATACTCATAGTGAATTTAGATTAAATGCTATTTTGATGTGGACAATTAATGATTTTCCAGCTTATGGAAATTTAGCTGGTTGCACTGTAAAGGGTAAGAGAGCATGTCCTGTTTGTGGCATTAATACATGTTCAGTATGGCTACCATTTAGTAAGAAGTGTGCATACATGGGTCATAGACGATTTCTTGAACCTAACCACGAATATCGTCAAAGGAAAAACTTATTTGATGGAACCGTAGAAAATAGACAAAAGCCTCAAATACAAATCGGTGTTCAAATCTTTGACGATGTTCAAGATATTAGTAATGATTGGGGAAAAAAATCAAAAGATGAAGAAAAAGGTGAAAGGAAAAGGAAAAGGAGTGAGATGAAAAAAGGATATAAGATGTGGAAAAAGAGGTCTATTTTTTTTATTTGCCTTATTGGAAGGTAAAATTAAACTAGAAAAAAGTTGTTTTTCATTTTCTATTTATGTTTGCTACGTAGTACGTTATTATTACTTAATGATATGTGTTTTTTCAATTTCTTAGGCACTCCCTTTACGACATAATTTGGATGTGATGCATGTTGAAAAAAATATTGGTGAAAGTATTCTTGGTACATTGCTTGATATCAAAGGAAAATCGAAAGATGGCCTCAAATCACGACAAGATCTAGAAGCGATGGGCATTAGAAAAAAAGTTGCACCCCATAGACATTGGAAATAAAGTATTGCTTCCAGCCGCGCCATGCACCTTAACAGATCAAGAAAAGGAGACCTCTTACAGTAAAATGAAGAATTTAAACGTGCCAGATGGATATAGCTCAAATATTGGAAAATGTTTTGCAAAACAAGACAAGATCTCAAGTCTTAAGTCTCATGATTATCATGTTTTGATGCAACAACTGTTGTCTGTTGTTTGCGCCAAAATTGGTCACAAACCCCGAATGTTGTGAAAGCACCAGTGTATGAATATAAATCAACAATATTCACACACAAATCTCAAATCTAAGCAAACAGAGTATCACAATTCAGAAATAATGAACATAAACATGAGATTTATAGTGGTTCGGCGATCTTGCCTACGTCCACTCTGAAGTTGATGATTTTATTGATGTTCACTTGATGATTACAATTTCTTCCGATGTAGTACAACTGATTATATGATTACAATCTGAATCTAAGGAAGCAGTGGTGATTCTGAGTAAATCTGGCAGAGTGTGGGTGCTCTTTAGCTCCTAGAATTATCCGACCCCTTTTCTGAATGACCAGGGGCTCTATTTATAGGTGTAGGAGGCTGATATTTCGCCTATATTGAAGGGAGACCAGTTCTGGTACGTGAGGGGGCCCACATGGCCGAAATCTGGAGATCCGGGCCCACTTTGGGATCGATTCGACCCTTGGTTTGAATCGATCAAGAAAGAGTCCAATCGAGCTGAAATTTGGGGTGGACATTCTTCATCATGTGCTTAAGCTTCTGTGAAAATTTCATGGCATTTGGACTTGTAGATCTCAAGTTATGATCAATTAAAGTTGACGTTCTTCGCCCTATGGATTCGAACTGAGGCTCGGCCTATGGATTCGAACTGAGGCTTCGCCCTATGGATTCGAACTGAGGCTCGGTCTATGGATTCGAACTGAGGCTCGGCCTATGGATTCGAACTGATATTCGCCCTATGGATTCGAACTGAGGCTCGGCCCATGGATTCGAACTGAGGCTTCGCCCTATGGATTCGAACTGAGGCTCGGCCTATGGATTCGAACTAAGCTTCGCCCTATGGATTCGAAATGAGGCTTCGCCCTATGGATTCGAACTGAGGCTCGGCCTTTGGATTCGAACTGAGCTTCGCCCTATGGATTCGAACTGAGGCCTCGCCCTATGGATTCGAAGCAAGGTCATGTCCTCATCTTGTATCGACTATATCTTGATCATACGAACTCGGATTGACTTGAAATTTGGAACGTTGGTTTGCATGGATTTACTTGTCATGTCTTATCAATTGTAGCCTGATCCGGACTCGGACAAAATTCATCGATATCCACGGTGAACCAGTGTATAACGAACTTTTACGACGAACTGTTTTTAGTTTTCCAGTCAACTTTTTGGTGTCACGGCCTTGCCAAAAGGCGGGATAACATTTGCCCCCCAAAACATGCCTTGCGATGGGAAGGTGTGTTTTGTAGTTCCATAAGTTGGATGTTCATATCCTGTTGATGACCTGTGGTACAACCTGCGAAGAGTTTGGCAGTTTTATATGACCTTAAATGACGACCGTTCGCGACCTAGCCATTTGAGGTGGAATGCGACCGTTCGCGATCTAGCATTTTCTGTATAACCTTAAATGACGACCGTTCGTGATCTAGCCATTTGAGGTGGAATGCGACCGTTCGCGATCTAGCATTTCTATATGGCCCCAAATGACGACCGTTCGTGATCAAGCCATTTGAGGTGAGGGGTGCCATTCGAGGCGAGTTGTGACCGTTCGTGGTCGAGTGCCGTTCGTGGCGAATTGTGACCGTTCGTGGTCGGGTGCCGTTCGAGGCGAATTGTGACCGTTCGCGGTCGGGTGCCGTTCGTGGCGAATTGAGTGTGCCCGGGGAGGGACTTAGTATCATTAATACCAGGTTTCACGTTCGGGTGAATTCCCGGATTTTTTTTTGTTGCAACGGTTTATCGCCATCTCAGAGCATGCCTAGGGACCGTTCGCGATTCCGTACATGTGTAAGTGGCTTAGCCGTTATGAAATCACAAGTAGCATTTTTTCATTGAAAATAAATCTTTAGCAGAAATGTTAAACAAAATCAAGTTCAAATATTCAAATCAAGATGAAACAAAAGCAAAGCAAGGATGTCAAAGTGTAAACTCCCACAACGATAGGGTTAATAGTCATTCAGAGCATGCCTATGGACCGCTCGTGATCTCGCACATCTGTAAATGACTTACCCGTGTTGGTGAGAGGTTTACGACTTGTTCATCATTATTTCAATTAACTAATAACCATACGGTGTCCCGGCTCAGGGTCACCCCTAGTTGATGTAGACGGTGGTCGCTCTGGCTCCACTGGTGGAGCTCGCCTTCTCACATACTGAAGTAGCATTCCGTTTCTGATTTGCCCTTCCACCTCATCCTTCAGATATCTACAGTCGTTAGTGTTATGACCATTCAGTTCGTGGAACAAGCAATATCTGTCTGATTTCCTCTCGTCAACAGTGGGGTCCCTTCGTATTGGCCTACGGTAGGGAACTTGCTCTCGTGTATCTCGGTAGATTCGCTCCAAACTCTCATTCAACTCTGAGTAGGTGGTGAATCGTGGCTCTCTCCGCAGTCGCTTTGGCCCGTCACCACTATCCTCAGCCTTTCGTTTCCCTTTATCCTTGCCTGAATCCTTTTCGAGAGGCTTTTTGTCTTTAGTTGCATAAACTTCTATTCTCTCTCCTTCTTCTCTTTCAGCATTAGCGTCTTCCAATCGCAAAAACTTTTCTGCCTCGTGATAGAATTCCCCTAGATCCATAGGCGGATCCTTAGTTAATGAATTTTTGAATTCTGTGCCGTCAGCTATTTCGGACATAGCTACCATCATAACCATGGATGGATCTGGCCGATCCACCGATGCTGCTGCCGCATTGAATCACGTCAGGAAATTCCTCAAAGACTCTCCAGCTTTCTGCTTTAGCGTTGCCAAACTCATCACATTCTTGGGTCTTGAAATGTGAACCCTGAATTGCCTCATAAATTTCTCAATCAAATCGGTCCATGTCCCAATGGAGCCGCTCTCTAGCTGTCTGAACCATAAAGCTGCTATGTCTGTCAAATACAATGGAAAGCACCGGGCCATGACTTGCTGTGATGCCCCCAGCACTTCCATGTGCCTTATATACCTCGTTAGATGGACCGCAGGGTCCGTCCTTCCATCATTTCTTTCCACTGTTGGCAATTTGAATTCTGGTGGGTTCCTAGCCAACCTAATTGCAGGAGAAAAGGGACTCCTGTTCACGTCTTCAAGATCTCTGTTTACTAATCCGCCTCTCATGGCTCGCCTGACCATCTCTGCCAATCTATCATTGTCTCCAAGCTGTAGTCCTTATTCGCTACCTTCGATCTACCCCCCGAGTCCGTGTGAGCTTTCGGGTGTCTGCCCCCCTGGCTGAGCGTTCATCCCTCTATTGCTGCCAGGTTGCTCGGATGTCCTTGTCTCTCTTCCCAGGTTCGGATCAACATGTCCTAAGTGTATGCCCCTCAGCTCCGGCGCTGCGCTAGGTGGTCCTGCTCCGTTCTGGATTCTGGTTGTTCCTTGATTTTGCGCTCCAAGCTGTCCAATTTGTTGAAGCAAATTCTGAATCATTTCCTCCTGTCTCTTCATCATTGTCTCCATCTCATCCTTGGTGATGAAGACTGAAGCTTGGTTTGCTCCTGAGGAAGCCTCTTGACTCCCTTCGTGCTGACTTTGTTCTGGCCTTGGCCTTCTGCTCGATTGTCTCGTCATAGCTTTTCAATTCTGAACTTTTAAACCTTCGAATTCAACTTCCAAGCGGTAGAATCCCTAAGTTCAATTCTCAGTGAAAGTACCAAAGTGTTTGCGCCAAAATTGGTCACAAACCCCGAATGTTGTGAAAGCACCAGTGTATGAATATAAATCAACAATATTCACACACAAATCTCAAATCTAAGCAAACAGAGTATCACAATTCAGAAATAATGAACATAAACACGAGATTTATAGTGGTTCGGCGATCTTGCCTACGTCCACTCTGAAGTTGATGATTTTATTGATGTTCACTTGATGATTACAATTTCTTCCGATGTAGTACAACTGATTATATGATTACAATCTGAATCTAAGGAAGCAGTGGTGATTCTAAGTAAATCTGGCAGAGTGTGGGTGCTCTTTAGCTCCTAGAATTATCCGACCCCTTTTCTGAATGACCAGGGGCTCTATTTATAGGTGTAGGAGGCTGATATTTCGCCTATATTGAAGGGAGACCAGTTCTGGTACGTGAGGGGGCCCACATGGCCGAAATCTGGAGATCCGGGCCCACTTTGGGATCGATTCGACCCTTGGTTCGAATCGATCAAGAAAGAGTCCAATCGAGCTGAAATTTGGGGTGGACATTCTTCATCATGTGCTTAAGCTTCTGTGAAAATTTCATGGCATTTGGACTTGTAGATCTCAAGTTATGATCAATTAAAGTTGACGTTCTTCGCCCTATGGATTCGAACTGAGGCTCGGCCTATGGATTCGAACTGAGGCTTCGCCCTATGGATTCGAACTGAGGCTCGGCCTATGGATTCGAACTGAGGCTCGGCCTATGGATTCGAACTGAGCTTTGCCCTATGGATTCGAACTGAGGCTCGGCCCATGGATTCGAACTGAGGCTTCGCCCTATGGATTCGAACTGAGGCTCGGCCTATGGATTCGAACTGAGCTTCGCCCTATGGATTCGAACTGAGGCTTCGCCCTATGGATTCGAACTGATGCTTCGCCCTATGGATTCAAACTGAGGCTCGGCCTATGGATTCGAACTGAGCTTCGCCCTATGGATTCGAACTGAGGCCTCGCCCTATGGTTTCGAAGCAAGGTAATGTCCTCATCTTGTATCGACTATATCTTGATCATACGAACTCGGATTGACTTGAAATTTGGAACGTTGGTTTGCATGGCTTTACTTTTCATGTCTTATCAATTGTAGCCTGATCCGGACTCGGACAAAATTCATCGATATCCACGGTGAACCAGTGTATAACGAACTTTTACGACGAACTGTTTTTAGTTTTCCAGTCAACTTTTTGGTGTCACGGCCTTGACAAAAGGCGGGATAACATCTGTAGCATTAAGAGGACTTCTACCTATATGGATAAGAAATGCACTACTACGACTATGTTCATTTTATAATGACATATGCCAAAGAGTGCTTGATAGAGATAAATTAGAATTATTGGAGTATCAAATTGCATTAACACTATGCGATCTAGAGAGGTTCTTCCCCCCTTCCTTTTTTGATATCATGATTCACTTGACAATACATTTAGGGAGGGAAGCAAGAATATGTGGACCGGTCCATTATCGATGGATGTATCCATTTGAGAGGTAAAATTTATTAACAATACTTAAAGTGGTTAATAGTATATGCAGTTATGAAAGTAATTTGTTTATGCATTTTGGTTATAGGTATATGAAAATATTAAAGGGGTATGTTAAAAATCAAGCATGGCCTGAAGGGTGCATTGCTGAGCGCTATTCTGCCGAAGAATGCATGAAATACTGCTCTAGATATTTAAAGATGCATTACAGATTGGAGAGAGGAAAAATCGAAATGAAGTGGAACAAAATGATTTTATACTCGAGGGGCGTCCTATTTCCAAAGGAAAACCTATGACAGTCGACGCGAAGGTGATTAATGCTGCTCATCGATATGTCTTGTTTAATACGGAAGAAGTAGAGCCGTATATAGAGTACGTATAAGTTCAACTCAACTATGATCTATAAAATAAATTAGATCTTTAATTACATTTATGTATGTAGAATGCACAAAGAGGAGCTAAGATGTTTGCATCCTCATCTTTTACGAGATGATTTGGAACTTTCAAAGTTGCATTCAGAGACTTTTAGTTATTGGTTTGAAAAAAAGGTTGAAAGTTATATTTAAAAAAAACTATTAACGATGAAAGGATTACATCATCATAAATCTTTATTTAATATATTATACTTGTCCAGGTTAAAGATGATAGACGTGTACCCAATGTTAGCAACATAATAAAATGGCTTTCATATGGATCTCGTTCGCAAAAAATTTCTTATTCTAGTTATATTATTAATGGTCGACGTTTTCGTACGAAAGACTTCGAGAAGGGTACACAAAATAGTGGTGTTTCCATTGAGTCAAGTACTGTTTGTGTAAATGGGTCCATTGAGAAGGTAATATACTATGGGGTCTTGCGTGAGATTTTCTTGTTGGATTATCGTCAATTTCAAGTTGCCTTGTTTAAGTGTGATTGGGCAAATATCTATCGTGGAGTTAAGGTTGAAGATGGATTTACATTAGTCAATTTACATCAGTTCCAAAATCAATTTGCAAGCGACCCTTTCATCTTAGCAACACAAGCCGTACAAGTCTTCTACTCTAGAGAAAGTAGTTCTTCAAATTGGTATGTTGTGTTGAGAGCACCCTCTAGAGGGTTTCATGAGTTGGAAAAATATGATGAGGATGAAGAGTCAACTAGTAAACCACTAGATGAATCACTACTTGATGATATAGACGTAGATACTGGGGATGAAAGTTACATAAGGAAGGATTGTGACGGCATTTTGGTATGATATAAGCATACTTTATTGATTTCTTAATTTACGCATAGTCGTTTAAGCATAAAACTCGATCGATAACTAATTTATAGTGAACTTTGTTACTTTCAACTTGCAAATTTAGAGCACCCTCTTAATTTAGTGTGATGTTCTAATTCTTTGTAAATTATTATGTTTTTTTATAGGTCGACCACTTAGTAGAAGAAGAGTGAACTTGTAGTATCAATGGGGAAGAGGGAGCAACATGACGGAGAGGTATTCAAACATGATATCTTTTGTCTACAAATAGCACATTTGTATTCAAGTACCCAGAACAATTTTTGAAAAAAAAACTGCCTAGACAATCTTCATATTTTATGAAAAAAACTGGCAGTATTAAACTATCTTTATCTAGAATGTTGTTCCATTTTAGCCTTCTTTTTACTTGCTTCTTGAATAACTACTTCGTAGTTAGATTTGTGTGGCAAACTAAATGTGTTTGGCATCTCTCTGTTAGAATAAGCAATTTCACGTATATTTACTTTCCTGCAATCATGACACCAGATTAATCGGTTCCACACAATTTAAGCTAGTTTCTAATGTATTCACGTACTTTCTAATATGATATTTATGTCCAAATAAAGCTTGGAGGAAATGTGAATATCAAATAGAAAAGGCAAGACAACTAATTTACAAAGAAGATTAGAATACGCTATTGAAATAAGTACCCATCCTTGTTCTTATCAAGTTCTTCAAAAAAATTCTTAGCTGATGTTGCATCTAAAGTATCGGTCTCGTTATGTTCTTCATCATAGTTCCGTATGAATCAAATAGCCCATGAAAAAACTTGAAAATCAAGCTTTCCATCTTAACCCATTCAGGGAGGAGAAAAGACCATAAAGAAAATAAATATACCATGCACCTAAATATACCTAAATCAAAGTTGATTGCCATCTCCATAATGATTATCTAAGTTGTTTAGAATTTACACAAGATTAGAAATATTTGCTAATATGGTAGTTATAATATATGGTGGGCACTAGACAACACCAATACGCATTTTTGAATTGCTTAGCATTATTTTGGATAATATCACATATATTCACTGAAGATTCAGGAGGACTAGATATTCAAAAAAAAATTCACAACAGCTATTACCTATTTATGTGATGTTAATATTACTATTAGTTTCATTACAGTGGGAGTAGCATTTGTTCCCTTTGCAATGCCTTTGAGTTGCATCCGATGCCTATGAATTTTATTTCTGATTGATGCTATCATGCTACACCTTCTTCGACTGCTTCGACCTCCACCTTCGGTCGTCCGTCGACCAATGTTTTGCTTACTTCACTCAGATTATGATGCTTTGTCTGATATGTCAAATGATAAAAACTAGTGAGAATCAACTACAAAATTACAAGAGCCTATTTCGAAAGATATTGTTACCATGCACTGCATTTTTCAAAAAGGTTAATTTGTAATTCAGGCAAAAAGATAGTTGCAATTACAAGAGCCTATTTCTGTACTATCATATGACGCTTAAGTTAGCATGTATTTCACTGACTTCGATTTTGATATTTCAGAGCTCAAAGACAGAGATCAAACTAGCAAAGAGTCAAAATCTTGCTGCACTTGCAGCTTTTCGTGTTGCTGATGAGAGGGCTGATGGTGTTAGAATCAACGAAATCCAAGGTGACCATCTTGATGTTGCTAATTCGCTTCGGGATTTAAATTGTGCTGTAAGAAGATCTCCCCGAAAGCATACTGAACACCCAATACGGCCCCCCCGTCCACCTGGAAGCAACCTTGGCCATACTACAAATCCGATACAGTCCCCTCCTCCACCCACTAGCAGCCCTGTCCATACTACAAACCCGATACAGCCTCCTCCTCCACCCACTAGTAGCCCTGTCCATACTACAAACTCGATACAACCCCCTCCTCCACCCGCAAGCAACCCTATACATACTTAAACCCCCTCATATGTCACTCCAAGCCAGCTTCCATCAGATTCTGGTGAAGGTTATACATTGAATAAACCTAGAAAAAAAGAGGGAGTACAATGTTGAAATCATTTGCTATGTTACCGAGTGAGAAGCCGGAATTAGAGTTTAATGAATGAGGACAAGCCATAGGTCCCAATTCCAAGCATTTGTCATCATATATTGGTGTTCTAGCAAGGGAGATGGTGCCAATGACCATTAGCGAATGGAAGAAAGTCGACGATGAATTGAGGGATGATCTATGGACTTGTAAGTATTTATTGTAATTGGCGTTCTGTTTCTTGGTAATTCATGCAAGTTGTGGTCATGAACTGTTTCTTGGTATTTAATGTCGGTAATTGGCTGTCATCCAAAATTTGTGCCATAAGCTGTAATTGGCTGTCATCCAAAATTTGTAGCTCGCAATAATGTCGGTAACAAATTAACCGACTAAGCTATGGTTAACCTCCACGAATTTTTTTTAACTTGCTGCTTTTGCCTGCCTTTGTTATCTTTACATCAGTTCTTTGGATTTTGATTGATGTACAATGCCCAACACAACAACAAAGTGGAGGTGGCTGTTTCATTTTTGTATGGTTGTATGTCTAGGTTCCTCATGTGAACTGTTTGTAATAGACACATTGTGCTGCCATTTTATTTTGTTTTGACTGTTTATCACTTGGATATTTGCAACATTTAAGGATTTGTGTGCTTAATAACAATGGCATTGAAGTATTTGTTTAATATTCTATGTATTCTTGTTGTGCAGTCGAGATTCAAGGTGGATAAAGTGTACAAGGATTACTTGTTAACGATGCTGGGACAACGATGGTAGGAGTCGAAATCAACATTAGTTGCAGCTATTAAAAAAGCATCCACTTGTCCCGACTCTACTTATAGAGTAGCAGACTTAAAACCAAATAATATAAAGAGCGTTGAAGAGTGGAATGCTTTTGTAAAGGAAAAATTGTCGGAAAAGTTTAAGGTGGTTATTTTTATTTTATTGATTACAACTATTAAATTTATTACATTTTCTTATATCATATTTATTGAATTTATCTTATGTAGGAAACTAGCCAAAAATTCAAAGCTATGAGAGATAAGAATAAATTTCCACATACCATGAGCCGAATGTGTTATGAAAGATTGGAAGAAGAAATGGTAAGTAAATGTTAAAAACTTAATCAGTACAAATTCCAAAATTTTAACATTGCAATCCCATTTGATGTATATTGATTATTGCTAAAGCATTTTTTATTTGTTATTACTTGTACGTTCTTAAGCTCTTATGCTATTTTTGTAGAAAAAGGAAAGTGCAACGTCTGAAATCAGTAGAGACGAATTGTGGTGTAAAGCCCATACCATAAAAAATGGAGAACTCCCGAATTCAGTTGTTGCCGACTGCATAGTAAGGATAATTTCAAATATACGAAATAAGCAAAAAAAAAAGTGACCGCGGCTTTATGTTATTATTAATGTAGTATTTTTTTAGTTGCTTAATATTGGTGTTTTTTGAATTTGTAGTCTAAGATAAAAGAGCATAATGCCATGAGTCTGAGTTCTCAAGGAACAACATCAATTACTCAAGATGGAGTGTCAATGCTTTTTGGTCAGGAACATGGCGGACGTGTAAGAGGATTAGGCTTTGGGGTTGTACCATCTCATCTGCGTATTCATCGGGCTAATTTAGGTAAAGTACATGCGTTGCGAAACCAAGTTAGTGGCATGGAGGCTAAATTACAAGAGCTTACTGCGATTATACTGGTAAGTGTTAATTAGCTATGCTAATGAATATGTGACATGTTCTTACAAATTACTAGTTATATATGTAATAATACAATCTTTACATGATATGAAAGGAAAGCGAAGAGTCAATGAGGAAAATCCAGAGACTCCTCCTACTAATACGCCTCAGGTACCATTTCCATATGTATGTTTCTAGTGATATAGTATAGAACTTGACTAGGACATCCGCATATGTTTCCATATGTTGCTGAGTTATAGTATAGAACTTGGCAACAGACTTGCTTTTATTTATTTTTCAGATGTATTTTGGCATTTAAAAAGCGGGAAAATTATTTTTACAAAATATTTATTTACAAATTAAGAAAATTGCATTTAAAAAGTATGATGGATGGATCATCGTAAAGCCATCCCATTGAAGAAATATCACCATTCACTCTTTTAAGAACTTTGACAAATGGATCAAAAACTTTAACTACGGCTCCACATTGTCCCAAAATGTCAGACTACTGATGATTCCTGTAGCCTGAAACATTACAAAATAACACTTACAGTAATAAACTTAATGCTACGCAATACTTATAATACAACAACAATCTCTATAAAAATCTAATACTAGCAACATTTTTTCTATTAATAAACAGGAAGTTGGACTTTATATTAATAAACAGTAAGTCGTCAACTTTATATTAATAAACCGCAAGTCAGAATTTTTATTAATAAACATCAAGTTAGACTTTAGAATCCAACATATTAGCTATATATAAAATGATGACTATCACAATTATAAGGGTCCAGCGCTCAATTCTAGACTATGTTAGGGTGTCAAATGAGTGCAGGCATCTTCTTTCTCAGATTTTTTAGCAAATCCTAAAATGGTATCTAATGCCTTAACATAATTATATACCCACATTCTAAATTGAGATACAAACAGACTGAAATTGAAACGGTTTGAAGGTGGCAAAGAGATTGACCATCCATGCAGATGTGGAATGATATGGTCGCCTTGTTAAGCCATGTATACATATTATCCAGGTCACGTCAGGTCGCATTAGAGATGCTCTCGTAGCAACCGCATTAAGGCCTCTTACATTCCAAGAGAGTATCGCTATTATTTTAAAGCAAAGGGCATTCTTCTTTTGCACACAGACGAACAATAATCATCCTTACTCCTGTCTATTTTTTGATTACTTCCTTTTATTTTTCTCCATAGATCATCCCATTCCTTATTTTTGGTAACGAACTCGTGCTAGTTTTCTTTCTAGCTTAAAGTTAATGGTGGGAGTTGATGTGAACTTGAGCTTCCACGATTGGAAGAGAGTGTCATCCCACTTCTTTGGACCTGCGCTAACTGTGCTAAAACATCAACGAAGCAAGATTCAGAATTTATGGTTGTACTTGGTACTGAATTAATTATTTGCTTTTCCGAATTTACATCGTCCGATAATGATGATGATGATGCTTTGGAATTATATACAGATCTATGATTGGTGCACTTCCACTCTTCGTTTTCAGCTAGTCAACAGTGTGTTCAATCCTTAGTTTCCTACTAGAATTCCTATACATCTGTTGTGATCCTGTGCTCATCGCTTTAGCATTTTCCCTACATTATACTACTGCAATAATTCAGGATATGTGTTTTAATTCTACTGCCTGCACTTAATTTTGATTTTAAATCATTGTCAGGCTCCAGTTAGCATCATTGTCGTCCACTTATATTTCAGTCACTTCAAACATAACTAATTTTGATAGATTAGAAGCTAGCCTCTGCATCTCTGTACCACACTTCATCTCAAATCAATTCCAACCCAAATAAAGTCAGACTACCGGTTTCAGTTCATAGCATGTCATTTCACATCTGGTAGTATCTGGATTGCAACAGTCCAGTTTATAACATGATCCACACCATAATTGGTCTAATGTATTCGTAAATTATTTTTGAATTCCGATATACACTGACTGATATAGTCCTACATTCGTAGTTTAGTTCCATGTCTTTTTCTGAGTTGCTATACATATACCATAATTAGTCTAATGTATTCGTAAATTATTTTTGTGCAGTCACACCGTGAGAGCAATACTCTGACTGTTGAAGGACGGCCTAAACGGGATGCAAGGCATGCTGGAATTGAGGTCAGAAAATGTAAAATATTGAGTTGGCAAAAGCAAGTTGTTGCAGAAGGAACGGTAGTATCCACTGATCCTGATTGTTTGGTGCATTTTAAAAAACTAGGACCAGATGGTTGTAAAGTTTGGGTTGATGTGGCGGTGGATCCGGAAGCTTTCTTGTGGAGGCCGAGTTCCGAGATGTGTACTATTGGAGAAGCAGTTGGATCGACCGTGGCTTGGCATAAAGGCTTCGTTGCCTTCGACTAGTGTATTTCCTTAGGGTATGTGTTTTGCGATACAAAACTTTATCTTTCTTGTGTATTTTGTGTTGTATCCTATTTTGGAATGGTTATGTGAGAATGTTATTTTGGTACTGTTTTAGTTGGTGATGTGAACGAATACTTTAGATTGTTTTATTTGGTATGTATTGTGTTTTGTTAGAATTATATAAATATTAATATTTATGAATGAATTTGATTCAGTTATGTATATTTATAGTTTTGGTAAATTATTAAATGGTGCATGCAATTATATTTTTGGGTTTGAATTGTAATTGATGTGGTTGTAATTAAAGTATATTACAACTGTGGAGGAGGTCGCAGAACATACTAAACTGCAACTGCGTGTAACAGTTGTAGTAGGGATAACTACAACGGTGGCCACATAGTTGTCATACCTGCTATATAACTACAACAGTTATCCAGCAGTTGTCATACGTGCTACAGCACGAAATGTTACATATCTACAAGAGTTACCAACAGTTGTAAAATGGTTATTTGCAAGGGTAAGAAACAGTTGTAATATACAATATCACAACGGTTATATGCAACTAAAGAACACAGTTGTAAAAAATTGATAGTCTTTTACAACTTCTTAAAATACGACTGTTGTTCCACCGTTGTAATATATATTTTACAACTGTGTTCTACCATTGTAATATGCCTCTTTTGTTGTAGTGTAAATATATGGATTTGAATGTAAAATATCAGAAGATAATTGAGAAGAGTTTCAACGTAGTTGTAAAAAAAGTAAATTTAGGTATTTGAAGTTAATAGAATTTTACAGTGCAATGTATGATAAATTCATTTATTAAATAAATTATAAAATAAATTTATTATTGTCATTAACATATATAATTTATGTTATGTGATTTATATATATTTGCATCTGAATAATTTTTCTAACCAATTTGTTGATGTGCATGTAGCATACATATTAAAACTTTCATCTTTTACGTCTATTATAAATATCAGTCGACTTAGTTTAACAATTAGTTTAAATTTTGGATTATGTAATTAATATAAATGTGTGGACTTTAATGTAAAATTTTGATAGAGAACCGTGAAAGATTTGTAAATAATTGTAAATTTTTTAAAAATGTAGGCATTTGAATGTAGGATAGTATGAGAAATTTAGTAAAATAATTGTAAAATGGTAAATCATAGGATTTTGAAAATAAAATATCCAGACTTTGAGAGAGTTAAGGAAAAGATAAGTTCTAAAATTAAGGAAAGGGCTTCAAATTAGAAATGACTCATTGGAAATTCTCGTATTTTTAGAAATGACTCATCGCAAATCTATATATATGAATATTTTATATATCAAAATTCTCGTATTTTTAGGATTTATTACATGAATTAATAAATATTAGTTAGGGGGAATTAATTTAAAGGACAAAAATTTGTATATTTTTAGCCTCAAGAACACGACCTCAATATTTTAACCACAAGGACAAACATTCTCATAAAAATTATTCATAAGGACAAACATTCTTTTAAAATTATTCATAAGGACAAACATTATTCCTAAACTGCTACCGAACTAAAAACTGATACCTAAAAACTGATACCGATAACTACAAACTAATACCTAAAAACTGTAAAAACTGATACCTAAAGAAAGTTGCCCTTCAGGCTAAAATACTGAAGGTCTTTTCTTGAGGCTAAAATGCTGAGAAATTTTGTCCTTGACAATAATTTCCTGTATTAGTTAATCATATTTATTTAAATAGTTTAAATTTATGATTACACATAGTTAAATATATGAATTTGAATGTAAAATATTAGAAGATAATTGAGAAGGGTTTCAATGTAATTGTAAAAAAAAGTAAAATTTAGGTATTTGAAGTTAATAGAATTTTACAGTGTAATGTATGATAAATTCATTTATTAAATAAATTATAAAATAAATTTATTATTGTCATTAACGTATATAATTTATGTTATGTCATTTATATATATTTGCATATGAATAATCTTTCTAATCAGTTTGTTGATGTGCATGTAGCATACATATTGAAACTTTCATCTTTTATGTTTACTATAAATATCAGTTGACTAAGTTTAACAATTAGTTTAAATTTTGGATTATATAATTAATTTAAATGTGTGGACTTTAATGTAAAATTTTGATAGAGAACCACGATAGATTTGAAAATAATTGTAAATTTTAAGCAAGCATTTAAATGTAGAATAGTATGAGAAATTTAGTAAAATAATTGTAAAATGGTAAACCATAGGATTTTAAAAATAAAATATCCAGATTTAGAGAGAATTAAGGAGAATAGAGATAAGTTCTAGACTTAAGGAGAAGGCTTCAAATTCTTCTGCTTTACTATTATTTAATAGATAAGGGGATGATATTGTAATCTAAAACACCATCTCATTCTTAAATTTTATAGTTAAATTATTATATTAGGTAGATAAAACAATGTAACATTATAATCCTAGTAATTGTAACATCTATTATTTGCTTTTGCATCTATAATTGCTTTTCTCCGTAATAAAATTCGAGTATCTAAAAAGATACAATTGCAAATGAACATACATGGTGTATTTTTTTTATTCATTTATGAGTTGGAAATGAAATGACAATCGTTTATTTGTTAATAAGTTGGGCGTTACCTGAAGAAAAAAAAGTGGCTGGTAAACTATAAGTATATAAAAAGGCAAATTCTATTTACACTATAAATTTCTTTACATACACATTAATTTTCGATAAAATCTAGGACAAGTTTGCCCTTAACTTTTATTAACTTTAAATGCAAATATTATATTCTGACAATTTTAAATTCAAAGTTCACTCGACTTGCTTTAAATGACATGTTTTAGTAGTTCTAAATTTTAAAAGTTTAATTTTAATTCCTAAAAAACGAAGTTTAAATTCAAAGTTAAACTTAAAATTTCGAATTCATATTTTAATTTAAACGTTGAACCTCAACAAATGAAAATTTTATTTTTGCACTAACATTATAAATTCTTTAATTATTTTAAAACTTTATTATTTTCGACAAAAATAAAATAAAATTAAATACTTTTAAATTGCAACAATCAGTTGTGAAAATTATCTTAATTGATATTTTAGGTTTCATGATAAAACAATTCATCAACTTCTTCATCGAATGTATAGATTTGACCAAATTTAATCACTTTTAATGTTCTAATTTAATGGCTTGTATGAAAAACACTAAGAATGCAACAATAAAAAGGGTATTTTAGTTATGGAATTTTTAAGTAAAATAATGGTGTATTCTAGAAGATTTTTAGTGCATGAATAAAATTACCCCTTAACTTTATTTTACATTAGAATTTTAATTCAAATTTTATAATCCTAATTATAAATTGAAAGTTTAAATGTAAAATTTATATCAATCTGGTTTTAACTTCATAATGAGATTCATATTTTTCTATAATTAAAGCTAATAAACCATAATTCCAAAAGGTTGAATCATATTCATGCCCTTACTAGAAAAACAAGCAATAAAAAAGACAATTGTTAAAATGATTAATTATTGTAGGATCTTGATTAACCCTAGAGGGGGGGGTGAATAGGGTTATCACAAATTTTCTCAAATTAAACGCGGAAGCAAACAGCAGATAAATAAATATGCAGTAAAGTAAATCACACACAAAATTTACCCAGCTTCGACAACCCCTGCCTACTGCTGCTTTCCCAGATTTCTATTAGAATTAAACAGTCTCCCGCTTACAAACACTCTGACAGACTCGCAGACACTCGCTCCCGCTCACAAACACTCCTACAGACTCGCACACCCTGCTCCGCCTATAGAGTTTCGTAAACTCGCAAACTCTGCTCCCGCCTATAGAGCTTTGCAAACTCGCAGCCCCCTGCTCACTGAACTAATTCTAACTAGACAATCTGACAACACCTAAACCCTAGGTGGCGATTGACTCTAACTGGACTTTGAGAAAGTACAAACTGAAAACAAAATACAGTTTAACCCTAGGAGCAAAATTGAAATTTAAACTCGATAACTAATTTTGCTCTAGAAGATAATCTCGGCTCAAAACAAAATAAAACTTTTAAACCCCATTTAATAAACTAGACCGGCCCACTATAATTTTTCCTCAATCAAAAAATTATCAACCCACTATTATTTTTGATCCTCTATTTTCTTTGACCCCTTTGTTCTGGCCCGATCTCTTTATTGTTTCACCCCCTTTCCTTTCGTTCCAGTCCGATTCTTTGAGAGATTAAAAATGGCGACTCGATGGAATTAGGGTTTCAGCGATTTTTGCTTTCTTGTATCTCTGGCCCGATGGCGATCGATTCTCTAGTGAATTGAAGCCTTTTCGTCGACGCTTGCTTGAATGAATTTGACTGCTTGGCTTCGGCTTCGGCTTCTTCTATTCGTCGATGACGACTTGGTTATTCTCTATCTTGCTTCGGCCTTGCGCGCTCCTTAGGGTTTCTGAGACTCGACTTCAGGTATGATTGTACTCGTGATTTCTCGATGTTGATTGTTGATGTTGCCTGTGATGATTTAGGGTTTTTATTGTTCGAATGATTTGACGTTGAAGCTTATACTCTTGTGCCGATGATGATTTGGGTCTTTTATAGGGTTTGCAACCCTATTTTCTCGTTCGTTTGATAATTTCAAAAATGTTGCTTTGACCGTTCGATTTTGTTTGGATGTTTGTGATTTATTCCTGACTGATTCAAATGCGTATATTCTTGAAATGCTCGGTTGACTCGATTTAAAATACTCGGCTTTGAATTCTCTGTGCTCTGCCATTTTCGTGAATTTCTTTATGACCCGATTGCAGTAGCTTTGAATTTTGAGATGTTTGTTTATCACCGGCTTTGACTTGGTTTTAAAACATTTCGATGTTGATAATTCGTTTTGATGACCATGGTTTTAAAACTTTCCTATTTCTTGAATTTTTCAACTTGCTTTTCTGCTATTTTATATATTCATCGATGTTGGCATCTGCATTGCATTTCTCAGTGAACTCCATTTCACTTTGTAGTTGCTTACAGTCACTGTCCATATTTGTTTGACCACTACTTGGATTTTGAACTGATTTGCATTGAGTTTGTTCGTGATGTTGGCACTGTGATATAACTCGAACTGTTGCACTCGATCATATGATTTTGCTGTCACATTGAACTTGTAGTTGTATTTCATTCTGTTTGCATCTGCAGCATTGTGACTACTATGGTCTTTGGTCTCTGTTTGCTCTATTGATATTTGTTTTGCCTCTGGCTTGTTGCACTGATGTTCATTGGCCTTGAGTTGAACCTATTTTTGAAACTTGGGTTTGACCTTGTTTTGATGTGTTAGCTGTGCTTATTTGTGTTGGGTATTTTTGCACTTTGTTTTGTACTAGTTCTCTTGCTTTTGTACACTGCCATGATCATTGGTTATGTTGAGGTCTGATCTTTGTGTTTCTGACTTGTCTGTTTCATGACTTTGGCAACCTGCTTGCGGCTTCGATTTTGAACCTGACTAGATGCTTGATTACTTTGATCTTCTACATGCCTGTAGTGTTCATTAGCTCATGTGTGTAGATGTTTCCTTGTAGTCTTCATGTACATGACTTGTATTGTTGTTGTGATGATTTTCTGCTTTGCCTTGGTCCATATTGTCGAACTCTGTTATACTTGACCATTTCCGTTCATTCTGCATTCATTGTAGTGCACCCTGGTTTATACTTTGATTCACTGTTTCGTTTTTGGTTTAATGTTGTGGTCTGGTTCTCGGCCTTGAGTGTGCTTGCATCTGAGTTGTGCTCATGTGTGCTTCACTGTGAACTTCACCTGATCTGGTTCTCTTTTGATTCATGCTGTGTTGACTTGATGTTTGGTGGCATTTCTTTGAGTTGGTTTGTATTGTTGCAGTAGTTATCTGTGCTTGTATGCTTTTGGTGCACACGAGTTGGCGAGGCAGTGCACACGCGTATAAATGTACACGTGTGTACTGCAGCCACTTATGTACAACCTGTCCCTGATAAAATACTGATATGCACAGATATTGCACAGTCAAAAATGATGACGAACAACCCAAATAACTGAGGCAAACAATGTTTTCAAAATCATCGTTTCTTTCAAATTGAATTGCAAAAATATTTCTTTTCAATTTTACTGCGTTAGTGAATATTTTTGCAGATTGCTCAGATGCTGGATTCACAGTGGAATGAAGTTGAAGATAAATACGAGTGTGAGTGATATGTAGTGAGGAACTGATGTAACTATGAAATTGTGATGTAATCGTATTGTGACTGAAATTGTATAGTTATAGTGAGAGCTTGAAATTATACTATCAAAATTGTAATAAATATTTGTTTGAATAAAATATTCGTTTGAATTCCAATACCGTGTTATTTATTTTATTCAGTAAATATTTATTTTATCTGTGAAAAAATATAGTACAATATCAAATACATTTAAATGAATGTATATATGTTTATTATCATCAAACAAAAATCACGTAGACGCATATTCAACAATTACCCTCTTTTGATGAAAACAAACATATATTTAAGATTTTGACTATTGTAAATGTATTTGATTATTCAATTTGCTCCCCCTATTTAAATGCTCTCTTTCTTCACAATACTCCCCCTACATATATGCATGAAAATAAAATATGCACAATATGAAACTATATGCAAATATAAAATATGTAAATTTTATTTTCCAAAATCTTAACCTTTCTCTCCCCCTTTTGTTATCAGCAAAAGAATAATAGTAATAGAAAAATAGAGATATAGTGATAGACATTAATACAATATTAAAGGTCAATCAAGTGTAATTATTAATTTCAATAAGAAAATCAAACAAAAATCATAAATACTTTAATTGACGCATATTCCACTTTAGAATGATAAGATGATATCATCAAATAAAACCATATAGTTGTGTCTATTTGTGGTATATTTATTTCAGGAAATTTGAATATCTACTAACCATGCATAACCGTTAGGACTTTTAAATGAGATTAGTAGTATTCTAAATTTTTATTTTTATTTTAAAAATGAATTCAAGTATCTTCTAACCACGCATAACCGTGAGGACTTTTAAATGGGATTAGAATCAACTTGTCTATTTAATCAATCAATTTTGATATGCGTTCCATACATGCATAACCATGAGGACTTTTAAATGAGCATGGAAGCACATAATAAAAAATCCAAGTAATTCACCCATGCATAACCGTGAGGACTTTTAAATGAGAGTGAATATTTTGGATATTTTAATTTATTGTTAGAAATATAATAAAATTGAAGCACAAATGATTTCCCGTTTAAACTACCACATATTGACATACTATATTGTCCTTTTGATAAGTGATGGTCGATAGAAAAATGATAGAAATAGAAATGATCATGGAATATTTATCAACAAAAAGTTTTTATAACTCTTGTTTAAATTTCTAAAGAAATTTTATAATTATACTTTCTCAAGATATAATATATAATTAATGTCAACACTTATCTTATTTTCAATTACTACAAATCTTTTTAGATAATTATTAGGGGATCAGATTAGTTTAAAATCAATTTCAAAAATAATCAAATAACTAACCTGAAAAGAGTGGTTAACAGAAATTATTTTCTAGAAGGAGTTTAAGAAAAATTTCTACTGAATTGAAAAATTATTTCAAATGAAAAATGTGCAGATATTTTCTTTGAAAAATGATGCAGCTAATGAAAGTCAATAAATAATCACATTTCACCAGTAATTTTTCTAACAACTACATTGCCAGTGAAATCTGCATCTGATTTTTACTTTTACTTAGTAATTACTCGTTTGAAGTCATAGACCAGATTATAAAATTTCAACAAACTCTTTCAGTAAAATGTTCAACAATGAAATTCTCTTGAAATTGAATTGAAGTCGTGTTAACCATTAAACAAATATCATAATGTTAGATTTAGGGATCGTAGGATCAACAGTCATAAAACCATCACCATCATTTCAAAGCAATTTCTTAACGTTTCACCAATTTTCACAAAGTTTCAACAATTTCTCAAAAAACTTTTTATAGCATGAGTGATCAATCAACATCATAATTTGACCAAACAGATTAAATTCAATGATGAAAATGGTTGGTTAACTTTTAAGCACAAATCAAAGTCATGGATAAGAGCAAGTCATGTAAGATCATATCAAGTAATTAGAATCTGTCAACCATCATAATTACTTCGAGTAAATCCATTTAAAGATGAAATCAAAATTAATCATCATCAATCATTTCACATAACTGGCTGATTTAATTTAGACTACGGTGTAGATTCTTACCAGTTATTTATCGTTTGAAAATAAATACAATTACCTGTTTTACCTGTACGATAATCTTTCGTTGTTTGCCCATAGTGAATCTGTCACCTTTATACTCGGCTAAGGAACGTTGATTTATCGACCGTTGTGTATCTGGAACAGCCAGAATCCAGATGACACTAATGTTGTTCCTTAGCCTGCCACCACACCTACACGGTTAAAAATTTATGTGACCTATTTGTTTTTATAGGTCCATGGTGGTTAGTGGCAGAATAATTGTGAATAAACAATCCCTTTGGAACCCAAATTTGTTTTGTCCTTTCATTCTTGTTCCAATAGGCATGAAATTTATTTGTAGAATTTTTAGGAACCCAAACTTGTATTAATTTTGTGTTCTTGTTCCTATGACTATGATGTCCATTTATTTCACATCCAGTAAAGACACTCTTTCCTTTAGCACTATCAACTTGTGTTTTTCCAAAACCTAGTCCTTTTCTATTGTTAGCAAACAATTGATTTCCAAATAACATATTGAATGATTTTTCTCCTCTTGAAAAGTTATTCAGTGATTTCTCAAGATTTTGGACTTTGGTTTTAAGTGTTGTGTTTTTAGTAACAAGTGAGGTGCATCTATTTATAAGATCCTTTCTCCTAGTGTCAATGATTTCCTTAAGACTCAAATTTTCTTTTTCAAGATTCTCAAAGTTAATTTTAAGCTTTGATAATTCTGAATCTAAAATTTTGCATTTTTTACACTCTAGGTTTTGAATATTTTCAAGTTCAGTTTCTAACCTAGAATTTTCACGGGCAAGTTCTCTCCTATCAGATTTCAGTATTTCAATTTTAGAATCTAGAGCATCAACTATTTTAGTAAGATCAAGGCACAAATAAACAAGTTCTTTATAAGAATAGTTCTTTACCTCATTAGATTCCTCTGAGCTTGATTCTGAATCTGATCTTGCCGTAAGACACAAGTTAGCCTCCTCTGAGCTATCAGTCGAAACTTCCTCTCCTTCCTCATCATCCCAAGTTGCTGCGAAGGCCTTCTTCTTTTTCTTTCCTTTGTTGATTTTGAGAAGTGGGCAATTTTGTTTGAAGTGACCAGGCTTGTTGCAGTTATAGCAGATTAATTCATTTTCAGAGTTGTCAGAATCTTTTGACCTATTACCACTAGTTTTCTTCTTGCGTGGCCTGAATCTTGACCTTCTTCTAAGATTATTGACATCCATTGCAAGTACTTCAATTGGATCTTCTGTTTCATCATCGCTCTCTTCTCTGCTCTTTAAGGCAATCGTCTTCTTCTTTGATTCAGGATTGTTGCGTTCTTCCTTTGCTTTTAGCTCAAGCTCATACGTCATCAAGTTTCCAATCAAATTCTCCATGCTTAATTTGCTCAAATCTTTCGATTCTTGTATTGCTGTGACTTTTGCCTCAAAGTTCATCGGTAAGACTCGTAATATCTTCCTTACTAGCTCTACCTCGGAGAATACCTTTCCAAGCGCTCTAGCATTGTATACCAAGGTTGAGAAGCGTCCAAACATGTCCTTTATGCTCTCGCCTTCGTCCATCACAAAGTTCTCGTATTCATTGCTGAACAGGGCTAGACGAGACTCTTTGACTTGAGAAGTTCCTTCGTGTGTCACCTCCAAAGTGTGCCAAATTTCCTATGCTGTTTTACAATGAGAAATTCTATTAATTCAGTTTTATCAAGAGCACAGATCAAAGCATTCATGGCTTTAGCATTCGTAGTTTTCAATTTCTTATCATTAGCATCCCACCTATCCCTAGGTTTAGGAATCTCAGTATCACCAACAGTTATAGTGGGAGGTGTATAGCCAGTTTCAATAATATCCCAAACATCATAATCTACAGAACTAAGATAAATACCCATCCTAGCTTTCCAGTACGCATAGTCACTCCCATTAAACATTGGTGGCCTAACAATAGATTGCCCTTCAGAAAAAGCATTATCCGATAGATTCATGACTCTAGAGTTAAAGAAAAATATAACGTGCTCTGATACCACTTGTAGGATCTAGATTAACCCTAGAGGGGGGGTGAATAGGGTTATCACAAATTTTCTCAAATTAAACGCGGAAGAAAACAGCAAATAAATAAATATGCAGTAAAGTAAATCACACACAAAATTTACCCAGCTTCGACAACCCCTGCCTACTGCTGCATTCCCTGATTTCTATTAGAATTAAACAGTCTCCCGCTTACAAAAACTCTGACAGACTCGCAGACACTCGCTCCCGCTCACAAACACTCCTACAGACTCGCATACCCTGCTTTGCCTATAGAGTTTCGCAAACTCTGCTCCCGCCTATAGAGCTTTGCAAACTCGCAGCCCCCTGCTCACTGAACTAATTCTAACTAGACAATCTGACAACACCTAAACCCTAGGTGGTGATTGACTCTAACTGGACTTTGAGAAAGTACAAACTGAAAACAAAATACAGTTTAACCCTAGGAGCAAAATTGAAATTTAAACTCGATAACTAATTTTGCTCTAGAAGATAATCTCGGCTCAAAACAAAATAAAACTTTTAAACCCCATTTAATAAACTAGACCGGCCCACTATTATTTTTCCTTAATCAAAAAATTGTCGACCCACTATTATTTTTGATCCTCTATTTTCTTTGACCCCTTTGTTCTGGCCCGATCTCTTTATTGTTTCACCCCCTTTTCTTTTCGTTCTAGCCCGATTCTTTGAGAGATTAAAAATGGCGACTCGATGGAATTAGGGTTTCAGCGATTTTTGCTTTCTTGTATCTCTGGCCCGATGGCGATCGATTCTCTGGCGAATTGAAGCCTTTTCGTCGACGCTTGCTTGAATGAATTTGACTGCTTGGCTTTGGCTTCGGCTTCTTCTATTCGTCGATGACGACTTGGTTATTCTCTGTCTTGCTTCGGCCTTGCGCGCTCCTTAGGGTTTCTGAGACTTGACTTCAGGTATGATTGTACTCGTGATTTCTCGATGTCGATTGTTGATGTTGCCTGTGATGATTTAGGGTTTTTATTGTTTGAATGATTTGACGTTGAAGCTTATACTCTTGTGCCGATGATGATTTGGGTCTTTTATAGGGTCCGCAACCCTATTTTCTCGTTCGTTTGATAATTTCAAAAATGTTGCTTTGACCGTTCGATTTTGTTTGGATGTTTGCGATTTATTCCTTACTGATTCAATTGCGTATATTCTTGAAATGCTCGGTTGACTCGATTTGAAATACTCGGCTTTGAATTCTCTATGCTCTGCCATTTCCGTGAATTTCTCTATGACCCGATTACAGTAGCTTTGAATTTTGAGATGTTTGTTTATCACCGGCTTTGACTTGGTTTTAAAACATTTCGATGTTGATAATTCGTTTTGATGACCATGGTTTTAAAACTTTCCTATTTCTTGAATTTTTCAACTTGCTTTTCTGCTATTTTATATATTCATCGATGTTGGCATCTGCATTGCATTTCTCAGTGAACTCCATTTCACTTTGTAGTTGCTTACAGTCACTGTCCATATTTGTTTGACCACTACTTGGATTTTGAACTGATTTAAATTGAGTTTGTTCGTGATGTTGGCACTGTGATATAACTCGAACTGTTGCACTCGATCATATGATTTTGCTGTCACATTGAACTTGTAGTTGTATTTCATTTTGTTTGCATCTGCAGCATTGTGACTACTGTGGTCTTTGGTCTCTGTTTGCTCTATTGAGATTTGTTTTTCCTCTGACTTGTTGCACTGATGTTCATTGGCCTTGAGTTGAACCTATTTTTGAAACTTGGGTTTGACCTTGTTTTGATGTGTTAGCTGTGCTTATTTGTGTTGGGTATTGTTGCACTTTGTTTTGTACTAGTTCTCTTGCTTTTGTACACTGCCATGATCATTGGTTATGTTGAGGTCTGATCTTTGTGTTTCTGACTTGTCTGTTTCATGACTTTGGCAACCTGCTTGCGGCTTCGATTTTGAACCTGACTAGATGCTTGATTACTTTGATCTTCTACATGCCTGTAGTGTTCATTAGCTCATGTGTGTAGATGTTTCCTTGTAGTCTTCATGTACATGACTTGTATTGTTGTTGTGATGATTTTCTGCTTTGCCTTGGTCCATATTGTCGAACTCTGTTATACTTGACCATTTCCGTTCATTCTGCATTCATTGTAGTGCACCCTGGTTTATACTTTGATTCACTGTTTCGTTTTTGGTTTAATGTTGTGGTCTGGTTCTCGACCTTGAGTGTGCTTGCATCCGAGTTGTACTCATGTGTGCTTCACTGTGAACTTCACTTGATCTGGTTCTCTTTTGATTCATGCTGTGTTGACTTGATGGTTGGTGGCATTTCTTTGAGTTGGTTTGTATTGTTGCAGTAGTTATCTGTGCTTGTATGCTTTTGGTGCACACGAGTTGGCGAGGCAGTGCACACGCGTATAAATGTACACGTGTGTACTGCAGCCACTTATGTACAACCTGTCCCTGATAAAATACTGATATGCACAGATATTGCACAGTCAAAAATGATGACGAACAACCCAAATAACCGAGGCAAACAATGTTTTCAAAATCATCGTTTCTTTCAAATTGAATTGCAAAAATATTTCTTTACAATTTTACTGCGTTAGTGAATATTTTTGCAGATTGCTCAGATGCTGGATTCATAGTGGAATGAAGTTGAAGATAAATACGAGTGTGAGTGATATGTAGTGAGGAACTGATGTAACTATGAAATTGTGATGTAATCGTATTGTGACTGAAATTGAATAGTTATAGTGAGAGCTTGAAATTGTACTATCAAAATTGTAATAAATATTTGTTTGAATAAAATATTCGTTTGAATTCCAATATTGTGTTATTTATTTTATTCAGTAAATATTTATTTTATTTGTGAAAAAATATAGTACAATATCAAATACATTTAAATGAATGTATATATGTTTATTATCATCAAACAAAAATCACGTAGACGCATATTCAACAATTATGCGTCTCCAAAAGTTAAGTGTTGAGAAAATGAAATTTGGAATCAACCAAATTCAATTTAAAATTTTGGGAATTGGGTTATATGGCTTTGAATGATAGAAACGAGTGAATAATAGACATGAGGCAGAGAAATGAGACCGATATTATATTTTAACAAAATGAGAGTAGTAGTGTAATATGGATGATGTATAATAAGTAAAAAATGGTGTATATGATTTCATCACAAATCTCGATGTAAGTTAAGGAATTTAAGGTGGATAAATAAAATTTATCATGTAAAAATTTAGCATCGCTTATGAGGTTTCACTGAAGTTACATATGGTAGAAAAATTATCCAATCATATAACTGATTTGTGATTTATTTGAAGAAGTAAATTATACACATTTAATGATTTGTTCATCGAAAGGAAAGTGAATTTGAAGGGCAATAATAATAAGTCAGTTTTTTTACCTAGTTAACGAGATCTTATTTTTGCTAATTTTGAAGATGGATTTATTGTTATACTTATGCAGGGAACATGAATTTAATGATTCATTGGTTCTTATGCTTAGATAGTATAAAGTTTGGTATTATCAATGCCATTATAAGTCTATTATGGAAAATGGTTATTATGAAATGGAATATTTATTTTTGGTGTATGATTGAACTGGGTTAAATATTACTTGGATTGAAATGAGAGCTATATATAAGATGTTAAAAGTTGAAAAGAGAATATCAACTGTTGTATTAATCTATAAAAGACGTACACTATGAGCGCATATATCAGTGATTATACTATGATGGTAACTTTGTATATTTAGGCCATGTAAGTTCCATTAAATATAAAATAGGTTACCTTTTTAATGGCATAAGTTTATTTTAAAATTTGATCGATGTTTTTCATGTTAAAACCATCCATATTGGTAATATTATATGTTTCTGGCCTTATGAATTTGAATGATATATATTGTATAAGAATGTGAGACATTTTAACTTTATTAACATGAATGATTCATTGAAAGTGAAGAAGTACATTTAAATTAATCTATATTATATATTACAAAGTACTAATGGTACAATATATATATATATATACATATACATATACATATATATATATATTTATGTATGTATACGTGTGTTTGTATGTGTGTGTGTCTGTGTGTGTGTGTGTGTGTATATATATATATCTTATGGCATCAAAGTGAATATCGAGCGTATAAAACTGAAATAAAATAATGAACGTTAAAAATAAAGTGAAGTATGATATATGATTTACTTATATACAATGGTAGGGATGAAATCAAATAGAAAGCATATACAAAGTATAGTGAGTTGGGGTGTATGTTGGAAGAAATTAAATTCATATTTTTGAGATGATATAGTAATCCTTGTACGTTATAAATTTAAGTAAACGTGTTATGAGTTGTAAAAGGGATAAGCGTAAGTAATAATTTATGATTTTCGTAAAGTAATTTGTAAAGAGAATTTGGGTATATACTGTCGGAACTAGACCAGCATGCAGCAGAAGAAATGAGTAAATTTCTAATTTTTTTTATCATTTGGACCTTTATTGGGTCTATGAAGTCTAATTCATTTAGAACTTTTCTAAATTTCTTTTAAATAAAATAATTATTTTATTTAATTTTATAAATAAAATTTTACATTATATTATTTTGTATTATATTGAATATGTGTATCATATACACATATGTGTGTACGTGCATGTGCAACACAATAAAGTGTACATTATTTGACATGCTCATGTATAGGTGTTGGGATTTACACTACAACGGACATATTCCACTCTTTTAAACCATTCAAAAGCCTCACTCTTTTTCCAACATTTGGCTAGCCTATCTTAGCTATTTTGGCCAAAATTCACATGCCCTATATGGGCCTCAAAGCCAATTCCAGCCCAAATAATGTCTGTTGCATTTAAATTTAAATTTAAACGCGTACCGATATCGTATATCGATTAATATATTTATAACTATTATATGTGCATTGTTTAACATTGTTCAACACATCAAATACAAATTTTGTAATTAATATTTCATAAATATTGATTACTTTATAACAATTACAAATTAATTAAATCAGGTGATAAAATGAGTATTCATTGTTTCGGTTGTGTGACTTTTAGGTGTAAATTTGATCAGCGATTAATATCGAGCAATTCAAATATTAACGTTTACACGTCACTTAGCAGGTGGTGTGATATTTGGCTAAATTCATTGCTTACTTGGTTTTGTTAAAATGAAATTTTACTTTATTGAAAGTTACCCGGTAGTGATGTTATTTACACCAATTCTCTTCGTCAAAACTATATCACTTTGGACCCGTGCAGTTAAAGCCCTGCTAAACTTCTGCAAAATCCCCACTATAACATATAGCGCTCTTCGACCGCTATGTTTTTTCAAGGTAGCGCTATTAAATATACATTGACTTTAAGCTCCTTTATTTGCCACTATACCCGCTAAATCAAGGCTTTTTAGCATCCACTATAGCAACATTAGTATAAAACAGTTGATTTGATAATTTCTCTTTTAAGGAAAATCAACAAAGTTAGAGTAAAAATCTAATTTTAAGATACAAGTGCTCGATATAAGTTAGAAATATATTGTACTCACCAAACGTAGACTGCATAAATCATGATATTCTTCGATTTTGTTATATAAGATTAAATAATGTTTCTTTTTCCTACAGTTCTGATGTGAGATTGAGTATAAAGTAACTTTAAATATTTGGTTTTATATCCACTGAAGCCTTTTGCACCTTCGCTATTTTCCGCTGTATCCCCGCTATAACTTTTTGCACCTCCACTGCTATGGAACCGCTAAATGCTTTAACTGCACAGCTTTGGATTTATGGAATTTGGTAACGGTTAAAATTCCAATACCATCCATATTCAACTCTATAGTCCAGACAAAGTCCTTCGTTCAATAACTATAATTATTATTAATGGAAATGCTTTGGCCAGAGACTTTGACTTTGAGTTGACTTCAGTTGAAAGTGATACTAACTGCATATAACTAATGAGACAAATCCTCTCTTGAATAGTGTTTCACTTCCAATGCCCACTTGACCCATCTATAGTCGTTTGATGGACATCGTGTCACGATTTAACTATAATCAAAACATTGAAGCTCGATAGTATTCTTAAGTCGAGGGAATTGTGTAGTATTGTCACATCGATATTTTTTGTTTGACCTTAGTTATATTAACCATTAGAAAACTATCAAGTTAGTCATTTTGTAGTTATCCAATAACTATCAATATGTAATCCCTTGGTGCCCCCAACTATCATAGGTAATACGTTGCCTAACATTTGGAGAACGTTATGCACTATAGTACCAATTTATGCATCGATATCCAGTCTCGATACATCTTAACTAAGTATATTTAAAATGATGTGTCTATTTTGTTGCGATAAATCACTCATGGTTATAACGCATTGTAACTACTATAACAAAACATATCATTTATGGAGTTTCTATTAAATATACTTTTAATTAAATTAATTAATTAATATAACATATTATATAAAGTATATAATAGAAAGAAAAACACCATTTATTTCGAACAAGATTGGATATCGAGTTAGATATATGTAACAAATTACATAATTGCCTCTAGGGCATACCCCTAACTCTATCATTTACATGCATACCATTATAAAAAATTGGTCATCTTGATCCATGCGTGAGGATAAAAATAATCATATATTCAAAAAAAATACTTATTTGGCTTACCAACATGAGTTAGTAGATATGAGGTTTACAGATTTGTGAAAATTATTCATGGATTATTAAACATATTTGCTTTGCATGGATGTATGGAAAAGAGAACTGTTGTATTGAAGATAAACATGTGGTATAGATTTCTGGATATTCTTATTTATTTATGTCAATGAGAAGCCATTATTCATATATAGAACTTAACATTGGTTATAAAACCTCACGATCAATACGTTTTATGTGTAAGTGCATACCTTTTGAGTGATATATGCATTATAGAAGAATAACAAGACTTGGATTGAATATTGAGGTGATGAAAATAGGTTTTATATGCCAGTTACCTTAATAAATGTTGAATTTTTATTTGCTTGCATAGGAATCATGGGAAACTTTGACTTAGCCTTGTCGGCATCATACCAATGTCAAAAGGAGGGACTTCGGCATGGCGTCGTCATGGTGTTGGCTATCCCCTTACCAAAACCCAATCCCTTCTCTGTTTATTCACACATGAAAAAGATAAAATAACAAATTGAACCTTAAATCATCGTGCCATCCTCTTAATGATACGCCTCCCATCGCAAACAGCATCGGACCTATCGTAGCCCTCCAAGCAAGCCACACCAACCCAAAATGCCACGTCGTCGTCACAACCCATAATGCCGCATCGTCTTTTACCTCATCGCACCCGAATTGATTTGCTAAGAAGGTTCCTAAAAAGCATGAAAGGAAAATGTGATTTTTTTGAATTATGATTTATTGAACATTGATTGCATATAATTTGAAATGGCTCCTACCATAACGTCTAATCTGAAATCTGGATTCTATTTCAACATGTTGATGAGTTCTATATCTAAAGATGCTAATATGTTGCTACCAAAATTTTGTTAACCGTTTGATTTGAGATGATTTATGAAAGGTAAATATCATTACGTTTGTAATTCAAAGTAGGATGGCCAACCATTTAAAAAAGGTATAAAAATCTATAGGTGCAACTTTGAAATTATTTGTAAAATCCATTATTATAATACCGATATGGTATTTATAACAAAAAATTAATAACACTATGGCATTGATAAAAAATAATGAATGGTATTATTTATTAAAATTAATAATGTATGGTATTAGCAATGAAAAACAATAACATATTATTTTATCAAAAAAATTATATATTACTTTATTGATAATAGCAATAATAACAACAATTATGATATTATTAGTAAATTGAATGATATATGGTTATTATTAATGAAGAATAATAAATTAGACGATAGTAATATACTACATTATTAATAATGTCCTGTTTTATTGAAAAAATAATGATACACTTTGTATGAAAAATAATATAATTTTTGTTTATGTGTATAGTATAAAAAATAGATTATTTAAAAGTTTGAAATTAGATGTACAAGCATAAAGATAAAAAAAGGGACGATATCATTGCATATTAGAAATAGTATGGAAGCATTCATGAAAGTGACAACTCTTAATGAAATAAATATGAAAGAAATCCGATGTCCATGTTCAAAATGTTGTTGCCTGCTATCATGTGTGGAGATATCATGGAGAAGATCATATTATACAAGACTACGCTGTAAATATTGATGCAAATTACAATGAACCAAATAAAGAAAATCTAATGACCAAAATGTTCCAAGATGTCGCCGGTCTGAGTATGTGGATAGATGAACCAGATTTGAAGGAAGTGATAGAGTTAGGGGTATACCCTAGGGGCAATTATGAAATTATTTCATATATCTAACTCTATGGCCAACCTTGTTCAAAAATAAAAAGTCTATCATATACTTGTTATATAGTGATATAAATAATTAAGTAATTAATTAGCCAGAAGGGTTGGCTGAGTGGTTGCAGTTCGGAATGCGAGATCAAAGGTCACGATTTTGATTCCCAAGATCGACGGTTGTTGGCATTAATGAACCATGTTCCAAAAAATATTAAGTAATTAACTTAAAGTATATAGATGAAAAATCTTTAAAATGATATGTTATGTGATAGTAATTACAAAGTGTTTTAATCATGGGAATTTTATCACAATAAAGACAACATATTATTTTAAATATTCCTAGTCAAAATATTTCGAAAAAGGATATTGATTCATCCATTGAGACTAGACTATATAACGCTCTTCAAATGTTGGGTGGTGTATTTCTTATGGCTGCTAGGGGCTCCAAGGGGTTATGTTCTGTAGTTATTGGATAAATATGGAATGACCCACTCAAAATTTCTCTGTTGATTAATATAACTATGGTTAAGCAGACAATCTCGAAGTGACAGTGTTACATAATTCCCTTGACTTGATAATACCGTGGAACTTCAATGTGGACACTCCACTTTGATTATAGTTAAATCATGACATGGTGTCCATCAAATGACTATAATTGGGTCTGAGTTGAAGCATTGGCAGTGAAACACTATATAATAGAGAATTCATCTCCTCGATTATATGGGATTAGTACATGGTAAACTGTAGTAAACTCAAATTCAAAGTCTCTGGCTAGAGCAATATTGTTTATAATAATTGTTATTATTGAACCGAGGATTTATTGTTTGGAATTACAAATTTGAACATGGATGATGTCGGAATTTTGAAAAAAACCAAATTTCATAAGTCCTAATGTGATATAGTGTTGACGAAGAGAATTGGTGTAAATAATCGTTGCTATTAGGTACCGCTTATAATAAATAAAGTTGGATTTTACCGATAAATGTGTAGGTGATAAATTAGCCAAAATGTCACACACTAGCTAAGGTGACGTATGAACGTTATTATTCGAATTGCTTGATAATTAATCGTTGACTGAATTTACACCTTTGTGTCGCACAATCGATATAGTAGTGAATACTCCAAATGAACCACGGGATTTAATTTTATAAATTAATTAAATCTATTAATATTTATGAAATATTAATTATTAAATTTTATTTGATTTTCTTAAATACCATTAGTATTTAATAAAGTACATATATAAAAGTATAAACATATGTATCGATATATGATGTCAGTTTTTAAATTGGATTTAAACAGAATAAATACTAAGTGCATTTTTAAATTAATTATATAAATTAATATTTATGAAATATTAATTATTAAAATTTGATTTGATTTGTTTGGATACCATTAGTATTTTATAATTGCATAAGTAAAAGTTATAAACGTGTATATAGATATACGATATCGGTAGAGTACCTAAATTATATTTAAATGGATTAATACTAAACGGTTTTGGAAAATATTTTGAGGCTCATTCTATCCTTAATATGGTCAGCCAAAATAGGGAAGAGTAGAAGTTTTCAATTTTGAAATGAAGGGGCAAAGAGAAATTAAAGAAATAAAAGATACTCTATCTTTAATGATCTTTATTGCCTCCTTTACATCATTCTTTCATCCAAACTTTTTCTCCACCTCTCCTATCATGTCAAATTTTATAGGGAAAAAAGACGAAAAATTCAATCAAATACCATGTGAAATTGTAACAGTATGTGGTTCTTATCTCTTAATTCCTGCAGGATCTGGAGATTGATTCAACCAAGTCTAGGAATTTTTTATTCTTCGTTTCAAAATTTGTTACATAGGCAATATCTAAGGTAATTCTTCAATTGTCTTATTTATATATGTTTTATCATTCATATGCTTGAATTTTGTAAGATTTTTCATATGTTCAATTGATCGTTTTGAAATTCTCTTTCATCTCAATTAATTATGCGACAATTGTATTGTATTATTTTAGATCCACATTTGTTCTTCATCCATATATTATATATGTTTATTTCAAATTGATTTGATCGGGTTCTTCATCACCTTTGCTGGTTGTTATTCTATGTAATGTTTAGATTCATTTGCTCTTATAACGAATTTTCATATGCCTAATTCGTCCAATTCCTTTTATTTTATTTTATTTTTGTTTTTAAAAAAGAAAACTTGAAAGTTAATTTTGATTTAGATCTATTTTATGCATTTATAAAAGTTATATACACATTTGTAAATGAATTTTTCATGCTAACTATTTATTATTCCTTAAAGATTAATTTCTATATTATATGGTTAACTTTTGGATACAAACATTTGAATATTATTCATGCAAGAACGAAAGTTTTTGTATCTATAATTTATAAGTGGACTTTTGTGCAAATTTTAAATAATTTTTTCCTCTTAAAAATTTATTATTTAAAAAAAATCTTTCCTAAGCACTTGCTTCATTTCTAAATTGAAACTTATCCTAAATTGTTTATTTTTAAATCTGACTTATTTACTTATGTGTGTTTATATATAGTATAAATACAGTATTTACAAATATATTTTTGTTTTAAACCTAATATGTTAAATTGCAATTTTGCATAAATATATGGAATTATATATATGTTGTTTTATTTTAATTTTTAAATAAGATCTTGCATAATTATGTAACATTTTATGTCAAACCTTTGTTTAATTGAAACCAAATTTATTAATGTCAAGTTTAGATTTTAATTACATTAAGTTGCCTTATGTGACTTTAACACACACATACATAGACGCATATATTTTAAACCATAATCATGGTCGATAAAGGCATATGTAATGGGGAAATGGGTTCATTACGGCATAAATCCCAGCACCTGCATACATATCCATTAACTATGCACACTTCTTATATATTGCACTTACGCAATATGTAATGTTAGTATATTTTGATTTACTCACATTTCGTACATGTTTAAATTGATCATCAATGATATTTAATAAATCATTAATCTATTCAAAAAGAGAGAAATAAAATGTTTCTCTCCAATTAAATTTATTTATTTTCTTAATCAATTACATAGGTTTCAAATAAGGAAACTAAAAGTTTCCTTCTAAAATTAATTTTAATGACTACCTGCTGTTAGCACCAAAATTGGTCACTAACACCCGTAGAATTTCATGGACATCAGAGAATTAATGGAATCTAGAGAACCAAGCATAAAAGTAAATAGACACAAAGATTTTATAGTGGGTCGGCAATCTCGGCCTACGTCCACTTCAAATTTCATTCATTCTTCATTTGATTACAATTACATGAGTTGTTGGATTGGCGAGAATCCATTGATACAAGTTTATAAGAAAAATGGCCATGGTAGAGTATTTGGAGTAGGAAGAAGAAGATGATGAAGTCCTCCCAAAGAGAGAGAGAGAGCCCAAAAATGGCCCCCTACCCCTGTATTTATAGACGAAGGTAGCCTTCAGCCTAACTGACATCTTCAAGCCTGGACCCCTTTGGCCACTTGGACCCACCATAAGAAAAGCTCAGCCCAACACACTATGCTGACCTCACTTATACACTCTTCAACTTATCAAACATCTATGCCGACACCTATTCCACCAAGCTAACTTTCATCATTCTGACATCCTGTATCACCTATCCGTTGATCTTATTTACCCTGGGCTGGATATAACTGTTCGGATATCATGCTCTGGTCATATTATTGTCGTCTCATGGCCATCTTTCTCATTAATAGTCAAGTCTGGTCCTCGTAATTACCTTTGTGTAGCCGGGCCAAAAGGCCAGATAACATTTGCCCCCCAAAGTACGTCTTGTTGCGTACATGACGTGCTTTGAGTCGAAGCAAGTTAAAGTCTCCAAAAAGAAATCCATCATATTTTCTGCATAGTCATTATTCTTCAATTTTATCCTCCTAAAGTGTCGTATCCTTCATTGGTCGTCATAACGGTTGGTCGATTACCAATAGTATAAATTCAGGATTGTAGTTCATCAGTGGCCATCTATGTCCGGTTCTTTAGGGCTAGTAAACTTCGGCTATCTAATCCAGTCTTTTCTTAATAACCCTAAGTGAAAATTCAATTTCTGTTGATTTCAAGAAGTCGAATTTTATGAATATAAATGTGCACGTTCAGGTACATGTTCTTGCCATTGGCTCCCAGATGCGTTTTATATGTTCGTGAGTCATCACCAATTCCTTCTAGTTTAATTGCAATTCGATTGCAATTCCTTGTTTATATATTTTTTTTGTGAAATATTGGTTGTAATCAGCCACTCGATGAGAGGGGACCTCAAGTTCTACGTAGATGATGGCTTCGGAGCCGTAAGTAAGGGTAAATGGAGTATGGCCAGTCGCGAACTCTTAGGTAGCTCTGCAATCCCATAATGCTATTGGGAGCTCATTCACCCATTTACCTTTATCCTTTTCCAAACCTCTCTTCAGAATAAACTTTATGATTTTGTTCACAACTTTAACCTGTCCATTTGCTTGAGGGCGAGAAAATATCGCAATTCTCTTTTCAATATGACGCCGATGGTAGAAGTTTTCAAATTTAGCGTTGTTGAATTGAGCTTCATTACCGGTTATAACGGTTTGTGGAAGGTCATAATGACAGATGACATACTGGACAGTGAAGTTGATTATTTTCTAAGTCTTGGTATTGGTTAAAAGTTCCGCATCTTCCCATTTGGTGAAGTAATCAACTGCTATGATGATGTATTTTGCACCACCTTTAGGATCAGCAAGAAGATGATGATGTCAATGCCTCCAAGTGCCAAATGGCTATGGATTAGCCATTTGAGTAATTTCCATCAGCGGGGCTCTCGAAATTTTTGAAAACATCTTGCACTCGTCGCATTGTCTGGCATGATCAGTTGCATCTCGATTGACAATTGGCCAGTAATACCCAAAACGGAGTATTTTCTTTGTTAGGGTTTGCCCTTTGGTGTGATCGCTGCATTTTTCTTCATGAACTTCTCTGAAGACTTGTTTGATTTCATCATGGGTGATACATCGAGGCATAGTAATGGATAAACTCCTTTCTACACATGACTTCTTCTTGGATGATTTGGAGTGAAGCTTTGAGGAGGATCTGTCATTTTCCATTCCTCCGTTCAGTAAGAACTCCTCATTGTAGATAGTCTTTGATAGGAGTCGACCGTGACCCCTTTTCTGGCTCTGTCTCCAAGATCTAGCCGATCTCCATCCGTCAATGCTTGGAATATTAAATATTTCAATCGGAACAAGGTATGTCCATTGCGCGTCCCTGAAACTGGCCAGCCGGGCCAGTGACTTGACTCTTTTCATTTCGTTCGCTGAGGATGTGTGTAATGATGTAATATGTGAAGTTGGCTAGTAGCTCTTGGAACTAACCGAGATAAGGAGCAAGACAATGCCCCTGGCAAGATTAACTTTCTAACTTTGCATGCTACCAATTAGGAATCACAAAAGATATGTAAAGTTTCCACTCCAAGTTCTATAGCAAGTTTGAGGCGGGCGGTCAAGGCTTCATACTATGCATCGTTGTTTGTTACACGGGAATCAAGTTTCAGGACATAGCAGATCGATCGTTCCTCAGGAGTCATTAACACAACTATTGTACCATAACACTGATCATTGGATGCTTCATCCGTGTACATTTTCATTCTGTTGGTTGGTTCTCCACTACTCTTCGAGTAGTCGTCTGATGCAGTGAATTCAAATATGAGGTTTACTAATATCCGTCCTTGGATAGCCCTTCGAGGGAAATAAGTGATATCGAATTAGCTTAGTTCGATATTCTATTTAAGTAGTCTTTCAGACGTCTCATGTAACAACCCGCATATTTACGATTGTATATTTAAATGTTTTATTTAAATATATCATCGTTGGTCAGATTAAAGTCCGAAATGCTACTTTTCGTAAACAGTCGAATTGGGACTCGAGAACAGTTCCATTGAGTCCAAAATGGCGTTTACAACTTTTTTCAGTATAAACATTGATATGTTTGGAGTTGATTAGAATTTTGATGTTTTCATTTGGGGCTTTGGGTTTCAGCCCACTAACCCAATAATAGAACCCAACTCCTTTATCAAACACTCTAACTCAACTCCTCTTCATTCATTTCATTCTCATTTCCTAATACTCTCAAGCTAAAGTAAAAATGGGGGAAGAGAAAAGAAATTAGAAATTACTAAGCCCTAATTCTCTTAGGAAAAATCAACTTCAAGCTAGAAATCAAGGAGAAGCTTAGGTAAGCATCCTCTTCATCTTCTCCATCTCAATCTCTCTTCAAATTTCAGAAATTCCTAAACCCTAACTTAGGAAATATTCTTCTTATGAGCTTAGATTGAAGCTTCTTGAGTTGTTGTTGAAGAGGAATTGATCTTAGCTTGTTTTAGAGGTTCCCACTTGAGTTTTTTGAGTTAAAGGTGAGTTCTTGAACTCGCATCTAAGTCTATAGCTTTCATTGTTGTTAGGTATGAATTCCTAACATCTATTCCATGTTCATTTGCTTTTGATTTGAATTGATTTGGTGAATTTTCTAATTTTGGTGTTTTGAAGGCAAAATCTTTAAAGATCCTATCTTGGATGTTTGAACATGTTATTTGTAGCGTATCAAAGAGCCTATAGGGCTGGGTTGTCGATTGGCATAAATCCCTAGCATCCATCGCTCGTTCGATCGTATTTCAGTTTGGATTTGCCCTTTTTGGGCTAGACTGTTCTTTTTGCCTCCCAGGAAATTTCAGACGTCTGAATTGAAAATCCAGATGTCTAAAATGGTTCTGGAAATAAAAAAAAAGGGCAGAGCACAAATTCAGACGTCTGGAACAAAATCCAGACGTTTGAAATGGTTATGGAATTAAAACCAGAAACCAAATCCAGACGTTTGGATTAACTGCCCAGACTTCTGAAACTGTTCATTTTTGCCTATTTAGACTGTTTGTGTGGGTTTCCAATTTTTAATCGACTATTGTTGATCCGTTTAGTTGTTATCACTTTTATCGACTTTGATGACTTCTTTTTTGGGATTTTTGGGAATATCCATTTTGATGGATTCGGTATCAATTTCTATGGATTTGATTCACGTCTTCGTATATGAATTTTTGGTGATTGATTGTTTCTACAATCATTTCTGTGATTTGTCACTTTAAAATACAAAGGTTTTTATACTAGTAGTAAATACTCAAACTCTTTCATTAAAACGATTTCAACACTATTTTAATACAAAGCTCGTTTCTAAAACCGTTTTCCAATCTATTAGTATATACAAACCTTTACCTCATTCGTATGAGAAATCCAATTAAACGACTTAGCAAAACAAGTGGTATGAAACGCTTGTGTTTACTTTGTCGGTTAATTCTTAGACTTGTTCGATTGAAATCTTGAGACCATTTTCGAGTGGAAATCTACAATTTGTTCGTAAATATTTAAGTTAAGCTAGTGGTTATGTGACATGAAGCTAAACCCTTATATTTACTAGCTTAGTGTGATTCACACTTCTTATTGATCAATGGTGATCAGTTTGTGATTTAGACTAGCGATGTGAGATGTATCTTTGTTTGTGTGGGAACTAAAAACCCCGTTTGTGGAACTTCGGTTCAATTTGGTGGGGTAGCGACCCATGGTTTTCGGGCCGTTTGTGGAGCTTCAACTCAAAATTGATGGTTAGCGACCATGGAATAGTGTTCCATTTGTGACACACGTGTTGGGGAGTTTTCATGCTCCCGTTTGTTATAGGCCTCCCCCTTTGTGTTTTCTGGATTTATGGTGGTTGATTTCTAGAATTTTGTGTGTTTCACCAATTTTGATGATATACATTGATAAGCTCTATCAATATTTGTGTTTTGGTGAATAATTTAAAGAATATGACATTCTTTTTGGCGTTTGAGAATATTTGAGATATTGTATGATTTTTGTTGTTATCGGATGTATACTCGTCATAGTATGACATTATTGTTATCATACATTTTTGTGATATACCTTATCCTATCTCATTTTATCTGATATTTATAGCTAGACCGATCCGTTTATTATTTTCTTCTTAAATAATACTCAGGTCAGTATTTCAAGTGCTTCTGCTTGACTTCTTATCAGGGTCCGTCACCTGAGTTTTGGCTAACTACTTTAGCATAGTAGTTTTTGTTAGTATACATTTGAGATAGAGACTCCTTGTTGTATACATATTCTTTTGTCTAGCACTTGTGTCTATTCTTTAGTGATGTGGTGGATCTTGTATGACCACTATTTTGATGTACATTTCTATGTGATATATTCATATCTGTTTCCGCCTTTTTGATATGAATATCTGTGACTGATTTGTGTTATGCTTATTTCTATATTTTTTTCTGAAGCCCACATAGCCACTGTGTAGTAGCTTTGAGTTTTTATTTGATATGTCAGATTTGTATCATCTGACATATCGATACTTGCACAAAGCAATTCACAGATGGTCGCTCCTCAAGAGCCTTATTCTTCATGCTAGTTGACGGCATTACCTAGTAGTGTCCTTGGCTAGTGTGAGTATAGAGGTAGGGCGTTACATCTCAGGTCGTTTTATGCCCTGTCACAATGGGCTAGCTTTTGTAGCTTCTGGTCGATATCCAATGCATGGCCCACGATAGTCGGTGAAATCACACATGCATGTCAGAATGGGTCCAAGGGAACATATCATCATTTATTCATAAAAATCCAACTAATTCTTTTACCATCATTGCACTGAGCTGTGATCTGATATTTAGCACCCGGAAAGGGTCGCCATGGCTGGCTGTAATGTCGACTGTCAGCTTAGCGGGTGCAATCTCGAATTCTATGAGTTCAGATATAACTATTTTGCATAACATTCAGTGTGAAATATGGTTGGGATGGTCAATATTGATGGTTGCTGTAGTCTAATCCTAGAGTCTTATCATGAGTTATTAAGTCTGATAGTGAAGGGCTTTGAATGCTCTGATCGATTATCTACAAATGGCCAAAGATCAGGCTTAGAAGCACGTTGAAGAAAATATCGAGTAGGGGTCAGCCTCGAGTTGCATGAAGCTGCATAGTTGGATCTTGCTTTGAGTTTGGAGTTGTTTGTATATTCGAGTAACGCACTTTCCATTCAACGCATTCATAATCTTTTATCCGTCCTTCGGGTTGGAGTGATAGTCAGTTGCCAACGAGCTTAGTCATCAATTTAATGATTCTATCGCTAGGCATTCTTTCGGTCGTAGCCTTGAATAGTTGTAAACACTATATATAAGTTTCAATATTGAGCTATCATAACCAGCCTTTGGATGATCATGCTTCTGCTCCCAGTCTCGGATTGATAAACGTACTGTATGGACAGTTGATTCTCGTCCTAGCTATGTTTATACTCCCACCTAAACTCCAAAGACATAGAGTCGATCGATGAATAATCGGTTCGCATTCATCCTGCTTCTCGCTCGTACCCCCAAGTCTGGGGCATATACTGAAAAGTATTAAGGCTAGCCATGCCCACTTTAGCTTTACTCTCTTTCCCGTTGAATCGTTGGATCAGGTCAGTTGATGGGAGGCTGAGTCTCACCTATCCTGGATTGTATTGTGGTTTTTCATTCCAAGAGGAATACTCCGATGCATCGTCAGTTTATGGGCATAAGTTGGGTACTAGATGGTCAACTACGTCCACTTTGGTTCATGTTCCGTAATCAGGTCTTGGGGTAAAGTTGGCTCAAGAGCAGTCGGGTCACGCTCATCCAGTTTCATACTCCTCCTGATGGATCAAAGGAGGGTGCTGGAGAATTAATGACCAAGTCTTCGTGGTTTACCCTCCTTTCCACACTCTGGTGGTCATAGTTTTTCAAGGGACATTCGGGTCACATTCGTATGCGCTTGGTGTGGATCGATATTGACCCTTGATCTGAGGTATGATATAGTCGGTCGTTCGTAGCTATGGATGCCGTTCCGATTGGTTCTGTATTGAGGCTTCCTTGCAGTCGTTACCTTAAGTTGTAAAGAATGCCAAGCTAGAGCTATAATGAGCTGTCGTATTCAACTTTTAGTGATTTTTACTCCTGCTTTCAACATCGATTTGGCCAGGCCACAAGTCGGATGGTCGAACTCCATCCTTAGCGAGTTAATACTTCTCTTATCGATTTTAGGCCGAAGTTTGCGGAATAGAGAACGGTCGAAATCCACTCATCTATTTATCGATGTTTATACGCCACTCTGCATTCTGGTGACTTAGAGTTATTTTTCCCCTGGTCGACTCGCGCCCAATTTGTGTTCATGCTTCGGTCCATGCTCCGGGGACTTAGAGATTTGTCGAACGGTTTATGCTCTAGTCCACAGTTTAGGACGTAGAGATTTTCGTCAAGTCGTTTATACTCCAGTCCGCGTTCTGGGGATTCAGAGTACTCTAGTCCGCTTCAGGGACTTATAGATCTTTCTCAAATCGTTTATACTCTAGTCTGCTTCAGGGACAAATTTTTTCTTAAGTCGTTTGTATTCTAGTTCATGCTCCGGAGACTCAGAGATTTGTCTCAAGTCGTTTGTACTCTAGTCCACGCTCCGGGGACTCGGAGTACTCTAGTCCGCTTCGGGGACTTGGAGATTTTTCTTAAGTCGTTTGTACTCTAGTCCGCGCTCTGGGGACTCAGAGTACTCAAGTCCGCTTCAGGGACTTAGAGATTTTTGTCAAGTTATTTATACTCTAGTCCGCACTCTAGGGACTCAGAGTAATCTAGTCCGCTTCAGGGACTTAGAGATTTTCGTCAATTCAATTATACTCTAGTCCACGCTCCAGGGACTCAGAGTACTCTAGTTCGCTTCAGGGACTTACAGATTTTTCTCAATTCGTTTATACTCTAGTCTGCGCTCTGGGGACTCCGAGTACTCTAGTCCGCTTCAGGGACTTAGAGATTTTTGTCAAGTCGTTTATACTCTAGTCCACGCTTTGGGGACTCAGAGTACTCTAGTCCGCTTCAGGGACTTAGAGATTTGTCTCAAGTCATTTATACTCTAGTCCACGCTCTGGGGACTCAGAGTACTCTAGTTTGCTTGAGGGACTTAGAGATTTTTCTCAAGTCGTTTATACTCTAATCCGCGCTCTGGGGACTCAGAGTACTCTAGTCCGCTTCAGGGACTTAGAGATTTTTGTCAAGTCGTTTATACTCTAGTCCGCGCTCTAAGGACTCAGAGTACTCTAGTCCACTTCAGAGACTTAGAGATTTTCGTCAATTCGATTATACTCTAGTCCGCGCTCTGGGGACTCAGAGTACTCTAGTCCGCTTTAGGGACTTAGAGAATTTTATCAAGTCGTTTATACTCTAGTCCGCGCTCTGGGGACTCAGAGTACTCTAGTCCGCTTCAGGGACTTAGAGATTTTTCTCAATTCATTTATACTCTAGTCCGCTCTGGGGACTCAGAGTACTCTAGTCCGCTTCAGGGACTTAGAGATTTTTCTCAGGTCATTTATACTCTATTCCGCGCTCTGGGGACTTAGAGTACTCTAGTCCGCTTCAGGGACTTTGAGATTTTTCTCAATTTGTTTATACTCTAGTCTACGCTCTGGGGACTTAGAGTACTCTAGTCCGCTTCAGGGATTTAGAGATTTTTTCAAGTCGTTTATACTCTAGTCCGTACTCTAGGGACTCAGAGTACTCTAGTCCACTTTAACGACTTAGAGATTTTCGTCAATTCAATTATACTCTAGTCCGTGCTCTAGGGACTCAGAGTACTATAGTCCGCTTCAGGGACTTAGAGAATTTTCTCAAGTCGTTTATACTCTAGTCCGCGCTCTGGGGACTCAGAGTACTCTAGTCCGCTTCAGGGACTTAAAGATTTTTGTCAAGTCGTTTATAATCTAGTCCCGCTCTAGGGACTTAGAGTACTCTAGTCCGCTTTAGGGACTTAGAGATTTTTCTCAAGTCGTTTATACTCTAGTCCGCGCTCTGGGGACTCAGAGTACTGTAGTCCGCTTCAGGGACTTAGAGATTTTTCTCAAGTCATTTATACTCTAGTCCGCGCTCTGGGGACTCAGAGTACTCTAGTCCGCTTCAGGGACTTAGAGATTTTTCTCAAGTTGTTTATACTCTAGTCTGCGCTCTTGGGACTCAAAGTACTCTAGTCCGCTTGAGGGACTTAAAGATTTTTCTCAAGTCTTTTATACTCTAGTCCGCGCTCTAGGGACTCAGAGTACTCTAGTCCGCTTCAGGGACTTGGATATTTTTCTCAAGTCGTTTATACTCTAGTCCGCGCTTTGGGGACTCAGAGTACTCTAGTCCGCTTCAGGGACTTAGAGATTTTTGTTGAGAGTGGTCGTATTTCCACCCGTTTAATTTTTATTTCATTTATCGTATCGAGGCTAATGTTGTCGAATGAACGGTCGAACCGCATTTGCTCATGGAATGGGACTCTGACCCCAGCATCAAGGATGAAACTTGAAAAATGGACGGTCAATTCTTGTCCGATTGGCGATTGTAGCTCTTCCAATCAAGTCAAGGAAGGAGGTGTATGATAGATGGTTGGATCACATCCTAGTTGGGGTTGGATAATCAAGTCTTGCACAATTTGCTTCATATCTCTTTCTAGAAATGAGGATAATGGATTACTGAGTAGACAAAGTAAGTTGCGAATGTTGCAAGGTGCAGTCGTGTCCATGTATTGAGAGCGATGGTTAACGAGCAGGCAGTCCACCACAACTACTTCAAGTCGGGCTTTCGAACAACCTTTTGTGTTCAGGGTAGGATTTGATGTGTAGATGATCAAATCACGTACACTGTAGATAGATCCCGGCGTTACTGAGCTTCAGGAGAGGCATCAGTATTTTGTCGAACTTTGTTCTATGACTCGATTTGAGTGGATGATTGGGCCATATTCATTCCAAGCCTTGCTTAGGTCTCCAAGTCAAATGTGGAGTCGATGAATGGATGGTCGGTCATGTTGGCTTTGTATTGGGCTCTGACCGTGATGAGCTTTTCAATCTCTAGTCCTTGGCCCCAAATCAAAGGCACATGGTTGATGATGAGCGATCGAATCATGCTCGTCTTGATGAAACTCCACAAGTCCGATCAAGGTTTGCGTGGAATGGTTGGCGGCGAACTCTGAGTACTTGGTCACCTGCATCGTTTTGGAAGAAGTTTAGTTCAAGTCGGTCGTAATTCAAAGCACAATTGAAATTAAAATAATCCAAAGAAGATTGGTATAAATCTCATTGATAAGGGGAGAATCATCGTGTGCTCGCTATTCAACTCTGCTCCTAGCCCCTTCTAGCGGAATGTCGACTGCCAACGGTCCAATTGATAATTAGAGTTCTTTACTGATGGGTATTCGAAGTTCTTGGCTCGCCATTCTGCAAGGCTTGTACGTACTATTGAAGCTTTCCTTTCCGAATCAGCTTTCCGATCACACCTCGGAGGTGTTTGTAGATCGCCAATGTTAGGATCAGTGTGCATCTTGGAATATACAACATTCCCCTGATTTTCTTTAGACTTCGGTGGACTCTCTCGAGGTTGGTTTTCAGTACCACTACGAGTCGTGAGTCTCCAAATAGAGGCCATCAATTGAATCTTTCAAAGAGCGTATGAGTCGAATTTTGAGATCTTTTTTTATCTACTGGAATCAAAGTCCTTAGCCAACGGGCCTGCATTGTTATTTTTCCTAGTCTGCACCACTCCTCCTCACTTTGGTTCTAATTCATTTTGTAACAGAAACGATCCATGGTCGTAGGAGGCTCTCCAGCTAACTAGCTACCAAAATATATCTGGAGGTTGACTCCCCTCAAACACGATCAGTATGATATCCTTGTTAGCATTTGGAACAAATTGCTTAGATTCAAACATTGTTTTGCTTGTAGTCACTAAATTCGAAGTGCTGGATCAGTGAATAATGGTGCTTGGAGTCATCTTGGCGTTTGCCTAGAGTCATATCATCTATGTTCTCCAACCGCTGGGAGTATCGTTTGAGTAGCGGTTGCTTGTCCATTCCCTTGTTGCCATTCAGAAGCTGCCGCTTGATCCTCTATGCCCTGGTTGGTCATAGGATGTCAGGGAAGTGGATAGAAGGTGAATGGTCATTTCTGCTTATAAGGAAACATCGAAAATGAGAATTGTGAAATAATAATTGATTCATAACATTGGAATAAGAAATTTGATTTCTATTCCAAAATGTATTTTTTATAGAAATTTATTCTTTTGAGTTTAAGATATTTGATTTGAAAATTCTCAATTGTAAAATGATTACAGTAATTGTAACATTCGAAATTTTATCCTTTTGATTTCAGATATTTAATTAATTTTTTATTTTAAATAATTGGTTTTTAAAAATATAAATAACTTATATTCAAATATAGGGATTATTTGAATATTTGAATTTAGAATTAAATATTAACTAAATGGATTTAATAGCATTATTTAACACCTCTTAATTAATTAATAATAATGGTAAACTCATTTTTGTAAATTCATTTACAATGATAAATGGTTTGGATAAACAATAAGAAAATCAATTGTTAATAAAAGGACTTCATTGTTATTGACATATTTTTAAACGAATTTATTGAATTTTTCCATAATTTTTAATTTGAAAAATATTTAAATTATTGTTTGACATATGTAATAACCCACTTTTTCGATCCTCAGAAATCGAAACTAATACATCTACGGTATTCACGTGCCGAACACCCAAGTGCTAGAAAGACATATCCTTGGGTGAAAGAAAAAGAAAAGACAGAATATAATCTCGCAACGTGATGAGTAATATATAATACTCTAATGGTCTTTACAAAAAAAAACTGAACTTTAATATACCAACATAAAATCAGAGTAACTAACCTATCATTAGCCCTTACAGTTATAACATATTTTCCTTACAATTGCTGATAAATATAGAAAAGCAACAAACAACGGAAAATAAAGAAAATACAGGAGTACGTCTTGGAGGTATCCAACTCATCTCCTAAAGCTCCAGAGTGTCCAACTAAATCTAGAAAATATGCCGACCCGAGCATTATAGAAAAAATAACACCCGGATCAATCTGGTTAAACCAACGTGAGAAACACAATCAAATGGATTTTTAATGTTTTATAAAACTTTTCAAAATAAAGGTATCTAATAAGATCACATCTCATATAAACATGAACGGATTTTTACTTTACGATAACTAAAACATTTGACAAGCACCATTGTCCCAGTGGTTAAGTGATTCGGCTTTGGTGTGAGGGGTCACAAGTTCGAAACTTACGTAGCGTGATCCGAACATATATTGACATGTGATTTGTGTTATGTTGTCCCAGTGACATGTTGTATCTAATTACCATTTCAAAAAAAAACTAAAACATTTCATAGAAAATCGTCTGGTATTAAATAATATCTAGGGTAAAATAAATATTGATCATAGCCGAAATTGTTATATTAATTAAATTCCAGCATAATAGGTTTACAACTAAATCCATAGGGGCATGTATTAGAGATTGGATTTTCATCAATGATAAGGCTACTGGAGTACCGCCTGCCATACTGCACCTCTATAAAAATGTATTGAGGTCGAACCTATCGACCCCTATGAATCAGAGCTGGCCAGCCCCTCGAACATAACAAGTCGAATTACATCATTCGTCGGGACCAAGGCTCAAAACAGTATGCGCCAGGCATGGCCCTACTTCTGTGCACATACCAAATCCATAAATATCAATTCTAGATCAAGGATTGACTGCTCCTAATGATAGTGAACCACACAGTTTTGAAGCATATCCCATGTTGTAGTCATTATCAGGTTTTAAGGCTTGTGAGGTCACGATTACCTTTTTCCTCTCTTAACAATTACCACTTGGAATGCTAACAGTGCTTTCCAGGCACAGTGCTATGCCAATATTCGTCCACACAAGTTTTTTAGGATATGAACAAACCAAAGGCACTACTTCTACTACATCCATTTTGGGATCACCCTCGGGATTAGTAGCAAGTATCCCTTGTACTTCAAAGAGCTCCATCTTCGATTCCATCATCTTTAAGATGTCTTCAATACGACACTTGAGTTGGTTCGAAGTGGTTTCGAATAATTCATACTTATTGATCCCAGTCTCTTCGAACCAACATTCGATAGTTTTCGGTAAACTCAACCCCGGTTCTTTCAGAAATAATCATACAATACATAAAAGCGAAGATCACCTCCTAACCATTTAAGTGAATGGATTTCCTTATCATTTGTCCTAGGAGAACAAAATGAGATTTATATGCACAACACAACATTATCGAGGATGACTATGCTATCTAACCTCCATGTTTCTCCTAGATATTTCTAGAGTTATATTTCAGCCAAGATTTTAATGATCAGTTAATTAACTATCTAATAACAAGCAATTAATCATACATTTAATTCCATATGCGATCTACTAAGCTTCTACAAATAAATCTTTCAATTATTAAAATCTCTTTCAATTACTTGGTTACTTTCAATTATTGAAATCTCTTAAATTATTTGATTCAAAATACCTTCATAAAAGATATATTACCTTATGCTCTTTTCAACACATGGGAAAACATTCATATACTTATCTCAGCGGTACAAGTCTATTTCAAACCATTATATTTTCAATACTTAGAAAATATCCATATGCTTATCTCAACGGTACATTAAAAAAACTTGAGAGAGATTTCCTCTTTTCCAAAATTATATTTAAATGGGCCAAAACAAATATTATTTAAAATATTTCTTACTATAAACTAAACCACTATCCTTCGGTGTTAAGTATGAGAAAAATGTTACCATACCACCATAATTAAGAAGGATTAATTACAAAAATCAAATCTCATTTCTTTTATAAAATCCCCTTTATAAGCTCATTTCATACTTCAAATCCTTTTATAAATCTCCAAATTAATTTCTAAAACTTCTTTTATAAATCTCTTAAAATGATTTATAAACTTCTTGTAAAACTCCTTTACCAAATATCGTTTATAATCTCCTTTACAAAATATCATTTGTAAATCTCCTTAAATAAATCCTTTTTACTAAGTAAAATCCTTTTTATAAAACAATTTATCATTTATAAACACTTTTATTCAATTAATTAATTGCTTTTAAACATCATAAATAAATAAATAACTTTACACAAAACTAAACTAATTAGCTAACAACAATAATACTATAATTAAATAACTTAAAATATCATCAATAATGTAATTAAATAACTTTAAACATCTTTATTAAAATAATTAAATAACTTACTTTAAAACATCATTTATAAGCACTTAACCTCGAATTGTTACACAATTGAAGTTATTTAAATCCGTAACTTTAAAAATTCGAAAAGAGGCTTAGCGAACACAATGGTACTAAATGAAGTTACTATTTAATTCAATTTGACTTTTCAAATCACATAACTGTTATTTACATAGGCAACATGTATGTAAATCAAATCCCTAATTAACCACCCATAGCTAATGTGTCATTTATCCCATAAAAAACAACTGGCATAAAATTAAATGTCAAAATCACTTTAATAGCAGAACATGGATATAATCTGCTAAACATATTTCATCATTAATCTAATGAGGATTTATTCTGCTAAACAGATATCATTAATAATCTATTCAATTTTGGTTTGGCTACTTAAAGGCACATGTAAAGAGAATCCCTTGTATTTAAACCGTTTTTTGAAAATGAAGGCTGCTTTTTAAACAAACCGATCCTTGGAAATCAAATAATTTAAAGTAAAACCTTTGTTTAAAAATAATTAAATCTTAATTCAAACTTAACTTAATTAATAATTAACCCTGCCTGATTAATAATTAATTAATAGTTAAACCTTGATTAATTAGCAGTTAATCAATAATTAACCTTACTTAAATAATAATTAATTAAATAATTAACCTTTACTTAATTTAAAATTAATTAAACCTTTCTTAATTAACTAATTATAATTGTCTTATTTAATTAATACTTAAGCACCAGTTACATTTACTTAATCAATTAATTAAATAATCATTAACTCTTTAATTAAATAATATTTAAAACTCTTAATTAATAATTATCTTTTAATACTTAAACTATTTTTGAAAATACTTTTTAAAAGTAATAAGAATGAAACACTTTTAGTTTTCGAAAGTGTTCGTTTTTATGAACTACATCCGTAGCGACTATCGCTATGGATACCATAGCCTTTTAAACTAACATTGAATATTCAATACCCTTCAAGACTTTAACTTTTTGTTTTACTTACTTAAAAACTTGCATAAGGGTTTTGGAAACTAAAAATAAAGTTTAAAACTTATAAACATTTCTAGGAAAACACTTAAAGTAAAAATAAGTTTAAAATAAAGGATCTTGATGTCGTAAACATGCAACTTTAAATGCTAACTTTATTTTAGCATACAATAACTAATAAATAAGGTCAAACACTTATACACATGTCAACCATCATACACAAAGTAAAAATTATTACTTTCCATTATCTCTCAACATCCAAATTTTATTTCCAAGTTCACAACCAAACAATATAGATGATCTTAAATATATAAAGCACCAAACATAATATATTTTCAACCAAGATCAAAACAACTATTAGCAACATAAAGTTTAAAATTTATTAAAAGAATGTGAGCTTTACTCACCAAAACTTAACCAAATCGACTAGAACTAACACTACAACTTGGATCGGCCCTAGATCTTGGATTTACTTGCAAAATATGGATTTTTTTAGTAGCCTAAAGGGCCAAAAGGGTTCGGTCATGGTGGAGTATGGGCTCAACCTTAGGTGAGTGGGTGAGTTTAGGCTTGCATTTTGGAAAGGAGAAAGTTTAATGTTGAAAGGAAGTGTTTTTAAATAAGTATAAGGGATTTTAAAGTGAAAAGAGAAGATTTTTAAATTTTAAAGAAACTTTGAGAAGCCATTAAAATGAGAAGTGGAGCTTTAGAGAGGAGGAAGTAAAAGTTGAAATAAAATGGAAAAGCAGATAGAGAAATAGTTTTATATAATATGGAATTAGAGAATTGCCATTTTTCCCTTAAGTACATACCATCCATCACTTTTTTGCCACATCACTTCCTCTCCCTCTTTCTTTATGCATACGCCACTACCCCCTCCCCTACAAATTCCATCATCACATCAAAGTATTGGACATTGGATTACATGTTGGATAATAAGGCGAATTATGTACTTAAATCAACTTTTATACTTAAGGGATCTCTTTAAATTTCAAATCCTTTACATTTACTTAAGTGGACATATTTTTACCATAATATTATTATTAACCATACTTATGTTATTATTATATGTATATGTATATGTTTACTAAAATATGCACAACATTTTCGAAAACTTTGACGATGAAAAATCGGAAATTCGGACAACGATTTCCGGTCATATTTTTTATTTTTCTTTGAACTAATTATTTTTGTAAAAACATTTTGAAAACCATTACACTATCATTAGTTATTAATTAAAAGGGGTATATTTGAGTTATAAAATCTATTAATTGAATATTGAACATAAATTAAATATTCACAAATTAAAATGATAAGATTCCGGGTCGTTACAACGTATTTTTGGGCAAACAATGATATTTTTGTGATTTTACAAAATAAGATAACAAGTGTATTTTATAATTATTTTGAAATTGTGTTGCATTTTTTAGCGTGACCGTATTTTTGTTTTGTCGTTCGCGGTTCATATGCAAATGAAATGCTGTCTCGCAAGATGCCAGCAATTTCAAAATAAACCTATCTCTACACTAAGATTATTCAACACATTGACTTTTCCCTCTTTACATTTCACTTTCCCTCCTCTTTTCTTTTTATTTCAATAATTCACACCCATCATAAATGCATACTTGAGGCTATATAAACTTATTTAATTACTACACCTTTGATGTTAAACTGTTGTGTTCGGTTTTTTTTTACAGAATTTACTTCTTATTTCATTTATACCATTTTAATATCATTTACTGCTTACCTCTAATTAGATAGATTAATTACCTTTTTCTACTTAACTTCTACTTGGTACTATTAAATATGTTCTACTATTTCCTTTTTATCTGTTACTATCTTCCTTTGATTACTATAATCTTCTTACTTGCTCATTTTGTAGTTTTACATATACTTCATCATCTATTGTTTATTCCTAATTTATCACATATATTAGATCTTTTAATTGAGTTATTTTTATTATCTCTACTTACAATACTTTGTTTATACTTATGGATTTCTGAATTTTAATATGTTGGAATTCCATCCTCCAAAATGAAATGCTAACACTGTAAATTTACATGACTTACCTAAAAGAGGACTTATGTTAAGTTTGAAATTATGAGGAATTATCTTTTTTGTTTATTTTTGAAATAAACGGCACAAAATATGGTAAACATTCATATTTGTACATCTCTTTCTTTTAGGCATATTCCTTGTTATTTAAAATGTTATAAATTTGTTTACTTCTAAAACTGGATAATTTGGAGAAATTTACATTGCAGCATATTTCATGTCAATGAATTAGAATACAACTTAAATCCCAATCCAATTTATGATAACTTTCAATCCACATTTACTCACATATATCGCTTAACCAACAAATCTGGAATTACTAAACAATCATATTAATTTAGGGACTACTTTTACCCTTACTTTTCTGATTCAAATATATGCAACATTAAAACAATGTTAATCATTCACAGAATATATAGGCATGATTTATAAATTCATTACATGTATTTATTTGAGCCTACAACTCCAAAATTACTTTCAGGCATACATGAGCATATTTACAACGATATAATTAAATCCAATATTATACAAAAGCATATAATTTTGCACCCACCTTTAAGCTTCTAAATCCCCATATCAAAACCTTGTTATTCCAGTTTGACTCTCTTTCCTTCCTACCAAAATATGTACTGAAAGAATATACATATTCATTAGAAATTTAGATCTGGGAAGAGATTTGAAATTAATTTAGATTTGGATTTATAATTTTAGTTGGCTTTGGGGATTCGATTTGATCGTATTTGTTCTCTATTATTTTCCACTATTCTCCACTTGTATATATGTATATATATTATAGTTTTATTAGATTAAGAATTTGTGGAGAAAAGAAAATAGCAGAGTTCATTGCACTTTAGAAAATATGAGAAGAAAAGTGAGGGGTTAGGCTCGTGTTTATAGGGGTTCGAACCAATGGCAACCGTTAGATCCGGTTCTTCTAAATCTGGGCCGTTTAGCCTAGGTTAATCTTCAACCGTCGCCTATCATCGGTCGATGGCTATGTTGCCACCGGTCGACCAGTACCGGTTGACCGGTCCCAATATAGAGGCCGGCCGGTTTGTTTATTTATGTTAATTAATCTCTGTCATTTTGTTTAATGCCGTCTAGGTTGATCTAATTCCTTTTGTGACTTAACAGAGAAAATTTCTTTCTCCCTTAATTAACTTTATCCTTGCATAAATGTGAAGTAACTGTTAACATTAATTAGTGTTAGTTAATTACATTTATTTCATTAATTACATATATAATTATTTTCTATTAAAATATTCAAACGTTAATAACTTTTTTGTTTGAACTCCGATCGGAAAACTTTGTATATGAAAATTGATTAGAAAATCACCATGAATGCAATGGTTCAAGTTTTGTAGCCAAATTCCAATGTTTATAGAAATTTTATTTTCGGCACCATTAATTACTAATTAATTTCTTTTAATTAATTATCGTTCAATTTATGGGGTGTTACATTCTTCTTCCTTAAAAGAATTTCATCCTTAAAATTCCTCAAGGACCGAATCATGTAATTCTTAGTCGTCCAATCAATTAATGTAAATTAAATTTTGCAGCCAATCTTGTATAAGTGCATAGTGTATCACAACATATATGATATGTATGCAGAATAATACTAAATCAACGCCCCCTATATAAATGCATTATTTAAAATAATTTTTGAAAATATAGTGCAAACAACCTATATATACTAGTAGTTTTATATGTATTCAAGTTTTGAAAATCCAAAATTTTGTTTTCACACATAAATTTTCCCACTTCTACCAATAGAAGTATGATTCAACCAATTTTGCATCTAATCCCTACCATCTAATACCTCACACACAATTGATAACATCCAATATTTAAAAAATCCACTTTTTATAGATCTATACACTTATGACTAAAAAAGGTTTAGATAAAGAATTCTATATTTCCGTCATTCTCTTATGTACCCATTTCGCTGTACCTCGGAACCTTCTCCTATTCCCCCGATTTTTTTTCCAACTTTTTTAAGTATAGTCCACATATGGAAATTTATTTTTAAATTTAAAAAAAGAATTATTTCAAAACAGTTTTTGTTCCTCTATCAATAAGATATAGAAAATAAATTCCAAAGCTAAAACATTTTTTCCCCTATTATTAACTGTATTTTACATACTGTCATTTTTGATGATGTAACACCTGAAATTTGACGATATCTTAATTGACATTTAAGAATATTTTGAAAATAAAAATAATTATTTTATAATTTTTGAAAATTAAAAAGTAGTATTTTTCCAAAAGAAAAATCGTTATAAGAACAAAATAAAATTTAGATAAAACATCTCGAGTGGATTTTTAAACAGACGTAAAATGTTAGTTAAGAGACGGTTCGAGTTATTAGGCAGTTAAGGATACCCATTTATTTAAGAATAAGAAGAAAGTTTGAAGTTTCCTCCTCTTCTATCTGACCAAAATATGGTCGAATCAAGTTATGGTATGAGGATAGTTACCATTGGACCAAAATGTGGTCAAATCGGGTTAGGCCATAGTTTAAGAATTATTTCTATTAGACCACATTATGGTCGAATTAAGTTATGCCATAGTTGATAAGAATTGTTTTTATTGAACTAAAATGTGGTGGAATCAAGTTAGGCCAAAAATATGGTTGCTATTGGACCAAAATGTGCTCGAATCAAGTTATGCCATGAGGATGGTTGTCATTGGATCAAAATGTGGTCGAATCAAGTTAAGACATAGTTGATAAGAATAGTATTGGACCAAAGGGTGATCAAATTAGGTTGGATTGTTGGAGGTTAGAAAATTACTAAAGTATTCTCCTCTTGATCACTTATAAATACCCAAGTCCCCACTTCATTTTAATTCATTTAAACTACAGCAAGAAACCAAATACCATCTTCATCTTTAAGGCAACCAAGGTTTCCATTTGTTTCATCAAATCAAAAGATTTAAAATTTAGGAGGTGAGCATGACTTATTCTAGGATTTATTGTCAATATAAATTAATCTTTGAGTATAATCAATTTATTTTTACATGGGTAGACTCTACCACCACTGCACACTGTTATTTTATTTTTGCAAGGGTAGGCTCTACCACTACTGTAGAGCCTACTACCGCACTCTGTTATTTTATTTTTGCAAGGGTAGGCTCTATCGCCACCGCACTCTATTATTTTATTTTTGTAAGGGTAGGCTTGGCCACCACCGCATTCTATTATTTTACTTTTGCAAAGGAATGCTCTTCCACCATCACATTCTTTTATTTTATTTTTGCAAGGGTAGGCTCTACAACCACCGCATTGAGTTATTTTAATTTTGCAAAAGGTAGGCTCTGCCACCATCAAATATTTGAATATGTTATAAAATGTTAATTATTTGCATATATTATGAATAGTTGGTCGGGTATGGTATTAGAATAAAGTAAAAGTATTGTCATTTAAACTTGTAAAACTTAATGACACTGGATACACGATAGTTAGATGGGAATTACTATCGTATATAAAAAGGTGAAAGAATATATAATGTGGTAAACCCCTTAACGACATCGGGTTAATGACAGTTAGGTCGGATTATTATCATATTGGAATTTGAATATATTAATCCTCTTAGTGAAATTGGGTTAATGATAGTTAGGTGGGGTTACTGTCGTATGTACACTTATGAAAAATGTTAAATATTGTAAATCAATTAGTGGGTGTTATACCAGATGAGTGTAACGAACAGTAATTTAAATCACTTTAAATAGGAATATTTAATATATTTTAATAATTAATCGATAATTTTATGACTCAAATGGACCTCTTTTAAATAATAACTATTAGTGGTGAAGTTGTTTTAAAATTGGGTTTACAAAAATAATTAGTTCGGAGGAAAATCGAAACTATGATCGAAAATCGTTTTTTGGATTTTCGACCTTTCATCGTATAAAAGTTGTTGGAACATATTATACACACTAGCATATATATATATATATATATTCACACATATATAAATAACATATGCTTTAGTAAATAAATGGTTAGAGATAAATAAGTTTAAAATAATAAAGTGAATTTGACTTTTTCTTTTATATTTTAAAAAATAAATAAAAGAAATGCAAAAGGTAACATCATGTCATGTTGAAAGAAGTGTAGTGATGGTGATGAGAGGGGAAGGTTAGAGGTTGTGTATGCAAGGATGTAAGGGGGTGGGTGATGTGGCATTACAATATGGAGGGTATGATATCTTTTAATCATCAAAGGTATTTTGGTAATTCCCCTTATCCATTTTATATAAAAGTAATTCATTTTTTTCATTTCTTGTTTTCATTTAACTTTCTTCATTTTCAAACTCATATCTTCCATTTCTAAGCTTCTTTTTCTTTCTAGGCCTCCTTAAAATTTTTAAGTTAAAAATCTCCTCTGTTTTACTTTTTAAACCTTAAACAATAACCAAAGTCACCTCCTCTCTTCTCTACACCTTCTCCCTTCCAAAACAAGTCTATAAACACCTTCCTCAAGCCATGCCGATCCCTACTCCACCTAGGCCGAACCAAATTCAATTTCCCAAGGCCTAAAAATAAAGTTTTTGAAAAGAAAAGTAAGATCGGGGTTGGTGTTAGGTTGTAGTAGCTTTGGTTTGATTCGTATTGATTTTAGTGAGTAAATATCACTTTTAAAAAGCATGATTAACTTTATTATGTTTGATAATAATAGTTGTTAGTTACTTGTGTTTATATGTGTTGAAAAGTAATGTTGTTTGGTTTAGTTCCCACTTCAAGCAGATGACTTATGTGATGATTTGTTAATGACTTGAAATGTATTCGAAATGCTTAATTAATAGTTTTTAGGTGATAAGCTTTCCTTGCTTTATGGACAATATTCACACTTATATATGTATATGCTTATGTATATGAATGATGTAATGTTGGATGGAAAGTTAACACTTGCATTGGTTTCTGTTGACATCGAGATCCCGTGTGTTTCAAAACTTGTTTATTTACTTATTTTTTTGAAATGTTTATAAAAAGTTTTTGAAATTTACCTTTTGTTTTCAAACCTTTATACAAAGTTATTAAAGTGATTTAAATATAGAAAGAAAAGATTTGAAGGCTATTTTGATGTATAAAACAAGTTTAAACGTTATTCTCCATATAGTGATAGTCGTTATGGATGTAGTTTGTAAATTGATAATTTTTGTGTAAACTAAATAGAGTTTCTACTTTAAATATTTTTGAAAACTCTTTTTAATTATATTATAAGAATTAAAAATGAATTTTAAAATATTAAAAATATTTTCAAAAATTATTATTTAATTAAAAGTTTAATTATTATTTAAATAAAAGGTTTATTTATTTTTTAATTATTATTTAAATAAAAGGTTTAAATTTATTATTAATTAAATAAATAAAAGTTTTTAATTTTAAGTCACTTATTTTCCGAAGGTCAATTTTGTTTAAAAGCAACTATCTATTGGAGAATGTTTTAGAATACAAAGGATTTCTTTGTTTGTGACATTAATTAGCCAAACAAATATGATAAGTAGTGGTAAAACATTGACACATTTTAATGAAAGTGAGTCATCTTTTATTTAGTACTAAAAGCCAATGAGTAGACTTTCCTCTATCTATGAGATTTAAAACCAGATTTTCTAGGCGAGGGTAAAGAATTCGAAATGTCGAAAACGTGCTAAGTATAAGAGGGTTAATTTCAATAAATGGATCATGATTAATTAAGTATTTGGAAGATACTTCATTGTACAATTAACACCAAATTCTGAGGTATGGAAACTAGTCTCCATCCAGAGAAGTAAGAACGAACGTCAAGGCAAGGATAGCTTTTAACTTGTTCGACTTCATTGTTGTAGGATCTAGATTAACCCTAGAGGGGAGGGGGGTGAATAGGGTTATCGCAAATTTTCTCAAATTAAACGCGGAAGCAAACAACAGATAAATAAATATGCAGTAAAGTAAATCACACACAAAATTTACCCAGCTTCGGCAACCCCTGCCTACTGCTACATTCCCAGATTTCTATTAGGATTAAACAGCATCCCGCTTACAAACACTCTTACAGACTCGCACACCCTGCTCCGCCTATAGAGCTTTGTAAACTCGCACACCCTGCTCACTGAACTAACCATAACTAGACAATCTGACAACACCTAAACCCTAGGTGGTGATTAACTCTAACTGGACTTTGAGAAAGTACAAACTGAAAAACAAAATACAGTTTAAACTCGGAGCAAAATAGAAATTTAAACTCGATAACTAATTTTGCTCTAGAAAGATAATCCCGGCCCAAAACAAAATAATTAAAACCCTAATTAAATAGACCGGCCCACTATTATTTTGAATAAAAATTGTCGGCCCAATTCCTTCTTTAATTCGATCCCCTTGCTTTTCTTTTCTTTGGCCCAATTCAATTCACTAGCCCAATCCCTTTTTGTTTATTAAAATGTCGGCCCGATCCTTTGAGAAATGGCGATCGAATCTCTGGCGATTCAACTCCTCGATTCTCTGTTGATCTTGAAGCTATGATCGAGGCGTTGATATTCGATGCTTCTTTGCTTCGATTCTAGATCTAGGGTTTTTCCCTTGTTTGTTTTGTTTGCGATTTGAAGCTTCTGCTTCGTCGATTCTTTGTAGGTCTGGCTTCGTTGTTCCCTTTGTCGATTTGGAGCTTCGGCTCTGAAATTGGTATGTTTCTTTTTCTGATAATACTTGTACTTGGTTCGTGATTGTCAGTGATGATTGTTTGGGTTTCTATTCTGCTCTGAATCACCACAACTGTCGATGATGATTTGGGTCTCTTTATATAGGAGTCTGATTTGATTAAACGTGTTCTTCACGTTGCCGATTCTTTCCTGTTTTAAGCTTTGGTATTTTTGGGAATTTCTTTATGCCCACGGTTTTGATTTAAAATCGTTCGATTTTTCTTGAGTTGTACAGCAACAAAACTTTCCTTCTTTAAACTTTGACTATTTCAAAGAATAACAGATACGCAATTGATTTTTTTTTCATTCGTGAATCTCATGCACTTGAATTTTAAACTCGATTTCTCTGACACTTGGATTTTACCGCTTGACTTCAGTATAATTTCATAGTTTTCGTGAATTTCCATTTTGACTTCACTGTGAAATAAAGCTTTGATCTTATGGCCCCTATGAGCTTCGTCTCTGGCCATCTATTCTTTGCTTGAGCATTGCACAGTGGTTTCATGCCTTGTAGTTGCATTCTGGACACTGTTGTAGACTTGTTGTCTGTATAACTGTTTGTAGTCAATTGCTTTGAGTTGATCTTGTCTGATTTGAGTCTTGATATACTTGTTTCACAGTATATTTAGTTGCCACATTATCTCGACTTTGCAAACACCTTGCTTGTGCTTGTCATTGATACTGTTAGGTTGCACTTTGATGTTGTTTATTTGTTCACTCTTGTAGTCACTGAACTTGATCTCTGTTGTAATGCTATAGTTCCACTGCACTTTGTAGTTGCTCTGCACTTTGGTGGCTGATCATTATGTTTTAGCTTTTGCACTGTCCACATGAGCTCATTGTTCATGTTGCACACCTCTGGCTTGTTTGTCTGAACTATATACATTGCTTGACTCATGTTTGTAGTCTACTGTTTGATCTGTTGCATTCAATTGTTGTTTTGTCTCCATTTAAAAATATTGTTGCAGTGATTATTTGTGCTTGTATGCTTCATTTGATTGTTGCAGTCCTATATATGCTGTTCTAGTTTGAGTCTTTAGCCTTGTTCATGTTGGCTATTTTGGTTTTACTGGTGCATGTGTAGTCACTGGGTTGCTCTGTAGCTTGCTTTGTCATTGTAGTCTTGGCCTTGAGTCTCTTTTCTTCACAATGTATTTTAATCTGATCCCTTTGTCACTGCATATATTTCTGCTTCTTGGTTTTGACATTGCTGTTTTGATTTGTTAGTTGTGCCTTTTGAATCCAGTGTACATGGCTTGATTTTGATCATTTTTTGTAGCTGCATATCTTTATGCCTGATGGTTCTGTCCACTTTGAATTGTTTGCAACTGTTTTGTTATCTGATTTTTCTGGTCTGCATACATAAGCTTTGATGCTATATGGGTGATCTGTCATGCTTCAGTTTCATTTTGCCTTGTGTTGAATCTGATATTGATTTGACCTTGTGCACTCGAGTTGGCGAGGCAGTGCACACGTGCATACGTGTGTACTGCAACCACTCGTAATTAACTGTCCCTGATATGAATACCAATATGCACAGATATTACACAATCAAAAATGATGACGATAACCCATATATCTGAGACAGCTTTTAAAAACAAATTTTATATTTCTGCAAATTAAATTTGTTTATGTTCAGATTACTGCTGTAGATTTTTAATTATACAGGTACATAGGAGACAAGACAGATACTGGAGCTGGATAGTGCAAATGCAGAAGAAACTGAGTGTATGAGTGATGTAGTGAGGACACAAATGTAACTATGAATTGTATGAGTGAGAGTGAACTGTAAATATGAAATCAGTGTATGAAATCAATGTATGAAATCAGTGTATGAACTGAAAACACTGTACTGAATAAAATATTATTTTGAATAAAATATTGATTCGAATCTAATAAAATATTATTTTGAATAAAATACTGATTCGAATCTGTTAAATTCTGTGCAATAGTATTCGTACTCAAAATAAATATTTATTCCTGTGTGTATAAGATTTGTAGACACATTTATTCATGTATGTGTATAATCTGCAAACACATCTAAAATTCGATATATATATTTTGTTATCATCAAACACTAAACACACAACAAACAATCTCCCTCTTTTGATGATGACAAACATATATATTAAAGATTTTGAAATTCAGTAGATGTGTTTAAACATGACTATATTTAGCTCCCCCTACATGTATGCTCCCCCTACATGAATACTCCCCCTACAACTGAGACTATTCCATATTCAGACGAATAAAAGAACTATAAAAAATAACTAACAACATTTAACAAATTTGGTGAATTATTCTAGAAATACTTATTTCCTTATCAAAATCTTATTCTTCTCCCCCTTTTGTTATCATCAAAAGAACTGATAAACCAATGGAATCGTAGGGGAAAAACAAATGTAATATCAAGAAGAATCATAATATATCATAACACGATAACAATTTCCACATTTTAGAGAATGGATTGATGATTCGATTTTTATATGAGAAGAGGAGTGTTTTCTCTTTTCCTTTAATAATAATTTGTCTTTTAAGCATAAAAATAAATAAGCACTTACTAACCGCGCATAACCATAAGGACTTTTAAATGGGATTAGCGGTTACTTATTAGCTATCATACTCCATCCATGCATAACCATAAGGACTTTTAAATGAGAATGGAGTGATGATAAACTCACATGATCCATCCATGCATAACCATAAGGACTTTTAAATGAGAATGGATATATGAGAAATATTTTAAAAATATATTCTTTGAATTTTCCTTAAAAAAAAATAATTCACTCTTCTCAATTTTTAAAACCATTATGAATGATAGAATGATGGTAGAAATCGAAATGGTCGTGGAATAAGTTATCAAATTAATCATATTATGAAATTTCTTAAAATAGAACAGATATATTTCCACTACTGAATACCATATTCGAATCAATCTTTTGAATAATATTCAAAACAGGTTTGAATCCTAGAAATTGAATTTGAAAATAAATATCCAAGAATATTTCAACCAAAAATTGAAAAAATGATTAGTCAATTTCCATAATCCCCAAATTCAAACGTAATCTGGAAAATCTGTCTTCGGGGAGGGTTTTGTGAAAATATCAGCAAATTGTTTCTCAGTTGAAATGAATTCAATGCAAATGTTTTCCTAGCAATGTGATCTCTAAGAAAATGGTGTCTCACATCAATGTGTTTCGTGCGTGAATGATGTAACTAATGAATGTCCTAGCATGAAACATGTCCCACTAGTACTTTTCCTGTCAACCAGTAAACCCGCATAATCAGCATCAGAATAACCAACTAAATTATAGTTTTCACAAGAAGGATACCGTAGTCCAAATTTGTGTGTGTGTAAAAGATATCTCAAAATTTCGTTTAGTGGCATTCAAATGTGATTCTTTAGAATTAGAGTGAAAATGTGCACACAAACACACAGAAAACATAATATGGGGTCTAGAAGCAGTTAAGAACCATTTCAACGGTATCAGATTCATTTTCAGAAATAAAACTACGGTGTTAACAAAACGCACACAAACTTTTATCAAATGAAGAGCGAGTGTGTATACCTACCGTAGAATTACAGTTAAATCATTACTATTATCTCAAAAGCAATTTGAAGTTTTCACCAGTGAATCATTAGTTTCAACAGTTTCTCAAAACTACCTTTTAGAGCATGAGCAATCAATCAATCCTCATAGTTTGACCAAACAGTAAGTTCAAGAAAAATGGTTGATCAATTTTTTAAGCACAGGTTAAAATCATATAAGATCATAAATCAAGCAAGTTAGATTCTGTCAACCATCACAATTACTTTAAGTAAGATAAAAAAAATGAGAATTAGCATCATCAATCATAACTGGCTGATTTAATTCAGATTATGGTGCAGATTCTTACCGGTTATTTATCGTTTGAAAATAAATACAACTACCTGTTTTACCTGTATGATAATCTTTCGTTGTTTGCCCATAGTGAATCTGTCACCTTTATACTAGGCTAAGGAACGTTGATTTGACGCCCGTTGTATATCTGGAACAGCCAAAATCCAGATAACACTAATGTTGCTCCTTAGCCTGCCACCACACCTACACGGTTAAAGATGTATGTGACCTATTTGTTTTTATAGGTCCATGATTGTTAGTGGCAGAATAATTATGAATAAATAGTCCCTTTGGAACCCAAACTTGTTTTGTCTTTTCATTTTTGTTCCAATAGACATGAAATTTGTTTGTAGAATTTTTAGGAATCCAAACTTTTATAAATTTCGTGTTCTTGTTCCTATGACTACAATTTTCAACATGATGTCCAATTATTTCACATTCAGTAAAGATACCTTTACCTTTTGAATTATTATCAACTTGTGTTTTCCCAAAACCTAGTCCTTTTCTATTGTTAGCAAACAATTGATTTCCCAACAACATATTGAATGATTTTTCTCCTCTAGAAAAGTTGTTCAGTGATTTCTCAAGATCTTGGACTTTGGTTTTCAGCGTTGAGTTTTCAGACACAAGTGAGGTGCATCTATTTATAAAATCCTTTTTCCTAGTCTCAACGGTTTCCTTTAGATTCAAGTTTTCTTTCTCAAGATCCTCAAAATTATTCTTCAATTTTGATAATTCTGAATCTAAAATTTTACAGTTTTTACATTCTAGGTTTTGAATTTTTTCAAGTTCAGTTTCTAATCTAAAATTTTCATGAACAAGTTTTTTTCTATCAGATTTCAGTTTTTCATTTTTAGAATCAAGAGTTTCAACTGTTTTAGTAAGATCGAGGCACAAATAAACAAGATCTTTATAAGAATAGTTTTTTACCTCATTATATTCTTTTGAGCTTGCTTCTAAATCTGATCTTGATTCCTCTGAGCTTGCTTCTGAATCTGATCTTACCGTAAGACACAGATTAGCCTCCTCTGAGCTATCAGTTGAAACTTCCTCTCCTTCCTCATCATCCCAAGTTGCTGCGAAGGCCTTTTTCTTCCTTTTCTTTTCCTTGATGTTTTTGAGAAGTGGACAATTTTGTTTGTAGTAACCAGACTTGTTGCAGTTATAGCAGATTAATTCATTTTCAGAGTTGTTAGAATTTTTAGATCTATTACCACTTGTTTTCTTCTTGCGTGGCTTTAATTTCGACCATTTTCTGAAGTTATTGATAGCCATTTCAAGCACTTCGATTGGATCTGCTTCTTCTTTATCATCGCTCTCTTCTCTGCTCTTTAAGGCAATCGTCTTCTTCTTTGATTCGGAATTGATGCGTTCCTCCTTTGCTTTCAACTCAAGATCATACGTCATCAGATTTCCGATCAAATCCTCCATGCTCAGTTTGCTCAAATCTTTCGATTCTTGTATTGCCGTGACTTTTGCCTCAAAGTTCATCGGTAGGATTCGTAGTATCTTCCTTATTAGCTCTACCTCAGAGAATTCTTTTCCAAGCGCTCTAGCATTGTATACCAAGGTTGAGAAGCGTCCAAACATGTCTTTAATGCTCTCGCCTTTGTCCATCACAAAATTCTCGTATTCATTGCTGAACAGAGCTAGACGAGACTCCTTGACTTGAGAAGTTCCTTCGTGTGTCACTTCCAAAGTATGCCAGATTTCCTGTGCTGTTTTACAATGAGAAATTCTATTAAATTCATTTTTATCAAGAGCACTGATCAGTGCATTCATGGCCTTAGCATTGGTAGTTTTTAATTTCTTATCATTAGCATTCCACCTATCCTTTGGTTTAGGAATCTCAGTATCACCTACAGTTGTAGTGGGAGTTTTATAGCCAGATTCAATAATATCCCAAACATCGTAATCAACAGAACTAAGATAGATACTCATCCTAACTTTCCAGTAAGCATAATCATTACCATTAAACATCGGTGGCCTAGCAATAGATTGCCCCTCAGAAAAAGCATTATTTGACAGATTCATGACTCTAGAGTTAAAGAAAAATTTACCTCGCTCTGATACCACTTGTAGGATCTAGATTAACCCTAGAGGGGGGGGGGGGGTGAATGGGGTTATCGCAAATTTTCTTAAATTAAACGCGGAAGCAAACAACAGATAAATAAATATGCAGTAAAGTAAATCACACATAAAATTTACCCAGCTTCGGCAACCCCTGTCTACTACTGCATTCCCAGATTTCTATTAGGATTAAACAGTATCCCGTTTATAAACACTCTTACAGACTCGCACACCCTGCTCACTGAACTAACCCTAACTAGACAATCTGACAACACCTAAACCCTAGGTGGTGATTAACTCTAACTGGACTTTGAGAAAGTACAAACTGAAAAACAAAATACTGTTTAAACTCGGAGCAAAATAGAAATTTAAACTCGATAACTAATTTTGCTCTAGAAAGATAATCCCGGCCCAAAACAAAATAATTAAAACCTTAATTAAATAGACCGGACCACTATTATTTTGAATAAAAATTGTCGGCCTGATTCCTTCTTTAATTCGATCCCCTTGCTTTTCTTTTCTTTGGCCCGATTCAATTCCCTAGCCCGATCCCTTTTTGTTTATTAAAATGTCGGCCCGATCCTTTGAGAAATGGCGATCGATTCTCTGGCGATTCAACTCCTCGATTCTCTGTTGATCTTGAAGCTATGATCGAGGCGTTAATATTCGATGCTTCTTTGCTTCGATTCTGGATGTAGGGTTTATCCCTTGTTTGTTTTGTTGGCGATTTGAAGCTTCTGCTTCGTCGATTCTTTGTAGGTCTGGCTTCGCTGTTCCCTTTGTCGATTTGGAGCTTCGGCTCTGAAATTGGTATGTTTCTTTTTTTGATAATACTTGTACTTGGTTCGTGATTGTCAGTGATGATTGTTTAGGTTTCTATTCTGCTCTGAATCACCACAACTGTCGATGATGATTTGGGTCTCTTTATATAGGAGTCTGATTTGATTAAACATGTTCTTCACGTTGCCGATTCTTTCCTGTTTTAAGCTTTGGTATTTTTGGGAATTTCTTTATGCCCACGGTTTTGATTTAAAATCGTTCGATTTTTCTTGAGTTGTACGGCAACAAAACTTTCCTTCTTTAAACTTTGACTATTTCAAAGAATAACAGATACGCAATTGATTTTTTTTTCATTCGTGAATCTCATGCACTTGAATTTTAAACTCGATTTCTCTGACACTTGGATTTTACCGCTTGACTTCAGTATAATTTCATAGTTTTTGTGAATTTCCATTTTGACTTCACTGTGAAATAAAGCTTTGATCTTATGGCCCCTGTGAGCTTCGTCTCTGGCCATCTATTCTTTGCTTGAGCATTGCACAGTGGTTTCATGCCTTGTAGTTGCATTCTGGACACTGTTGTAGACTTGTTGTCTGTATAACTGTTTGTAGTCAATTGCTTTGAGTTGATCTTGTCTGATTTGAGTCTTGATATACTTGTTCCACAGTATATTTAGTTGCCACATTATCTCGACTTTGCAAACACCTTGCTTGTGCTTGTCATTGATACTGTTAGGTTGCACTTTGATGTTGTTTATTTGTTCACTCTTGTAGTCACTGAACTTGATCTCTGTTGTAATGCTGTAGTTCCACTGCACTTTGTAGTTGCTCTGCACTTTGGTGGCTGATCATTATGTTTTAGCTTTTGCACTGTCCACATGAGCTCATTTGTTCATGTTGCACACCTCTGGCTTGTTTGTCTGAACTATATACATTGCTTGACTCATGTTTGTAGTCTACTGTTTGATCTGTTGCATTCAATTGTTGTTTTGTCTCCATTTAAAAATATTGTTGCAGTGATTATTTGTGCTTGTATGCTTCATTTGATTGTTGCAGTCCTATATATGCTGTTCTAGTTTGAGTCTTTAGCCTTGTTCATGTTGGCTATTTTGGTTTTACTGGTGCATGTGTAGTCACTGGGTTGCTCTGTAGCTTGCTTTGTCATTGTAGTCTTGGCCTTGAGTCTCTTTTCTTCACAATGTATTTTAATCTGATCCCTTTGTCACTGCATATATATCTGCTTCTTGGTTTTGACATTGCTGTTTTGATTTGTTAGTTGTGCCTTTTGAATCCAGTGTACATGGCTTGATTTTGATCATTTTTTGTAGCTGCATATCTTTATGCCTGATGGTTCTGTCCACTTTGAATTGTTTGCAACTGTTTTGTTATCTGATTTTTCTGGTCTGCATACATAAGCTTTGATGCTATATGGGTGATCTGTCATGCTTCAGTTTCATTTTGCCTTGTGTTGAATCTAATATTGATTTGACCTTGTGCACTCGAGTTGGCGAGGCAGTGCACACGTGCATACGTGTGTACTGCAACCACTCATAATTAACTGTCCCTGATATGAATACCGATATGCACAGATATTACACAATCAAAAATGATGACGATAACCCATATATCTGAGACAGCTTTTAAAAAAAAATTATATTTCTGCAAATTAAATTTGTTTATGTTCAAATTACTGCTGTAGATTTTTAATTATACAGGTACACAGGAGACAAGACAGATACTGGAGCTGGATAGTGCAAATGCAGAAGAAACTGAGTGTATGAGTGATGTAGTGAGGACACAAATGTAACTATGAATTGTATGAGTGAGAGTGAACTGTAAATATGAAATCAGTGTATGAAATCAATGTATGAAATCAGTGTATGAACTAAAAACACTGTACTGAATAAAATATTATTTTGAATAAAATACTGATTCGAATCTAATAAAATATTATTTTGAATAAAATACTGATTCGAATCTGTTAAATTCTGTGCAATAGTATTCGTACTCAAAATAAATATCTATTCCTGTGTGTATAAGATTTGTAGACACATTTATTCATGTATGTGTATAATCTGCAAACGCATCTAAAATTCGATATATATATATATATATATTTTGTTATCATCAAACACTAAACACACATCAAACAATTGTTAATCAAGGGATAGTATTGTTTAAAATCAAAATGTGGGGATATGTATAGGATGTCTTATTTTTTATATGCAAACCTATACTCACCCCAGATAGTGGATTTGTCCACTATCGATAACTTGACCAGTTTAAAATTATCAAATGTTGGTTCAGAGAGACCGAGATCGGATAAGAATGAGTTATCTAAAAACTACTTCAAACCGACGTAAGCATTTGAATTGGAAACATCATGAAGATGATATAATTGAAGATAAGAACTTTTAAGTGCAAGGGCTACTTGCTACTAATCCTAAGGGTGATTCAAAAAAGGATGTAGTAGAAGTAATGCCTTCGGTTTGTTCGTATCCTGAACAACTTGTATAAGACGAATGCTAGTGTTGCATTGTCATCTGGAGGCCAGGTTAGCATTCCAAGTGGGATTGCAATATAAAAAGGTAAATGTAGCCTCAAGCCACACAACCGGGAATGACTAAAACATGGGATATGCCGCAAGGCTATGTGGATCACACCCATTATGGTATGGTCATCACCTGATTTAGATCGATATTTTTAGATTATGTATGGTAGTGACCCGGGTTCGGTTGTTGGTCACAACAGAGGTGTTGACATATTCAGTACAATCCAACAAGGGATAGGTTAGTCTTGCCATGTAGGAGGTCCATGCGATGCCCTCGGTACATTTTATCAAGAGGTGTACTATGACAGACAGTACCCCATTAGCCTTGTCATTGATGGAATCCATTCTCCAATAAGTGCCTTATGGACTTAGTTGTACCTAAATATGTTGGAATGTTAAATGCAAGCATTTTAGCTATGTTATATATTTATGTTAAACCCTAGACATTATTATAATTTCATTGGACTTACTATCGAAATGTATCGGTTATTGAAAGGTAAAAACATGACCGTGTTTATGTGTGGTGTAGTCTTATGAGATACCTTTATTTTAAAGAGTTTTATAGGTATAGCAATTCAGTGGATTTGAGTTTACTCACACCAGACCCATGTTTGACCCGGAGTATTTCTTTCTTTCCCTAAAACAATTGGGTACTCAAATTTGTATGAGTAGCTAAGTAGTCCAAGTTCTTACATATACATTTTTGAGGAGCATGAAGCAGGTGGCTTCGACGTTATTTAGTTATATATTTTATTTCCGTTGTGTATGTATATTATGTATCAGCATTATGGGGGCAGGCAGTTATAATTGTCCCTGGTTGAAGTTAGTACTAGTTGTAACTTTGATGCTTCGTTTTGAAAGTGACCATATATACTATCTTATGATCTATTATATATGATTTCATTGCATTGTGAGATTCTGTGTTTCTTTCTTCTTGCCCTTTCTTTTCTTTTTACCCCAATGGCTTGTCTTTCGGATACCTAGATGATCGGCATATGAATATCATGAATGTATTAAGTGTCATCTTAGGGGTAAGAAAGGCAGATCGTTACATGTAATATCAGAGCTCAGGTTTAGTGAACACCTAGGCCTTGGTTGGGGTCAACTCATTAGAGGTAGGGTTAGTAATACCCCAGAATGAGTTCAATCTATGAGAGTGTATATTTGTAATTTTTTTTATTTGTATATATATTCAATTTATTTAGATGAGTTTTGATATGTTTGATTAGTACACTTTCCCTTAAGATTATCTCATCTAAGAATGTTGGAGCTAGTAGCACCATGACCACCAATGGTCGAGCTTCGAATGTTAGAAGAGTTGGAGTAGTTTAAGAGGCAGCACCGGTGCAGCCCCGTGTGAACTTTGTAGCTCTATGCAAAGACTATACTAATCTGGGGTAAAGCCATTTAAGGGCACGAAATTCATCATTGAAGTCCAATCTTGGCTTCATTCTTACAAGAAGATTTTCAAGGGGTTGGATATTTCGGATGAGCAGAAGGGCTTCTTAGCATCTTAGAAATTGCAAGATGGAGCGGCGCATGGTGGGACTTCGTTACAGTGAATGTTTCGAAGGATGATTTTTCTTGGGCTAGATTTAAGGAGGTGTTTGAAGACTAGTTCATGCCCATTGCAGGAAAAACCCATATGTATAGGAATTTCTGGATCTTAAGCAAGGAGATTTGTTAGTATCGGAATATTAAACCAAGTTTAATAAATTATCGCGATTTTGCCCGAATTTAATTGATACCCCTCTTAAGAAGAATGAGGTGTTTGTGATGGAGATGAGAGAAGGATTTCAGGAGAAGATGATTGCCCATCTGAAGGGATCATTTGTGGACCTAGTAGATATGGCTTTGAGGTAGGAAATTCTTAAGAAGAAGAAAATGGCAGCGGCAATAGTAGCAACCTGAATAAGTGGAAGTTCAACCATCAATAGAAGTAGCTTCAGAAGGAAAAGTCAGGAGGGGATCAAGGGAATAGGTTCAAGGATGTCGAGTGTTTTCAGTGTAAGTAGAAGGGCCATCTAGCATGGTTTTGTAAGAATTCTTAAGCTTCGAAGTAGGAGGGAGGACCTAACTCTCCAATGGTTTAAAAGACACTCTGTTATAACTGTCAACAACCAGGGCATATGGTGAAGGATTGCTTGTTAATGAAGAGGGGTTAACAAGCCAAGGTTTATGCCATCAAGGATGAACCATCAACCTCAGGGAATTTAAAAGGGAAGGGATTTCTGAAATGTACTTTGGTTGTTGCATTTTTGTTCGAGTATTGTTTGATACCGGGACTTCCCATAGTTTTATTTCTATAGAATTAGTAGGTAGATTGCAACTTTCTCCAATAATTGTAGAAACCTCTATTTGTGTGTCTAACCTCATAGGAGGTACAACTAATGTATGCATGATTTGCGAAGATATGCTAATTACTTACCTTACACACCATTTTCTTATGACATGTTTGTCCTAGATTTTAAGGGGTTTGATGTTATATTGGTATGGATCGGCCAGTGGAAAATAAAGCCATTCTTGATTGTGTTGAAAAGACGGTATTATTGCAAAATAAGAGAGGGGATCATGTTAAAGTATCATGTGATGATCTAGAGAAATGTACGAGTAATTTATTGTATGCCCTTGATTCATCTTACAAAGAGTTAGGGTCGATAACAATTGTTAAGGATTTTTCTGATGTTTTTGAAGAAGTTAACAGTCTACCCCCATATCAAGAGGTTGAGTTCTGTATTGACTTAATTCCCGGTTGGAAACATGTTATTCAACATATTCGTAAAATAGCTCTGAGAGAGAAGAAGGAGTTAAGGGAATAGATAGAGGAATTCTCATACAACAAAGTTAACAAGCAAGCATTGGCATGGCACTCGATGAAGCTCTTTATGGAAAGCCATGTAAATCACCATCGTGTTAGGTGGAGACTGGGGATTGACTAGTACTTGGACCTAATATGATTTGAGAGGCCATGGAGAAAGTTGTTGTGATCAAGAGGAGGATGAAGGAAGCTTAAGATCGACATAAAAGCAATGTTGATCAAAGGTAAAGAGATTTGGAGTTTATAGTCCGAGACTTTGTGTTTGTGAAGATTTCCCTGATTAAGGATACCATGCTTATAGAGTTGAGTTGCCCGAAAGTTTGTCGGGATTCCATAATGTTTTCCATGTGTCACATTTGAGGAAGAATGTGAAAGTCTACGTGGATCGTATATGTATGAAGTATATGACAAATATGTGTATGATAATATGGATTGCACAGAGTAATAATGCAGGTAAAATTAAAAGTAATCACACAAGAGTTTTTATACTGGTTCGGACCTCCCGTCCTACGTCCAATCCCGAAGCTCCCCTTCGGAAATACACTAACCAACTACCCTCGCTTTGCCCAGAGGAATAGGCTTTTATAGAGGAGTATTTCTTTGACAAATGTGTGTTCTATGCAACACTAATTTTGACTACAAGTACAACTTCTTCCTATAATCTCCTTGAGTAGTATGTAGTTTAAGCTTTTGATATAGGAAAGAAATAAAGTGTGTTTTTGTTTGAGTGCTTTTGGAAATCACATAAATATTAGAGAATAAAGAAAGTTCAGAATAGCAAGTTAATTATTGCTTTCAATTTCATGTTTATTTATAGATGGTGAAGAGTTTGTTTGAAAAGTAATGACTTTTGGTTTACTTTATTTCTATTGCAAGAGTTACAATGTTTGAGAAGAAAGAGTTATGACCAAAATAGGAGGATGCAACTCTTTGATTCAAGAAGATGACTTTGGGAGAAAAATGGCTGTTACCCAGGTCAGACGTCTGGCCATTTGTGCCAGACGTCTGGTTTGTTAAAACATTTAAAAATAGAACATGTTTCCAGACGTCTGAGCACATACGTTAGACGTCTGTTTGTTAAAAGATTTAAAACCAGAACATGTTGCCAGACGTCTGAGCACATACGCCTGACGTCTGACACATGTATATTCTGTTATCTTCCTTTAAGTGATTTATATGTGCAAATGGTTGTAAAAATTTACTCAAGTAGATTGTACATATCATCTATTTATGACATTAACAGAATGTACTAAAATTTCTCAATATAATAATCCTTTTGTCAGTCTTCAAGTCTTGGTCGAAAAGTCTACCTGCATATGGATGATATATATACCTATGTATATTGAATGCAATTGCTTGTATAGTTGTTGTCATCGAAATCAAGGTCCTAACATTCTCCCCCTTTTTGATGATGACAACTATACAATTTATTTTATAAGAGGCTCCCTCTTTCTTTTGTAATATATCCTCTCCCCCTTTGTCATTATCGAAAAAGAGTGTATGAAATAATAGGGCAATATCATAATGTTAATAAGCAGAAGCAAAATATCATAGTTTATAAAAATAGGAATAAAAATTAGTAGCTAATTTATTGAGAAGAAAAATAACCCCAAAGATTAGATGCATTGTCATCATAGTCATTATGTTGCCATTGCGACTAATCATGATATTCTTCATTTTCTTGAATAGAAAGTCCTTGGAAAGATGAAAAGTGTTCGTGATGTTGGGCTTCTTGTAGAGACCAGGAGAAATCTTCACTTTCCTTAGTGTCCACAGTGATTGGAGCTTTTCTACGAGCATGGCTCTATGGAAGCTCTTCGACCGTTCGAGTTCTAGATTGCTATTGAGAAGGTGGTGGAGGTGGTGTAGGAGATGGAGATGATGAAGATCGTGAAGATGATCATCCGCGAACTTTCCGCAAAACTTTTCCCAAAGTTGAGACGACTTTTTCTAAGGTCTTTTCGACTTTAGTCGTCCGTGTAGAAAAAGATCATTCAAGGCAAGAAAATTTCTTATCCAAGATTTTTTGATTTTGAGATAGAATACGTTGATTTTGAAGGGATACATCTCTAATACTTTCTCCTTGTCCTGCTACAAGTCGAGCCTCTTGTATTTTGGAATCAGAGTGATAACCTGTTGATTCAGAGGGTCTTGATGCAGAGGTAGGTTGTATAGGAGTAGTCTATTGGGGTTGGGGTTGGTGTTGTTGGTGTTGATATTCAACAAATGGTGTAATACTTGGAGGATTTTCGGGAAGATTCATTAAAGATAGGAAGCGAATTCCACTTTCCTTAACAGAATGTTCTTCATATTAGGATAAGAAAGAAGGTACGTTGTGTGCTCGAAGAATTCGCATAATGTATGGTGCATAAATGATCGTTTGACGAACTGGTGTCCAGAAGCTTTTAATTTGGTCAAAAATATATTGAGACCAATTAACTTTTGTATGATCGAAAATAGCATATAACGCTTTATGGTCATGGTCATATACTTTCTCATGACTGCCTAATCTAGGGAGTATGATATTGATAAGCATTCGATTAAGTAGTCTAGCTTGTGGATGAAAATAGATTGGTGTTAATTTTCTCATGTTATCTTCCCAAATGAGATGTGTAATTGCATCTCGTGGTTGGTACCTCATATCAGGTATATCTTGTAATCTAATACATGTATATGAGCACTGTAATATTTTTCCAAGCATTTCAACGTTGAATTTGATAATTTCTCCATAAACACTTGTTCAAATCTAATTTTCGGGATAAGAGGGGTTCCAAATATAAAGTGAGCATATATTGATGAAGAATAAAAGGACAGCTAATTGATCAATTTGACCCGAGTTAGAGTCATAATTAATGAGATGGTGAATCTCAGCATCACTCACCAAATCGTCGATTTCATAGTTGAAGAATCTCCTCAGCTGTAACAACCCGACTTTCTTTGCCCAGAAAGACGCATCGTTATGAAGAAAGAAAGGGATAGAAGAAGAAAAGAAAAGAAGAGAGAACAACAATACATCAGAAATCTCACAGCGGAACGAGAAATATATTATCACATAAGATATTACATAGTATCATATACATCAGAGTACACAATTTATACATCACAGAATAGACAGTTATAAACTTCTGTCTATTATACAACACAAGTATACCAGTACAATACAGACTAATACAAACACAGCGGAAACTCTATATATCTACTCGCTGAAGCCTCCTGCTCCTCAGCTCCTCCAGTATTCGTCAAGACTAACCTGAATCCCTTGGCTACTCGTAAAAATTGAGTACCCAAGGTTTAATAAAACAGAAAATAAACACTTGGGTCAGACATGGGTCTGGTGTGAGTAAACGGGTTAAAATTGTTTAACTTCAAAACCTTTTGAAAACAAAGGTATCACGTAGGACTTCCCACACATAAACATGGAAAAGTTTTTACCTTACGCTAACCAAATCATTTGATAGGAAATCCAGTTATATTATAATAGGGTCTAGGGTTTTCAAGTAAAATACAGAAATAGCTGAAATGCTTACATCTCACATTCCAACATAGTTGGGCACAACTAATACGTACGGCACTTATTGGAGTTTGGATTCCATACAATGGCAGGGCTACTGGGGTACCGCCCGTCACAGTACGTGGCCTAGATCACCGTATCGAGGAGTACGCCCGCTCCCCTGCAACACAAAGCCGGAACCATCCCTTACTGGATAATTCCGAACAAGACAACCCCGTAGTTGGCTGCAGTTCCAACTACCCACTAAGCCGAAATATAGAAAGGGACCTCTAGACAGGGATCTATCTTGCTCTCAGTGGGCGCTACCCACGAAGCCTTGCTGCACCTCCCCTGTTTTAGCCATTCCCGGTTGATGAGGCTTGAGGTTACGATTACCTTTAAATCAGAACATATCACTTAGAATGCTCATCGTCCGCCTGACGATGTGCTGAAAGCATTCAATCCATACAAGTTCGTTCCGGGTTCGAACGAAACCGAAGGCATTATCTCGTTACACTCGTTTTGGAATCACCCTCAGAGTTAACGACAATAACCCTTGCACTCTGAATCTTCATCTTCACTTGAGATTCACGACCTATCGTTAATTTGGATCGATGTGGTATTCGGGTCTCCAGACCTGGAATACCGGTATACGGAAACCCGATCCCGGTCTCATCGAAATCCAAAACGTATCTTTTAAGGCCAAGTTGTTTAAAGGTTTAAACAATTTAACTTATCTATACAGATAGATAATTCACAAGTCACAATTGATAATCACATTATCATTTAAACAGATGATTCATAATCAAATAGGTAATCCATATCAACATCACAATAGTTAATCTATATTACCATCATAATGCAACCAAGTATTCATACCACATATCATCTTATCTCATTACTGAGATTACATCCATTCAAGACAAATCAATGTCATCCATTCTTATATAAGCAATGATTTACTTAATCATAACATAATTAATTTAAAATGAATTAAATTAACTATCTCTATCTTTAATTAATTTAAAGTGAATTAAATTAATCACTTCATCTCTTAATTAATTTAAAATAAATTAAATTAATTACTTCATTATAAATCTTACTTATATAATCATTAATTAATTACAAATAAATTAATTAATCTTTCTCTAATTATCCACTTTAATTAATCACCTTGATTAATCATTCTTTAATTACATTTAAGTAATTATCTTAATTAATTTCACAAATTAATTATCCTTAACCAAATACAGTAATTAACCTTTAATTACTTCATTAATTATTTAATTATAATTAATTACTTTAATCCTTAATTAATTACAATTAATCACTTATCATTTGATTAATTAATCTTAATTAATTAACTCTTAATTACATCATTAATTAATTATAAACTAATGATTCCTAATTACAATCTTTAATTATTTATATTTAAATTAATTAAATAATTAATCTTAATTAAACCATAATTATTAATCATGTTTGATTAATCTAATCCAGTAATTAACTTCCCTTAATTACTTCCCTTAATTAATTACCTTTAATTAATTACCTTAACAAATAATTAATTACCTTATTAATTAATCTTAATCCTTTAATTAACTTAATTAAATAATTTATTTAATTAATAACACTAAGTAATTAACTCTTAATCACTTCCATTTAATTACCTTCATAAAATAGTTATTCTCTAATTACTTTATTAAATAATTTCCCTTTATTTAATTACATCCAGTAATTTCTTAATTACTTCATCAAGTAATTATACTTAATTAATTTATAAGTGATTATCTCTAATTAATCACTAATTAATTACTTAGTTAATTTTTTAACTAATTATTAAATTTAATTAAATAATTTCTTAACTACTTATTCTTAAAGATCTTAATTAAGAAAATCATTATCTTAATTGAGTTAATTAGATTGATTAACAATTTAATTATCTTCCCATATTAATTATCTTTAATTAATCAAAACTCTTAATTTCTTAAGATAAGTCCTTATTATAATTGATTACCAAATCTTTATCATTTTTTTTTATTTAAATTAAAATACTTTAAAAAAAATCAATTATAATTTACACATCTAATTTAACTTCTAAAATCTTTTGAAACTTTAACAGTTTATTAAATAAATTTTTAACACAAAATCGTATTGAAAATCTATGTTTCTCTCTTTTAAAAACATATCTATTAAATATATAAACTTGTTAAAATACTTATTCTTTGAAACAATTTTATTTCCAAAATTCTAAAACTTGTTTAACTTTGTTAAAAACTTAAATTATTTACAAAATAAATCTTCTTTGTTTTAAAAACTTTAAAACATTGCCTGTTCCATTTTAAAACCTGAACAACTTAAATCTGCCTCACCAAAACACTCGAGTAAACCCCTTAGAATCCCCGATGCAAACGCGAGACAAATCCCCATTTTCCCCTGCTTCGAGTAAAACTCGATAATTCACGAACAACACCCGAGCCTTAGCTTCTTCCCCAAAGCCACCTCCAGATGCACGAAATCGTGCTCGTGCACGTGCACCAGCATGGCGATCAACTCCGGCCTCTCGCAACTACCTTCCCAAATCGGCGACCACCCTCCGACCAACTACTGACCATCGAAACGATAGCAGCGACCTCCTCTCAAAATCGAGCCTCTTTCCATACCTGGAAACGCAGAGCCACCATCACGCAATCCCTGTCATCGCCTCGTTCACCACGCCCCATCCACCAGAACCCACGAAACTCCGGTCATCGACGCGTCTACTCTCCCTCTTCCATCACTCCAAACCCCATCGCACTCGATCAGCTGTCGACGTTGAACGAGACAAAATTCTCGACTACACAAAAACTAGGTTTACAAAATTTTAAACCTCACCGCTGCCACCACATACATCTAAGGACCATCTCACCATGTTTCCTCGAACCACCGTACGTTCCTCCACATCTCCACGAGACACCGAGAACCCCGCGATCACCGATCACCAGAAAATGGTAAAAACGCATTTCCAGTTCAACTTCGAACTGCACTTAACCCCCTTCACTAAAAATTATAATTTTCATTTTAAAAATCATTATTTCCTACCACGATTCCATTCATGTAATCCAAACTAAAATTTTATTCAATAAATTTTTGACCATATAAAGGTATCTACTGTAAATTTGGAAATTGGAACTAAATATCCATTATAAAAACTTATAATTATTTTTAGAAGGAAGATTACATGACTTCAAACAACCTTTCTTTACAAATCAAAAGCTAGTTTGAATTCAAACTTGAATTATTGAATTAAATAAGAAGATGAATCCTGTTTATAACATACAGAGACCATCACAGCCATACAAACAAACATGCATATAATTCAATTCAAGTATAAAGGCTAACACATGATTTTTATTCACATATCAAAGTGAAAACAAGATTTAAAAGTGTTTTTAAAACTTAAATTTACTCACCAGACAAAATGCAGAGAACAGAGAAGCAGAAAATAGATTTGTTCCAGGATGCATGTTCCAGATTTGAATTTCTTTTGCTTTGTTGAATTAAAAACTTGCAATTTGATTTCTTGCTGTTGATCTTTGGTTACTAATTGATAGGTTTGAAACTGATTTGATCTTCTTTTGATTTGCAGTTAAATCCCCAGATTTTCCAGACTGATTTGTATTTGAGAATTCCAGATTTACATCTTCTTTGAATTTGGTTTCCAGGTTTCTATTTTGATTTCAGGTTTTTCATTCTTCTTTGAATATTTAGATTCGAATTGTATTAGTGGAGAAGGAAATGAAGAAAAGATAATCTTCAACTGAAAAGAGAAAACAGATTTTTCTTCTTACATATTAATTTTATTTATTTTAAAACCTTAATTAAAATATAGCCACTTGTCTTTTAAGTGTTAATTTGCTTACACCTATGCTTACAAATTTACAAATGTCACTAAACTACTCTAATATGCCAACAAGTGTTACTCTTGTTTTTAATAAATTTATTTAAGACATTTATATGTTTTTATGAAATATTTATAAGTATATAATGTATTTATCTCTTTTTATAATTTAAGCTTTTAGATTTTAATAAATAAACAAATGTGAAAAACAATTATAAAAATAACTTATGCTTTAATCAAATACATATAACATATTTATAAATGCTTGAGAACTTATTTTAACTCTATATATATTTTTACAAACCTATTTTGACTTATATTTGAATTTTAAAAGAGAAAAGGTTATTAAAACTAATAAACTTCTTATTTAAATCTTATTTAAACTTAAGCTTACATATATATATATATTTTTAAATAAGAAATTATTCTTGTTATTTAAATCATAAATATCATTTTCAAAAGTATTAAGTTAAATTACAAATTATATATATATATATATATATAAAAGTTTGAAAATACTTTATTAAATTCAAATTCAATATTCTTTCCATTTCAATATATGCAAATATATATATTCTAAATGTAAAATACTTTTAACATTAGTTTTGATAAATACTTTATTGAATTTTATAACATAACTTCAAATAACAATATATATATATTCATACATATTATAAATTTGAAAACATAGTTTTATTAAATTAAAGACTCCCTATTTATAATATATATATATACCTATATATATACATTATAAATATAAACACTTTTATTAGTTTTAGAAAGATAAATCTTCCCAATTTTAAATTGTTAGAAAAGATATTAATACATATTGCCAATTAAAATATTATTAGCCTTTTAAAATGAATAAACTTGTCAATTTTATAAAATAAAATCATCAAATCAATTTAATTATTAATAAAGATTATTAAATTGATATTGCCAAATTTCCGGGATATCACATTCTTCCCCCCTTAAAATAATTTCGTCCCCGAAATTTAAAAGCAAAGATAATTTAATAACCCAGCAAAAGTTTTTAATTTTAAACAGCAATCACACAATCAATCATACACTATCAATCATAGCAACCATTTAATCTAATCAAACAATTTTAACTATCCAGACAAAATTCTAGATAGAATTTCCTCGAGTTTCCCCAAGTGTATATATATACCGGGATACTTGCTCTACAAACAATCAAAACTACTAAGCTATAAAGCTTCTACTCATCTAGATCTACAGAACTAAACAGGATATCAGACTAAACTCAAGAACAACTCAACTTCCATAACCATCTGAACTGCTGATCCCACAACCAGATGAATCATACACGTATTCCCTCAGAGATACGTGAAATTCAATGAATTCCAGTTATCCGAACTGGCAACTCAATCCTGTAGATCAAAGAACTAATCCTTTTGAGAACACAGAAAAATCTCATAATACTTCCGGAGCTAGCTCTCCAGTCTTACCAAATCTTATATCTCCTTTGATCGGAGAAAACTTAAACAATATCCAAAATTCAACTTCAAATTCCAAATTCCATCAATTCTTAACTGCATAACTCTCCTGACGATCCTGAGTCACTTCATCCTTCCTGATCAGCTTAACCCTTGCTGATGCTTCTTGAAATAATCTAGACCAACATCAAACCAATTTCCGGATCCTACTCAACAAAATGGTTTCCAAAAATACGCCAAAATCCAGAACACAACTCTACTCCACAATCATTAGAGCACTTCGAACTACTTCTCCTATCTGAAATAGCCAAACAGTTGCACTTGACAACCTTACCTCCAAATCCTGAAAAATCCTTCATACTTAGAGATACACTTGAATTTCCTATAGAAATCCTTTACTCCAAGAAAATTGCAACTCCCGGTCGCTTCCATTCTAGAATAGCTGCTATCTTGCTTTCGCTGCACAACTCTGATCTGGAACAGATGAGAATGCCATCGGAGAAACTCGAGCACAAACTTGATCATCCACAGTTCACCAAACCATAAAATCTTAGTGAACCCTTCCACTTGGTCAAAAACATCCCAGTAGAATTCCCTCCAGAAAATTAGGACTGATCAATCCCTCTCCAAAGAATCCTAAGCTGCTTCACCAAATTCTTCTCTAGAAGACATCCTTCTACTAAGCTGAACTTCCGGTAACTTCACTAATCAAGTTGATACGGAATCTCAATCTCCAATAACCCATGAGAACACTCGAACAATCGCAAGTCTCTTTTGCGATCAACTCGACCTAACTTCCACAGATACTGTTCTCTCTTCACAAATTAGAACAGCTCATACTTAACTATTCAATTCATCGAAGAAATGGACCCACTCTGCTGCTTTTGGATTCCTCCTCTAAAAAAAAACTTGCTCAGCTAGAAAACTTCCTGCCAACACAGAACACTTCCGAGTTGCACCGCTGACACTGACGCCAAAGACTTCCTAATCCAAAACTCTTCGAGAAACTCGGACCTCAAATCAAACATAAACACCCCGCTGGACCCAGCCACAACACCGAAGCAGATATACTTCCTAAAACTTGCTCCAAAAGAAACATCTTCGGAAACATCCATAGTCACTGCGTCTCACCACACAGCTACTTCTTCCACAAGTTACCAAGATACCATCATTCGCTTTTGCTCATCCAATTTCAAAGATAAACTCCAAACCTTAACAGGTTTCCTTCAGAGATCGATGAAATCCTTACACCACAACAAAGCTCACTCGAGACGATATTAGGTCTACAGTCTCGACAATTACACTTCCAAACTCAACACTCAGACTCTAACTATTGGTAATTGTGTTACACACACTACCATCTTATCTACCTTTATAACTCATATTGGAAAACCCGAACAGGTAACCCAATAAATAGGTAGAATAAATATATATATATATATAGTTATATAAAAATTACAAATACGCGCTCTCAAGATAGACACCACTCCAGAGCCTAGGTATTCACTCAACCTACCGCTCTGATACCAAATGTAACAACCCGACTTTCTTTGCCCAGAAAGACGCATCGTTATGAAGAAAGAAAGGGATAGAAGAAGAAAAGAAAAGAAGAGAGAACAACAATACATCAGAAATCTCACAGCGGAACGAGAAATATATTATCACATAAGATATTACATAGTATCATATACATCAGAGTACACAATTTATACATCACAGAATAGACAGTTATAAACTTCTGTCTATTATACAACACAAGTATACCAGTACAATACAGACTAATACAAACACAGCGGAAACTCTATATATCTACTCGCTGAAGCCTCCTGCTCCTCAGCTCCTCCAGTATTCGTCAAGACTAACCTGAATCCCTTGGCTACTCGTAAAAATTGAGTACCCAAGGTTTAATAAAACAGAAAATAAACACTTGGGTCAGACATGGGTCTGGTGTGAGTAAACGGGTTAAAATTGTTTAACTTCAAAACCTTTTGAAAACAAAGGTATCACGTAAGACTTCCCACACATAAACATGGAAAAGTTTTTACCTTACGCTAACCAAATCATTTGATAGGAAATCCAGTTATATTATAATAGGGTCTAGGGTTTTCAAGTAAAATACAGAAATAGCTGAAATGCTTACATCTCACATTCCAACATAGTTGGGCACAACTAATACGTACGGCACTTATTGGAGTTTGGATTCCATACAATGGCAGGGCTACTGGGGTACCGCCCGTCACAGTACGTGGCCTAGATCACCGTACCGAGGAGTACGCCCGCTCCCCTGCAACACAAAGCCGGAACCATCCCTTACTGGATAATTCCGAACAAGACAACCCCGTAGTTGGCTGCAGTTCCAACTACCCACTAAGCCGAAATATAGAAAGGGACCTCTAGACAGGGATCTATCTTGCTCTCAGTGGGCGCTACCCACGAAGCCTTGCTGCACCTCCCCTGTTTTAGCCATTCCCGGTTGATGAGGCTTGAGGTTACGATTACCTTTAAATCAGAACATATCACTTAGAATGCTCATCGTCCGCCTGACGATGTGCTGAAAGCATTCAATCCATACAAGTTCGTTCCGGGTTCGAACGAAACCGAAGGCATTATCTCGTTACACTCGTTTTGGAATCACCCTCAGAGTTAACGACAATAACCCTTGCACTCTGAATCTTCATCTTCACTTGAGATTCACGACCTATCGTTAATTTGGATCGATGTGGTATTCGGGTCTCCAGACCTGGAATACCGGTATACGGAAACCCGATCCCGGTCTCATCGAAATCCAAAACGTATCTTTTAAGGCCAAGTTGTTTAAAGGTTTAAACAATTTAACTTATCTATACAGATAGATAATTCACAAGTCACAATTGATAATCACATTATCATTTAAACAGATGATTCATAATCAAATAGGTAATCCATATCAACATCACAATAGTTAATCTATATTACCATCATAATGCAACCAAGTATTCATACCACATATCATCTTATCTCATTACTGAGATTACATCCATTCAAGACAAATCAATGTCATCCATTCTTATATAAGCAATGATTTACTTAATCATAACATAATTAATTTAAAATGAATTAAATTAACTATCTCTATCTTTAATTAATTTAAAGTGAATTAAATTAATCACTTCTTCTCTTAATTAATTTAAAATAAATTAAATTAATTACTTCATTATAAATCTTACTTATATAATCATTAATTAATTACAAATAAATTAATTAATCTTTCTCTAATTATCCACTTTAATTAATCACCTTGATTAATCATTCTTTAATTACATTTAAGTAATTATCTTAATTAATTTAACAAATTAATTATCCTTAACCAAATACAGTAATTAACCTTTAATTACTTCATTAATTATTTAATTATAATTAATTACTTTAATCCTTAATTAATTACAATTAATCACTTATCATTTGATTAATTAATCTTAATTAATTAACTCTTAATTACATCATTAATTAATTATAAACTAATGATTCCTAATTACAATCTTTAATTATTTATATTTAAATTAATTAAATAATTAATCTTAATTAAACCATAATTATTAATCATGTTTGATTAATCTAATCCAGTAATTAACTTCCCTTAATTACTTCCCTTAATTAATTACCTTTAATTAATTACCTTAACAAATAATTAATTACCTTATTAATTAATCTTAATCCTTTAATTAACTTAATTAAATAATTTATTTAATTAATAACACTAAGTAATTAACTCTTAATCACTTCCATTTAATTACCTTCATAAAATAGTTATTCTCTAATTACTTTATTAAATAATTTCCCTTTATTTAATTACATCCAGTAATTTCTTAATTACTTCATCAAGTAATTATACTTAATTAATTTATAAGTGATTATCTCTAATTAATCACTAATTAATTACTTAGTTAATTTTTTAACTAATTATTAAATTTAATTAAATAATTTCTTAACTACTTATTCTTAAAGATCTTAATTAAGAAAATCATTATCTTAATTGAGTTAATTAGATTGATTAACAATTTAATTATCTTCCCATATTAATTATCTTTAATTAATCAAAACTCTTAATTTCTTAAGATAAGTCCTTATTATAATTGATTACCAAATCTTTATCATTTTTTTTTATTTAAATTAAAATACTTTAAAAAAAATCAATTATAATTTACACATCTAATTTAACTTCTAAAATCTTTTGAAACTTTAACAGTTTATTAAATAAATTTTTAACACAAAATCGTATTGAAAATCTATGTTTCTCTCTTTTAAAAACATATCTATTAAATATATAAACTTGTTAAAATACTTATTCTTTGAAACAATTTTATTTCCAAAATTCTAAAACTTGTTTAACTTTGTTAAAAACTTAAATTATTTACAAAATAAATCTTCTTTGTTTTAAAAACTTTAAAACATTGCCTGTTCCATTTTAAAACCTGAACAACTTAAATCTGCCTCACCAAAACACTCGAGTAAACCCCTTAGAATCCCCGATGCAAACGCGAGACAAATCCCCATTTTCCCCTGCTTCGAGTAAAACTCGATAATTCACGAACAACACCCGAGCCTTAGCTTCTTCCCCAAAGCCACCTCCAGATGCACGAAATCGTGCTCGTGCACGTGCACCAGCATGGCGATCAACTCCGGCCTCTCGCAACTACCTTCCCAAATCGGCGACCACCCTCCGACCAACTACTGACCATCGAAACGATAGCAGCGACCTCCTCTCAAAATCGAGCCTCTTTCCATACCTGGAAACGCAGAGCCACCATCACGCAATCCCTGTCATCGCCTCGTTCACCACGCCCCATCCACCAGAACCCACGAAACTCCGGTCATCGACGCGTTTACTCTCCCTCTTCCATCACTCCAAACCCCATCGCACTCGATCAGCTGTCGACGTTGAACGAGACAAAATTCTCGACTACACAAAAACTAGGTTTACAAAATTTTAAACCTCACCGCTGCCACCACATACATCTAAGGACCATCTCACCATGTTTCCTCGAACCACCGTACGTTCCTCCACATCTCCACGAGACACCGAGAACCCCGCGATCACCGATCACCAGAAAATGGTAAAAACGCATTTCCAGTTCAACTTCGAACTGCACTTAACCCCCTTCACTAAAAATTATAATTTTCATTTTAAAAATCATTATTTCCTACCACGATTCCATTCATGTAATCCAAACTAAAATTTTATTCAATAAATTTTTGACCATATAAAGGTATCTACTGTAAATTTGGAAATTGGAACTAAATATCCATTATAAAAACTTATAATTATTTTTAGAAGGAAGATTACATGACTTCAAACAACCTTTCTTTACAAATCAAAAGCTAGTTTGAATTCAAACTTGAATTATTGAATTAAATAAGAAGATGAATCCTGTTTATAACATACAGAGACCATCACAGCCATACAAACAAACATGCATATAATTCAATTCAAGTATAAAGGCTAACACATGATTTTTATTCACATATCAAAGTGAAAACAAGATTTAAAAGTGTTTTTAAAACTTAAATTTACTCACCAGACAAAATGCAGAGAACAGAGAAGCAGAAAATAGATTTGTTCCAGGCTGCATGTTCCAGATTTGAATTTCTTTTGCTTTGTTGAATTAAAAACTTGCAATTTGATTTCTTGCTGTTGATCTTTGGTTACTAATTGATAGGTTTGAAACTGATTTGATCTTCTTTTGATTTGCAGTTAAATCCCCAGATTTTCCAGACTGATTTGTATTTGAGAATTCCAGATTTACATCTTCTTTGAATTTGGTTTCCAGGTTTCTATTTTGATTTCAGGTTTTTCATTCTTCTTTGAATATTTAGATTCGAATTGTATTAGTGGAGAAGGAAATGAAGAAAAGATAATCTTCAACTGAAAAGAGAAAACAGATTTTTCTTCTTACATATTAATTTTATTTATTTTAAAACCTTAATTAAAATATAGCCACTTGTCTTTTAAGTGTTAATTTGCTTACACCTATGCTTACAAATTTACAAATGTCACTAAACTACTCTAATATGCCAACAAGTGTTACTCTTGTTTTTAATAAATTTATTTAAGACATTTATATGTTTTTATGAAATATTTATAAGTATATAATGTATTTATCTCTTTTTATAATTTAAGCTTTTAGATTTTAATAAATAAACAAATGTGAAAAACAATTATAAAAATAACTTATGCTTTAATCAAATACATATAACATATTTATAAATGCTTGAGAACTTATTTTAACTCTATATATATTTTTACAAACCTATTTTGACTTATATTTGAATTTTAAAAGAGAAAAGGTTATTAAAACTAATAAACTTCTTATTTAAATCTTATTTAAACTTAAGCTTACATATATATATATATATATTTTTAAATAAGAAATTATTCTTGTTATTTAAATCATAAATATCATTTTCAAAAGTATTAAGTTAAATTACAAATTATATATATATATATATATATATATATAAAAGTTTGAAAATACTTTATTAAATTCAAATTCAATATTCTTTCCATTTCAATATATGCAAATATATATATTCTAAATGTAAAATACTTTTAACATTAGTTTTGATAAATACTTTATTGAATTTTATAACATAACTTCAAATAACAATATATATATATTCATACATATTATAAATTTGAAAACATAGTTTTATTAAATTAAAGACTCCCTATTTATAATATATATATATACCTATATATATACATTATAAATATAAACACTTTTATTAGTTTTAGAAAGATAAATCTTCCCAATTTTAAATTGTTAGAAAAGATATTAATACATATTGCCAATTAAAATATTATTAGCCTTTTAAAATGAATAAACTTGTCAATTTTATAAAATAAAATCATCAAATCAATTTAATTATTAATAAAGATTATTAAATTGATATTGCCAAATTTCCGGGATATCACATCAGCGGGTAAAACGGACCACAATGAATTCTTTTCTTCTCCAATTCTTGAAGCTTTTGCCTGCCATCTTGTTCCATCATCCAGTCATCAATGATTTCATCCATTACAAATTGTTGAGAAGGTTGTTGAGAGCTTTGGCCTGTCTTTTTACGTTTTGGAAAAGGTTTCTTCGATTTTGGTGCCATGAATTTGTAGTATTTGGAAGAAGAAGGCATATTGATTTGGGGCTTAGAGTTTTTGCTAAAGGGTTTTGGTGAAAAAATAGTGAAAGAATGAAAAAGATGATTTATAGATGGGCAGGAAAAGTGACTGCGGAGTACGGTCAGACATCTGAATTGTTAAACGGACGTTTGGTCAGTTAGGGGATTTTGAGGCAGAGACTTGTATCAGACGTCTGAGCGTAATATCAGATGTCTGAGCTGAGTTATTCAAGTTTTCTAGAAATATGATACAAATGTCTAATTGAAGTTACAAATGTCTGAGCTGAATGGGATAATTTTTCAGAAAGTTGTTCCAGACGTCTAGCTAAGACAACATACGTCTTAGCTGAAATGTATAATTTTTCAGACAGTTGTTTCAGACGTTTGGCTAAGACAACAAACGTCTGAGTTGAAACGTGAGCCTATAGTTGTTGATACACGAAGATTTTGATCAATGACAATGTGCTTCAACAAAAAGGAAGAGATATATGCAAAATCAGAGGAAGATCGATGAAGACCAAAGTATAAACATGAGTATGATTTTTATAGGTCTAAAGTCTAGATTATTTGTTAAAATCTATCCTCAAGAGATTTGCACGAACACTAAAAAACATTCATAAAACTTCATTTTTATTCACACATTCACTGTGCATACTTTTATAGTTCAGTCGACTGAACAGGCATGGACAGTCGACTGAAACTGGCACACATTTACAAATATGCACAGTTTCAGTCGACTGAATTTCCTGCGCAGTCGACTGAAAGTATTCCTGTAAATTTTTCTTTATATTTTCAGTCGACTGAATATCCTGCTCAGTCGACTGAATTTGAACCAGCGAATTTTCTCTGAATAGACACCTTCCTCTTCCCAAGAGTTGCAACCATTCTCCAATGGAAATGGAAGCATCTCTTGTCTGCAACCTTTGGCAACACATGCACCTCTTCTACAAGAATAAATACATGATTCTAACATCATTTGATTCACCGAATTCTTATGCTTTAATCTCACTATTCTCTTGAACATATTCTCTAAAAATTCTCAAAGCAATCACTAATCACTTGCTTGAATCTCTGTTTTAACATTCTTTTGATTCATAGCAATTCACATTTCCTAAATCTTCACAAACACATTTCATACTCTCGAGGATAAGATTATAGGAATATTGTACTACATTAGACTCATTCGTGTTGACAAGAACACATCAAGTCGAATATTATTTTTAGTAATTGAAGTTGAAGTCCTCTTCGATAGTTGAGGCAAGAAATCCCGTTCGGCTGTTCGGGTAAGTTGTAAACCTATTCCTCCGGGTTAAGTGAGGGTTGTTAGTTAGTATTCCTAAGAGGAGCTTAGGGACTGGACCTAGGACAAGAGGTCCGAACCAGTATAAAGTCTTGGTGTCTACTTTACTTATTGCTATTTATCTATACCATTCCACTATTCTATATTACATGATCCTACCACATATCCCATAGATTCTTGGTGTCTACTACATGTTATGTATTGAATAGAATATCAATTAGACCGTTAACTAAAAATACTTCATATGAACTATTCAACAACAAAAAGCCAAATATATCTTATTTTAAAATATTTTGATCAAAATGTTTTATTTTAAATACAAAAGACCAACTGGGAAAATTTGATCCGAAAGCCGACGAAGGAATTTTTGTAGGATATTCAGAACGAAGTAAGGCATATCGAGTATTTAGTAAACGAACAAACGTAATCGAAGAAACTTTACATGTATCTTTTGATGAAAATTTCAACAAAGAATTAAGTATAAAAGACGATGAAGAATTTATAAATATAGAAAATACAAATCTTGAAAATTGTAATAATGAACTAAGATCTCCACCAAGAATATTACGAGATCACCCTACTCAAAACATAATAGGTGAAATCAATTCTCAAGTTAAGACAAGAAATCAACTAAATCAAATGGGACATATAGCTTTCATTTCAACAGTAGAACCTAAAAATCCTAAAGAAGCATCAACAGACGATTACTGGATTATTGCAATGCAAAAAGAATTGAATCAATTTGAACGTAACGATGTTTGGGAATTAGTTCCCCGTCCAAATAATCAATCAGTCATAGGAACAAAATGGGTTTACAAAAATAAAATAGATAAACAAGGTAATATAACTAGGAATAAAGCTAGACTAGTAGCACAAGGATATAATCAAGAAGAAGGTATTGATTTTGAAGAAACTTTTGCTCCAGTCGCAAGACTTGAAGCAATACGTATACTATTAGCCTTCGCTTGTTTTCACAATTTTAAACTTTATCAAATGGATGTTAAAAGTGCTTTTCTAAATGGTTTTATAAAAGAAAATGTGTACATAGAACAACCCCCTTTATTCATACATGAAAATATCCGGATCATGTATATAAATTAAAGAAAGCACTATATGGTCTTAAACAAGCACCTCGTGCTTGGTATGAGAGACTTAAAAGCTATTTACTAGATTCGGGATTTCAAATCGGAAAAGTAGATCAAACTCTATTCATTAAAAATACTACTAAAGATATCTTAATAATTCAAATATATGTAGATGATATTATATTTGGTTCGACAAGTGAAAATTTATGTAAAGAATTTTCAAATATAATGACTAAAGAATTCGAAATGTCTCATATGGGAGAATTATCATATTTTCTCGGACTTCAAATTAAACAATTAACAAATTGAATTTTTGTAAACCAAGAAAAATATTGTGCTAATCTAATTAAATGTTTTGGAATGGAGAACACTTCTGCTAAACCTACTCCTATGAGTACCACTACTCATCTCGATCGAGATGAAAATGGCAAAAGTGTAGATCAAAAATTGTTTAGAAGTATGATAGGTTCCTTACTTTACTTAACTGCTAGTAGACCAGACATAATGATGAGTATATGTTTATGTGCACGATTTCAATCTAATCCTAAAGAATCACATTTAAGAGCGGTAAAACGAATTATACGATATCTTAACAATACTAAAGATTTTGGTCTTTTCTATCCAAAAGAGTGTCCATTTGAGTTAGTATCATTCAGTGATGATGATTTTGGTGGATCTCGAACAGATAGAAAAAGTACAAGTGGTACGTGCCATTTCATTGGAAAATCACTTGTATCTTCGTTTAGTAAGAAACAAAATTGTGTCTCGCTTTCAACCTGTGAAGCAGAGTATATATTAGCCGCTTTAGCTTGCACTCAAGTTATCTACATGCAATAAACACTCAAAGATTTTAATATAAATTTAACAAACTCTACAATATACTGTGATAATACAAGTACAATAAACTTATCTAAAAATCCGGTTAATCACTCTCGAACAAAACATATAGATATTCGTCACCATTTTCTACGTGACAATATCGAAAAAGGAATAATTAATTTAGAACATATTTCTACCGAAATCAAATTGCCGATATATTTACTAAACCTCCATTAGAAAACTCCTTTATAAAATTACGACGAGAATTAGGGATAATGTCTTTTAAAGATATCATATAAAGAAAGTTAGAAAAAATCTACACAATTCTGTCAATTAACATTATATGGGAATTTCAATTTATTCTTAGATATATTACATATAATAAAAGTTATTTACCATACATTCTTAACTAACTTATATTAACCATTAAATTATTAAGTGGTTGAAAAATGTTTAAAAATTATAACCACTATATGTTTAGAAAATTCCTACTATAAATATACCCTTAAACACAATTCTTTTCAACAATTCGTTTCACATATAAAAGAATTAAAAAAATTTAATATCTAAATGTCGTCAAGCAACTCTCACTCAACAATCAACATCACCTCTTCGGTTGATAACTCTCCAACGTCTCCAAAACTTCCTACTCCAACACCGACGCATGAGCCAGTTTACAAATGGAACAACTATCGTACTGGCTACACACCGAAATCTAAGAAAGCAAAGCGTGGACTTTTTATATCTCCAAATACAAAAAGAAAGATTGATGATATTCATCACTTTCAACAACAACAAATAGATCTTCAACGAGAATTATATTTCGAACAAAAAGTCACGGCTAAACGACTAAGTTTCTTAGAGCAAATTGGTTTACGCTTTTGTGGATCAAAGAAGAACGAAGTTGCTGAGCCCCTACCTCGACCCGTTAGCTCATTTGATCCATCTTCATCATAGCGTACACCAAATGATCCCGTGAATCCTTGGATGTCTCCTAAGACTCCTCAGTACAGTCCAAATTCATGGGATATAAATTATGTGAAGAATGAAGAAAAAAAGACTCCAAGTCCATCCCCGAAGAAATAGACAATTTTAATATATTTTCATGATGTTACGTCTATATAATTGTAACTATTTCTTTTAAATAAATTGTTTACTTTCAAAAATTAGAAGAAACAACAAAAATGCATGTGTCAGTCGACTGAAACCCACTGCTTAGTCGACTGAACTTAAGACAGAAAACAATATTTACATAGCTCAGTCGACTGGAACCATCTGCACAGTCGACTAAAATTTCAACAGAAAATTTCAGCTAAAAATTCAGTCGACTAAATATACTGTTCAGTCGACTGAATCTAACACAGAAAAATTTCGTCCTTTGATTCAGTCGACTGAACAGACTATTCAGTCGACTGAACGCCAATTCGCAGACAGTTTTTCTTTTTTTTAACCACCAGATTTTTACCTACCCATTCACTTTTTACCTACAACAACATCTTCTTCCCTAATTAGTTTCAAAACCCTAGCTCTCGAATTGCTCCAATCTCACTCAAATTATATACAAATGGCCCCAAAGAGATCTAGAGCTTCTTCTTCTTCATCCTTTGAGCCAATTAATGCTCAAATAGCACAATGGCTTTACGATGGAGTAGCTGTCACTAGGTGGAATAAGATGAAGAATTCTCGTATCTTTGAACATTATTTTGTTGATTTTCAAAGCCTTCAGACATACAACATCCAAGCATTAACGGATCAAGCAGGTCTAACTTCTCTCTTGGATTTAAAAAGAAACTACCATGCAATAAATCATATCATGGTAAATTATTTTATGCTAACCTTAATCTTGGACACCAAACTCCAAGAAATCCAAATGATAGTGTTTGGAGTATGGTATGTGGAAAGAAAGTTTGGTTCTCCCTCGACCGCATTTCACACATTTTAGGTTCTCCAAACTTTGGTAGCAAGCTTGAAGAAATAGAATTTAACCCTCGTATTCGCGACAACATCAATCATCAATTTTTGGATGATAACATCAACATCGGGGATCTTAAATCCACTTCCTTACGTCCTAGAGCAAGAATTCTCCACAAAGCTCTTATGAGAACAATCACCCCAAGAACGGGTTCATATGAACTTGTATACCCTAACAACTATCGTGCACTCTATGCACTTTGGGGTAATTATCAAGTTAATTGGGTTCAATTGATTCTTGATGAATTCCTTACATTCAATAATGGCAAAATGAGGACAATCTACTTTGGTGAGTATATCATGCGATTACTTCTCAATGTTGATACGCCATTACCTGAGTCCGAGAATACAATGGTGCACCAAATAAACCATCAGACCATAAGCCTAATGCAACTTCCGGCAAGACCTCCTCGCATTATATCTCTTGCCGAATGGGAAGCTAGACATCAAGAACAGCATCAACCTCCTCTACCTCAACAAGAAGAACCTTTAGACCAAGATGATGAAATTCGTATCATTGAACCAAATTTTACTACCAATCAATCTTTAGGAATTTTATCAAGAAATCAACAAATTCTTGATAATCGCCTCAAGAAGGTAGACCACAAGCTTGACAAAATTAAAGGATTCTTCAACAAGCTATGGGATGCAATCTCGTGTTCAAGCACTACTACCGCTTCAACATCACGCGGCAAACGTCCGACACCTACTTTTACATGGATGTCATCCGAAGAACATACAAGTAGCAGCACAAGCGGAGCTAGTGGTGGTCAAGGAGGAAGAGCCTATAGACCACCAACAGGAGGACCAGTCATTCAAGAACCTGGAGAGAGAAAAGGCTCTTACGATTGGGATAAAGATCAGCAATTTTTTTATGGTTTGTTGTTATATGTTTTAACTTGTTTAAGTCTTGCATCTATACTACTTATGCAACTTTTTTATTGACAATGCTATTCTCTAATAATCTTAGAATTCTATTGTTCAGTGATTGTTTTAATACTATACATCTATAATTATTACTTCCTTTTTTCCGATGATAAAGGGGGAGAAAATCTATGGTACTAACTTTGTTTTGTAGGAAAGATAAGTGCATACATTCAGGGGGAGAAAATTAGTCAATACATCTCTATAACACATTAGTGTTGTCATCAATCAAAAAGGGGGAGAATGTTGATACACGAAGATTTTGATCAATGACAATGTGCTTCAACAAAAAGGAAGAGATATATGCAAAATCAGAGGAAGATCGATGAAGACCAAAGTATAAACATGAGTATGATTTTTATAGGTCTAAAGTCCAGATTATTTGTTAAAATCTATCCTCAAGAGATTTGCACGAACACTAAAACACATTCATAAAACTTCATTTTTATTCACACATTCACTGTGCATACTTTTATAGTTCAGTCGACTGAACATGCATGGACAGTCGACTGAAACTGGCACACATTTACAAATATGCACAGTTTCAGTCGACTGAATTTCCTGCGCAGTCGACTGAAAGTATTCCTGTAAATTTTTCTTTATATTTTCAGTCGACTGAATATCCTGCTCAGTCGACTGAATTTGAACCAGCGAATTTTCTCTGAATAGACACCTTCCTCTTCCCAAGAGTTGCAACCATTCTCCAATGGAAATGGAAGCATCTCTTGTCTGCAACCTTTGGCAACACATGCACCTCTTCTACAAGAATAAATACATGATTCTAACATCATTTGATTCACTGAATTCTTATGCTTTAATCTCACTATTCTCTTGAACATATTCTCTAAAAATTCTCAAAGCAATCACCAATCACTTGCTTGAATCTCTGTTTTGTTTTAACATTCTTTTGATTCATAGCAATTCACATTTCCTAAATCTTCACAGACACATTTCATACTCTCGAGGATAAGATTATAGGAACATTGTACTACATTAGACTCATTCTTGTTGATAAGAACACATCAAGTCGAATATTATTTTTAGTAATTGAAGTTGAAGTCCTCTTCGATAGTTGAGGCAAGAAATCCCGTTCGGCTGTTCGGGTAAGTTGTAAACCTATTCCTCCGGGTTAAGTGAGGGTTATTAGTTAGTATTCCTAAGAGGAGCTTAGGGACTAGACGTAGGACAAGAGGTCCGAACCAGTATAAAGTCTTGGTGTCTACTTTACTTATTGTTATTTATCTATACCATTCCACTATTCCATATTACACGATCCTACCACATATCCCATAGATTCTTTCAGTAGTTAATAGTGATAATTTAGTTTTTAGATAAATTTATTATAGATTTTGTTTAAAAATAAGATACAAGTTATATTCTTGAATGATTTGAATGTTATTACAACTTGGAATATAAATACTATATATATATATATGAAATACAATTTGTAGAATAACCGAGTTATTTTTTCTCCCATGAATTCGGTTTTGCCTTTGTATTTTCTTTTGATACTCATATTGGAGACCAAGAAGGAGGTACTGGACTGAATTGGTCTTCATATGTTCCTTCTCCCCATAGTTTACGTGGAGTTATTTGACGAGCATGCAGAGGAGTTTCGGTTAGACGAGGAGATCATACATGAACACAATCCTTAGTAGGAGAATGTCCACATATGGCTAGGATGCATTTCTCCAGAAAATTTAAATGAGCTCCCTGACATCTTTGTTCGTAATACATTTCTCTTTACACATCCATCATTTCTTTTTGATAATGATGGATTTCGTTGGCTTTGTCCCAGAGAGAAGATGTATGAAGATTAATACCATGTTTGGCTTTCTTTCCTTTTGGAGAGTAGCTAGTATGATATGTAGGGGAGGGAACAATGTGAAGAGATGGAGATGATTTAGGAGTTGTTTTTGCAGGAGATGTGTATGTACTACCAGATGATGGAGATGAAAAATCGATGGTAGAGTAAGTGGAGTTGTGATCGGATAACATGTTTTAAAACTTTGATATTGATTAAAAATTATATATTAGAAGAAGTTTTTACTGTGATTTGGTTTTAAAAAAAAAAATTATATATATATATATATAAGAGTAGGATTTGCTATTTTAATCATTCTTTTTGTTTTAGTTGTTAAACTATTTGTGGTTTTTAAAGAAATTTGGCAGATAAAAAATTATATGACCTGTGAGCCACAAATATTGAGAGGTAGAGAAAAAAAATTCCAAATTTTTTATTCTTGTTTGTTACAGTTCATATAAGGAGCATATTCCTAGTTCTCTTCTAAGTTTTATAAATGATTTTTCACATAAAGGTTTCGTAAAGATGTCTGCTATCTGGTTTTCAGTGTTGATGAATTCTAAAGATATTATTCTTTTTTCTACATTATCTCTAAGAAAATGATGTCTGATGTCAATGTGTTTAGTTCGAGAGTGATTTATAGGATTCTTAGATAGATTAATTGCACTAGTATTGTCACAATATATTGGAGAACAAGTTATAGTTTTACCAAAGTCTTGAAGAGTTTGTTGCATATATATTACTTATGCACAAGCCAGAGCATCAAAAATGTATTCTGCTTCACAAGTTGAAAGAGAAACACAATTTTGGTTTTTGCTAAACCAAGAAACTAAGGATTGACCGATAAAATGACAAGTACCACTTGTGCTTTTTCTGTCCGTTTTACTACCTCCAGAATCAGCATCACTAAATGATACAAGTTCGAAAATCGTACCTTTAGGATAGAATAAGCCGTAATCTTTTTTGTTGGATAAGTAACGTAAAATTCGTTTGACTTCTCTATGATGTGATTCCTTTGGTTGAGCTTGAAAATGTGCACATAAACAAACACTCATCATTATATCGGGTCGACTAGCTGTTAAATATAATAAAGAGCCTATCATACTACGATAAGTTTTTTGATCGAAGTCTTTTCCATTTTCGTCTTTGTCTAAATACAAGGTTGTACTCATAGGAGTTGGTTTACTAGTAGTGTTTTCCATTCAAAAACGTTTAAGTAAATCCTTACAATACCTTTCTTGATTTATAAAAATTCCATTGTCCAATTGCTTTATTTGTAATCCAAGAAAAAAATTTAATTCGCCCATGTGTGACATTTCAAACTCATTTTTCATTATTTCAGAAAATTCATTACATAAACTTTCATTAGTTGACCCAAGTATAATGTCATCAACATATATTTGTACAACTAGTATATTGTTATTTTTATGTTTTATAAATAATGTAGTGTCTATTTTTCCAATTTGAAATCCAGAATTTTGTAGATGAGTTTTTAGTCGATCGTACCAAGCACGTGGTGCTTGTTTTAAACCATATAATGCCTTTTTTAGTTTAAAAACATGATCTGGATATTTTTCATGAATAAATAATGGTGGTTGTTCTACAAAAACTTTCTCTTTAGTAAAACCATTTAAGAAGGCACTCTTAACATCCATTTGAAATAATTTAAAGTTGTGATGACATGCAAAAGCAAGTAGAGTACGAATTGCTTCGAGACGAGTTACGGGAGCAAACGTTTCTTCATAATCAATTCCCTCTTCTTGGTTGTAGCCTTGAGCCACTAATCTTTCTTTTTTACAAATAATATTTCCATTCTCATCTGCTTTGTTTTTGAAAACCCATTTTGTTCCTATTGCAGATTGATCTGATGGTCTAGGAACAATTACGTTCAAATTGATTTAATTCTTCTTGCATTGCTTAGATCCAAGAATCATCTTTAGATGCTTCTTTATAATTTTTAGGTTCTGTATATGAGATAAACGCAACGTGACTCATTTGATTTAAGTTATTTCTAGTGACACGAGAATTTAAGTTCTAATTATATTATCCAAAGGATGATTTTTTAATGTTCGTGTGGGTGAACTTAAAATATTTTCATTATTATCAGAAGATGAATTATTCATATTATTTATATTTTTAGTTTGATTTTTTGTTAAAATTTCATCTTCTTCTTCTTTAATAGTTTGTTGAAAATTTTCATCAAGGTACATGTAAGCTTTCTTCTATAATATTTGTTCGTTTATTATAAATTCATCAAGATTGCAATAAGCAGTAGTAAGTAAAGTAGACACCAAGACTTTATACTGGTTCGGACCTCTTTTCCTACGTCCAGTCCCTAAGCTCCTCTTAGGAATTCTACTAACTAAAACCCTTACTTAACCTGGAGGAATAGGTTTACAACTTACCCAAACAGCCGAACGGGATTTCTTTCCTCAACTACCGAAGAGGACTTCAACTAGATACAAAGAGTATTCTTGACTTATTGTGTTCTTGATAACATTAATGAGTCTAATTAAGTACAACTTTCCTATAATCTTATCCTTAAGAGTATGCAAAGTGTTTGTGAAGATTTAGGAATTGTGAATTGCTATGAATCAAAAAGGTGTTATAGATAAACTAGAGATTCAAGCAATTGAAGTGGTTTGTGATTTCTTTTGAAAACTTAAGAAATCTGAAAGTATGTTCTAGGAAATAGAGAGATTAAAGCAATTAGAATTGGTGATTTGCAAATGATAGAAACATGTATTTATAGGTGTAGAAGAGGTGTATCTATTTGCAAAAGATTCAGGCAAGAGATACATCCATTACCATTGGAGAATGGTTGCAACTCTTGGGAAGAAGAAGGTGTCTTTTCAGTGAAAATTCGCAGGTTCAAATTCAGTCGACTGAACAGGGAATTTCAGTCGACTGAAACTGTGCAAGTTGTAATTCTGTAACAGGTTCAGTCGACTGGAATTTCCTGTTCAGTCGACTGAACTGGTAGTCTCTGCACAGTGAACACTTTAACTAAAACATTAAGTTATGAAATGTGTTCTTGTGCTTGTGCAAGCTTCTTGAGGATAGATTTTAACAATAAAACTAAGACTAAGACCTAAATATGCTAAGTACTCATGATATCCTTGGTCTTCATAGTCCTTCCTTTAGCCTTGCACATATCTCTTCCTTTTTGTTGAAGCACGTTGTCATTGATCAAAATATAACGTATCAACAAGACCCAATCCTGTATCTCAGCAAAAGAAGAATATTGATTAATCTTAGATTGTGTGTTACATTTGTGGAGTCAAGGGATAGTTTTCAAATGAAAGTCAGAAAGCTCAAAATAATGATACTAGGAATTGCTTCAACTGTAATGAGATTGGCCATATCATAAAGGGTTGTCTGAAGCCAATCAAGCAGAAACATGGAAAGTTGTTTGCTATTCAATCTGCAGGCCCATCAAATCAAGCGTAGGGAAAAGTAGCCAAACTTTTTGAAGGTATGATTATGATATCTAATATATCTATACGAGTTCTTTTGATACAGGTGCTTTATATTCATTTATATCAAAAGAGCTAGTGGATAAATTAAAGTTGGATTATACATTGCTAGTAACATCACTTAGGGTAGTAAATCCTATAGGTAGTTATGCTACTTTAGGGAACAAAAGCTATGATTTGATTGTTAATCTATATGGATACTCCTTTATGTGAAATTTGCATGTTATGAGTCACTGGGGTTTTGGAATTATTTTGGGAATGGATTGACTTTTGCATTATGATGCTTGCTTGTTTTATGCCAATCAAATTATTACTATGAAGCATACCGATCATAAAAATCGTATTGCATTTGCTCTAGATGCTTCGAAAGTTGGGTCTTGCATTTCACTTTATGTTATAGAATTCCAAGATAACAAAGTAGAGAAGATTCCAATTGTTACAGAATTAGCAGATATGTTTGATTCCGTAGAAGGATTACCCCCTCATTGAGCTGTAGAACTTCGGACAGATTTAGTTCCGGGTTCTCATCAAGTTAGAGACATCCTAGTCGAATTTTCCCTACTGAATGGAAGAATTGTGAACTCAATTAAAAGGACTTGAGCAGAAGAACTTTATTAGATTAGTAGTTCGCTATGAGTTGCAGTGGCAGTATTTTTAAGGAAGGCGAATGAGTCTCTAAGGACGTGCATTGATTATAGGAAGTTGAATGAGATGACAATTAAAAATCGTTATCCATTACCGTGGATAGATGATCTTTTTGACCGATTGAATGGAGCGAAAATTTTCTTGCAACTGGATTTGGTTACTGGTTTTCACTAGTTACGAGTAGCTGATGATAGTATTCCTCTTACAGCATTCAGAACCAAATACAGATCCTATGAACGGCTAGTCATGCTTTTTGGTTTGATGAATGCACCTGCTTATTTCGTTGATGAATCGGGTTCTCCATAGTTATTTTGATGAATTTTTGTTTGTATTTATTATCAGCAGAAATCACTCCAACTTTGTCGAAACCTTAAAGAATACAGAGGAAGGATTCATGAAGAATAATAGCAATAGTAAGACCTTTCGAAAAAGTCGAAGTAATGCTTCTACAAAATGTTGGATGAGCAATGGACTTTCAAAGAGATCGAAAGTGAATGAGGCTACCCTTTTGCTTTAGATAACCCTTTCGAAATAGTTAGTTCCGCATGCATAAAGAATATTCGTATAAGTTAAAAGCCTTTTTTGAAGGTATCATATAACAAGCTTCCGCATATGCGCCAAACCTTTCGAAACAGTTGGTTTCGCCATTGTTTACCTTCCATAGGAGAAAATTTAGCCAAAGCGACCCCTTCAAAAGTATAGATCAGCCTTTCGAATCGGTTGAAACCATCCACGAATAAGAAGGAGATCTCACATATGACCAATATTTCTTCCTCAAACACCAGAAGATGGAGGTTTCGCATTAATCAACGGGAATGCTTTCGAAAGCTACCTTCCACAACTAAGCCTTCTAATATGCTTCAAGTCATTCAAAGCACCGAAAAATACACCTTTCGACAATGTCGAAAGCCAACATCCTTTCCTACTTATACAACACATCAACAACAAGGTGAATGATGCTTTTATACCTTTTGATGGAGTCAAAAGCACCCATGTTCCATTCAAAAGTGGAGTTAAAAGGGCACCTTGAATTCAACAGCGACGAAAGGTATCTAAGGCATGCTATTGACTAAGTCAAAGGATAGACGTGAAAGGGTCCAACCTGCGTCTATAAATAAGACCCTAGGGTTATGGTTTTGGGGATCCGAATTCATTCATTCTATACTTGTTCTATTCTTAAAATTGTAAACCTTAAATCCTTAAATCAATTTTGGGATTTCACTTCCTTGTAATACTTAAGCCTCTTGTATTCACGAAAAGTGATTAATAAAGCAAGTCATGGTGTTTTCAAATACATAGGATCTGATTCAGTGCTATATATGGATTTGACTATTGAGTGCTTGTATCAAAGCTTGTATATGGGATACCTTCCAAAGGAATAAAACCCTGCTAACATAATTAAAACCCTTAGACACCATTAGGCCACACCTTCGATTTCCTCAACCATTTCGAAAGGTGGTTTGAAAGGAGTCTTAGATTACCTTGACTGATTCGAAAGGTGGTTTCGAAGAGGTCGTTCCCACTTTTAATCCTACTTACCTCAACCATTTTGAAAGGTAGTTTCGAAGGAGTCTTAGATTACCTGGACTGATTCAAAAGGTGGTTTGAAATAGGTTGTTCTCACTTTTAATCCTACTTTGGGGGTATTGACAACATTTCCTGTTAACATTTTTGGCGCTAGAAGGAGGGCCTGAACCTTCGAATTTGTTGAATTCTCAACCTTACTTTCCTATATCCCTATTTCATTCCTAGTTAACCTTAGACCCTGCACTACACCATAATACTTAGTAAAATCAAAAAAATCCGAGCAAGGATCTTTAGAACCACACTTGGCTAGGTCCTCTAATAAAATTGTTGAAGATTCAAGGCTATATAAAGAACAAATGTTAAGATTCGAAGCTTTAAGAGTCATGAAAAAGAAGGGTGATGAATCTTATGATCCAAACAATTAGAGCCTAAACCCATTCCACATTGGCTCTACACCCATCTTTGCTTTAGGAGAAGCAAGATATAAAGGTGATAATTTATTTGGTCAAATTAAGAAGGCTATCCAGTGCTATGAAAAAGGGACTATTTTTGAAGAAGGAATGATGGCTGATTATTCCACCTTTGATCAAAAATGGCATCTAATGACAAATGGACCATTACCTACATACGAGCTTCGAAAGGTTTTAAAAAGGAAATTGGTCATTGAGGGCAAAGCTCCTAGATCAAGTAATAAAAGATCAAGAAATCAGCCTCAAATGACAAGCTTTAAATCAAGACTCCCTAAATAATGCAATTTGATTACATCAATTAAGAACATCTACGTACTAACAAAAAAGGAACTCAAATATTGGCCATCAAAAAGAAAATGCCCAAATATGAAAGAAATATGAGAGGATCTTACTGTCACTATCATATGATAAATAGGCATAAAACAAACCAATGCAAAGCTCTCGAAGGAATGATTATCAACTTTTTCAGACAAGGCAAAAATCAATAGATTTGTAAAGAAATCCTAGTCGAATTCAATGAAGCACCTCTTTTCTAAGAAAAATCTACATGGTCAGGAGTAGAATTCTCATAAAACTTGAAACTATCTTAAACGGTTATAAGCCTTTGTCCATGTCGAGTTAGCCAGGTCAAAGCGCCTCCTGGAGGGAGGTTAGATTAAACCTTTATCCATGCCATGCTATGGCCAAGTTAAAGTATCTACAAGCCCTTGATCGCGCCACACTATGGCCAGATCAAGGCGCCCCCTGAAGGGGGGACATAGTAAACCCTTGAACGCACCATGCTATGGCCAGATCAAGGCACCGACTAGCATTCAATCCCGCTTATAAGGCCTGGTTGGAGCACATCATGGAGGGAGGATGGAGTAAGCCGTTGATCCTACCACGCTATGGCCTAGTCAAGGTACCAAACAAGCCTTTAGTCACACCTATAAGGCCTGGCTGGAGCGCCTCTTGGAAGGAGGTCGTGTAAATCCTTGGACGCACCGAACAATGACGAACTAAGACGTCCGAGCCTAAGAAGTGGCACACAAAACAGTAACAACGATAAAATGCCTAAAGAATGGCACATGTTAAAAGAATCAAAAAGCAAAGAGGGGACAAAAAGCAAAAGATTCGAACAATTAACATTCAAAGAGATGAGGAGATTCCTGGTTTTCTACTACTTCTGGATGATACTTCTCGGGATATGAATTTATGGCCTTTGGCTAATTTCTAAAAGATGATTTCTGGACTTCACTCACTGATACCTGAATCTGGGTTTCGGGTCTCATGTCATTTCAAGTCTTCTGCTATGGGCTTTTGGTCTTCTACTAATTTTCAAATAATAATTTTTAGATCTCTCTCAATACCCGAATCTGGGTCTTGGGTCTACAACTATTAACTTCTGGATTTCACTTATCGAATCATTAAACAAATCTGAGTTTTCGGACTTCTATTATTATTTCCAGAAGAAGATTTATGAACTTCTATTATTAATGCCAGCTTTAAATTTTTGATCCTCTATTATTTCCATAATCATATCTCTGGTCTTCTATTAATACAGCCAGAGCTGAAATTATGAACTTCTCTCATTATTATCAAAGCTGGATATGGGGGCTTTTATTATTGCTGGACGAGAATTCCCGGCCTAATATTATTCCCAACTATGAAATTCTTACCTGTTGTTATCTGTAGATAAAAATCTATTAATTTCCATTATTCTCGAAACTAGAATTTTGAAATTTTATTATCAGAAATTCTAATATTATGAGCAAACTACTGGTCATATTTTTGCATAAACTTCAAACTAATGATAAGAAATGTTGCCTACTTTATACGTTGTAGGAAAAAAACATTGATGAGGAAGACCGAACGATTCAACAAATATAGAAGAAAACCATCGCCAGCTATTAAGAGGCAAATCAAAAACAACATTACAAGTGCAGAAAAGGACAACAAACCAGGTGATATTTACATAATTTACAAAATTATTTACAAGAATATTATATGAAATAGTGTATACATCAAAGATTCTGGACAACCTTATGTAAATTCTCATCAAGTAAAGGATCAATAATATGGCGAATCACTATGCAAAGAATTTCTTTGAGCTTCTTTTCCTTCTTCTTAATTTCATCAGCATTATCAATAGATTCAATATGGGTCTTTAAAGCATGATTGAAAGTGTTGTTAGCACCTTTAAGAGTCTTATTTTGTCTTTCTAAATCGGCAATACACTTTTGAAGAAGATGTTATTCTTGTTCAAGCCTTTGGATTTTGGCTGCATACTCATTGCTGCGTTGCAAATACCTTATATTCCATTGATCATCAAAATATCTCATCATTTCAAATTTAACCTTTCTACACCATTCACCTACCGCCTTCTCATCTAAACCTGAGGGAGGGTCTGTTGTAGCAGGGAATTTTTGAATAGCTAAAGAGAAAGACCTTGTCGATTTCACAACAGATGAGGTGATTGGAGAAGTTGGTAGATTGATATTCGTAATGTCGCTTCTCATGATAAATTCCAAGGATTTACACTGTGCTTGACTATTTTTAAAGTTTTTCTCTAAATTACTTACCTTTTGGAAAGGCATAGACATCTCATGATCAAAGTCGATCGAAGAGTTTGATTTAATTTGACGTTTCAATTGGGAAATTGTTTCATCTTTATTCTTGATATCCGCTTCGAGACTAGTGATTTGATCATTAAGATCTCTAATAATCGCCTTCTGAAGCACAAATCTCCTATGCCATTCTAATGCTTCAGTATTACCTTGAAGTCGGGTGGACAAAGGATCTTTAAATAGGTTTTTCTTCTCAAGATCCGCCACTAACTTATCTCTAATACTGGTGAAACGAGATAACGATCTAGTGAGAGTGGTTTGATAGCTAACTACAATTCCTATTCAAATAAAAAAACAAATTAATACCCAGAGAACAAATTTCTTTTATTACAATAGTAGGGATTATAATTCAAAAAGAAATAAAACAAAGGGTACAATATGAAAGATATAGTTAAATACTTGCTTTGCCCTATCATACTTAAAGTCTATAAAAACATTTTTAACTTTATTCAAAGAGTTAGCCGAAAGAGCAATGGTCGATTCAAAAGTGATATTAAATCCTTCTGGGGTAATAACTAGGGGACATTTGCTATAATCTCATTCTCTGGCTGGAGGACTATCATAACCACAAATCAATTTTGTATGATATGTATGAATTTCCTTAAGGAGCCTCTCCTTTTCTTCGTGTAGAAAATCAAAGCGAAGGCGAGGATGTTGCATATAAAGCTTCTACAGATCTCTAAGAAAACAATATCTAGCCAATTTGAGGATTTCAAGAGCGAGGCTTTTTCTAGGTAATCGTTTCTTAATTTGACGTATTTACCTAAGTAATGCCTAGAAACAAGGCTGCTTGAGAGACATTTGCTCTGTAATAATGTAATAGAATAAGACTAAGTATAAAAGAAAACTAATGCAAAAAATTTACAATCAATAAAATTACAAATTTTCATCTAGTTCATACAAAATTGATTTTTTGAATAACTAGGAAATTAATATATCCTTATAATATTTGAGTTTTTCTGGAGGCAATAAACGAGGAATTGAGTTAACTCACGGTAAATTCCAACAAGCCCCCAAATGAGGATCAGATCCAAATTCGTCTAAGTATCTCTTATGTATATATCTAAGAAGACCTCCACTTAAATCATCAAAATATGAAAAATCTACAGTTGGATGTCTGCAATAAGCTTTATATAGAAAGTCTACCAGGATATTTCTATCCTCGATCAACATCCAAAAGAGTGTTATTAATTCTCTATTCTCTTCTAAGAGCTTGTCATAGCGAAGGCACGCCCTTTTAAGTTGTGGAGCTGCTTCCTAATCTTTAAAAGACATTAATACTGCAACACTTTTATTAAGCTTATAATACTTGTCAAAGAGTGCATTGTGTTCTTTAAATTTTTAATCTAATTCTCTATATAAGCTATTTATTTCCTCCTTTTTTCTTTCGAGTTTTGTATTATAAAGATGAATGGACTTCTTCCTTATTTAAAATGGAAAGATATCAGCCAATGTTATCTTGGAAGTGAAAGCCATTTTGACAAACAATTCCATACTTAAGAAACAGGAATTGAAGTTTGTAGGGTCTACTTTTTCCTCTCTTGCTCTCCAGCACAATATTGGCGTCTTTTTCATGAAATCAAAGGGTTCAGGAAATTTATTTTAACCCCCTTTGCGGGTATTAGGATCAAGGATGACTTTATCTGATGCCTTGGAAGTATCATCATCACCCCCTCCATGAGAATCTTCACGATCGCCCACTTTATCGCCCGAACCTTGACCTCTATCATCATTATTAGGGCTATCATCATTATCATCATCTTTTCCACCTTCCGCAATCACGAATTCATCATCCAAATCGTCTTCCTCCTCGTCTGAATCGGAATCTCCTTCTCCAGGAGGGATTTCGAACGGTAGGAGCTTTGTGGCATCAATTTCTTCTCTATCAGGGACCTCAATCCCTTGCTCCATTTCCTTGATTTTATTCATGAATCTTTTAACCAACACAGGATCAAGTGATGGAAAGCTTAAATCTAAACACTTCTCTATATTCTCGGAGTAAGATAGCATGAGTGCATCCTTATAAGAATTTATAATGATGTCATTCAGAGAAGTGCGTAGAAATTGAGACACGTTTTGCTTAGCCTCGGAGATGGTTTTGATGGCCATTGTTAAAGAATTCTTTTTCTTCCCCAATTTATTCTTGAAAAATGTACATCTCTTCTTGAAAGAAACATGTTTAGCATTCATCCTAGCCTTTTCGTCCTCCAACTCTTTCAAAGTCATTTCAGAGTCAAAACCTCATCGGCTAAGATTTGTTTAGCCTTCCTCTCCTCGGAAATTGTAGATTCAGCTTGAACAAGAGCAGCGCTCAATCTTTCTTATTCCCTCATAGCGTTATCTTTAGCAGCAGCGAGGGAAGTAATATGGTTACTTAGATTTGAAACTTCTTCTTTGAGCTTAGTTGTCTCAATGGAAAACTTTGAAACATTTTCTTAGAAGGAGTACCAGCTTTTGGAGATTTGAAAGGAAAAGTAAAATGTGATTCAAGAATATAAAATAGTAATAAGAAACAATTAGTATGGAACATACTAGATGTTGTTGTTCAATGAGAGATCGACAATGACTTGTCGGATGAGGTACAGAGGAATGCGGTTGAATAGAAGTGAATGATGGAGAATTCATAATTGAGTGTACAATCTCCTCAAAATCATTAAAAGACATCGGCGATGGGGTCTAAAAGGATTCAACTCCTGGGAGGGAGTTGAAGTGCCTAAATCCTTTTGCATCAGCTCAATGACGCTGGGAGAATCGGAAACAACTGTGTGAGACATGAAGTCATCCTTTGAAGGAAGCATTTTGCATTGGTCGGCAGTGGCATCAAGAGTAGGACCTTCTAGAGCTTTGCCTACATCAACAGATTCACCCTGTTTTGAAGGAAGAGAAGACTGGACATCGGTAGTTTTAATTTTCTTAGAAGAAGGACCTGCGGCAGTCACTCCGCTCAATTTTCTTTTAGCGATCATTCTCGACCTAACAATGGCCTACGTCTGAGCTAAAGCACTTGATTCAGAAGTTGGAGGGAGTGGATCTCTTGTGGATAGTTCAGACGAAGGAGCAGCTGTTAAAACTAAAAATTGTTGGTTAGCAAAGCAATCTAAAGTGTAACACAACGGTAAGTTACAAACGGTATGCTTAATTTTACCAGGTTGGTCGGGACAAATCGAAGACAAAGATGAAAAGTATTTGGGGTCACCCAAGGATAAGAAGCGTTTGCTTTTGGAAGTATGTTGGACCAGAGGAGGTTGTCCAAGAATCCTCTGGTGTTCTTGAAGGAGAGAATATTTCTGAAGGTTGTTGGGGGTTATTAATGTGGCTTATTCCCAATACTGTTTGAGGTAGCAGCTAACAACTTCACAATTCTCCTGCCTTCATCATCTAGATCCTTGGGAGCAGGGCCTAATAAGAAAACGTAATTCAACAAAAGTAAATAATTTAATGAAAAACAATGGTAACGATCTACTTACGAGGAGAAGAGAAAGCTGTAATAATACTTAGAAAGCATTTGACATAAAAGAATTGCATCTCCTAATCTTTGAGCTTGTTTACTCCCTCTGAATCTAACTTCTTGTGAGGGTTAGCCTTGAAAATTTAGCAGCTCAAATTGCTAAGCTTGACAGGACTCAATAAGTAATTGAGAACTTCAGCACTTAGAGAAGGAATGCCCGACTCTAAGGCCATGAGCTTTAAGGAGATGAGATATGCGTACATTTGGCGATAATTGAATAGGAACTATGCTAAGGTTGCTTCGAAATCTTGACAAGAACTCAGGAAATGGAATGAAACTTTCATACCAAATGTGGATGGTGGTGTAAGCGAAATATCCTTGGAAGGATTTTGGATGGTATCATTGTCGCTAGAAGGAATAGCTTCAACTCCTGTAATTCCGAAGTCATTAAGGATTGCATCTACTTCGTCTTTAGAATATATAAGGGAATGCCTTGAAACTGCTTCAGTCTTCTTTGGGGAAGATTCTAGTTTTGAAACTATATCCTTTTCTAATTTCTTAGAAGATCTTTTTAAACCCATGATCCTGCCAGGTGAAATAATTTCATTAAAGTTATAATTTATTTTATTATTAACGCCTTTCGAAGGTGTCGAAAGCCTATTACAATGGCTCAAATATCCATCGAAGCGTATGGTTCCATGCCTTTGAAATAGGGTTAAAGTTAATGAGAATTATAAAATTCATTGAGCTTTCGACGGTGTCGAAAGGGAGGAAGGAATACAGGAACCTGAATATACCTTCGATAATGTTAAAAGCCCGATGGAAATATTTTTACTATTAATAAGTGCAACTATCCACACAATACCGATTTGGATATATACATTGTCGAAACCATTAACAACATCCCCTAATCAAGTCAAATATACCTTTTGACAATGTTGAAACCCATAGATTTTATTCTACTAAAAATATGAATATTGCCGAAATGCTATACTCTCATTAAGTCGAAACACTTAGAGCAAAGTAATTCCAATGCAAATGAAAAAGCCTTAAGACGTTTCGACAATGTTTATGTTGAGAAAATGATAGTCATATTCCTATTGACTATTATGGGTTTCGAATAAGTCGAAAGGGCAAGATAGAATTTCGAAAGCGAGCAAACGAATAGGCTTGTCTCAATTTTGGGGGTTTCGATCAAATCGCAAGGTTGGATATGCTTTTGACTGTAATAAAAAGTATATTTTTCTTAATTCAATTCATAGTGAGGGGCGTTAATTTTTAATCTAAAAAAAATCCTCCAAGAGAAATTAAAATTGAGCATAACAGAATTTGAGCCTGAATTCGCATACAACAACCGCAAATATCCCCAAATTTGACAAATTCAAGTTCAAACCTTAAATTGATACCATAGATTAACTGAAATAAGCATAAAAATGAATCTAAAGATCATTTTATATGAACGATAAACTTAAATCATTCTCAAAAATTAAAACAGTAATGCGAATTCAAACCCTAAGAATTTGAAATTGAAATTAGACGTGATAAATCGTTCTATAATATAGAACAATAGATGCATACCTTAAATCTGAACTTGCATCTCCTAAAATCAAGAATTTAATAAGAGGATTGAAATTTCTGACTCTTGCTTCAGGGTTTTTAATCATAGGTAAATTAAAGGGGGGAAGAAGGAAGCGTGATTTATAAGAAATGCAAATGCAATGAAATCCATTCGATCAGATTTAAATGAACGGCTGAGATTCATTTAGGAATATCAAAAGGCGGGAAAGTTTATGATGAAATAATAATGGGTGTCGTAATAGTTGACTTGAAAAGTCAAGTGCATCCCCTCGCTAGGGGCGGGGGCCAAGTGTTACCATAATAAATCACTCCAACTTTTTTGAAACCTTAAAGAATACAGAGGAAGGATTCATGAAGAATAATAGCAATAGTAAGACCTTTTGAAAGAGTCGAAGGGATGCTTATGCAAAATATTGGTTGAGCAATAGACTTTCAAAGTGGTCGAAAGGGAATGAGGCTAACCTTTTGCTTCAGATAACCCCTTTCAAAACAGTTGGTTCCACATGCATAAAGGAGATTCGTTTAAGTTAAAAGACCCTTTCGAAGGTATCAGATAACAAACTTCCACATATACGCCAAACCTTTCAAAATTGTTGGTTTCGCCATTGTTTACCTTCTGTAGGAGAATATTTGGCCAAAGCGACCCCTTCGAAAGCTTGGATCAGCCGTTCAAATCGGTTGAAACCATCCATGAATATGAAGGAGATCTTGCATATGACCAATATTGCTTCCTCAAATGCCAAAAGATGGAGGTTAGCATTAATCAACGAGAACGCTTTCGAAAGCTACCTTCTGCAACTAAGCCTTCTACTATGCTTCAAGTCATTCAAAGCCCAAAAAATACACCTTTCAATAGTGTCGAAAGCCAACATCCTTTCCTACTTACATAGCACATCAACAACAAGGTGAAGGATGCTTTTATAACTTTCGATGGAGTCGAAAGCACCCAAGTTCCATTCAAAAGTGGAGTTAAAAGGGCACCTTGAGTTCAACAGCGACAAAAGGTCTTTAAGACACCTTATTGACTAAGCCAAAAGGACGATGCAAAAGGGTCCAACCTGCACCTATAAATAAGACCCTAGGGGTATGGTGGGGGATCCGAATTCATTCATTCTATACTTGTTATATTCTTAAATTTGCAAACCCTAAATCCTTAAATCAAATTAGGGATTTCAGTTCCTTGTAATACTTAAGCCTCTTGTATTAATGAAAAGTTATTAATAAAGTAAGTGCATGGTGTTTTCAAATACATAGGATCTGATTCAATGCCATATATGGATTTGAATACTGAGTGCTTGCATCAAAGCTTATCAAAGGGATACCTTTTGAAGAAATAAAACCCTACCGACATAGTTAAAACCCTTAGACACCATTAGGCCACAATCTTCGATTACCTCAACCATTTCAAAAGGTGGTTTCAGAGGAGTCTTAAATTACTTCGACTGATTCGAAAGGTGGTTTCGAAGGGGTCATTTTCACTTTTAATCTTATTTACCTCAACCATTTAGAAAGGTGGTTTCGAAGGAGTTTTACAGACTTTGAGATTACTTCGAGCAAAGGTGGTTTCGAAGGAATCTTACAAACTTTGAGATTACTTCGAGCAAAGGCGGTTTTGAAGGAGTCTTACCGACTTTGAGCAAAGGTGGTTTCGAAGGAGTCTTAAATTACTTCGACTGATTCGAAAGGTGGTTTCAAAGAGGTTGTTTTCACTTCTAATCCTACTTTGGGGTATTGACATGATTTCTTATTAACAATATTCATTAATGATATCTTGGTTTATTTAAAGACTGAGGAAGAGCATATAGAATATCTAAGAATTGTCCTACAGACTTTGAGATTGCATCAACTTAAAGCTAAATTCACAAAATATCACTTTTGATAGAAAGAAGTGAAATTTCTTAGACATAAAGAGACTCAAAAGGTGGAACCGAAAATATGAAAATCCTGCCCTAAATCAACAACCAAAGAACATAATCGTCAAAGTTCTAGAACTCAGAAGAGCAGGAGATCATTTGTAACAAGTGCAATAAACCTGGTCATATCAAACGAAATTGTCCTCAAAATCAATTCAGTAAAGGAAAGAAACCAAAATGGAGAAGTTTTGCAGCTACTTGTGATAAAAGTGAAGAAGATGATAATAGCACTGGCAGTGAGAGTGAAAAAGCAAATCTGTGCCTTCGAGGAGAAATAAACGACAGCGAGGATGACGAGCCAAGCGAGGTATCAAAACTTACTCACTCTCAATTACTTATATGGTTTCGTGAAATAAATGGCTGTTTTGAAAGACTTACGGAGAAGTATGCTAAAATTGAATCACAAGGGTAGTTTGATAGAACTAAATATGCAGATTAATCAAATGGTTCAAAACTATACAAATAAGTGCCTTAAGTGTGATAAGTGTCCATCATTTGAAGAGGAAATAAAAAAATCAAAAATCAAAATTAAACCACTTGAAAATGAAATTCTTATTTTGAAAGAAAGTGAAAACACTAGGAGAGATAATTCTATTAAAAAGTGCACTTTGTTATTGAATGAAAATGAATCTCTCAAAACACAAGTGCAACAATTATCTACAACTTTAGGAAAGTTCTCCAAAGGAGAAAGATCACTAAATATGCTATTAGGGAAACAAACTGTTGATACTGTTAGATGAGGACTTAGGTATACTCAATCTGAAAGGGTTAGAAGTGAAACTAATCATGTAAACTCCAAGTGCACGATTTATAGAAAAATTAGACACAATCACAACAATTGTTGGTATAGACCCAAACACACAAAAACCATACCAATTTGGGTTCCTAAAGGCACAAATGTAAAATCCCTTAAAGTCTAACAAATCTAGGTGCCAAAAGGAACAAACATAGACTGTCTTGGTTTTACACAAACTTATTTTTCAAAATCTTTTGTCACTAACAATCATGGACCTATAAAAACAAATAGGTCACAAAAATATTTCCTCGTGTAGGTGTGTTGGTAGGTTAAGGAACAACAACAGTGGTACCTAGATTCTGGCTGTTCCAAGCACATGATGGGCGACAAATGAAGTTCCTTAGCCTAGAGAAATACAACGGTGGCAGAGTCACAATGGGCAACAACGAAAAATTATCGGTAAAGGTAAAATTGGTAACGGTACATTTATCTTGAACAATATATTATATATTGAAAATCTGCAACATAATCTGATTTCAATCAGCCACTTATGAATGTTGTTTTTGATTTTGATTTGTGCAAAATTATTAACCTAACGATATTGCAAGCTTAGGTGGTAAGAGATGTTGTTTTATATTGGTTGATGATTACTCTAGATACACATGAGTATGTTTCTTTATCTTACTGCTTCTAGACATGACAATTATGTTCACTGTTTGTTTATGTGCATGGTTTCAATCAAATCCAAAATAATCCCATATAAAAGCTGTAAAAAGGATTATAAGATATTTGTCGCATACTCCACGGTTTGGTTTATGGTATCCAACTAATGATAACCTTGAGTTAATAGGGTATTCAGATGCAAATTATGTTGGTAGTCTAGTTGATAGAAAAATTACTAGTGGAATGTTTTTTATGTTGGGACATTCATTAGTTGCATCATATTTTCAAAGAAAATATATGCATAATTTTCATTTCAATTGATTTTCAATTGGCAGATATTTTTACAAAACCCTTTTAGAAAATAGTTTTTGTAGACTTCATCTCAGTTTAGGCATTTCAGAAATTTGATTTGGTCTTAAGTGCCTACATTAACTAATCTGATTCCATATTGATTATCGAAAAGATAAGTAGTGGCTGGAAAAGTGATGAGTGTTGATATTAATCATATATTATAACTTGAGACAATATATTTAGTAAATTTCTTTAAAAATTTAAACAAAATTTGTATCAACTTTAGATGGTAAAAATTCCATGACCATCTCTATTCCTATCATATTTCTATGACAATCACTCGTTAAAATCCAATATAGTATGTCAAAATGTGGTATTTGAACAAGAAATTATTAATTTTTTAATTAGCAATAAAATCAGAAATAAAATTATCCAAAAGTATTCACTCTTTTAAAAGTCCTCACGGTTATGCATGGGTGAATTACTTGGAATCTTTGATTATGTGCTTTCATGCTCATTTAAAAGACCTCATGGTTATGCATGTATGGAACACATATCAAAATTGATTATTAAATAGATAAGTTGATTCTAATTCCATTTAAAAGTCCTCATGGTTATGCGTGGTTAAAAGATACTTGAAATTCATTTATTTAAAAAATTGGGAATACTACTAATCTCATTTAAAAGTCTTAACGGTTATACATGGTTAGTAAGTATTCAAATTCCTGTCATAAACATACCATAAATAGATACAACTATATGGTTTTATATACCGACATCACCCCTATCACTCTAAAATGGAATATGCACCTAACAGAGTATTTATGATTTTTGTTTTATTTTTTATTGAAATTTAAATTAAATATTAGATTAGGTATTAATGTTGTATTAATGTCTATCACTTTATTTCTATTTTCTAACACTATTACTCTTTTTCTGATAACAAAATGGGGAGAGAAATTAAGACTTTAGCAAGCATATTCTCATATAGGCTCATTGCATTTTTTTTATTTTATTTGCATATTTTCATGCATATGTGAAGGGGGAGCTTTGTTATAGTGGGAGCATTCGAATAGGGGGAGCTAATTGAATTCATCAAAACCAATTACATTTAATAGAGTCAAAATCTTAATATACGTTTGTTATCATCAAAAGGGGGAGTTGTAGAATATGCTAGTATATGATTTTTGTTTGATGATAATAAACATATATATTCGTATATATGTATTTGTTGTTGTACTATTTTATTTTTCACATAATTAGATAAATATTTGTTAAATAAAATAAATAACTCAGAATTCATATTCAAACAAATATTTATTCAAACAAATATTTTATTATAAATTCAAATAGTACAAATTTAAGCTCTTATTATACGTATATACATTTTCAATTAGATTACAATCTCGATTACATCACAATTTCAATTTACATGGTTCACCTCACTACATAATTCACTCAACACTCATATTTGATCTTCAACTCTATTCCAGCCTGAATCCAACATCTGAGCTATCTGCAAAATAAACACCGATGTAGTAAAATTAAAAAAGAAAATATTTTGCAGTGCACAATAAAGTCTGCGTTTTGAAAATATTATTTGCCTCGGTTTTTTGGGTTGTTCCTCATCATTTTCTTTTGAATTCAACTTACATGAACAGCTTGTAACATGCAAAGTGTATCACTGTACATATCACAAGGCCGTGCACACCGATATACACTTGCTTGTTAAAACTGCAGGAATAGGTGAGCACAAGGTCAAACCCGAGCTGAGGCTGGATTCAACATAAGTGCAAAGACTTCATCAACATATGTACAAAGTTGAACTTCAGACACACCAGACTAACATGCTTACATGAACAAGAGGACTAGACCCCAACCACAAATGCATTCAGACTTCAATGAGACAACCTCAAGTATGCACATGAACAAAAAGAAATGCAACAAGACTTCCTATGGCATCAGTTTCAATTATCAGTGCACAAACTTCGAATGTAACTAGATATTTAACTCGAGTACACATGAGGACAACCAGACTACAAATGCACATGTAAAAGAAAGGAGAAAAAAACAATACAAAGCAATCAAACATGGTCAGGCATGCAACCAGTCTAAGCATAGTAAAAGGTTCAGACATGAATACACATGAAGGCATACTCGTGAGCAAATGAAAACTTTAATACAAGTCCAGTGCAACATATCAAAACTTCATAATGTAGACAACTACTACATCAACAGACCATCACATATCAGAGGCATGTACAAAGTTTTTTGCACCAGACATTAAAGTGTAACTCAACACAGACAAGACTTAAGACCAGAACATTAATACAACATGAAGACTTATATGAACATGTTTCAAGGCAGTTTTCAAATCAATGTACACATGAACACCACCAGCACAATGAAGTCCACTCGACATGTATGCATTACAGAGGAGACCAGAACCAAGTGCATCAAATCAGAACATTTAACATGAACACAAGTGAATGCAACATAAAATACACACAACACCAACATATGGAACCAGACTACAATGACCAGGGAAGTGCATCGGACTCAAAGCAACATGATGACCAGACTCTATAATGCAACAACAATGAGCAGTGGAGACATCAAGTTAACCAAGTGATAGGCATAAACATATATGTATGTATATACGTGGTGATTCACAAATAGGTCAACATGAAGTGGAAACAAGGATATGTATACATGAATTAACATTGTAGTTCGAAAAACAAGTCGTTAGCAGTTTACATGAAGCGGTGGATTATATCAATATGAACAGGTCACGTTTCAAAACGAAACATCAGTAAATTATTCAAAAGTTCGAAAATTGAATGCCAGCAAAGAATAGAATCAGTGAACAAGCCAGAAAATCAAAATTATCTCAAATTTCAAAGTGCCGAAGTCACAGGAGCAAAAAGAACGAAACCGACTTAGAGAAAATCAAACAACAACAAGTAATGAACAAGTCAATTTCATCACATCGTCCGATCAAAAATCAATGGCAGAGAAAATCACATGAAGAATTCAAATGAGAAATATACAAACGAGAATTAAGGACTTTAATCCCTATAAAATCCTAATTACATCATTGGCAGAATTGCAATTCGAGTTTAAGAAAATACCAAAGCAAGCATTGGAATAAATCACAAAAATCGAATCGAAGTCGAGAAAAATCAAAATCAAAAAAGAGAAACTCACGTACCAATTAATATCATTCGAGCTCGACATACAATTGGAGCAGTCGTAGGCGAACAAAGCAAGGAGTCAATTGACTAAGCCAGTCGAAGAAAAATAATCTTCAATCGATCATAATAAAGCGGTGCATCAATTGAACAAAACCCTAAATTTCAGAACAAGAAGAAAAAGGGAGCGGCCACGAAAACAAAAGAAAAGAGGAAGATGTCTTTTATTTTTTATGGGCCAATTTAATTAATTATATTGGGCTTATTTTTAAAACTGGGGTTTTGTTAGTTGTCTACTTTTATTTGTAAACATTCTCTTTTTAAAATTGTGTAATCTTCTAGTCGTGTGACTAGGTACAAATTACGGGGCGTAGTTTGAGAATTTGCAACTCGGTGGCTGAGTTGTGGCAGGGTTTTGAGCGTAGAGTTAGGTTAGTCAAGTTAGCGGGTGTTGCAAGTTTACGTGTGTAAGCTTCAAACTACTTAATTTCTAGTAGAAATCTTGAGGGTAGCACGTAGGCAGGTTATTGCCAAAGCTGGGTAAATCTGTGTGTGATCTCTACTGCATTACTTTCTGTTATTGTTTTTATTTCCACGTTAATTTTTATTATTATTAGTATCACCCTATTCACCCCCCCTCTAGGGTGAAAACGATCCTACAAATTTCTTGCAATATTTAGTTTTTTTTAGAATGATGCATGATTCAACCGGTATGTTGGCTAGTTTAGAAGTTCAATCAAGCTTAGTTGATAGAATTCGAGCTAGCCAGAAAGATGATCCTATGTTGATTAATCGAATTCAATGGCTGCAGAATGAAGATGATCGTAATGATTTGAAGAAGTTTGAGCTTGACTCGATTGGTAGCTTATGATTAAAAGGAAGGCTATGTGTTCCTAATACAGCCAACCTAAGGAAGGACGTTTTAGATGAATATCATCATTCCATCTTCACTATTCATCCAGGTGGAATAAAAATGTATAAAGATATGAAACATATGTATTATTGGGAAGGTATGAAGTGTGATATAGCAGAATATGTGAAGAAGTGAATAACATGTTAGCTAGTGAAGGGAGAGCATCAGAAACCCAGTGGATTACTTCAGCCGTTAGAAGTACCACAGTGAAAATAGGATCGGATTTCTATGGACTTTATTGATGGACTTCATATTCAAGACATGGAAATGAATTCAATTGGGTGATTATCGATTGACTCACTAAAAGTGTACATTTTATTCCTATACACTAGAATAGAACAGCAGAAAGCTTAGTCGTATTATTTGTTAAACATATTGTCAAACTGCATGGAGTGCCCAACAGTATAGTTAGTGATCAAGATCCACTTTTCACTAGCCATTTCTGGCAGTGTTCGTAGAGTGCCTTAGGAACACAATTCAGTCTAAGTACAACCTATCATCCATAGATGGATAGACAAACTAAACGAGTTAATAGAATTATAGAAGACCTTTTGAGAGCGTGCATTCTTGAATTTAATGGATCTTGGGAAGACCATCTTTATTTAGTAGAATTCTCTTGTAATAACATTTTCCAGTCCAGTATTGACATGGCACCTTTCAAAGCTCTTTACGAAAAGTCATGTCATTATCTAGCTTGTTGGTTGGAAACTAGTGATAGACTGATACTAGGTCTAGATATGGTACGAGAGACGACTGAGAAGATCGGGTTTATCAAAGATCGTATGAAAACTGTCAGTCTAGACAGAAGAGTTATACTGACAAACGTAGAAAGGAATTAGAATTTTCAGTCAGAGATTATGTATTTGTAAAAATATCTCCGATGAAAGGAGTAATAAGATTTGGAAAAGCTGGAAAACTAGCTCCAAGATATATTGGACCTTACCCAATTGTGGAGCATATTGGAAGCTTAGCATATCGAATTGATTAGCTGCCTATCTATCAGGAGTACACAACGTGTTCCATGTGTCCCAGTTGAGAAATTTTCTACAAGCTCCTGATATTGGTTTAGAGCCAAGACAACTTGAGGAGCTAAAAAATGAACCGAACATGACTTTCACCACCAAGCCAGTACGGATTGTAGATTCAAAGGTGAAACAATTAAGAAACAAATGTGTTTTATTAGTAAAGGTTCAATGGTCAGACAATCCGAAAGACTGTACATGGGAGACCGAGGAACTAATAGACGGACACATCCTAACTTGTGTGTTTTATTTTATTTGAGTCATGGATGATTGGATGCTTTAATTTTTTTTATATTATTATAAATTAACTTTATATAGAAATTGCGAGGATGTAATTTTTATAAGGGGAGAAGTCTGTAACAACTTGAAATTTGGCGATGTCGTGATTTGACATTTAAAAATATTTTGGAAATAGAAACAATTATTTTATAATTTTTTAGTATTTTTCAAAAAGAAAAATCATTGTAAGAATAAAATAAAATTTGGACAAAACGTCTTTAGTAGATTTTTAAACAGATGTGAAATGTTAGCTTAAAGATGGCTCGAGTTATTGGGTGGTTAAGGGTACCAATTTATTTAAGAATAAGAAGAAAGTTTGAATTTTTCCTCCTCTTCTATTGGACCAAAATGTGGTCGAATCAAGTTATGCCACGAGGATGGTTGTCATTATCCCAAAATGTGGTCGAATCGGGTTAAGCCGTAGTTGAAAAGAATTATTTCTATTGGACCAAAATGTAATCGAATCATGTTAGGCCATAGTTGATAAGGATTGTTTCTATTGGACCAAAATATAGTCGAATCAAGTTAGGCCATAAGGATGGTTGCTATTGAAGCAAAATGTGGTTGAATCAAGGTATGCCATGAGAATGGCGGCCATTGGACCAAAATATGGTCGAATCTGTTTAGGCCATAGTTGATAAGAATTTTTTCTATTGGACCAAAGGGTGGTTGAATCAGGTTGGGCTATAGGACGTTAGGAAATTACAAAAGTATCCTCCTCTTGATCACCAATTAATACCAAAGTTCACATCTCATTTTAATTCATTCAAAAACTAAAGCAAGAAACCAAATACCATCTTCATCTTTAAGGCAACCAAGGTTTTCGTTTGCTTCATCAAATCAAAAGATTTAAAGTTTAGAAGTGAGTATAACTTATTCTAGAATTTAATATCAATATAAATTATTTTTTGAGTATAATCAATTTATTTTTGCAAGGGTAGGCTCTGCCACCATGCATTCTATTATTTTATTTTTGCAAGGGTAGGCTTACCGCTACCACACTCTGTTATTTTATTTTTGCAAGGATAGGCTCTGCCATCACCACAATCTGTTTTTTTTTTGCGAAGGAAGGCTCTACCACCACCGCATTCTGTTATTTTATTTTTACAAGGGTAGGCTCTACCATGGCTGCATTCAGTTTTTTATTTTTTCAAAAGATAGGCTCTGCCACCACCGCATATTTAAATATATTATGAAATGTTAATTATTTGCATATATTATGAACAGTTGATCATGTATGGTATTTGAATAAAGTAAAAATATTGTGATTTAAACTTGTAAAACTTGGTGACACTGGATACATGATAGTTAGGTGGGAAGTACTTTCGTATATAAAAAGATGAAATGATATATAATATGGTAAACCCCTTAGCAACACGGGTTAATGACAATTAGTTGGGATTACTATCAGATTGGAATTTGAATATATTAAACCTTTTAGTGACATCGGGTTAACGATAGTTAGTTGGGATTACAGTCATATATACACTTGTGAAAAATGTTAAATATTGTAAATTGATTGATGAGTGCTATACCAGATAGAGCTAGTATTCATCCAAGCAGGATTGACTCAAGGTAGCACCCTGAGTGTGGCATCTTTGATCTAATGTCACTAGTCTGACGATCTACTGTACGAGCATGGAGTATTGTGGCTATATGATTTAGATAAGATAATGGATAAAGGAGAGCTGTCATGTAGTCTAGAGTAGACTAAGGTGGGTCATGTACAAGATTGTAGATCATGCGGGCGAACCAACAATGCTGATTCAAGGGTGATATTTGTTATCACTAGGTGTTGATTTGGTTTCTGGTATATTAAGTTGTAGGAGGTACTAGGTATCACTAGGTGTTGATTCACTTTTTGGTAGTTAACCAAATTTATCACTATTATATGATGTGATATTAATAACTAGTGATTAGGGAGAATCACAATTGAGTAGATTTGCAATTATGGTCAGACCAAATAGAAACAGAACATCTGTAACATGATTTATATATAATACCTACACAGAAGTTGGGTAATTGACTTATTAATATTATAATTTTGTTATATTATCTTTCATTGTTTGATATTTGAGTTTACTCACAGCTAGTTTCTAGCCTAACCCGGGTTATTTGTTTTAACAATATTAGGTCAGACTGAGGTTGTATTTTAGGATGTACTTTCACAATATCTTTCTATCTTATGCTTTTTGTAGAGGAATGCATATGGTCTATATATAATATTTCATTTATCTATTTTGCCATACTGGCCATAGAAGACAAGGTGATCTTCGACCAGGTCATTCCAAACTTCAGGATAGTACTCTAGTGTTTGAAAGGGAGATGGTGACTATGTGTGTAGTTATCTATATATCATTTCGATGGTGACTGTAAGTAGACGATGGCATTTGTTGTATATAAGGATGTGATCCGTATATATGTGTGACTTTTTGACCACACTGATGGTATTGTTGATATTTTATTTCATGTAATCCTATCTCTATATTATTCAACTAGGAACCATGTGTATATTGCTTTGTGCCGAGACTAGATGCGTGTTTGCAGAGATTCAGGTATATGATATCATGTATTTGTATTGACAGAAGGGAGTATATATGAGAGATTGCTCTAATCGTGTCCCTTATTCTGTACTATTAGACGGTAAACTCCCTCTGGTAGTATAGGTACTAGGCCAGGGCGTTACGGCTGAAGAGTAAAATTCATATTTGCTAACCCATCAACTTTTCTCATACTGAGCGTGTGGCATTTCAAAATTAAAATTTTTCTTTTTCATTCAAAATCCTTTTCAATTAAATTATTGAAATAGTTGGAAAATAAAACTTACCTTTTAAAACATTTACTAAAATATTTTATATTCAAAAATCAAAGGTTTTTTGAATAAAATTTTCAAAAGTATTTGTTTTTAATTTTTCAAAACAAATCAAGCCATATCGAATTCAATCAGAATTCAGTCGATGGGTTAACACTTATGACTTATCTTAACCAGTAAATTTTCAAATTTCAAAAACATTTTCTTTTACTCTAGAACAACAATTAACACACAAGTACATTTATAAATTTCAGCTTTTAAACGTAGGGATAGTGACCCATGGTTTCACAACAACCTTCCCTGTCCTTCGCTTGCTAAAATTTATCTTTCCAAAATTTAAGGCTTTTGGGACTTAACATTATTCTTATTTTTGTAGCTAATAAATTTTCCAAATTATCTTTTAAATTTCTAGTCTTACTTTACATTAGTTGAGTGTCTACATGAGATTTCCTTATTTACTTTGCTCCCAATATTGAGGTCAATTCAGAAAGTCAATGCAGTAATAAAAAGGAACTTTCCTCACAAAATATCATTCGCATTTTTTTACAGACAGAGACAACTAATGCTTATAACCCAATTAACCTAAAAGAAACAATTATAGAAAGCTTCTATTCGACATCAACTAACATTAATGATGTTGTGGGTCTATCTTTTCTTACTTAAATAAAATGGACATTTTTACTACGCCATTCCACCATAACCCACATCTCTTAGCTTACCTTTTTTTGGCTTTTGATAAATAAGGTTCATCCACTACTTCAGTGATTACAACCAAATATTTCACTATCTTCTTTTAACCCAATCCTCTTGATAGTATCCTCAAGTTTATACTTTCTTTATTTTTAATTTTTCGTCAGGGTATACCCTAGAACTCGCAGAAATGTACCTTAGTACCATTTCTCAGTTCCTTATGGGTTCATCATTATGGCGTTCACACATATTTAATGAAACATTCCTAGGCTCATACCAATATCTGTTATCTCCAACGGGAATTCATTATCCCTATTCTACGAGCATTCTTCGCTACTTTATTTATAGCTTTAACTTTTACCTCGTCTTACCTAGGCAGTCATCACTATCTACTCCATATTAAAAAATTTGGTTTAGTTTTCACCACTCTTTCCAAAATTAAAATTTTATAATCATGAAGTACTTAATCCCAAAACTTTTATCTTTAAAAGTATAAACTTAGAAACTTTTTAAAACTATATTTTAAGATTTATGAATTAAGTTATTTATTAAGTTCCAAAAGTCGTTATTAGCAATTTAATTTAAAAGGTCCTTTCCTTTAAAGTCTTTTCAGCACAAAGACTTTACTTTTCAAAAAGTATAATCCTTAACCCAAATCATTTATTAAGTTATGGATTTCCAAAACTATATTTTTTATACCAAACCATTTTTTCTTCAAAATGCACATTTAAATTATTTCTAAAACATCATTCATAATTTTAAGCAATAAAACTATAGTAGACAAGGACAACTTCCATTCTATTATTTTCCTATCACTTATGCTATTTCTACTTTCAACCTTAGTGGAGGCTCTAATAGCATATAAGGGGGACATTTTAAAAGGTATGTGCAATTACTGCACATATTGATGGAAACTATTCATTTGTTTCTTTTAACTTCCTATCTGACTACTAACCATATTTTATATAAATTTCTAACATTGTTTCTATTTATGTTTCCTAATGTTACCACTGTTTAAATTTCTTCTACCTAAATTGCTCTTATTAAAATGACTTCTCCTTAAATAGCCATTTTTATGTATAAACCTTTTGCCATTATTTTTTCTATGTATTTTCCTTATATGAAATTTTTTTTCTATCTTCAATTTTGGGCATTCTTTTCGTTCCATTATCTTCACCCCATTTAAAGTAGTACCACTTCCTATTGCCTACCCTTTTAAAAAAAATTCTTCATAACTTGGATTTACAAAATTAGAAAAACAATTGACTATACTTATGCTTTGTTTTCCATTTATTTTCAAAGAAAAAATCTCTTTATTAAAAATCCCCTTTATTCTGAAATTTTTGGTCTAAACAGTTTTAAATTTCAGTTGGAAATTTTATTTAAAATATAAAATGACATTTCATTTTGCAGAAATTTTTTAATATTTACTTATTTTCGAAAATGGAGTTTCATACTTTTAAATAAATCCTTTGAAAATCATTTCAAATATTTTTTTCAAACCTTTTATTAAATTCTTTCAAATGGAGTTTGACTTAGAGTGAGTTTTGTTTGCCTCTTTTTTGGACTTTTCTTCTTTTCTACTTACTTTCTGACTTATCTCCTTTAGAATATATTAAAAATCCAATTGTCGTCCTGAAGTGATCTCTACACACCTTCCTTTGGAAACTAGCTCAATTCTTAAATTTGGATATCTACAACATATAAATTCTTTACTTCCTATTTATCTGGATCTAACATATATCATCAATTGAAAATCCTATGAGGATCTACAACTATTGGGCAATCCAGGCCCAATAAGGAAGTCAAGTACCATCCAGCTTCAGGGATGCTTCGATATGCTGCACTCATGCTCTTCTTAAGTTAGGCCTTCTATATTACCTATCTCCTATGGGGTAATCGAGATAGGCATATAATATATATAATCATAAGTAAATATACAAATACTTTCACTTAACGTATTCTAATTCTTATGATCGACTAACCTAGCTCTAATACCAAATGTAACAACCCGTGCCTTAGTGGGTCCGAATTTTCGCTAAATCGAAGAACCTAGTCAACCAAATTACAAAACGTTGGTATTTGTATCATGTAAATAAACAATAGTATATCAGAGCACTATTGATAAATCTCACTGTGGAAAAGTAAAGTATAATAAAACATATGATTATTGATCAAGATTGACACCTTTGATCTCTAATGCCCTTATCAGTGTCGAACATGCATAAGGAAATCTGCCATTCCACTGTTTCCGCCATGTACCAATGTTTGTCCCTCTAAAGCTATCATGTGGGTTGTAATAAGGAGGGGGTTCGAACAACGTTTTGGTGACTGGTAAATTACACACTTTATACATAAAACTAGTTTATGCCTATTTCCTTTCATTACATGTTAAGTCTTTTGTTTTACTTAGTCATCTTGACTTCAAGTACGCATACAATACTCCCCATTTACTCGAGGTAAACAATAGTTACATACTTATATATATAAGTACCACAGTTCCCATTTGGACCAAGATACTTTCCCCTCTAGTATCTATAGCTTCGCATCTTATTGGGATCCATCATCAATGTAGTATCACATCCTCGCCACCATGCATACCAAGGAACTCTCACAGTGCCTAATAACGGTATTACAATTGTTTAACCGCATTCTATTCGTTTTGAAAGACCTTCATTAAAAGGTTATCTAGCCTTGCCTCCTAACAACAAATAACTGTGAGTTGGTGCATGTCCTAAATGTAATCTACATTGATAGAAGGGGTAGTTTGTTTAGGCGTAACCCTTGTCATTTTGCTGATTACTCAGAACCAATGATGATCTTGACCTATGTAAACAGCTTCTACTCCTCGTATGTATAGTACCAATTACTGTAACGACTCATATTTTTAACTATTTTAAATTATTAAATTTAATATGATTATTGGATAAAAATGTTTAGAAATAAAAATTTAATGTTTTATTTATGTAAATTATTTAATATAAACTTGAATAAAATTTTGAAATAACAATTTCGATAAGATTTAAGGAAATTATTTGTGTTAGATTGAAGTTCAATATATTGAATGTGTTTATAATCAACTGTTGGGATTGAATAATTGATGTTGAATTATTTAGATGTAAATAAAATAATTGTTTGTAACTAAAATTCATTTGAAATCTAATATTGGAATTTCTTGAAATTGTAATATTGGAATTCATCGAAACTAGATTACTGGAATACCTTAAATAAAGAAATGGAACTAAGTGTGGTAGTTGTTTTATTATTTGAATTAGTTTTAAAAAAGTAAATTTTACAAGTTAAATAACTTATATATAAAATGTAATGATTTATTGGATAATTAAAATTGTTATAATTTAATATTGGAAATTATTTAAATAGTCGAATCTTGAATTTAATATGAATGAAAACGATTTCAAAAGTTGATTTAAATTTTATTTAAACAAGAACGAAAATTGTTAGCTTTTGAAATTGAGTTAAAAGTGATTGAATTGATTTTGGGAAATATCTTGTTTTAATTAACGGGTAAAAATAGTCTTTATGGGCATTGTCTCGGGTTTCGACGAAATCAGTTTCATCGGATTCGTAATAGTGAATTATTATTCGATTTCAAGTTTCGTAGCGATTGGACTTATCTTTTGGCCATGCGAGCTTGAAACGCATAGAAATTAATATAATGAATTTAATTAAAATAATTTGATTTGAAAAGCTACCTTCAGCATACGATCAAATTAGGCCTCGAAACTAGTTCCATTGTGTTTGGAATAGGGGTATAATATATAGAACGCTAGGTGCCATGCTTCATTTGGAGTTCGGAATTTTCACGGACAAATTGAGTCGAAATTTTATATATAAGCTACGTTATATTTTCATTTCGTAAACTAAACCCTGACTTCTGAAACGCAGCCGCATCTCTAAAAACAATTAATGACCAAAAATCATCCACCTTTCTCCCTCGTTTTCTCCAAATCCGCTCAATGAAATCAAACGATTCCAAAAGAAAAATCGTAGTTCTCGTCGAGCTCGACATGGTGGACGGTCGGATCGTCTTCTTTCATCATGCAGTGATTGGAAACAGTTCACATTCGTCACGTATGATGGGGTTTTCACTGCTTTGAATCGCATGAGCGCATGAAGGTAGGGTAGGCTTCGGTGGCAAGGTGCTGGTCGCGGTCGGCGTTGAAGGCTCCGGCGTTCGTACGTTAAAATATATGTAGTAGCAGTCGCGTTTGGAGAAGGAAGCGAACGCGCGCTTGGCTGTTGCACGAACAAGATTGAGAAGGTTGTTTAATTTTATTAATTTTGTTAACTAGTTGTTAATTAAATATTAATTATATCATTATGTTATTAATTCGTATAACTTTCTCGTACGAAGTCTGATTCGAGCGAAACGAGTTGCGTTGCGATCGTACCGACGAAGGCTATGACATGGAATCAAATTGAAAATTTTTTGAAGCTGAAATTTTTTTTAGTTTCAAATAAAGGTGAATGTTTATAACGCTCACGAAGTACTTAAATATATTTTTTTTGTTCGTTAAATTGATATCATGAAGTAATTTAATTTTATTGACCGTTATTTGGAAATTTAAATTGACATCTAATTTGTCATTTGAATTGATTGTTAAAAATTAAAATCGACAGTTAAATTGAAATTGGAATTAAATTGCTAGTTAAATTTTCGATTGTCGATAACAGGTTAACTGTTGTGATATATTGACCATTTTGAAATGTTGATTGTAATGGATGCTATTGGTTGATATTTCGGATGATTTGGATGTTTATTTATTTTCATATATTCTTGTTATCACCCTGTATATTATTGACATCATATAAACTGTTATTTGAATTATATTTGAATAAATTAAAAAATAGGTTGAAATGATATATATATTTATTTTGGATTGAAATGATATAGATATCCATCCCTGAAGTTAAAATAAAAATAATTGATCACTTGGCCATGGGATAGAAAATTATATACGGACACCGGATTGGTTAAATTCATTGATTTTAAATTCTTGGATTTGAATTTATTCAAATGATTTCATTTTATAAAAATAAAATTTAATTGAAATATGGGTATTGATTTATTTCGAATTCGAGTTTTGAAATGTTGAAACTAAAATTAGTTAATTGAAATTTTTTAAAGAATGAAATTTGAAATTGAAGCTATAATTGGAATATGATTGGAATTATGGAAATTGATTTGTTTTAAAAGATTTGAACCTTATATTGAATATTGAAGTTCAAATTTGAGTTAAGTGATTTAAATCAGTATTTTGAAATCGAACTCGAAATCGATATAAATTGAAATTGTTTAAAAATAAGAATTGAATTTAAATTCAAACTATTGAATCGAATTGTTGAATCAAAATTGAAATTAATTCAAATTGGAATCGAAATTGAGTCGATTTGAATTGATTTGAAATTTAAAATGATTTGAATCAAAAGATTTGAAATGGAATCAGTTTGATTGAAATTTTGACCTGAGTCCAGATTTTTAGGAATGGGAAGAAACGGTTTTGAATTTTAAATTATTTTCACCATAAACTATTTTTCCTATAAATTGTTTTATTAATTCATATTTTTAAATTTCCAAGTTATTTAAATTTTCAAATCCTTTAATATATAACCTATTTTAAATCTCTAAACTATTTAAACTATTTTAACCTTTTAAACTACTCAAAATATTTCAACTGTTTCTAAAAATTCAAACTGGTCAAAGTGGGAACTGTTTATATTTAAATCATGGATTTAAATGTGAATTGGGTTAAAATGAAGTTATAACCTAAGTGGAAATTTGAAATGAAAGTGAAATCGAGATATTGGAGTGAAAATGATTTTCAAGTGAAATTTACTATTTTTAAGTAAATACTATATTTTAAAGTGAATATGATATTTTGATATCAAATGTGAATTGTTTTTGAAATGTTAAAGAACCAACTGGTGTGTAAAATGATGTTCGGTTGTTAAAGAGACCGGGGCCTCTTATTGGCATGCTCTTTGTCAATATTGGAACCACTCTAACAATTTTGTACGCGAAGGAGACTCCAGAATGAAGTGGTTGGATTTGGCATACATTTGCTGGATTCGAAGAAAGAGAACAATGATGGACAGACCTCGGTACTTATGCCAATTTAAAATACAGGACGGCTTGAGAGGGCCAAATGGCCTACCTACCCCTAGCGGAAATCCATTCTTCGATTTCCTTTTGGACTTTGTCCACACTATTACTCTTGTTATTGGTTTCGATTTGTGCACCTTGATTTGGGATGACCTCCCTTTGACTTGATATGGGATGGATGGATGCAGTGGGCGATCGTGGCTACGATGCATTACCACCAGCCCTGCGACCCGAACTGGTAGTATCCTACCTTGGGCATTGCCTCACGTGCCTTGTCATACTCTTATCCCTATACGATACCATTACGAGTTTGGTTTAGTGTTGTCATATCACGGCGCATCCCTATTCCCCGACGTGCTACTGGGGCGTTATATGCAAACTGTACGACAATGCTTAAAAATGCTTTAAGGGGATTAATATAAAGCCTTAACGCTAAGAAAAATATTTATTTTACTAATTAGACATTAAATATATAGTGTATTCAACTATATATAAATATTTTGACGAATCTTCAAGAGATGGAAAATCCCATAACATCTCTTGAGTTATTGCACACACGATATAAACTGGATTAGAGATGTGAAATCCTGTAAACATCTCTGACGCTATTACACTCCTGTTATATATGATATTGATTTGACTCACATAAGGATATTTTAGTCCCGACCCGAGTGTATTGTCTTTTCATTATGCTCGGGTCAGCCCTGAGTTTTCAGCGCATTGAAGATTATTTTCTGGAGGACGAAGATGAAGATTTGGTGTATTATTATTATTAGTATTATGTCACCACATTGTTTGTCCTGTTGCATTGTTTTATTTAGTTTTGTTGTATATATATATATATAACTCTGATAAAGGTTGTAAAATTATAATCAAATATGTAGTATAAACATCTTCATGAAATGTTTATTTGATTATTATATTTTTCCATTCTGCTGTGAGATTCTGTATTTATGTTCTTCTTTTCTTATTTTTTCTGAATTAACCTCATTGATTATCTTTGTTTCGGATTTTTTGAGTTGTAAATGTGTGGATTATTTTCTATTTAAACATTCGAAAATGCGGGTCGTCACAATCACACTATCATAACGCCTAGCCTAGCTCATCGTTCCATTTAGATTACCTAATGCAATCAAGGAAATGTCCAATTGGTTACTTAAAACGTACCCTCTAAAAGGTTAAAGCATACCACTTGTCCTTTGATACTTCAACTGGGGTGAACCCTCCTACTTTGGCATATTCCCTTCACATATCCACAAATGTATAATTATATGGGTCTTACAGTCACATCAATACAATGTATACACAACTGATGATAGGCCCTTTCGATGGGCAGATTTATGCTTTGTAACATTACTGACCTCGCATTCAAACCTTACTAATCACAATGTCATTTCTAATTAATCAAAGCTATTGCCTAGATTCAATAATTCACAACTGTCATAAACACATATTTAAGGCTATATAAACTTATTTAACTACTACCCCTCTTTCGTTAAACCGTTGCGCTCGGTTATTTTTACACATTTACTTCTTGTTCATATATGCCATTTTAACATTATTTACCACCACTTCTAATTAAATAGATTAATTACCTTTTTCTACTTAACTTCTACTTTGTACTATTAAGTATGTTCTACCGTTCCCTTTTAAATTTTTACTATCTTCTTTTGATTAATATAATCTTCTTGCTTGTTCATTTCGTTGTTTTACATATACTTCATCGCCTATTCTTTATTTCCTAATTTATTGCATATACTAGATTTTTTAATTGAATTATTGTTATTATCTCTACGTACAATACTTTGTTTATACTTGGAGATTTCTACACCTTAATGCGTTGGAATTACATCCTCCAAAAGGAAATGCTAACACTGTAAATTTTCATAACTTACGTAAAAGTGGACTTGTATTAAGTTTGAAATTACATGGAATTATCTTTTTTTATTATTGAAATAGACTAACAAAATACGGTAAACATACCTATTTTGTACAACTCTTGTTTTAGCATATTCCTTATTATTTTAAATGTTACACATTTGTTTATTTATAAAATTGGATAATTATATAAATTTACATTGCAACACCATTCCAATGAATAAAAATACAACTTAAATCCCAATGCAATTTATAATAACTTCCAATTCACATTTACTCACTATATCGTTGAACCACCAAACCTTGAATTAGTACAAAACCTTATAAATTTAGGGACTACTTTTACCCTTAATTTCCAGATTCAAAAATATGCAACATTAAAACAATGTTAATCATTCACAGAATATGTAGGCATGATTTATCAATTCATTACATGTACATATTTAAGCATACAACTTCGAAATACATATAAGAATATATTTATAGCAATATAAATCCAATATTATATAAAAATATATAATTTCCCACACACATTTAAACTTCACAATTCAGATCTAAACATGTTATTATTGTTCGACTTACTTTCCTTCCTATCGAAATATGTACCAAAACAATATACATATTCATTAGAAATTTAGATTCGGGAAGAGATTTGAAATTAACTTAGACTTGGATTTATAATTTTACCTTGCTTTTGGTAATTCAATTCAATCATATTCTTCTTCTCTATTATTCTTCGCTATTCTCCACATGTATATACATATATAGATTATTGTTTTATTTAGATTTATGAATTTGTGGAGAGAAAAAATTGGCAGAACTTCGACGTGCTTCCAAAAGTATAAGAAGAAAAATCATTGGTTAGGCCCGTATTTACAAGGGTTCGAATCAATGACAGCCCTTAGATTAGATTCTTTTAGATCCGGGCTACTCTGCCTAGGTTAATCTTTAGTCACCGCCTTTCGCTGGTCGACCGTTGTGTTGCCACCAATCGACCGGTCCTAATATAGGGGTCGACCGATTTGTTTATTTACGTTAATTAATCTCTGTCGTTTTTTAAGCCATTTAGGTTGATTTAATTCCTCTTGTGACTTAATGGTGATAATTTCTTTCTCCCTTGACTAACGGTATCTTGCTTGAAGTTAAGTAACTATTAACATTATGTAGTGTTAATTAATTACATTTATTTTCTTAATTACATATATAATTATTTCATGTTTGAAATATTCAAATGTTAATGACTTCTTCGTTTGAACTCCGATTGAAAAACTTCATATATGAAAATTGATCAGAAAATCGCTACGAACACAAGTTGCAAGTTTTGTAGCCAAAATTTGACATTTATAAAAATTCTATTTTCGACATCACTAATTATTAATTAATTTTTTAATTAATTATCATTCAATTTTGGGCTGTTACATTCTTCCCCATCAAATGAATTTCATCCCTAAAATCCCTCAAGGACCGAATCATATAACATAGCATGCAACCAATCTAAGTTATCTATAACGCCCCTAATTTTAAATAACATTATTTAAAGATTTAATTAGATAAATTAAATAGAATAATATAGAGACTAGAGTGATAAGGGAATTGAGAATTGAAAACTAATTAAGGTCGTGCCTTAACTAAATTAATTAATGAGAAAGGTTATAACTTAAAAACTTATGAGAATAAGGCAAGGGAAATATAGGAATAGCCAAACCCCATAACCTCTATAAACCCTTATCGCGTTCTCATTCTCATTTACATTCACACAAAATAAAAACATAAATAAAAGTAAAACAAGGTCGGCCATAAACCTAGGAGAAGAGGAGCTCAAAAATCAATTAGAGGCTAAGATTCAAGCTCGGAAGATTAAAGTGTAGAACAAATCTCAAGTTCCTTATCCAAACAAGGTGAATAATGATCTAAACCATCTTATATAAGTCATCTTGAATATTTTAATTCGGGTTTGAGGTTTAAAACTATATAATTGGATGAATGATGATATATTTTGATTTAAATGCCATGTTATAATTTAAACAAGGATTTTGTGGAATAATATAGTTTGGTTTTAAGGCTAAAATCATGCAAAATGATTTCCAAATGCCATGAGTTTGAATATGTTATGTAAAACATTATTTTGGAAATAGGTTTAAATTTTCATAATATTCCAAGCTATGGATAATTTATTATGAATTTTTGAGTGAAAGATCATACAAAATGATTTTCAAATGCCATGAGTTTAAATATGTTATGCAAAATATTATTTTGGAGATAGGTTTAAATTTTCATAATATTCCAAGCTATGGATAATTTATTATGAGTTTTTGAGTAAAAGAAATGGATATTTTGGTTTTTAATTAAGTTAAGGAATTAATTAATTAATTTTGGGCTGAAAATTTTATGTGATAAAGATATAATCATTTTGGAATTTATGTGAATTTTTGAGATTTTTCTCAAAAGATTTGGGTGAGTTCTGGATTTAATTAGAAAGATTAGTATTTAAGGATTAATTAAATACAAAGGGTTAGTTAATAATTTTTAATTAAATATTAGAGCATTGGGAATTACATGTAACAACAAATTCTAAAAAGAATTTTTATAAAGGTTTTGTTATCTAATAGAAAATTTACAACATAAGGGGTTGGATAAAAAGAAATTGCTTTACTTAGTTAAAAATCAGTTTTTAAGATAATTACAGCAACACCGCTTACCTTCGAACGCATTGATGCCTTCGAAAGCATTGATTTCTCTTCCCTTAGAACACTAAAGGAATAGGTGCATTGCTATAGTTAACATATACTAGAATAAAGGCAGAACGGTCCTTCCGCACCAATCAATAGTGTCGAAGGGGTCCCTCCGCATACATAAACTTTAATAAGTGTGCACTGCCGCATTAATTGATCCAACTATCATGGAAAGGACCTTTCACACTAGTAGATAGTGGCGAAGAGGTTCCTTCCACTCTTATATGTTCTGCAAGTATGTTATTCAATGAAGACAAAAGGAGTGTGTTGTACCAATCATTGGTGTCGACAACGTACCTTCCGCACCTTTAGACTTAAGTAAGTCCAACCATTACGGAAGGTACCTTCTGCACTAGTTTATAGTGTCGAAAGGGTCCTTCTGCATGCATGTTTAACTACAGCGGTGGAAGGGTTGTGACGCACCCAATCAATGGTGTCGACAGGGTCCTTCGGCATGGTTTCAAAGAAGTAGTGGAAGGGGCCTTTCGCATTGCTTAAGCAATGACTTCAAAAGGTCCTGTCGCTAGAGTAAAGTGGCAAAAGTTGGCATGCCACTTGTTTCAAACCCAATAGTTAAATGGAAGGGGATGGAGGGTTTGTTTGCTCCATGAAGTCGAAAGGGAGAGTGACGGAGGGTAACTCATGATGTCACAATGATCCAAAGGATATAGTCGAAAGCCTTATTTTCCAAATTAGAGAACATAATCTCATATTTTTGGTAGATACATGGCAATGTAAAAGAGTTTTGAAATGGCATTTAACTTTGAAATATTAAATGAAGCTTTCCTTAGTAAATTAGTAGGTTAAGAGTATTGACCACCATTCATTAGAAAAACGGATATATGGAAATACATTATGGATGTTTATATGATGTGATATCATTTGATCAGTTACCATGAATGTTTGTGTTATCATATTCACTTTATAACCCATTTAGGCATGTTGGGGAGGTAAAGGGTAGGATGACCAGCTAGGTTGATCCAATAGTGAATGTAAACTGAATCAAAAGACCATAGAGTTAAAAAAGGTTATTAATTAGCCCTTAAAAATATAATTTAAGGAATGGTATTGGTAGGAGCCAATTGGTTCTTGGTGATCCTGTGAAAACTATGTCCAGAATAAGTTATTGAAAGTCATCAATTGGTTCATAGGCAGCCCATGATAACTATGATATGAGAGATGTTATTGGTAGAAACTAATAGGTTCATAGTGACCCCATGAAAACTATGATTGGATGATGTTATGGGTACATACCAAGTGATCCCATGAAAACTATGAAACGGGGCAGATAGTCCGTAAGCTTGGAACATTTTATTAGTCAGCCCAAGAAAAAACTCATAGGTTAATAGTGACCTTAGAAACTATAACTTAAGACAAATAGTCAGGTGAATGGGGATGGGAAATCCAAAGCATATTGCATGTTTGCATATCATCATGATACATTCTATTATGTTATATCTTAACCATTGTTGATGTAGGTGCATAGTATATGGTTATTATAAATTGGGTTAAGATACCAGTGAGGGGAAAACCCGTTCCGCTAAGCGCCGTGGTCTCACTAGATATCTATATTGTTCGAGATGGTAGGTTATTATTCACACCAGACTTTTGGTCTGACTCTAAGTTTATGTTTTCCCCTTAAACTCTTGGGTGCTCAATTGATTTTGAGTATTTTAAGAGTTAAGATTTTCATGTTCTTCTTTAAACGAATAAGCTTCCAAAGACGTGCAGGAGGCAAGCTTGATAATAGGAGTTCTTTCTGTTTGATTCCGGTATGTAATGGATGTAATAGAAAAGTTATTTAGTGCCTATATTTTGACTTTGATCAACCATGGAGGCATCTTCATATGTTGCTCTTGGCGTAATTTGTAATAATTATATTTCTCTGAATGTGGTTTACGAATTGGGATTATGTAATGAATTTGAAATGCGATTTGAAATGGAATGAAAATTTTGTATTAAAATTTAGTTTAATTTTTTTTCATATCCATGTGTTTTTGGTATATCAATGTATCTAGCATTACCGTATTTGGTCACCGAAAAATAATAACCGTAGATGACTTCAGCATCTATAGCGGTTAGCTTTGGACCTCCAAATAGGGGATGCTACAAGTTGGTATCAGAGCATAGGTTTATGTAAATTTAAAAGAAATTTGAACCTAAACGATTTCCAAAACATAACCCAATGAATCAGAAAATGAGACCGGGGTTTGGTTTAACGCTATATTAACGTACTTGCATTATATATATAAGTATGTATTCCCCATTTCCCTGAGATCATGCTTTTGTATCTTACTAAGGTTCGTATACAGATATACGAGAAAGGAAGATACGGAGGCAGGAAATGGAAGAGGACATCTAGGTGGAGGAAGCACCACAACTAATGGAAATGCTCGATCCAATATTAGGAGGAATTCGGATCGATAGGCAAATGCTAATTCAAATGAAAATGATAATATAGGTGCTGAAACCCAGCCAGTAGATATGTGGATGATGTATTAGTTCTTCGTTGATCTGATGCAAGCTGGAGCAGCTGCAGGATTAGTTGGAGGAAACGCTACGAATGCTAGGGGAGCAAATCCTACAGCCCTAGTTGTCAATAACTATGCCAAGCTGAGCAGGGTTTACACCAGTCTTGGTGGGAAGCCATTTTTAGGAATAGAGGATGCTATTGAAATAGAAAATAAATTATTGCATTATGAAAGAATTTTCACTTACTTGGGATTAGATGATGAGCAGAAGAGGAGACTTGCTTCTAGGTAGTTGTAGGGAGCACTTTATTGGTGGAATGGTATTACTGTAGGAATTCCTGAGGAAGAGTTGAATTGGGTAGAGTTTCGAAGGAGATTCAAAGAGAGGTTCCTGTCTGAGGTTGCTAAGTCAGTACTAGTGAAGAAGTTCATGGACTTAGTGCAAGGTAAGGCGCCGGTGATTGAGTAGGCTACGAATTTTGACGAGTTGTCCAGATACGGATATGCTACCATTAACACTGTCATTAAAAGGAACTAGTAGTTTATTCGAGGGTTAAGACCCGAGATTACTAGGGTGACTTGCCACATCTCTGTGATACAAGTACAGTTGTAGTGGGGTTGACAATCAGGAATGAAGAGATGCTTTCTACTTTTAGGAAAGAGAAGCAGGTTGAAACCCAGGATTCTCAGGGCAAGAAGAGGAAATTCTTTAAGAAGAACGGAGCTGCCAAGAAGGTAAGAGCTGATCAAGTTTTCTTTAAGTGTGATAAGAAGGGAGATTTTGCCCACGAGTGTTAGACAAGCAAAGCGAAGAAGACTGCTGACAAGAAAGGAGTGAAATGCTTCAATCGTGATTAGATGGGGCACTATAAGAATTGTAACACCCTACACCTCTTAGTATACCCACAAAGGCACACTAAAAGATGTGGTGCGTTGTAGGTATTGCTAAAACTTATAGAGACTAAGATTCATAAGAAAAATAATTAAAACAGCGGAAACAATTAAAACAATAACTTATTTAAAATCAAACTCCATAAATACTTCATAAAACCAAATATGTCTCAAAACACCAAATATCAATGTCTAGTGAAAAATATTATCTCAGTCATAAATCATAGTACATAAAATAACCATCTCTCTCAAAAGAAAAGTACCAGTACATCAAATGAAATAAAAACTGAAAAAGAAGAAGTAGAATACATGAAGAAAGTCTCTGCAGCTGAACCTCCAGAAAACTCTGAAATCTCCTATCCCTGCCTCTGGTGGCCTATGAGGGGGAAAAGGGAAATAGGGAAGTGGATCAGACTAAAAGTCTGGTGAATGAAAATAATTAATATTATTCTTAAGCAAGATAAAGATAATAGACTTTGCAATAGTTCTAGTATAAAAGAAAATAAATGGAAGATAAAGCTGGGATAAAATACAGTTTAACTGTTTGCTTTGCTTAGATAGTTCGATTAGATTGTTTGCACTTTTCTTAGATAACTTCTTTGATTAGGCTGAATTCCTAATCCTACTTTAATTAGACTGAAGTCCTAATTCTACCCTTTTATGGACCTTCTATCTCTGATGTGCCTACTGCGGACTAGACCTAGTCCCTTTGCAAACAAAAGACACCTACGCCTACTGCGGAATAGACCCTGTTGGTCTTTACGCAGAAGAAACCTACTAAGCGCTTCGAACTCAATAACGACTTATCAACCAACATTGAGGCCGCGCGCTCGACCACCATTAGGTTCGCGCTATCTATTGCTCCCTCCCGATGACCTCTTATTTACCACTGCTCTAGTATAAGCGTGCCCTTGCCACACCTGTGCTATTGTGAGGCCATCTATGTCTAACTAAAAGGGAATTCTATTGGTACGGATCTTATCTAACAAACAAAATCTAGTTGCACCCCTTGTCCAAATCCCCATGATTTATTCTTCTATTTATTGACCTCTTATTAATGTAAATTTTAAAATAAGCCTCTATATCTGTAAAGGACTACCTCATTGGGCCTACAATATCGATCTTCTATATCTATAAAGGACTACCCCGTTGGGCCTACAATACAGGTCTTCTATATAAGTGAAGGACTACCCCGTTGGGCCTACAATACCGGTCTTCTATATCATGCTTATTAACTTAATCCAAGATCTAAGTTTATTAAAATAAGCCTCTTCTGTTATTTCTGCTTTATCTGTTTATTAACTTAACCCAAGGTCTAAGTATAAAAATAAGCTACTTTTTCCATTTCTTCTATTTTCTCTTTTTAGTTATAATTACATGTTATAACCATGCTTGCAAATATCTTAAATTTGCCTATTTTAGTCTAAGTCCAATTTGTTACGGTTCTTCTTATTTTACATCTCATTTTATGTAAATTTTGTGTTCTTATATTTTAGTCCATATTAACGAATTATTCTTTTATTTATTCCATTTGCGTAAAAAGGAAATTAAAAAGAAACTGACATTTACAGAAGAAATCCTAATCGTAGAATAGGTGTGAATAAAACGTAAATAACAATAAATAACTGTAAATAACGTAAATAACTGTAAATAATTGGAAAACCTATAATTGATGGTAAATAATTGCAAATAACTGAAATAGAATAGCTAAAAGAAAATAGACTGAAAAACAAGTCTAAAACTGTAAATAAACTTGCATAAAGGTTACTCTAAAATTGTAGAAAAACTACAACTATTGAAAATCCTATTATTTTAAATTACTTACAAATCTAAAATAATTACTAAACACTCACCTGTGGTCCTTAGCTCTTTCATTTGGCCTTCCCAGATCCACTTGAAGGGTATAAAATATTTTAATTAAAAAGATCTTCTCCTTGGAAAAATATTCCTTTTAGGGTCCAGCCTCAGGCAATGAACCCAGATGGAGAAAATCTGAATGAGAAAATAGCTAGGCCTAGAGCTTTATTGATAATGTCACTTGTGAATCTTAGACCATTGGATTTGGAGATTAAATCTGGTGCAACCACGTCATAGACTCGATAGGAACCGTCGGATGGAAGCACGGACGCACAAGATGGTGTAAAAATTGAAAAACACGTTACGATTTAACTTGGACAATTACTCGTCCAAATACTAAGGCGGGTCGACCTAGATGTCGACCCTTGTAGGAGTTAGGTCAACTTATAGGTTGACCTAGCTGATGGAAGGGTCGACCCAGCCCTATATATATATATATTCGTTTCTTCTTTAATTCATATCTTCTTCATACTAGCTCGGATTTTGATGATCTATATATGGAAATTGACCAGAAAATTACCATGGACACAATGGTGCAACTCCCATGGCTCAATTTTGATAATTTCAAAAAGTTATTTATCATTTAATTAATTCGTTAATTATTTACTATACCTTAAATTTTGGGTTGTTACATTCTCCCCTCCTTAAGGGTTTTCGTCCCCGAAATCTCTAAGGATGGAAGAATGAAATACATGTTTTCATCCAAGTTCTACAACCATCTACTCAACCATCGTCCATTGCATCCATTGTCCTTAAGTTTTTGTACTGGATTTATGATATATATGCAACTAGTGTAGTGTCAATGTCCCTAACTAATGCAAAAGATTAGGCGGTCTACTGATTTAGTCGACCTCCTTTTATGCAATCATGTCCGTGTCATGTATCCAAATGAATGCAATTTCCCTAATGATAACTGATAGTTCTATATGCATGCTACAGTCATCATCCAAATGCAACCATCATGTGATAATCATCCATTTATAACAACCATTGAAAATAAAATAAAATTGCAAATGCACACACATCCAAATGCATATGCTCTAGTGTCCTATTTAGGCCGATCCCTAGGAGATAATAGTGCCTAGTTTAAGTATATGCGTCCATTAGCATCCACTAGCAACCACTTGCAACCACTAGTATCCATCATACATAACATGTTCTAATAACATGTTTACATCAAATCCTACCATCCATATGTTAAATCCTAAGTTCTACCCTTCCAAAGGATAATATATGAAAGGACCTATTCAAAGCTAAAGATGGAAATTCTAAAACTTACTATCGAATAGATGCAAATAAAAGGTACGAATCTTCTCTTCAGCTTCCCATGTAGCATCCGCAACATCATCTCTCCACTACACCTTCACTAACGGGACTTCTTTATTCCTAAGCTCTTGATGTCTTGTCCAATGATCTTTGCAGGAATACGACGAACCAATGCTTCCCTTTCTACTTCCACTTCCTCCAACCGACTAGGCTCCAAAATCTCTTCTGAGTCATGTAAGCACTTTATCAAGTGTGAAACATGAAAAACGTCGTGCACTCCTGCAAGCCTCTTTGGTAGCTTCACTTGATACGCCATCTTCCCTACTCTCTCTACAATGTGGAACGGTCCTATAAATCTGGTGGCTAACTTTCCACTCGATCCAAACCTTACCACCTTCTTTAGTGGGGATACTTTAATGAAAACTATGTCTCCAACCTCAAACTCAATATCTCTCCTCCGCTTATCTGCATAAGATTTCTACCTATCTTGGGCTGTCTTCATCCTCCTTCTAATCAAATCCACCTTCTCTGAGGTCTCCCTAACCATGTTAGGACCAAGTAGCCACCTCTCCATAACTCCACCCAGCATGAAGGTGACTTGCAAGGTCTCCCATAAAGAGCTTCAAATGGTTCCATCCCAATGCTAGCTTGAAAGCTGTTATTATAAGCGAGCTCCACCAAAAGAAGATGCTCCTCCCAAGTTCCTCCAAAATCTAGAATGCACATCCTTAACAAATCTTCAAGCACTCTATTACCTCACTCTGTTTGGCCATTCATCTAAGGGTGATAGGCCATACTCAATCTAAGTTGCGTCCCTAAATCTTTTTGCAAGCTTCTCCAAAACTCGCTGGTAAAAATAGGTTCTCTATCGCTCACTATGCTAGAGGGAACTCCATGAAGTTGGACTATCTCACGAACATACAGGGATGCCAAATAAGATGTCATCCTCTTAATCTTGACCGAAATGAAGTGGGCACTCTTGGTTAACCGATCTATAATCACCCAAATGCTAGTATTCCCCTTCCTAGATGGGGTAAACCATCTATAAAGTCCATCAAAACGCTCTCCCACTTCCATTCGAGCGCATCCAATGGCTGAAGTAATCCATCGGGCTTCTGCTGCTCCGCCTTAACCCTTTGGCACACAAAACACTTAGTCACAAACTCTGCCACGTCCTTCTTCATGCCACATCCTTCTTCATGCCACTCTAATAAAACATCCTCTTCATGTCCCTATACATCTTATCACCACCTAGATGAATAGTCATACAAGAATGGTATGTTTCCTCTAAAACAGCTCTCAACAAATCACTAGCGCATGGGATACAAAGTCTTCCATCTCTCCTTAGCCACCCTTTACTATCCCTGGAATAGCATTGGATATGTCTAGAGACTTCTCCTCTGCTACTCCTATCCATAATATCCATAAGCTATGAATCCTCTCGCTGCCTCGAGCTAATCTAATCTACAAGGGTAGGCCTCACCTCAAGTGCTGCTAACAATCCCGGGGTAATGTCCGTAAAGGGCTTAAAATCAAAAATAGAAATAAACTCTAGGTTCCTCCACTCCACGAAAATCGGACTAAGGGTTGCTTTCTTCCTACTCAACGCATCCGCAACCACGTTTCCGTTCCCAGGGGTATAAGCTATCTCAAAGTCGTACGATGCCAAAAACTCCATTCGTCGTTGCTGCCTCAAGTTCAAATCCTTCTGTGAGAATGGATACTTCAATGACTTATGGTCAGTGAAAAGCTCAAACCTCTCTCCTAGCAGGTAATGCCTCCAAGACTTGAGTGCAAAAACTATAGCAGCTTACTCCAAATCATGGGTAATGTAGTTCTTCTCATGAGTCTTCAACTGTCTATTTCCATAACATACTACCCTCCCTTCTTTTATCAACACCACTCCTAGACCCGTCCCACATGCATCAATGTATACTGTAAAAGTCTTAGCTCTATCGGGTAAAACTAACACTGGTGCACCAGTATGGGCTCTCTTTAGCATTGTGAAGGAATCATCATAATCCACGTTTCACACGAATGCTTATTCTTCTTAGTGAGGCGAGTAAGTGGTGTTGAAATCTTGGCAAAATCCTTGATGAACTTCCTATAATAGCCAGCCAATCCTAGGAAGCTCTAACCTCGGTAATGTTCTTGGGGCCTTCCAATCTTGCACTGCAATTACCTTAGCGAGATCAACAGCCAAACCCTCTCTTAAGACTACGTGCCCCAAGAAACATACCTCCTCTCGCCAAAAGTGACTTCAAGAACTTTTCCCTCAACTGATGAACACGAAGTGTTCATAGAACCTCCTCTAAATGAACAGTATGCTCCTCCATACCCTTGGAAAACACCAAAATGTCATCCACAAACACTACTATGAACTTATTTAGGACACCTCTAAAAACACGGCTCATCAAATCTATAAAATAAGCTGGAGCATTGGTTAGCCCAAAAGGCATAGCCAACCACTCAAAGAATTCGTCGGGTGTCCTAAATGCCGTCTTATCAATGCTATCATCAGTGACTCTAAGCTGATGAAATCCAGTGGCTAAATCAAGCTGAGAAAATATTAAAGAGCCAACCAATTGGTCGAAAAAGTCATCTATCCTAGGACAACAGTTCTTCTTTGTGAGCTTATTCAACTCTCTATAGTCTACGCAAAGTCGAAGGGAACCATCCGCCTTAGTAGCAAAGACGATTGGCACTCCACGCTCAAATATGCTCCTCCTAATGAAACCTTTCTCCAATAGCTCACGAATCTGCTTGCTTAACTCCTTCCTCTCACTAGGTGCCATGTGTCTCATGGGCAATGCTACTGGCTTAGCATTGTCGGTCAAATAGATCCTGAAGTCGATCTCTCTCTTAGAGGGTAGTCCCCTAACCTCCTCAAAGACATTCGAAAAATCTCTGACGACCAGAACTGAATCTAACACTACGGATGATGAATCGAGGGCATAAAGGAAACTCAACAAGACTGACCCCTATGGGTCTCAAGAAACCTCAAGAGTCCTACCACTGCATGTCTCTAGTCTAACAACTCTCCTCTCATAGTCTAATATCGCTCCATATATGGATAGCCAATCCATCCCCAAAATAATCCCATACCCCGAAATTCCCAATACATAGGCGTCGCAATCAAACTCTACGTCTAGAATAAAAAATTTCAAACCCCTACAAATCATAGACAAGTGTGCCGATCCTCCTATGGGGTTTGAAACAACAATGGGGTCTACTACTAAAGAGATGTCTAAGTGCAAACAATCTACCAAAGAAATAGAGATGAAAGAGTGTGATGCTCCAAAATTGAAAAGAGTCCGAATGGGAAAATCAAAAATAGAAATCAAACCTTCCACGGTGACTTTCCTACCTCTCTTGGGTCCGCTGCTAGAAGGTACTACATCCAAAGCCTTAACCTGTGCTGCCGATTCACCCGCTCCCTGCCCCGTCTTCTAAGGGCAAACTCTACTAATACGACCGGGCTATCCACAATTATAACACTTTCCCTTCATCTTCTCTCTCTTGCAGTCTTTCGCAAAATGACCAAGCAATCTGCAGTTATTGCACTTTACTCCTTTCTTTATCTGCTTCTAAGGGCCTTCCCTTTTCTTCTTGTTCTTCCACCATTTCTTCTTAGAACTTTCCGACTTTGGGACTTCCTTAGACTCTCCCTCCTTAGCTGCATTAGACATAAGTGCCACCTCCGCCAATGACTCATAAGTAGCTTTTATCAGTACGTGAGTCAACAACAACCCTTGAAGGAGTTGATTCAATCCCTTTGAAAAATTCAAGGCCTTCTTGTGCAGTGTATTCACTAACTCCATTCCAAACCACGACAACTCATTAAATTGGTTGATATACTCCTTAACAGAAAGACTACCTTGCTTCAAGCCAATAAACCGTTCCAACTGCACACTCTCTTCTACTTGTGACAAAAACTTCCTCCCAAATCTCTCTCAGAATCCAAACCATCCAATATCTCTTCCTTCCAACACAACAACGTCCCACCAATAAGAAGCCTCTCCTTTCAACTGCCAAGATGCAAGCTGAACTCTCTGCTGATCCTCCAGTCCCAATAGCCCGAATATTCTTTTTGTGTTTCTTAACCAAGCTCGTGCCTCCACAAAATTCTCCATACCGAAAAATGTCTTGCCTCCTAAATTGGCGAAATCCTTGCATAGCTTAGAGAAATCGGCTGCTGCAAGTGGGTTGATGGGATTCCCACCCGCTGGTGCTGGATTGGGTGCTTGCCCTTGCACCTCTGGAGTCATAGCTTGCAGGTATCCATAAAATCAGGCTGGGACTTGGATGCCCTCTGGAAGATTAGGGGCATCCGCCATTCTATGCAAAGAAAAAGAGAATTTAGGCTCGAAAGAATCAAAGGAAGATTGAACTGGACTTTGAGGGGATTTTTATAAAAAACTCTTTTATACTTGAAAACTATTTCTAAGAGTTTCTTTCTGCAAAATACTTTAAAACAAGTTATTTTGAAAAATACTTTACTTTTTAAAACAAATTTTTAGGAATCTTGTAACCTTAGGGTCTGATACCAAATGTAACACCCTACACCCCTTAGTATACCCAAAAAAGCACACTAAAAGATGTGGTGCGTTGTAGGTATAGCTAAAACTTACAGAAACTAAGATTCATAAGGAAAATAAATAAAACAGCGGAAATAATTAAAACAATAACTTATTTAAAATCAAACTCCATAAATACTTCATAAAACCAAATATGTCTCAAAATAACAAATATCCATGTCTAGTGGAAAATATTATCTTAGTCATAACATCAGAGTACATAAAATAACCATCCCTCTCAAAGAAAAGTACCAGTATATCAAATGAAATAAAAACTGAAAAAGAAGAAGTAGAATACATGAAGAAAGTCTCTACAGCTGAACCTCCAGAATACTCTGAAATCTCCTATCCCTGCCTCTAGTGGCCTATGGGGGGAAAAGGGAAATAGAGGAGTGGGTCAGACTAAAAGTCTGGTGAATGAAAGTAATTACTAGTATTCTTAAGCAAGATAAAGATAATAGACTTTGCAATAGTTCTAGTATAAAAGGAAATAAAGGAAAGATAAAGCTGGGATAAAATACGGTTTAACTGTTTGCTTTGCTTATATAGTTCGATTAAATTATTTGCACTTTTCTTAGATAATTGCTTTGATTAGGCTGAATTCCCAATCCTACTTTAATTAGGTTGAAGTCCTAATTCTACCCTTTAATCAGCATTCTATCTCTACTGTGCCTACTGTGGACTATACCTGGTCCCTCCGCAATGGATGCAGACTAGACCCCTCGTGTTGGTCTCTACGTAAAAGACACCTACGCCTACTACAGACTAGACCTATTCGTCCCTACGCAGAAGACACCTATTAAGCGCTTGGAACTCAGTAATGACTTTTAAACCAACATTGAGGCTGCACGCTCGACCACCATTAGGTTCGCGCTATCTATTGCTCCCACTTGTTGACCTCTTATTTACCACTGCTCCAGCATAAGCATGCCTTTGCCTCATTTGTGCTATTGTGAGGCCAGCTGACTAAAAAGGAATGTTGTTGGTATGGGTCTTATCTAACAAACAAATTCTACTTGCGCCCCTTGTCCAAATCCCCATGATTTGAACTTCTATTTATTGACCTCTTATTAATGTAAGTAATTAAAATAAGCCTCTATATCTGTAAAGGACTACCCCGTTGGGCCTACAATACCGATCTTCTACATCTGTAATGGACTACCCCTTTGGGCCTACAATACAGGTCTTCTATATCAGTAAAGGACTACCCGGTTGGGCCTACAATATCAAACTTCTATATCTTGTTTATTAACTTGATCTAAGTTTATTAAAATAAGCCTCTTATGTTATTTCTGCTTTATCTGTTTATTAACTTAACCCAAGGTCTAAGTATAAAAATAAGCTACGTTTTCCATTTCTTCTATTTTATCTTTTTAGTTATAATTACTTGTTATAACCATGCTTGCAAATATCTTAAATTTGCCTATTTTAGTCTAAGTCCAATTTGTTACGGTTCTTCTTATTTTACATCTCATTTTCTATAAATTCAGTGTTCTTATATTTTAGTCCATATTAACGAATTATTCTTTTATTTATTCCATTTGCGTAAAAAGGAAATTAAAAAGAAACTGGCATTTACAGAAGAAATCCTAATCGTAGAATAGATGTGAATAAAACGTAAATAACTGTAAATAACGTAAATAACTGTAAATAATTGGAAAAACTATAATTGATGGTAAATAATTGCTAATAACTGAAATAGAATAGCTAAAAGAAAATAGACTGAAAAAAAGTCTAAAACTGTAAATAAACTTGCATAAAGGTTACTCCAAAATTGTAGAAAAACTACAACTATTGAAAATCCTATTATTTTAAATTACTTAAAAATCTAAAATAATTACTTAACGCTCACCTGTGGTCCTTAGCTCTTTCATTTGGCCTTCCCAGATCCACTTAAAGGGTATAAAATATTTAAATTAAAAAGATCTTCTCCTTGGAAAAATATTCCTTTTAGGGTCTAGCCTCAGGCAATGAACCCAGATGGAGAAAATCTGAATGAGAAAATAGCTAAGCCTAGGGTCTTATTTATAGTGTCACTTGTGGATCTCAGACCGTTGGATTTGGAGATTAAATCTGGTGCAACCACGTCATAGGCTCGATAGGAACCGTCGGATGGAAGCATGGACGCACGAGATGGAGTAAAAATCGAAAAACACATCATGATTTAACCTGGACAATTACTCATCCAAAATACTAAGGCGGGCCGACCTAGGTGTCGACCCTTGTAGGAGTTAGGTCGATCTAGTTGATGGGAGGGTCGACCTAGCCCTATATATATAAATATTCGTTTCTTCTTTAATCCATATCTTCTTCATACTAGCTCGGATTTTGACGATCAATATATGAAAATTGACCAGAAAATTACCACGGACACAGTGGTGCAACTCCCGTAGCTCAATTCTAATAATTTCTCAAAGTTATTTTATCATTTAATTAATTCATTAATTAATTACTATAGCTTAAATTTTGGGTTGTTATAAGAATCAGTGTCCAGAACCAGTCAGAGTGGACAAGGGAAAGGTTTTTGCTTTAGAACCATCATCTTCTAGACCAATCGTTGCTGAGAACGGAAAGACTATGATGGAAGGTATGCTTTTGATTTATAGTATACCAGCTAGGGTACTATTTGATACTGATGCATCGCATTCATTTATATCTTAGTGTTTGGTAGATAAGTTATGTTTAGAACCCTCATACCTTGTAACTTCCTTATGGGTTGCAAATCCGATAGGAGGGTATGCAACTTTAGGGATAAGATGTGACCAGTTAGAACTTGATTTGTTAGGTCATAAGTTTGCATGAAGTTTGTATGTTTTTGATTTCGTAGGCTTCGGGATCATTTTAGGTATAAATTGATTAGATAGATATAATGCTAGGATATTTTACCTAGATAGGAAAATATAGCTAAGACACCTTAATAGTCATAACCGAATTATATACTCAGTGGAGAATTCAGATTTGAGTGTGTGTGTGCATTGTTAGGTGCTATGAAAGTAGAAGATGTATTGAATCAAGTTTTTCTAGCAAAAGAGTTTGCAGATGTTTTTGAGCCAGTCACAGGACTACCACTGAAGCGAGCTATTGAGTTTCAAATAGATCTTGTGCCAGGAACAAAACCTGTAAGTAGACTACCTAAAGGGATGGCACCTACCTAGATGTAGGAGTTAAAGGTGCGGCTAGTGGATTTAGAGGGAAAGAATTTTATTAGGCCAAGCAGTTCACCTTGGGGAGCAGCCACGATGTTCATGAAGAAACCTGATGGGTCATTAAGGATGTGCATCGACTACCATATGTTGAACGAGAGGACCATCAAGAACATATATCCTTTGCCGGGAATCAATGACTTATTTAATCAGTTGAGTGGAGCCAGAGTATTTTCTCAATTGGATTTGGCGACAGGTTTCCATCAGCTAAGAGTGGCAGAGGACAGTATTCCAATAACGGCTTCGGACTAAGTATGGTTTGTACGAGTGGTTAGTGATGCCATTCATGTTAACAAATGCACCAGCTTTCTTCGTGGATTTGATGAACTGGGTTTTCCAAGAGCACTTAGACAGGTTTGTATTAGTATTCATAAATGACATCTTAATATACTCTAAGGATGAAAGAGAGCATGAAGTTCATCTTAGAGTGGTGCTTGAGACACTGAGGCAACATCAACTAAAAGCAAAGTTTTCAAAGTGTCATTTCTGGAAGAAAGAAGTTAAGGTTCTTGGTCACGTAGTTTCATAGAAGGGTTTATCAGTTGATCCAGATAAGATCAAAGCTATTAACAACTAGAAGAGACCAGAGATGGTGATTGAGATTAGAAGTTTTCTTGGGCTTGCTGGTTACTACCGGAGGTTTATTAAGGATTTCTCGTGGATAGCACCACCTTTGACTATGCTAACCAGGAAAGACGTGAAGTTTATTTGGTCTAACAAATGTGAAGGAGCTTTCCTTAAAGAATTTATTGACAAATGCACCTGTGTTAGTAGTTAGAAATGAGAATCAAGGATTAGTGGTGTATACAGATGCATGTGGAACTGAATTAGGAGCTGTATTGATGTAGAAAAGTATAGTTATTGCCTACGCTTCACGACAACTTAGACTGCATGAAGTGAGATATCCTACTCATGATCTAGAGTTGGCAGCTGTGATATTCACATTGAAATTATGGAGACATTATCTCTTAGGGGACAGATTTGAGTTATACATGGATTATAAGTCCTTAAGGTACTTATTCTCTCACTAGGAGTTAAATTTGAGACAATAGAGGTGGCTGGAGTTTTAAGCAGCATATGATTTTGGTATAGAGTATACGCCCGGGGAAGAAAATAAAGTACCGGATGCTCTTAGCAGAAAACATTAGAATGTGGTATTAGCTATGTTAGTAGAGTGGAAGGACCTGGAGGCTTTGACTACTTGTACTGTGGAGTTAATATCGACTGCTAGATCTAGTCAGAGCACTGCCACGTTATCCTACTTGGAAGTCTTACCAGTTCTGACTGAAAGGATTGCTTCTAAGTAGAAAGAGGATCCATGGATGGCCAAGAAGATTAGAAGACTTGAGGTTGAACTGGAGATTGATGATCTAAAGGGTTTTGGTCTTGACTAGAGGGGATGGTTGAGAAAGAAGGGACGGTTGTGTGTTCCGATGTTGTGGACCTAAGGAGAGAAGTTCTTAGGGAATGTCATCGATTGAAATTTATGATTCATCCTAGAGGGACCAAGATGTATCAGGATATGAAGAGGAGTTTCTACTAGGAAGGTATAAAGAGGGATGCTGGCTTGTGGGTAAAGCAGTGTGTGAACTGTTAACAAGTAAAGGCCGAACATCAGAAGCCGAGTGGGTTGCTTCAACCTTTGAAGATACTAGTTTGAAAATGATATTTGATACCCATGGATTTTATAGATGGGTTGCCAAGGTCGAATCGAGGAAATGAAAGTATATAGGTCATAATGGACAGATTGACCAAGAGTGCCCATTGCATTCTAGTCAAATCAAGTAAGATGGCACTTGTTTTGGCTAAATTGTTTATGGAGAACATAGTTACACTACATGGGGTTCCTAGTGGTATAGTGAGTGATAGAGATACTTTATTTACTAGCGAGTTCTGGAAGAGTGTATACAATGTGTTAGGTACAAGCTCAAGATGAGTACTGCTTATCACCCTCAGATAGATGGGCAGACAGAGAGAGTCAACAAGGTACTCGAGGATTTGTCGAGAGCTTGTATGCTAGATTTTGGTGGATTATGGAAAGATCACCTACACTTAGTTGATTTTTCCTATAATAACAGTTATCAAACTTGTATAGGAATGGTTCCTTTCGAAGCTTTATATGGAAGGTGATGCAAGTCACCAGCATGTTGGTTGGAAACTTGAGATAGATTAGTCTTAGGTCCAGATTTGGTAAGAGAGGCAACAAATAAGATTGAGTTGATCCGAGGTAGGATGAAGGAAGCTCAGTCTAAACAAAAGAGTTATGCAGATAAGAGGCGTAGGGATCTAGAGTTCTTAGTTGGAGATAGGGTTTTCATTAAAGTATCACTGATGAACAGTGTGGAACGATTTAGAAAGTCAGTGAAATTAACACCAAGATATTTTGAACCATTCCAATTTATAGAGAGGATCGGAAAGCCCGCATACAGAGTAGAGTTGTCGAGCAGTTTGGCAGGTGTCCATAATGTGTTTCATGTGTCTCATTTTCATAAGTATGTGCATGATCAAGAGACTACTATTCCTCTAACTACATTGGAAGACCTAATAGTAGAACCAGATCTAACTTTTGTTAGGCAGCCAGTTCGGGTTGTAATGAGAGATGAGAAGAGGTTAAGAAACAAGTAGTCAAGTTGGTGAAAGTTCAATGGAGCGACAACAAAAAAGATTGTACTTGGAAGACAGAAGACTGGATTAGAGATACTTATTTTGATCTATTATACGGGTATGTTCTATATTTGTTATATATAGACTGTTTGCTAGTCAAGTAGGCTAGTATGGTAGTTAGGAGATGTTACAGATGATTGCTATGCTTAGTATATAGTCCTTGCTGAATTTCGAAGACGAAATTCTTTAAGGAGGGGAGCTTATAACACCCTTAATTTTAAATATCATTATTTAGGAGATTTAATTAGATAAATTAATTAGAATAATGCAGAGACTAGAGTGATAAGGGAATTGAGAATTGAAAACTAATTAAGGTCATACCTTAACTAAATTAATTAATGAGAAAGTGTTATGACTTAAAAACTTAGAATAAGGCAAGGGCAATATGGGAATAGCCGAACCCCATAACCCCTAAAAGCCCTTACCATATTCTCATTCTCAATTACATTCTTACAAAACAAAAACATAAACAAAATAAAAACAAGGCCGGCAATAACCTAAGGAGAAGAGGAGCTTAAAAATCAATTAGAGGCTAAGATTCAAGCTAGGAAGATTAAAGTATAGAACAAATCTCAAGTTCCTTATCTAGACAAGGTGAATAATGATATAAACTATCTCATATAAGTCATCTTGAATGTTTTAATTTGGGTTTGAGGTTTAAAACCATATGATTGGATAAATGATGATATGTTTTGATTTAAATGCCATGTTATAATTTAAACAAGGATTTTGTGGAATAATATAGTTCGGTTTTAAGGCTAAAATCATGCAAAATGATTTCCAAATGCCATGAGTTTTGAATATGTTATGTAAAACATTATTTTAGAGATGGGTTTAAATTTTCATATTATTCCTAGATATGGATAATTTATTATGAATTTTCGTGCGAAAGAAATGGATATTTTGGGTTTTAATAAAGATAAGGAATTAATTAATTATTTTTGGTATGAAAATTTTATATGATAAAGAAATTATCATTCTGGGATTTATGTGAATTTCTGAGATTTTTCTCGAGAGATTTGGGTGAGTTTTGGATTTAATTAGAAAGCTTAGTATTTATGATTAATTAAATACAAGGTGTCAGTTAATAATTTTTAATTAAATACTGGAGCATTGGGAATTACATGCGGCAGCAAATTTTAAATAGAATTTTTATAAAGGTTTTGTTATCCAATAGAAAATTTACGACATAAGGGGTTAGGTAAAAAGAAATTATTTTACTTATTTAAAAATCAGTTTTTAAGATAATTACAACAACGCCACTTGCCTTCGAAAGCATTGATTTCGCTTCCCCTAGTACACTATGGGGATAGGGGTGTCAATGTAGTTAACATATACTAGAGTGAAGGTGGAAGGGTCCTTCTACAGCAATCAATAGTGTCGAAGGGGGCCCTCCGCATACATACACTTTAATAAGTTTGCACTACCGCATTAATTGATCCAACTACCATGTAAAGGACCTTTCACACTAGTAGATAGTGTCGAAAGGTTTCCTTTTGCTCTTATATACTCCGCAAGTATGTTAATCAATGAAGAGGGAAGGGTGTGCCACACCAATCAATGGTGTCAACAGCATACCTTCCGCACCTTTATACTTGAGTAAGTCCATCCATTATGGAAGGTACCTTCCGCACTAGTTAATAGTGTCGAAAAGGTCCTTCTACATGCATGTTTAACTACAGAGGTGAAAGGGTTGTGATGTACCCAATCAATGGTATCAACAGGGTCCTTTCGCATGGTTTCAAAGAACTAGTGGAAGGGGCCTTCCGCATTGCTTAAGCAATGATTTCGAAAGGTTTCACCGCTAGAGCAAAGTGGCGAAAAGGGCATAGCCGCTTGTTTCGAACCCATTAGTTAAATGGAAGGGAACGGATGTCTTGTTTACTCCATGAAGTCGAATGGAAGAGTGACGGATGGTAACTCATGATGTCAGAATGATCCAAAGGATATAGTCGAAAGTCTTAGTTTTCAAATTAGAGAACCCAATCTCATTTTTAAGGTAAATACATGGCAATGTAAAAAAGTTTTGAAATGGCATTTAACTTTGAAATATTAGTGGAAGCTTTCTTTAGTAAATTGGTAGGTTAATAGTATTGAGCACCTTTCATTAGAAAAACGGATATATGGAAATAAACTATGGATGTTTATATGGTGTGTATCATTTGATCAGTTATCATGAATATCTGTGTTATCATATTCACTTTATAACCCATATGGGAATGTTGGGGTGTTAAAGGATAGGTTGACCAGCTAGGTTGACCTAATAGTGAATGTAAACTGTATTAAAAGGCCATGGAGTTAAAAAAAGTTATAAGTAGCCCATAAAAAATTATAATTTGAGGAACGGTATTGGTAGGAGCCAATTGGTTCTTAGTGATCCCATGAAAACTATGTCCGGAACAAGTTGTCGAAAGAGATAAATAGAATCATAGACAGCCCATTAAAACTATGATATGAGATGTTATTGGTAGAAATTCAATAGGTACATAGTGACCCCATGAAAACTATGATTAAATGATGTTACTGGTAGACACCAATAAGTTCTTAGTTGTAACGACCCATAATTTTACCACTTTGAAAATGGAATATTTAATTAATTTTAAATATAGCTTTATAAGTTAAATGAACTTGTTTTAATTAGTTAAAGATGATAAGAAATTTATTTTCAAGTTTTGTTTACATAAATAAATAGTTTGAATTAAAAACTGAAAAATATGACCAGAAATCGGATCTCGAAATCTCAACGGTTTGACAAATGGAAATTGATTTAAGTTGTTGCAATATTGTTTGTACATGCACACACATACACATACACACATATATGTATATCACAATTAGTAAAATCAAAGCTAAAGAAAATATATAATATTTTTTACAAAAAGTAAGTGAAGAAGGTAACATCTAATCACCATTAAAACATGGAAAGCAAACATCAAATCCACCATTAATGCATGTCATTCCATCTTAAGATATTTTGCAGTATGTCTTATCACATTACATCTCATTAATGCATGCACTTGAGTATGGTGACAAGGATTTGATGTTGAAGTGATGTGGTGTAAGAGATATTTTGATAATATCTAAGGGTAATTTAGTAATTTGCCATATTTTCCTAAGGCTATAAATAAGACCCTAAGGCTTTACAAATTCACACATCTCATTCCATCTTCTTCTTCTTCTTCTTCACCTCTTCTGTAATGGCTTCCATCGCCTCCATCCACTCATTCATAGGCCTATCCATCTAGAAGTAATAATCCAAGTGATCGTGAGCTAAAAGTTCGAGTTAGCAAAGCTATAGCCAATTTTTAGTTAGTCGATTAAATCCGAGGTGAGTAAACTCCTAAACTATCATATTATATGCTATTGGATGTTATATATGTTTGATTATGATGATTAATGATGGTTGTTTAATGTGAATGTTGAATGTATATGCAGGTCACGAAAATACACGTCGATAAGCACAAAAGAAATCACTTTCCTTTATTTAATGAATTAGTGTATATGGAATGTTAAACCTCTTTAAAATTGTTTAAAAATATGAAATAGATTATAAAATATTTTAAATTGTTTTAAAAGTGATAAAAATGAGTTTTCAAATGATAAAAAAAGTTGTTTTGATCAATATAGCTTAAAAAACACTTTTCGCAGCATTTTCTTTAACTTTTGAAATGTAGTTTTAAACACAACCGTTCTTTTCCAAATCTTTTGTAAATATATTCAAATGATTAATAAAGTATTTTAAATATGATTTGAATGATTTATGGAATGGTTAAATATTAAATGATTTATAGTCGATCAAATTACTTGACCGCCTTATGGGTGTCAAAGAGATAGTGTCTAGGCTTGAGTTGGAAGACCAATTTCCTGCTCTCCCTGGCTATCCGGACTGGCCCGACGGATGGGATAGTAAATTTGATTTACTCGAATCAAAATTTTCCAAAGTTAAAGGATATAATTCTCCAAATATAAATTACTTGAATTTTATGGAGATAATATTCTTGTACTCGGTGTTAAAGCCCAAAGATGGAACTCATACTATTCGTGGAATTTAAAGGGTGCTTTCACCGTTATTCCGCCCATAGTATTTGTTGAATACGGGAATTGATATTGAGTAGAATTAGGTGATTTCTTTAGATTCTGCTCACTTAACATTTACTGGTTTTGGATTAACATCCTAGAGAACATGCTTTTAACCGAATTAAAATTATGATTTTTGAATTAGGAAATCTTTGTTAAGATTTAAATGAAATGAATTGGAAATATTTTTCTAAATAAAATATGAAAGGCTTTGGAATTATTCCATGATTTAAAAAGGTTTAAATTAACCAAAAGGATTTGATAAATGAGGCTTGATGATTCCATATACTTTGAGAAAGATAAAGAAATATTTCAATGAATATATCTCTAAGATATATCTATGAATGAATAGGAATATGAATTAAATTGAATAATGATTGATAATCAGATATGAACTTAACATCTTTTTAATCGATGATTTGTTCGAAGGAACCAGGGTCGGATTTGGGAAATTCCTATTCGCAGACCACTACGAACCAATTTACGTGTTCGAAGTGAAGACATGGATACTATATTAAGGATTTTCATAATGAAGGACTGCTTGTTGATCATTTGGGGATAAACTCACAATATACATATAGTAGCAGTAGTCTCTTCGTTATGAAATATCCAATGCAAGGACTAATCGCTACTAATCCTAGGAGTAACTCTCAATAGGATGTGGTAGGAGAGTGCCTTCGGTTTGTCCTATTCCTGGACAACTTGCATGGACGAATGTCTGACGTTGCAATTGTAATTACATTGGTTGATTTATATGAACGTATCATCTGATTGGTGGCGGAGAAGGCAACTTCTCTTAGCTTAACACCCTTTCCTGAGACATACGAGCTTAGGAGTTATACGTTTGTAGAAATCAGTTCTATGATTTTGGATTGGCAATGTGGCATTCAAAGTAGAATGTGCTATGAGTAAGGTAATCGTTACCTCGAGCCTCATCACCTGGAAATGACTAAAACAGGGTAGATGTGGAATAGCTAAGTGGGTCGCTCCCATTAGGATATAGTCATCACCTTTCTAGATATATTTATTCATGCTATGACGTCAGGTTTTAAATTAATGTGGTGTATGCAAAGAGAGCTCTCGGGTAGGTCGGGAATGATCGGGATGATGACATATTCGGTACTATCTATGGTAAAGGTAGGTTGGTTCTTTGTTGGTAGAGGTTGGAGCCTCAGGTGCATTTTCCTAGAGATGTACTGTCGGAAGGTAGTCTCTTACCTTGTCATTGTATGTAAATCAATTCTCCAATAAGTGCCTTCGGATTTGATTGTAGAGCCTAGTATGATGGAATTTAATAATGTAACAATTTTGGCTAAGATAATGTATACTTACTTGAAAAGTGATTTCAAAAGAATGTCATTAAAAATAATATCCACATATTCTGCGTAGCAAATGTTTTGGTGATCATAAGATAAAACCCCATTTCGTGTTTATGTGCGGCATGGTCTTATGAGATACCTTTTGTTTTCAAACATCGTATTTTGAGTTTCTCACACCAGTCTCACGACTGACCCGGAGTTTATTTTCTTTTTCCCCTTAAACTCTGGGTGCCCTATTTTCTTAGGCAGCCAACTAGTTAGGTAAGCTTGGAGAATTTTGGAATGGAGCATGGAGCATGGAGCATGGAGCATTTTGGGTCTTTTTGAAGTCATCTGTCACTTTCTGCTGTGTTTGTATTATGTATTAGTATTTACCAACACTGTAAGGATAGGTAGTTATAACTATCCAAGTTGAGTTAGTACTTGTCATAACTTTGATGGAACAATTTGGAGTAATTGCATGTACTACTCATATGTATAATTATGTGTTGAATACGATGTGAGATTCTATTATTGTCTATCTTCTATCTTTATTTCTTTACCCCATGATAATCTGCCTCTCCGGCACTTGGATTTACGGTACATGAATACCGAGGATGTATTAGTGTCAATTTTTTAGAGTCGAGGAGGTGGGTCATCACATTAGTGATCCTATGAAAACTAGGAAATTGGACAGATAGTCTGTAAGCTTGGAATAGGTTATTAGTCAGCTCATGAAAGCTAATAGGTTAATAGTGACCCTAGAAACTATAACTTGAGACAGATAGTCAGGTGAATGGGGATGGTAATCGAGAGCATATTGCATGTTTGCAAATCATCATGATCATTTTATTATGTTATGTCTTAACTATTGTGGATGGAGGTGCACAGTATATGGTTATTATAAATTGGGTTAAGATACTAGTAAGGGGAAAACCCATTTCGCTAAGCGGCGTGGTCTCACTAGATATCTATATGGTTCGAGATGGTAGGTTATTATTCACACCAAACTTTTTGTCTAACTCGAAGTTTATGTTTTTCCCTTAAACTCTCGGGTGCTCAATTGATTTTGACTAGTTCAAGAGTTAAGGTTTTCAGGTTCTTCTTTAGACAAATAAGCTTTCGGAGACGTGCAGGAGGATAGCTTGCTATTAGGAGTTCTTTCTGTTTGATTCCACGATGTAATGGATGTAATGGCAAAGTTATTTAGTGCCTATATTTTGTAACATCCCATACCTAGAGACCAAAAGCTAAGCGCTACAAATGCTGCAGTCATCTATAGTATTAACTTTTGGTGAAAAAATACTGTAATGCTAATGGTATCTATAATATTAAAAGCACTTAAATATGAACAAAATCACAGATTTCAAACAAACATTATTTTACTGACTACATTTCAAAACAAATTCATATCCAAGTTACATAATCGCAAAACGTTTCTCAGGCAATGATCAAATATAATTTACAATAATACGCCAAGAGCGACGTATGATGATGCCCCCTTGGATGATCAAAGCAATATAGTCATATCTGACTTAATACACAGCGGAAATGAACAAGATAATCTGTATTTTTAATTAGCTATTCGTCAACCACCTGCTCCTCTCTGGAAGCTTTATTCGCCAAGACTGCAAAACTCGAAAACCTCAACCCTCAACCTACTTAAATTAATTTTGAGCACCCGAGAGTTTAAGGAGAAACAAAAACTTCGAGTCAGACATAAAGCCCGATATGAATAATACTGTTTATTTCTGTTATTTTATGTTAAGTGAGACCACGCCGCTTAGTAGAACGAGTTTCCCCTCACTAACATTCTTCTAAAACATATCTTTTGCAAATCTTTTCCTGCAACCAAAACTGGTTAAAATCTATAAAGCATCATTATGTAAAGATATATATCAAGTAATAAATGGACTATCTATCTGAACATTATAGTTTTGTCTGGCTAACTATTAACCTTTGGCTGACTTGGGCCTACCAGACAACGTATCAAAATTATCTAACATCTGCTAGACACTCCTCTTCTTCTGGGCATTCTATCCTTAACTATCTATTAAATAGTTCTCTTCTGGATGGTCTGTCCTTAACTTATCATCTCCCAGGGTCACCTGATCCTAATGGTTTTGTGGGCTCGCCAATAATCGATCTGTATACAAACATATATTCCTTTCTGTATATATTCATAATTTTAGTCTTACATGTGACAAATCCCTACATACTGGAATTTTGGACAAAATTAGCTAGGGCTAATAGCTAATGTATAAGGCGCGACCTTATACCAGTCACATCTAGTATTCTAATATCTAAGTCATTTTACTAAGGGATCCCTTCCCAAAATTTTCCTTAAAAACTTTTTCAAAATGATTTAAAACCTTTAAATCAAACTCAACAAGGAAAATATATAATCTCTATGTTTTACTCAAAATCACCTTGCCATGTAATATATAATTTACCCAAATCTAGTTGATGAAAACATTTAAATCTTTGAAAGCCCCCATTTCAATTTTATTGAAAGTACCTCTTTTGAAACCATTGAAAGTACCTCTTTCGAAACCAAGTAAAACTCTTTCTTTTATCTAGGTCAAAAGGCCAAAACCTTCCTTTCGAAACCATTCTCAAAACCTTTCGAAACCATTGGAAATCTTTCCTTTCGAAAGCTTTAAAACCTTAGACATCTTTCTTTTAAAACCTTTAAACATTGCCTTTCGAAACACTTATAAAACCTTTCCTTTTAATCCTTTTAATACAACCAGAAAACCATACCTTTCGACTCCTTCGAAACCTTTTGGGAACCACCCCTTCGAAACCTCTTTTTAAAACCTTTCGAAAGCGTTAAATCTAAACCTTTCGAAAGCACTTGGGTTCAATTTAAAACATGCGGAAACCTTTGAAAATCATTTCGGTTGAAACCCATTAAAGTCAAAACCATCTGTTTTGAAACCATTTAAAACTACCTCTTTCGAAACCATTTTGGTTTTACTTCAATCATAGAAAAAGGGTCTTTAAAACATTTAAGTCAAAAGCATCTGTTATGAAACCATTTCCTAAGTAAAGAAGTGATGGTGTCGAAACCATCCCTTCAAAAGCATTGGAGAAGTGGCTAAAATTTTAGAAAAACAAAGTACGCTTTCGAAACCATCTGAGTCGAAAGGTAAAAAGGCGCCAGCAAAGGTTTCGACTTAGTCGAAAGCTGTTATTTAAAAAGGTGTAACCCAATCGAAACCATTTCCTTTAAATCCATTTGACATAGTGGAAAGCTAACTAAGTCGAAAGCTACTTAGTCAAAAGCAATTTAGTCGAAAACAAGCAGCCACATTTGTTAATTAAAAGCAAAGTGGTGTTTCGACATCTTCGAAACTCATGGTTTCGACCTCATGCCTTTCGCCTTCTATCCAATTCGCTACGTACCGGTACAATGGTACCATGCGCATTGGTATCGATGGTGTTGAAGGCGGAGGGACTTGGTCGAAAGCCAACCTAGGCGGAAGCAGGTTTCGAAAGCATCGAAACATTGAAAAACATGTAGCAAATAGTTCTTTTCACCTAACCTGCTTTAAGTGTCAAATTTTATTTGGTTGCCTCTTCCTTTACCAATAAAAAGTAATGCAATTTTCAAAACCAACCTTTTGTTGAATTATTTTGCAAAAAGCCCCTTCTCCATTTATAAATATATAAAACATTTAAGTCGCATACCATAAATAATGTTATATACCCATTAAAACACATAGGAAAAAATCTACAAAAATTCCAGAAAATCTCTTTTAATATATATTTCCAACATATAAAAATTTCAGACCCAAATCTTTTATTATTTAACTGTAACGACCGTGATTTTATTACTGTCGTAATAAATGTTTTTAAAATCGGTAACGACCGTAGTCTTTGAATTACTGTCGGGGTGAATATTTTTAATAAATAAAATATGTTGCCTAGTCAGTTGAGTTGTGTGTTGTGTGCACTGCTTTCACATGTAATAGTTAAGGTTAAGTCACGGAAGCAAAGGAAAACACAAAATAAGAAGTGTTCCAACTTTTATTGCTTTGCCTTCGCGTGCATATGAAGTGTGGTTTATTTCAAAGAAAAAATAGTGAACACTTTACATTGCTTTGCTATCAAAAAGTAAACCAAATATGTTGATAAATTTGTAGTGCTGTCACTTTCAGTAATAAAGCAAAATTTATAAACAAAGAGTAAACCGAGGGTTGCCGTGTACTTAAATTTCAAAGTGCACGTTTGCATTAAATGCAAAGTGTACAAAAATGATGGCAAACACTCATTCCCCTTGACTTATGCCATTTGAAGGAAAGAGAATAACATTTTCTCTGCAAACTTTTCGTCTCAGCAAGCTAAATTCTGAGAAGACCTTAATGGCAGCAGCTCCAATATTTGAATCCCTTGTTCTAGCTGTATTCGAAACAAATTAAGGTGAGTAACACTCACACCTCTAATTTATACACATCAAGCCTCTGACCGTGTTTTGAAACACTGTCTTCTTTTGATTTTTGAATTCCCTTTGGTTGTGATTTTCACATCTTTGCTTCCTGTTTTTGCACTACATCTTCACACAGTGGTTTCGAAACAGCACTTGAGTGATAGTATATATATATTTCATGCGTAAGTAGAAGTTTTCAACTACGCCTTCGTTACAGTTAGATGATGCACATGTTGGTTCCCTATCCTATGTCGTTTAAACTTCATGCATCCCTCTATAACCTGAATTAGTTTTGTATAAATATGCACAACACGCAGACAAGTGTACCTGTTATTGCATAAGACTTGTAGAAGCATTGTTAAGCATTCATATATTTTATATTTTATATAGACTCGAGATTTGAGTGTTGCCTATATTCAAAGTCATGCATCGTATATATATACAGGCGGCACAAAATAATGCAGGCCGCGTTCTCTTTTTTTTATGCATGGGAAACCTTCTTTTGTGCAAGCATTGAAGTATAGTTTATATTGTTAAAAAAAAAGAGAACAAAATTGCACTAAGCATTAGCTGGATACGTGTGTAAGTATATATAAATTTTTGAAACTTGCGTGTGTATGGTCTGTAGTGGAACATGGGTTTCATTTAATTGTTTTGTTTAAAAATAGTGCCAGGTCATTAATTTTGGAAACCAATTTGGTCGTTCATGCATGTAGTGTATTGTGTTCATGGGTGTAGTGTAATATAAAGAGCACTTTGCCTTTTTATTTGTACACGTGTTCGGCCTTGTCCTGATGTTGGCTTATATATACTTTTGCACTTATATGGTTACTTGCATGCAAAAATATAGTGTCCAGATCATCTCTTTGTTTAATCCTTTTATGCCTGTAGTAGGGTGTAACATACAATAGCCAGATCCAAGCCACTTATAACTTTGTATTTTATGATGTGTCTGCAAAATGTAGTGTACGTGCATTTTAGTTTAACCGAGCATTTCAATGTAGTGTACGTGCATTTTAATGTTACCGGAAAAGGCGGAATATAATATTTCCAGACATCATATTTCATGTTTAAAAATTTTAGTGCAGTCTATTATTTAATTTGCATTGAACCAGTATTACGTTGTAAAGCGTAATTTGTTGCCGTTATTTTTATAACGAAATTTGTACGCTGGTAAAATATTTTTAAAGCATATTGTTTTGGTGACATTTTTAACGAATAAAGATTACTGTTGTTTTGACTTCAGTAACCGTCAAATTTAAAGTGAATTTTAAACAGTTATCCTGCAACATTGATTTGGTATCCGTTTTTACGGTATTTTGTGAAGCGCACTTTCCTCGTCGAAATTGCTATAGTTGATGCTGTTTTAATCACGTGTTTTAAAAATCGTTTTAAAATAAAATTGTTTCCAAAAATTTTACAGCTTGCGCTTTCAAAAGAATGAGGAAGCGATTTAAACGCTTCAGCAAAATTGAGGACTATGAACCCTCACTTTTACTGATTCGCTTAATTCCGGACTTGTCTGTTTGAGAACGTAAAATGTTATTTATTTAAAATACACAATTTTGCACTTTCAAGGAAACGATGAAGAGATTTAAATGATTTAGCAAAAGTGTGGAGTATGGAACCACACTTTTACTATTTCGGTTAATTCCGGACTCGTTAATTGAAACATCTGCTGTTTGATGATTTTGATGATTTTGTTGGGCTTTCGAGCCACTCTGCTGGACCTTCGGGTCATCTGATGGACCTTCGGCTCAAATACCAGTACTAGACCTTCGGGTCACTCTGCGGACCTTCGGGTCATCTGATGGGCGCCAAAAATTTATAGTACTTGGTAGGCTTCGGCCATCTGAGATGCACGTGCGGCGTAGCTAAAACTCGCCATCTGCTGGGATCGATCCACCTTTTATGCTGATTTTTCTAGTTATCTTGTTTTGATTTCTAGATTTTGCGACTGTTGATTTTCTAGTTATCTATTTTGATTTCTGGATTTTGTGAATTGCGGCTTTGAATTCAATTATGAATTTGGAAGTTCAGTTTGAGTATAATCTCATCTAAGATTATAAATTTGCGTATTGCTGTTTTAAATTCAATTGTGAATTTGAAAACTTATTTGATGGAGTTTAAATTGAGATTTTCTTTAATTAAACTATGCTGATTATTTATGCCGTATAGTCTCCTTCGAGAGTATAATTATTTTTTTAAGTGTTGTTTATCATTCACTTATTTCTAAGAATAAATTAGACTGATCCGTTTATTATTTTCTTTTAAATAATACTCGGGTCAGACCGAGTTATTTCAAGGTAGTCTCTATCTCTGATTCAGTTGCAGCTTCAGCTTTTGGGATATCACTTCATCTTTTGTCTAGCCTTCAAGGAGTCCTTTTGGTTTATTAGTCCTCATCTTATGTATGTATTGATGGATATGTATATGTATCGGTTCATGTGAACTATCGATTGTTGTAGCATGTATTCCAGACTAGTCTTCCGCTATATATTTGATATTTCTGTTCTGATGTGATTATACTATATGTGTTATTGTTATTATGAATTGTTCTGAATTTTTCTTAAGCCACCGTAGTTTCGTTTTAGATTTGGATTGAATATATATCTTTGGGAGTAATTTATACAACTCCTATCGATGTAATTAATAATCGTCTAAGGCATAACTTACGGATGGTCGCTTCTAACAAGCCTTATTCTTCGCAATAGCAGACGTTATTCCTTATAATAACCTTTGTTATTGTGAGCATAGAGGTGGGGCGTCACAGCTTGGTATCAGAGCGAGGTTCAGAACAAATTATAATAAACACAGAACAGAAACAGAATGGAACATATGTTACAACTATTCGAGGGTTTTGTTCGTGCCTTTCTAATCTGTTCCTTCGTTATTCTTAAACTTTTATCCTCTCTAACAAGTTGGAATATGCCTAGGAATATATTTCATATTTCCGTAGTATTCCAATTGTTAAATTCCTTTTCAATCTTAGTTTTGAAAGTAGGACATCGGGTTTCTGATTGTCTTACTGCTCATAAGGATTTCAAATCGGGGAAGCTTAATGTTGCTTAAGATTCTGGTGATTCTTTCAGCCCAAAGGTATTCCTCCTTCTATTTTGGAAGGTTATATTTTATTTCATAGCCGTTCTATTAGAGTTCCTCTCGATACGGGTGCATCGTATTCATTCGTGTCAAAGGAGCTTGTTGATGTTATTCCTTTGGATGTTGTTAGTCCTTGCGACCCTTTGAAGATTGCGAATCCCATTGGTAGATCCGCTACTCTTGGTTTGTGTGGGTTGGTGTTGAGATTATTCTTTGTGGTTTTTACTTTCACGCAAATTTGCATGTTATGGATCATCTTGGTTCTGTTATGATTTTGGGAATGGATTGGCTCGTCCATTGCGAAGTTCAATCCTATGTCCCGAAGGAACTTTATATCTCAAGCATCTCGTTGCTATCGAACAGTTATCTATTATATTTCGAAACATGGACTATATTTCGAATGCCCTTATTCTTCCTTCGAATCAGAGAATGTCTTAGCTAATATTCCGATTGTTTGTGATTTTTCTGATGTCTTCGAGTCTATTTCGAGTTTGCCGTCGTATAAGACAATTGAGTTCCGTATTGATCTTACCTCTGGTGCTCATCCTATCAGTCGTCCTCCCACGAGGATGTCTGTTAAAGAAAATGAGAAACTCAAGCATCCATTATCTTAGTTGGAAGCCAACGATTTATTCGTTCTAACTGTTCTCCCAACTTGATCTTGCTACCGGTTTTCATTTGGCTACGAGTTGCGGAAGTTAGCGTTCCACGTACCGCATTCCGCACTCGTTATGATTCTTATGAATAAATTATTATGTCATTCAGTTTGCCCAGCTTATTTCTTCCATTTTATGAATCAAGTATTCTACGAATATCTCGATGACTCTATCTGTGTATTTATAGATTTTGGATGAAAACAGCAATTTAAAATTTTGCAAATCTTTTTCATAAGATTTATTTACAAGTATAAATGGATTTGCGTTTATCATATAGAAGATGATTTTGTGATTGTATTGCCCATTAGGTGCTTTAAGAATTCTGGTCGATGCGCTTGATCAACGTTATCGATAGGAATCTCCTAAACGCTTTGATGAGACAATTTGACACAATAAATTGACCTATATAAAGTAAGTTTTCCTAGAAAATGATTTCTTAAAGAAAATTGTAATTTTGAAAGTTTTAGCTTTTCAGGAAAGAAGATTATTTGAAAGTAATCTTTTTCGATACTCTTATTCTTGCGGTTCCTGGAGGGAACCAAGACTTCATTATTTGTACCAATACTAGCCGTATTGGTTTCGGTGCTGTTCTTATAAAAAAAAGATAGAATAGTTGCCTATGTTTCTAGACAACTGAAGCCTAACGAGATTCGTTATGCTACCCCTAATTTGGAATTAGCCGCTATAGTCTTTGCTCTAAAGGTTTGGCGACATTATTTTGGGCGAGCGTTTTATTCTCTTCACTGATCGCAAATCTCTGAAGTATCTATTCACTCTGAAAGAACTTAATATGAGGCAACAGCGTTGGCTTGAATTTCTTTCTTCATATGATTTTGATATTAAGTATACTATCCATCCGGGTAGTAGTATGATGTATGCGGATATGAGACGCTTATACTATTGGGAAGGTATGAAGCGTGATGTTGCAAGTTATGTAAGTCGTTGCATGACTTGTCAACTTGTTAAAAGCAGAACATCAACGTCCCAGTGGTCTTTTGCAGCCTCTTGAGATTCCATTATGGGAATGAGATCAGATTTCCATGGACTTCATTGATGGTCTACCTCGTTCGAGGTCGGGCCATACTAGTATTTGGGTGATTGTTGACCGATTGACTAAATTAGCCCATTTTATTCTTATCAAGTCCAATCGGACTGCTCCTTTGTGGCTAACCTGTTTATTAAGAAAGTCGTTCGACTTCATGGTGTGCCTAGTTCTATTGTTAGTGACAGAGATCCGCTTTTTACTAGTGGTTTCTGGCGGAGTCTTCAGAAAGCTTTAGGCACTAAGCTCAATCTCAGTACAGCTTATCATACACAGTCTGACGGTCAGACTGAAAGGGTGAATCAAGTCTTAGAAGATCTCCTTCGAGCTTGCATTCTAGATTTTGGTGGTAGTTGGGAAGACCACTTGTCTCTTGTTGAATTTTCTCACAACAACATTTTTCAATCCAGTATCGGTATGGCTCCTTTCGAAGCTCTTTACGGGAGGCCGTGTCGATCACCATCTTGTTGGTTAGAATCGGGGGAAAAGTCAGTTCTCGAGTCCGATTATATTCGTGAATCTTCTGAGAAGATTGTTTTATCAGACAGAGAATGAAAGAGGCTCAGAATAGGCAGAAATCTTATGCCGATCTTCGTAGGAAGCCTTTGGAATTTTCTGTTGGCGATATCGTATTCATTCGTGTTTCCCCGATGAAGGGTGTGGTGCGTTTTAGTCACTCCGGGAAATTGGCTCCTCGATATGTTGGACCGTTTCCTATTACGAAACGCATTGACCCAGTTGCTTATCGCGTATCGCTACCTGTTCAGTTTTCGGGAATTCATGACGTATTTCATGTGTCCCAGCTTCGTCGATGCCTTCGAGATTCAGATTCTATTATCGATCCTCCTATGTTGCAAGATCTTGATATCTCACCCGACTTGTCTATTGTGCAAAATCCTATTCGTGTGCTAGCTTCGAAGGTTAAACGCCTTCGGAACAAAGAAGTCTCACTTGTGAAAATTCAATGGTCCGCAAATCCTAAAGATTGCACTTGGGAAACCAGAGAATTCATCGAGCATTCTTATCCGGGTTTTCTCTCCTTTTCGGGTGGGGGTGAGCATTCTTATCTATCTTTTCTATTTGAAATCTTTGTTGTGATTAATGATTTGCATTATTGACTGCTTCTAGTGTGAAAATTGCAGGGACACAATTTTTATAAGAAGGGGAGTCTGTAACGACCGTGATTTTATTACTGTCGTAATAAATGTTTTTAAAATCGGTAACGACCGTAGTCTTTGAATTACTGTCGGGGTGAATATTTTTAATAAATAAAATATGTTGCCTAGTCAGTTGAGTTGTGTGTTGTGTGCACTGCTTTCACATGTAATAGTTAAGGTTAAGTCACGGAAGCAAAGGAAAACACAAAATAAGAAGTGTTCCAACTTTTATTGCTTTGCCTTCGCGTGCATATGAAGTGTGGTTTATTTCAAAGAAAAAATAGTGAACACTTTACATTGCTTTGCTATCAAAAAGTAAACCAAATATGTTGATAAATTTGTAGTGCTGTCACTTTCAGTAATAAAGCAAAATTTATAAACAAAGAGTAAACCGAGGGTTGCCGTGTACTTAAATTTCAAAGTGCACGTTTGCATTAAATGCAAAGTGTACAAAAATGATGGCAAACACTCATTCCCCTTGACTTATGCCATTTGAAGGAAAGAGAATAACATTTTCTCTGCAAACTTTTCGTCTCAGCAAGCTAAATTCTGAGAAGACCTTAATGGCAGCAGCTCCAATATTTGAATCCCTTGTTCTAGCTGTATTCGAAACAAATTAAGGTGAGTAACACTCACACCTCTAATTTATACACATCAAGCCTCTGACCGTGTTTTGAAACACTGTCTTCTTTTGATTTTTGAATTCCCTTTGGTTGTGATTTTCACATCTTTGCTTCCTGTTTTTGCACTACATCTTCACACAGTGGTTTCGAAACAGCACTTGAGTGATAGTATATATATATTTCATGCGTAAGTAGAAGTTTTCAACTACGCCTTCGTTACAGTTAGATGATGCACATGTTGGTTCCCTATCCTATGTCGTTTAAACTTCATGCATCCCTCTATAACCTGAATTAGTTTTGTATAAATATGCACAACACGCAGACAAGTGTACCTGTTATTGCATAAGACTTGTAGAAGCATTGTTAAGCATTCATATATTTTATATTTTATATAGACTCGAGATTTGAGTGTTGCCTATATTCAAAGTCATGCATCGTATATATATACAGGCGGCACAAAATAATGCAGGCCGCGTTCTCTTTTTTTTTATGCATGGGAAACCTTCTTTTGTGCAAGCATTGAAGTATAGTTTATATTGTTAAAAAAAAAGAGAACAAAATTGCACTAAGCATTAGCTGGATACGTGTGTAAGTATATATAAATTTTTGAAACTTGCGTGTGTATGGTCTGTAGTGGAACATGGGTTTCATTTAATTGTTTTGTTTAAAAATAGTGCCAGGTCATTAATTTTGGAAACCAATTTGGTCGTTCATGCATGTAGTGTATTGTGTTCATGGGTGTAGTGTAATATAAAGAGCACTTTGCCTTTTTATTTGTACACGTGTTCGGCCTTGTCCTGATGTTGGCTTATATATACTTTTGCACTTATATGGTTACTTGCATGCAAAAATATAGTGTCCAGATCATCTCTTTGTTTAATCCTTTTATGCCTGTAGTAGGGTGTAACATACAATAGCCAGATCCAAGCCACTTATAACTTTGTATTTTATGATGTGTCTGCAAAATGTAGTGTACGTGCATTTTAGTTTAACCGAGCATTTCAATGTAGTGTACGTGCATTTTAATGTTACCGGAAAAGGCGGAATATAATATTTCCAGACATCATATTTCATGTTTAAAAATTTTAGTGCAGTCTATTATTTAATTTGCATTGAACCAGTATTACGTTGTAAAGCGTAATTTGTTGCCGTTATTTTTATAACGAAATTTGTACGCTGGTAAAATATTTTTAAAGCATATTGTTTTGGTGACATTTTTAACGAATAAAGATTACTGTTGTTTTGACTTCAGTAACCGTCAAATTTAAAGTGAATTTTAAACAGTTATCCTGCAACATTGATTTGGTATCCGTTTTTACGGTATTTTGTGAAGCGCACTTTCCTCGTCGAAATTGCTATAGTTGATGCTGTTTTAATCACGTATTTTAAAAATCGTTTTAAAATAAAATTGTTTCCAAAAATTTTACAGCTTGCGCTTTCAAAAGAATGAGGAAGCGATTTAAACGCTTCAGCAAAATTGAGGACTATGAACCCTCACTTTTACTGATTCGCTTAATTCAGGACTTGTCTGTTTGAGAACGTAAAATGTTATTTATTTAAAATACACAATTTTGCACTTTCAAGGAAACGATGAAGAGATTTAAACGATTTAGCAAAAGTGCGGAGTATGGAACCACACTTTTACTATTTCGGTTAATTCCGGACTCGTTAATTGAAACATCTGCTGTTTGATGATTTTGATGATTTTGATGGGCTTTCGAGCCACTCTGCTGGACCTTCGGGTCATCTGATGGACCTTCGGGTCAAATACCAGTACTAGACCTTCGGGTCACTCTGCGGACCTTCGGGTCATCTGATGGGCGCCAAAAATTTATAGTACTTGGTAGGCTTCGGCCATCTGAGATGCACGTGCGGCGTAGCTAAAACTCGCCATCTGTTGGGATCGATCCACCTTTTATGCTGATTTTTCTAGTTATCTTGTTTTGATTTCTAGATTTTGCGACTGTTGATTTTCTAGTTATCTATTTTGATTTCTGGATTTTGTGAATTGCGGCTTTGAATTCAATTATGAATTTGGAAGTTCAGTTTGAGTATAATCTCATCTGAGATTATAAATTTGCGTATTGCTGTTTTAAATTCAATTGTGAATTTGAAAACTTATTTGATGGAGTTTAAATTGAGATTTTCTTCAATTAAACTATGCTGATTATTTATGCCGTATAGTCTCCTTCGAGACTATAATTATTTGTTTAAGTGTTGTTTATCATTCACTTATTTCTAAGAATAAATTAGACTGATCCATTTATTATTTTCTTTTAAATAATACTCGGGTCAGACCGACTTATTTCAGGGTAGTCTCTATCTCTGATTCAGTTGCAGCTTCAGCTTTTGGGATATCACTTCATCTTTTGTCTAGCCTTCAAGGAGTCCTTTTGGTTTATTAGTCCTCATCTTATGTATGTATTGATGGATATGTATATGTATCGGTTCATGTGAACTATCGATTGTTGTAGCATGTATTCCAGACTAGTCTTCCGCTATATATTTGATATTTCTGTTCTGATGTGATTATACTATATGTGTTATTGTTATTATGAATTGTTCTGAATTTTTCTTAAGCCACCGTAGTTTCGTTTTAGATTTGGATTGAATATATATCTTTGGGAGTAATTTATACAACTCCTATCGATGTAATTAATAATCGTCTAAGCTATAACTTACGGATGGTCGCTTCTAACAAGCCTTATTCTTCGCAATAGCAGACGTTATTCCTTATAATAACCTTTGTTATTGTGAGCATAGAGGTGGGGCGTCACATTAACCGTAAATAATTGTTAACCCAAATTAACCTTTTCTTTACTAGAAAATTCATATAAAATCCTCGAAAAATTAGAAAATTCAAAAAATTGAAACCCATCTCCAAAATATTATTTCTAGTCTATCTAAAAATTCGAAAGGCATTTAGATATTGTTTAATAGGGTTTTTGCCTTGAAACATATCATAAAATCGATATGAACATGTATAAATCATCAACAAGTATATATATTCATTTCATCATTCAAAAGCATAGCAAAACATTTTGGATTTCTCCTTAAAACCGAAAACAAATCAAATTAGAGATGTAAACATTATTCACTTTAGCTTTAGAGATTAAAGATATGAGATTTGAATGAATTTGATGTTGATTAAGCTTCCCTTTCCTCTTTCTTTCTCTTTCTCTTGTTAATGGTGGCTGCCTTAACTTTCAAAATTTTAAGAATGAAATGAACGTGTATAATTTACATAGCTAAGGGATATAGATATAGGAATGGCTTCTTTCCTCTTTTACCCCTCCTATATTTCATTTTAATCTCTTTTCTTAATTCATTGTTAAATGGCACGACTACCCCCTTAATTATAATTCAAATCTCAATCTATTAATCAACATATTATTTTATTTTTTTACCTAATTAAATATCCTAAATAATGTTATCAAAATATGGGGTGTTATAGACTTCCCTCCTTAAAGAATTTCATCCTCGAAATTACGATAAGGTATACAACAAATCAATCAAAGAGGTAAAACATATCGTTAAACAAATCAGGATAAGCATCTCTAATCCTGCTCTCAACCTTCCAAGTACAGTCCCTGTCATCGTCACTCCACTGGACCTTGACTGTCTTGGTTCTAAGCCTCTTCTCATCCCTTGAAACTATATCAACTGGTTTTCTAACTATGGTCAAGTCCGGTTCTACCACTAAATCATCTGGTACAATCGGTGCAATAGTAGTCTTCGGGTCTCTGACACACTTTCTAAGATGAGAAACATGAAAAACATCGTGGACTCTTGCTAAACTGCTTGGTAACTCTACTCTGTATGTGAGTTTACCGATCCTCTCAATGATAGGAAAAGGTCCAACAAATCTCGGTGCCAACTTTCCTAATCTTCCAAATCTGATCACACCCTTTATCGGTGACACCTTAATAAATACCTGATCTCCAACTGAGAACTCTAAATATTTCCATCTTTTAACTGCATAACTCTTCTGCCTAGACTGAGCTTCCTTCATTCTTGCCTAAATGACCTCAATCTTTTCTGCAGCTTCTCTAACCAAATCTGGACCAAGAACCAACCTATCCTCGATCTTTAACCAACATATGGGAGATTGCATGGCCTTCCATACAAAGCCTCAAATAGTGCCATCCCAATACTAGTTTGATAACTATAGTTATACGAAAACTCGACTAAATGCATATGGTCTTCCTACGATCCCCCGAAGTCTAATACACAAGCTCTTAACAAATCTTCCATGATTTTGTTAACTCTTTCTGTTTGCCCATTTATCTACGGATGGTAAGCAGTACTCATCTTGAGCTTTGTTCCCAGAACTTCCTGTAGACTCTTCCAGAACTCGCTAAATGAATAAGGAATCTCTATCACTAACTATGCTACTAGGAATTCCATGTAGTCTAACCACATTCTTCATAAACAACTTCGTTAATACAGGAGCCATTCTGGTTGACTTAACTAGAATGAAATGGGCACTCTTGGTCAATCTGTCCACTATAACCCATATACTTTCATTTCCTCTGTTCGACCTTGGCAACCCATCAATAAAATCCATGGAAATAGAATCCCACTTCCATACCGGAATATCTAACGGCTGAAGCAATCCACTTGGCTTCTGGTGTTCGGCCTTTCCCTATTAGTAGATCGAGCCCTGCTTTACACACAAGCCAATCCCACTTCATACCTTCCCAGAAGAAACTCCTCTTCATATCCTGATACATCTTAGTTCATCCAGGATGAATAGAGAACTTCAAATGATGGCATGCCTTTAAAACTTCTTTCATTATGTTTCCTACACTCGGAACACATAATCTCCCTTTCTTTCTCGACCACCCATTCTGGTCAGGACCGAAGTCCTTTAATTCATCGCTCTTGGTCCCTTCCCTTTACTTTCTGATTCGTTCAGCTAATACTAGATCCTCCTCCTATTTAGAAGCAATCCTTTCGATCATCACTGGTCAAACTTCCAAACAAGACAACACCACGGTATCTCCGCTAGACCCAGCCTCAGATCTCCAATGCACTCTGCACTCTACAGTCTGCTAATGCTTCCAAATCTTTCCACTCAGCAATCAACGCTAACACTGCATTCTGATGTTTCTTGATAAGTGCATCCGCAATCTGTTGCCATTCCCTGGTGTGTACTCAATTCCAAAATCATAAGTGGCGATAAACTCCAACCACCTCTGTTGTCTCATGTTTAGCTCCTTCTAAGAGAACAAATACTTTGGCGACTTATGATCTGTATATAACTCAAACCTCTCTCCCAAAAGGTAATGTCTCTACACCTTCAAAGCAAATATCACTGCAGCCATTCCAAATCATGTGTCGGATATCTGATCTCATGTAGTCTAAGCTGTCTAGAAGCATAGAGAATTATTTACCTTTCTACATAAGCACAGCTCATAATCCTGTTCCACACGCATCGGTATAAACCACCAAATCCTGATTCCCTTCTGGAACAACCAACACAGGTGCATGGGTCAATAAGTGTTTCAAACTCTAGAATGCTTCCTCACACTTATCGGTCCACACAAACTTCACATCATTTCTTGTTAGCTTGGTCATCGGTGTTGTTATCCACGAAAATCCTTAATGAATCTCTGACAATAACCAGCTAACCCAAGGAAACTCTTTATCTCAGTTAATGTCTCTGGTCTCTTCCAACTGTTCACTGCCTCAATCTTAGTCGGATCTATCGAGAACCTTCCTCTGAGACTACATGACCAAGAAACTTCACTTCCTTCTTCCAGAAATGACATTTTGAAAACTTCGTCAGCGTCTCAAGCACCAAGATGAACTTCATGCTCTCTTTCATCCTTAGAGTATATCAAGATATCATCTATGAAAACAAATAAGAACCTATCCAAGTTCTCTCGGAAAACTCGATTCATCAAATCCACAAAGAAAGTTGGTGCATTAGTCGGTCCGAACGGCATAACTAACCATTCTTACGATCCATATATGCTCATAAATGCTGTCAAAGGTATACTATCCTCTGCTACCCTGAGCTGATGGAAACCTATCACCAGATCTAACTGAGAAAATACCTTAGCTCCACTCAACTGATCGAACAAATCGTTAATTTCGGGTAATGGATATCGATTCTTTATCGCCCTCTCATTTAATTTACGATAATGGATACATAGCCTCAACGATCCATTTGGCTTCTTAGCAAACACTACTGCCGCACCCTAAGGCGAACTACTCGGTCTGATAAAACTCTTACCTTCCAAATCCACAAACTGCACCTTCAACTCCCTCATCTTTCTAGGGGTCATTCTGCTCGGCGGCCTACTCACTAGTTCTGCTTCCGGAACCAAATCTATCAGAAACTCAATGGCTCGTTTCGGTGGCAATCCTACTACAGGCTCAAAAACATCTACGAATTCTCTAACCATGAAAACTCGACTCAACTCATCTTCCAATTCCATAACACCCAATAAAGCATTCACCTCACTCTAGATCCTTCTATGGAATAAACAATTCCGTCGCTACAATCAGGGTGTCTAAGAGATATTTTCCTATCCTGGCAAAATATCCTAGCATCGTACTTGCTTAACCAATACATCCCAAGGATAATCCCAAACCCCACAAAATCAAACACATGCAAACTGCAAACAAAAGTATGACCTAACAAGAAAACTCTAACTGGTCACATCTCAAGCCTAGAGTTGCATACCCTCCTATTGAATTCGCAACCCATAAGGAAGTAACTAAATAGTGGGTTCTAGGTTAAGCTTATATATCAAACATCCAGATATAAAAGAATGCAATGCACCAGTATCAAATAGAACGCTATTAGAAATACCATGAATATGAAGCGTACCTCCCAAAACTACCTTTCCTTTTTCTTGAGTTGTTGGCTTCGAAGTAGCAGGTTCCAATGCATAAACCTTTCCCTTTTCATCCTTAGCGGGCTCCTTGAACTAGCTCTTATAATGGCCTATCTGATCGTAGTTGAAGCACCTAATATTCTTCTTCTCGATCACTTCCTTAGCCTTCCCAGTACGACACTCATTGGCGAAATGCCCCTTCTTGTCGCACTTAAAACAGACCACCTTAGACTTTCCTCTCTTAGCTGTTCCACCCTTCTGAGCACCCTTCTTGTGAAAGAACTCCTCTTCTGGCCCTACCCAACCTAGACCTCTTTCACCTTACTCTTCTCCTGACATGCAAGCATCTCTTCCTGCCTCAAAGTCATCTCCACAACTACATCACAGGGATCTCTGATATGCGGTAGAGTAGCCCTGGCCAACTCAAGCTTCAATCCCCTGGTAAACTTCTCATTCCTCTTCATCGATGTATTAACAGCCGCATAACCATATCTGGCTAGCTCTTCAAATCTATCGGCATACTCCAGAACAGTCATCTCTCCCTGTTCTAGCTTAGTAGACTTCTGGATTAAAATAGACTGTGCCATAACTGACATGAACCTCCCCTGGAACCTCCTCTTAAACTCTGCTCAAGTCATAGTCTCCTTGTCCACTGCCGTTGTCACACTATTCCACCAGAACAAAGAAACTCTCTGAAGTTGTCTAGATTCTAACCTCCTCTTCCGCTCATCATTGAACCTCAATTCAGCAAATATCATCTCACAGTGCAACAACCAGTTTTCCACCTCAATAGCAACCTCAGTTCCAATAAATGGCTTCCCTCAGAGCTTAGTGCAATCTCCACTCAACTTAGCATAATCATTAGCAACCGGAGCTTCCTAAACTCCTCCTCCCATAACTCCAGCAGCAACTCCCGCCTGCATCATATTCATGAAAAACTGGTAAATAGCTTCCATTCCAACTTGAGGGACTCCAGCTCCCACATTCTCTGCCTGTGCCTAACCTTGGGTTCTATTAGGTCCGACATTCCCATCGGTGCTTCCCCTTCCTAGGATAACTCTTCCTCTTCTGCCATCCATATCTGTATTCAAATCTCATGAGATACAAAAGAATAACCTAACAAAAATAGGAGACTAGAGATAAAGCGTATACTTATATATAGCAAATAAGTACGTTACTACAGCGTTATCCCATACCCCAATTTTACTCTAATTCCTTAGGATTATGTTTTCAAAAACCATTTTTAGTTTCAAGTTTTTCATAAACCTATGCTCTGATACAAAGTTATAACATCCCGTATCTTGAGGCCAAAAGCTAAGCGCTACAGATGTTGTTGTCATTTATAGTATTAACTTCTGGTGACAAATACGGTAATGCTAATGGTATGTATAATATCAAAAGCACTTGAATATGAACAAAATCATAGATTTCAAATAAACATAGTTTTACTGATTACATTTCAAAACGAATTCATATCCAAGTTACATAATCCCAAAACATTTCTCAGGCAACGATCAAATATAATTTACAATAATACGCCAAGAGCGACATATGACGATGCCCCCTTGGATGATCAAAGCAGTATAGTAATATCTGACTTAATACACAGCGGAAATGAACTAGAAAATCTGTATTCTTAATTAGCTATCTGTCAGCCACCTGCTCATCTCCGGAAGCTTTATTCGCCAAGACTACTAAACCTGAAAACCTTAACCCTCAGCCTACTCAAATTAATTTTGAGCACCCGAGAGTTTAAGGGGAAATAAAAACTTCGAGTTAGACACAAAGCCTGGTGTGCATAATACTGGTCATCTCTGTTATTTTATGTTAAGTGAGACCACGTCACTTAGCAGAATGGGTTTCCCCTCACTAACATTCTTCTAAAACATATCTTTTGCAAATCTTTTCCTGCAACCAAAACTGGTTAAAATCTGTAAAGCATCATTATGTAAACATACATATCATGTAATAAATGGACTATCTATCCGAACATTATAGTTTTGTTTGGCTAACTACTAACCTTTGCCTGACTCGGGCCTACCAGACAACATATCAAAATTTATCTAACATCTATTAGACACTCCTCTTCTTTTGGACGTTTTGTTCCTTAACTATCTATTAAATACTTCCCTTCTGGACGGTCTATCCTTAACTTATCATCTCCCAGGGTCACCTGATCCTAATGGTTTTGCGGGCTCGCCAATAACCTATCTATATACAAACATATATTCATTTCCATGTGTATTCATAATTTTAGTCTTACCTCTGACAAAGCCTTACACGGTGGAATTTTGGACAAAATTAGCAGCGGCTAATAGCTAATATATAACGCGCGACCCAATACCAGTCCCATCTTGATTCTAATATCCAAGTCATTTTACTCAGGGATCCCTTCCAAAAAATTTCCTTGAAAACCTTTTCAAAATGATTTAAAACCTTTAAATCAAACTTAACAAGGAAAATATATAATCTCTATGCTTTACTCAAAATCACCTTGCCATGTTATATATAGTTTACCAAAATCTAGTTGATAAAAACATTTAAATCTTTGAAAGTCCCTCTTTTGATTTTATTGAAAGTACCTCTTTTGAAACCATTGAAAGTACCTCTTTCGAAACCAAGTAAAACTCTTTCTTTTATCTAGGTCAAAAGGCCAAAACCTTCCTTTCGAAACCATTCTCAAAACCCTTTCGAAACCATTGGAAATCTTTCCTTTCGAAAGCTTTAAAACCTTAGACATCTTTCTTTTAAAACCTTTAAACATTGCCTTTCGAAACACTTATAAAACCTTTCCTTTTAATCCTTTTAATACAACCAGAAAACCATACCTTTCGACTCCTTCGAAACCTTTTGGGAACCACCCCTTCGAAACCTCTTTTTAAAACCTTTCGAAAGCGTTAAATCTAAACCTTTCGAAAGCACTTGGGTTCAATTTAAAACATGCGGAAACCTTTGAAAATCATTTCGGTTGAAACCCATTAAAGTCGAAACCATCTGTTTTGAAACCATTTAAAACTACCTCTTTCGAAACCATTTTGGTTTTACTTCAATCATAGAAAAAGGGTCTTTAAAACATTTAAGTCAAAAGTATCTGTTTCGAAACCATTTCCTAAGTAAAGAAGTGATGATGTCGAAACCATCCCTTCGAAGGCATTGGAGAAGTGGCCAAAATTTTAGAAAAACAAAGTACCCCTTCGAAACCAACTGGGTCGAAAGGTAAAAAGGCGGCAGCAAAGGTTTCGACTTAGTCGAAAGTTGTTATGTGACGGCCCACATTTTGAAAGGTTTAAATCGACTATAATCCACACATGTCCGACTTAAATAATCCGAAACATAGATAATCAATGGGGTTAAATAAGAAAAATAAGAATAGAAGGGGAAAAAACACAGAATCTTACTGCGGAACGATAAAATATAATAATCAAATAAACAGTTCATGAAGCTGTTTACTATACATTTGATTATAATTTATACCACATTTATCAGAGTTATATATACAACAGAACAAATAAAAGAATGCAGCGGAACAAACAATGAAGGAATAATACTAGTAATAATACCAAGTCTTCATTTTCATCCTCCAGAGAATAATCTTCGATAAGCTGAAAAACTCAGGATTGATTCGAGCGTAATTAAAAGACAAAACACTCGAGTTAGGAATAAAATATCCTTATGTAAGTGAAATCAATACCGCATAATAACATGAGTGTAATAGCGTCAAAGAATCTTATGGGGTTTCAAATCTCCAATCTAGTGTATAACGTGTGTGCAATAACTCAAAAGATTTTACGGGATTTTCCATCTCTTAAGGATCCGTCAAAATATTTATATGTAGCAGAATACGCTACATATATAATATCTAATCAATAAATAAATATTTTTCTTAGCGTTAAAACTTTATATTAATCCCCCTTAACGCGTTTTTAAGCATTGGCGTACAGTTTGCATTTGACACCACCAGTAGCACGTTGGTAGTCAGGGATGCGCCGTGATATGACAACACTAAACCAAAATCGTATGGGTCTCGTATAGGGATAAAAGTATAATAAGGCATGTTAGGCAATGCCCAAGGTAGGATACTACCAGTTTACCCTTCCCGACTGGTGGTAACACATCATAGCCAAGATCGTCCACCGCGTCCAACACTCCCGTAAAATCGAAGGGTGCGCACCAATCAATCACAATGTAAATGATGGTAATACGAAGAAGTACGTCCACTTGGGGTAACTAACCCACTTGGACGGTACAACTCCTGTTTTAGTCATTTCAAATTGGCACAAGTGCTAGGAAAATCCACCATCATTCTCTTTCTTCAAATCCAGCAAACGACGGCAAATCCAACTACTTCGTTCTGGATCATCGCTCCATGTACACAGTTGTTGAGGTGGTTCCGGTATCGATTAAGAGTATGCCCATATCTAGCCCCGGTCTCTTTAACAACCAAGCGTCGTTTTACACACCGGTTGGTACTTTCACATTTCAAAAACAGTTCATACTTGATATCAAAATATCATATTTGATTCAAAATCAAATCCATTTCGAAATCATCATATTTACTCAAAATAGACTATTTCAGTTCAAAATCAATTTCGCCTTAATATCTCGATTTCGCTTCCAAAATCATTTCGAATTTCAATTTAGGTTATAACTTCATTTAACCCAAAATGTATTTAAATCCATGATTTAAATATAACAATTCCCACCTTAACTAGTTTGAATTTTAGAAAAATAGTTTGAAAATTTAAATTGTTTAAAATAGTTAAAATATTTTAATAGAAAATAGTTTGAGTATTAAAATGGTTTATATAGTAAAATAATTTGGAAAATCAAAATAATTTGAATATTTAAAGAATATAGATTTTAAGCAGTTTATACTAAATAATTCATTTGAAAATAGTTTCAAATTCAGACTGATTCGATTTCCAAATTTTCTCAATTCAAATCAATCCAATTTCCATTTCCATTGATATCGATTCAATTTCGATTTCAATTCGAATTAAATTCGATTTCGGTTTATATTCAAATCAATTTCAATTGCAATTACAAATTAATTCAATTTCGATCTCAATTCCAATTAATTCAATTCCAATTTGGATTAATTTCAATTCAATTCTCAATTTTAAACCATTTCGATTTATATAAATTTGAGTTCGATTTTCAAAAATATCGATTAAAGTCATTGGATTCAAATTAAACTTCAATTTTCGAATTAAGATTCTAAACATAAAACAAATTCCATTCTTGAGTCCAAATTTATATATCCAATTAAATTATCTTTACTTAGCAAAATTTCAATGTTTGAATGAAATTTCAAATCCGTTTAAAACAAATCAATTTTTTGAAATTCAAATCATATTTCGATTATAACTTAAAAATCTCAACTTCGATTATTAAAACAATTTCGATTACCAATTTGAAATTTTAACATTTCGAGCTCAAGTTCGAAAATAATTCAATTTCCGTAAATTCGATTTTTACTCCTTTAAATCAAATCATTTAAATAATTTCTAATCAAAAATTTTAAAATCATTTAATTTAACCAAAACGTTGTCTTATATAATTTTCTATCTTATGGCCAAGTGGTCAGTTATTTCAATTTAATTTCAGGGATGGATATATATCATTTCAATCCAAAATAAATGTCATAGGTATATATCATTTCAACCTATTTCTTAATTTATTTGAAATAATTCAATTTATAGTTTTATATATTGTAAATAATTTACCAGGTAATAACAGGATATATATAAAATAAATAAACATCCAATCATCAAAATATCAATTAATTGGCATCCATCACAGTCAATAATACAAACAGATAATATAATTCACAATAATTTCATAGTTATTAATATCGGATATTTTACTGGCAATTCAATTCCAATTTCAAATTTAACTGCCAATTTTATTTTTTAACAGTTAATTCAAATGACAATTTAGAGGAGAATTTATCAAACAACAATCAATAAATTCATATCACTTCATAATTTCAAATTTAACTAGCATAAAAATATTCTAGTACTTGTGAGCGTTATAAAACACTCACCTTGATTTTCAATTTTAAATCAAATCGAACGACGTTCAATTTATCCTAAAATTTTAGTTAGCTCCAATCGTCTTCAAATTAGTTCTAGAATGTAGTGCTCGTCCCCACGATTCCATCGCTGCTTGTTTCGCTTGATTTGGACCTCGTACGACAATGTCATACGATTTATATGGTTGCATGAATTAGAATATAATTATCTTACTTTAAATTAAAATTTTAAATTAATTAGCCTTATCAAAGCTTGGCCCATCACTCAACCCGGCCCACCATTCTCCTTTCTTTTTTTCCATGGCCTAACCCGCTAATATTCTTCTTCTCCCCTTTCTCCCGCCTGGAACCAAGAATTCGTGCACGACGACCATCCCCATGCGTGCTCGCACACCAAATCCTCCTCTCCAGGCCAAAGTTCAACCCCTAAACCCCTCCGTTCAACTCGCCTTTGCCTCCTCCTTTGATCACCCACCTTTTCGCTTCGCCTCGACCCCCCATACGAAACGCGACCTGACACGGTCCCTTACAGCAACCCAAAAATGTCGTGCGACCTCCCAAGCAACCGCACGCCTCCAAAATCCTACCCTAGATGCGTTTTTAGATAATGAATCCAAGCTGCCTAAATTGCAAGAAAAGTGGAACCCTAGCTATCCTAGTTTTACTGTACAAACTGTCGCCTTCCCCAAACCTATGCCGCACCTTAATTCGAGCATACTAGAGGGAGGCCTCAGCAAAACTAGATTTTTAAAAATGGTTTTAGAATTTTTTATCAAGTAGATTTCGATATTTTGATTTTTGAAGTTTTGTTTTATTTCTTTTCTTTATTGTTTGTTGCGTGCTATGCTTAAATAAGAGAAAATAGATGTAGATTGTGGCTGTAGGGTGGCTTGCATAGGAATAGAGTGGATGATGGAGAAAGAAAGTCAGCTGCTAGTCAAATCGACGAAAATAAATTATTTAAAATTCACAAATATCTAGTTATTAATTTTGAACCCCGATCGAGGCGTGCTGCTAGGCGTTTATAATGTTATACCCCTATTCTGAACGCAATGGAACTTGTTTCGAGTCCTAATTCGACCGTATGGAGAAGAAAGCTTTTTGGACCCAATTATTATATTGAATTTTCAAAATTAAATTCAACGCGTTTTTATACCGTACGGCCAAACGATAAACCCAAGTGCTACAAAATTTGAAATCCGATAATAATACACTATTTGGATCCAATGGAACCAGTTTCGTCGAAATCTGATACTGTGCCCCAAAAGGCTATTTTATATGTTAATTTAAACGAGTTATTTTTAAAATCGAGTAAATCACTTTTAAATTCAATTTAAAAGTTATATTACCTTCATTCTTATGAATATAATTTAATAAGCCTTTAAACTATTTTTTTTCAGATAAAATACAAGATTTAAATTATTTTCATGATTTCAATTATTTAATTTAACAATTAAATTATCAATAAACCATTATATTTGAAATTCAACCTATTAAATCGATAAAATTTTACTTTCTAATATTTAAAATCAATTAAATAAATAACCAAAAATTCTAGGTCGTTACATGTTATTTTAAAAGGCGCAACCCATTCGAAACCATTTCCTTTAAATCCATTTGACCTAGTCAAAAGCTAACAAAGTCGAAAGCTACTTAGTCGAAAGCAATTTAGTCGAAAACAAGCAGGCACATTTGTTAATTAAAAGCAAAGTGGTGATTCGACACCTTCGGAACCCATGCGTTCGACCTCATGCCATTCGCCTTCTATCCAATTTGCTAGGTACTAGTACACTGGTACCATGCGCATTGGTTTTGATGGTGTTGAAGGCGGAGGGACTTGGTCGAAAGCCAATCTAGGCGGAAGCATGTTTCGAAAGCATCGAAACAGTGAAAAACATATAACAAATAGTTCTTTTCACCTAACCTGCTTTATGTGTCAGATTTTGATTGGTTGCCTCTTTCTTTACCAATAAAAAGTACTGCAATTTTTAGAATTAACCTTTTGTTGAATTATTTTGCAAAAAGCCCCTTCCCCTTTTATAAATATATAAAACATTTTAGTCTCATATCTTAAACAATTTCATATACCCATTAAAACAATTAGGAAAAAATCTACAAAAATTCCATAAAATCTTTTTAAATATGTTTTCCAACATATAGAAATTTCAGACCCAAATCTTTTATTATTTAACCGTAAATAATTATTAACCCAATTTAACCTTTTCTTTACTAGAAAATTCATATAAAATCCACGAAAATTCAGAAAATTCTAAAAATTGAAACCCATCTCAAAAATATTATTTCTGGTTTATATAAAAATTTGCAAGACATTTATATGTCATTTAATAGAGTTTTTACATTGAGACATATCATAAATTCAATATGAACATGTATAAATCATCAACAAGTATATATAATCATTCCATCGTTCAAAAATAAGGCAAAACATTGCAAATCATTTCGGATTTCTCCTTAAAAACGAAAACAAATAAAATTAGAAATGCAAACATTATTCACCTTAGCATTAGAGATCAAAGATATGAGATTTGAATGAATTTGATGTTGATTAAACTTCCCCTTCCTCTTCCTTTCTCTTTCTCTTTTTAATGGTGGCTGGCCTTAACTTACAAAATTTTAAGAATAAAATGAACATGTATAATTTACATGGCTATGGAATATAGATATAGGAATGGCCTCTTTCCTCTTTTACCCCTCCTATATTTCATTTTAATCTCTTTTCTTAATTCATTGTTAAATGACACGGCTGCCCCTTTAATTATATTGCAAATCTCAATCTCTTAATCAACACATTATTTTATTTTATTTACCTAGTTAAATATCCTAAATATATCAAAATATGGGGTGTTACATATTTAGACTCTGATCAGCCAAGGAACATCTTCATATGTCGCTCTTGGCGTAATTTTTAATAATTATATTTCTCTACGTGGTTTATGAATTGGGATTATGTAATGAATTTGAAATGAATGAAAATTTTATTTTAAAATTTAGTTTAATTTTTTTTCATATCCATGTGTTTTTGGTATATTAGTGTATTTAACATTACCACACTTGGTCACCGAAAAATAATAACTATAAACGACTGCAGCATCTGTAGTGGTTAGTTTTGGGCCTGCAAATGAGGGATGTTACAATATCCAATCAATAGTGTGCAAAATATTTTGCAGCCAATCGTGTACAAGTGCACGGTGTATCAAAACATATATGATATGTATGTAGAATAATACTAAATCAACACCTTCTATATGAATGCATTCTTTAAATCAAAATTTGAAAATATGGTGCAAATAACCTATATATATTGGCAGTTCTAATGTATGCAAGTTTTGAAAATCAAATTCTTTTTTTCATACATAAATTTTCCCACACTTCTATGAATATAAGTATGGTTCAATCGATTTTGCATCCAATCCCTACCATCACCATTACTTAGCACACAACTTCTAACATCCAAAATTTTGAAAATCCACTTTCCTTAAATCTATACTCATATGCTTGAAAAGGGTTTAGATGGAGGATCCCATATTTCCATTCTTCTCTTGTGTATCCATTCCCCTGTACCTTGGAACCTTCTGATATGCCCCCTATCCGTTTTCCAACTTTTCCAAGTACATTCCGCATAAGGAAATTTATTTTTAAATTATAATACATAACTATTTCAAAATAGGTTTTGTCCCTCTATCAACAAGATATGGAAAAAGAAATTCCGACAACATTTTCCCCTGTCATTAAATATATTTTACATACTGTTACTTCTGCTGAACAGTAAATTCATAATTGCCAACCCGTCAACTTTTTCCATGCTGAGCATGTGGCATTTCAAAAATAAAATATTTCACCTTTTTCACTCGAAATATTTTTCAATTAAATTATTGAAATAGTTGAAAAATAAAAATTACTTTATATAAATTTTACTAAAATATTTTATATTTAAGATTTTTAAACAAAATTTTCAAAAGTATTTATTTTTAAGTTTTAAAAACAAATATGCCACATCCAACGCAATCAGAATTCAGTTAATGGGTTAACGCTTATGATTGATCTTAGCCTATTACCAAGTAAATTTTCAAATTTTGAAAACTTTTTATTTTATTTTAGAACAACAATCAGCGCACAAGTACATTTACAAATTTCATCTTTAAAGGCATGTGGATAGTGTCACATGGTTTTGCAACAACCTTCCCCTTCCTTTGCTTGCTAAAATATATCTTCCTAAAGTTTTAAGGCTTTTGGGACTTAACATTATTTTTCTTTTAGTAGCTAATAAATTTCTTAATTTATTTGTAAACTTCTAGTCTTACTTTGTATCAGTTAAGTGTATACATGAGATTTTCTTATTTACTCTGCTTCCTAAAATAGCGGTCAATCCAGAGAGTCAACACAGTAATAAAAAGGAAATTTTCTCGCAAAATACCGTATGCATATTTATACAAATAGAGACAACTAATGTTTACAACCAAACTTGTTAGAACCTTGTATTTTGATGTTTTGAACATGACAACTATATAAGTAAATATCATGTGAACTAACCATATTTGCAGAAGAAGATACTATTCTACTCGATAATAGATGGCAGACCAAGAATTCAGAGAGAAGCTTTAAAATTATTAACGGTTTATCTATAGTCTAGTATAGTAGTTGATTATTGTTAAATTCTCTCATACGTGGTATATGCACACACACAAGTATTTAAATTTATTTTCAAATCATATACATACAAGTACTTTATCCAATTCAAGTTCACATTGACAAAGGTTTCAAGAGAACCTTTAATATGGCAGAAACAAAGAATTCAGTCGATTGAATCAAGAGGTTCAGTTGGCTGAATACCTATGCATGTGTACAGTGCACTTGAAGGTTTAGTCGACTGAACTACCCTATTCAGTTGACTGAACTATGTGTCTTTTTTATATTAAACTTTAAAATTCGAAAATTTTGAATATTCAGTAGACTAAAATCTTTTCCTAAATTGAAAATTCATAACGGCTATTTTTTGAACGGTCGGTTTCATTCAACGAACAAAAATAACCTTTGATTCAAGAGTTATTTACCGCAACTCTTCATGAAGAATTGCATCACTTAAACTCTATATATAGCCTTCATTTTAGTTGTTTTAATAACTTAATTTTCTGATTCTATTCACATATTCTTAATATCTAAAATATTCTGCCATTTTCTTTCAAATCTTGTTCTAATCACTTGCACATTCTAGCACAAATTTATTTATGATTAAATTAACATCCAATCTACACGAACTACACTATAGACCACAAAGGAGAAGAATATAGGAAGGGTGTACTCTAAAGACTTATCCGTGCTATCAAAAGAGCACAATCAATCAAGAAAATTCTATATATTGTTGAAGTCCTGTTCGGTTGTTCAGGCGGTAGAAGTCCTGTTAGGTTGCTCAAGCGGTGTAATACCTATTTTTTAGATTAAGAGAGGGTTGATAGTTAAATTTTAGAAAGAGTCCGGGATTGGACGTAGAATGGGAGTTCGAACTAGTATAAAAATCCTTGACGTCGTTTACTTTACTATTTACTTTTTATATTTTATTCCACACTAGTAGATAAGTTTAGTTATTATTCCATATTACGATCCTTAGAAGCACTTTCATTCCATAAAACAAGATAAAAATAATATTTTAATAATTCAAATCTTTGTGGATGACATTCTTTTTAGTTCATGTTGTATTTAATTCATGTTATTCCTTATGATGTTACATTGCACATTTGACATTGTTTAATGTTATTTGTTTAGCGTTGTTATTTTTGAAACATGTTTATCTATTATACTGTTGTTATTTCTCTATGCATGTATGTCTGGGCTCATATATATACTTATTATTCTATCTATATATTCATTTTTGTCGATGACATAGGGGGAGAAATATAATCATTCGGCAGTAAGCAGATAGAATATTTATTTAGGGGGAGTAACAATCGTTTTCATTTTTCTAGACTCACATAGTCGTCGTCATCAAAAAGGGGGAAAATGTTAGAACCTTGTATTTTGATGTTTTGATCATGACAACTATATAAGTAAATATTATGTGAACTAACCATATTTGTAGAAGAAGATGTTATTCTACTCCACAATAGATTGCAGACCAAGAATTCAGAGAGAAGATTCAAAATTATTAATGGCTTGTCTACAGTCTAGTCTAGTAGTTGATTATTGTTAAAATCTCTCCTACGTGGTATATGCACACACACACACACATTTTAAATTTATTTTCAAATCATATAAATACAAGTACTTCATCTAATTCAAGTTCACATTGACAAAAGTTTCAAAAGAACCTTTAATATGGCAGAAACATATAATTCAGTTGACTAAATCAGGAGGTTCGGTCGACTAAATACCTATGCACGTGCACAGTGCACTTGAAGGTTCAGTCGACTGAACCACCCTATTCAATCGACTGTACTATGTGTCTTTTTTATATTAAACTTTAAAATTCAAAAATTTTGAATATTCAGTAGACTAAAATCTTTTCCTCACTCGACTGAAAATTCATAACAATTATTTTTTGAACGGTCACTTTCATTCAACGAAAAGAAACAACCCTTAATTCAAGAGTTGTTTCCGTATCTTTTGACCGTAACTCTTCACGAAGAATTGCATCATTTAAGCCCTATATATAGCCTTCATTTCCATTGTTTTAATAACTTAATTTTCTGATTCTGTTCACATATTCTTGTTATCTAAAATATTATGCCATTTGCTTTCAAATCTCGTTCTAATCACTTGCACACTCAAGCACAAATTCATGTGTGATTAAATTAACTTCCAATCTTCACGAACTATACTATATACCACAAAGGAGAAGATTATTGGAAGGGTGTACTCTAAAGACTTATCCATGCTATCAAAAGAGCACAATTAGTCAATAAATTTCTTTGTATTGTTGAAGTCCTATTCGGTTGCTCAGGCGGTAGAAGTCCTATTTAGTTGTCTAGGCGGTAGAAGTCCTGTTCAGTTGCTCAGGCGGTGTAATACCTATTCCTCCTGGTTAAGATAGGGTTTATAGTTAAATTTTAAAAGGATTCTGGGACTGGACGTAGAACGGGAGTTAGAACCAGTATAAAAATCCCTGGTGTCATTTACTTTACCATTTACTTTACATATTTTATTCCGCACTACTAGATAACTTTAGTTGCTATTCCATATTATAATCCTTAGCAGCTCTTCCAAAACTAATCTAAAAGAAATAACTGCTGGAAGCTGCACTTTAACATCAGCTGATATTAGTGATGGTGTGGCCCTACCTCTTCTTACTTAAATAAAATGGACATTTTTACTACACCATTCCACCATAACCCACATCTCTTAACTTACCTTTTTCACTTATAATAATAAGGTTCATTCATTACTTTAGTAATTACAGCTAAATATATCACTATCTTCTTTTAATCCAAACCTCTAGATAGTATCCTCAAGTCTCGGTGTATACTTTCTTTATTTTTATTTTTTCATAGGGATATACCGTAGAACTCGCAGAAATGTACCTTGATACCATTTCCTATTTCCTTATGGGTTCTTCTTTATGGTCTTCACACATGTTTAACGAAACATTCTTAGGCTCATATCAATATTCCTTATCTCCAATGGGGACTCATTATTGCTATTCTATGAGCATTCATCGCTATTTTATTCATACCTTAACTTTTACCCCATCTTACCTAGGCAGTCATCACTATCTACTCCATATTAAAAAAAATAGTTTTGTTTTCACCATTATTTCCAAAATTAAAACTTTACATCATGAAGTATTTAATCCCAAAATTTTTATCTTTAAAAGTATAAACTTAGAAACTTCTGAAAACTGTATTTTAGGATTTATAAAGTAAGTTATTTATTAAGTTCCAAAAGTCATTGTTAGCAATTTAATTTAAAAAGTTCATTTCCTTCAAACCCTTTTCACTATAAAGATTTTACTTCTTAAAAAAGTAGGATTTTTAACTCTAAGTTTTGTAATCCAAAACCTTAATTTATCATACCAAACCATTTTTTTTCAAAAATGCACTTTTAAAGGGTTTCTATAACATCTTTTATAACTTTAAATAATAAAAAATGAAGTAGACAAGGACAATTTCCACTCTATTATTTTCCTGTCACTTATGCTATTTCCAGTTTCAACCTTAGCAATGACTCTGACAGCATATGTGGAGGACTTTTTAATAGGTATGTGTAATTATTGCATATATTTATGGAGACTATTCATTTTTTCTTCTTTTAGTTTCCATATTGTTTCTAATTACTAACCTTATTTTATATAAATTTCTAACCTTGTATCTATTTATCTTTCCTAATGTTACTATTGTTTACACTTCTTCTACCTAAATTGTACTTATTTAAATGACTTCTCCTTATATAGCTCTTTTTATGTATAAACCTATTGCAGTTTTTTCTTCTTCGTATTTTCCTTCTACGAATTTTTTTTCTATCTTCAATTTGGGTATTCTTATCCTTTCAATTTCTTCACCACATTTAAACCAGTACCACTTCCTACTGTCCAACCCTCTAAAAGATTTTTTTTTCAAAACTTTAAATTAAAAAATTAGAAAAATCATCGAGTTATACATATGCTCCATTTTCCATTTATTTTCAAATGAAATATCTCTTTATTAAAAACCCCCCTTTTTTTGAAATTTTCAGCCTAAACAGTTTTAAATTTCGGTTGGAAATTATATTTATAATATAAAATACATCTTATTTTGCATTAAAAAATTTAGTTGGTGTTTGGTTTAAAAATGAATTTTGTGTTTTCGGTTTTCAATATGCATGTAATATATGAGAAGAATAGAGAGACGGCGGAGGGAATGAAAGAACGATGGATGGAAGGACGAAGGGAATAGAGGGACGATGGAAGAATGGATTGTTTTTACGTGCTTGTGTTATTTCCTAAAACACGGAAAATAAAAAAAAAGTTGTTTTCTATTTTGTATGTTAACTTCATTTTCTAAATTGGTCGTTTTCGGCAATATACATGATCATGTGCATTATTGTATGGACAAAAATCCAAAACTAAAAACAACAAACCAAACACTTCCTTAGATTTTACTTATTTTCGAAAATAGAGTTTCCTACTTTTATATAAATCCTCTGAAAATCATTTCAAATTTTTTGTCAAACCTTTTATTAGATTTTTTTCATTTGGAGTCAGACTTAAAACAAGTTCTGTTTGCCCCTTCTTTTGGATTTTTCTTCTTTTCCACTTACTTTCTGACTTATCTCCTTCATAATATATTAAAAATCTAGCTACCATCCTGGAGTTATCTGTACACGCCTTCCTTTGGAAACTAGCTAAACTCTTACTTTCAGATATCTTCAACATATTAATTCTTCACTTCCCATTTATCTGGAAACATACATCGTCAATCGGCAATCCTATCAACCATTGGGCAATCCAGGCCCAATGAGAGAATCAAGTACCATCCAGCTTCAAGCACCCATCTATATGCTACACTCATGCTCTTCTTAGGTCAACGCCATTTGTACTACCTATCTCCCATAGGATGATCGGGATAAGCATATAGTGCATATAATTATAGGTAAAAGTACGAATACCTTCAATCAACGTATTCTAATTTCTGTGACTGACTAACCTAGCTCTGATACCAAATGTAACAACCTACACCTTAGTGGGCCTAAGTTTTCACTAAATCGAAAGCCCAAGTCTACCAAAAATAAAATTACATGACTTACATAATATGTAGGTGAGATTTCAATTGAATACATTCATTTTAAGCCTACAACTCAACAAATCTTGCACATGCATAATAATTAAATAAAATTCATCGATATAAATTTAAGTGTTATATATAAGTCATATAATTTCTCGCTCACCCTTCTAGCTTTTCAAATCTCCCAAATCTGAATCCATTCCTTTAATTGACCCTATTTTTATTTTTTAATTATTTTCAATTCGAAAACTTCAAACACCAATGGCTTTTTCGTTTGAACTCCGATCATAAAACTTTAAATATAAATGTTGCTTAAAAATGGCCATGAACACAGTGGTGCAAGTTTCGTGGACAAATTCTGATATGTACTCCATTTTCAACCTTAATAATTATTTATTAATTATCGTTTAATTTACGGGGTGTTACACCATACATGTTTTTAATTGTAATTGCTCGTGGACCAAAAAATCCTACGAATAGGACAAACGTGTACTTATAGCCTTTGGTTGATGAATTGAAATAACTATGGATAGAGGGTGTTTTTATGTACAATATTTTGATAAAAGAATTTTATAACGTTTGCTTCTTTGTTATGGACAATAAGTGATTTTCCTATGCATGTTAACTCATGATTATACTTGGGTGTTTAAATCAAGTTGATACAACTTGATTTTAGTCCATAACAGAGAACCAAATCATTCACTAATGCATCACTTTATTTTATAAATATCATATGGCTTTCATACCAACCCACTTTTAAGAAATGAAAATTTTTCTTGAAATAAACTTATAAAATATTTGCAAAAGACTTTAGATCATACTTCAATAAAATTGGTTTCAAAATAATATACAAATTCTGGCATTTAATTCAACTTAATATTGATATTACATCTTTAGTAATAGTTGGCTTGGAAGCGCAATCTTTTGGTCCGACCGTGAACTTTCCAAAATACCCTTCACTCATGTATAATTCAAGTATTCTCTATATTATTCCCTTTGCAACCACCTAAAAAATAATAATTTTCTTTATTTCTAACCTACCATTTCTATGCCGGACTGGAACAATTCAAACTAAAAATAGGATCTAATAAACAAACATCATTTACCAATTCAAAATTTTCTTTTATAAATATTACCAAATCTCACAATCACTTAAAAGTAGGATATAATAACTAAACTTTCTTTATCAATTCAAAATCCAAATCTACAAGTATTACCAAATCTTAATATCACTTAAAAAATAGATCTAACAACTAAACTTTTTTTACAGGTTCGATCTTAATTAATAATAGAAATAAAAATTGAAACTAACTAAAAATTAGATGGTGAAGCACTGAATAAAAATTCAAACTAATTACACCTGATTTCATCATGAAAATATGACTAAATATTTAAGTAAATCATTCGTCTTGAAGGTGTTAAACATATATGATTTGTAGAAAAATAATTTACGCGCGAAGCGCATGGCATAACACTCGTAAAAATAGTTGAATTCAACATTTCATTATTATAGCCCAACTCATAGAATTTCATATAGTTAATTCAAAGCAACTATTTATATTAAATATTTATCATTCAATACAATCAATATCATAATATATAATTTTATTTCAACCAATTTTCATATGTATATAAACACAATTTGTATAGTATCATCCAATTTACTTTGTATCAAATAATTTGATTATCTTCTTATGTATGTCCGTGTGTGTGTGTGTCTATATATATACATATACATATATGTGTGTATCTATGTATGTAGGTATGTATGTATAATTACTGTCTTTGAATTTCAAGTGATAACATATAGAATTAAGCACACAAATCACCATACATAAATAAATTACTCATTTTAGTTTGTTCGATATATGCAAGTTCATTCAACTTATGATATAACTAGGCTATATATATTCATACATATCACTTAGAACAAGCGATTATCACACCATTCAATATAATCTTATGGATCCAGTTGCTAAATTGAGTTTCAAACCGAATAAATTAGCTAGAGATTAAAATTCAGCCTCAATAAAACCAAGAATATTGTTTACAGTGAAGAGTTAACTTAAAACAAGGCATGAAATACCTCAACCCTTCTTTCCAACTTCCCAAATCGTTCACTGACTCAAACTCTAGCATGGCTGCCTCCACCTATTTCTCATGTATTCCAACTGTCAATCACCATTGTGGACATCAGAGCCGCCACCTCGATCTCCTCATGCGTGTGCCCAAGCATTGCCCTCTTTTGATGCAAGCTATGGTCGTACCCATGTTGATGCGTGGGACTACAACATCTATTTTTCATGGTATATGAATTTATTTAAGGCAAGGAGATGGATTTGAGGAAAAAAGTTAGGCTTGAATAATAAAGATAAGGATGGGAAATAGATGAGGTTGGATAAGTAATTGGGAAAGATGTTTGTGCGCCTTGGATGATTATTAGGCGCAAAATGAAATAAAAGAACTTTTCTTAACCTATACATCACTACTAACTCTTTTTTCAATTATTTAAAATATTTTTGCACTTATAAAAAATATTCAAGCCAATACAAACAATTTCCAAATTTTATTTTGCTTGGAATTATTTTCCTCAATAGTTAAAATACTGCTTTTAACCCTTAAAATGATTTCAAAGTAATTATTTATTCCTCAAAATAATTTCAAAACTCATAAATATATTTTATTCCACAAATATAAATTTTTTAAGTGACTTTTGGATTTATAGAACAAAATTCATATGTCAAATTTGAATTTTACATTGATATTTCACATTTTATTTCAAAATAAACCAAAAAATTAACTTTATTGAATTTAATTCAACATAAATCCCCAAAATAACATTTTAATTGTATTCATCGAAATTTCCAACCTTTTTATTCATTTAAAGTATTTTTCACAATTCAAACCCATTTTTATTCATCAAAATCTCAATCTAAATCCAAAAATACATTTTATTATACTTATTTTATTCAACTCCTTACTGGGATGTTATAATATATATGCTTTTAATTTTGGCTTTAGAAAAAAATTATAGTCAAATATTACACACACACACATATATAATGATATCGAATTTTACTTTAAATTTAAATTAATATGTAAATCCTAAATATTAGGAATTAGATGTTGATCAAAATATTAATTGTTTATCGTGTTAATTAAATATATATGAGTGCCCTATTTAGTAGGAAAGATGTTTTAATAAACATTACACAGGATATATGTTATGAAATACATACTTGTATAATACATATATACAAATGAATCATTAACACACACACACACATTTCAAATAACTTGAAATAAATAAGTAAATAAATATATGAAGAATACACACTGGTATGTTCAAATATAATTAGTATTAAGAGTAAATATATTGTTATACGAATAATTGCCATTATAGTATGCATCTATATTAAATACCAAATATATGTATATAATGCTTATTATTAACATATTGTTATGTTCACCAATTACCATATATATATATGTGTGTGTGTGTGTGTGTATAGTTATAAATCCCATTAAATGTATGTGTGTGTATGTATATGTGTGTATGTATCATCTATACATTTATCTTTCTTATCATATGGTCATGTTCACATGAAATTAGGCTAAAACATATGTTGAGTATGTTAATACTTACATAATATAACCAAAGTTATTTAACTAAATAACTTTTGAATCAAATCAAACTAAATTTATATTAAATATGATTTAGTATAATTTGCACATTTGTTCATAATAACACAAAATTAATTATTGGATGAATTTAATAGAATGACTTTTTGTTATCAACCATTTTATCCTATTGTGCGACCCTCTAGATCCAAAACCAACCTCGTAAAAAATTTAGTATCCTTCCTTACCTAACAATCAGGGTGTAATCCTTCGAATTATCGCCTACTCCTCTTTAGTTTCTCAAAGTTAAATCATTTTACATAATCTCCGAGGGTTTCCTTCTCTTCTACTTAATGTTGGCCAAAGATACGACATCTTTTATCTTGTCTTTGTCTACTTAGAAATGTTGTTTAAATACGTATTTGTAGGATTTAGGCTATAATACTACTTGCCAACAAGTCCTGTAAGTGTTATTAGGAAAATTCTCCATTTCACGGGATCTAGCGCATATGCGGTCTCCATAAAAATTATATTACTTTAAAGATGGTCAGTTAGAACTGGGGTTCCATCTTACTGGGGAAATAGTGGGGCTTTGTACCCATGTAGAAATCAACAATATAAGGTATTAGTAAGGTAGAATAGTCATTGTCACAATCTGAATCTATACCATGTATCCTTCTTTCAGGTCAGTCTATTTTTCATTGAGATGATTGTATCTCTTTATTTTTGGTAATTTATATATACTTCAACTTCTACTTCGTTTGGAAGAGCTTCGCCGTATCGTGGTTCGAGTATTTAGAGCATAATGGTCTTTCTAGTAATTCTTTGGTTCAACATCTATTGATGTTAACCTCAAATGTGTACTTCCATCATGATTATGCCTTCTATATCTTACATCGCATTTATGATTTTCAGTCTCTCTTCGTCCATAAGTGTCCACCCAATTGCTTTGTTGGGCGAAGTTTCAATTGGCACGAGCTTGACTTTGGGATTCCAATGTTACTCCATTCGCAATGTTTGCTCTTTGGTTTCCTTTTCCATCTTGAATTTCTCATTACTTTCTTTGGACTCTCCATAATTTTGATCTCCTAGACTATCTCGTGCACTTGCATCAACGCTTCGAATCATTCTTTTAGTTTACCTCTTGCTTGATTTTTCTCTAGGTTTCGGGGTGTTCATTTGAATCTCCGTTAGGTTTGCTCCCAACATGATTTTTTTATGAGTTTTAGGGATTGCATTTGGATTTACGTTAGGGTTACCTCAAACTTGTAATTGGTCGACCAACTCCTATAATAAGGCTCGCTTCTAATTCTACTACAATAATAAATTGTGAACCATATTGGGTAACTGTACATTGGTCAGCCTATGGATCTAATAAGTTGTTAATGGTTGAACATGTGGTTTACTTGGTTTATGTTCTTTTATATTTGGTGTGTGAATTGTTCTCAACATAGCCAAATTTTATAAAGTCTTCAAAATCCAGCCTCTCGAAAATAGATTTATCTTGTTATACCATTTATAAGACTTCTACATTTACCCTATTTGAAAAAATGAATTTATCGAAAATAAACATTAATAATATTTCCCTTGTTATAAAGAAAAAGAACTAGAAAAAAATAGAAAATTTTCAAATGGATTGAGTGGATGCAATCCAAAATCTCTAGAAAAATGTTTGTGCCATTTCTACACAAACGTCTAATGATTCTATTGTAGGGATTTTAAGATATCTTATTGATATTGGAATAGAGTTTTTGTATTCAACTTATTTAGATTTCAGAAACAAAAAAAGTGAATAGAGATAATGAAGGAAAGAACACCGAAATAGATAAATAAAAAGGAGATACATGGTTTTTATAGAGGTTTAGTCTAATATTGACCTAAGTCCTCTTTATCTTCATTCATCTTCAACATCCATTTTCTTTCTTTACATTTTTTATTTTGAGTTGCAATATATATTATTACCATAGAGTTTTAACATATTTTGTTTAAGGAGAAAATGAATTATCCTATTCTTATCGCAAACTTCTATTTATAGTTTAAGTGAATTATTGTAACATCCCGAAATTTTCGACTTTCGAAAATTCGACATCGATACTCACTTCATCGACTGCCGAGCCATCGAAGGCCGGAAACCCGAAAAGTTATGGTTTTTAAGAAAAAGAAAAAGGCAGAAGAAGAAGAAGATAGAAGAAAAAGAGAGAAGAAGAGAAGAACAACACAGAACAACATCAGAACAGAAAACAATATCAGAATCTTACACATCGCAGCGGAACAATATATAATAGATAAATGAATAATCTTTAAACAAAGAACTATATCATTTTATACATACATCAATCATCAGAGTCAATATACAACTCAGTACAACAATGGACAGTTATATAACTTGTCCTCATACAGAATACACAGCGGAATAAATACTATTGGATACAAATACTACGTCTCGCCATCCAACTTGCTTCCAAAGCTCCGGAATATCCAGAATATCCTGATAATCTAACTCTAGACTGCCCGTGTGGAAATTGGTGGGCACCCAGAGTTTAGAAGGGAAACAATAAACTCCGAGTCAGTCATGGTGACTGGTGTGAGATCGTAAAACAGTTTATCTTTAAAATAAACAACAGGAAGATTTTAAAGACAATTTCGCAATGCCTTTGGAAAATGAAACTACCATAAGACCTCCCGCCACACACACAATGCAAACGCAGACTTGGAGGAGATTTCTTCTTATGATAGTCAAAGATGCTTACTACGCAAAAATCAAATTCTTTTTTATATTATTATTAGTGCATAGTGTAGAAAACATTTCGAAAGTAGAATATTAATCTTAGCCGACATAGGTACCATTATAGTATGCCTACTATAGCTACCATATTAAATGGCAGGTTCTACAACTAAAACCGTACAAGGCTCGTATTGTTTCTTTGGATTTCCAACAAATGGTCAGGCTAAGGAACTTTGTAACATTCCCCCTTTTGACCGCCTCCAGTCGGTAATTAAACCAACTCGAAACGTTCAAAAAGACGAATTGTTATTTAGTTTATAAGGTTTAAACAGAATCAGCCACAGAAACACAGATAATAACAATGAATTTAAACAAATGAATCTTGATTTCATTACTATAAATCTTTTAGAATACATCAGAGTTTTATACACTTTAATACAGATACAGCGGAATATCTAAAAAATACAATTTTCTCCTGAAAAACTAAAATGATTCTTTATTCTCTCTCTCTAACTTCGCTGCTCGAAAATCTTCAAGCTGTAAAATACTCGGTCTGACCCGAGTATTATATTCAAAAGAAAATAATACACAGGTCAGTCTAATTCAAACCAGTTTATTAGTGCATAGAGGCAGTAATAATTTAAATAGACGACAGTCACAATAATTCTCGTCTATCCGACTCTTTTAACAAAGAAATCGGATAACGAAATTATAACACTTAACAGTGTTAAACAATAAATCAACAGATTTAAATCATCAACGGAGATAAATAAACAATTTATCAAATCGACTAAATCAATTTAAGACAATTGAGGTTGTCACTTTAAAACCATCAAAAATATTGATTGGCTGCCGTACACGCACGCGTGTACGGCCTCGCCAATACATCATACGAAATACGCAAAAGATCAACAAAAATCCATAAGCGAGCACAAGGTCAAACCCGAGTTTTTTAAAACTGTTCAACACAAGGCACAGTAAAACTGAAGCATGGCAGCTGCACAGTAAAACTGAAGCATGGCAGCTATAAATGAAACAGCATCAAAGCTTATGTATGCAGACCAAATGCCAGACCAAGCTCCTACAAAGAGAATGCAGACATGCACAGGTGAAGCAACACTATTCAACAGTGAATCAATTCATGGTCCAAACCAGGGCACAATACATGTGAACTCTACTGGACAATACAGGGCAAAGACTCAACAAAGGCTGCAGAACAAATAGAAATGTAGTAGCAATAATGCAAACAATTTACATCCAAATATAATGCCACAGCAAACAAGATGAACCAGACAGGTCAAGCAATGAATATCAGACTACAATATCAAGTTCAAGCCAACAACTACAGCATGCTCAAAGCAAACAAATGACCCAGGCTTGATATCAGTACAAGGAACCAACAAGACCAAACTGAAACAAAAATACAGACTAAATACCAATGCCAAAGCTCAGTGCATCCCAATGTCAACATATTTGAAGTAAATGCAGAGGGCTGCATGAACAATGAAGACAGTGACAAATGCATATACATCAGAGTGAACACATGAATAAGAGAACAATAAGGCATGCAACCAGATAGTAACAACAATCGATGAACAAGGGTAAATGCAACTACAGAGACTATGCAACAAGGAACCAGACCACAATATCAAATGGAACAATGAATCAATTCATATGCAATCAGGACTAGGTAGTACAAAGAATGGCCATACACATATATACATACAAGGATGTAAGTATACAAATGATCAGCCCTCAAAGTACAGTGCAACTACAAAGAAGACAAAACAACATGCACAACTTCAAATATGTGCAAGCTACTTGTATGAAATGCAGACAGGTCAAAGTTAAGTGCAAGACCATATTCAAGTATGCAAAGAACAGAGACAAGACCTGGAAACAATGATGAATCGAAAATTGCAGTACTCAAGTAATACAAGGATGCCCAGACTCAACAAATATCACATGTATAGTGTCAAGTGAACAGGCACAGACAAAGACAAATGAACACAGTCGAAAGTGCTACCAAAAACAGTGAATAGTATGGCAAAAGTTGAACCAGACCAACATCACAAAATCGAGTGTGCAGCCGAAGACAACTACAGGTACAGATACAACAAAATGCAGACCATACGGTAGTGAAGAATACGAAGGCAGTGCACCAAAATCAGTTGCCTCTAAGAGGTAGTCTGCAAACTCTAGCATATATGCAAATAGATGATTGTATATCCAAGTCAGTAAAATCAACATAGTGTCATGCAAGAAGAATTCGAAACCGTGGCCCATGGTAAACCAATTCAAAGCATACTGCAATCGAGTCAACAGAAAAATTTCACGAAGCCAAGTCAGGGTATAGGAAGTGGCAGAGAAGCAAGTTGCAAAATTCACAAAACAGGGAAAAAGGAAATACGAAGTTCGTATCTTTATTTTTGAAATCATCAAAGGTCAAAGTTTTTTTAAAAATAGGAAAGTTTTAAATGCCGTGTGAATCAACATCAGAAACTCCAAGCAACCGATTAAATCATAAAAGCACAAGGCACTACAAATCGAATGGAGATGAATTAGATGTGAGGGGCGAAAACCACTCACCTCCGTCAGAAGCGGTCGCGAATGAATGCGAGGGGGAAGACGAAGTCGAAGCCGTGGCCTCCCAAAGACGAGCAAAATCGAAGAAGCGCTAGCTATTTGGAGACGACGAGGCCGAAGTCCAGAATCGCCAGAGAATCGAAATCGCCGAAGCCCTAATTTTTGTGGAGGAGAACGAACGAGAGAATCGTGGCCGCCATTTATTTTCTTTTCTTCGATTTAGGTTTAGGGTTTGTGAATGAAATGAGAAAGGGATCGGGTATAGGGTTTTAAACGAAATGAATGGGCCGAGATAAAATTTTAAAGCCCAAAACCCTTTAACAATTTTTTTCTTGTTTTCTTCCAAAAGGATTCTAACCGATTCAAAAATTCCAACAACAATTTTTATTAAACGAATTCCAATTCGAATCGAAGCTCCTATAAGCAATTAACTAGCAGAGAAATCGTTTAACAATGATATCAAATCGATGCGAAAACCCCGGTTATCACCGAAATTTAAATTGAATCCGAATAGATTTTCTACGCGTTTATACGTCGTATATTCACAAAACAACTCTGATAAATACGAAATTTGAAATCCGGTAATAATTTAATATTACGGACCCAATGGAACTGATTTCGTTAAATTCCGAGACTGTGCCTCGGAAGGCTATTTTTAAATTCAACTTAAACGATAATATTTCAAAACGGAACAAATCGCTTTCAAATTCAATTTTGAAGCTTCTATTACCTTCAGTATTATCAATATGAATTTTCTAAGCCTTTAAATTATTTTTAACCGGCTTAAAATTGAAGATTCAAATTTTATTCAACTTTCAATAGATTAAATTCAAAAATTTAATCGCCAATTCATTCTGATAATTTGAAATTCAAGTCAAATCATCGTTCAAATATTTAAAATTAATTAAATATTTTAAATTTGAATTTTTGAAATTTCAGGGTCGTTACAAACTTCCTATCCACGATGGGTACGTCCCTGGAATAGACGACCCGAGAAATAACCTAACATTACGGTTAGATCTCTGCCAACACAAGGCCGGGTTACCTCTGCAAAAGTAGGTAACTACTGACACGCGTATGCCATCCCCCGATCGTCACCGATCTTCCCGAGGATCCCCGATTCGCAACAACCACAAAGTAATAAATTTGCAGCAACCAGAGAGGTTAAGTATCTGGGCTCCATACCATGATACCACCTTTATCCAGAAGGAATGACATACACTAAGGGGCGCTACTCCCTAGAACCTTGCCGCATCCTTCCTGTTTTGACCATTTCCGGGGTGTGAGGCTCGACGAAGTCTCGTCCACAAAGCTACGCTTTCTACCAAGCCATGCTTCGGGTCAAACAAATGATCAACCTATGATCACAAAGATATAAGATCAAACAAATGATCATATCGCAAATGATCAAACACTGATCATTTCACAGCAACACTCAGTATGCCACGTTACCAAATTGGGATATATCGCTGATAAATTTCAACTACATAACCTCTGAGCTCATACGTCTCAGAGAAGGGTGTTAAGCTAAGAGAATAAATTCTCCGCCACCAACAGAAATGTATTTGAAAGAAATCAGCTTTATATCTCAAATTGTAACGTCAGACACACAATCCATACAAGTCTGTTCCGGGATCGAACAGAACCGAAGGCACTTCTCACGAAGCCCTTGCATTTCCGGATAAATTTCTAATCACGTCCGGACTTCCCGTCACTAAGGGTGATAAAACCTCTAAACCGGAGATCAGCCGATGTAGAGTAACTCGACGGTAATCCTTCCGTTTTCAAAAATATCTGGTCTTCAACACCGGTCTTCGAATGCAATTCATAACGACGTATCACATATTCGGAATGGGTTATACGACCCCATGGTCCTTTCCCGGCTAACCCGAATAGTGAGCGTTTATTTAAAAACAAGTGTGGCATTCAAATTCATCCAATTCACAACAAATACCTATCTAAAGGTAATTATTGATAGTCGGTTATTTAACTATCAATAAAGATGCGCAACATCATCAGATTCCAAATAATTTTCCAAATTATTTCATCTTCCAAAATATCTTTTACTAGATATAAAATTTCCACACTTAACCATTTGAAAACAATTTTCAAATCAATTTCCACATTTCATTTTATCTTTGAAGATAAAATCTCAAAACAGTTCATTTCATATTGGAAAAGCATTTCCATACTTATTTAAAAATAAGTATTTCACAAAACTATTTATTTTCAACATTTGAAAATATTCGATATACTTAAATCAATATTAAGTATATATTCATTCTTTAAGGAAATCATAAATTTTAACCTCTATTTGAGTCAAAACGAATGTTGCGTAAAACATCGTTACGACGACTCGAAATCACTAGTATAGGGATTCGGATTTTAAGATAGGTATATGTAAATCCCAATACTACATAAAACATTTTCTTTCGAAAATCATTTACTATAACAACAGTGTTATAGTCCATCATTTCCTTATTTCTCGAAAACGTCTATTTCAACAATGAATGTTGAAATCTATGTATTCGATACTTAACACGTTTTAAAACATCTTTTAAAACAATTAACTTCATTTTACAATATCGCTTTTCCAAAACTATCCATTTTACTTAACAATATATTCACTGTCCAAAATCGTGAATATACTTTATTTACCCAAATCAATGTTTCTACACATTTATTAAAAGATTATCCATGATCTAAAATCGTGAATATAATTTCTTTAATTAACTTCAAAAATTCACTTATCAAATCAAGTGATTTCGGATTTATAAAACAACTTTTATAAATTCCAATTCTATTTATAAAAACTTCAATCCCAAATCAATTTCGATATTGATTTAAAAATTTATTTATCACTACTAAGTAAATTCCTCATTTTTTCTCAAATGATTCAATATTCTGTTTTAAAATGGATTCTTCAAATTGAAATCATTTTACATTTATTTCCCAATTTATTTCAATTTACCAATTAAATTTCTAGTTGGATTTCCAACTTATCTTCTTTTAATAAATTCCCTTTTAAGGAAATAAATTTCAATCGTTTCTTTCAATCTATTTAAAAATCCAAATTCTTAAATTAAATTCTTCAAATTATAATCACTATTTTACGAAATCCATTTATTTAACATTTTCACTTGATTCTGGAATTAATTCGATAAGATTATAAAAATTAACTTTTTATACTTTAAAAATTCCTTTCTTCAAAATTTATTCAATTTCTAAAATTAATTCACTTAGAAATTTCTATTTTGATTTCAAAAATTCAATTTCGTTTATTTTTGGAATCCAATGATATCAAACATCCATTCAGCTAAATTTTAGCATTCAAACAATTTCCAGACATCAATTCAATAACATCAATAATCATTCACAGATTATCACATCACAGTAGAAATAAATTCAATCAATGTGAGGGGTCCAGCTGGATCCCTCCAACCTGTTTCCCTGCATCCAAAGACGTTAGCACAATACCAATTCCACTTCGAGGTGGAATATCGCGGTATATAGGTTTTATAAAAATCCGCTTACTAACGGCGCAATAGGGTCTCATCCGCTATACGAGGCGGGAAATCAATCAATCCAATATATACATATGCCAATATGTATATATTGCTACATATATATAGATATATCCTACTATATCTAATATCACATCCAAATAGCAATCAATTCAATAATAACTGCAAATCATTTTGAGTGAGAAAAATCTCACCTTAGCTTTTTAATTTGCCATCCAATTCAAACCGGCTTATTTCTTCACGATGTTAGACCTTGTATAAAACAATTTATACCATTCGTTAATATTCAAATTAAGTGAACAATTCAATTATCATTTTTAGTAATTTTAATTATCCAATGATTTAATTTCAAACTAATTCTCTTTTAAATTTATTTAACTATCAATAAATTAAACAAGTAAGTTAAATAAATTCATGTCCCTTTTGAATATATATATATATAAAAACTGTCAATATTCTAAATTTGTATTTATTTATCTTTTCAAACTCAACTACATAATTAATTTCTATTTTACCTATATATATATATTAACTTGAATTAAGATGATCTCAGAAATTTAAAAAATGCTTAACAGAAATTTTCTTTTGAAACTATATATATATATATATATATATATATATATACTTATCAAAACAATTAATTTTTTCAAACATTCCTTATTGTAAAATGACATACTTTGCTTTTTACATACACATATATTTATGTAACCGATTCAAATTTGAAGAGTTAAACTCGAGTAAAACGAATTTAAAATTATCTTAAAAATCACATTACCTAATTCATAGAAAACGAATCACGAGCTTCCGACCCAACTGCTCAGCCCAATTTCATCCCTGGCCATCCCCTGCTTGAACCACCATCGCTTGAACTCGCGTGCCTCACATCGACAAACCCAGATTGACTCCCACGGTGCCACCATACGTGCCGCCGATCCCCTTTCTTCATCGCGAACCCTAGCTGCCTCGAGCTTCGTTCGACGTCATCGCCGAACCACCCAGCTGTCGACCCCCTATTCGCGGCGCCCAAGCGAACGCCTACGCCTTCGATCGTGAGTCGCCGCCGCCTCCTCCTGTTCGACTTCGAGCTCACGCGTGCCGCCCTGCTCGAGATCGATCGCGTCTTCGCGATATAGATGCAGCTGCCACCTCTGGCCCTCACGCGAAACAATCGCGACCCCCATTTTTTTTTTGAACGAAAAAGCTTTTGTTTTGAACTGGAACGAGAACGTAGCGGCCATTATTAATTTCTTCTTTTGATTTTTTTTTTCTGTTGAACGATTTGATTTTGGAACGAGAGAAAAGGAATTCGGCCATACACTGCACGCTTTCGTTCCGTGATTATAGGCGTGAGATAAGGGACGAACGTGCAGATGTTAACCAGTTTAAAATTTAAATTTTAAATTGAATTTGTTATAAAATCCCAATGCGTTTACTCACCGTGTGGTCACATAACAACTCCTATAAATACGAAATTTGAAATCCGGTAATAATTCAATATTACGGACCCAATGGAACTAGTTTCGTCGAATTCCGAGACTGTGCCTCGGACGGCTATTTTTAAATATCGGTTCGAACGATATAAATTTCAAACTGAACAAATTGTTTCCAAATCAATTCCTGAAGCTTCTATTTTCTTCAGTATTATCAATACGAATTTTACAAGCCTTTGAAATATTTTTAATCAGCTAAAAATTGAAGATTCAAATTTTTTTATTCAGTATTCAATAGATTAAATTATATGATTTAATCGTCAAATTCAAAGTTATATTCAGGATTCAAATTAAATCATCGTTCAAATATTTAAAATTAATTAAATATTCTCAATTTAATTTGTTCAAAATTCTGGGTCGTTACAGACTTCCCCCCTTAAAAGAATTTCGTCCCGAAATTACAAGTTAGGAAAAATGGTCCTTAACTCGTCTATCATTTTTCACAATCAATAGTTTTATCAAATTTTCAATACAAACCTTTCTACTAAAGATTCGTTATTAATCCTACCAACTTTCTAAACATTTTCATAATCTTCAAACAACATTGTTTACTTCAAAATTCAAATTTAAATTCAAATTCAAATTTAAACTTTCAAAAAATTTTCAAAAATTTTCTAACGCCCTAAATTTCCGAAAAATTTCGCCAGCGTCTCCTTTGCGCGGCTAATACGTCACGACTACAAAACGTCCCTACGGACTCTCAGATTTCAAAAAGAAAAAGAAAAAGCCAAGCGGCTAGAGAAATAAGTCATCAAATCTCATATTCAAATTTAAACACATACCTTTTCCGAGCAATTCAAATTCTCTTCAAAATCAAAATTCCAATTCCTTTTATAACACCTATATGTCCTACTAGCCATAATATCTAGTTACAACATTCAACTATCATTTTGCACATTCTATTACAAAATTTTCAATATAAACTGCTTATACATTTTTACTTCACTGTTGAAGTTATATATCTATTCTCATTCAATTTTACATTTCCCATTCATTTGTATTTAGTTTACCATTTCAACTAAATTTGGATTCAATTTACTTTCAATTCTGAAATATTGAATTTTATCAATTATCTGTCATTTACAACTGCACTATCTTAAATTAGTTCCAATTACTAATTCAAATTGATATCAATTCAATTTATTTTAATTCTACTTCGATTAAATCTACTTACATTTAAACTGGATTTCCAATTTCCATACGAATTTTAATTCATCTTTCATTTACAATTATTCAATTCAATTCATTTGCTTACGAATTCGAAATGAATTTCAACTTTCAATTTCATTTTCATTTAATTGATTCACTTATACTTGCTTTGATTTAACTTCATTCTTTTAAGTTAAATTTATTCTACCAAAATCCAATTGGTATAAGTTATCAACTTAGTAATATTTCATAAATATCTTTATATATAGTATTCCAGAGACTTTTTCAACCTTTCAAAACCATTTTTGAAAACAATTCAAATTATCCTTTGAATTTCCAAACAAAAACCCAAATTTTCCAAACAACTTCCATTTAAAACAATTTGGCAGCAATTCCTCTTTTGGAAACCCGAAAATGAACATCGGTGATGCCGCGGTCATCATCGAAGTTATTTTCCAGCGACCGAAAAGAGTTTAGAGCTTTTCATATCTCAAAATACTTTTCAAAACCTTTGAAATTCATTTTCAAATCAAAAGGATTTAAAACTTTCCAAATCACCAAAATTTTCAAATTCTTTTCAAAACATTTCCAAAACTTCTCTGGAATTCCGTTTTAAATTACAATTCACATTTATAATTTACATTCTTTAAATTTCATTTGTATATGAATTTATTTCTTAACTTTGGAGTTATGATTTCAATTTCTTTGATGATAATTCACTATTATTACTTCCTAACATCCATGCAACCATATACTATAGTACTTTATAGAAAAACATTTCATTTCTATACAAAAATAGTTTTGGGTAAAATTATTTCATTCACCCTATTTAAAACAATACTGTGTCGGTTTATCTTGTTTAATAGTTTAGAAACCCCTATCGATTACAGTTAGCTAGACTACACCGACCAGAATCCATAAACAATCAACCGATAAGTCAACACAATACAAAACAAATTTATATTCACTAACAAATACGCGCTCATATCTATTATTACACTCAAACTCATTCTAGAGTACTGCTGACTCTATCTCTAATGAGTAACACCCAACAGAGCAGGGTTGTCGCTTAACCATATGCTCTGATACCAAATGTAACATCCCGAAATTTTCGACTTTCGAAAATTCGACATCGATACTCACTTCATCGACTGCCGAGCCATCGAAGGCCGGAAACCCGAAAAGTTATGGTTTTTAAGAAAAAGAAAAAGGCAGAAGAAGAAGAAGATAGAAGAAAAAAAGAGAAGAAGAGAAGAACAACACAGAACAACATCAGAACAGAAAACAATATCAGAATCTTACACATCGCAGTGGAACAATATATAATAGATAAATGAATAATCTTTAAACAAAGAACTATATCATTTTATACATACATCAATCATCGGAGTCAATATACAACTCAGTACAACAATGGACAGTTATATAACTTGTCCTCATACAGAATACACGGCGGAATAAATACTATTGGATACAAATACTACGTCTCGCCATCCAACTTGCTTCCAAAGCTCCGGAATATCCAGAATATCCTGATAATCTAACTCTAGACTGCCCGTGTGGAAATTGGTGGGCACCCAGAGTTTAGAAGGGAAACAATAAACTCCGAGTCAGTCATGGTGACTGGTGTGAGATCGTAAAACAGTTTATCTTTAAAATAAACAACAGGAAGATTTTAAAGACAATTTCGCAATGCCTTTGGAAAATGAAACTACCATAAGACCTCCCGCCACACACACAATGCAAACGCAGACTTGGAGGAGATTTCTTCTTATGATAGTCAAAGATGCTTACTATGCAAAAATCAAATTCTTTTTGATATTATTATTAGTGCATAGTGTAGAAAACATTTCGAAAGTAGAATATTAATCTTAGCCGACATAGGTACCATTATAGTATGCCTACTATAGCTACCATATTAAATGGCAGGTTCTACAACTAAAACCGTACAAGGCTCGTATTGTTTCTTTGGATTTCCAACAAATGGTCAGGCTAAGGAACTTCCTATCCACGATGGGTACGTCCCTGGAATAGACGACCCGAGAAATAACCTAACATTACGGTTAGATCTCTGCCAACACAAGGCCGGGTTACCTCTGCAAAAGTAGGTAACTACTGACACGCGTATGCCATCCCCCGATCGTCACCGATCTTCCCGAGGATCCCCGATTCGCAACAACCACAAAGTAATAAATTTGCAGCAACCAGAGAGGTTAAGTATCTGGGCTCCATACCATGATACCACCTTTATCCAGAAGGAATGACATACACTAAGGAGCGCTACTCCCTAGAACCTTGCCGCATCCTTCCTGTTTTGACCATTTCCGGGGTGTGAGGCTCGACGAAGTCTCGTCCACAAAGCTACGCTTTCTACCAAGCCATGCTTCGGGTCAAACAAATGATCAACCTATGATCACAAAGATATAAGATCAAACAAATGATCATATCGCAAATGATCAAACACTGATCATTTCACAGCAACACTCAGTATGCCACGTTACCAAATTGGGATATATCGCTGATAAATTTCAACTACATAACCTCTGAGCTCATACGTCTCAGAGAAGGGTGTTAAGCTAAGAGAATAAATTCTCCGCCACCAACAGAAATGTATTTGAAAGAAATCAGCTTTATATCTCAAATTGTAACGTCAGACACACAATCCATACAAGTCTGTTCCGGGATCGAACAGAACCGAAGGCACTTCTCACGAAGCCCTTGCATTTCCGGATAAATTTCTAATCACGTCCGGACTTCCCGTCACTAAGGGTGATAAAACCTCTAAACCGGAGATCAGCCGATGTAGAGTAACTCGACGGTAATCCTTCCGTTTTCAAAAATATCCGGTCTTCAACACCGGTCTTCGAATGCAATTCATAACGACGTATCACATATTCGGAATGGGTTATACGACCCCATGGTCCTTTCCCGGCTAACCCGAATAGTGAGCGTTTATTTAAAAACAAGTGTGGCATTCAAATTCATCCAATTCACAACAAATACCTATCTAAAGGTAATTATTGATAGTCGGTTATTTAACTATCAATAAAGATGCGCAACGTCATCAGATTCCAAATAATTTTCCAAATTATTTCATCTTCCAAAATATCTTTTACTAGATATAAAATTTCCACACTTAACCATTTGAAAACAATTTTCAAATCAATTTCCACATTTCATTTTATCTTTGAAGATAAAATCTCAAAACAGTTCATTTCATATTGGAAAAGCATTTCCATACTTATTTAAAAATAAGTATTTCACAAAACTATTTATTTTCAACATTTGAAAATATTCGATATACTTAAATCAATATTAAGTATATATTCATTCTTTAAGGAAATCATAAATTTTAACCTCTATTTGAGTCAAAACGAATGTTGCGTAAAACATCGTTACGATGACTCGAAATCACTAGTATAGGGATTCGGATTTTAAGATAGGTATATGTAAATCCCAATACTACATAAAACATTTTCTTTCGAAAATCATTTACTATAACAACAGTGTTATAGTCCATCATTTCCTTATTTCTCGAAAACGTCTATTTCAACAATGAATGTTGAAATCTATGTATTCGATACTTAACACGTTTTAAAACATCTTTTAAAACAATTAACTTCATTTTACAATATCGCTTTTCCAAAACTATCCATTTTACTTAACAATATATTCACTGTCCAAAATCGTGAATATACTTTATTTACCCAAATCAATGTTTCTACACATTTATTAAAAGATTATCCATGATCTAAAATCGTGAATATAATTTCTTTAATTAACTTCAAAAATTCACTTATCAAATCAAGTGATTTCGGATTTATAAAACAACTTTTATAAATTCCAATTCTATTTATAAAAACTTCAATCCTAAATCAATTTCGATATTGATTTAAAAATTTATTTATCACTACTAAGTAAATTCCTCATTTTTTCTCAAATGATTCAATATTCTGTTTTAAAATGGATTCTTCAAATTGAAATCATTTTACATTTATTTCCCAATTTATTTCAATTTACCAATTAAATTTCTAGTTGGATTTCCAACTTATCTTCTTTTAATAAATTCCCTTTTAAGGAAATAAATTTCAATCGTTTCTTTCAATCTATTTAAAAATCCAAATTCTTAAATTAAATTCTTCAAATTATAATCACTATTTTACGAAATCCATTTATTTAACATTTTCACTTGATTCTGGAATTAATTCGATAAGATTATAAAAATTAACTTTTTATACTTTAAAAATTCCTTTCTTCAAAATTTATTCAATTTCTAAAATTAATTCACTTAGAAATTTCTATTTTGATTTCAAAAATTCAATTTCGTTTATTTTTGGAATCCAATGATATCAAACATCCATTCAGCTAAATTTTAGCATTCAAACAATTTCCAGACATCAATTCAATAACATCAATAATCATTCACAGATTATCACATCACAGTAGAAATAAATTCAATCAATGTGAGGGGTCCAGCTGGATCCCTCCAACCTGTTTCCCTGCATCCAAAGACGTTAGCACAATACCAATTCCACTTCGAGGTGGAATATCGCGGTATATAGGTTTTATAAAAATCCGCTTACTAACGGCGCAATAGGGTCTCATCCGCTATACGAGGCGGGAAATCAATCAATCCAATATATACATATGCCAATATGTATATATTGCTACATATATATAGATATATCCTACTATATCTAATATCACATCCAAATAGCAATCAATTCAATAATAACTGCAAATCATTTTGAGTGAGAAAAATCTCACCTTAGCTTTTTAATTTGCCATCCAATTCAAACCGGCTTATTTCTTCACGATGTTAGACCTTGTATAAAACAATTTATACCATTCGTTAATATTCGAATTAAGTGAACAATTCAATTATCATTTTTAGTAATTTTAATTATCTAATGATTTGATTTCAAACTAATTCTCTTTTAAATTTATTTAACTATCAATAAATTAAACAAGTAAGTTAAATAAATTCATCTCCCTTTTGAATATATATATATATATAATATAAACTGTCAATATTCTAAATTTGTATTTATTTATCTTTTCAAACTCAACTACATAATTAATTTCTGTTTTACCTATATATATATTAACTTGAATTAAGATGATCTCAGAAATTTAAAAACTGCTTAACAGAAATTTTCTTTTGAAACTATATATATATATATATATATACTTATCAAAACAATTAATTTTTTCAAACATTCCTTATTGTAAAATGACATACTTTGCTTTTTACATACACATATATTTTTGTAACCGATTCAAATTTGAAGAGTTAAACTCGAGTAAAACGAATTTAAAATTATCTTAAAAATCACATTACCTAATTCATAGAAAACGAATCACGAGCTTCCGACCCAACTGCTCAGCCCAATTTCATCCCTGGCCATCCCCTGCTTGAACCACCATCGCTTGAACTCGCGTGCCTCACATCGACAAACCCAGATTGACTGCCACGGTGCCACCATATGTGTCGCCGATCCCCTTTCTTCATCGCGAACCCTAGCTGTCTCGAGCTTCGTTCGACGTCATCGCCGAACCACCCAGCTGTCGACCCCCTATTCGCGGCGCCCAAGCGAACGCCTACGCCTTCGATCGCGAGTCGTCGCCGCCTCCTGCTGTTCGACTTCGAGCTCACGCGTGCCGCCCTGCTCGAGATCGATCGCGTCTTCGCGATATAGATGCAGCTGCCACCTCTGGCCCTCACGCGAAACAATCGCGACCCCCATTTTTTTTTGTTGAACGAAAAAGCTTTTGTTTTGAACTGGAACGAGAACGTAGCGGCCATTATTAATTTCTTCTTTTGATTTTTTTTTCTGTTGAACGATTTGATTTTGGAACGAGAGAAAAGGAATTCGGCCATACACTGCACGCTTTCGTTCCGTGATTATAGGCGTGAGATAAGGGACGAACGTGCAGATGTTAACCAGTTTAAAATTTAAATTTTAAATTGAATTTGTTATAAAATCCCAATGCGTTTACTCACCGTGTGGTCACATAACAACTCCTATAAATACGAAATTTGAAATCCGATAATAATTCAATATTACGGACCCAATGGAACTAGTTTCGTCGAATTCCGAGACTGTGCCTCGGACGGCTATTTTTAAATATCGGTTCGAGCGATATAAATTTCAAACTGAACAAATTGTTTCCAAATCAATTCCTGAAGCTTCTATTTTCTTCAGTATTATCAATACGAATTTTACAAGCCTTTGAAATATTTTTAATCAGCTAAAAATTGAAGATTCAAATTTTTTTATTCAGTATTCAATAGATTAAATTATATGATTTAATCGTCAAATTCAAAGTTATATTCGGGATTCAAATTAAATCATCGTTCAAATATTTAAAATTAATTAAATATTCTCAATTTAATTTGTTCAAAATTCTGGGTCGTTACAATTATTGTCCTTATACCATGTTAAGATTTACCTTGGAGGCTTCCTTCGTTAATAGATAGATAAATATGGAAATCAAGTAAGTTTATCACTTTACTTTGATCACTTCAGGTCATACTTGTGTGTGACTCCGTTTCATCTTTGACTGCTCTCCAAACATGCTTCAAGCCCTTCTTATTTTGATCGCTTTGGATGTTCCTTGACTTTACTTCAAGCGAAACCCCGTATCTCCTTTGAGCCAGACCCAAAGTTTCCTTCGAGCGCTCTAGTATGAATAACATTCCCTTGCCATGCTTTAAGTGCTTCGGTTCTATCTTGATCCAGACCCCAGCTTGGCTTTGAGCCCGCTTCGAAGTCAAATTCTTTGAAGTCAACTTCAAATGTTCCTTGCTTTAAGCATTATGCTCATTACTTCAAGCAAAAACCCGTATCTCCTTTGAGCCAGACCCAAAGTTTCCTTCAAGTGCTCTAGCATGAATACCATTCCCTTGTTATGCTTTAAGCGCTTCAGTCCTATCTTGATCCAAACCCTGGCTTGGCTTTGAGCCCACTTCGAAGTCAACTTCGAATGTTCCTCGCTCTAAGTTGATGCTCATTACTTCAAGCCGACTTTTCATTCTTGCCTTAGTGCTTTGGGTCTATGGTTTGAGCGCCTTGGGTCTTTGTATGGAGACAAATTCTGTCGTAGATATTTTTCTTATTTTACGTTATTTTTCCAATGTTTCTTCGAGCGATTCTTTGGTTCTTGGTACATTTTTAAACATATGCTTGGATATTTTTGAGAGAGTTTTTTCTTATTTTCTACGCAGTATGTTTGTCTCTCTTTTGTCAGTCTTTCCATGAAATCCACAGTAGTCGTTTCCGTATATGAAACTATCTTCCACAGTTATTTTTGAATATGAAGAATTATCTTTGAATAAGAATCTTCTGGGCATACACCAAAATATATATATATTAAGTGAAAAATGATTTTATCAATTGCAACTTAATTGTACCGAGTTATGCTTTCAAGATAATGATCCTTGCACTATGCACCAACTTCTATGACTTTCTCTTTTTGTTCCTATCTTCAGTTCCAACAATAGTCATAGAGGGAAATCATATGTTTGATTTTGGAACAAACATATCTTAAGAAGCTTTTCTATGTGCATTTCATCGCTACATAGTAAGTTTAATCATATAGGAAAGAACGAAGTTCAGATGAACAAACATATTTTATTGTATTTTTTAGTATGGTTAATTGATGACAACATGATTCGATTCGATCACCTCTAGATCTACAGTCTAGAGACATATTACTATTTGACTAAGAGCATAAAATTTCTTTATTTGTCCTTTTACATGCTTTCTGTCGGTTGGATGTTATTGGATCCATTTAAGAAATATGTAGGACTAACAAAGATGCATGTTTGTTTAGAGGAAGGGGAAAATAAAGCCAATTGTAGGTTTTTCTCATCAAATCAATGGATGTTGATTGGTGTTATCGAGTTTTGTAGCCAAGGCAAACGTGGAGGTTTGTAAGTGAAGGAAGAAGAAAAATATTATTCAAAACAAGAAATGAGTTGTTATGCACATTTAATATTTTTGCATGGTTATGTTGTACTCGGTTCGGTGCAGCAAGTTGGCATAAATCCTTTCTTGAAGCAGAAGAAATTCATATAATATAAAGCCATTTATCCCTAGAATAGGCTGGCATATGGGCTTACTAATGGTTAACAGGCTCAGGTGATGAACTCGTCTTACTAAAACGTCCATCTAAATAGGCATATATTTTAGGAATTTGTTATGATCATATCCTAATTTTTTTTCAAGGGATATAATATACGGGTTTCGGTGCGACTACTTTCTTTTTTATGTTCTTAAGCTTCTTGCAAGGTAATTTTCCTTGTTCCTTCATTCTTTTCCTTACATCTCCTTTAATTGTTTATTTCGTTCCATCATAATATTTAAGCAAATGTTTATCTAATTTTTTTTTAGAGAAACATGTGATCCTCAAAGATAGAGGAGAGCACATGTGCACACACATATATATCACCAAAAGTAAGGAGCTGCCAACAAGTCTGACAGGTAGCTTAAAATCCCTCATATAAAAAGAAAAAAATAAAACCCTCCTAAAAGTCCATGAAACTAAAGACTCTCCCTAAACAAACAACTTTAACAAGATACAAAAACCTGAACCTACTCCAAGAAGAAAGCAGCCTCCAAAAACAACTCCCACAACCTCAACCTCAATAACCATACTAGAAAACCCCCAAAAAACAAACCGCATCTACACAAGACACAAACAGTCACCAAAACAACAATCACCATGAAAACACTTCAAATATCCATCATCCCTCATGCATAAGATAAAGAAGCTTTAAGTTTCAAACGAGGACTTCTTCTAATGTTTACTGTTGACAAACTCCTGTTACTTCTTTTACCAGCTTTGGGTGTATAAATAGAAATGCAAGTATGGATAGAAGATGGTGGAGATCTTCTTAGAGCAAGGCAACAGTACAATATAAACCTAAATCCCCCAGTATTATAAAAGACAGACCTATCAAAATCGCATTCACTAGCATTAACTGAAGATATTCTTGATGTACCAAAAAAGTCCACTACAAAAGCCTTTACAAGCAAAACTGGTCCCATGTATCTCACACCAACATCAAAATTAGCCTTATCACTATCCAAAATGTAACATCCACCAAGCGACCAACTTCTACAACATGCCAAATGGAACCCAACAACCTCTTAACATCAACAAAGCATGCTTCAGCACTATTCAAACACTCCACTATCTCCACATTTACAAACATACCATCATTCAATGCAGAACCCAAAGATTCCTCAGTAATATCATAGCGAACCAAATCACCATCCATATATCCAGACTTCTCCTCATATCCAACCATTAGCTTACCATCAACAATCACTATAGAAGACATGTCAATCGAAAAAACGCTATGTAATACCCTATCAGAAACTGGTGCAATCAAAATAACATAGTCAAACATGACACTAGATCTCAAAAATGATCTGAACATGACCCTGCGCATATCCTCAATTCCATCCAAACAACTAGAACTAACAGAACAATCAAACACCGAAGCCAACAGCTTATCAGTGTGTATCTTCAATTTATCCATATCCCAGTTCAACAAATTAAAACTTCCATTCGAATACAAACGGTCACAACCAATCACATCTACAACCAAACTCTGAACTGATATATTACAAGCAGATCCAAGAAAATGATCAGAACAAACAGCTAAGACACCAAAGTCACTTAGACTAACTAAACAATTAGAAGTTTCAATCTTCATATTCCCTTCTCCACAAGAATTGATCTTGAAATCAGAACCTTTTGGCTTGAAAACAGAATTTTTGCACTTACTAAAATCAGAGTTCTTCTTTTTATTAACACTATAATCAATGTAAAGGATAACAACATCAGAGACAGTCGAGTTATCTTCCCACTCACATGACACAGTCGAGCAAGAAGACTGACTAACCTTATCAAGCATCAACACAGAAGGATCTAAACTCATACAGTCAGGGAACATAATATGAGGATCTTCATCTAGCAATGAATCATCTTTAATGGGAACAATGAAATCATCGACAATATACCTAAAATCAGAACTATCCACTAACCTCAAATTATTCTCAGAAGCAACCTTACAAGAAAATCTCAAACCATCTTCTTTAAAATCATTCGAATTCAGTATCACCAAATTTATCCTTATAATTCATTCCTATATTAACAAAATTAATGACTTCAAAGTGATTAAACGTATCTTCTAAGAAATTGATACTTTCATCTCTTCGAACCCATAAAAAATTTAAAAGGATTCTTTTCAACTTTAAAAACTTTTAAAAGAATTGAAATCCATGTTCTAGAATACTAGAATCACGAGAAACCTTCCAACAACTAACCTTTTTATGCCCGAACTTCCCACAATTAAAACACTGCAGTGGCAATCTACAATCTGTAGCGAAATGCGCATAACCCCTATATCTGAAGCAGATGAGATTCTTCTTTCTAGGGCCGATCCAATTCTTGATAGGTGGATTGGAATAAGCGGAACGTGAGTCTTGGAAAACATGATCATAAGATTGAAAAGGTTGGTAATTGGAAATGGGGAAGAACGGATTAGAAGGAGGAGGAGCCTGAAAATTATTCGGGAAGACGTAGTTTGAATCGATGTGAGAAGATGATGTTGTTTTTTCAGTTTTAAAAAACATCTGTTTATCTAATTATTTTTCTTCCATCATATTATTCATTTTTTTTTGCTTAAAATTCGTGAACGTTCATGATTAGTATAAAAAGTAAAAGTTAAATAAATGATGCTGTAAGTTTTGGTTATCATGATTCGTTTTTAAACCTACAACAGGTGTAGTGTTCTTACTTTTTATTAAGAAAAAAGAAAAAAAATGATTTTTGAATAGCACATGCGAAAAGTGGCAGAGACTTATGCTAACACGTGACCCCATAATCGCAATAAATTTAAAAAAAGTTTTGTTTTTTTTATCATTTTTAGTTCATGCAACAAATTTTTCTCCAGCCCTAAATTTTGTTTCTCCTTCATCGTCCTTTGCATCGTTACTCCTCTGTTCATCGATTACTCCTATGTTCATCGGTGATCGCAACTCTCGTAGCCTTCATCGCGATAGCATCGCTCCACTAACCAAAAATCGATTGCTTCTCCATTCACCGTCATCTGTATCGTGATCCGCTTCCATCACCGTGCTTCGTTCATCGTCGCCTGAATCTCTCCATCTTAGTCGAGCTTCTACGCCCTCTTCGTTTCGCTGCCTATCATCCCCTGTCGATATGGGTAACCCTAGTTTATGTTAATTACTGATGTTAGTGTACTTGCAATTTTGTTAGTTTACTATTTACCGATGTTAGTTCATAAGCTTTTCATCTTCATATATTATAGGAAGTTATCACGATCAGGTCCTAATTTTGCTTTAAGTGATATAATACTAGAATTTTGGTGGACTGCTTTCTTTTTCATCTTCATAAGCTTTTGGCAAGGCAATTTCTCCGGTTCCTTTATTCTTTTTCTTACGTCTTATTTCATTTTTTTATTTCGTTTCAACATAATGTATGAACAAGTATTTGTCTGATTTTTTTTTTTTTCCGGTGTATAGTCAAATATTTTGCTTGAAAATTAACAAATATTCATGATTTATGAAAAAATTAAAATAAACAAAATTTGATGTGGCAACCGTCAGTTATCATGATTCGTTTTTAAACGTTTTTAATTTTTATTTAGAACAAAATAATACGGCTTTTACGTAGCGCATGCGTACGAGGAAGCTTCAAATGTAGAGATTTTAATGCGGGGGTGTAGGCATGTTACTTTGCACTCACGCAATGCCCCATGAACGCGTTAAATAAAAAAAAAAAAATAGTTTTTCTTCTTTTTTCTTATTTCACGCCACAAATTTCTCTCCAGCCCTAAATTTCGTTTTTCCTTCATCGTCCATTGCATCGATCGCTCCTCCGTTTCATCGATTGATCCTCCGTTCGTCGGCGATTGCATCTCTCGTTGCCTTCATCGTCGATTGCACTAACCAAAAATCGATTGCTTCTCCGATCATCGTCGCCTGTTTCGAAATCTGCTGCCATCGTCGTGCTTCGTTCATCGTCGCCTGAATCTCTCCACCTGAATCGAGCTTCTCTGGCCTCTTCGTCTCGCTGCCTGCTATCGCCTGTCAATATGGGTAACCTAGTTTCTGTTAATGACTGATGTTAGTTTACTTGCAATTATGTTAGTTTACTATCACTGATGTTAGCTTACGGACTAGCTTACTGATGTTAGTTTATGGACTAGCTTACCGATGTATATAGGGAAGGATTTGCTATACTCAAATTCGCTCTAATGATTTTTCAAGTTACAAAATTCAAAATATTGAAAATTTGTATGTTTATTTTTACATATCTCAAGGTCATCTAAAAAAATTTATTTATTTATTTGATTGGTTTGAAAAATCTTGACATATTCATAATAACATTTCTGAGGGTTGGCATTGTCTAAACATTTTGAAAGCATGCAATTATTTCATAAGAATATTGGAGTAATTTTCATTCAAAATAGCACTTTACATATGGATTTTGCGGTATACAGTAATTCTCATTTTTATTAATGATCAGATACGCCATCACAAAAATCAACAGATCCTATGAAAAAAGAAACATCATTGTCCGATCTTCCCATGGAGATGGTGGAACTGATTTTATCCAAGCTTCCATTTTCGAGCTATATACGTTTTGCAATCTGCTTAAACTGGAAGCATATGACTCCACTTTTCTACCATATAAATATGGATACTCCCCTTCTGCTATACCATAAGACCATAGGTAGTGGTATTTGGAGTTACTATAGTGCTTCCATAAACAAAATATTCAGAGTGGACTGTCCTAATTTTGACGCATCAGGCTTCGAATTTTTATATGCAAAAGATGGATGGCTGTTACTTCACAATAGAGTTGAAATGGTGTTACTCGATCCTTTTAGTGGAACCATCCACAAGTTTCCAGGTTTGAAAGAGAACATAATCATCACTGGTGCTATGTTCTTCGGATCTCCTCCAAACAATTGCACAATCTTTATTATCAATACAGAATATACTGAGGCAGAGGCTTGCATCAGTGTTTACGATGAAAATGGTTGGGAAACAGAAACATACTATGAAAACATCGGCTACTTTTATCTGGCACCATCTTGTAATCCTGTGTTATGCAAAAATCGAATTTACTGTTTTGGAAATGAAGGAAATTTAGGAGTGTACGATCCAAAAGGACGTTCGTGGACTATAACAGATGCAACATTAGAAGAAAAATGTGATAGAACAATTATGGACAATAGCTACCTTGTAGAATCAAGTGGGATGCTTTTACTAGTTCAAACTGAAAAATATGACACAGGTATTCGTGTGTTCTGTCTTGATGATGTGAAAATGGAATGGGTAGAAACTTACAACTTGCAGGCGAATCAAAGTTTGTTCCTTGGGACGAGAATGTCTACCATAAGCACTGTCTACGTGGATTCAAAGTTGGGTGGCAGAGTATACGAGCCTGGTTTTATCGGAGAGCCCGAGACGATATTTGTTGAAGCCCAAAGAATACATAACAAACTATATTTTAAGCCCAAATCCATCGATTATATAAATCAAGAAAACAGGCAAAATGAAGAAACGGGAATATGTCATTATCCCCTGGCCGATAGCAGTTTCCTTAAGAATTTTGGTTCAAAATTTAAAGTGTACAGCATCTGGTACGAACCATGCGGTGCTCGATAGTCCATGTTGTCATGGCACTTGCACATAACTGAGTTTTCTTCTAGACAGTAGCCAGCTTCTTCCAGCGTTGTTCAAATAAATGTATTGCAAACAACGAACTTGTGGTTTTTTATTCTTATTTATTATTATTATTATTGTTTGTTGAAAAATAACATTGAGTAAGATTATCTAATAATATATTTTCTAATGATTGTCAGCAACCTTACTAAAGTAATTAATTATCAGATCTGTTAGAGATGCATGGATTGAGCAAGTACATAGCTGCACAATGGCACTTGATCTGTGCATTAACATCAATCCCACGTTGCCTAAATTGTTTTGTGTGATGAGTATACATACATAATTGCTGTCATGGTGTTGATTAAGTTGCTAATATGGCATTCTCTGAAAACTGATTTTGGTACGTGCTGGATTCTTGATTATGGTTGGATGGTCCAGTATGACATTCCTATTCTACGCAAACCCTGTTATAACATAGTCCCATGTAGATTTATTTCAAATCTCAATAGTCCATCGGTTGAAGTTACTGGAATTCCAAAATAGTGCGCACGTGTATTGTGACGACTTTTTTTTATCAGATTTTACTCATACATAGGTGGTGGTTTCATGTGGTATATGAACCAAGGGGGAAAAATGGATCTAAAATGTGCATACGAAAATAAAAGAAGGTATTTAATACATTTGTCTACACTTTATTAAATTTATTGTTCTAGAGATTAAAATTACTACAAGTGTTTGTCAAATAATATAAAATTAGTGTGAACTCGTGATATGCAACTGTTGTGAAAAAAATTTGTTGATGTTTCTAAAATATGATGCATAAATGTAGAATCGTGGTACAAGTATATACTCATGTGACCTGCATTTTGTCACCTTGGATGCTTGCACTTTATGTATATTGGATTGGATGCGATTGGAAACAACCAAAACAGACTATTTAAGCGGTGAAGATCAATGAACAGAAAATACTTTAGCGGCTACGGGTGGAGTATTTGAATGAGATATTTTAATTTATGATTTTAATTTAATTGATTTATAATTAATTATTTATTTATTTTATTGTGTAACATACGTTTAATTAAAATAAAATAACAATATAGAAATCGAAATACATGCAAATTAATTAAAATACGTTAAAAATAGCACTGATAAAATGCATAAATAATACAACAGAAATATAATTATAGTAAAATTCCTGTTCGTTGCCACAACATTGGTTTATCAGATAAGTTTTGTAGTTTGCAGAAAGACGTTAGGCTTCAACCACTGACGTGAACCAATCTTTTGCTAAGTCGTTGTTAGGAGCATTGAATAAATCTTTATTGTCGGACTGCATAACAATTATCATCACTTCACCAAAATTAAATTCTCTTCTTACTCTAAGGCGTTGAATGCGAGTAGGCATATCTGCGTAGTTTATTGAATTTTCTATTGAGTCTACGATGTTTGTGTTTGTAGTGTTTGAAGTTGTACGAGATTTTTTCATTCATCTCTTGTGTATTAAGTTAGTAACACCGTACATTTTCTCATTAGCTTCTCCATGACATCTTCTCGTGCTAATACGTGCGCCGGAGGCTGAACCGATGATTTGAAGTTATTAGAATGAAGTTTGTTGCAGTGGAGTTTGTTGTACTGAAGAATTAGTTGGTGAAATCAAATTTGGAATTTGTCCACCTTGCGTGTCACCCAGTTGATTATAAAACCTTCAAAACCCCTGTTATATCAAATTGGGTCAGTCTAGAAGAAGAAATACTTTGTTGCGGTGCTTCTTGGATAGCAGCAGACGTATAGGATGTTTGTCCAGTTGCGTTAATCCTTTGAAACAGTTGTTGTATCAATTTCAAATTCTTAAGCGGTTATTTTCTATATTTCACAATGCTGAATCAAAATTCCTACAAATTAAAAAAATCATAAAAGATTAAAAAATAATATGAAAATTACCTTTACATGATTACTCCATCATTACTCATTGCCAGTAACAATTGTCTACTCTCATCCCACCCAGCACCAGTTTTGATGCACAAACTATCTCATCTAACCCAATTTCTTCTAAGACTATCATATTTGTGTCGGATTTTGGGTTCGTTTATCGGTTAAACTTTCGTATTGTTTTCTACAGCTCGGTTGAACTTGACAGCTATAACTTTATGCACTCTTTTTTTATTACTACCGTATGTAGAATATGCTTCTACAGCACATTTAAGCATAATATGAGTAGCTTCAGACAACCACTGATGTGGAGCCTTTCGGGTTGACATTCTTAATTGAAAATATTCTAAAAAAAGATAGAATGTAGACAGAAAAAACAATATTGACAACAATATAAAAATATACCCGAACATCCTTTTTGATCGACGGTAAAGAAACATAGAAGGGAAGGGTTGGAAGTCTAATATGTTGGAGAAGAGGAGGTGAATTATATAGAAGGAGGAGAAAGATGAGTCGTTGGAGGTAAAAATAACTCTGGCATTCGACGCGTTGTACTTGGATGAGGAATTGTAACGCCAACGTTAGTTTTACCTTCAACGGTCAAACGGATTTGGATGGGGAATTGTAACGTTGGAGCATCGAACGCATCAGACGCGTCATCATCGGTAACGTGATAATAATTGGCTGCGAACTGTACCTATATATACTACCATTTCTATTGAGCACGTTTTTTCCCTTTCATTAAAGCCTATTTGATAATTACAATATTTATCGTCAATATTTCGTAAACTTTCATTCTCTTTCTTGGTTTTACCCTTGTAGTTCTACTCTTTCGAGGGTGGACCAAAATTCATGCTCAACCTTTACGATTAACTTATTGCACCAAAAACATAGCGGACTAAAGTTAGACAATTAACATGAATCGGTCATTGGTTTTTGTTTTTATTATGTGAGTGTATTTAAATAATAAAAAGTGCATATGTGTACTCTTCATGTCATATCTTATACAGTTAAATTAGGTTTATCATGATTATGTAAGTGGAAATGCATAACTTAACTGCAACACATTTGCACGTGTGTATATGTGTGCGCGTGCGTTCGCGCATATGTGTATATATGTATGTATGTGTACATATGTGTGTGTGCATATATTTTTGAGATAAATAGTAATAAGTGAATTTTGAAAAATATTAAAGCGGTTTTAGTATATTGTTATTTAGATGTAAAATAATAATATTATTGTTTTGACAAGCAATTCAGCAAGAATTACCATTTTTGACTTAATAACGATGTTTGAAAGTTTGAAGAAATATAGTATAATAAAGGATTTTTTTTAAAATATATTATCATTTGGAAAGTTTATTATGGTTTTCGACACATATAAATAAATATGATTGCATAGTAGACAATAATAAAATGATTTTATACTTATGAGAGAAACATTAGTTGTAAGTATATCGTTATGGATGGATGTAAAATGTGATATGTTTGTTTTATGATGATGAAATCGCATTAGGTTAAGTATGTGATGTTTTACCATTATTACTACTAGACGATGAGTAATTAATTATGGTCACTTGATGATTGATGTTGTGTAACTAGTATTGATTGGATTAGCACACACTTTATGATTGATGGTGTATTACTATCATGGAATGATGAGCACTGATGATGATGTAAGTATATTTGTGCGTTGTTATTTTTTTATTTGATGATTGAGATTGACATTGTATGCTATTGATGTTGAACAGTTAAGTACACTTTTATTATTGTGCCCTATATGATGATTTATTGAGATGTTAAGATGGATGAGAAGTAATACTATTTTCTACTTCCACCATTTTCATTCGCTGCATTGATTGCGATGGTTGAAATAGTTGCATTAGTTGCATTGATTGTATTGGCTGTGATGGTTGTAATGGCTGCATGGATATTATGGTTGCAATATACTAATAAATGTTTGGAGTGGAAGAACATGAAGCAAAGCCCTACATGGGCTTGATGGCCCAAAAGAGTACGTAAGCAGTCTTTTCATATGCAATAGCTATAGATCCAATGACCGTAGTGTATAGGATTAAGCAAAGTCCAAACATAGTTAAAATATTTTTATTTCTTTTTATTATATGTATGTATGTATGTATGTATGTATGTATGTATGTATAGAATTGTGAAGTTGCAGATAGGAGCAGTAGAAGGAATGGTGGATGCAGGTTGTATTATAGATAGCTAATTAGTATATTCTTTTATACCATTGTTTTATTTTTAATGAATTAAATTGATGTATAGAGATGTAAATTATAGCGATGATGGTGTAAAATAATTGTATTATTAAATTAATATACATTTATATTGATGTTTAAATTGCATTGTGAGGTTTTCCTTTTATTCATTGTTTTAGATTTTTTTTAATCTTTATACCCATGGTCCATTATCTTTTATGTCTGGATTTAAGTTTAAGTATATTTCGATGTTGTTTATAATTGAATTTAGATGTTAAAAATAGTGAGTTGTCCCATTTGGTATCAGAGCTTAGGTTTAGCGATTATCTGAGCTTTGGGTAGGATTGACTGTTAGCTTATAATGATTTACACTTTAGGTCGGGTTAAAATATGGAATGAGAGTGCGTTTTGATTGACAATTGTATGCTTTATGTACGATTTATTTGTTACCTCACTCTAAAATGATGTTTAATTATGATGACCTTTGTTTGTAATACAAAGAAAATAGGAATGAGGTAGGATAAACACTTATAAGAGTATTAAGTGTAGGTTATAACCCAAGTGGCACACTCCTGATGTAAATTGATTGAAGTCTGGCCTTAATAAGATGAAACCACCTTTATTTTCGAATGAACAATATTTATTTGGAAGATTATAAGATATACATTTCCGATTTAAAAGATATTGTATAAGAAGAGAAAAATGTTTATTTTTGACATAGAGTTATTAAAAAAAACTTATTAAAAAAAATAAAGTATTTAATTTGGTGACATGGAATATTTTTTTAAGAGATATCGTAAGAAAGTATATTTTGTTGAAACATTCATTATATTGAATATTATATGATTTGAAGGAGATTTATTTTAAAGAGATTCTACAGGAAAGTTATTTTCATAGAATAATATTTTATCTTAAAGTAATTATTTTCTCAAAGGAAGAATTTGAAGATAATAAGGTGTAAATATTTTTAATTGGAAATTTATTTCATTGGTGGAAATATTTAAAAATAATTGATGGAAGTATTTTATTTGAGAAGTTTCTTTTTCTTGGGTAAAGAATGTAATAGAACATTTGTTTGAGAAGAAAAGTTTTATCAAAAGAGTGCGTTTGATTTTAGAAAACCTTTGTTTGAAAACTGATTTTTGTTGGAAAGATTTTCACCTAAATAGGTACTCGTTGATAGATGATTTTCAAAACGAAAATTATTTTGGCTAAGGAGATTTGGTTGAGAGAGACCTAATTTGAAAACTGTTTATTTAAGAGCGTTTATTATTAAGGAATGATATATTATAAAATATCTAGTTTTACAATACAATGAGAAAAATATTTTACTAAGATAAGAATGATTTGATTTGAAAAGTAAATGGTTAAAAAAGAAAAATAATAACAGACTTTAATCTTGTTTGTTAGAAAGGTATTTTATGTTTTACTTATGAATTTAAATTAAAAACTATAAAAAATAGACTTTAAAACATGGAGTGTAATACAATGGGGTAAGATGAGTTTTGAGTTTGCCTGACACTCATTATTACAATATTGCCTTTATGTGCGGCTTTCCCTAATAAGCTGTATGGATGTCTAGTTATTCCTTTCCATGGACAGAGTTGGGATATGTGAAAGTACTGTCCATTTTGATGTTTGGGATAGTCACCTTGTAGATTGTATTTGTTTAGTTTGGATGAATTATTTGCATTACATTGTTGTTTGTTAAATTAATTGCAATTAAGAAAATTTTGCTACTTATTTACTTATTTTATTTATCAATTTATGTGCTCATTTGAATTAATTTCTTATGGTTGATAGTCTGTTTTACTATTATTGAATGTTTATTTAATTAATCTATGTCGTGCTTGTTTAAATTATTTTTTTCTTAATTGCATTATGTTGTCAATTGTTTGTTATACTATGATTAATTTTTACTTATTTGCTTTCTTGTTTGTTTGATGTTCAACCATTAATTCATGTCATGCTTATTTGGATTAATCTCTTTTACCGGTAATGATTTTTGTTTTACTGTTTGTTAAAATTACGTGTTTGTTTGCTTGTCATTTGTTTTGATTGATTGTTATTTGCTTGGTTGTTTACATGTTCAGTTGCTTGCTTATTGTTTGACATATTGTAATTGTATATACCTTGTTTAACTAAGAAATGTGAAGAGGTTCCATAAAGATGAGTAATAGTAGTTAGAGGATTTTAATAACTAAAGGCTTGATGAATACCATTGAGGAATAAAGGATAGGTGAGAGTGGTCCATTATACGTAAAAAAATTAAAAGAATTATGTATTTCAAAAACCAATTTTTGGATTTCATAAATATTTTAAAACAAGGAGTTTCTATTTTAAAGGACGATTTAATTTTTTATATAAGACGTTGTTTTCTCAAAATTGTTTCTAGTGGTTTAAAATGATGGAAATTATTTTGAGAAATTGCTTTATAAATTAGTAGTGTATTTTATAAAAAAAAGGGAAACCCTTTGTTTTGAAGCTTTGATTTGAAAATAAAAATGTTTTGGTAAATGTTTTTCTTTTATGATGCATTGGAACTCTCCGTGCTAGTAGGTCCCTCTTTGGGATTGCAGGTAGGTTAGCCCATTCATTAGACGGAGAAATCACTATGGAAGATGGAACAAGGATGAGTTTGAAGAAGATAGCTCGTGAGTAGAATGAGGAAGGGTTCTACCATGGAAAATAGAATGTGGACGTCTAGAAGTGTTTCGAAGATGGCGGCTCGATCGATGGAGTCGTGATGATGCTTATCGACAAGGGCAGGTTCTAGGAAAGGTGACCTATAGATAGAATGTTAAAAAAATTTGTGATGACCCGCCTTTCAGACCCCTGGGAAAGATACTTAATACATTCATGGTATTCGTGTGTCGTTGCCCATGCATCCGAAAAACGAGTTGTCGTAGGGTAAAATAAAAGAACAGAATGGAAAATCTCGCAACGAAACGGTTAATTTAATATAAAAATACGATAGTATATAAGGTTACACCTTAACATGGAGTTATCAGAGTTACAAAAAAAGTGCTATCATCGGCCTAGGTAGTTATAACAACCTAACTTTACATTTGCTGATACAAAATACACATAAACAAACAAACATAATAACAGAAATAAATAGCTAGATAGATAAGAAGCCTCCTGCTCATCCAACACTTTTAAAAGAGCCCAAAGAAATCTGCTACTCTCGGACTACTCAAATATAAACGAGTACACGAAAGTTTAGGAAAAACAAACAACTTGGGTTAGACAATAAGTCTAGTATAAGTAAATTCTAAACAAAAGGTGGAAATAAACAACAATATGTGAGACCACACCGCCAGATGCGAAATGGGTTTCCCCTTACAAGAACAACATCCAACCACAAGTAATTGGTATAAATAATTAAACATCATGAAGTGCGTAAGATACTTCCTGATGCAATTAAGAAAGAAATAAATTGAAGGGTTTGAATCAAAAACAAGTAAAAGAAAATTTTCCAACAATGACTAGGAGGGTGCACCCCCTTACCAAAAGTATACCTCTACAAAATATGCTTGAGAACTACGATGGTCCTCGGACACGTTCAAGCCGGACCTCACCAGCCTTACCGAGAATCCGAGTATTTTACATCTTAGTGTCTATATAATCGAAACCAATCTAGAGTAGATATGATAACACTTAATGGGAGTAACCCCATAGAGCTTAGCTTCCACTCGCTCTTTGGGTTTAGCCATTTCCATTAAAGGATATCAACGCTCAAAATGAGCAACAAGTCGTCTTAGATTGATGATACACAAAGAAGATAACGGAATTGATAGTCAATAAATAAACTATCGAGAATAATTAAATTAATCGTACATGGAAAGTAAATCTCATACCCTTAGCAATAATCGTCGATTTCAAACTTGTATTATCCCTCGGTTAAAAATGAAGTCGTGCAAGTGAAGGCAGTGTTACCTCTAAGATTTTCCTTAACGACGCTTTTAACTTTCAAGATAGAGACGAGCTTCCATACCACAACCTTCATTGTTGAGAGTATGACCAAATCCTTTCCATATAAGCGATATCGTTTATGGAAATTAAATTTCTTATCTTTTCCAAAACCGAATCAAACTTTTAAACTTTTAAAACCAAACCTGTGCTCGGATTTCACATCACAAATATTAACTCTAAACAACATTATTAAAAATGATTAATTAACTTTAAACATGATTAATTACTTCAAACATCATTATTTAAAAAGATTGATTAATTTTAAACATGTTTAATTACTTTGAGCATCATTATCTAAAATAATTAATTAATTTTAAAATTGATTAAATAATTCAAACACTATTATTTAAAATGATTAATTAACTTTAAACATCATTATTAAAATGATTAACTAACATAAAAACATCATTATTAAAATGATTAATTAACCTTAAACATCATTATTAAAATGATTAATTAACTTTAAAAAATCATTATTAAAATGGTTAATTAACTTTTAAACATCATTATTAAAAGGACTAATTAATATAATTTATCATTAATATATCCGAACTGCATCTATAGCGACTATCGCTACATGGACCACAACTTCTAAATTTGTTTTGTAAATCAAAATTTGCTTTAAACCATGGTTCAAACAACACTTTCGAAAATGTCAACATTATCATAGTTGTTTTGCAAAAATCCAACCATGAGATCTGCAAAATTTCTTTCAAAAGGATGATATTTTCAAAATATCGATACAGCGTTAATCGTTATACGAACACTTTCATAAACGTTTTATACGTCATATATTCATCCAAACATCCCATAAACATAAGCATGTATATACTGAAATGTAAATAACATTATAAAGGTAAGTAAAATTTATCACTTTATAACTTATGCACTCGAGGTGTGCCGTAACGACCTATTCATTACGAACACTTCGAGTTCATTTCAAGTCCCCTTCAAACATCCTATGCGCCATCCGCTTTCAAGTGGGAACCAAACCATCAATAATCGTTACAAATACTTAAAAATACAAGTAATTAACCTAGATAATCACAACAATTTATAAAGATTAAATCTTTTTTTAAGTGGGCTTTACTCACCGAAATTAACCCGAACTGAACTAAACTACCACAACTTCTCAATCGGTGTACATACCTAGCTTATGCTTGGAAACTTGACTCTAAGGGGCTAGAAGGGACATTTATTTTCAGTCAAGGGGGTTATGGTGCTCGACCAAAACTTTTTGAGGTGGTTATGGGTCTAGTTTTGGCCGTGGAGTAATGTAGAGAAGAAAGGAAGAAGTTTTAGTAACTTTAAGGAAAAATGGAAAAAGAAGTGATTTGTAATTTTAAATCTTTTTGAAAGCCATGGATAGAAGCATGAAAGGCTTGAAAAAGAAAGGACATAAGGATTATAATAAGAAACAAATGAAGTAAAGAATAAAGTGAGAAAGGTGAGTTGTTTTTATAGAAAATGAAAGGAGGTAAATTGCTAAAATGACCATTTAATGTTAGAAAATCCCATCAATTAGAATACCATCGAAAATGTAATGATAACCACAAGCACATGGCTTACAATCGTAGTACGCATGTGAGTAGGGTCGATCCACGGAGAAAGCAAAAATCCTAATATTACTCAGTTGTAACGACCCCGAAATTTAAATTTATTTAAATTAATAATTTATTGAATTTTTGAATTTAATTGAGTAATTTAATAAATTTTTGGATAAAAATTTGTTAATTTAATTAGAAAATTGGAGCGAGTTTCCCCAATTCAAAAATGAGTGAATTTGAAAATAATAAATATATAGTTATATATTTTGACTTGGGTTTAAATTGTAAATAAATAATTGATAATAATAAATATTAAAATTGATGGTTAATAATAATTTGAAATTATAAATTAAATATAAGATAATAAATATATAAGTAAGATAACATTGCAAAGTAATAAAACAAATAAACATATCTTTGAACCAATGCATAATTAAGTAAAACAAGACAACAAGTATAAGTTGTAAACAAAACAAGAAATAAAATATACTCAAGTAAACAAAACAAAGCATATCATACCCACCAAAACATTTACAGCCGAAATGAAGATAAAGTATAAACAAAAGAAAACATAAACAAAGTACAAAAGGAAATAGCAAACAAGACATAAAAGACCATGGTAATAAATGCTACATACTTTCATTTAATGCAAGAGCAACTTCAGCCATGCCCTGTACAAAGATCAATACATCACCTTGTACAAGTGTTATATACTGTAAACTCTCTTTTATGAATATCAACCTCATTCATTCGTTTATTTGAAATTGAGAAAAAAGGAACTAAAGTAAATATCACCCAAAGCTACAAATTAAACAACATCATTTTCTTCAATCTGGAATTGTTACTGCATGCAAAATCTAAACAACAAAGCAACTCGAGTTTTATCAAAACAAAGAAGATTGGCAATTCAGTTTCAAGTTTTCAAAACAGTTTTCAAAGTTAATGCTTCAGCTTATATCTTCTCAAGCCTGAGTCAATTCAAGTGCTCTGTCCATCTTCTCTGTTCTAAGTATAAACAGGTGAGCAACTCCTATTTTTCCAAGGGTTAACTGTTTTGATTTCTTGTCGCTTGTGAGTAAACAAGTTATTCTTCATACTCAAAGATAATTTATCTATAACCAAGTTGGTTTGAGTTGCTGTGATGATAAAACCATGCTGTTAAATAATTTTTGAGCTCTGTAAAAAGATTTTTCTTCCTCTGTTCTTTGAGTTTAGTATGGAACAAACAGAACAAAAATTTGATCCCTTATGTTGATCACTATCAAGTTCGAATCTCAAACAAAAGGTGTGTTTTTGAGTAGGAATTTTATTATAACAAAAGTCCAAGAAGAAAACGATATTATACAATATGACATTTCAAAAGTTTGCAGGAAACCTTATCAAAGTGTAAATTTCGAACATGCTAAATTGTCATTTCGAATATACTATATAAATCCTTATTCGAAAATAGGATTTTTAAAACTATATTGAGGATTTTTAGTATTATGGTTAGGGTGCAGTTTCTTATTGAACAAAATTTGCTCTTTTACCAATTTCCAGAAATCAAACAAATTTTGAATGTTGAAACTTTGCCTGAAGTACGTCTGGGAATCGATGATTACAAGAAAATTGTTAAATAAATTTTCTATTGCAAGGATTGGAAGAACGAACGAGTTTAGGGTTTAAGACGTGGGTTTGTTGGGGTCTGGAAACGAGGTGATTCCTTCACCTCTAGCTGACCGAGTTGCATGAAATTGTAGGGGATGGTAGAGGAGGGTTACGGCGAGGTGTGGCCGGAGTTTTAGGCTCACTGGTGGTCGGGAGGCTGAGAACGACGAGGTTCCCAGTGTTGGAGGTGGTTCCAGATTGTCGTTCCAGGCTTTGGTTTGAATAGTTCGATTTTGTTCTCGAACTTGAATCGATGGGATCGGGGTTTTCAGGGTCTGAGGTTGTGGTTGTCGACATGTAGGGATCGTCATTGTTGATCGGAGGTGGCGGCGTCATCGGTGCACGTGCACGCGATGTCAGTTTGTATCGGTGGTAGTTATTAGTTAATGAAGAAGGGGTATGCTCGGGTGATTCTCGTGCAAGACGGAGGATGTCTCGAAGCCTGGTGATGTTCGTCTCGAAGCAGACGAGTGTGGTTGGTTCAGTAATGTTGGAAAAAAAGGCACTCTAGTTTACTCGAGTCAGTTGCGTGGAATTCTCGAAGTCTCAAGGGTTTGGCTCGAAGAAGATAGAAGGGAGGGGGTTTGGTTAAATTAAGTGGTTACAGGTTTCAAAGAAACCTGTTTGTTTTCAAATTTAATTTAATTTTAATAACCTGGGTTGTTTCTGAACTTTAGAAACTGAATTTAGATTTGTTAAGCAAAATTAAACCAAGTTTAAATCTAAAGTTTGGATCTGAATTCAAGATAGCTTGAATCTGAGTTTAAAATAAATTTTTAAATTTAAATTTGTTTAACAACCTAAAATATGTAAGTTTAAATCAAAGTTTTAATGCCAAGCTCAATAAAGTGTTTAGATATGAATTAAAATAAATATTTGAATTAGATTTCGATTTAAGTTCTTTTATAAAAAGAATTTCCAATGAAAAGTTATATTGGTTTTCACTTGAATTGGCAAGTTAAAATGAAATGTAAGCTAAGACTTAAATTTCAAACAAAATTTAAGTAAATTAGTTAGGACTTTTCTCATATAAGTTTATAAATCGATATTTAAATTTGGTTACTGTTAAGTATCAAATCTTAATTTTTAAATTGGAAATTGAATCTAAATTTGAAATGTAATGTTTAAATCCACTTTAATGAAGTCATTAATAAAGTAAATGGATTATTTTAGAATAATCAAGATATTTAAGTGATTTAATGAATAAGATAATTAAGAATGACTTATTTATTTAATTTATAAATCAAAAATTTAGTTTAATTAATTTAAGAAAAATCATTAGATAAATTGGTAACAAATGATTTGTAATGGATAAATCAGGATTGGATAATTAATTCATAAGCAATTAATTTAGTTGGAAATTAATTGAACTGATTAGGATTAAATTATTAATAAATCCTACTTATAAATGACTATTGAATGCTTGTCCTTACTTATGGATGTTTGGATTCTGTTGAATGATGTGAATTGTTTGATATCCCTGATATATGATGCTTTGTGATATACCCTGATTTATGTTGTGATCTGTAATTTACTTATCTGTGATATATATCTGTGATCTGTACGATAAGCGTTATAGTTTATATCGCTTATCAACCATATCTTGTATTCTGATATGTGATGATTGATGTTGCACTATTGTGTGTAAAACCCCTTGACTACACCATACACACACAAATATGGATTTCACGTGAAAATCGGTTAAGTCACAAATAATTTAAATCTGATGTTTTTGAAATTGAAATTTTAATTTCAATTGATTTTGAAATTAGAAATTTGGGTTTAAAAGTGAAAAGCTTTTGAAATGGAATTTCAGAGATAAAAGTTATTTTGAATAACTTAATCGAGTTTTGGAAATTTAAATAATTTGATTTAAATTTAAATTCAAGATTTGAAATTGAATTCTATGATTTGAAACTAGGGATTAAAGATGTTTATATATGGGTTAAACTATTTTAAAAGGTATTGATTTTGGAATGTGAATATAATTCAAGGACTTTAACCCGTGCAAATAAAATTGGATTTCTCTTAAATGAAAACTGTTTGTTTTCAAATGATAAAAGCTTTCGTATATATAAGAAATGAAATTCCAATTTAAAGGAATTTCAAGTATGAATTGAAAGATGGTTTTCCAAGTTATAAATGAATTCTTTTTGAAAACTATGAATTGAATCTGTTTATTTTTAACAGATTTAAAATGATGATTTGTTTAAACCATTCGAAATGAAATTGTGTTGAAAGCTATAAGTTGAATCTTTGTTTTAAAGATTTAACGAGTTAACGAGTTAATCCAATTGGAATTGAAATGTTTTGAAACCTATGAATAGATCTTTATGAAACGAGGTGAACGGTGTGAAATAAATCTTTTTTATTTAAAGATTTGAAATGATGATTGGTTTAAACTATTTTGGAAGAAAGAGTTGAATTATTAAGTTGTGACTTAATTGAAATCCCATATCCATATGTTTTTAAAGATTGCGCTCGTTATTCGGGTTAGCCGGGAAAAGACATTTGTGTCATATAACCCATTCCGAATAATGATACGTCGTATATGGATAGCATTTGAAGACCGGTGATGAAGACCGGATATTTACAAAAACGAAAGGACAACTCGTCGAATGTCTCTGCACCGACTGGTCCCCGGTATAGAGATTTTATCACCCTTTGTGATGGGAAGTCCGGACGGGATTGTGAATACCCGGAATTGCAAGGGCTTCGTAAGAAGTGCCTTCGGTTCTGTTCGAACCCGGAACAGACTTGTATGGATACATGTCTGACATTACACTTTGAGATATAAAGCCGATTTCTTTCAAATACATATCTTTTGGTGGCGGAGAATTTATTCTCTTAGCTTAACACCCTTCTCTGAGACGTACGAGCTCAGAGGTTATGTAGTTGAAATTTATCAGCGATATATCCCAATTTGGTAATGTGGCATGCTGAGTGTTGCTGTGTGATGATCAGTGTTTGATCATTTGCGATATGATCATTTGTTTGATCTTATATCTTTGTGATCATAGGTTGATCATTTGTTTGACCCGAAGCATGGCTTTGTGAACAAAGCGTAGCTTTGTGGACGAGACTTCGTCGAGCCTCACACCCCGGAAATGGTCAAAACAGGAAAGATGCAGCAAGGTTCTAGGGAGTAGCGCCCCTTAGTGTATGTCATTCCTTCTGGATAAAGGTGGTATCATGGTATGGAGCCCAGATACTTAACCTCTGTGGTTGCTGCAAATTTATTACTTTGTGGTTGTTGCGAATCGGGGATCCTCGGGAAGATCGGTGACGATCGGGGGATGGCATACGCGTGTCAGTAGTTACCTATTTTTGCAGAGGTAACCCGGCCTTGTGTTGGAAGAGATCCGGTTAGGTTCTCGGGTCGTCTATTCCAGGGACGTACCCATCGTGGATAGGAAGTTCCTTTGCCTGACCATTTGTTGGAAATCCAAACTCCAATACGAACTTTGTACGGTTTTAGTTGTAGAACCTGCCATTTACGTACGGTGGTCACCACTGTTTAGATGGTAGCTATAGTAGGCATACGATATTGCCGTCGTATGTTGGCTAAGATTAATATTATACTTTCGAAATGATTTCTACACTATGCACTAATAATAATATCAAAAATGATTTGATTTTGCGTAGTAAGCATCTTTGACTATCATAAGAAGAAATCTCCTCCAATTCTGCGTTTGCATTGTGTGTGTGGTGGGAGGTCTTATGGTAGTTTCATTTTCCAAAAGCATTGCGGTTTTCAGTGTTTAAATTCTTTCGTGTTGTTTAAAGATAAACTGTTTTTGTTGCTCACACCAGTCCCATGACTGATCCGGAGTTTATTGTTTATTTCCTAAACTCTGGATGCTCAAAATTTTTCTACACGAGCAGTCTAGAGTTGGGTTTTTCAGATATTCAGATTTAGTAGATTATCTGGAGCTAGTTCAGTCTTTGGATCGGACTGCACTTGCTTATTCTTGGTGTATCGTTATTGGGAGTTCGAGCTACTGCTGGAGTTCTCTCTTGAAGACTATCTTAGAGTTATTTGTTCCGCTGCTGATATTAGTTATCTATATTCTTTTTCTTTTCCGCTGCTATTTGTTGTATCATATCTCTGATGTATATTGATATTCATTGTATCAGATATTGTATATCAATATATTATTCTTTTTATTCTGCTATGTTATTTACTTAACTGTGTTATAAGCTCCGGAGAACCAGATTTGGCATTGGAATCTACGGCATTTTGAGTACAAGTGAAGTACGGGTGCCGATTTTCGAAGGCCAACTTTTGGGTCTTCACATTTGGTATCAGAGCTAAGGTTGAACTTTAGCTAAGGAGTATAACACGTTAAGTAGCTCATTAGAGATAGAGTGAAGTAAACTCTAGAATGAGTAATTCTCAGATATCCATCTGAATGTCTCAGTAAATTCTCTTACTATCCACTGATAGTGAGTATGAGTGCAAGAAGAAGACGAGATAGGGGACAAGGGAATACGACTACATATGGTCAATACCCTGCAACAGTGGAAACAGCTGTCTCTATCAATTTTCTTTGATTCGTTTCCAAATTCTTTTGATTTCTTCGTGGCAGCTACAAGAAGAAGTTTCGGTATGATGATGGCCCTACGAACCGTTGTAGGAATCCTTACTTCGTATTTTCATCGGTTTCTTATCAGCTTTTTGATTTAAACCTTAATGAATTTGAAATTGGAAATTTTAAATTGAGTTAAATTGATTAATAGAATATGAAGGATAAAATTGAATTGAATCAATAAAATGATTTCGTTTGAAACCCAAATTTGAAATTTTATTCAAATTTCTTGTGAATACCAAAGTCCGAAAAGGGACAAATTGGTACGTGTTCTGAGATATTCCGACTTGAGTTTGGAATTCATATCGTAAGTTGAGGAAATATAGGAGTTTGAATTTGTCTATCTTTGTCTTTGTTTCGTGCCTGCGAATTTCGAGGACGAAATTCTTTTAAGGGGGGAAGTTTGTAACGACCCCGAAATTTAAATTTATTTAAATTAATAATTTATTGAATTTTTGAATTTAATTGAGTAATTTAATAAATTTTTGGATAAAAATTTGTTAATTTAATTAGAAAATTGGAGCGAGTTTCCCCAATTCAAAAATGAGTGAATTTGAAAATAATAAATATATAGTTATATATTTTGACTTGGGTTTAAATTGTAAATAAATAATTGATAATAATAAATATTAAAATTGATGGTTAATAATAATTTGAAATTATAAATTAAATATAAGATAATAAATATATAAGTAAGATAACATTGTAAAGTAATAAAACAAATAAACATATCTTTGAACCAATGCATAATTAAGTAAAACAAGACAACAAGTATAAGTTGTAAACAAAACAAGAAATAAAATATACTCAAGTAAACAAAACAAAGCATATCATACCCACCAAAACATTTACAACCGAAATGAAGATAAAGTATAAACAAAAGAAAACATAAACAAAGTACAAAAGGAAATAGCAAACAAGACATAAAAGACCATGGTAATAAATGCTACATACTTTCATTTAATGCAAGAGCAACTTCAGCCATGCCCTGTACAAAGATCAATACATCACCTTGTACAAGTGTTATATACTGTAAACTCTCTTTTATGAATATCAACCTCATTCATTCGTTTATTTGAAACTGAGAAAAAAGGAACTAAAGTAAATATCACCCAAAGCTACAAATTGAACAACATCATTTTCTTCAATCTGGAATTGTTACTGCATGCAAAATCTAAACAACAAAGCAACTCGAGTTTTATCAAAACAAAGAAGATTGGCAATTCAGTTTCAAGTTTTCAAAACAGTTTTCAAAGTTAAGGCTTCAGCTTATATCTTCTCAAGCCTGAGTCAATTCAAGTGCTCTGTCCATCTTCTCTGTTCTAAGTATAAACAGGTGAGCAACTCCTATTTTTCCGAGGGTTAACTGTTTTGATTTCTTGTCGCTTGTGAGTAAACAAGTTATTCTTCATACTCAAAGATAATTTATCTATAACCAAGTTGGTTTGAGTTGCTGTGATGATAAAACGATGCTGTTAAATAATTTTTGAGCTCTGTAAAAAGATTTTTCTTCCTCTGTTCTTTGAGTTTGGTATGGAACAAACAGAACAAAAATTTGATCCCTTATGTTGATCACTATCAAGTTCGAATCTCAAACAAAAGGTGTGTTTTTGAGTAAGAATTTTATTATAACAAAAGTCCAAGAAGAAAACGATATTATACAATATGAAATTTCAAAAGTTTGCAGGAAACCTTATCAAAGTGTAAATTTCGAACATGCTAAATTGTCATTTCGAATATACTACATAAATCCTTATTCGAAAATAGGATTTTTAAAACTATATTGAGGATTTTTAGTATTATGGTTAGGGTGCAGTTTCTTATTGAACAAAATTTGCTCTTTTACCAATTTCCAGAAATCAAACAAATTTTGAATGTTGAAACTTTGCCTGAAGTACGTCTGGGAATCGATGATTACAAGAAAATTGTTAAATAAATTTTCTATTGCAAGGATTGGAAGAACGAACGAGTTTAGGGTTTAAGACGTGGGTTTGTTGGGGTCTGGAAACGAGGTGATTCCTTCACCTCTGGCTGACCGAGTTGCACGAAATTGTAGGGGATGGTAGAGGAGGGTTACGGCGAGGTGTGGCCGGAGTTTTAGGCTCACTGGTGGTCGGGAGGCTGAGAACGACGAGGTTCCCAGTGTTGGAGGTGGTTCCAGATTGTCGTTCCAGGCTTTGGTTTGAATAGTTCGATTTTGTTCTCGAACTTGAATCGATGGGATCGGGGTTTTGAGGGTCTGAGGTTGTGGTTGTCGACATGTAGGGATCGTCATTGTTGATCGGAGGTGGCGGCGTCATCGGTGCACGCGCACGCGATGTCAGTTTGTATCGGTGGTAGTTATTAGTTAATGAAGAAGGGGTATGCTCGGGTGATTCTCGTGCAAGACGGAGGATGTCTCGAAGCCTGGTGATGTTCGTCTCGAAGCAGACGAGTGTGGTGGGTTCAGTAATGTTGGAAAAAAAGGCACTCTAGTTTACTCGAGTCAGTTGCGTGGAATTCTCGAAGTCTCAAGGGTTCGGCTCGAAGAAGATAGAAGGTAGGGGGTTTGGGTAAATTAAGTGGTTACAGGTTTCAAAGAAACCTGTTTGTTTTCAAATTTAATTTAATTTTAATAACCTGGGTTGTTTCTGAACTTTAGAAACTGAATTTAGATTTGTTAAGCAAAATTAAACCAAGTTTAAATCTAAAGTTTGGATCTGAATTCAAGATAGCTTGAATCTGAGTTTAAAATAAATTTTTAAATTTAAATTTGTTTAACAACCTAAAATATGTAAGTTTAAATCAAAGTTTTAATGCCAAGCTCAATAAAGTGTTTAGATATGAATTAAAATAAATATTTGAATTAGATTTCGATTTAAGTTCTTTTATAAAAAGAATTTCCAATGAAAAGTTATATTGGTTTTCACTTGAATTGGCAAGTTAAAATGAAATGTAAGCTAAGACTTAAATTTCAAACAAAATTTAAGTAAATTAGTTAGGACTTTTCTCATATAAGTTTATAAATCGATATTTAAATTTGGTTACTGTTAAGTATCAAATCTTAATTTTTAAATTGGAAATTGAATCTAAATTTGAAATGTAATGTTTAAATCCACTTTAATGAAGTCATTAATAAAGTAAATGGATTATTTTAGAATAATCAAGATATTTAAGTGATTTAATGAATAAGATAATTAAGAATGACTTATTTATTTAATTTATAAATCAAAAATTTAGTTTAATTAATTTAAGAAAAATCATTAGATAAATTGGTAACAAATGATTTGTAATGGATAAATCAGGATTGGATAATTAATTCATAAGCAATTAATTTAGTTGGAAATTAATTGAACTGATTAGGATTAAATTATTAATAAATCCTACTTATAAATGACTATTGAATGCTTGTCCTTACTTATGGATGTTTGGATTCTGTTGAATGATGTGAATTGTTTGATATCCCTGATATATGATGCTTTGTGATATACCCTGATTTATGTTGTGATCTGTAATTTACTTATCTGTGATATATATCTGTGATCTGTACGATAAGCGTTATAGTTTATATCGCTTATCAACCATATCTTGTATTCTGATATGTGATGATTGATGTTGCACTATTGTGTGTAAAACCCCTTGACTACACCATACACACACAAATATGGATTTCACGTGAAAATCGGTTAAGTCACAAATAATTTAAATCTGATGTTTTTGAAATTGAAATTTTAATTTCAATTGATTTTGAAATTAGAAATTTGGGTTTAAAAGTGAAAAGCTTTTGAAATGGAATTTCAGAGATAAAAGTTATTTTGAATAACTTAATCGAGTTTTGGAAATTTAAATAATTTGATTTAAATTTAAATTCAAGATTTGAAATTGAATTCTATGATTTGAAACTAGGGATTAAAGATGTTTATATATGGGTTAAACTATTTTAAAAAGTATTGATTTTGGAATGTGAATATAATTCAAGGACTTTAACCCGTGCAAATAAAATTGGATTTCTCTTAAATGAAAACTGTTTGTTTTCAAATGATAAAAGCTTTCGTATATATAAGAAATGAAATTCCAATTTAAAGGAATTTCAAGTATGAATTGAAAGATGGTTTTCCAAGTTATAAATGAATTCTTTTTGAAAACTATGAATTGAATCTGTTTATTTTTAACAGATTTAAAATGATGATTTGTTTAAACCATTCGAAATGAAATTGTGTTGAAAGCTATAAGTTGAATCTTTGTTTTAAAGATTTAACGAGTTAACGAGTTAATCCAATTGGAATTGAAATGTTTTGAAACCTATGAATAAATCTTTATGAAACGAGGTGAACGGTGTGAAATAAATCTTTTTTATTTAAAGATTTGAAATGATGATTGGTTTAAACTATTTTGGAAGAAAGAGTTGAATTATTAAGTTGTGACTTAATTGAAATCCCATATCCATATGTTTTTAAAGATTGCGCTCGTTATTCGGGTTAGCCGGGAAAAGACATTTGTGTCATATAACCCATTCCGAATAATGATACGTCCTATATGGATAGCATTTGAAGACCGGTGATGAAGACCGGATATTTACGAAAACGAAAGGACAACTCGTCGAATGTCTCTGCACCGACTGGTCCCCGGTATAGAGATTTTATCACCCTTTGTGATGGGAAGTCCGGACGGGATTGTGAATACCCGGAATTGCAAGGGCTTCGTAAGAAGTGCCTTCGGTTCTGTTCGAACCCGTAACAGACTTGTATGGATACATGTCTGACATTACACTTTGAGATATAAAGCCGATTTCTTTCAAATACATATCTGTTGGTGGCGGAGAATTTATTCTCTTAGCTTAACACCCTTCTCTGAGACGTACGAGCTCAGAGGTTATGTAGTTGAAATTTATCAGCGATATATCCCAATTTGGTAATGTGGCATGCTGAGTGTTGCTGTGTGATGATCAGTGTTTGATCATTTGCGATATGATCATTTGTTTGATCTTATATCTTTGTGATCATAGGTTGATCATTTGTTTGACCCGAAGCATGGCTTTGTGAACAAAGCGTAGCTTTGTGGATGAGACTTCGTCGAGCCTCACACCCCGAAAATGGTCAAAACAGGAAAGATGCAGCAAGGTTCTAGGGAGTAGCGCCCCTTAGTGTATGTCATTCCTTCTGGATAAAGGTGGTATCATGGTATGGAGCCCAGATACTTAACCTCTGTGGTTGCTGCAAATTTATTACTTTGTGGTTGTTGCGAATCGGGGATCCTCGGGAAGATCGGTGACGATCGGGGGATGGCATACGCGTGTCAGTAGTTACCTATTTTTGCAGAGGTAACCCGGCCTTGTGTTGGCAGAGATCCGGTTAGGTTCTCGGGTCGTCTATTCCAGGGACGTACCCATCGTGGATAGGAAGTTCCTTTGCCTGACCATTTGTTGGAAATCCAAACTCCAATACGAACTTTGTACGGTTTTAGTTGTAGAACCTGCCATTTACGTACGGTGGTCACCACTGTTTAGATGGTAGCTATAGTAGGCATACGATACTGGTCGTATGTTGGCTAAGATTAATATTATACTTTCGAAATGATTTCTACACTATGCACTAATAATAATATCAAAAATGATTTGATTTTGCGTAGTAAGCATCTTTGACTATCATAAGAAGAAATCTCCTCCAATTCTGCGTTTGCATTGTGTGTGTGGTGGGAGGTCTTATGGTAGTTTCATTTTCCAAAAGCATTGCGGTTTTCAATGTTTAAATTCTTTCGTGTTGTTTAAAGATAAACTGTTTTTGTTGCTCACACCAGTCCCATGACTGATCCGGAGTTTATTGTTTATTTCCTAAACTCTGGATGCTCAAAATTTTTCTACATGAGCAGTCTAGAGTTGGGTTTTTCAGATATTCAGATTTAGTAGATTATCTGGAGCTAGTTCAGTCTTTGGATCGGACTGCACTTGCTTATTCTTGGTGTATCGTTATTGGGAGTTCGAGCTACTGCTGGAGTTCTCTCTTGAAGACTATCTTAGAGTTATTTGTTCCGCTGCTGATATTAGTTATCTATATTCTTTTTCTTTTCCGCTGCTATTTGTTGTATCATATCTCTGATGTATATTGATATTCATTGTATCAGATATTGTATATCAATATATTATTCTTTTTATTCTGCTGTGTTATTTACTTAACTGTGTTATAAGCTCCGGAGAACCAGATTTGGCATTGGAATCTACGGCATTTTGAGTACAAGTGAAGTACGGGTGCCGATTTTCGAAGGCCAACTTTTGGGTCTTCACATCAGTCAAATCAGCCCAAGGTTTTGAAATTGTTTAAACTAACAAAATTTTAGAAAACAAACTAGAGAAAAAGTGAATAAAACTATAAGATTAAGGAGCAATTTAGAGGTAAATTCACTTTCAACCATTCATATAAATCAAACACAAAATGTATCCACAGCCTCTCATTTATATTTTAAGTAGAAATGAATTATGTGTTTATTATAAGCATGGCTTATTTGATGCAGTTAATTAGCACAACTTAAACTATCAAACTCTAATACACTATTCAAACCCACTTCTAAATTCTCATGAAAATGATCATGAAATTAAAAATAAAATATATTTTAAGCATGATCTATTTACTATGAACTAGTAACATAGATCATCAAAAATTTATTCTAGTTTGACTTTCATTATCAAAATCACTTAGACAAATGATCAAATAGTTTATGTTTATATTAGATTAAGCATAGGCTATCAAATTCACTAAAAAAGAAACATAACCTACCATCCTTCTTAATTTCCATCAAGCACAAAACAAGAGAGTACAAATGCAACCATTTTATGTTGATTTAGTACGATTCATGAGAGCTTCGTTACCCCTAAATCGAAGTGGTTTAGCTTCTCATAATTGAACTCATGTCAACACAAAATGATTTAAACATAAAAAATAAGGAAAATAAGAGCTAGTCAAAAGAAAAGAGAGCTAACTACTTGCATGAAATGAAACTAAATTAATTACATAAATTAAAACTAACTACAACATGAAATAAAGAAGCATAAACTAAATAAAAAAGCATGAAATAAAATAGAAACTAAAGAAAGCATGAAATAAAAGTGCATGAAAGTAATGAACAAGGCTAAGAAGCCATTAAAGAGATATTTTATTTAACGCTGATTTTGTGCAACAATTTTGCATAAAAGAAAAGAGTAAGAGCCTTGGTTACATGAAACACATGGGAATTTATACATGCCTAAAACCCTAATACTATTTTTAAAGGGACTACCAAAAATGCCTTTGAGATTGTGCAGCCTTCAAGTTGTCATTTAGCATTTAATTAATCCTCCACTAATATGGGTTTTGCTTTTAATTATGGTCGATTAGTTTATGAGTAGGCGGGCTTCTCCATGTTGCATGAATTCTTTTATTTCCTTTCTTCTTTTGCTTTTAACATATGTTCATGCATACATCTATGAAGACTCTTTATATTTGCACTCCAAATTCCTATAAAATAAAATGTGTAAGTAAATTTTCTTAAATTAATTTACATACAAAAATTACCCTTTTTCCCACATGTAGGTACGTTTATGAGGATTTGAAAATTCCCTTTGTATTTAGGTTTAACATGTAAAAATACCATAATATGCCATTATCTTAATAAAAGAAGATTAAATATGGAAGTAGAAATCTGCATTTTACATGCACATCAAATACCTCCACACTTATCTTTTTATTTGTCCTCGAATAAAGTAAAACTAGAATAAATCCTTTTCGTAGGAAACACGATTGCATTAAGTGTATGCAACAAACCGTTAAACCTCTAGGTGTTCCTGGTAGGACGAGTGTTGTCTCGTGAAGGTTTTCAGCAGGTACCACCCACAAAATCCAAATGCGATATGCAAATTCTAATGCGACTACATGATGCAAGTTTTCAAAAATATTTACAAATGCATAATTTACTTTTAAATTGACATGAGTAAGTTAGATATAAGTTTTGGTTATTATCAAGAAATTTTATTTTTTTACTCATCAAAATTTCCAACAAAAATTAAGTTATCATCACAATTGGACTCTAGTTTGGCTAGTTGTTTCGGTTGATAACATAATGCAACTATGAAATGAATCCTTTAGTTGATTATCAAAGTTTAGCAAAGTGGCATTTTTATTTCTTTTGAATAATAAATAAAATCAATTAATTGAAGATAGTGCTTGGGTTTCAACTGCTTGCTCTCTCTCTGTTTTGAAAAATATTAACATTATTACTTACACACCTAACTCAGATATACTGAGGCCAGATATACCGATCATGCACTACCTTTCGGGCTTACGTGAGAAGGGTACGGAGCGTGGCGAGTGTACACACTTGCGTATGAACACATGACTCTAGGTGTTTATTATTATTGTTTTAATTTCATTTATATATACCTAATTCAGATATACTGATGCTAGATATACCGATCATGCACTGCCTTTCGGGGTTATGTGAGAAGGGTATGGTGCATGGCGAGTGTACACACTTATGCGTGAATACATGACTCTAGGTGTTTCTTATTATTCAAATTTTTTTAAAAGAGAGAGTTATGAAAAATCATTTTAGCACCACTTAACTTAGTAGATAAAAATGTTATCGCCTTTACTTTAAATCAACTACTCTTTTAAACAAAGATTACAATTAGGATATACTTCATAACTATCACCTATTAACCTTCCTATATACTAACTAAACCATAGTTATTTGTAATCAAACTTTTATTTTTATTTTGGTTGAGATAAGTAATTTTTCAAAAAATTCAATTTAATAACAAAAAACATGCACTTATTCTGTCATGTTTCTTCAAAAGTAAATCAATATGATAAAATAAAATTTGTTTTAGCTTTTTTTCAGAAAGAAAGTGCAAAATATAAACCATGAGAAATCAAAATAAACATAAGACTCCCCCACACTTGATTTTGACTGTGTCCCCACAGTCAATGCATGATATAATGAGTGTAACGGAGAAAAATATATACATATTTACAAGAGATGGTTAAAATTTCTTACTAGATATAGTGTGGCTCATGAAAAATCATGAGCTCCTCTCGATTGCTCACCAACTCCAAGTAAGGTTTTAAACGATGACCATTAACTTTAAAAATCAAAATCCATAGGTTTTTTCTATTTCTATGGCACCGTGTGGAAAAACAATACGTACCACGTATGGTCATGTCCACCTTGGTTTTAATTTCCCAGAGAACAAATGAAGTCGAGAGTCATAAAAAATAACTCTTTGATTTATGGAAAATGTTTTTCTTAGGATTGATTTGCCACGAAAAACTTTTGTTCTTTCTTTGTAAATTTTCCCATTTTCATACGCGTCGTTCCAAATCTTTACTAATTCATTGATTTGTACTTTCCTGTTTTCGCCAGCATTTTCAAGATCAAATTCATGTTCTTAATCGCCTACAACGCTTTATGTTCAAGTTTGGCAGGTAAATGGCATGCTTTACCATATACTATCCTAAAAGGATACATCACTTGATTAGTTTTGTACGCGGTTCTATAAGCCTAAAGCGTATTTGTCAATTTTTGTGATCGATCTTTTTGATTTTTACTTATAGTTTACTCCAAAATTTGCTTGATTTGGCAATTTTAAACTTAAACTTGACCACATGTTTTAGAATGATAAGGAGTGGAAAACTTGTGCGTTATCAAGTATTTCTTCTTTAGATTTTCAAATGATCAATTACAGAAATGGGTTCCATTATCGTTTATTATTGTGCAAGGTATTCCAAACTTTGAACAGATGTTTTCTTTTATGACTTTCATAATAACTTTATGGTCATTTGTTTTACATGAAATGGCTTCAACCCATTTAGAGACATAATCAATAGCAAGAAGAATGTATAGATTTCCGAAAAAGTTGGGAAACGGTCCCATAAAGTCAATACCCAAAACATCAAAGATTTCGATCTTAATAATGGGGTTCGAATGCCTCATGTTTCATCGAGTAATTTTTCCTAACATTTGGCAGCAATCATAAGTGTTACAGAACTCGAATGCATCTTCGAAAAGTGTAGGCTAGTAAAAACCGCATTAAAGTACCTTTTTCGCTGTTTTCTTTGGACCGTAATGAACGCCACAAGCTGTCATGACAAAATGAAAGAACGCTCTTAATTTCAAAATCTAGGACAGAACGTTGAATGATTTGGTCGGAACAATACTTAAACAAGTATAGATCATCCTAATAGAAGTACTTGACTTGGGAAAGAAATTTATATTTATCTTGTTTCGACCAAAATGAAGAAGTTTCCTTACTGACTAAATAGTTCACTATATTGACATACCATGGATCGATGGAAATGGAAAGGAGTTGTTCATTAGAAAAGTTCTCACTGATCAATATATAAGATAGTGCGTTTGGAGGACACAATAGATGATCAGCAATGACGTTGTTGGATCCTTTTTTGTCTTTGATCGTAAGGTCAAATCCTTGGAGTAAAAGGATCCAATGGATCAAACGAGACTCAGCATCCTTTTTTGCGGTACCTAAGAGCGGAATGGTCAGTGTAAACTTTAATGTGTGAGCCAATCCAATAAGGTCGGAACTTTTTGAGCATAAAGACTACCGCTTAAAGCTCTTTTTCGGTGGTTGTGTAATTGAGTTGAGCATCATTTAGAGTCATACTAGAATAGTAGATGATATGAAGAATTTTGTTACCGCGTTGTCCGAAAACAGCACCAACCGCAAAGTTAGAAGCATCACACATTATTTTGAAAGGAAGATCCTAACCGAGTGAGCAAATTATGGAAGCGGAAATGAGTTCACTTTTGAGACGTTCAAACGCAGAAACAAAGTTAGAGTTAAAGTCAAATGGAATGTCTTTTCCAAGAAGAGTCGTCAGAGGTCCTAGAAATGAATGAATGTCCTTGAAAGATTTGGGAATGGGTAGATTCATAATTACCTCAACTTTCACTTTACCTACCTCAATACCTTTGTTTGAAATGACATGTCCAAGGACAATGCCATGTTTGACCCATGAAATGACATTTTTTCCAATTTAACGTTAAGTGTTTGTCCTTGCATCGATTTAGAACCAACTCGAGATGGTGTAAGCACTCGGAAAAAGAATTTCCAAAGATGGAAAAATCATCCATAAATATCTTCTAAAAAGCATTCGATCATGTCAGAGAAGATGCTGACCATGCATCTTTGGAAAGTAGCAGGAGCATTGCAAAGGCCAAATGGAATACTTCAATACACAAAGGTGCCAAAAGGACATGTGAAAGTCATTTTCTATTGATCTTCAGAAGCGATCAGAATTTGGTTATAACCGGAATAGCCATCAAGAAAGTAATAGAATTCATGGCCGGCTAAATGTTCAAGCATTTGGTCAGCGAAAGGAAGAGGAAAGTAATCTTTACTTGTTGCAGCACTTAATTTTTGACAATCAATGCAAACATGCTAACCCATTTGAGTACGAGTTGGAATGAGTTCATTAGTGTCATTCATGATAACAATAAGTCTAGACTTTTTAGGCATGATATGAATTGGGCTAACCCATGAACTATCATAAATGGGGTACATGATTCCGTTATAGAGGAGTTTAAGAATTTTGTCACGAACGACATCCTTTATTATGGGGTTATGCCTTTGTTGCATGTCACGGACATGCTTGACTTCGTGAACTAAGCGGATGCAATGTTGAACAAGAGCGGGATTAATTCCCTTAATATCGGTAATTGACCATCCAATTGCCTCTTTACTTTTCGACAAGATTAAAAGAAGGGATATTTCTTGATCAAGAGAAAGATTTGAAGAGATTATGACAGAAAACGTTTCGTTGTCACCTAAGTGTGCGTATTTAAGGTGATTAGGAAAAGATTTGAGTTCCAACCTAGGGTTTGCTCAATCAAATAATTTGGTTGAAGTTCTGACTCAACCGTGAGGGGTTCAAACTGAAGCTCATTTTCAATCTGGTTAGGTTCACCTTAAAACAGTTGTTCGTATTCGGTCTTGCGTTCATTGTTAAGGTCAACCGTTTCGTTGTCAAAATTTTCTTGAATGGAGCTAACTTTCAATGTTTGGTCAAATAGTTCGTTCGATTGATTTTCAGGATTGAAGAAGTTAAGATCCAAAGTCATGTTACAAAAGTAATTTTCATCGAACTATTTCGACAATTGATTAGGGCAGTCGAAGTGGCTAAAAAAGGTCGTCCTAGAATAAGTGGAATTTCACCCATCGAATTATTTGCAGGTTGTGTCTCTAGGACGATGAAATCGATGGGGAAAATGAATTGACCGATTTTTATGAGTACGTCCTCGATATCTCTCACAGGTTTCATTATCGAACGATCAACAAATTGAAGAGTTAATTTCTTCGGTTAGTTCACCCAAGCCAAGTTGCTAGTAAATTGAATAAGGAATCAATTTGACACTCGCACCCAAGTCTAGTAAGCACTTATTAATCGTCATGTCTCCTATCGTGCACGAGATCGTCGAACATCTAGGATCTTTGTATTTTATGGCAATTGATTGAGACAAGACTTCGCTAAGAATGACAGCTAAGATAACTTTCTTGGGTACATTAGTGTGTTGTTTTTGAGTATACAAGTCCTTAGAAACTTAGCGTAAGTTGGGACTTGTTGAACGATATAAAGAAGTGGGATGTTCACTTTGACTTGTTTGAAAATTTCAAACATCTTTTCCATTTGATCGGAATATTTCTTAGGTCGAAGTCTATGTGGAAATGGAATCGATATTCAGTAGGTCGGTCTACTTGAGTAGAAAAAGAATTTGGATTGGAATTTGATTCAATATTTGACTGGATGTTTTGTTCAGAATCGCTTGTTATTTTGACAAGTCAAGAGGAGCTTCCGGTAAGTCGTTTGGATTGATAACATGGTAATTGATTAGTTTACCAGAACGCAAAGTTGTGACAGCATTCATTTGGTTCCATTGTTATCTTAAACGACATGAGCTTGATTCGAGTTCGTGTTTTGGTTTCTAGGGTTCAAAACTGGCTGACTTGGGAACTTGCCTCGTTCACGTTAACTCATAGAAGTGGCTAATTGACTCATTTGCATTTTGAGTTTAAAAATTGATGGACTCGTATTTTGCATGTACGAGGTTAACAAAATTTTCAAATTGCTATTTGATTGGAGGTTTTGAGTGGTTGCTTTAGCCAAAGTTCCAAGACTTTTCTCAAGTGAAGTCATTCGTTTATCGTTTTGGGGAGTGAAAGATTGTTGTGGTTGATATTGAGAACAGAGGCATAAGATTTTATGGAAAGTGGTTGGGCTGAAAAGAAGGATTCGAAGCATTGTTCGGAAATGCTTGAAAATTGGGTCGAACTAAATTTGTGTTAGAGTTATTTTGGTTCCATGCAAAGTTAGAATGATTTATCCCACCTGGATTGGTTATCTTAGAAAATGGGTCATTCTTAACCTTATTAAAAACGTTGAGTTATTCCAACGAATGAGGACACTGATCGGCAATGTGATTCGGATCGTTACATGTATAACACTATCGTTGGGAAGCTTGGTTCATTTGATTGGATGAGAAAACGTTATCGAATTTATTGAATATTGCATCGATTTTTGCTTCTAAAGCCAATGACGATCCTATCAAGTGTGTGTTCGATCGTGAATAGATGGATTTCTCGTTAGAACGTTCTCATTGGAATGATTTTTCGGCCAGGTTCTCTAGGAATTGCCAAGCATCGCAGTGATGTTAAGCGAGAAAATCGTCTTGGCACATCGATTCAAGCATGGTTCGTGAACTATTTTCAAATCCATCGTATAAGATTTGGCAAAGAGTTCATTTTTCAAAATATGGTGTGAATATTTTATCAAAAGCTCTTTAAATCTTTCAAAGTATTTTCCAAAGGGTTCACCCCTGAATTTATGAAAATTCACAATTTCGTTGCGTATTTTGTTTGTTTTTTCCAAGGGGTAGAATTTTTTTAAGAAAACATTAACAAATTCATCCCCAGTTTTGATCGAGTTCGAAGGTAAGCTATACAACCAATTTTCAACATAATCGATAAGGGCGTATGGAATTAACTGAAGTTTGATTCCAGTGTCATATAATTGTTGAAGTTTAATGGTTGCACAAACTTGTTCGGATTTTACTAAGAAGATGTATGGGTTATCATGTTCAAAATTGCCAAATTTCGGGAGCGTGGCAATATGATTTGAATGAATTTCGAAGCGATTATCCATTTGGGGGGGAGGGGTAATGTGATAGAAGAAGGGATAAAAACTCGGTCGGGAAAGATTCTATCCATGAGAGTTCGGGGAGTGTTTTCATTAGCCATCGTTGGAGGATCATTCGTTCGAGTTAAACGATTTGTCGTTGTGTTACGAGTCCAAGTACTCATGCATAAGTGAAAAGATCAAGGAGAGGAAGACGTGAAAATCAAGGTTAAGAGGAGGAAACAAGGTTTAGAGAGTGAAATGAATTGAAAATTTCTTTTCTTCAGTTCTTTTTTTAAAAAACCAAAAACATTTACCAAAAAGAAAGATTTTTTTTTTGAATTTTAAATTTTTTTGAGTTTATGTTTTTGAAATTTTTTTTGTCTTTTTTTAAAAAACTAAATTAAGAAAATTGCTTGTTTTTGGATTTTTGATTTTGTTTGATTTTTTTTTCTTTTTTCTTTTTATTTAAAAATTAAGTTAAGGAAAATGTGATTATTTTTTTACTTTTAGATTTTTTTGTTTTTTTGTATATGCATGAACTAATGCAACTAAATGAATGCAAGGATTTAACCACAAATTTTCTGTCCTTAGTAGCTCCTAATCCAAAACCGTATAATCACACATTGACTTAATTCAACAAAATAGTTCTTAGCCAGGTAACGGATAGGAGTTATCGGTGCACCATGAATCACCGTAGCAAGGCAACCGAACGTTTAAGTAACTTCAGAGAAACAATCACTATAATATTTATGAATCACCGTTATATTTATAAATGATTATTTCTCTGTCGTAGCCTAGACACCGAGAAATAAATTGTTAAAAGAAATCAATTTGTCAAGATACAATTTTGCCCTAGATGAGCTCTTGACTCCCTTAAGTCCAACATCTAATCATTATTATTAGTCAAATTCTACTATGATATGTAATTTGTGGGCCAATGAAGAGTTGATGAAATCTCCCACATTATGTGAAGTTGGGTGTTGCCTTTAGAAAAGAAAATAAGACGAAATGAATGCAAAACAGAAATTAAACTTGTATTAACAATGCAACTACGAATGATATTTTTGTTTTGGTTTTTGTTTGTTTTTTTATATAAATGCAAGCAACCAACAATGCAAGGGAAATAAAAATAGGAGATTAAAACACGATAATAGAGCATGCAGAATTATTAGCAAATTTTTTTTCTAAAGCAGCGATTGTTTTTAGGCTAGCAAGCAAAGCAAAGCAAGCACTTCTTCTCTTGATTTTCTGCAACCTAGAGAAAAACATTGGAAACGGTAATAATTTTTTTATATGAGGATAATACAGAGACAAAAACAAATATTTTATTGTTTATCCAAATAAAACCAAAAGTAAATCATCTTTTATTCTTTTTCTTTGTTTTTTATAATATGTTTAATGTTTTTTTTTCAGTTTTACACTGAAAAGACGAACAAATGTCAATAATGACAAACATATTTTATTTAATGCAAATTAGAAACACTCATAGCCTAAAACAAAATTCCCCGCAACACAAATTACCCAACCAAAATTACAAACTCAACCCACTTCTAAATTCCAAACAAAATCATATTTTCAGCACTCAAACAAAATCAGTAACACTCCCATAAACCCAATTCTCAATACAGAATTCTAATTACAGACTTAAGTCCCAATTCCAGAATTCAAAAATCAAAACTCAAAAACAAAACTTGTGATCAGGTTGCGGTTGGCTGAGGGTTGCGATTTTGATTTAGGCGAATTGGATGAGAGATGCGGGTTTGGGGGTGCTAGAGTTCAGGTTGTGTGACGACCCGGAATTTTTGGGCCTTTTGAAATTAAAATATTTAATTGTTTTAAATATTTAAAAGTTAAATTTTAACTCGAATTTCAAATATAACTATTTATTGGATAATTTGATTATTTAATTAAACAATTTAAAATAGGGTAAAATAGAGAATCTTGAGTTTTGGGTTTGTTAAAAATAATTTGAAGGCTCAGAAATTTTTTTTATTGATAATACTGAAGATAGCAAAAGTGTTAAAATTTAATTTGGAGTGTTTTGTTAAGATTTTGAAATTTTATCGTTTAAATTGAATTTAAAAATAGCCTTCCGAGGGACTGTCTCGGAATTCGACGAAACTAGTTTCATTGAATCCGTAATACTGTATTATTATCGGATTTCAATTTTCGTAGCTTTTGGAGTGATCGTTTGAGCGTACGATATATAAACACATTGAAAACTATATCGAAATTTAATAAAATTTAAATTCAAAACAGTCGATTTGAAAAGCCATCTTCTCCGTACGTTCGAATTAGGACTCGATACCTTTTCCCTTGCGTTCGAATTGAGGTATAACATTTTTAACGCCGGATAGCACGCCTTGATAGTAGTTCGAATGAAATATCTAGATATTTCAGAATTTTGAATTGTTTTTATTGTCACATCCATTTACATCAGCCGACTTCTTTCCCCATCACTACTTTTCCCTATCACTGTAACTTATTTCCCCAACACGCAAGATCAAATCCCCTCCCATTTTTCTTTTTATCACCGCAAGCAGATCGAAAAAAAAAGAGAATTCGTTTGCGAACGAAAGCCATTTTCATTCAAAATCAAGGTCACGAACTCATTTCAGTAACAAAAAGGAACTCGGGTTTAAAATTTATGGCCGCCACTTTAAAAATTCAAATCGAGATTTCCCCTTTCGAGTTCGAAAACGAAGAAAAAAAAACTGATAATGGCCTTCCTTCCAATCGAATCCAAACGAGGATTTCGCGAATCCTGTTCTTTTCCCCAAAATTCAAAATCGTGTTGTGCTTCGCGCGTGTGTGTGGGTGTAGCTGATCGCGATGGTGGCAGCTCTGAAGCGAGAGCAGTACTCGTCGTGGTTGCGTGGGTTTGTGGTGAGGTCATGGTAGCAGCGAGGGTGGTCTCGAGGTCGACAAGGCTGGAGGGGGACGCGCGCAAGTGGGGTGCTGGGCTAGGGTTCGTTCGAGCAGTGAGGTTCACGAGGTAGGGTTTCGGTGGTTAGCTTTGGTAGGTGAAGCTCGTTCACGAGCAAGATAGAAGTGGTAGACTTCGGCGTTGGCAAGAGTTTCGGGAAGGCAGCATCTTCATTGCTCGATTCGATCTGCGATTGAAGGTAATTTATTCTAATTAATTAATTAATACAGACAAGAATAATTACATGATGAGGTATATGTATATGAACGCAGTTTTCAATTTATATGTTTTTACAAAAAGCTAAAATAAAAAAAAAATTTATGGGCAGTAAACATAATTCTACTTTTAATCTAGTCAATATATATACACACACATTCAAATACACATTTAAAATAAACAGTAGGAATATATGAAAATATATAAGTTTTTGAAATATAAATTTTTAATGTTGAGTAGTAGGAATAAATATGTTCACATTCGTATTTTTGTTTAAATATATATATAGTCATAGATAAGGTTTTAAAAAGGGGAAATTTTGAATGTGAGGAGTTTATGCAAAAATAGATTTTTTTAAATCTATATAGATTATCTTATAAGTTACTAAAAATATTTCATCAAAAGGAATTAGTTTAAAAATTAAAAGTATTAGTTGAAATAAAATCACTGGTTGATTAAATTTGTTAAATGGAAATAAATTGTTCAACTTATTTCAAAGTATTAATAAATCGTAAATTGTTATACAAGGTTTAAAAGTCAAAGATACAAGCCGGTTTGGAATGGATTGCATACAGCAAAATAAAGGTGAGTTAATCTCACTCAGCTAAATTTTTATTCTAAATTTAAATGGTTAAATTTAAATAATTGATTGAATGGTTGAATTGATTTGGATGTGTTATATCATATATAGTAGTATTTACCAATATATATATATATATATATTGGCATATGTATATATTGGAGTTGTTATTCCCGCACTATATAGCGGATGAGACCCTATGCGCCGCATAATAGCGGATGATATTATATTAATCTCATATACCGCGATATTCCACCTCGAAGTGGAATTGGTATTGTGCTAACGTCTGTGGATGCAGGGAAACAGGTTGGAGGGATCCAACTGGATTCCTCAAAATTATTTAAATTATTTAATATTCTGTGCTATGGATATTGATACCCTATGGTGGTTTATATTGGATAATCTGGATAGATTGAATTTCTCAGTATAATGAGTTATCAAAATCTATTGAATTAGATTTTTGGGAAGTAATAAAAGAGTTAAAGTTAAGTTAAATAATTCTAGTGAATTTGAATAAATTAAATAATGAATTGTAAAAGAAATAAAGCGATTTCAAAATTTCAACAAATATGGGAAAAAAAGGATTTTGAATTAACAGGAGAAAAATGGATTGTAAACTAAAGTGATATTATTGGAAAGAATAAAGAAATTATTTTAAAAAAAAATTAAGGATTAAATTTAATTAAGGAATAAAAAGGAATTTTGGAAATCTGAAATCGATATTTTTAGTTAAAAAGATTTTAAATCATAATTAAGAAATAAAAGCTGAAAGTTAATGAATTTTGAATAAATGAAGTAAGTAAGAAAATTTATTTCAGAATAAAGTGAATTAGAAATCAATTGTAAATTGATTTAATTGTTTGGGATTTGAAATTTAAAGAGAAGTGAGATTTTGGAATTTATAAACTGGGTTTATAAAGTGAAGTGGAATATCAGTGGATTTTTAAATATAAGGTGAGAATTTATAAAGGAATATTGATTTGGTTTAGAATAAATGGTGATTTATTTTAAAGATGTGGAAGAGAAGTGTATTTCCTAGATAGCCAAGTAAGTTTTCAAAGTAAATTTTAAAATATATGATAGAAGTTTAATGTTGGGTTGAAAAGCATATTTTAGAAAATTTATTATTTTTCTGAATGTTTAAAATTCTAAAGTAAATGTTTATTTTCAAATCTATTATTATAGAAAATATATAAAAGTAACTTTGTATTACGTTTTAAAAAGGGAAATTAGTTTATATTTACAAAGTGGTTTTATCTTAAATATTTTTAAAATATATATATTTCATAAAGTATTTAAGTAGTTATAATTTCAATGTTATAAAATATATTTTTAATAAATTGCTTTTGAATTATTTTAAATCTAAAGTATTTGGCACTTGGCTTATCAATGGAGGTAAATATTTGGGGAATGTTTTCCGTGAGAAGAAAACTGTTTTGGAAACTATTTTCAAAAGGGATTTGAAAATAGAAATATATCTTGTGAAGATATTTTGAGATAAATAAATAATTGGGAAAAATTATTTATCGTTGATGGATGTTATGGATGTTAATTGATAGTTAAATAACCGACTATCAATATTGGCCAAATGCGCTGATCGTTTCGAAGGTGCCGGGATCGAGATTAATTTCTCGAAAACCACTTCGATCCGGTTTGTACGTTTCGTGAGGAAACGAGGTTGATATTGAAGATGGGATAGTGTTTTCAGTTCCGTTCGGACCTGGGATGGACTTGTATGGATGAATGCTTTCGAAACATCGTCAAGGGACGATGGGCATTCTAAGTGAAACGTTCTATAAAGGTAACGTTTAGCCTCAAGCCTCATCAACCGGGAATAACTGAAAATCAGGGGTTATACAGCAAGGCTTCGTGGGTAGCGCCCACTGGAGAGTGTGGTCATCCCTGCCTAGAGGTTCCTTTTATTTCGGCTTAGTGGTGCGGTTGCTGATCCCAACCGTGGGGTGATCATATTCGGAATTTCCCATAGGTGATTCCGGCCTTGTGTTGCAGGGGGTCGGGCGTGATCCTCGGTACTGTGATCTAGGCCACGTACTGTGACAGGTGGTACCCCAGTGCCTAGTCATTCGTTGGAAATCCATTCTCCCTACGTTCCTTGTACGAGTTTTGTTTGTATTACCCACTTTGTGGCTAGTATGCCAAAATTTAATGAATGTAACAATTTCGGCTATTTGAATAAGTATTTGTAAATAGACACTATTATAATATCAGAGGATTTTATAAAAAGTGTTTTAGCTATCGTAAGGTAAAAACCCGGCATGTTTATTTGTGGCGTGGTCTTACGAGATGCTTTTATTTTCAAAAGAATTTTTGAAACTTTAATAATAAATTTGAGTGTGATTTTCTCACGCTGGTATTCCAGACTGACTTGGGTATTGTTTTATATGATGCTCGGGTCAGACCGAGATAAACAGGTTCAGGTTATAGCTGTGGAGCTCAGGAGACAAGCTGGATGACAGAGCGTACTCCCGTATTTGACTATTATTCCGCTGTGTATGGACAGTTATGGGTTATTCTGAATGATTGATTTATGTACTCTGATCTACTATGTATGTATATATGAGAATAAAGATTTGGTTTTGTGTAAAGACAGTTTATCATCTATTATATTTATTCCGTTGAGATGTGAGATTCTGATGTTGTTTTCTGCTTTCTTCTTCTACCTCCTTCTTCTTTAGAAATAATGGTTCGATTTTCCGGGATTGGGAAGTCGGGTCGTTACATTTGGTATCAGAGCAGGTTGGCGATAACCCTGGCTCTGGTGGGAATTTTGAGTGTATTAATGGATATGAGCGCGTATTTGTTAGTGAATATAAAATGGTTTTATATTGTGTTGATTTATCGGTTGAGTGTTTATAGATTCTGGTCGATGTGTGGGACGCCACGACATCGATAGGGATTTCTAAACTCTTAACAAGATAAACCGACACAGAATGGTTTAAAAAAAAAGGGTAAATGAAATAATTTTACCCAACTTATTTTCGTATATGAAAGAAATAATTTTTAGAAATTATATATGTGGTTGTTTGGTTGTTAGAAAATGATAATATTAAATTATTATCATGATTGTGTAAAAATTGAATCTGTAACGACCTGGAATTTTCGAACCCGAAAATTCCAGATAGTTATGAAAAAAGAAGAAAGAGATAGAAGAGAAGAAACAGAATCAGACCACAGATCCTCACATTCGCAGCGGTTCAAAATATAATATCAAAAAAAAAAACAGTTTTCAAAGAATACTATATCTGTCAATCTTATTTTAATACATCAGAGTTATACATATTCACAATCACTAGATATATACAAATCAACATATCCTAGATAAACAGAAATATATCACAGTGGAATCACTCCATACGTTCCTGCCATCCAGCTCGTCTCCTGGGCTCCAGAACGTCCTCACCTGAAAATCTGTAATACTCGGTCTGACCCGAGCATTACATCAAAGTAACACCCGGGTCAGGATGGAAACCAGCGTGAGTAAACCCATCTAACATGGAATACAAAAGCATAAAACTACATAAAACCCGGGGTAACTCGTATCAATTTACAAATTCACAATTTGTTATAGACATCACTTATTTCATATATCAATTTCTAAGTACCCAAATCTTAGATTAAATGGTCCAATTCGCTTAAATCATTCCATACCAGTCTATTGATTTCACATATCAATCTACAAAGAATCGAAGTGGTTTCGGGTATTAACTAATACCCGACCCCGATCTCTTCGAATCCAATGTCATCTTAACCCAAGTTATTCAAGTGAAATACAATTCTAACTTTAAATACAGGGTGTCACCTTTTCACAGTAATTCATCATCGATAGATACCCCAAATAATCCAAGGTATTCAGATATCATTCAATCATTCATAGGCAAGATAAATTAGTCATACCGTTTCTGATTAATTTAATTAACTACCCCTGAATTAAATTAATTACTTATTACTAAAATTTTTGCTTATTTAACATTTATTAATTTTATTTAATTAAATAAATCATCCCTAAATTTTTCATCTTGATAAATCATCCTTGATTAATCATTCTCTAGTTACATTATGTAATTATCCTTAATAAATTAATTATTTCCAAACAATTGTAGTAATTAACCTTTGATTACTCCTATTAAATTAATTATACTAGTTCTCAGTTAATTTCATTAACTAATTCTTCTATAATTTCTTCATTGATTAATTTACCTAAATTTAATCAATCTCTTAATTTCTTCATTAAGAAATTTTATTTTATAAATTATACTAAGTGATTTATACTTAACCCATCATCCAATGATCATTAAATAAACTAATTAATTAACTTGAACTAGTTCCATTAATTTAATTAATTTCACTGAGAAATTAATCCCCTTTAATTTCTTCCATTAAGAAATTAATCCCAAAAAAAAACTCATATACCTAGAAACTGATCATGCTCCCATTTAAAAACTTGGATTTACAAAATTTTCCTTTACATTTAAAACTTAAACGTGTTTCTCTTTTAAAATTTTAAACCTGGGTACGCAAATAAATCGACCCTAGCCAACTTCGATTTTCCCTGAGTAAACCCCCGTGCAAATCGAATAAAACCCCAAGCATCTTCCCTCGTCACTTGACTTCGAGGAAATCTCCTGCCTACTTCGAGCCTGACCCGTGCACAGTGCTTCTTCCCAAACCTATCAATTCACATCAGATACGAACGTGCACATGCACAACTAGAAATCATGTCATCGACCAACCCTCCGATCATCGCCAACACACACTCGGCCTCAACAATCACCTCGATGAAGCAGATCAGCGAAATACGAAAACAACTCAAAATCGACACTTCGCACGAAACTGGCAGATGCACTTGATCAGAAAAACAGCCACTGACGACGAACGCCTCCACTTGACACCAAAAGGTTGTACCCCCAGTTGTGCCTCGAACCACTGAAACTATTCCCCACCATGTGATTCGACTCGATGCTCCACAGTCGTCGTTCTCACTTCGGCAACCCCGTTCATCAAAACTAACCACCAAACCCTATTTGTTCCTGCTTCGACCACCATGGCCGATAGAAAAATCCATCTCTATTTTTCCAGAGTTTCCATACTTTCCGACCACCTTCAGGCCAAATCTCGAGCTTCCCCTCGCCGCCGATCAACGGCAAATGGCCAAAAACTCAAATCAAACAACACTTATTATCTCGTCGAAGCCCAAACGAAAAATCTCAATTCTTATTCCTAAATTCATGATTTGTTTAGACGAATCAGACTATGTAATTCAAGGATGAAATCGTTGATATTGATTTTTAACAAAATCTTGATTTTACTGTAAATCTTAAATTTACAGAATATTTGTTAAATACAAATACTTAAATTTATTTTATTTTTCTTTTAAAAACAAGATTACTTAGTTACAATCCAATTCTTTTTAATGATCGAAGATTTACAGTGATTAATTTGAGAGATATAAAATTTCTAATGGTTTTTAATCCAGAAATTTAACAGAGAATATATTCTTGCATATACAGGAAATTTCAAAACTTAGCAGTATTTAAACTAGATTCAAATTTGAACATCCATGCAAACAACATATTTATATATCATCATCTCCCAGATATATTTGCGCCAAGGATTTTACTTTTAAACATTTACTCACTGTTATAATATGTTTGAACAGAGCAACTCAGAAAAATCATATTCAAGACTAAAACATAAATAAACAAGATTATCAATGGACCTAGTACTATATTTAAATAAATTTAAAGCTTTTGAAATTTCTTGTTTACTCACCTGTTAAAGAAGAACAGAGCCTTTTTTTGGAAGCCTGGAATTTGATATTTCTCTGAATTTGAAAACTTGAAGACTAGAAATCGAATCAGATCTTCTTGGTCTTTGAATCTGAAACTACTGCTTGATTGTTGAGATGATTCTTGAGTTATTACAGGTTGAAAACTGATTGTATTTAAATTTGAACTGAGTTGCTTGCTTTGATTTGAAAAAATGCAGTTGCATGCAGTAGACAGCTTCCAGGTTTCATTTTAAAACTTGCATCTTGGTTAAAGACTTTAGAACAGATTTGAAAATGCCTTTACAGGCTTTGAAATTGCTACTTGCTTTTGTTTTTTGATGGCACTTACTTCAGATTTTTCTTAGCTCTACTGGACGAATCTGAGATGAAGCTTGATTGATATATAGGAAACAGGTTACAGGAGATATATTTATTTTATTTTATATTTTTTTTTGTACAACATCTCAGAGATTTTTTTCTTTTCCCACTGCTTGGTGGCTGATGAGATGTGTTATTGTGTGCTAAAGATCTTACATTAATTACCATTTTCTTTTATCTCCTAGTCTACATACTTATCTAATTTTATTTGAATGTATATAGTAGTGTCTTCTTTTGCAAGCTACAAACCAATATTTATATTTTTGTTCCTTGTTTCTTCTTTTCTTTTGTCTTATATTTTCATGTTTACTTCCAGTTTATTACTACTTGTCTATGTTGTTTTTAAAATAATAAGTTTGTATATATATTACTCTATATATTCTTATATGTATTTTTAGTCATGGTTATTTTATTTTAATTTAAACAATGGAGTTCATCATTTTATTTCCTATGAGATTTTTATATTCAGATGCTTCAATTATTAAAATGTTATTCATTCGACTTATAAAATTGGTATTCCAATTATATAGATACCTCTAGAATTTTCTTATATGTTCATTTTATTTTTTCATAACTATAAATTTAAATTTAGATATTTACCTTAATACTTATGTTATTTCTAATATAATACTTATAAAAGTTAACTACCCAAACTTATTTACTTACCTATTATTTATCATTTAATATTCTAAACATATTTCATTCCTCTCTTATGTTTTAAATATTAATAAAGTATATTTTATTTATACATATAATATCAGTTTTGGAAATAATAAGTCTATATTTCATTTTATCAGATTAAATACTCGTTAAAATAGTATTGCTAAATTTCCGAAATATCATAGATTGCTTATTATAAACAATATTATTTGGATTACATTTTATATGTATTATATTACATATTAATAATACAGAACCTTTGATTTTTATTGAATAAGACAGATTTCATTTCAAATATATTTTGAAAGATTTTATTTTAAATTTCAAATCAAAATTCCCTTTGCAGACACATATAACCGGTAAATGCCCAAAATCTTATTTATTCATAAGATGAAAGCTTGTATTTTATTTTAAATGGATAAAATACTTATAATATTGCTAAAAATCCGGGTCATTACATTCCTCCCCCCTTTAAATCTTTTCGTCCTCGAAAAGAAACGAAGCCAGATTTATTGAAAATGCTTAAAATTAGGTAAATATCCTTTAATCACTTTTAAATCACATTTAAATCTATACAATATTACTAAAATAGTTTTTATAAAAATACTTTTATAACTCGATGTTTTGACAAATTCATCCTTGTTCTTACAGAGATTCGGTCATACGTTGATCAGGCGTAGGACTGAAAATCTATAAGTACTTGGCAAACCCGTTTCCAACACCTAGTGAAAATACTTAGAAAATAATTTTATTGAAAATCGAAAACAGTTTTTGAAAATAGAGGAAATATCTTTGGTGAAATTGCTCTGGAAATCATCACACCCATCCATGGTCACAGTTACATCCTGGGTTACGTTGTCATCGCAGCAAAAGTCCATGTAACTGATTACACAATAGAACCCACAACAGATCGCAGTTACATCCAGGGTTACGTTGCTGTAACAACCCGCAAATTCGTAGCAATTAATTATCGACACTAGGTGATTAAATCGTTCGCTGATTCTTATTGGAATTTTATCGAGTTGAAATCCTTTTGAAAAATGGTTGAGAAATTGTTAGTGGGCTTTAAAAATCATATTGGCCCACATTTCCTTTGTTGATCCCGTGACAACCCGATCCCCCTTCCTCATTTTTTCATTCGTTCCCAACCCTAAATCAAGCAATCGAACGAATAATGGCTGCCTCGTTCAAAAATTAGAGCTTCTTAGATCGCTCGCTTCTGGAACTCGAAGGCGCCGACCTCATCTTGCTCGAGGCTGCTTCGACGTGCTTGTGCTCGATTGGACTTTGGCTTAACTTCGTTCGTCGTCCTCACCGCATCAGCAACGTCTTCACTTCCATGGCAAAGGTGAGCGATTTATTGCTCACATCTAATTCAAGAACTCTATTTCGTGACTTGGAATTTTCTATGACATTTGTTTTGACTATTGTTCAAACTACACTTTGGTTCGCACTGTCCTTCGATTTGCATTAGCCATCGATTTTGTAGTGATACTTGAGACTTACTCACATCTAATTCTTTCCTCGTTTCGTACTGAGGTAGTTCGATTTTTGTTTCGTATTGGCTATTGCCTTTATGTCGACTTCGGCATTGTTTTGATTTTGGCCTTGGTGATTTGAGATGATTGAGTCTCTGACATTTTTGTTGGCACTGACTTCGTCAAGTTGGTATTCTTTTATCTGTTGGTTGTTGACTCTATGTACTTCGGCCTCTGTTCATCATTGTAGTAGCATTCACTGTTCTCTGTTGTTGTCTGGACACTTGCATTTTTGCAGTGCTTCATCCTGCACACCGCTACCTGTCTGCACTCATTTGTGAGATTTGTTCATCTGAACATGTTTGCATTTCATTTCCTGTAGTTATTCTGTAGCCACTGCAGTTTGATCTTCACCATTTATAATATTGCTGCATCATGTTGTATTGAACCTGGTACCATTCCTGTTGAACTTCTTTCCAGTTTTCTCATCCTTGTTCATGTGCACTTGCAGTTGCATTTGTTGTAGATATTGGTGTTGCTTGAAATCTTCATACGAGTGATCTTTTGTAGCATTGAGTTACACTGTTCTTTTGTTGGAATGACTTCGACATTGTCTATGCCTCTGTGCATTTTGTTATTGTTGGGTTCGTGATGTTGTCGACTTCACTGTGAATTCTGTGACTTTTCTGCAGTTTTCTCCATGTTGACTTCACTGTGAATTATGATTTTGATTTTTCTGTTTTGCCTTGGTCCATATTGTCGAACTCTGTTATACTTGACCATCTCCGTTCATTCTGACATCACCTCTGTTTCACTTGAACCTGTTCACTGTGTTGTACATGTATTTGAATCTTGTAGCTTGTATTCTCTGCTGCATATCAACTTGCTCATGTGCATTTTGATTCATGTAGATGATTCTGCATTATGTAGCTACTGTAGTACATTGGTTTAGGTTGCTGTGTTCATCACTGTTACATTGTTGTATTTTTGTCTTTAACTTGTGATGATCATCTGTTCATCACTGTAGTCTTTGTAGTTGCTCTCTGTATACTTGAAACTGGACATGTGCATTTCTTTGTTGTTGATGCTTGTTGCATGTGAGTTTGTTGTCTTCCAATCTTTGCCATTTCAGTAGTTTGTGATGTTGGCATTCCACTGTGTCACTGTCCATATTTGTTTGTGACAGTTTCTGCATCCACGTTGATGTTTCGTATGTTGAAGCTTTGCATTGATATACTTGTCCATCTCTGAGTTCTTCCATGTTGATCTGTTGTGATATTGTTCTCTATATCACTTCCAGTTGTACTGCTATTTGAAATGCAGTGCTTCATGTTGTAGCTTCTCTTGAGTCTCGTTCATCCCCACGGCATTGATGTTGACTTCGAAATGTTGACATTAGTTACTTGAACTTTGGTAGTACTGCAGTGTTGTTTATATGCCACTGTGTACATCTTTGTTGAGTCTGGGCATTCTTGTTTTCCAGACTTGATACTTTTGCCCATTTCACTGCTTTCCTGTGTGCACTTGCTATCATGTTTACTTTTGCATTGTATACATACATTCATGTATGTATATAATTGTATGACCATTCAAAGATTGACATGTTCACTTGTAGTTCATGTGTACTTGATTTCATTTGCCTTCACTTGAAATTGTTTTGTGCACTTGGTCGTCGGGCCTTTGTACCTGCTGCACTTGCTTGATCAGTTTCATTCATCCTTGTTTATTTTTGTTGCCTGCACTATGATATGGTGTAGCCTTTGAATTATCACTTACCTGTTACCTTGGCATACCACTGTAATTCCATCACCACTGTTTATTTGCCTATAAACGTGAGTTCTGACTTGTTTAAATTGCTTTGGATTTCTGTTTTGTGGATTAACACTGTTTAGTGTTATATCTGCCGTTATCCGGTTCTCTTATCGAGAAGTTGGGTATACGAGATTTTTGTGACTGTCGTCTATTTGATATATGATTATTATTGCTTCTGTGCATTAATAACTGAGTTTCAATTAGACTGACCCGTGTATTATTTTCTTTTGAATTTAATACTCGGGTCAGACCGAGTATTTATAGGTTGTAGATTTTTAGCTTTGGGTTGCTGCTAGAGCTATAAAGACTTTTTCTATCATTTGAAGTGGTCTTCGTACTTTTGTAGTAGTCAGTGTGTCTGTTTTATGATGATAATGTATTCATGTATATTAGTCGATAATGTGCGTGTATATATAACTTCTTGAGTCGACAGTTGTAGTTGTATCATTTGTATTGTGTCAAATGTATTGTAACTGATATCAGTTATTGTATATATGAGACTTTTCGTTCCATCTGTATTCCGCATTTATGTTATCTGTGTTATTTTTATATCTATTGTCCTAAACTATTATAGCCACTGTGTAGTAGCTTTGAGTTTGTATCGGTATGTCGGATTTCCTCTAAAAATGAAATGCATGTTTTATTATCTGACATATCGGTGCTCGCACAAAGCAATTACACGGATGGTCGCTCCTCAACAGCCTTATTCTCCGTGCTAGTTGACAGCACTACACCGTAGTGTTCTTGGCTAGCGTGGGTATAGAGGTGGGGCGTCACAGCTTGGTATCAGAGCCTGGGGTTTAGGACAATTATAAAACATAACTTAGATGGAGCATGTGTTACAACTATTTGTCGATGTTTTATCTCTCATCTTTACATATGATTATTTTTGACTTTTAGGTATGAATTCCTAACGCTTATTCTTGTGTTTTCGGCTTTGGATTGATTTAGCCGATGTTGATTTTGTTTTAATTTGGCAAATTAAAGCCATTTTGACTTTTGGACTTTGTTCCACTTTTATTCTATGATATGAGTGTCATTGTGTACCTGTTACACTGTGATGAAAAATAGCTGGACCAGTTGCAAATTGAGTGATTTTGATTTCTCATTCACATCTAGTTTGAATCTCAGCGATTTTGAACTTGATATTTTGTGTTTTCCTCAGCTTGGATTCCATTCGACTTCGGTCACTCTGCTTTTGAGAAATTGCCGATTTCTTGATTTCCAAGACTCTGATTCTGTTTGCCGTTGGATTCTTTGATAATGATGATTGATTCATTTTGTACTCGACTGCGGCTATTAATTGTTGGCTTCGACATTGACTTGATTCTTATTTTTGTTGAAGACATTTATGCATTTCTGCTCGTTTTGCTTTGTTTTTCCAGTTGCTAATCGATTCTTCTTTTCTAATTAGTTGTTATCACCTTTGTCGATTTTGATAACTTCTATTTCTGGAATTTTTGGGTATTCCTACTTTGATGAATTTGGAATCGAATTCTTTGGATTTTATTCACGTCTTCGAATGTGAAATTTTGTGAATTGACTTGGTTTCCAAATTTAATCGATTCTTGATTATTTCTCCGATTTGTTGCTATCATTGATTAGCAACTTTGATGACATTTTCTTCGGGATTATTGTGAACATACTTTTTGATGGATTCAGTATCGATTTCTTTGGATTCTATTCACATCTTTGTATGTGAATTCTTGTGATTGATTGTTTCTACAATCATTTTTGTGATTTGTCACTTTAAAAATATAAAGGTTTTCTATACTAGTAGTAAATATCCTTTTTCTCCAAACGATTTCAAAACTATTTTACTACAAAGCTCTTTTTCTTAAACCGTTTTCCAATCTATTAGTATATACAAGCCTTTATTTCACTCGTATGAGAAATTGAATTAAACGGCCTAGTAAAACAAGTGGTATGAAACGCTTGCGTTTACTTCGTCGGTTAACTCCTGGACTTGTTCGATTGAACCTTTTGTGACAATTTTCTAGTGTAGATTTACAGTTTGTTCGTAAATATTTAAGTTAAGCAAGTGGTTATGGGACATGAAGCTAAACTTTTATATTTACTAGCTTAGTGTAATTGACACTTCACGTTGATCATGACGATCATTTTATGATTTAGACTAGCAATTGTGCGATGTCTTTTGTTTGCAAGGTTAGACTAGACACCACTTGTGTGATTCCATTCACACATACCTTTTTGCTTTTTGGTTAGTCTAGACCTTAATTTGTGTGATTCCACTCACACATATCTTTTTGTTTGCAAGGTTAGACTAGACACCATTTGTGTGATTTCGATTCACGCATATCTCTTTATCTTCAAGATTAGTCTATACCTCATTGGTGTGATTTCGATTCACACATATTGAAACTCTTGTGACAATTTTCTAGTGCAGATCTACAATCTGTTCGTAAATATTTGAGTTAAGCAAGTGGTTATGGGACATGAAGCTAAACTCTTATATTTACTAGCTTAGTGTGATCGACACTTCTTTATGATCGATGATGATCATTTTATGGTTTAGACTAGCAATGTGCGATGTCTCTTCATCCGTGTGTTCGAAAAATTAAATGGGTAGCTTCTCATCCGTGTGTTCGGAAAATTAAATGGATAGCTTCCCATCCGTGTGTTCGGAAAATTAAATGAATAGCTTCCCATCCGTGTGTTCGGAAAATTAAATGGATAGCTTCCCATCCGTGTGTTCGGAAAATTAAATGAATAGCTTCCCATCCGTGTGTTCGGAAAATTAAATGGATAGCTTCCCATCCGTGTGTTCGGAAAATTAAATGAATAGCTTCCCATCCGTGTGTTCGGAAAATTAAATGAATAGCTTCCCATCTGTGTGTTCGGAAAATTAAATGGATAGCTTCCCATCCGTGTGTTCGGAAAATTAAATGAATAGCTTCCCATCCGTGTGTTCGGAAAATTAAATGAATAGCTTCCCATCCGTGTGTTCGGAAAATTAAATGAATAGCTTCCCATCCGTGTGTTCGGAAAATTAAATGAATAGCTTCCCATCCGTGTGTTCGGAAAATTAAATGAATAGCTTCCCATCCGTGTGTTCGGAAAATTAAATGAATAGCTTCCCATCCGTGTGTTCGGAAAATTAAATGAATAGCTTCCCATCCGTGTGTTCGGAAAATTAAATGGATAGCTTCCATGAGATAGCTTCTCGTCCGTGTGCTCGGACTTCCCCCTTCTTTGTGTTTTCTGGATTTCGTGTGTAGATTTCTAGAATTTGTGTTTTATGGAATTCTTGTGATGAAATCTGGAATTTATGCTTCACCAATTTTAATGATTTTCATTGATACGATATCAGTTTTTGTGCATTAGTGAATTTATGTGTTATTGACTTGTTATGAATACAAGTTTAGGGTATGATATCCCTTTCTATCTTTGAGAAGATTCTTGTGACATTTTTGATGAATAAAAATTCATTTGGTATTATATTTCAATGCCAGTTATTTTGATGAGATTTTGACGTGTTAACTTCAGTAACCGTCAATTTTGAAATGGATTTACAAGCGGTTCTCCTGCAATACCGATATTGCTAATTTAATCACGTGTTTTCAAAATTCTTTAGTTTTAAAAGTTGTTTCAAAAATATAAATTAAAATTGTTTTCAAAATTTTTACAGCTTACATTTTCAAAAGAACGAGGAAGCGATTTAAACATTTCAGAAAAATCGAGGACTATGACCCCTTTCTTTTACTGATTCGCTTAATTCCGGACTTGTCCGTTTGAGAATGTGAAATGTTATTTTTAAAACACACAATTCTGCACTTTCAAGAAAACGATAAAGAGATTTAAATGATTTAGCAAAAGTAAGGAGTGTGGAACCATACTTTTACTACTTCGGTTAATTCCGGACTCGTTAATTGAATATTTACGACTTCTGATTATCGTTTTTGATAATCGGATGTTTGTGTTTCTGATTATCGTTTTTTTGATAATAAGATATTTCTAATTTCTGATTATCGTTTTTGATAATCAGATATTTGTGAAATTTGATTATCGTTTGAGATAATTAAATATTTTTCGATTTGATTAATCGAATGTTTGTGTTTCTGATTATCGTTTTTGATAATCAGATATTTGTGAAATTTGATTATCATTTTTGATAGTTAAACCTATTTGCGATTTGAAAATTCGATTATCGTTTTTGATGATTGAATATTTGCGATTTTGAGATTTGAGCTTCGTCCTTTTCTCTGACGATTCAGGTGAGTAATTTGATTTACTCACATTCAATTCGTGCAGTACGTGATTTCTGCTCTGTTTTTCTTTTTCTTTTAAAATGCTGGAACTCGATTGATTCTTGCTTTTGATAGTCGTTTGATTTTGATTCCTTGATCCGCACGATGTTGATTCTTTTGATTTGAATCAGGCGAACCTTTTGATATCATATCTAATACTTCCCCTGCTGACATTTGCTTTGCTTATGCATTCGACATTGTTATGCTCTTATGGTTGTTACCTTTTATCCATTTATTCCCTATGATTGCGTGGACGCAATTTCTTTAAGGAGGGGAGTCTGTAACAACCCGCAAATTCGTAGCAATTAATTATCGACACTAGGTGATTAAATCGTTCGCTAATTCTTATTGGAATTTTATCTAGTTGAAATCCTTTTGAAAAATGGTTGAGAAATTGTTAGTGGGCTTTAAAAATCATATTGGCCCACGTTTCCTTTGTTGATCCCGTGACAACCCGATCCCCCTTCCTCATTTTTTCATTCGTTCCCAACCCTAAATCAAGCAATCGAACGAATAATGGCTGCCTCGTTCAAAAATTAGAGCTTCTTAGATCGCTTGCTTCTGGAACTCGAAGGCGCCGACCTCATCTTGCTCGAGGCTGCTTCGACGTGCTCGTGCTCGATTGGACTTTGGCTTAACTTCGTTCGTCGTCCTCACCGCATCAGCAACGTCTTCACTTCCATGGCAAAGGTGAGCGATTTATTGCTCACATCTAATTCAAGAACTCTATTTCGTGACTTGGAATTTTCTATGACATTTGTTTTGACTATTGTTCAAACTACACTTTGGTTCGCACTGTCCTTCGATTTGCATTAGCCATCGATTTTGTAGTGATACTTGAGACTTACTCACATCTAATTCTTTCCTCGTTTCGTACTGAGGTAGTTCGATTTTTGTTTCGTATTGGCTATTGCCTTTATGTCGACTTCGGCATTGTTTTGATTTTGGCCTTGGTGATTTGAGATGATTGAGTCTCTGTCATTTTTGTTGGCACTGACTTCGTCAAGTTGGTATTCTTTTATCTGTTGGTTGTTGACTCTATGTACTTCGGCCTCTGTTCATCATTGTAGTAGCATTCACTGTTCTCTGTTGTTGTCTGGACACTTGCATTTTTGCAGTGCTTCATCCTGCACACCGCTACCTGTCTGCACTCATTTGTGAGATTTGTTCATCTGAACATGTTTTCATTTCATTTCCTGTAGTTATTCTGTAGCCACTGCAGTTTGATCTTCACCATTTATAATATTGCTGCATCATGTTGTATTGAACCTGGTACCATTCCTGTTGAACTTCTTTCCAGTTTTCTCATCCTTGTTCATGTGCACTTGCAGTTGCATTTGTTGTAGATATTGGTGTTGCTTGAAATCTTCATACGAGTGATCTTTTGTAGCATTGAGTTACACTGTTCTTTTGTTGGAATGACTTCGACATTGTCTATGCCTCTGTGCATTTTGTTATTGTTGGGTTCGTGATGTTGTCGACTTCACTGTGAATTCTGTGACTTTTCTGCATTTTTCTCCATGTTGACTTCACTGTGAATTATGGTTTTGATTTTTCTGTTTTGCCTTGGTCCATATTGTCGAACTCTGTTATACTTGACCATCTCCGTTCATTCTGACATCACCTCTGTTTCACTCGAACCTGTTCACTGTGTTGTACATGTATTTGAATCTTGTAGTTTGTATTCTCTGCTGCATATCAACTTGCTCATGTGCATTTTGATTCATGTAGATGATTCTGCATTATGTAGCTACTGTAGTACATTGGTTTAGGTTGCTGTGTTCATCACTGTTACATTGTTGTATTTTTGTCTTTAACTTGTGATGATCATCTGTTCATCACTGTAGTCTTTGTAGTTGCTCTCTGTATACTTGAAACTGGACATGTGCATTTCTTTGTTGTTGATGCTTGTTGCATGTGAGTTTGTTGTCTTCCAATCTTTGCCATTTCAGTAGTTTGTGATGTTGGCATTCCACTGTGTCACTGTCCATATTTGTTTGTGACAGTTTTTGCATCCACGTTGATGTTTCGTATGTTGAAGCTTTGCATTGATATACTTGTCCATCTCTGAGTTCTTCCATGTTGATCTGTTGTGATATTGTTCTCTATATCACTTCCAGTTGTACTGCTATTTGAAATGCAGTGCTTCATGTTGTAGCTTCTCTTGAGTCTCGTTCATCCCCACGGCATTGATGTTGACTTCGAAATGTTGACATTAGTTACTTGAACTTTGGTAGTATTGCAGTGTTGTTTATATGCCACTGTGTACATCTTTGTTGAGTCTGGGCATTCTTGTTTTCCAGACTTGATACTTTTGCCCATTTCACTGCTTTCCTGTGTGTACTTGCTATCATGTTTACTTTTGCATTGTATACATACATTCATGTATGTATATAATTGTATGACCATTCAAAGATTGACATGTTCACTTGTAGTTCATGTGTACTTGATTTCATTTGCCTTCACTTGAAATTGTTTTGTGCACTTGGTCGTCGGGCCTTTGTACCTGCTGCACTTGCTTGATCAGTTTCATTCATCCTTGTTTATTTTTGTTGCCTGCACTATGATATGGTGTAGCCTTTGAATTATCACTTACCTGTTACCTTGGCATACCACTGTAATTCCATCACCACTGTTTATTTGCATATAAACGTGAGTTCTGACTTGTTTAAATTGCTTTGGATTTCTGTTTTGTGGATTAACACTGTTTAGTGTTATATCTGCCGTTATCCGGTTCTCTTATCGAGAAGTTGGGTATACGAGATTTCTGTGACTGTCGTCTATTTGATATTTGATTATTATTGCTTCTGTGCATTAATAACTGAGTTTGAATTAGACTGACCCGTGTATTAATTTCTTTTGAATTTAATACTCGGGTCAGACCGAGTATTTACAGGTTGTAGATTTTTAGCTTTGGGTTGCTGCTAGAGCTATAAAGACTTTTTCTATCATTTGAAGTGGTCTTCGTACTTTTGTATTAGTCAGTGTGTCTGTTTTAAGATGATAATGTATTCATGTATATTAGTCGATAATGTGCGTGTATATATAACTTCTTGAGTCGACAGTTGTAGTTGTATCATTTGTATTGTGTCAAATGTATTGTAACTGATATCAGTTATTGTATATATGAGACTTTTCGTTCCATCTGTATTCCGCATTTATGTTATCTGTGTTACTTTTATATCTATTGTCCTAAACTATTATAGCCACTGTGTAGTAGCTTTGAGTTTGTATCGGTATGTCGGATTTCCTCTAAAAATGAAATGCATGTTTTATTATCTGACATATCGGTGCTCGCACAAAGCAATTACACGGATGGTCGCTCCTCAACAGCCTTATTCTCCGTGCTAGTTGACAGCACTACACCGTAGTGTTCTTGGCTAGCGTGGGTATAGAGGTGGGGCGTCACAGCTGCCGTCACAGCAAAAGTCCATGTAACTGTTGGCTCTCAGCGGCACACACGATTACGCTGTCAAAATGAAACTTCTCCACTCCCACATAGGTCGCAGTCTACCGATGTAAAATTAAACATAGACTGCTGGCTCTCGGCGGCTCACACGACTTTCGCTATGTTACCAAAGTGTCGCAGTCTACCGATATAAAATCAAACGTAGACTGTTGGCTCTCAGCGGCACACACGACTTTCGCTATGGTCTGCAGTAGATCGCAGTGACATCGAGTTACACTATCATCACAGCATAACCCAAATGCCTCTATAGGCACCAGCCCCTCGACTTTCGCTACACAATAATCCTCAGGAACTAGTTTTGTCCGGACTCCTCACATGATCAACTTTAGAACCTCCCCCTTAGAGGCTCAAGGCAGTGCCACCCTGTGGCACTCCTGAGAAGTTCATTTAAAGGGAGCGCCTTTTTCCCCAGAGCCAATCTCAAAACAATTCATACTATACTCATATTGTATTTTTTTTTCAAATCATACACCTAGTACGAATTTCATATAAGGCTCCTTTACACAAAATCGATTCCCAAAATCGATAATTCACAAATCAGGCTTTCCAAACCTCAATATTGATTTTTCTCAAAAATCAAAAGCCTTTTCAAATCAAAAGGTTCCCAAAACCATTCCTCAAAACTATTTTCATAAAATCCTTTATAAATAATCTTGGAAAATCTTTGGATCAATTTATACTTGTATAAATTCACTTTCATTTCAAAAATCATATTACAGTTCTTATCCACAAATTTCCACTATCAATTTTATTCAAATCCGTATGATGTACACACATCATCCGTACGCAATATCAATCCGATCGCTTACTCGATCACACAATTCCACTTCCGAACTAGTATCGTCCACCCGACTTCCTAGTGCGGACTCAGATCTGGCTTCTTGATCAGAAACCGTCATTCTCCTTGCATAGTCACAACTATGATAGAGAATATCCAGAACCAATCAAAATCCATATCTAGGTTCGCCGTCGAAAATCGAGTGAAAAATCCCAACTCGGATTGATAACTATCTCGAAATTCTATGCTCGAATCTGGATCAAATCACTATGCGAATAGAATATTATACGTACATCCTACGTATTTATCTTTATTGGTTATTTGCCAAATCAATTCTCTTTTCTATTCACATTTCCTTTAATTCCATTCACTTATTCTCAATTGCTTCTATTTCCAATTGAGTTATTACTTCAATTCTTACCCCAGTTGGGTATTTAATCAATAACAGTTTGGACTCCGACTATTTTATATTTAGGAAATAGCTTGAAAATTTTAAAAATAGATAAGTAGTTGAAAAATAATTATTTATTTGTAAAACAGCTGTAAAATAGTTAAGTAATTGTAAAAGAGTTGAAAAATAGTAAAATAATTGCAAAGTAGTTGTAAAATAGTAATCGGTTATAAAGTAGTAGAAAAATAGTAATTAGGTTATAAAACAGTTGTAAAATAGTTAAATAGTTTGGAAAAATAGATTTATATTAAAACAATTTATTTTGAAAATAGTCCAGAGCCAAACTGTTCAACTTCCCAGTCTCCAATTTTAATCAATTTCCTATCAAATTGATTCAGTCCCAACACAAGTTGAATTATCCACAATTTATTTCCAAACTCAATCAAATTCAGTTTGATTTTAAACATATTCACTTCAATTACAATTCCAAATTATTCAATTATTCAAATTAATTTAGACAAATTTCGAATTGAACCCACTTCAACTTCAAATCATTTTAATTTAATCCAATCCAAAATTCCCATTTAAAATTTTAAACTTATACACCTTCAATCTCAAATCCAATTAATTCAAATCAGATTCAATTTGAACTAATTCAATTTCAATCTCAATTTTAAAACATCTCGAATTATATAAATTCGAGATAAATTCTCAAAGGTTGGTTTAACTTTTTAAACCAAATTAACTTTTATTTTTACATCAATAACCCAAATCTTTAAACAATTAAATTTTGAGTCAAATTCTCAAAATTCCATTTTTAAATTATCTTTACTTAACTTTTCCCAAAGTTCAAATAAGCGTTCAAAACAATTTTATCTTAAAAATTTAATTTATGACTCAATTTTATCTTCCAGTTTGAAACCAATTCTTAAACAATTTTAATTTATAAATTCAATCATTCAAATTTTAGTTCAAAGTAACCCCTTATCCTTAATTTCAAATTAAAGTTTAATTTCCCTTTTATTCCAACAATGGTTGTATTACCACACTTCATTTCTTATTCATTTAAACAAATGCGATTCTTAATTTAAAGATTTTTTTAACAACAATAGGATGATATCATCCAATTTATTTAAAAACATCCATTCAGTTTCAATTTCCATTTCTAGATCTCAAACCCAATTTGAGATCACAAAAACTCCTAATTCAAATTGTTCATTCAAACTTATTTAACTTCTCCAAAGTTAAACTCAATTTACTTAATCCAATCAACCTTACTCAATTTGAATTTCCCATTAAATTTTTAAACTTCACATTAATAATCTTATAAGCTCAAAAACTTATCACTTTGAAACTATTTTCAAATTTAGGCTCAGATTTAAAACTTCACAATTTATATCATCTTCAGTTCCAATTTATAAGTCAGACTCGCCTAAATATTTTACTTCCCTAGAACATTTCATTATTAAACACAACAACCATTTATGATAATAACCAGATTATCATATCCGAAACCAATCTATTATTATCTTTATTCTGAAAACATTTCTACAAATTCAGGATTTAAATTTCAGTTTGGATCCATTTCAAATTTATCTTCGATTTCAATTTGGTTGTATTACTATTACCACTTAATTCTCATTATTTTATTTAACTCCAATAATTTTCAACAACCAATTACTTTAACATTTATTAGTAAGAAATATTGCTTTATATATATCAAAATATATTTTCATATAAAATCATTTAAAATCTTTATATAAGAAAATAACAAGTACGCTCTCTCAATATATTACACTCAACTCATTCTAGGGTACTATTGACCCTATCTTTAAATGCGTACACCCACCAGAGTCAATGTTTTCGCTTAACCTTCGCTCTGATACCAAGTGTAACGACCCGGAATTTTCGAACCCGAAAATTCCAGATAGTTATGAAAAAAGAAGAAAGAGATAGAAGAGAAGAAACAGAATCAAACCACAGATCCTCACATTCGCAGCGGTTCAAAATATAATATCAAATAAAATAACAGTTTTCAAAGAATACTATATCTGTCAATCTTATTTTAAGACATCAGAGTTATACATATTCACAATCACTAGATATATACAATCAACATATCCTAGATAAACAGAAATATATCACAGCGGAATCACTCCATACGTTCCTGCCATCCAGCTCGTCTCCTGGGCTCCAGAACGTCCTCACCTGAAAATCTGTAATACTCGGTCTGACCCGAGCATTACATCAAAGTAATACCCGGGTCAGGCTGGAAACCAGCGTGAGTAAACCCATCTAACATGGAATACAACAGCATAAAACTACATAAAACCCGGGGTAACTCGTATCAATTTACAAATTCACAATTTGTTATAGACATCACTTATTTCATATATCAATTTCTAAGTACCCAAATCTTAGATTAAAAGGTCCAATTCACTTAAATCATTCCATACCAGTCTATTGATTTCACATATCAATCTACAAAGAATCGAAGTGGTTTCGGGTATTGACTAATACCCGACCCCGATCTCTTCGAATCCAATGTCATCTTAACCCAAGTTATTCAAGTGAAATACAATTCTAACTTTAAATACAGGGTGTCACCTTTTCACAGTAATTCATCATCGATAGATACCCACATTATCACAGTTTAAACCAAACATATCATATCACAAAATCTTTCATTCACAAAGCATCACAATCACGTATCAGGGGTAACAAATAATCCAAGGTATTCAGATATCATTCAATCATTCATAGGCAAGATAAATTAGTCATACCGTTTCTGATTAATTTAATTAACTACCCCTGAATTAAATTAATTACTTATTACTAAAAGTTTTGCTTATTTAACATTCATTAATTTTATTTAATTAAATAAATCATCCCTAAATTTTTCATCTTGATAAATCATCCTTGATTAATCATTCTCTGGTTACATTATGTAATTATCCTTAATAAATTAATTATTTCCAACCAATTATAGTAATTAACCTTTGATTACTCCTATTAAATTAATTATACTAGTTCTCAGTTAATTACATTAACTAATTCTTCTATAATTTCTTCATTGATTAATTTACCTAAATTTAATCAATCTCTTAATTTCTTCATTAAGAAATTTTATTTTATAAATTATACTAAGTGATTTATACTTAACCCATCATCCAATGATCATTAAATAAACTAATTAATTAACTTAAACTAGTTCCATTAATTTAATTAATTTCACTGAGAAATTAATCCCCTTTAATTTCTTCCATTAAGAAATTAATCCCAAAAAAAACTCATATACCTAGAAACTGATCATGCTCCCATTTAAAAACTTGGATTTACAAAATTTTCCTTTACATTTACAACTTAAACGTGTTTCTCTTTTAAAATTTTAAACCTAGGTACGCAAATAAATCAACCCTAGCCAACTTCGATTTTCCCTAAGTAAACCCCCGTGCAAATCGAATAAAACCCCAAGCATATTCCCTCGTCACTTGACTTCGAGGAAATCTTCTGCCTACTTCGAGCCTGACCCGTGCACAATGCTTCTTCCCAAACCTATCAATTCACATCAGATACGAACGTGCACGTGCACAACTAGAAATCATGTCGTCGACCAACCCTCCGATCATCGCCAACACACACTCGGCCTCAACAATCACCTCGATGAAGCAGATCAGCGAAATACGAAAGCAACTCAAAATCGACACTTCGCACGAAACTGGCAGATGCACTTGATCAGAAAAACAACCACTGACGATGAATGCCTCCACTTGACACCAAACGGCTGTACCCCCAGTTGTGCCTCGAACCACTGAAACTATTCCCCACCATGTGATTCGACTCAATGCGCCACAGTCGCCGTTCTCACTTCGGCAACCCCGTTCATCAAAACTAACCACCAAACCCTATTTCTTCCTGCTTCGACCACCACGGCCGATAGAAAAATCAATCTCTATTTTTCCAGAGTTTCCATACTTTCTGACCACCTTCAGGCCAAATCTCGAGCTTCCCCTCGCCGCCGATCAACGGCAAATGGCCAAAAACTCAAATCAAACAACACTTATTATCTCGTCGAAGCCCTAGCGAAAAATCTCAATTCTGATTCCTAAATTCATGATTTGTTTAGACGAATCAGACTATGTAATTCAAGGATGAAATCGTTGATATTGATTTTTAACAAAATCTTGATTTTACTGTAAATCTTAAATTTACAGAATATTTGTTAAATACAAATACTTAAATTTATTTTATTTTTCTTTTAAAAACAAGATTACTTAGTTACAATCCAATTCTTTTTAATGATCGAAGATTTACAGCGATTAATTTGAGAGATATAAAATTTCTAATGGTTTTGAATCCAGAAATTTAACAGAGAATATATTCTTGCATATACAGGCAATTTCAAAACTTAGCAGTATTTAAACTAGATTCAATTTTGAACATCCATGCAAACAACATATTTATATATCATCATCTCCCAGATATATTTGCGCCAAGGATTTTACTTTTAAACATTTACTCACTATTATAATATGTTTGAACAGTGCAACTCAGAAAAATCATATTCAAGACTAAAACATAAATAAACAAGATTATCAATGGACCTAGTACTATATTTAAATAAATTTAAAGCTTTTGAAATTTCTTGTTTACTCACCTGTTAAAGAAGAACAGAGCCTTTTTTTGGAAGCCTAGAATTTGATTTTTCTCTGAATTTGAAAACTTGAAAACTAGAAATCGAATCAGATCTTCTTGGTCTTTGAATCTGAAACTACTGCTTGATTGTTGAGATGATCTTGAGTTATTACAGGTTGAAAACTGATTGTATTTAAATTTGAACTGAGTTGCTGTCTTTGATTTGAAAAAATGCAGTTGCATGCAGTAGACAACTTCCAGGTTTCATTTTAAAACTTGCATCTTGGTTAAAGACTTTAGAACAGATTTGAAAATGCCTTTACAGGCTTTGAAATTGCTACTTGCTTTTGTTTTTAGATGGCACTTACTTCAGATTTTTCTTAGCTCTGCTGGACGAATCTGAGATGAAGCTTGATTGATATATAGGAAACAGGTTACAGGAGATATATTTATTTTAATTTAATTTTTTTTTGTACAACATCTCAGAGATTTTTTTATTTCCCACTACTTGGTGGCTGATGAGATGTGTTATTGTGTGCTAAAGATCTTACATTAATTACCATTTTCTTTTATCTCCTAGTCTACATACTTATCTAATTTTATTTGAATGTATATAGTAGTGTCTTCTTTTGCAAGCTACAAACCAATTTTTATATTTTTGTTCCTTGTTTCTTCTTTTCTTTTGTCTTATATTTTCTTGTTTACTTCCAGTTTATTACTACTTGTCTATGTTGTTTTTAAAATAATAAGTTTGTATATATATTACTCTATATATTCTTATATGTATTTTTAGTCATGGTTATTTTATTTTAATTTAAACAATGGAGTTCATCATTTTATTTCCTATGAGATTTTTATATTCAGATGCTTCAATTATTAAAATGTTATTCATTCGACTTATAAAATTGGTATTCCAATTATATAGATACCTCTAGAATTTTCTTATATGTTCATTTTATTTTTTCATAACTATAAATTTAAATTGAGATATTTACCTTAATACTTATGTTATTTCTAATATAATACTTATAAAAGTTAACTACCCAAACTTATTTACTTACCTATTATTTATCATTTAATATTCTAAACATATTTCATTCCTCTCTTATGTTTTAAATATTAATAAAGTATATTTTATTTATACATATAATATCAGTTTTGGAAATAATAAGTCTATATTTCATTTTATCAGATTAAATACTCGTTAAAATAGTATTGCTAAATTTCCGAAATATCACATATTGCTTATTATAAACAATACTATTTGGATTACATTTTATATGTATTATATTACATATTAATAATACAGAACCTTTGATTTTTATTGAATAAGACAGATTTCATTTCAAATATATTTTGAAAGATTCTATTTTAAATTTCAAATCAAAATTCCCTTTGCAGACACATATAACCGGTAAATGCCCAAAATCTTATTTATTCATAAGGTGAAAGCTTGTATTTTATTTTAAATGGATTAAATACTTATAATATTGCTAAAAATCCAGGTCATTACAGAATCAGAAATTGAAACTTATAACCAAAGTTAAAGAATAAATTTATATAACAAAATGGAATTTGAAATTATGGGTTATAAATGTAATTTATAAATTGAAATAAACTTCCAGGGCAGTATTTGAATAAAAAAAATTGGAAGGTGTTGTAGTTTTGGAAATTTTGAAAATTTGGGAATTTAAATTCCATTGGGTTTGGAAATAGTTTCAAGGGCTTTGAGAAATAAGGTGATAGTATTGGAATAATATTTTGAATTGGATTTGAAATCTGGGAAGATTTGGAAATTTAAAGATATTTGAAATGCATTGATTTGAATAAAAGCATTAAACTCTTTCGGTCATTGGAAAATAACTTCGGTGATGACTGTAGCATCATCGACGTCTATTTTCATGTTTTTGAGAGAGAAATTGCTACTGAATTATTTTAAAATGGGATTGTTGCGAATTGGGTTTGGATTTGAAATTCAAAGGACTAATTGAATTTGCAAGGATTTTGGTATAGTTGACGTTTGTGACATCCCGGAATTTCTGACAATATCAGTTTAATAATCTGTATTAAAAATTAAATTGATTTGATAATATTTGTTAATTAGATCTGAATTTGATTTAATAGTCTTCTTTAAAATAAATATTTAACTCATGATTTATCTTTTAAAAGCTAATAAATTGTTTTCTATTTATAATATATATATATATATATGTGTGTGTGTATATATTACGGATAGAAATCTTTGGGTTGTATCTAATAAATAAATGGATCTTGTTTTCAAATTCTAATATATTTTTGGTAATTTGGAAATTAGGATTTAATTTAAAATAGATGGTTTTAAATGTTTAAGATAAATGTTCAATTGATTTAATTATAGCTTAGCCTAAGTTTAAAATTTAATAAAGGGGATTGTTTACAAATATTGTTTAATAAATATGGGATATTAATTCATTTAAATAATAATAGGAAGTTATAGTCTCTTTTATAAATTTATTAAATTTGACAAATTATTTCTTTCAAATACATTTATTAATGTATTGTTTTATATATATAAATATAAATAGGTTTTTAAAATAGAAGTGTTATTTTCAAATATATATGCTGTCATATATGAATATATAACTTGATTTAAAATTGGGTTTTTGAATTTAGTTTGAATTTAAAAGTCTTAAAATTCAATAGGATAGATATTTAAAATGTTGGATTTTAAGGGATATCTGTATAAGCTTTTTTATATGTATGTACATAGCCTTGTTTTATTTTCTCTAAAAAGAAATTCATATGAATAAGGTTTTAACTTAAAAATAAAATATGAATATAAAGTAAATGTTTAATACTTAAGCTTAAAAAAAAATAAGTGTAGGAATAAATATGAAAAGAAAAATAAAAATAAACACATATGTTTGTAAGGCTGTAGGACATAAGTATAAAAGGAAAATTCATATTCATGTGCAGGCAGAAAATGAACACTTAGAGGAATTTTGGAAACATAAGTGTAAATCAAAATATATGGTTATAAAATAAGTTTGAATACATAAACATTAGAAACTATGGTATTAACATAAGTATAAAAAAAGAATATATAAGTAAAATTTATAACTAAAACAACTTCATATATGTACATAAGCAAGCCAGGCAAGTGAGATATGGTTATGAAAAGAAATGAGATAAGACAATAAAAGCAAACCAGATAAAATTATATATGCACATACAATATAAAAACAAATCAGGGAAGAATAAAGTATGAAGTCTAGATATGCTGCAAAGTATAAAATGATCTATCTACATAAATAATAATAATAATAATAAGGTTAGTAGGAGACATAAAGTACATTGGTAATAAATGATTTCATCTTAGCAGCAAAATATAGTCAACTCGAAATATATTTCAGCCTCCAAATGTTAAATATCTCTGATCAATGAAATAAAAAAAATTATTGTACCTGCATTGGCCTAAACCAGTAAACACCTACCTTCTACAAAACTTAGCATTCTATATATACATCTTTCTTGTTTCATTTTCGTTTTCTAGACTTAGCAAACCAGAGAGAATAAGTTAGCATTTCTTATTACAAACTGAAGCATCATTCACTTAAACAAAAGCAAGAATGAAGATCAAAGCATAACAATTTCCAGTTTTTAAAGGTTCAAGCTGTTTTCAAATAACTGCTCTGCTTTCTTAAATGGTGAGTAACACTTTTAAAACTAAAAAAAAATCAGTTGCTTGATCAATGTCTGAAATATGTATGTTTATATGAATACATATCTATGCATTTCTGTATATATATATATGGATGATTGGGTGTTTGTGTATGATGGTTTTCATCTGAGATTTCTCTGTTTATTTCCAGGCATCAGTCTGTTTAAAATCCCAAATCTCTTGATAAAGTTATGATTAGGATTTAAGTGATAAACAAAAACTGTTTGTTTAATCCTAGATTTAGATTAAAAACTTTATTCAAGTTAAAATGCATTTAAAATTCATCTAGGAATCAAATGAACAGAAAAGTTTGAATTTGTGAAAATTTCAAATATGGAAATTTGACAATCCAGTAATATAAACTGAAACCCTGAACTAATTCGTGATTTTAAAAAGCTAAATCAAAATTTTTAGTTTAAGGGTGAGGGAGCATTTTTGGGTTGACCAGAAAATGGAAATGGAGTAGTTTCTGGTGATCTCTGAGGTCGGGAAGGAAGGGGTTCTTCCTGGTGGTAGCTGAGGGATAGGAGAGTGTGGGAAAAATATGAGGTGGATGATCAGAGTTTTGGGGTGATGGCGGCGATCAGTTTGTGGTGGTAGCCCTAGTTTTAATTGAGTTTAAAGTTTTGATTGGCGAGGCTCCCCTTGTTGATCGAGTGAAATGATACTTAAGGAAAGGCTAGTTTGGGGGTTGTCGAAGACGTGGCCGGAGGTGGCGACGCTCTGGTGGTCGGAGGAGGCTATACGAGGTGTTGATAGGCTTTTGATGTGGGTTCTGTCACATTTCCAGGTTTGGGTTTGGTTCTCGAATACGAATTCGAGGATCGAGAGACGATCGGGTGATCGTGGAAGGCTGCTGGAGTTTTGATCGACGTGGGGTGATCAACGATGGTGGCCAGCAATGACCAGCAGCACCGTGCATGTGCACGGTGCACTGCAATTTCTGGTGGAGATCATTTTGTTATTTTCGAGTTGAGGACGTGATTGACTCGAAGTAGCTTCTCGTTTTGTTCGGGAAAGAATGGTTTTGGACTCGAAGCAGTTTTGGGTGACTCGAGTCATTTGTGGGTGTTGCAGTTTTAACCTGTAGCTTTTTAAAAATTTAAATCTGGGTTTAAATTTGGGGAGCAGGGATTTAATTAAGTTTGAATCCAATTTAAACTGATTACGGCAAGCTTTGAATCTCAGTTTAAAATAAATAAAGTTTTAAAGAATTTTTTTTAAATTGTTTAACTACTTCGAAAAGTTCTAAGTAGTTTGAATTGTAAAATGAAGTTTAAATTGTAAATGAAGTTTTAATCAAGGGTTTTAAATCTGGTTAAAAATCTGAAGCTGAATCTTAGTTTTGAAATAAAAGAAGCTTTTGGAATGATTAAGTAAATTTTAAATTGATTTGAATTTAAAAATGGAATTGGGATTTGAATTCCTTTAAGTTTCTATATTAAGGTAAGTAATTCTTTAACTTGTCAAATAAGGGGGTTTTAAAATGTTTTTAGCTTTGTTAATGTTAATTTGAAATCATTTCAAATCTTAAGTTTTAAATGAAATTTAAAAGTAAAATTTGAAGTAAATTGTTTTAATACCTTGTTAATGAAAATTTGATCTTTAATAAGAAAAATGTTTTATTTAGGAATAAATGAAGATGAAATGATTTAATCATTAAGTTAATTAAAATGAATAATTGAATAATTCAATTAATTAATATTTTGATTAATAGTTAAGGAGGTTCATTAACTAGAGATTATTTAATAATTAATTAATGTGATTAAATTTTTAATAATTGATTTGATTTATTAAATTAAAGATAATCAATTGTTTAAATTGTGTAAGTAATTACTTATTGAAAGAGATTTAAGAAAATTAATTACTTATTGTAATTAATCAAGTTTATTATGAATTGTTTGGGGTTAATTAATTAAGTTTAATTAATTTAAATAACCACTTGATGATTTGGAAGTATAATCACTTAGAGAAGTAATTGATGGATAATTATTGGATGTAATTAAATTGATGAGGTTGTTAACGGAAGTAATTGGAGCATAATTACTTGGAATTAATCTGGGGATTAATTAAGCTTGTTTAGTAGGGAGTAATTAATTAAGAACAGTTAATTACTGTATGTTATAAATCAAGATGATTAATATATGTGATCTGAAGATTGTTTTCTTACTACTATCAAGTAATAAATTAACTAATGAAATTCTAATTAGGAATCATTAATTGTTATAATTAATGATGTAATTAAGAATTGATTAAATTTGGAATAATTAATCAATTAAATGAATAAAATGTAATAAATTCAATATGAATGTAATTAATTATAAATAATTAATTTATAAATTTATTCAAGGTTAACCGTTGTAATTAATTAAAGGATAATTACTGGAAGGTAAGTAAAAGTAAATTAATCAAGGATGATTAGTTAGAATAAATAAGTAACTAATGATTGAATAATTAGTTAATGGTTATGTAAGCAAGATTTATAATAATGAAGTAATTAATTTAATTTACTTTAAATTAATTAGAGATAGATAATTAATTTAATTCATTTTAAATTAATTATAAATGGTGTGTTTATGAATCATTGCTTATGTATTGATGATGATATTGATTTCCTTTAATGATATGAAATCTCAGATATGAGGTAAATAATGCTGTATGATATGGTTGTTTTGATTGAAGTGTATTGATAATATGGATTATCTGTTGTGATGATATTGTGAATTATCTATCCGTGATATTGTGAATTATCTATCTGTGTGCAAATAGATAATTGAATCGAATTGTTTAACTTTAAAACAACTTGGCCTTAAAAGATACGTTTTGGATTTCGATGAGACCGGGATCGGGTTTCCATATTTGGACATCCGAAAACCACATCGATCCAAATTAACGATAGGTCGTGAATCTCAAGTGAAGATGAAGATTCAGAGTGCAAGGGTTATTGTCGTTAACTCTGAGGGTGATTCCAAAATGAGTGTAACGAGATAATGCCTTCGGTTTCGTTTGAACCCGGAACGAACTTGTATGGATTGAATGCTTTCAGAACATCGCCAGGTGGACGATGAGCATTCTAAGAGATGTGTTCTCTAAAAGTAATTGTAGCCTCAAGCCTCATCAGCCGGAAATGGCTAAAACAGGGGAGGTGCAGCAAGGCTTCGTGGGTCGCACCCACTTGAGAGCGAGATATACCCCTGTCTAGATGTCCCTTATTATTCGGCTGTGTGTGCGGTTGGTCGCGACAACCGTGAGGTTGTTTCGTTCGGGACTTGAGATGCCCCACTTTCTTTTTAGAAAAATTCAAGGTTTTTTTTACAATTAATCACAGTGGTCACCTAGCCAAGAGAATACCATTCTCTGATTTATCTTCTAACCAGGATCTTAAAACCAATATAAAAATATTGTTGTGTCAAATTATCTTAAACCTTCATATAAGAAAATATATATACAATACTTTCTGTTTTTATGTCAGAGTATAGGGGTTTGGAAGCAGAGAATCTGTTTGGGAATTTCCAGGTGATTCTCTACATAGCAAAAGTATTTTTTTTCAAGTTTTCCAGTCATGTCTATACCTATATAACTATTGATTTCATGACTTAGATTTAACATTATGTATGTATTTCCCATAATTGTATTACTATATGGACTGTGCCTTTGCTCGTGCATGTGTGTGTGCATGTTCCTATGCACTTACATGTGCCTAAGATTTTTCTTTTTGTTAGTAAAAAGGTCTGAGTCTACCTAGTGCTTGGGTTGTAATATCATAACTGAAAGTTTAGTTTAGAATCCTTTTGTGCTGGCTTAACCTAGGCTCAAGAAGATGGTTATGTTAGCCATATTCAATTTGAACTGCTTTCTCTCAAAATACATGTTATTTTGTTCTATCTTATCAAAGCAACTTAAAATCTTTCTGCCAGATTTTTCTTTAACTTAAACATGAATTTCTTATAGTAAATACTAGGTTGTTCTTCCAATCTATACCTGCTCACCATCTCAGATTTTATTTATACTATTTTTCTTTTAGAATCTGGAAGTTAAACAAAGAAACTATATTGCTCCGTAACCATTTTAAAACAACTTGCCAGTCTCTACTGGATCACAATTTTAAGTTTTAAGACATACAAAACCAGAAATATCAATACATAGTTTCTTTCTAAACAACATACCAACATATTATAACATAAATTCAACTTAAACTTCTACTTTAATATCAGTAAATTTGTAACTATTGCATCCAATTCCTTAAGCAGCCAATCCATCCAAAGCTTGATCAAAGAAATGCCTATTTACCTGCATAATCACTATGAGCTGCCTCATTAAAATGAGACACCCAATAGTGCATCAACACACATGGGTCAGACTAATGTCTGGTATGAGTATTCTAAGTGGAAACATAATTTTCATATAGTTTTTTTTCTCATAGCCAAATAACTTTAAGATAAACAAGGGAATGCAATATTACTTTTGTACCCATTTCAGTGCAACCTGTGCATGCACAACAACATGATATATGATTCCATGATTTATTGCAGAGAAAACAAACATAGAATTCATCCATGGAACATCCTAAAACAGTCGACACAATCATTAATTAGATCATCATTCTCCATCTATAGATTTTCTGGCCTTCAGAGATTTTTCCCAAGCCTTCATATGAACCTATTTCTAATGTTCAATATCAAATATGTTATGGTCTTTAGCTACTTTCTCTTTTAAAACACACACTGCCTGGGACAATTCACTGTTCACCCAGCACACTCAGGCCCCTGGGTATAAACATACCATGTGTGAGCTTGCAATATTCCCCTTGCCAAGCTATATCTTGTAGCCCTAAGATCCAATCTCCTTAGTTGAATTACTAAGTGTCACTACCTTTTAGTGTTAATTTCCTCTCTGCATATCATGTTTCAAGCAGTGAATAAAGCATTCAGTCATATGCATACATCCAAAGATTAACCAAACATATTTTCATGAACAAGCACTTCATCATAACAATAGAGGTGATTTCTTAAACATATTATTTTTCTATGGACTTCAATAGATCCCAACACAAACATATGGTCTTAGATAATTTCTGTCTGTTTTTCTTTTCTCTTTTTTTTTCTCTACCTCTGATTCAGTCAGATCCATGTTCAAATCTGATTAAATCACAAGTATAAGATTTATTGGATGGTCCATAAATGTAGAGGCTCAGCACATGTATACATTGCACCTCTATATTTTTCCTTTTATAAATTTTTGTTAATATGAGACTTGAGCAAACACACAATGTTGCAGCCCCATATCTTTTCTCATTCTTAGACCATATATTCATATTAAGCCTCCTGGATTTAAACTAATAAATGTATAAAGAAATCCATATTAATTGCTTCACCTCAAAGTTATATTATAATACAGAAAAACCTGTTTAAACCTTAGATTCAAGGCTCTTTCATACTGAGTAAATCAATATAAAGAGGTTTCCATTAAAACAGATCATAAACAAGTCAAGGTTACTAAATCATAACAATAAATCTAGCTTGCAAACAAATGAAATATGAAATTTAGTTAGTCTGCCTCAATATTCAGGACTTATTGCCAATATTTCCAATGAGATTACTCACCTAATCCCTTTTTCTAAGCTTTTCTTCCTTTGATCTTCTGCCTTCTTCCTACTCTAATGACTGGTGTTCCACATTTTCTTTTCTAACTTCTGTCATATTTTTTTTTTTATAATTTTCTTTTATGAGGCAGAGCAATCATACAGCCTTACTACACCAGGTCTTCTTATATGAACTCTGGCTGCTACTAGGGTTTAAGGAAATTACCAAATGCCAATTTTACCCCACCAACTATGATCTACCTCTTATTCTAATTTTTAGAGAAAATGGGTAAATAGTCCTGGTATTTTTCAGAAAATATCCTTCATTACCCGGGTCATGTTATTGGCATGATTTCTGTTTTCTAAAGTAAAAAGGAATTGCTAAAAATGGATAAAGTGTTTGTTCAAAAGCTCATACCATTTTCATGCAATGTTAATTAATTTTTTTTTTCAGCAAGCATTATTTAGTGCATATGTATAATACATGTATGCCTACCCTGGCCTAAGTCTTTTTTTGCCCTTTTTTTTCAAGACTTGATCATTTCTGCCTACACACACACACACACACACACACACACATATATATATATATATATATTTGTAATTTATCTATCCTATCATTTTTATTAATTGTTGCCTATTCTATCATCAAAGAAAACTGTGTGCATGTTTGTGCACTGTCTTGTGCACATGTACATGTTTTTAAACTATGTATCTTGTAATTAGTTTCCTATCCCTATCTTTTCAATGCAATTTCAAACAATTACAACTAAATTAAATCATGAAATTTCTTCACAAAATCTGGGTTATCACATATACCCCTCCTTTTAGGAATTGTGTCCCACAATTCTTTCATGCTTAACTTAAGTATTCTTACTTCAGAAAATCAATTTCTGAACTCAAATCATTCTCAAATCAATCATTTGATTAAACTCTAGGCATGTCAAAAAAAAATCACTATGCAATTCAGTCAAAACATTCATCAGTATATGTATAAATTTACCTTTTATTCAATCAAATAGTTGTGGATAATCAATTCTGATTTTATCTTCCACCTCCCATGTGCAATCACTTGGATCAAGACTCCATTGCACTTTCACTAATTTTATTTCTTTGCTCCTCAATTTCTTGATTTCTCTGGCAACTATGCCCACTGGTTCCTTTTCATACACCAATCTGGAGTCAATCTGTACATCTTTAGGGGATGGTAGAATTGTTTCCTTATCATGAACCCATCTTCTTAACTGTGATACATGAAATACATCATGCATTGTTCTCATTTCTTCTGGCAACTCTAACCTGTAGGCCACAGTTCCTATTCTTTCTAAGATTTTATATGGCCCTATATATCTAGGAATCAACTTTCCTTGTTTCCCAAACCTTAGAACCTTTTTCATGGGTGATATTTTAATAAATACATAATCCCCAACATCATAATGTACTTCCTTTCTCTTTTGATCTGCATATTTCTTTTGCCTATCTTGGGTAGAAGCAATTCTTTTTCTAATCAAAGCTATCTTTTCAGAAGTTTCCTTTACACTTTCTGGTCCTAAGACCACCTTTTCTCCAGATTCATGCCAGCTTGAGGGTGATAAACATGGCCTTCCATAAAGAGCTTCAAAAGGGGCCATGCCTATGCTACTGTGATGGGTGTTATTGTATGCAAATTCAGCAAGATATATATAATCCTCCCAGCTTCCTCCCCAATCCAATACACATGCTCTCAACATGTCTTCAAGCAATTTGTTCACAACTTCTGTTTGGCCATCAGATTGAGGATGGTATGCTGTGCTTAAGCATAAATCAGTCCCCATTGCCTTGTGAAAACTTTGCCAAAATTTTGAAGTGAAGATGGTGTCTCTATCACTTACTATAGTCTTTGGTATTCCATGTAGTCTGATTATTTCCTTTGTAAATAACTGAGCTAATGTGCATGCATTTCTTTCTGACTTCACAGGTATAAAATGTGCTGATTTGGTTAGCCTATCAACTACCACCCAAATACTATCATTTCCCCTCCTAGTTCTAGGCAAACCATCAATGAAATCCATTGATATGTCTTCCCATTTCCACTGTGGTATTGGTAAAGGTTGAAGCATTCCAGAGGGTTTTTGATATTCAGCCTTTATCTGTTGACAAACCATGCACTTAGACACAAAAGATGCCACTGCACTCTTCATACCACTCCACCAATAATCTCTTTTAAGGTTGTGATACATTCTTGTGCTTCTTGGGTGTATGGTATATTTGTTTTTGTGATAAGCATCTAAAATTTCTTGCTTCAACTCATCAATAGCAGGGACACATATTCTTTTTCTTTTCTCCAAATGGCGTTGTTTATTCAACAGAAAGCCTTCCACTGCTTCTCCATTTAATATCTGAGTTTTCTTCTCAAATAAAAATGGATCTTGATCTTGTAATTTTACCACTTTATTCTTTAATTCTGACCCCAAGGTAACAAAACTTAACTTTCCCATTTCTACATTCTCATTGCATATACTCATATTTTCTACACTTTCACTTTCTACCTCTGAGTCAATCAATAGTGATAAAGTGTTAAACTCTTCTATCATTAACCTAGCTACATTAGCATGCTGTCTACTTAAAGCATCTGCTACTTTATTAGCTTTGCCAGGGGTGTACAATATTTCAAAATCATATGAGGCTAGGAGTTCAATCCACCTTTGCTGCCTCATGTTTAATTCGTTTTGTGAAAACAAATACTTAAGTGACTTATGGTCAGTGTAAACTTCAAACTTTGCCCCCAACAAATAGTGTCTCCATAATTTAAGAGCATACACTATAGCAGCCAATTCAAGGTCATGTGTAGCATACCTTACCTCACTGGGTTTCAACTGTCTAGAGGCATAAGCTATCACTTGGTGCTGTTGCATCAATACTGCCCCAAGTCCTTGTCCACTTTCATCAGTATATATCACTAAATTTTCATTCCCCTCAGGTACTTTCAGTATTGGAGCTTGTATCAGTGCTTCTTTTAACCTCCCAAAAGCTTTCTCACATTCCTCAGTCCAAGCAAATACCTGATTCTTTCTAGTCAATCTGGTTAATGGGATTGAAATCTTTGAAAAATCTTTTATAAACCTTCTGTAGTACCCAGCCATTCCCATAAATGACCTAACCTCTGTGACATTAGTAGGCCTTTTCCAAGCTTGAACTGCAATTACTTTATTGGGATCTACAGATATACCTTCTTCTGATACCACATGTCCTAAAAAATTTACTTCCTTTTGCCAAAAAGTGCACTTTGAAAATTTTGCCTTCAAATTTTCTTACCTCATTTTATGAAGTACTATATGCAAATGATTCTCATGCTCCTCAACTGACTTAGAATAGATTAGTATATCATCAATAAATATTAATACAAATTTATCCAGGTATTTTCTAAAAATTCTATTCATCAAATCAACAAAGTAAGAGGGAGCATTTGTCAAACCAAATGGCATTACTAAAAATTCATAAAGTCCATATCTAGTGTTGAAAGCTGTGTATTAAATGCTTTCTTCTTCTACTTTCATTTGATGGAATCCTGAAGCTAAATCAAGTCTAGAGAATATTTTCGCACCACTCAATAGATCAAAGAGATCATCAATTCTTGGTAAAGGGTATTTGTTTTTAACTGTGATTTTATTTAACTCCCTATAATCAATACATAATCTGAGAGATCCATCTTGTTTCTTAACAAAAACCACTGGTGCTCCCCATGATGAGCTACTGGGTCTGATGAAGCCTTTTTCTTCTAGTTCAACCAGTTGCTTTGTCAGTTCTATCAATTCCTTAGGCCCCATTCTGGTTGGCCTCTTTATTACTGGACTAGCCTCTGGGATTAGTTTAATTGAAAACTCTACTGGCCTATGGTTTGGAACTCCCCTAACCTCACCAAACACATCAGTATATTGATTTACTATAGGGATTTCTTCTAATGTAGGCATGGGCTTCTCACTAGACAAAGTAACAAGAGTAGCTATATTTCTACTTTTGTTTGCCTCACACAGAACAACTACCCTTTTTCCATCAGAAATTTTTAGTGATATGGTAGATGTTTCCATATTTATAATAGCCTTAAATTACCTCAACCAATCAACTCCTAGAATAACTCCTATGCCCGGGTATTGCAACACATATAGGTCTGCACTAAACACACATCCCCCTATATTTAATCCCAGTTGCATACACATCATACCCAAAACACAGGAACTACCTAAAGGACTTCTAATAAGCAATGGCATATAAACAATCATACAATTTAATTTTAGTTGTTGTACAATATCATGGGAAATCAAGGAGTGTGTAGCCCCAGTATCATACATTACTACAAAAGGTATTGAGTGAATGAGCAAAATACCTTCAACTTGGCCATGGTTCTCAACATTTGGTCCCTCAGTTGCTTTACCTTTCCCTTCCAAGGTTCCTACTTTTCCTTGCTTAAAATCTGGACAGTTCCTCCTTATGTGACCCTCCTTTCCACACTGGTGACACTTGAAGGATGCTGGTCTAGGATTGGTGCACCTATTCTTCATATGCCCCTCTTGGCCACAGTTGTAACAAGTGATCTTCTTCTTAACTTCAGCAGTTTTGGTCTCTTCTGGTTTCTTGGTGGAAGCTACATCTGTTTTCTTTTTATCATAAGGATGAAACTTACCCTTCCCTTTCTTATTTTGATTATTCTTGAATGCTCTAAAATATTCTCTGGCTTTATCATGCTGTTCAAAGCTCAGAGTCAGATCCAAAACTTGATCAAATGTCTTGTCCTTATATGGCAGCAAAGCTCTACTAAGGCTGGCATTCAGTCCTTGAATGTATCTGCCATTTTTAGCTGCTTGAGTTGTGATAAGCACTGCACCATACTTGGCTAGTGATTCAAACTTCTGTGTATACTCAGTAACACTCATAGCCCCTTGCCTTAATTTAATAAATTCTTCTATCAAAGATTCCTTGGCTGATGCTGGGACAAATCTACCTTCTAGCATTGCCTTAAATTGATCCCATGTCACTTCTCCTTCAGGTCTTCCAGCTATGATAACCTCCCACCAGTCCAAAGCTGCTCCTCTCAACTGTCTGGATGCTATTTGCCTTTTCTTTTGGTCTCCAACTTGCATATCTGTAAAAATCCTATCCAAGATTCTGAGCCAATTTTGAACTCCCATGATCCCTTCTGTTCCATCAAAAGTTTTGCCTCTAAGATTGGTAAAGGTCTTGAGTAGTTTGGAAAGCTCCTCATGTGGATTTTCTTGCGTATTGCCTACCCCTTCCCTTATAGCTCTCACGAAATCTTTCATATTCACCATTGGTGGTTCACTTGATCCTACCTCTTGTTGTCTGGGTCTTACCATGATTCTATGGATATGACACTTGGGTTAGTCCATTTTCTATAAATTTACTCATTTAATCTATCTCTATCCAATCCTAGTAATTATTATCAATATAAGTGTCCATTAAAACAAGGCATTCAAAACAGTCAACACACCATACATCCAATGCAAACAAGTTCATACAACATTTTGCTATGTTATTTAACAACATAGCTCTGATACAAAATGAGATGCCCCACTTTCTTTTTAGAAAAATTCAAGGTTTTTTTTACAATTAATCACAGTGGTCACCTAGCCAAGAGAATACCATTCTCTGATTTATCTTCTAACCAGGATCTTAAAACCAATATAAAAATATTGTTGTGTCAAATTATCTTAAACCTTCATATAAGAAAATATATATACAATACTTTCTGTTTTTATGTCAGAGTATAGGGGTTTGGAAGCAGAGAATCTGGTTGGGAATTTCCAGGTGATTCTCTACATAGCAAAAGTATTTTTTTTCAAGTTTTCCAGTCATGTCTATACCTATATAACTATTGATTTCATGACTTAGATTTAACATTATGTATGTATTTCCCATTATTGTATTACTATATGGACTGTGCCTTTGCTCGTGCATGTGTGTGTGCATGTTCCTGTGCACTTACATGTGCCTAAGATTTTTCTTTTCTTGTTAGTAAAAAGGTCCGAGTCTACCTAGTGCTTGGGTTGTAATATCATATCTGAAAGTTTAGTTTAGAAGCCTTTTGTGCTGGCTTAACCCAGGCTCAAGAAGATGGTTATGTTAGCCATATTCAATTTGAACTGCTTTCTCTCAAAATACATGTTATTTTGTTCTATCTTATCAAAGCAACTTAAAATCTTTCTGCCAGATTTTTCTTTAACTTAAACATGAATTTCTCATAGTAAATACTAGGTTGTTCTTCCAATCTATACCTGCTCACCATCTCAAATTTTATTTATACTATTTTTCTTTTAGAATCTGGAAGTTAAACAAAGAAACTATATTGCTCCGTAACCATTTTAAAACAACTTGCCAGTCTCTACTGGATCACAATTTTATGTTTTAAGACATACAAAACCAGAAATATCAATACATAGTTTCTTTCTAAACAACATACCAACATATTATAACATAAATTCAACTTAAACTTCTACTTTAATATCAGTAAATTTGTAACTATTGCATCCAATTCCTTAAGCAGCCAATCCATCCAAAGCTTGATCAAAGAAATGCCTATTTACCTGCATAATCACTATGAGCCGCCTCATTAAAATGAGACACCCAATAGTGCATCAACACACATGGGTCAGACTAATGTCTGGTATGAGTATTCTAAGTGGAAACATAATTTTCATGTAGTTTTTTTTTCATAGCCAAATAACTTTAAGATAAATAAGGGAATGCAATATTACTTTTGTACCCATTTCAGTGCAACCTGTGCATGCACAACAGCATGATATATGATTCCATGATTTATTGCAGAGAAAACAAACATAGAATTCATCCATGGAACATCCTAAAACAGTCAACACAATCATTAATTAGATCATCATTCTCCATCTATAGATTTTCTGGCCTTCAGAGATTTTTCCCAAGCCTTCATATGAACCTATTTCTAATGTTCAATATCAAATATGTTATGGTCTTTAGCTACTTTCTCTTTTAAAACACACACTGCCTGGGACAATTCTCTGTTAACCCAGTACACTCAGGCCCCTGGGTATAAACATACCATGTGTGAGCTTGCAATATTCCCCTTGCCAAGCTATATCTTGTAGCCCTAAGATCCAATCTCCTTAGTTGAATTACTAAGTGTCACTACCTTTTAGTGTTAATTTCCTCTCTGCATATCATGTTTCAAGCAGTGAATAAAGCATTCAGTCATATGCATACATCCAAAGATTAACCAAACATATTTTCATGAACAAGCACTTCATCATAACAATAGAGGTGATTTCTTAAACATATTATTTTTCTATGGACTTCAATAGATCCCAACACAAACATATGGTCTTAGATAATTTCTGTCTGTTTTTCTTTTCTCTTTTTTTTTCTCTACCTCTGATTCAGTCAGATCCATGTTCAAATCTGATTAAATCACAAGTATAAGATTTATTGGATGGTCCATAAATGTAGAGGCTCAGCACATGTATACATTGCACCTCTATATTTTTCCTTTTATAAATTTTTGTTAATATGAGACTTGAGCAAACACACAATGTTGCAGCCCCATATCTTTTCTCATTCTTAGACCATATATTCATATTAAGCCTCCTGGATTTAAACTAATAAATGTATAAAGAAATCCATATTAATTGCTTCACCTCAAAGTTATATTATAATACAGAAAAACCTGTTTAAACCTTAGATTCAAGGCTCTTTCATACTGAGTAAATCAATATAAAGAGGTTTCCATTAAAACAGATCATAAACAAGTCAAGGTTACTAAATCATAACAATAAATCTAGCTTGCAAACAAATGAAATATGAAATTTAGTTAGTCTGCCTCAATATTCAGGACTTATTGCCAATATTTCCAATGAGATTACTCACCTAATCCCTTTTTCTAAGCTTTTCTTCCTTTGATCTTCTGCCTTCTTCCTACTCTAATGACTGGTGTTCCACATTTTCTTTTCTAACTTCTGTCATATATTTTTTTTTATAATTTTCTTTTATGAGGCAGAGCAATCATACAGCCTTACTACACCAGGTCTTCTTATATGAACTCTGGCTGCTACTAGGGTTTAAGGAAATTACCAAATGCCAATTTTACCCCACCAACTATGATCTACCTCTTATTCTAATTTTTAGAGAAAATGGGTAAATAGTCCTGGTATTTTTCAGAAAATATCCTTCATTACCCGGGTCATGTTATTGGCATGATTTCTGTTTTCTAAAGTAAAAAGGAATTGCTAAAAATGGATAAAGTGTTTGTTCAAAAGCTCATACCATTTTCATGCAATGTTAATTAATTTTTTTTTTCAGCAAGCATTATTTAGTGCATATGTATAATACATGTATGCCTACCCTGGCCTAAGTCTTTTTTTGCCCTTTTTTTTCAAGACTTGATCATTTCTGCCTACACACACACACACACACACATATATATATATATATATATTTGTAATTTATCTATCCTATCATTTTTATTAATTGTTGCCTATTCTATCATCAAAGAAAACTGTGTGCATGTTTGTGCACTGTCTTGTGCACATGTACATGTTTTTAAACTATGTATCTTGTAATTAGTTTCCTATCCCTATCTTTTCAATGCAATTTCAAACAATTACAACTAAATTAAATCATGAAATTTCTTCACAAAATCTGGGTTATCACAGGACTGTCCAGTAAGGGATGGTTCCGGCCTTGTGTTGTAGGGGAGCGGGCGTACTCCTCGGTACGCTGATCTAGGCCAGGTACTGTGATGGGCGGTACCCTAGTAGCCCTGCCATTGTTTGGAATCCAAAATCCAATAAGTGCTTTCGGTTTTGATTGTAACAATTTCGGCTATTTTCTATTTACTTGAAAACCCTAGACACTATTATAATATCACTGGATTTCCTATCAAATGTTTTGGTTAGCATAAGTTAAAAACTTACCCATGTTTATTTGTGGGGAGTCTTACATGATACCCTTTCTTTCGAAATGATTTTCAAAGTTAAGCAACTTTAACCTGTTACTCATACCAGACCCATGTCTGACCCGGAGTTTATTTCTGTTTTCCCTAAACTCTCGGGTACCCAAATTTTTACGGGTAGCCAAGGGATTCAGGTTAGCTTTGACGAATTGTGGAGGAGCAATGGAGCAGGAGGCTTCAGCGATGATAGATATATATAGGTGATTCCGCTGTGTTGTATTTGAGTTGTATCATGTTGTATTAACTAGACAGGTGATTATAACTGTCTAGTATGTGTTGTATTATCTGTGTAACTCTGATGTATATGATACTATGTATTCTCTTATGTGATATATTATATTTTATTCGTTCCGCTGTTGAGATTCTGATGTTGTTTCTTCTTCTTCTCTATCTTTTCTATTTTCTCACCCTTTTCTTTCTTAAAAACGATACGTCTTCCTGGGCGTAGGAAGTCGGGTCGTTACAGTGGTATCAGAGCATAGGTTGAGTGAATATCTAGGCTTTGGAATGGTGTCTATCTTGAGAGAGCGTATTTGTAATTTTGATATATATATATTTGTTTATTTCTACCTATCTGTTGGGTTACCTGTTCGGGTTTTCCAATATAAGTTATAAAGGTAGATGGGGTAGTGGTGTGTATAGCACGACTACAAATGGTTGTAGTTTGTTGAGGTTGGAAGTGTATCTGCCGAGACTGTAGACCTAATACCGTCTCGAGTGAATTTTTGTTGTGGTGTAAGGATTTCACCGATCTCTGAAGGAAACCTGTTAAGGTTCGGAGTCCAGCATTTAAGAGTAAAATGATCGCGCTCGTGTGAGCGGATTCTCAAGAGTTTGGATGAGCTAGAGTTTGGATCTGTTGGTTGGACAGAAGCAAGTTCTAGTATCTTGATACCTCAGGATGTAGTAGCTGTGAGATGAGACACAGTGACTGTTGTGATATCTCGGATTTTTGGCAGTATTGTTTTAATAAATATTTATTTGAATTAATTAAAATACAGCTTTCCATTCTAAAACAAATATATATATATAGGATGTAACTTTGATAATAATATTTGATAATGAAGTAAATCTTATGTATATATAAACTTAAGTATAAAACAATTATTGTTTAAAAATAAATTATAAATATATAGACTTAGGAAATTATGATATTAACAAGTATAAGAATAAATAATTGTAAAATAAGAGTTGATAGTATGAAAGAAGTGAAAAAAAATAGACGAGAAATTAAGTGTTTGGTAGTTTAAACTTGAAATAGAAATAGAAAAAAAAATCTATGTAAAGTACAAAACAAATAAAGTGAAATGAGGCTGTAAGCAAAATAGGAAACATATACATTTCATACTATCAGCTCAGCACCAAAACAACATCATGTCAGCCTTCAAATTTAAAAATATCTTTAGTCAAGCATACAACATTTCTAGTCAAGCGTACAAACAATTAATAAAAGGATCAGATTAAATATAAATATCTCAGCCTGAACAAGGTGCAGCCACTGCTTGCTTGCTTGATACACTTCCATTCTTTATTCATACCTCTACCTTGTTTCATTTTCTTTCACTCGAATATAACAAAGCAAAGTTTTCCCATTAAAATCAAAGCAAGAAAAACTAAAGCAACTCAAAGTTCAAACAGGTTAGTCAAGCTTAAACAAGTGGATCATGATCAATTGCCAGTTTTCAAAGCCTTCTCTGTTCTCTGTTCAAAACATTTGCAGGTGAGTATTCCAACCTCACAAATGTAAATATGCTTGCATATGGATAAATATGTAGATTTTGTGTATGCATGCCTGAACATAGGTATATACTTCTCTGTTAAAACCCAAAACAGTGAGCAAACCCATTTGAAATTGCTTCTATGTCTTGATGGTTGGATTTACATTGGAAGTATATTATGAAAAGTGTTTGTTTAAATGTTAATTATGCCTGAATGTCTGTATATATGCATAGAATGACTATGCATGTCTGTGTTTGTTCCTCTGTTTGAATAACAGGTTTAATCCCTTAATATAAATTTAATATCTCTTCATGCAATCAATCTTAAGCTACGATTTCTAAATGAAAATGATTGTGACAATGTAATATCAATTTTAAAAATAAATTTAGGTGTGTTTGTTGAATACTTATTTATAAAATGTTAAATCACAGTAATAATCAAAAATATGTCAAAGATAAAAGGTAGGGAATTCTTGTTTTGATTTTACAAGCAGATTTGAACTTCAAAATGATGAATTTTGATATAAATATCAAGATTTTTAGATTTGGGAATGTTGAGTATTCGCAAGTTGAACAGAAAAAGTATTATCGTCGATTTCCGATAATCGGCGAGGAGATGTGCGTTGCGATTGAAGCTGGAGGTGCCTGATGTGATGGTGGTCATCGGAAAAATAGCCGGGGAATTTATTAATCATCGGTGTGGATGGTTGATGGCGATTTAGGGTTTTATGGTTAGTTTTGGTCGAGGGGGTTCTTGGGGTGATTTCGACGTCGTGGGTGAACTAGTGACGATCGCGGGTGGGGGATTAGAAGCGTAGGTGAATGGATATGGTCGGCTAGTGATCGCGAGGTCACCGGTGGTCGGAGGTGATGGTACGAGGTGGATTTGTCGATCAGTGTTTGGGTTCCAGTGGTTTCGAGCTGTTCGATTTTGATATCCTGGCGATTTCGTCGATCTGGGTTGCAGGGATCATCGGCGTGGTCGTCATCGATGTGTGAGTGATCGCGAGGTTGGTCGGAGGTGGTTGGTTCATCGGTGCACGTGCACCGTGTATGTGTGATGTTTGGGTAATTGGGGAAGAAGAAGGTTTATGCTCGGGTATTTGCTCGAAATTGTTGTGGGATTGACTCGAAGAAATGAGGATAGTAATTAGCTCTGGAATTTCATAGGAATGGCTCGGGTTTTCATTCATTTGTCTCGAGTTGTTTTTCTGGTAACTAACCAGGTTTTAAATTATAAAAAAAATGTTCCAGGTTATAAAAATACATTATGTTTTAAAAGTTATAAAGTAAATTTTGTTCAGCTTTTAAAAATAAATGTCTTATTTAAGTTTGAGATTAAATAAAGGTTTTAAAATGAATTATTTTAAATTAATTAAGTTAAAAGTGTGTTAATATGTATAACCTTTATTTTAAAGTTTATTTTACATAAACTTAATAATGTAATTAAGTGGTAAAATTAAGAAGATTAAATGTTTTTAAGGTTAATTAACTTAAAGGAGTAAGTTAATTGGTTAATGATAATTTATTACAAAAAGTTATAAAATAAAGATTTAAATGATAATTAAGAGTTAATTACTTAATGACATAAATTAAGGTGATTAATTAATAAATAATTATTGAATGTGATTAATTTAAAGTAATTAATTATGGTATAATTAATTAATGAGAGTAATTAAGGGTTAATTAATGGTTAAAGGATAATTAATTACTTAATGTAATGATTAATTAATGTAATAAATTAATGAAGGTAATTAAAATTACTTAAGGTAAGTAATTAAATGATGGTTAATTAAATTAAGTAATTAAAGGATAATTAATTAATGTGAGGAATTAAGAGTTAATTAATTAATGATTTAATTAAATTAATTATTAATTATGTTAAATAAATCTTGCTATGGATGATTAAATTGTATTGAATATCTTTGATTGTTATTGACTCTGATATGTACTTTGTAATGTTCTGTGATATGAAATGTTTTGTTTGAACTATGATAAATATGAGTTATTTATCTATAATGGAATTGTTGTGGGAATATGACATTCTGAAGTTAAATTGAATTGTTTAAACTTAAACAACTTGGCTTAAAAAGATGGTATTGAATTCGAAGAGACCGGGATCGGATATCAGCGACAAGGTTTTAAATCTCCCCGAGATCAACCGAGATGAAAATCCGAGATATTAGCCAAAATCCGAGATTTGGCAGCTTGGTTAGTTATAAGTCTTTTAAATATCGCCCGAGACAACCGAGATATTTGCCCGAGATATTGGCCAAAATCCGAGATTTGAAACCTTGATCAGCGATATCCGAAACCACTTCGATTAGTAATCTATAATTCTTTATTGATTTGATATATGAAATCGAAAGGCCGGTTTGGAATAATATGAACCATTTAAACTAAGTTGGATACTTAGATATGGTTTTGTGAAATAAGTATTGACTATATAAGTTGTTTACTTGTGGTAAAGTACGAGTTACCCCGGGTTTAAATAAGTTCTATGAATTGAAATTTCATGTTAGATGAGTTTACTCACGTTGGTTTCCAGCCTGACCCGGGTGTTACTTTGATGTAATGCTCGGGTCAGACCGAGTATTACAGATTTCCAGGTAAGGACGTTCTGGAGCTTATGAGGCGAGCTGGATGGCAGAAACGTATGGATTGTGTTCCGCTGTGATATATTATAGTTGTCTGAGACATGTTAATTCTAATTGTCGAGTATATTTGTGAATGTTGTAACTCTGATGTATAAAAATGTAATTAACAAATACAGTTTTTCTTTGTATAACTGATATTATTATTTGATATTGTATTTTGATCCGTTGCAAATGTGAGAATCTGTGTTTTGTTCTGTTTCTTCTTCTATCTCTTTTCTTTTTCTCCTAACTATCTGGAATTTTCGGGTTTGAAAATTCCAGGTCGTTACAGTTGGTATCAGAGCCAGGTTAAGCGAGAACCTTGGCTCTGGTGGGTGTACTCATAAGGATAAGGTCAATAGTACCCTAGAATGAGTTGAGTGTATATATATATATATATGAGAGCATACTTGTTATTTTCTTATATAAAGGTTTTAAAATAGCTTTAAAAATGAATGATTTTTATATAAGTTTATCTTTTGATATATATAGAAATAATTTTCTAATTATTAAATATATTAAAGAAATTGGTTGTTGAATCATTGGAATAAAACAAAAAGAATTAAGTGGTAATAGTAATACAACCAAATTGAAATTGAATAAAGATAAGTTTGAAATGGATCCAAACTAAAATTAAAATCTTAAATTTGTAGAAGTATTATCAGAATAAAGATAATAATGAATTGGTTTCCAGATATGATAATCTTGGTTATTATCATAAATGGTTGTTGTGTTTAATAATGAAATGTTGTTAATGATTAAGCAAAATGAAATGTTTTAGGGAAATAAAACTTTTAGGTGAGTATGACTTATTAATTGGAATTGAAGGTAATTTAAAACTGTGAAAATTTAAATCTAAATCCAGAAAATTTGAAATTAGAATTCAAATTGGGTAAAGTTGAATGGATTAAAATTGAATTTAACTTAAGGAAAGTTAAATGAGTTTAGAATGAACAACCTGATTTGAAAATTTCAAGATGAAATTGGAATTTAACTTGGGAAGTTAAATGGTTGATTTTAAATAGGAGTTATGAGTGATCTCAAATGGGTTTGAGATTTGGAAATTGGAAATGGATGGATGTTTTAGAATAAATTGGATAAGGCCATCAACTTGTATGGACTGAATGCTTTCAGCACATCGTCAGGTGGACGATGAGCATTCTAAGTGATGAGTTCTAATAAAGGTAATCGTGACCTCAAGCCTCATCAACCGGGAATGGCTAAAACAGGGGAGGTGCAGCAAGGCTCCGTGGGTCGCTCTCACTGGGGAGTAAGGTCATCCCTGTCTAGATGTCCCTTTTTATTTCGGCTTAGTGGTGCGGTTGATGATCACAACCGTGGGATGATTTTATTTGGAACTGTTCAGTAAGGAATGGGTCCGGCCTTGTGTTGCAGGGGAGCGGGCGTACTCCTCGGTACTCTGATCTAGGCCAGGTACTGTGACGGGCGGTACCCCAGTAGCCCTGCCATTGTATGGAATCCAACCTCCAATAAGTGCCATCGGTTTTGATTGTAAACCTAGTATGCTGGAATTTAATCATGTAACACTTTCGGCTATTTCATATTTACTTGAAAACCCTAGACACTATTATAATATCACTGGATTTCCTATCAAATGTTTTAGTTAGCGTAAGGTAAAAACTTTTCAATGTTTATGTGTGGGAAGTCTTACGTGATACCTTTTGTTTCCAAAGGATTTCTAAAGTTAAGAAACTATAACCGTTTACTCATACCAGACCCATGTCTGACCCGGAGTTTATTTCTGTTTTTCCTAAACTCTCGGGTACCCAAATTTTTACGGGTAGCCAAGGGATTCAGGTTAGCTTTGACGAATCCTGGAGGAGCAATGGAGCAGGAGGCTTCAGCGTATATATATATATATATATATATATATATATATATTGGTTCCGCTGTGTTACTGTTTATGTGTATTTCCGCTGTGTTGTATCTTTGTGGTGTTTGAGTTGTATCGAGTTGTATTAACTAGACAGGTGTTTATAACTATCTAGTATGTGTTGTGTTATTGTGTAACTCTGATGTATATGATACTATGTATACTCTTATGTGATATATTATATTTTACTCATTCCGCTGTTGAGATTCTGATGTTGTTTCTTCTTATTCTCTATCTTTTCTACTTTCTCACCCTTTTCTTTCTTAAAAACGATGCGTCTTTCTATGTATAGAAGGGCGGGTCGTTACAGTGGTATCAGAGCGATAGGTTGAGCGAATACCTAAGCTCTGGAGTGGTATCTTTCTTGAGAGAGCGTACTTGTAATTTTTATCTATATATATTTATTTATTTATTTCTACCTATCTGTTGGGTTACCTGTTCGGGTTTTCCAATGTAAGTTATAAAGGTAGATAGTGTAGTGGTGTGTGTAACACGACTACCAATGGTTGGAGTTTGTTGTGGTTGGAAGTGTATTTGTCGAGACTGTAGGCCTAATACTGTCTCGAGTAAGCTTTGTTTGATGTAAGAAATTTATAGATCTCTGAAGGAAACCTGTTAAGGATTCAGAGTTAATCATTGAAGTGCAAGTTTGATCGCGCTCGTGTGAGCAGATTTTTCAGAGTTTGGACCTACCGGTTGGACAGAAGTAAGTCATGATATCTTGATACCTCAGGAGATAGTAGCTGTGTGGTGAGACGTAGTGACCATGGATGCTTCCGAAGATGTTTTCTTTGGAACAAGTTAAGGAAGTGTGTCTGCTTCGGTGTTGATATTGTGTTCAGCTGGATGTTGTGTTTGGTTTGTAGTCCGAGTTTCTCGAAGAACTTTGGATAGGGAGTCTTTGGGGCATCTGGGTCAGTAGTGTAGCTCGGAGTGTTCTATGTGCCGTCTAGGAAGTCTTCTGGCTTAGCAGTTTTCTAGAGGTAATTTCAGAAGCAGCAGAGTGGTTCCATTCTTCGATGGATTGGCTTCATAAGCGTAAGCTGTTCTGTTTGGTAAAGAGAGAGCAGTTTTTCTTTGGAATTAGGCCGGATCGATCACAAAAGTGGCTTGCGATAATCTGAGTGTTCTCTTGGTGTGTCAGAGATTTTTCTGGATGTCTTCAGGAAGTCAGAGTTTTGTCAGCATCTGGAGATGGAGTTTGGTATCGACTGGATTCCAGAAGTGGTACCGATGGTTCAACTAAGGAGATTTGGTGGAGCATTTATGTTTTCTCTTCTGTATCTAGTTTCGAGTTTCTTCCAGCTAAGGGTAGCTGAAGACAGTACCCTTGACTGAGGACTCATCTGTTTCTTGGAGCAGTTCGTTTCCGATTGTGGTGGATCTGATACTGTGTGTCCCGAAGAGGTTGGTTAAGATTTTACTCGAATTCATCAACGTTCTCGTCTACTTCAGATCAGAGTTGTGCAGCGGAAGCATGGTGGCAGCTGTTCTAGAGTGGAAGCAACCGGAAGTTGCAGTGTTTTGGATTAGCGAATTTCTAAAGAGATATTTTCTGGATTTGAGACCTGATTGGCAAGTGTTTTTGTTTTGTCTTTTCCAAATAGGAGAAGTAAGTTGTATCTACTGATGATGGTGGAGTAGAGTTGTATTCTGGATTTTGGGTAAATCTGGAGAGGATCTTTTTGTTGAGTTATTCTGATCCAGTTTGTTTATCGAAGCATCCGCGAAGTTTGAGCTGGTTAGGAAGGGTTGTAGGCGGTTCAGGATTGTCGAAGGATTTTTGTGGGTAAGTAATGGAGAAATTTGGAATTCGAAGTTGAGGACTTCGATGTTGTTGAGATTTTCTTCGGTAAAAGGAGCAGCAAGTTTGGGTAAGACTGTGAGGTTAGCTCCGCAGTATATTGGATTTTTCTGTATTCTTTGTAAGGATAAGTGTTGGGATCACAGGGGTGAATTACCAATTTGGAGATCTGAGATTCGTTGTGTTTTACGTGTCTCTGAGGGACTACGGGTAAGATCTATCACTGGTTTTAGAACCAGCAGTTCAGGGAGTTTTGATTGTTGAGTCAGACTTGTCTATAGTCTGATACCCTGTCTTGTTCTATAGATCTAGATGAGTAGGAGCTCAGTAGCTTAGTAGTATAGCTAATTTGGATTTAGTAGAGCGAGTATTCCAGTATCTGTACCTGGGAAACTCGGGAAATTTTTAGGAAGCTTATCCGGATCTGAGTCCGAATAGCTAGTGTTGTTTGTTTCATTGAATTGTTTGTTTGGTTGTGTATGGCTGATATGTATGCTGAATTGGTTGAAAATAAACAAAACTTTGGATTATCTTTTGTTTTAAATTTCGAGGACGAAATTCTTTTAAGGGGGGAGGAATGTGACATCTCGGAATTTCGAGGGATTTAAAATGCGATAATCTTTTATTTAAATTATTTAAAATTGATTTAAATTGTTATTTTCACATATAAATAACCAAATAATTAATAATGTACTGTTTTAAAATATGGTTATAGATTGATTTTAAATCAAAATAATTAGTTACAAATTTAATTTGTGATATTATTTTTTTAGATTTAAATAGTTCTATTATTTCTAATTTAATAAATATTATATAAATGTGTATATTTATGTGTTTAGGAGAAAATTAGGATTTGGGGATTTGAAATAAAAATGTTTCAATTTAATTACAATTAAATCTATCTTAAATTTAAATAAAGCTCTACCTATTTACTTTTGATATATAAAATAATTGGTTATAATTTTAGTAATAATGTTTAAACTAAAATAAATCTTGTCAACATTAAATATTAAATGTAAAACAAATATATGGTTAAATGTACGTATTAATATATATACTTATAAACATGTTTAACATAAGTGGAGGTAAAAGTAAATAAATAAATGTAAATGTAGTGTTTGATAAATTATGATTTAAATTAGAAATATACATTAGTAAATACATTAAGTTTATAAATAGAAAAATAAAATAGTAGTCATGTAAAATTTGAACTTAAATTCACAAGCGAACATAATAAAATAAAATAAACATAACAACTTTATTAAAGCTTAAGTAAGTCTAGAGATATCTATATACTATCAACATGTGTATATGCAAGAAATAAGTCAAGGTAGAATGTACCAACTATAACCATATCTATATGCAAAGTAACAAGTCAAATTAAATAAATATATGTACCTTGGCAATGAAGCTTTGCAGGCAAACAAAATAAAATAAAAAAGTGGTTTTGTAAGCATGTAGATAGGCAAGGCTGGGAACAAAGAAAATATCTTCACTTGTTTGTACAGGTATAAGTACATTCGAAATAAATATAAGTAGACATAGAGGACTTAAGCAATTAATGCTACATCCCTTAGTACACAACATTTTAGCCAATTCGAGATGTTCAAAATCACTGGTCATAAATATAATAATCTTGTACCAGTTGAGATTTATTTTCTTTTGTACAAATATAATATAGTCTCTGCACACTTGTCTCCTTTATTATCAAGTTTCCCTCTTCATTTCGAATTCGTTCAAACTAGATGAAAATAAGCCAAACCCTGTTATCATTTTTCAAAAGCCTGGGCAAGGCATTTCAGTTTTTAAAGAAAAGTTTTCAGTTTTTAATTTCAAAGCAAAACATTGTTCTCTGGGGAAACAAAACAACAAAAGAAAGCTTCTTCAGTTTTAAGGAAATCTAGCAATACACAATATTTCCAGTTTGAAGTTTCAAGTTTTAAAGCTTTTCCATTTTTTAGTTTTAAGACTCATGCAAGACAAAGATCCCTGGAAAACAAAAACAACAACAAGTATGCACAGTTTAAATCAAGCTTCTAGCCTCTGCCTTTTTCCAAATCGGTGAGTAAACATTTTTTTATCTAAAATCTAAGTAAGCTAAAAATTGTTGCTGGGAAATCTCTGTGATAATGATGCCTGCATGTGTATGAATAAGTATAGAATTATGATATATGTTTGTATTCATGTGTACATGTTTCAGTTTGAATTTATTTTTGTGATACTCTGTGCTTCCCTGTAATTGATACAGGGTGTATCTTTGGTTTCAAGTTTAAATTATTCTCAATAAAATCTTGTTAAGCTTCAATTTTCCAACCAAACAAGAGATTTAAACTTAGATGGAGATTTTTAGAAGTTGTTTAAACTATTATGGAAAAGAATACTACTGCAACATCTGTTTACAGGGAATCAAGTGATCTTTGATAAAATTCATTTGTTGTAGAATATTAGTTCAAGTTTATAGCCTGGATTCTTATTGCAAATTAGGATTTTTAAGACTACAATGAAGATTTTTAGTATAGTATTTCAAGATTAGTTTGAATTTGAATAAAAATTGCATTTTCCCTATTTTCTAACATTCGAACAAATTTAAAACGTTGAAATTTTGCTTGAAGCTTGTTCGAACATCATTGATGTCGAGAAAATTGTCAGGGAATTTTTCTACTTCATAAATCAAAGGAATGGGATCGAATTAGAGCTTTGTCTAAGCTTTTGGACATGTCTGTGGGTGTGACGAGAGCGACTTCTTTTCGTGATCGAGCTTCACGATACTTTGGAAAATGTTTTCTTGGGGTGTTGTCGAGGTGTGGTCGGAATTTGGTTGACTCAGGTGGCATGAGCAGCGGTAACGAGACGACAACGTGACGATCGTTTGGGGGCAGTTTGGTCGTGGACTCGAGCTATGCTCGAATTCGATTTGCTTGTGTGTGTTATCGACGACGTGAAGATGATCGGGGTGTTGGTCGGAGGTGGCCAGTGTGCCTGTGCACGTATACGTGCATTTTGGTATCTGGGTTTAGAAACTTTGAGGAAGAAGATGTTTCGCGTGTGATGGCTCGTGATTTTGTGGGAGTGACTCGAAGTGAGAGTCGGCGGTTTTGGGGTTTGACTCAGGTTTACGCGAGTATTTTGTAAGGGGTAGACTGCAGGTTTTTAATACTGGGAAAAATTGAACTTTAAGTTTAAAAGAATGTGTTGCAGGGGAGACTCGGGTTTAAACCTGAGTAGCAATCGGGTATGACCCGAAGTAGACTTTAGGTCAGTTTTTATAAAAGTTTTTAAATATAAGATTTTGAAATTTAAAAAAAACAAATTAGTTAAACTTCTTTATAACATTACTTGATAAATATCAAATTGGTTTCTTAATATCTGGTAAGGAGTTTTTAAATTTATTTAATCTAAAATTTGTTTTAAGTAAATTTTTAAAGATAAAAGGGGGTTTAAAATGTAAATGGAAATAAATGTAATTATAAGATAATGTTTCCTTAAGTTAAAGAAGATTTATTATCTTTGAATTAATTAAGTTAACTAGGAAATTTAGTATCATTAATTTGTTTAATTAATTAAGGATAAAGGTTAATTAAGTGATTTATGTAAGAATAATTAAGTAATTTAACTAATTAATGGTTATAATTGTTTAACTGATAATTAGAGATTAATGAATTGGAAATTTATTAATTAAGAAATTAAAGGTTGATAAATTGGTAATTAAGAAGTACTTAGTTTGTAATTGAGTTTATTGATTAATAACTTGGTTTTATTAATTAATTTATGAATAAGAAATAATTAATCTATATAGAGATTAATTAAGGGTAAATTAATTTGTTATTAAGTCTTATTAATTGATAATTAAGGTTTATTAATTGATAATTAAAAGAGTAGTTAATCCGTAATTGAAGATTTATTAATTCGTTTAAAGGCAATTAAGAAATGAATTTCTAATTTTAATGAATCAAATGAAAGTGATTAATTCAAGATAATTAATTGTAAATTAATTAAAGGTAACCATTTGATGGTTAATTAAGTATAAATGCTTAATGAAATTTGATGGTATAATTACTTAGCAAAGTAATTAATGTATAATTACAGGACATAATTAATTGAAGGAAATTACTTAATGGGAAGTGATTAAAGTAGAATTACTTTGTAGGAGTAATTAAAGATTTGTTACTTAGTGTAATAAATCAAAAGGATTTATATAATCAATTAAAAGTTAATTAATTAAGATAAGTAATTTCAAGATGAAAATTCTGTATATGATGTGGTTGATAAATGAAAGTGAATAATTAAGTTAATTAATTAATGTAATTAATTAAGGTTTAATATAATTAATTTAGTTAAATAATTAATGGAAGTAATTTATCAAGATTTATTAATTAATGAAATTAATGAAGTGATTAATAGTTAATTACTGTAAATGGTTAAGGATAATTAATTTGTGAAATAAATTTAAAAGTAATTACTTGAATGTAATTAAAAATTAGTTAATCAAAGGTGATTAACTAGGATGGGAATTTGGAAATGATTAATTAATTGAATTGTAATTAATTAATGATTTTGTAAGCAGGATTTATAAGACGAAGTAATTAATTTAATTTACTTTAAATTAATTAGAGATGAAGTAATTAATTTAATTCACTTTAAATTAATTAGAAATGAGATAATTAATTTAATTCATTTTAAATTAATTATAAATGGTGTGATTATTTATCCTTGCTTATGTATGGATGGATGGTATTGTTTGCCTTGAATGGTTTGAAGTCTCGGATATGAGATAAGTAATGCTGTTTGATATGGATTATCTATTTATGATAATATAGTAAATTATCTGTTGAAATGATAATGTAGATTATCTATCTATGATGATATGAATTATCTATCCCTGTATATGTAGATAATGAATTGAATTGTTTTAACTTTAAAAACAACTTGGCCTTAAAAGACACGGTTTGGATTTGATGAGACCGGGATCGGGTTTCCAGATTTGGATATCCGAAAACCACATCGATCCAAATTAACGATAGGTCGTGAATCTGAAGTGAAGATGAAGATTCAGAGTGCAAGGGTTATTGTCGTTAACTCTGAGGGTGATTCCAAAATGAGTGTAACGAGATAATGCCTTCGGTTTCGTTCGAACCCGAAACAAACTTGTATGGATTGAATGCTTTAAGCACATCGTCAGGTGGACGATGAGCATTCTAACTGATGAGTTCTAGTAAAGGTAATCGTGACCTCAAGCCTCATCAACCGGGAATGGCTAAAATAGGGGAGGTGTAGCAAGGCTCCGTGGGTCGCTCCCACTGGGGAGTAAGGTCATCCCTGTCTAGATGTCCCTTTTTATTTCGGCTTAGTGGTGCGGTTGATGATCACAACCGTGGGATGATTTTATTTGGAACTGTTCAGTAAGGAATGGGTTCGGCCTTGTGTTGCAGGGGAGCGGGCGTACTCCTCGGTACTCTGATCTAGGCCAGGTACTATGATGGGCGGTACCCCAGTAGCCCTGCCATTGTATGGAATCCAATCTCCAATAAGTGCCATCGGTTTTGATTGTAAACCTAGTATGCTGGAATTTAATCATGTAACACTTTCGACTATTTCATATTTACTTGAAAACCCTAGACACTATTATAATATCACTGGATTTCCTATCAAATGTTTTGGTTAGCGTAAGGTAAAAACTTTTCCATGTTTATGTGTGGGAAGTCTTACGTGATACCTTTTGTTTCCAAAGGATTTCTAAAGTTAAGCAACTATAACCGTTTACTCATACCAGACCCATGTCTGACCTGGAGTTTATTTATGTTTTTCCTAAACTCTCGGGTACCCAAATTTTTACGGGTAGCCAAGGGATTCAGGTTTGCTTTGACGAATCCTGGAGGAGCAATGGAGCAGGAGGCTTCAGCGTATATATATATATATATATATATATATATATATATATATATATATTGGTTCCGCTGTGTTACTGTTTATGTGTATTTCCGCTGTGTTGTATCTTTGTGGTGTTTGAGTTGTATCGAGTTGTATTAACTAGACAGGTGTTTATAACTGTCTAGTATGTGTTGTGTTACTGTGTAACTCTGATGTATATGATACTATGTATACTCTTATGTGATATATTATATTTTACTCATTCCGCTGTTGAGATTCTGATGTTGTTTCTTCTTCTTCTCTATCTTTTCTACTTTCTCACCCTTTTCTTTCTTAAAAACGATGCGTCTTTCTGTGTATAGATGGGCGGGTCGTTATAGACTTTGACGACCCGACCTTCTTAGCCCAGAAAGTCGTATCGTTTTTAAGAAAAGAAAGAGGTGAGAAAGTAGAAAAGAAAGAGAAGAAGAAGAAACAACATCAGAATCTCAACAGCGGAACGAATAAAATATAATATATCACATAAATTAATACATAGTATCATATATATCAGAGTTACACAGATAATACATCACATACTAGACAGTTATAAACACCTGTCTAGTTAATACAACTCGATACAACACAAATACATCACAGAGATACCAACACAGCGGAAGTACACATAAACACTGACACATCGGAAACTCCTATATATATCTATACGCTGAAGCCTTCTGCTCCATTGCTCCTCCAGAATTCATCAAAGTTCGAACGAAATCGAAGGCATTATCTCGTTACACTCATTTTGGAATCACCCTCAGAGTTAACGACAATAACCCTTGCACTCTGAATCTTCATCTTCACTTCAGATTCACGACCTATCGTTAATTTGGATCGATGTGGTTTTCGGATATCCAAATCTGGAAACCCGATCCTGGTCTCATCAAATCCAAACCGTGTCTTTTAAGGCCAAGTTGTTTTTAAAGTTAAAACAATTCAATTCATTATCTACATATACAGGGATAGATAATTCATATCATCATAGATAGATAATCTACATTATCATTTCAAAAGATAATTTACTATATTATCATAAATAGATAATCCATATCAAACAGCATTACTTATCTCGTATCCGAGACTTCAAACCATTCAAGGCAAACAATACCATCCATCCATACATAAGCAAGGATAAATAATCACACCATTTATAATTAATTTAAAATGAATTAAATTAATTATCTCATTTCTAATTAATTCAAAGTGAATTAAATTAATTACTTCATCTCTAATTAATTTAAAGTAAATTAAATTAATTACTTCGTCTTATAAATCCTGCTTACAAAATCATTAATTAATTACAATTCAATTAATTAATCATTTCCAAATTCCCATCCTAGTTAATCACCTTTGATTAACTAATTTTTAATTACATTCAAGTAATTACTTTTAAATTTATTTCACAAATTAATTATCCTTAACCATTTACAGTAATTAACTATTAATCACTTCATTAATTTCATTAATTAATAAATCTTGATAAATTACTTCCATTAATTATTTAACTAAATTAATTATATTAAACCTTAATTAATTACATTAATTAATTAACTTAATTATTCACTTTCATTTATCAACCACATCATATACAGGAATTTTCATCTTGAAATTACTTATCTTAATTAATTAACTTTTAATTGATTATATAAATCCTTTTGATTTATTACACTAAGTAATAAATCTTTAATTACTCCTACAAAGTAATTCTACTTTAATCACTTCCCATTAAGTAATTTCCTTCAATTAATTATGTCCTGTAATTATACATTAATTACTTTGCTAAGTAATTATACCATCAAATTTCATTAAGTATTTATACTTAATTAACCATCAAATGGTTACCTTTAATTAATTTACAATTAATTATCTTGAATTAATCACTTTCATTTGATTCATTAAAATTAGAAATTCATTTCTTAATTGCCTTTAAACGAATTAATAAATCTTTAATTATGGATTAACTACTCTTTTAATTATCAATTAATAAACCTTAATTATCAATTAATAAGACTCAATAACAAATTAATTTACCCTTAATTAATCTCTATATAGATTAATTATTTCTTATTCATAAATTAATTAATAAAACCAAGTTATTAATCAATAAACTCAATTACAAACTAAGTACTTCTTAATTACCAATTTATCAACCTTTAATTTCTTAATTAATAAATTTCCAATTCATTAATCTCTAATTATCAGTTAAACAATTATAACCATTAATTAATTAAATTACTTAATTATTCTTACATAAATCACTTAATTAACCTTTATCCTTAATTAATTAAACAAATTAATGATACTAAATTTCCTAGTTAACTTAATTAATTCAAAGATAATAAATCTTCTTTAACTTAAGGAAACATTATCTTATAATTACATTTATTTCCATTTACATTTTAAACCCCCTTTTATCTTTAAAAATTTACTTAAAACAAATTTTGGATTAAATAAATTTAAAAACTCCTTACCAGATATTAAGAAACCAATTTGATATTTATCAAGTAATGTTATAAAGAAGTTTAACTAATTTGTTTTTTTTAAATTTCAAAATCTTATATTTAAAAACTTTTATAAAAACTGACCTAAAGTCTACTTCGGGTCATACCCAACTGCTACTCGGGTTTAAACCCGAGTCTCCCCTGCAACACATTCTTTTAAACTTAAAGTTCAATTTTTCCCAGTTTTAAAAACCTGTAGTCTACCCCTTACAAAATACTCGCGTAAACCTGAGTCAAACCCCAAAACCCCCCGACTCTTGCTTCGAGTCACTCCCACAAAATCACGAGCCATCACACGCGAAACAACTTCTTCCTCAAAGTTTCTAAACCCAGATACCAAAATGCACGTGTACGTGCACAGGCACACTGGCCACCTCCGACCAACACCCCGATCATCTCCACGTCGTCGATAACACACACAAGCATCGCGACCACCCAGTTCCCTTAAATTTGCCTGGAATCGAATTCGAGCATAGCTCCAGTCCACGACCAAACTGCCCCCAAACGATCGTCACGTTGTCGTCTCGTCACCGCTGCTCAGGCCACCTGAGTCAACCAAATTCCGACCACACCTCGACAACACCCCAAGCAAACATTTTCCGAAGTATCGTGAAGCTCGATCACGAAAAGAAGTCGCTCTCGTCACACCCACAGACATGCCCAAAAGCTTAGACAAAGCCCTAATTTGATCCCATTCCTTTGATTTATGAAGTAGAAAAATTCCCTGACAATTTTCTCGACATCAATGATGTTCGAACAAGCTTCAAGAAAAATTTCAACGTTTTAAATTTGTTCGAATGTTAGAAAATGGGGAAAATGCAATTTTTATTCAAATTCAAACTACTCTTGAAATACTGTACTAAAATCTTCATTTTAGTCTTAAAAATCCTAATTTGCAGTAAGAATCCAGGCTATAAACTTGAACTAATATTCTACAACAAATGAATTTTATCAAAGATCACTTGATTCCCTGTAAACAAATGTTGCAGTAGTATTCTTTTCCATAATAGTTTAAACAACTTCTAAAAATCTCCGTCTAAGTTTAAATCTCTTGTTTGGTTGGAAAATTGAAGCTTAACAAGATTCTGTTGAGAATAATTTAAACTTGAAACCAAAGATACACCCTGTATCAATTACAGGGAAGCACAGAGTATTACAAAAATAAATTCAAACTAAAACATGTACACATGAATACAAACATATATCAGAATTCTATACTTATTCATACACATGCAGGCATCATTATCACAGAGATTTCCCAGCAACAATTTTTAGCTTACTTAGATTTTAGATAAAAAAATGTTTACTCACCGATTTGGAAAAAGGCAGAGGCTAGAAGCTTGATTTAAACTGTGCATACTTGTTGTTGTTTTTGTTTTCCAGGGATCTTTATCTTGCATGAGTCTTAAAACTAAAAACTGGAAAAGCTTTAAAACTTGAAAATTCAAACTAGAAATATTGTGTTTTGCTAGATTTCCTTAAAACTGAAGAAGCTTTCTTTTGTTGTTTTGTTTCCCCAGAGAACAATGTTTTGCTTTGAAATTAAAAACTGAAAACTTTTCTTTAAAAACTGAAATGCCTTGCCCAGGCTTTTGAAAAATGATAACAGGGTTTGGCTTATTTTCATCTAGTTTGAACGAATTTGAAATGAAGAGGGAAACTTGATAATAAAGGAGACAAGTGTGCAGAGACTATATTATATTTGTACAAAAGAAAATAAATCTCAACTGGTACAAGATTATTATATTTATGACCAGTGATTTTGAACATCTCAAATTGGCTAAAATGGTGTGTACTAAGGGATGTAGCATTAATTGCTTAAGTCCTCTATGTCTACTTATATTTATTTCGAATGTACTTATACCTGTACAAACAAGTGAAGATATTTTCTTTGTTCCCAGCCTTGCCTATCTACATGCTTACAAAACCACTTCTTTTTTTATTTTGTTTGCCTGCAAAGCTTCATTGCCAAGGTACATATATTTATTTAATTTGACTTGTTACTTTGCATATAGATATGGTTATAGTTGGTACATTCTACCTTGACTTATTTCTTGCATATACACATGTTGATAGTATATAGATATCTCTAGACTTACTTAAGCTTTAATAAAGTTGTTATGTTTATTTTATTTTATTATGTTCGCTTGTGAATTTAAATTCTAATTTTACATGACTACTATTTTATTTTTCTATTTATAAACTTAATGTATTTACTAATGTATATTTCTAATTTAAATCCCAATTTATCAAACACTACATTTACATTTATTTATTTACTTTTACCTCCACTTATGTTAAACATGTTTATAAGTATATATATTAATACGTACATTTAACCATATATTTGTTTTACATTTAATATTTAATGTTGACAAGATTTATTTTAGTTTAAACATTATTACTAAAATTATAACCAATTATTTTATAAATCAAAAGTAAATAGGTAGAGCTTTATTTAAATTTAAGATAGATTTAATTGTAATTAAATTGAAACATTTTTATTTCAAATCCCCAAATCCTAATTTTCTCCTAAATACATAAATATACACATTTATATAATATTTATTAAATTAGAAATAATAGAACTATTTAAATCTAAAAAAAAAAATATCACAAATTAAATTTGTAACTAATTATTCTGATTTAAAATCAATCTATAACCATATTTTAAAACAGTACATTATTAATTATTTGGTTATTTATATGTGAAAATAACAATTTAAATCAATTTTAAATAATTTAAATAAAAGATTATCGCATTTTAAATCCCTCGAAATTCCGGGATGTCACACTATTGTCATTAATAATCTTTAAATTGTGAATTTGATTTGTTTCAATGAATGAAGAAATATTATGGTGATATATCCATTATTTAGCTAAAAAGGGAAATTAAAATTTGGAATTAAGGAGATGAATTCACTTTGAATTTATGGTTTAAATGTTTAAAAAAAACTTGGAAATTTAAATTGTCAAGCATTGGTTTCAAAATTGAAATTGGGTAATAAATTGAAATTTTAAGGTAAAATTGTTTTGAACTCTTATTCGAACTTCGAAATAAATTAAGTAAAGATAATTTAAAATGGAATTTTGAGAATTTGACTCAGAATTTAATTATTTAAAAATTTGGATTATTGATTTAAAAAAAAAGGTTAATTGGATTTAAGGGGTTAAATCAACTTTTGAAAATTTAACTCGAATTTATATAATTCGAGATGGTTTAAAATTGAGATTTAAATTGAGTTAGTTCCAAACTGAATTTGATTTGAATTAATGGGAATTGTGATTTAAAATGGATAAGTTTAAATTTCAAAGGGAAAATTTGAATTGGATTTATTTGGAATAAGATTGAAGATTGAATGAGTTCAAATTCAAATGGGAATTGGAATTTATTCATATAGGAATTGGAATGATTTGAAATTGGAGTGGATTCAATTTGAAATTAGTCTGAGTTAATTTGAATAATTTGAAATTGTAATTTAAGTGAATGTGTTTAAAATCAAATGGAATTTGATCCGAATTTGGGAAGATACTGAGGTTAATTCAACTTGAATTGAGACTGGATCAATTTAATGGAAAAATTGATTGAAATGGAAATTGGGAAGTTGAACAGTTTGACTCTGAGACTATTTTCAAAATAAATTGTTTTAATATAAATCTATCTTCCCAACTATTTACTATACAACTTTTCTTTTTAATCCTAAAACTATCTTAAGCTTGTTTTACAATTACTTTTGGAACTATTTAACTATTTCACAACTGTTTTATAAACTAGTTACTATTTTTCTACTACTTTATAATTGATTAATGTTTTACAACTATTTTGCGATTATTTTACTATTTTCAATTATTTTATGATTACCTAACTATTTTGCAGCTATTTTACAAATTAATAATTATTTTTCAACTACTTATCTATTTTCAAGCTGTTTTCTAAATATAAACTGGTCGGAGTTCAAACTGTTATTGATTAAATACCCAACTGAGATAAGAATTGAGGTGGAAATTCAAATGAGATTGAAGCAATTGTGAATAAGTGAATGGAAATTAAAGTGAATGTGAATAGAAAGGAAATTGATTAGGCTAATAATCAATGAAGATAAATACGTGGGATGTACGTATATTATTCTATTCGCATAGTGATTTGATCTAGATTCGAGCACAAAATTTCGAGATAGTATTATCGATCCGAGTTGAGATTTTTTTCGTTCGATTTTCGATGGCGAACCTAGATATGGATTTTTGATTGATTCTGGATATTCTCTATCATAGTGTGACTATGCAAGGAGAATGACGGTTTCTGATCAAGAAACCAGATCTGAGTCCGCACTAGGAAGTCGGGTGGACGATACTGGTTCGGAAGTGAAATTGTGAGATCGAGTGAGCGACCAAATTGATATTGCGTACGAATGATATGTGGACATCGTACGGGATTGAATAAAAGTGATATTGAAATCTGTGGATAAGAACTGTAAATGATTTTTGAAATTAAAAGTGTATTTTGTGAAATATACAATGAATAAAAATAAAAATTTGATATTCTATAATAAAAAATTACTTTATTGAAGTAAGTAATTTGACAAGTGATTTTATAAGTAAATTTAAAATTGAATATTTGTTTGGAAGGAAGGAAATTTAAATTGTATATTTTGGTTAAATAAGGTAAAACTTCCTTTATTACATCTATAGCCAGAAAAACAAAAGTGTTTTTAAATATTTGAAAGTGTTTAAAATATAAATAGATTTTATACAAATATAAAGTGACTCAAAAAAAAATTTTCAAAATTATTATCTATGTTTATAGAAAAAAAATAAAAGGACTTTGTAAAAGGATTTGAAAATTGAATTTTGAGGAAAGGTTTTGGGAACCTATGGATTTGGAAAGGCTTTTGATTTTTGGGTAAAAATCAATATGGAGGTTTGAAAAAGCCTATTTTGAAATTTATCGATTTTGAAAATCGATTTGTGTAAAGGAGCCTTGTGTGAAATTCATACTAGGTGTATGATTTGAAAATACTATATGTGTATAGTATAAAGAGTTTTGAGATAGGCTCTGGGGAAAAAGGCGATCCCTTAGAATGAACTTCTCAGGAGTGCCACCGGGTGGCACTGCCTTGAGCCTCTAAGAGGGAGGTTCTAAAGTTGATCCTGTGAGGAGTCCGGACAAACTAGTTCCTGGGGATTATTGGGTAGCGAAAGTCGAGGGCGTTGATGCATACAGGGGCATTTGAGTTGTGCTGTGACGACAGTGTAACTCGATGTCGCTGCGATCTACTGTGGGGACCATAGCGAAAATCGTGTGGAGGATGAGTGCCAACGGTCTACACTTGATTTTGCCGGGAAGGCAACGCAACATCGGTAGACTGCGATCTATGGTCAAGTGGAGGAGTTTCATTCTTTGGCAGCGAAATTCAGTGGCGCTGATGCCTACAGTTATATGGGTTTTTGCTGTGATAGCTACGTAACCCCAGTTGTAGCTGCGATCTGTAGCGGGTTCCATGGCGTAATTGAGGGGCGCAGATGCCTATAGTTATCTGTGAATTTTGCCGTGACGGCAACGTAACCATCGGGTTAACTGCGACCATGGATGGGGGTGATGATTTCCAGAGCATTTTCACCAAGATATTTTCCCTATTTTCAAAACTGTTTTCAATAAAATTATTTTCCAAAGTATTTTCACTGGGTATTGGAAACGGGTTCGCCAAGTACTTATAGATTTTCAGTCCTACGCCTGATCAACGTATGACCGAATATCTATGAGAACGAGGATGGACTTGTTGAAACATCGAGTTATAAAAAGTATTCTATAAAAACTATTTTGGAATAATGTTATATAGATATTAAACGGAAATTATCGAAGAATATTTATCTGATTTTAAGCATTTTCATAAATTCTTGCTTCGTTCCTTTTCGAGGACGAAAAGTTTTAAGGGGGGAGGGATGTGATAACCCGGATTTTTGGCAGTATTGTTTTAATAAATATTTATTTGAATTAATTAAAATACAGCTTTCCATTCTAAAACAAATATATATATATATATATAGGATGTAACTTTGATAATAATATTTGATAATGAAGTAAATCTTATGTATATATAAACTTAAGTATAAAACAATTATTGTTTAAAAATAAATTATAAATATATAGACTTAGGAAATTATGATATTAACAAGTATAAGAATAAATAATTGTAAAATAAGAGTTGATAGTATGAAAGAAGTGAAATAATAGAGGAGAAATTAAGTGTTTGGTAGTTTAAACTTGAAATAGAAATAGAAAAAAAAAAGAAATAAAATCTATGCAAAGTACAAAACAAATCAAGTGAAATGAGGCTGTAAGCAAAATAGGAAACATATACATTTCATACTATCAGCTCAGCACCAAAACAACATCATGTCAGCCTTCAAATTTAAAAATATCTTTAGTCAAGCATACAACATTTCCAGTCAAGCGTACAAACAATTAATAAAAGGATCAGATTAAATATAAATATCTCAGCCTGAACAAGGTGCAGCCACTGCTTGCTTGCTTGATACACTTCCATTCTTTATTCATACCTCTACCTTGTTTCATTTTCTTTCACTCGAATATAACAAAGCAAAGTTTTCCCATTAAAATCAAAGCAAGAAAAACTGAAGCAACTCAAAGTTCAAACAAGTTAGTCAAGCTTAAACAAGTGGATCAGGATCAATTGCCAGTTTTCAAAGCCTTCTCTGTTCTCTGTTCAAAACATTTGCAGGTGAGTATTCTAACCTCACGAATGTAAATATGCTTGCATATGGATAAATATGCAGATGTTGTGTATGCATGCCTGAACATAGGTATATACTTCTCTGTTAAAACCCAAAACAGTGAGCAAACCCATTTGAAATTGCTTCTATGTCTTGATGGTTGGATTTACATTGGAAGTATATTATGAAAAGTGTTTGTTTAAATGTTAATTATGCCTGAATGTCTGTATATATGCATAGAATGACTGTGCATGTCTATGTTTGTTCCTCTGTTTGAATAACAGGTTTAATCCCTTAATATAAATTTAATATCTCTTCATGCAATCAATCTTAAGCTACGATTTCTAAATGAAAATGATTGTGACAATGTAATATCAATTTTAAAAATAAATTTAGGTGTGTTTGTTGAATACTTATTTATAAAATGTTAAATCACAGTAATAATCAAAAATATGTCAAAGATAAAAGGTAGGGAATTCTTGTTTTGATTTTACAATCATATTTGAACATCAAAATGATGAATTTTGATATAAATATCATGTTTTTAGATTTGGGAATGTTGAGTATTGGCAAGTTAAACGGAAAAAGTATTATCGTTGATTTCCGATAATCGGCGAGGAGATGTGCGTTGCGATTGAAGCTGGAGGTGCCTGATGTGATGGTGGTCATCGGAAAAATAGCCGGGGAATTTATTAATCATCGGTGTGGATGGTTAATGGCGATTTAGGGTTTTATGCTCAGTTTTGGTCGAGGGGGTTCTTGGGGTGATTTCGACGTCGTGGGTGAACTAGTGACGATCGCGGGTGGGGTATTAGAAGCGTAGGTGAATGGATATGGTCGGCTAGTGATCGTGAGGTCACCGGTGGTCGGAGGCGATGGTACGAGGTGGATTTGTCGACCAGTGTTTGGGTTCCAGTGGTTTCGAGCTGTTCGATTTTGATATCCTGGCGATTTCGTCGATCTGGGTTGCAGGGGTCATCGGCGTGGTCGTCATCGATGTGTGAGTGATCGCGAGGTTGGTCGGAGGTGGTTGGTTCATCGGTGCACGTGCACCATGTATGTGTGATGTTTAGGTAATTGGGGAAGAAGAAGGTTTATGCTCGGGTATTTGCTCGAAATTGTTATGGGATTGACTCGAAGAAATGAGGATAGTAATTAGCTCAGGAATTTCATAGGAATGGCTCGGGTTTTCATTCATTTGTCTCGAGTTGTTTTTCTGGTAAATAACCAGGTTTTAAATTATAAAAAAATGTTCCAGGTTATAAAAATACATTATGTTTTAAAAGTTATAAAGTAAATTTTGTTCAGCTTTTAAAAATAAATGTCTTATTTAAGTTTGAGATTAAATAAAGGTTTTAAAATGAATTATTTTAAATTAATTAAGTTAAAAGTGTGTTAATATGTATTACCTTTATTTTAAAGTTTATTTTACATAAACTTAATAATGTAATTAAGTGGTAAAATTAATAAGATTAAATGTTTTTAAGGTTAATTAACTTAAAGGAGTAAGTTAATTGGTTAATGATAATTTATTCCAAAAAGTTATAAAATAAAGATTTAAATGATAATTAAGAGTTAATTACTTAATGACATAAATTAAGGTGATTAATTAACAAATAATTATTGAATGTGATTAATTTAAAGTAATTAATTATGGTATAATTAATTAATGAGAGTAATTAAGAGTTAATTAATGGTTAAAGGATAATTAATTTATGTAATTAATTAGAGAATTAATTACTTAATGTAATGATTAATTAAGGGGCATTTCACCAGAAGGACAAACTTTACAATCCAATTAGTTTCTAGGACACACATTCAAAGAAATTACTTTCAAGGCCAAAGTCAGCAGAATAATTACTTTCAAGGACAAAGTCAACGGTCCAATTACTTTCAAGGACATAATTTCATAGGTTTTTAGGCCCTAGAAACTAATTATTTTGTGTTTTGTCCTTGAAAGTAATTATTTCAATTCTGTGTCCTAGAAACTAATTCCACTTGCTAAAGATGCCCTTGTGGCTAATTTCCACATTAATTAATGTAATAAATTAATGAAGGTAATTAAAATTACTTAAGGTAAGTAATTAAATGATGGTTAATTAAATTAAGTAATTAAAGGATAATTAATTAATGTGAGGAATTAAGAGTTAATTAATTAATGATTTAATTAAATTAATTATTAATTATGTGAAATAAATCTTGCTATGGATGATTAAATTGTATTGAATATCTTTGGTGTGAACCTATCAAGTAAGGTCGAAACTTTTCGAGCGTAAAAAGACAGCTAGAAGCTCTTTTTCGGTTGTTATGTAGTTAAATTGAGCGTCGTTCAAAGTCATACTCGCGTAGAAAATGACATGAAGGATTTTGTTGATGCATTGTCGTAAGACAACACCAACCGCAAAGTTAGAAGCGTCACACATTATTTCGAAAGGAAGATCCCAATTGGGTATGCAAATGATTGGAGCAGAAATGAGTTCTTTTTTAAGACGTTCAAAAGAAGAGAGACAATCAGAATTGAAATCGAAAGGAACGTTTTTTCCTATAAGAGTAGTCAAAGGACAAGCGATTTTGCTAAAGTCTTTCACAAAGCATCGGTAAAAGCCAGCGTGTCCTAGAAATGATTGAATGTCCTTAACAAATTTGGGAATGGGTATGTTTGAAATTACATCAACTTTCGCTTTATTCACCTCAATGCCTTTATTTGAGATGATATGTCCAAGGACTATGTCTTGCTTGACCATAAAGTGGTATTTTCCCAATTCAAAGTCAAATGTTTTTATTTACATCGATTTAGAACCAACTCGAGATGATGTAAACAATTGGAAAAAGAATCACCAAAGATAGAGAAATCGTCCATGAAAACTTCTAGAAAGCATTCAATCATGTCAGAAAAGATGGCAACCATGCATTGTTGGAAAGTAGCAGGAGCGTTACAAATTCTGAATGGCAAATGTCGATACGCAAAAGTACCGAATGGACACGTGAAGGTCGTTTTCTCTTGATCTTCGGGAGCGATTGGAATTTGGTTATAGCTGGAATAACCATCAAGGAAACAGTAGAATTTGTGGCTGCCTAAACATTCGAGCATTTGGTCAATGAAGGGAAGAGGGAAATGATATTTTCATGTTGCAGCATTTAATTTTCGATAATCAATGCAAACACGCCAGCCAGTCTGAGTCCGAGTAGGAATTTCATTACGAACCGCATCTTTCATTTTTTGTTTAAGCCTCCATTGTGCATCGCGAGTGGGTTTTGCTTCGTCCATTAAGTGAATGCGATGTTGGACAATAGTAGGGCTAATTACCTTAATATCGGCAATGAACCATCCAATTGCTTCTCTGTTTTTCGAAAGAATAGAAATTAAGGAGGTTTCCTGATCAAGAGAGATAGTTGTAGAAATTATGATCGGAAATGTTTCGTTATCACCTAAGTATCCGTACTTAAGGTGATCGGGATGTGGTTTGAGCTCCAACTTCGGGAGTTTATCGATCAAAGAATTGGGTTGAGATTCAGACTCAACTTTAAGCGATTCAAAAGGAAGAGTGTATTCAATCCCATTGGGTATTTCGTGAAACAATTTTGTACTCATCCTTGCGTTCATCGTTAAGGTCAATCGTCCCGTTTTTTGAAGTTTTCATGAATGGCACTAACTTCCAACGTTTGGTCGCGAGGTTCATTTGATTGGCTTTCAAGATTGAAAATGTTGAGATCCAAAGTCATGTTTCCAAAAGAGATTTTCATCGTACTGTTGCAACAATTGATTAAGGCATTTGAGGTGGCTAAGAATGGTTGGCCTAAAATTAATGGAATATGACTCACGAGATTTGTCACGGGTTGTGTTTCTAGAACGACAAAATCAACGAGGAATATGAATTTCCCTACTCGAATGAGCACATCCTCGATTTCTCCTACGAGCTTCTTAATGGAACGACCGGCGAATTAAAGTGCGACCTTTGAGGGTTTGATCTCACCTAAGCCTAATTGTTCATACATGGATGAGTACGGAATCAGATTGACACTTGTACCTAAGTATATCAAGCATCTATTAATCGTCTTGTCTCCAATTGTACACGAAATCGTAGGGCAGTCAGGATCTTTGTATTTGATGGGCATGGATTGGGACAAGACTTAACTCAAACTAACAGCTAAGAGGATTTTTTTGGCACTTGAGTGTGTTTCTTTTGGGTACACAAGTCCTTAAGAAATTTCACGTAAGTGGGGACTTGCTGAATGATGTCAAGAAGCGGGATGTTAAATTTCACTTGTTTAAAAATTTCCAACATCTTTTCCATTCGGTCAGAGTATTTCTTAGGTCGAAGACGATGTGGAAATGGGTCGTGATACTCAGTAGGCGTGTCTACTTGAGTAGTAGAAGAAGAATTTTGATTGGCATTCGATTCAACGTTTGGCTCAACGTTCTGTTCTGATTCGTTTAAACTGTCGAGAGAGGTTTTCGGTAAATCGTTTGGGTTAATGACTTGATTATCGATTTGTTTACCGGAATGTAAAGTTGTGATAGCATTCAATTGGGTGTCGTTGCTATCTTGAACAACATGGGCTTGATTTGAATTTGCATTTTTATTTTTGGGATTTGGAATGGGCTAGCTTAGGAATGTTCCTCGTTCGCGTTCACTTACAAACGTGGCTAATTGACTCGTTTGCATTTCAAGTTTTGCAATCGATTGGTTTGTATTTTGCATATATAAGGTCAATAAATTTTGCAAATTGCTGTTTGAATGAAGGCTTTGAGTTGTTGCTTTAGCCAATATTTCAAGAGTTTTCTCAAGTGAACTTAAACATTTATCATCTTGGTGAGGATGAGCAGAATTTGGTTGAAAATTTGATTGTTGCGGTTGATTATGAGATAGACCCGCATAGTTTGGTTGAAAATGGTTGGGCTGATAGGGAGGATTCGAAGCATTATTCGGGAATGCTTGAGAATTTTGACAAACCGTATTCGTGTTGTGATTGTTTTGGTTCCAAGAAAAATTTGGATGATTTCTCCAACCAGGATTGTACGTTGGAGAAAATTGGTCATTTTTGGATTTATTGAATGCATTGATTTGTTCGACAGAATTGGGGCATTGATCGACTATATGATTAGGATCGTTGCATTTATAACACTTGCAAAGCTTGGTTCATTTGATTCGATGAGAAAACGTTATCGAATTTTTTAATCATTGTGTCGTTCTTAGCGTCCAAAGCCAAAGAAGATCCTATCGAGTGTGCGCTCGATCGTGAGCAAATTGGTTTTTCATTCGAACGTTCCCATTGGGATGAATTTTCGGCGAGGTTTTCAAGAAATTACCAAGCATCGTCGTGATGTTGGGCAAGAAAGTTGCCTTGGCACATTGACTCGAGCGTGGTTCGTGAGCTGTTTTCGAGTCCATCGTATAAGATTTGGCAAATCGTCAATTTTTTGAAGTTATGTTGTGGACATTTTATCAAAATCTCTTTGAATCTTTTAAAATATTTTCCGAATGGTTCACCCTTGAATTGATGAAAATTTACAATTTCGTTTCAGATTCTTCTCATTTTTTCAAAGGGGTAGAACTTTTTTAAGGAAGCCTTTACGAATTCTTCCTAAGTTTTAATTGATTTTGATGGTAACCTGTACAACCATTTTTCAGCATAATCCATAAGAGCAAATGGGACTAATCGAAGTTTGATTCGGTCATCGGAAAGTTGTTAGAGTTTAATGGTTGCACAAACTTGTTCGAATTTCGTCAAAATGATGTATGGATCATCATGCTCGAAATTGCCAAATTTCGAAAGCGTGGCAATTTGGTTCGAATGAATTTCTAAATGGTTTCCCGTAGGGGCGGTTAACGTGATGCAAGGTGGAATAGAAACTCTATCGCAAAAGATTCGTTCTCGTTCGCCATTTTGGGAGGATCGTCTGTTCGAGTTAAACGATTAATTATTGAGTCGCGAGTCCAACGATTTATTGTTCTGTCACAAGTCCAAGTACTCATGCACAAGTGAAAGTCGAGAAGGGAAGGAAGTTAGAATCGAGTTTAGAGAATGAAACAAGATTTGGAAAATGAAGTGAAATATTGTTTTGTTTTTGTAAAAGAAAGGAAACTATTTACTATGTGAAATTCATTTTTCAAAAGAAAAGTTTTATTTTTGATTTTTTTAGCTTTTCAAATTTTTATGTGTTTTTGTTTTTGTAAATTCCTTTTTTTTTGAATTTCCAGATTTTCAAATATTTATCAAAAGGTAATTTTTTTTTCAAAGGAAAGGAAAACAGATTTTTTTTTGTGATTAAAAACTAAGTTAAGTAAAATTTACAATTTTGGATTTTGTATTTTGTATATTTTTAAATATACATGAACTAATGCAACTAAATAAATGTAAAGGACTTAATTACAATTTTCTGTACTTAGTAGCTCCTAACCCAAAATTGTATAATCACACTTTGTCTTAAATTAATAAAAGTATTTCTCAACCAGGTAGCAGGCAGGGGTTATCGGTGCACCATGAATCACCGTAGCAATGCAACCGAAGGTTTAAGCACCTTTAGAGAAACAACCACTATAATATTTACGAATCACCGTAATATTTATAAATGGTTATTACTCTATCGTAGCCTAAACACCAAGAAATAAAATTGTTCAAAGAAGACAATTGTGAAGATACAATTAAACCATAGGTGAGCTCATGACACCCTTAAGTCGAATGTCTACCCTTTATTATTAGTCAAATTCTATGATGAAATGCGAATTGTGGGCTAAGGAAAGGGTGATGAAATCCCTCACCTTATGTGAATTGGGGTATGGCCCTTAGAAAATAAAACAAGATGAGATGAATGCAAAACAAAAATTAAACGTGAATTTACAATGCAACTAAAATGAAGTTTATTTTTTGTTTTTGTATTTTGAATTTTTTTTCTATATATATAAATGCAAGCAACCAACAATGCAATTCAAATAAAACAATGGAAAATGACACGATACCAGAGCGTGCAGATTATTAGCAAATTTTTTTAGCGGCGATATTTTAGCAATGCAAAGCATAGCAAGCAATTCTACTTGATTCTCTACTTTGGCTACCAGAAAATAAAAACAAGATATATACATTTTTTTGTTTTTTTTCAAACGAAGAAGTAAAACAAACCAAAACAAACAAAATAGACGAAAAAAAGCAAATTAAAACCCTTGTTTTCAATTTGATTATTCCTTTTTAAACATAAACTTAAACTAAAACTTAATCTAAAACTAAAACAAAAAAAAGTTTGAAATATTTTTTTTAAACTTAAACTAAAAGAACAAAAAGAAGACAAAAAAAGGAAAAAAATTGAAAACAAGCTCAAACTTTCAACCAGCTACTAAGAACCGAATCGCGTTTCAAACTAAAAGAATGCCACCACAAAACATATAACCTGGCCCAAATAGACAATAACCGTTAACTCAAAATGACTTATACGTGAACGCATTTAAAAAATTAAACAGCGTAGTCAATTCATAAAAAAATTATACAGCGAACGCACTCATTCATGAAATCTAATTCTAAATTCTCGATCCCACCGCGAAGTAAATGGAATCGATTGCAGGTTCGAAAGGGGGTGGTTACGGTCGATTTTTGAGACGAGATGAGGGTTGGTGCGATTTTGGTCGATTGGAGGACTGGCGATTGGGGTAGGGGTTCAACAATCGCGATGGTTCTAGTGGTTTTTGGTGATCAGAGAGTTGAACGAGTAGTAATTGAAGTGGTCGTGTGTGTGTGTCAGTGAACTGATGTAGAAGATTTGTTTGTGGTGGTCGAATCGAGGTCGACAGCTTAGGTGAATTATGATTGCGGTTGCGTGTAGGTTGTTGGTGAAGGCAGCAAGGGAAGCAGTTTTGTTATGCGGTTGTTTGGTTTCAAATTGGACTGTGACTTGATGATGATGATGGTAGAATTTAAAGTGGAAGGTTTTGTGATGGTTTATGCAGTGAGAAATGGTGAAGGATGATGGTCTATGTTGTGGTGAGTTTTGATGTAGAGCACTGTGTAAGTTTATCACAGAGTAGAGATGGTGGTTGAGGTTGTCTGCGATGTTGACGATCAGGTGATGTTGGGTGGTTCTGGTGGTGTGTGCGGTGGGAAGAAGAGGTTTCTGTAGTAGAAGAAGTTGAAATGGATTGATCGGTAGCAGTGAGTTTATGTAGTAACAGTTGAATGTAATGTGTAGAAGTTGTATGCGGAGGATATGGTTGCTGAATGGTTTTGATATGCACAGAAGTCAGGTATATATTTGCAGTTTTGATATGCACAGTAGCCAAGTATTTTTTTTCAAGTATTAGTGAAGAAGTGTAAGATAGTTGTTGATGTTGTTTTGTTTGCAAATGTCGAAGTCTGTTGTAATGGTTGGTTACACGGTGAAGGCATAGTTTGAAGTAGGGTGATTGGTTGTAAGTGGAGGTGTATGTGGTTGCTGTTGCAGAGTTGCTTTGTTGTTGGTTGGTGAGGTCGGCTTGTGCAGTTGTATGCAATTGTGTTGGAATTGTTGACAAGAGGTGGTTGGTGAGATAGATGAAATGGTTATGGCAATGAAGGTTGAAGGCTGTGGTTTGGAGTGTAAATTGATGAAAATGGAAGAGTGGTGATTGTGCAGAATGAGGCAGAGAGAAGAAATAAAATGAAATTTGTAAATGAAAATGTATTTGTAAATGAAATTTGTAAATGAAATTTGTAAACAAAATGAAATTTGTGAATAAAGAAGAAATAAAATGTTTTTTGTTTTTGTTTTGAAATTGTGATGTGTTGTTCTTTTTTAAATAGGAATGCAAAATGAAAATAAAACAAATGCAAACAAACACACCAACAAATGAAAGCAACACTCGCACAAACACTCAACAAATTTTTATTTTTTTAATATGCAAACAAAGATACAAAACAAACACACAAAAATCAGACAAAAATGATTCAAAGAATAGAAAACTAAAATCAAAGCAATTCCTTGGCAATGGCACCAAAAAATTGTTTAACGGCTAATCTTTATCGGTTTAGAAAATAGCCAAAAAAATTAAATAAAAATATACCGCAAGCGCACGGCTTAAAATTTTAGTTTGTGGCGAGTACGGTCGATCCGCGTGGAATGTTTAAGATTTTAAAACTTTCTAATCAACTAAATTAGACCAAAATGAGAGAGGATTGTTAACTAACAACAAAATGAAGCTAAAATTAGAATAAAAGTGGGATTAAGAACTATGAGATTAGAAAACAATTTAGAGGCAAATCCACTCTCATATTTTTTAAATCAACAAACAAACAATCTATTATTTCTATTTTTGATATTAAGTGAAATAATTATTGTATTTGTCATAAGTATGATTTATTTATGTTATTAATTAACATAACTTAAACCATCAAACTATAATACAGCAAATAAACCACTTATCAATTCTCATGAAAATGAAGCCAAAGGAAAACCCATTTTAAGTATGATCTATTTACTATTGTAATTAGTAATACAAATCTTCAAATTTTGTGTTTACTTTCATTTCAAAATCAAAAATAAATTAGCAAATATTGATGTAATTTGTGTTTATGTTGAATAAGAATAGCTCAATTTCATATGAAACATAAGCTATCAAACCCACTTGTACAAACTTACATCAAAATCCACTTTCATGAAGCACAAATAAAAGAGGTCATAAATCATAGAAATGTTGAAATTACATAAAGTTAGAGAGCTTCATTACCCCTAAATTGAAGGGGTTTAGCTAAGCATTTGTGTTATCAAATCAACAATTGTAAATTTCAATAGTAAAAATTAAAGAAATGGAAACTAAGAAAAGGAAGAAAAAGAGATTAACTACTAACTACTTGCTTAAAAAAATAAAGCTACACTACTTGCATGAATGAAAATCTAAGCTATAAACATGAAATGAAAGAAAGTATTGAAATAAACGTTAACATAAAAGTAAATAAAAGCATGTAGAAAAGAAAAGAGAAAGAGGCTTGGAAGCAATTTTTATTTCATGGAACATTGTCTTTACAACTTGCTTGCTAATTTTCTCAAGTAAAATAAGAGAGTAGGAAGATATTTACAAGTACATAAGAGGGCTATCTATACATGCATAAAACCCTAATTCAATTTTTAGGTTGCTTCCCAAAATACCCTTGTAGGAAGTGTGGCCACCAAGTTACCATTAGCCTCTAATTAATCCATCATCAAATATGCATGAATCTTTAACCTCCACTTAGTTGTTCATTAGCTCATAATTGTAAATTTAGGTAAGTGGGTAGGTCGGGTCCTCCATGATCATGAGCTTGAATTATTTCCCTCTTTATTCCTTTGTATTCATTTGTGCATGCATGCATCTTCATAAAACCCTCTTCCATATGCATCCAAATTCTTATAAAAATCATAAAAAAATGTCCAAGTAAAAATTCTCAAATCGACACATGCACAAAAATGACCATTTTCCCCCTGAATGAAGATGAATATACGATGATTTGACAATAATTGAATTTTGGTTTAAACATGTTAAAATGCCCAAATATGACATTTATTTAAATAAAAATAGATAAAATATGGATGTAAATATATGCACATTTACGTGCACATCAAATACCAAATATCAAATTTTCATTTCAAAAATTTTATTATTTATTTTCATGAAAAATTTAGTTAACTACGTTATTAAAAATCGTTCAAACTACTAGGTCATTACACTCCCCCCCTCTGAAAACTTTTCGTCCCTGAAATGGAACGAGATAGAAGAATAGAAGCAACAGAAAGGAAGATAAATTCGATATATATAGAACCAGATACAATAATTAATTCAAAATTTTAATGTCAATATCACTTAATTGACCATTCAATTTTTTTAACTTTAAAATTAATATTCCATATTTATTCACTTAACATATCTTGCAACATATATTAAGTGTATAAATATTTATTGTAACCACTCAAATTTTCATTTAAAAAAATTCCCTTAGCAAAATTTCATTTTTGGACATCTTATTACTTACATTTATATCGTATATTATTCAGTTACATATTCTCATTACATTCAAACTTTTTCCAGGTAAATTTTATTAATGTTTCCAAATGTAATTGAGCACTATACAAATTTACCTCTCATTTACAACATTTCTATTAAGCAAAAATTTAGTTTAAACATTTTTATTACTTAAGATTCATCTTGTATAACCTTCAATTACATATTCACATTAACATTTTAACTTTTTGAATATTTCAGGTAAGTTACATATGTTTTAGAATACAATTCAGTATTATACAAATAAATTTTATCCTAGTTTAACTGTTTCAAGTTATTTCAGTTTCATTTCTCATTTTAGACACTCCAATTATTCAAAAAAAATGCTTCATTTCAATGATGGAAAACAATCTCTTAACATAAAACTTAAGAGTTAAATTTCCGGTTTTACTTCAAACCATTTTGAAATAAATATATACATATATATATTTTTTACATCAAGTCATACTCAATAAATTCAAAACAAATCTATTTTTCAAAACAAAAGTGTAGCAAAGCTACTAAGTGGACTCCCTACTTTGGGACTAGAAAATGAATGTCGATGGTCCTGCAGTCATCATCGAAATTATTTTCCAGCAACATAAGAGGAGAGTACCGACTTACTTCTTCTAAAATTCTTTGGAAACAATTTCAATTTGAAAATACTTTCAAATGATATACTTTCGGAACTTTGAAAACCAAATTTTGGAAAGCACCGGAAATTAAATTCTCAAATTCTTAATTTTAAATTCATTTCATTTGAAATCAGATTTATAAGCCATGTTTAAAAATTTCATCTCCTTATAACATACAACAATAGTTAAAGGTTTAGGAATGTGACAAAACAATAAATGATAATATAGTATTATCATTTCTAACAACCAATTCATTCAATTATCTAATTTCAAAATTTTTTACATTTATATATAAAATATAATCATACACAAAATTATTTCATTTACCAATTTTGAAAACAATATTGTGTTAGTTTTCTCTGTTCAAGTGTTTAAGAATTCCTATTGATAGTGTTAGCTAGATGAATCGATCAAAACCCAAAATTCAAACTTAATAACTCAAAGAACACAATATAAAACATTTTATATCAATTACAAATACGTTCTTGATGATTCGACAATGGATTTTAGAATAAGGATAGAGATTCTAATTTAGAAGGACCCAAATCAAAGAGAATTCATGCTAAGAAGATAGGCTTGAAAGGAAGAAAAGATAATTAAGTTATAAAAGAGGAAAGATGGATAAACTTATATTAATCGCAGTGACCTTAACCGGGTCAACTTATACTCCATTTTCAGAAACAATGTGCCCAAAGAATCGGACTTCATCCCTCCAGAAATGGCATTTAGAAAATTTGGCTTTCAACTGATGACTCCTAAGAGTTTCCAGCACATAGCCCAAATGAGATTCATGCTCCTTCTCTGACTTAGAGAAGACGGGAACATCATCAATGAAAACCAGGACAACTTGTTGAGAACATCGTGGAAAATGTGATTCAATGAGATCGACGAAGAAGACAGGAGTATTGGTTAATCCAAAGTGCATGACTAACCATTCATAGAACCTATTCTCCATTCGGAAAGCTGCCTTGGAAATGCTCTCCTCGGCTACACAAAATTGGTAAAAACCGGTAGCAAGATCGAGCTCCAGGAATAAGATCGATGCGGAATTCAATTTCTGACTTGGGAGGTAGAGAAGTGACTTCACCATAAACATCTGGATAATCCATGACTATCAAGGTTGAGTCGAGATCACTAAGTTGAGAATCAAGTGAAAAGATAAAGCTGGCTGCAAAATCCTGAGGAAATCGACATTCGATCACAGGAGAATTACCATTGTCGTCTACTAAACAAACGGTTCGGGCTTTGCAAGAGAAAACAACATCATAACACTTAAACCAATCACCTCCAAGTAAGATATCAAATACATCAAAACTGAGGACATAGAAATCTCTGGTGAATCGACGCTTGTTGTAAAGGAGTTTTACCCCTTTACAAATCATACTAAGGTTGGCGGGACCGCCGATGTGATTAATTACACATAATGATGAAGTTGCCAATTGGGGTTGTAAGATGTGCTCAAATTTATTATAGAGATCAACAGAAATTGAGATATGGGATGCTCCATTATCAAGAAGAACATGAACAGGAAAAGTCAAGAATGAATTTTAGAACAAGGGTAAAGTTCCAAAATTCTAAAGAAATCCAAATCAAAGAGGATGCTAACAAAGTATTTCAAGCTCGAACGAGGATGATTCTAAAATTAATGTTACTCATTCTATGGTATTACTACCCTATCTCTAATGAGTTTTTACTCCATATGCTATGTTTGGCCCAAACCAGGGTTTTGATACCAACTGTAACAACCTACCATTTCAAAACATTCAAATCGACAATCATCCATACATGTCAGACTTTAATTGCTCAAAAAAACAGATTGTTAATTTATATTTGGAAAAATATAGCATATATAGTAAATAAATCAATCATAGAATCATAGACACAGAGTAATATAACAATAAGCAGCAAAAATAAATAAATAGTAGTTCATGAAGCTACTATAGAACATCAGAGTCTAAAAAAAATACAAAAGAAATCCTGAATACATAGAAGTCTCAATACATAAGAAAATGACAAGTCTGAACGTAAAAGTGGAAATATCTGGAAAAAAATGAAAGCTGAATAAATAAAAGATAGATCTCCAAGCAAAGCTCCAAGCTCCAATGGTGAGTCTCAAATGCTGTGACACTTAGTCAGACCTGAGCATAAAGCAAAACACAAAACACTCGAGTCAGGATTTACATTCTTATGCAAGTAAATCAACTCAACTGAATTGTCCAAGTGAAATGCAATATAACTTAAAGGGTGTTTGGGATTCTCATCCTTTAAGGATCTATGGAACTATCTAAATACATAGTACAATACGCTACATAGATAATGTATACAGTAAAGTAAAATACTAAAATAGCATTAAGGCATTACCCACATCCCTTTTAACACATTTTGTAAATGTCGTAGTCTATATAGCACTGTAATCTCCACCAAACCGGTGGGTTATTATGGAGCACTCCGTAGTACGAGACAAATCAAACCCGTAATGGGCTTGATAAGGCATGTGATAAGGCACGGGAGGCAATGCCAAGGGTAGGATACTACCGTTTTGTGAATCTGGACTAGTGGTAACGCACAACAGCTACTACTGCCCACCTCGAAACACACTCCCATAATCAAAGGTGCACCCAATCAAATCACAAAGTAATAGAATTGTATCGAAGAAGCATGCTCGATCCGAGGTGCGACCTCACTTGGTCCAGCATGGCTCCTGTTTTAGTCACATCAAGCTGACTCGAGGGGGTCAGGGCTGCGTTCATACCTCATACATTCGCTCGCCAACCATCTTCTACGTTTTGGATTCTTCACCACGTACACAGTTGTTAATGTGATTTTCGGTATTGGCAGAGAGTATGACAATATCTAATCCCGGTCTCTTTAACAACCGAACGATTATTTCACACCGTGGTCATTTTACATTTCAAACAGTTCATACTTTATATCAAAACATCATATTCGTTTCAAAAATCATATCACTTTCGAAATCATTATTCACCTTAAATCATATTCACTTCCAAAATCATAACAACAAAATATGTTAAACAATCACATCAAAGTATTCGCATTTAAATCCATTAAATCTAAATCATAAGGTTCGAACTTAAACAGTTTGAATATTGAAAGTAGTTTGTATATTGGAATAGTTATACATTAAAATAGTTTATATTTAAAAATAGGTTATAGATCAAAACAGTTTATATATTAAAAATAGTTTATATATTAAAATAGTTTATATATTAAAAATAGCTTATGTATTAAAATATATACATATTTAAAATTGTTATAAATTTAAAATAATATATATTAAAATAGTTTATATATTTAAAAGAGTTTATATCGAAAATAGTTTCAAATTAGAATTGTTTCTTCTCATTCACAAATAATTCAAATCAACCTTAATTCCCAAATTCAATTTAAATCAATCTCAGTTCAGACATTGGTTAACATTGGTTTATACCCTATTACATTAATATTCTCCAATTTCATCTAAATTTCCATTACCGTAATTACATTTAATTGCAATTGATTTCCAATTTAATTTAACAGGCTAAATAAATAGGTAACATATAATAACTGTCCTCATTAACTTTTGTAACGATCCCTTTTTAGCCAAATTTAATTTGGTAATTAAAATAAATTTTAGAATTTAATTGTGGATTAATTTGAAATATTTCCAAAATATGTGTTTATTTACATATATATAGATTATAAATAAAATTTTGATTTGGAAATTCAAAAGTAAAAATCTTATAAAATAAATTGGATTTAAAACTTTATATTATATATATGTATATGTGATTATTTATTAGTTTTAAATCATTTTCTTTAAAGATTATATAAATATAAACATATTACAAAATTTATAAAATATAACACATATTAATATGAAAACATAAATATATATATAAGGGTTTAAAACATAAAAATACTTTGTTATGACATTTGTAAAATAAGGATTTCATGCATAAACAAGTGGAAGCATAGTATAACTTGAAATCACAAGTAGCACATAATTTATTTTGAAATTGAATTATATAATATAATGTATAAGAGTAAAACCAGGCTAATGTATATTTTATCAAATCTTCTTTCATCTTCTCAAAGGCTTGGCGACAACGTGGATCAACTGGAGGCAATCGCGGGTGGGGGAATAGAAGCTGGGTGTCATGATGTTGCTCTGGATGAGGCGGCGCATATTCTGGTGTTGGTAGGTGGTGGCGCGGAGTGGTTTTCTTCGATCGAGTTTTGGTTCCAGGTGCTCGAATTGGTTCGAGTTCGATTGGCCGTGACGCTCGGTTATCTGGGTATTCGTGGCGACTGAGGGGAGGAATGACGATTTGATGGTGGTCGTAGCACTGGTTGGAGGTGACCAGGATTCGTGTGCACGTACACATGTGTCATTCGTGTACGTTAGTGCTGGGTTGATGAGGGATCAGAGAAGAAGGTTTTAGCTCAGGGACGTGTGTGTGTAGTTGAGTGGTTTGCTCGAGTATTTGCTAGGGAATTTTGTAGTTTGGCTCGGGTTGTTTTATTTTTGTTTTTGTTAACCGGGTTTTTAAAAAAAAACTTGATCGGGTTTTAAGGCAAAAGAAAATTTTTAGCCAAGTTTTAAAAGTGTATTTAAATAAATGAGTTTTCAAAGGAATGATAACCAAGTTTTCAAATAAAAGTATTGATCAAGTTTTTCAAACAAGTTTCAAAAATATAAATTATAAAGACAAATGTTTTTTAATTTAATTTGCTTTGATTTGGATAATTTAAAATATTAGGTTGATAATTTAATTAAATCTCTAATTGTTTTCAAAATAAAAGGATGTGATTAAGTAAGTAATTAAAGATAATTATTGAATGAAAATGACTAAAATGATAATTACTTGATGGAAGTAATTAAAAGGATAATTACATTATGTAATTAATTAAGGGATCATTAATTTGTAACTAAAGGATAGTTAATTACTGAATGAAATTAATTAAAGGTTAATTACTTAATGTAATTTATAAAAGATTATTACTTAATGTAATTAAGGGATAATTACTTAATGTGATTACTTAAAGAATAATTAATTAATTAAAGGTTAATTAATTAATTAATAATAGGTTAATTAATTTATGATTAAAGGATAATTGATTAATGATTAAAGGTTAATTAATCATGTAATTATATGATAATTACTTAATGTAAATAATTAAAGGGTTAATTTATTAATGTTATTAACTCGAAGTTAATTAATTAATTTAGGGATAATTAATTAATGTAAGCATTTAAGCATTGATTTATTATTTTCATTAATTAAGTAAAATAATGACAATGGTTTGTAATTTGTTAATTAAGCAGGATCAGATAATGAATTCATAAGTAATTGACTCATTTTGAGTTAATTAAATTAACTATAATTATGGGATTAATTAATCTTGCTTATGATTGATAAACCTGAATTGAATGCCTTGGTTTGTTTGAATATCTCTGATATGTAATTTGTGATGCTCTGTAATATGAATTGTTTTGGATCGAGCTGTAATAAATTGTGTGTTATTTATTTGTGATGAATTTACATATTTATCCGTGAACGGAAGATAAGCGTTATAGGATTATACCGCTAATTGATATTGTTGTGCCTGGATTTATGATGGATGGATTATATTGGTTGTGATATTTTATTGTTGCCTGTAAAGACCCTGGACAACACACACACACAAATATGGATTTCACAGGAAATTGGTTGTCATGGATATTTTGAAAATGGTGAAAGAAATTTAAAGTTGAATTTTGAATCCAAAATGGTTTGGAAGTGAAATTGGGTTAAATATGAAAAGCTTTTGAAAAGGAAGTTTTGAAATTAAAATGATTTTGAATTTGAATTCAAAGATTAAAATTGAATTCTATATTTATAAATAAGTTTAAAGTTTGAGATTTCTTCCAACATTCTTATTTATAATTTAATTTGATTTCTAGAAATGTTAGACTTAAAAGATGAATTCTGAGAAATAATATTATTTTATTTTTAAAAGGAAACTATGGTTTACAAAGGGTTATACCGGGTATAAAATGTATATATATGGATTTTAAACCATTTTTAAAGTATTCTAAAAGAATTATTTTGAAATTTAAATTTAACTCAAATATAACTTGCCAAGGTTATGACAGTTCATTGATTTTCCGGTTGTATACTTTAAAAGGCTATAAATTGGGCAAATTTAATCGGATTTGCTATAACTACAGCATGATAGGGGGTTCTCGCTCGGTGTTTGGTGGCGAGCAAGAGACTCTTACCCCTACATGTCCCTGGGGAGGGGTTGGCTAACCAGGTTGGTTGAGTGTCGAGAGGCTAGCCGTAAAAGCAAATTTGAGGTAACAATGTGTGCCACGACAGAGCTAGGATGGTTGAAAAGCCTACCAGTCGAGATTGGCCACTGTCGATGGTTGAAAAGCCTAGACTATGACAAGTGGTATTAGAACTAACGGTTGAGTAAGAACTTTAGCTTTGGAGTATAACTCATTAGGTGAGATTATTCTTAGGAAAAATAAAAAGTGGAAATTCAAGAGACAAGCTTTAAAAACTTATGACTTTTCATTTGCCTAGTCTCTTCATTTTCTTTGGCCGTTCCTTTCTTTATTGTAGCTGTGTATTCGTTACTTCATTTCACGTGAAAAAAACTTCTCATTCCATTAAAAGTTGCCCAATTCATTTCTAAGAATTTTTGGTAATGGCTTCTTCTTCTTTTTTCTACTTTTTCTCTTCACTTTTTCCATTAATTTTTTCTTGTTTTGCCTTGATTTATTCTCTTCCTTGTCCGACCACCACTTCCTTCCCCACATCATCCACGGCCTGACCTCTTCTTCCTCTGACTAGCAAGTGCCATGACCAACCCATGAACAAAACTCCACAAAAATGTTTGCAAACCTCTCCAAAATTGCCTAGCTGAGCCCCTTAGCCACCACCACCTTCATTTATTTTTCATGGCCACCCCTTAGCCGCCACCACCACCAGCAAGTACACCACCTATGAACATCACCTTACCCTTTGACCTGGCCTGTAGCAGCCTCTGGCCGAACCCCATAGCCATAGTCCGAACCTAAATGGTGACCAAAACCCCTCCTTTTAGCCTTATCTCTTTGTATTCCACCTTGTAACTCCAAACTCTTCCTTTTCTCAAGCCTAGCCGTGCATTTGTGGTCCAAACCAGAACATTTTCCACCAATATACACGTGTGGCCGAGCCCTTAGCATGTATGGCCGAGCATACATGGAGTTGTGGTCAAGCAAATTTGATTAAAAGCTTGGTGATGTCTTTTGTTTATTCCTATTTCAATTTGTCTCAATATAAATTTTGGTATTGTATTTATATTTATATTTTGCTTTGTTTTATTTTTGAATATAAGATTAATATCTTGGCTCTCTCCACTCATATCAAAAGTTGTGCTATCGTGCTTTCTGGATTTTTGTTTGTGTGTTTGATTTGCTAACTAAAGCGTAAAAAGGTGAGTATTCACACATGACATTTATACTTATATAATTTGTGAAGTGGCAACAAGTGAATGTGTAGAAACTATTTGTAACGACCCGTAAATTTCAACTGTTTTAATAACGTAATTAGTTGAAATTTTGTGAAATTTTAAACGATAAAATTTTGAAATATAAATTTGATATTTGGAATGCGTCTAGTTAAACATAGCAACTGGTAAATTTTCGTCCGAAAATATGAAAGTTTATTTCGCGCGTAAATTTACTTCAATTTAATCAGTTAAAAAGCGATGAAAATAAAATGTTTTCGAAACCTAAATATTTTTACATAGAAAAATTCTAAACCATCTTCTGAGAAAACGCTATTTTTCGTTTTTCAAAATTCGGACATCTTTAGCTCCGTCGATCTTATTTTCTTACGTTTTTCTCGCATTTTCCGCTGGTAGAAAATTCGAATTTTTATAATTCAATCATACCACTGATATCTATATACCGTTTTGATCATCTTGTCGTACTGATCTCCACAGTATATTCATCCCTGTATTTCAATGTCCGTTAACGCAAAGAAAACCGCGAACAGCCGTATCGATTGCGAGTTCAACCTTTTAATAGTTATGTCCTTTCAAATTTCAAACGGCTCGATAAGGCAGCCACGAGCGTTCATTATAGCATTTATTATTTCCTAGAATTTAGCCGTCCGCCATTTCAAAATTTTATAAAACGTATTAAATCAGTGTACTCTTTGTATTCATTCCTTTTAACGGTTCACTTCCATCTACTTTTATAACTTCAGTTTTCCATTTCGTTTTATTTTATTTGCAAAGCTTCTCTCATTCTCTTTCTATGGTCATTCTCGTGCTATACCATTTCCATCCATTGAAATTTGATTAGTCCTTCCACACTCCTCCGCCTATGCTTGTTCCTGCCTCAAACCCACATATGACATCCCTCAGCCACCTACACCAAACGCAGCCGAGACCCCCTCCATTTTCCCACTGCCGAGAACCCTCAACAGCTCCGCCTCCTCTCTCCATGTCAGACACAACTCCACGTCACTTTTTCCCCACTGACCAATCCACTGGCCGAAGCCTTCCTTGACCGCCTGCTCTTTCCCCTCCTCGCCACACTGAACCCATCCCCTACCCACCACCTCAATGACCGAGCCTCCGTGCCACGCCACCCTTTTAACCCATGCTCGCCCTCCACCTCCAACACCTCATCGAATACTACACCTCAACCTCAACCTCACGAGCACCTACAACCGCCACTGACAGCCTCCACCTAGTTAGCTCGATTCCTTGAACTGCCTTCAACCATGGCCGAGTACCATGAGGTATATACCAGTTTGTATGTGTGTATATATATATAGTTTATATAAGTGTTTATTTATTTTCTGTAAGAGTTTACATATTATGTTCTGATTGCATTTATATTAGTACTTTGTATTATATGGGCGAAAATGGCAGTATGAATGTATAAGTTAGTATGTGTATTTGTTAGTTATATACATACGTTTGTTAAATGATTTATATATATACTTATATCCTTATAGCCTGCATTCGTTTAATTTGTGAGACCTGTTTCATTTATATGGCTGAAAGCAAAGGTTGAGATATGTATGTTTACAGGTATATCTAATATAAGTCTATATGTAACTAGCATATGTGCTAAACTGAGGCCTACTTTGCTAAAAGATGTTACGTTTAAATGTCTATGAATGTAGAGTAATATAAAAAAAATTATATTTATCAACCGCTGTTATGTAGGTTATGAAAATAATAATGGCAATATAGTAAGTTTATGTATGTATATGTATTAGTTACAGCTTTATATATATTGGTTATATACATGTCAGGTTAGTTATATATGCGTTGTTTAATTTCTATATAAGGTTGTGGCAATGTATTGATATATATATATATATATATATATATATATTTATACATACCTGTTCCACCTGTGTTATATAATGAAGATTTCTTTATATAAGTCTTTTCCAAACTGCTGAGTTGATTGTATAGTTTTATAATTGATTATTATTTATATATAACCTATCTTTTATATAAGGCACAAGTATATGTTTGTATGTATAGTTTTGTTCTGAATATAATACATGTTATAGGTTTTAAAAACATGATTTTCATTTTATAAGTTTAAATTTTGATTTCAGGTATTGATTTAAGATATAATTTATATATCTATATACTTTGATCTTAACATTTGAGTTTTAAGCATAATGATTTTGAATTATATTGTTAATATTTGTCTTAAGTTAAAATATTGAAATTATATATATATATATACATATTATAATAATGTATATATTTTCAGTTTATATCAAAACTGACTCGATTCGTTTCACCGATTCCTGTTATCAGCTTTGTCATCAAATTCGTGCCAATCTTGCTTTGTTTGGAATTCATGCTTGGATTCGTAACTCATCCGATTCGCGCCCATCTCTCTAGCCTCGGAAGGTGAGCAATCACTCACGATTAACGTTCTTTTATTTATTAAATTTGATTTCAATTGAAACGACAATTGAAATATGATGCTGTTTGATATTTACACTGTTATTACCTGTATCAGTTTCATCTGTGACATCTGACACCATTATCTATTATATATGCAATGATAATCCAGTTTGGTTGTTAAATGATTGATTGTTTGATGTTTATATTGGACGTTAAATTGTTAATGATGTAAGTGATAAATAATTTGAAATTGAAATTGACGTAGGATAGTTAGTGTAACGACCCGTATTTTACGGATCGAAAAGTTCGTAAAAATCTGAAATTCTTAGCGTTGTTAAGTCGCTTCAGATTTTGGGCAGAATTTTGTTCAAGTCCTAAGTCGTGACCGAGTTAAGGAAATCGGCGAGTTAAGCGATAGGTCGACTGGGCGAGTTAACGACCTAAGAGATAGACGACCTATGGAGGCTGGGTAGCAGTGGAGCGACTTAAGAGCTTAGGTCGTGTAGGAAGTAAGTTGTGGGGTGGCTTAGGTCGTGGGATAGGAAAGGTCGAATGAGCGACTTAAGGTAGTGGGCGACCTAAGGAATGGGATGACCTATAGAAGTTGGTGACCTAGTAGACTGGACGAGGTAAGGGTTTAGGTCGTAGAGGACCTAAGAGATAGCACGACCTAAGAGTTAGCGGCATAGGAAGCTTTGCGAGTTAACGACCTAGGAGTAGTAGTTAGGTCGTAAGCGACCTATAGAGTGCTTTGATAGTTAGGTCATAAGCAACCTAAGATGGTTAGGTCGTCCAAACGACTTAAGTGTTAGGTCGTAACCCAGCTAGGTCGCATGAGTTGCTAAGTCGTGGCATTTTTAGGTCGCGACTCATGGTAAGTCGTAGGTCGAAGGGTTGTTAGGTCGCGTCCATATGCTATGTGTTAAGTCACGAGCGACTTAGGAGTTGGGCTGCTAAGTTATAAGTCGTAGACTGGTGGGTTTTGATAGGTCGTAGGTCGCAGGGCTCTATAGGTCATGGACGACCTAAAAGTGGACGACTTAAGGAGGATTTCAGCTATAAATACTCGTCCATTCCTTCATTTTTGGGATCCGGATTTCGAAGCGACGAAGTGCTGCCATTTTGAGAGCTCGACTTCTACACTTCTTCACTTCTTTTCTCCACTCTAATCTAGTGATTCCATCCATCCAAGTTGAAGATCAAATTGAAGATTCAAGAGCTTAGATTGAAGATCTACATCCATTGAAGTGAGATTTCATCGTTTGAAGCGGATTGGTGATAGATCGAGCTAGATCCTTCGCTGTCCAGATATGAAGCGTGTTGATTTGGGGTTGTTTAGGTGATTTGGTGTGTGGTGATTATCTCTCACACGGATCCAAGGGAGTATATCGGATCGTTGGCTTGATTTGGTGTTAAAGTAAAGATTTCCATGCATTTTCCTAATCATATATGTAGATCCATATAGATCCATTGTCCATGATGATTTGATATCCATTTCACTACATGTTAATCTTGATGAATAGATCGAGCTAGATCCTTCGCTGTCCAGATCTGAAGCGTGTTGATTTGGGGTTGTTTAGGTGATTTGGTGAGTGGTGATTATCTCTCACACGGATCCAAGGGAGTATATCTGATCGTTGGCTTGATTTGGTGTTAAAGTAGAGATTTCCATGCATTTTCCTAATCATATGTGTAGATCCATATAGATCCATTATCCATGATGATTAGATATCCATTTCACTACATGTTAACTTATGCAAGATCATTCATCAAGATTATAGAGACATTGCTCATGTTTTCATGCTTGTTGCACTTTTGACTCTTTAATTACGAAATTGCCATTGTTGTTATAATTGTCTATTTAGATCATATTTGAATGCTTGTTTACTTGGATTAATGTCTAATTTGATTGATTGCTATGAATTAGATGATTGATGACTTGATTTAGACCGAAGATGATTCAAAAGCTAAGAGAAAGGCTCTTGAATTGGGAAAGCTGCTCATGGCATATGTAGCGGATGGTGAAGCTCTTATGCTTAGATTTGATGATGATGTTGAGATGAGGCTTTGCGAGGATGTGATGGAGCGAGGCATGATATGAGATAGTCTTGGTCTAATCTAGATGGGATCATTCCAAGCATGTTGATAACTCGGTGATATGGTTCGAGTTGAGGATAATGGTTGGCTCGAGAGGCGCTTGAGCTAGTATGAAAATAGTCGTCGAGGAGGATGACTAGAAGGCTGAGATCTCATCGTTGTTGAAGGTTCTAGCATGCTCAAATCAAGAGTACGTTGGGTAGATTCGATAGTCCCTGAAGGCTAACGATTGATAGTCAAGTACTCTGGGCAGATTCGATAGTCCTAGGCACGGGTCACGATGACGTGCAGAGTTATGTCTAGAACCGGGGTTTCCATTAGTCCTTGACGGACGACTGAAAGAATGTGCCGGTCATTCAATTAACGATGATATCAAGGCAATGATAACAGTGATAGCTAGAGTCATGGATGTTTAGTTGTATCGTCATTCGGTCTCAAGAGCGGTATTTTCTGGGTGCTTATCTGATCTTGGTTTAGGCCTTGAGGGTTTGTACTTGGAAAACATCGCCCTTGACTCGAGTGATAATTGCTTTACCTTAAATTGTGTGCTTTGCTATGTTTGCTTCTACTTAGTGTGTGTTTGGGGGCTATCACTGTAGAAAGAGGTGGAGTGGGAGGGTTGTATTCCTATTCCTGTTCCTTTATGCTCTTTTGGTATGTTGTTAGTCAATTTACTGCTCACTAAGACTGTTGTCTGACTCAAGGCTTTATGTTTTAATTCTTATTGCCTTGGGCTGTTCGTCCATTTTGGGACGGGCAGACTAGGTAGCAGGTGACAGGTGCTGTTCTTGCTTTCTACGAATGCTGATGTCGAAGACGAGCTGGAGGCTTGCATATTATCTTCTTACTATATGTACTAGATGTTCCGCTGCTTGTATATTCTCTGAGTGTTATGTAGTGAGGCTTGATGTATTGACTATCCAGATGTTTGTATTCAACTATTATGAAGTTTTATTGATGAGATTCTATTCTGTGAAGCTTCACTATGTATATGTTCTATTGTATTTTGTCCATGCGCTGTGAGTAATACGATAGATTCTGCTATTTTTAATTTAACCTGACAATCATCCATGGCTGCCTGGCACGCTTTACAGCGCACTTTCTCTAGGTTTAGTGCGGGGGTTATGGGCGGTCGTCACATTTGGTATCAGAGCATTGGTTAATCGATTTTACCCAACGCTCGCTGACGTAACTACGTATGAGAGACGTAATTGTATTTTGATGGATGATTACTATATATAATATAGTAGCTTAGTAGAGTTTAAGTCCTTTATGCAGTTGTTTCTCTAGGTGTGCTAATCATTCCTTTTTATAGATATTGAGAATGAGTCGAAGAGGGAGACCAGCTGCTAGGGAAGGCCGTGCTACTGAAGGGGCTGCTGATTACGCTGCTATGTTCGAAGCAATGATGACTTCGATCATGAGAAGGATGCCAGCTCCAGGGCCATCAGTGGATGTTGGAGTTCAAGTCCAAACTCCAAGACCGGTGGATTTTGCTAAGTTGTGTAAAGACTATACTGCTCTTGGGGGAAAGGTTTTCTTGGGAACAGAACCAACCATTGAGGTCCAGAGGTGGATAGATGCTTGTAGAAGGATCTTTGGTGACTTGGGAATTGAGGATGTAACTAAGAGGAAGTTAGCATCGAGGCAGCTTCAAGGAAGAGCTTCTGATTGGTGGAACTCTATCACTATTGATACTCCGGAGGAAGAGATTACTTGGGAGCAATTCCAAGTCAGATTTGAAGCTAAGTTCATTTCTACAGCTCAGAAGTCTGTTCTGTTCAAGAAGTTTGTGGAGCTCAAGCAAGGTGGAAGACCAGTTCTTGAGTATGTTTCTGAGTTTGAAGCTTTGTCCAAGTATGCCTGATCATATATTGAATCTGCATATCAGAAGAATGAGAAGTTTGTGACAGGCTTGGACAGTTATCTTGGGAGGCAGTTGGTGGATCATTTGGACGATTCATTTGAGAAGCTTATGGAGAAAGCTCTTAGGCATGAGAGTCTGTTTCCTAAGGAAGGATCTGTTGTTGCTGTGACCAGGGGAGAGTCTAAACCACAGCAGGGTGGAGACAAGAAGAGGAAGCAGCAGCAGCAGAAGGGTATGGATGGCCAGAAGAAGCCGAAGGGCGAAGTGACTTGCTACAATTGTCAGCAGAAGGGCCATTTCTCTAAGGATTGTAAGAATCCGAAGGTGCCGATGAAGTGTCACAACTGTGACAAGCCGGGGCATATCAGGAAGAATTGTCCAGAAACGAGGAGGGACAAGCAGATTGTGCAAGCTTACGCTTTGGGGGCTGTTCCATCGTCTTCGAAAGCTCCTACCGCAGAAGAGAAAGGAAAGAGTGTGGTTGTTCAAGGTACTCTTTCCGTATGTGGTGTTCCAGTTAGAGTGTTGTTTGATACTGGGACGTCGCATTTGTTTGTTTGTAGTGATCTTGTAGGCCGGTTAGGTTTGGAACCGGATATCGTTGATAGGCCATTGGTTGTGACTAATCCAGTTGGGGGTTCGTCTTATTTGTGTATGTTATGCCGTGGTCTGATTGTGTCGAGTCATGGTTGCTCTTTTGTTTGTGATTGTTTTGTTCTGAACTTTGCGGGGTTCGGAATTATTTTGGGTATGGACTGGCTTAGGAAGTATGCAGCAAAGGTTGATTGCGAAAGGTTGGAGGTGACAGTTGAGAATGTGGAGGGGCGAAAGATTGTGATATGATGTAAGCATGAAGAAGGCGTCTTCATGAGCTTCATGTATTTGCTAGTTATTCCACGGGATGAACTGTCATCGGTGCCAATCGCAAATGGATTTGAGGATGTCTTTGACGAGGTCAAAGGGTTACCGCCTCATAGAGAGATCGAGTTTCGTATAGATCTAGTTGAAGGAGCCAGACCTGTTGTGATGCCTCTTAGGCGAATGGCGCCTAGGGAACAGCAGGAGTTGAGGGTGCAGGTTGATGATCTTTTGCAGAAAGGATTCATTCGGCGTAGTGTGTCCGAATGGGGTGCACCAGTTGTGTTTGCAACCAAGGCAGATGGGTCATTGAGATTGTGTGTGGATTATCGTGAGCTGAATAAAGTGACTAAGAAGAACAAGTATCCATTGCCGAGAATAGATGACTTGTTTGATCAGCTTCACGAAGCGAAGGTGTTTTCTCAGATGGATTTGGCAACGGGATTTCACCAGTTGAGAGTGGCTAAGGATAGTGTGCCGAAAACTGCTTTTAGGACACCATCCGGTTTATTTGAGTGGCTGGTAATGCCGTTTGGATTGACAAATGCGCCAGCATATTTTGTGGATCTTATGAATAGAGTGTTCAGAGATTAGTTGAACAAGTTCGTGCTTGTGTTCGTGGATGATATTCTGATTTATTCCAGAACTGAAGAAGAGCACAAGACGCACTTGCGTACTGTTTTGGAAATCTTACGAAAACATCAGCTGAAGCCTAAGTTTTCGAAGTGTCACTTCTGGAAGAGTGAAGTGAGGTTCTTGGGCCATGTTATCTCTGGAAATGGAATAGCGGTTGATCCCGCTAAGGTGGCAGCAATCCAGGATTGGGTTAGACCTAAGAATGCATCTGATGTGAGAAGTTTTCTTGGATTAGCAGGATATTATCGACGGTTTATCAAAGACTTCTCCAAGGTAGCTGCACCATTGACAGGATTGACGAAAAAGAACCAAGTGTTCAGATGGGAAGATAAGTGTGAGCAAGCCTTCGGAATCCTGAAAGAGCGACTGACAAGCACTCCTGTTTTGACTATTCCAAGTGGGAATGATGAGATGGTGGTTTACACCGACGCATGTGGTACTGGACTAGGAGCAGTGCTAATGCAGAGGGATAAAGTTGTTGCGTATGCGAGTCGACAACTGAAGCCGCATGAAAGGAATTATCCGACTCATGATTTGGAGTTAGCGGCAATTGTTATTGCTCTGAAGATGTGGAGACATTATCTATTGGGGGTTCGATTCGAGTTGTTTACAGATCATAAGTCGTTGAAGTATCTTTTCTCCCAAAAGGATTTGAATCTTCGGCAGCAACATTGGCTAGAGTTTTTGGCATCATATGATTTTGGTATAGCTTATACTCCGGGAAAAGGTAACGCGGTGGCAGATGCGTTAAGTCGAAGACATGCAGGATTGGGAGCCATGTTTTCAGAATGGAAGAATCTCGAGTATTTAGCTGGATTTGACTTCAGGCCTAGATGTGAATTGGAACCTGAGATGTTAGCAAACTTATCGATAAGACCGACTCTTGTGGAAAGGATTGGCGAGAGCCAAAAGCAAGACGATAAGATTGTCAAGATTATCCGTGATGTGGAATCTGGAATGGACCCAGAAAAGGATAAAGGATTCGAGGTCGATCGAGAGCGTTGGCTTCGAAAGCAAGGGCGATTAGTTGTTCCCGATATAGATGAATTGAGAGATGAAGTTCTGAAGGAAAGTCATCACTCGAAGTTGACAATTCATCCAGGTGGAAATAAGATGTATCGGGATATGAAGAGAACCTATTACTGGGAAGGTATAAAGAAGGATGTTGGAAATTTTATTTCCAAGTGTATGAACTGCCAGTTGGTAAAAGCCGAACAGAAGAAGCCAAGTGGATTGCTTCAGCCATTAGAAGTTCCTACATGGAAGTAGGAACAAATATCGATGGATTTTATTGATGGACTACCTAGAACAAGAACGGGAAATGAAGGGATTTGGGTCATCGTAGATCGTCTGACTAAGAGTGCAAGATTCATTCCTGTTCGATCGACTAGGACTGCATCAAAGTTGGCTGAGTTGTATGTTAAGTGGATAGTTCGATTCCATGGTATTCCGAAGAGTATAGTGAGCGATCGAGATCCATTGTTCACTAGTGGATTTTGGAAGAGCTTCCAGGAAGTTTTGGGAACCGAGTTATGTTTGAGTAAAGCTTATCATCCTCAAACAGATGGTCAGACCGAGAGAGTCAACCGAGTTTTGGAAGATCTCCTCAGAGCTTGTGTTTTGGATTTCGGAGGATCATGGGAAGATCATCTTCATTTGGTGGAATTTTCGTACAACAACAGTTACCAGTCAAGCATTGGTATGGCACCGTATGAAGCGTTGTATGGAAGACCGTGTAACTCTCCGACATGTTGGTTAGAGACCGGAGAAAAGTTGATGCTTGGGCCAGAGATGATTCGACAGACTTCGGATTTCATAGTGATCATTCGGCAACGAATGAAGGCAGCCCAAGACCGTCAGAAAAGTTATGCCGATAAGCGTCGTAAGGATTTGGAATTCAACGTTGGTGATATGGTTTTTGTGAAGATTTCTCCACTGAAGAATGTTATTCGATTCGAGAAGAAAGGAAAACTGACTTCGAGATTTGTTGGACCATTCCCGATCATCGAGCGAATTGGAAAGCTCGCCTACAGATTGGAGTTACCAGATAAGATGTCGAGTGTGCACAATGTTTTTCATGTATCATATCTACGGAAATATGTGCACGACTCGAATACAGTGGTTTCTGCTGATAGCTGTGAAGATTTCGAAGTTGATCCAGTCGATAGGAAACCTCGTAAGCCGCTTCGTGTTGTGGAAACCGACACGAAACAGCTTTGGAGGAAGGTAGTTAAGTTACTCAAGATACAATGGAGTGATGATGATAACGACTGTACGTGGGAGGTGGAAGAGAGGATGAAGGCAGCTCATCCTGAACTCTTCAAGGTATGGCCCTAAGGTGTCGTGTCATCTCACGATATTGTAACTTGTTCTGGTTTTAGAATTCTGCATGCTAAGCTAGAATTGGATGCATGGTTTGTTGATTGCTATGGATGGTAGGCGTGCAGAATAGTCTTTGATTGCTTTGTTTGTTTGGAATTTCGGGGGCGAAATTCCTAAGGGGGAGAGAATGTAACGACCCATATTTTACGGATCGAAAAGTTCGTAAAAATCTGAAATTCTTAGCGTTGTTAAGTCGCTTCAGATTTTGGGCAGAATTTTGTTCAAGTCCTAAGTCGTGACCGAGTTAAGGAAATCGGCGAGTTAAGTGATAGGTCGACTGGGCGAGTTAACGACCTAAGAGATAGACGACCTATGGAGGCAGGGTAGCAGTGGAGCGACTTAAGAGCTTAGGTCGTGTAGGAAGTAAGTCGTGGGGTGGCTTAGGTCGTGGGATATAATAGGTCGAATGAGCGACTTAAGGTAGTGGGCGACCTAAGGAATGGGATGACCTATAGAAGTTGGCGACCTAGTAGACTGGACGAGGTAAGGGTTTAGGTCGTAGACGACCTATGAGATAGCGCGACCTAAGAGTTTGCGGCATAGGAAGCTTTGTGAGTTAACGACCTAGGAGTAGTAGTTAGGTCGTAAGCGACCTATGGAGTGCTTTGATAGTTAGGTCGTAAGCAACCTAAGATGGTTAGGTCGTCTAAACGACTTAAGTGTTAGGTCGTAACCCAGCTAGGTCGCGTGAGTAGTTAGATCGCGTGAGTTGCTAAGTCGTGGCATATTTAGGTCGCGAGTCATGGTAAGTCGTAGGTCGAAGGGTTGTTAGGTCGCATCCATATGCTATGTGTTAAGTCGCGAGCGACTTAGGAGTTGGGGTGCTAAGTTATAAGTCGTAGACTGGTGGGTTTTGATAGGTCGTAGGTCGCAGGGCTCTATAGGTCGTGGACGACCTAAAAGTGGACGACTTAAGGAGGATTTCAGCTATAAATACTCGTCCATTCCTTCATTTTTGGGATCCGGATTTCGAAGCGACGAAGTGCTGCCATTTTGAGAGCTCGACTTCTACACTTCTTCACTTCTTTTCTCCACTCTAATCTAGTGATTCCATCCATCCAAGTTGAAGATCAAATTGAAGATTCAAGAGCTTAGATTTAAGATCTACATCCATTGAAGTGAGATTTCATCGTTTGAAGCGGATTGGTGATAGATCGAGCTAGATCCTTCGCTGTCCAGATCTGAAGCGTGTTGATTGGGGTTGTTTAGGTGATTTGGTGAGTGTTGATTATCTCTCACACGGATCCAAGGGAGTATATCGGATCGTTGGCTTGATTTGGTGTTAAAGTAGAGATTTCCATGCATTTTCCTAATCATATGTGTAGATCCATGTAGATCCATTGTCCATGATGATTTGATATCCATTTCACTACATGTTAATCTTGATGAATAGATCGAGCTAGATCCTTCGTTGTCCACATCTGAAGCGTGTTGATTTGGGGTTGTTTAGGTGATTTGGTGAGTGGTGATTATCTCTCACACGGATCCAAGGGAGTATATCGGATCGTTGGGTTGATTTGGTGTTAAAGTAGAGATTTCCATGCATTTTCCTAATCATATGTGTAGATCCATATAGATCCATTGTCCATGATGATTTGATATCCATTTCACTACATGTTAACTTATGCAAGATCATTCATCAAGATTATAGAGACATTGCTCATGTTTTCATGCTTGTTGGACTTTTGACTCTTTAATTACGAAATTGCCATTGTTGTTATAATTGTCTATTTAGATCATATTTGAATGCTTGTTTACTTGGATTAATGTCTGATTTGATTGATTGCTATGAATTAGATGATTGATGACTTGATTTAGACCGAAGATGATTCAAAAGCTAAGAGAAAGGCTCTTGAATTAGGAAAGCTGCTCGTGGCATATGTAGCGGATGGTGAAGCTCTTATGCTTAGATTTAATGATGATGTTGAGATGAGGCTTTGCGAGGATGTGATGAAGCGAGGCATGATATGAGATAGTCTTGGTCTAATCCAGATGGGATCATTCCAAGCATGTTGATAACTCGGTGATATGGTTTGAGTTGAGGATAATGGTTGGCTCGAGAGGCGCTTGAGCTAGTATGAAAATAGTCGTCGAGGAGGATGACTAGAAGGCTGAGATCTCATCGTTGTTGAAGGTTCTAGCATGCTCAAAGCAAGAGTACGTTGGGCAGATTCGATAGTCCCTGAAGGCTAATGATTGATAGTCAAGTACTCTGGGCAGATTCGATAGTCCTAGGCACGGGTCACGATGACGTGCAGAGTTATGTCTAGAACCGGGGTTTCCATTAGCCCTTGACGGACGGCTGAAAGAATGTGCCGGTCATTCAATTAACGATGATATCAAGGCAATGATAACAGTGATAGCCAGAGTCATGGATGTTTGGTTGTATCGTCATTCGGTCTCAAGAGCGGTATTTTCTGGGTGCTTATCTGATCTTGGTTTAGGCCTTGGGGGTTTGTACTTAGAAAACATCGCCCTTGACTCGAGTGATAATTGCTTTACCTTAAATTGTGTGCTTTGCTATGTTTGCTTCTACTTAGTGTGTGTCTGGGGGCTATCACTGTAGAAAGAGGTGGAGTGGGAGGGTTGTATTCCTATTCCTTTTCCTTTATGCTCTTTTGGTATGTTGTTAGTTAATTTACTGCTCACTAAGACTGTTGTCTGACTCAAGGCTTTATGTTTTAATTCTTATTGCCTTGGGCTGTTCGTCCATTTTGGGACGGGCAGACTAGGTAGCAGGTGACAGGTGCTGTTCTTGCTTTCTACGATGCTGATGTCGAAGACGAGCTGGAGGCTTGCATATTATCTTCTTACTATATGTAGTAGATGTTCCGCTGCTTGTATATTCTCTGAGTGTTATGTAGTGAGGCTTGATGTATTGACTATCCAGATGTTTGCATTCAACTATTATGAAGTTTTATTGATGAGATTCTATTCTGTGAAGCTTCACTATGTATATGTTCTATTGTATTTTGTCCATGCGCTGTGAGTAATACGATAGATTCTGCTGTTTTTAATTTAACCTGACAATCATCCATGGCTGCCTGGAACGCTTTACAGCGCACTTTCTCTAGGTTCAGTGCGGGGGTTATGGGCGGTCGTCACAGTTAGGTTTGATATACGTGTTAAATTTGATTAAATGACATTTGTATAATATGACCCCTTTAACTTTTAAATTTATTGACACGTAGGATTTGTTTAATTACACTTTGAACCACTGAATGTATGTTGTTAAATTGATGACGTATGAAATTGTAAATAGATGACAAGTGAAGAACCGTAACGTAATAATCTTTAATCTACATGAAATGATAGTGTAGATTCTAGAAATAATTATATTAATTTGCACAAACAACAATGCGAATTAATACGATTATTTCGGGATTATTTGAATTGAGTATTGGATTGATATTGGTTGTTGTTATTGCTTGTTTATTTACTTTGACACCATCCCAGTTATCACACTGCAAGTTCCCTTTGCTATGCTATGATTTTGAATTGAATTGGAATCGGGTTGAAATGATAAATACCCAAATTGAACTTTGACCTAGGATAGAGAATTAAATAAAACCCGATTGGTCAATAATTTGATTTAAAAATAAACGAAGATTTTATTTGAATAAATAATATGATTTTGAAATGAAGTTGAAATTTGAATTTTTATGAAAGGAAAATGTTAATATTTAATAATATGAAACAAAATATTAACAATGTAATTGATGAAAGAATGTTGTTTAATTTGAGAAATGATTGAATTAAGTTTGAAATTACAATTAAGTTTGAAATTATTAAACTTTGAAATGATTTAATAATTAAGTTTGAAATTATAATTAAGTTTGAAATTATAATTAAGTTTGAAATTATTAAACTTTGAAATTATTTAATAATTAAGTCTTGAATTATTTAATAATTAAATAAGATTGAATGATTTAATGATCAAATTGAAATTGAGTTTCTTTATGAATTAAGTTTTGGAAAATTATTTAAGTAATTAAATAAGTGAAATTGAATTTCTTTAATGAGAAATAAAACGTGATTTATTGAAATTGATGTAAGACTTGAAATTTAAAGAAATTTGATTTGATGAATTCAATTTAATTCAATTTGTAAGTTTTGATATAATGAAGTTGAATTTAAATAATGGATTTAATGAATTGGAAATTTAATAGAATTTGTTTTGATTTGCAAATTTGCTTAACAAATATTGAATGAAATAGATAAATGAATTTAAATTGATTTGAATGTTAAATTAAATTAATTTAAATGATTTTGAAATGAAACTGATATATGAACTTGAATCAATATTTGAATTGAAATTGAATTATAAGATTTTGAAATGGTAATTTGAAAGTTTTGAAACGTAAATTTCGGAAATTGATTTAGAAAGTCAAATGAAATGTTGGTTTACAGATTTTATTTGAAACTGTAATTGATTTGGTTTTGAAATTTATTAAACGACCAATCAGTGTAATAATTACGAAAGTTATTAAAGAGACTGGAATCGGTTAGGGACATACTCACTGTCTAAACCGAAAACCACTTTAATAACTATACGCGGAGTGTGATCCAGAATGAAGTGGTTGGATTGACGAACGCAATGACTGAAGAAAGAGAACGATAATGGATAGCCCTGACACTTGTGTCAAATTGGAAATGACTAAAACAGGAGCCGTGCCGTGCCAATGGAGGTCAGCTACCTCAAGCGAACACACTTCTTCGAAACTATTCATTACTTGTTGTCGATTGGTGCACCCTTGATTTTGGGAGTGTTGTTTCGCGGTGTTGCGGTCGCTGCGGCGATGCGTTCTCACCAGTCCGGATCAGGCAAACGGTAGTTTCACTACCTTGGGTATTGCCTCATGTGCCTTGTCATACTTGTATCCCTATACGCGACCACTACGATTTGTTTTGTACCTTTAGTATATGGATTGCCCTCTGGTGACTTCCGGTTTTGGGGAAACTACGGTCTTGTATATGCTCTTGGGAATAAAAATGTGTTAAGGGTGGAATGAGCCATGACTTAACACTATTTTGATATCTTATATTACTGATAGACATTATCTACTTATCGTACACTACTACATAGTAGATAGTTTAACGGATCCTTAAAGGATGGTTATTCCAAACATCCTTTGAGTTACTCGTATTTCAATTGCTATTTCACTTGAGTTGGATTTATTAATATAAGAATGTTAATCCTGACTCGAGTGTTTTGTGTTTTGCTTTACGCTCGGGTCAGACTGAGTGTACCAGTATTCGAGACTCACCTTTGAAGTTGGAGCTTTGCTTGAAGATTCAACCATCCATTCTGCTTTCAGTATTCGATGATTCCAGTGATGTATTCTGATTTGTATCTGATGTATCGTATTACTCTTCCATTGTATCTGGTTTAACTCTGATGTAACTTATACATTTATATAGTAGCTTCATGAACTACTATCTCTTTTATTTCCGCTGCATTTATTACTCTGTGTCTGTGATCTGTGATTATTTATTTACTGTATATGTTCAGTTTTTCCAAATTTAAATTAACAACGCGGTATTTTGAGCAATTCAATTCCGGCATGAGTGTCTACCTATACACTTATAATGGATGCGAATGGTCCAAAATAACGGGTCGTTACAGTTGGTATCAGAGCTTTGGTAGCTCTAGGCAAAACTCAGCATATAGGGTAAATGTATTTACAGAATCACTCTCATTCGAGTTTCAATCTCTTCCTTTTTGACTCAATTCCTTGAATTTTGGAACGTTCCCTCGGTTCCGAAATTCATTCTTGTCCCTTACTATTCGTATTCTTCTGAATTCTGGAGTATCACATAACTCCACTTCGAATGATCTTTATAATGAGTTGGTGGTCCCGCCAATCTCAAATTGATTTGTAAAGGGGTAAAACTCTTTTATGATAGCATCGATTCACCGGAGATTTATATATCCTCGGTTTAGATTCTAACATCTTTGGTTATGCCAAATTCTATCTCTTGAGATCAAATGTCGATCTACCTCGAAATTCTACATTGATCTTATTCTTGAAGTCGCGGTCGACCTGGTTAAGGTTGCCCGCGATTTATATAAACTTATCATCTTCCTATTTTGTTATTTAATCATCTTATCTTCGTTTCGAACCTATCTTCGAATCAGAATCCTTCTGATTTGAGTGCATCAAATTTGAATCTACATCCTTGATTTGAAATCCATTCTGTATCGTCAAGCGAGGAATTGTATTTGTAAAATTATATAAAAAATATCTTAAAAATATATTGTGTTGTTGATGTTGATTTGGATTTTCGATCGATTCGTCTGATCAACGTTATCGATAGGGTTTCCAAAACACTTTAACAGAGCAAACTGATACAATATCGTTTTCAAATTTGATAAATAAAATAAAAGTTTTGTATGATTATATTATATATAAATATAAGTTTTCTAAAATTAAATTGTTAATGAATTTGTTGTTTGAAATAATAATATTTGATTTTCATTTATTGTTTTGCAAACCATTGACTATTGCATAATATAAATAAATGAATTTATAAACTTGGTTATAAATTGATTGGAATTTGAAATGAATTTAATTCAGAAATTTGAGAATTTATTAGTTTTCGGTGATTTTGAACTTTGGTTTTTTTAAAATTTCAAAGTATATATTACTGAAAGTATTTTCGAATAGAAATCATTTTCAAAGAATTTTTAAAATGTTGAAATCAGTGCTTTTATCTTTGTCGCTGGAAAATAATTTCGGTGATGGCGGCTGCATCATCGACATTCATTTTCGAGTTTCGAAGTGGAGAAACCATTCTGTAGCTTTGCTACGGTTTTGTTTTGAAAAAAAATATATTTTGATTTGAATTTCTTTAGTATATTTTGATTTACATATATATAGGTATCTTATTTTAAATTTAATTTGATTTGATATAAATATATTATATATATCTCTAAATTGTTTAAAGTTAATCGGAAATCTAATTCTTAAATTTTGTTAAAGGATGATTTTAATTATAAATAAAACCAAAATTTGGAATAAATATTTAAACTTGAATAATTGAATTGAGAAAATTTTATTTGTATATTGTTCAACTGCATTCTAATACAACTTACCTAAATCATTCAGAAGTTGAATATGTAATTGGATAATATATAAGATAAATTGAATTTATAAATAAAATTTGAGTGTTTATAATAAATGTTATACACTAAAATTTTGATTATAAAGATGTTAATAAAGTTAGATAGGATAATAAGTAAAACTCAGTTAATAATGAAATAAATTTGTTTTGAAAGAATTAATAAATTTGTTTTGAAAGAATTAATAAATTGAAATTTTATCAACATATGAAAATACCTTGAATTTAAAAGAAATTAATAGATGCAAATTAATTTAAATCGAAACTTTTATGTTTTAAATTAATTTATATGGGTTAAATATATGTGATTAGATATATTAAGTAGAATAAATTTAACAATAATTTGGAATAAAGAAGAATTTAAATTGTTGGAAATAAAATATGATTATAATAAAAGATTATTCAAATTTATGGTTTTAGAAATTTTAAATTGAGGATAATTGGATAATAAGATAATGAATTTAGAAATAGTTGAGATTGATTTTAGTGAAATCAAATGGATTAAATCAATTATTGAATATCAATTAATTTAAATTTGAATTTATATGGTTTAAATTAATTGTTATTTTGTATTTCAAATCTGTTTTTCTTTCTGGTTGTTTCTATTCTCCTACCTCGTTCCTTTTCGGGGACGAAAAGTTTTGAGTGGGGGAGAGTGTAACGACCCGTAAATTTCAACTGTTTTAATAACGTAATTAGTTGAAATTTTGTGAAATTTTAAACGATAAAATTTTGAAATATAAATTTGATATTTGGAATGCGTCTAGTTAAACATAGCAAATGGTAAATTTTCGTCCGAAAATATGAAAGTTTATTTCGTGCATAAATTTACTTCAATTTAATCAGTTAAAAAGCGATGAAAATAAAATGTTTTCGAAACCTAAATATTTTTACATAGAAAAATTCTAAACCATCTTCTGCGCAAACGCTATTTTTCGTTTTTCAAAATTCGGACATCTTTAGCTCCGTCGATCTTATTTACTTACGTTTTTCTCGCATTTTCCGCTGGTAGAAAATTCGAATTTTTATAATTCAATCATACCAATAATATCTATATACCGTTTTGATCATCTTGTCGTACTGATCTCCACAGTATATTCATCCCTGTATTTCAATGTCCGTTAACGCAAAGAAAACCACGAACAGCCGTATCGATTGCGAGTTCAACCTTTTAATAGTTATGTCCTTTCAAATTTCAAACGGCTCGATAAGGCAGCCACGAGCGTTCATTATAGCATTTATTATTTCCTAGAATTTAGTCGTCCGCCATTTCAAAATTTTATAAAACGTATTAAATCAGTGTACTCTTTGTATTCATTCCTTTTAACGGTTCACTTCCATCTACTTTTATAACTTCAGTTTTCCATTTCGTTTTATTTTATTTGCAAAGCTTCTCTCATTCTCTTTCTCTGGTCATTCTCGTGCTATACCACTTCCATCCATTGAAATTTGATTAGTCCTTCCATACTCCTCCGCCTATGCTTGTTCCTGCCTCAAACCCACATATGACATCCCTCAGCCACCTACACCAAACGCAGCCGAGACCCCCTCCATTTTCCCACTGCCGAGAACCCTCAACAGCTCCGTCTCCTCTCTCCATGTCAGACACAACTCCACGTCACTTTTTCCTCACTGACCAATCCACTGGCCGAAGCATTCCTTGACCGCCTGCTCTTTCCCCTCCTCGCCACACTGAACCCATCCCCTACCCACCACCTCAACGACCGAGCCTCCGTGCCACGCCACCCTTTTAACCCGTGCTCGGCCTCCACCTCCACCACCTCATCGAATACTACACCTCAACCTCGACCTCACGAGCACCTACAACTGCCACTGACAGCCTCCACCTAGTTAGCTCGATTCCTTGAACTGCCTTCAACCATGGCCGAGTACCATGAGGTATATACCAGTTTGTATGTGTGTATATATATATATAGTTTATATAAGTGTTTATTTATTTTCTGTAAGAGTTTACATATTATGTTCTGATTGCATTTATATTAGTACTCTGTATTATATGGGCGAAAATGGCAGTATGAATGTATAAGTTAGTATGTGTATTTGTTAGTTATATACATATGTTTGTTAAATGATTTATATAGATACTTATATTCTTATAGCCTGCATTCGTTTAATTTGTGAGACCTATTTCGTTTATATGGCTGAAAGCAAAGGTTGAGATATGTATGTTTACTGGTATATCTAATATAAGTCTATATGTAACTAGCATATGTGCTAAACTGAGGCCTACTTTGCTAAAAGACGTTACGTTTAAATGTCTATGAATGTAGAGTAATATAAAAAAAAATTATCAACCGCTGTTATGTAGGTTATGAAAATAATAATTGCAATATAGTAAGTTTATGTATGTATATGTATTAGTTACAGCTTTATATATATTGGTTATATACATGTCAGGTTAGTTATATATGCGTTGTTTAATTTCTATATAAGGTTGTGGCAATGTATTGATATATATATATTTATTTATACATACCTGTTCCACCTGTGTTATATAATGAAGATTTCTTTATATAAGTCTTTTCCAAACTGCTGAGTTGATTGTATAGTTTTATAATTGATTATTATTTATATATAACCTATCTTTTATATAAAGCACAAGTATATGTCTGTATGTATAGTTTTGTTCTGAATATAATACATGTTATAGGTTTTAAAAACATGATTTTCATTTTATAAGTTTAAATTTTGATTTCAGGTATTGATTTAAGATATAATTTATATATCTATATACTCTGATCTTAACATTTGAGTTTTAAGCATAATGATTTTGAATTATATTGTTAATATTTGTCTTAAGTTAAAATATTGAAATTATATATATATATATATTATAATAATAATGTATATATTTTCAGTTTATATCAAAACTGACTCGATTCGTTTCACCAATTCCTGTTATCAGCTTTGTCATCAAATTCGTGCCAATCTTGCTTTGTTTGGAATTCATGCTTGGGTTCGTAACTCATCTGATTCGCGCCCATCTCTCTAGCCTCGGAAGGTGAGCAATCACTCACGATTAACGTTCTTTTATTTATTAAATTTGATTTCAATTGAAACGACAATTGAAATATGCTGTTGTTTGATATTTACACTGTTATTACCTGTATCAGTTTCACCTGTGACATCTGACACCATTATCTGTTATATATGCAATGATAATCCAGTTTGGTTGTTAAATGATTGATTATTTGATGTTTATATTGGACGTTAAATTGTTAATGATGTAAGTGATAAATAATTTGAAATTGAAATTGACGTAGGATAGTTAGGTTTGATATATGTGTTAAATTTGATTAAATGACATTTGTATAATATGACCCCTTTAACTGTTAAATTTATTGACACGTAGGATTTGTTTAATTACACTTTGAACCACTGAATGTATGTTGTTAAATTGATGATGTATGAAATTGTAAATAGATGATAAGTGAAGAACCGTAACGTAATAATCTTTAATCTACATGAAATGATAGTGTAGATTCTAGAAATAATTATATTAATTTGCACAAACAACAATGCGAATTAATACGATTATTTCGGGATTATTTGAATTGATTATTGGATTGATATTGGTTGTTGTTATTGCTTGTTTATTTACTTTGACACCATCCCAGTTATCACACTGCAAGTTCCCTTTGCTATGCTATGATTTTGAATTGAATTGGAATCGGGTTGAAATGATAAATACCCAAATTGAACTTTGACCTAGGATAGAGAATTAAATAAAACCCGATTGGTCAATAATTTGATTTAAAAATAAACGAAGATTTTATTTGAATAAATAATATGATTTTGAAATGAAGCTGAAATTTGAATTTTTATGAAAGGAAAATGTTAATATTTAATAATATGAAACAAAATATTAACAATGTAATTGATGAAAGAATGTTGTTTAATTTGAGAAATGATTGAATTAAGTTTGAAATTACAATTAAGTTTGAAATTATTAAACTTTGAAATGATTTAATAATTAAGTTTGAAATTATAATTAAGTTTGAAATTATAATTAAGTTTGAAATTATTAAACTCTGAAATTATTTAATAATTAAGTCTTGAATTATTTAATAATTAAATAAGATTGAATGATTTAATGATCAAATTGAAATTAAGTTTCTTTATGAATTAAGTTTTGGAAAATTATTTAAGTAATTAAATAAGTGAAATTGAATTTCTTTAACGAGAAATAAAACGTGATTTATTGAAATTGATGTAAGACTTGAAATTTAAAGAAATTTGATTTGATGAATTCAATTTAATTCAATTTGTAAGTTTTGATATAATGAAGTTGAATTTAAATAATGGATTTAATGAATTGGAAATTTAATAGAATTTGTTTTGATTTGCAAATTTGCTTAACAAATATTGAATTGAATAGATAAATGAATTTAAATTGATTTGAATGTTAAATTAAATTAATTTAAATGATTTTGAAATGAAACTGATATATGAACTTGAATCAATATTTGAATTGAAATTGAATTATAAGATTTTGAAATGGTAATTTGAAAGTTTTGAAACGTAAATTTCGGAAATTGATTTAGAAAGTCAAATGAAATGTTGGTTTACAGATTTTATTTGAAACTGTAATTGATTTGGTTTTGAAATTTATTAAACGACCAATCGGTGTAATAATTACGAAAGTTATTAAAGAGACCGGAATCGGTTAGAGACATACTCACTATCTAAACCGAAAACCACTTTAATAACTATACGCGGAGTGTGATCCAGAATGAAGTGGTTGGATTGACGAACGCGATGACTGAAGAAAGAGAACGATAATGGATAGCCTTGACACCATTGTCAAATTGGAAATGACTAAAACAGGAGCCGTGCCGGGCCAATGGAGGTCAGCTACCTCAAGCGAACACACTTCTTCGAAACTATTCATTACTTGTTGTCGATTGGTGCACCCTTGATTTGGGAGTGTTGTTTCGCGGTGTTGCGGTCGCTGCGGCGATGCGTTCTCACCAGTCCGGATCGGGCAAACGGTAGTTTCACTACCTTGGGTATTGCCTCATGTGCCTTGTCATACTTGTATCCCTATACGCGACCACTACGATTTGTTTTGTACCTTTAGTATATGGATTGCCCTCTGGTGACTTCCGGTTTTGGGGAAACTACGGTCTTGTATATGCTTTTGGGAATAAAAATGTGTTAAGGGTGGAATGGGCCATGACTTAACACTATTTTGATATCTTATATTACTGATAGACATTATCTACTTATCGTACACTACTACATAGTAGATAGTTTAACGGATCCTTAAAGGATGGTTATTCCAAACATCCTTTGAGTTACTCGTATTTCAATTGCTATTTCACTTGAGTTGGATTTATTAATATAAGAATGTTAATCCTGACTCGAGTGTTTTGTGTTTTGCTTTACGCTCGGGTCAGACTGAGTGTACCAGTATTCGAGACTCACCTTTGAAGTTGGAGCTTTGCTTGAAGATTCAGCCATCCATTCTGCTTTCAGTATTCGATGATTCCAGTGATGTATTCTGATTTGTATCTGATGTATCGTATTACTCTTCCGTTGTATCTGGTTTAACTCTGATGTAACTTATACATTTATATAGTAGCTTCATGAACTACTATCTCTTTTATTTCCGCTGCATTTATTACTCTGTTTCTGTGATCTGTGATTATTTATTTACTGTATATGTTCAGTTTTGCCAAATTTAAATTAACAACGCGGTATTTTGAGCAATTCAATTCCGGCATGAGTGTCTACCTATACACTTATAATGGATGCGAATGGTCCAAAATAACGGTTCGTTACACTATTATATCGTGTTATACCTGCCTATGATGTGAATTATATGATGTTAAACCCTGTTATTAACTTGCCACATCATCTGCTATGATATATTCTGTTATACTATTTATTTATATTCTGTTTCTCACACTACAGTTCCCTGTAGAATAGAATCACTATGGTTTGAAATGATACATAACCGATTGGACTTTAGAATAGGAAAAATCGTTATGGGCTGAAATGATAGGACTGAGCGATTTTTATTTATTTTATTGACTTGGGATTGCGGTTAAAATGATAGAACCCGGATTTTTCTTTGTAAATTACGGATTGAAATTATATATTAGCCGTATCACTTGACATAGGTTAGAAAATAGTATACATACCCATGGTTATTATATATATTTTTCTGGAACTTTTAAAGTATTTTAAAAATGTAAAATATGATATTTTGATTTAAATTGAATTTAAAATGATTTAATAAAGTGTTATTGATTTTTTTATGTATTAAAAATGTTAAGTAAATGAATGGAAAATTGTAAGTTGAAATATAACTTAATTTTGAAATTTGTAATTTGGTTTTAAAATTTGAAGTTTAAGTTAATTAAATAATTTGGAAATTAAGTTTTATTTGGAAAATGATAAATTAAATGGAAGTGTTAAGTTGTAACAACCCTGTATTTTGTAATTATTTTAAATTGGATTTCCTGATTTAAAAAATTTATTTTATTTATTAAAATGGATAAATTTTGTTATTTTAAATATAAATTTTGATTTTTATGTGAATTATAAGTCCAAACATGAATAAATAAAGTATTTTCTAGAAATGTGAATTTTGGTCAATGTGGTCAAACTTTGACTTTTTAATTTAAAAATTTAAAAGTTTGAATTCTTTAATTTTATCTTTTATTTTGAAGGTAAATAAAATTTCAAGAATACTGCTTTTCATTTCGTTGAAATCTGATTAATATTGTGAAAGTTATGCCTTTTACACTATTGGATGTAATTTGTTGTATTTAACAAAATTGTTATTTTAATTTTATATAAATAATATTTTGTTGTCATGTCATGTTCTAATTTATGTTTACATGTGTATCATGATGTTATGTATATATATTTTAGCTTTAAAACATTTTAAAAAGTGTAATTGAAATTTTCTAATGTCAGTTGTATCTTGTTTACAATTTTTAATTTCTAGTTTCAATTAATTAAAGTAATTCTTTATTTATTTTTCTATTTTCTTAAAACCTTATTTTATTTTCATTTCCACTTTATTTTTTTCAGCATTTATTTTATTTACTTGACTTTTTATTTGTTTAGAAGGGTTGTTATAATTTTCCAAAGTTAATTGCATTTTTGTTTGAAATTTTAAGTCTAGTTTAAATATATATATATATATATATATATGTTATTGCTTTAAAAGGCATATCTTTTAAATGTATTTATTTAAACGTTTCTCTTATTTATTTTGTTTAGAAGGCTTCTTGTATACATCTTTCTTTAATATATAGGAAACGTATCAATTAAGATACGTTACCTGTTTTAATTATAGGCATACGTTACGTTTGATTTTTGCATTTATATCTTTCCACCCCTTTCGATTTCCTACCATAACTTCTCCACAATTTTGGCCGTTCCTTCCTTAAGTGTTGCCGTGAGTTTTACTTCTTTTCTCACGTGAAAACACATCTCATTCCATCTCAAATTCGGCCATTTCAGATCTGAGAAAAACAACTTTGGTAATGGCTTCGTTTTCTACTTTTTTCTTATTCATTTTATATTGATTTTCTTCCATTTTGCTTTGATTTTCCTCTAGCCTTGCTCGGCCATCCCCTCCACCATCACCTCCGACCACCACATCCACTTCTTCCCATCATCCACAGCTACAACACATCCTCCCCCTCTGACCAATCATGGCCGTGACCCCCTAGGACCATAGCTCCACACAAAATTTGTCAAAAACCCTTAAACTATGCATGTAGCCTAGCCTAGCTCCTTCACCACCAACATACATTACCTTGGATGCCTCCTATTGCTCCACCAACAGATAGATACCACCACTACCCATCACTTTTGCCTTTGTCCAGATCTGGCCTGACCTGTGCATGCCATGGTCGAGCCATAGGCCTATGTAGCCGAGCCCAAAAAGTTCACCAAAACTCCACCTTAGTGCCTTAACTCCTTGCATTCATTTTATGTAACCTCTACAACTTTGTAACGGCCCACTTTGAGACCCACTGTAACAAAGAGTATTACGGGAGTAATACTGTCTGTTAAAGCGGAGAATAGAGTATAGTGGAAGCGACCATTTGTAATCAAGCTATAACTATCTACTGAATACGTCGAAAGGATGGTATCTATATATTTTTTTCAAGTGGTTCGAGATATTCGGTAAATACTTATAACGAAATTACAAATGGCTAAAGATCTATCAGGACAAAGCATAATAATAAATGATAAAACATCACAGAACAGAATCACATAATAGATGTAAAATCCCAGAACAATACATCGTCAATACAGATCCAAATACTATAAGTGGGTACAAAGCCACTGCCCACACATATGGGTTAAAAATATGTACATATCAAAGTCTGAATAATAACAGAGTAGCGGAATAGTGGACAAATAAAAGCGCTATCTATCAGCATAGCAGATAATGTCCAAGCGGAAGCACAGAAGCTAAGTCCAGAGACCTAACCTGAAACAACTCGGTCTGACCCGAGCGAAAACACTCGGGTCAGGCTAGCTAAACAATCAGTAATAACTGAGATATATAATAATGCGGTACATAAATAAAACAGTACTTATCCAAAGAGAAGTATATTATGAACCACATGAATATAATGACGATCCCTAATCATCAATAAACAATAAAAATCTCCAAAGAGAAATCAACACCAAAGTGTAGAATAAATAAAATCGCCTCATATCATCAGCGTAGCCAAAGCCATAAAAAGATGCCCATAGGCAATAATCCCAAGAGTGACCAGAGTCTGTAATCAATGCCCAAGCAAAGATCGATGCTCCAAAGAGCAATGGGGATATACTGAAAAGTCAATGAAATCCAACACTGAAAAGCAGTGTCCAGAGACACTGTGAATCCACAAGGCAATCGCACTTACATCGTATGGTTCCATAGAACCAACACCGAATGGCGGTACTCGAATGGATATAAAAAAATCATCAAATAATACCAATATTGCACGTGCACCGACCAAAGTCGTTGTTGCCAAGTACTGTAGAGTTGTGATCGATCACTCGCACAGATGCGGAACGCGCGAGACGGCAAGATCCTTCCCAGAAGGATAAAGGCCCAGAGGCACATGCCAAAAAATAAACTGCTCCATAGAGCGGGTGTCCAGATACGGTTGCCCAGAGGCGTGGTGACCCAAAGGTCCAGTACTGGCCGCCCAAAGGCTAATGTGTCACCAACTTCTTGGAGAGGAACCCGTAAAGTGTTAATAATGAGTCCCATACCCCACGTTTGCACTAAACGGTTTACTAACCAATAGCCAGCTCACACTCCAAACAATAGAAAGTCCACCTCGTATCATCGGTAAACTAGACCCAAAGGTCAAAATGATCAATCGAATAGGTCGGTGATTAACCGGAAAGAAAATACACACGGTTCTATAGGCCGGAGATTTCCTAACTGTTTAAGCACCTTTCCACTATGCTCGACGTGCTAAAAAGTGAGTGTGAGATTTTTATTATAGAAAATAATGGTGCGAAACGGATTTATAATTGATTTTGAAATCACTTTAAAACGGCTTTTGAAAACTCTCCTATTATGGAGTAATTAATTTAATAATTAAAAATAATATTATATAATAATTTCGAAAGCCATTTAGGAGTGAAAAATCCTTTGAAAATAATTCATAAAACCCGTGTACGAAATCTAGAGACAAATCTCAAAGAAATCAATAAAACCAGAAAATCACTGAAAATATTCTAAGTGTTGGAAAATAGTCCAAAAATGACGCGAACCCAAGTTCGGAAAATTATTTGGACCAGCAAACTGAATCCGAATAGCATGAAAATTGGTAGGCATATAGTCCAACATCCCTGCTCCAAACTGCAAAAAGAATCGAGAAATTCCGACTTGAAACAAAGAAACGGCATCGTCTCAAAGTCGGACAAAAATCATAAAACTTTACTGTGTCAAAACAGTGTAAAGGTCCCACTTCGACGACATGGTCGAAGGTCCCACTCCTACTTTGATATGAAATAAGAATCGTTCGGTTTTGACTTGAAACGAAGAAACGACAATGTTTCAAAGTTGGTCCGACGATAACTGAAAATGATCACTATTGTAAAACAGTTTTTGGGTGCTACTTCGGTAATAGAAACGAAGTATCTATTGCACCCAGATCTAAACCAAACTTTGTATGGTTAAAGATCTCGATCTCATCTTTTTAACGAGACCAAAAACGATGAAATCCGACAAAGGACGAGCCCGGGATGGTGTCGCAAAGTCGGGGTTCTACGCTGAAAACAACGGGAGAAAAGAGACTAAGGCCTATAGCTATGCACTAACTGGCCAGAGATGAAAAACCACAATTTTGGCATAGTAAACTTCAAATTCTGGCAAAATGAATAAAATGAAAGTTGTAGCTTAGTTTCTAAGCTTTCCGGAATGACCAAGATCGTCAAATTCCGACCAGAGATGAAAATTCTATGACTAAAACAATTCTCAGATCTAAATTTTATATCACTGTCGTTGTGCTCTCGGGACAGTGGTAAGAATGCACAGTTTTGACCAAATTAACTTCGAAATTTCATGAAACTCAAAACATGAAAGTTTTAGCTCTAAATCTAAGGCCCCGTTTGGCTTGTCGTTTTTAGTTTTGTGTTTTCGTTTATACAAAAGCGCGTCTGTTGTATGTATCGTTGAAAAACAAACAATTTTGAAAAATGAAATTAACATGTAAAATAAATACAAGTTTATTTTGTTTTTCGTGTTTCGAGAGATAGCAAAAGCACGAAGAACAATCCAACTCCTTCGTTGTCCGTTGATCGTCGCAATGGCTAAGAATTATAAATCTTCTTCTTTTATTTCTTGCTATTTCTTAGTGCAAGTTGAAAACACAAAACTCAAAATACAAAATGAAACCAAACGGGCCCTAAGCTTTCTAGAACATCCAAAATTATTAGATTTGGATAAGAAACGAGTAACTTATGGCCAAATCAATTTCAGGTTTTTATTTTATCAACCCTGTAGTTTGTTGTCAGGTCAGCGACAAACAAGCATGATTTCGACCATTCAAACCTCAAAATTAGGCAAAGCACAAAACATAAAAGTTATAGGGTACAGAATAAACTTTTCAGAACTTCAAGAAAATCTTAATTCCGATTTAAGTTGAATGAGATATGCCTAATTTACTAACAACAATAAACTAATTATAATTTCAGCTAGCATATATTACCTCTTTCCCAAGCAATGAAAAGAAGATCAAAGAGTTTCACAATCTAAATGCACAAAAAAAGAGGATTACAAAATAATTTCAGAAATTAAGAGATGCTTATACATAGATTCGGAGAGGGTTTACCTAGTATTCCTCTCAAGCAAAAGAACAAACACCTATATGGCACTAACCAAAGCTAAGAGATGATGATCAAGGAGCTAGAAAAATACCAAAACACATAAAACCAAGAGTTACAACATGATTTCCAGAAATTAAAGAGAGTTAGAAATGGATTACAAGAGGGTTTTTGCATTACCTTCCCTTACTTTAACTAGCTTAAGCCAATATAAGAGAGGATAGAGCTTTCCTAAGCATGAAGGCCATTTTTAGGTTTAGGGTTTTAGGAATATGATTAGGGTTGGAATGAATGAGGGTTAGAAGTTTGAGATGATTTATAGAATGGTAAGTGGGTTTGGGTTAGGCTAATGGACCCCTTAAGAGAAAGTGGCTCTAAACATGTATAAAAATTGTTTAAGTGTTAACATAGCCATGAAAACCCATACTTAACCAAATCCCTTTCTTAAAATTCCCATTAATTTTTAATTGTTCCAAAATAATACATCGCCTCATTTTTTTAAAAAACCCATTTATTTAAAATGTCCATATTTTTAAATAAATTATCCTTATCCCAAAAATCCATTTGCTCCATTTAATTAAAATAGCCTTTTTCACATAAATTTTGTTATTCCAAATTCTTTTATGCTTCATTAAAATAAATAAAAATCCTAACTTTTATTTATTAGATGGTAATGCAAATCCCGGGTTGTTACAGACTCCCCCCCTTAAGAAAATTACGTCCCCGCAATTCCTTAAGATAGATGTCGTCTATAACGTCAAATCCACTAAAGAAGTGATAGAGATAAAATAGAGAATTCTCACCCATAGAAGAAGATGGGAGAAAGCCAGGATAAGAGCGTTCGATAGATTCTCTGGTCTCCCAAGTGCAGTCCTTAGGATTCAGTGACCATTGAATCTTCACGAGTGGAACCTCTTTGTTGCGAAGGCGTGTAACCTCCGAATCAAGCACACAAAGAGGTTGCTGCTCCAAAGATAAATCAGGTAAGATCTCTAAATCAGGCACAACATGCAGCTCAAAGATAGAATCAGGATCGCGGACACACATGCGAAGCTGGGAAACAAGGAACACGTCGTGCATTCTAGAGAAGTGAGCAGGTAGAGCCACACGATAAGCCGCGGGGCCAATGCGTTCCGTAATAGGAAATGGTCCAACATAGCAAGGAGCCAACTTCCCTGTAGAGCTGAAACGCACAACCCCTTTCATAAGAGATATCCGAATAAAGACATGATCACCAATGGAGAACTCAAGAGGCTTCTTGCGGTTGTCCGCGTAGGATTTCTGACGGTTCTGCGCCTCTTTCATTCTCTGACGAATAAGAATAATCTTCTCAGAAGATTCCCGAACTGAATCTCGACCAAGAAGGAGCTTCTCGCCAGATTCTAACCAACACGAAGGAGAACGACATGGCCTTCCGTAAAGAGCCTCGAAAGGAGCCATGCCAATACTAGACTGAAAGCTGTTATTGTAGGAGAACTCTACAAGCAGTAAGTGATCCTCCCAACTACCTCCGAAATCCATAATACAACAGCGCAAAAGATCCACTAAAACACGATTCACCCTCTCCGTCTGACCGTCAGTCTGAGGATGATAAGCAGTCGAGAAATTCAGCTTTGAGCCCAAAGCTGACTGTAGGCACTTCCAGAAGTGACTAGTAAAGATAGTGTCTCGATCACAGACGATAGAGCTAGGAATGCCATGAAGTCGAACGACTTCCTTCACATATAGCTTGGCAAGCTGAGGAGCAGTCCGAGTGGACTTAATAGGAATGAAATGAGCTGATTTGGTCAAGCGATCGACGATGACCCAAATAGAAGTATGGCCTGACCTCGATCGAGGCAGACCGTCAATAAAACCCATGGATATCTGATCCCATTTCCACAATGGAATCTCTAGCGGCTGAAGAAGACCAGATGGACGCTGATGCTCAGCTTTGATCTGTTGACAAGTTATGCAACGGCTTACATAACTTGCAACATCACTCTTCATGCTCTCCCAATAAAATAGGCGACACATGTCGGCATACATCTTACTCGACCCGGGATGTATAGTGTATTAGTGCAATGACACTCGTCCAGAATGTCATGCCTAAGTGATAAATCAGATGGTACCAAAATACGGTTCTTCCTGCGAAGACACCGATGAGAATCAATAGAATAATCCAACAATGTCTCATCACTGGATCCCGACTCAAGGAGATGAATATATCGCAACAAGTCTGGATCCTGCCGCTGAGCATGGGCAATGCGATCCAATAGAATAGGTCGAGCTTCCAAGCTGAATAACAAGATTTGAGGATCAGAAGACGAAGCTCGATTTCGAATATCACACATAGAAAGAGTCTCAAGAATATCTCACTCGACTATCATCATAGAAACTACTGCCGAGTGTTTGCGACTGAGTGCATCAGCCACACGATTACCCTTGCCAGGGGTATACTGAATATCTAAGTCATATGAGGCGAGAAACTCAAGCCATCGCTGCTGCCTCATGTTGAGATCTCTCTGGCTGAAAAGATACTTCAGAGACTTGTGATCGGTGTAAAGAGTGAAGTGTTCGCCTAAAAGAAAGTGACGCCACGTCTTCAAAGCAAAGACGATAGCTGCCAACTCAAGATCATGAGTCGGATAGCGAACCTCATTCGGACGTACCTGCCTAGAAGCGTAAGCAACTACCCGATCTTTCTGCATAAGCACAGCACCGAGGCTGCTACCACAAGCGTAGGTGTAAACAACAAGATCCTGGTTACTCTCAGGAACTACAAGGATATGAGCATGAGTGAGAAGTTCCTTCAATCGCTGAAAAGAAACTTCACACTTATCAGACCAAATAAAGCAAACCCCCTTGCGAGTCAGAGTCATGAGGGGAAGTGCAACACGAGAGAAACCCTTGATAAATCGACGGTAATAACCCGCCAGACCAAGGAAGCTGCGAATATCATGAACGTCTCAGGCTGCTTCTAATTCTGAATAGCTTCAATCTTGACAGGATCAACAGATATACCCTCAGAAGAAACAATATGACCCAAGAACTTGACCCTGCTCTCCCAGAAATGGCACTTGGAGAGCTTGGCCCTAAGCTGATGCTGACGAAGAGTATCCAAGACGATCCGCAAATGATGAGCATGCTCTGCCTCAAATCTAGAATAAATAAGAATATCGTCGATGAAAACCAGAATGAATCTATCGATGTATTTCCGGAATACTCGATTCATAAGATCGACGAAGAAAGCCGGAGCGTTCGTCAAGCCGAACGGCATGACCAACCACTCAAAAGAACCATAACGAGTGCGAAATGCTGTAAGAGGAATGCTGTTTTCCACGACTCGTAGCTGATGGAATGCGGTGGCAAGGTCAAGCTGAGAGAAGACCTTCGCACCGCACAACATGTCATAACGGGAATTAGAGTTAGACATGATTCAATGATAGATAATTAATTAAGGAATACTATGGAATATAACGGATTCCTATACATATTCCTAACTTATCTATCAATAAACATAAGGAAGGGATTTGATTTAATTCGGATCTAATTTAAAATGTATTGTACTAAGTGTATATGTTCTGTGTTTATTATGCTTATTCCTGAAACCAAGCTATGATACCAAGCTGTAACGCCCCACTCTGAGACCCACTGTAACAAAGAGTATTACGGGATTAATACTGTTTGTTAAAGCGGAGAATAGAGTGTTGGAACCTGCCTTCTTCGATTTTAATGCGACAACTATATATTTCAATCTATCTACTATTATGTCAAATATTCTTGCAGGAATCGTCAAAAGAAGCTATTATCATATCATCAACAAGATTAAAGTTCTTAAAAAATAATCTATTTAGATATATATGTACAATCTCTGATATGGTGATGAAACACACACACACAAATATACTTTTGAAAATCATGCTTTAAAATAAATATAAAAAGGTATTTTCAAAATTATATATTTTCTCAAGTTCAAAAATACTAAAATGGACAAAGGAACAAAACAGTACAGAAATAGACGTCTGTATATTAATTCAGACGTCTGACATCAATATCAGACGTCTAAATTAATATAACAGACGTCTGAACTCTATGTTTTTAATGGCTCTATTTCTATATGAAATAGACGTCTGTCAATTTAATAACAGACGTCTGTCACCCTGGACAGACGTCTAAATTAACTGTTTTTGTTTTCCTTTTATTTTTTCGAAATTCAAAATTATTCAGACATCTGTCACTTTTATCTCAGACATCTGAACTTGACGAACTGAAGCATCTCTTCATAAAATATCAAAATCTGAAGAGTTGTCTTCTTCACCAAGAGTTGCACTTCTTCAAAGAGTTGCAACTATTAAATTAAGACTATTCATTACTATAAATAGAGATGAAAATTCACTATTTTAAAATACAAATACTAATTCTTTCTATCTTTTCTGATCTTATATTGTTATAATATCAAGTGATTTTCAATTCTCTACTTCCTATCTTTGCACATTCAAATCATCATATCAAGAAGATTATAGGAAGGGTGTACTACATTGACTATATTCGTGTTATTCAAAGAACACACAAGTCAAGAAACAATTTACCAAATTGTATTTGAAGTCCTATTCGGTTGCTTAGGCGGAAAAGTCCTATTCGGTTGCTTAGGCGGAAAAGTCCTGTTCAGTTGCTCAGGCGGTGTAATACCTGTTCTTCCGGGTTAAGTGAGGGTTATTCGAGAAATTCCAGAAGCAGTCTGGGACTGGACGTTGAACGAGAAGTTCGAACCAGTATAAAAATCCCTGGTGTCATTTTTATTACTGCCATTTACTATTATTTATAATTCCGCACTTGCTAGTCGTAGTTTAACTATATTATCGATCCATATACACTTTCATTTGGTATCAGAGCAAGGTCATCACATAACTATAACACAGTTATCTGATATTTAAATAATATGGACAATAACACTAGCAACAGTTTTACTGAGGGACAAGCCACTACACGACCACCATTGTTTAACGGATTAAATTATAGTTATTGGTCAACTAGAATGAGAATTTTTATGCAAGCAAGTGGATTTGAAACCTGGAATATCATTCAAACTGAATATCATATTCCTACTACAGAGTATGCTACATGGTCTAATACACAAAAACTAGATGCTACTGCAAACGCAAAAGCAATGAACATGTTATTTTGCGCATTAGACAAAAATGAATTTAATCGTGTTAGTATTTGTAAAACTGGATATGAAATTTGGAATACTCTTAAGGTTACACACGAAGGAACAAATAAAGTAAAACAAAGCAAGATCTCTATGCTTAAAAACCAATTTCAAAACTTTAGGATGAAACAAGGAGAAAGTATTAGTGAAATGTACTCTAGATTCCAGGATATTTATCACTCACTTTTAGCTTTAGAAGTCACTTTTACTGAATCTGATGTTGTATCAAAAATCCTTAACTCTTTAACTGATGAATGGGAACGAAAAGTCTTAGCTATCGAGGAAGCTAATGATATTTCAACCATAAAAACAGAAGAGTTAATAGGAAATCTAATGTCCTATGAAGTAAATTTGCAGGCAAGACGAGCACAAGCACAGGACAAGAAAACTATCGCTTTTCAAGCAGAAAAAGAAGACTCTGAATCAGAAGATGATATGGCATTTATAGCTAAGAATTTCAAAAAAATTTTAAAATTCAAAAAAGGTAATAAATTTAGAAATAACAAGGGTTTTAATAAGCCATCAAGCTCATCTCTTGAATGCTACGAATGTCACAAGAAGGGCCACATAAAGAAAGATTGTCCTGATCGGAAGAAAGAGAATAATCTCAAAAAGGACAAATATAAAAAGAAACAAGCCTTCTCAGTTACATGGGATGATACAGAATCTTCTTCGTCAGACAGTGATAATGACAGTGATTCAGAACAAGCCAATGTTTTTTTTATGGCAACAAATGATGATGTAAGTGATCTAACTTTTGACGATTTAATAGAAATAAACTCTGAATTGTTAGATAAACTTAGAATCCTAAAGAGTAAATATAAAGATGCTTTAGGAAGATTAAATGGAACTGAAATAGAAACTGACATGTTAAAAGACGAAAAGAAAATATTAGAGGAAGAATTAGTAAAATCTCAAGAATCTTATGTTAATATAACATCTCAATTTACTGATTTAAGCAGTGAAATGGAAAGACAAAAATATGAGAATGTTAAATTGGCAGAAGAGAATAATGATTTAAACTCTAATATTAAAAAACTTGATATAGAAGTATCACATCTTAAAACAAAACTGGAAAATATTTCTAAAAATGTTTCTAAATTTAACAGTGGAAGAGAGAGTCTCTCTAAAATAACTGAGAATTCTCAAACTTTTTCAAATAAAAAAGGATTAGGATATAAAAAACCAATACAAAAGCATCCTAAAAATAATGGTTCTTTATATACTAATTTTAAGAAAAAGGAATCTATATCTGCTCAAAAATCTTCTTCAAAAATTATTCATCCAAAATCAATTATGATTTGGGTTCCAAAAACTAATAATAATTTGATTAGGAAAAACTACATTAAATCTTTTATTATGTCTGTACATAAGAATGAAAATTTTATTTTTAAAGGGAAATCTAAACCCAACTGGGTTTGGCTTCCTAAGATTTAACCCTTAGGACCCTATAAAGGAAGCGGGTACCAATAGAATTTCAATATTTTTTGCAGGTACCGACTAAGAAAAGAGGAAAATGGATTCTAGACAGTGGTTGCTCAAAACACATGACAGGCAACAAAAATATGTTAACTAACATTATCTACTCAGATGGAGGATCTGTCACTTTTGGAGATAATTCAAAAGGTTACATCATCGGCAAAGGCGATGTGAGCAATGACGGTACATCTAAAATACCTCTTATTACAAATGTCTTATTAGTTAAAAATTTAAAACATAACTTACTAAGTATTAGTCAATTATGTGATAAAGGTTTTAACATAGTATTTTCTGAAAATAAATGCAATATTTTTTATCATAACAAAAATATCATTTTCGAAGGAGTAAGAGATCATAATATTTATATTTTAAATATGAAAATAAATCATAATACAAATATGTGCTTATTAGTCAAAGAAAATGATCCTTGGCTATGGCATAAAAGATTTTGTCATATAAATTTCAAAGCTATTGATAAATTATCCAAAAATAATTTGGTAAAAGGATTGCCTAAAATGAGTTTCAAGGTAAATAGCATTTGTGATGCTTGTCAACTAGGAAAGCTAACTAAATCTACTTTTAAATCCAAGAAGATCATCTCAACTTTGCAACCTCTTGAATTGTTGCATCTAGACTTATTTGGACCAACTCAGACTCAATCTATTAATCACAATAGATATGTATTTGTAATAGTTGATGACTTCTCTAGATATACTTGGACTTTATTTATGAAAAACAAAAGTGATACTTTTGAAAATTTCAAAATCTTTGCTAAACGTATTCAAAATATTAAAAATCTAAAAATTAAAAATATTAGAAGTGATCATGGAGGAGAATTTGAAAATGAAATGTTTGAGAAGTTTTGTAATAAAAAAGGAATATTTCATAACTTTTCATTTCCAAGAACGCCTCAACAAAATGGAGTTGTTGAACGTAAAAATAGAACACTTCAAGAATGTGCTAGGACTTTATTGAATGGAACCACTCTTCCAAAACAATTTTGGGCAGAAGCCGTTGCTACTGCTTGTTATGTCCTAAATCGTGTATCTATTCGACCTTTAACTAAACATACTCCATATGAACTCTTCATCGGTAGAAAACCTAATATATCTTACTTTAAAATTTTTGGTTCTAAATGTTTTGCTTTAAATACAAAAGATCAATTAGGTAAGTTTGATCCAAAATCGGATGAATGTATATTCATCGGATATTCCGAACGAAGCAAAGCATATAGAATCTATAATATAAGAACTAAATCTATTGAAGAAACACTTCATGTATCATTTGATGAAAATTTCAAAATTAAAACAAATGATGATGAAGACATTGTAACAAATTCAAATTCTACTTTTGACAACAATACACCTGACAGTATCACTTCTCTAAATCAATTTGAAACTGAATTAAAATCTCCACCAAGAATTTTAAAAGATCATCCAATTCAAAATATAATAGGAGAAATTGATGAAAGAGTTAAAACAAGAAATCAACTAAATCAAATGGGTCATATAGCATTTCTTTCTAATATAGAACCTAAAAATATTAAGGAAGCCTCAACTGATGATTATTGGATTATTGCGATGCAAGAAGAACTAAACCAATTCGAAAGAAATGACGTTTGGGACTTAGTCCCATGACCAAATGATCAAACAGTTATTGGCACTAAATGGGTTTTTAAAAATAAAGCTGATGAAAATGGTAATATCACTAGAAATAAAGCCAGATTAGTTGCTCAAGGATATAATCAGGAAGAAGGAATTGACTATGAAGAAACATTTGCTCCTGTCGCAAGATTAGAAGCAATACGAATTCTATTAGCCTATGCTTGCTTTCATGATTTCAAATTATATCAAATGGATGTTAAAAGTGCTTTTTTAAATGGATTTATTAAAGAAAATGTTTATGTTGAACAACCTCCCTTGTTTATACACGAACAATTTCCAGAACATGTTTATAAACTTAAAAAGGCTTTATATGGTTTGAAACAAGCACCTCGTGCTTGGTATGATCGTTTAAAATGTTATTTAATCAATTCTGGTTTTGAAATTGGAAAGGTTGATCAAACTCTTTTTATTAAGAAAAAGAAACATGATATTTTAATTGTTCAAATTTATGTAGATGATATTATTTTTGGATCAACTAATGATAAATTATGTCAAGAATTTTCTAAAATAATGATAAATGAATTTGAAATGTCTCATATGGGAGAATTAACATATTTTCTTGGACTTCAAATTAAACAAATTAATAATGGTATTTTTATAAATCAAGAAAAATATTGTAATAATTTAATCAAACGCTTTGGTATGGAAAATACCTCTGCCAAACCAACTCCTATGAGTACAACCATACATCTTGAAAAAGATGAAAATGGCAAGAGTGTAGACCAAAAGTTATATCGAAGTATGATTGGATCGTTATTATATTTAACTGCTAGTAGACCCGATATAATGATGAGTGTCTGTTTGTGTGCACGATTTCAAGCCGATCCTAAAGAATCACATATTTGAGCAGTGAAATGTATTTTACGTTATCTCAACAAAACCAAAGATTTTGGACTATTTTATCCGAAAGAATGTCCTTTTGAATTAGTATCATATAGTGATGCTGATTTTGGAGGAAGTCGGATGGATAGAAAAAGTACAAGTGGGACTTGTCACTTCATTGGACGGTCTCTAGTATCTTGGTTCAGTAAGAAACAAAATTGCGTATCACTTTCTACTTGTGAAGCAGAATATATATCTGCAGCTTTGGCATGTGCTCAAGTAATTTATATGCAACAAACTCTTCAAGATTTTGGTTTTAACTTATCCAAATCTACAATCTTCTGTGATAACTCTAGTGCTATTAATTTATCTAAAAATCCAGTAAATCATTCACGGACAAAACATATTGATATTCGTCATCATTTTCTTCGTGATAATATTGAAAAAGATATAACAATCTAGAATTTATATCTTCGGAAAATCAATTAGCAGATATTTTTACCAAACCTTTAAATGAAAACATTTTTGTAAAATTGAGACGAGAACTTGGTATTATCTCTCTCAAAAATTTATGAAGTGTACTTCAGCTATTCTGTCTTTATTTAAATTTTTTTTATCACACATATTGTTTCTGGTTAACATTAAATTTTCTCTTCTTTTAATCTTAACCATGTATTGTTTTGCCTTTAGTTGTCTATAAATTTCTTCTTACCAAAGAAAATTATCATTCAGCTTTTCTATTCTTTTTACAAAGGTGAAAGCAAAAAAAATTATTCAAATATGTTTTTTAACTTTGCATTATTCTTATATACCATGGCTGGTTCATCCTCAGATGAGCCCTCCTATACATTTGAATATTCTTCAATTAATTTTGAAACTCCTAGTTCTGGGTCTTCCGAACTTCCGACTCCAACTCCAGCTTATATTCCGATATGTCCACCACAAAGTCATCATACGGGATATACGCCGGAAAATAAACGTACGCGAAGAAATTTATTTCCATCTCCATCTACTAAGGAAAAGATAGATGATTTACATCACTATCAGAGGGAAACATTTAATCTTCAGCGAGAAATGTATTTTGAGCAAAAGAGTCATGGAAGACGACTCAGTTTTCTTGAACGGTGTGCTGCAAAAATATGTGGTTCATCTCCGATCAACACGAATGCACATATTCACTCACCTCAACGTCCTCATGTATCCCCAAATTCATGGGGACGTCAACCTCAATGGTCTCCTATTAATCAGTCTGCTGAATAAAATCAACACGAATCATCCAAAGGGAAGTCTCCGAAGTCTCCAAAAACTCCAAAGACTCCTAAATAGATAATATATATGTCTGTATGTTTGATTTGTTTATTTATACTTGTTTTCTATTCTTATCAATATAAATAACTAAACTATTAAATATTTTAAGCCTAAGCATAAAGAAACATTTTTATCAGACAGACAGACGTTTATGTTTTTTCAACAGACGTCTGTAAAAACAACTACTTTTACTATTTTCAGCCACACAGACGTCTGAATCATTTTTCACAGACGTCTAAATCTGACTATACTTTTGTAGCCTACAATTAGCCGTCTGTTTAAAAATAACAGACGTCTGTTATTCATTATAGACGTCTAAACAAAAACTTATCAGACGTCTGAATTTAGTGCAAAATGTTTTTTACTCTCTGTTTCAATTTAAACCTTCTGAGCCGTCTGTCAATTATTTTTAGACGTCTGTCATACGTCTTAGACGTCTGTCATTAATATTTAGACGTCTGTTTTTCTTGTCTTTGATTTTATTCTACAGAATTTCAGACGTCTGTTTATTTTTTAGACGTCCGAAACCCTGTTAAGAAGAAATCTATAAAAATCGTTCCAACGGTTTATTTTCTTCTTCTCGTCTTTTTGTCTCTCAAACTCAAAACCCTAGTCTTTGTTCAATTAATCATATGGCGCCCAAATCTAAGAAACAAAAAGGAGATTCATCTCAACAACCTCCTCACATTCTTCCTTCGGAAGATCAAATTAAAGCTTGGTTATACCACGAACCTCGAAGCATGGCTCGTTACAAGCATTTATGTACTCTTCAATCATTTCATGGTATTTTTCATAATCTTGACCATTTTCCTTCCTACAAACTTAGGCTCTATACTGATAGATCTCAAATTACAAGCCTTATTGATTTCAAAGATAATCAAGTCAACATTTGTAGACTTAGTGTTTTATTATTTCTAGCAAATGTTAACAATCCAAAAATTAGACTTCATCGAGAAAAAGGAACGCTTTGGACAAGCGTTTTTGGAAACATTCTGCAAATAACTCCTTCTGACATTGGACGAATTTTAAAATGTAGCTCGGAAGGAGTCGACATAGATGACTTTAAGTTAGAAGGAGAGGAACTTAAACAAATAGAATATTATCTTTTTGAACCTGAAAAATCCACAGACAGATCAAATCATCTTCGTCCTCGACCTCGACTATTGCTTAGAATGCTAATAAAAACAATTTTTCCCCGGCAAGGAAGCCATGAGGTCATTTACGATGATGAAGATAAGGCACTTCAATCAATTCTATACAATACTCATATCAATTGGGCTCAATACTTTTATGATGCTTTTTGCACTTATCATGACTCCAAGAAACGCTCAATTATCTATGCTCCTTATATTACTCGAATTCTATCTGCCTTCTCTATTCAAAGTCCGTCAATTGAATTTGAAAAAAATCAAGGTATCCAACATTCGCTTCTTCAGTTTAATGGGATTACCAGAATCTCCTCCGACATTTCCAACATTTAATGATTATCAAGCGGAACAACTTGCTTTACAAAAAGAAAAGGGAAAAGCAAAAGTAAGTAGTTCCGGACATAATGGAGATGAAGGCGATACTGAACAAGAAAAGGATGATGAAGAAAGGGAAGATGAAGAAGAAGATGAAGATGAAGCTTTTGAGAAAGCTTTTATCCAAAGCCCAAATTCAAAAAATTTCGAGATAGAACTAATTTCTGGTACTTCTCGCTCTTATACTAAAAATGAAAAGCTCAAATCCGACATCACTATTTCTAAAAATCAAAAGAAAATTTCTCAACAAATAGCACAAGGCTTTTCTTCCATCAATTCTAGATTCGATTACTTAGATGCCAAAGTCGAAGAGAATGCACGAGAATTGAAAAATATCAAGACAATTCTTCGTCAATTATGGAAAAAGTCTCATGGATCCTCTCCTCCTTCTTCTCCAACTTGGGGAGAATGGTGAATGAAGATGGTTTTCTTTTGGTTTCTCTTTTGGTTCAAACAATGTCTTCTCTCATAAAATCTTTTCTGTTTTTTTTTTATTTAAAGTTGATTATATAATTTTATCTGTCTTTCTTAGTCAACTATGTTAGGTAAACAAATGATGTATCCTAAACATTGATTTGTTATTATCTTGCTTGGTTTGTTTACATCTCTTAATTAGTGTGTTATTCTCAGTTTTGTTACTTCTTTTTATCCAAGACACCCCAACAACTCTTTTTGTTAATGACAAAGGGGGAGAAATAATTATATTTCTGCTATATAATATGGTCATATTGACAGGGGGAGCAAAAGGTATGATTATACTAATCGATGAATTATATAGTTGTCATCATCAAAAAGGGGGAGAATGTTGGAACCTGCCTTCTTCGATTTTAATGCGACAACTATATATTTCAATCTATATACTATTATGTCAAATATTCTTGTAGGAATCGTCAAAAGAAGCTATTATCATATCATCAACAAGATTAAAGTTCTTAAAAAATAATCTATTTAGATATATATGTACAATCTTTGATATGGTGATGAAACACACACACACACAAATATACTTTTGAAATTCATGCTTTAAAATAAATATAAAAAGGTATTTTCAAAATTATATATTTTCTCAAGTTCAAAAATACTAAAATGGACAAAGGAACAAAACAGTACAGAAATAGACGTCTGTATATTAATTCAGACGTCTAAATTAATATAACAGACGTCTGAACTCTATGTTTTTAATGGCTCTATTTCTATATGAAATAGACGTCTGTCAATTTAATAACAGACGTCTGAATTAAAAGACAGACGTCTAAATTAACTGTTTTTGTTTTCCTTTTATTTTTTCGAAATTCAGAATTATTCAGACATCTGTCACTTTTATCTCAGACATCTGAACTTGACGAACTGAAGCATCTCTTCATAAAATATCAAAATCTGAAGAGTTGTCTTCTTCACCAAGAGTTGCACTTCTTCAAAGAGTTGCAACTATTAAATTAAGACTATTCATTACTATAAATAGAGATGAAAATTCACTATTTTAAAATACAAATACTAATTCTTTCTATCTTTTCTGATCTTATATTGTTATAATATCAAGTGATTTTCAATTCTCTACTTCCTATCTTTGCACATTCAAATCATCATATCAAGAAGATTATAGGAAGGGTGTACTACATTGACTATATTCGTGTTATTCAAAGAACACACAAGTCAAGAAACAATTTACCAAATTGTATTTGAAGTCCTATTCGGTTGCTTAGGCGGAAAAGTCCTATTCGGTTGCTTAGGCGGAAAAGTCCTGTTCAGTTGCTCAGGCGGTGTAATACCTGTTCCTCCGGGTTAAGTGAGGGTTATTCGAGAAATTCCAGAAGCAGTCTGGGACTGGACGTAGAACGAGAAGTTCGAACCAGTATAAAAATCCCTGGTGTCATTTTTATTACTGCCATTTACTATTATTTATAATTCCGCACTTGCTAGTCGTAGTTTAACTATATTATCGATCCATATACACTTTCATAGAGTATAGTGGAAGCGACCATTTGTAATCAAGCTATAACTATCTACTGAATACATCGAAAGGATGGTATCTATATTTTTTTTTCAAGTGGTTCGACATATTCGGTAAATATTTATAACGAAATTACAAATGGCTAAAGATCTATCAGGACAAAGCATAATAATAAATGATAAAACATCACAGAACAGAATCACATAACAGATGTAAAATCCCAGAAAAATACATCGTCAATACAGATCCAAATACTATAAGTGGGCACAAAGCCACTGCCCACAAATGTGGGTTAAAAATATGTACATATCAAAGTCTGAATAATAACAGAGTAGCGAAATAGTGGACAAATAAAAGCGCTATCTATCAGCATAGCAGATAATGTCCAAGCGGAAGCACAGAAGCTAAGTCCAGAGACCTAACCTGAAACAACTCGGTCTGACTCGAGCGAAAACACTCGGGTCAGGCTAGCTAAACAATCAGTAATAACTGAGATATATAATAATGCGGTACATAAATAAAACAGTACTTATCCAAAGAGAAGTATATTATGAACCACATGAATATAATGACGATCCCTAATCATCAATAAACAATAAAAATCTCCAAAGAGAAATCAACACCAAAGTGTAGAATAAATAAAATCGCCTCATATCATCGGCGTAGCCAAAGCCATAAAAAGATGCCCATAGGCAATAATCCCAAGAGTGACCAGAGTCTGTAATCAATGCCCAAGCAAAGATCGATGCTCCAAAGAGCAATGGGGATATATTGAAAAGTCAATGAAATCCAACACTGAAAAGCAGTATCCAGAGACACTGTGAATCCACAAGGCAATCGCACTTACATCGTATGGTTCCATAGAACCAACACCGAATGGCGGTACTCGAATGGATATAAAAAAAACATCAAATAATACCAATATTGCACGTGCACCGACCAAAGTCGTTGTTGCCAAGTACTGTAGAGTTGTGATCGATCACTCGCACAGATGCGGAACGCGCGAGACGGCAAGATCCTTCCCAGAAGGATAAAGGCCCAGAGGCGCATGCCGAAAAATAAACTGCTCCATAGAGCAGGTGTCCAGATACGGTTGCCCAGAGGCGTGGTGACCCAGAGGTCCAGTACTGGCCGCCCAAAGGCTAACGTGTCACCAACTTCTTGGCGAGGAACCCGTAAAGTGTTAATAATGAGTCCCATACCCCACGTTCGCACTAAACGGTTTACTAACTAATAGCAAGCTCACACTCCAAACAATAAAAAGTCCACCTCGTATCATCGGTAAACTAGACCCAAAGGTCAAAACGATCAATCGAATAGGTCGGGTATTAACTGGAAAGAAAATACACACGGTTCCATAGGCCGGAGATTTCCTAACCGTTTAAGCACCTTTCCACTTCGCTCGACGTGCTAAAAAGTGAGTGTGAGATTTTTATTATAGAAAATAATGGTGCGAAACAGATTTATAATTGACTTTTAAATCACTTTAAAACGGCTTTTGAAAACTCTCCTATTATGGAGTAATTAATTTAATAATTAAAAATAATATTATATAATAATTTCGAAAGCCAATTAGGAGTAAAAAATCCTTTGAAAATAATTCATAAAACCTGTGTACGAAATCTAGAGACAAATCTCAAAGAAATCAATAAAACCAGAAAATCACTGAAAATATTCTAAGTGTTGGAAAATAGTCCAAAAATGACGCGAACCCAAGTTCGGAAAATTATTCGGACTAGCAAACTGAATCCGAATGGCATGAAAATTGGTAGGCATATAGTCCAACATCCCCGCTCCAAACTGCAAAAAGAATCGGGAAATTCCGACTTGAAACAAAGAAACGGCATCGTCTCAAAGTCGGACAAAAATCATAAAACTTTACTGTGTCAAAACAGTGTAAAGGTCCCACTTCGACGACATGGTCGAAGGGTCACATGAACTCAGATCTTGATGAAAATTTGCAGGAGCGTAGTAAAGTACTCCTACTTTGATATGCAACAAGAATCGTTTGGTTTTGACTTGAAACGAAGAAACGACAATGTTTCAAAGTTGGTCCGACGATAACTGAAAATGATCACTATTGTAAAACAGTTTCTGGGTGCTACTTCGGTAATAGAAACGAAGTATCTAATGCACCCAGATCTAAACCAAACTTTGCATGGTTAAAGATCTCGATCTCAACTTTTTAACGAGACCAAAAACGATGAAATCCGACAAAGGACGAGCCCGGGATGGTGTCGCAAAGTCGGGGTTCTACGCTGAAAACAACGGGAGAAAAGAGACCAAGGCCTATAGCTATGCACTAACTGGCCAGAGATGAAAAACCACAATTTTGGCATAGTAAACTTTAAATTCTGGCAAAATGAATAAAATGAAAGTTGTAGCTTAGTTTCTAAGCTTTCCGGAATGACCAAGATCGTCAAATTCCGACCAGAGATGAAAATTCTATGACTAAAACAATTCTCAGATCTAAATTTTATATCACTGTCGTTGTGCTCTCGGGACAGTGGTAAGAATGCACAGTTTTGACCAAATTAACTTCGAAATTTCATGAATCTCAAAACATGAAAGTTTTAGCTCTAAATCTAAGGCCCCGTTTGGCTTGTCGTTTTTAGTTTTGTGTTTTCGTCTATACAAAAGCGCGTCTGTTGTATGTATCGTTGAAAAACAAACAATTTTGAAAAATGAAATTAACATGTAAAATAAAAAACAAGTTTATTTTGTTTTTCGTGTTTCGAGAGATAGCAAAAGCACGAAGAACAATCCAACTCCTTCGTTGTCCGTTGGTCGTCGCAATGGCTAAGAATTATAAATCTTCTTCTTTTATTTCTTGCTATTTCTTAGTGCAAGTTGAAAACACAAAACTCAAAATACAAAATGAAACCAAACGGGCCCTAAGCTTTCCAGAACATCCAAAATTATTAGATTTGGATAAGAAACGAGTAACTTATGGCCAAATCAATTTCAGGTTTTTATTTTATCAACCCTGTAGTTTGTTGTCAGGTCAGCGACAAACAAGCATGATTTCGACCATTCAAACCTCAAAATTAGGCAAAGCACAAAACATAAAAGTTATAGGGTACAGAATAAGCTTTTCAGAACTTCAAGAAAATCTTAATTCCAATTTAAGATGAATGAGATATGCCTAATTTACTAACAGCAATAAACTAATTATAATTTCAGCTAGCATATATTACCTCTTTCCCAAGCAATGAAAAGAAGATCAAAGAGTTTCACAATCTAAATGCACAAAAAAAAAGAGGATTACAAAATAATTTCAGGAATTAAGAGATGCTTATACATAGATTAGGAGAGGGTTTACCTAGTATTCCTCTCAAGCAAAAGAACAAACACCTATATGGCACTAACCAAAGCTAAGAGATGATGATCAAAGAGCTAGAAAAATACCAAAACACAAAAAACCAAGAGTTACAACATGATTTCTAGAAATTAAAGAGAGTTAGAAATGGATTACAAGAGGGTTTTTGCATTACCTTCCCTTACTTTAACTAGCTTAAGCCAATATAAGAGAGGATGGAGCTTTCCTAAGCATGGAGGCCATTTTTAGGTTTAGGGTTTTAGGAATATGACTAGGGTTGGAATGAATGAGGGTTAGGAGTTTGAGATGATTTATAGAATGGTAAGTGGGTTTGGGTTAGGCTAATGGACCCCTTAAGAGAAAGTGGCTCTAAACATGTATAAAAATTGTTTAAGTGTTAACATAGCCATGAAAACCCATACTTAACCAAATCCCTTTCTTAAAATTCCCATTAATTTTTAATTGTTCCAAAATAATACTTCGCCTCATTTTTTTTAAAAACCCATTTATTTAAAATGTCCATATTTTTAAATAAATTATCCTTATCCCAAAAATCCATTTGCTCCATTTAATTAAAATAGCCTTTTTCACATAAATTTTGTTATTCCAAATTCTTTTATGCTTCATTAAAATAAATAAAAATCCTAACTTTTATTTATTAGTTGGTAATGCAAATCCCGGGTTGTTACACACTTCCTATTCCTTATAGCCATGCCTTTTTAGGTCCAAACCTGAACCAAAACCATGTTACGGCCAAGCCTACAAGACCCCTAGGTCGAGCAATTGATGGTAGAAAGCATGGCCAATGCAATTTGTTTCTTTAGTCTATTTCTATTTCAGTTTGTTTCAATATATTCTTTTGTATTATATTCATATTTATATCTTAAATTGTTTACTTTGTGAATACAAGATTTACATCTTGGCACTGAAACGACCCGACTTTCCAGTCCCGGAAAATCGAACCATTTGGGTTGAAGAAGAAAGAGGTAGGAGAAGAAAACAGAAAACAACATCAGAATCTCACATCACAGCGGAATAAAATATATATATAATAACAGATCTTTACACAAATCAAAACTATATCTGTTTATACAATACATCATCGGAGTATACATCAGAGTTCAACAGCATCAATAACATACAACTAGACAGAAATCATAGCCTGTCCTCATAATCTGAATACACAACGGAATATATAACACAAAATACGAGGAATACGTCTCGCCCTCCAGCTCGTCTCCTGAGCTTCACAGCTAAAATCTGAACCTGTTTATCTCGGTCTGACCCGAGCATCATATAAAACAACACCCGAGTTACAATTCATTAAAAACCATTCTATTTTTCTTACAGACCCCAAGTTATTTCAATCCCCTAACAATTTAAATGGTTTACAATTGTTTATTTAAGCATTTCATTCAATTCAATATCATCTATAACTTACCGAATTTTATTTCGATTTAAATTTAATTCCACTTGATTTAAAACCAATTCAACATTATTAACTTAGTTTAAATTAAATGCAATTCAACTCTCCTCCATCCATTTAACTTAAGTTAATTTACTTCAATTTATTCAAATTTTATACTTAAGCTCATTTTCATTTTACAAGTAAATTTTCCTTGTCTATTCAACTTAATTCTATCTCAATCAAATCTCATTTGCAACCAAAACAATCCCTTCTTTAATCTATTTCCAATCATATTTACTTCACTAACAATTCCAGTCGAATTTAATTTATAACCTGAGTTTTATTTCCAAAATACATTATTTACTTTGGGTTTTCTATCCCACCTTTAAATTTTATAAGTCTCAACTTATTATTATTCACATTTCCATGGATTTTTAATTTTTTCACAAGTTATTCTACTTTATTTATCCCAATCAAAGTTAATTTCATTTTTAACTTTTCACTTTACATGTTAATTCTAACATTCAAATCTTATATTTCCATCCTGATTTAAAAAAAAATCATTTCAAGTTATAAGCTTACAACCTATTTCATCAGGATTTTCATTTTTAAACACCCGGCTTTTAATTTCAATCACTTTGGAATCTCCAAATCACACTTTTCAAAAATTTAAACCAATCCTGGTTTTCATTTTCAACAAATTTTCTTTGAAAATTTTTAAAAACAAAGCAAATTTTTTTGAGTAAATCAATTTGGCAGCAATCCGTCACTCAGAAGTTCGAAAATAAATTCTGAAGATGCGGCCGCCATCCTCCGAATTATTTTCCAGCGACTGAAGTGAATTCATTGCTATATCTTCCCCAAATATTTATTTGAAACAATTTCTCTTCAGAAATTCTTCCCAAAATAATAGTGCTATTATTTATCTTCAAAACACTTTGAAAACACTTCCAAAATCTCTGGGATTTAAATTTACCAATTTGATTAAATCAAATATTTAGTTATAATTCATTTGTACAATTTATATTTATACAAATTTCCATTGGTTATGTAAATCTTTCTAATTTTATAATCTTACCATATTATATTCTTTTATTTGTTAGAATATTACCATCCAAACATCCAAACTATATAACAATTCAAGAAAATATTTCTTATATATCAAAATACATTTTTAGGTAAAATTATTTCATTTACCCACCTTCGAAAACAATATTGTGTCGAGTTGTCCTATTCGAGTGTTTAGAAACCCCTTCGATACAGTTGTCCAGACTGTGCCGACAAAGGTTCATATGCCACTCAATAAATCAATCAACACAATATAAAACCATTTTATATTCACTAACAAATACGCGCTCATATCTATTATTACACTCAAAATTTCCACCAGAGCCAAGGTTATCGCCAACCTCGCTCTGATACCAAGTGAAACGACCCGACTTTCCAGTCCCGGAAAATCGAACCATTTGGGTTGAAGAAGAAAGAGGTAGGAGAAGAAAACAGAAAAAAACATCAGAATCTCACATCGCAGCGGAATAATATATATATATATAATAACAGATCTTTACACAAATCAAAACTATATCTGTTTATACAATACATCATCAGAGTATACATCAGAGTTCAACAGCATCAATAACATACAACTAGACAGAAATCATAGCCTGTCCTCATAATCTGAATACACAGCGGAATATATAACACAAAATACGAGGAATACGTCTCGCCCTCCAGCTCATCTCCTGAGCTTCACAGCTAAAATCTGAACCTGTTTATCTCGGTCTGACCCGAGCATCATATAAAACAACACCTGAGTCAGTCTGGAATACCAGCATGAGAAAATCACACTCAAATTGATTATTAAAGTTTCAAAATCTTTTTGAAATTAAAAGCATCTCGTAAGACCACGCCACAAATAAACATGTCGGGTTTTTACCTTACGATAGCTAAAACATTTTATATCGAAATCCGTCTGATATTATAATAGTTTCTACAGAAAGTAAAATAGAATCTAGCTGAAATGCTTGCATCTCACATTTCAACAATAGTTGGGCACAATCAAAACCGTACAGGTAAATAGGGAGAATGGATTTCCAACGAATGCCTAGACACTAGGGTACCACCTGTCACAGTACGTGGCCTAGATCACAGTACCGAGGAGTACGCCCGCTCCCCTGCAACACAAGGCCGGAATCACCTATGGGAAATTCCAAATATGATCACCCCACGGTTGGGATCAGCAACCGCACCACTAAGCCGAAATAAAAGGGGCATCTAGACAGGGATGACCATACTCTCCAGTGGGCGCTACCCACGAAGCCTTGCTGCATAACCCCTGATTTTCAGTCATTCCCAGTTGATGAGGCTTGAGGCTAAACGTTACCTTCATAGAACGTTTCACTTAGAATGCCCATCGTCCTCTGACGATGATTCGAAAGCATTCATCCATACAAGTCCGTTCCGGGTCCGAACGGAACATAAACACTATCCCATCTTCGATATCAAACTCGTTTCCCCACGAAACGTACAAACCGGATCGAAGTGGTTTTCGAGAAATAAATCTCGATCCCGGCCTCTTCGAAACGATCAGCGCATTTGGCCAATATTGATAGTCGGTTATTTAACTATCAATTAACATCCATAACAATCATCAATCAATAAATAATTTCTCCAAATTTCATTATTCCCAAATATCTTCACAAGGTATCATTTCCATTTCCAAACCCTTTTGAAAATGATTTCACCCATATTCCTCCACGGAATAATTTTCTCAAATATTTATTTCCACTGAAATACCAAGTACAAAGCCATTTTAGATTTTTAAAATAATTTTAAAAGCACTTTATTACAAATATACTTTAACATTTGAAAATTTGAACTATTTTAAATACTTTATTAAAAATATAAACTTTAAGAATATTTAAAATAAAATCACTTTGTAAATATAAACTAAATTTTTCTATTTAAAACATAATACTACGTCATTTTTAGTATATTAATTACATTAATAGATTTTGGGAAATATTTACTTATGGTTAACATTTAGAAATAATAGATTTGAAAATAAACACTTACCTTAGGATTTAATATTTAAAAATAATCAATTTTCTAAACAAGCCTTCTTAAAACAACATTAAATTGTTATGAATATTTAAATTTACTTTGAAAACGTACTTGGTTATCCAAAGAAATACACTTCTCTTCCACATCTTAAAAACAAATCACTATTTATTTTTAAACCAATTCACATCCTTTTATACATTTCCACCTTAAATTTATATTCAAAATATCCACCGACATTTTATTTCACTTTATAAACCCAGTTTATAAATTTTAAAATCTCACTTCTCCTTTAAAATCTAAATTTTTAATCACTTAAATAAATTTCCCATTTGATTTCCCAATTTATTTTACTTTGAAATAAATTTCCTTACTTAAACCGTTTATTTCTAAATTCATTAACTTCCGGATTTTATTTCCCATTATGATTTAAAATCTTTAAACCAAACACAAGTTTCAGATTTCCCAAATCCTTCTTTCCCTTTTAATTACATTTAAACATTGAATTAAAATAAATTATTTATTCTTTTAAATGATATCACATAAGTTTTAAATTCAATATTTCTCTGTTTATTCGAAATTTCTCTTTTCCATGTTTATCAGAGTTTTGAAAATCACTTTTATTTCTTTACCATTCATTATTTAATTTATTCAAATACCCAAATTATTTTACTTAAACTTTACTCTTTTATTTTTTCCCAAAAATCCAATTCAATACATTTGACAACTCCTTTATTCAATCCATCCATATAATCCAATATTTCAATTGCCAATAAATTCATCACAAGATATCAATATTCATATCATAGAATATTAAATAATCTAAATAAATTTGAGGAATCCAGTTGGATCCCTCCAACTTGTTTCCCTGCATCCACAAATGTTAGCTCAATACCAATTCCACTTCGAGGTGGAATATCACGGTATATGGGATTTAAATAAAAATCATCCGTTATTATGCGGCGCATAGGGTCTCATCCGCTATATAATGCGGGAATATCAACTCCAATATATACATATGATAATATATATATATATAATGGTATATACTACTATATATATACTATCACATCAATTCAATTCAATCAAATCAACCAATTACTTAAATTTAATCATTTAAATTTAAATTCAACTGAGTGAGATTAACTCACTTATTACCCTTGTTTGCAATCCAATCCAATTCCGACTTGGTTTCCAATTCCTTTTGACCTTGTAACAATCATTATAAGGAATTTATTAATATTCTGATTGATTGGTAAATTAGTTACCATTTAATAGTTTTTAATTTAATTTAAACTAATAATTTGGTTCTAAACTAACAATTTTAGTTTTAAAACTAATTTCTCTTCCAATAAAATATTTTTAGCGAATGAAATAGTTAAATCAGTTTATTAAATAAATTAATCCCCCATAATACATTATTTAAAATTAAACTTGTAGATTATAAAATATGTATATGTATATTTTAATTTCATTTTCAAACTACATATAAAATAATCTATATAAGGCTTAAAAATCTAATTTTCTATATAAACCCTTATATTTTCTTTTTTCAAAAATCCTATATGTATTAAACTAAATTAGAAATGTTTATACTTTATTTCAGCATATTTTTAAATTTACTTAAAAACAAAAGCTAAAACTAACTTTATATAATTTCAATCAATAAAACACATTATATCATGTTATAATTGGAAATTGAAATTCAAGCCTAACTGTATATATATATTTTTCCATGATTTAACTACATATATTTTACTTTCTGCTTACTGTATACATTCATTTATATAAATTTAAAACATTCAATTTCTATTTCATTGATAAATTTTTTTTTCTGTATATAAAATTGTTAAATCAAAATTTAAATTAGAAAAAGATTCGAATACCTCACAGCCCTTTGAACAATTTCACCCCAGGCCTAGCTCATGCGACTGCTCCCCTCCATCACTCACGAACGCGCCGCCATCACCATCGGTACCTCACCAATCCACTGCCGCGTGCAAGAGTCTTGAGCCACCTTCGCTGCATTCCACGCGAACACCTCACTCGCGATACCACTGCGTCGCGGCAGGCCGAACGAGTGCGACTCCCCAGGAACCCTAGCTCGATGCCATCCCCAAATCGCCTCACGTTGCTTTGTCCTCTGCCGCGTCCTTCTTCTCAACTCCCTGGGTCGCGATTTCTTGCATACACCCCCCCATACGCACTCGCACGCGCGCCCGCCCTACTTCGATTTCCCTTGCTTGAGTTCGAACAGGTAGTGACAACGCGAATTTTTTTTCTTCTTTCGATCGTATTTTAACTTAAGAAAAGGGAGAAGGAGATTGATTTCAATTCTCTAATGAACGAAAAGGCCTAAGAAATTTTAAAATAAAAGAGAGGAGGCTTCGTACAAGGTAGGGTGGCGTATTGTACTTATGGTCGGACAAAGGCAAGCAACCATATTTTATTTGGATTCACTTTGTTTCAAAACAAAGTTACCGCGTTTATATATCGTACACACAAACCATAGCTCCAATTACTACGAAATTTGAAATCCGATAATAATACAATATTACGGACCCAATGGAACTGGTTTTGTCGAATTCTGAGACTGTGCCTCGGAAGGCTATTTTTAAATTCAATTTAAACGATATATTTTCAAATTTGAACAAAACACCTTTAAATTCAATTTCAAAAGTTCTTTCACCTTCAGTATTAACAATATAAATTTTTTGAGCTTTAAACTATTTTTAACAGGCTTAAAAATCAAGATTCAATATTTTTCCCAATCTCCAAATTATTAAATTTAATAATTTAATTATCAAATCATTGGTGATGTTTGAATTCAAGTTAAAATTTAACATTTAAATGTCAAAAATCAATTTAATATTCCAATTTCAATTGCTCAAAAATTTCGGGTCGTCACAGGCACTCTCTCCATCCAAACCTAGTCGTGCTTTCGTGCTTTTCGGATTTCTGTTTGTGTGTTTGTTTTGCTAACTCCAGCGTAGAAAGGTGAGTATTCACACACGACATCTATACTTATATAAATTGTGAAGTGACAACAAATGGATATGTATAAACTATTATATCAAGTTATACCTGCCTGTGATGTATATTTTATGATGTTAAACCTGTAATTAACTTGTCACATCATCTGTTATGTTTTGTTTTATTTTACTGTTTATTCTATTCTGTTTATCACACTGCAAGTTCCCTATAGAATAGAAATCACTATGGGTTGAAATGATACATACCCGAACGGACTTTCGAATAAGGAAAGATCGTTATTGGCTGAAATGATAAGCCTGAGCGATTTTTATTTATTTTATTTAAATTGGGATTGCGGGTTTGAAATGATAAAACTCGGATTTTTCTTTGTAAATACGGATTGAAATGGTATATTATCCGTATCACTTGACCTAGGTTAGAAAATATTATACAGACCCGTGGTTATTTTATATATTTTTTTGGAAGTTTTAAGTATTTTAAAAATGTAAATTTTGATATTTTGATTTAAATTTGGTTTATAAAATGATTTAATAAAGTGAAAATGATTTTTCTATGTGTTAAATATGTTAATAAATAAATGGAAAAATTGTGATTTTCAACATAACTTAATTTGGAAATTTGTGATTTGATTTGTAATCAAAGTTTAAGTTAACTAAATAAAAAATGGAAATTGTTTTATTTATGAAATGAAATTTAAATTTAAGTGTAAAGAGAAATTGTTAAAAATGAAAAGAATAAGGAAATGGTATACTTGGATTAATTTTTGTAAAATTGGATTTTTTTTGTAAAAGTTCACTTTATAAAAATCATAAGTTAAAGGTATTTAAATGAACATTTTCGATGTGGAAAAATATGATTTTTTATGGAAAAAATGATTTAAATTGAAGTTTATTTGTTGCTGAAATTTTATTGAAAATCTAGAAACTCATTTAGTAGCACTTCAGAAATGCTATCGTTTCTGGAAATGAACTAAAATCTGAACTAAATAGAACCTACAGCACTTTGTAAGTGTTGTAGTTACAGTAGTAAACTAAAAGGAAATTTAACTAAGGGCTATCACAGCACTTTGCAAGTGCTGTCTTTGCGGAATTGAAATAAAATCTTTAAATAGAACCCTGAACTATTACAGCAGTTTTGTAAATGCTGTCTTTTTGAATTGAACTATTTTTCCACTAAAACTGAACTATTACAGCAGTTTTTAAAATGTTGTCTTTGCTGAATAGAATTGTTTCAAATGTAACTTACCGTAGCATTTTCTAAGTGCTGCGAAAACTAAAATTTAAATTGTTTGAAGTATTTAAGTGAATAAATGAGCACAGAAAAGGCTAAATTTTTGGGAATTGAATATTTGATTTGTTAAAAAATGACTTCATATTTAAATGGTGTAAATGAATTATTTTGATTTGAATATATATCACTTTGAAATTTATGAGTTAATACAATGTTTGAAATTGGTATAATTGAATGAATGAACTTAAAATGTTATAACTTTGGTAATGAATATTAATTTAGAAGTATTCTGATTTTTCTAAGTATTATGAGGTCATAATGAAAATATTTCAAGTGTTATGATTTCCAAGTATTTTGGTTTCAAAATGTTTGGTTTCAGAATTGTTATGACTTTGAAAGTACTATGGTTTGGAAATGAAATTAATTGGAATTGTATTTAATTAAGAATTGTCTTTAAATATATATTAATTTGAAACTTGTTGAAATTGAAGATTCAAGGATATGACTTTATAAGGTGGTTTAGTTTAATATGGTTTAAAAGAATATTTCAAGTTAAATAAATTGAAAGAAATATATTTCTTTTGTTTGGAATTTAAATGATATATTATTGATTTGATTTTTGAAATGGAAATGATATATTATTGAATTAATTTTTGAAATGGAAATGATATATTTTTGAATTGGTTTTGAAATGGAAATGATATATTATTGAATTGGTTTTGAAATGGATATGTTTTGGGTTTGAAAGCATGTATTATTTTGAAATAAATGATATGATTTTGAAATGGTTTAAAGGATGTATTTTGATTTGAAACATAAACTATTTTGAAATTTATAACCACGGGTTATAATAACGATTGGTTGTTAAAGAGACTGGGATCAGATATGGACATACTCTCTGTCGATATCGAAAACCACTGTAACAACTGTGTACGCGGTGGAGTTTACAGAATGAATTATGATGGTGGCGACGATCCTAAGGTATATGCGTGGACCCAACTCCCGTGAGTTGGCATAAGGTGGCTAAAACAGGAGCGATCTCGGGCCAATGAGGTAGCACCTCTTATCGGACACACTTCTTCGATACCATTCTATTACTTTGTGATTTGTTTGGGTGCACCCCTTGATTTGGGAGTGTTGTTCGAGGTGGAGTGGTAGTGGCTACTATGCGTTTCCATCAGCCCGTGTGCGTAATTGGTATATCTACCCTGGCATTGCCTTGTGTACCGTGTCACCTACTATATCGAGCTTTACTACGAGTTGTTAATTCTCCCATAGCCTGTGGAGTATCGAGGGTAGCCCCCATTTTGGGAGTATGCTAATACTGGATAGACTATTGGGACTATTACGTGTTAAGGGCTATATTGGTAACCCCTTGATGCTATTAAAAAGTATGTTTACTTTATTATTAGACATTATTATAATAGCGAATATTACTACATAGTAAATAGTTTAACGGATCCTTAGAGGATGGGCGATCCCAAGCATCATTTGAGTTACTTGTACCTTTATTACAGTTCACTTGAGTTGGTTTACATCATATAAGTATGTATATCCTGACTCGAGTGTTTTGTGTTTTTCTTTACGCTCGGGTCAGACTGAGTGATACAACATTTGAGACTCTCCTTTGGAGTTGGAGTTTTGCTTTGAAGAACCAGATATCTATTCAGTTTGTTATCCAGTGATTCCAATTGTATTCTGAGTTGTACCTGATTATCATACTGTTACTCCTGTTGTATCTTGGTATTCCTATTGTATCTTACTTTACTCTGATGTATTTATATAGTAGCTTCATGAACTACTATTTCTTTGTTTCCGCTGCATTATATTACTCTGTATCTGTGATCTGTGATTATTTATTTACTAAATATGATGAGTTTGCCAAATTTTTATTTACAACGTGGTATTTTGAGATATTCAAGTCTGACATGAGTGTCTGCTTATGCACTTGGCGGGTGCAACATGATAGGGGGTTCTCGCATTTGGGTTTGGTAGCAAGCGGATGACTCTTACTCCTACATGTCCCGCGGGGTGGGTGCAGTCGAGAGGTTGGCCGTAAAAGCAGAACACAGGTACCATTGTATGCTACGGTGGGCGTTACCCAACTAGCGTTGTCCCGTTACAGTTGGTATCAGGGCTCTGGTTTAGGCAAACTCAGCATTTAGAGTAAATTTAATTACAGAATCACTTTCGTTCGAACTTGAATTCCTTCTTCTTTGATTCAGTTTCCTTTGAATTTTGAAACGTTCCCTTCGGTTCCAAGTCCTTTCTTGTCCTCCCCTATTCGTGTCTTCTTTATTCTGGAGTGTCCCATAACTCCACTTCGAATGATCTTTATAATAAATTGGCGGTCTCGCCAACCTTTGAATGACTTGTAAAGGGGTGAAACTCCTTTACAAGAAGCATTGATTCACCAAAGACTTCTGTATCCTCGATTTACGATGCTACTATCTCTTGCTATGCCCAAATTCCATCTCTTGGGAACGAAGGTAGATTTGCTTCAGAATCCTGCATCGCTCTTATTCGTTAAGTCACGGTTGACCTGGTTAAGGTTGCCCGTGATTTATATAAGCTTATCCATCTTCCTATTATGTTATTTAATCATCTTGTCTTTTGTCCCCAACTTATCTTCAAATCAGAATTCTCTTTGATTTGAGTCCATCAAATCTGAATCCCTATCCTTATTTTGAAAATTAATCTTATATTTGAAAATTTTATTTTTAAGATGTTTTATATATTGTGTTGTTTGAGTTGTTGATGTTGATTTGGGTTTCCGATCGGTTCGTCTGATCAACGCTATCGATAGGATCTCCAAAACTCTTGAACAGAACAAACTGACACAATATGATTTTTAAATTTAGTAGATGGATAAATTTTGTATAATTATAATATGTACAATGTTAATTTTCTGAATTTTGATAATTAATGGAATTGGGTGTTAAGAAATAATATTTAACTTTGCATGTATTTTATAATCATTGGGTTTAGTTTCATATCTAAATAATTAAACATGGTTATAAATTGATTTGGAAATTTAAATGGATTTAAATCAAGAATGTGAGAATTTAATTTCCGATGATTTCGAACTTTGTTTTGAAAGTTTTAAAAGGATATATTATTTAAAAGTATTTCTAGTAGAAATTGTTTCAAAGGATTTTTAATTTGTAAATCTGTGCTCATTTCTTTATCGCTGGAAAATAATTTCGGTGATGACTGCAGCATCATCGACATTCATTTTCGAGTTTCGAAGTGGAGAGACTATTCTGTAGCTTTGCTACAGTTTTTCTTCGAAATTTAATTGATTTGAATTTCTAAATATGACTTGACTTATAATATATATTGATATATGATTTAAATTTGATTTGATACATATATTTTATATGTATGTATATTTATTTATTTATTTCTAAATAGTTTGAAGATAATCGAAAATTTAATTCTTAAATTTTATCTTAAAGGATAATTTCAATTATAAAAGTTTGAATAAATATGTAAACTTGTAAAATTGAATTAGAAAGAATTTATTTGTATAATACTCAATTACATTCCAATATAACTTACCTAAATTATTAAAAGTTAAATATGTAATTGGAGAACATACAAAATAAAGAGAATTTTTATAAATAAAACTTAAGTGGATAATAAATGTTATACACTCAAATTTTATTTATAAAGGATCAATAGAGGTAAATAGAGAAAAGGGTTAATTGAATAATTTACAATATAATGATATTTAAAAGAAATTATAAATAAATTGGAATAGTTATAATAAGTGGAATACACTTAATATATATAGGATTTGATATATTAAGTGGAAAAAAGAAGAATGAAATTTAATGAATAAAAATGAATATAATAAATGATTGTTCAAATTCATGACTTTATAAATTATTGATTTGATGATGAGATAATGAGATTTATAAATAATTAAGATTTATTTAACTTAAGTGAAATCAAATGAATGAAATTAATTATTAATGGAAGTTGAACTTTTCATGGTTTTTCTATTAATAGTTAGTCATGCCTTTTGGTTTGACTAATGCTCCTGCTCTCTTTGCTGATTTAATGAATCGTGTTTTTCATATTGTGCTTAATAATTTTGTTCTAGTCTTTCTTTCTTTCTCTTTTTCCTTCATCATTTAACTTTTCTATCTCTTCTGTGGTTCTTACTTCTCCCTATTATGAATTTGAGCACTGCTTACCATCCACAGGCCGACGGTCAAAAGGAAAGGGTGAATCAGATTCTCGATGATCTTTTTCGTGCTTGTGTTCTTGATTCTGGAGGATCTTGGGAAGATCATCTCCACCTTGTTAAACTTACCTATAACAATAGTTATCAGGTATAATTTCAATCTTCTTGTCATCTTGTCTTAATCCTATTTCATTCTATCTTTTTCTGTGTTTTTCCCGTACCTCATTCCTTTTTGGGGATGAAAAGTTTTGAGTGGGGGAGAGTGTAACAACCCTGTATTTTGTAATTATTTTAAATTGGATTTCCTGATTTAAAAACTTTATTTTATTTATTAAAATGGATAAATTTTGTTATTTTAAATATAAATTTTGATTTTTATGTGAATTATAATTCCAAACATGAATAAATAGAGTATTTTCCAGAAATGTGAATTTTGGTCAATGTGGTAAAACTTTAACTTTTTAATTTAAAAATTTAAAAATTTGAATTTTCGAATTTTATATTTTATTTTGAAGGTAAATAAAATTTCAAAAATACTGCTTTTCGTTTCGTTGAAATCTGATTTATATTGTGAAAGTTATGCCTTTTACACTATTGGATGTAATTTGTTGTATTTAACAAAATTGTTATTTTAATTTTATATAAATAATATTTTGTTGTCATGTCATGTTCTAATTTATGTTTACATGTGTATCATGATGTTATGTATATATATTTTAGTTTTAAAACATTTTAAAAAGTGTAATTGAAATTTTCTAATGTCAATTGTATTTTGTTTACAATTTTTTATTTCTAGTTTCAATTAATTAAAGTAATTCTTTATTTATTTTTCTATTTTCTTAAAACCTTATTTTATTTTCATTTGCACTTTATTTTTTTCAGCATTTATTTTATTTACTTGACTTTTTATTTGTTTAGAAGGGTTGTTATAATTTTCCAAAGTTAATTGCATTTTTGTTTGAAAATTTAAGTCTATTTTAAATATATATATGTTATTGCTTTAAAAGGCATATCTTTTAAATGTATTTATTTAAACGTTTCTTTTATTTATTTGGTTTAGAAGGCTTCTTGTATACATCTTTCTTTAATATATAGGAAACGTATCAATTAAGATACATTACCTATTTTAATTATAGGCATACGTTACGTTTGATTTTTGCATTTATATCTTTCCACCCCTTTTGATTCCTAACATAACTTCTCCACTGTTAACGTAAAAATCGACGCTAACACCCCGGTGTGTGTATTAGTAATGTGAAAGCACCACCCGTTGGTACGAGAACTAGTAATAAGCAGAAAATAGCAGAAAAGTAAAGAGACAGCAGTTTTATAGTGGTTCGGCTCGAAATTAAGCCTACGTTCACTTCATCTTCTTTATTGATGATTCGGTTACAACTCTTTACAATACACTTTGATTACAACACACTTTAGAAGTGTAGCTAGAACTTTGATGTAAGAGAGCTCTTGGAATCCATGTCGGATGTGTTAGGTCTTCTCTTGAAGTTCGTTGAAGCGTCTTCGGTGTTTGAAGTGTCGGATGAGTAGAGAAAACAGCAGAGTATATGCGTTCCAGAAATGAACCCCAAAAAAGTCCCATCTTCGTTGGAATATGTAGGGTATTTATAGGAGAATCCTGGGGTGAGCCATAGGTCATGAACGACCTAAGGTAGGTCATAGGTCGTAAGCGATCTAGGGAGTACATGTTACAACTTAATAGTTTTGCACTTGACCATTTGAACATATTGACAAGTCATAGGTCGTGAACGACCTAAGGTAGGTCATAGGTCGGCAACGACCTAAGGGATATGGGCTGACTTATCTCAACTGCACCTGGTCTTCGTCTGAACAAGCTAGTAGGTCGTGAGCGACCTATGAGAGTATTTGGCGACTTAGAAATGTTGAGATATCTAATGTAGCGACCTAGGCTGGGTCGTTAACTTGCTACGTCGCTTAATCCATTAAGTCGCTAAGTCGTAGGAGCCCTTAGGTCGTAAGCTTCTTAGGTCGGTAGGTCGCTACCTTTTAGGTCGCTTAGCAGTCTCCATAATTAGGTCGCTAGGACCACTAGGTCACTATGATCTTCAGAACGTTAAGTCATTAGGTCGTTAGGTCATTGGAACCTTTATGTAGTTAGGTCGCTGGAACTTTAAGTAGTTAAGGTCGTTAGGTCGCTGGGGGTTTTAGGTCGCTGGATGTTTTAGGTCGCTAGAGTTTTAGGTCGCATCCAAAAAGAGGAGTTAACACTTGCCCCTCGATGTACATGCCTATGTCATAGGTCGTGTGCTTCGATCTAACTCTGCTAGGTCGTGAGCGACCTAAAACATGTGCTAACTCGCGTGCCCATTCGCCTTCTTCTCTTTGCCCCATATAAACTGTTAGCTCGCTTCTTCCTCTTTACCTGCTCTAACTTTCAAGACCGCCATTGAAGACCTTCTAAGCTTTCAAAGTCGAGTTCGAACTAACCAGTCGTCAATTCAGCTTTATCATCATATTGCGTAAGTGAATTCGATCTCCATCCCACCATAGTCACCGTTGAATTGTGAATTCCCATTTTCTGACCCTAGTCCAATTGCGTGTGTCGCGCTACATTTTGAGTGATGTTGCGATCAACTTTCAATCATCATCAGTTACGTTGTCGTTGTGATGCACGAGAACACAGCAGTGTGTTGGACGAATTACAGATCTGAGATGATTCGACTTGGTTTTGGGTAATTTAGTGGTATAGAGAGATAACAGATTTCATTGAGAGAGTGATGGATTTAGTTGCGGGAGTGATGGATTTCATTGTAAGGATGATAACGGGTTATCGGGCTTGCTTGCGAGTTAGGCGATTTGCTGAGTGGAGGGGAGGGAACGGGTTATAGAGAGTTAGGACGACCTTAGGCTTATTGATTTGAATGTGAATCACTCGACCTAACTTTCTTGCGACCTAACTTGCTTGCGACATAACATAAAGCTTAAAGTAGAACGACTTAAAAAATTAACGACCTAACTTCTTGCGGCATAGGTTTTAGGTCGCGGCCGAGCTAGGACTTGGACGAATTTGCATTACCTTGACCTGAAGCCTTAAACTTTTTGACTTGCACAGTGCGACTTAAGGAAAACCTGACCTATGCTAGGTCGCTGATCGACCTAAGAGATGAACAAAATTGGAGCACTTGTACAATTTTGACAGAACTTGCTTGAACTTTGAACTGTGTGAACTTTGTTGCGCTTCCTTATAGATTATACTAACTTTTAACCTAACAACCTGTCAAACACAACATTTGCAGAAAACTAGGGCGAATATACTGCCATTGATTGCCCACATCGAATGACAGATTAGTCGATAAAGAATAATCAACTTAAATGAAATTTGTGAATGAAATGCTGTGAATCAACAAATTCAAGCGAAGTATTAAAGCAAAGCTAAAATAATCAACTAAAGCTGATCTGCTTGCATCAACACCGCACTTGAACTTAAAATAACAAGCCCTGAAACTCTGTAATCGGCTAATGTTAACTAATTTGATTTCAGTTATATTTGCTTGTCATTTTACTAGTTTTGCACAACACTTCACACTTTTTAGGAAACGTGCACCTTTATATTTGAATGTCCAGTTCCTTGTGTAGAATGTCTTCTCCACAAGAAGAAATAGGACAAGCTGGAGAAGTCTTTCCAATTGCTAACCCGTTGAATGATCCTCCGGAAAGAACTCCGACTACTCTGAATCAGCGAGCGTTCAACCAACTATGTACTCAGTTTGGTATTGCTGAAACAGATGCTTTGCTTCCCGGAGTAAACGATACTGCTGACAGACTACCTCTCGGTTTTGTCGCAGTTAATCGTCAGATGTGCTTAAGTGGATCTATTCCTCCCTTTAATGATTTTCTTCGACAGCTTCTTCTTCGATTGACTATCTCTCCCTTCCAGCTACACCCCAATGGTTATGCCATGTTGATGGGGTTGTGTGTGATGTTCAGGAGGACGCTCGATCGTCTTCCAAGTTTTGAAGAGATCTGCTACTTGTGCAGATTCGCAAAGAATAAAGACCATCCTTCTATTATACTTGTGAGGGGCGCGCGGAACCGGAGACTGATTCTAGACTTGCCTGAGAGTGCACACGGGTTTTTAAGCCAATTTTTCTTCGTTCGCTGCCCCCCGGGGTTCTATGCCGTCTGGAGAATCAGAAGTAAGATTACTTATTTCCGCTCACTTCATTTCTCTGAATTTCTTGAAACTTGAATTGTAAAATACTGAATTTCATTCTTTACTTCTGTAGCACTTCCTCCTCCGCTTAGAGATCCCAGCCACAAGCCAACCTTCGAAACATTAAGTGCTATGGTTGCTGAAGAGAGAAGCGCTAAATTTTTGCTGAAAGACGAGTTTTTGCACCAGTTCGGACTTTTACACCCCTCTCGATCTACTCAGATTCATGAAGTTTCAGATTCTCAAGTAGAGATATCGGATGCTCCAGTTTCTGCAGAAGAGATTGCATCGAAGGAACCTGTTGTAGGGGCTGCATTGGTGAAGTGTTCCACCTCTGCAGATCTTGCAGGTTCATCCGGCAAGTTTACACTTTCCCCAGTAATTTAAGAAGGGGTTGAAAAAGAAAACTCCGCTGGAAACGGCGGTGATGACATTTATGGTGAATTGAGCGATCTGATGGTAACTTCACAGGAGCTCTTTAAAGATGACATTACCACTGCTAAAGTCATTTCTCCAGCAATTGAGGCGACATCCGCCTTGCAACAAACTCCGTCAACCCAAGAGTTAACGCCGGCTGCAAATGCCGATATTACCCCCAAGCCGAGGAGTGGTTTGTAGCTTGACACGCATAGTCTACACACCACACACACTTAGAATTTTTTGCGATTAAATGCACTCGGCTTCTTTACTTTGAAGATTTTTAAGACTTGTCTCTTTTTCATTTTCAGATTCTCCGATGGGGCGAAGCAGTTCGTACTATGATGACTTCCGACGCTATGGAGGGCGTGATACTTATGATCACAGGCGCTATCTCCCTGCCCCTAGGGAAACCGATGAAGAGAGAGCTGCTAGAAAAGCTCGTGAAAGGCGGGACTATGAGGAGCGCCACTGGAGAGGAGATGAATGACATGATTCATCCCAGAGAAATGATGATTCTCATAAGAGGAAATCTTATGATGATAAAGGGAAGAGTCACGTCGTCGCTGATCCAAGCAAACGAGCCAAGCTTAGTGACGCGTCTGTTATTTCTGACAAGCCTGGTGCTTCTATTCCTCTTGACATCCCCTCCGGTTCTCCTGCTCTCGAGAAAACTGATATTCAGACAATCATTAGCAGGCCTCGATATCAAGCTCTCCAAAGCCGGTTTCCGCACTAGTGCTTGAAGGGAGTTCGTTTTGATCTCGATTTGGTTCCCATCGACAAACAAGCGATGTTAAGGAACCTTGATGCCGTCAAGCTTGACATCGAGAGAATGTCCAGATGGCAGAAGCTTGTTGTTGAACTTCAAAGAGTAAATCGCGCCAATATCAAAGCTATGTTGACTATGGAAAATGACAAGTCTGAATGGCAAAAAATTCTCGAACAGCACGATGCTGAAATGAAGAGCATTGCCGATGACTATGGGAGACTTGAGGCCGAAGTTGAGAAATTAAAGAATGAGCTTGCCACTTCTTCCACTTCCTATACACAAAATGAAGAGATGCTCCAGAAGCAAGTTCGAGATGCTCATGCTGCTCAGCGAGATGTTGAAGCCAAACTTTAAGCGGAGCAACATGTTGTTGAAAAGTACCGCAATGACACCGTCCAGCTGCGGGAAAAAGTCAGCTCCCAAGATTTGGTAATTGAAATGTTAAAAGCTCGACTTCTTAAAGTTTGAAAAAGAGCGCGATGAGGCAGTTGTCGGCAAAGTTGCAGCCGAAGAATCTCATGAGGCTACTAAAGCCAATATCAGCTCTACTTTATTCGATTTTTACTTGCACAACGTCCTGGGTTGTGGTAGTCTCTCATTTTTGGACCCTAAGTATGAGATTACTTTGGCAGAAGTGTGGGAAGCCATACTTGACATGTTTGGAGGTGCTGGCTATGAAGAGGCAGATCTTGAGGCGCTCTATCTGGATGATGAAGCACGTACTGCCCTTGTCAGGAGAAAAGAACAGCTTGCTAGGGAGCGAGCCGAAGTAGTAGGAGGAGAGCGTTTGGAGAAAGCGCCTTTAACCGACCCCGCTTGTCCTCCGGCTTCGGTCGACCCTGATACCATTGGCTCTAGTTCTTATTCTCCACCTCCTGCAAAAGCCGAAGTCAAAATCACAACTACTGAGCCTCCCACTGTTCAAGTCGAGGAGAAGACCCAGGACGACATTGAAGCTGAAAAATTTGAAATCGATGTGATTAAGCCGACTTTTCCAGGTAACTCCAAGTCTGATATAGCTCAAGTATACTACTCGTTCGATTCAACTGAGCTCGACGAGTTTCTCGCTTATTACTTAAGTCCCGATGAGCCAATATCTTCTCTTTTTTCGAAGAATACTGATTTTAACTTCTTTTCTTCTATAGCGGAAATACCAAGCGCTACACAAACTTCTCCTCTTACAGCTGTTCCTCCTTCATCCCTTCAAGTAACTCCTGCTTCTCAGCCGGGATCGCAGGAAGAAAAAATAGAAGCCCTTCGAGGCTTGGATGATCTACCCGCTTCGCAAGAGCAGAAGGCTGAGGAACTTGGAGGAGGTGAGAAGACTTCGGAGCCTTATGATGATGACACAAAGTTATCTGAGCTATTTACTCCGGGCAGTGAGTCTTCTTCAAAGAAGAAGGGGAAGCGTGCAATTGCAAAGAAGAAGAAGAAAAGTGCTTCTGCTGGTGAAGAAAAAGTGGAAGAAGATCCGGCTACACCTCCTTCACCTTCTTCCCCGATCCGTCCACGCCGGATTCAGAAATTAATTATCAAGTCGGGTAAGAGTTCTAAAGGCGGCGGGAAGAAGGAGTAATGAGCTGGACTTTAAGGCTTATTGTTTTGCTTTTTTGCTTTTTGCATGTATTGACCGGAGATTGTGCGGGTACCGGCCCCCGCTTGAAACCTGCACATGTACAAAATTTTTATAGTATGGAATAAAATGATTCATTTCACTTGTACAATTTCTTGTATACATTCGTGAATGCATTTATTCCTTGTTTTTCACAAGTTTCTTTATTTACTTTATATGATACTACAGTGAGCTCGTGGTATGATGTTTGAGCGTTGTTTTTATTAATTTAGCTATATTGCCCCCATACCACGGCTCGTTGCAATATTCTGAAAAGACTTGTACTCTTATTTTAAAGAATAATTCTTCCGTTTTGAGGAAATATTACTCTGCTTTTAATAGAGCATGCCTTGTTTTGGAGAAGTTTTTCTTTCTCTCCTTTTTTTAGAACACTTCAACTTTCGGGGATGATCACTTTTATTTGTTGAAAAGTGGATTCTCCTACGCAGTGAAGCGAGCTTATGAAGAATGTTTTTGACATGTTTGTAAGAAAATTGTATTCCATCATTGAATGGGCCCACGGGACAGATGTCAGCTGTTTGATCTGATATTTGTTTGTACAAATAATCTTAAGTGTTTAGCTGCGGCCTAGAACCTTCTTTTTGAGAAGGTGCCCCTTTTGTGGTTCCATCAACGAAGTTTTTGGATGTGCCTCGTTAAAGGGCTTTACTTGTTTAGTTCTTCCGAAGAAGGTTGTGTGCCTCTGGAAAGGGCTTCTCGGCTTATGCCTCGGGAGAGAGCTTGTTTGATATGCCTTTGGGAAGGGCTTTTTTGTTGTGCCTCGGGAGAGAGCTTGTTTGATATGCCTTTGGGAAGGGCTTTTTTGTTGTGTCTCGGGAGAGGGCTCCTCCGAAGAGTTGTGCCTCCGAAGAGGGCTTGTGCCTCATTAGAGGGCTTTTGTTTGGCACTTCAACTTGGTGAAGTGTGCCTCCGAAGAGGGTTTTTGTTTGGCACTTCAACTTGGTGAAGTGTGCCTCCGAAGAGGGCTTTTGCCTCCTAAGAGGGCTTTTACCTCCGAAGAGGGCTTTGTTTGTTTTGCCTGAAAGTTACTTTCTCATAGTTAAATGGTGCCACGGAGCAGACGCAAGTTACCTGACTGGATGTTCGCTTGCACAAACGATCACAATCAAGTAACAAGGGCCTGGAACCTTCTATCTTGGGAAGGCGCTCCCTTGGGTGGTCCCACCAACATTCTTGGGTGAGAGAAGCATTTCGGTTTGGGCGTGCCTCGTTAGAGGGCTTTTGCCTCCAAAGAGGACTCCTCCGAAGAGTTGTGCCTCCGAAGAGGGCTTGTGCCTCGTTAGAGGGCTTTTGCCTCATTGGAGGTCTTTGTTTGTGTGCCAGGAAGTTTGCATCTCACAGTTAAGTAGGTCCACGGGGCAGACACAAGCTACCCGACTAGATGTTCGTTAACACAAACGATCGCAATCAAGTAATCAAGGGCCTGGAACCTTCTATCTTGGGAAGGTAACCCCTGGGTGGTCCCACCAACATTCTTGGGTGAGAAACAAGATTCCATTTCGGCTGTTTTTGTCTGCTTATCCGTGCCTTTGCATCAACTGTCGCCGGGAGATTCCTCGTTATCATTCTCAAGTTTCTATTCTTTTCAATGACAAGCTGTTTGATTTCGTGGTCGAGTGAATCCATGGGCAGACGCGAGCCACTTAACCGGATGTCTGTTTGCACAAACGATCACAGTCAGTTAGCAAGGGCCTGGTGCCTTCCTCTTGGGAAGGGGCCCCTTTGATGGAATCACCAACCGTTTGCAGGAATTGAGTCTGGAATTTTTTTGGCTTGACATTTGTTTATTGAGTGATTTATGGGAATCACTTGGGTTTGTGACGTGTTGAATATGTAAGTTTTGCTTTGATTGCCTGCAATATTAAATCGATATTTTAGCAACATATTTAAGATATTTGCACATCGAAATGAGATAGGCAATTTAAAATAGTAAAAGACACGATATTTATAGTAGTTCGGCCAAGAATTGGGCCTACATCCACTTTATAGTTTTTATTATCACTTTGCACTGCTTTTACAATGGCTTACAATACAAGTATGATACATTCATAATCATTTTACAAATTTAAGCATTGCTTCTAAGTAAAATATGGACGCAAGTGATTGCTGTTCCAGGCTCTCAGGATTGGATCTCCTTCAACAGTTGTGAGTTTGAAAATGCCATCGGGAAGTTTTTTGCCTATGACATACGGCCCTTCCCAGTTTGGCCCAAACACTCCGGTTGCTGTCATGATCCTTTTCAAGACTAGATCTCCAATTTCAAAGCTGCGTTGGTGAACTTTAGAATTGAAGTGCTTGGCTATTCTTTGTTGTTGAGCTACAACTCTGAGTTCAGCTTCTTTCCTTCTTTCATCAAGCAAGTCAAGTGCTTCAAGTTGCAGCTTTTCATTTTCAGCTTGGTTGAAATGAACTCTCCTGTGTTAGGGGACTTCTATTTCCACTGGAATCATTGCTTCTGATCTGTATGCTAATGAGAATGGAGTGTGCCCAATCGTAGTTTTGTGGGTAGTCCTATATGCCCATAATGCTAGTGGCACCTTATCAACCCAACCACCTTTTGCTTTTTCCAGTTGCTTTTTGATGATTGATTTGATGATTTTGTTCACTGCTTCCACTTGCCCATTTGCCTATGGATGAGCCACTGCTGAGAAGCTTTTTTGGATCTTAAATCGTCTGCAAAATTCCTAGAATTCCCCGCTTTCAAATTGAGTACCATTGTCTGTTATTTCTTCTGAGGCACACCATACCTACAAATGATATTTTTAGTCACAAAATTTATCATCTTTTTAGAGGTAATAGTAGCCAATGGTTCAGCTTCAGCCCATTTAGTGAAATAATCAACAGCAACAATGGCATATTTGATTCTGGATCTGGCAATCGGCATAGGTCCAATAAGATCTATTCCCCAAATGGCGAACGGCCATGGACTGACCATTTGTGTTAGCACGGTGGAAGGTGCTCTTGGGATTTTTGCAAATCTCTGGCATCTATCACACTTTCGGGAGTAGCTAGCAGCATCTCGATTAATATCCAGCCAAAAATAACCGTAGCGAAGAATTTTATTTGCAAGAGTTTGACCTCCTGAATGATCTCCACACTCTCCTCCATGCACTTCAGCCAAGATTGTCTTAGCCTCTTCTTTAGTTACACATTGGAGTAATGGCCTCGAGAATCCTCGTCTGTACAGATGGTCGCCTTGAATCACATATCTTGGAGTTTTTCTTAGAAGCTTTTGACGTTCTTTTGAGTCTTCTGGCAAGGAGCCGTTGAGTAGATATGCCTTGATTGGGGTCATCCATGACTCCTGTTCTTGAGCTACGTTCATGATCCAATCAACATCCATCTCATCAATACTCGGAGCTGTCAAGACTTCTACGGGGACCAATCCTAATAATTGAGCTTCGCCAGAGCTTGAGTATTTCGCGAGAGAATCTGCCTTCATGTTTTCTTCCCGGGCGATATGGTTTATTATATAGTGATCAAAATCATCAAGAAGTTCACAAGCTTTTGACAGGTAAGCAGGTAGATTTCCTCCTTTAGTTTGAAATTCTTTCTTGACTTGGCATACAATTAGTTGGGAATCACTGAAGATCTGCAACACTTTGATGTTAAGTTCTTTAGCAATTCTCAGACTGGCTATAAGAGCTTCGTATTCGGCTTCGTTATTTGTCAAAGGAAATTCTAATCTCAATGCGTAACCTAATGATCGTCCTTCAGGGGTTTCAAGCACAACCCCAGCTCCTGAACTGTAGTCATTTCTTGCACCATCGACATATAATTTCCATTGGATCGGAATATCAGTAGTCACCTCTTACTCACTGCCACCTTTATTTGTGCATTCTGCAATAAAATCTGCTAAAGCTTGTCCATTAATTGCTTTTCAGGGATGGTAGGTGATATCGTATTGACTGAGTTCAATATTCCACTTCAGAAGACGACCTGAAGTTTCAAGGCGGAATAGGACTTGCTTTTAAGGTTGATCAGTGAGAACTTTAATAGGATGAGCCTGGAAGTACGGCCTCAGCTTTCTGGAAGCGATCAATAGACAATAGGCGAGCTTTTCTAACTTTGAATAATTCATCTTTGCCCCATGAATCTTTTGCTGATGTAATAAACTGGACGTTGAACTTTTGCGTCTTCTCGTACCAATGCTACACTGAGAGCGTGAGATGAAACTACTAAGTATATGAATAGATCTTCACCATTGTCAGGCTTAGAAAGTACTGGAGGCGTTTCCATATGATAAATTAGTAATGTTAATGTTAACGTAAAAATCGACGCTAACACCCCGGTGTGTGTATTAGTAATGTGAAAGCACCACCCATTGGTACAAGAACTAGTTATAAGCAGAAAATAGCAGAAAAGTAAAGAGACAACAGTTTTATAGTGGTTCGGCTCGAAATTAAGCCTACGTCCACTTTATCTTCTTTATTGATGATTCGGTTACAACTCTTTACAATACACTTTGATTACAACACACTTTAGAAGAGTAGCTAGAACTTTGATGTAAGAGAGCTCTTTGAATCCATGTCGGATGTGTTAGGTCTTCTCTTAAAGTTCGTTGAAGCGTCTTTGGTGTTTGAAGTGTCGGATGAGTAGAGAAAACAACAGAGTATATGTGTTCCAGAAATGAGCCCCAAAAAAGTCCCCTCTTCGTTGGAATAAGTGGGGTATTTATAGGAGAATCCTGGGGTGAGCCATAGGTCGTGAACGACCTAAGGTAGTTCGTAGGTCGTAAGCGATCTAGGGAGTACGTGTTACCACTTAATAGTTTTGCACTTGACCATTTGAACATATTGACAAGTCATAGGTCGTGAATGACCTAAGGTAGGTCATAGGTCGGCAACGACCTAATGGATATGGGCTGACTTATCTCAACTGCACCTGGTCTTCGTCTGAACAAGCTAGTAGGTCGTGAGCGACCTATGAGAGTATTTGGTGACTTAGTAATGCTGAGATATCTAATGTAGCGACCTAGGCTAGGTCATTAACTAGCTACGTCGCTTAGTCCATTAAGTCGCTAAGTCGTAGGAGCCCTTAGGTCGTAAGCTTCTTAGGTCGGTTGGTCGCTACCTTTTAGGTCGCTTAGCAGTCTCCATAATTAGGTCGCTAGGACCACTAGGTCGCTATGATCTCCAGAACGTTAAGTCATTAGGTCATTAGGTCACTGGAACCTTTATGTAGTTAGGTCGCTGGAACTTTAAGTAGTTAAGGTCATTAGGTCGCTGGTGGTTTTAGGTCGCTAGGTCGCTGGATGTTTTAGGTCGCTAGAGTTTTAGGTTGCATCCAAAAAGAGGAGTTAACATCCACAATTTTGGTCGTTCCTTCCTTAAGTGTTGCCGTGAGTTTTACTTCTTTTCTCATGTGAAAACACATCTCATTCCATCTCAAATTTGGCCATTTCAGATCTGAGAAAAACCATTTTGGTAATGGCTTCATTTTCTACTTTTTTCTTATTCTTTTTCTATTGATTTTCTTCCATTTTTCTTTGATTTTCCTCTAGCCTTGCTCGGCCATCCCCTCCACCATCACCTCCGACCACCACATCCACTTCTTCCCATCATCCAAAGCTACAACACATCCTCCCCCTCTAACCAATCATGGCCGTGACCCCCTAGGACCAAAGCTCCACACAAAATTTGACAAAAACCCTTAAACTATGCATGTAGCCTAGCCTAGCTCCTTCACCACCAACATACATTACCTTGGCTGCCTCCTATTGCTCCACCACCACATAGATACCACCACTACCCATCACTTTGGCCTCTGTCCAGATCTGACTTGACCTGCACATGCCATGGTCGAGCCATAGACCTATGTAGCCGAGCCCAAAAAGTTCACCAAAACTCCACCTTAGTGCCTTAACTCCTTGCATTCATGTTATGTAACCTCTACCATTTCCTATTCCTTGTAGCTATGCCTTTTTAGGTCCAAACCTGAACCAAAACCATGTTATGGCCGAGCCTACAAGACCCCTAGGTTGAGCAATTGATGGTAGAAAGCATGGCCAGTGCATTTTGTTTCATTTTTCTATTTCTATTTCAATTTGTTTCAATATATTCTTTTGTATTGTATTCATATTTATATCTTGCTTTGTTTAGTTTGTGAATACAAGATTTACATCTTGGCTCTCTCTCCATCCAAATCTAGTCATGCTTTCGTGCTTTCCGGATTTATGTTTGTGTGTTTGTTTTGCTAACTCCAGCGTAGAAAGGTAAGTATTCACACACGACATCTATACTTATATAAATTGTGAAGTGACATCAAATGGATATGTATAAATTATTATATCATGTTATACCTGCCTGTGATGTATATTTTATGATGTTAAACCTGTAATTAACTTGTCACATCATCTGTTATATTTTATTTTATTTTACTGTTTATTCTATTCTGTTTATCACACTGCAAGTTCCCTGTAGAATAGAAATCACTATGGGTTGAAATGATATATACCCGAATGGACTTTCGAATAGGGAAAGATCACTATGGACTGAAATGATAAGCCTGAGCGATTTTTATTTATTTTATTTAACTTGGGATTGCGGGTTTAAAATGATAAAACCCGGATTTTTTTTTGTAAATTACGGATTGAAATGATATATTATCCGTATCACTTGACCTAGGTTAGAAAATATTATACAGACCCGTGGTTATTTTATATATTTTTCTGGAAGTTTTAAGTATTTTAAAAATGTAAATTTTGATATTTTGATTTAAATTTGGTTTTTAAAATGATTTTTTTATGTGTTAAATATGTTAATAAATGAATGGAAAAATTGTGATTTTCAACATAACTTAATTTGGAAATTTGTGATTTGATTTGTAATGAAAGTTTAAGTTAATTAAATAAAAAATGGAAATTAAGTTTTATTTATGAAATGAAATTTAAATTTAAGTGTAAAGAGAAATTGTTAAAAATGAAAAGAATAAGAAAATGGTACACTTGGATAAATTTTTGTAAAATTGAATTTTTTTTTTGTAAAAGTTCACTTTATAAAAATCATAAGTTAAAGGTATTTAAATGAACATTTTTGATGCGGAAAAATATGATTTTTATATGAAAAAAATTATTTAAATTGATGTTTATTTGTTGCTGAAATTTTATTGAAAATCTGGAAACTCATTTAGTAGAACTTCAGAAATGCTATCGTTTCTGGAAATGAACTAAAATCTGAACTAAATAGAATCTGGAGCACTTTGTAAGTGCTATTGTTACAGAAGCAAACAAAAAGGAAGTTTAACTAAGGGCTATCACAGCACTTTGCAAGTGCTGTCTTTGCTGAATTGAACTAAAATCTTTAAATAGAACCCTGAACTATTACAGCAGTTTTGTAAATACTGTCTTTTCTGAATTGAACAATTTTTCAACTAAAACTGAACTATTACATCAGTTTTTAAAATGCTGTCTTTGCTGAATTGAATTGTTTCAAATGTAACTTACCATAGCATTTTCTAAGTGCTGCGAAAGGTGAAATTTAAATTGTTTTAAGTATTTAAGTGAATAAATGAGCTCAGAAAAGGCTAAATTTTTGGGAAGTGAATTTAATTTGATTTGTAAGAAAAATGAATTCATATTTAAATGGTGTAAATGAATTATTTTGATTTGAATATATACCACTTTGAAATTTATGAGTTAATACAATGTTTGAAATAGGTATAATTGAATGAATGAACTTAAAATGTTATAACTTTGGTAATGAATATTAATTTAGAAGTATTATGATTCTTCTAAGTATTATGAGGTCATAATGAAAATATTTCAAGTGTTATAATTTCCAAGTATTTTGGTTTTAAAAAGTTTGGTTTCAGAATTGTTATGACTTTGAAAGTACTATGGTTTGGAAATGAAATTAATTGGAATTTTATTTAATTAAGAATTGTCTTTAAATATATATTAATTTGAAACTTGTTGAAATTGAAGATTCAAGGATATGACTTTATAAGGTGGTTTGGTTTAATATGATTTAAAAGAATATTTCAAGTTAAATAAATTGAAAGAAATATATTCATTTCGTTTGGAATTTAATTGATATATTATTGCTTTGATTTTTGAAATGGAAATGATATATTATTGAATTGATTTTTGAAATGGAAATGATATATTTTTGAATTGGTTTTGAAATGGAAATGATATATTGTTGAATTGGTTTTGAAATGGATATGTTTTGGGTTTGAAAGTATATATTATTTTGAAATAAATGATATGATTTTGAAATGGTTTAAAGGATGTATTTTGATTTGAAACATAAACTATTTTGAAATTTAGAACCACGGGTTATAATAACGATTGGTTGTTAAAGAGACCAGGACCGGATATGGACATACTCTCCGTCGATACCGAAAACCACTTTAACAACTGTGTACGCGGTGGAGTTTCCAGAATGAAGTAGGATGGTGGCGACGATCCTAAGGTATATGCGTGGACCTAACTCCCGTGAGTTGGCATAAGGTGGCTTAAACAGGAGCGATCTCGGGCCAATGAGGTAGCACCTCTTATCGGACGCACTTCTTCGATACCATTCTATTACTTTGTGATTTGTTTGGGTGCACCCCTTGATTTGGGAGTGTTGTTCGAGGTGGAGCGGTAGTGGCTGCTATGCGTTTCCATCAGCCCGTGTGCGTAATTGGTATATCTACCCCGGCATTGCCTTGTGTGCCGTGTCACCTACCATATCGAGCTTTACTACGAGTTGTTATTTCTCCCATATCCTGTGGAGTATCGAGGGTAGCCCCCATTTTGGGAGTATGCTAATACTGGATAGACTACTGTGACTATTACGTGTTAAGGGCTATATTGGTAACCCCTTGATGCTATTAAAAAGTATGTTTACTTTATTATTAGACATTATTATAATAGCGAATATTACTGCATAGTAAATAGTTTAACGGATCCTTAGAGGATGGGCGATCCCAAGCATCCTTTGAGTTACTTGTACCTTTATTACAGTTCACTTGAGTTGGTTTACATCATATAAGTATGTATGTCCTGACTCGAGTGTTTTGTGTTTTGCTTTACGCTCGGGTCAGACTGAGTGATACAGCATTTGAGACTCACCTTTGGAGCTGGAGTTTTGCTTTGAAGAACCAGATACCTATTCATTTTGTTATCCAATGATTCCAGTTGTATTCTGAGTTGTACCTGATTATCAAACTGTTACTCCTGTTGTATCTTGGTATTCCTATTGTATCTTACTTAACTCTGATGTATTTATATAGTAGCTTCATGAACTACTATTTCTTTGTTTCCGCCGCATTATATTACTCTGTGTCTGTGATCTATGATTATTTATTTACTAAATATGATGAGTTTGCCAAAAATTTATTTACAACGTGGTATTTTGAGCAATTCAAGTCCGACATAGGTGGTTTTATTGTCGATTTGAATGGTCCAAAATATCGGGTCGTTACATAAGTAAATGTAGAAATGGGAAAATTGTACAATTGAATTTAATATGTGAAAGTATTGAAAAATTGGATTTTAGTTGTAAAAATTTTCTTATAAAAATCATAAGTTAAAAGGTATTTAAATGACTATTTTTTGAAGTGGAAAAATATGGTTTTTATATGTTAAAATGGTCTAAATTGAAGTTTAATTGTTGTTAAAATTCTATTGTAAATCTGGAAAATTCTTTTAGTAGCACTTCAGAAATGCTATCGTTTCTGAAAAATGAACTAAAATCTGAATGAAAGGGCTATTACAGCAATTTAGTAAATGTTGTAGGTGCAGAGGTGAACTAAAAGCTAAAATTAACTAAGTGCTATTACAATAGTTTAGTAAATGCTGTAGTTGTAGAAGTGAACTAAAAGCTAAAATTAACTAAGGGCTATTACAGCATTTTAGTAAATGCCGTAGTTGTAGAAGTGAACTGAAAGCTAAAATTAACTAAGGGCTATTACAGCAGTTTAGTAAATGTTGTAGTTGCAGAAATGAAGTAAAAGCTAAATTTAACTAAGGCTATTACAGCAGTTTAGTAAATGTTGTCAATACTGAATTGAACTAAATTTGAAATTTAACCCTCAACTATTACAGCAGTTTTGTAAATGCTGTCTTTGCTGAATTGAACTATTTTTCAACTAAAACTGAACTATTACAGTAGTTTTTAAATGTTGTCTTTGCTGAATTGAATTGTTTTCAAATGTAACTTACCACGGCATTTTCTAAGTGCTACGAAAGCAGAAATTTCAATGTTTTAAAGAATTTAGATGAATAAATGAGCTCAGAAAAGGCTAAATTTCTGGAAATTGAATATTTGATTTGTAAACATAATGACTTTACTTTTAAATGGTTTAAATGAGGTATTCTGATTTGAAATATAAATTGTTTTCAAAATTTATAACCACGGGTTATAATAACGATTGGTTATTAAAGAGACCGGGATCGGATATGGACATACTCTTTGTCGATACCGAAAACCACTTTAACAACTATGTACGCGGTGAAGATTCCAGAATGAAGTAGGATGGTGGCGACGATCCTATTATGGTATGAACATGGACCTGACTCCCGTGAGTTGGCTTAAGGTGGCTAAAACAAGAGCGATTGACGGGCCAAGTGAGGTCAATCCTTCTATCGGACACACTTCTTCGATACCATTCTATTACTTTGTGAATGATTGGGTGCACCCTTTTGATTTGGGAGTGTGGCTCGAGGTGAGCAGTAGTGGCTGCTATGCGTTACCACCAGCCCGGATGCGTAATTGGTATATCTACCCTGGCATTGCCTAGTTATGTCGTGTCACCTACCATAGCGAGCTTTACTATGATTTTGGTTTTCTCCCGTAGCCCGTGGAGTATCCTCTGGTGTCTTCTCGATCAGGAGGAAATATGATACTGGATGGACTACTGGGACTATTACATGTTAAGGGGAATATTGGGTCACTCCTTAATGCTATTTAAAAGTATGTTTATTTTACTATTAGAGATTATTATAATAGCGAAATATTACTACATAGTAAATAGTTTAACGGATCCTTAGAGGATGGGCAATCCCAAGCATCCTTTGAGTTACTTGTACCTTTATTACAGTTCACTTGAGTTGGTTTACATTGTATAAGTATGTATGTCCTGACTCGAGTGGTTGTGTTTTATTTACGCTCGGGTCAGCCTGAGTATTCACAGCTTTGAATTTCACTTTCTGGAGCTAGGAATCGTTAGGGATTCTGCTTATCTAGTTATTTATCTATTTCAGTTTCAGTTGTTCTATTTCAGCTTTTGTATTAGTGGACTTCTACGTATTTGGGATTTCTATTTTATTTGTGTTCAGACTAATATTATGTATTTGTTTTGAGACTTTGTAATAGTAGCTTCATGAACTACTATGGTATTTTATCTTCCGCTGCGAGTTATTCTGATATTTCTATGTCTATTATTCTGTGAATGATTTTTATTTGCTCCAAATTTTATTATAATCTATTATTTTGAATTATTCAAGTCTGACATGTGTGGATTATTGTCGATTTAAATGGTCCAAAATAGTGGGTCATTACAAGGTGACTCATGAGAGATAGGGTTAGAAATGCCCTAGAATGAGTATATTCCCTAAGATATCTTGTCTGTATGCCTCAGTCAATTCTATTACTAGTCACTGATAGTGAGAATGAGTGCAAGAAGAGGATGAGGTAGGGGACATGGGAGTACCACTACAAATGGTCGATACCCTGTAACAACAGTAGTGGAAGGAGCGGTTTTTCTCATCCAACCCCAGCCAAATCTGGTAGAGTTAAATTTTGAACCCGAATTCGTAAACGAACCTATTTGTGTGAAGAATCCATAGAAAGCCCTGCAAATCTTGGCTTACGTTATAGAAAGATTCCTATTTCGTATTCTCATCATCAATTTCGTATCATTATTTTTCTACAACGTAACCCGTATCAGCTTTTTCGTTTCTAACTTTAATGAATTTGAAATTTTACTTGGAGTGAATTGATTAAGAAAATATGAAGCTAAATTAGATTGTATCAATAGAACGATTTCGATCAAAACCAAACTTGGAAACTTTGTCGTAATTTCTTGTGAGGATCAAAGTCCTAAGAGGGACAAGCTGATGTATACTTTAGGGTATTCCAACCCGAATTTGGACTCTATACCTATTGGTCGAGATGAAAAGCGTTAAGGAATAAAGTGGTGAAATTGATGAAAGTACAATGGAGTGGAGATCCGAATGATTGTATCTAGGAAACTCTAGATAGCATTAAAAAGCCTATCCGGATTTGTGTCAGGATAGTTAGAAATATTTGTTGAATGAATTGTTTGCTTTGGTTGCTAATATATGACTGATATGTATGCTTTGATTGTTTGAAATAAAAGCAAAAGATAACCAAATTTACTTTCAAATTTCGAGGACGAAATTTTCTTAAGGGGGGATCTGTAACGATCCCGTTTTTTTTAGCAAAATTTAATATGGTAATTAATATAAATTTTACAATTTAATTGTGGATTAATATGAAATATTTCCAAAATATGTGTTTATATATATATATATTGTAAATAGAATTTTGATTTGGAAATTCAAAAGTAAAAATCTTATAAAATAAATTGGATTTAAAACTTTATATTATATATATGTATATGTAATTATTTATTAGTGTATAATTAGTTTTAAATAATTTTCTTTAAAGATTATATAAATATAAACATATTACAAAATTTATAAAATATAATACAAATTAATATAAAAACATAAATATATATAAATAAGGGTTTAAAACATAAAAATACTTCGTTATGACATTTGTAAAATAAGGATTTCATTCATACACAAGTGGAAGCATAGTATAACTTGAAATTACAAGTGGCACATAATTTCTTTTGAAATTGAATGATATAATATAATGTATAAGAGTAAAACCAGGCTAATGTATATTTTATCAAATCTTCTTTCATCTTCTCAAAATAAAAACTGAAACCCTGGAAAAGAAATCAAAATAAAAAATCAATGAAAACTAAAACTGGGCAACAAATTCGAATTCAAAGATAGATTCAACTCAAATGGATTTAAATCAAAATCAGTTCCAGATTATTATCAAAACAAAGTCCAGATCAGTTTGCAATAGCAGATCCATTTTCTAGTTTTCAAAATTCCAGCTTCTCTGTTAAACCAAACCTGTGAGTAAACTTCTTTTTCTACAAATTAAATCAGTGTTATATCTTGAACATGCTTGAAGTAAACTTGTAAAATAATTGCAAGTATGAATTTATATGTTGTTTGTATATAAAAGAATGAATATTCATGTTCATGTCTGTGTGTTAGTATATTCATCTCTGTTCATAAACTACAGGCTCTAATCCCCTAAAACAAATTCGATTTCTCTTTATACAATCAATTTTAATCAATGATCTCTTAATGAAAGATGATTGTTAGAGTGTATATTGTTTTTAAAAATAATTTCAAAATATATATATATTGAATATTTATTTCAAAAATGAGGAATCACGGTGTTGATCAATATAAGTTAGAAAATTGATCATTCTAATTTTATGTTTTGATTATTGAAACAGATTCGTACTTAGATATGGTGATTTTTAAAGTTAATTTCATGATTTTTAAGTTTGTAAAAATAGAGAATTCTCGAGTTAATCGGTATGGGATGTTTCGTCAATTTCCGACGAACGGCAAGGAGATGTTCGTCGTGCTCGAGGCTGAAGGTTGCTTAGGTGTCGATGATCGTAGGAAAAATGATGAAGGAATTTATCATTCGCCGTGGAGGTGGTGCGACGGCAATTTAGGGTTTTCGAGTAGTTTTGGGTCGTCGTTGTTCTCGAAGGTGGCGACAACGTGGATGAACTGGAGGCAATCGTGGGTGGGGGAATCGAAGCTGGGTGTCGTGACGTTGTTCTGGACGAGGCGGTGCGTATTCTGGTGGTCGTAGGTGGCGGCACGTAGTGGTTTTCTTCGATCAAGTTTTGGTTCCAGGCGCTCGAATTGGTTCAAGTTCGATTGGCCATGATGTTCGGTGATCTGGGTGTTCGTGGCGACCGAGGGGAGGAACGGTGATTTGATGGTGGTTGTAGCACTGGTCGGAGGTGACCAGGATTCATGTGCACGTACACATGTGTCATTCGTGTACGTTAGTGTTGGGTTGATGAGGGATCGGAGAAGAAGGTTTTAGCTCAGTGACGTGTGCGTGTAGTTGAGTGGTTTACTCAAGTATTTGCTAGGGAATTCTGTAGTTTGGCTTGGGTTGTTTTATTCTTGTTTTTGTTAACTAGGTTTTTAAAAGAAAACTTGGTCGGGTTTTAAGGAAAAAGAAAATGTTAAGCCAAGTTGTAAAAGTGTATTTAAATAAATGAGTTTTCAAAGGATTGATAACCAAGTTTTCAAATAAAAGTATTGATCAAGTTTTTTAAACAAGTTTCAACAATATAAATTATAAAGACAAATGTTTTTGAATTTAAATTGCTTTGATTTGGATAATTTAAAATATTAGGTTGATAATTTAATTAAATCTCTAATTGTTTTCAAAATAAAAGGATGTGATTAAGTAAGTAATTAAGGATAATTATTGAAGGAAAATGATTAAAAGGATAATTACTTGATGGAAGTAATTAAAAGGATAATTACTTTATGTAATTAATTAAGGGATCATTAATTTGCAATTAAAGGATAGTTAATTACTGAATGTGTAACATCCCGATATTTTCAACCATTCGCATCCGCACATGTCGGACTTGAATTGCTCAAAATACCGCGTTGTAAATAAAATTTGGCAAATATCAGAATATACAGTGTTTCCTGGAGATTTGACCAGGCAACTAGTGCTCGGCATCAGGTAGCACTCGGCGTCAGAGAGTGCTCGGCATCTAGGAGTGTTCGGTGAAGTACCCGGCTTCCTAGTGGAACTCAGCGTCATAGAATGTCCGGCATCTAGGAGTACTCGGCGAAGTACTCAGCATCCATATTGTTCGGCGTTAGATAGTACTCGGCATACAAGACTGCTCGGCATCAGCTAGCGCTCGGCATCAATAGAACTCGGCAACAGGAGTGTTCGGCGTAACAGGAGTACTCGGCAACGGGAGTACTCGGCATCCGAGAAACGAGAGTACCCGGCATCCAACAGGAGTACTCGGCAACAGTAGTACTCGGCATCCGGGAGACGCTCGGTGTACCTACTCATTCAACATGACACTATCGTTCAGTCAGGGAGCATTGTTCGGTCAAGAGCTTCAAACATAGTTACGTTCGGCTTCAACTGCAACCATCTTGCACTCTCCACACATCAGACATACCATTCGGCATAGACAGGACCGTTCGGCACAGGGAGGACCGTTCGGCATTATGACGTTCGGCATGCCTGGTTCGGCAAGCAGCGAACACTACACCTGGGCCAGAGCGATCGGCTACCAAGCCCACTTGGGAAGTCCAACCCATCTTTGTCTATAAATAGAGGGGCAGGGTCACAGTGAAGAGGATCCTTTTTTGGAGAGAACATCGGGGAGACTCTGCCATTTTTGAGACTCATCTTCTCTACTTAAGAACTTCATTCAAGCATTTGATTCACGAATTGTATTTGTAATCAACAATAAGGAAGATCAATAAAGTTTAATCTCAAAGTGGACGTAGGCAATTACGCTGAACCACTATAAATTTGGTGTTCTTACTTTCTGCATTTAAATTAGCATTGTCTTCTCTGTTTAATTTATCTTCATCACTTATATTTCTACACAATCTTTCTCTACGAGGTTAGTGACCAATTTTGGTGCTAACACTTTGGTTCTTTCATTGAGAACTGAATTCTCAGACCTCAAGGATCTGCTTTGAAGCTACTGGATTGAACAAATCCCCCAAAGAAGATCCGACTCACTGATAGGACATCCGTTGATTCTACTCAGAGTTCATACCGATAACTCTACAATGGCAAGACCACGTACCAGGTCAGCTTCTCATAATGCGGATGCCCACGAGACTGCTAGCGTGCAACAAGCAGGACCTAGCAATCAGCCAGCTATTCCGAGTGCAGGAATTGCCGCTCAAGAACAGACTCCAGTTGTCACCAGAATAGAGTTCAATGACTTGATGAGAGAACTCAGGGAAAGAAGGAGACAACTAGGAGAGCAGATGCAAGCTAACGCCAACCTGATGGCACAACTCACTCAACAGTAGCAACAGAATGCTAGGGGCAATCCCGCTCCTTACTCTTCATCTGACAGCTCAAGTTCCTCTGATGAACCTCCCAGGCGCAGACGACGTAAGACTGAAGCTGCACGAGCAGAAGCTGATGTTCAAACAGCTGGAGACCGTAACCAAACAAGAGCTGGAAACTTCAGGACCGGAGTGCAAACGGAGGATGGAGGCCCAGGCCATCAAAACGCTAACGATGTCGAACCCCAAGACGCGCAACTGTCAGATCACCAGGAGAGGAGGCATCAGCATGGACATGCACGTAGAACAGACCTTAACCTCCCGCCTTCCATACAGACACCAGATCTGACAGCCATGATCAGGCAATTGATGAAAGAAAATCAGGGCTTATCGAATGATGACTGGGGAGTGTCAAGAAGTCATACTCCATTCACGGATGTTGTGTTGCAAGCGGCGTACCCCAGGAAGTTTAGTATGCCTACTATCCCTGCGTATGAAGGGAAGACTGACCCCAGACAGCATGTCATGAGGTACGAATGGATGATGGATTCAGCTAGAGCAAATGATGCCACCAAGTGTAGATGCTTTCCGATTACTCTCTCTGGGATCGCTACTATGTGGTTCACCCGACTTCCTCCGCGGTCCGTATCAAATTTCGAAGAGTTGGCAAGGAAGTTTATTGAGCAGTTCAGGATACACACTACACGCCCAAAGGACGTAATGTCTCTATCAAGTGTAATCCAAAATCCCGGGGAGTCATTGAAGGAATATTTACAGAGATTCCATGTTGCAGCAACTGAAGTCAGTAACCCCAATGACCATGCAATTCTGATGGCTGTAATGAGAGGTGTGGATCCAGATTCTAAGTTCGGAGACTGGTTGGCAGGAAAACCACTGACTACGCTAGAGCGCTTCTACTCAAAGGCACACCAGTTCATAAGAAGAGAGGAAGCTAGGTGGGTACAACGAGATAAGGCATCAGGACCTGTCCAAGAATCTATGAAGAGCAACATTGCTGTGAAGCAGTCCAGAGACAGCTCGGGAAAGGTCCAAGTCAACGTCCAGAACAAGCCTGGGCAGCCTAAGGAGTCCGGAGGAAGAAATCAAGGGAAGAAGAGAGAAGCGGGGAAGTGGAAGTCGAGAATTCCAAGCTACAGCGAGTATACTCCGCTGAACGCGCCACTTGAGAACATCTACCTATCCAGCTGCAATACTTTTCAATACAGAAAGCCACGTCCGAAAGAATCGACCGAGGAACAAAAGCGGACTGGGAAATATTGTCGCTTCCATGAGACTTATGGGCACAATACGGAGGAGTGCAGACACCTGCACGACGCTATTGAGAAGTTGATTAGGCAAAAGAAGTTGCAGGAATTTGTGAAGGATCCACAGGAAGGAGGACAGGGAACGTCCAACCCAGGTCGTGCACCAGCTCCACGTCATCCCGAGGAGCCTGCCCGACCCGTAGGTAGACTGGTCATAAATACAATTATCGGTGGACCTCACCCCGCAGATAAGAATTGGCAAGAGATGGAGCGATATGCAAGCTCCCTGAAGCATGCAGATTTTGAGTGCTGTTCGAACGTGGAGGACGGGACCCCTGCTAAGCAACAGCGCGTAATGACAGACGATATTGTGTTCAAAAACAGAGACGCTGATCAGGTAGAGGCTCCGACCATCGACCCGATGGTCATATCTGCAACGATCGGACCAGCATATGTAAAAAGAATTCTGATTGATTGCGAGAGTTCTATCAACATAATCTTCAAGAAGGCTTACGACCAAATGAGAATGGAAACAAAAGACTTGAAACCATCCAAAGCTCGTATTCACGGCTTTAACGGCGCTGCAACCGATGCAGTGGGATATGTCGAGTTACCAGTTGCACTGGGACAAGGCGAGCGTCGGAGAGTGCGAATTCTACCCTTTGTAGTTTTGGATGTGGATTCTCCATATAACGTTTTCTTGGGCCGGCCGGCCTTGGCTGAGTTTAGGGCAGCGTTAGCCCCGTGGTGTTTAACTTTGAAGTTCCCGACTGACAAAGGAATAGGTATTGTTCATGGCCACCAAGCAGCTGGTTGTTCCTGTTATGTGGTTGAGCTCCGAGAGGCCCATCAGAGGGAGAAGGGAAAGGTTGCGGACAATCCCGCCTGCATCCTTAATGCGGATAATTGACAAGTAGTGCCCGAGCCCTGGCTCGGGCATAGTTCTCGGATCTTCGGAGATATAGATCCGAGAGACGACGATGAGAAACCCAGGGAAGAGAAGGTGGCACCGGCTGAATTAACGATTGACATTTCAGTTAGCCATGACGACCCTTCGCGAATACTAAAGATCGGATGACAGCTAGGCCCCGCGATGACTGAAGACCTTAGCGACTTCCTCCGGGCGAATCTTGATGTTTTCGCCTGGACGCATTCTGATATGTGTGGGATTTCCCCCGCCATCACAAGTCATATGTTGAACATAGACCCGAAATACGTTCCAGTTAAACAAAAAAGGAGAGGAATGGATCCGGAGAGGTCCGCCGCTCTCGGAGAGGAGGTGGACAAACTCAAAGCAAATGGGTTCGTCCACGACGCCCTCTACCCTGAATGGGTATCCAACCCCGTGCTGGTAAAAAAGGCGAATGGGAAATGGAGGACTTGCATAGATTATTCCGACTTGAACAAAGCATGCCCTAAGGACATTTTCCCGTTGCCTAGGATCGATCAGTTGGTCGACTCCACCGCAGGACACGAGCTGTTGTCATTCATGGATGCGTACTCAGGGTACAACCAAATCCCGATGCATATTTCGAACCAAGAACACACCAGCTTCGTTACAAACGTCGGACTGTATTGCTATGTAGTGATGCCCTTTGGATTGAAGAATGCAGGAGCAACTTACCAGCGTTTAGTGAATCGAATGTTCAAGGACCAACTGGGTAGAACGATGGAAGTCTATGTGGATGACATGCTCGTGAAGTCACGACGGTCAAACGACCACATTCGAGACTTGGCTGAAATGTTCGACATACTCAGGTTTTATGGGATGATGATCAACCCTCTGAAGTGTTCCTTCGGCGTTGCATCAGGGAAGTTTTTGGGATTCATCGTCAATGCTAGGGGAATCGAAGCCAACCCAGAAAAGATCCAAGCTATTCGAGATGTGCAAGCGCCCAGGACTATAAAACAAGTACAGAGCTTGAATGGAAAAGTAGCTGCGCTAAGTCGATTTATATCCAGGGCAACTGACAAGTGCATCCCATTCTTTGATATAATAAAGAAAGGGAAGAGAAATTTTGAATGGACGTCTAGTTGTGAGGAAGCGTTCCAGAATCTAGTGAGGCATCTGGAGAGTCCACTAATGCTGTCAAAACCAGTTGACCACGAGATGTTGTACGTATACTTGGCTGTATCCCCACATGCGATAAGTGCGGCTTTGGTTCATGAGGAGGATCGAGTCCAAAAGCAGGTGTATTATGTTAGCAAGCGTTTAACAGGGGCAGAGAAGAATTACCCTAAAATCGAGAAATTGGCTTATTGCTTGGTGATTGCATCACGCAAGCTACGCCCATACTTTCAAGCACATTCAATCGGTGTTTATACCGATCAACCCCTGAGGCAGGTACTCCAACGGCCGGAAACTTCTGGAAGATTGCTAAAATGGAACATCGAGTTGAGCCAATTCGATATCGCTTACTTACCACGGAGAGCCATCCGAGGGCAAGCGTTAGCAGATTTCATCGCTGAGTTTACCATACCCGTCAAACCGGATGATCACGACATCATTCCCCCCGTTCGATGGAAATTATACACTGACGGTGCATCAAACGACCGTTGCTCCGGCGCGGGCATAGTTCTTATAACTCCAGAAAACCGATCAATCTGTTATGCCCTGAAGCTTGATTTCCCGGCTACAAATAACGAAGCGGAATATGAAGCACTGATCGCTGGCTTGAAGCTCATCAGGGAACTCGGGATCGAATCAGTCGAAATCTTTTGTGACTCACAGTTGGTAGTTTACCAAGTACGGGGAGACTACAAAGCAAAGGGACGAAAGCTCGCTCCGTACCTTGTTCAGGTCCAAGAACTACTCTCGAGTCTTGAGTGTTATGACATTTCACATGTCCCGCGCGAACAGAACAAAGAAGCCGACTTGTTGGCTAAGTTTGCGAGTATAGATGACATGTCCGATTGTATCCCGTTGAAGTCTTGCATGCCCCGAGCATAGACGATATGAAAGTCGATCGCGTGTTGGAAACGGAAATCGAGAAGGAATCGTGGATAACCCAATTCAAACTGTACCTGACGACCGGGGCTTTACCAGAAAAAAGGAGCGAAAGACGGCAGGTCCTTCGAAAGGCCGCGCGATACGTAATGCAGGATGGGTCAATGTATCGAAAAGGATTCTCAGTACCATTATTGCGATGCATAGCTCATGATGAGACAAAGCGGGTCTTAAGAGAGGTTCACGAAGGGGAATGTGGCGACCATACTGGGGGCAAACGCTAGCAAAGAAGATCCTCCGCTATGGATATTACTGGCCCACCGTAAACCGGGACGCCGCGGACTACGCAAGAAAATGCGAAAATCCCGAGGGCTCCATCAACGGAACTCACACAAATGATTAGTCCCTGGCCATTTGCAATCTGGGGAATCGACATAATCGGCTCTTTGCCTATATCCAAAGGTGGCGTGAAATATGCGATAGTTGCAGTCGACTATTTCACAAAATGGGCTGAGGCAGAACCTTTGGCCACAATCACCTCTAAGAAGGTCATTAACTTCATTGTACGAAACATTATTTGCCGCTTTGGCCTTCCATGCACCATCATTACGGACAACGGGACGCAATTTGAAAGCAGAGAGTTCAAAGAGTTCTGTTTAAAGTATGGCATCGAGAAGAAGTTCGCCGCCGTGGCACACCCGAAAGCTAACGGGCAAGTCGAGGCCGTCAACAAAATAATCAAGTCCATACTGAAGAAGCGTCTGGAGAAGGTTGGAGGCAAGTGGGTAGATGAACTCCCGACAGCATTATGGGCATATAGAACTACCCACAAGTCCGCGACTGGCCACCCTCCATTCGCCTTGGCATATGGCTCCGAAGCCGTTATACCCATGGAACTTGAAGTTCCATCACACCGAGTGACATACTATGATCCCAAGACGAACCAGAATCTCTTGTTGGAATCACTGGACTGCATCGATGAAAAGCATGAAGAAGCCGAATTAAGGGCGGCAGCGCATAGGCACCGAGTCAAGCGCTACTACGACGGCAGAGTCCGCCCAAGGATCTTTGATGAGGGTGATCTCGTTCTGAAACGAGTTTTCCCGGTACCATCACGTATGAATCCCAGCTGGGAAGGTCCATACGCCATTGAACAGAAGCTTGGAGAGGGAACATTCAAGCTAGCAACCGTTGATGGCACGACACTCCCCCGAGCATGGAACAGTGAACATCTGCGGCACTATTACATTTAGCATGTTTCCTTTCTTGTTTTAGGCACTATTATTTCCTGCATGTTTCCATTCAGTAATAACTTAGTTTCTTTTTAAAAGTTGTAATCGAGCAGTTTAGTTGATTTTCATTAATAAAGGCTTGAAGCCGTACCTTCCATGAATCACTAACGTTTCTATATCTCGTAATTGAATGACGAACTACATTATCTTGTACGATGTACGGACTCGTATAAACGATTTCAAATCTCCGAATCCCCAGAGTGCGGAGCGGAGTACTCTAAGTCCCCAGAGTGCGGACTAGAGTATAAACGATTTCAAATCTTCGAATCCCTAGAGTGCGGAGCGGAGTACCCTAAGTCCCCAGAGCGCGAACTAGAGTATAAACGATTTCAAATCTCCGAATCCCCAGAGTGCGGAGCGGAGTACTCTAAGTCCCCAGAGCGTGGACTAGAGTATAAACGATTTCAAATCTCCGAATCCCCAGAGTGCGGAGCAGGGTACTCTAAGTCCCCAGAGCACGGACTAGAGTATAAACGATTTCAAATCTCCGAATCCCCAAAGTGTGGAGCGGAGTACTCTAAGTCCCCAGAGCGCGGACTAGAGTATAAACGATTTCAAATCTCCGAATCCCCAGAGTGCGGAGCGGAGTACGCTAAGTCCCAGAGCGCGGACTAGAGTATAAACGATTTCAAATCTCCGAATCCCCAGAGTGTGGAGCGGAGTACCCTAAGTCCCCAGAGCGCGGACTAGAGTATAAACGAATACGAACCTCTGAATCCCCAGAGTGCGGAGCGGAGTACTCTAAGTCCCCGGAGCGTGGACTAGAGTATAAACGAATACGAATCTCCGAATCCCCAGAGTGCGGAGCGGAGTACTCTAAGTCCCTGGAGCGCGGACTAGAGTATAAACGATTTCAAGTCTCCAAGTCCCCAGAGCACAGAGTCAGCAAAAAGTCCAAGTACTCGAGAGATGTGGGACGAGAAGTACGCCATGTCCAGAAATGTTTGAACAACACGAGAATGGACCGGGAGATAATGCAACTCAAAAGAACTTGAGTTATGGCTACAGTTAGTCAGCAAACCAAAGAAAGAAAAGAGAATCATTCAAACAAAAAGAAACTAAACTTTATTCGATAAGTTCAAAATGGGATTACATGATCACTCCTACAAAACTCAGACCTGACTATACAAACTACAAGCTACGAAAGATAAAAGAAGCTACAAGACTTAAGCAAGAAGCTCGTTGAACGAGTGTATCGATTATTTCTTCGATTTCTTCTTCTTGTCTTCCTTTGTCTTGTCCGATGACTCCTCTCCCTCACGCTTTTTCTTGGATTTCTTGCTTGCTAAAGAAGCGGAGTCAGGAGTAGGAGACGGAACGTCTAGTGGTTTGGACCTGCCGGGAGAATGATTTTCAAAGGTCTGTTCCGTGGGTCATTAAGTTCCAGGATTCCAGGTTCAACCTTGACCTCGGCCTTTTTCTTCTCCTCAGCGGCGAGGCGGTCCTTCATGCTCATCTGTGAAGTATGCTCAGAGGCGCCGGTGATTTTAATTTCATCACTCCCTTCGGTAGGAGATGAAGTGTCGAGCTTATCATCATCCAGCGCCCCGATCACTTGAGCATCGGGACCAGGGAGTACTCCCGCATGGACAGCGTCGCTTTTCTTCCCTGCCTCCTCCTTGGCGTCATCGCTCCTCGGAGTTGGTTCGACGTCAGAACAACCTACATGAAAAAATAAAGAATGAGCGTTAGAACGAGTAGCCACTGCTGAAAAAAGACGGGATCTTTAAACTTCTAGAGAAAGAAGAATTTCCTACCAGGTTCCGGTTGGCTATCGGTGGCGCGTGGGGTTTCACCCTCCAGGATAGGGGATAGCACATGAGCGCCGAGCCCGGGATCTTCGGGGTCATAACCAGCATGCTTCTCGAATGGATCAAGTGTCGGCCGACCGGCCGATTGAGCAGCGGGAGGAGGAGCAATATGAGGAGCAGTAATATTGGCCCCAGACGGGCCAGCTTCATCCTTTTTCTCTTTTGGAAGGGGAGAGCCTTTGCTGTAAAGTGCCAATGCTGCGGATAAATCCGATGGCTCATTCCCCCTAAGGAACTCCTTCACCAAGGCCTCCTCATCGACCTCTTCGGAGCCCAACTCGATCTTCCTGATCCTTATCAAGGTTTCCCAGGCCTCAGCTAGGGATTCGAGATAGCCGTCGCCCAAGAACGTTAAGTCGCGATGCATAAGGACGCGGGCACCATATTCAGCAATCAACGGGTCAAACATGCATTTGACCTCTTCCCTGCCGGCTTCTGCGGCCGCCTTGAGGCGAGAATCAATCTCCTCCGCAGCCTCTCTTTTGCCCTCCTCACGGGCCTCATCCTTCATTTTCTCAACCCCGGCAAGTTCGTCATCGAGCTTCGTTTTCAGGAGACGAGTGGCGACGATTTCATCACAGTATCGCTGTGATTCTTCTTGAGCAGCTACCTTGTCCTCCTTCTCCTTGGAGAGTAATTCTTTCAGCTCTCTGACTTGCACGACGAGCGCGTCCCTCTCTTTTTGGATAGAGTCTTTTTCTAGGGCGAGGGCACCGCTGCGCTGGACTGCTTCATCAAGCTCCTTCTTGTGAGCCATCTCTAAGCGAGTAACTGCCTCAGCAGTATCTTTTGCGCTTTGTTCAGCGGCTTCCAGCTTCGACTTGTACGAAGCGAGCTCTAGGTCTTGGTGCTCAATGATGTTTTTGTCGCAGCCAGCCTCCAGTTTCAGGCGATCAATCTCATGTTGGCGCTCAACGGACACCTCCGAGATCTTCTCCACCAAGTGCACGAACGCGTCATGTTGAACATAGACGTCGTTATTGCAGGCAATGGCACTCTGCTTCACGTGCCCAGGAATATGGTGAATAGCCGGGAGGAACTTCAAACCGTCAAAGCAAATTTTCGGAAATTTGGCCCTAAGATCGACCATCTTTTCCGCGACAGTTGGATCAACCGCGGGAGTAGGAGGAGGAGGCTTTGGAAGTTCTGCCCTTTTTCGTTGTTCCCGAACTTGCCTCGTACTCGATGAACTGGAGTGTTGTTCTCGAGGAGCATCAGATTGGTAACCCTTCTATGAAGTTTTCTCTTTATCCGGCACAGTTGGAGGAAGAGGATCACGGGACTGCGAAGATTGAGAATACGCCTTCTTGCGGTGAGACGATTCACGGGGACGATTGTCTCTATCTTCATAATCGTCTCTGCCCCTGCGTCTGCCTGAACTAGAGTCCTGTCCAGAGTGATGAAATATAGAAGAGCCATGAAGGCGATCGTGTCCGTGAGAACGCCCCATATCACCTGCAAAGAATGGAGATAACAACGAGTTAAGAAAAATCCGTGAGATAAGAAAAAACTTGAAGTGTATGATGGAATGCGTATGTTCGTGTGTGTCCCAGTGTCTCCCCCGACGGACCAGTTCTTTTGTCTTTGCTAATTGGAGTATTGTCTCCTTGGGTCGGGAGTTGAACTCCCGTGTTGCCTTTAGCGGGCGAAGAAAACTTGAGGGTTTTGGGATCGTCAAACCCGTAATTAAGAATATCATCGGGAATAGACAGGTTCGACAGGCCCCTCAAGGAACTTTCCAGGTGATGCAAGGAAGCCTCTTTCTCAGGTGGGATTGACATGACTTTTGAAGTGCCACCGACTTTCTCCTTCTGAACTTTATATTTTAACTTCTTCTTTCCCTACGAAGGGGAGGATGACGTCTCAATATCTTGAACTTCGATTGCCGGATTCCAAGCGGGACCCACATTCTCTCCCTGAGTCCCAAGAGCTTCGTCTTCTTTGCGCTCACCTTCTTCATGCGTATCGGGGATGCGGCACGACGATGATCCGACCTGTTTTTTCCCTTTACCGGACGGAGGTTTGGGAATGGTGACACCTTCTGGAAGGCTGATCCGACGACCAGGGCTAGCAAGCCAAACCCCGACAGTGATTCATTTGAAATGATAGCTCGGATGTCTCGATCCTCGGCAGGAAGAGCTCTAATGGCTTCGACAGCCTCAGAATATCCTCGGCCTTCCGGACGCGGGTTGATGCCTGAAAAGGTGAAACAAAGAGTTAGGAAAAACATGACCCCGGTTAAATACGAATAGTGACTCAGTAGAGAGACTTACTGCCTTCAACCCATCTTCTCGCGAAACCAGGAGGGCAGCGCACATAGAACCATTCCTGTTTGTACAGGGCGAATTTACTGCATGCCCCTGTCAAGATTTGGCATTTGTGGTACGGCTCGAGGAACATAAAGGAAGGATTGTCTTTCCGTCTCTTGATCATATAGATGTATCTGATATCGCCAGCGGTTGGAGGTCTGGAGAAGACGGCCATGAAAAGTAAGTAGGTCCCGTATAGAAACGCATGGCCGTTCGGGTGCAGCTGGGACGGAGCTATGTCAACATACTGCAATACATCCTAGAGAAATAAATTGAACGGAGGCACGCTGCCCATCCAACACATGAACTTGTTACAAGCGGTATACCCGACTGGGGGTAGATGAGGACGATCGTGTCGCAAAGGGACCAACACGTCGGCGAAAGGGATCCCATGAATGGAGCATATCCGTCGGAGAGCGGCTTCGTTGATCTTCGAAGCTTGTGAATCGATCGGATTGTCTAGAAGAATTGCTGCCTCCAAGGCATCAGGTGCTAAGTTGTGAGCAGGAGAAGTCGATGGATTAGAAGTATCAGCAGCTTCTGGCCTTGATGACGGCCCAGGCCTGTTGGATATAGTAGCGGAGCTAGACTTTCTTGACATCCTCAATAAATAACGAACCTGGCTAAGTGCTTGAGAAAACTATACTTAAAAAACGTTGGACGTTAGAATTAACAACACGAGTTTTCCCCCCCATGTGGTGTGTGAACTAGTGCAAGCAATTGTGTACAAGCAATAAGAATCTAAAGATTTCAAAGATATAAGAATGAGCTTCGAATCATCGCCTTCGAAGACCGTCATTGCTGACCGTCTCAAAGAGCCCGCCTGGTGGTGATTACAGTTCCAGATTCAGAAAACATATAATTTATAAAGTGACCGGCCTAAGTGTAGTTTGACATTTATACTGTTCGGCATTTAAACTTTGTTCGGCAATTGTATTGTTCGGCCTAAGTACAGGTCAACATGTATGTTTGTTCGGCATGTCATGTGTTCGGCTAAAAGCCTTGTTCGGCTAAGTCATTGTTCGGCTAAAGGCATTGTTCGGCAATTGTATTGTTCGGCCTAAGTACAGGTCAACATGTATGTTTGTTCGCATGTCAAGTGTTCGGCTAAAAGCCTCGTTCGGCTAAGTCATTGTTCGGCTAAAGGCATTGTTCGGCTAAGTCATTGTCCAGTTAAAAAGCTTTGTTCGGCTAAGTCATTGTTCGGCTAAAGGCATTGTTCGGCTAAGTCATTGTCCAGTTAAAAACTGTGTTCGGCTAAGTCATTGTTCGGCTAAAAGCTTCGTTCGGCTGAAGTCATTGTTCGGCCAAGGGAGTATTCGGCAGCCTTCCATTCCTCCATCCGGCGCATGACGACATACGCCGGAGCAGCGCTACGCCAAACAACACCCTTACCTCCTCCATCACCTTCACTCTTTCCTCTTCCCTTTAGCCACAGTTCGACACGAAGAAACTAAGACCATAGGTGGACATACTCCTAATCATTCCCCCTCGCCTCATCGTTCAGCAATAAAGACGCAATAGAAACAACCTACTCAAAGGCCTTCTACGTGACACACTCGGCCATCTCGTTTGAAATCTACTACTATCGTACGAGAAAAGGTACCTAGTTTGCAGAATGGAGATTGGGATGGAGTAGTTAAGCTTTAAATTCGGACGACTGAATAGAATTGAAAATCTTCGAGGAACGGCAGAAGTAAAAATGTAAAGGGAAGAAGAAGGAAAAGGCCTGGTTTTATAGAGAAGGGAGGTGGAAGTCGAAGGGGCTATACCCGGTAGAACCGGTCAATGCCAGAGTGTTCGGCATCAGAGCAAAGTGACGTTCGGCACATGAGGATTGTTTGGCTTCGAACATACAGTTCGGCATCCAGGCCACGCTCGTCACATACCTCCGTCACAGGCATTCTCGAGAAGGCATTACCAAGGAAAGTTGAACTAGATTCAAAGCGCATCACGTTCGGCCATGCGATACACTTTAGGGGGCAAGTGTTTCCTAGAGATTTGACCAGGCAACTAGCGCTCGACATCAGGTAGCACTCGGCGTCAGAGAGTGCTCGGCATCTAGGAGTGTTCGGCGAAGTACCCGGCTTCCTAGTGGAACTCAGCGTCATAGAATGCCTGGCATCTAGGAGTACTCGGCGAAGTACTCAGCATTCATATTGTTCGGCGTCAGATAGTACTCGGCATACAAGACTGCTCGGCGTCAGCTTGCGCTCGGCATCAATAGAACTCGGCAACAGGAGTGTTCGGCGTAACAGGAGTACTCGGCAACGGGAGTACTCGGCATCCGAGAAACGAGAGCACCCGGCATCCAACAGGAGTACTCGGCAACAGTAGTACTCGGCATCCGGGAGACGCTCGGTGTACCTACTCATTCAACATGACACTATCATTCGGTCAGGGAGCATTGTTCGGTCAAGAGCTTCAAACAGAGTTATGTTCGGCTTCAACTGCAACCATCTTGCACTCTCCACACATCAGACATACCATTCAGCATAGACAAGACCGTTCGGCACAGGGAGGACCGTTCGGCATTATGACGTTCGGCATGCCTGGTTCAGCAAGCAGCGAACACTACACCTGGGCCAGAGCAATCGGCTACCAAGCCCACTTGGGAAGTCCAGCCCATCTTTGTCTATAAATAGAGGGGCAGGGTCAAAGTGAAGAGGATCCTTTTTTGGAGAGAACACCGGGGAGACTCTGCCATTTTTGAGACTCATCTTCTCTACTTAAGAACTTCATTCAAGCATTTGATTCACGTATTGTATTTGTAATCAACAATAAGGAAGATCAATAAAGTTTAATCTCAAAGTGGACGTATGCAATTACGCTGAACCACTATAAATTTGGTGTTCTTACTTTCTGCATTTAAATTAGCATTGTCTTCTCTGTTTAATTTATCTTCATCACTTATATCTCTACACAATCTTTCTCTACGAGGTTAGTGACCAATTTTGGTGCTAACATACAGTAAATAAAAAATCACTGATCACAGACACATAGTAAGAAGTGCAGCGGAAGTAAAAGAAATAGTAGTTCATGAAACTACTATATAAATATATCAGAGTTACATAAGATATAACCGTGAAATATAGTACAACAGAAGTCTCAATAAAATAATCAAGTACAAGCTGAATAGAACAACCGAACTGAAATAGATAGGGCAAGACAAGCAGATAATCTCCAGCGATTCAAATCTCCAAGAGAGCGGAAATCCAAATCTGTGAATAACTCAGGCTGACCCGAGCGTAAATGAAAATACAAACACTCGAGTCAGGACATACATACTTATACAATGTAAACCAACTCAAGTGAACTGTAATAAAGGTACAAGTAACTTAAAGAATGCTTGGGATCACCCATTCTTTAAGGATCCGTTAAACTATCTACTATGTAGTAATATTCGCTATTATAATAATGTCTAATATAAAATAAACATACTTTTAAATAGCATTAAGGAGTGACCCAATATTCCCCTTAACACGTAATAGTCCCAGTAGTCTATCCAGTATTAGCATACTCCCAAAATGGGGGCTACCCTCGATACTCCACAGGCTACGGGAGAAATTCAAACTTGTAGTAAAGCTCGCTATGGCAGGTGACACGGCACACAAGGCAATGCCAGGGTAGATATACCAATTACGCATCCGGACTGGTGGTGACGCATAGCATCCACTATCGCCTACCTCGAACAACACTCCCAAATCAAGGGTGCGCACCAAAAAAATCACAAGTAATAGAATGATATCGAAGAAGTGTGTTCGATCAGAGGTGCTACCTCCTTGGCCCGTCGATCGCTCCTGTTTTAGCCACCTTATGCCAACTCACGGGAGTTGGGTCCACGTATATACCTTAGGATCGTCGCCACCATCCTACTTCATTCTGGAAACTCCACCGCGTACACAGTTGTCAAAGTAGTTTTCTGTATCGACAGAGAGTATGTCTATATCCGATCCCGGTCTCTTTAACAACCAATCGTTATTATAACCCGTGGTTATAATTTAAAAACAGTTTATACTTCAAAATAGAATATCATTTCAAATCCAAATCTTTAACAAAATAAAGATCAAATCATTTCCAAACCATTTAATATATCAAAATATCATATCTTTCCAAAACTTCATTTTAAATCATTTCAATATATCAAAATATCATATCTTTTCGAAACTTCATTTCAAATCATTTTAATATATCAAAATATCTTATCTTTCCAAAGCTTCATTTCAAATCATTTTAATATATCAAAATATCTTATCTTTCCAAAGCTTCATTTCAAATCATTTTAATATATCAAAATATCTTATCTTTCCAAAGCTTCATTTCAAATCATTTTAATATACCAAAATATCTTATCTTAAACACCCCTCTAAATTCAAAGATAACATTCATTCATTTTCAATTCAAACCACCTTTTAATTGATTCATATTTCAATTAAATTACTTCATTTAAACCCTTTAAAAGTGTAATTATTATTCTTTCAATTCAAGTATTCAATTTCCAAAGTTTCAAACCATTCTGAGTTCGTTTACTAAGTCAAAAACCATAATTATTAAAATTTCAGCCTTTCACAGCATTTAAAAAAACTGTTATAAGTTATATTTGAAACTTTTAATTCAGCAAAGACAGCATTTAAAACTGCTGTTAAAACTCAGTTTTAGTTAAATTTTAGTTCAAAACAACAAAGACGGCATTTCTAAAAATGCTGCGATAGCTCAGATTTCAAAACAAAGGTTTTATATGATTTCAGCAAAGACTGTAGACCACTATAGCATTTCCAGAAAATGATGTAACAGACCTGAGTTCAATTTAGCCTATAAGTTCAACTACAGCAACTACAACATTATAGAAATGCTATAATAGCCCTTTCTACCTAGTTTTAGTTCAATTCAGAAACCATAGCATTTCTAAATGCTATTAAAAGTGAATTCCAGATTTTAGTGTATTTCCAACAAATAAATAACTTCCTTTTAAACTCTTTAAACATTTTAAAAATCATAATTTAACATTAAAAATGTTCATGAACATATCATTAAACATATTGATTTTTATAAAACCAATTTCTTATAAATAAATCCAAATTTCAATAATTCCACTTATTAGTTCAAGTGTATAATTTCCTTTTCTTCACTTTCAACAAATAAACTTAACACTTCAAATTTAAATTACCATTTCACAAATTTAACTAAATTTCCAATTTATTTAATTAATTTAAACCTTTAATTAAAACCAAATTTACATTTCCCAGTCAAGTTATATTTTAAAATTACAATTTAAACATTCATTTATTTAACCACTTAAAATCATAGAAAAATCAATAATACTTTAATAAATCACTTAAATTCAAATTTAAATCAAATTATCATATTTACCATTTTCCAAATATAATTAAAGTTCCATTTTTATTCATATAAGTTAAATATCATTTTTAACCAAAATTCCAAATTCCAAACTTAAGTTATATTTCATTAATCCAATTTAACCATTCATAAATTATAATTTTAACTCATAGAAAAATCATAATTTCTTTATTTTAAAACATTTCAAAATCTATTTAAATAAAATTTCTTAAATTTATATTTTTAAAATACTTAAAAATATCCAAAACACTTTATAAAATAACCACGGGCCTGTATATAGTTTTCTAACCTAGGTCAAGTGATACGGATATGTATCATTTCAATCCGCAGTTTAAAAAGAAAAATCGGGGTTCTATCATTTCAAACCCGCAATCCCAAGTTAAATAAAATAAATAAAAATCGTTCAGGCCTATGAGCCTATCATTTTAGCCCATAACGATTTTTCCCTATTTTAAAGTCCGTTCGGGTATGTATCATTTCAACCCATAGTGAATCTAATCTACAGGGAACTTGGAGTGTGATAAACAGGTATAAATGAACAGAATAGCATCATATAACAGTAGCAGATAAGATGACAGGTAAATTAACAATTTAACATCATATATAAATGATCACAGGCAGTTATAACATCACATAATAGTTCTACATTCAAATGGTGTCAATTCACATTTGTATAAATGTCTGGTAAGATTTACTCACCTTTTTAAAGCTGAAGACAACAATTCAAACACAAAGATCAAACTCCGGAAAACCCAAGAGGCATGACAAAGCACGATCCAAACTTGAGTGATAGCAGAGTTAAGATTTCAACTTATGTACACAAACAAATACAAAATACATAAGTATATTTAATACAAAAGATTAGATGAAATAAACAATGAAAATGATTGAGATAAGATGGCATAACCTTGCTCTATCTTATGTGTAACGACCCGTAAATTTCAACTGTTTTAATAACGTAATTAGTTGAAATTTTGTGAAATTCTAAACGATAAAATTTTGAAATATAAATTTGATATTTGGAATGCATTTAGTTAAACATAGCAACTGGTAAATTTTCGTCCGAAATATGAAAATTTATTTCGCGCGTAAATTACTTCAATTTAATCAGTTAAAAAGCAATGAAAATAAAATGTTTCCGAAACCTAAATATTTTTACATATAAAAATTCTAAACCATCTTCTGAGCAAGACGTCAGTTTGTTGTTTTGCCAAATTCAGACATCTTTGGCTCCGTCGATCTTATTTTTCAGCGTTTTTCTTGCATTTTCCGTCAGTAGAAAAATTCGAAAATTTTATAATTCAATCATACCATTGATATATGTATACCGTTTTGATCGTCTCGTCATGCTGATCTCCACAGTATATCCATTCGCGTGTTTCAGAGTTCGAGACACAACGAAATTGGTGAACCGACTTACCGTATCGGTACACGATTTTTAAACTTTTTGGATTTCCTTTCTTTTCAAAATTTGAACCGCTGGCCACAACAATAAATTTCCTTTAAATTTCCAGCTGTTTGCATTTATATCCGCGTACGTGACTTTCAATATTCTACCGGTTTCCAATGACAAATATTTCTTTTGCCGGTTCACATATAATTCCATTGGTCAGGTTGTTAATTTTATTCTCTGAATTCAACGCCAACCATCATTACTCTTCGGTTTTCGAATTTCATAAATTCATTTTTTCATTCATTTTGTTCTTGAAAAAAACCATTTTGCTGTAGCTTCATCTCCCATTTTATATTGTTTCGCCGATCCTTGTTCCACATTGCCTGTAGCTTCCAAAAAAAAATGAAATGAGAAATATATGTTGGCCACGCAATCAACAGCCGCGACCGTTTCTCCTCCAGCTCACCTCCACTCCGCCAACCGAGCTTCCTTCAATCGGCTCCACCTATTGCCTTCCTTTTTCCTCCAATGTCGAGCTCGGCGAAGCAAGTACGCACAACAGTCTTGTGCCGCCACTCTGGCCACATCCTCTCTTTTGTTCGGCTCCGCATCTCCAGGTTCACGCGAGCCTCCTCTTTTAATAATAAGATATATATTAAGGGCCATATTTATATCTTAAGAATATACAAACGAATGTTGTACATTATTCTATTAGTGAGTATGTTCTCTAGGCATATATAATTAAAGTGTATATGTCATCAAGTTTACATCTTTACAGCCGTAGCTTCATGTTCCCCTCTTTTATTTTATATATGAATATATAATATTTGTGGAATTTTATATTATATGTGGAATGGTATACATATTGAAGTTAATGAGAGTAGATATTATATTAAATTAGATTTTGAACGTACAGTTACAAATATTTATACGTAAGCGTCTTTGTATATATAAAGTTTTAGATATTATAAGTATATATTATAGGTTGTAAAAAAATGGTATATCAACTAGTTTTATAAATTATAAGTTTGAATGGATATAAATATACACACAATTCCTTGCTTTATTTTGTAAATTGTATTTGGGGAGGTAAATTATCCTATAGAATTTGCTAGTTGTATAAGGTGAAAGCGTTTTCCAGTGTCACTTGCTGCTGATATATACATAACTTATATGTAAATTAATATTGTTCAACTTAGAGTTTTACATATATATAGGTAAGTATTGTTAATAACTGGTAGGTGTAAGTATGTATATATTTTGATAATTAAAAAAGCATATGAGTTTTGGGTTTAGTTACGTATATATTTTTACATCATAATCTGGGTTCGAGTTTTACTTGTTGATTTTTCGTATGTCCATGTTATAAAGTATAGTTTTACTTTTTCAAAGCTGGTTTGCTTATAAAGTATGTTTCTGTACGGTTATTTATATATCATTATATATATTGTGGATTCCTAAGTGTCTAGGTAGATTAGTTAAAATGTATAGATTTATATATATTCGTTTTATATATATATAAGTAATGATATGGTTTAGTGTATATATATAATAAATTATTTCAACATATAGTATGTATACCGATATACTTGACTCCAATCTATGAGTTAATTTAAAATAATGATTTCATATTATTTTGATTTGTCTTAAATTAAAATCTTTGAGAAAGAGTACAAATATAATATAATAATAATGTTTATATTTTCAGTTATTTCAAAACTGGTTTGTTTCATCGATTCCTGTTATCAGCTTGGTTCGCCGTATTAGTGCCATCTCAGATTGTTTTGGATTCGTGCTTGGATTCGAAATTCGATTTCAGTGTCCGTATCAGTGTATGTCCATGTCATCTCATGTTCTCTCTAGCCTCGGAAGGTGAGCAACCACTCACGATTAACGTTCTTTTATTTATTAAATTTGATTTCAATTGAATCGACAATTGAAATATGCTGCTGTTAGTAATTACACTGTTATATATGTTATTGCCTATATCAGTTTACCTGTGACATCTGACACCATTATCTGTTAATTATTTATGTGATGATAATACAGTTGGCTGATAATTGATTGATTGTTGATGTTTATATTGGACGTTAAATTGTTAGTGTTAAATGATAAATAGTATGCAAAATTGAAATGGATATAGGATAGTTAACAATTTTAAAACTGATTTATATGTTAAATTTGATTAGTGAATATGACCCCTTTTAATTGTTAAATTAATTGACATGTAGAATAGTGATAATTACACTTTGGACCATCGACGTATATTGGATTAATTGTTCTAGTGTAAAATTGAAATTGAATGACAAGTGAAAAACCGTATAAATAATTAGAGGAATAATCTTTAATCTACATGAAATGATAGTGTAGATTCTAGAAATAATTATATCAATTCGCACAAACAACAATGCGAATTAATACGATTATTTCGGGATCATTGATCTGATTTTTGGATTGATATTGGTTGTTGTTATTGCTTGTTTATTTACTTTGACACCATCCCAGTTATCACACTACAAGTTCCCTTTGCTATGTTTTGATTTTTTGAATTAAATTGGAATCGGGTTGAAATGATAAATACCCAAATGAACTTGACTTAGGATAGAAAATTAAATAAAACCCGATTGGTCAATAATTTGATTTAAAAATAAAACGAAGATTTTATTTGAATAAATAATATGGTTTTGAAATGAATTCGAAAATTTGAAATTTTATTGAAAGGAAAGTGTTAATATTTAATAACCTGAAAACAGAATATTAATAATGTAATTGAGGAAAGAACGATGTTAATTTGAGAAATGATTGAATTAAGTTTGAAATGATTTAATAATTAAGTTTGAAATAAAAATTAAGTTTGAAATTATTAAACTTTGAAATTATTTAATAATTAAACTTTGAAATTATTTAATAATTAAGTTTTGAATTATTTAATAATTAAATAAGATTGAATTATTTAGTGATTAAATTAAATTGAATTTTTGAATAAGTGAATTTTACTTCGTAAATAATTGAAATCGAGTTTCTTTATTAATTAAGTTTTGGAAAATTATTTAAGTAAGTAAATAAGTGAAATTGAATTTCTTTAACAAGAAAGAAAATGTGATTTATTGAAATTAATGTAAGACTCGAAATTTAAAGAATTTGATTTGATGAATTTAATTTAATTCAAATTTGTAAGTTTTGATTCAATGAAGTTGAACTTAAGTAATTGATTTAGTGAAATGGGAAATTAAATAGAAATTGTTTGAATGATAAATTTACTTAATGAATATTGAATGAAATCGATAAATGAATTTAAATTGATTTGAATGTTATATTAAATTAATTTAAATGATTTCGGAATGAAACTTATATACGAACTTGATTCATTATTTGAATTGTTTTAAATAGAAATTGAAATCGAATTATAAGATTTTAAATGGTAATTTGGAAGTTGAAACGTAAATTTGGAAATTGATTTTCGAAAGAAAAATGAAATGTTGGTATACAAATTCTAATTGAAATTGTAATTGATTTGGTTTTTGAAATATATGAACGACCAATCGGTGTAATAATGACGAAAGTTATTAAAGAGACCGGAATCGGTTATGGACATACTCTCTGTCTAAACCGAAAACCACTTTAATAACTATACGCGGAGTGTGATCCAGAATGAAGTGGTTGTAATGATGTACGTGATGACTGAAGAAAGAGAACGATAATGGATATCCTTGACACTTGTGTCAAATTGGAAATGACTAAAACAGGAGCCGTGCCGGGCTAATGGAGGTCAGCTACCTCAAGCGAACACACTTTTTCGAAAACTACTCATTACTTGTTGTCGATTGGTGCACCCTTGATTTTGGGAGTGTTGTTTCGCGGTGTTGCGGTCGCTGCGGCGATGCGTTCTTACCAGTCCGGATCAGGCAAACGGTAGTTTCACTACCTTGGGTATTGCCTCATGTGCCTTGTCAAACTTGTATTCCTTTATACGCGACCACTACAATTTTGGTTTGTACCTTTAGTATATGGATTGCCCTCTGGTGACTTCCGGTTTTGGGGAAACTACGGTCTTGTATATGCTTTTGGGAATAAAATGTGTTAAGGGGAATAATGGTAACGCCTTAACACTATTTTGATATCTTATATTACTAATAGACATTATCTACTTAGCGTACACTACTACATAGTAGATAGTTTAACGGATCCTTAAAGGGTGGTTATTCCAAACATCCTTTGAGTTACTTGTATTTCAATTGCTATTTCACTTGAGATGGATTTATTGATATAAGAATGTTAATCCTGACTCGAGTGTTTTGTGTTTTGCTTTACGCTCGGGCCAGACAGAGTGTACTAGTATTCGAGACTCACCTTTGGAGTTGGAGCTCTGCTTGAAGATCCAGCCATCTATTCTGCTTTCAGTATTCAATGATTCTAGTGATGTATTCTGATTTGTATCTGATGTATCGTATTACTCTTCCGTTGTATCTGGTTTAACTCTGATGTAACTTATACATTTATATAGTAGCTTCATGAACTACTATCTCTTTTATTTCCGTTGCATTTATTACTCAGTGTCTGTGATCTGTGATTATATTTATTTACTGTATATGTTCAGTTTTGCCAAATTTAAATTAACAACGCGGTATTTTGAGCAATTCAATTCCGGCATGGGTGTCCACCTATACACTTATAATGGATGCGAATGGTCCAAAATATCGGGTCGTTACATTATGCAAGTGGTGATGGAGGTGGTGATGGGGTTAGCAATAGGAGGTAGAGGCCGAGCCTATTCATGAAGGAAACAAAGAAAGAAAAAGAAGAAAGAAAAAAAAAGGAAAAAAAGAAGAGGAAGAAGAAGCCATGGATATTTAGATCTATAAATTTTTCTCTCTTAGGAAATAAAATGAGAATGAGATGTGAGATGAGAATATTTGTACGTGATTTGTTAGAGTAATAGGCGGCTAGGGTTATGGAAAAAACGTCTACGAGAATAAATGGTAAGAAAATAATAAAGGGGATTTAATTCCTATTTAATAAAAGAAACGTATGCAAATATCTTTAAATCAGAAGAGTCAAATGAGGAAGGAAATGTTGGGAAATATTTTGCGCGAAATTTGATGGGAGTAATACATGGCTAAGTAAAAGGTAAACGGCTAAATCAATAAAGAGGTAAGGCAATTTAAGGTAGGAGTTTTAATGGTTTGGGAAATAAAAAGGCAACAAATAACTTGATGTATTTATTAAAATTTTTCCTTTGTTTGCATGCAACGAAAAGAGGAATTTAAGGAACAATACGTACGTGAATTATGAGAAGAATTCATGGTTAATGAATGTGGTTAGTAATTGGCTATGCAAATGGAAAGACAAGGGAAAAGAAAAAGGCAACAAATAAACAAACAAGTAACATATATCTCTTGCAATTTCTAAGCTATTATTAAAAAGAAAACCAATCAAAAATCAAATGAATATATTCAAAGTTTATACAAAAAAAAATAAAATAAAAGTTAGGGAAATAAACATAGGAAACAAAATAAATAAATAAAATATAGAAATCATTTAAATCCAAACCCAAATCAATATTTCATTTATTCCTAAATGCAAATGAAAAAGACAGTGTTTAAACAATGAAACGTATGCCTCTTAAATTTCTCCAAGCCATATATTTGCATACATTTCTTTCTAGAAATGAAATGTGAAGTAAATGTGTACGTGAATTATGAAGTGGTGTGGATGGCAAGAAAAGATTTGAACGACTAAAGAGGAGTAAATGATAGGAAAACAAAAAGGCTAGGAAATAAAAGGCAACAAATAAGGAGAAAGAAACCCACATATATATATATATATATATATATACACACATATATATAAAATTCTTAAATGCAATTGAAAAGAGGATATTTTGAGATGTTTGTACGTGATTAATAAGAGCAATTCACGGCTATAAATGATGAATGGCTAGGGTAAGTAATAAAGAGGGTAGGTAAATAAAAGGCAAGCAAAAAAACAAAAATGTAACGCATGTCTCCTTGATTTCTTCCAAGCCATTTATGAAAAAAATATACACACAAATAAAATCCAATAAATAAAGTTTAGATAAAAAAATAAAAATAAATAAGAATAACATAGAAAATAAAAATATAGAATGAACATAGAAAAATAGAAATTTAAATACAGAAAATAACTGTGTGTAAAACGCTGTAATTTATCTAATTTAAAAAGTATAACTCAGAATTTAACGAAACGAAAAGCAAAACAGATATCATAAATATATTCTGCTTCAAAGAAAAAGATTAAAATTTAAGAATTCAAATTTTTTAAAAATTTGAACTGAAAATTCAAATTTTGACCAAAATAGAAAAAATTTCAATAATTGTTTATTTATTGCATTTGGAAAATAAATTACATCAAATTCAAAACTTACATTGGAAAATTTCACTTTTAATTGATTTAAAAGTCAAAATTTCAAATAAAAATATCATTAAAAATGTTCACAAAATTATGGGTTGTTACATTCTCCCCCACTCAAAACTTTTCGTCCCCGAAAAGGAACGAACATGGAAAATAGAGACAACAGATATAATGAGATAGAATTAAGACAATATAAAAAAAGAAGATTGAAATTATACCTGGTAATAGTCGTTATAGGTAAATTCAACAAGATGGAGATGGTCTTCCCAAGATCCTCTGTGATCAAGGACACAAGCATGAAGAAGATTCTTGAAAAGTTTTCCAAAACAGACTGGTAAAGGTATTTTGGGAGGAAGAACTATAGATCGAACTTTAGGAGATAAGATCAATTTGGAATTCAATTTCCCATTTAGGATGCAGGAGAATAGGAACAACCGAAGGATAAGAGATTGGAAAACAAAATAAGATGATAAATTTTGAAACCATGAAAGTTTCAACTTAAATCAATAATTGATTTCATCTATTTGATTTTTCCTAACTTAATTAAATCTTATCTATTTACAATTTCATTATCTTATCATCCAATTAACAATTTCTAAAATCGTGAATTTGAAATCATTTATTGTTTGCGCCAAAAATGGTCACAAACCCCAAGTGTTGTGAAAGCACCAGCGTATGAATACAAATCAACAATATTCACACACAAATCTCAGATCTAAACAAGCAACAAACAGCAATCCAGAAATAATGAACAAAGACACGAGATTTATAGTGGTTCGGCTATCTCCGGCCTACGTCCACTCCAAAGTTTTTATCTTTTATTGATCGATGCTTGAAGATTACAATTTCCTATCACGTAGTACAACGGATTTTATGATTATAATCTGAATCTAAGGCAGCAATGGTGATCTGGAGTAAATCTGGCAGAGTCCGGGCGCTCTTTAGCTCTCAAAATTGTCCGACCCCTTTTCTGAATGACCAGGGGCTCTATTTATAGGTGTAGGAGGCTGATATTTCGCCTAAAATGAGGGGAGACCAGTTCTGGTACGTCAGGGGGCCCACATGCCCGCTTTTTGGAAATCCGGGCCCACTTTGGGATCGATTCGAAGCTACGTTCGAATCGATCGAGAAATTGTCCGATTGACATGAAATTTGGGGTGAACATTCTTCAACACGTGCTCAAGCTACTGTGAAAATTTCATACCATTTGGACTTGTAGATCTCAAGATATGGTCGATTCAAGTTGTGGTTTTTCGTGAGTGCTGTCGCGTTCGAATCCATTGGTTCGAATCCACTTCCTTCGACTCGATCGGTCACGTGCGCATCGATGACGTGTCGCGAAATCCTTGGGGTCGACCCACCTTTGTCGCCGTGTTTACTTGGTCGAATCCTGGGTTTCAGCTGCTTCCTCTGGGTTCCAATGGATTCGAAGCCATGCTTCTTCGAACCGATTCGAATGGATGTTCGTTCGAATCGATCAAAGAAAGTATTGATCGATTCGAAGTTGTCTCCATAGGGTAGATTCGAAGCACTACAACTAGATGGATTCGAAGGAACTCAATCTGATGGATACGAACCAGATGTGTGTGTGGTCTCTGCCATTCTGATTGATGCGGAGGCGATCGATTCGAACGTAGCTCCTGCCGATGGATACGAAGACGTTGATGCGAAGTTCATGGATTCGAACTGAGGCGTGATGAGAACGATCGATTCGAATATGTTGTCCCAGAGTAAACGACTGAATCCATCTTCATTGATACGGACCGTATCGATACGATGTGTGGTGGACTTAAATCGATTCGAACCTTCATCGATTCGAACCATCATCCATCGATTCGAAGTACATCGATTCGAACCGTGCTTTGTGTATTTTAATCCATTCATATTTTGTGTGTACGAACTCCAATTGACCTGAAACTTGAAACATAGCCTCTCCTAGTCCTCACCATCACCTCCAATCGATTCCGTCCCGATCGGAGCCCGGTCAAATTTTGACGACATCCATCGCAGCCTTATTTCCAATTGACTTCCAATCCTGATATCCATCCTTTCCTGTCGATTTGTTTGATATTCCGGCTTTGACCAAAAAGCGGGATAACATTTGCCCCCCAAAACATGCCTTGTGATAAGAAGGCGTGTTTTGAATAATTCCGTATCCGATATTCAAAGTCCATAGCCAATTCCATGTCCATCCGTACTCGAAGACTGAGTTATTAATCCATCCTTATCCAACAACCGAACCCAAGACCTCTCCGGGTCGATATCCAAATCTGTAACCTCTCTGGGCTTTTGCCGAGCGCTATCCACACTTGACGACCGTGGTCCAGTGTCCCTGGACGTTGAGCTAACCTCTCCGGGTTCTTGCCAGGCGCACTCCACACCTGACGACCGTGGTCCAGTGTCCCTGGACGTTGAGCTAACCTCTCCGGGTTCTTGCCAAGCGCAATCCACACCCGACGATCGTGGTCCAGTGTCCCTGGACGTAAGTAATGACGTGGCTTAAGTCCTAAGCCGAATCCTGGTCACTCCGGACCCTTGTTGAGCATAGTTCATACTCAACGACCTAAGACAATAATCAATAATAGGGGGCCTAAGTCCTAGGCCGAATCCTGGTCACTCCGGACCCTTGCCGAGCATAGTCCATACTCGACGACCTAAATGAGTCGCTTTACCGCATTTGGGCAGAACGACTCACCCCTTGCCAGGCATAATCCATACCTGACGACCGTTTATAAAAAACCAAAAAGAATCCAATCAAGATCCAAATCAAATCGGAAAACTAGAAATCCATATCAAAAATCTAAACCACCATCCAAAACGGAGAACAATCATCCGAATGAATGCCAAAACCAGAAAAACAAACAAAATCAGGAGTTCAATCCAAACTCCAAAAACCAAACCAGAAAACTAAGTATCCAATCCAAAAACAAAAGACAGATTTCGCAAACCATGGCTTTGCGGTTTATCATCACTCAAAGCATGCCTAGGGGCTATCTCCGTCCCCATACATGTGTAAATGACTCGGTTGCTCGCCAATGGTTTGTTACTTATTTCATATTATCCTGATCAATTGATGACCAATCGACCATTATTCCTGTGCCTCATATCCTCATGGTTTGAGGTAGACGGTGGTTGCTCCTGCTCCACTGCTGCATTCCGAGCCCCAACATACTGCCTCAGCTGTCCATTCCTCACATGCTCCTCAATTATGTCCTTTAGGTGCCTGCAGCTATTGGTATCATGCCCGTCCAAATCGTGGAAGAGACAATGCTTTCCTGATGCCCTCTCCCGCTCGGATGGTTCTCTCCTAGCCGGCCTCCGGTAAGGAAGGCGATTTCGAGTTTCCATGTATATCCGCTCTGGTGTCTCGTTTAACTCTGTGTATGTTGAAAACCTTGGATCCTTCCATCGCTTCCTAGCTTTTTCAGAGTTTTCGTCCAGCTTCCTTTTTCCTTTATCTTTATCCGAGCTTTCGTCGGATGGTCCTCCACCCCCGGTTACATTCACCTCCTTTAACTTTAAATCCATACATGCGTCTTCTTGCCGAAGAAATCTTTCAGCTTCGTGAAAGAATTCCCCGAGATCCAGTGGTGGGTCTCGTACTAAAGATACCTTAAAATCTGAATCCTCTCTAACTCCCGACACTGCCGCCATCAAAACCATCGATGGATCCGGCCGATCCACCGAAGAAACTGCCGCATTGAATCGAGTTAGAAAAGCCCTAAGTGATTCATCCGTTCTTTGCTTTACCGATGTTAACGTCATCACGTTCTTAGGTCTTTTGATGTAAACCCGAAACTGTCCCAAAAACCTGTCCACCAATTCCCTCCAATTCATGATAGATCCTTCCTCCAGCTGCCTAAACCACATTGCCGCTAGGTCTGTCAAGTATAAAGGGAAACATCTGGCCATCACTTCCTCCGATGCCCCCAGCACTTCCATGTGTCTAGTGTATCTCATCAAGTGATCAGTCGGGTCAGCCTTTCCATTATACACTTCCACGCTAGGTAGCTTGAACTTAGGTGGATTCGGAGCTATCCTGATTTCCCGGGCGAACGGACTCCTGTTCACTCCTTCCAAGTCTCTATTGGTCGAACCTCCACGCATAGTCTTCCTAATGATTTCCATCAATCCAGCGTTGCCTATTAGGGGCTGCCCCCCATGCTCCCGAGGGAACTCCGGCACATATTCTTCATGTTGCTCATTGGCCGCAACGTTGGCTCTAGCCTGTTGAACCCCTTCCAAAGGTCCTTCTGCGTTGGATCCTGCGGGCCTGCCCCCAAGCCCTTGTTGATTGCCTTCTGGTTCTGTATTCTGTCCTACATTAGGTTCCGCAACCCTAGTTCCTTGTTCCACATTTGCAGTCGCTGTAGTTGGTCCAATGTTCTGTGTTCCTGCAGCTCTCATCTGCTCGAAGAAAGTCTGCATCATATCCTGTTGACTCTTCAGCAACCTCTCGTGTAATGAATTCGCCATAGCTTCCATCTCGTCTCTGGTAATGTAAATCGAAGCTTGTCCTTCTCCAGCTCCGGAGGATGCCTCTTGACTTCCTCCTTGTTGGCTTCTCTCAGCTCTTTGCCTTGTTTGTCGAGTCATTGTTGAGTCAATCTGAATCCTTCAAACTTTTAAATCTAAACTTTGAATCTGGTGTAGCGGGTGCTAGTTCTTCTCGGTGAAAGCACCAAAGTGTTTGCGCCAAAAATGGTCACAAACCCCAAGTGTTGTGAAAGCACCAGCGTATGAATACAAATCAACAATATTCACACACAAATCTCAGATCTAAACAAGCAACAAACAGCAATCCAGAAATAATGAACAAAGACACGAGATTTATAGTGGTTCGGCTATCTCCGGCCTACGTCCACTCCAAAGTTTTTATCTTTTATTGATCGATGCTTGAAGATTACAATTTCCTATCACGTAGTACAACGGATTTTATGATTATAATCTGAATCTAAGGCAGCAATGGTGATCTGGAGTAAATCTGGCAGAGTCCGGGCGCTCTTTAGCTCTCAAAATTGTCCGACCCCTTTTCTGAATGACCAGGGGCTCTATTTATAGGTGTAGGAGGCTGATATTTCGCCTAAAATGAGGGGAGACCAGTTCTGGTACGTCAGGGGGCCCACATGCCCGCTTTTTGGAAATCCGGGCCCACTTTGGGATCGATTCGAAGCTACGTTCGAATCGATCGAGAAATTGTCCGATTGACATGAAATTTGGGGTGAACATTCTTCAACACGTGCTCAAGCTACTGTGAAAATTTCATACCATTTGGACTTGTAGATCTCAAGATATGGTCGATTCAAGTTGTGGTTTTTCGTGAGTGCTGTCGCGTTCGAATCCATTGGTTCGAATCCACTTCCTTCGACTCGATCGGTCACGTGCGCATCGATGACGTGTCGCGAAATCCTTGGGGTCGACCCACCTTTGTCGCCGTGTTTACTTGGTCGAATCCTGGGTTTCAGCTGCTTCCTCTGGGTTCCAATGGATTCGAAGCCATGCTTCTTCGAACCGATTCGAATGGATGTTCGTTCGAATCGATCAAAGAAAGTATTGATCGATTCGAAGTTGTCTCCATAGGGTAGATTCGAAGCACTACAACTAGATGGATTCGAAGGAACTCAATCTGATGGATACGAACCAGATGTGTGTGTGGTCTCTGCCATTCTGATTGATGCGGAGGCGATCGATTCGAACGTAGCTCCTGCCGATGGATACGAAGACGTTGATGCGAAGTTCATGGATTCGAACCGAGGCGTGATGAGAACGATCGATTCGAATATGTTGTCCCAGAGTAAACGACTGAATCCATCTTCATTGATACGGACCGTATCGATATGATGTGTGGTGGACTTAAATCGATTCGAACCTTCATCGATTCGAACCATCATCCATCGATTCGAAGTACATCGATTCGAACCGTGCTTTGTGTATTTTAATCCATTCATATTTTGTGTGTACGAACTCCAATTGACCTGAAACTTGAAACATAGCCTCTCCTAGTCCTCACCATCACCTCCAATCGATTCCGTCCCGATCGGAGCCCGGTCAAATTTTGACGACATCCATCGCAGCCTTATTTCCAATTGACTTCCAATCCTGATATCCATCCTTTCCTGTCGATTTGTTTGATATTCCGGCTTTGACCAAAAAGCGGGATAACATTTATTATACTCAAAATTTTATTCAATAAGTTTCATTCTTCTTAATTCCAAATTATTCTTAAATTTATTCCACTTAATATATCAAATCCTATATATATTAAGTTTATTTCACTTATTATAACTATTTCAATTTATTTATAATTTCTTTTAAATATCATTATATTGTAAATTATTCAATTAACCCTTTTTCTCTATTTACCTCTATTGATCCTTTATAACTAAAATTTAAGTGTATAACATTTATTATCACCACTCAAATTTTATTTATAAAATCTCCTTTATATTGTGTGTTCTCCAATTACATATTTAACTTTTTAGTAATTTAGGTAAGTTATATTGGAATGCAAGAGAATATTACACAAATAAAAGTTTCTTAACTCAATTATCCAAGCTTCAATATTTATTCAAATTTTGATTTCCTTTTATAATTGAAATTATCCTTTAAGATAAAATTTAAGAATTAAATTTCCGATTAACTTTAGACAATTCTTGGTAAATAAATATATATTCACAATATATATCAAATCAAATTTAAAATCATATACCAATATATATATATATATATATTATAAATTAAGTCATATTTTAGAAATTCAACTCAATTAAATTTTCCAACATAAAACTGTAGCAAGGCTACAGAATGGTCTCTTCACTTCGAAACTCGAAAATGAACGTCGATGATGCTGCAGTCATTACCGAAATTATTTTCCAGCGACAAAGAGAAGAGCACTGATTTACAAATTAAAAATCCTTTGAAACAATTTCTACTAGAAATACTTTTAACTAATAAATCCTTTTAGAACTTTCAAAACAAAGTTCAAAATCATCGGAAATTAAATTCTCACTTTCTTGATTTAAATCCATTTAAATTTCCAAATTAATTTATAACCATGTTTAATTATTTAGATATGAACCTAAAGCCAATGATTATAAAATACATGCAAAGTTAAATGTTATTTCTTAACACCCAATTCCATTAATTATCAAAATTTAGAAAATTAACCTTATACATATTATAATTATACAATATTTATCCATCTACTAAATTTAAAACCCATATTGTGTCAGTTTGCTATGTTCAAGTGTTTTGGAGAACCTATCGATAGCGTTGATCAGACGAACCGATCGGAAACCCAAATCAACATCAACAACTCAAACAACACAATATATAAAACATCTTTAAAATATAAAATTTTCAAATACCAGATTAATTTTTCAAAATAAGGATAAGGATTCAAATTTTGATGGACTCAAGTCAAAGAGAATTCTGATTTGAAGATAAGTTGGAGACAAAAGATAAGATGATTAAATAACAGAATAGGGAGTATGGATAAGCCTATATAGATCACGGGCAACCTTAACCGGGTCAACTTTGACTTGAAGAATAAGGTCGATGTGGATTTTCTGGGGTAAATCTACATTCAATCTCAAGAGATAGAATTCAGGCATAGCAAGAGATAGTAGCATCGTAAACCAAGGATACAGAGGTCTCCGGTGAATCAATGCTTATTGTGAAGAAGTTCCACCCCTTTACAAGTTATTAGAATATTGGCGGGACCGCCAATTCATTAGAAAGATTATTCAAAGTGGAGTTATGGGACACTCCAGAATCAAGAAGACACAAATAAGGGAGGACAAGAATGGAATTTGGAACCGAAGGGAACGTTCCAAAATTCAAAGGAAACCGAATCGAAGAAGAAGGAATTCAAGTTTGAACGAGAGTGATTCTGTAATTAAATTTACTCTATATGCTGAGTTTGCCTAAAACCAGAGCTCTGGTACCATATGTAACATCCCGATATTTTCAACCATTCGCATCCACACATGTCGGACTTGAATTGCTCAAAATACCGCGTTGTAAATAAAATTTGGCAAATCTCAGAATATACAGTAAACAAAAAAATCACAGATCATAGAAATAGAGTAAAAAGTGCAGCGGAAGTAAAAGAAATAGTAGTTCATGAAGCTACTATAAAAATATATCAGAGTTACATAAGATATAACAGTGAAATATAGTACAATAGAAGTCTCAATAAAATAACCAAGTACAAGCTGAATAGAACAACAGAACTGAAATAGATAGAGCAAGACAAGCAGATAATCTCCAGCGATTCAAATCTCCAAGAGAGCGGAAATGTCAAGACCCAAAAATCGACCTTCGAAAATCGGCACCCGTACTTCCCTTGTACTCGAAATGCCGTAGATTCAAATGCCGAATCTGGTTCTCGGGAGCTTATAACAACATTAAGTAAATAACACAGCGGAATAAATGAATAATACATTGATATACAATATCTGATACAACAGAGTGATACAATGAATATCAATTTACATCAGAGATATGATACAACAAATAGCAGCGGAAAAGAAAAACGATAATATCAGCAGCGGATAATCTTCATCTTCAAAGACAAATCCAGAAATAGCTTGAACTCCAAATAACGAGGCACAAAGATAAGCAAGTGCAGTCCATATCCAAAGACTGAACTGGCTCCAGAAAATCTACTAATCTGACTATCTGAAAAACCAAACTCTAGACTGCTCGTGTAGAAAAATTTTGAGCATCCAGAGTTTAGGAAATAAACAATAAACTCCGGATCAGTCATGGGACTGGTGTGAGCAACAAAAATAGTTTATCTTTAAAAACAAATAGCAAAGAATTTTAAAGTCAATTCGCAATGCTTTTGGAAAATGAAACTACCATAAGGCCTCCTGCCACACACACAATGCAAACGCAGACTTGGAGAAGATTTCTCCTTATGATAGTCAAAGATGCTTACTACGCAAAATCAAATCATTTTTGATATTATTATTAGTGCATAGTGTAGAAAGTATTTCGAAAATAGAATATCAATCTTAGCCAACATACGTACCATTATAGTATGCCTACTATAGCTACCATATTAGATGGCAGGTTCTACAACTAAAACCGTACACAGTTCGTATTGGAAGATGGATTTCCAACAAATGGTCAGGCTAAGGAACTTCCCATGCCACGGTGGGTACGTCCCTGGAATAGACAACCCGAGAACCTAACCGGATCTCTGCCAACACAAGGCCGGGTTACCTCTGCAAAAATAGGTAACTACTGACACGCGTATGCCATCCCCCGATCGTCACCGATCTTTCCGAGGATCCCCGATTTCCAACAAACCACAAAGTAATAAATTTGCAGCAACCACAGAGGTTAAGTATCTGGGCTCCATACCATGATACCACCTTTATCCAGAAGGAATGACATACACTAAGGGGCGCTACTCCCTAGAACCTTGCCGCATCTTTCCTGTTTTGACCATTTCCGGGGTGTGAGGCTCGACGAAGTCTCGTCCACAAAGCTACGCTTTGTTCACAAAGCCATGCTTCGGGTCAAACAAATGATCAACCTATGATCACAAAGATATAAGATCAAACAAATGATCATATCACAAATGATCAAACACTGATCATCACACCGCAACACTCAGCATGCCACATTACCAAATTGGGATATATCGCTGATAAATTTCAACTACATAACCTCTGAGCTCGTACGTCTCAGAGAAGGGTGTTAAGCTAAGAGAATAAATTCTCCGCCACCAACAGAAATGTATTTGAAAGAAATCAGCTTTATATCTCAAAGTGTAATGTCAGACATGTATCCATACAAGTCTGTTCCGGGTTCGAACAAAACCGAAGGCACTTCTCACGAAGCCCTTGCAATTCCGGATAAGTTTCAATCACGTCCGGACTTCCCGTCACAAAAGAGTGATATAAATCTCTATACCGGCGCGACTCAGTGCAGAGACATTCGACAGGTTGTCCTTTCATTTTCGAAAAATATCCGGTCTTCAACACCGGTCTTCAAATGCTATCCATATACGACGTATCACTATTCGGAATGAGTTATACGACCCAAAGGTCCTTTCCCGGCTAACCCGAATAGTGAGCGTAATATTTAAAAACATACGGATATTGAGATTTCAATTAAGTCACAACTTAAACCCAAACTTTCTTTTCAAATGGTTTATCAAATTACCATCTTAATCTTTTTAAACAAAAAGATTCAATTCACAAAGTTCACTTAATTTCACAAAGATTCATTCTCAGATTTTCCAAATCAATTTCCCTTTCAATTTGATTAATTCGTTAAATCTTTAAATCAAAGATTTAACTCATAGCTTTCAAAACAATTTCATTTCGAATGGGTTAACAAATCATCATTTTAAATCTGTTAAAAATAAACAGATTTAATTCATAGCTTTCAAAAAGAATTCATTCATAACTTGAAAAATCCAATTTTCAATTAAATCTTGAAATTCCTTTAATTTAACTAGAATTTCTTTTCTTATCTAAAAGCTTTTATCATTCGAAAACAACAGTTTTCAATTTGGAAATCTGATTCATTCATACGAGTTGAAATCCTTGGTTTAAATTCAAATTCCCAAATTAATACTTTAAAATGGTTTAATTCATACAAACACATTTATATCATCTTTTATCCCTAGTTTCCAAATCCTAGATTTAATTTCAAACTTGAATTCAAATTTAAATCTAATTATTTAAATTTTCAAAACTCGATTAAGTTATTCAAAATAACTTTTATCTTTGAAATTCTATTTCAAAAGCTTTTCACTTTAAACCCGAATTTCTAATTTCAAAATCAATTGAAATTAAAATTTCAATTCCAAAAACGTCAAATTTAAATTATCTGTGACTTAACCGATTTCCACGTGAAATCCATATTGGTGTGTGTAACAGTGTGGTCTAGGGGTTTTACACACAATAGTGCAACATCAATCATCACAGATATATCGATAAGCGGTAAAATCGATAACGCTTATCTTCATTCACAGATTCATAGATAAAATAAATTTATCAGTCACAAAGATTCACAATTATAATTCGATGTGGGTTTCGGATAACCAACTGGAATCCGACTCCCTGTCGCATCGAAATTCAAGTGTCGTTTTACGGGTCAAGGGGTTTGCATATTCATATAACAATATATACATCACAGATAAGTAAATTACAGATCATAACATAAGTCAGGGTATATCACAAAGCATCATATATCAGGGATGTCAAATAATTCAAATCATCCAATATAATCCAAGCATCCATAAGTAAGGTCAATAAATTATCTGATTAATTCAAATCAGATTAATTTCTTATGAATTACTAATCCTGGTTAATTAACATTAATAAATTACAAATCATTTTGATTAATTATTCTTTAATCATTTATTAATTAACCTTTAAACCAATTCCATGGTAAATTAACCCCTTAATTATTTTAATTAAGTAATTAACAATTTACAATCGATTATCTTAACTAATAAATCCAATTAATTATCAAAATTTATCACATTAATTTAATTACTTAATAATCTCTAGTTAATTACCTTCATTAACTAATAACATTTCCTTTCTCTTTTAATTAATCTCTAATTTCAACTATAAAGTAATTATCCTTAATTACTTTCCAATTTAATTACTTAATATTAATTATTCATCTTAATTATCATTTAAAAATCTTCTTTATACTTTGAAAATCAATTTATTACCGTTATAAAAAGTTTTAATGTTAATTCACTTTAGTACTTAACTTAAATTTAATTATTAAGTTAAAGAATTTATTAAATTATTAAAACATTGTTGAATGATTTAAAACTTATAGTAGATTCCTAATTCAGCATAAATCAGTATTGGTTACACTGTAAATAAAGACAAATGAACTTAACCTTGTTAACCTGAAAATTTGTTTGGGCTTAACCCCTTATAAAAACAACCCCGATTTTACATGAGAATGACTCGAGTAGGGCTCGAGTTTTCCCAGCAATCTCCCCGCGTCATCCTCCTGCATCTTTCTTCTTCTTCCACGCTACTTTCTCCTTTGTTTCTCTTTTTTTTTTCTAAGTACAAATTCATACACCCCCTTATCATCTCGAGTCAAAACTCGAGCTCAAACCCATATCACCCGATAGCTGCTTCGAGTCCAAATCCTTCTTCCCCCAAAGCAACCCACTGATACCATATTTTGTTCCGTGCACGTGCACAGTTGAATTCGCCACTCTGGGTCGAACCCCAAACCACCCCCAAGTCGACCATCCTCCAACTGAACCCTATGAGCACCCAGCGTTGTGAAACGTTGACGAACTCGCGATTGAACATCACCACCCAAACTGCAGTAAAACCAAACTACCAGAAAACACATCGTTCTTCCACCTCTGGCCATCGGAGGCCATGAAAACTTCGTCAGAGCTTCGTCGACGTCACCTCCATCTTTCCCCCAACCCACGGCGAACTCGATCACCTGGAGTGATCGCGGCGGCTCCCCAGAACTCAGCGACCCAAAAACAAGTTTGAACCCTAATTCAAACTCGTTAATCCTCCACGACAATCTATAAAATTGTCAACCATTTTTCTGATCACCACCAAACCCCCAGCCTCCCTCATGCCAAGTCACGAGGCTTAATTCGCCGTTGGTCACCAGAAAACGAGCGAAATGCGTAAACTGTTTAGCTACCCATACCTCTTCCAATCCCAAACAAAAATTAATGATTTAACTTTTAAAATTCATGATTTTAAATAGTGATTCAGAGCATATAAGTAGATCACAAAATTTCGATGCTTGAATTTTATTCATTTTCAGATGTCCACAGAATTTTTTTATTTTACAGAGTATTATCCAAATAAGTTCACTTGTTTTTAAATTTTAAAAACAAGAATACATTGTTGTCAACATCTTCTCTTCAGAAATCAGTGTCTAATGGTGATCATACAAGGAGCTTTGAATTTTTGTAGTTGATCTTGCAACATATTATTTACAGAGAACATAAAACATACATATACAGGTATGTATTCAAATTTGTACAGCACAATCAGATTTTAAAGATGAAAAATCTGAGCAACAAACATGATTATAACATCAACACACAAATCAACCAATATCACAAGATTTTATTTTAAAAATGTTTACTCACTTGTATTTCCAGAAAATGAACAAAGATCTGAAACTTGAGTTATTTGAAGTCATTTGATCTTCTGCTTGAACGTGATGCTTACATACTTCAGTTGTAAGTTTGGACTTTTATGCTTGATCAGGTTGCAGATTTTATTTTATTTTTATCTTCTGGAATGTTAAGTCTTTAATGAATGAACTGGTCAAGGAGTAGATGTAAATATATAGAGAAGAGATTACAGAGTGATATTTGTTTTGATTTTTCTTTGCTTTAGATTCTTCCAAGTTTGAAGTTGTTTCAGATGCAACTGAAACTTCTTTTTTTTTCGTAGGCTTTGAATAAATGGAAGAAACTGAGATGGAGTTGTACAGGTTATATTGTTTTTAACATAGGCATGGCTGAAGTAGCTTTAGAGGCATGGCTTGCCTTAATTAACTTTGTACAAATTCATTTTTTTTTCTTTTCCTTTGCTTTCGGCTGAAGTGATTTTGTTTTAGGGGCCAAAGATATTTGTCTTGTTTTATTTGTTTGGTTTGCTTCCATACTTTATGTACATACATCAAGGTGTTTTATTATTTCTTTTGTTTATATATTTGTTTACAGCCACTTACTTTATTTTTGTACATTGCTTATTTGTTTCTTTTGCCTTGTTTATTTTTTTCCAGGTTGTATACTTTATGTTTGCCTTATCTCATTTGTTATAAGATGAGTAAACTTCTATATTTAACATGTTGTTGGCTTTTATTCATAGATTTGTTTATAGGCTGAGGTGATCTTCTTTTATACATTTTTTTTGTTTATTTGTTATGTATTTTACTTTGTTTTGTTTATTAGTTTGCACTATCATATTTTGTCTACTTGTTTGAATATACTTTGTCTTGTAGTTCATTTTACATACATATTTATTGTCTCTTATTTAATTTATAAACTCAAACCATCTTTAACCATCACTTCAAATATATATATTAAATTTGCTCGTATATACCTAAATATATACATACATTCAATATACACACATATACTCACATATACACTATTTACAATATTTTAATCTCAAATGATTTATACAGAATATACTTGGCTATCGGGGAAACTCGCTCCATTTAATCAATTTAATTTACAAATTTTTATCTAAAATTTATTTAATCATAAATTTAACTCAAGAATTCATTAAATTATAAATTTAAATAAATTTAAATTTCAGGGTCGTGACAAATTTCCCCCCTTAAAAGAATTTCGTCCTCGAAATTCGCAGGCACGAAAACAACACAGAGATAGACAGATTCGATCTCCTATACTTCCTCGAACACAAGATACGGATTCCGAATTCAAGTCGGAATATCTCAAAATACATACCAATTCGTCCATCTTCGGACTTTGGTTTACACCAGAAATTTTAATAGAATTTCAAATTTTTGGTTTCAAACGAGATTGTTTTATCGATACTATTCAAATTTAGCCTCATATTCTATTAATCGATTTAACTCAATTTAAAATTTTCAATTTCAAATTTATTAAGGTTTAAAAACGAAAAGCTGATAAGAAATTGATGAAGATACGAAATAAGATCTTCTACAACGATTCGTAGAGCCATCATCACACCGAAACTTCTTTCTAAAGCTGATACAAAGAAATCAAAAGAATTTTGAAACGAATCAAAGAAAATTGATAAGAAAGTTTATTTCCATTGTTGCAGGGTATTGACCGTTTACAGTTGTATTCCCCCTGTCCCCTATCTCGTCCTCTTCTTGTGCTCATACTTACTATCAGTGGATAGTAAGAGAATTTACTGAGACATTCAGACGGATATCTTAAGAATTACTCATTCTAGAGTTTACTTCACTCTATCTCTAATGAGCTACTTAATGTGTTACACTCCTGAGCTAAAGTTCAACCTTAGCTCTGATACCACTTGTCAAGACCAAAAAATCGACCTTCGAAAATCGGCACCCGTACTTCCCTTGTACTCGAAATGCCGTAGATTCAAATGCCGAATCTGGTTCTCGGGAGCTTATAACAACATTAAGTAAATAACACAGCGGAATAAATGAATAATACATTGATATACAATATCTGATACAACAGAGTGATACAATGAATATCAATATACATCAGAGATATGATACAACAAATAGCAGCGGAAAAGAAAAACGATAATATCAGCAGCGGATAATCTTCATCTTCAAAGACAAATCCAGAAATAGCTTGAACTCTAAATAACGAGGCACAAAGATAAGCAAGTGCAGTCCATATCCAAAGACTGAACTGGCTCCAGAAAATCTACTAATCTGACTATCTGAAAAACCAAACTCTAGACTGCTCGTGTAGAAAAATTTTGAGCATCCAGAGTTTAGGAAATAAACAATAAACTCCGGATCAGTCATGGGACTGGTGTGAGCAACAAAAATAGTTTATCTTTAAAAACAAATAGCAAAGAATTTTAAAGTCAATTCGCAATGCTTTTGGAAAATGAAACTACCATAAGGCCTCCTGCCACACACACAATGCAAACGCAGACTTGGAGAAGATTTCTCCTTATGATAGTCAAAGATGCTTACTACGCAAAATCAAATCATTTTTGATATTATTATTAGTGCATAGTGTAGAAAGTATTTCGAAAATAGAATATCAATCTTAGCCAACATACGTACCATTATAGTATGCCTACTATAGCTACCATATTAGATGGCAGGTTCTACAACTAAAACCGTACACAGTTCGTATTGGAAGATGGATTTCCAACAAATGGTCAGGCTAAGGAACTTCCCATGCCACGGTGGGTACGTCCCTGGAATAGACAACCCGAGAACCTAACCGGATCTCTGCCAATACAAGGCCGGGTTACCTCTGCAAAAATAGGTAACTACTGACACGCGTATGCCATCCCCCGATCGTCACCGATCTTTCCGAGGATCCCCGATTTCCAACAAACCACAAAGTAATAAATTTGCAGCAACCACAGAGGTTAAGTATCTGGGCTCCATACCATGATACCACCTTTATCCAGAAGGAATGACATACACTAAGGGGCGCTACTCCCTAGAACCTTGCCGCATCTTTCCTGTTTTGACCATTTCCGGGGTGTGAGGCTCGACGAAGTCTCGTCCACAAAGCTACGCTTTGTTCACAAAGCCATGCTTCGGGTCAAACAAATGATCAACCTATGATCACAAAGATATAAGATCAAACAAATGATCATATCACAAATGATCAAACACTGATCATCACACAGCAACACTCAGCATGCCACATTACCAAATTGGGATATATCGCTGATAAATTTCAACTACATAACCTCTGAGCTCGTACGTCTCAGAGAAGGGTGTTAAGCTAAGAGAATAAATTCTCCGCCACCAACAGAAATGTATTTGAAAGAAATCAGCTTTATATCTCAAAGTGTAATGTCAGACATGTATCCATACAAGTCTGTTCCGGGTTCGAACAGAACCGAAGGCACTTCTCACGAAGCCCTTGCAATTCCGGATAACTTTCAATCACGTCCGGACTTCCCGTCACAAAAGAGTGATATAAATCTCTATACCGGCGCGACTCAGTGCAGAGACATTCGACAGGTTGTCCTTTCATTTTCGAAAAATATCCGGTCTTCAACACCGGTCTTCAAATGCTATCCATATACGACGTATCACTATTCGGAATGAGTTATACGACCCAAAGGTCCTTTCCCGGCTAACCCGAATAGTGAGCGTAATATTTAAAAACATACGGATATTGAGATTTCAATTAAGTCACAACTTAAACCCAAACTTTCTTTTCAAATGGTTTATCAAATTACCATCTTAATCTTTTTAAACAAAAAGATTCAATTCACAAAGTTCACTTAATTTCACAAAGATTCATTCTCAGATTTTCCAAATCAATTTCCCTTTCAATTTGATTAATTCGTTAAATCTTTAAATCAAAGATTTAACTCATAGCTTTCAAAACAATTTCATTTCGAATGGGTTAACAAATCATCATTTTAAATCTGTTAAAAATAAACAGATTTAATTCATAGCTTTCAAAAAGAATTCATTCATAACTTGAAAAATCCAATTTTCAATTAAATCTTGAAATTCCTTTAATTTAACTGGAATTTCTTTTCTTATCTAAAAGCTTTTATCATTCGAAAACAACAGTTTTCAATTTGGAAATCTGATTCATTCATACGAGTTGAAATCCTTGGTTTAAATTCAAATTCCCAAATTAATACTTTAAAATGGTTTAATTCATACAAACACATTTATATCATCTTTTATCCCTAGTTTCCAAATCCTAGATTTAATTTCAAACTTGAATTCAAATTTAAATCTAATTATTTAAATTTTCAAAACTCGATTAAGTTATTCAAAATAACTTTTATCTTTGAAATTCTATTTCAAAACCTTTTCACTTTAAACCCGAATTTCTAATTTCAAAATCAATTGAAATTAAAATTTCAATTCCAAAAACGTCAAATTTAAATTATCTGTGACTTAACCGATTTCCACGTGAAATCCATATTGGTGTGTGTAACAGTGTGGTCTAGGGGTTTTACACACAATAGTGCAACATCAATCATCACAGATATATCGATAAGCGGTAAAATCGATAACGCTTATCTTCATTCACAGATTCATAGATAAAATAAATTTATCAGTCACAAAGATTCACAATTATAATTCGATGTGGGTTTCGGATAACCAACTGGAATCCGACTCCCTGTCGCATCGAAATTCAAGTGTCGTTTTACGGGTCAAGGGGTTTGCATATTCATATAACAATATATACATCATAGATAAGTAAATTACAGATCATAACATAAGTCAGGGTATATCACAAAGCATCATATATCAGGGATGTCAAATAATTCAAATCATCCAATATAATCCAAGCATCCATAAGTAAGGTCAATAAATTATCTGATTAATTCAAATCAGATTAATTTCTTATGAATTACTAATCCTGGTTAATTAACATTAATAAATTACAAATCATTTTGATTAATTATTCTTTAATCATTTATTAATTAACCTTTAAACCAATTCCATGGTAAATTAACCCCTTAATTATTTTAATTAAGTAATTAACAATTTACAATCGATTATCTTAACTAATAAATCCAATTAATTATCAAAATTTATCACATTAATTTAATTACTTAATAATCTCTAGTTAATTACCTTCATTAACTAATAACATTTCCTTTCTCTTTTAATTAATCTCTAATTTCAACTATAAAGTAATTATCCTTAATTACTTTCCAATTTAATTACTTAATATTAATTATTCATCTTAATTATCATTTAAAAATCTTCTTTATACTTTGAAAATCAATTTATTACCGTTATAAAAAGTTTTAATGTTAATTCACTTTAGTACTTAACTTAAATTTAATTATTAAGTTAAAGAATTTATTAAATTATTAAAACATTGTTGAATGATTTAAAACTTATAGTAGATTCCTAATTCAGCATAAATCAGTATTGGTTACACTGTAAATAAAGACAAATGAACTTAACCTTGTTAACCTGAAAATTTGTTTGGGCTTAACCCCTTATAAAAACAACCCCGATTTTACATGAGAATGACTCGAGTAGGGCTCGAGTTTTCCCAGCAATCTCCCCGCGTCATCCTCCTGCATCTTTCTTCTTCTTCCACGCTACTTTCTCCTTTGTTTCTCTTTTTTTTTTCTAAGTACAAATTCATACACCCCCTTATCATCTCGAGTCAAAACTCGAGCTCAAACCCATATCACCCGATAGCTGCTTCGAGTCCAAATCCTTCTTCCCCCAAAGCAACCCACTGATACCATATTTTGTTCCGTGCACGTGCACAGTTGAATTCGCCACTCTGGGTCGAACCCCAAACCACCCCCAAGTCGACCATCCTCCAACTGAACCCTATGAGCACCCAGCGTTGTGAAACGTTGACGAACTCGCGATTGAACATCACCACCCAAACTGCAGTAAAACCAAACTACCAGAAAACACATCGTTCTTCCACCTCTGGCCATCGGAGGCCATGAAAACTTCGTCAGAGCTTCGTCGACGTCACCTCCATCTTTCCCCCAACCCACGGCGAACTCGATCACCTGGAGTGATCGCGGCGGCTCCCCAGAACTCAGCGACCCAAAAACAAGTTTGAACCCTAATTCAAACTCGTTAATCCTCCACGACAATCTATAAAATTGTCAACCATTTTTCTGATCACCACCAAACCCCCAGCCTCCCTCATGCCAAGTCACGAGGCTTAATTCGCCGTTGGTCACCAGAAAACGAGCGAAATGCGTAAACTGTTTAGCTACCCATACCTCTTCCAATCCCAAACAAAAATTAATGATTTAACTTTTAAAATTCATGATTTTAAATAGTGATTCAGAGCATATAAGTAGATCACAAAATTTCGATGCTTGAATTTTATTCATTTTCAGATGTCCACAGAATTTTTTTATTTTACAGAGTATTATCCAAATAAGTTCACTTGTTTTTAAATTTTAAAAACAAGAATACATTGTTGTCAACATCTTCTCTTCAGAAATCAGTGTCTAATGGTGATCATACAAGGAGCTTTGAATTTTTGTAGTTGATCTTGCAACATATTATTTACAGAGAACATAAAACATACATATACAGGTATGTATTCAAATTTGTACAGCACAATCAGATTTTAAAGATGAAAAATCTGAGCAACAAACATGATTATAACATCAACACACAAATCAACCAATATCACAAGATTTTATTTTAAAAATGTTTACTCACTTGTATTTCCAGAAAATGAACAAAGATCTGAAACTTGAGTTATTTGAAGTCATTTGATCTTCTGCTTGAACGTGATGCTTACATACTTCAGTTGTAAGTTTGGACTTTTATGCTTGATCAGGTTGCAGATTTTATTTTATTTTTATCTTCTGGAATGTTAAGTCTTTAATGAATGAACTGGTCAAGGAGTAGATGTAAATATATAGAGAAGAGATTACAGAGTGATATTTGTTTTGATTTTTCTTTGCTTTAGATTCTTCCAAGTTTGAAGTTGTTTCAGATGCAACTGAAACTTCTTTTTTTTTCGTAGGCTTTGAATAAATGGAAGAAACTGAGATGGAGTTGTACAGGTTATATTGTTTTTAACATAGGCATGGCTGAAGTAGCTTTAGAGGCATGGCTTGCCTTAATTAACTTTGTACAAATTCATTTTTTTTTCTTTTCCTTTGCTTTCGGCTGAAGTGATTTTGTTTTAGGGGCCAAAGATATTTGTCTTGTTTTATTTGTTTGGTTTGCTTCCATACTTTATGTACATACATCAAGGTGTTTTATTATTTCTTTTGTTTATATATTTGTTTACAGCCACTTACTTTATTTTTGTACATTGCTTATTTGTTTCTTTTGCCTTGTTTATTTTTTTCCAGGTTGTATACTTTATGTTTGCCTTATCTCATTTGTTATAAGATGAGTAAACTTCTATATTTAACATGTTGTTGGCTTTTATTCATAGATTTGTTTATAGGCTGAGGTGATCTTCTTTTATACATTTGTTTTGTTTATTTGTTATGTATTTTACTTTGTTTTGTTTATTAGTTTGCACTATCATATTTTGTCTACTTGTTTGAATATACTTCGTCTTGTAGTTCATTTTACATACATATTTATTATCTCTTATTTAATTTATAAACTCAAACCATCTTTAACCATCACTTCAAATATATATATTAAATTTGCTCGTATATACCTAAATATATACATACATTCAATATACACACATATACTCACATATACACTATTTACAATATTTTAATCTCAAATGATTTATACAGAATATACTTGGCTATCGGGGAAACTCGCTCCATTTAATCAATTTAATTTACAAATTTTTATCTAAAATTTATTTAATCATAAATTTAACTCAAGAATTCATTAAATTATAAATTTAAATAAATTTAAATTTCAGGGTCGTGATAGGAAATACAAATCTTTGAATAACTCAGGCTGACCCTGTGACGATACGGGTTTTCGCGTTCGAAAATCGACATCCATACTTTACATCGTACTCGAATGCCGCAGATTCACCGTTCAAATCCGAGTCACCGGAGCTTATAACACAATTAAGTAAACAACACAGTGGAAGAAAAAGAATAATACATTGATATACAATATCTGATACAATATCTGATACAATAGAGTGATACAATGAATATCAATATACATCAGAGATATGATACAAGAAATAGCAGTGGAAAAGAAAACGATAACATCAGCAGCGGATAATCTCCATCTTCAAAGCACCAATCCAGAAATAGCTCGAACTCCCAATAACGAGGCACAATGATAAGCACGTGCAGTCCATATCCAAAGACTGAACTAGCTCCAGATAATCTACTAAATCTGAATATATGAAAAACCCAATTCTAGACTGCCCGTGTAGAAAAATTTTGAGCACCCAGAGTTTAGGAAAGAAACAGTAAACTCCGGATCAGTCATGGGACTGGTGTAAGCAACAAAAACAGTTTATCTTTAAAAACGAACAACAAGAGAATTTTTAAAGTCAATTAGGAATGCTTTTGGAAAATGAAACTACCATAAGACCTCCCGCCACACACACAATGCAAACGCAGAATTGGAGGAGATTTCTTCTTATGATAGTCAAACATGCTTGATACGCAGATTGTTTTCAATATTATTTTTATAAGTGCAAAGTGCAGAAAACTTTTCGAAAGTATAATATAAATCTTAGCCAGCATAGACATTCCGAACTATGCCTACTATAGCTACCATCTAAACAGTGGTGACCACCATAAGTAAATGGCAGGTTCTACAACTAATACCGTACACAGTTCGTATTGGAAGATGGATTTCCAACAAATAGTCAGGCCAAGGAACTTCCCATTGCCACATAGGTACGCTTCTGAAAGGACGAACCTAACCGGATCTCTGCCAACACAAGGCCGGGTTACCCCTAACTGGGTAACTACTGACACGAATATGCCATCCCCCGGTTGTAACCAACCTTTATCCGGGGCCCCAGCAACAAATCACAAAGTAAGATATATATATATATATATATTTGTGACATCCACATAAGTTAAGTATCTGGGGTCCATACCATGATACCACTTCTATCCAGAAGGAAATGTACGTACCATAAGGGGCGCTATCCCCAATAACCTTGCCGCATCTTTCCTGTTTTGACCATTCCAGGGTGTGAGGTTCGACGAAGTCTCGTCCACAAAGCTACGGTTTGGCACAAAGCCATGCTTTGTGTCAACAGATGATCAAAGTAATGATCACAAAGATAAATGATCAAACAAATGATCATCACACAGCAACACTCAGCATGTCACATTACCAAATTGGGAGTATATCGCTGATAACCTTCAACTACATAACCTCTGAGCTCGTATGTCTTAGAGAAGGGTGTTAAGTTAAGAGAATAAATTCTCCGCCACCAAACAGAAATGTATTTGAAAGAAATATGCTTTATATCTCAAAATGAAATGTCAGACATGTAACCATACAAGTCTGTTCCGAGTTCGAACAGAACCGAAGGCACTTCCAAAGAAGCCCTTGCAATCCGGGTATTCACTATCCCGATCGGATTTCCCATCACTTAGGAGATCTCTATACCGGTATGACTCAATGCAGAGACAATCGATAGGTTATCCTATCGTTCTCGCAAATACCCGGTCTTCAACACCGATCTTCAAATGAGATCCATATACGACGTATCACTTATTCGGAATAGGTTATGTAACACAAAGGTCTTTTCCCGGCTAACCCGAATAGTGAGCGTAATATTTAAAAATATATGGATATTGGGATTTCAATTAAGTCACAACTTATTACCCAAACTTCTCTTTTCAAATGGTTTAACAAATTACCATTTTCAAATCTTTAAACAAAAAGATTCATTTTAACAACCTATAACGGTTTAAACTATTTCCACATTTTTATCTTTTAAACAAAAGATTCGTTCACAGATTTTCCAAATCAATTTCCATTTCAATTTAACTCGTTAAATCTTTAAATCAAAGATTTAACTTATAGCTTTGAAAACAATTTCATTTCGAATGGTTTAAATAAATCATCATTTTAAATTTGTTAAAAATAAACAGATTTAATTCATAGCTTTCAAAAAGAATTCATTCATAACTTGGAAAACCATTTTTCAATTCAATCTTGAAATTCCTTTAATAAAACTGGAATTTCATTTCTTATCCGAAAGCTTTTATTCTTTTTAAAACAAACAGTTTTCATTTTGGAAATTTGATTCATCTATACGAGTTAAAGTTCTTGGGTTAAATCCAAATTCTCAAAATTATACTTTTAAAATGGTTTAACTTCATATAAACACATTTACAACATTTTAACCGTAATTTCCAAACATGGAATTCAATTTTCCAAATTATTTTGAATTCAAATTCAAATTAAATTATTTAAATTGGAAATTTAATTAAGTTATTTAAAATAACTTTTATCTTAAAAACTTCATTTCAAAAGCTTTAACATTTAACCCAAATTCATTTCCAAAATCAATTGAAATTAAAATTTCAATTTCAAAAACATTAAATTTAAATTATCTGTGACTTAACCGATTTCCACGTGAAATCCATATTTGTGTGTGTATGGTGTAGTCTAGGGGTTTCACACACAATAGTGCAACATCATTCAATCATCACAGATCAGAATACAGAAATATAGTTGATAAGCGGTATAACTATAACGCTTATCGTTTGTACACAGATCACAGATATATAAATAAATGGATAAATTACATTCATCACAGCTTGAATTAAAACAATTCATATCATACGGCATCACATAGTAGGGATATCGAACAACTTACAGCATTCAATAGAATCTAAACATCCATAGGTAAGGTCAATTTATTTATCTGATCAGATTAGTCACCAATACTGGTTAATTAACATTAACTAATTACAATTTTATTTTAATTAATTAACCTTTAATAATAAATTAATTAGCCTCAATTAATAAATTAATTAATTATCATTTAATTAATTATCCTTAATTACTTTTATTAAGTAATTAACAATTTATGAATGATTATCTAAATTAATTAATCTAATTAATTATCAAAATTTAATCACATTAATTAATTACTTAATAATCCCTAGTTAATCATCTTCATTAACTAATAACATTTCTTTAATTACTTTCTTAAGAAATTTTCTTAGGTTTAAATCATCATTAATCATTTCTAATCAATTTAATTTATTAATTTATAAATAAAATAAATCGTTCTTAAGTTAATTACATAATTAATTTAATTTTAATTATTATTTAATCCTTTCTTTACAATTTCAAATTCCATTTAAAATTCAAATTCTTTTAATCCTTTAAATACTTTAAAGTTATACAAACAAGTTTAAATTTTTAAAACTTTATTTATCCCTAACCTTAGTTTTAAACTAAACTGGAGTTTATACTTGAACTTTGAATTTAAAACTAGTTTAAATCTTACTTTAAATTTTAATTCAAAAATTTCCAAAGCAGGGACAGGGTTTAAAACCTGTTACAAGCTTCCTTCCCGAGTCAATCCCCCTACTAGCTTCGAGTCCAGCACCCAAAAACTTCGAGGAAAACTCGAGTTAAATACGCAACCAAACCCAGACTAAACTAACTCGAGACAACTATTTTTACTCCGAGTCCCATGTCCAAAAACTTCGAGTCGCCCCGCCTTTGAATTCGAGCAACGTCCCGCGTTACCCTCTTCTTCCCCAAATCTTGCGACTCCACCTGATACAAGTGACCACTAGTGCACGTGCAAACGAGCTCAGGCGCCTTTCGACCGCCATCGATACCTCCAGCTAGTCACCTTCGACGAACTCGTACCAGGCCAACCCCCAGAACTCTCAAACCATCATGCGATCAAAATTTGAGTAACTCGATCACTATCAGGAAAACAACCAGATGTCAAAAACTTCCTTGTCCGACCGACTACGTTCACTAGAGACCACGCGAGCTTGACCAAAGCTCGGCCACTTGCCCACGAACCTTCTTCCCCACATGCGATCGCCTAAAACGCTTCCACGGCGACGCGACAGTACTGTTTCTCAACTCGACCCAAACTCACAGTTAAACCTTAAGTTTGATTCGATTCGGCATCTCCTTTAATAGAAAAATTGTTCGACATTTTTCCCAATATCATCGCTTACTAGGCTTGCTTCCTGCCAAGTTTCAACATCAAAAAACTTCCGATCGCTGGGAATTGGGTAGAACCCATTTTCCGTTCATCTACAATTTACTGATGATATACTCAATGAAAAATCACAATTTTTGTTTTAAAATTCATGTTTTCGAATAACACTTCACAATATATACTTTAATTAATGGTTCATCATATTCAAATTTTTACTTGATTTGAATAGTGGCTGTGTTTAACAGGTTCCAAAAAAAAGAAAACAATATTGCTTTGCTCTGATTTATTATTAAACACACTACATGATTTAAACAAACACTTTGGTTTAGTTACAATCCAATTTCAAAAGAAAACAGAGAGAAAAATAAATGATTTAAGTTGCCATTGGTTTACTCTGTGAACCAGAGAGAAGAAGAAAAAGAACACAGAGATGAAATCCTGAATATAAACATTCCCAGGCAAAATTACACACACACACTAACTTGTTCATAGGTTAAGGTTCTCAACATTATCCAGGCATGCATACGACAACAAGAAATTTGATTTAAATAGAATTTCACTCACATGTGGGAGGAAGATAGAGGACACAAAGCCTGGGAAAGGTTGTTGAAAAATCTGGAAATGCATTTTGAATTTGATCTGATTGAAGTTTGATTTTTTTTTCTTTTTCAGTTGAATCTTTGCTTTGATATCTTGCTTCTGTTTTTCTTTTCTGGCTTTGCACAATTATGTTTTGAACGAACTAAAATAAAGAGGAAATTTGATATATAGAAGAGAAGTTACAAGGTAGGTTTTTTGTACAGGGTATCATATTATATTTTATGTTTGTACAACAAGCATTGCTGAGATATCTTGCATTTAATGCATGAGGTATGTTGCATTAATTACTCAAGTCCTTTATGTCTTCTTTCTTTAACTTTGTTCTTGTTTTACTCGGCTGGCAACATTATGTTTTGTATGTGTTTGAACATATTTTATTTTATCTTTTGTCTTGTTTTATATTTATATTTTCATTTGTTTGCCTAGTTTTATAAGCTACAGCCTTATCCTTTATAAAAAAAATGAACTTCTTTTATTTGTTCATACTTATGTATATTATTGTCTTCTTTTACTTGCCTTAATTATCTTCCTTTTATTTTAAAACTTAAACTATCAAATATTTAAGTACTTATTTTGTAAGTATAGCATGGTTGTATTTTATTTTACAATATTTATTTTTTATAGTTTATATGTTATTTGAAATTCGTCTAATTTTATTTACTTCATAATTTATAATTCATCATATATATATATATATATATATATATATATTCTAATTTCTATTTCTAATTTTAAATGTTTATTTTTAACTTTATATTTTATAACTTATCCTTTATTTATTCATAACTCAATTATTTATTTTACTTTAATATTTATTGCTTTATATTAAATTTATAAATTCATATTATTATTAACCATCAATTGCAATATTTATTATTATCATTTATTATTAAACAATTCATTTACAATTCAAATCAAATGTATATACATATATATTATTTATAATCTCAAATTTACTCATATATGCTCAAATACATATATATTCACATATATACAATATTTACAATATTTTTAAATTTAAATGATTTATACCAAATTTATTTGGATTCGGGGAAACTCGCTTCCATTTATAATTAATTTTACAATTTTCATTCAAAAATTCATTTAATTATCAATTTAAATTAAATTAAAAATCTAGGGTAGTTGCAGACTTCCCCCTTAAAAGAATTTCGTCCTCGAAATTTACAGGCACAAAAAATAACACAGATAGATCAAAGATAGAGAAATATCTTTCCAGATCAAACTGTATATCCATTTTGTATTTGGCTCATCAAAGCAGAATATCAACAATTTAAAATTTTCAATTAATTCTAAATTTCCAATTTATTTAGAATTTCCTATTTCAAATTTCCAATTCCAAATTCATTAAAGTTTAAAAACGAAAAGCTGATAAGAAAACGATGAAGATACTAAGTAAGGATTTTCTACCACGATTCGTAGAGCCATCATCACACTAAAACTTCTTCTTGTAGCTGGTACGAAGAAATGAAAAGAATTTGGAATCGAATCAAAGAAAATTGATATAGAAAATTATTTCCACTGTTGCAGGGTATTGACCATTTATAGTCGTACTCCCTTATCCCATATCTCGTCCTCTTCTTGCACTCATACTCACTATTAGTGGATAGTAAGAGAATTTACTGAGACATTCAGGCGGATATCTTAGGGATACTCATTCTAGGGATACTTCACCCTAACTCTAATGAGCTACTTAATGTGTTATACACCTGAGCTAAAGTTTTAACCTTAGCTCTGATACCAAATGTGACGATACGGGTTTTCACGTTCGAAAATCGTCATCCATACTTTACATCGTACTCGAATGCCGCAGATTCGACCGTTCAAATCCGAGTCGCTGGAGCATATAACACAATTAAGTAAACAACACAGTGGAAGAAAAAGAATAATACATTGATATACAATATCTGATACAATATCTGATACAACAGAGTGATACAATGAATATCAATATACATTAGAGATATGATACAAGAAATAGCAACGGAAAAGAAAACGATAACATCAGCAGCGGATAATCTCCATCTTCAAAGCACCAATCCAAAAATAGCTCGAACTCCCAATAACGAGGCACAAAGATAAGCAAGTGCAGTCCATATCCAAAGACTGAACTAGCTCCAGATAATCTACTAAATCTGAATATCTGGAAAACCCAACTCTAGACTGCCCGTATAGAAAAAAATTTAGCACCCAGAGTTTAGGAAAGAAATAATAAACTCCGGATCAGTCATGGGACTGGTGTGAGCAACAAAAACAGTTTATCTTTAAAAACGAACAACAAGAGAATTTTTAAAGTCATTTCGCAATGCTTTTGGAAAATGAAACTACCATAAGACCTCCCGCCACACACACAATGCAAACACAGAATTGGAGGAGATTTCTTCTTATGATAGTCAAACATGCTTGATACGCAGATTCTTTTCAATATTATTTTTATAAGTGCAAAGTGCAGAAAACTTTTCGAAAGTATAATATAAATCTTAGCCAGCATAGACATTCCGAACTATGCCTACTATAGCTACCATCTAAACAGTGGTGACCACCATAAGTAAATGGCAGGTTCTACAACTAATATCGTACACAGTTTGTATTGGAAGATGGATTTCCAACAAATGGTCAGGCCAAGGAACTTCCCATTGCCACATAGGTACACCTCTGGAAGGACGCCCCGAGAACCTAACCGGATCTCTGCCAACACAAGGCCGGGTTACCCCTAACTGGGTAACTACTGATACAAGTATGCCATCCCCCGGTTGTAATCAACCTTTATCCGGGGCCCCAGCAACAAATCACAAAGTAAGATATATATATATATATATATATATATATTTGCGACATCCACATAAGTTAAGTATCTAGGGTTCATACCATGATACATCTTCTATCTAAAAGGAAATGTACATACCCTAAGGGGCGCTACCCCCAATAACCTTGCCGCATCTTTCCTGTTTTGACCATTCCGGGGTGTGAGGTTCGACGAAGTCTCGTCCACAAAGCTACAATTTGGCACAAAGCCATGCTTTGGGTCAACGGATGATCAAAGTAATGATCACAAAGATAAATGATCAAACAAATGATCATCACACAGTAACACTCAGCATGTCACATTACCAAATTGGGAGTATATTGCTGATAACCTTCAACTACATAACCTCTGAGCTCGTATGTCTCAAAGAAGGGTGTTAAGTTAAGAGAATAAATTCTCCGCCACCAAACAGAAATGTATTTGAAAGAAATCTGCTTTATATCTCAAAATGTAATGTCAGACATGTAACCATACAAGTCTGTTCCGAGTTCGAACAGAACCGAAGGCACTTCCAAAGAAGCCCTTGCAATCCGGGTATTCACAATCCCGATCGGATTTCCCATCACTTAGGAGATCTCTATACCGGCGCGACTTAGTGCAGAGACAATCGATAGGTTATCCTATCGTTCTCGCAAATACCCGGTCTTCAACACCGATCTTCAAATGCGATCCATATACGACGTATCACTTATTCGGAATGGGTTATGTGAATCAAAGGTCTTTTCCCGGCTAACCTGAATAGTGAGCGTAATATTTAAAAATATATGGATATTGGGATTTCAATTAAGTCACAACTTATTACCCAAACTTCTCTTTTCAAATGGTTTAACAAATTACCATTTTCAAATCTTTAAACAAAAAGATTCATTTTAACAACCTACATCGATTTAAACAATTTTCACATTTTTATCTTTTAAACAAAAGATTCATTCATAGATTTTCCAAATCAATTTCCATTTCAATTTAACTCGTTAAATCTTTAAATCAAAGATTTAACTTATAGCTTTCAAAACAATTTCATTTCGAATGGTTTAAATAAATCATCATTTTAAATCTGTTAAAAATAAACAGATTTAATTCATAGCTTTCAAAAAGAATTCATTCATAACTTGGAAAACCATTTTTCAATTCAATCTTGAAATTCCTTTAATTAAACTGGAATTTCATTTCTTATCTGAAAGCTTTTATTCTTTTTAAAACAAACAGTTTTCATTTTGGAAATTTAATTCATCTATACGAGTTAAAGTTCTTGGGTTAAATCCAAATTCTCAAAATTATACTTTTAAAATGGTTTAACTTCATATAAACACATTTTTAACATTTTTAATTTTAATTTCCAAACATGGAATTCAATTTTCCAAATTATTTTGAATTCAAATTCAAATTAAATTATTCAAATTGGAAATTTAATTAAATTATTTAAAATAACTTTTATCTTAAAAACTCCATTTTAAAAGCTTTAACATTTAACCCAAATTCATTTCCAAAATCAATTGAAATTAAAATTTCAATTTCAAAAACATTAAATTTAAATTATCTGTGACTTAACCGATTTCCACATGAAATCCATATTTGTGTGTGTATGGTGTAGTCTAGGGGTTTCACACACAATAGTGCAACATCATTCAATCATCACAGATCAGAATACATAAATATAGTTGATAAGCGGTATAACTATAACGCTTATCGTGTGTACACAGATCACAGATTACATATATATAAATAAATGGATAAATTACATTCATCACAGCTTGAATTAAAACAATTCATATCACACGGCATCACATAGTAGGGATATCGTACAACTTACAGCATTCAATAGAATCCAAACAACCATAGGTAAGGTCAATTTATTTATCTGATCAGATTAGTCACCAATAGTGGTTAATTAACATTAACTAATTACAATTTTGTTTTAATTAATTCGTGATATCCCGGAATTTTGGGCAATATCAATTTAATAATCTATATTGAAAATTAAATTGATTTGATAATCTTTGTTAATAAATTTGAATTAATTTAATAATCTAATTAAATAAATATTTAATTGGTGAATTTTATCTTTTAAAAGTTAATAAAATATTTTCTATTTATAATATATATATATATATAATTGTATATATTGTAAATAGATGAGCTTTGGTTTGAATTTAACAAATGAAATTATGTTTCAAATTCTAATATATTTTGGTAATTGGGAAATCATGATTAACTTTTCAAAGCTATTTAATAAATAACTATATGGTTTTAAAAATACTTAAAATAAATGATTTATTGTTTAAATTATATTTTAGCTTAAGTTCAAATTTAAATAAAAGGTTTGTTTTATTTCTTTTTAATATTACTTGATATATATAATTTAAAAATAGAATTTTAAAATACAATTTACATATGGTATTAATTCATTTAATAATAGAAGTAATTTATAATCTCTTTTATAAATTATTTAAAATTGCCAAATTTGATATTTTCACATAATTATTATAATACTTTGTTTTTATAGATATAAATAGATTTTTTTGAAAATAGAATTGTTATTTTAAATTTAAATGGTAATTTTATATGCATATATATATATATATAACTTGATTTTAAATTGGATTTTTAAATTTAATTTGAATATGAATTTGGATTTATAATATAAATTCAAAAGATAGACATTCTAAAGATATTTGAATAAGCTTTTATAATTAGTTTTGTTTCTTTAAAATAATTTATATATAGATAAGTATTTAAATAAATAAAGAAAAAGGCTTTATTTACTTTTAAAATAAATAAAAATAAGTATTAATTACTTAAAGGACAAGTGTAATAAAATTAAGACACATATATAACAAGTGTTAATTTATAAACAATGCTAATGACAAATGTCATCTTTAATTTTTATTTTTCTTTTATTTTGATAAATCACATTTTTCACTTATATAAACATTGCTTTCTCCCTTCCATTCTTTTTCAAATCTTTTTCCAAAACTAAGAAAGAGATTTCAGTTGTACCAGAATAACTCAAACCAAAATCTAGAATTTATACCTCCTCAAACCTGAAATCAATTCAATAATCTGTAAATTAACATCCTCCTCAAATCTGAAAAGTAAATCATAAGCCTGTAATTCTTTTCAAATCAAACAACTCAAAGCATGCAAGTATTCTTCTTCAATCTGGAATCAAACCAAAATTAAAGCCTGAAATCATTTCTTAAACCTGGAAATAAGTCTGAACATCATTCTTTAAACCTGAGATAAGCAAGCAAATCTGGAATCAAAAGCAAATTCAAAAGCATGCAGTTTTAAATCAAAAAAATAAAGAAGCAACTCAAGTTTTCATAAGCAAAAGACAAATGCCAGCGAATCAATTTTTAAAGATTCAAGTGCTGTTTTCAAAAATCAAAGGCATTCCAGTTTTCACAGTCTCCAAGTTCTTTTCAAATTCCAGATTTAAACTTAAAGTCTGTGCTCTGTTCATCTTCATTTGAACAGGTGAGTAACATTTTTATTAAAATAACTTAAGTATAAATATGGTTGCATGCTAATTTCTGTGATAATTGTGTTTTGTGTGAATGTATATAGAGAGGTTCTGCATATATATATGAATGTATATAGGTGTGCATGTTGCTGTGTATCAATGTTTCTCTGTTGTTTTTTAATTCCAGGCTCCAATTTTTGATTAAAATCATTATCTCTTGATCTAGTCTTGGTTTGGATTTAAGACTTAAACAAAACTTATTTGTTTCATCATAAATTATAGTTTAAAAATTATATTTAATTCAAAATAAATTTGAAATGGCTCTGGAAACAAAAACAACAGAACATGTTTAAGATAAGTGGAAATTTAAGCATCTTAATTTATCAAGTCAGGTATATAAACTAAAGACTTAAACTAAATCATGATTTTTAAAAGAGAAATCATAATTTTTAGTTTTATATAAGTTGAGATTTTCCGAGTTGTTCGAATTTGGGTTTTTCGTCAATCACCGGAGATCGGGGACGATTTGAGACTTGGGGTTGTGGTCGAGGATGGCTTTAGGGATGTTGATCTCTAGAAAAATAGTGGAAGTATTGTTAGATGGCTGTGCTGGCCAGGCGGCGTCGAACTAGGGTTCGATTGCAAGTTTTGGTCGGCGTGTTTTTCGAGGTCGTGTGTCATCTGGGAAGCATCGGAGGCGATCGCATGCGGGGGAGTCAAAGCTGGGTGTTGTGACATTGCTCTGAATGAGGTGGCGTGGATGCTGGTGGTCGAGATCGTCGTCGCGGTGAAGTTTTGTCGATGGGTTTGGTTCCTGTTGTGTGCTAAGTAGTTCGATTTCAAATCGAAGGCGAGATCGCCGAAATTAGGAGGTCAAGTGGGACGGCGAGGTCATCGACGACTTGTCGAGGGTTGGGAAGTTGGCCGAAGAAGCGTGGAGTCGACGTGCACGTGTGCACGTCTGTGTTTTGGGTTTGCGTGGCATCGGAGAAGAAGGGTGATGCTCGGGTTTGGGCTCGAGTCTTTTGTTATTTGTCTCGAAGTAGTGGGATGGGAATGAGTGACATGGGTTTGAGCTCGGGAATCATGAGTGTTGGGCTCGGGTTTTTGTTCTTTTGACTCGGGTTTGTCTTCGGGGTAGCGTGAGTGTTTACGTGAACAGGTTTAAAGTTTTAAAGGTTTTTATAAAAGCAAGTTTTTAAATTTAAATTAAAACTAGTTTAAACCATTACTTATAATGTTTTAAGTATTTAAAGGAAGTTATGATTTGGCAACTTCAATTTATCAAGTTAAATGTTTATTTTATTTCAAAACTTAATTAAGTGATTTAATTAAGGAAGCAAATTATAAGGATAAAATGTTTTCTTATGATAATTAAGTCATTTATAAGAATAAAGTTTATCTTAAAAATAATTTAGATAAATAATTTAGGATAAATTATTAAGGTAATTAAAAGATAATTAATCAAATTATTAAATTTATGATTTGGGTTAATAAATTTAGTAATTAAGGGTTTAAATTGATTAATTAAGGTTTAAATTAAATTAATTAAAGGTTAATTAATTAGACACCAAGGACCATTAATTAGATAAGATTTGATAAGTTAAGATTATTAATTAATGGTTAGGAATAAATTAATCAAGTAATTAAGGATTAATTAAGTTATTGTTAGGTACTTAATTAATTAAGTAATTAGAGATTAATTTATTGGTAATTAGAATTAATAAATTTGTAATTAATAATGTTTAATTAAAGTTTAATTATTTAAGAAAAATAATTAAAGAATAGTTAATAGTTAATGTAGATCATTAACTTGGGATTAATAAGTAATTAATTAATGTGATTAATTTTGATAATTAAATAGATTAATTAATTAAGGTTAATCATTTGTGGAATTGTTTAATTAAGTATAAATACTTAATGATTTGTGAAGTATAATTACTTAATGTAATTTAATGAAGTATAATTACTTAGGAAAGTAATTAATGGATAATTACTGGACATAATTAATAAAGTAATTAAGGGTAGTTAATTACTTAATGGAATTAATCAAGGGATTAATTAAGAAATTAATTAAGGAATAATTAATTTATTTAAAAAAAGTAATTAAGGGTAGTTAATTACTGAATGAGATTAATCAAGAGTGATTAATAATTATGATTTAATTAAAGATAATTACTTAATGTAATTAATTTAAATAGAGTAATTAATTAAAATGTAATTAAGGATCATTAATTAATATAATTAATGATGTAATTAAGAATTGATTAATTAAGGAATAATTAATAAATGGAGTGATTAATTAATGTAATTAATTAAGGAGTAATGTAATTAATTATAGTTAATTAATTAATTAACGAAGTAATTAAAGGTTAATTACTATAAGTAGGTAAGAATAATTAATTTGGGAAATTAATTTAATGTTAATTACTTGAATGTAATTAAATGTAAATTAATCAAGGATGATTAATTAAAAATAAATAATTGGATGATGATTGATTAATTGATTGATAATTAATTAATAGTGATTTAAGCAAGATTTATAACGATGGAAGTAATTAATTTAATTTACTTTAAATTAATTAGAGATGAAGTAATTAATTTAATTCATTTTAAATTAATTTTAGTATGATTAATAGATCATTGCTTATGTATGGATGTATGATATTGTTTACCTTGAATGGTTTGAGATCTCAGATAGGAGATAATTGATACTGTGTGATATGTATGTTTGGTTACATAGTGATGATGATATGAATTATCTGTGTATGATGATAATATGATTATCTGTTGTTATATTGTGATTTATCTATCTGTGTGTATATATATAATAGAATAGAATTGTTTTAACTTTAAAACAACTTGGCCTTAAAAGATACGTTTTGGATCTCGATGAGACTGGGATCGGGTTTCCAGATTTGGATATCCGAATACCACATCGATCCAAATTAACGATAGGTCGTGAATCTCAAGTAAAGATGAAGATTCAGAGTGCAAGGGTTATTGTCGTTAACTCTGAGGGTGATTCCAAAATGAGTGTAACGAGATAATGCCTTCGGTTTCGTTCGAACCCGGAACGAACTTGTATGGATTGAATGCTTTCAGAACATCGTCAAGTGGACGATGAGCATTCTAAGTGATGTGTTCTGATTAAAGGTAATCGTAGCCTCAAGCCTCATCAACCGGGAATGGCTAAAACAGGGGAGGTGCAGCAAGTCTTCGTGGGTAGCGCCCACTGAGAGCGAGATATATCCCTATCTAGAAGTCCCTTCTTATTATTATTCGGCGATGTGGGCAGTTGGTTGCAAACAACTGCGGGGTTGTCTTGTTCGGAATTATCCAGTAAGGGATGGTTCCGGCTTTGTGTTGTAAGGGATTGGGAGTAATCCTCGGTACGGTGATCTAGGCCACATACTGTGACGGGCGGTACCCCGGTAGCCCTGCCATTGTATGGAATCCAATTTCCAATAAGTGATAACGGACTTGATTGTATAACCCACATTGTGGCTAGTATGCTGGAATTTAATAATGTAACAATTTCAGCTATTTCATATTTATTTGAAAACCCTAGACCTATTATAATATAACTGGATTTCCTATCAAATGTTTTGGTTATCGTAAGGTAAAAACTTTTCCGTGTTTATGTACGGGAAGTCTTACGAGATACTTTTTCTTTCAAAGGTTTTCGAAGTTAAGCAACTTTAACCTGTTACTCACACCAGACCCATGTCTGACCAAAGTGTTTATTTTCTGTTTTATAAACTCTTGGGTACTCAAATTTTTACGAGTAGCCAAGGGATTCAGGTTAGCTTTGACGAATTGTGGAGGAGCAATGGAGCAGGAGGCTTTCCGTTGTGTTGGTATTTCTGAGTCGTTTGCTTAAGTTGTATCTTGAGTTGTAATAACCAGACAGGTGTTTATAACTGTCTAGTATGTGTTGTATAAGCCGTATAACTCTGATAGTCATTGTATATTATGTAATACTTATGTTATTAATATAATTTATTCGTTCCGCTGTTGAGATTCTGTTGTTGTTCTTTCTTTCTTCTCTTCTTTTCTCTTTTCTATCCCTTTCTTTCTTTAAGATGATACGACTTTCTGGTCGACGAAAGTCGGTCGTCACAGATGGTATCAGAGCGCTAGGTTGAGTGAATACCTAGACTTTGGAGTGATTTCTTTCTTGAGAGAGCGTATTTGTAATTTTTATATAACTATATATATTTATTTCTACCTATTTATTGGGTTACCTATTCGGGTTCTCCAATATGAGTTTTAAAGGTAGATGGGGTAGTGGTGTGTGTAGCACGACTACCAATGGTTGGAGTTTGAACGTTTGGGGTTGGAAGTGTATCTGTCGAGACTGTAAACCCAATACCGTCTCGAGTGAGCTTTGTTATGGTATAAAGATTTCACCAATCTCTGAAGGAAACCTGTTAAGGTTCGGAGTTTATCTTTGAAGTTGGATGAGCTTTAGCGAGTGATGGTATCTTGGTAACTGCTGGAAGAAGTAGCTGTGTGATGAGATACACTGACTATGGATGTTCCCGAAGATGTTTCTTTGGAGCAAGTTTAAGGAAGTATGTATGCTTCGGTGTTGTGGCTGAGTTCAGCAAGGTGTTTGTGTTTGGTTTGAGGTCCGAGTTTCTCGAAGAGCTTTGGATTGAGAAGTCTTTGGCATCTGTGTCAGTAGTGTAGCTCAGAGTGTTCTGTGTGACGACAAGGAGATCTTTGGCTAAGCAGTATTCTGGTGGTGGAGTTCAGAAGCAGTAGAGTGGATCCATTTCTTCGATGGATTGGCTAGATAAGCGTAAGATGTTCTGTTTGGTAAAGAGAGAACAGTTTTTCTTTGGAATTAGGATGGGTTGATCGCAAAAGTGACTTTCGATTGCTGAGTGTTCTCTTGGGTTATCAGAGTTTTTCTGGATGTCTTCAGGGAAATCAGAGGTTGTCTGCATCTAGAAATTTAGTTTTCTTATCGAATAGGATTCCAGCAGTGGTACAGGTGGTTCAGCCTAGTGGAAGGATGGTTCCAAGAGATAGAGTTTGGTGAAGCAGCTCAGGTTTTGATGGAGTATCTGAGTTTTCTTTATGGATCTGTTGAACCATATTTCTGGGATGTGTTATCCAGTTTGTGCTCATGTTCATCATCAACATTCTTATCTACTCCAGATCAGAGTGATGCAGCGGAAGCAGTTTGGGAGTGCATCTGTTTATCGTTTCTGGATAGGAGAAGTAAGTTCAGTCTTCTGATGTTTGAGGAGTAGAGTTGGTGTACTTGGTTGTTGAGTCAGACTCGTCTGTAGTTTGATATCCTATCTAGTTTTGTAGATCTAAATGAGTAGGAGCTCTGTATCTTAGTAGTATTGATTGTTTGGGTTCTGTTGAGCGAGTATCCCGATATTTATATCTGGGAAACTGTAGGAAATTCTATCCAGAATTTTTTTCTGGATAGTTAGATTTGTTTGCTTGTGTGAATTTGGTTGCTATGGTTGTTAGCATATGGTTGATAATATATATTGTGTGGTTTTAGAAATAAAATCTTTGATAGATTATTAAATTACCTTTGTTTTAAATTTCGAGGACGAAATTATTTTAAGGGGGGAGGAATGTGATATCCCGGAATTTTGGGCAATATCAATTTAATAATCTGTATTGAAAATTAAATTGATTTGATAATCTTTGTTAATAAATTTGAATTAATTTAATAATCTAATTAAATAAATATTTAATTGGTGAATTTTATCTTTTAAAAGTTAATAAAATATTTTCTATTTATAATATATATATATATATATATAATTGTATATATTGTAAATAGATGAGCTTTGGTTTGAATTTAACAAATGAAATTATGTTTCAAATTCTAATATATTTTGGTAATTGGGAAATCATGATTAACTTTTCAAAGCTATTTAATAAATAACTATATAGTTTTAAAAATACTTAAAATAAATGATTTATTGTTTAAATTAAATTTTAGCTTAAGTTCAAATTTAAATAAAAGGTTTGTTTTATTTCTTTTTAATATTACTTGATATATATAATTTAAAAATAGAAGTTTAAAATACAATTTACATATGGTATTAATTCATTTAATAATAGAAGTAATTTATAATCTCTTTTATAAATTATTTAAAATTGCCAAATTTGATATTTTCACATAATAATTATAATACTTTGTTTTTATAGATATAAATAGATTTTTTTGAAAATAGAATTGTTATTTTAAATTTAAATGGTAATTTTATATGCATATATATATATAACTTGATTTTAAATTGGATTTTTAAATTTAATTTGAATATGAATTTGGATTTATAATAGAAATTCAAAAGATAGACATTCTAAAGATATTTGAATAAGCTTTTATAATTAGTTTTGTTTCTTTAAAATAATTTATATATAGATCAGTATTTAAATACATAAAGAAAAAGGCTTTATTTACTTTTAAAATAAACAAAAATAAGTATTAATTACTTAAAGGACAAGTGTAATAAAATTAAGACACATATATAACAAGTGTTAATTTATAAACAATGTTAATGACAAATGTCATCTTTAATTTTTATTTTTATTTTATTTTGATAAATCACATTTTTCACTTATATAAACATTGCTTTCTCCCTTCCATTCTTTTTCTAATCTTTTTCCAAAACTAAGAAAGAGATTTCAGTTGTACCAAAATAACTCAAACCAAAATCTGGAATTTATACCTCCTCAAACCTGAAATCAATTCAATAATCTGTAAATTAACATCCTCCTCAAATCTGAAAAGTAAATCATAAGCTTGTAATTCTTTTCAAATCAAACAACTCAAAGCATGCAAGCATTCTTCTTCAATCTGGAATCAAACCAAAATCAAAGCCTGAACTCATTTCTTAAACCTGGAAATAAGTCTGAACATCATTCTTCATACCTGAGATAAGCAAGCAAATCTGGAATCAAAAGCAAATTCAAAAGCATGCAGTTTTAAATCAAAAAAATAAAGAAGCAACTCAAGTTTTCATAAGCAAAAGACAAATGCCAGCAACTAAATTTTTAAATATTCAAGTGCTGTTTTCAAAAATCAAAGGCATTCCAGTTTTCACAGTCTCCAAGTTCTTTTCAAATTCCATATTTAAACTTAAAGTCTGTGCTCTGTTCATCTTCATTTGAACAGGTGAGTAACATTTTTATTAAAATAACTTAAGTATAAATATGGTTGCATGCTAATTTCTGTGATAATTGTGTTTTGTGTGAATGTATATAGATAGGTTCTACATATATATATATATATATATATATATATATATATATATGAATGTATATAGGTGTGCATGTTGCTGTGTATCAATGTTTCTCTGTTTTTTTTTAAATTCCACGCTCCAGTTTTTGATTAAAATCATTATCTCTTGATCTACTCTTGGTTTGGATTTAAGACTTAAACAAAACTTATTTGTTTCATCATAAATTATAGTTTAAAAATTATATTTAAGTCAAAATAAATTTGAAATGGCTCTGGAAACAAAAACAACAGAACATGTTTAAGATAAGTGGAAATTTAAGCATCTTAATTTATCAAGTTAGGTATATAAACTGAATACTTAAAATAAATCATGATTTTTAAAAGAGAAATCATAATTTTTAGTTTGATATAAGTTGAGATTTGCCGAGTTGTTCGAATTTGGGTTTTTCGTCAATCGCCGGAGATCGGGGACGATTTGAGACTTGGGGTTGTGGTCGAGGATGGCTTTAGGGATGTTGATCTCTGGAAAAATAGTGGAAGTATTGTTAGATGGCTGTGGTGGCCAGGCGGCGTCGAACTAGGGTTCGATTGCAAGTTTTGGTCGGCGTGTTTTTCGAGGTCGTGTGTCGTCTAGGAAGCATCGGAGGCGATCGCATGCGGGGGAGTCGAAGCTGGGTGTTGTGACATTGCTCTGAATGAGGTGGCGTGGATGCTGGTGGTCGAGATCGTCGTCGCGGTGAAGTTTTGTCGATGGGTTTGGTTCATGTTGTGTGCTGAGTAGTTCGATTTCAAATCGAAGGCGGGATCGCCGGAACTAGGAGGTCAAGTGGGATGGCGAGGTCATCGATGACTTGTCGAGGGTTGGGAAGTTGGCCGGAGAAGCGTGGAGTCGACGTGCACGTGCACGTGTGCACGTCTGTGTTTTGGGTTTGCGTGGCATCGGAGAAGAAGGGTGATGCTCGGGTTTGGGCTCGAGTCTTTTGTTATTTGTCTCGAAGCAGTGGGATAGGAATGAGTGACACGGGTTTGAGCTCGGGAATCATGAGTGTTGGGCTCGGGTTTTTGTTCTTTTGACTCGGGTTTGTCTTCGGGGTAGCGTGAGTGTTTACGTGAACATGTTTAAAGTTTTAAAGGTTTTTATAAAAGCAAGTTTTTAAATTTAAATTAAAACTAGTTTAAACCATTACTTATAATGTTTTAAGTATTTAAAGGAAGTTATGATTTGGCAACTTCAATTTATCAATTTAAATGTTTATTTTATTTCAAAACTTAATTAAGTGATTTAATTAAGGAAGCAAATTATAAGGATAAAATGTTTTCTTATTGTAACGACCCGTATTTTACGGATCGAAATATCGTTAAACAGTTGATGTTTGGTCGCATTTGTGATAAGTCGTCCTGAGCTTAAGTCCTAAGTCGTAACCGAGTTAAGGATGTTGGGGTTGGCGACCTAAAGATTTGGAGTTAGGTCGTATGATGGATGGTAAGGGTTTAGGTCGTAGACGACCTAAGAGATAGGAGACTTAAGGGTTTCGGGCGAGTTAAGGGTTTTGAGCGACCTAAGGGATAGGTCGGTAACGACCTAAGGAGGACCAGCAGTTAGGTTGCGTAGTGGTTTAGGTCGCGAGTTAGTTTGGGACAACCTATAGAATGTTAGCGACCTAAGGGAAGCGCGAGCTAAGGAACTTACGACCTAGTGGTTAGCGAGTTAGCGACCTAGTATATAGTTAGGTCGGCAATGACCTAAGGAAGCTGGGGCAGCAGTGAGCGACCTAAGAGTTGAGTGGTAGGTCGTAACACTGTTAGGTCGCGTGGGTGCTAAGTTGTTAGGTCGCAAGGTTTTTGTAAGTCGTAGGTCGTGGCTTAGAAAGTTGTTAGGTCGCGTGTGTTTTAGTAGTTAGGTCGTAAGCAACCTATGGGGTGCTTTGTTCGTTAAGTCGTAGAATGGGTTGCCTCTTAAGTCGTAAGTCGTATACCCAGTTAAGTCGTAACCTATTTATCTGTTAGGTCGGAAGCCCTGCTAAGTTATAAGTCGTAGGTTGTAGACTACCTGTTAAGTCGTAGGTCGCTGGGTTTTGGCTTAGTGTTAAGTCGTAGCCTATGTGTTAAGTCATGACCGACTTAGGAGATTGGCTGGTAGGTCATAGTATTTTTCCAAGTCATAGGTCGGAGGAGCTTAAGTCGCGACATTGTTAGGTCGTATGGGTATGGCCTGTTAGATCGGAGATGGTTATGTCGCGCAGAGTGAAGTTCTGATAGGTCGTGAGTTGTTAAGTCGTTAGACTTAGGTCGGAGGGGAGTCTTAGGTCGTAGGTCGGAAACGACCTAATACCGAGTTACGACTTAAGAGATTTTCTGCCTATAAATAGAAGGGGGTTGGCTTCATTTTTGGGATCCGGATTTCGAAGCGACGAAGTGCTGCCATTTTGAGAGCTTGACTTCTACACTTCTTCACTTCTTTTCTCCACTCTAATCTAGTGCTTCCTTTCATCCAAATCGAAGATCAAGATTGAAGATCTTCATCTTTTCAAGAGAGATTTCTTCGTTTGAAGCGGATTCGTGATAGATCAAGCTTGATCCTTCGCTGTCCAGATCTGAAGCGTGTTGATTTGAGGCTGTTTAGGTGATTTGGTGAGTGGTGATTATCTCTCACACGGATCTAAAGGAGTATATCGGATTGTTGGCTTGATTTGGTGTTAAAATAGTGATTTCTATGCATTTTTGTAAACCTAAGTGTAGATCCATGTAGATCCATTGTTCATGATGATTCGACAACCATTTTTGTATATGATTAACCTATGCAAGTTCATTCATCAAGTTGTAGAGATAATTCTCATGTTTTCATGCTTGTTAGACTTTCAACTCCTTAATTACGAAATTGCCATTATCGTTATAATTGTTCATTTTGCTTATATTTGAATGCTTGGTTACTTGGATTGATGTTTGACATGATTGATTGCTGTGAATTAGATGATTGTTGATTGGTTTTAGACAAGGTGGTCGAAGATGATTCAAAAGCTAAGGGATAGGCTCTTGAATTGGGAAAGCTGCTCGTGGCATATGTAGCGGGATGATGAAGCTCTTATGCATAGATTTGATGATGTGATGTTGAGATGAGGCTTTGCGAGGATGTGATGAAGCGAGGCAATCATGTGATGAAGACTTGGTCTAATCCAGACGGGATCATTCCAAGCATGTTGATAACTCGGTGATATGATTCGAGTTGAGGATAATGAATGGATATGAGAATAGTCGTCGAGGAGGATGACTAGGAGGCTTGGATAGCATCGTTGTTGAAGGTTCTAGCATGCTCTAAGCAAGAGTACGTTTGGGCAGATTTGATAGTCCCAACGGCCAACTGTTGATGGTCGAGTACTCTGGGCAGATTCGATAGTCCTAGGCATGGGCTGCGACGACGTGCGGGAGTTATGTCTAGAACCGGGGTTTCCATTAGCCCTTGACGGACGGCTGAAAGAATGTGCCGGTCATTCAATTAACGGTGATATCGAAGCAATGATAACAGTGATAGCCGGAGTCATGGATGTTTGGTTGTATCGTCATTCGAACTCAAGAGCGGTGTTTTCTGGGTGCTTATCTGATTTAGGCCTTGGTACTTGGAAAACATCGCCCTTGACTCGAATGATTATTACTTTACTTTAAGTTGTATGCTCTGCTATGTTGCTTCTACTTAGTGTGTGTCTGGGGGCTATCACTGTAGAAAGAGGTGGAGTGGGAGGGTTGTATTCCTATTCCTTTTCCTTTATGCTCTTTTGGTATGTTGTTAGTTAATTTACTGCTCACTAAGACTGTTGTCTGACTCAAGGCTTTATGTTTTTAATTCTTATTGCCTTGGGCTGTTCGTCCATTTTTGGGACGGGCAGACTAGGTAGCAGGTGACAGGTGCTGTTCTCTTCTCACGATGCTGATATCGAAGACGAGCTAGAGGGTTGCATATTATCTTCTTATATGTACTGGATGTTCCGCTGCTTTGTATTCTCTGAGTGTTGTAGTGAGGCTTGATGTATTGACTATTTGGATGCTTGTATTCAACTATTATGGAGTTTTATATGATGGCATTTTATTCTGTAAAGCTTCACTATACATATGTTCTATTGTATTTTGTCCATGCGCTGTGAGTAATACGATAGATTCTGTTGTTTAATTTACCCTGACAATCGTCCATGGTCGCCTGGCACACTTTTCAGCGCATTTTCTCTAGATTCAGTGCAGGGGTCATGGGCGGTCGTCACTTTTGGTATCAGAGCATTGGTTAATCGATTTTACCCAACGCTCGCTGACGTAACTACGTATGAGAGACGTAATTGTATTTTGATGGATGATTACTATATATAATATAGTAGTTTAGCAGTAAGTTAGTCCTTTATGTAGTTGTTTCTCTAGATGTTCTGATCATTCCTTTTTATAGATATCGAGAATGAGTCGAAGAGGGAGACCAGCTGCTAGGGAAGGCCGTGCTACTGAGGGGACTGTTGATTATGCAGCCATGTTCGAAGCTATGATGACTTCGATCATGAGAAGGATACCAGTTCCGGGGGCAGCAGTAGATGTTGGAGTTCAAGTCCAAACTCCGAAACCAGTGGATTTTGCTAAGTTGTGCATGGATTATACTGCTCTTGAAGGATAGGTTTTCTTGGGAACAGAATCGACTATTGAGGTCCAGAGGTGGATAGATGCTTGTAGAAGGATCTTTGGTGATTTGGGAATTGAGGATGCAACTAAGAGGAAGTTGGCATCAAGGCAGCTTCAAGGGAGAGCCTCTGATTGGTGGAACTCTATTACCATCAATACTCCAGAGGAAGAGATTACTTGGGAGCAATTCCAAGTCAGATTTGAAGCTAAGTTCATTTCTACAGCTCAGAAGTTTGTTCTGTTCAAGAGGTTTGTGGAGCTCAAGCAAGGTGGAAGATCTATTCTTGAGTATGTTTCTGAGTTTGAAGCTTTGTCCAAGTATGCTCGGTCATATATTGAATCTGCTTATCAGAAGAATGAGAAGTTTGTGACCGGCTTGGATAGTTATCTTGGGAGACAGTTGGTGGATCATTTGGACGATTCATTTGAGAAGCTTGTGGAGAATGCTCTTAGGCATGAGAGTCGGTTTCCTAAGGAAGGACCTGTTGTTGCTGTTACCATGGGAGAGTCTAAACCACAGCAGGGTGGAAACAAGAAGAGGAAGCAGCAGCAGCAGAAGGGTAAGGATGGCCAGAAGAAGCCGAAAGGCGAGGTGACTTGCTACAATTGTCAGCAGAAGGGCCATTTCTCGAAGGATTGTAAGAATCCGAAAGTGCCGATGAAGTGTCACAACTGTGACAAGCCAGGTCATTTCAGGAAGAATTGTCCAGAACCGAGGAGGGACAAGCAGATTGTGCAAGCTTATGCTTTGGGAGCTGTTCCGTCGTCTTCGAAAGCTCCTACTGCTGAAGAGAAAAGAAAGAGTGTGGTTGTTCAAGGTACTCTTTTCCTATGTGGTGTTCCAGTTAGAGTTTTGTTTGATACTGGAGCGTCGCATTCGTTTGTTTGTAATGAACTCGCAGGCCGGTTAGATTTGAAGCCGGATATTGTTGATAGGCCATTGGTTGTGACTAATCCAGTTGGGGGTTTGTCTTGTTTGTGTATGTTATGCCGTGGTCTAGTTGTATCGAGTCATGGTTGCTCTTTTGTTTGTGATTGCTTTGTTCTGAACTTTGCGGGGTTCGGAATTATTTTGGGTATGGACTGGCTTAGGAAGTATGCGGCAAAGGTTGATTGCGAGAGGTTGGAAGTGACAGTCGAGAATGTGGAGGGGCAAAAGGTTGTAATACGATGTAAGCATGAGGAAGGCGTCTTCATGAGCTTCATGTATTCGCTGGTTGTTCCACGGGATGGACTGTCATCAGTGCCGATCGCTAATGGATTCGAGGATGTCTTTGACGAAGTCAAAGGGTTGCCGCCGCATAGAGAGATCGAGTTTCGTATAGATCTAGTTGAAGGACCCAGACCTGTTGTGATGCCTCTTAGGCGGATGGCGCCTAGGGAACAGCATGAGTTGAAGGTGCAAGTTGATGATCTTCTGCAGAAAGGATTCATTCGGCGTAGTGTGTCCGAATGGGGTGCACCAGTTGTGTTTGCAACCAAGGCAGATGGATCGTTGAGATTGTGTGTGGATTATCGTGAACTGAATAAGGTGACTAAGAAGAACAAGTATCCATTGCCGAGGATAGATGACTTGTTTGATTAGCTTCACGAAGCTAAGGTGTTTTCTCAGATGGATTTGGCGACGGGATTTCACCAGTTGAGAGTGGCTAAGGATAGTGTGTCGAAGACTGCTTTTCGGACACCATCGGGTTTCTTTGAGTGGCTGGTAATGCCGTTTGGATTGACTAACGCACCAGCATATTTTGTGGATCTTATGAATAGAGTGTTCAGAGATCAGTTGAACAAGTTCGTACTTGTGTTCGTGGATGATATTCTGATTTATTCCAGAACGGAAGAGGAGCACAAGACGCACTTGCGTATTGTTTTGGAAATCTTGCGGAAACATCAGCTGAAGGCTAAGTTTTCGAAGTGTCACTTCTAGAAGAGGGAAGTGAGGTTCTTAGGCCATGTGATTTCTGGAAATGGAATAGCAGTTGATCCCGCTAAGGTGGCAGCAATCCAGGATTGGGTTAGACCTAAGAATGCATCTGATGTGAGAAGTTTTCTTGGATTAGCAGGATATTATCGACGGTTTATCAAAGACTTCTCCAAGGTAGCTGCACCGTTAACAGGATTGACGAAAAAGAACCAAGTGTTCAGTTGGGATGCTAAGTGTGAGCAAGCTTTCGGAATCCTGAAAGAGAGATTGACGAGTGCTCCTATTTTGACTATTCCAAGTGGGAATGATGAGATGGTGGTTTACACCGATGCATGTGGTACTAGACTTGGAGCAGTGCTGATGCAGAGGGATAAAGTTGTTGCGTATGACAGTCGACAACTGAAGCCGCATGAAAGGAATTACCCGACTCATGATTTGGAGTTAGCGGCAATTGTTTTTGCTCTGAAGATGTGGAGACATTATCTATTGGGAGTTCGATTTGAGTTGTTTACGGATCATAAGTCGTTGAAGTATCTTTTCTCCCAAAAGGATTTGAATCTTCGGCAGCAACGTTGGCTAGAGTTTTTAGCATCATATGATTTTGGTATAGCTTATACTCCGGGAAAAGGTAACGCAGTGGCAGATGCGTTAAGTCGAAGACATGCAGGATTGGGAGCCATGTTTTCAGAATGGAAGAGTCTCGAGTATTTAGCTGGATTTGACTTCAGGCCTAGATGTGAATTGGAACCTGAGATGTTGGCAAACTTATCAATAAGACCTTCTCTTGTGGAAAGGATTGGCGAGGGCCAAAAGCAAGACGATAAGCTTGTCAAGATTATCCGTGAATTGGAATCTGGATTGGACCCAGAAAAGGATAAAGGATTCGAGGTCGATCGAGAGGGTTGGCTTTGAAAGCAAGGACGACTAGTTGTTCCCGATATAGATGAATTGAGGAGTGAAGTCCTGAAGGAAAGTCATCACTCGAAGCTGACAATTCATCCAGGTGGAAATAAGATGTATCGGGATATGAAGAGAACCTACTACTGGGAAGGCATGAAGAAGGATGTTGGAAATTTTATTTCCAAGTGTATGAACTACCAGTTGGTAAAAGCCGAACAGAAGAAGCCAAGGGGATTGCTTCAGCCATTAGAAGTTCCTACATGGAAGTGGGAGCAGATATCGATGGATTTTATTGATGGACTACCTAGAACAAGAACGGGAAATGAAGGGATTTGGGTCATTGTAGATCGTCTGACCAAGAGTGCGAGGTTCATTCCTGTTCGATCGACTAGGACTGCATCAAAGTTGGCTGAGTTGTATGTGAAGTGGATAGTTCGATTCCATGGTATTCCGAAGAGTATAGTGAGCGATCGAGACCCATTGTTCACTAGTGGATTTTGGAAGAGCTTCCAGGAAGTTTTGGGAACCGAGTTATGTTTGAGTACAGCTTATCACCCTCAAACAGATGGTCAGACCGAGAGAGTCAACCGAGTTTTGGAAGATCTTCTTAGAGCATGTGTTTTGGACTTCGGAGGATCATGGGAAGATCACCTTCATTTGGTGGAGTTTGCGTACAACAACAGTTACCAGTCAAGTATTGGTATGGCACCGTATGAGGCATTGTATGGAAGACCGTGTAACTCTCCGACATGTTGGTTAGAGACGGGAGAAAAGTTGATACTTGGGCTAGAGATGATTCGATAGACTTCGGATTGCATAGAGATCATTCGGCAACGAATGAAGGCAGCCCAAGACCGTCAGAAAAGTTATGCCGATAAGCGTCGAAAGGATTTGGAATTCGATGTTGGTGATATGGTTTTTGTGAAGATTTCTCCACTGAAGAATGTTATCCGATTCGGGAAGAAAGGGAAATTGACTCCGAGATTTGTTGGACCATTTTCGATTATCGAGCGAATTGGAAAGCTCGCCTATAGATTGGAGTTACCTGAGAAGATGTCGAGTGTGCACAATGTTTTTCATGTATCATATCTATGGAAGTATGTGCACGACTCAAATACTGTGGTTTCTGCTGATAGCTGTGAAGATTTCAAAGTTGATCCAGTCGATCGAAGACCACGTAAGCCGCTTCGTGTTGTTGAAACCGACACGAAACAGCTTAGGAGGAAGGTAGTTAAGTTGCTCAAGATACAATGGAGTGATGATGATAACGACTGTACGTGGGAGGTGGAAGAGAGGATGAAGGCAGCTCATCCTGAACTCTTCGAGGTATGGCCCTAAGGTGTCATGTCATCTAACGAAATTGTAACTTGTTCTAATTTTAGAATTCTGTACGCTAAGCTAGAATTGGATGCATGGTTTGTTGATTGCTATGGATGGTAGGCGTACAGAATAGTCTTTGATTGCTTTGTTTGCTTGGAATTTCGGGGGCGAAATTCCTAAGGGGGAGAGAATGTAACGGCCCGTATTTTACGGATCGAAATATCGTTAAACAGTTGATGTTTGGTCGCATTTGTGATAAGTCGTCCTGAGCTTAAGTCCTAAGTCATAACCGAGTTAAGGATGTTGGGGTTGGCGACCTAAAGATTTGGAGTTAGGTCGTATGATGGATGGTAAGGGTTTAGGTCGTAGATGACCTAAGAGATAGGAGACTTAAGGGTTTCGGGCGAGTTAAGGGTTTTGAGCGACCTAAGGGATAGGTCGGTAACGACCTAAGGAGGACCAGCAGTTAGGTTGCGTAGTGGTTTAGGTCGCGAGTTAGTTTGGGACAACCTATAGAATGTTAGCGACCTAAGGGAAGCGCGAGCTAAGGAACTTACGACCTAGTGGTTAGCGAGTTAGCGACCTAGTATATAGTTAGGTCGGCAACGACCTAAGGAAGCTGGGGCAGCAGTGAGCGACCTAAGAGTTGAGTGGTAGGTCGTAACACTGTTAGGTCGCGTGGGTGCTAAGTTGTTAGGTCGCAAGGTTTTTGTAAGTCGTAGGTCATGGCTTAGAAAGTTGTTAGGTCGCGTGTGTTTTAGTAGTTAGGTCGTAAGCGACCTATGGGGTGCTTTGTTCGTTAAGTCGTAGAATGGGTTGCCTCTTAAGTCGTAAGTCGTATACCCAGTTAAGTCGTAACCTATTTATCTGTTAGGTCGGAAGCCCTGCTAAGTTATAAGTTGTAGGTTGTAGACTACCTGTTAAGTCGTAGGTCGCTGGGTTTTCGCTTAGTGTTAAGTTGTAGCCTATGTGTTAAGTCATGACCGACTTAGGAGATTGGCTGGTAGGTCATAGTATTTTTCCAAGTCATAGGTCGGAGGAGCTTAAGTCGCGACATTGTTAGGTCGTATGGGTATGGCCTGTTAGATCGGAGATGGTTATGTCGCGCAGAGTGAAGTTCTGATAGGTCGTGAGTTGTTAAGTCGTTAGACTTAGGTCGGAGGGGAGTCTTAGGTCGTAGGTCGAAAACGACCTAATACCGAGTTACGACTTAAGAGATTTTCTGCCTATAAATAGAAGGGGGTTGGCTTCATTTTTGGGATCCGGATTTCGAAGCGACGAAGTGCTGCCATTTTGAGAGCTCGACTTCTACACTTCTTCACTTCTTTTCTCCACTCTAATCTAGTGCTTCCTTTCATCCAAATCGAAGATCAAGATTGAAGATCTTCATCTTTTCAAGAGAGATTTCTTCGTTTGAAGCGGATTCGTGATAGATCAAGCTTGATCCTTCGCTGTCCAGATCTGAAGCGTGTTGATTTGAGGTTGTTTAGGTGATTTGGTTAGTGGTGATTATCTCTCATACGGATCCAAAGGAGTATATCGGATTGTTGGCTTGATTTGGTGTTAAAATAGTGATTTCTATGCATTTTTGTAAACCTAAGTGTAGATCCATGTAGATCCATTGTTCATGATGATTCGACAACCATTTTTGTATATGATTAACCTATGCAAGTTCATTCATCAAGTTGTAGAGATAATTCTCATGTTTTCATGCTTGTTAGACTTTCAACTCCTTAATTACGAAATTGCCATTATTGTTATAATTGTTCATTTTGCTTATATTTGAATGCTTGGTTACTTGGATTGATGTTTGACATGATTGATTGCTGTGAATTAGATGATTGTTGATTGGTTTTAGACAAGGTGGTCGAAGATGATTCAAAAGCTAAGGGAAAGGCTCTTGAATTGGGAAAGCTGCTCGTGGCATATGTAGCGGGATGATGAAGCTCTTATGCATAGATTTGATGATGTGATGTTGAGATGAGGCTTTGCGAGGATGTGATGAAGCGAGGCAATCATATGATGAAGACTTTGTCTAATCCAGACGGGATCATTCCAAGCATGTTGATAACTCGGTGATATGATTCGAGTTGAGGATAATGAATGGATATGAGAATAGTCGTCGAGGAGGATGACTAGGAGGCTTGGATAGCATCGTTGTTGAAGGTTCTAGCATGCTCTAAGCAAGAGTACGTTTGGGCAGATTCGATAGTCCCAACGGCCAACTGTTGATGGTCGAGTACTCTGGGCAGATTCGATAGTCCTAGGCACGGGCTGCGACGACGTGCGGGAGTTATGTCTAGAACCGGGATTTCCATTAGCCCTTGACGGACGGTTGAAAGAATGTGCCGGTCATTCAATTAACGGTGATATCGAAGCAATGATAACAGTGATAGCCGGAGTCATGGATGTTTGGTTGTATCGTCATTCGAACTCAAGAGCGGTGTTTTCTGGGTGCTTATCTGATTTAGGCCTTGGTACTTGGAAAACATCGCCCTTGACTCGAATGATTATTACTTTACTTTAAGTTGTATGCTCTGCTATGTTGCTTCTACTTAGTGTGTGTCTGGGGGCTATCATTGTAGAAAGAGGTGGAGTGGGAGGGTTGTATTCCTATTCCTTTTCCTTTATGCTCTTTTGGTATGTTGTTAGTTAATTTACTGCTCACTAAGACTGTTGTCTGACTCAAGGCTTTATGTTTTTAATTCTTATTGCCTTGGGCTGTTCGTCCATTTTTGGGACGGGCAGACTAGGTAGCAGGTGACAGGTGCCGTTCTCTTCTCACGATGCTGATATCGAAGACGAGCTAGAGGGTTGCATATTATATTCTTATATGTACTGGATGTTCTGCTGCTTTGTATTCTCTGAGTGTTGTAGTGAGGCTTGATGTATTGACTATTTGGATGCTTGTATTCAACTATTATGGAGTTTTATATGATGGCATTTTATTCTGTAAAGCTTCACTATACATATGTTCTATTGTATTTTGTCCATGCGCTGTGAGTAATACGATAGATTATGTTGTTTAATTTACCCTAACAATCGTCCATGGTGCCCTGGCACACTTTTCAGCGCATTTTCTCTAGATTCAGTGCAGGGGTCATGGGCGGTCGTCACACTTATGATAATTAAGTCATTTATAAGAATAAAGTTTATCTTAAAAATAATTTAGATAAATAATTTGGGATAAATTATTAAGGTAATTAAAAGATAATTAATCAAATTAATAAATTTATGATTTGGGTTAATAAATTTAGTAATTAAGGGTTTAAATTGATTAATTAAGGTTTAAATTAAATTAATTAAAGGTTAATTAATTTGAAACCAAGGACCATTAATTAGATAAGATTTGATAAGTTAAGATTATTAATTAATGGTTAGGAATAAATTAATCAAGTAATTAAGGATTAATTAAGTTATTGTTAGGTACTTAGTTAATTAAGTAATTAGAGATTAATTTATTGGTAATTAGAATTAATAAATTTGTAATTAATAATGTTTAATTAAAGTTTAATTATTTAAGAAAAATAATTAAAGAATAGTTAATAGTTAATGTAGATCATTAACTTGGGATTAATAAGTAATTAATTAATGTGAATAATTTTGATAATTAAATAGATTAATTAATTAAGGTTAATCATTTGTGGAATTGTTTAATTAAGTATAAATACTTAATGATTTGTGAAGTATAATTACTTAATGTAATTTAATGAAGTATAATTACTTAGGAAAGTAATTAATGGATAATTACTGGACATAATTAATAAAGTAATTAAGGGTAGTTAATTACTTAATGGAATTAATCAAGGGATTAATTAAGAAATTAATTAAGGAATAATTAATTTATTTAAAAAAAGTAATTAAGGGTAGTTAATTACTGAATGAGATTAATCAAGAGTGATTAATAATTATGATTTAATTAAAGATAATTACTTAATGTAATTAATTTAAATAGAGTAATTAATTAAAATGTAATTAAGGATCATTAATTAATATAATTAATGATGTAATTAAGAATTGATTAATTAAGGAATAATTAATAAATGGAGTGATTAATTAATGTAATTAATTAAGGAGTAATGTAATTAATTATAGTCAATTAATTAATTAATGAAGTAATTAAAGGTTAATTACTATAAGTAGGTAAGAATAATTAATTTGGGAAATTAATTTAATGTTAATTACTTGAATGTAATTAAATGTAAATTAATCAAGGATGATTAATTAAAAATAAATAATTGGATGATGATTGATTAATTGATTGGTAATTAATTAATAGTGATTCAAAAAAGATTTATAATGATGGAAGTAATTAATTTAATTTACTTTAAATTAATTAGAGATGAAGTAATTAATTTAATTCATTTTAAATTAATTTTAGTATGATTAATAGATCATTGCTTATGTATGGATGTATGATATTGTTTACCTTGAATGGTTTGAGATCTCAGATAGGAGATAATTGATACTGTGTGATATGTATGTTTGGTTACATAGTGATGATGATATGAATTATCTGTGTATGATGATAATATGATTATCTGTTGTTATATTGTGATTTATCTATCTGTGTGTATATAGATAATAGAATAAAATTGTTTTAACTTTAAAACAACTTGGCCTTAAAAGATACGTTTTGGATTTCGATGAGACCGGGATCGGGTTTCCAGATTTGGATATCCGAATACCACATCGATCCAAATTAACGATAGGTCGTGAATCTCAAGTAAAGATGAAGATTCAGAGTGCAAGGGTTATTGTCGTTAACTCTGAGGGTGATTCCAAAATGAGTGTAACGAGATAATGCCTTCGGTTTCGTTCGAACCCGGAACGAACTTGTATGGATTGAATGCTTTCAGAACATCGTCAGGTGGACGATGAGCATTCTAAGTGATGTGTTCTGATTAAAGGTAATTGTAGCCTCAAGCCTCATCAACCGGGAATGGATAAAACAGGGGAGGTGCAGCAAGTCTTCGTGGGTAGCGCCCACTGAGAGCGAGATATATCCCTATCTAGAAGTCCCTTCTTATTATTATTCGGCTGTGTGGGCAGTTGGTTGCAAACAACTGCGGGGTTGTCTTGTTCGGAATTATCCAGTAAGGGATGGTTCCGGCTTTGTGTTGCAGGGGATTGGGAGTAATCCTCGGTACGGTGATCTAGGCCACGTACTGTGACGGGCGGTACCCCGGTAGCCCTGCCATTGTATGGAATCCAATTTCCAATAAGTGATAACGGACTTGATTGTATAACCCACATTGTGGCTAGTATGCTGGAATTTAATACTGTAACAATTTCAGCTATTTCATATTTATTTGAAAACCCTAGACCTATTATAATATAACTAGATTTCCTATCAAATGTTTTGGTTATTGTAAGTTAAAAACTTTTCCGTGTTTATGTGCGGGAAGTCTTACGAGATACTTTTTCTTTCAAAGGTTTTCGAAGTTAAGCAACTTTAACCTGTTACTCACACCAGACCCATGTCTGACCCAAGTGTTTATTTTCTGTTTTATAAACTCTTGGGTACTCAAATTTTTACGAGTAGCCAAGGGATTCAGGTTAGCTTTGACGAATTGTGGAGGAGCAATGGAGCAGGAGGCTTTCCGCTGTGTTGGTATTTCTGAGTCGTTTGCTTAAGTTGTATCTTGAGTTGTAATAACTAGACAGGTGTTTATAACTGTCTAGTATGTGTTGTATAAGCTGTATAACTCTGATAGTCATTGTATATTATGTAATACTTATGTTATTAATATAATTTATTCGTTCCGCTGTTGAGATTCTGTTGTGGTTCTTTCTTTCTTCTCTTCTTTTCTCTTTTCCATCCCTTTCTTTCTTCAAGATGATACGACTTTCTGGTCGACGAAAGTCGGGTCATCACATAATTAACCTTTAATAATAAATTAATTAGCCTCAATTAATAAATTAATTAATTATCATTAATTAATTGTCCTTAATTACTTTTATAAAGTAATTAACAATTTACGATTGATTATCTAAATTAATTAATCTACTTAATTATCAAAATTTAATCACATTAATTAATTACTTAATAATCCCTAGTTAATCATCTTCATTAACTAATAATATTTCTTTAATTACTTTCTTAAGAAATTTTCTTAGGTTTAAATCATCATTAATCATTTCTAATCAATTTAATTATTAATTTATAAATAAAATAAATCATTCTTAAGTTAATTACATAATTAATTTACTTTTAATTATTAATTAATCCTTCCTTTACAATTTCAAATTCCATTTAAAATTCAAATTCTTTTAATCCTTTAAATACTTTAAAGTTATATAAACAAGTTTAAATTTTTAAAACTTTATTTATCCCTAACCTTAGTTTCAAACTAAACTGGAGTTTATACTTGAACTTTGAATTTAAAACTCAGTTTAAATCTTACTTTAAACTTTAAATTTTAATTCAAAAATTTCCAAAGCAGGAACAGAGTTTAAAACATATTACAAGCTTCCTTCCCGAGTCACTCCCCCTACTAGCTTCGAGTCCAGCACCCAAAAACTTCGAGGAAAACTCGAGTTAAACACGCAACTAAACCAAGACTAAACTAACTCGAGACAACTATTTTTACTACGAGTCCCATGTCCGAAAACTTCGAGTCGCCCTGCCTTTGAATTCGAGCAACGTCCCGCGTTACCCTCTTCTTCCCCAAATCTCGCGACTCCACCTGATACAAGTGACCACTGGTGCACGTGCACACGAGCTCAGGCGCTTTTCGACTGCCATCGATACCTCTAGCTAGTCACGTTCGACGAACTCGTACCAGGCCAACCCCCAGAACTCTCATACCATCATGCGATCAAAATTTGAGTAACTCAATCACTATTAGGAAAACAATCAGATGTCAAAAACTTCCTTGTCCGACCGACTACGTTCACTAGAGACCACGCGAGCTTGACCAAAGCTCGGCCACTTGCCCACGAACCTTCTTCCCCACATGCAATTGCCTAAAACGCTTACACGGCGACGCGACAGTACTGTTTCTCAACTCGACCCAAACTCACAGTTAAACCCTAAGTTTATTTCGATTCGACATCAACTTTAACATAAAAATTGTTCGACATTTTTCCCAATATCATCGATTACTAGGCTTGCTTCCTGCCAAGTTTCAACATCAAAAAAACTTCTGATCGCTGGGAATTGGGTAGAACCCATTTTCCGTTCATCTACAATTTACTGATGATATACTCAATGAAAAATCACAATTTTTGTTTTAAAATTCATGTTTTCTAATAACACTTCACAATGTATACTTGAATTAATGGTTCATCATATTCGAATTTTTACTTGATTTGAATAGTGGCTGTGTTTAACAGGTTCCAAAAAAAAGAAAACAACATTGCTTTGCTCTGATTTATTATTAAACACACTACATGATTAAAACAAACACTTTGGTTTGTTTACAATCCAATTTCAAAAGAAAACATAGAGAAAAAGAAAAGATTTAAGTTGCCATTGGTTTACTCTGTGAACCAGAGAGAAGAAGAAAAAGAACACAGAGATGAAATCCTGAATATAAACATTCCCAGGCAAAATTACACATACACACTAACTTGTTCATAGGTTAAGGTTCTCAACATTATCCAGGCATGCATACGACAATAAGAAATTTGATTTAAACAGAAGTTCACTCACATGTGGGAGGAAGATAGAGGACACAAAGCCTGGGAAAGGTTGTTGAAAAATCTGGAAATGCATTTTGAATTTGATCTGATTGAAGTTTGATTTTTTTTTTCTTTTTCAGTTGAATCTTTGCTTTGATATCTTACTTCTGTTTTTCTTTTCTGGCTTTGCTTAATTATGTTTTGAACGAACTAAAATGAAGAGGAAATTTGATATGTAGAAGAGAAGTTACAGGGTATGTTGTTTGTATAGGGTATCATATTATATTTTATGTTTGTACAACAAGCATTGCTGAGATATCTTACATTTAATGCATGAGGTATGTTGCATTAATTACTTAAGTCCTTTATGTCTTCTTTCTTTAACTTTGTTCTTGTTTTACTCGGCTGGCAACATTATGTTTTGTATGTGTTTGAACATATTTTATTTTATCTTTTGTCTTGTTTTATATTTATATTTTCATTTGTTTGCCTAGTTTTATAAGCTACAGCCTTATCTCTTTATAAAAACAATGAACTTCTTTTATTTGTTCATACTTATGTATATTATTGTCTTCTTTTGCTTGCCTTAATTATCTTCCTTTTATTTTAAAACTTAAACTATCAAATATTTAAGTACTTATTTTGTAAGTATAGCATGGTTGTATTTTATTTTACAATATTCATATTTTATAGTTTATATGTTATTTGAAATTCGTCTAATTTTATTTACTTCATAATTTATAATTCATCATATATATATATATATTCTAATTTCTTTTTCTAATTTTAAATGTTTATTTTTAACTTTATATTTTATAACTTATCCTTTATTTATTCATCTCTATTTATAACTCAATTATTTATTTTACTTTAATATTTATTATTTTATATTAAATTTATAAATTCAAATTATTATTAACCATCAATTGTAATATTTATTATTATCATTTATTATTAAACCATTCATTTACAATTCAAATCAACTGTATATACATATATATTATTTATAATCTCAAATTTACTCATATATGCTCAAATACATATATATTAACATATATACAATATTTACAATATTTTTAAATTTAAATGATTTATACCAAATTTATTTGGATTCGGGGAAACTCGCTTCCATTTATAATTAATTTTACAATTTTTATTTCAAAATTCATTTAATTATCAATTTAAATTAAATTAAAAATCTAGGGTCGTTACAGACCCGAGCGTAAATAAAAATACAAACACTCGAGTCAGGACATACATACTTATACAATGTAAACCAACTCAAGTGAACTGTAATAAAGGTACAAGTAACTTAAAGAATGCTTGGGATCGCCCATTCTTTAAGGATCCGTTAAACTATCTACTATGTAGTAATATTCGCTATTATAATAATGTCTAATATAAAATAAACATACTTTTAAATAGCATTAAGGAGTGACCCAATATTCCCCTTAACATGTAATAGTCCCAGTAGTCTATCCAGTATTATCATACTCCCAAAATGGGGGCTACCCTCGATACTCCACAGGCTACGGGAGAAATTCAAACTCATAGTAAAGCTCGCTATGGTAGGTGACACGGCACACAAGGCAATGCCAGGGTAGATATACCAATTACGCATCTGGACTGGTGGTGACGCATAGCAGCCACTACCGCCCACCTCGAACAACACTCCCAAATCAAGGGTGCGCACCAAAACAATTACAAGTAATAGAATGGTATCGAAGAAGTGTGTCCGATCAGAGGTGCTACCTCCTTGGCCCGTCGATCGCTCCTATTTTAGCCACCTTATGCCAACTCACGGGAGTTGGGTCCACGTATATACCTTAGGATCGTCGCCACCATCCTACTTCATTCTGGAAACTCCACCGCGTACACAGTTGTCAAAGTGGTTTTCGGTATCGACAGAGAGTATGTCCATATCCGATCCCGGTCTCTTTAAAACCAATGGTTATTATAACCCGTGGTTATAATTTAAAAATAGTTTATACTTCAAAATAGAATATCATTTCAAATCTAAATCTTTATCAAAATAAAGATCAAATCATTTCCAAGCCATTTAATATATCAAAATATCATATCTTTCCAAAATTTCATTTCAAATCATTTCAATATATCTAAATATCATATCTTTTCAAAACTTCATTTCAAATCATTTTAATATATCAAAATATCTTATCTTTCCAAAGCTTCATTTCAAATCATTTTAATATATCAAAATATCTTGTCTTTCCAAAGCTTCATCTCAAATCATTTTAATATATCAAAATATCTTATCTTTCCAAAGTTTCATTTCAAATCATTTTAATATACCAAAATATCTTATCTTAAACACCCCTCTAAATTCAAAGATAACATTCATTCATTTTCAATTCAAACCACCTTTTAATTGATTCATATTTCGATTAAATTACTTCATTTAAACCCTTTAAAAGTGTAATTATTATTCTTTCAATTCAAGTATTCAATTTCCAAAGTTTCAAACCATTCTGAGTTCGTTTACTAAGTCAAAAACCATAATTATTAAAATTTCAGCCTTTCACAGCATTTAAAAAAACCGTTATAAGTTATATTTGAAACTTTTAATTCAGCAAAGACAGCATTTAAAACTGCTGTTAAAACTCAATTTTAGTTAAATTTTAGTTCAAAATAGCAAAGACAGCATTTCTAAAAATGTTGCGATAGCTCAGATTTCAAAACAAAGGTTTTATATGATTTCAGCAAAGACTGTAGACCACTACAGCATTTCCAGAAAATGCTGTAATAGACCTGAGTTCAATTTAGCCTATAAGTTCAACTACAGCGACTACAACATTACAAAAATGCTATAATAGCCCTTTCTACCTAGTTTTAGTTCAATTCAGAAACCATAGCATTTCTGAATGCTATTAAAAGTGAATTCCAGATTTTAGTGTATTTCCAGCAAATAAATAACTTCATTTTAAACTCTTTAAATATTTTAAAAATCATAATTTAACATTAAAAATGTTCATGAACATATCATTAAACATATTGATTTTTATAAAACCAATTTCTTATAAATAAATCCAAATTTCAATAATTCCACTTATTAGTTCAAGTGTATAATTTCCTTTTCCTCACTTTCAACAAGTAAACTTAACACTTCAAATTTAAATTACCATTTCACAAATTTAAATTTCCAATTTATTTAATTAATTTAAACCTTTAATTAAAACCAAATTTACATTTTCCAATCAAGTTATATTTTAAAATTACAATTTAAACATTCATTTATTTAACCACTTAAATTCATAGAAAAATCAATAATACTTTAATAAATCACTTAAATTCAAATTTAAATCAAATTATCATATTTACAATTTTTCAAATATAATTAAAGTTCTATTTTTATTCATATAAGTTAAATATCATTTTTAACCAAAATTCCAAATTCCAAACTTAAGTTATATTTCAATAATCCAATTTAACCATTCATAAATTATAATTTTAACTCATAGAAAAATCATAATTTCTTTATTTTAAAACATTTCAAAATCTATTTAAATAAAATTTCATAAATTTATATTTTTAAAATACTTAAAAATATCCAAAACACTTTATAAAATAACCACGGGTCTGTATATATAGTTTTCTAACCTATGTCAAGTGATACGGATATGTATCATTTCAATCCGCAGTTTAAAAAGAAAAATCCAGGTTCTATCATTTCAAACCCGCAATCCCAAGTTAAATAAAATAAATAAAAATCGTTCAGGCCTATCATTTCAGCCCATAATGATTTTTCCCTATTCTAAAGTCCATTCGGGTATGTATCATTTCAACCCATAGTGAATCTAATCTACAAGGAACATGCAGTGTGATAAACATATATAAATGAACAGAATATCATCATATAACAGTAACAGATAAGATGACAGGTAAATTAACAATTTAACATCATATATAAATGATCATAGGCAGTTATAACATCACATAATAGGTCTACACATTCAAATGGTGTCGATTCACATTTGTATAAGTATAAATGTCTTGTGATATTTACTCACCTTTTTAAAGCAGAAGACAACAATTCAAACACAAAGATCAAACTCCGGAAAACACAAGAGGCATGACAAAGCACGATCCAAACATGAGTGATAGGAGAGCTAAGATTTCAACTTATGTACACAAATAAATACAAAATACATAAGTATATTTAATACAAAAGATTAGATGAAATAAACAATGAAAATGATTGAGATAAGATGGAATAACCTTGCTCTATCTTATGCAAGTGGTGATGGAGGTGGTGATGGGGTTAGCAATAGGAGGTAGAGGCCGAGCCTATTCATGAAGGAAACAAAGAAAGAAAAAGAAGAAAGAAAAAAAAAGAAGAGGAAGAAGAAGCCATGGTTATTTAGATCTATAAATTTTTTTCTCTTAGGAAATAAAATGAGAATGAGATGTGAGATGAGAATATTTGTACGTGATTTGTAAGAGTAATAGGCGGCTAGGGTTATGGAAAAAACATCTACGAGAATAAATGGTAAGAAAATAATAAAGGGGATTTAATTCCTATTTAATAAAAGAAACGTATGCAAAGATCTTTAAATCAGAAGAGTCAAACGAGGAAGGAAATGTTGGGAAATATTTTACGCGAAATTTGATGGGAGTAATACATGGCTAAGCAAATGGTAAACGGCTAAATCAATAAAGAGGCAAGGCAATTTAAGGTAGGAGTTTTAATGGTTTGGGAAATAAAAAGGCAACAAATAACTTGATGTATTTATTAATTTTTTTCCTTTGTTTGCATGCAACGAAAAGAGGAGTTTGAGGAACAATACGTACGTGAATTATGAGAAGAATTCATGGTTAATGAACGTGGGAAGTAATTGGCTATGCAAATGGAAAGGCAAGGGAAAAGAAAAAGGCAACAAATAAACAAACAAGTAACCTATATCTCTTGCAATTTCTAAGCTATTATTAAAAAGAAAACTAATCAAAAATCAAATGAATATATTTGTAGTTTATACAAAAAAAAAGTTAGGGAAATAAACATAGGAAAATAAATAAATAAATATAATATAGAAACCATTTAAATCCAAACCCAAATCAATATATCATTTATTCCTAAATGCAAATGAAAAGGACAGTGTTTAAACAATGAAACGTATGCCTCTTAAATTTCTCCAAGCCATATATTTGCATACATTTCTTTCTAGAAATGAAATGTGAAGTAAATGTGTACGTGAATTATGAAGTGGTGTGGATGGCAAGAAAAGATTTGAACGACTAAAGAGGAGTAAATGATAGGAAAACAAAAAGGCTAGGAAATAAAAGGCAACAAATAAGGAGAAAGAAATCCACATATATATAAAATTCTTAATGCAATTGAAAAGAGGATATTTTGAGATGTTTGTACGTGATTAATAAGAGCAATTCATGGCTATAAATGATGAATGGCTAGGGTAAGTAATAAAGAGGGTAGGTAAATAAAAGGCAAGCAAAAAAAACAAAAATGTAACGCATGTCTCCTTGATTTCTTCCAAGCCATTTATGAAAAAAATATACACACAAGTAAAATCCAATAAATAAAGTTTAGATAAAAAAAATAAATAAATAAGAATAACATAGAAAATAAAAATATTGAAATGAACATAGAAAAATAGAAATTGAAATACAGAAAATAACTACGTGTAAAACGCTGTAATTTATCTAATTTAAAAAGCATAACTCAGAATTTAACGAAACGAAAAGCAAAATAGATATCATAAATATATCCTGCTTCAAAGAAAAAGATTAAAATTTAAGAATTCAAATTTTTTAAAAATTTGAACTAAAAATTCAAATTTTGACCAAAATAATTTTTTTTCAATAATTGTTTATTTATTGCATTTGGAAAATAAATTACAACAAATTCAAAACTTACATTGGAAAAATTCACTTTTAATTGATTTAAAAGTCAAAATTTCAAACAAAAATTTCATTAAAAATGTTCACAAAATTATGGGTTGTTACAGAATGAAATTAATTAAAGGTTAATTACTTAATGTAATTTATAAAGGATTATTACTTAATGTAATTAAGGGATAATTACTTAATGTGATTACTTAAAGAATAATTAATTAATTAATTAAAAAGAGGTTAATTAATTTATGATTGAAGGATAATTGATTAATGATTAAAGGTTAATTAATCAAGTGATTATAGGATAATTGCTTAATGTAAGTAATTAAAGGGTTAATTTATTAATGTTATTAACTCGAAGTTAATTAATTAATTTAGGGATAATTAATTAATGTAAGTAATTAAGGATTGATTTATTATTTTCATTAATTAAGTAAAATAATAACAAATGGTTTGTAATTTGTTAATTAAGCAGGATCAGATAATGAATTCATAAGTAATTGATTCATTTTGAGTTGATTAAATCAACTATAATTATGGGATTAATTAATCTTGCTTATGATTGATAAACTTGAATTGAATGCCATGGTTTGTTTGAATATCTCTGATAGGTAATTTGTGATGCACTGTGATATGAATTGTTTTGGATTGAGCTGTAATAAATTGTGTGTTATTTATCTATGATGAATTTACATATTTATTTGTGAATGGAAGATAAGCGCTATAGGATTATACCGCTTATTGATATTGTTGTGCCTGGATTTATGATGGATGGATTATATTGGTTGTGATATTTTATTGTTGCCTGTAAAACCCCTGGACAGGACACACACACAAATATGGATTTCACAGGAAATTGGTTAAGTCATGGATATTTTGAAAATGTTGAAAGAAATTTAAAGTTGAATTTTGAATCCAAAATGGTTTGGAAGTGAAATTGGGTTAATATGAAAAGCTTTTGAAAGGGAAGTTTTGAGATTAAAATGATTTTGAATTTGAATTCAGAGATTAAAATTGAATTCTATATTTATAAATAAGTTTAAAGTTTGAGATTTCTTCCAACATTCTTATTTATAATTTAATTTGATTTCTGGAAATGTTGGACTTAAAAGATGAATTTTGAGAAATAATAATATTTTAGTTATTAAAAGGAGACTATGGTTTACAAAGGGTTATACAGGGTATATAATGTATATATATGGATTTTAAACCATTTTTAAAGTATTTTAAAAGAATTATTTTGGAATTTAAATTTAACTCAAATAGAACTTGCCGAGGTTAAGGCAGTTCACTGATTTTCCGGTTGTATACTTTAAAAGGCTATAAACTAGGCAAATTTAATCGGATTTTTCCGAAATGAAAAACCTTTGTTTTCAAATGATACTAGCTTTCATATAAAGGAAGAATTCTCAGTTTTGTTCAATGGATTTTCCAAGTTATTGGTAAATCAAATTTGAAAAGGAAATAGTTTTGAAAGCTATGAATGAACTTTTTTTAAAGATATGGCGAACCTTGTTTTCAAATTGAAAAGGATCTTAAAGGTGAATCTTTTTGTTTAAAGGATTAAAAATGGAAAATTTGTTTAAACCATTCAAAAGGAAAGGTTTTGGGAAATAAGGGCTGTGACTTAACTAAGATCCAAATGTATCCATAAGTTTTGAAAATAAGCGCTCATTGTTCAGATTAGCCGGGAGAGGACGTTAAGTCATAAAACCCATTCCGAATAATGATACAACGGAATGGAATTACCATAACTGACCCGTAGTTTATTGTTCCCCTTTCTAAACTCTGGGTGCCCAAAATTTTTCACACGGGCAGCCTAGAGTCAGGTTATCAGTAGGTTGTGAAGCTAGTTCAGATAGTAGATGTAGATTTGAAGTCTTTGGATCTAGAAGTCTATAGATCGTGGACTGCACCGAGTTTGCTATAAGTTCAGCATGATAGGGTTTCGAGCTTTTTGGATTGGTCTTTGGAGTTTTGGAAATGAAGATGCAATTATTGGATTCTATCTCTCTCTCTTGAAGACTATATTGAAATTATCTTATTCCGCTATTGCTTTTGCGCTGTTGATGCTGTATTCCATTGTGGTGTTGTATTGTATATTAGCTCTGATGTTGGGCATTTGTTGTAGAATGTTGTAGTTCAATGTTGTATCCATTTGGTGTATCAATAAAATTATCATTTTGTTTCCGCTGTGTTTTTATAATCTAATGTGTAATAGCTCCAGTGATACGGACTTTAACGTTTGAATCTCTGGCATTTGAATACGGGTGATGTATTGGATGCCGATTTTCGAAGGCTGAAGTGCGGGTCGTCACAACTTTTAATCACATTTATAAGTTATTTGTCTACAGACAAATGTTCTGAATACTTACACAACACTAATTTTATCCAATTACAATTTATTACACATTATTGCATTAATTTATATAACATTTAAATTATCAGTTACCCTTTTAATTCAACAATCAATTAATACACACATTATTACAATAAATTTATAGTCTATAACAAATTTAAATTTTTAATCATTTCAATTAATTTGAATTACATGTAAAGCAGTTATCAATTTTCTTAAATTAATACTATTACATTTCATGTCTAGTTATATTCCACCTACATCTCCTATGATATTATTATATGTTGAAGTAAAGATTTGCCTAGTATTTTTTGCATATGTTTTAAATTAGTATGTATACTAACATATACTGGGATTTTTGAAAAACATTTCAAAATTAACAAGTGCGCCATTCCTATGTAAACCTATCCCTATTAATCGGGTTACCTAAACTATGATACCAAATGTAACAATCCACTTCGAAACGGACCCAAATTCCAACTCAAAAAAATCCCATCGAAACTTAAACCCATTCCAAAGCTGGTAGTTGGTTGGTATTAATAATAATACAGATCTATTTATCTACACATTCAGAATCAGACAGTGGAAGGATAAAGTATAATAATAAAAACAATGCACATTTTATTCCAATTTCAAAACTTCATTCAAAACCATCACAAAAAATATCCATAATGCCAAAACCCAATAATAACTGTAACATACCAATGATACAATATTCCAAAATTACAACATTGTTTTTGTTTCATGGATACATCAAAAATTATAGAAAATAACAATCAAATAATTAGACTGCTGCCGGAAGTCTTATTAATGTTTTTGCCTGTAGTATCGCCCATTTTAACTTGTATTGTAATGAGGAGGGTGTCGGTGCAACATATGTCTGGTGAACAAAAATCTCGAGCTTTACTATATTAGTAATTGGGTAGCATAATTGAAATAGGAATATGTCTTACTTATTCTACCAACATCATAAGTCTTTTAAAATATAGTCCCAAAGGCTTTTCTCAAACATAAATAAATAGGCTTTCCAAACATAAGCTCATAGTCAACTTATTATCATCCCAATTACCAATATCTACCATTGTTAACCCCTTTCTGAATGACGACTCAATTACTCAAGGAAAGCAAGCGACCTAATGAGTTAAAAAGCAAGAGACCTAACGAGTTAAAAAGCAAGCGACCTAACGAGTTAAAAGGCAAGCGATCCAGCGATCTAAGCAAGCAGCGAGTTAACATGAATGCAACTTAACGACCTAAGCGACCTAGCAGATGAACGACCTAAGCGACCTAGCAGATGAACGACCTAAGCGACCTAGCAAGCTAACGACCTAGCGAGCTACAAGCCTCATATCCTTATGTCGCTTGGTTATAGGTCGAACCAGCACTAGATCGCTGCTACTCCTCAGCCCAGCCTAGGTCGCTCCACTTGATACCTCGACATGTTTAAGTCGCCTACTATTCTCCCATAGGTCGCTACGACCTACCAGCCCGCTCAGTTGACCAAGTGCAACCTTGATAAGCCATAACCCATGCTTCCTAGGTCGCTCACGACCTACGACCTAACCTTAGGTCGCCCACGACCTACGACCTAACCTTAGGTCGCCCACGACCTACGACTTAGCCCAGAAATTCCCTATAAATACTGCGCCTGCTCCAACTAAGGATGGACTTTCCGAATCATTTCTGGAACTCCGACACTCTGCTGTTTTCTCGACTCATCCAACACTTCAAGCACTCCAAACACCGAAGACGCTTCAACAAACTTTTGGAAGAGATCTAACACATTCAACATAGATATGAAAAGCTCTCCTCCATCCAAGTTCTAGCTACTCGTCTTAAGTGTGTTGTATTCAAAGTTCATTGTAAAGAGTTGTAATCGAATCAGCAATAAAGAAGCTTAAAGTGGACGTAGGCTTGACTTTAAGCCAAACCACTATAAAAACCATTGTCTTTTTACTGCTTTTAGATCATTTTCTGCTGATCTCTAGTTCCCATACCAACGGGTGGTGCTTTCACTTTATATCTACTTACACTAGGGTGTTAGCATTCAATTTTGACGTTAACAATTTTGGTGCTTTCATTGAGAACCCAACTCAGGATTACTTTCATCATTGCTTCGCAAAAATTTGTTGAAAGAATTTCTCTCAAAACCAGAAGTCTATCTGAGATTATGGCTCTTGGAAGAAAGCGCAAATCTGTGAGATTCAGTGATGCTCATGATAATACCGCCACTTCTCCCTCATCAAGTCAGGCGGCCCCTAGTGCCGAAATCACAAGGGCAGAGTTAGATGCTGTAGTGTCTGGATTATATCAGAAGATGGAGGCCCAGAACACTTTGATGCTGGATAGGTTAAATGCTTTGTTCGGAGCTAACCGTCAACCAGAGAATAATGAGGAAAACTTTGCTGATGCTGTTCATAATTCTGAAGGGAGGGATATTCCTCAAAGGGCAGCCGGCGCCGTCGAAGGGGCATCTCCCCAAGCTGGAGGATCAGGGCCGCAGCCAATTCTCCGTGAACGTTTGCCCAGGAAAACTTCCGATAAAATGGCTGACGTCTACTCCGCGGAGCCTCTAAACAATGAGGAATACCTCTCAGGCATGATTCGACAAATCATGAAAGAGAGCATGCAAAGGGATGAGGACGAAAACGACAGGGGGTTTGCTCCAAGCAAGACTCCATTCACCGAAAGGATCTTGAAGGTGGAATTTCCAAAGAAGTTTGTTCCCCCTACCATTCCAGCTTATCGAGGGGACAAGCGACCCCAATCAATTCTTGTACAAGTATGACTGGCACATGATGGATGCCAAGGCGACAGATGAGATTAAATGCCGGTACTTTCCGGTATACTTGGAAGGAGTGGCCCTACTCTGGTTTACAAAGCTGCTAGTCCGATCTGTAGACCAGTTCTTCGATTTAACTCGAAAATTCAAAGAGCAATTCAGGTTGTATGCTTCAAAAGCCAAGGACATAATTTCACTGTCTAGCCTGGAACAGAATCCTGGAGAATCTATCAGGTCTTTCTTAAATTGCTTTAACATAGCCTTTGCCGAAGTCGATAATGCAGAGCAATGGATGGTTTTGACTTACCTGATGAGGGCTATCGACAAATCGAGTGAATTTGGAAAATGGCTGAAGATGAAGGAGCCGAATTTTCTTGAGAAATTTTACAAGAAAACCGATGAGTTCATGCGCTTGGAAAATCTTCCTGCGTCAGTGAAAGTGGTGTTGACAGGGGTGGAGAATAACACTCCTGCTTCTACTGAGAAGGAATCCGGAGGTCAAAAGAGGAAGAATAATGATAGGAAGAAGCAGAAGGATGTGAAGAAACCTTGCTTCTATAAGCCTTCAGATTTTACCCCTTTAATCGATACGCCGGAGAATATCTTCTTCGCCACCAACACCAAAGATGCCGTTGAATATCCTAAACCACCTGTGTTAAAGCTTGGGAAAAAAGCTATTCAAAATGGGAGGTTTTGTCGGTTTCATAATCAACCCGACCATGATACTAATGAGTGTCACCATTTGAAGAGCTTGATTGAAGAACTGCTGAGGCAAAACAAGCTGCAACAATATGTTAAGAGAAATAGGAGTGACCCGGCTTCGTCTACTCAGGGGCAGCAACTTCATGCTCACCCATCTGGCTCAGGTGAGAAGACTACCGCACATGAGCCAGAGAGGCCTGTTGTTAATGTGATCACAGGAGGCCCACACCCAACGGGCAGAAGCTGGGGTGAGATGAAAAGATATGCTCGTGCTCTAAAATATGCCCCAGGAGAAGAGGATGTTTTTGTTTTGGAAGATACTGCACCCTTGAAACAGCAAAAAACTTTTAATGATGACATTGTGTTCAGGGCTAGGGACTCTATGGGTCTTGAAGTTCCCACCATGGATCCCTTGGTCATTTCTACAGGTATCAGACCAGCTATTGTGAGACGAGTGCTTGTTGATTGCGGTGCCTCTTGCAATATACTCTTCAAGAAGACATTCGATCAAATGAAGATTCCAATGGCTGATGTTCAGGCTTCATCGCAAAAGATTGTTGGGTTTACTGGGGAACAAAAGCAGCCAATTGGAACTGTTGTTTTGTTTGTAGAACTTGGAGAGGGGCAGAAAAAAGTGGTTCGAAAGTAGACTTTTGTGATTGTTGACGGATTCTCTGCCTACAATGCCTTCTTAGGCCGGCCAACTCTAGCTGCATTCAAGGCCATTCTCGCCCCGTGGTGCCTAACTATGAAATTTCCCACGGATAATGGTGTTGGTGTTATTAAAGGGGATCAAAATGCTGGGCGGGAATGTTATCTTATAGAGCTTCGGGAGGCAAGGAAGAGAGAGATGGGAAAAGATGCGGCAGCTCCGCTCCGCATCAAAAAACCAACCTTGTAGCAATTACAGGTTGGACCCTGCACTGGCGAGCATAGCGGTGTACGAAAATAAATGGATCCCAGAAAATCCAGTGCAGGGGAGAATAGAGTGGTGCCGGTGGAAGTAACGGTGCCAGTATCTGTTGACCTGAAAGACCCAAACAAGGTGCTGAATGTGGGTTCGCAACTCAGTGTAGCAGTTCAAAATATGTTAATATCATTCTTGAAAGCAAATCTGGATGTATTCGCTTGGAGTCACGCCGATATGTGTGGAATATCTCCGGAAATTGCAGTACATACTTTGAACATTGATCCGAAATTCACGCCCGTGAAGCAGAAAAGAAGAACCCAGGGTCCTGAAAGGTCTGCAGCATTGAAAGAAGAAGTAGATCGGCTCATGGAGAATGACTTCATCAGAGAGTCCACTTATCCAAATTGGGTTTCAAATCCGGTGCTAGTTAAAAAAGCAAATGGAAAGTGGAGAGTATGCATCGACTTTTCAGACTTAAACAAAGCCTGCCCCAAAGACTGCTTCCCATTGCCTAGGATTGATCAATTGGTGGATGGAACAGCCGGGTATGAATTGCTGTCTTTTATGGATGCTTACTCCGGATATAACCAGATTATGATGCATGAGCCAGATCAGGAAGACACAAGCTTCATCACCGATGTTGGTCTTTACTGTTACAAAGTCATGCCCTTCTGACTGAAGAATGCAGGGGCAACTTACCAAAGACTTGTTAATGCAATGTTCAAACCACAGATTGGCAAAACTATGGAAATTTATGTTGATGATATGTTGGTGAAGTCAAGGAAAGCAGTTGACCATATGGATCACTTAGCAAAAATGTTCGCAATCCTCCGAAAGTATGGAATGAAGCTTAATCCTTTGAAATGTTTATTCGGAGTAGAGTCCGGGAAATTCTTGGGATTTATTGTGAGCGCTAGGGGCATTGAAGCTAATCCTGCTAAAATTACTGCTTTGAGAGAAGTCAAAGCCCCTAGGACGAAGAAGGAATTGCAAAGCCTCAATGGGAAAGTCGCTGCTTTGAGTCGGTTTATTTTCAAGGCCACTGATAAATGCATTACCTTCTTTGACGCTCTAAAGAAAGGAAAGAAAAACTTTGAATGGACTCCTGAATGCCAGAAAGCTTTCAATGAACTGATCCGTCACATGGAAACGTTTCATCTCATGCTCTTAGTGCAGCATTAGTACGGGAAGATGTAAATGTTCTGCGCCCGGTCTATTACATCAGCAAAAGGTTCACTGGGGCAGAAATGAATTATTCAAAGCTAGAAAAGCTCGCCTATTGTCTGCTGATTGCTTCCAGAAAGTTGAGGCCATATTTTCAAGCTTATCCTATCAAAGTCCTCACTAATCAGCCTCTAAAGCAAGTCCTATTTCACCCTGAAACTTCGGGTCGTCTTCTGAAGTGGAATATTGAACTTAGCCAATATGATATCACATACCATCCCCGAAGAGCAATCAATGGACAAGCTTTAGCAGATTTCATCGCTGAGTACACAGATAAGGGTGACAGTAAGGAAGAAGTTATGGATGACATCCTAATCAGATGGAAGTTATATGTTGATGGCGCAAGAAATGACTATTGTTCCGGAGCTGGGGTTGTGCTTGAAACCCCCGAAGGGCGATCGTTATGCTACGCATTGAGATTGGAATTTCCTTCGAGAAACAATGAAGCAGAATATGAAGCTCTTATTGCCGGCTTGAAGATAGCCAAAGAACTGAACATCAAAGTGTTGCAGGTCTTCAGTGACTCCCAGCTTATTGTATGCCAAGTCAAGAAAGAGTTTCAAGCTAAAGAGGAAATCTGCCTGCTTACTTGTCAAAGGCCTGTGAGCTTCTCGATGATTTCGATCATTATACAATAAGCCATATACCTCGGGAAGAGAACATGAAGGCAGATTCTCTCGCAAAATATTCCAGTTCTGTCGAAGCTCAATCATTGGGGTTGGTCCCTGTAGAAGTCTTGTCAGCTCCAAGCACTGATGAGATGGATATCGACTGGATCATGACTATATCCCAAGAGCAGGAGACGTGGATGACCCCGATCAAGGAATATCTGCTCAATGGTTCCCTGCCAAAAAATTCAAAAGAGCGCCGGAAACTGTTAAGAAAAGCATCAAGATATGTCATTCAGGATGACCGGTTATACAGACGGGGATTCTCAATGCCATTACTACGATGTGTAACCAAGGAAGAAGCTAAGACAATTTTAGCTGAGGTGCACGGAGGAGAATGCGGGGATTATTCAGGTGGCAAAACTCTAGCAAAGAAAGTTCTCCGATATGGGTATTTCTGGCCAGATATTAATCGAGATGCCGCTATCTACTCCCGAAAGTGTGACAAGTGCCAGAAATTTGCAAAAATCCTAAGAGCGCCTTCTACTGAGCTAACACAGATGGTCAGTCCATGGCCATTCGCCATTTGGGGGATAGATCTAATCGGGCCTTTGCCGGTCGCCAAATCTGGAATCAAATATGCTATTGTTGCTGTTGATTATTTCACTAAATGGGCTGAAGCTGAACCTTTGGCTACTATTGCCTCTAAAAAGATGATAAATTTCATGACTAAAAATATCATTTGCAGGTATGGTGTGCCGCAGAAGATAATCACAGACAATGGTACCCAATTCGAAAGCAAAGAATTCCAGGACTTTTGCAAGCAATTCAAGATCAGCAAAAGCTTCTCAGCAGTGGCTCATCCGCAGGCAAACGGGCAAATGGAAGCAGTGAACAAAATTATCAAATCAACCATCAAAAAACAGCTGGAAAAAGCGAAAGGTGGTTGGGTCGACAAGCTGCCACTTGCACTATGGGCGTACAGAACCACCCACAAAACTGCGACTGGGCACACTCCATTTTCATTAGCATACGGATCAGAAGCAATGATTTCAGTGGAAATAGAGGTCCCTTCACACTGAAGAATTCATTTCAACCAAGCTGAGAATGAAAAACTGCAACTTGAAGCACTTGACTTTCTTGATGAAAGAAGGGAAGAAGCTAGGCTCAGAGTTGCGGCCCATCAGCAAAGGATAGCCAGGCACTTCAATTCTAAAGTTCGCCAACGCAGCTTCGAAATTGGAGATCTAGTCTTGAAAAGGGTCATGACAGCAACAGGAGTGTTTGGGCCAAACTGGGAAGGGCCATATGTTATAGGCAAAATTATTCTTGATGGCACTTTCATACTCACAACTGTTGACGGAGATCCAATTCCTAGAGCCAGGAATAGCTATCACTTACGTCCATATTTTACTTAAAATCCATGCTTAAATTTGTAAAATGATTATGGATGTATCATTATTGTATTATAAGCCATTGTAAAATCAGTGCAAGTCGATAATAAGAACTATAAAGTGGATGTAGGCCCAATTCTTGGCCGAACCACTATAAATCTTGTGTTCTCTACTATTATAAAATGCCTGTTTCATTTCGATGTGTAAAAACCTTAAATGTATTACTAAAGTGTCGATTTAATATTGTAGGCCATTAAAAACAAAGCTTACCCATCGCAAGGCCAAGCGACCCCTATAAATCACTCAGTAAACAAATGTCAAGCCACAAAAATTCCAGATTCAAGTCCTACATAAGAAGTGCTTCATGCAAACAGTTGGTGATTCCACCGGAGGGGCACCTCCCTAACGTGGAGGCTCCAGGCCCTTACTAACCTGATTACGATCGCGTGTACAAACGGATATCCGGTCGGATAGCTTGCGTCTACCCCGTGGAATCACTTAACAGTGAAGTACGCTTCTTTGCAAAAGAAAGGAACATGCGCTTGGAAATGATAACAGGGAGCTGCTGATGAGCAGATGACGAAAAGACATGGGCGAGCAGACACAAAAGCAGTCGAAATGAAGTCTTGCCTCTCAACAAAAAGGTTGGTGGAACCACCGAAGGGGCATCTTCCTAAAACGAAGGCACCAGGCCCTTGCTAAACTGATTGTGATCGTTTGTACAAATGAACATCCGGTTGGATAGCTTGCGTCTTCCCCGTGGATCCACTTGACCGTGAGACGCAACCTTCCTGGCAAACCAATCAACAAAAGCCCTCTTCGGAGGCACAAGACCTCTTCGGAGGCACAACTCTTAGGAGGATAAAGACCTCTTCGGAGGCACAAGCCCTCTTCGGAGGCACGCCGAAAAATGAAAGCGCTCTTCTCAACAAAAAGGTTGGTGGAACCACCGGAGGGGCACCTTCCCAAGTGGAAGGCACATGGCCCTTGTTAACTGGTTGCGATCGTTTGTGCGAACGAACATCCAATTAAGTAACTTACGTCCGCCTCGTGGATCCATTTAACTATGAGAAAGTAACTTCCAGGTAATCAAATAAAGACCTCTTCAAAGGCATAAGACCTCTCCCGAGGCACCACAAGTCCTCTTTAGAGGCACAAGCCTTCACCAAAGGCGCACGCTGCCCTCTTCGGAGGCAGAAGACCTTTCCCGAGGCACCACAGGACCTCTTCGGAGGCACAAGACCTCTTTGGAGGCACAAGACCTCTTCGGAGGCACAACTCTTTGGAGGAGCCCTCTCCGGAGGCAAAAGACCTCTAACGAGGCACAAGCCCTCTTCGGAGGCACAACTCTTCGGAGGAGCCCTCTCTGGAGGCAAAAGACCTCTAACGAGGCACAAGCCCTCTTCGGAGGCACAACTCTTCGGAGGAGCCCTCTAAAGAGGCTCGTCCAAAAAATAAAAGTTTTCTTCAGAAGCCCGCTTCACTACAAAGAGCAATCCACTTCTTAGAAAATAAAAGTGGCCATCTTTGAAAGTTGAAGTGTGTTAACTTTTCTAAAAAGAAAAGAAAAAGAAGAAAACTTCTCCAATACAAAGCATACTCTATTAGAGAAGAATAATAATTCCTCAAAAATGGAAGACTTGTTCTCTAAAGTAAGAGTATAAGTCTCCTCAAAATGGAGAAGATTGTAGTTAGCCGTGGTATGGGGGCAATATAGCTAAATTAATACAAGCAACGCTTAACCAACATACCACTAACTCACTGCAATATCATACAAAGAAACTTGTGCAGAAACAAGGAATAAATGTATTCACAAATACAAACAAGAAATTGTACAAGTAAAAAGAATCATTTTATTCCATACTATAAAAAAAATTGTACATGTGCAGGTTTCAAAAAACGGGGGCCGGTACCCGCACAATCTCCGGTCGATACAAGTCTTTAGACAAAAAATCAAAATAGCAAGACAACAAAGATAGAACCAAACTCAGGTCTTCTTCTTCCCACCGCCTTTGGAGCCTTCGCCTGGATTAATGGCTAACTTCGCAAGCCGGCCTGGACGAGTTGTGGAAGAAGAAGAAAGAGGTGCAACTGGGTCTACTTCCACTTTCTCTTCACCTGCAGAAGTGCTTTTCTTCTTCTTCCTTGAAATCACGCGCTTCCCCTTCTTTTTTGAAGAAGATTCGCTGCCCGGAGTAATAAGTTCAGATAGCTTTGTGTCGTCAGCATAAAGTTTCTCCAGGGTCCTCTCGCTCTCCTCAAGTTCTTCTGCCTTCTTCTCTTGCGAAGCAGTCGGATCATCCAAGTCATGAAGAGCCTCTATTTTTTCTACTTGCGACCCCGGTTGAGAAGCAGAAGGGGGAGTTACTTGAAGAGGCAAAGGAGCAGCAGCTGGGGGAGGCGAAGCTAGTACAGCACTTGTTGTTTTTGCTACAGAAGAAGAAAAGTTAAAAACATCAGTATTTCCCGCAAAGAGAGGAGATAGTGGCACATCAAGACTTAAGTAATAGGCAAAAAGTTCATCGAGCTCATGCGAAGCAAACGAGCAGTCCACTTGAGCCAGATCTGAATTGAAGTTACCTGGAGAGCTTGGTTTGATCACATCAATTTCAAAGTTTTCGGCTTCAATGTCGTCCTGGGCCTTCTCCTCGACTTGAATAGTGGGGGGTTTTAATTTCGGCTTTTGCAGGAGGTGGAGAATGAGAACTAGAGCCAATGGTATCAGGGTCGACCGAAGCCGAAGGACGAGCGGGGTTGGTTAAAGGCGCCTTCTCCAAACGCTCTCCTCCTACTACTTTGGCTCGCTCCCTAGCAAGCTGTTCTTTCCCTCTAGCAAGGGCAGCACGACCATTGTCGTCCAAATGACAAGCCTCTAGATCCTCCTACGCATAGCCCGTATCTTTATACATGTCAATTATTGCCTCCCATACTTCGGCCAAAGTGATCTCGTACTTCGGGCCCAAGAAAGAGAGACTGCCTTTCCCTAAGACACTAAGAACATAAAACTCAAAAAGAATGGAGCTGATGTTGGCCTTGGTTGTTTCATGTGACGCTTCAGCAGCCGCTCTTCCAGCAACGCCTCATCACGCTCCTTTTCGGCTTTTAAAAGTTGAGCTTTTAACATAGTAATCTCCAAGTCTTGGGAGCTGACTTTTTCCCGCAACTGGATAGTATCGTTGCGGTATTTTTCAACAACATGTTGTTCCGCCTCGAGTTTGATCTCGGCATCTCTCTGAGCAACATGTGCATCTCTCACTTGCTTTTGATAAACCTCTTCCTTTTGAGAATAGGAAACGGAAGAGGTAGCAAGGTCCTCGTTAAGTTTCTCAACTTCAGCCTTAAGTCTCTCGTTGTCATCGGCGATGCTCTTCATTTCTGCATCGTGCTGATCAAGAATCTTATGCCATTCAGACTTATCATTTTCCATAGTCAGCATAGCCTTTTGATATCAAGCTTTATAGCATCAAGATTTCGCAGCATGGCTTGTTTGTCGATCGGAACCAAATCAAGATCAAAACGCACTCCTTTTAAGCACTAGTGTGGAAATCGACTTTGAAGAGTAGTCAGAGCCTTTTCAACCTGATATGATGGCTTGTTAAGGATCGTCTGAATATCAGTTCTTTTGAGGGCAGGAGAGCTGGAAGGAATTTCTAAAGAGATGGGAGCAGCGGGCTTTTCAGAAATTGCAGACGTAGGCCTTTCGCTAAGCCTGGCCCGCTTGCTTGAATCTTCAACAACATGACTCTTCCCTTTATCATCATGAGATTTTCTTTTGTAGGAGTCATCACCTCTTGGAGAAGAGTCATGTCGTTCATCTCTTCTCCCGTAGCGCTCCTCATAGGCCCTCCTTTCTTGAGCTTTTCTGGCTGCTCTTTCTTCATCAGTCTCCCTAGGAGCAGGGGGATGGCATCTTGGATCGTAGTAGTCATGCCTCCCGTAACGCAGAAAGTCATCATAATACGAGCCACTGCGTCCCTTTGGAGAACCTGAAAACGAAAAAGAGATAGAACTTAGAAATCTCCAAAAAAGGAAGCTAAGTGTGAATAAGAGCTAAAAATCCTAAGTGTGTGTGATGTGTGGACTACATGCGTCGAGCTACAAACCACTCTTCGGCTTAGGAGTGATATCGGTTTTTGCGGTTGGCGTCAACTCTTGGGTTAACGAAATCAGTCGTAAAGCAGATGTCACTTCGATCGCTGGAGATGCAACTTTAGTGTTGGCGGTGTCATCTTTAAAAAGCTCGCGTGAAGTCACCAATAAGTCGCTTAGCTCACCAAAAATGTCTTCACCGCCATGCCCAACAGAACTTTCTTTTTTAGCCTCTTCATCAGCTGCCTTCTCGGGGCGTTGAGGAGGTTCCTCTTCTTCGATAACCGTGGGAAGCATAAACTTTCCAGATGACCCCGTGACATCAGCAGGGGTGGAACATTTCACTAATGAAGCTTCTACAATAGGTTCCTTCGGTGCGATTTCTTCTACAGAAATCGGAGCATCTAATGTTTCTGCTTGGGAACCGGGGGCATCATGAAGCTGAGTAGACCGAGAAGGATGTAGAAGTCCGAATTGGTGCAGAAACTCATCTTTTAGCAAGAATTTGATGCTTCTCTCCTCAACTGCCACAGCGCTTAGTCTTTCAAGAGTTGGCTTGTGGCTAGAGTCTTTACAAAGAGGAGGGAACGTTGTAAAAGTAAAGAATGAAGTTAGCACTTGACAACTTGGATTTCGAAAAGCTCAGAAATGGAAAGAATAAAGATAAACAATCTTACTTCCTACTCTCCAAATGGCATAGAATCCCGGGGGACAGCGGACGAAGAAGAATTGGTTCAAGAATCCATGGGCGCTTTCGGGAAGATCAATCATCAGTCTACGGTTCCAAGCGCTCCTCACAAGTGTGATAGAAGGGTGATCTTTGTTTTTCGCAAAAGTGCACAAGTAACAAATCTCTTCGAAGTTCGGAAGGCGGTCAAGTGTCCTCCTGAACAATACATACAATCCCATCAAGATGGCGTAGCCATTGGGGTGCAGCTGGAAGGGAGAGATAGTTAATCGAAGAAGAAGCCGTCGAAGAAAATCATTATAGGGAGGAATAGCTCCACTCAAGCACATCTGACGATTAACTGCGACAAAACCAAGAGGTGGCCTGTCAGCAGTATCATTTACCCCAGGAAGCAAAGTGTCCGTTTCGGCAATACCAAACTGAATACATAATTGACTGAACGCCCGTTGATTCAAAGTGGTTGAAATTCTTTCTGGAGGGCTATCCAAGAGATTAGCTATGGGGAAGACTTCTTCAGCTTGTCCAACTGTCTCTTCTTGTTGAAAAGTCATTCTACACAACGAACTGGACATTCAAATATGAAGGTGCACGTTTCCTAAAAGTGTGAAGTGTTGTGCAAAACTAATAAAATAACAAGCAGATGTAACTGGAATCAAACTAGTTGACGCTTATAGATTGTAAATTTTCAGGGCTTCTTATTTTAAAGTATAATTAAGTATAGTGTTGATGCAAACAGATCAGCTTTAGTTGATTATTTTAGCTTTGCTTTAACACTTCACTTGAACTTGTTGACTCACAGCATTTCGTTCACACAGTTCACTTAAGTTGATTATTCTTTATTGACTAATCTGTCATTTGATATGGGCAGTCAATGGCAGTATATTCGCCCTAGTTTTCTGCAAATGTTGTGTTTAACAGGTTGATTAGCTCAAAAGTTAATATAATCTATGAAAAAAGTGCAATAAGTTCAAGCAGTTTATCATGGCAGTTCAAGTTGAAAATTCAGTTAAGCGCTGTCAAATTTTACAAGTGATCAAGTTCAAACGACTTAGCATAGATCAAAGCTTCCTTAAGTCGCTCTGTGCAAGTCATGGGGCTCATCATTCATGCTCTTACGAGTTAAATTTATGTTGCGGGTTAAGGCATAAGGCTTTAAGTCAAGACAAGGCATATTTGCTTAAGTGTTAGCTCGGTCGAATACACCAGCGACCAAAAGGTTAAGACGCAAGAAGTTAAGTCGCCCAGATTGCAGTGCGACCCAAGGATAGGTCGTTAAGAGGGTTATCTTGTCCGAAGAAGTATGCTATGTAAGTTAAGCCGCAAGTTCGAAAGTTGTTCAGCTTCCTTTTAAGTCCCAAGGCTCTTAGGTCGTTCGATTCATTAGGTCGTTCGATTCATTAGGTCGCTAAACTCATTAGATCACTCTAAAAGTAGCTCGGAAATGCCAAACTCTCTCCCACCAAAAAACCCTAAGGCCTGCTCTCCACTCACACGTTGCCACGCGTCCACCACCCTTGCATCACCAGAAGCACCACGGCTTAACCTAAAATCCACTAACCCATTAACCGAATATCCCTTCATCTCCTCCAAGCACCTAAAGCCTCATTGTCTCCTCCAAATTTCTAGAAACCATCGATAGTCTCCACAAATTCAAAATACTCGCCAAACAACTCTGTGAAATCCTAGGCCGATTCAATTTTAAAGCGATTACCAACGATTCAATGGTAATCGAAGGATGAATCAGGAGGTAATCTTATAGCAGGGCAACGAAAACTGTGTGAAAATGGCTATGGAGAAATCAATGGTAAACACAATGGATAAATCATCGGTTTACCTAAGTTTATTGTTGGGAATGATGATCGAAAGCAACAAGGAAGGGAATTTCGCTTTGGAGTTCTTGAGCTCAAATTCGGCAATGGCGGCAAAGTATAGGCAATAAAATGAAGACAACGAAGTAGTTTAACGGCTTATATAGGAGAAAGAGGAGAAGATGAATAGGCGCGTGAGTTAACGAGCTACTTGAGTCGCTCATGACCTAGCAGAGTTAAATCGAAGCACACGACCTATAACATAGGCGTATACTTCGAGGGGCAAATGTTAACCCCTTTTTGAACGACGACTCAATTACTCAAGGAAAGCAAGCGACCTAACGAGTTAAAAAGCGAGCGACCTAAGGAGTTAAAAAGCAAGCGACCTAACGAGTTAAAAGGCAAGCGATCCAGCGATCTAAGCAAGCAGCGAGTTAACATGAATGCGACATAACGACCTAAGCGACCCAGCAGATAAACGACCTAAGCGACCTAGCAGATAAATGACCTAAGCGACCTAGAAGATAAACGACCTAAGCGACCTAGCAAGCTAACGACCTAGCGAGCTACAAGCCTCATATCCTTTTGTCGCTTGGTTATAGGTCGAACCAACACTAGATCGCTGCTACTCCTCAGCCCAGCCTAGGTCGCTCCACTTGATACCTCGACATGTTTAAGTCGCCTTCTATTCTCCCATAGGTTGCTACGACCTACCAGCCCGCTCAGTTGACCAAGTGCAACCTTGATAAGCCATAACCCGTGCTCCCTATGTTGCTCACGACCTACGACCTAACCTTAGGTCGCCCATGACCTACGACCTAACCATAGGTCGCCCACGACCTACGACTTAGTCCAGAAATTCCCTATAAATACTGCACCTGCTCCAACTGAGGAGGGACTTTTTGAATCATTTCTGGAACGCCGACACTCTGCTGTTTTCTCGACTCATCCAACACTTCAAGCACTCTAAACACCGAAGACGCTTCAACGAACTTTTATCTAACACATTCAACATGGAGATGAAAAGCTCTCCTCCATCCAAGTTCTAGGTACTCGTCTTAAGTGTGTTGTAATCAAAGTTCATTGTAAAGATTTGTAATCGAATCAAGAATAAAGAAGCTTAATGTGGACGTAGGCTTGACTTTAAGCCGAACCACTATAAAAACCGTTGTCTTTTTACTGCTTTTAGATCATTTTCTGCTTATCTCTAGTTCACGTACCAATGGGTGGTGCTTTCACTTTATATCTACTTACACCGGGGTGTTAGCATTCAATTTTGACGTTAACAACCATCCATAATGTTCTATCAACTAAGAGGTAGTACTCAAGTCACTTTATACCTTTTCATGGGAATTAGGAAGAATCCGACCACTTAATATCTTCTTTAAGGCAAGTCCACATCATATACTACCAATAGTCCCAACGCCGACTCCTTACTAGTAACTATGTAGCTGACATTGCACAGAATCTCTTCAGCTACTTAAAACTCCTTATGAAGCCGGTCCTTTCCCGAGATATCCTCTACCATGCCTACCACATAAGCCCAACAATTTGCTACTTCATATATAAAGAAGAGGCGGGCCCTCACACAACCACTTATTACCTTCTATCTCTGAAGCAGGTCCTTCGTATTATGACTTGTATCTAATGGTGATGTTTGACATTATCCAATTATTCGTAGGTACTGCTAGTCAAATCAGCTGGGCAGATTTACAGTGCAAAATTTGGGACTAACCTCCTTCATCATAGTCACTTATTATAGGTGATGTGTCACATCGACCCCAATGTCACATCATTGGTAGTGAGATTAACTAGGTAGACTTTCTGTACTTTTGACTAACCTAGCATCTCTATAGCTCAGTCATAATCTATATCACATTCTACATATATTATCACATATTTCACCATTTCCATAATCAAGGACATATAAGAAATCTTTATTATTTTTCCTTTAACATTAATTACTTTCCTCATGGAGATTTAATAAAATTAATAACCTATTTAACTATGCATTTATATGATATAATTATACTTTAATTATGCTAATGTACACACACGGAGATACATGCTTAGTAATAAAGGAATTTCTATTTAATTCATGAGAATAAGCAGTACAAAATGCGAATAAAATTCATACCTTAAACACTATTCCTTAATCAAAATCCTTTAACAAAATTCAAAGTAAAAGAAGTGAAATAGAAGGTAAAATTATCAAAACTACAAATCTACACAATTTTATTATTTTGACATAAACATTTGAGATTTTAATCTAGAACTGGCATTTCTCATTGAAGGAGTTTCTGGGTTTTATAATATGATGTTTTCGCAAACTAAAACTCCACAAGGCATATTTAAATCCAAATTATACTGATCAATTACTAAAATAGAAAAGCTAATATTTTCACTCATAGTATATCCTTAGCTTTGCCTCCTTTGGATTTGACATGCCTTTAACAATCTCTACCAGATCTCTTCTTTTTTATATATGTGTGTGTATGTATATGTGCGTGTACAGCAAGTGATTTGCGTATATATGTTAGATTCAGAAAATTGGAGAAGAATAGGTTGGGAAAATAAATAGATAACAAAATAAATATATACGATTTATTACTTGAAACCCTACTGGAGTTTTTCTAAATCTTAAAAGAGATGAGCTGTTAGAGCTTTACTGAGTTCCCAAAATAATTGTGAATAAAAATAAGAGGGATAGGCTCTTATTTATAGTGGTTGAAATGCTCTAGATCCTTGGATTTAAGTCGGGTTAAAATAATAAAATCCACACTGTTCACATACATAATGCCTTAGCTACAACCCTTGTTAACCGTTCGATCGATCCGCATTAAGCGGTCGACCGATCTAAGTGAGCGGTCGACCAGTCCATTTATTTTTGGATTGCTTATATTCTACCGTTGTTTTGTTTATTTAATTCCTTAATCACGTTTTCATGTTAACATTAATTTTAACAATTTTTTAACCTCTAGGCAATTACTTTTAACTTTCAAATTTTAGAATTATTTAATTATTTTAATTTGAATTCTATTTAAATTATTTTAAGTTTGAAAAATTCAAACGTCCATAACTTTTGCATTTGAGCTCCATTTTCAAAACATTTTATATGGAAATTGATCGGAATTTCACCATGAACACAAAGACATAACTTCATTTGTAAAATTATGACTTTTGCAAAATTTTCCTTCTTACCCTTATCTTATGTAATGAATTTATCTGTTTTATTTGTTTCTTAATAATTTTTATGGGTGTTACAATAGTCAACTACACTTACATAGTAACAATGGTAAAATATCGCACACATACCAAATGCGATCTGATCGTCATAAAACAACTTAGATGATAATTCCAATAGCCCATTAATCACATTATTCAATAATTGTAATAAGCTTTCCAATTTTATTTTTATTTTTTTTTTCATTATCCTTTATAAATTTCACCAAAAATTCATAAATAATAACCTTATTAATTTCCTCCATTAATTTTCTTTTAATTCATTAAACCATTGTTATTTACAAAACATCAACCAAGATTTGTAAATAATCTTGTTTATTTATTTTTCTAATTTTCCTCTTACTGTACTGTTTCACCTATTTTATTTATTTAATTATATTCATCTTAAATCCATTGTTAATTACAATAAAAAATCCAATAATATAACAATCAATAATAAACGGTCAATCTAAGGCACAAGATATCCAAAATATCCACAATACCCAAAGAATCACTGATATATCATAACATATACCAATAATTATAATATTTCATCAATAAATATGCATTTAATATTTTAAAATTTAAATAATTCAACAAACAAACCATACCAATGTCCATTATCCAACATTTACTAAACTTAGCAAACCAAGTATCAATTCATTCAGAATTTTTCTACGAGTTGAACAGAAGAAACCGCATATGAATCAGATGTCATATGTGGGAGATATGAATGTTAGAAGTTTTAGTGGTATTTCGAGAATTTAATAAATAAATAATTAAAAATGGTTATGCTACAGTAATATTCCCACCTCGATGACCTCTTAGAACCTGTTAGCCGTTGCCCTCAAATCAACATTGCCACCACCACAGGTCACTGTTCATCGATCTGCCACCACCATCGTCTTCCTCTTCATTATGTCGACCTTACCGACTACACTAGAGCCACCAAACCCATGGCCCTTGGCCTATAATGGGTGTGAGATATGATCAAAAACCGACCAATATTAGCGAATTCTATCCCACTTTCATCGATCTAATCATATGGATCGAATCCTATTGATGCGCTTAGATGACCATCGTCTCTGATTGTCCTTTCGTCTCTGATCCGTCATTGATTTCAAAACCCTAATTTGAAATGATGAGAATAATTCGCTATTTTTGTTCAACTAGAGTGTTGGATGGAAAAACAAAATCCAAACGCCTCTTCGCCTTCTCGAGAGCTTTGAATTCATATATGTGACGCCCCACCTCTATGCTCACAATAACAAAGGTTATTATAAGGAATAACGTCTGCTATTGCGAAGAATAAGGCTTGTTAGAAGCGACAATCCGTAAGTTATGCCTTAACAAGTATTGATTACATCGATAGGAGTTGTATAAATTACCCCCAATGATATACATTCAATCCAAATCTAAAACGAAACTACGGTGGCTTAAGAAAAATTAAGAACAACTCATAATAACAACAACATAGATAAGTATAATCACATCAGAACAGAAATATCAGATATATAGCGGAAGACAAGTCTGGATACATGCTACAACAATCGATAGTTCACATGAACCAAATGTACATATACAAAGACATCAACATACATGAGATGAGAGTCAAACACCAAAAGAAACACCTCGAAGCCTAAACAAAAGATGAGGTGAAATCCCAAAAGCTGAAGCAGCAACTGAATCGGAGATAGCGATTGTTTGCGCCAAAAATAGTCACAAACCCCGAATTTTGTGAAAGCACCAGTGTATGAATACAAATCAGCAATATTCAAACACAAATCTCAGATCTAAACAAACAACAAACAGCAATCCAGAAATAATGAATAAAAACACGAGATTTATAGTGGTTCGGCTATCTCCGGCCTACGTCCACTCCAAAGTTTTTATCTTTTATTGATCGATGCTTGAAGATTACAATTTCCTATCGCGTAGTACAACGAATTTAATGATTATAATCTGAATCTAAGGCAGCAATGGTGATCTGGAATAAATCTGGCAGAGTCCGGGCGCTCTTAAGCTCTCAAAATTGTCCGACCCCTTTTCTGAATGACCAGGGGGTCTATTTATAGGTGTAGGAGGCTGATATTTCGCCTAAGCTGAAGGGAGACCAGTTCTGGCACGTGAGGGGGCCCACATGCCCGCTTTCTGGAAATCCGGGCCCACTTTGGGATCGATTCGAAGCTATGTTCGAATCGATCAAGAAATTGTCCAATCGAGCTGAAATTTGGCGTGAGCATTCTTCAACATGTGCTCAAGCTACTGTGAAAATTTCATGGCATTTGGATGTGTAGATCTCAAGTTATGATCGATTCAAGGTTTCATTTCTGGTTGACTAGCCTGGTTCGAATCGATCTTCCTTCGAATCGATTAGGTCGAATCGATCCAAGCACGCGCCTCTGTGATGACGTGGAGCGCCCCCTTCGTATCAATCCGTTTCCTTTGCCGAGTTGACTGGGTCGAATCCAAGGGCTTAGCCGCGTTTATTTGGTGGACTCGAGACGTTGGATTCGAAGGTTTGCTTTCCTCGAATCGATGTAATTGGTGCCTACTTCGAATTGATCAAGACGTGCTGCCGTGGACATTGTGGATTCGAAGCTATGCTTCCTTCGAATCGACCGAATGAACGTTCCCTTCGAATCGATCAAGGTAGGTTACAGTTGATCGATACGAAAGCTTCTTGTCTGAACCGATTCGAATGGATGTTCGTTCGAATCGATCAAAGAAAGTATTGATCGATTCGAAGTTGTCCCCATAGGGTAGATTCGAAGCACTACAACTAGATGGATTCGAAGGAACTCAATTTGATGGATACGAACCAGATGTGTGTGGGGTCTCTGCCATTCTGATTGATGCGGAGGCGATCGATTCGAACGTAGCTCCTGCCGATGGATACGAAGACGTTGATGCGAAGTCCATGGATTCGAACCGAGGCATGATGAGAATGATCGATTCGAATATGTTGTCCCAGAGCAAACGACTGAATCCATCTTCATTGATACGGACCGTATCGATACGATGTGTGGTGGACTTAAATCGATTCGAACCTTCATCGATTCGAACCATGATCCATCGATTCGAAGTACATCGATTCGAACCGTGCTTTGTGTATTTTAATCCATTCATATTTTGTGTGTACGGACTCCAATTGACCTGAAACTTGAAACATAGCCTCTCCTAGTCTTCATCATCACCTCCAATCGATTCCGTCCTGATCGGAGCCCGGTCAAATTTTGACGACATCCATCGCAGCCTTGTTTCCAATCGACTTCCAATCCTGATATCCATCCTTTCCTGTCGATTTGTTTGATATTCCGGCTTTGACCAAAAAGCTGGATAACATTTGCCCCCCAAAACATGCCTTGTGATAAGAAGGCGTGTTTTGAATAATTCCGTATCCGATATTCAAAGTCCATAGCCAATTCCATGTCCATCCGTACTCGAAGACTGAGTTATTAATCCATCCTTATCCAACAACCGAACCCAAGACCTCTCCGGGTCGATATCCAAATCTGTAACCTCTCTGGGCTTTTGCCGAGCGCTATCCACACTTGACGATCGTGGTCCAGTGTCCCTGGACGTTGAGCTAACCTCTCCGGGTTCTTGCCAGGCGCAATCCACACTTGACGACCGTGGCCCAGTGTCCCTGGGCGTAAGTAATGCCGTAGCTTAAGTCCTAAGCCGAATCCTGGTTGCTCCGGACCCTTGTTGAGCATAGTCCATACTCAACGACCTGAAATAATAATCGTTAATAGGGGGCCTAAGTCCTAGGCCGAATCCTGGTCACTCCGGACCCTTGCCGAGCATAGTCCATACTCGACGACCTGAGTGAGTCATTTTACCGCGTTCGGGCAGAACGACTCACCCATTGACAGGCATAATCCATACCTGACGACCGTTCATCAAAAACCAAAAATAATCCAATCAAGATCCAATTCGAAATCCAAATCAAATCGGAAAACCAGAAATCCATCTCAAAAATCAAAGCCATCATCCAAAACGGAGAACAATCATCCGAATGAATGCCTAAACCAGAAAAACAAGCAAAATCAGGAGTTCAATCCAAACTCCAAAAACCAAATCAGAAAACCAAGTGTCCAATCCAAAAACAAAAGAAAACAGATTTCGCAAACCATGGCTTCGCATTTTGTCATCACTCAGAGCATGCCTAGGGGCTATCTCCATCCCTATACATGTGTAAATGACTCGGTTGCTTGCCAACGGCTTGTTACTTATTCCATATTATCCTGGTCAATGGATGACCAATCGACCATCATTCCTGGGCCTCGCACCATCATGGCTCGAGGTAGGCGGTGGTTGCTCCTGCTCCACCGCTGCATTCCGTACTCCAACATACTGCCTCAACTGTCCATTCCTCACATGCTCCTCAATTATGTCCTTTAAATGCCTGCAGCTGTTGGTATCATGCCCGTCCAAATTGTGGAAGAGACAATGCTTTCCTGATTCCCTCTCCCGCTCGGATGGTTCTCTCCTAGCCGGCCTCCGGTAAGGAAGGCGATTTCGAGTTTCCATGTATATCCGCTCCTGCGTCTCGTTTAATTCTGTGTATGTGGAAAACTTTGGATCCTTCCATTGCTTCCTGGTTCTTCCTGAATCGTCATCCAGCTTCCTTTTTCCTTTATCTTTACCCGAGCTTCCGTTGGATGGTCCTCCACCCCCAGTCACATTCACCTCCTTTAACTTTAAGTCCATACATGCATCTTCTTGCCGAAGGAACCTTTCAGCTTCATGGAAGAATTCCCCGAGATCCAGTGGTGGGTCTCGTACTAAAGATACCTTAAAATCTGAATCCTCTCTGACTCCCGACACTACCGCCATCAAAACCATCGATGGATCCGGCCGATCCACCGAAGAAACCGCCGCATTAAATCGAGTTAAAAATGCTCTAAGCGATTCATCCGTTCTTTGCTTTATCGACGTTAACGTCATCACGTTCTTAGGTCTTTTGATATGAACCCGAAACTGTCCCAAAAACCTATCCACCAATTCCCTCCAATTCTTGATAGATCCTTCCTCCAACTGCCTAAACCACATTGCCGCTAGGTCTGTCAAGTATAAAGGGAAACATCTGGCCATCACTTCCTCCGATGCCCCCAGTACTTCCATGTGTCTAGTGTATCTCATCAAGTGATCAGTCGGGTCAGCCTTTCCATTATATACTTCCACGCTAGGTAGCTTGAACTTAGGTGGATTCTGAGCTATCCTGATTTCCCGAGCGAACGGACTCCTGTTCACTCCTTCCAAGTCTCTATTGGTCGAACCTCCACGCATAGTTTTCCTAATGATTTCCATTAATCCAGCGTTGCCTGTTAGGGGCTGCCCCCCATGCTCCCGAGGGAACTCTGGCACATATTCTTCATGTGGCTCATTAGCCGCAACGTTGGCTCTAGCCTACTGAACTCCTTCCAAAGGTCCTTCTGCGTTGGATCCGGCGGGCCTACCCCCAAGCCCTTGCTGATTGCCTTCCGGTTCTGTATTCTGTCCTCCATTGGGTTCCGCAACCCCAGTTCCTTGTTCCACATTTGCAGTTGCTATGGTTGGTCCAAGATTTTGTGTTCCTGCAGCTCTCATCTGCTCGAAGAAAGTCTGCATCATATCCTGTTGACTCTTCAGCAACCTCTCGTGTAATGAATTCGCCATAGCTTCCATCTCATCTCTGGTAATGTAAATCGAAGCTTGTCCTTCTCCAGCTCCGGAAGATGCCTCTTGACTTCCTCCTTGTTGGCTTCTCTCAGCTCTTTGTCTTCTACTTGTTTGTCGAGTCATTGCCGAGTCAATCTAAATCCTTCAAACTTTCAAATCTAAACTTCAATCCGATGTAGCGGGTGCTAGTCCTTCTCGGTGAAAGCACCAAAGTGTTTGCGCCAAAAATAGTCACAAACCCCGAATTTTGTGAAAGCACCAGTGTATGAATACAAATCAGCAATATTCAAACACAAATCTCAGATCTAAACAAACAACAAACAGCAATCCAGAAATAATGAACAAAAACACGAGATTTATAGTGGTTCGGCTATCTCCGGCCTACGTCCACTCCAAAGTTTTTATCTTTTATTGATCGATGCTTGAAGATTACAATTTCCTATCGCGTAGTACAACGAATTTAATGATTATAATCTGAATCTAAGGCAGCAATGGTGATCTGGAATAAATCTGGCAGAGTCCGGGCGCTCTTAAGCTCTCAAAATTGTCCGACCCCTTTTCTGAATGACCAGGGGGTCTATTTATAGGTGTAGGAGGCTGATATTTCGCCTAAACTGAAGGGAGACCAGTTCTGGCACGTGAGGGGGCCCACATGCCCGCTTTCTGGAAATCCGGGCCCACTTTGGGATCGATTCGAAGCTATGTTCGAATCGATCAAGAAATTGTCCAATCGAGCTGAAATTTGGCGTGAGCATTCTTCAACATGTGCTCAAGCTACTGTGAAAATTTCATGGCATTTGGATGTGTAGATCTCAAGTTATGATCGATTCAAGGTTTCATTTCTGGTTGACTAGCCTGGTTCGAATCGATCTTCCTTCGAATCGATTAGGTCGAATCGATCCAAGCACGCGCCTCTGTGATGACGTGGAGCGCCCCCTTCGTATCGATCTGTTTCCTTTGCCGAGTTGACTGGGTCGAATCCAAGGGCTTAGCCGCGTTTATCTGGTGGACTCGAGACGTTGGATTCGAAGGTTTGCTTTCCTCGAATCGATGTAATTGGTGCCTACTTCGAATTGATCAAGACGCGCTGCCATGGATATTGTGGATTCGAAGCTATGCTTCCTTCGAATCGACCGAATGAACGTTCCCTTCGAATCAATCAAGGTAGGTTACAGTTGATCGATACAAAAGCTTCTTGTCTGAACCGATTCGAATGGATGTTCGTTCGAATCGATCAAAGAAAGTATTGATCGATTCGAAGTTGTCCCCATAGGGTAGATTCGAAGCACTACAACTAGATGGATTCGAAGGAACTCAATTTGATGGATACGAACCAGATGTGTGTGGGGTCTCTGCCATTCTGATTGATGCGGAGGCGATCGATTCGAACGTAGCTCCTGCCGATGGATACGAAGACGTTGATGCGAAGTCCATGGATTCGAACCGAGGCATGATGAGAATGATCGATTCGAATATGTTGTCCCAGAGCAAACGATTGAATCCATCTTCATTGATACGGACCGTATCGATACGATGTGTGGTGGACTTAAATCGATTCGAACCTTCATCGATTCGAACCATCATCCATCGATTCGAAGTACATCGATTCGAACCGTGCTTTGTGTATTTTAATCCATTCATATTTTGTGTGTACGGACTCCAATTGACCTGAAACTTGAAACATAGCCTCTCCTAGTCTTCATCATCACCTCCAATCGATTCCGTCCTGATCGGAGCCCGGTCAAATTTTGACGACATCCATCGCAGCCTTGTTTTCAATCGACTTCCAATCCTAATATCCATCCTTTCCTGTCGATTTGTTTGATATTCCGGCTTTGACCAAAAAGCGGGATAACAGCGATTGTCCTGAAATAACTCGGTCATACCCGAGTATTATCTAAAAGAAAATAATAAACGGATCAGTCTAATTTAAACTTAGAAGTGAATGCATCATAAACAACATCAAAGCAAATCAATCATAGTCTCGAATGAGACTATTCAGCATAACTAATCAACATAGCTTACATGAAGAAATCTCGATAAACTCCATCAAGTCAACTTTCAAATTCACAATTGAATTCAAAATAGCAATTCAAAAAATCTAGAAATCTAAAATAGATAACTAGAAAATCAGCATAAAAGTGGATCGATCCCAGCAGATGGCGAGTCTAAACTACGCCGCACATGCATCTCAAATGGCCGAAGCCTACCAAGTACTATAATTTTTAGCCCCCAATAGATGACCCGATGGTCCAATAGAGTGACCCGAAGGTCTAGTACTGTTAATTGACCCGAAGGTCCATCGGATGACCCGAAGGTCCAGCAGAGTGGCGCGAAAGCCCAACAAAAACATCTAAATCCTCAAACAGCAATTCCTCAGCAAATATTTCAATTAACGAGTCCGAAATTAACCGAATTGGTAAAAGCGTGGTTCCATACTCCGCATTTTTTCTAAATCATTTAAATCTCTTCATCGTTCCCTTGAAAGTGCAAAATTTTGTATTTTAAATAAATAACATTTTACGTTCTCAAATGGACAAGTCCGGAGTTAATCGAATCAATAAAAGTAATGGTTCATAGTCCTTAATTTTTCTGAAACATTTAAATCGATTCCTCATTCTTTTGAAAGCGTAAAATGTAAAATCTTTGGAACAATTTTATTTTAAAATGATTTTAAAAACAAGTGATTAAAACAGCAACATCTATAGAAATTTCGACAAGGAAATTGCGCTTCACGACCTAAAAAGCCCTACGACCTAAAAAGCCCTACGACCTAAAAAGTCCTCCGACCTAAGTTCCTCCGACCTAACTTCCTATGACCTAACTTCCTCCGACCTAACTTCCTCGCGACCTAAACTCCCTAACGACCTAAAGGTCATTACGACTTAGCGACCTAACTCCAGAAAGGATCTAACGACCTAACTACAGAGACGACTTAACGACCTAAGGGGTTAACGACCTAGTGGCTCCAGTCCTTAGTGACCTAAAGCACATGCGACCTAAGATATGCTGCAACCCACCGACCTAAGAAGCTAACGACTTAAGGAGTTCACAACCCAACGACCTAGCAATAAAACGACCTAGCAATATAACGACCTAGGATGCTAAAGCAGAGAATAGTTTCACAACCTATCCTAGGTCGCTCACGACCTATCTTAGGTCGCTCACGACCTATCTTAGGTAGCTCACGACCTACTGACTCGTTCAGACAAAACTCGGTATAGTTCAGTCAAGACCCACGACCTATCTTAGGTCGCTTGCGACCTACGACCTAACTTAGGTCGTCCACGACTTAAGTCTTTGAGAGAATTTTGCCCAGAATCTCCCCTATAAATACAGCCCCAACTCCAACTAGCAAGGGACTTTTGGCTGATTCTCTAGAGCGCCATTACTCTGCAGAATTATTAACTCATCCAACACTTGAAGAACTTCAAACATTCAAGATACTACAACAAGCTTCGAGAAAGATCTTGCACATCCAACATGGATTCAAAGAGCCTTATCACATCGAAGTTTGAGCTACTAGTCTGAGGTGTTTAGGAGTTGAAGCGTATTGTATTTTGAAGTGCATTGTATCAAATTGTAACCAAATCAGCAATAAAAGAATATAAAGTGGACGTAGGCTTAATTACGAGCCGAACCACTATAAAACTGTTGTCTCTTTACTTTTCTGCTATTTTCAGCTTATATTCTGTTCCCGTACCAACGAGTGGTGCTTTCACGTTACTACTACACACACACCAGGGTGTTAGCGTTTAAATATTAGCGTTAACATTTTGGTGCTTTCACTGAGAACGCTGAACTCAGGAATACTACTGCTTGGAAGTTGAGTATAAAAGTTTAAAAGTCCAGATCCGAAGAATCATGGCAAGGCGATCGAGTAGATTACAAAAACCAAAGAATAGTCAGCATAGGGGTAGTCAAGAGGCTTCTTCAGGAGCAAACCAAACTGCAGCCTTCCTTACCAGGGACGAAATGGAGACAATGATGAAAAGGCAAAAGGAGTTGATCCAGAGTTTGTTTCACCAGATTGGGCAACTTGGAGCATAGAATCAGAGAGGAACAGAAGCCCAACAAGAAGAACAGACCCCACCATCCCCTCGTGAACTCGGGGGGCAAGACAAAGGCAATAGACAAGGGCTACAATTTGGAGGCAACGACAGATTGGTGGAAATGGTCAAAAAAGCCATGAGAGGTGGTTTGGTAAACAAGGACTTGGAGGATGTGAATAAGAGTCCTTTTACCACAACAATTAGGCGAGCTAGGAACCCACCAGACTTTATGCTACCATCGTTGGATATGTATAATGGAAGGACAGACCCTACAGTTCATCTTACAAAATATATGAGGCATATGGAAGTGCTGGGGGCATCAGAGGAAGTTATGGCTCGGTGCTTTCCATTGTACTTGGCAGATATTGCGGCATTGTGGTTCAGACAATTGGAAAGTGGATCTATCGGGACGTGGAATGATTTGATTGAGAAGTTTATGAGGCAATTCAGGGTCCACATCTCGAGGCCCAAGAATGTTATGAGTTTGACAGCACTGAAGCAAAGAACTGTAGAATCTTTGAGAAGTTTTTTGACGCGATTCAATGCAGCTGCGGCATCGGTGGATCGACCGGATCCATCTATGGTCTTGATGGCAGCTGTGTCGGGCGTAGCTGACGGTACAGATTTCAAGGATTCACTGACAAGAGATCCCCCTATGGATCTAGGGGAATTTCATCATGAGGCTGAAGGATTTCTACGATTAGAAGACGCAAAGGCTGAAAGAGAAGAAGGAGAGGGAATTGATGTTTTTGTAGTCAAAGGAGGGAATCCTCCTGAAAAAGGTGCAGAGACTAGCAAAGGTAAACGAAAGGCTGAGGATGACAACGATAAATCAGCATGACATCGAAGGGGACCAAGATTCACCTCATACACGGAATTGAATGAGACTTTGGAGCAGATCTACCAAAACACTAAGGGACAGGTTCCTTATCGAAAGCCAATTAGGAGAGATCCAACTAACAACGAGAGAAAGTCGGACAAGTATTGCTTGTTTCATGAGCTAAATGGTCATAGCATAAATGACTGCAGACACTTGAAAGACGAAGTTGAGGGACATATCCGGGATGGTCTGCTATCGCAATATGTAAAAAAGAAAGCTGCAACGGTGGAACAAGAACGTCCACCTCCTGCACCAACTGGAGACGACTCAGGATCAAGGCGTCAGCTTATTATCAACTGATTGGGGTTACGACGAATGAGTAGAAAACTCTACATCGACACAATTAAGTTGTTCACACATGTATGGGACCGCGAACGATCCCCGGGCATGCTCTGATACAACTATAAATCATATCGATGTAGATGTTTGCACTCGGACGTCAATTCTTTGTTTTTGAGTTTTAATTCTGATGATCGACTACTTTACTTTTGTATTTTACTTCAGATGACTAATTACATTGCTTTCATGTTTTGCTTCCAATGTTTATGACTCTACATTGCTTTCATGCTTTGCCTCTGGTGTTTTGGTTTGACCCTACTTTGCTTTCATGATTTGCTTCTGATGTTTGACTTTTCTAAGACATTTCTACTTGACAACTTTTCAGTTGAATATTTGATTTTGATGATTTTGCAATGATTAAGCCCTACGAACAGGCACCCGACTTCGAATAGTCACAAACTTGCCTCGAACAGGCACCCGACTTCGAACAGTCACAAACTTGCCTCGAACAGGCACCTGACTTCGAACAGTCAAAAACTCGCCCCGAACGGCACAATTCATTTAACCTCAAATGGCTCGATCCCGAACGGTCGTTATTTGAACTCGGTCCCTTGACCGAGCACGGTCACACATCACCACAAATGGCTCGATCTCGAACGATCGTCATTTGAAGTAAGGCGCTTGACCATGAACGATCACATTTCGTCTCACTTGACTCGATCCTGATCAGCATATGGAGTTAAGCGCTTGACCGCGGACGGTCGCACTTCACCTCAAATGGCTCGATCCCGAATGATCGTCATTTGAAGTTGAGCGCTTGACCGCGAGCGGCCGCACTTTACCTCAAACGGTTGTCATTTGAGCTCCGCTAATTGACCGCGAACGGTCGCACTTTACCACAAATGACTCGATCACGAATGGTCGTCATTTGAAGTAAGGCGCTTGACCGCAAGTGGCCACAATTCATCACATTTCACTTCGAATGGCTCGATCACGAGCGATCGCCATTTGAGGTTCGCCCCCTGACCGGGCACGGTCGCACTTTACCTCGAATGACTCGATCCCGAACGGTCATCATTTGAAGTAAAGCGCTTGACTATGAACGGTCATGTTTCACCATAAATGACTCGATCCCGAACGATCGTCGCACGGATTTAGACGCTTGACTGTGAAAGGTCGCACTTCACCTCAAATGACTCGATCACGAACGGTCGTCATTTGAAGTTAGGCGCTTGACCATGAATGGTCGCGTTTCATCCCAAATAGCTCGATCCCAAACGGTCGTCATTTGGGGTCATATAAAACTGTCAATTCCTTTGCAGATTATCAAAAGGATATGAACATCAAGCTTATGGCATTTCAAAACACACCTTCCTACCGCAAGGCATGTTTTGGGGGGCAAATGTTATCCCGCTTTTTAGCAAAGCCGTGATACCAAAAAAATCGACTGAGAAGCCGAAGACAATTCATCTCGAAGAGTGGTCAATTCAACATCTCAACAGAGCAAGTCCAACTGATTGTTTGTTCAAATAAGATCCCCTACGGAGAGGGGGTCCAGGGGGGGTGGCAACCCCCCGAGGTGGGGGTGCGGGGGCAACACCCCCGCTATGGGGTTCGACCTGCCCGATCAGGTCGCAGGGGTCCAGGGGGCAGCGCCCCGTCCAAAACGGTACGTTTTATTTACTACTTTGCGACCTACGACCTAAAGGTTCCAAGCGACCTAAAAAGCCCTACGACCTAAAAAGCCTTACGACCTAAAAAGCCCTCCGACCTAAAAAGTCCTCCGACCTAACTTCCTCCGACCTAACTTCCTCCGCCCTAACTTCTTCCGATCTAACTTCCTCGCGACCTAAACTCCCTAACGACCTAAAGGTCATTACGACTTAGCGACCTAACTCCAGAAAGGATCTAACGACCTAACTACAGAGACGACTTAACGACTTAAGGGGTTAAAGACCTAGTGGCTCCAGTCCTCAGCGACCTAAAGCACATGCGACCTAAGATATGTTGCGACCCACCGACCTAAGAAGCTAACGACTTAAGGAGTTCACAACCCAACGACCTAGCAATATAACGACCTAGGATGCTAAAGCAGAGAATAGTTTCATAACCTATCCTAGGTCGCTCACGACCTATCTTAGGTCGCTCACGACCTACTGACTCATTCAGACAAAACTCGGTATAGTTCAGTCAAGACCCACGACCTATCTTAGGTCGCTCGCGACCTACGACCTAACTTAGGTCGTCCACGACTTAAGTCTTTGAGAGAATTTTGCCCAGAATCTCCCCTATAAATACAGCCCCAACTCCAACTAGCAAGGGACTTTTGGCTGATTCTTTGGAGTGCCATTACTCTGCAGAATTATTAACTCATCCAACACTTGAAGAACTTCAAACATTCAAGATACTACAACAAGCTTCGAGAAAGATCTTGCACATCCAACATGGATTCAAAGAGCCTTATCACATCGAAGTTTGAGCTACTAGTCTGAGGTGTTTAGGAGTTGAAGCGTATTGTATTTTGAAGTGCATTGTATCAAATTGTAACCAAATCAGCAATAAAAGAATATAAAGTGGACGTAGGCTTAATTACGAGCCGAACCACTATAAAACTGTTGTCTCTTTACCTTTCTGCTATTTTCAGCTTATATTCTGTTCCCGTACCAAAGAGTGGTGCTTTCACGTTACTACTACACACACCAGGGTGTTAGCGTTTAAATATTAGCGTTAACACTAAACAAAAGATAAGGTGAAATCCTAAAAGCTTAAGCAGCAACTGAATCGGAGATAGCGATTATCCTGAAATAACTCGGTCTGACCTGAGTATTATTTAAAAGAAAATAATAAACGGATCAATCTAATTTAAACTTAAAAGTGAATGCATCATAAACAACATCAAACCAAATCAATCATAGTCTCGAATGAGACTATTCAGCATAACTAATCAATATAGCTTACATGAAGAAATCTCGATAAACTCCATCAAGTCAACTTTCAAATTCACAATTGAATTCAAAACAGCAATTCACATAATCTAAAAATCAAAAATAGATAACTAGAAAATCAGCATAAAAGTGGATCGATCCCAGTAGATGGCGAGTCTAAACTACGCCGTACGTGCATCTCAAATGGCCGAAGCCTACCAAGTACTATAATTTTTGGCGCCCAACAGATGACCCGAAGGTCCAACAGAGTGACCCGAAGGTCTAGTACTGGTAATTGACCCGAAGGTCCATCAGATGACCTAAAGGTCCAACAGAGTGGCGCGAAAGCCCAACAAAAACATCTAAATCCTCAAACAGCAATTCCTCAGCAAATATTTCAATTAACGAGTCTGGAATTAACTGAATTAGTAAAAGCGTGGTTCCATACTCCGCGCTTTTTCTAAATCGTTTAAATCTCTTCATCGTTTCCTTGAATATGCAAAATTTTGTATTTTAAATAAATAACATTTACGTTCTCAAATGGACAAGTCCGGAATTAATCGAATCAATAAAAGTAAGGGTTCATAGTCCTTAATTTTTCTGAAACGTTTAAATCGATTCTTCATTCTTTTGAAAGCGTAAAATGTAAAATCTTTGGAACAATTTTATTTTAAAACGATTTTAAAACACGTGATTAAAACAACAACATCTATAGCAATTTCAACAAGAAAATTGCGCTTCACAAAACACCGTAAAAACGGATATCAAATCAGCGTTGCGGGACAACCGCTTAAAAATTCACTTTAAATTGACGGTTACTGAAGTCAAAGCAACAATATTTTTTGTTCGTCAAAATCTCATCAAAACAACACGCTTCAAAAATACAACACCGGAGTAAAAATCCGTTATAAAAATAACGGTAATAAAATACGTTCCAAAAAGAAACACAACTTGAACTGGACTTAGTTTTATTTGCTACATATATTTGCACGTAAAAATGAAATAAATAAAAAGTGCCTGGGCAATAAAATTTTCACACATGCAAGTATAAAAATGTTTTCACGCACGCAAGTAGTAAGTGATGGTCTGGACACATTTGCATGCACGCAAGCAAGGGAATAGAAAATATAAGTCCTCTAGTTTTTGCACCATACTAACTTGCATGCAAAAATGATGTTTTGTGCTACATATATTGTCACGCACTAAAATGGCTATAAAATGGCCTGGCAAAGCTAAATGCATGCACGCACTGAAGTTGAAAAATATTAAATGACTTGTACTCATTTTTTTCTTTTTGAACTGCCAATTTTTCATGCTACTCTTTTACTTGCACGCCAGCAACACAATATATGACCTGGACCATTTACACGCACACACGAATATAAATGAAATACAAAAATATAAAGAGACCTGGCAATGTTACAATAGGTATGCTCGTACAAAATGATTTGGACCTCGCTTAGTATATTACATCAATGCACATATTGAATATAGACAAAAATTATAAATTTGACCCAATATAAAACGACCTGGCCATACATAAGTGCACACACGGTTTGAAGTACATGCGATGGCCTGGACTTGATTTACATGCACGCAAATATGAAGTTTTTGCTAGTAAAAATGGTATTTCACTGATCTCAGTGAAAAATAATATCCCTAGCCATTCAAATTATTAAACAGAGGATCAAACTCAGCTGTAACTTAAAGCAACAATCAAATTGGAAACTTATACAATACAAAAGAAAGAAGGCAATAGGAAGTATAAATGGAGTAGCTAACAAACGAACTGCAGCCTAGTTTTTAGATTAGATGTGTGAGTTTGCACTCACCTCAGTCTAGTTTCAAAATCAGTAAGGAATAAGGATCCAACAGAGAGTAAGAAATTTTGGAACCACCATTAATATTCACTGAGCAACTGGAACCAAAAAAGGAAACAACTAATGATGTAAGCTACTGGAAATTTCAAACAAAAGAATGAACTACTGCTTGGAAAAATGGGTAAATGAACGTGCATCTTACTTTTCTTTTCTCAAAGTTGTGAACAAGTCAAAAATGAAGTATGCTGGCAATGCTTTGTAGTATATTGGCATTAAATTGAAAACGTGCTTCAGGGAAAATAAAGACATGCTGCAATTAAATAATGATGGCAAAAAAAGTTTCAAGTTTTGCTTTACAAAATAAGTGGCAGCCAAGGCAAAGTGTTCACTTCTCTTTGTTTTAATATGGACTATTCTTCTCATGTGAAGGCGGATGTTTTACAAATTAACTTAGTTATGTTTCCCACTGACTTTGCAACATTATTGCAATCACATTTTTTTTTCGAATTTAAATTTCTAAAATTTCTATTTAAAATATTTATTTCGACAGTAATTCAATAACAGGGTTGTTACAATATATAACGTGATAGGATTTGGACACACTGGATTTTAATAATCTTTAATTAATTTGCTAATCACAATTATAAAGAAATTAGGTTAATTATGGGATTAAGGAAGAAATCTGAAGATTAACGTGATGGCTAGGGTTTTGTGGCCTCTTATGTAGTTGTTAGGCTGGGTTATGGGTTGCATATCCGATTTGGCTCGGGAAAACCACATATGATTTTTAAACACTACAACGCCTTTATTTCGCAAATTGTATCTCCAAACCCATCAAAATTATATATCAAACTAGTCAGCTCGGAAAGATCTTCGCAAATGTTTCAAATAAGGCATCCAATTCACTCGTTTACTAAAAATCCATTTTTAATTATTTTAATTTTAAAACGTCAAATTTGCGAGTTGTTATATTTTCCCTCTTAAAAGAATCATGCTTCACAATTTCCCAAATACCACCATCGACCAGATCAATAAATTATCATCATGGATTTAATCACAATATATAGGGAAGTATATTAATCAAAATATACCATATTTAATTATAGTACTCATTATTCGCATAGCACAATCAATCATGACACAACAATTCATTCACAAAAATGAGTCCATCATACATATAATAGTAACACCTATAATTCCTCAATTATGCATCCAAATTATAGTATATAAAAATAACACTACGTTAATAAAGGTGAAACAATCCAAATCATAGATCAACTCCATACATAGGTTATAACAAGCATCTCAGCTATCCAAACGCAACCACCTATAGCAAAAATACATAACAAAAATTTAGGTTCGTCAAAATACGCATGCATAACAAGAATATACATAAATTGATAATCAACATAACCCATTAAAGTAAAGCATTTCATGCACTCAAAAATGGTAATCATCACACTATCATACCAACAAATAACATATGTGTGATAATCCCTATGCTGACTACCCATTCGCTATAATATGTATATCTTCCAAACTATCGACAGACCTCCTCATAGTCCCATTCCTATAACAATCACTGTACCATCCCATTTCTACACCTTCCAAAACAATATATATTTACACTTTTGGTCATGTCCTTAAAATAATGTTACATTTGCATCAATCCTTGATTTCTTGGTCCTTCACATACAGTCTGGAAATATAAACCATCACTAAGGCAAACTAGACCACCATCAAGGTCTTATACCGAATACTTCTCACTACCCCTAAAGAAAATTAGACCATCACCAAGTTTTCACATCATATTAGCCATTAGTAAGGTCCCTCCTTTCCATGCATCACCATTCAAGTCACATTAGTCACATTTTAACACGATCCTCACTGATGCCTTGCTTTACCAAAATCATCATTGAAGTCTCACTTCACCGCAATTATCACCGAAGTCCCAATTCACCATGACAATCACCAGATTCTCACTCCATTATGACTTTCTCAAGGTCCTTTATCAAGACCTTCTCAATGTCTTTTGGACACATGATAACTCACTCTATAACCTTTCAAGCTAGCAATATCTCAATGCCATAATTGGATTTAATGTTCGTTCGGATACCTATCTCATAGATACTACCTTGTAAAGGAAAGCTAGACTATCTCATGGTCTAGGGTACACTAGTGAGCATCCTCGTATAATTGTGCCCATTGGAACATCCATCACATATAGAATTATGGATGTTCCATTCAGCACCCGACTCAACCCAAAATATCTCATGACCCTCCGCATCACTTTACCTTGTCGAATGTTCTTCCACTACCTACTCTAGTCCCATGCATTCACTTCCCACTCAAAGTACTCGATTAAATGCCTCGCGTCATAAAGGTTTAAAACACTTCACTTGGCTCTTAGGATTTCCTTACACTTGATCTGAAGCAACCCACTATTTTTCCCTATGTATGGCCAGTGGCAACTAAAGATAACCTCTCGTCATCCACTATAACTGATCCAAATATATCACTAATCAACTTATTAGCTTTATTTCCACTACAAATGCCCTTTAAAATTAACATTGATAACTACCTCATCATAATAATATTAACACTAACTGGTAATATACTATAACATACAATGTACATAACCATAACAAGGAAAACAAAAAACAACAAGCAATTAAATGATCGAAGTGAAACAAACAATCAATCAAAAATATGATGCATGTAAAAAATCAACTGAAGAATGCATAACATAAACTAATGAGAAACCACTGTCAAACAAGTAAAAAACAATAATATTATACATGTGGAATAATTTAATTCAAACAATCATGCCATAAACCGTAAAACAAAGTTAGTTAAATGAAACAATCAATTTAATATAACTAATGTCAATAAGCAATAGAACAACACAACTAGTTCAACCAAAATGAAAAAGTACTACTAAAGTAAAATATCTTTATCCCATATGTTAAAACGTTTAATCATAACCTTATATCCCTACTCTTTCTTTGGAAGGGAATATGCAACAACCATGTATTTTGTGATTATTTTAATTGTATATTTTAATTATTTTAAATTGAATTTCCTGATTTGAAAACTTTATTTTATTTATTTAAATGGATAAATTTTGTTATTTTAAATATAAATTTTGATTTTGATGTGAGTTAGACTTCCAAACATGACTAAATAGAATATTTTCCGGAAAAGTGAATTTTGGTCGATATGGTCAAACTCTGACTTTTAAATTTAAAATTTTGAAAGTTTGAAAATTTGAATTTTATATTTTATTATGAAAGTAAATAAAATTTTAAGAATAATGATTTTCGTTTCGTTAAAATCTGATTAATATTGTGAAAGTTATGCCTTTTTAACTATTGAGTGTAATTTGTTGTATTTAACAAAATTGTTTATTTTAAATTATATAAATAATATTTTATTTGGTCATGTAATGTTATAATTTATATTTATATGCGTAAAATAACATGTTATGTATATATTTTTGTTTTAAAACATTTTTCAAAGTGTAATTGACATTTTCCAATTTCAGTTGTATTCTGTTTATAATTTCTAATTTCCAGTTTCATTTAATTAAAGAAATTCTTTGTTTATTTTCTATTTTCTTAAGAATTTATTTTATTTTCATTTACACTTCATTTTGTTCAGCATTTATTTTATTTTACTTGACTTTTATTGGTTTAGAAGTAAAGTTATAATTTTTCTAAAACTAGTGATATTCTATTTGCAATTTTTAAGTCCTATTTTGAATTTTTAAACAATTTCTTTATTCTTTTTCTATTTTCTCTAAATTAAATTTATTTTTATTTCACTTTAGAAATGATAATCGAATTATTTATTTCAAAGTTTTGCTTTAGAATATTTTTAAAATGAAGTAGATATTTTTCCAAAGTCAATGGTGATTTATTTGTAATTTCTGGACAGTGTTTTCAATTTTTAAGTAATTTCTTATATTCTTTTTCCATTTTCTGTAAAATTAATTATTTATTTTTATTTCATATTATTTTGTTTCGGTTTTAATAGTTAATTTCTGATTTTATATTAGTATTATTTGATTTATTAAAAAGGGGAAATATGAAAGGTTTTAAAAGCTTGGAAACTTAAGTCTTTTCATCTCCAAGACCTTTCAATTGCCACAGCTCCTCATTTATTTCTTTTGGCTGTGTATTACTCTTGTTTGGCCGTGTATTCCAGTTCATTTTTCACGCAAAAAAATTTTCTCCTCATCTACATTCACGGCTAGAGAAAAATTATTGGTAATGGCATCTTCTTTTCCCTCTTTTCTTCTCTTTTTCATATGTTTTGCCTTGTCTTCTTTGCTAGTTTGCTCGGCCTCCTCTCCATTGTCATGGCCACCACCTCCTACATCTCCTCCTTGTCACCATCACCTCCTTTTGCTCCAACCATGGCCAGGCCGCACTAACCTATGAAGAGAAACACCACCAAAATACAAACTATGCCTTGAAAACTACCTTAGCCGACCACTTTTGCCTTCACCACTTCATTTTACACCACCACCACCACCATAGGCCACCACCGCCACCTTTTCCAAAACTCCCCACACCACTACAACCTTTGTCTGGACCTGAGCTTGACTGGCCAAGCCTATAACCCCATGATCGAGCCCTTTTGGTTGCCAAAAACCATGTTTTAGCCTAAACCCCTTCACATTCCTACCTTGTAACTTCCTCCACTTGTTCTAGCCTTTATGCCATGCATTCCTATGTTCAAACCTGAGCCAAAGTCATGCCAAACCTGAGCCAAAACATCCCCTAGGCTGTGCAAGCAAATGTAGAAAGCAAGGCAAAAGTCGTTGCATTCATATTTGTTTTTATTCCAAAGTTATATCATATCAAGGTTGCATTGAAATTTATAATTTGTTTGGTTTTGTTTTGGGTTGTAACACAAGATCTATAGCTTGGATCTCGCTCTCCACTCAAATTGTAGTCTTGTCATTGTGCTTTTGATTCTGTTGTGTCATTTGTATTGCAATCTCCAGCCATAGAGGTGAGTAAATCTCACCTGACATTTATACTTATGCAAATGTGAATTGACAACAATTGAATGTGTAGAATATTATATATGATGTTATAACTGCCTATGATTATTAATTATATGATGTTAAACCTGTTATTTTACCTGTCATATTATCTGTTACTGTTATTGATTGTTAAACTGTTCATTTATACCTGTTTACCACACTGCAAGTTCCCTGTAGACTAGATTCACTATGGGTTGAAATGATACATACCCGAACGGACTTTAGAATAGGGAAAAATCATTATGGGTTGAAATGATAGGCTTGAACGATTTTATTTATTTCATTTTACTTGGGATTGCGGGTTTGAAATGATAGAACCCGGATTTTTCTTTGTAAACTTTGGATTGAAATGATATATATCCGTATCACTTGACCTAGGTTAGAAAACTATATACAGCCCCGTGGTTATTTTATAAAGTATTTTGAATATTTTAAATATGTTTAAGAGTGTAAATTTATGAAAATTTGATTTAAATTGGATTTTTAATGATTAAAAAAGAAATTTTGATTCTTCTATAAGTTAAAAATGTAATTAAATGAATGGTTAAATTTTAATTATTGAAATATAACTTAAGTCTGGAAATTTGGATTTTGGGTTTAAAAGAAAATTTGAGTTATATAAATAAAAATGGAAATAAAGATTTAAGTGTTAAGTTTAATTGTTAAAATGAAGAGAATAGAAATTTTATACTTAAATTTTATTAACTGAATTCTTGAAAATTGGTTTTATTTATAAGCAAATTTATTATAAAAATCATAAGTGAAAAGTATTTTAAATGAAAATTTTGAATGTTAAATTATGGTTTTTATAATGTTTAATGGTTTAAATTGGGATTTATTGTTTGCTGGAAATACACTAAAATCTGGAAATACTTTTAATAGCACTTCAGAAATGCTATTGTTTCTGAAATGAATTAAAACTTAAATAAGAAGCTATTATAGCAGTTCTGTAAATGCTGTAGTTGCTGAAGTAAATTAAAGGGCTAAAACCTTAATAAAGGGCTATTACAGTAGTTCTGTAAATGATGTAGTTGCCTGCTGTCTTTGCTGAATTGAGCTAATTTTCAACTAAAATTGAGATTTTATAACAGTTTTAAATGCTGTCTTTGCTGAAGAAAAATGTTTTCAAGTATAACTTATAACAGCTTTTTCTAAATGTTGTGAAAGGCTGAAATTTTCAATGTTTATGGTTTTTTTAACTAAGTAAATGAACTCAGAATGGTCTAAACTTTGGATATTGAATACTTGAGTTGAAAGTATAATAGCTTCACTTTTAGATGGTTTAGATGAATTAATTTGATTGGAATATAAACTACTAAAAATGTGATTTGAAATGAGAATAAATGAATGATATCTTGGAATTTAAAAGGTATTTAAAGTTAAATATGGGCTTTGAATTCAAATGATGATTGGATAATGAAGTTTTTGAAAGATATGATATTTTGAAATATTGAAATGGTTCAGAAATGATTTAACCTTTAATTTGATAAAGATTTGAATTTGAAATGATATTTTGTTTTGAAGTATAAAATATTATTTTGGAATTTTATAACCACTGGTATACTTCTCTATATGTCATTTGATTTCCTAGTGATGGTTTGATGCACATTAACACTGTTAGTTGCATGGTTTACTTCGATATGGACATTTTTGTGATATTATCACTACTGTTTAATTGATGGTTTTATGGATCCTTAAAAGATGGGCGATCCCAAGCATCCTCTAAGTTATTATGCATTGCTATTACAGTTCACTTGAGTTGGTTTATATTGTATAAGTATATATGTCCTGACTCGAGTGTTTTATGTTTTACTTTACGCTCGGGTCAGCCTGAGAATCATAGCTTTGGATTCATCTTCTGTAGCTAGAGATTTGCTCGAGCTTATCTGTCCATCTGTTTTTTCTTTTCTTCTAATCCAGTTATTTACTATTCGGTATTGCTTCTGTATTACCGAATTTTATGTATCCTAACTTCTATTGTATCCATTTTTAAACTATGATATTTTATATATGTTTTGAGAGTTGTATATAGTAGCTTCATGAACTACTATGGTATTTATTTCCGCTGCGAGTTATTTTGATTTTCTATGTCTGTGATTCTGTGTTTGATTTTATTTGCTCCAAATTTTATTACAATCTGTTATTTTGAATTATTCAAGTTATACATGTGTGTATTATTGTCGATTTGAATGGTCCAAAATAGTGGGTCGTTACATTTGGTATCAAAGCCTTGGTTTTAGGCAAACCTTAGCCTACGGAGCAAAAACTCATTAGAGATAGGGTAGAAATACCCTAGAATGAGTGAAATCAATCTCAGAATCTTTCCCTTGTGAGAGAACGTATTTTCGTAGTATATAATGAGTTTCAAATGATTTTTAAATAATTTTCAAAGATTATTTTGATATAAAATTTTCTTGCTTTGAAAGTAAAATTTTCTAAACTTTATTCCTTTCGTATCCACCTTGTTAGTAATTTCTTCGATTAGGATTCCTTTGAATTTTGGAACGCTCCCACTTGCTCTGAAATCCATTCCAGTCTCCCCTTATTGTATTCTTTTGATTTTTTGGAGCATTCCATAACTCCACTTTGAATGACCTCCATAAGATCGACGGTTCCGCCAATTTTTGAATGATTTGTAAAAGGTTGAAACTCCCTTATAATTGGCATTGATTCACTGGAGATTTCTATATCCTCGGTTTACGATGTTTTCTATCTTCTGCTATATTTAGATTCTGTCTCTGGCGATCGAAGGTCGATTTGCCTAAGATTTTCGCATCGATTATATTCCTGAAGTCACGGTTGACCCTGTTAATGTCGCCCGCGATTTATATAGGCTTATCCATCTTCTATTTGGTAATTTAATGATCTTATCTTCGTTTGTGCTTATCTTTGAATCAGAATTCTATTTGGTTAGAGTGCCTCTAAATTTGAATCTCTGTTTGCTTTGAAATCCATCCTTGAATCATCCATTTGAAAATTTATGGTTGATTGTCTTTTGAAAATTTTGTATTCATCGTAGTTGTTATTTTGATAAGGATGACCATATTTTATATATAAAGATGAAATGTTTCGATAAGGATTATATACCTGTTTAAAATGAAAATTTGAAGTTCGAAAGGATTTGAAATTTTGAAAGTTATATAAAAAATGGTTTCATATAAAATAATTTATAACTGAAGGTTTTGAATCTGAATTTGAGTGATTAAACTCCGGCATTTTTGAACTGGTTTAAGATTTTGAAATAAAATAATATGATTTGGAAGTATTTTCCGAATATGAAATGTTTCAAATGATTTTAATGAGTTTCAAATGATTTCGAAGAAATTTCAAAAGAAGTTGAGAAAATAGAAGTCCAGAACCCACTTATGTCGCTGGAAAATAATTTCGGTGATGAATGCATGCATCATCGAAATTGATTTTCGAGTTTTAGAGTGGGGGAGAGGCCACTTCGGTAGCTTTGTTATGCAATTGATTTGTGAAACCAATTTTGATTTCAAATTCTGAAGTGTGATGTGATATTCGAAAGATATATGTATATATATTTGAACAATTTGAAATGAGCCGGTGTTCAATCCTTGAGTTTTGGATTTGATTTGATACAACCCTATCTTTTGGAATTGATTTACTGATTTGTTGGTGGTTTCCAACTCTTGGATTGAAATATGATATCTTCGATTATTTTGAAGGTTCGAGCACTTACAAATCAACGTTAACTTTTCAAAGCTAAGTAATTTTGAAAAGTATAAAGTACATAAGTTTGGTATGTATGTTTAAAGTATGTAGTAATATGATTTAAATAAGTTGAAACTGCTTTGTTAATTAAATGAATAAGGCTATTTTGAATTTTTCTAATATGAAATTTAGATTTGAAATGTTTTGAAAAGAATTTGGTCTTCAAAATATTTTGAATAAAATTTAGTTATATGTTTTAACTGGGTAACATCTTTATAAAACTATATATTGAACAAGTTGGAATAGATACTTAAGTTGTACGTATGCTGTTTTATTCGCATAACTAAATTGGTCCAAGTTTGAGTACATAAGTTCGAGGTGAATTACACCATTTCGTGTTAGGATTTTTCATTTGATTCTTGATGGCGAATATTTGATGTGGATTTTGGGCTTGATTCTAGAATTCTCTATCATAGTATATGCTATGCAAGGAGACTGATGGTTTCTAGTCGAGAAACCATATCGAAATCCACATTAGGGAAGTTGAATGGACAATACTAGTTCGAAAGTGAACTTGTGTGATCGAGCGAGCGATCGAATGTGACTTTGCGAAATGATGACATATGTACATCTTATATTCTAATATCATTGATATACTTGCCGCTGAAATTGGAAGTTGTTGGGTTGGATATCTTTGTAATTTAATTGGAATTCTTTCTTTTATGAAAAACTACTATCAATTTAAAACCATTTTTCAAAACTATTTTTCTTTTATTCTTCTCAAACAAACTATTTTATTCTATTTTACATACAAACTATTTTATATACAAAACTATTCTAAATAATAAAAATCTTTTAGTAAGCAAAGATGTTCAATCCCATATGGCTCTTCATGCAGCGAAATTTATTTTTAAAATTTTGATTTTGATATAAGATGGACCTTATGTAAGTATAAGATGATTTTGAAAACATTTGATTTTGGAAATGAATTGGTTGACTTAAATTATATTGATTTGGAAATTTGGATTTATTTTCTAAATTTATTATTTTGGAAACTTTAGAACTGAAGATATTTGATTTGGAAGAATAATTTGGTGAAAGCGTATATGATTTTGAAAATTGTATTGATATTTAAACAAATTGAAATTTGAGAACCTTGTGTTACTGAATACTTGATTTGGGAGTTATCGAACTTATATAAAAATTGGTTTGTATAAGTATGATGTTGATTCGAAAACTATGAATTTGAAAAGGTACTCAATTTGAAAAGTGAAATCTTATATAATTGAAATCTATATAAGTGTGATTTGATATGCTATTGATTTCGGAAAGGTATTTGATTTGAAAATAAAATCTTATATATAATGGACTTTATATAAGTACGATATTTGAAAGTGATTTGAAAAGGTACTATATCATACATATTTTCGAAGTAAAGATATGGAAAGTGCCTTCTGCTTGATATCCGCTTTGTGGCCATATTGTGGATTCATTCTATCGATATTTCTCTGATTTTTGGTTTTCGGATATGATACTTGAGTTTCCATCGAATTCCATGGCATTACACATGGTCTTACGAGCGCAACTGCATAGCGTAATTCACCTGGCTGGATGGCCCAGGGGTACAGATGTTTCCTGGGGGATTCAGGCGTAACCATTGTGTATCCTGTGATCTATGTAGGTCGTATTAGTAGCGAAATCCATAGGGCTGAGAAAGCTTACGGATACTGATGTTTCCTGGGGGATCCAGGCGTAACCTTTGTGTATCTGCGGTCTACTAGTCATCATGGAGAAATTCACAGGGCCGAGAAAGCTTACAGATAAAGATGTTTCCTGGGGGATCCAGGCGTAACCTTTGTGTATCTGCGATCCATGGTTAGACAAAGGTTTTGTTTGTTTTTGTTTGGATGGTACTTTCCATATCTGTTTTAAAAGTTTTCCAGTATTTACACTGGGTGTTGAAACAAGTCTACTAAGTACCTGGAGAATTCTTGCTTTACGCCTGATCAACGCACTGCTAGAGTCTGTAGGAATGAGGATAAACTTATTAAGACATCGAGTTATAAAAGTATTTTGATATAATATTATATAAAGGATATTTTGATCAGTTATTTCCTTTCTAAAAGATTTTAAAGTGTTTTAAATATTGTTTACTTCTTAACTATCAAGTTGAATTTAAATGACTTTTATGGATATAATAAAATGGATTTAACCAAATTATTAATTATTAAAGAATTCCAATTGAAATATATATGGTTTTAAATTAATGGCTCATCCTTGTCTTTCGTCCTATTTTCCCTTCTAGCTATTCCTATTCTCCAGCTTGTTAAACTTACCTATAACAACAGTTATCAGGTATAATTTTAATATTCTTGTTATCTTGTCTAAATCCTATTCCATTCTATCTTTCCTGTGTTTTCCGTACCTCATTCCTTTTCGAGGACGAAAAGATTTGAGTGAGGGAGAGTGTAACAACCCTGTATTTTATGATTATTTTAGTCGTATATTTTAATTATTTTAAATTGAATTTCCTGATTTGAAAACTTTATTTTATTTATTTAAATGGATAAATTTGGTTATTTTAAATATAAATTTTGATTTTGATGTAAATTAGACTTCCAAACATGACTAAATAGAATATTTTCCAGAAAAGTGAATTTTGGTCGATATGGTTAAACTCTGACTTTTAAATTTAAAAATTTGAAAGTTTGAAAATTTGAATTTTATCTTTTATTATGAAAGTAAATAAAATTTTAAGAATAATGCTTTTCGTTTCGTTAAAATCTGATTAATATTGTGAGAGTTATGCCTTTATAACTATTGAGTGTAATTTGTTGTATTTAACAAAATTGTTTATTTTAAATTATATAAATAATATTTTGGTTTTAAAACATTTTTCAAAGTGTAATTGACATTTTCCAATGTCAGTTGTATTCTGTTTATAATTTCTAATTTCCAGTTCCATTTAATTAAAGAAATTCTTTGTTTATTTTCTATTTTCTTAAGACCTTATTTTATTTTCATTTACACTTCATTTTGTTCAGCATTTATTTTATTTTACTTGACTTTTATTGGTTTAGAAGTAAAGTTATAATTTTTCTAAAACTAGTGATATTTTATTTGCAATTTTTAAGTCCTATTTTGAATTTTTAAACAATTTCTTTGTTCTTTTTCTATTTTCCCTAAATTTAATTTTTTTATTTCACTTTAGAAATGATAGATGAATTATTTATTTCAAAGTTTTGCTTTAGAATATTTTTAAAATGAAGTAGATATTTTTCCAAAGTCAACGGTGGTTTATTTGTAATTTCTGGACACTGTTTTCAATTTTTAAGTAATTTCTTATATTCTTTTTCCATTTTCTTTAAATTAATTATTTATTTTTATTTCATATTATTTTGTTTCGGTTTTAATAGTTAATTTCTGATTTTATATTAGTTTTATTTGATTTATTAAAAAGGGGAAATATGAAAGGTTTTAAAAGCTTGGAAACTTAAGTCTTTTCATCTCAAGACCTTTCAATTGCCACAACTCCTCATTTACTTCTTTTGGCTGTGTATTACTCTTGTTTAGCCGTGTATTCCAGTTCATTTTTCATGCAAAAAAATTTGCTCCTCATCTACATTCACGGCTAGAGAAAAATTATGGGTAATGGCATCTTCTTTTCCCTATTTTCTTCTCTTTTTCATATGTTTTGCCTTGTCTTCTTTGCTACTTTGCTCGGCCTCCTCTCCATTGTCATGGCCACCACCTCCTACATCTCCTCCTTGTCACCATCACCTCCTATTCCTCCAACCATGGTCAGGGTGCACCACCCAATGAAGAGAAACACCACAAAAATACAAACTATGCCTTGAAAACTACCTTAGCTTACCACTTCATTTTACACCACCACCACCACCACCACCATAGGCCACCACCACCACCTTTTCTAGACTACCCCATACCACTCCAACCTTTGTCCAGACCTGAGCTTGACTGGCCAAGCCTATAACCCCATGACCGAGCCATTTTGGTTGCCAAAAACCATGTTTTAGCCTAAACCCCTTCACATTCCTACCTTGTAACTTCCTCCACTTGTTCTAGCCTTTATGCCACACATTCCTATGTTCAACCCTTAGCCAAAGTCATGCCAAACCTGAGCCAAAACATCCCCTAGGCTATGCAAGCAAATGTAGAAAGCAAGGCAAAAGTCGTTGCATTCATACATATTTTTATTCCAAAGTTATATCATTTCAAGTTCGCATTGAAATTTATATTTTGTTTGCTTTTTTTTGGGTTGTAACACAAGATCTATAGCTTGGGTCTCGCTCTCCACTCAAATTGTAGTCTTGTCATCATGCTTTTGATTCCGTTGTGTCATTTGTATTGCAATCTCCAGCCATAGAGGTGAGTAAATCTCACCTGACATTTATACTTATGCAAATGTGAATTGACAATAATTGAATGTGTAGAATATTATATATGATGTTATAACTGCCTATGATTATTAATTATATGATGTTAAACCTATTATTTTACCTGTCATATTATCTGTTACTGTTATTGATTGTTAAACTGTTCATTTATACCTGTTTATCACACTGCAAGTTCCCTGTAGACTAGATTCACTATGAGTTGAAATGATACATACCCGAACGGACTTTAGAATAGGGAAAAATCGTTATGGGCTGAAATGATAGGCCTGAACAATTTTTATTTGTTTTATTTTACTTGGGATTGCGGGTTTGAAATGATAGGACCCGGATTTTTCTTTGTAAACTGTGGATTGAAATGATATATATCCGTATCACTTGACCTAGGTTAGAAAACTATATACAGGCCCATGGTTATTTTATAAAGTATTTTGAATATTTTAAATATGTTTAAGAGTGTAAATTTATGAAAATTTGATTTAAATTGGATTTTTAATGTTTAAATAAAGATATTTTGATTCTTCTATAAGTTAAAAATGTAATTAAATAAATGGTTAAATTTTAATTATTGAAATATAACTTAAGTTTGGAAATTTGGATTTTGGGTTTAAAAGAAAATTTGAGTTATATAAATAAAAATGGAAATAAAGATTTAAGTGTTAAGTTTAATTGTTAAAATGAAGAGTATAGAAATTTTATACTTTAATTTTATTAAGTGAATTCTTGAAAATTGGTTTTATTTATAAGCAAATTTATTATAAAAATCATAAGTTAAAAGTATTTTAAATGAACATTTTGAATGTTAAATTATGGTTTTTATAATGTTTAATGGTTTAAATTGGGATTTATTGTTTGGTGGAAATACACTAAAATCTGGAAATACTTTTAATAGCACTTCAGAAATGCTATCGTTTCTGAAATGAACTAAAACTTAAATAAGAGGCTTTTACAGCAGTTCTGTAAATGCTGTAGATGCTGAAGTAAACTAAAAGGCTAAAAACTTAATAAAGGGCTATTACAGCAGTTCTGTAAATGCTGTAGTTGCCTGCTGTCTTTGCTGAATTGAACTAATTTTCAACTAAAATTGAGATTTTATAACAGTTTTAAATGCCGTCTTTGCTGAATAAAAATGTTTTCAAGTATAACTTATAACAGCTTTTTCTAATTGTTGTGAAAGGCTGAAATTTTCAATGTTTATGGTTTTTTTAACTAAGTAAATGAACTCAGAATGGTCTAAACTTTGGAAATTGAATACCTGAGTTGAAAGTATAATAACTTCACTTTTAGATGGTTTAGATGAATTAATTTGATTGGAATATAAACTATTAAAAAGGTGATTTGAAATGAGAATAAATGAATGATATCTTGGAATTTAAAAGGTTTTTAAAGTTAAATATGGGCTTTGAATTCAAATGATGATTGGATAATGAAGTTTTTGAAAGATATGATATTTTGAAATATTGAAATGGTTTAGAAATGATTTAACCTTTAATTTGATAAAGATTTGAATTTGAAATGATATTTTGTTTTGAAGTATAAAATATTATTTTGGAATTTTATAACCACGGGTATACTTCTCTATATGTCATTTGATTTCCTGGTAATGGTTTGATGCACATTAACACCGTTAGTTGCATGGTTTACTTCGATATGGACATTTCTGTGATATTGTCACTACTGTTTAATTGATTGTTTTGTGGATCCATAAAGGATGGGCGATCCCAAACATCCTCTAAGTTATTATGCATTGCTATTACAGTTCACTTAAGTTGGTTTACATTGTACAATTATATATGTCATGACTCGAGTATTTTGTGTTTTACTTTACTATGAGAGATCCCGGACTCGGCCTTCGAAAATCGGCACTCGTACTTCACTTGTACTCATAATGCCGCAGATTCAAACGCCGAATCTGGCTTCCTGGAGCTTATAACACAGTAAGTATAACAACACAGCGGAAGAAAGAAATCAATGATATAATATACAACTCCAATGAATACAATATCCAGAATGATATACAACAATGATATTTATATGATACAACAATATCAGAGATAAATAATGATACAGCGGAAATAACAGCAATGATGACTCCAAATGATCAGCCAGAGAGGCTGAGTCCAACCACTCCAATGTCAAGCTCGAACCACAAAGATAAGCAATGTCGGTCCATGAACTCCAAGAACTGAACTAGCTCCAGATAATCTACTAAACCTGACTATCTGAAAAACCAAACTCTAGACTACCCGTGTGGAAAATTGTGGGGACCCAGAGTTTAGGAAAGGAACAATAAACTCCAGGTCAGTCGTGGGACTGGTGTGAGTAACAAAAACAGTTTATCTTTAAAACAAACACAAGAGAATTTTAAACATTGAAATCCGCGATGCTTTTGGAAAATGAAACTAACATAAGACCTCCCACCACACACACAATGCAATCGCAGACTTGGAGGAGATTTCTTCTTATGATAGTCAAACATGCTTACTACGCAAAAGAAACTCTTTTGATATTATTACTAGTGCATAGTGCAGAAAATACTTTCGAAAATACAATATTAATCTTAGCCAGCATATGTACCATTATATTATGCCTGGTATAGCTGCCGCCTGAGGAGACAGGTTATACAACTGCAATCGTAAAGGGCTCGTATTGTTTCTTTGGATTTTCCAACAAATGGTCAGGCTAAGGAACTTCCTATGCCACATGGGAACGCCTCTGGCGGGACGCCCCAAGAGACAACCTTCTCTCTGCCAACACGAGGTCGGTTACCATCTACCCGGGTAGTAAACCTGAGATATGCCACCCCCGGTCCTTTGGGACCTTTATCCGAGGCCTCGGTCACACAGCAACAATCACACAGAGTAAATGAGATTGGAGCAACCACATAGGTTAAATATCAGGGCTCCATACCATATACCACTTTTTTCCAGATGGAATGGTCATACCCTAGGGGAGCTACCCCTGAAACCTTGCCGCATCTTTCCTGTTTCGACCATTTTCGATCTGTGAAGCTCGATGAGGTCTCGTCCACAAAGCTACACTTTTTCATAAAGCCATGCTTTGATCAAAAAATGATCAACAAATGATCATCAACACACAGCAACACTTAGCATGCCACACTATCAAATTGGGAGTATATCGCTGATAACCTTCAACTACATAACCTCTAAGCTCGTACGTCTCAAAGAAGGGTGTTAAGCTAAGAGAATAAATTCTCCGCCACCAACCAGAAATGTATTTGAAATAAATCAGTTTTATATCTCAAAGTGTAGTGTCAGACATACAACCATACAAGTCTGTTCCGAGTTCGAACAGAACCGAAGGCACTTCCTAATAAGCCCTTGCAAATCCGGATAATTTCTAATCATGTCCGGACTTCCCATCACAAAGGGTGATAAAATCTCTATACCGGGGATCCAGTCGATGTAGAGACATTAGACGAGTTGTCCTTTTGTTTTCGAAAATAACCGGTCTTCACCACCGGTCTCTAAATGCAATCCATATACGACATATCATTATTCGGAATGGGTTATATGACACAAAGTCCTCTCCCGGCTAAACCGAATAATGAGCGTAATATTTAAAATGTATGGATATTGGGATTTCAATTAAGTCACAACTTATTACCCAAAACTTTTCTTTCAAATGGTTTAAACACATTACCATTTTTTTTATCTTTTACATAAAAAGATTAATTTCACAAAGTTCACCGAGTTTCACAAAGATCTATTCATAGGTTTTCCAAATCAATTTCCATTTCAATTGAATTAACTCATTAAATCTTTAAATCAAAGATTTAATTTATAGCTTTTAAAACAATTTCGTTTCGAATGGTTTAAACAAATCACAATTTTAAATCTGTTAAAAATAAATAGATTCAATTCATTGCTTTCAAAAAGAATTCACTCATAACTTGGAAAACCATTTTTCAATTCAAACTTGAAATTCCTTTAACTTAAATTGGAAATTCATTTCTTATATGATAGCTTTTATCATTTGGAAACAAATAGTTTTCATTTCGAAAAATCTGATTCATTTATACGAGTTAAAATCCTTGGGTTAAATTCAAATTTCCCAAACAATACTTTTAAAATGGTTAAAATTCATATAAACACACTTATAATATCTTAACCAAAATTTCCAAACATAGAATTCAATTCCAAATTTTGAATTCAAATTCAAATTAAATTATTTAAATTGGAAGTTAACCAAGTCGTTCAAAATAACTTTTATCTTAGAAACTCCTTTTCAACAGCTTTAACATTTAACTCAAATTCATTTCCAAAATAAATTGAAATTAAAATTTCAATGTCAAAAATATTAAATTTAAATCATCTATGACTTAACTGATTTCCTCGTGAAATCCATATTTGTGTGTGTATGGTGTAGTCCAGGGGTTTCACACAGTAGTGCAACATCAATAAATCATCACAGATTCAAATACAGCGATATAGTTGATAAGCGGTATAAACTATAACGCTTATCGTTCATTCACATATCACAGATTACAGATATATATAAATTTCAGATAATAAATTACATTCATCACAGCTTGAATTAAAACAATTCATATCACACAGCATCAAGTAGGGATATCGAACAATTCACAACATTCAATGGAATACTGTGACGACTCGGGTTTTGCCCGCTCGAAAATCAACATCCGTACTTCACATTGTACTAGAATGCCACAGATTCGACCGTTCAAATCCGATTCGCCGCCATTACCTCCGAGGTCGTGACCATCTCCCATTATTTTTCCTACCACCGTGGTACGCTCCTCCACCTCCTCGACCAACCTTGACTACCCCAGTTCGCTACGTCACCGGGAATTGGCCAAAAACAACTTGCCGTTCATCTTCAAACTGCTACCACAATAGCTCACTAAAAATCATAAAACCCACCTTAAAAATCATCGCTTCCGGTATGGATTCTAGTTAGATACCTGAATCCATGATCGGTGACGTTCGAAATTTGGCAAATCTTAAGTTTGTTCAGAAATTTGGGTTTCCAAAGATAATTTTTGAGTTGTTTTAATCTTAAATGAATTTCTAAACTTAGTTTATAATGATACAAACATCTTTTGTTTGAATCTTAAGTTCAATCATCAATTAGAAAAAGAGTAAATGATTTTTGAATCCAACAGTTCGAGTTTTGAACTGAGAACAGATAACAGCTTGTAACACTACACATCCTACAAGCATAGACAGAGGATTCAACATATATATAGATATATACACATACTTATCCACAGTCATATATATACAACATATTCATTCCTTAAATTTTTAAATATAAAGTTACTCACCTTAACAGAAGACAGAGCACCAGATTTGAAAAGCCTTTTTGAATCTTTAAAACTGAATTGCCCCATGCTTTTAAAAACTTGAGTTGTTGTGATGTTTTGAAACTTTAAACTGGAATGTTTCTTAAAAATGCTTTTGCTCCTTGATTTACAAACTTATATGCATGCTTCAGTTTGCAAGAAAATGCAGGCTACAGATTTTGGAGTTAAATTGATGTTTATTTTTTTTTTGTTTATTTTTTTTTTGTTTTTCAGGCATGCTAAGTTATGAACGAATTAAAATAAGATGCCTTTGCCTATATAAAACAGTTTACAGAGACATTATTTGTACAAGGTATTTTATATTGTTTTGTTTGTACAACAAGTATAGGCTGACATGATATTAGAGATAAGGCAGGTATGTGGCTAGAGATGTAAACATTAAATGCCATTGTACAAATCTATACCTATTTAATTTGCCTATACTTGATTTTGCATCTCTTGTCTCGGCTGATACAATAATATTAGGGTGGCTGCATTTAATTAGCTTGTACAAATTTGCATATAAGTGTCTACATACTTAGGCTTTGTCTCGGCTGTACAAAGATATATATCTTGTACTTGTTGGCTTTTCCATTTTTGTTTATTGATATGAAGAATTTTAGTTCGGCTGATATGTTGTATTGGTTTTATCTTGCTTATATGTACAAGAGATATTTGCTGTCTTCATTCATTTATACTTTGATTTATTTCTATTTTACACAAACCTGGTTTGCTTTCACACTTGATTTTATTTCTTGTTTATTTGTTTTCTCTAGTTTTCTTACTACTTTGAAATGTAAATAAATTTCTATTCTAAATTGTTGTTAGATTTTAACAAATATTCTACTTCTATTTTAATTAAAACTTACCTTATATTAATTTCAATTCCTAGTTCAAATATTAATTATCATTATTTACTTAATATTTATTGTCTTATATTTATTTTATAAACTCAAACCATCTTTAACCATCAATTCAAATATATATTAAATTTGCTCGTATATACCTAAATATATATATATATACATTCAATATACACACATATACTCACATATACACTATTTACAATATTTTAATCTCAAATGATTTATACAGAATATACTTGGATATCGGGGAAACTCGCTCCATTTAATCAATTTAATTTCACAATTTTTATTCAAAAATTCATTTAATTATTAATTTAACTCCAAAATTCAATAAATTATTAATTTAAATTAAATTAAAATCTAGGGTCGTTACAAACTTCCCCCCTTAAAAGAATTTCGTCCTCGAAATTCGCAGGCACGAAAATAACACAGAGATAGACAGAGGTGATCTCCTATAATTCCTCAAACACAAGATATGGATTCCAAACTCAAGTCGGAATATCTCAGAATACATACCAATTTGTCCCTCTTCGGACTTCGGTATTCAAAAGAAATTACAATAGAATTTCAAATTCAGTTTTAAACGATATCGTTTTAATTGATTCAATTCAATTTACCCTCATATTTTATTAGTCAATTTAATTCAATTTAAAATTCCAATTTCAAATTCATTAAGGTTTAAATCCAAAAGGCTGATAAGAAGTCGATGAAGATACGAAGTAAGGATTTTCTACGACGATTCGTAGAACCATCATCCCACCGAAACTTCTTCTTGTAGCTGATACGAAGAAATCAAAAGAATTTTGGAATCGAATCAAAGGAGATTGATAAGAATGTTGTTTCCACTGTTGCAGGGTATTGACCATTTATAGTCGTATTCCCTTGTCCCCTATCTCGTCCTCTTCTTGTACTCATACTCACTATCAGTGGATAGCAAGAGAATTTACTGAGACGTTCAGACGGATATCTTAAGGATATACTCATTCTAGAGTTTACTTCACTCTATCTCTAATGAGCTACTTAACGTGTTATACTCCTGAGCTAAAGTTCAACCTTAGCTCTGATACCACATGTGACGGACCGGGTTTTGCCCGCTCGAAAATCAACATCCGTACTTCACATTGTACTAGAATGCCGCAGATTCGACCGTTCAAATCCGATTCGCCGCCATTACCTCCGAGGTCGTGACCATCTCCCATTATTTTTCCTACCACCGTGGTACGCTCCTCCACCTCCTCGACCAACCTTGACTACCCCAGTTCGCTACGTCATCGGGAATTTGCCAAAAACAACTTGCCATTCATCTTCAAACTGCTACCACAATAGCTCACTAAAAATCATAAAACCCACCTTAAAAATCATCGCTTCCGGTATGGATTCTAGTTAGATACCTGAATCCATGATCGGTGACGTTCGAAATTTGGCAAATCTTAAGTTTGTTCAGAAATTTGGGTTTCCAAAGATAATTTTTGAGTTGTTTTAATCTTAAATGAATTTCTAAACTTAGTTTATAATGATACAAACATCTTTTGTTTGAATCTTAAGTTCAATCATCAATTAGAAAAAGAGTAAATGATTTTTGAATCCAACAGTTCGAGTTTTGAACTGAGAACAGATAACAGCTTGTAACACTACACATCCTACAAGCATAGACAGAGGATTCAACATATATATAGATATATACACATACTTATCCACAGGCATATATATACAACATATTCATTCCTTAAATTTTTAAAAATAAAGTTACTCACCTTAACAGAAGACAGAGCACCAGATTTGAAAAGCCTTTTTGAATCTTTAAAACTGAATTGCCCCATGCTTTTAAAAACTTGAGTTGTTGTGATGTTTTGAAACTTTAAACTGGAATGTTTCTTAAAAATGCTTTTGCTCCTTGATTTACAAACTTATATGCATGCTTCAGTTAGCAAGAAAATGCAGGCTACAGATTTTGGAGTTAAATTGATGTTTATTTTTTTTTGTTTATTTTTTTTTGTTTTTCAGGCATGCTAAGTTATGAACGAATTAAAATAAGATGCCTTTGCTTATATAAAACAGTTTACAGAGACATTATTTGTACAAGGTATTTTATATTGTTTTGTTTGTACAACAAGTATAGGCTGACATGATATTAGAGATAAGGCAGGTATGTGGCTAGAGATGTAAACATTAAATGCCATTGTACAAATCTATACCTATTTAATTTGCCTATACTTGATTTTGCATCTCTTGTCTCGGCTGATACAATAATATTAGGGTGGCTGCATTTAATTAGCTTGTACAAATTTGCATATAAGTATCTACATACTTAGGCTTTGTCTCGGCTGTACAAAGATATATATCTTGTACTTGTTGGCTTTTCCATTTTTGTTTATTGATATGAAGAATTTTAGTTCGGCTGATATGTTGTATTGGTTTTATCTTGCTTATATGTACAAGAGATATTTGCTGTCTTCATTCATTTATACTTTGATTTATTTCTATTTTACACAAACCTGGTTTGCTTTCACACTTGATTTTATTTCTTGTTTATTTGTTTTCTCTAGTTTTCTTACTACTTTGAAATGTAAATAAATTTCTATTCTAAATTGTTGTTAGATTTTAACAAATATTCTACTTCTATTTTAATTAAAACTTACCTTATATTAATTTCAATTCCTAGTTCAAATATTAATTATCATTATTTACTTAATATTTATTGTCTTATATTTATTTTATAAACTCAAACCATCTTTAACCATCAATTCAAATATATATTAAATTTGCTCGTATATACCTAAATATATATATATATATATATATATATATATATATATACATTCAATATACACACATATACTCACATATACACTATTTACAATATTTTAATCTCAAATGATTTATACAGAATATACTTGGATATCGGGGAAACTCGCTCCATTTAATCAATTTAATTTCACAATTTTTATTCAAAAATTCATTTAATTATTAATTTAACTCCAAAATTCAATAAATTATTAATTTAAATTAAATTAAAATCTAGGGTCGTTACAAATACAGTCATCCATAAGTGAAACCAATTAAGATATCTGATTTATCTAAACCAGATCATTTGCCTATGGATAATTCTTAGTCAGGGGTAATTAAAAATTAATTAATTACAAACATTTAATTAATTATTCTTTAACTAATCATTAATTATCCTTTAATTAATTACTAAAAATGATTATCCCTAATCACAAATTAATTTCATTGAGCAATTATCCTTTAATCATTTGATTAATCAATTTTAATCATTTATTTAATTACTTTCAATTAAGTAATTATCTTTTAGTAATTAATTACCTTAATTTAATTAATCTTAATTGATTAATTATCCCTTAAGTAATTACACAAAGTAATTATACCTTAATTCCATTAAGTGCTGATCTTTTATTAAGTAATCAATTTTATTAGGTAATTAACTTTCCAATAATTTACATTGAATAATTATTCTCTTAATCACTTACACAAATTAACTAATACATATAATTATTCGGTGTTCAAAACAATTTATTTATTTATTTATTTTAAATATTAAACTTTGAAACTCGATTGAAATCTTGTTTAATGATCTTGCTTTGGAAAATTTAGTTTACAGTCTTTTGAAAACTCATTTATTCGATTAAACTTAAAAAAAACTTGTCTTAAATAAATTGTTTGATATCTGTTAAATCGTTAAGTCCAGGAAAAAAAACCCGAGCCAATGTTCAGTTTTCCCGAGCCCTTCTTCGAGTTCTAGCCTTTCTCTGTTGCTTCGACTCGAACCCAATTGCTCACGCAACTCGTCACGTCTGGAATCGAATCCCAACCCATTCATTCGATTCGCCCAACCGAGGAATCTCCCACGTGTACGCTGTGCACGTGCACATTCCCACCTCCGACCAACTGATTGACGCGCCACCACAGCCGAGTCGCACATCGACACCATATCCCATTCGCCACTTTACTGAGGTCGACAACCTTCTGACCAAACATCGAGCAATATCTCAACCCTCCAGAAAAAAAGAAAACGCACCTACCCACTCAAATCGGCGAACTGCACTTATTAAGCACCTCTAACCATCACGCCTCCTCTTCTAATCGAAAATCCACTCACTGTCCTACCTCTTTGCCAAAAATCACAGATTCCGGTCTCGCCATCTTGCCGCGAAACCATCGCGACTTCTCCCCAAAATGGTCAACCCTTAAACCCTAAAAACCACTCGCGTGCGCAACCAAAAACCAAAACGAGAATTCCGCCACGGTCATCACCTTCGCCAAGTCCACCAACATCTCCCGGTCAAATCACAACGTCTCTCGTTGACTAGATGGACGGAAAATAATTTTTGAACGGAATTTGATCATCTATCAAACTCTCGAAATTCTAACGTCTAAATATCACAAATTTTCTACTAAAATTCATGTTTTCACACATGCATCCTAATCGCGTGCCTGAATTCTTAATTTAAAAACATTGAAATTTCACCAAAATTTGAGGTTCACTGTAAAACTTATAAATCATAAATTACACAGCAAAGTTTGATGCCTAACTATTTTTTAACTTAAACTACACTATCAGTTAAAGATGTTCCTAGTTTAAAATATCATTAGATATGAACGAGATTAAGAGATACAGATTTTTGAAGGTAGTTCGAGCCTATGCGAATAATAGAGACAATTTATATTTATATATATACAGACACATACACATTTGTTTCATACTTATCTTGTCTTTCCTTGCAAATGTACATACTTATATATTTTTTTCTTTTGTTTTCAAGTCTGGTTTCATACTTGTAAATATATAATGTTGTCTTATTTCATATTTAAAGATATTTTGTTTGTACTTGTTCAAGCCTACATACTTATGTTCTATTACTTTGTATTGTTTTCTTATCTTATTACTTTATAATAAAAATGAATTTCCATAGTTAATATGTTGTTAGAATTTAGCTAATGTTTTTCTTTATATTTTATAATTTATCTTATATTTATTTCTATTTCTAGTTTAAATATTTATTATTATTATTTTACTTTAATATTCAATGTCTTATGTTTATTTTATAAATTCAAATCATTATTAAAAATCAATTCTAAGTTTAAATCATTTACTTATTTTCTTGTGTCCAAAGTCTATATTTTCTTTTATTTATTTTTAAACCATTTATCTAAGATTTAAATTCATTTGATTTAACACAATTTATTTGAACTTGGGGGAAACTCGCATCAATCTACAATTAATTTTACAGTTTTAATTCAAAAATTTAATTAATTATCAATTTAAATTAAATCAAAATCCGGAGTCGTTACAGACTTCCCCCCTTAAAAAAAATTTCGTCCCCGAAATTTGCCAGGGAGACACAAGGATAGATGAAGGATATTTCATCAAATCAAATTGAATATTTTTCTGCATTTGGCTTACCAAATCAGAATATCAATAATAGATACGAGAATGGATCTTTTGAATTTTTCCACAGGATACTCGGGTTATCCAGATCTACGAAGTTTACAGTGGCATCGGTTAGTTCGAAGGGATAACTAACCATTCGTAGAATATATTGGGACCCAAAGAATAGATAGATATATGGATACAATTTCAAAATCTTTTAGTTTAGAAACTAAGGTATACCTATCAACATAGCAATCAAAGCAAACAAGGCAACCAATACATCCAAACAAACAATTTTGACCTATTTGGAGTTTACATCCCATTTTAATATATCGAATCTCCTTATTGGATCTACCAAGAATTATCAAAGAATTGAGAAAAGATGCTGAACAAAAGAGATTGACAGAGAAAAGATTGTTTCCTTGTTGTTACAGGGTATTGACCAATTCGTGGTGGTATTCCCCTGTCCCCTATCTCATCCTCTTCTTGCACTCATACTTACTATCAGTGGATAGTAAGAGAATTTATTGAGGCATACGGACAGATATCTTAGAGATTACTCATTCTAGGGTATACTTCACCCTATCTCTAATGAGCTACTTAATGTGTTATACTCCTGAGCTAAAGTTCAACCTTAGCTCTGATACCAAATGTGAGAGCCCACACGAGGCAGTGGCAACCGGTAGGCTTTGCAACCATCCCAGCACCACCGTGTCATACACTGGTACCTCGCATTTACTTTTACGGCCAACCTCTCGACTGTCACAACCAACCCCTCCCACTTAGGGACATGTAGGGGTAAGAGTCTCCCGTTCGCCACCAAACTGCGAAGCGAGAACCCCCTATCATGTTGTAGTATAGCAAATGCGATCCATATACGTCGTATCATTATTCGGAATGAGTTATATGAAACAAAGTCCTCTCCCGGCTAAACCGAATAATGAGCGTAATATTTAAAACGTATGGATATTGGGATTTCAATTAAGTCAGAACTTATTACCCAAAACTTTTCTTTCAAATGGTTTAAACACATTACCAATTTTTTTATCTTTTACATAAAAATATTCATTTCACAAAGTTCACCCAGTTTCACAAAGATCTATTCATAGATTTTCCAAATCAAATTCCATTTCAATTGAATTAACTCATTAAATCTTTAAATCAATGATTTAATTTATAGCTTTCAAAACAATTTCGTTTCGAATGGTTTAAACAAATCACCATTTTAAATCTGTTAAAAATAAACAGATTCAATTCATAACTTTCAAAAAGAATTCACTCATAACTTGGAAAACCATTTTTCAATTCAAACTTGAAATTCCTTTAACTTAAATTGGAAATTCATTTCTTATATGAAAGCTTTTATCATTTGGAAACAAATAGTTTTCATTTCGGAAAATCTGATTCATTTATACGAGTTAAAATCCTTGGGTTAAATTCAAATTTCCCAAACAATACTTTTAAAATGGTTAAAATTCATATAAACACAATTATAATATCTTAACCAAAATTTCCAAACATAGAATTTAATTCCAAATTTTGAATTCAAATTCAAATTAAATTATTTAAATTGGAACTTTACCAAGTCATTCAAAATAACTTTTATCTTAGAAACTCCTTTTAAACAGCTTTAACATTAACCCAAATTCATTTTCAAAATCAAATGTAATTAAAATTTCAATTTCAAAAATATTAAATTTAAATCATATGTGACTTAACTGATTTCCTCGTGAAATCCATATTTATGTGTGTATGGTGTAGTCCAGGGGTTTCACACAGTACTGCAACATCAATAAATCATCACAGATTCAAATACAACAATATAGTTGATAAGCGGTATAAACTATAACGCTTATTGTTCATTCACAGATCACATATCACAGATATATATAAATTTTAGATAATAAATTACATTCATTACAGCTTGAATTAAAACAATTCATATCACACAGCATCAAGTAGGGATGTCGAACAATTCACAACATTCAATGGAATATAGTCATCCATAAGTGAAACCAATTAAGATATCTGATTTATCTAAACTAGATCATTTGCTTATGGATAATTCTTAGTCAAGGGTAATTAATAATTAATTAATTACAAACATTTAATTAATTATTCTTTAACTAATCATTAATTATCCTTTAATTAATTACTAAAAATGATTATCCCTAATCACAAATTAATTTCATTGAGCAATTATCCTTTAATCATTTGATTAATCAATTTTAATCATTTATTTAATTACTTTCAATTAAGTAATTATCTTTTAGTAATTAATTACCTTAATTTAATTAATCTTAATTGATTAATTATCCCTTAAGTAATTACACAAAGTAATTATACCTTGATTCCATTAAGTGGTGATCTTTTATTAAGTAATCAATTTTATTAGGTAATTAAATTTCCAATAATTTACATCGAATAATTATTCTCTAAATCACTGACATAAATTAACTAATTCATATAATTATTCGGTGTTCAAAACAATTTTTTTTTAAATATTAAACTTTGAAACTCGATTGAAATCTTGTTTAATGATCTTGCTTTGGAAAATTTTGTTTACAGTCTTTTGAAAACTCATTTATTCGATTAAACTTAAAAAAAAATTTGTCTTAAATAAATTGTTTGATATCTGTTAAATCGTTAAGTCCAGAAAAAAAAACCCGAGCTAATCTTCAGTTTTCCCGAGCCCTACTTCGAGTTCTCGCCTCTCTCTGTTGCTTCGATTCGAACCCAATTGCTCACGCAACTCGTCACATCTGGAATCGAATCCCAACCCACTCATTCGATTCGCCCAGCCGAGGAATCTCCCACGTGTACGCTGTGCACGTGCACATTCCCCCCTCCGACCAACTGATCGACTCGCCACCACTGCCGAGTCGCACATCGACACCATATCCCATTCGCCACTTTGCTGAGGTCGACAACCTTCTGACCAAAAATCGAGCAATATCTCAACCCTCTAGAAAACAAGAAAACCTACCTACCCACTCAAATCGGCGAACTGCACTCATTAAGCACCTCTGACCATCACGCCTCCTCTTCCAATCGAAAATCCACTCACTGTCCTACCTCTCTGCCAAAAATCACAGATTTTGGTCTCGCCATCTTGCCGCGAACCCATCGTGACTTCTCCCCAAAATGGTCAACCCTTAAACCCTAAAAACCACTCGCGTGCACAACCAAAAACCGAAACAAGAATTCCGCCATGGTCATCACCTTTGCCAAGTCCACTAGCGTCTCCCAGTCAAATCACAACGTCTCTCGTTGACTAGATGGATGAAAAATAATTTTTGAACGGAATTTGATCATCTATCAAACTCCCGAAATTCTAACCTCTAAATATCACAAATTTTCTACTAAAATTCATGTTTTCACACCTGCATCCTAATCGCGTGCCTGAATTCTTAATTTAAAAACATTGAAATTTCACCAAAATTTGAGGTTCACTGTAAAATTTATAAATCATAAATTACACAGCAAAGTTTGATGCCTAACTATTTTTTAACTTAAACAACACTATTAGTTAAAGATGTTCCTAGTTTACAATATCATTAGATATGAACGAGATTAAGAGATACATATTTTTGAAGGTAGTTTGAGCCTATGCGAATAACAGAGACAGTTTATATTTGTTGTGGCTTGTATTGGAAACTTTAATATATATTTTTTATTTGTTTCATACTTATCTTGTCTTTCCTTGCAAATGTACATACTTATTTTTTTTTCTTTTTTTTTCAAGTCTGGTTTCATACTTGTAAATATATAATGTTGTCTTATTTCATATTTGAAGATATTTTGTTTGTACTTGTTCAAGCCTACATACTTATGTTCTATTACTTTGTATTGTTTTCTTGTCTTATTACTTGATAATAAAAATGAATTTCCATAGTTAATATGTTGTTAGAATTTAGCTAATGTTTTTCTTTATATTTTATAATTTATCTTATATTTATTTCTATTTCTAGTTTAAATATTTATTATTATTATTTTACTTTAATATCCATTGTCTTATATTTATTTTATAAATTCAAATCATTATTAACCATCAATTCTAAGTTTAAATCATTTACTTATTTTCTTGTGTCCAAATTCTATATTTTCTTTTATTTATTTTTAAACCATTTATCTAAGATTTAAATTCATTTGATTTAACATAATTTATTTGAACTTGGGGGAAACTCGCATCAATCTACAATTAATTTTACAGTTTTAATTCAAAATTTTAATTAATTATCAATTTAAATTAAATCAAAATTCGGGGTCGTTACAGGCTCGGGTCAGCCTGAGAATCACAACTTTGGATTCATCTTCTGGAGCTAGAGATCTGCTGGAGCTTATCTGTCCATATGTTGTTTCTTATCTTCTAGTCCAGTTATTTACTATTCAGTACTGCTTCTGCATTAGTGATTTATGTATTCTGACTTCTATTGTATCCATTTTTAAACTATGATATTTTATATATGTTTTGAGAGTTGTATATAGTAGTTACATGAACTACTATGGTATTTATTTCCGCTGCGGGTTTTTCTGATTTTTTGTGTTTGTGATTCTGTGTTTGATTTTATTTGCTCCAAATTTTATTACAATATGTTATTATGAATTATTCTAGTCAGACATGTATGGATTATTATCGATTTGAATGGTCCAAAATAGTGGGTCGTTACAGAATAACTAGACATCCCTACAATTAGGGCAAGCCACACAAAATTTATGTCATTATAATGGGTTTTTGATAGACAAAAGACTAATATCACCAATTGTTCCACATCCACTACTATGCATTCTTTTTTTTACAATCTTCAAATATTGTTTTCCAAAAAAATACAGTTTATAAATTTTATTCAAAAAAATATTTTACTTCTTTTCTTTTCAAAATTCACTTTTTAATCAAAATATTTTCATCCTTGTAAAATATTTTCTAATAATATTTAACAATATTTTACAATACATCTTGTTTTTTAGAGGAAAAATATTTATACACATATTCTAATAAAATATTCTTTTAAAAATTTGATGCTCTCCCAATCAAAATCCTTTAAAAAAACTTTTTCCTTTCTAAGATGACCCAGAAATTTAGTCATCTGAATTTACAATATTTAATTGATTTTAAATATTTAAAAGTTAATTTTATTAGTAAAATAACTTGAATTTCAAATATAGCGATTTGTTTGGTAATTAAACTTTTAAATTTAATATTTGGAATTTTTTAAATAATTAAATCTTGAATTTAATATGAATGAAACTGATTTTGAAAGTTGATTTCAAATCTACTTGAATAAAAATGAAGATAATAAACTTGTAAATTAGACGTAAAGTTGATTAATTTGGTTTTTATAATAATTCATTTTAAAACATATAAAAATAGCCTTCCGGGGCACTGTTTCGACCTATTGTCTTGAAAAAAGAAAAAGGTAAGTGCTAATATACTGGATCGGTCCCCTATTGTTTGATCTAATATTGACCTGGGGCGAGCCCCGACGGTCTAAGTTCCCGCAAGGTCGAAGCGACCCAATTAATATAGGGTTAGTTGTCGCCGCAATTAATATACTAGCGATTTCATAGTTTGGACTTGGTATACAGTTCCATTGAATCTGTAATAGTGACTTATTATATGCCATTGAAATTCATGGTGATTGGATGTTTCATTTGGACGTGCGAGATCGAAACCCATTGAAATTTATTAAAGGAATTTATATCATAATTGGATTTGAAAAGCTATCTTCTTCATATGATCGAATTAGGCCTCGAGACTTGTAACACTCCACATTTTTAGATAATTAAATAACCAAAATAATTATAAACGGTGAAAATGAGTGTATTTGGAATTGTCAGAATATGGCCTCGAAACTTATACCATTGTGTTCATAGCGATTTTCTGATTAATTTATATATATAATATGCCTCGAATGGACTTCGTATGAAAATGTTATTGACGTTCGAATTTCTGTATCGAAAAAAAATTATGTGTAAATGTGCGTGAATATATTTGTTTATTAATATATGCATATATAAATTCCAGAAATAATGTGCATTTGAATTTCAAAATAGACGCGCGTCATAAAAGAAATTAATTGACGTAAGCAATTAGAGGTAATTAATTAACATTAGTAGGCAATGTTAATCAAATCAGCAATTAAAGGAAACTAATTTACATTAATTAGCAACTTTTGAATTTAAAAATAAATATGTGTTATAAAGGGAGTTAAATTTGCAATTGATGGAAATTAATTAGAATGAATAGGCAATTGTTAAAAGTTAACTCTAATAATTTGATTTTCGTGCAATCACGAGCGTTGTTTTCTAGATCCAATGATTCATAGTAAGCCTGTGACATGGTTACACCAGATTCAATCCTAAAATCCAATGGTTTGAGATCCCTAAGCTACATTATAAATAGGACCTTAGGCCCAGCTATTTTCTCACAATCAGATTTTCTCCCAATTGGGTTCATTGTCTAAGGCTGAACCCTAAATAGAAAATATTTCTAGGGGAAAGTTCTTCTTAATAACAATATTAGACACCTTAGAAGGGGAACCAGGAAGGCCATTGAGAAAAAGCTAAGGACGATAGAGGAGTGGATTTAAATTATATTTCTTTTACGTTTTTGATATATTATCATTAGATTCCTGTTAAATATTTTATTCAGCATTTATTTTCAGTAATTAGTTCTATTAATTAGTTATGTTAAAACTGTAAATTTTATAAGAGGGCTTATATTTAATTATTATTTATATGGAAAAGAAAGAAAGAAATCCAATTAAATATGAATAATATTAGGCTTAATAGTTATAGAGAAAGGCTTAAGCCTAAAAGCAAGAAATTTACAGTAAACTATGCTAAAACAAGAGAAATAAATTAAAAAGTGGAGAATCTAATAACTTGATTTGGAAGTTAGTGATAGATTAATTGGTTGGTTTAGAAAAGAGAATACATTTCCATAGTTTAACATATTTAAAAGATAACGATAAACATAATTGCAAGAATAAAGGAAAGAAAAAGGGAAATAGTGTAAATTAGAGACATTTATGTATTTTGCATTACCCAACAATTAAAGAAACCATAAAAAGAAATATATTACGATTACAAGTTATTATTTATAGCATCATTTAATATTTAAATTATGGAAATGGATTTTTAGCACAATTTTTGTAGCCAACCAAATAGAATAGAACTACTTCCTAGAATAAAAGAAAATAACATGAAACGTTAAAGAAATTAAAGAAGAGAAATAATCAAGTTAAATAATTGACAAGACTAGAAATAATAAATAGGAGATGTGACTAGATCTGCATTTAATGTGAGATAGTAGAATAAAAGCATAACAGTTATTATGATTTATGACAATTGGACGTAGTCCAAGCTAAGATGTCATATAATATAAGAGAACTAAAAAGAATTTAGTATCATAATAAAAGAAGGTAGAATAGAATAGAAGAGAGGCACTTGTACTTATATTTATAACTTGTAGATTATAAAAGAAAATAATAATAACAATTGCAAGTGTAATTGTAACACGTAGGTTATAATTAAAAACAAAAGAGGCATATTATATTAAACTTATATCTTGGATTAATTTAATAAGCAAAATAATAGAAGTGGCCCGTACCAGTAGTATTACCTTTCGGTCAGGAACTAATGGCCTCATAATAGTTAAGTGAGGCTGGGTAAGATTATGCTGATTAGGGTAAATAAGTAGCCAACAGAATAAGAAAAGTAAACTAAACAATAAATAAAATATTAGACTTAGGGTCTACTAAAATAGAAAGATACGTTTAGAGCAGCCCAAAAAATGAAGAGCCTAACGAAGCAGTTCATCGCAAATTTTTAGCACAGAAAGATCACGCCCAACTTAGTTATTTTGGGCTTGTTAGAAGCACGAGACTTTACTGGGATGTGAGGGTACCCTAGGATGGACCTCTGGGGTAGGCCTAACGAAGCTGCACCCCGGAGGCAAGTCTGTAGGTTTTCCATCAAGAGAGAATACCTTGACTGCTTTTGCATTGCAGGCCTAACGAAGTGGAACTTTTTAGGCGGTCAAAAGGTTGATCAATGGAATAGGATATTCTTATGACATCGTATTTTGACCTACGAGTAGATTTTAGTTTCTTTCACTATCGAGACATTGGATGAGGGGCGCTATTTAGATAGTTTGAAGTAGGGCACAACCACTTAGCTCTTTAGAGGTCTTTCAATTAGTTGTGGGTGGCTGCATGGGGCCAAAGCATGATTAGAAAAGAGACAGGCCAAATAGAATATCTGTATTGTAGGCCTAACGAAGCTGTCCTTTACAGATATAGAAAATCCTCGATTGAGTTCCGTACAAGGTAGACCTTGTGTAACGACCCATAAATTTTGATTGGTTTTAATAACGTATTTAACTGAATTTTGTGAAATTTTAAATAATTGAACTTTGAAATAAAATTTTTATATTTGGAATACGTATTTAAAAACATAGCAATTGGTAAATTTTCATCAGAAAATATGGAAGTTTATTTTTTTGTGTAGTTTTATCTCAATTTAAATCGGTTAAAAACAGTTGAATTAAAAAGTGTTCCAAAACTTAAAAGTGTCAACATGAGAAAATTTATTTAGAACACTCTGAATAAGATTGCGTAATTCGTTCCACAAATTTTGGACGTTTCTAACGGATTTTTACGTACGGAATAGCAACGTATATCAGTGTCCGTATCGACTTTTGATTGGATGATCCTGTCACTGGTATCTGTATACTGTTTTGATCATCTCGTTGTGCTGATCTCTGCGGTATATTTAATTCTGTGTTTAGAGGTCCGGTACGCGAGGGAAACAATAATACTGTGCGTCGTACCAGTATCGAAATTGTGACTTTTAACTTCCCGGGCCTCTTCAAATTCGAAACGTGTTGTCCAATTAAATTTATTGCTTTATCAATTTTTCGGAAATCAATGCTTGTAGCCGTTGCTTTTGTTTTTATATTTTTGGTCGGTGCTTTTCTTTGTTCTCTTGGTTTCTTTCTCTGACACGTTATATATTATGTAGATCTGAGTCTAATATTTAGCATGCTTTTCTCTTGCCTGTGCGTCCCATTCCCTATCTCTTCTCCCATCTTTTCCTTCTCCAGTTTTTCTTTTTCTTTCATCTTCCGGCCTCTCCTCCCTTCCTTATCCGACCTCCACCGTGTCGCACCTACCTAACACAGCCTCCCTTCATCTCCGTAGCCGAACTAACCGCATCCACCATTTCAGGCAAGCCGAGCCCTCTGTTAAAAAGTAAGTTGCGTATAATAATTTATATATGTGGTTTTACTGTGTATAAGTTTGACGGCTTATATATGCCTTAAAGCATGTAAATTTTTATACTAGTTTATATGGGATTGGATTTGCTTTTATGTATATTTAGTTTTAAATGTTGTTGTAATTGATAATATATAAATTATAACTAGTATCACAAAGTATGGGTTGTTTCGCCTATATATATATACACATTTTGGTGTTGCAATATATATATATATATATATATATATATATGTATATATATTTTAAAAGAAGAAATCTTGTTCTTTTGCTTTGTTTTCTAAAATATATACATATATTTGGTTTGTCCTACCTCTAGCATACTTATATATTTTGTTAGAGGAAGTTTAAGAGAATTGTGTGTGCACTGTTTTGGCATATATTTATGCACTGTTAATGTCAACTTGGAATATATATTATAAAATTTATACAGTTGTCTATATTACAGAGCATATAGGTTGCGACAGTACATATGCTTATATGACCTGTTTCGTATTTTATTCACTATAGATCTATTTATACACAAAGTTGCTTATAACATGTACATTAGTATATACCAGTAGATCATTTATATATATATATATATATATATATATATGAGTGGCTTATATATGTCAGCTAAGCCTTGGTGTTTATGTAAGTTTAGTGACTATATGTAATTATATTGGCGTAGTATATATATAATATCAATATAAGGTGATAAAGGTCTTGTGTACAATCTGTGTTAATGCATATATATTTTAATGATATATATTTCAAAATTTTATAATACAAAGTAAAATTTGTTTACATTTTTCTGTTTGTCTCAACCGCCTACAGTAGCTTGCAAATATATATGGTCTGATACATAATGCATATGAGTCTAGTTAGCGGCATATAATTGTTGCATATATGTATACAGTTGCATATAGGTTGTCCTGTAGCCAAAATAAATATCTATACTATTTAGTTGGTTATCATATGTAGTGTCTGCATAGATTTTCCTGAAGATTGACATACATATTTAATTGTATAATATATGTAGTCTGCATAGGTGTTTAGCCTATTTGATTGTGAAGTGTAGTCTTCATATTTTATCTTGTAGGCTGCATATATGTTGACAGTTTGCATATTATAAAGAAGTTACATACATATATTTGGGTAGTTGCATACATCCAAAAGTTTTCTGCAGTAATACTGATTTTATATGATTTGTAGATCTGCATAATATATGTATTGTTATGTTCACATTTGAAATTTGATATATAGGTATAAAATGTTTGTGTTGTAATTTCAAGCGTTTACATACATTTATAATATGCTTCTTAACTATAGGTCTTAATTTGTTTCAAATATAATATATATATAGGTATTTTGTTTAATATTGTTCGAAACATTTTGTAAACTATGTACTTTAATGCATATTGATTTTAAAGGATACAGTATGAAAATTTATTTTTAATATGGTTTTAATTTAAACAATGACTTTTGAAATATATATATATATATATAATTGTGTTTGAGTGTAGAATATGATATATATATATAATATAATATATATATATATATATAATTAAGTTCGCTTACATCATTTATCTTCATCGATCCAATTCTGATTTGATTTCGTCTATTCCTTATTATCAGCTTTGATTTTCAAACTCATGTCCATCGTTCTTTGTTCCGAAAATCGTGCTTGGATTTGTAACTCATCTTATTCTCGTCCATCTCTAGCCTCGAAAGGTGAGCAATCACTCACGATTAACGTTCTTTTATTTATTAAATTTGATTTCAATTGAAATGACAATTGATATATGTTGTTGTAGTTATTTCAATTGCTATATATGCTATTATCTGTAATTTTTCACCTGTGGGATATGACACCATATCCTGTTGTTTATATATTATATTGTTACTGATGATATATGCATGTTATATTATTATCATATCTGTTATCACTCTGTACGTTCCTTGTTAGTATAGAATTCACTATGGGTTGAAATGATACATACCCGAACGGACTTTAGAATAGGTGAATTTCGTTATGGGTTGAAATGATAAACCCAAGCGATTCTCATTTGAATTGAATTGGGATTGCGGGTCGAAATGATATCTACCCGTATATATTTAAATTACGGATTGAAATGATAAATATCCGTATCACTTGACCATAGGATAGGAAATTATATACAGACACAGTTGGCCCATATATAAATATTTTTAAAATAAATTCTATGGTTTTGAAAAGAAATAGATGGTTTTAATAAATGTTGATTCTTAAATTATTATATATAAATGGTAATGATATATATAGCTTTAATAGTAATATTTAATTTAATTAAGATTGATCTAATACATATAATACGTTTAAGTGTTTAAATTTATATTTCAAAATAGATTTTTGGTAATAATTTGAATAAGTTAAGGTTGGGAAGATAATTTGAATTTAATTGAAATTGTATTCAATAAAGAAATTTATTTAGTTAAACCGATTCGAAACTCACTGAAATTGAGGTTTAAGATATGATTTATAACTTGGTCTTGATTTAAGTAATTTAATGAATATTTCTCGTCTAAATAAAATTTAAGGAAATATTTAGTAAAAATGTAATTTAAGGCTAGTTAATTGGTATTGAATTTATTAAGTGAATATTTTCTGACTAAATAATAATGAAGTTAAATCAAGATCTATATGAAAATGTTAAATTTAATTTTGAAAATGTTGAATATTAAAGCTTTGAATATATTGGAATTTAAATGGTTTATTTTGTGATTCAGATCTGTAATCGAAATCAATATAATTTGAATTTTTTTTTATTTAGAAACTGAGTTGAGTTAAAATGGATAAATTTAGATTGAATTAAATTTGAATTTGGAATTTGAGTAGATTTGAATCGTAACTTTGGAAGTGATAAAATTTGGAAATAAATATATTTGAAATGAAATGATATTTTGGTTTTGAAGTATAAATTAATTTGGAATGACCACGGTGTTATAGTGTATATTTCTGCATTGTAGATGGTACCACGGATCGTTAGAGAATGGTTATCCCAAACATCTTTTGAGTTACATGTATTTCAATTGATATTTCACTCGAAGTTGGATTTATTGATATAAGAATGTTAATCCTGACTCGAGTGTTTTGTGTTTTTCTTTACGCTCGGGTCAGACTGAGTAATACAGCATTTGAGACTCACCTTTGGAGTTTGGAGCTTCATTTGGAGATCCAACTATCGACTCAGCTTTTAGCTTTTCCACTTGATTTGTTCAGAGAGGTCATCTATTGTACTGGAGACTTCACTGCATTTGAGATATTCTGTTGTATTTTATTTCTAAATCTGATGTATATATAGTAGCTTCATGAACTACTATTTATCTATTCCGCTGCATTATTATATTACACTGTGTCTGCGATTTTGTGATTGATTTATTTATTTACTGTATATGCTGAGCTTTGCCAAATTTTAAATTAACAATCCACTGTTTTGAAGTATTTGAGTCTGACATGTGTGGATTATTGTCAATTTGAATGGTCCAAAATAGCGGGTCATTACAGTTGGTATGATAGCTTTGGCTCTAGGCAAACTTAGCATATATAGTAAATTTATTTGCAGAATCACTTTCGTTCGTGCTTGAAATTCTTCCTCTTTGATTTGGTTTTCCTTTGGACTTTGGAACATTCCCTGCGGATTCAAAATCCATTATCTTCTTCCCCTATCTGTGTTTCTTGATTCTGGAGTATCCCATAACTCCACTTCGAATGATCTCCATAAGAATAGGCGATCCCGCCAATCTTTGAATGATTTGTAAAGGGATGAAACTCCTTTACAATTGGAATTAATTCACCGGAGATTTCTATATCCTCGATTCACGATGCTATCTACCTCCTGTTATGCTTGAATTCTATCTCTAGCGATTGAATGTCGATTTGCCTTAGATTTTTTGCATTGATCATATACCTGAAGTCACGGTTGACCCGGTTAAGGTCGCCCGCGATTTATGTAAGTATATCTATCTCCTATTATGAAATTTAATTATCTCATCTTTGATCGAGCCTATCTTCGAATCAGAATTCTATTTGATTAGAGTTCCTCTAATTTGAATCTCTATCTTTGTTTTGAAATACATTCTTAAATCATCCTTTAAAAATCGGGTTTTGTTTGTATTTTAGAAATAGTTTTATATACCGAAATTATTATTTTGATAAGTATGATTATATTCTATATATAAAAAAGAAAATGTTACCAATAAGGATTATATACCTTTTTAAAACGGGAATTTGAAGTTTCAAAAGGATTTGAAATTTTGAAAAATTATATAAGAAATGGTTTCATATAAAATGACTTATAACTAAAGGTTTTGAATTTGAATTTGAGTGATTGAACTCCGGCATTTTTGAAACTGGTTTTAAGATTTTGAAAATATATAATAATACGATTTAAAAGTATTTTCCGAATAAGAAATGTTTCGAATGATTTCAAATGAGTTCCAATGATTTCGAAAAAAAGAAATTTCAAAGAAGTTTTCAAGAAAATAGAAGTCCAGAACTCACTTATGTCGTTGGAAAATAATTTCGGTGATGAGTGCACGCATCATCGACACTGACTTTCGAGTTTTAGAGTGGGGGAGAGGCCACTTTTAGTAGCTTTTCTATGCGAGTGATTTTGTGAAACCAATTTTGATTTCAAATTCCGAAGTATGATTTGATTTTCGAAAGTTATATGTATATACATTTGAAACGATTTGAAGTGAGCCCGGTGTTCTGTCCTCGAGTTTCGGATTTAACCCTATCGATTGAAATTAATTTACCGATTTGTTGCTGATTTCCAACTCTTGGATTGAGAAATTTGATTTCTCCGACTATTTTGGATGTTCGAACACTCCCAAATCGAGGTTTAATTTTTTTTTCAAAGATAAGTAATTTCGAAAAGTATAAATTATTTGATAAAGTATATGAGACAATGTTGAATTATACTAATATGAATTTTAGTTTTAAAATGTTTTGAATAAAATTTAGTTTTAAATAATTCGCAAAAGGTAAATTGGATCTTTTAAAATAAAAATAAATAGTTTAAAGGTTTTAAAGTGATGGCTATAAACTGTGTAATCATTTTTGGGTATAATTGATTCTGAGAAAATATTTGGTTTCGAAAATAGATTGGAATTTAAAACCCAGTATTTATATGATGATTTTGAAAATGAATTGGTTTGATATAAATTAAGTTGATTTGGAAATGAGGATGACTTTTTGAAACCTATTAACTTGGAAACTTGATACTGAAGATATTTAATTTGGAAGAAAATTTGGTGAGATCGTATATGATTTTGAAATTGAACTGATAGTAAAATGAATTGAAATTGAGAACCTTGTTTTACTAAATACTTGATTTGGGAGTTATCGAACTTATATCAAATTGATTTGTATAAGTATGAAGTTGATTTGAAAACTATTGATTTGGAAAGGTACTCAATTTGAAAGGTGTAATCTTGTATAATCGAAGTCTATATAAGTGTGATTTGATATATAATTGATTTTGGAAAGTATTCGATTTGAAATGAAATCTTATATATAATGGACTTTATATAAGTATGATATTTGAAATTGATTTGAAAGGTACTATATGATACATATTTTCAAAGTAAAGATATGGAAAGTGTAAAGGCCCGCAAATCCGTACCCCTTTGAGCTGACAAAAATCCTCTACACTTCAGCCCAAAGTGGAACAAAAATACGAGTCTTCGGGTTAAAGAAGAAAGAGGTAGAAGAAGAAGAACAAAAACAACATCAGAATCTCACATCGTAGCGGAACAAAATACAATATACAGAATATAGTTTAAATACAAAAAGTCTGTACTGTCATATATACATACATACGATATCAGAGTACATCAAACAATCATACAGAATGACTCATATCTATCCATACACAGCGAAATAATAGTCAAATACGAGAGTGCGCTCTGACATCTAGCTCGTCTCCTAAACTCCATAGCTCAACCTGAACCTGTTTAACTCGGTCTGACCCGAGTATCATTTAAAACAACACCCGAGTCAGTCTGGAATACCAGCGTGAGAAAATCACACTCAATTGAATTATTAAAGTTTAAAAAATCCTTTGAAAACAAAAGCATCTTGTAAGACCACGCCACAAATAAACATGCCGGGTTTTTACCTTACGATAGCTAAATTATTTTTACCAAAATTCGTCTCATATTATAATAGTGTCTATAGAAAGTAAAATAGAATCTAGCTGAAATGCTTGCATCTCACGTTTCAGCAATAGTTGGGCACAATCAAAACCATACAGGCGCTTATTGGAGATTGGATTCCAGACAATGGCAGGGCTACTGGGGTACCGCCCGTCACAGTAACTGGCCTAGATCAGTGTACCGAGGAGTACGCCTGCTCCCCTGCAACACAAGGCCAGAACCATCCCTTACTGGATAGTTCCAAGTAAGATCACCCCACGGTTGGCGCGACCAACCGCACACTAAGCCGAAATAAGGGACATCTAGACAGGGGAAACCTTACTCTCAAGTGGGAGCTACCCACGAACCCTTCCTGCACCTCCCCTGTTTTAGCCATTCCCGGTTGATGAGGCTTGAGGCTAACGATTACCTTTAAAGAACGTGTCCCACTTAGAATGCTCATCGTCCACCTGACGATGTTCTGAAAGCATTCGTCCATACAAGTAGCCCTGGGTTTGGACAAACCGAATCACCGTCTTAAACACTTCACGGCCTTCATTCGTAATCGTTCAAACCGGATCGAAGTGGTTTTCGAGAATTCAATCTCGATCCCGGACTCTTCGAAACGATCAACGCATTGTCCAATATTGATAGTCTGTGATTTAACTATCAATTAATCATTCACAAGCAACCATCAAATAATTTCCTCAAATTATTTATCTCAGATATCATTCAGATATTATTTCCATTTTAACCCATTTGAAACAATTATCAAAGCCCTTTTATTTTCATGGAATCATTTAAATGATTCTCATACTCTACTTACATTTTGATTTTCCCCTTTTTGAAAATATTCTTTATTTTCTTATTCCCTTTTCTCAAAATCAATCTACACCTTTGCTTATAATTTCTCAAACTCAATTTCTCCACTTTATAAGATTTCTCCTAAATCTTATCTCATTCACATAAATTGCTTACCATCACAAGAGGATTTTAATTGGATTTAAAACATTTTTAAAACATCTATATTTATAAAATAAGAAGTATGGTTTTATACAAATTATGGTTTGAAAATAATATTTAATATAAAAATTAGAGTTCATATCTGGTTAATGATAAATTCAAAACTGAGTTCAGAAAATGAGAGTCTATTATAAATAATTGTTAAGTCTTCAAAATATCTAATTAGTAATATCTTAAGTTCAAAAATGATTATAAAATCTATATAGTATAGTAATTCAAAAATATTCCTTTAAAATAACCTTGTAATTTTAGAATTCCCAATATTCATCTATAAATTCCTCTTGTCCACATTCACCTTTCGAAATATTCTACTATTTCCATCCAACAATCTCATATCTCAATATAAGTTCACTTTGACTTATCTTTTCCAATAAATCCCGATGTTTTCCTATCTCACTTATAAACTCCTTTTATAAATTTATAAAATATCTTTGAGTCCCATTCATTTTAAACAAATAGTTTATTTAGAAACTCCATCGTTATAATTTTATCCTTAAATAAACTCTCACATTACTCCTTAAAATAAATTCCATTTCATTTAATATAATTTATTTTTATTCCATAATAAAATTCCTTTTTAATTCTTAATAAAAATCCCTTATCTGAACTTCTTAACAACATCTTCTTTATTTCTAAATAAATTTTCTTTTCATTTCTTATTAATATTTCTTTTTATTTCCTTAATAGAACTCCATTTTCATTCTTAATAAAATTCTGTTTACTACAATTCCATTTAACTATTACAAATTTTTTTTCAAGTTTAAATATATATATTAAACTGCTCAAACTCATCTTTAACCAATTAAAGTATAAATTTACTTTTATCTTCCTTAAAATTTCAAATAGAAGTAAATTCTAATCCTTAATTAAATATTTCTCTTCAAGTACCATTTCACTTCCTTTAATAAAATTATTGATAGAATTTCAAAATTCCAAATTTCATTTCCGTGTTATTTAACAATTAATAGTTCAATTCATATACAAGTCCATATCAATTCATCACCCTATCACATATCAGCATAATATATAATAAATAAATATTTTGAGGAATCCTGTTGGATCCCTCCAACCCGTTTCCCTACATCCACAGATATTAGCACAAAATAAAATACCAATTCCACTTCAAGGTGGAATATTGCGGTATATGGGATTTTATAAAATATCACCCGCTATTATGCGGCGCATAGGGTCTCATCCGCTATATAATGCGGGAATATCAACTCCAATATATACATATTCCAATATATATATATTGGTACTACTATATATAATAATATCATCCAATCAGAAAATCAATCAACATCCAATGATTTAAATTTATTCAGTAAAATTAAGCTTGGAATCCAAATGAGTGAAAAAAATCTCACCTTTGCTTTTATTGTCGCAATCCTTTCCAATCTCGACTCGTCTTCCGACTTTAGACCTTAAATACACAGTTATATGAATTTTACTAATATTTAAACAAATTACATAATTAATTACCGTTTAATAAATTTATTTTTAATCTAATAATTTAATTTTAACCAAAATATAATTTAAACAAATGATTATATTTTTGAACTAACTCTCCTTTGAAAATCCTTAAAATAATTAAGTAGGTTAACTAATGAATTAATCATTACACTCATTTTTTTTGAATGAACTAAAAAGTTTAGACATGTGTTTAATTTATTTCTTAATCTGTTCATTGTTTTCCTCTTAGAATAAAACTTTATCTTAAAATTTCCATAATCTACAAATATAAATATAGATTAAAACAGAATTTCCCTTTTAACTCTTACTGTAATATTTATATTTTCTAACAAATGTATATGTATATATCTATAAAAGTAATCCATATGGATTTAAAAAAAAATCAAATTCTTTTATATAAATTTCTCAAACATTATTTATATATATACACATTAAGCTTTCTGTTTTCTGTACATTTGTATGTATATAAAACTCGACCTTGCTGCATATTGACAAAATTTATTTATTGTATTTATATATTTCTGTCAAGATTAACATTAAAAGGAAACAAAAATTAGGTAAACAGTAAATGTACCTCACTGATGCGCGAACCTAAGCCGCGACCGTCGCCGCTCCTCTCATGAACGTCGCCGTCGAAGTCGAGATGCAGGAAACTCACATCGCACGCGACACCCTTAGGCCAGCTACTGACTTCGTTCGCGACCATCGTTCCTCAACAAAGCCGCCTCTAGCCGTCCTCCTATAGCCTCACGCGAGCATCACCTTTTCGTCGTCGTTCCATCACGCGAGAACCTCCATCACCGATTCTTCATCACGCGCGAGCTTCCCCCTCCACGATCGCAAACCTTGGCCGCCCCCCAAAACGTCGCGCTAGCCTCGAATTCACGGCTGAGGATTGATCGAGGTGGCCCTCTTTCCTCTCGTCGATCGAATCGCCGATTCCCTTTTTTTTTCAATTGAATGAATTGATTTCTAAAGAGAGAAGGAAATGTCGAGAGATATAAGAAAGGGGCAGGATCGATTTAGGGTGGCACATATCAGACTAGGTCGGCTGAGGGAAAAGATTTGACAGATGAAAAGACGAAGGATATTTAAATTTAAAATGATTAATTATTGTCTAGACGTTTCTAACTCGTACGGTCACACGGTAGCTCCGAAAATTATGAAATTTGAAATCCAGTAATAATACAATATTACGGACCCAATGGGACTGGTTTCATCCAAATCCGAGACTGTGCCTCGGAAGGCTATTTTTAAATATCAATTTAAACGATGTATTTTTAAAATTGAACAAACGACTGTTAAATTCAATTTTAATCCATCTATTATTTTCAGTATTATCAATATAAATTCTATAAGCCGTTAAAATATTTGAACAAGCTTACAACTCCGGATTCTATATTTTTACCCCAGTATCCAATTACTATTTTAATAAGTAATTAATTTAATAAATTTGTTATATTTAAATTCTGAATCCTTTTTATTAAATAAAACCAAACTTTTCATATTAAAATCAAATTATAGTTCAAATTTAATATTTAAATTCTTTTTAAATATCTCAAATTAACCGTTCAAAAATCCGGGTTGTTACATTCCTCCCCCCTTAAAAGAATTTCGTCCTCGAAATTACTAACACAGAAGAATGTTCAAACCCAGTAACCCATTTAAAAGCTACTTAGTTAAAGCTGTTATTCACCATTCTAAACTTCCATTTCCCCAACCAATTTATTTTCAATTCTAAGCTCAAGGTCTTTTATTCCAATTCAAATTTCAAATCATTTTGCCGTTAGCAAAACTTTTCTCAAAATTTTAAAAAAAAAATCTATCTCCCAAAATTCTGAAAATTTTTGGCAGAGTCCCCTTTGTACGGAGGAGCTTTTGCAATTTGACAATAGATATAAATATGTATACATCGACCCACACGGTCGGAAAAACCAAAAACAGTTCATATTTCCTATTTTGTATTGCGTAGGCGTACCTTATTTAGCATTTTTAAGCAAGCGGCGTATTTATTTAAGCATTTGCGTGCCCAAAATCCCACTATACAGTCTTCCGGTAACTGTACTTACTCAGTTTAAACATATAAGCAACATATTTATGAAATTTATAACATTTCATTCATTTATACAGCTACAACACATCAATAACATAAGTAATGCATTATAACACTTCCATAAGCCATTTATATAGTTTCCAAACTGGTTCAATTTGTTTTTCACCGATTCATATATTGTTTGTATTCACATAAGTGAATTACAACTTGTTTGCTTATCTTAAATTAAATTTTCAAGTCTACACTACCCATTTTACGTTTAACTAATCCCAAATCAATCTATTCCACTTCTATCAATTTATAGTAACAACGGTACCATTTTTATAAACAGCATACACAAATTAGTTTGTATAAACAATTGATAAGGTCTCAAAATTAATTCAATTGCTTTGCTCGACTTGTTTATCATCTTATCTAGTCCGGAATGATTTCAATATCATTCCCTTACATTCAATTCATTTTATAATCTAAACAACTCATATTCGTTGCAATTGATTCAAAAATCAGTTTTATTTACTTCCATCATTCCATAGGACTTTTATTTTACTTCCGTTTTTACATCGATCGACCAATTTAAGGAATTTGACGATATTCATTCAAACAAACAATTTCTTTAGTTTTATAACTATTTTAAAATTTATTCCAACTCAATTTATATATAATTTCGTTCTATTTTAATTTATTTATATCCATGTATTTGTATTGATTTCATTTTCACATTGATTTTATTCAAAACCATTTTTATTAAGCTCAACAACCTCAATGCTAAAAATTTAACAATCATTTCCCAAATTATATAAGTCATTCTTCCTTCAATTTTACACTTAAGTCAATTCACTTCAAATCATTCCAGTTTCATAACTTAAGTTCATTCTCATTTGCCCATAATTTCTCTTTCAATTTAACTTGTTTCTATTTAAATCAATCTCTTTCTTTATTGATTAGCTCAATTAATTAATTTATCCAATTCATTTAAAAATTTCTATTTCTATGTTTGATTCATTCTCGAACTTATTTAATTAATTACAAGACCAGTTTCACTTCATTTATACACAGTTAGATTTTGTTTGCACTTCAACCATTTTATATTTTAACCTCATTCCATTTTTGTTGCTATCCATTCTAAATTGAATTTTATTTATAACTCAAGGTCTCTTCCTACCATTCACTTTAATTCACCATCAAATTTTATTAATTCAGAATCCAACTTCTATTTGGCCAATTCAAATTTCATTCACATATTCAATTTACTAATTTGATTCAAATTAGTTTACTTCCACTTTCAATTCAATATTTGATTTTATCACAAAAATCACTTCGTTATATTCCTTGAGTTCATTTCTAGTTTGTAATTCAAGTTTGGATTTCTATTTCATTTCCAGAATACAAAATAATTTAATTTTGGCTTATTATCCCACCTTTAAATTTCTATAATCCACACATTCATTTATTTTCCCCTAGTTACATCTATTACCCTTAATCACATCCACTTTCACTTTATAACTCAAGATCTTACTTTTATTAAGCAAGGCATACTTTTATTTCTACTTTAATTTCTTTGGATAAGCCATCGAAATTTATTTATTCATTTTTAATTCTTATACAATTTATTCCTATTAGATTACAAATTTTATTTCAAATTCATACTTAATTTCATTTCCAATTTGATTGATATTCATTTTAATCAAATTCCATTTAATTAAATTAGCCATTTCCATAAATCCATTTAAATTTTTAATTCCATTTCCAATTTCTTAAGATTTTATCCAATGCCATAATTAATTCATTTATACTTGAATTGGATTTTATTTGCAACTTCAGACTAGCTTTAGTTTAATTCAATTCCATAACAATTTTAATTCATATTTAATTCACTTACATTTTCAATTGAATTTCTAATTATAACTCAGGTACTATTTTCTCCTCCCATTTTTAATACAATTATAATTGGATTTTATCTCTAGTTTAATTCAACTTACTTCTATTTACATAACTTAAATGAATTTCAATCTATTTTAATTCCTATTAAACTTCCCAATCCAATTCATCCTCATTCTAGAATTTTATTTACTTCACCAATTCATTTATATTTATATTTATTTTTATTTGTATTTTCATTCTCATTTCAATCTCATACAAAATTTACTATTTTATTTCTTCCATCATAATTAAATTTCAAAATTTAATCTTAATCCAAGTTAAATTCCTATTTTTAACCTTTCATTTTTAATTTTAATAAAAAAATGCAAACTTAAATGCTTTCCTTGATTATACAGACTAGTTAAATTTTTATTTTTTTTATATAATCTCATTTATCTAAAATATTATCATCCAAACATCCAAGCTATACAATGATTTCAGAAAATATTTCTTTTTATAACAAAATATATTTTGGATGAAATTATTACATTCACCCACTTTCGAAAATAATATTGTGTCGAATTGTTCTATCTAAGTGTTTAGAAACCCCTTCGATACAGTTTTCGAGGCTGTGCCGACGAAGGTTCATATGCCACTCAATAAATCAATCAACACAATATAAAACCATTTATATTCACTAACAAATACGCGCTCATATCTATTAATACACTCAAACTCGTTCTAGAGTACTACTGACTCTATCTCTAATGAGTAATTCCCCACCAGAGCCAAGGTTCTCGCTTAACCTTTCAGCTCTGATACCAAGTGTAAAGGCCCGCAAATCCGTACCCCTTTGAGCTGACAAAACTCCTCTACACTTCAGCCCAAAGTGGAACAAAAATACGAGTCTTCGGGTTAAAGAAGAAAGAGGTAGAATAAGAAGAACAAAAACAACATCAGAATCTCACATCGCAGCAGAACAAAATACAATATATAGAATACAGTTTAAATACAAAAAGTATGTACTGTCATATATACATACATACCATATCATAGTACATCAAACAATCATACAGAATGACTCATATCTATCCATACACAACGAAATAATAGTCAAATACGAGAGTACGCTCTGACATCCAGCACGTCTCCTAAACTCCATAGCTTAACCTGAACCTGTTTAACTCGGTCTGACCCGAGTATCATTTAAAACAATACCCGAGTCAGTCTGGAATACCAGCGTGAGAAAATCACACTCAATTGAATTATTAAAGTTTCAAAAATCCTTTGAAAACAAAAGCATCTCGTAAGACCACGCCACAAATAAACATGCCGGGTTTTTACCTTACGATAGCTAAATTATTTTTATCAAAATTCGTCTCATATTATAATAGTGTCTATAGAAAGTAAAATAGAATCTGGCTGAAATACTTACATCTCACGTTTCAGCAATAGTTGGGCACAATCAAAACCGTACAGGCGCTTATTGGAGATTGGATTCCATACAATGGCAGGGTTATTAGGGTACCGCCCGTCACAGTACCTGGCCTAGATCAATGTACCGAGGAGTATGCCCGCTCCCCTGCAACACAAGGCCGGAACCATCCCTTACTGGACAGTTCCAAGTAAGTTCACCCCACGGTTGGCGCGACCAACCGCACACTAAGCCGAAACAATAAGGGACATCTAGACAGGGGAAACCTTACTCTCAAGTGGGAGCTACCCACGAAGCTTTGCTGCACCTCCCCTGTTTTAGCCATTCCCGGTTGATGAGGCTTGAGGCTAACGATTACCTTTAAAGAACGTGTCCCACCTAGAATGCTCATCGTCCACCTGACGATGTTCTGAAAGCATTCGTCCATACAAGTTGCCCTGGGTTTGGACAAACCGAATCACCGTCTTCAACTCTTCACAGCTTTCATTCGTAATCGTTCAAACCGGATCGAAGTGGTTTTTGAGAATTCAATCTCGATCCCGGACCCTTCGAAACGATCAACGCATTGTCCAATATTGATAGTCGGTGATTTAACTATCAATTAATCATTCACAAGCAATCATCAAATAATTTCCTCAAATTATTTATCTCAGATATCATTCAGATATTATTTCCATTTTAACCCATTTGAAACAATTTTCAAAGCCCTTTTATTTTCATGGAATCATTTAAATGATTCTCATACTCTACTTACATTTTGATTTTCCCCTTTATGAAAATATTCTTTGTTTTCTTATTCCCTTTTCTCAAAATCAATCTACACCTTTGCTTATAATTTCTCAAACTCAATTTCTCCACTTTATAAGATTTCTCCTAAATCTTATCTCATTCACATAAATTGCTTACCATCACAAGAGGATTTTAATTGGATTTAAAACATTTTTAAAACATCTAGATTTATAAAATAAGAAGTATGGTTTTATACAAATTATGGTTTGAAAATAATATTTAATATAAAAATTAGAGTTCATATCTGGTTAATGATAAATTCAAAACTGAGTTCAGAAAATGAGAGTCTATTATAAATAATTGTTAAGTCTTCAAAATATCTAATTAGTAATATCTTAAGTTCAAAAATGATTATAAAATCTATATAGTATAGTAATTCAAAAATATTCCTTTAAAATAACCTTGTAATTTTAGAATTCCCAATATTCATCTATAAATTCCTCTTGTCCACATTCACCTTTCGAAATATTCTACTATTTCCATCCAACAATCTCATATCTCAATATAAGTTCACTTTGACTTACCTTTTCCAATAAATCCCGATGTTTTCCTATCTCACTTATAAACTCCTTTTATAAATTTATAAAATATCTTTGAGTCCCATTCATTTTAAACAAATAGTTTATTTAGAAACTCCATCGTTATAATTTTATCCTTAAATAAACTCTCACATTACTCTTTAAAATAAATTCCATTTCATTTAATATAATTTCTTTTTATTCCATAATAAAATTCCTTTTTAATTCTTAATAAAAATCCCTTATCTGAACTTCTTAACAACATCTTCTTTATTTCTAAATAAATTTTCTTTTCATTTCTTATTAATATTTCTTTTTATTTCCTTAATAGAACACCATTTTCATTCTTAATAAAATTCCGTTTACTTCAATTCCATTTAACTATTACAATTTTTTTTTTCAAGTTTAAATATATATGAAACTGCCCAAACTCATCTTTAACCAAATAAAGTATAAATTTACTTTTATCTTCCTTAAAATTTCAAATAGAAGTAAATTCTAATCCTTAATTAAATATTTCTCTTCAAGTACCATTTCACTTCCTTTAATAAAATTATTGATAGAATTTCAAAATTCCAAATTTCATTTCCGTGTTATTTAACAGTTAATAGTTCAATTCATATACAAGTCCATATCAATTCATCACCCTGTCACATATCAGCATAATATATAATAAATAAATATTTTGAGGAATCCTGTTGGATCCCTCCAACCTGTTTCCCTACATCCACAGATATTAGCACAAAATAAAATACCA